>OY728128.1:150689103-155689103 GCA_963277665.1 Viscum album | reverse complement strand
TTTGAGAGTGAGACAATTAGACATAAATTGCGCATATTTTAGTAGTAGGTATGGCATGTATGATTTTTTGGTGATGTTGGTTGGTCTGATGAAGGGACCAATGCTATTTATGGACATAATGAATCATATCATTAATCCATTCATGTATCATTTTTTTGTGGTTTTCATCAATGACATCGTAGTCCATTCCCAATTAGTATATGGTCATTACAATGTCTTAGAATCATCATGAGTATATTGGGAGAGAATAAAATGTTTTCCATTCTATCCAAATTCAGTTTCTTTATTGATAAATTGAAATTCATGGGTATGTAATCTCAATGGCTAGACAGTTTATGGACCCAAAGAAGGTTATAATCCTAATATATCAGGATTATCCCAAGAATGACTTCAAGATTATTATTTTTCGTTGGTTTTTTAGATATTATCTATATTTTTTCAATATTCTACCATTCAGAAACACTAATTTCTAAGATTACCAAGAAAGTGGTGATTTTTTATTCGTATTAATTGATTTTAGAAAGATAATGTTCATAAAAACCTATACACTAATCCTCACATTTCGTTTCCTATGTATGGAATATATCATGTACTATGATGCATATAGATTTAGATTTAGAGTAGTTCTGATATAAGAGGATTTATTTGTTACTTTTTCCTCTAGATAATTGAGCTTACATGATAGGAATTTTCTAATTCACAATATTCAATTAGTTATGGTGGTTGATACTAATGGATGCTCAAAACACTATCTTATAGGAGAGGGGTTTTGTTAAATATAAACCACAATATCTAAATGTATATCTTTTGTTAGTAATACCTGACCCTTATAAATAGGATGTGGGTTATGTATCTTCAATATTTTTACATTCAGATAACGTACACATTTGGAAATAGAAATGTCATTCTAGACTCCTTGATCTCAAAGATGTAGACAGAGGAAGTGTTTGAGTCATACAATGAGTAGTGGATGAAGAGATGTTTTTGATGAAATTATGTATATGTTTTGGATTCCAAGGGATGAGTGGATCTAAATTAAACATATGTTATTACTATGCATCTTGATAGGATAAATATAAAGAAATTATCTTACTTGGAGGGATTAGATATGAGGTAAAACTTATATTGTACGGAGCTTCCCCAAGAATCACATCATGGAAGCAACAATTTTCTTATTTTCAGTGGTTCATTATGGGTTCATACAAGATAACATGAAGATGCAATGAAAGATTTTAAGGTTTTTATTGGGTAGGTACACCCATTTATTATAAATATGTATTGTGATATCTATAGGCAGTACTATTGGGAGGAATAAATAAGGTATTAGTGGGATTTTAAATGAGATTCTTCACATGTTAGTTGGTGATAACAGAGTATTAGAGGCCAACTACTCTGATGCAACCTTTACACATTTTTATGTGGGTATGTGAATATTTAATATATTATTTTATTATATGATTACCTAGGAAACTTCACTAGAAAGATGTAGTATGGGTGATTTTAGATCAACTGATGAATTTAGCCCACTTCTTTCTTATCAAGGAGACCTTCAATATTGATGATCTGGGTAGTATTTAAAGCAAATAAATATTTTAGTTTCATGGTGTTTTGAGGATTATTGTCTTTTATGGATATACTCATTTCATTCCATTCTTCTAGTAGGGTCTTTATAAGTAATTGAGATAACTGGTTATTCCATGAATATCCTATCATCCACATACTTACAGCCAATCTGAAGAAATGATTCAGGTTCTGGAGTAGATGTTATGGGGATATCTTTTTGATTTTTTTTGTTTCTTGGGAGATTAATTTATAAAACATTGAGTTATATTATAATAACTACTTCTAGGAATATATACAAATAGATAATTGTGATCCTTTTATGGAAGGTCATTTTGTTCACCTCTCTTTCAGGGGTAGGTATGTGAGTCAATGCTTGATGGAACTAGTCTTATACAAGAGATATCAGAGCATGTTTTCATGATCAGTAAATGGTTGGTGATCATGAAGGTTAGGTATAAATGTTACACTAACTGTTAGAGATAACCTCATGAGTTTTAGTAGGGTTTTCATGTTTTCATTCAGGTGTCTCATATGTTAGTGAAATACAATATTAGGGAAAAGGTAAATCTATCACCTATGTTTGTTGGACCATTTGAGATAATTGAAAGTGTTGGTCTAGTGGAAAAATAATTGTACCTTCCATAGTTCTATAGTTAAATGCATGATTTTTTTAACATATTTCAGCATTAGATATATCATCCAAACACATCTCATGTTTTTCAAATTTATGACATTATGGTTGGAGTGGATGAATCCATTGAGAAGAATCTGATATGGATTGTGGACCATAGTGATAATTATATCTATGGAAAGACTATACCTATAGTTTGAGTGTATCATAAGCATGGGATAGTTCAAGTAGATACATGGGAGAGGGAACTTTAAATGTGGTCATTATGTCCACACATGTTCACTAAGACCCCAAAGTGATGCTTATTGAAACTCAATGATTGGCTATTAAATGGTGAGGAGGTTACAAAATTCTATCTTTTTGTGGAACATTCACCTAGATTTTTGATTGAAAATATTTTAATTGGGTTTAATTTTCTTATAAAACCTTGGTGGTACAGTATTTTATTGGGGGGTTGAGAGAAGTTTTAATTTAAAATAGCTTAAGGTATAGTGATGTAATTTGGTTAATAAATGGAGTATACATTAAAGTGTTTTAAATGGATAATGAGATTTATCATTGGGTTTGGAAAAGATGAAAAGTTGGTTTGGATTATTTCTATAGGAGATAAGAATAATTCTATCTATTGTAAACTTTCAAATCATGAAAGGATCACAAAAACTGAATATGTTCCTAGGAAGATGGAATAAACTAGTTTAGAGTGTGAAAGAGTTAAATACTGTAAAACAATGTCACATTTGGAAAATGAGGATTGGGTTATTTTAACATGAACTGGCACATTTTTTAGTGTATCCTATAAATCCTGAAATCCAGACTGTGAAAGGGGTGAAAATCATGAATATCATAGGGCCAGCGGTTTTAAACCATGTCATGCCTCTGATTTTTTTTTCTATCTTCTATTTATCGTTCAATATGGAAAACTTGGGTGAAACCAATTGGTTTTGGAGTAATTCTATCCCTTATGGAAGTCTTCTTCAAGTGTTTAATCTCTTATGAGTTTTTTTAATTTAGTTTTCACATTTATATATATATCCTCCATTATAGAGTTGTGTTCTCCTGACCCCCACTGAATGTGGTTTATTTCTTGATGTTTTTATGATCTAGGATTTCCTTGCAATCATTATAACCATCATTATTTGTTTCTATTACCTATTGAAATAATTTCTTGATCACTAGATAAATATTGGTGGTCTAGAAAAAATAATTATGGCATGTTTCAATTTTATTAAGTGTGGGAAATATTAGGTGATTCTACAAACATAATGTGTTCACTAAATAATAGAATAATGGGTGATGATAATAATATGGAAGGTCCACTCCATGGATCCCTTAAAACCATTATTGATGACACCTATCATGCAGCTACCTGTACGGTGATCCAACCATTGAACAATAATGAGCTAGATAATGGATTAAAACATGTTTTATCATGACATGAGATATAATTTTATTTCCAAAAATATATTCACATTGGAAAATGGATGGGTTGATTATTGAAAATTTGGATGATAAGAATAATTTACCATTATATATTATGATGTTATTTTTTTATTCCTGTTGTTATGAAATATGATGTGTTTCATGTTGTAATGATTATATATAGGTCTTTATTTGAATATTATGAAATGAATATATAAAGTTATTTTAATGTTTATATTTTTATTCATATAGTTTTGGGATAAATTATAATGAAATGATTTTATAATGTTCTTGTCCTCGTTCTACTGTAATGATTATAAGTGTGTCTTGATTATCCTGTCATTTTTATCATGATCATCTAAGATATGCAGAAATTATTATATGGAGGGTTAGACAGTACTATGTTGAAATTTTTATAGGGAATAGCCTAGTTATCATGTAATACTTATTAGGGTTGGTCCAGAAATGTTGAAATTCTTATATAGAGTGCTTCGGCTAGTTATGATGAAATCCATATATAGAGAGCTTTAACCTAGTTATGAGATTATGCTAGGGGTGTATGGTTATGGTTGGAATGATTATGGTACAAGTTCAAAGATATTACAACTTGGTTTTGAAATAGGTTGATTATTGTATTGTATTATTTGATTAATTAATAATAATATTACAACATTTTTAAATTCACATATTATCAAATTGGTTTTGTTTAGACATGATGGTGTCCACCTATTGAGTTTTAATCACACCCTATATATCACATTGTTTGGTACCAGAGAAGATTACATGGACACGCTATTGTATAATTCAAAAGAACATTTTTTTTGCACCCTGAAAATATGAGTGAAATATTTATATTTAAATAATTTAATATCTTAAGTATCTTGTGTTGCACAAAACACCATGTTCAAAAAACTCCAATATAATATTAAATTATTAACATGACTATAATAACCAAACTGCTAAATTACAGAATTTCAAAAGGAATTACAATATTATGAAATATTTTTATTAATATAAAATAAACACTTAGTTTTTATTAAAGACATTTTATTCTTCAAAAATGTGTTTTCATGAAAAAATTATTTTATTGTTTCAGTGAGAAAATAAGTAAATTTATTTTTGTAAAAAATATACTTTTTATTTATAAAAATATACATCATTTGTGAATTCATCAGGAAAAAAGTATCTTGGGATTAATTTTTGATAATTTTCTAAAAAGGGTGGATTTTTAGTAAATTGTGAAATATAATAATTGTCATTGAAAACTATATTTTTCTGTTAAAGTAGTCACAAATACAATTTATATTTTTAATTAGTTTTAAAAAATCATTAGTTACTACTGCAAATAAATAATCTATTTTTTTCATTTAAATGAATTTCCTACATGAATTTAATATAAAAAAATTTATACTTTCAGGATAATTTTTTTTAGCATTTTTTGAGTTTACATTTTTATAAAATTATAAAAATCTATGATTTGAATTTGGAGAAATAAATTCCATGTTTTTAATAAAAAGGTCCAACATTATTAAATATAACACTTTCATTTTTTACCTATATAAATAGTAACCTTGGAAAAACAATTACCACAATTAAGGGTAAATAAGATTATTAAGGGTAAAAATAATATGATAAGGATTATAAAATTAACCTAACACATGATCCGCCTTTCATTAATGAACTAATTTAAACCCTTAACAATAGAGGATAAAATTTTAATCATTTAATGCAAACTTATCCATGAAAATTACATTCATTTTATTAAAATAAAATAATGTTTCAAAATGTTACACTCTTATTAAAAAGTTATATTATTTTTGATATAGGGTTAACCAAAAGTTATATTCGATAATAAATAGTATTTAAAAATAAAAAATAATTATATACATATTTCTATTTTTTGGTGAAATAATTAATTTAAATAATTACACGAAAATAATGAAATAATTATTAAAATAATATAAAAAGTCAAATAAATGATATTAAAAATGTTAAAATAAAAATAATCTACAAATTTTATTCTAATCCATGAATTCGATAGATGGATATTACAATATTATGTAATAATATAATACTATATTCAAAATTTACATGTTTTTTACTAGTTTAGATTCAAAGTAATAAATAGTTCTAAATTTGACATTATTGATATTTTAATGAAATTAATATATTATTAAATTATATAAAATAAATTAAAATCCTTAAAAAATATATTTTAGTTATTATATGATCTAAAAATTCATATATAGAAAATTTATGTACAAATTATACCATATAAGTTGAAATTATAACCTTTTAATATTAAATAAAATTTGTTACCACAATTAAATTTAAAATTGGTCAATTATGCCTTAATCAAAATGATAAGGCTAAAAATTTAACAAAAAAATATCTAAATTTTATTTTTGGATGTAATTAAAATTTGAAATTATCTTATCTAATAATATGTGTCTATTTTTGGTATTTTTATTTAAATTTAATTTAATTTAATTTAATCTTTTGAGAAATTTTTAAAAACTCCCCCTCCATATTTCTAGATTTCTCCCCTCCCAACCTCCTCTCCTCACACATTATAAGCCATGTAGCAGGTAAATATTCTCCTAAATTAAATTTAGAAAACTCTTCTCCAATTTGAAGAGATTTTGTTTTCATCAAATTATCAGTTTTAGGTTCTGCAATGGTTCTTTCAAATTGGTGATATTCAAGATGTACCTTTCTCAAGCCATCTCTTTTAATTAATTTTCTCTTCAACTTTATCGTCACCCCCTAAGTACATAAAACCATAATAACTCCAATATCATGTATATTAAATAATTTTTTATTAATAGTGTAATATATTCTATAATCCTCCCTAACCATCACATCTAATTCAAAAAAACCAAACTGTTGTCTAAATTAAAACAGTTTATTATCTATGTGGATAATGAGTTTTTTCCATATACGCATCCAAGGCCAGACAAAAAAATCAATAATTAGGATAAATAATATTTTAACATGTATATAATAACTTTTTCATATTTTTTGAATAATATATATATAATATAATATAAATTGAAACTACTTCGTGATAGTTTGAAAAACAGTTAAAATAGACAAAACATTTGTTATTAATGTTTTATCCAATCAGCAATCTGCATACAATAAAAAAATTGATATATGGGAAGGTTTTAACTTATATATGTTCATTAATACCAATTTATATCACTTTGGGTGAATTATTCTCATTTTATGATAACATCAATAATGGTACACTAGTGATCCGATCATGAAACCATGAAAACTATTGCTCCTGGAAGGATGAAACTGAACATCATAACACATCTAAATGGCCATAATTGAACTTAATAATATTATAAAACACCAAATAAATGCATAATATTTTCTCAATTATGTAATTAATGAATCCATGTTTATTAACTAAGATAATAATGGAATGTGAAAATTGCCTTTAGACATAAGGTAAGGGATCTCTCTGAACCTCCACTTTTCCCTTTGAGTTACGCTTTCTCTCGTTATACTCAAATTTAATTATTATTTATTCTTATATAATTACCCTAATATCTTTTTATATGTCCAAAAAAATTATACGTATCTATTAATATTTATTTTATGTTAAATTTCGTGTTTTAAAAGGTTTTTTTATCAATTCTTCTTAATAAGAAAGCTCGATTAAACGAAACGTCTTATATTCTTACCCGCATTCATGTTCACTTAATAAAAATATTTAATCAATAAATAAATTTCTGAATTATCTCATTTTTTTCATGAATAACTATTTTATTTCATTTTATTTTTTATACATACGTGAATTTATTTTCCCTCTTTAAATACTCATTAGTCTTTTCCCGTAAACTGCACTTAGTGGCACATTTCAAAAGTTTCCTAAATCCTTTTTAATGTATTCACTTTAGTAGGTAAATGATATTGATAATATATTATTATGTTTAATTTTTTATTGTTTAAAAATGATTTAAATACCTTATTTAATTGATACCATTTTTATACGCACTTTGGTTATGCCTTATGATATGATTATGAAACCCATTTATTTATATGGGTTACCCATATTTTTATCCATTATTTTTTTATTCTTCTTGTGCCACACATACACATGAACATTCTATGATGGGTGTTCCTAGAAAGCCCTCTAATACATTGGGTAATGTTTTAACTCTCATGAGATATCATTTATGTGATTAAGCAGTAAACCCAATTCATCATGGCACTTAGTCCACCATGTGATACCATCTTGGAAGTCATCCATGAATCTTGATAATGTCATGTCATATTTTTTATGAATTTTTTATATTGCTGTTATCAATTAATTACATGTTCTATATGATATGACTTCTTGTTTATTTATGTGCCTTTCATATTATTTTTTAATTTTATGACTTTGACACATGTGTTATTCTTATTTTCCATTTCTATTGCCATACTATTATTTTTATCTCATCCCTTTTATCTAGGTTTTCCCCTAGTTATCCTGTGTATGTGTAAGAGATTTGAAGAAGTTATGAGTTCATTATGGAAGATTATTAAATGTATTTTTCTTACTATTTACATGTTTTCGATTCATTCACATTGTATTAAAAAAAATAGACTATTGATCCTTGGTTAGTATTTCATGGGTAAATATGATTAAAATCATGTAATAACATGTGTAATATGATAGTGTCATTATTTTTTGTATCACCACATGGTCAATTTATTTTTTCTATTTGAACACTATAAAATAATTGTGAGAACTCTATGGGTAATTATATCACCATTGGTGACCTATATTTAAACATAGTGAATCAAATGTTCGTAAATTATTTCCATTTATATGTTAATCATTCTATATAAAACATTCCTTTTAAATTCTTTTTATCTGAGTATTAAATCCCCCATAATTTTATTATTCAAATTTTTTTACTGGATTGAAATAGGAGAACCCATTCTAACAACCAATGTGATAGGAAACATCATTATTTACCTAATGAGTTTCCAAAAATGATAAGTAAAAAATCTTTGAACATCATGATAGTACTTTCTAAACATTATGAAACTATGAATAATAACTCTAATAGTGCTGAATGAACTCCTTCTCCAAAGAGAGATAAATTTGAAGTCAAATTATTTATGTGACACAAGTCTCCAATATTTAGTGGATCTTCAGATCCCCTCATCATAGTATAATATATTAACTCCCTTGAGAAGATATTCTCTATTATCCAATAAAAATAAGAATATAATTATGTTCTAGAGGTCTATTATTTTGATTAGAAAGCCAATCAGTGGTGGAAACTTCTCAAAAACATTATTTCCAAGTAGGAAATTGATTCCATTGAATGGGAAGAATGAAATAAAATATTTTTTCATAAATATAATCCCAAAACTCTTCATAATAATATGGAAATGGAGGTCATCATTCTAAAATTAATGGAAGATGACTCTTTCCAAGAATATGATGCAAACCTCACTAGTCATGAATGGTATTCATTAGTCTTTGTCAGTATCCCAAGATGTAAGGTGGAATAATTATTTATTGAGTTGAAACTGAGTCTAAGAAAATCCTTAGAAATTGGGGACATTAATAATTATATAAATATTGTTAGTTGTTCCCTAAAATTTGAGATAGATATAGATGATTCTTAGTGGTCCCCAAGGACTACAGATATGAAATGTAAGCTGGATTTTTTTTCAAGAAGGCTAAAAGGAAATTTTCATAGATGAATGAAAAATCAACATCCCACATGTCAATTTTGTGCGGAGAATCCTTCAAGAAACTGTCCATGTGGAACTAGATGGTGCTTCAGTGTGGAAATAGGTGGCACGAAGCCAGTCAATTTTGAACGGAAATTATGAAAACCACTAATAAGGGAGTAGAAATTATTGTTTAGATGAAAACTATGAAAATAGTTATGTGTTTTAATTACAAGGAACACATGAACTATGAAATATAATTCTCTAAGAAATGGGTTTTCAGAAAAAATAAAAAATAACAACCTTCAAGGTAGCAAGGAAGGTAATATTCTATAACTACTACTAAGGTGTATCTTAACAGTTATGTGGTGACCATAATTCTAGTTTTTCATTCAAGAATTGAAAATGAAATTTTTTGTTCTAGTTCTATGTAGTATTTTATATTTTTAGTTTTCAATAGAACTATCTAAACACCACATTAACTATATAAAATTTGAGTTAATATTGATAACCACAAAAGGTGAAATTGTTGAATCTAAAGTATATATATCCTCCTTAGTTAATGTTTTTGGATTGAACCTCCCAAATATACCCTATTACATCCTATGGTAGTTTTTATGATATACTGGGAATTTATTATCTATCTTTAAATAAATCTGACATCAGTTAACCCAAAAGGAAGATCACACATCGCATCATAAGGCATCACCCAATTCGATACAAGTGTTAAGAAGATGATGAGTCTTTATTAAAATCATCATCAGAATTGAAGATATAATTTCCTTATGATTAGGAATATCTAGATCAAATGATCGAGACAAATTAGAGGATAATTATTGATAACATACCCATTGTGTGGGACTACCCAGATGTGTGACTTGAAAATTTGCAAGGTCTTCCTTTAGATAGAGGTGTTGAGTTATAAATTGATCCAATACATGGATCTATAACTCTATCATTGTATACTTAAATTTAGGAAATCATTGAGTTGGAATCATTAATGAAGTAGATACAAGAGAATCTAAACAAAGCATTTATAATGTATAGTGCTTCCTGGTAGGGGTTGATAGTCCTCTTCATGAAGAAGATGGACAGATCATTAGTAATCTTCCTTGATTATCAGGAACATAACAATTCAGGTTAAAGAAATGGTATACCCATTATTAGATAGATGAATTGTTTGATCAAAAGTTTGGGTCCATGTATTTTTCTATGCTGGAGAGTTGGTGGGGAAATCAAAAATTAATTTTAAAGAATGATATTTTCCGAAGAATGACTTTTGAACAACATATAGGAACTATGAGTTCTCAATAATTCCCTTAGGAATCACTAATACTATATAAATTTTCTAGGAAATAATGTATAGAGTCTCTAGAGATTATGCTGATATTTTTTTGGTAGTCTTTGTAGATGATATTCAGATAATCTCTAAGATCACGGACGAACATTATGAGAATTTTAATACTATTATAAAGACTTTAAAAATGAAGAATGTAGTTTAAATGTATAGTAAATGTCAGATTTGGGTGGAGGATTTACAATTCATAGGACAATTTGTCACCAAAAAATGAATATTTGTGGTCCCTTCTAAGATAATGTAAATTGAGCAGTGGCCAAGACCAATATATGTAATGGTGATCAGTAGTTTCCTTCATCTTTCTGGGTATTACCATCTATTTTTAAAGAAATTTTCTTGATTTTAAAACCAACTACCATGCTTACATGTATGGGGTAATGTTTCTCTAGATCATTTAATGTGGATATTTCTTCAACAATTTGAAAAGGAAGGATATTAATGAACTGGTACTCTAACTACCCACAATTGGAGAACACTTTTTGAAATACAGTGATGCATAAAAGGAGTTTCTAGGGAGAATATTGTTGCAAAATGAAAAATTAATAGCATATGAATCAAGGTAGTAGAAATTTCATGAGAAAAACTACCCCATGACTGATCTGGAGTTCTCATTCATGATCTTCATGTTGAAAATTTTGTTTCATTGTCTCTATAGTGAAAAGTGTGAGTTATCTACTGATCAAAATATCGTTTAATATATATTCACATTGAAATAAAATAATATGAATCATTTAAAGTTGTTGTGAGTAATAAAATATTTTTAATTCACATTACAAAAATATCATAGTTTTGAAAAAATGTGGTTGATGATCTCTGTATAACAGATCCAGAAAGATTATCAAGGTTGAGAATAGAGAAGCATCCAATATTCTTTGACTAAAAAAGGATGTAAATGGGAATCATAAGGTATTTAACATCATAATTCATTTATCAAACTATTTCTCAACCATCCCTTATGGTGAAGAAAAATTTTGATCAAAGAAATAATGTTTAAATTTAGAAGAAGGTGGAATCTATCAAAAAATAGAAGTCCTAAGAGTTAAAAATTGATGTGGAATGAGTTATATGATATGGCCCCTGACTATGTGTACCATCAGACCTTGAGATAAAGAGGGTGATATTGAATAACATACATATGTCAACATTATCTCTCAACCCAAGGATCACAAATATGTTTAGAGATCTCTAATATCACTAAATATGCATAACAGTTCCTGGTATGTCAGCAACTGAAATATGAAGGATAATATAAAGGAATAATGTAACCATTACACATACCTAAATTTATATGGGGAAACATCACTATAGACTTTTTTACTGGATTTCTGACAACATCTAATGAAAATAATTTTTATGGTTTGTTTTGGATATTCATAAAAAGATATTTCTCTTTATTGAAATTCAAGAGGAATTATCAATCAATGAAATTCAATAGATACACATAATAGAAGTGGTGAGGCTAAATGTTATACCATTATCGACTATATCTGATCGAGATACCTGATTTACCACCAAGTTAAATAAACGTCTCCAAAATTCTCTAAACACGATGTTAAACGCCAGTATGGTGAATCATGCTCAAACAGATTTCCAGACTGAGTGGACCATTCAATCACTGGAAGACATGTTGAATGAAATCTCCATGGTATTTAAATGAATATGGGATCAACATATTCCACTAGTCAGGTTCTCTTACAACAACAGTTTCCACTCAAGAATCCAAATGTCCCCATATGAGTTCCATTATATGAAAATATATATAACACCAACATTTTTGGATGAATTTAGAGAATTTAAGAATCATCTAAATGAAATTGTTGAGGAATAGTAATAAAATTTTAAGACTATCCAGTATCTTATCTGATCTACAAAAATTCAAGAGAAGTGCTACACCAACAAGCATTGATGAGACCTAAAGATTGAGGTTGGAGAAATGGAATTCTGCCACATATCTATTTGGAAGCGGGTCATGATATTTGGGGATAATGTAAATATAAGTCCAAAGTACTGAATGACCAATGATATGCTTGATCACATCAAATATAAGGCATTTCAACTATCACATCCACCAATTATGACTCCAGTACAATATCTATTCCATGTATCCCTCCTTATCAAGATAGTACCAGATCCCTTACATGTAATGAGTTCAGAAATTGTATATTTGGAAAATGATCTCTTTAATGAGGATAACTTAGTTAATATCTTGAACTATAGAGATAAATATATACCCAACAATGTAATTCACCTGGTTAAATTACTATATAGGTACCACAAATACAAAGAGGTGACATGAGAACCAGAAGAGGAAATAAAGGAGAAGAACCCTCATCTATTTTAACCAAGGTATCTAAAATAAAATTTATAGGGTGAAATTTAATAAATTTGGAGTAATGTAAAACCCCAATAACTCTTATGAAATATTTCACTTTTAAAAAAATTATTTCTCCTATAGCTTATGATGCATGCAACACCATGTTTAATCAAACTACGATATTATATTAAAATATTAAAATGACTATTATAACCGAAAATTTTAATTGGTAGGTATGATGAGGAATTTTCATATTATGAAATATAATTATCAATAAGAAATGAGCACTTAATTTTTGGTAAAAACATTTTATTCTTCAAAAAAAATCTTCACAAAAACAATAGCACTACTTTCTATGAGAAAATAAATATAATTAAATTGTACAGTTTTAGAAAATTTATTTTGAATAATAAAATTATAATTTTAATTCATAGGGTTATATGTATCTTAGAATGTATTTTTTAGAATTTTACAAAAAGTTCTTAATATTTAACAATGGGTTAAATTAGGGATTTACTTTGAAAATTGTATTTTTATTTTAAAGCATTGAAAAATTAAAATTACATTATATATTAGTTTTATATTTTAATTACTTAATTTTGAATATAATTATTCTTTTTTTTCATTTAAATTAATTTCATATGTGAGTTTAGTATAAAAACAATTTCTACTTAAAAATGGAATTTTTGGAAAATAGTTTGTTTACCATTTTTTCGATTCAAATTTATATTAACTTTTGAACGTATCTGTTAGGTATTAATAAAAATTAATTCCATAATTGGAATCAAATGGTCTAAATTTATTAAAAATAATTCTTTCTTATTTTTCCAATATGAATAGTAACCCTCATAAAAAATTTACTATGGTTATCGGTAAATCGGTAATTACGGGTTACAAAATACGATATGGACTATAAAATTACCCTAAAACATACACCAATACGATTCATTGAATTAAATTATATCCTTAATAACTAATGTTAAAAAATTAGTCATTGATGAAAACTTATTCGTTAATGGGATATGGAAATTATTAAAATCAATAAAAGTGGAAAAATGTCACAATATTTTGTTTATATTAAAATATTTTAAATATAGTGTTAAATAGGATATATATTTCATCATAAATGCTCATTAGAAATAAAAAATAATTATATACAACATTGTAATTTATTTTTTATTTTTAGTGAAAAAGTTATAATATTAATTGCACAGATATCATTGATGCAGTAATTATTAAACTAATGGAAAAAAATAAATGATTTTTAAAATATTAAAATAAATATAATTTAATATATTTAAGATAATATTGAAATTATACATATGATATTTACTATTTTAATAGATAATAAAATAGTTATTTTGAATTTTTCTTGATTTCTTAATTATTCTTGGGTCCATGTAATTAATAGTTTTAAATTTGAAAATAATTGTATTTTTATGAAATTAATATTTTAAAAAAATTCTTAAAAATAACAAAAATATTAAAAAAAATACATAATAAAGATCATATTATCTTATATTTCATAAATGTGACATTTATTTTCCTATTACACCATATAAGTTAAAAATTATAATCATTTAGTATTAAAAAATGCGGTTAAATATTTTTATATTAAAATATGTTAATATTAGTTTAATAAAAATTATAATGTTTAAAATAAATTAAAAACATGTCTGAAAATTTTTTATTTATTATATTACATCCTTATCTTATCTTATAATATAGGTCCATTTTGTGGAATTTGTATTGAAAATGAATTGATTACAATGTAATATTTTGAAACATTTTCGAAAACACCCACTCCTCCCTTATTAATACCACCCCCCAAAACATCCTCACCTCACACTTGTTAAGACTCATAGATTTTAAAAATTAAAACCATTTCCTTTCACAATACTCATCTTTAAGACCCAGAGCTTCTTGTATTGACAAAATAAAAATTTCATGTTCCTCGAGTGTTTCTTCTAGGTGATGATATTCAATTGGAACCTTTCTCATGACATCCCTTTTAGTTTCATTTTTTCTTCTAAATTATCCCCAAGTACTTCATCCATAAAATCATAACACCCCATTTTCAATTATATATTGAAATTTTATATTTATAATGTTATATATTATTTCAACCACCCATCTAATCTACAGTTATTAAAATAAATGAAACTAATGTTGAAATTATTATGGTTTTTCATCTTCATGGATAATGAGTTTTCATTTTCGAATAACACATTAAAGAATTCTCATAAAACCATTATGATGGTTAAATATTATTTTAACATGTATTTTATAACTTTTTAATCCTCTATAAAGAATATATAAAAACAATATAAAACAAATTGAAGCAAGTCTTTGATGGTCAGGAAAGAATCAAATATAAAATAAACATTTACAAATAACATTTTTTTCCAATGAATCATCTTTATACTAGAAAAATTGACATATCAGTCCATTAATAATTTTTTAATAAAATTAATACCTCATAATTTATATTATGGATAATTATTCATATTTGAAAAATAACTTCCATAATTATACACTATTGAATTGATCTTGAACCCATGAAAATGAACGATCTCGTAAGGATGGAATTGAACTCTATAAGTTATAGAAATAACCATATATTTACATAATAAAATTGTAATAAATCAAAAAGAATGAATTATATGTTGTTAATTAACTAATTAATGGATCCAATATGATTATCTAAAAAATTAAGTGCATCTGTAGAACACCTTCGGCCACAAGGTATGGGATCTCTCTGAACCTCCATTTATACTTCTTGTTATGATTTCTCCATATTTTCCAGAATGTAATTATTAATTATTATTATATAATTATCCTAAATAAAATTTATATCTTCCAAAAATTATTATATATCTCAATTAAGCTTTCCTTGAAGGGTAATTACAAGTTTTAAATGGGTATGTTCACAGTTATTCTTGATAAGCAAGCCCGATTAAAGAGAAGTTCTCTATTTCATACCCCATTCCAATTACACTAAAAATTATTTTATGCCAAAAAAATATTTCTAAAATATATAATTTTGTCACAAGAAACTATTTTTGTTACTTTATGTTTTTATACAAATAAGTATTCATTTTCCCTCTTTATAGACACTTTAATTTTTTCCATTTTACCACACTAAAGTGTGTCATCTCTAATGATTCCAATACACTCTTTTTCATATATTCACTTATGTTAGAAAAAATTATTAATGTTACACTCCTATTTTTACTTCATGATGTATAAGAATGTTCTAAATATCTTATTTCATGGACACCAATGTTATATTCCCTTTGGTTATGCCTTATGACATTGTTATGAAATCCATTTCCTTCCATGTGTAAACCGTATTTTTATCCGATATTTTTCATTTACCATGTGGTAAACATAAGCATGAACATTCTATGATGGGTTCTCCCAAGTAGTGCACCAATCCATAGGGTAAAGTTTTAGTCTCATGAGACTTAATGTATGGGATCATAGAGTAAACATAATCCATTATGGGACATTTTCCAAAATGTGATCCCCATCTTGGCTGTTTTGTTTTACTCTAGTTTATGTCATGTCATGTATTTATACTAAATTCCTATATTTTCATGATCATATGATTCCATTTTATGTATAATATACCAATACATGTTTATTCATGTTCCATGTCTATTATGTTTTCATGTTATGCCTTCGAATCATATTATATTCTTATTTTACTTATTTATACACTTGCTGGGATATTTATCTAATGAATTTTTTCAATGTACAACCTACGGTTTCTTATGTAGGTGTAGGATCTCAAATCACGTTTGGATCTCATTATTTACGATTAATAAATAGACTTTTTTATTCTCGTTCTATGTCTTCTTTTCATGCACCCAGTCTTCCAAATACACTAGACAATTTGATCCATGTTTTTTATCTTATGGATAAATATGATTAAAATCATGTAATAACATGTGTTAAAGTCTAGGATCTCTATATTTTTTTTTATTGATGAATGATGGATGGGTTAGAGCCTAGATATAGGACCTACAATAAATTTTGGATACGGGACTTTTGAGTTTATACGTGTCAACTTGTTCTTTATCTTTATGAAATCCAACATGTCATTTAGTCACATTCTGTCCAGATATTACATGGTTAATTATTGTTTGGTTTACTTGGATAATCCTTTTTCATCTAGTCCTACAATATATTGTTTTTTATATTTCCATTAACCATATATTTATTTATTTCTAATTCATTTAGACTCTATATGGGTGGTATAATGTCCTTACTATGTTATCTACATCCAATTTGGAATTTGGAAGCCTCAAGAACATGGGATGGTGTGCTTAAGGTCCAGTTACCAACCTTATTCAGCCATGTAATATAGTTCTCGATCATAGGACATTAAAAAATAAAGTGGATTATAATTTAGCACCTGATAATTTAATTCCTTTATAAATTAAATACTCTCTTATTAATCAATTGTATCAATATTTTTTTAAAAGGTATGGTACATTGCCTATTTTTATTGAGAAAAGAAATCCCACTTTTAACGTTTGATAGGTAACCCCAAATGAACCAAGGGTCAGGAGTCATGATATACAATAAAATTATTGGTTCAAAGACACGGTGGAAAAATTATGAACGAGTGAATCGAAAAGAGTGTACAACATCGTGAAGGGAAAGAATGAAATAAATTCCTTATGAGAGAAAACTACTACATGTGAAAACACCAGAATATTTTCACATTGCCCCCTAAAAATGACCACGAAACCATGAAACCTATATGAAGTGTGTGTCTCACATACAATGAATCATTTCATCATGATAGTGGATGCAACACGCTTGGGAACCCATCCTTGTACATAATATTGTTTCAATATTATATTTACGTATTGTGGAAATAAAATATGATGTGATAAAACGTTATACGTAAATTTTTTTATTAGGACTTAGGTTGTATAGGAAATCCTCGATGTTTATCTACCAACACACAATGTGTGTTTTATGAAATTGGTTGTATAATTATTTCATTTAATGACCATCATAAATAAGTGAAAATGGTTTAAATTTAATTCCTAAAAACTCCAAATATATTTTACAATTACCTTTCATGAAAATACATTCCCTATGTCTTAATTCTGACACTAATAAAAAGTAGTGCATGTTGGTATAAGTATGATGAAAGAGGTTTTTAATTACACTTTTAAAATGTATAATGAAAATAGACATGGAATACATTGGTAATGGTGTTTATAAATAGAACATGGTGTGCCCATATGTCTCCACCCCTTAAGAAGGATTGAGTTAGAATAAGACACATCATCATTAATAGAGATCCATAATTAAAATATATAAATCCCATTTGTTTTAACAATAACTAAGAACCAAAGAAAACATTTCATTTTAACTGATAAGAAAGAAACCTTGAGAAAAGATTCTTTTAAATGAATAAATCAAGAAACTGATGATGGTAATGATAGAGTAAATATATTGTTTTCCTATTAGATACCCTACTAAATGTCATCTCAACTCTCACTTAAATGTAATAAGATTAATATACGTTATATAATGATATATTATAATATTAGAGAGATCCAAGTGTTTATTCAATAAATTAAAAATTCTGAAAGAGAAAGAAAAATATTGGTACAATGAAATAATAAATCCATTATATATTATGGAACTAGATGATAATATATGAAGATTTAAAATTTGGATAGTTCCCAATGATTAAACCAATTCCCATGGATTATGATATCATGATATCCCTTAATAAAATATGAAAAATATTTGAATATTTATTTCCTCTGAGGAAGGAGGAATCATTGGGGGTCAGCGGTCATTTTAATTGATTTGTTTATTAGTTTGATGATAATACTTGACTTCTATGTTCTAATTTATAGCCGCTTTGGATTCAATGGTCATTAATGGTTTTGAAAAGATATAAAGAGTTGAGACATAGAATTTTTTTCAAACATTAATGAATTTAGGAATGATCTATAATTTCCTTACTGGATAGCCACCTTATGCCACCAGCCAGCCAGTGTACAGGGCATTAGCTTCTGCAACTTGGGATCCTTTACCAATTAACTAGTGATCCACCAAAGGATAGTTAGTGGATGTAACTAGGTATGTGTCCAACTAAATGTCATAATTTCTTGTCAATTCACTCCCCTAGTGGTTCAATTCTTCATTAATTCAAATTATGTTGTAACGGCCTTTGAGCCTGCATTGATTTTTCCTTTAGACCGATGACCTTCATGTCACCAAAAGTCAATAGAAATAGTATAAATGAACTGGAAACATATTTAAAGATGTTATAAAAACATTTTATTGTTTTTTTCATAAAAACATTGAGAGTTCATAGTATTCATTGAAGTGATATAGAAATAAGAAATTTAGAATTCCATAATAGAACCCAAATATTGGATTTATATTTCATAAACTAAATATACAACACAGTTGTATATGAAGAGAAAATCACAAAAATAATTATATAGAATTAAAACATTTCTTAATCTATATCTAAAAATAGTGGTTGATCACCTGATATAGATATGTATATCTGGAAAAAAACTAGTTTCTTGATAAGAGTGATTCAATATATAATAGGTATCTTTTAAAGACCATATATATATAGTATTCCAATAGAATATTATTTTACTGATTTTAAAAATCATAATACACATTGAATTGGTTTTGATATTTTAGGTTTTAAATTTTCTTTCTATAGTATTAATTTTGGTTTGAATATTCTAATTAACTGACCCATTCCATCTATATACTAAATCATAATAAAAAACTGCAAATATATGACTATTAATTTCATAAAAAGATAGATTCACCTCAGTATAAGATCTAAATATGTTATGATTTTGTTGTGGTTAATCCCAAATAACATAGGATATAATTGTTATAGTGTTTCACTACATTTTCAACAAATAGAGACTATTGGTTCAGGGAACAGCAATAGTAAGAAGACTTTTGGAAAGCTTATTATGAGTTATGTTAGACATTAATCTTTTTTTATTCAACTAATTTTATTTTTTATATTTTTCTAATTGAACATATGGAAACTATTTTTGGGTTTTTCATTACATATAATTTTCTTAAAATAACTATTCATCTTTTTTATGCATAATTTATGAGATTCTTGATTGAATTTTTATTCTTATAAAAATTTTTATTGAATAATCTATGAGGGTATGATTTTAATACCATCAAAAAGTAGTTAAATGATGTCTATGGTTTTGTACATACTACCAATAAAATAAAATTATGGAGGAGCATAGAGATTGAACTACATATTTCCCACCACTTGTCAATGTATTCTTATTTTGGAATTATGTTTTTTAGTCAAGAATGGATTGAAGGGGTTCTATTAATTTGGACATGGATACATTGGATCAAACCTAACAATCTACCTATATCATTTTTAAAAGAAAATTGTTCTTGTGGTTGAATAAAATTCGTAATAATAACTTTTATGAGTTTGAGTAGTGTTTTCCTTAACACAATTAAAATTTTCCCATACCTTGTTTTTTATATTTTTTTGGATTCCAATATTTATATTAATTTGTCCTTTAATATATGTTTTATTATTCAATTATTATTATACGTTTTTACTAGAATTTTATCGAAATAGGTAATATTTGATCATTTGATTATTTAACTAGGTGATGAAAATTTTAGTTCTTATTAAGGATACAATTCACACCGCCCCAAATTTGAAGTTTCAATATCCTTTACATTTATATCAACATTTAGAATCAAATAAATTCACATGATGTCTGACATATACTCTATATTTTTTTAGTTACTTTGATTTTATGTTATCCATTTGATTTCTCTATATTATATGTTTCTATATAGTGATGTCTATTAGAAAGTAGATCATTTTTTATTTTATGTATTTTAATTGTAATTATTGAGAATTTGAATCTTTGTCAATCATTGATCATCAATGTTGTAGACTATGAGTATTATTGTGTTATGATGAATTTTTTTATACTGAACTAGATCAGTTTTTGAAGATGGAATTAAAATAAAAAAAAATCAGAAATAAAGTTCAATATTTACCATATAGGAGAATATATAATGTCATGATAATTATAGTGTACAAAATACTTAACATTGACAAATAACAAAAAAACATTATTTGAATTCCTTCATGTGAGATGGATAATATGATTTATAAAATACAATAATTACTCATTTAACATAATCAACTGTTATTCAGACTCAAAGGAAAATGATTCATTCTATTTTTTAAGCCCTCAATTTTCTACATGGGGAACCCATGGTTCAAACTCATTAACAATTTATGAAAATAGTTAGTGGATCACAACATGTTGGAATCCATATCTTCTAGGTTGGTGATAGAAATTGACAATGTGATTGTTGAAAATAAATATGAATGATATTAAAATGTTTTTGGGGATCAATGAATATTATTCCTAAATAATTTAATTCTACTATATGAATTTAATATGTTTGTTTAATGGTATTTGTACAATGCTTACTAACTTTTTTTAGTGAATATTTTAGTTTTTATAGATGTTTCACATTTAACTAATGCTAGAGGAATGATAAATTCGTAGAAAACCATGTGGTTTGTGTTTTCTGGTACATGAAATTAATAAGGATTTCATGGAATGGGTTCTCATACATAAGTTATACAGCTTATTCAATTGATTACATGGTCTTAATTTGGATTTTTCGGTACAAATTTTGAGTACACAATCTGGGAGTTGTGACTTTGGATCAACTATGATTTTAGTACATGGTTCAAATGGAAGGAATATGAAGATTATTTCATGAAGTATGTTTTTAGTGAACATAACCCTGAAGAATATTATGTCCTTAAGTTGTTTTTTACATGATCAATAGTTTTGTGCATGAGATTTTTTGTCAACCATGAAGCGAGTATGAAAATAGATTGTGGAGTATATGAAGGGTATTTATTAACTGGATGAATTCTAATTTAAAATAATAGAAAAATATATGGTTTATGTTTCCAATAAATACCTAACTAATACATTTATCAAGTATCAATTAAAATTGAAGGATGATCTAGAATGTAATGATAATATTTAAGGAGGAAAGAATCATCTATGATGAGAGAACCACATTATGTGTATATGGGGATCAGTTTTCTAAGTGGGGTTCATAGTTCCCAAAGGGTTGTATGCAATCATTATGGTTTAGTATATAGTGGATAAAGGTCGATTTTTTTTATCCATATTCTATGAATATCATGGTACATAAGGTTGAGTAAATGATATGTTAGGTTGAGTATTTGGTGAATTGGGTTCTATTTCGTTACATTGTTCAAGGTAGTTTCATGAAGGATTATTCATAAGAAAGTCTAATATGGGTATTTTAAGGAATAAGGTTGTATTCAGAGTATACAATTGAGGGTATAACTATGCATATGAAATCATACTCACAATATAATGATAAAGTGAAATTAAATTCATTAAATTGATGAATACATCATCTAATATAATGCGAAAGGAGTTGTTAAAGAAGGTGATCCAATTTTGGTTGTGTGATATCCTTTAAATCCATTGTAAATGTAGTAGACCTATCACAAAGAGATTATGGAAAAAAATTTATAATTTAAAAAAACTAGTGGATCATTATGTATTCAACTATGTTTGTCAAATTATAAGTATACACTCCTTAAACTTGTCCTTTAATGTAAAAAAAATTGATGTGAACAATATTTTAATTTATTTATATATATTTTGTTATCATTTTATTATTAAATTCCATAGGATTAACATGTTTTTTCCTATGTGGTGAAAAGATAGAAAATAATAAGAAGAAAATTTTTACACATGTATTCACCCAGACCCTCTCAAGGAGTCTCATGTTGAAATTGCTGGTATGAATGAATTCATTAGAGAGGAATCAAATCATTCCAGTGTTAGGCATTAAATATTTCATCATAAATTCGTTGAGATAGATATTTAAAAAAATATAGGGGATTCCCTCGATTTTATAGATTAATCTAATTGATTTTTAATAATATAATGAGATCATGTTTTCAATATCTCATGATGATTGTTATCTTTCCATAATTCATGGGGTTAGGTCTATAATGTGAAATGAATATCAATGACTATATATGATTGGAAAATATAAGATAAAAATACAAAATCTTACAACACTCTTACTAGATAAATTTTAAATAAAATCTATTTCATGGTAATGTGCTTCACTATAGATAAGTTCATATGGGAAAAATTGAAAATATGTATTAAGGTTATAGACATGTGATAGAGAATGAACTCCATATTCATCACAATAGGTTAAATAATTTAAAAATACATCCCAATAAAAATGAATATAGTTTATCTAAAACAATTACTAAAAAATTCATGTAATTTGAGGTCTTTTTAAATAAATTAAGGATGTTATAATTGTAATGAATATCATGAGAAAATTTCCACCCCTGTATAATCATAATTTTTCTACACATGAAGAAACTTATTTTTTTAATAACTCTTCTAATTATGTTCATAGTAGTTTGGTGTGATATAAAATGATAATTAGAAAAGAAGAGGCATCAATCCTTTCATGTAAGTATATCACAATGAAATTCTTAGAAAAAACATGAAATTACAAAAGAATGATATTATGAATAATATGTGGAAAATTAATTTATTTCTCTTATGGAAATAAAATTAAAGAGAGGAAAGGGATTTTTGAATGAAATTTACCCATGTATTGTTTTATATGTGGTAAGTTTGGGAACATTATTTCAGGGTTTCCTAGAAGATTCAATGGTTTTGGATTTAATGACATAGAATACACTTCAATCACCTAGGTGAGTTTTATCCCAAAGATTTACTTAAAATATGGATGTTCTTCTGAAAATATGTTTCAATGGAACAATCCTATGAGTAAAGAAAAATAAATTTTAAAGACTGTCTAAAGGAAGATAATGTGTAATTTTAGAAAAAAAATAAAGTTCGAATGGTTAATATTGAGAAGGAAAAGGCATTAAAAGAGAAAGAAAATGAACTAGATGTTGTTTTTGATCTAAATGCATAACATCAAGAAACTCTTGAAGAGATAAATATAAAAAATACAAAAAATTTCGATCAGCTAAATGAATATTTTTAATATTTCAATCATATTGATGTTGAGATTGAAAAACAATAAGAATACGTATACAATTTTTTATATCTATAAAATACAATAAAAGGTTCTGTAATTCAAGACCAGTATTGAATTATGGGAAATGGTTATTAATGATCTTAGTAATAGTATATAGGATGTATTTAATAATGATAATGATCTTGAAGAAGAATTCATTACCCAACGTAATAAATTATAAGCTGAAACAAAAATTGGAGAATATAGTATGAAAGTACAATTTGGAATATATTTGGATGGAAAAAAATATTTTAAAGAGATTCATGGGGATCTAATGGTTTAGAGAATATTTTTAGTGATCAAATACCCACATTTATTGGTAAAAGTGGTGTGGTATATGATATTAATTCATTAATATAATGTACTATTATGGAATATAAAAAATGTAAGAAAAAGGTTGTTGATTCTTTAATAGAAACTAAGGCACCATAATCGCTAATTCTATGTACACCAAAAAATTCAAGTATAGGGTTTTTACCAATATACAATATCAATGGCAAGTCATTACCTAAGAATTAATTCTAATATTAGGGTTTTTGAGAATAAATGATTATGATAAGATGTTTAGTCTTATAAAATACCACTTCTATGGATATCTTGGATACAATATGTCTTAGTTTGAATATACAATGAACTATTTAAATGTGGAAGCACCAAGTAGTTAGACAACTGGAATGAGTCCATATCCTACATTATATAGTGTAAATAATGTCTATGGATATTGTTTCAATGTTTTTTCATAAGGAATAAATTTATTAAATATGATTATTAAGGAAGTGGGAATATTGACTATAGATATTATTATTCGAAAAATACAATATATACAAGAAAGATACATTTTAATTATTAATTATCTCCATTAGAAAAAAGTAATGAAGAGAATAACTATACCATGAATTCTATAGATAGGTCATATTATACCTTAATTAAATTTAGAACCTTATATAAGGGAAGGGAGAATATAGATAAGGATAATCTAAATAAAATTTCCTTTAAATCTATAATTAATTATTGAAACTAGATTCATGATAATTGGTGTTCATCCCACATGACATAGAATGTAAATTCTTTGATATATGATAAGGAAAGAATTTATGTAATCATGTATTTTTTAAACCATGGGGCCGAAAAAAAACGTCTAATGAGAATACCTGATTGATGGGTGATGAGTGGAATAAAATAAAATTTCTCTATATTGATAGTTCAAGTTACAAACTCTTAAGTTTGAGTAAACTCTATGACTATGAACTGGTGGTGACATTTAACCATAATGTATGCAGAATCAAAAACAAGAACATAAATTTTCCTATGAATGGATATATGGAGAATGTTAATCTATACAAAGTGTATAGAAAATAAAAAACGTAATTTTTAATATTTCAAGAGGAAACAAAATATAGAATTTTAGGATAGGTGATGAAAATAAATAATGAATGCTAAAATTAAACAAGAAGAATATTGAAGAAGACTTTTTCAATCTAACGCATGATCATGAAAAATCATTTGATTTGACCATGGAAAGAAAATAGTTTTAAAATAATATAATCCAAGGAATTATATGGAATAAAATCTATATGATATGGTCCGCACTGATGTTTTGTGTCCAAGGAATGTAGCTGATACACAGGGACATAGGTATTTCATTTTATTATTTATAACAGTGTAATTTTATGTGTGATGTTTATACAGATTAATCAACAAGTTATTTATTATATTATGATATACCACATAATATTTAAGAAAGAAACTATCCAGAGAAACATAATATTACATTCTGGTATTTAAATGGTTTAAAAATCCACTAGATTTGAAACATTCCTAAAAAAAGGACCATATATGTGATTTCATCAATGATAACTCCTAAAAAATTGGGATTTTGAATTAATAATTATATAGGGGAACATTTTGAAAAAACGATGCTGATCGGGAGTGTTTTTTCTAATCATAACTATAAATAAGTTTATCATTTAGCTATATACAAACAAAACTACTCATTATTGAGCCAAAGTGAAGATATAAAATCTTTTTAGATGTGACATGGAATAAATCCGTCCCCTGAAACATTTTCAGTCTTCATGAGAAAATTATATATCCAAAAAAAGATATCAATTCGTGGATACTCAAGAAATTGATAATCTAGAAATGTGTTGAATGGAATGATGATAAATCATTGAGGAAAATTATATGAATGATTGTATAAAGTATTATTTCATTGATACTCTTAATGGTGACAATTTTGAGGCTAAATCTGCAAAAGAGATAATGGATAAGCTATTTTTTCCTATGCCTCAGAAGAGAAATAGTAATTAAAGATTATATTCAACCAACATAATCAATCAAAAATATCATCCTAGATATATAAGAATAATAATTTTTGATGATGGTAAATCAATACAATATATGTTCTAATCATCACCATTTTAGGAATCTACAAATTTTATGGGTTTATGAAATTAAAAAAGAGATAGAATAATAGAAAATAATCAAATTGGAACTTATAATGAATCAAAAAAATAAAATATTATTAACATGAAGAGGATAATAAAAAAAATTCCTTTTCTTGCATGGTAATGTGATTTGTAATAATGCATGACTACCGTGAAAGGGCTATGTACAAATATAAAGTATTTATGTTGAATATACTTTTTCTCTTGTGGATCTACATGAGACTATTAGAACACTCCTGGACATGGTTATCCATAGAGGACTCATGATTTATAAAATGGATGTTAAAGAATCTTTTTTGTGTGGTGTCCTCTTATAGGATGATTATATTAAAAAATTGAGGTTTTTAATTAGTGGTTATGAAATAATGGTCTGCATGTTGAAAAAGGCCCTATATGTTTAAAATAGGAACCACATTCATGGTTTGATCAACATGATTTTTACCAAGAGAAATAATAATTCAAATGGGATGGTGCTAAACATATCATGTATGTGAAAAAGTCTAAGGAAGAATAATTCATACTACTTTTTATGTTTATGAAATTATAATTGGAAGAATAAAAATGAAATAAAGGAAGTAATTATCCAAAATTATGAGTTCATATTTTTATATTTTAGTGAATTGTGAGCTTATATTATTTATAGGGATGTAAATGGTTTAGAATGGGAAATATAACTTCATCAGCTGGAAGCATTATTAGAGATATTAATTGAATAAATTTTACATGCACGATTCTAAACCTATTCCAAATCCTACTTTAATTTAGGACAAAGGTATAAAAATAAAAGAATGGGTAGTCAACGTACCATACCCAATACATGAGAGTTATTAGAATTATTTTATATCTGACTTCAAATTGACTAGACCAAATTTTTATAACTTTTTTAGTGGGTCAATTCCATAGAATCCCATGTGAAGTTAATGTTGTAGGAGTTAATAGAATTATCAGATATATCGAAGTTACTCTCAATTATATAATAATTTTTTATACAGAAAAATAAGAAGACTTATATGAATTCATTAATATGGAATATATTAGTGATGTGGTGGACCATAAGTGCACTAGTGGTGGTTCATTTTTTATTGGATTTAATTATCTTGAATGGATGAGTAAGAAACAAGAAAACACATCACTATGAACCAATAAAGTATATTATGTCTCTTTGATAGAGGAATTTTTATAAATATAATAGATGAAACAACAACTAGATGATATTGGTGAATAAGTGAAATAAAAATTGTTGATATTCTATAATAACAAGAGTGATATTCTTCTCATAATGAATCTTTTTTAACACACACATAACAAACATATTTGTATATGGTATCACATTATCAAGAAAAATATTGTGGAATGGATGGTCAAGAAAGAGTATGTTAGCAATAATGAGCCATCATAAGATATCATGAATAAATTGTTTCTCAATCTTCTATGTGATAAGTATTACGTGACCCTCAATTTTAACAAAAAATCATCATCCTAAGAAGGTTTGATTGAACCCATATCCCATTCCATTAAACACTTTCAAAATATTTTTATGTGGTGTATGTTTAAGGTGGAGATAACATCCATCGGGATTGTTGTGATGAAAGAAGCTTATATTACACTTTAAGTTTGTCTTTATAGTCAACAAGGGCGAATGTCTTATGAAATTTCATAGAATCGAATTTAAGGGGAATGTTCATGGAATAATTTGGTTGAATCATGTCATAATAGTATTTTTTGTTGTTTTCAGTAAGGTGAAATTTATGGTTAGAATCTCTATTTTATGGGGGGTCATGGTATTAAGAAATGGGGAGTTATAGAATGACATGAAGCATGAGATTCTCTCTTTAAATGGTATTTCGTTCACAAATATTTCCTCACATAGTCATAAAGTGATGGAAGAGTTTGTGCATTATAATGGTAGTATAAAATTGAATTTATCTTGGTATTTCCAAAAAATCAAAAGGTGGATAATACTTGAACCATAGTGAGGCATCTGAAGTAAAAGGTACATTAATATTAAATAATTTTTAATTAAATCTTAATATGTTACACAATAATTCATGCCATATAACCCTAATGGAATATCATTTTTGGAGTCAAGATACATAATAAAAAAATTCATAAATGTTCTTCTACATCTCCCATAATGTTTTTCTCTCATTCTACCCTTCTGAGACATATCGTACATAAAACCATTCTTCATAACATAGGTAAAATGGAAAAACAAAAAGGGTGATCTCATATTCTCAGTAAGGGAAAACAAGAGGGATAAAAATTGATGATAATATTAAAGTAAAATATAATAATAGGGGTATAAGATCATTATCATAACTTACAAAGTTCATACTAAATAAATCATAGATCATAAATCTTTATTGAGTGTATACAGCTTTATCATTTCAACAAACATGATTCATATGATTGAGGAATCATCATTAATAAATAATGAGCCATGAGATTATATTATTTGAATATGAACATGGTTTAGGAATTTTGAAACAATAATAATCATATAAATAATTTTATTAGCCATGGTTAAGTTCCAATGACAGCACCACATAGTAGAAAAAGTCCGATAATGGATTAGGATTACTCCCCATATTCATTTCATCCCAAGAATCAGTTAAATTCAAATCCTCTTCATATTATCTCATGATATATAATTAATTAACTAAATAATTAGAGAAATTTAATGGAATGACACTTCACATAATGGAAACTGAATATACATGTGCCACGAGATCATAAGAACCCCCATTGGTTAATAATATAATAATATATGGAAAAGAAAAAGTTTTCATAAATATTTCAACATTAAATAATTGTAACAAATTTAGGGAAATAACATGTCTTTTGACATTATATTTTATTCCAATTGAATCATAAGAAATTCCAAATTATGTTAACATATATGAAAAATATATTAAAATGGCTAATTGAAACTTTCTTTGAAATTAAGTGAAAAATATCATTTTTCGATAATATTATTAATTAGAATTCGTTGAATATTGAGAAATTTTTTTTGTATGTAATCATAGCAACTAGCAATGTAACCATTAAATAATTGTATTATCTTGATGAAGTAGAAATCCATCTAAGTATTAAATGTTGATATAAATATTCATTAAAATATTTTTGTAAGAACTCATAAATAACATTTTAAGAAAACATTGTAAAAATTGATTCTAAATCCTATCCAATGAAATTAAATAAAAAAATTATAATTAATAATTGTATAATATAAATTAAAATCTATAAATATTTTAAATTAAATTTTTCATTAATGAAAAACATCATTGATCAGAGAGGAAGTATGGTCATATTTTCATAAAAAACATTTTATCGATCATTTTCACTACCATATAGATGGGAATGAAATTAAAACATGAAAAACTAAAAAATAAAATAGATTATTTAAAATTATTTAGTATTTATTGATAAATGTCAAAGAATTCCCCCAAAATAGATTCAAGAATAAACAATCCCAATTAAAAAAATAGATTTCAACATTAAACCTTACCTTAGGTACTGACTTTATTTATACACACTTTTGAGAAAGAATATTAAATAGTATTATATAATTAAATGACATAAAAATGTCATATATATCATATATTTTCATTAAATCTATATATATGACCATAAAGTTTCATAATACATTAAAAATTCATCACATCGCCTGGTAGAGGTGGTAGTCAATACGTATACATGAAAAACATTATAACTTATCGTGGGATGAAAAGGAGTTATAAAATTGTTATACCCATAACAAAAAACATTTTATTATATTCATGGTAATTATTTAATAAATTAATGTTCTTTATAGAATATTTTTATAAGGTTATGGTAGAAAAAATTTGAAATAGTTTGGTAAAAACCATTTCATATTCTTTGGGAAACCTCATTTTCATTACAACTAAATCCATTAATGGTTTTTATTTTGGGATGGATAGATGATCTATGATGTTTGAAAGGAAGTTATTAATTTATTTGGGTATTTATTTGATGACCTAGATGGATTATAGTTTGTGAATAATTTAATGGAGGGGTTTCCCTTTTGTGAATGAGGTGGGTGGCACTCTTGTAAGTACATAAAACATTAAAATATAATAGTTATATTCATGTTAAATTGGTACAAGGAAACATAAATTTATATATAAGATAAGGTTATGTATAAAATTACATTCGAAATTTTATTTTGAAGATGTCATATATTTTAAACAATTATCTCTATAGTTTAATCCCTCTTTATCCATTATAACATTTACGAAATTACTGAAATTTTACCTCAGTTACTATCTATAGTGTCTATAAATTAAATTAAACTATTATACAAATTGTGATAGTATGATTTAGAACATAGAAACATTTTATTAAATTAAAATCTTATAGGTTTAACATATTCATTTCAAAATAATTATGAAAAATGAAATGAAACCCATTTTTAAAAATAAATGTTTAAGCATACAATTGATTTTAATCTAATTAATTTCATATTAAAAACTATTAGATGAATGTTAAAATATTTTATTGAATAAATTAACTTCCATTTTCCTAAAAATAAATCATCATTATTTATTAATTTAATTTCTTTCGATAAAAACACATTTAGCGCATAAAATTTGTTTTTAAGAAAAACAAATTTTTTACCATAAAATTATTTTATTGTAATTTCTATCCAATTAATAATAAGTTAATTCATTTTGTAAATTTCTTAAAAATTCCTACATTTTTTACTCTTAAATTATTTTAAATTAAATTATATATGACAAAAAAATCCATAAACAAAATATGTCAAAACATTTCTTTATGATCAATCGTATTTTCTAAGTGTTTTAAAAACTATTTTCAACGATGATATTTAATTTAAATTCCATAAATGTTCTTAATTTTATAATGTATAGTAGTTATTATCCAAATTTTAGGGTATCATTCTTCAAAAGATATACAATGTTTTAATTTTTTAAAGATAAATATATTCTAAAATCACGGGGTTTTACATTCTATCCCTTATTAAAATTTCTCCCTCAAAATCCATTCACTTTGATAAAAAAAATAGAAGGTTTATCTACCTCATCACATCCCAGGGTTCCCATGTAAATTCATCATATTTACGATTCCTCAATAGATCCTTTTCCAGATCATTTTTTATTCCATATCACTTTATTCCTAGGATCCAAAATTTTTATAGGTTTCATAAGGAAGATCATGTTCTAGTGGTATAACCATTTAGTATCGTACATGTGAAGGATCTAGTTTGTACTTTATTAATTGAGATACATGGAATAAAACATAAACATGACAGAGTATAAAATGATGATCCATGTGATAATAAATCATACTGATATGATCAAAAATCACATAGGTATTGATATATCTCTGGTTTATCTTTCCCTTATATTAATATCTCATAACAGCCTTCCAATGAGATATTTCCTGGAATACTCTATCACCTACTATGAACTCCAGATCACACTAAATTTTACACCATATATTTTATACCTACTCTAATATACGATAATATTTTTATTATTTTCACTAACTATACCTTTCATTTCCTTAGATAACATAGGTTATAATAGTTTTTTTCTCCACCATCATCCTAACATGTTGGAGTCCTATACTTCCATATATAGATGTTTTTAAATGGATATAGCAAAATTATAAATTGAAAGCTATTATTTTAAAAAAATCACTAGAGGAATGTTTTGATCTCAAACTCCTTTGAAATCCATAGTGATAACTCTTCAGATAAATTAGAGGGTTTGAATGGTCCTCAATGATTGACCATCTGTAAATGGATGATATATAGCACTAATGATCAAATGATTCTTCAATGATTGTGGAATACATATCAAGAACTTCAAGGTAAACCCTGAATCTTGATCAAATGGGATTGACAGTGGTAATCTATAAAAACATACCACTTTCATAAGATATAACCATGAGATATGATCAAGAGATAAATATTCTCTAATTTTAATGAAATCATCTAATTTCATAGGTTGATTAACTAAAACCAAAATAGCATTGTCCCATTAAATATTTTTGAGAGTCCAATGATAAAATACATCATGATTTTTCCTAATTTCCATTTAGGTATGGGTAATAGTTGTAAAATCCTTTTATTCTATTGTCACTAAGCATTAACATTATGGAATATCAATCAATGTGATACATACTATAAAATATCTCTCTTTGTGTTATCCCATCAAAAATTATCTATTAAATATTTATTCATATTCAGACATCCAGGATGAATAGATAATGATAAAATTTGAACATCATTTTAAAACTCCTTATCTAATTCAAGTATTTATGGAACAAATGCTCTATTCCTTAACCTTGTCATGCCATCACTATCATGACCAACCTTGAGAACATTCTTTACAATATATTACAGCTTTTAAACTTCCTTTTTCACATCATTAATCACTACATGAATAGATGGTAGAAACCATTAAAGAAAAATACAGGATTTTTCCCCATAATTAGTTATTTCATGATGAATCCTATATAAATTTTTAATTATTATATCTCTCCCAATCATTATCAAAGAAAAACTAGTGTGTTCCTTCTAATGCAAAGCATATTCCACCAAGTTCTCCCTATAAGGATAGTAATGAATTGAGAAGTCATAATCTGTAATCAGTTTCAATATAAAATTTGGTATATATTTAAATATTTCTATGTGAATATATAATTCAATCTCCTACAATCAGTATATATCTCACGATTTTCACTATAGATATAATGTCTACATATCATCAAACAAGAATTACCACTACTTGTTCCAATTCACGAGTCTGGTATTTTTTCACATGAACAATAAATTTTCGAGGGGTATAAGCTACTACCACTTCATTATATATTATAAAACATCTCAGTTTCTTCATTTATGAATCACTATATATCACAAACCCTTATCCACTAAAAGGTAGTGTGTGTACTGGAGTACTAGGAAACATTATCTTCAGTTCCTTGAATTTTTTCACATTAATCTATATAAATTAAATTAAATACATTCAATGTTAAATTGGTTAGTTTATTTTATAGACATATGAAATTTATCCAAAAAATCTATAAATTAAACTATCCATCCCAAGAAAACTACAAATTTTGGTCAATATGGATTGTCTGGTCCATTATTCAACTACATCCATCTTTTATTGATACATTGATATCCCATATCTTGTGATTACATAAGCCAAGAATGATACTTTATATATCTAAAATTCATATTTATTAAATTTGGAAAGGTTAATCTCTTTCCTTATGTTTTAAACACAATTCTAAAATGAAATTTATGCACTTAGATGAACTTGTAATATAGAATAATATCATATATAAGGACCCCTAAATATAGATCCAAGTAATTTTGAAATACTTTATTTATTATATCCTTCAATATCTCTAGACAAAAAGTATGTCCAAATGGAATCACTAAAATTATCAAATGACCATACCTCATATGGTCGGAGGTATTGGATGTTTTCTCCTCTTTTCTATCAACTATTGACATACAATTATGAACTCAATATTAGAAAACTAATTATCTCCTCGTAGTTGATCAAAAAGTCTTCAAAAGGGGTAATGGGTATTTATTATTGAGGGTGGTCTTGTTTGGTTTTTGATAATAAAACAAAAGACACATTGGCCCATATTTATTCTTAACAAAAAGAATATGTGCACCCCATAGTGATATACTAGTCTGAATGAATCTATTATCAAGATTCTCTTATAGTTTACCTCTTTGATTAATATAACTTAATTATGGTTATTATACAAGGAGTCATTGAAATATGTGTATCCATATTTTTGAGTTATATTAAAAACATAAATATTATAGAGGATACTATGAAGATATTTATGAAATAAATCAGAATATTCTAGAACAACATAAATATGTTCACTATTGGCTTTATCCCCAACCATGAGAGATAGAAACCCCTTGTGAATTGGTAATACGACACAAACTATTGAAGTATTTTTTATTGGGTTTACATATTCATTTTAGCACTGGAAGATAGTCATGGGTTCATTCAAAATATTAAATGTTAATTTTATTCCATATAAATTTTTATTAGATAAATATAAAGAAATAAAACCCAATCCCAAAATAACTTATATTTATCTAGAGGGAGAATTAATAGATTTTATGAAAGTATAGTCTCACAAATTGTTATATGACCAACACAATGTAGTTGATGTTTAATCATCATTACATTGTTATTTTCCAACAACAATTCAATATATAATCATTAATCTGGTGATGTGATACCCTTTGAAAATTATTCAGATATAAAAGATTGGGTAGAACCAGAATAAGATATGGAATTTTTAGTTATGGGGTGATTAATAATTGTACCTTTCGCTAATTTGTTATTTTGAACCACATTAGAAGTATAGATCATATGAGCATTCACTTTTTCTCTTATCCTGTGATTTTATTGAAACTGATTTCCATCATTAACCCTTGGATTTATACACGGATTAGAATAATGTCCATACTTCATGAAATTATTCAATTGGAATGTGTGTTGTAAATTCTATTGAGCTTTATCTACATTTAAATTATTAGAATAATATTTACATTTCTTCGACATTTACATTCTTAATGGACTTCATTTCTTTAGTTGAATTTTTTTTAGTTTCCTTAAGGAAAATTACACTATGATTTCATCTACACTTTTTCCATAAATGATTATTATTATTCATTCCCATATGGGTTTTGTTATTAGAATTCCCTCAAAACATTATCGGTCTCTTATTATCAAAACCATGAGAATGATGGTAATATAAAATATCCATTTATACCATGAAAACATAACGATTGATTTCATTTTAGCAAAAAAAATACCTTATAGAAAATTTGTTTCAGAGACGTTGTTTTATGCCTCTGAGTAAATAATCAATTTTTCATCCAGGGTTAGGGATAAAAACCTAACTCTGTCTAACAGAAAATGGTAATTTTTCCTCACATACACTAATAGATTCATCATCCTTCTACTTACACTAATGTAATTACATTTTTATTTTTATGTATAGATTTTGGTGGAATTTCATACAGATATGTACCGTATTAAACTCATTCCACCTATAAAAAATTGATTTTTTTACATTAGTTGTTTTATTCATGTAATGATTTTTTAGTGTGATGTTACATTAGTAAATGTAAATAAATATTCTTTTTATAGTTGGATATAAAAATCTACTTTTTTTTAAATTATTTTTAAGACCATTTATATCAGTTATTCTATAAAAGGAAAAAAATGAAATTTAAATTTAGTTATAAAAAATTTGGAATATTATTTATTAAATCTTTTTTAATATAATTAATGTAAAAAAAATTCATTCATTAAATTAGTTATATAATAACCAATGAAAATACTGTTAAATTTTACAAAAATAATGAAATTTCTCCCTCTAATAAAATAAAATATTGATATGAGGCAAAAAATTATGGAAATCGAATGCAATATAGAAAAAGAAATGTAAATATATTAATCAATCTTAAATTATGATGTATCCTCCATCAACATAATATTATTGAGAGGAAAGACATGTTGAAGCATTTAATGGTGTGGATTTGAAGGTATTTTAAACTATGATGGATTCTTTGTAACTTTCACATGATATAGAGAAGGATTTACCATTATAAAAAAGAGAAAATATTATGATATGTATTGATTTATTAAAAAAAATAACATTAATAATTGAAAATTAATTATGAACATTATGATGCCATCATTGAAATAATAACTGATGGAATGATAATTAGTATTGAAAGTATAACGCCCCAGCCTTAAACCTTACCTAATCTTGAGTTATTACAAGATTACACATTGAGGATCTTTTTGGGTTTAGAGTTTTAGAGAATTAGATCATAAAACATGCATTACATTCCACATATAATCAAAGTGGTTACATAAAGATAGTATTCTTCTTTCCCATCAATGGAAACATATTTAAAATAAAACATGTATTCTTTCTTGACACTCCCTTGACACTATCATCATATCATTTACCTTTCCCTTGACCTGTGAAAAACGTTTCAAAAAACTTGGGATGAGCATAAAAAGCTCAGTAAGGGATATAAAAATATGGAAAGGAAACATGGGTACATATATACATAAGAATGAAATAAAAAATTACCCATAAAACATGAGCACTTTAAAATACCTCATCAAATCATGAATAAATCATAGAAATCATAAGACATAAAGGTAACTTGAGGCATTCATAACATTCTTACGTAGGGAGTAACCCTCTTGGTTAGGTTTGGAATACCCATCACAGTATATTCCCTAAATCTCTTCGGAGAAACCTTAACGTTTCACTCCTTCACGTTACCCGATGCATTGTAGAGCTATATCGGGCTCACCCGCCCTTAGTTTATCATGGAACCACCAGTCTTCATAACAATTCCCAAGAACCATAACATAATCGTATCACATAAAATGTTCAAAAAGGAAACATAACATTTCCACATTTCAATCACAAGATATCAACAAAACACATTGATATAATATAAACATTATGAAAACCATTTTCAATACCAAAATAAAAGAAAATTAAAACAGGGTATTTATTTTTCTTTAAAAAAACGGTATGGCTTGTGGAGGAAGCCGAAACTCAAATAATGGTCATGGCGGCGAAGAAGTCATTGTCGCCGCATACATATGACAAAAACATTCCCTTTTGTCATTTAGTAAACACTTCGTATAAAAAATATTCCTTTTGAATAAATGTAAAAGTCAAAGGGTTTTATACACCGTATAAAAGAAGGTTGTGTATAAAACAAGATATGCCTCAATGAAAGGAGATTGAGACGAAGTCCCATACCTCGGGTCCGACTTGACTCGATTATTCTTTAATGTCCTGAATAATAAACATGAGTTAATTTATACTTTCTTAAGAACCTTCTTCAAGTTAATTATTACTTTTATATCAGTTATTATCATGTTATAAACATTATGTAATCATTTAAGTTAATATTGTTTATTTTGTCGATACTTGGTTCTTCAGTCGAAAGTGGACTTCTTACAATTACATGTTGTTCGTGTGGTCAAAGGTTGATTATATTAAAAATGATATTCATGATTTGGATATCATATATATCATATATATCCATCATATACTTGTATTTATAATATTACATAATCATTTATAGGTAAGAAATGAAATTCACCGTTCATGGAGACGGTAAGCCGTACGTACGCATGAACGCTACTTTCATTTATTTGTCATATTAATGGAATTAAAACTAAATGAGAGGTATGTATATTTTAATTCCAGACTTATATTAATCATTTAGATGTAACATACATCATATATATCCATTATATATATGTAATTATAATAGTACATTACATTTGGGGATAAGAAATGAAATGCACCGTTCATGGAGACAGTAAGCCATACGTACGCATGAACGCTACTTTCATTTCTATCTCATAATTTAATGGGAAGAAATAATAATGATATAGAGGTTTATTATAATTCTAGTATATCATCATATATAATAACTTTAAATCTATCCTTTATACGTTCCTCATATGGCATTAACGAATCAAATCACATAGAGGGGGCAGTAGTCCGCACTTCCTTAAATGAAGATATCACGTTTACCCATAATGGAAACCATAATGGTATTCCCAAAATGAAAAATACATAAGATTAAGTAAAACATAAACATATTATATATCATATATAAATGTAGTGACATCTTAATGGCCACCTTTGAAGGTGTTAAAAGAATTTTGAACAATCATCGTTTCGGGAGGCATAAATTCACCATCCACGGAAACAGTATGTCTTTTAAACATTAAATGTAGGTTTTTGTAAGTGTATCACGAATAATTATTATAACAACATCCTATTATATTGAATATACTGGAGTTGTTACAAAATAAATTAATAAAAAGAGTTTAGGGGGTTGTAGAAGCAAAATAAAACAAAAGGACTCAAGTGAAGACATTACCTTAAAATCGGGTAACTCCCTTTGGTTTGAGCTCAAAGGATTCCTTAAGAAGACTTTTGCCCAAAGTGAGGCTTCATGGAGTAATATATGGAAGTGGAGAGACAAAATGGGCAGGTTTTGGCCGAGACAAAGGATTTGGGAGTGTGGGTAAGGAGGTAGAGGTGGGGGCCATTAATAAGAGGAGAGGAGGGGCACTCTTGGAAAGTAAAGAAATGTTACTTTATTTGAAAATGATTTTCGGATTAGAAAGGTCCCACATTGATAACATTCGAGGGTAAGGTGATAAGGGTCACAAATCCACCCATCCAATAGGTTCTGTACATGTGTAGGTCATAGATTTTACATTATCATTTCATTTTATTTAAATCCTTTATTAATGAGGTAATCGCTGCATCATCATGATGTCATAAATAATTTAATTTATTTAAAGTATAAAAATTATGAAACAAATACTATGATGTAGGAAATATTTTTAGATTTATAATGAATATTTATAGTCCAAAATATCATTTATTTAGACAAAATTAAAAATATTTTACTTAGGTGATACATTCTTTGTCACATTTAACATTCTTTAAAAATAAAAAGAAAAAAAGTCACTTTCTCACAAAAGTGATTCCATGGGGCCCCCAAGTTTGGCACAAGGCATACCATGGTCGGCCATGAGACAACCAGTATCCTTAGGACACATGTTGGGGTATTTTTGTATTATTATGATATCATTTTATTATCCTTAACTACCCGATTACTCATTAATCAAGATAATTAAAGATAATTATCATCGTTACTATTCATAATGTCCAAAAATAATAGAGTCTTAATTACATAATTTGGACCTTATGATTCCAAATATGTAATCCATTTTAACAAATTACAAACACAGAAATTTCAATAATTGATTTAAAAATAATTTCCGTTGTCAAAACAAATAGCGGGTTTTTTTGAAACAATATCTATGAAAAGATTGGCATTAGTTTATGACCAATTCCAAAGTGAAATTAATCCTAATGAACACCATTGGATTAAATGGTAAAATTATATTCATATTACACTTTAATACAAATTAAGAGGATAATCTAACCATATAATTAAATTAAATGAAAAAGCAGTTTTGATGTAAAATGCAGTATTTTTTCACTATTCATTAAAAAATGAACATTGTCAGAAAAATACCAAAAATTTATCCAATGTAAATTTCAATGTCCCAATCATAATGAATATGTTTATTTTGACAAATATAGATTATAAACTTGTCAAAAATTTTATTTAAAAAGGGTTTTCCATCAAAAGGCAGTAAAACAATCTTTTAAGAGTATTAGTGTATTCCATGCATAAGATTGTATTTATTTTCATTTTAAGCCTATAAAACACTATCTTAATCATTACTAGACATAGATAAAAATATCTATTATTCATCACTTACTTGGGATGTTACATCCTTCCCCCCTTTATAAAATTGTGTCCCCGCAATTTATTTAATTATCGAATAAATGGGGGTACTTATCCCTCATTTAATTTTCAGATTCCCATGTTGCCTCTTCCATCATGTGGTTTTTTCACAAAACCTTTACCTGATTAGTCACCTTATTTCGTAACACTTGCTCCCTGTGTTCAAGAATCTGGACCGGTTTTTCCTCATAAGATAGGTTCTCTTCCAGCTGAACTACCTCTGGACTCAAAACATGAGATGGATCTGGCATATACTTTCTCATCATCGAAACGTGAAAAACATTGTGTACCTGAGATAAACTCGGAGGTAAAGCCACCCGGTATGCAACTGATCCAATTCTATCCAGAATTTCATATAGTCCAATGAACCTTGGACTTAGCTTTCCTTTCTTACCAAATATCGTCACACTTTTCCATGGTGAGACTTTGAGAAAAACATGATCACCTACCTTAAAAGTTAGATCATTCCTCTTGTTGTCTGCATAACTCTTCTGCCTACTCTGAGCTGTTCTCATGTGTTTCTGAATCAGCTGAACTTTTTCTACCATCTCTTCTACCAATTCTGTTCCCATCAACCTCCTTTCACCCACTTCATCCCAGAAAGCTGGAGTTCGACACCGCTTCCCATATAACGCCTCAAATGGTGCCATCTGTATACTGGAATGAAAACTGTTATTTTATGAAAACTCAACCAAAGAAAGATGTTGGTCCCAACTTCCCTGATAATCCATCGAACAAGCTCGTAGCATATCCTCCAAGGTCTGAATTGTTCGTTCTGACTGCCCATCTGATTGAGGATGAAATGTTGTGCTAAAATTTAATTCAGTACCCAACGACTTCTAAAGGCCTTTCTAAAAGTTAGAAGTGAACCTGTGATCACGATCAGATACAATGGAGAGGGGAACTCCATGTAACCTGACTATCTCTTTAAGATACAAACGGGAAAGTTGTTCTAGGGAAAAAGTATCTCGTATAGCAAGGAAATGAGCAGATTTAGTCAAGCGATCAACAATAACCCATATTGCATTATTACCTCGAGATGTCTTCGGTAATCCCACAACAAAGTCCATGGATATATTCTCCAATTTCCACTTTGGCACTGGTAAAGGCTGAAGAATCCCTTTCGGTAACTGTTCCTCTGATTTAACATGCTGACATTTCTAACACTTCACAGTAAAATTAGAAATATCTCTTTTCATTCCATCCCACCAGTAATACTCCCGCAGATCTCTGTACATCTTAGTACTTCCAGGATGAACTGAAAACGGAGAACTATGAGCTTCACATAACAACTCTCTCTTCAACTATGAATCACAAGGAACGCACAATCTCGTCCCAAATCTCAAAACGCAATCATTATCAATGTTTAATTCATGAAACTTACCTTTCTGAACCACCTCTACCTTTTTCTGCAACTCACTATCTTGCTTCTGTGCTTGCTTAAGTCTATCTGATAGAGATGATTTCACCGATACCTGAAACAAAACAGAGGAACATCCTGCACCAACAACTTCTATGCCAAAGTTCATCAAATCAAAAACCAAAGGATCACGTTCCAAACGCAACATTACTAATGAAGCCTTACTTTTTCGACTCAAAGCATCAGCCACTTTGTTTGCTTTTCCCGGATGGTAATGAATTGTACAATAATAATCCTTGATTAAGTCCAGCCATCTCCTCTGTCTCATGTTTAAATATTTCTGAGTGAATATATACTTTAAAATTTTGTGATCAGTATATATTTCACACTTTACTCCATACAAATGATGCCTCCAAATTTTTAAAGCGAAAACAAAAGTAGCTAATTCCAAATCATATGTAGGGTAATTTACCTCATGAGTTTTCAACTGTCGTGAAGCATAAGAAATTACCTGATCATTCTGCATTAGGACGCAACCAAGTCCTTTCAATGAATCATCACTGTATATAACAAACTTACCATTCCTGGAAGGTAGTGCCAAAACTGGAGCATTCACCAATCTTCTTTTCAATTCCTGAAAACAATCATCACATTCTTTTGTCCAGATAAACTTAATACCGTTCCGAGTTAGCTTAGTCATTGGACTAAAGAACCGTGAAAAATTTCTAACAAACCTTCGGTAATAGCCTGCCAAACCAAGGAAGCTACGATTCTCAGTTACATTTGTGGGTCTTGGCCAGTCTTCCACAACTTTTTTTTGCAGGATCAACAGTTATCCCATCTTTAGAAACAATGTGACCAAGGAATGAAATTTGTTGCAACCAAAACTCACACTTTCTGAATTTTCCATACATTTTATTTTCTTTTAAGGTTTTCAAGATAACCCTTAAATGCATTTCATGCTCCTATTTACTTTTAGAAAACACCAAAATATCATCAATAAAAACAACAAACATTTTTCACCTGAGTTAACTGAGCCATCACTGTAACAAACTGTTTAGTTCTGATTCTGACCATCTCAGGATACTGATTTGAAAGTTCATTTCCCTATGTATCCCTTCCTAGAAAAGATTCTCTGTTTCCTCTATGGAAAACAATTCTTATCACAGAAATACCTTAGGAGAAGCAACATTGTAATCTTTAAATGCTATATCATTTCAATTTGACCATAAAAAAAATATTTTTGGATAATCATTTAATAGAATTCTAACTCCTAAAGTTATCTAAACCGACCTCTGATACCAACTATAAGGCCCCAGCCTTAAACCTTACTTAATCTTGAGTTATTACAAGATTACACATTGAGGATCTTTTCGGGTTTAGAGTTTTAGAAAATTAGATCATAAAACTAGCATTACATTCCACATATAAACAAAGTGGTTACATAAAGATAGTATTCTTCATTCCCATCAATGGAAACATATTTAAAATAAAACATGAATTCTTTCTTGAAAATCCCTTGACACTATCATCTTATCATGTACCTTTCCCTTGACCTGTGAAAAACATTTCAAAAAACTTGCGATGAGCATAAAAAGCTCAGTAAGGGATATAAAAATATGGAAAGGAAACATGGGTACATATATACATAAGAATGAAATCATACTTCACCCATAAAACATAATCACTTTAACATACCTCATCAAATCATGAATAAATCATAGAAATCATAAGACATAATGGTAACTTGAGGCATTCATATCATTCTTACGTAGGGAGTAACCCTCTTGGATAGGTTTGGAATACCCATCACAGTATATTCCCTAAATCTCTTCGGAGAAACCTTAACGTTTCACTCCTTCGCGTTACCCAATGCATTGGAGAGCTGTATCGGGCTAACCCGCCCTTAGTTTATCACGGAACTACCCGTCTTCATAATAATGCCCAAGAACTATAACATAATCGTATCACATAAAACGTACACAAAGGAAACATAACATTTCCACATTTCAATCACAAGATATCAATAAAACACATTGATATAATAAAAACATTATGAAAACCATTTTCAATACCAAAATAAAAGAAAAGTAAAACAGGGTATTTATTTTTCTTTAAAAAAATGGTATGGCTTGTAGAGGAAGCTTAAACTCAAATAATGGTCACGGTGGAGAAAAAGTCGTTGTCGCCGCATACGTACGACAAAAACATTCCCTTTTTTAATTTAGTAAACACTTCGTATAAAAAATATTCCTTTTGAATAAATGTAAAAGTCAAAGGGGTTTATACACCGTATAAAAGAAGGTTGTGTATAAAACAAGATATGCCTCAATGAAAGGATATTGAGACGAAGTCCCATACCTCGTGTCCAACATGACATGATCGTTCATTAATGTCATGAATAATAAACTTAAGTTAATTTATACTTGCTTAAGAACCTTCATCAAGTTAATTATTAATTTTATGTCACTTATTATCATGTTATAAACTTTATGTAATCATTTAAGTTAATAATGTTTATTTTGTAGACACTTGGTTCTTCAGTCGAAAGTGGACTTCTTATAATTACATGTTGTTCGTGTGGTAAAAGGTTCATTATATTCAAAATGATATTCATGATTATGATATCATATATATAATATATATCCATCATATACATGTATTTATAATATTACATAATCATTTATAGGTAACAAATGAAATGCACCGTTCAGGGAGACAGTAAGTCGTGCGTACACCTGAACGCTACTTTCATTTCTTTGTCATAATAATGGTATTAAAACTAAATGAGAGGTATGTATATTTTAATTCCAGAATTATATTAATAATTTAGATGTAACATACATCATATATATCCATTATATATATGTACTTATAATAGAACATTACATTTTGGGATAAGAAATGAAATGCACCGTTCATGGAGATGGTAAGCCGTACGTACGCATGAACGCTACGTTCATTTATATCTCATACTTTAATGGGAATAAATAATAATGATATAGATGTATATTATAATTTCCGTGTAACATAATATATAATAACTTTAAATCCATCCTTTATACGTCCCACATATGGCATTAACGAATCAAATCACTTTGAGGGGGAGGTAGTCCGCACTTCCTTAAATAAAAATATCGCGTTTACCCATAATGGAAACCATAAAGGTATGCCCAAAATGAAAAATACAGAAGCTTAAGAAAAAATAAACATATTATATATCATATATAAATGTAGTGACATCTTAATGGCCACCTTTGAAGGTGTTAAAATAATGTTGAACAATCATCGTTTTGGGAGTCATAAATTCACCATCCATGGAAACAGTATGTCCTTTAACCATTATATGTAGTTTTGTGTAAGTTTATCTTGAATCCTTATTATAAAAACATCCTAGTATATTTAATATAATGGATTTGTTACAAATTAAATGAATAAAAATAGTTTAGGGTTTTGGAGAAGAAAAATAAAACAAAAGGACTCAAGTGAAGACATTACCATAAAATCGGGTAACTCCCTTTGGTTTGAGCTCAAAGGCTTCCTTGGGAAGACTTCTGCCCAAAGTGAGGCTTCATGGAGTAATAGAGGGACGTTTAGAGACAAAATGGGCAGGGGTTGGCCGAGCCAAAGGCTTTGGGAGTGTGGGTAAGGAGGTAGAGGTGGGGGCCTTTTATAAGAGGAGAGGAGGGGCACTCTTGGAAAGTAAAGAAATGTTACTTTTTTTGAAAATCATTTTCGGATTTGAAAGGTCCCAAATTGATATAATTCGGGGTTAAGGTGATAAGGGTTCTAAATCCACCCATCCAGTAGGTTTTGGACATGTTTAGGTCATAGATTTTACATTATCATTTCATTTTATTTAAATCCTTTATTAATAAGGTAATCGTTGCATCATGATGATGTCATAAATAATTTAATTTATTTAAAGTATAGAAATTATGAAAAAATCTACTATGATGTAGGAAATATTTTTATATTTCTAATGAATATTTATAGTCCAAAGGATCATGTATGTAGACAAAATTAAAAATATTTTACTTAGGTGATACATACTTTGTCACATCTAACATTCTTTAAAAATAAAAAGATAAAAACTTACTTTCTCACAAACGTGATTCCATGGGCCCCCAAGTTTGGCACAAGGCATCCCATGGCCGTCCATGAGACAACCAGTATCCTTAGGACACATTTTGGGTTATTTTGGTATTATTATGATATCATTTTATTATCCTCAACTACCCGGTTACTCATTAATCAAGATAATTAAAGATAATTACCGTCGTTACTATTCATAATGTCCAAAAACAAAAGAGTATTAATTACATAATTTAAACCTTCTGATCCCAAATATTTAATCCATTTTACCAAATTCCAAACCCATAAATTGCAGTAATTGATTTAAAAATAATTCCCTTTGTCAAAACAAATAGCGGGTTTTTTTGTAACAATATCTATGAAACGTTTGGCATTAGTTTATGACCAATTACAAAGTGAAATTAATCCTGATGACCACCATTGGATTAAATGGTAAAAATATATTCAGATTACACTTTAAGACCAATTAAAAGGATAATCTAACCATATAATTATATTAAATGAAAAAGCAATTTTTATGTAAAATGCAGTATTTTTTCAATATTCATTAAAAAATGAACATTGTCAGAAAAATACCAAAAATTTATCCAATGTAAATTTCAATGTCACAATCATAATGAATATATTTATTTTGACAAATATAGATTATAAAATTGTAAAAATATTGATTTAAAAAGGGTTTTCCCTCAAAAGGCAGTAAAATAATCTTTTAAGAATATTAGTGTATTCCATGCATAAGATTGTATTTATTTTAATTTTAAGCCTCTAAAACACTATCTTAATCATTAATAGAAAAATATAAAAATAACTATTATTCATTACTTACTTGGGATCTTACAAAAAGAGTAGAATCAGCTGAGCAATGATGCATATAAAATCTTTTGACCTAAAATGAATATCCATGTAGCATGAAAACATAAAAATGAAACTTCAAAATGAAACTATGACATTAGAATATTTTAGGAATTAATTGAACATTTCAAAGGTGCAATTTAAAATATTGATTTTATATTTTTGTGAAGTGACTTTTTATATTCCTTATTAGTTATATGTTAACTACTATGAGAAATGAGTTTCTACTTTTGGTTTTCTACTATATAATGTTAAAAATTTATTTTTTCACATTATTTTTTTAGAAACCTCCTTGAAAAAATCAAATTTCATGTTTGTTAACATATAAACAATTTCAAAAACCGACCTCATTTTTTTTTCAAATCGACAATATAAATGAACAATAAAAAAACCACCCTGAGTTTTAAAAAAAATGACGTTAAATTGCCTGCAAAAATCTATTTCTATACTAGTTTCTCATTATATTTATTTTATTTCTTCTTCTAGACCCATATTCGTAATATGATTCATCCATTGATCAACATATCCTTCTATATGATACATCACCAGGAAAAATTTTGAATATTATGTATATTGGAGAATGGAATATATATTTTTAATTGAAATAATTAATTACTCAATAACTAGGGGATTAAAGGACCCCTTAAAAGAAAGTGAATACTTCCTCATGAATTACTAAATGCTTTTTTATTCCCTCCTTTTCCAATTTGGAAGCTCAGCATGAGTCATGGCTTGAGATATATGCATATGAATAGAAATAATATTTTCCATTCCATATCCCATATGATTTTAATTCTTATAATAGAAATAATTTTGATATCCATGACATTTTTTGTTAAAATAATTCCCCGTAGTTTCATCCATAGTCTAAAACTAAAAGACGAAGTGTAATCACAAATCTATAGTATTAATAGTGTTTAATCAAATAATCATGAAAATAATTCGTGATTTGTAAAATATTATGACACATTATCATCAACATATGGTAATTTTAGGTTCAACCTATATTATTTTTTTCATCATAGGTATTCTTATGTTATTTACATATTTTATTCACAAAATAGACTCTAATATCAACTACAAAATTCAACAATAAAAATTGATGAATCCTAAGAAAAATATGAAAAAATATTAATTCATATTGACTGAAAATCAATTTTTTTATTATCAAAAATTTTGAGGAAAAAGTGAGAAACCGCAAAGTTCAAACATTACATGAAATTAAAACCATGAAATATGATAACCCAGGTCAAGAATTCTAGTTCTTGCCCTTCCCAGCTATTACATCATGATGACATGCCTTTACATTCACATGACCGCTCGGCTAGCTGTCTCGTGCACCGGTGAACGAGAATAGTACCGATGGAAAATCCATACCCTCTCGAACTTCCAAATCTGAATGGCATGAAAAGGTGAAAGCTTCTTGCTCTGAACCTCATCTGAAGTAGACCATGTAGTGTGCTCGTTGAAACACATTCATACAGGAACCCCATGTAGTGTGCTGGTTATACAGGAACCACCACTGATCATATCAAAATGTAGATCAAAGATCCATCCAGATAGATAAATGCATAACCATCCAAAAAAACATCGAAGTCATCAAAAAAAAATCATAATTAGAGAACTTCCAAAGCATACAAGGATTCCGCAACTCGAATGATCCACGTTGAGGCCCGGCCTATTCACAAACAGCAAAATCCAATGAAAACCCAACAAAATGAGACATAAGATAATATCATAAGAATAATAACATGTTGTAGTAATTTTTGAGCAATCATAATAGAAAAAATAATTACATTAGTCAAGGATCATTTCCAATACCATCATCATGTATTGGAAAGGGGCCCCTGATGAAGTGGGTTCACTCTGAAAACTCATTCTATCTTTGGAATGGGTTCACACTACATCATTATCATATTATCTCATGTGATATAAATCATTAAAATATATTTTAGAGATTTAATAGAACCAACAGTAGTATAATGAAAACTATACATGTGCGTGTTAACATATCATAATAACATCCATCAATTCATCATAGTATATCCCATGGGGATGAAATATGTTTTATAATGATATAAACATCACATAATCATAATCCCCCTAATGAAAAAACATGGTAGTTATCATTGGATATTTTCCAAGTTGAATTATAAAAAATAAAAAAGGGTGTTTATATTAATGAAAATTCATGACAAATGATATTCAAACCCTTTTTTAAATTTGAGATAATCTCATTTTATATTGATAACATTTTCCAAAAAAAAGTAAAAACAATTGAAACAATTTGTTTCTTCTAAAATAAAAATGTTATATTTAAAAATAATTATTAAAAGAAAATAATTATTATTAAAGTGGGATTTTTCTATGTAGTAAACATTAAAATAATTATTTCTTTAACACATTTTGTAAATGTCATAAATAAATAGTTTAGAATACATTGTAAAAATTCCATTTTGATCCTTTGAAATGAATTTCATGTATGGTGTAAAATGACAAAATTAATAATTGAATCATACAATATAATACACTGGAAAAGGTTTTAATAATGAGGGACATGGATGAAAATAAATTATACCAAATAATAAATATGGTTTACTTCCTTAAAAAACATTTTCTGAGTCCTTGTTGGTACAAAATTGTCGGGAATTCGTGGAGAAAAAAATCCAAAAAATTATCTCTAGGTGAAGAAAATATGTGGTGTGTAAAAGATAAAGGGAAAATATTTTCCCAAAAGGATATTCAAGAATAAAAAAATTCTATTATTATTGATATTTCAACATAATCCCTTACTTCAGGTGATAAAATTTTTAATATGCTTTCCAAAAATATTATATTATAAATTTATATTTATTATAAGTATATAATTTGAACATATTATTACTTATAATGCCATATAAAATATAATGTTATTGTTATCGACAAAAGGGGCCCATTAAAATGTGTGTGCGGGTATTGTATGTTTTGAGATAAGGTTCATCAGAAAAATTTGGGGAATTAAGATAAATTTATGTCAAAGGGTAGGGTTGCAGCATAGAGGATTGTGATATGTTGTAGAGTATAGTTATGAGGTGAGGTTTTGGTGTCGATGGAGATATCTAGTGTGGAGGATCGATATTAGTGTTCCGGATGCTTCTATAATTTTATATATTGTTGTGGTGGTGTGTTAGGTTATTTTGTGTAGTATGGGAAGGTAAGATTCTATGGTTCTTCATTTTAGAGGGTACCAACTCTATGGAGATAGGTTTCCACATAGACTAATTCTTTGTTTTTATAATTCAATGGCATGGATGTGACCTTGTATCATGCTAATTCTCCTGGTGTATAGAATCTACAGTGTGTGACATAACATGTTTCTCAAATCTAGATTCGACCAGGTGTGCTACAGAGTGGTCATTTACATTACACTGGGGTATTTCATGTGTTATTATCTTTGAGAAATAGTTTAGGGTGAAATGTAATTGTCTTTAAACTTTTAGAATTCCTATAAAATTTCAAATCCCAATAGAAATTTGATTTCTCAAAATTTCTCCCTCAAAACATTAGTTTTTGGGATGGATTTTTTGAAGGCCTTAAACTCCCATTTCATTGGATTAAACCCCTATCAACTAGAGGTCAATATATGGTTATTTTTGGTTTATTTTCCCTTTTTAGGAGGTTCTGTTATATTATTATGTTCCTCTCTATTATATAGAGGTTTATTCTATTCATTTTTGTTTTGATTTAAATCTAGGAAGGGTTGGGGTATCTTCTAAGTGTGAAGTTATATTAATATATGGTTTCTATAGAAGAGGTAATTAGAGTTTGGTTGTTGGTATTTAGTTATTTCAAATAGAACATTGTGATATTCTTGTTAAGATTGGTGATCAATATCCTTTCTCTACAAATTATGAACTACTGTACCAGTTTAGTGCCATTGGTACCATGGAACACGATCTTCTAACATGGTGAAATATCTTCAGCATCTTGTATAAAGATCTTCCACTTTATAGTCTTCATGAATATACCACAACTAAAACTATTCTTCATAACCTATGGAAAGGAAACGTAATAAAAGGTGACACCAAATTCATAGTAAGGGTAAATAGGGAAGATTCATAAGCAAAAAAATTTCATAAGGTCATGAAACATTGAACCTAAAATTTTAAGAACATCTTATAAATATCAGGATCATAAACATGTTTCATCACAAAATGATTGGTAGTTCATATGAAATGAATAATATTGGAATCAATGAACATGAACCATGTGAGTATAAAATTTCTATAAGAAATTGAATTTGTTTCATACACATAAGTATAGAAAATAATATCCATATTATTCAAGGTTCATTTACTGGACTATTATGGAAGATAATATAATTTACTAAATCTAGTTCACTCCCAACTCTAGCCTTGTCCAACTGAACTGAGTTCACTTCACGTTCCAATCTTTTCTTACTAAAGTGAGTTAACATACCATTCCATTATTGTCTAAATCTTCATATATAAATCATTACCCAATAAAATTGGGAGAAATAAGTCCCACTCATCAAACAATGAAAACATACATATGTGTTCTATAATATCTTAAACATTCACAAAATCACAACCCATGAAATGAAATTGGTATCACAAAAAAATTTATTATATCATAACCTATTGAACGGAGAAAGGTTTCACAATCATTTCATCATATAACACCTAAAAGTAAAAGGGTTTCATAATCATTTTATAATGGTATAAAATTGTGGTAGAGAAACATTTTTAATTAATCCTAATTCCATAAAATGAATAACCATTCAATTCAAGAACATTAATGTTATACTTGGATCATGTACATAGTAAATAATAGGTAATTCTAATGGCTGCCAACATAGATGAAAAATAATTTTGAAATATCATTTAAAAAATTATTTTGTAATATTTTTATTCGGCTTATAAAAATTATTTTTCAAACATAAAACATTTTAAAACCCTTTTTATTTTAAAATAACATTAAAAACATATAATTGAAACTCTGAAATTCATTTAAAACTCTTTTTAAACATAAAACATTTTTGAAAATATTTTATTTTAAAATAACCTTGAAATGTTATAAATTAATTTTAAAAACTTTTTAAAAAATATTATATTTTAAAAATAATTTTCCAATAACTTTAAAAAAATATCATTTAAAAAAATAATTCATTTTAATAAAAAATGTTTTTAGGAGAAAATATATTTTCGACCAAGGTGATAAATAATGTCTTTTTATCTTAAAAACCATTTCTAAATTATTTTTTTACCAAATAGTGGGAAAATGGTACAATTACCTGAAGATATAATGAATAAATAGATTATTAGAATTATTTATTAGTATTTAATGATACTTCAACATTTGAGAAATAATCATAAACAATCTCGATATGTGACTAAATTATTACATAAAATCTTAACCACTTTGGTAACATTTATGCTTAAGCTTCACAATTAAATAACATAAAATGAACCATAAAATATCATAAGTAATAATTAAATCCTAATAATAAAAATAAAATGGGATTTATATAATCCTTTTTAAAGAATATAAGTGTATAACATAACAAACGTCTCAGGGAAGGAAAATTGAGAAACAAAATCCATCAACAATTTGATATCTCTTGAACTGTAACCCCCATAAAATAGAGATCAATAAATGTATATTTAAACACAAAAATTTTAATTATAATCATAAATAATAAAAAATCATGTATATTATATACATCAAATGAATTAAATAGGTGGTGAAAAAAGGCATGTATCTCCCGGGTGTAAAAAGTGAGACGGAAATCACTTACCTAATGTCTTGACTTCTATCATACTCTTCCAACCCTCCTATTTAATAAATATATGTTTCTCATAAAAATTTTATATTACAATTTTTATATATGAAATAACATATATTATTTTTTTTACCATTCATTACCCATTTATTAAAAATTTCATGTTAATGATGTGTTTTGGGTAATAATTGCTTTTTTTCGTATATGATTGGATTTGTTATAAATTTGATCCTATAAATTTGATAATTGTTACATCACATCCATAATTCCTAATTATTACATAATATAAATAATTATATCCATGATATAAATATCAAAAAAATTTATATATGTATTTATTGTAATTCGTTATATTTACAGATCGAAAACAAAATACACTATTCATAGACATGGTAGGTCATACATACAGATGAGTTCTATTTTTTATTTTCATTTTCGGTTGGAATAAATATAATAATATTATTTATATTATCATTAAAGTGTCATTTTTATTTCTTAAATATGACAAATTTTGATTAAACCCATCTTTAATACATTCAATGTAAATCGTCAATGAACCATATCTCTTTGTGAGGTTGTCGTCCATCACACACACGAATGATGTTATTGTGTTCCAAAAAATGGAAAGTATGAATTTATTTTCGATATAATAATTTAAGAAGCATACTAACATAAAAAATATCATATATATAAATATAATAAGTAAATTATATATCCATCATTATTCAAAATGTTTAATGGTGGTAACGAGAAAAAATGACAATGGATCGCATGGTGATAGTTCGACGTACACACGAAAGATGATTTTATAACCCATTTATGGAAGTGTGTGTGGTTTTAGATTTTAACCTTAAAATATAAAAATCTCATTATATTAAATATATTGTGTTTATTGTCTAATCAGAAAATAAAAATAATTTATGATGGTGAAGGATGAAGTAATATAAAAACGCTCGTTCATGAATGTTAACTCTTCTTATTGCATCCTCATTAGGGTTTTACTAAGGCATTTATTCATATGATTTATGTCCAAAATAATGACTCTATAATTAGAGTATATAATCTAGGTAGTTATATTTTTATAATATTGATTGATTTAAGGGGTTTGATAGGTGTGAAGAAGTGGATAGTGTTGATTCCCTTTCATAGTTGATGGGAGGTGAATTCATTTAAATACTCAAAATTATTCACTATTGGGAGGTAAAAATTATGTAAAGTTTATCCAAAACTGAAAATTAATGGTTTATCATGATTATATGGTTGATCATAGCCTCCAAAACAAAATAAAAAACCTAAATTAAACATTTTATTCCTTAACTTCTATGTTTCCTATTTTTTTAATGATTTCGGTTTTTCACTACGGTAACAATATTTATAAACAAGGTAATTTATCATATATGAATAAATTAGTGTGATAATTTTTTTATTATTTTTTCTACTATATTTAGAATATGATAAATAATTTATAAAATCTAAAACCAATGTTTGATGGATAATAATTTTAACACAAAAATAAATAATTTCAAAAACATAGCTTTAACCATAACTATACTAACCATGTTTTTCCTATTTCATGGTCAATATATTCATTATAATGGAATATTTTTCCCATTAAAAAACCATATTATATATTTTTTAAAATTTAACAATAATTTGGTCAAATATTGGATTTTTGGTCATTTAAAAAATATCTTTTATTACAAACTAACAATAATGTCATGTTTTCAGTTATTCATTTAATTTCAATTTTAAAAATATCAATAAAATGATGGAATTAAAATATTTTATTTCTCTCATGATAATGATGATATATTCACCTCAAAAATAATGTAATGCAATAATTGATTCAATTTAGTTCACTTTTAATATTTTTGGCTTAAATTATTTTATTTTATTGCAAACTAAAAAATTAATCTTTTGGCGTTTCTTAAGAATGTAAAGTAAATATTTTATCCCTTAAAATAAAAAATAAATTATTATGATAATAATAATAATATATATTTAAATATATATATATATTACCAAATATATGTTTTTCTGCCTATATCCCTAGTATTTAAAGATACAAAAAGTTAAAAAGAATCTTTTTTGCCTTTTTCATTTCTAAACATTTTATATTGGTCATATTCAATGGATAGTGGAATAAAAATTCCATATTTCTGATACTATGAAGTAATAGACTGAAAAAAACTCATTAAAAAAGAAGATAATATTTTATGCCATTTTCACCCTAATAATTCTTGTTTAACCCTTAGAAAACCCAGTTCTACTTTTACCGTAGTAATTAATATTTATTGCATTCACTATTCAATTTGTTAAAAAATTATGTTTACCATATTTTATAATATGATTTATTATAATTAAAAATTTGGAATTTATTTTTTCAAATTCTATTCCCAATGGTAGAAAAAACATTAAAATCAATCCCGCATATGGGACGAGAAAGCTGGTGTTTAAAGTAAAAATGATCTAAATGTTTAAAACAATTCTTCTATAAATTCAATGTAACAATGATTAAAATGACATAAATTAGATTAATAGATGAATAATTTAACTAATTATACATTAAAAAAATTTATAATATAATTTTACATTTCAAATATTTTACATTAGAATGTAGATTTCAATTTAAATTTAGTACATTCAATATTAATCAAAAATTGAAATTTTTATAAATATTTTGATAATTCACCCTAAGATATTTTTTAAATTATTATATTAAAAGTTAGATTTATTTTATCAAATTAAATTTTAAAAATATTAAAAAATTAAATTTATTGTTGTTCACAAAAACAAATAATAACGTTTTTGCGAAAATTGTATTTTTGATACATATAAAATCATTACCATAAATTATGTATTTTTTATCAATATGTTATCATTATATAAAACCATTATACTTGATATTTAAAAGTTATTTTTTAATATAATATAAAGAAATATTATATTCATTTTTAAGTTGTTTTAAGGCCTTTAATAGCTGAGAATCTACTTGGTTATTGTTTCTAAAAAATACTGACAATGGGATTGTTAATTAAATATTATAATTTAAATTATTTCTTACTAAGGATAACAGTTTTTGAACTATGTGATTATGTTATAGTTGTGGGAGGCCTTTATTACTTGGTTTTGTGTCCCTATTTCCTTTAACTGTGTGTGGGAAATAATTTTGAAAAGTTTGTGATCTCAAAGAACATTTAGATCCTTAATGAGATAGTTTAATAACCTTTTTTGTTGGTTTTCTCGGATGATAAATTGGATGAGATCCCGGTCCTATATAAATAATGGATTTTTATGTTGTAAGGAACCATGGATGAGAGATGGGTTGTGACCAATGTGGTAGTGGTGGTAGATTACTATAATTGGGGAACATTAGATGTTGTTATTAATAGTGTGGGACACTCAGGAAGTTGGTTTATAGTAGGTCTTTCTTGTTTACACTCTTCTTTATTTATTCTTTATGTGTTACCTATTGGATAAATTTCCTTTTCTGGGTTTCCTACTACTCGATGTGGTATGTTTCTCTAAGAAGAATCTTTGGTTCTGATGTGGTGGTTTATGTGGAGTCCAAGAATACCCCTATAGTTTATTAATGATACCCCTAGGATAGGGTGTTTCCAATGGTAGAAATGATAACTATTTTATATCATGTTAAAAATTATGATATACTTGTGAGGAGAAGAAAATAATTCATGATTCCATTGTAACATAGATTAGGAGGTAAAAATTATAACCCTTGAAATTAAATGAGTAATATTTAAATAATGTTTTTTAATTAATTAATATTAATATTAATCATTGTGGGGTTTTTTTATATCCTTCACCATAGAAGTGGTAGTCAGGTGTCCTGGGAATAGATATTTAAACATGATTTTATAACTAGGTAGTTTTCCTTTATATTGTTTTTGTGTCATATTGTTTTTACTTTATAATTTTATATGTTTCCCCACAAATTTGGTAGGAAACCCGACAAAAAACGTTTTTGGTGAGTTTTCTCTAACATCTAGGATATTGAGGGAATATATGGATAATTTATCCCTCAATAAAATTATCAGTATTAACATCTTGGGATATAATGGCATATGATATAGTGGTAATTCCTACCCGATCTATGATGAATCAGGATTTAAAAAAAATTATTTGTTGGTTGAAATAGATTGAGGTGTATCACATACATGTATCCAAGTGTGGTGGTTTTGCATTCCTATGGGTGTGCGTGCATTGGTTTTGATGGTTTGAGGTAAAATTAATTTATGAAAACTACAATGAAATTCAGGAATTCTCCAGATTATGTATGGGATGATTATGATAATGAGATGGATATGTGATACGATCCCAATATTGGATTTTTTGGAGCAATAAGAGATTGAGGTAGGTAGGGTTGAGGCCTGACTCACATGAGGGATCCCATATAGGGTGGTGATCAATGGAAATTTTCATTGGGGAATGAGAGAAATAAACCAATTGAATATTAGAAGTGGGTTATAATTATTTATACATATTCTTTCAATATATAATGTTTTAGTTCCTAGTGTTATTTTGTGAGTCATTTGTGGGGATATTGAGAAACTAGTATTACCTATTTTGGTGATGTGTTTGTTTAAAATTATTATTAACAAGGATTAAGTATGATACTTTAACAAATTTCACGAGAGTTTATAGATAGGATTATACAATATATACTTGTTATTATAACTTTACATAAATATAAAATATTTTTTTGGTTTTCTAGAAATATTTATGATCGGGATGGACATTACTAGCTTAAAGGAGTCATTGTGCAGAATTCAACAGTTACCATAGTTCATGGTCATTTACTAGTTTTACTTTGGTTATTATAGTTTTCCTATAAGTTTATATGTTAAAGGACATGTATTTAGATTTTTTCGAGTTTAATTATGGTGTTTGTTGGTAGTTTATCATCCATGTCTCTTACTCCTTAAACTTTATATAGTGTAATTTGTCTCATGTATGTGATTGGAATACCCTTGGTGTTGGTTTCCAACCCAAGGCCAGTTAGAGGCTGGCTCCAAGAATTATTTTCTCTCTCCTATCATTAACAAAACTATTTTTTGACCTTTTTGTAAGAGTTTATAATATTCAACTACTCAGATATGATAATTCTTCAGTAAAACCAGCATTTTTTGAAAACTAGTATTTTTTACTTACATTTAGCTCAATTATTCCAATACATGAACCTTAGTGGTGATTTAATAATATACATAATCATAATAATTTTATGAATTTAATATCAATTCATTATTTAAACTTTTACAATCACTAAAATAATATGGTAATGAAAAGTTAATTTCATCAAATCGTAGATATGGTGGTCCATACCAATGCAGGAGTAATGTTTTCATTTTTAAAAAATAGAAATAAGGAATGGTAAATAATAATATGTATTCCTATAATCATAATAATATTATATATATATATATATATCTTAAATATATCCATATAACCATATATATTTTCTGAACAAGAAAAATGAATCCCATCACTCTGTGGATGTGGCAGTTCACACATGATCTTGAACGAAATTTTCATTTATCATATTATAGAAAAGAGGCAAGAAAATAGTTTCACTATTAACATAAAAACAATTCATTATAGTAATGATAATTATTTCATCTTGTTATCATTTTTATAGAATATTTTTTAGAGTTTAATGAAGAAATAAACTCAAAATTGTTACATAAAGACTATTTACTCTTCTTTTATAAACATCCTTTGTCTTACACCAAAATTTTTCAAAAGTTGTTCTATTATAAATAACTAAATATAACATTTGAGGAAGGAATATTTTAATTATTTTGGTAAGGAGTGAAAGAACTATGGGGTTAAAAGTATGTGACATTGTGCTGGGAGGGGGTTCCCTTTTATAAGTGAGGTGGGTGGAACTCTTATAAATACTTAAAATACTAAAATATAATATATTAATATTAAAGTTAACGAGGAAACAAAATAAGTAAAATATAAAAATTAATTATTTTAGCGTCTAAATAAATAGAAAAAATAGGATTTAGAAATGTTTTAGGCTATTTGAACCCTTATCTCTTTAATTTAACCCCTTGGTAACACTCATAAACCTTAATTATAGTAATGAATACTTACCTCAATTGTTATTCCTAATGACCAAAAATGTTGTTAGACTCATTAAAAAAATTATATTTTGGTTCGAAAGGGAAACTATTTTATCAGATCCAGTTCCTATAAATTATTTAAATTTATTATAAAATATGTTCTCAAAATCACATTGAAAATTGTTTTTTAAAACATTTTTTTATAAAACTGAGTTTTATCCAATTCCTTAACCAAAAAAAGCCATTAGATAAGTGGTAAAATATTTTATAAAATATATTACCTACAAATTTAATTAGAATAAATGATCAATATATATTAATTTAATTTATTATGATAAAAACACATTGCACACACTAAAAAATTGCAAAAACATATATTTTTACATTAAAATGATTTTATTTTCATTTAAAACTCGTTAATAACCAAAAGACTATTTTTATAAATGAGTATATAATATTATTTAACGTTTAATACTCTTAATTAATTTTAAAATATTATATATTTGAGAAAAAATTCTCATTAATAAAAAATTTCAACATAATTCTTTGGCATAATAATATTTCCTACGTGAATAAGTAATTTTTTTCATTAATAAAATTTCATTAAAATTCCATATAATTTTCATCATTTTATAATGTATAATAATTATATAAATAATTTTAGTGTTTCATGCTTCCTATTATATCAAATCAATTTATTTAAAAAATATAAATATATTCTAAAATATCTAGGAGTTACACATGATGTTCGAAGATGGTGATTGATATAGTGTTTTTTTTTTGAAAATAATTTTCAAATATAATCAATGTATTTTAAAGTATAATTCAATGGTTCTTAACAAATTCAATACATGCATATGAATTGAATTATTTTTTCCATTGGAATTGGTTTCTAGTTTGTATAAAATTATTTTGTTTAACACTAGAGTTTTTGGAAAAATTTTGTGTTTGTTCAAAATAGATGGAAGGTAAACTTCATAGTTAGGTATTTGGGTTTAGTGATTACCAAGACCCACACTCCCAAATCCAATACAATAAAAAAAATACTTCACAAAAATTAATCGATTTCATCTATTAAAGTAAGGATATAAGTATCCCTATTCATAAAATTATTAATGATTCATTTCATCTCTTATATCTCTAGGATCTTTTCAATTTTAGATATTTAGAAAAATATAAAATATCATAAACTAATAAATCCCCTATATTTGTAAAATAATGTGCACTTTTTCAATTATATATGAAACTAATTATCTTGTAATGATCCATTGACATATCCCATAAATTCTTCCACATGTATTATCCTTCTAAATATTTAGTATGATCTAATTTTCTATATAACCTAGAGAATGGAAACATAATAAATTTTGAGCTCAAAATATTATTAAGAGAAACCAAAAAATTGAGGATATCACGGAATAAACATGGCATAAATATTATGTTAGAAAAAATGAAAAACACAAATATAATATCAAATTGAAACATAGTGCTTCCAATATCCATGAAAAAACATGATACATGGATTTCAATAATAATATTATCATACTAATGGAATTCCCAATTTCATACATCAAAAATCTATTTTGACGGTCCTATTCCAATACACAATCCTTTGATGGGATGATGGATACACAAAAATTAGACTTATTTTGTCACATGAGACATATATATGCATCAAGGGGATATATTATTCCAGACCCTGTATATCACTATATTATTTCATTTTCATTCTCAGAAAGAGTTGACAAGAGTTTTCATACCATTTTCTAAGGAACATAATACTGAATAAAAAAATTATTACCAATATATTTAAAAACAAATAATGTCCATAAATAGTCAATCTATGTTGGATGTAGGTAATCATTAAGAATTTCAATAATTTTATTCCTTGTTAATAAATAAATAACTTATTCATAACTCATCCAAAAAACTAAGGTGGATGGTATAACAATACATAGTCAACTAGCCATTAATCATTCATATTGGAATAAAAATATACAAAAAGTTAATAAATTTATCCTTTAAAATAGAATAAAATTATTTCTAAGTGAATATCATTTAATATAAATTATATAAAATTTTGTGTTCATATCATATAGATAAATCGGTAGATGACTAAATCAATACTATAATAACATGATCATAAACCATCTAGAGAATTATAGGGGATAGTTTTCAAAATAACATAACCCCAAAAGTGAGGAATATTTATCAAATGGTTTATGTCATGGGAATGTAAATCCCCATAAAAATAATGGAATAACACATAATTAAATTAAATTTATTATTGTACCCAAATTATAATAAATAATTTCAATGAACGATCTTCAATTAGAAAGTGAAAAATGAGCTTCCAAAAATCATCACCTCTGGGGAAACAACTTAATCAATAGCCACATGAATAAGGGAACATTATTTGGATAGAAAATCCCTTTAGTTATAAGTATTATAATTAAAATACATCCATGGGTAGTAAATAAATCATGAAATGGAATCATGGTTCTCCAAATGAATTATAAATAAATGGATTATAATTATGAAAAATGATACTGTTACGAATTTAGAAACATTAAAATAAAAACCCCTTCAAATTGATAGCTTATAATTGAACATAAAATACCATGAATAATAGATAATTAATTATATTAAATCTCAATTAGTTAGTATATAAACCACATAAATGAAACATGGTTTGCAATAATAAACATGTCACAATGAGAAGAATTTGAGATAAATACTATTGCCTTGTATTCCCTATAACATGAACATATTATAACGTCTAGAATAATGAACATAACTATTGTAATATATTGTTTATGGACCTTAATATAAAAATAAAAGACTTTATATAATTATTCTATAACCTTATATGAATAATATATTAACAATTTATTGTTTATTCTCAGAAAAGGGTGTTAGAATTTTTTTTCCAATTTTATATACATTTATTAAACATGGGATAGATTCTCAGTATGTGTTTTAAAGAAAAAAATTACTAGAATATTTAATATAGAATAATATTTTTTTAATTTTTAATTATGATTTAATTATGTGAAAGACATAAATAATGAATATGAATATGGAAAACATGATAAACTAGTTTCAAAATGTTTGCTGTTAAAAAAGTTATATATTAATAAAATTTTAAAATATTGATAAAACAATTATAGAATCATTAATATAACATAAAGTACCTATTATTAGATGAAATTGTCAATATATTAAAATAATTAATCATACATTAAATAGGAAATATATCATCATTCATATTTATGTTAACAACAACCCAAATGGTAACATATCATAATGTTTCAATGAGTAAGATAATTTATTTAGATTAAGAAAGTATGAAATATTATAAAGTGAAAACATTTCACAATTTTCATATCTCACTAGTAAGTCAGTTATTAGTACAATACAAGAAGGTTGGTGATGAAAAAAAAACAATTTTCCTTTTGTAGAGGTGGTAATATGCCTTATGTAGGACTAAAAATATCATTTCTCAATGAATATAAGGGATGATGTTATATGAAAAATAGTTATTTAATAATTGAATTTTTGAAATAGATATCAAATTTATTCCCCAAATCCATCCTTAATAGTAGTATAGAGAGGTAGTTTTGAAAAATGATCAACATCGATTCATTGAGGCAATTTTTCACACATATATATGATAAATTATTTCATTTTCATAATGGATGAGATAGATGAGTAGATAATGATTATAATGATAATATATTAATATTATTTTTTTAAAAATAAATTAATATCATTATATTGGTATGGGTCGAATATATTTTAATTAAGATATTGAAGAAGAATATCTAGGTGCTTCATAATACTCAAATAGAGAACTAGAGTATCCTATTGAAGTATATAATGAAATTAAAGGACTAATTCTAACAAATAATGTCTAGAATTTTTTCAATGTGGGAGAGGGTTCTATGAGGAGAGAATTTATAAATATTAAAGGAGATATTCTTAGGGGAGGCGAGTCAAGAAGTTGTGGAAATTTTATTATTTTATTAGATTTGGGAAAGGTAGATTTGGGAGTATCCATTTCATTTCCAATAATGTATGCTTTTATTCAAGTTTGAAAGGCTATAAAATGGAGAAAAAGAGGTGGGGATATTGATTTTGGGATGAAATAGACCTCAATCAATCCATTTTTAAGTAACTTTGAGCATTTTAAAAAGTTTTTATTTAACTTCAAACTTTTATAGTAATTCAATATTTCCTGTTTAATTATTTTCTATGAATTATAATTAATTTTAATAAAAAAAATTAATTACCCCTTTACTTAATTTAAACGTTCATATTTTTAAATATTTAAATATTTTTATAAAATAAAATTTTATGGTTTAAAATATTATTTTTAATATCGTTAAATATATCAAATAAACAATTTTTTGAAAAAATAATAATTCTTTAAAAATAAAATTTATCTGTAATCTATAGTTACTATAATTTTTACACAAGATATTTAATAACTGTGATATTTTTTTAATGATACAATAACAAAATACAGATATTTTATTCAACAATGAGAAGTGAATCCAAATTATGAAATTTTAAAAATATAATTTTCTTAAATTAATTTAAATTTTTGACTTACCATATTAAAATTAACCAAGAGTGAAATTTTCGTATTTTCATGAAATGTTTGGCTTTTCATTGAATAATGAAAATTTCTAATTTTTCAAATTAAATTATTACATTCCAATAAATAATGATTCGTGAATTAACCATTCTAATTTTTATTGGGTCTTTAAGTTAAATATGATCAATTTATTTGAATAATAAAATCCAAATATTTAATTATTTTGAAATTAATTTATTTTTTTCCATAAAAATACATTTTTCTATGACACTAGTTTTCAATGTATTTTACAGATTTATAGAAAAATTAATTTCTGCCACAACTATAAAATAAATATTGAAAAATTTATACCATATTTGGTATTATGATGTTCAAATTTAGTAAATATATACATTTTATTTTTAAGAATTATTAATACTAACTATTGTAAAATTTATCATCTTAGTAAATCATAAATCAGTTAATTAAGGATCAAAATAGTGTGATAATGAAATAAATACCAAACCAAAACATTCTTATAATTTCATTTTATTTATATTATTTCATCTATTTTCATCCAAAATTTTAAAATATGACTTTTTCATTCATTTTCCTATGATTTTCATGTTTATAAAATTGATGTAAAAGGTAAAGGAAAAAATGTCACATTATTTATTTAAATATATATAATATTTTTTTGACTTTGATAAAACAAAGAATTTGTACTTATAAATATTTATTGGATTGATTAATGATTTTTTATTTCATGGTAATTTTTCTTAATTTTTAATGATGGAATAATTAATTTAAATTCTTATGCAACTCTAACAATGTATTTATTCAGTTAATTAAAGAATATATAACATGTCTTTAAAAATATTAAAATTAATTAAACAAGGATGAATTATTGTTTCCCATGATTTTTAAAGATAATTATAACATAATATGAATTTTTGTATGGCTTGTATTTTAAATCATTTTTTACCATGTTGTTTTCAAAGTCAAATTAAATGAATGGTTCCTAAATGAAATTAATGAACTACTAGAAAATTGTTCTATAGACACTAACCAGTAGGCACAATGTTCTAAAACCATTGATATAGCTACTTATTATAAGGAAATATCCATGGTTTTATATAAAACTATAGCTATAGGGTATATCTTCGAAAGCTATAGCCACAGTTCAGTGATACCGTGTTTATAGATTTTTTCGAGATATGTTGTCATGGATTTTGTAAAATAATGGCTATAGAGACTTTTTCAAAGGCATATAGCCACTATTTCTATAAATCCATGTCTATTGAGTCATTTTTTATAGGGTTATATCCATGGAGTGTGTAAAATTGTGAAAATATAGCATTATTTTGAAGGGATATAGCTGTGGTTAGTCTAAAATTATGGATATAAGGTTTTTTCTCATGGAATATAGACATGGTTTGTGTTAAACTGATGCAATAGAGTAGGTTTATATCCATATATTTTCTATACTGTGGCTATATATTATTTTTTAGATTTTCTATTGCCACAATTTCTGAAAAATGTGTCTATATGTTCCCACTCTTTGGCCGGAAAATATTAACCTGTAAAAAAGAGTTGGAAGGGTTATAGGTATAGTTTACATGTTATAGAAATAGTTTATAAAAATATATATTAGAAAATATATAAATATATACCTGAAGTTGTCTATGGTGAAGTGGTTAGGTTGATTGTGCACAGAGAAGGAGTACAAATATTGAATCTGGGTGGAAACATATTATTTTTGTGTTATACACTCATTTTACTTTGGATATAAGGGTGGTTTTAGAACGTGGATATTCATTTTTTTCCATGGTGGAAATAATTTGATATAGCCTAACTACCACGATGTACCACTGCATAATCTATTTCCATGGTCTGGAAAACTGTTGACCATATCTATTGCCACATTAGGAAACCATGCAACAACCCAAAGAACTTTGGCTAAAGATTATAGTTATAGCCACATAAATAGGTTTCATGAATATCTAGTACCATTGCTATAGATTATATTCATGGCTTTACCCCCTATAGCCATGGTTTTGGGATATGTCAATATCAAAACTTTCAACTTGTGATGATATTTTATACGAAATAATAGTCTATTAATTGATTTCAAATTCATAAAATTATTATCATAGACTAGGATAATGGTTTATGGTTTAAAATAGCATCCATTGTTGATTTATGGGTATCTTTGGCTTTTATTGTAACATTCTTGACCCTTAAAATCTAGAAAATATTTATAATGAGGTGATTTTCCATAGGGTTAACATGGGGATAAAACTAAGTGATAAGTGTGAAAAAATTACCAAAGCATATCCTAATTTAATTATCTGAGATTGTTTTGACTCATACTCAAATTATATTTTAATTAAATGTATTTGAATACATTTTTTCAATAAAATTAATTTATATTTAATTAGTAATTTAAGTAATTCCATGACTTCCCCTCCCTTCACTTATAAAAGTAAACTCATTCTCTATTTTCGTTATAGCACAATGAGAAACCTAGCTCCACATAAACCTACCCATGTATATCTCACTATCATTATATGAGTTATAGTATTGACTTTCCTTCCCAAATACCAACCATAGTTTCCCTATGAGGATATCTAAAGGAAGTATACCAAAGAATTTTTAATTATCTTTATCAACTCTCTTAAATAGTTGTCTTCATCTATTTTTCTAAATCCATTTTCCCTTTCTAAAATAAAAATAAAAATATCATCAATATAGTGTGATGTTACTGTTATTATGAGAAAACGATTTTATGTCCCCCTTCTATCCAATAAAAAGTGATAACAACGCCCATGAAAAATATATGGCTTTCCACCTCCATGTTCTAGTGTAATTCATTTTTCATCTCCATATTACTTGGATTTTTAAGAACATGTCACTAATTAATATATATATATATATATATATATATATATTATGTACTTCATAATATTTATTTTTTAATTATAATATCATTTGTCTCTTATAAAATTCTAATGAATTTGAAATCAATAATGTCGCTCATGTGTCTATGTGGATAACTACCCCATGAAACTATGTGATACATTTTTCATGTTCATTTACAATGATGGTAATGGGGGTTGTTTTAATGAATATATATAATATATATGATATAAAATGTTTTTATAAATCCGATTTATTATTCACCTTTTTTTTCCTTCCATTAAAAATTAAAAACATCATTCATGCGTATGTATAACCTACCGTCTCCATGGACAGTGTAATTAATTTTCCAATCATTAAAATTTATGGATTACACCCAAAGTGTATATAATAAATATTATATTTATATAATTATCAAAATAATGGTGATTTCTGAAACACAACTAATAAATAAATACTATATCATCTTCGACAATACATGTGTGAGAAAAACGAAGCAGTTAATAGAAGAATCAATGAACAAAATGAAATATTGTTAACAAAAAATTATAAGATGTTATGACTGGACCATGGATGATGTTATAAATATTACTGTGGATATATTATAAATTAATAAATAATTTAAACCATTATACCAAAGGTTTAATAACATTTAACATAGTGGAAGCGTGGTGTAAGGGATTTGATCTCAATTTCCACACAATTGGGACATATTTGGTATTTTTTACACATTTAGTTATATATGTTGTATATATTACCCCTTTTACATATTTGATAGAAATAAAATTTATTAATTATTATAAAAGATTCAATTCAAGTTCCATTTTCCATCATTACAATTTAAATGATTCTAAAGAGGGAAAATTTATTTTGCAGTCTCATTTTTTGTGATTTCTCTTATTTTCCTTAAAGTAATATTAAAATGTATCATTTATAAACTATATCTATTATCCTAACCTCTTTATATTTTAAAATATTTCTTTTCTTCTTTTAACATTTTCCCTATTTATAATTTCAATGAATAAATTGATCATTTCAAATAAAATCCTATCTTATTTAACTTTTGATCATGTATATTTTTCTTTCATGTTTGGGGTTTTCCAAACAAAATTAAAAAAGAACATTTTATTTTTAAAAATATTTTTATGAAAATTTATTTTATACATGAATTTTTAAATGGATTAAATGGATTAATTCTATTTTTTATAAAAGTTTTATTTTCAAATTTATTTATAAAAACACAAAAGTATTGTTTTTTTAACTTATATATAATTAACAGACTAACACACCAATACAAACTTTTTCACTCTTATTTTATTATATGAATTATCAATGATTTTATAATTAAAAATATTTATGAAAAATTGTTTTAAATTTTATTCTTATGTTTTATTATACTTTTAAAAATAATATATTTTACTAGAAAATATAAATTTTTGATGGTCATCTAAATTTTATTGATTAATTTTTTTTCATTAACATTATCTAAAAACATTCACTTTATTTGGATCATCATTCATTGGAAATTGTTTTTCTCCAAAAAAAGTAAATATTCTTCATATCATGGATATACTTATTTCCTAAACTTTATAACATTTTTACATAAGGTGGATGACATTGAAATTTATTTGATTGATGGGGGAAATATTGATATTTCCTATTATTTACTCAATATGGATATTTTCTAATAAGGAATATTATTTATGAATAAAATTTATCATTAAATATATATGCAGAATGAATTAGATATGTAGTTATGGGTATAGATCTCCCCTAGATGCATTAACATATTTTAATATACAAATTAATTTATTATCCTTATTAAATGGGTTTTTGGTGTTTTCATTCCATTAAATTTAACTATAATGGTACAAGGAATGGAGGTAACGACATCCTACTATCTATGAACATGTATTCAAACATTATAAATTTCCTTCATTGAGAATAAAGTTATTATTATCCATGAGATTATTTCATTGGATATCATCCATGGATTTATTTTGTGCTCGGGTTATTAATTAAATGGAATGTGTTTTTAGTAATTTATCTTTTCGTATTGATTATTCTATATTTAATCATAAAAAAAATCTATCACACTTAAAACATAATAATTATTTTATATCAGTTTTATTTTCTTTCTTTTCCTAGGGATATGAATATGAAATATTTTAATGAGTTTCAAGGATGTCAATAATTTTATTTTCTTTTATTTTTTATATACTTTCCAATGTATAATGGGAATCATTTTTGTATATGGTTATTCAAGACTAATAAATTTATTGATACTTTATGATTATATCCCTTTTTCTTAATCCTATTTAATAAATTAGATACCATATTTGGGTTACTGAGGGTGGGGTTGTTTCACTTAGTAAAAGATAATGTTTAATATAATCTTAAGGAACAAGATTTTGAATAAATGTAACAAACAAGAGAATTCTGATAAACCCTTATAGAATTTTAGAACATTCCCATTCGTGGTTTTTTTATTTTATTACAAAATATTCATAATGATTATGTGATAAAAAAATGTGTTCCATTATTTTGAGAATGCAACATTCAAAATAAAGAAAATTAACACTAATCGATAATGTAGAAATTTTCCAACAAAGGAAGAAAATAAAAATTATGTTAAATAATAGAATAACATTTCCATGTTATGAAATTTTACCTAGGTTATAAATAGTAACCATGAACATATATATAAATATTATTCTCTATGGAATCATACACCTATAAGGTATCATTTTATATAATAGATGCCTAATTCTCTTAGTGGAAGTACTAATATCGCGGTTATGGAGAAAAAGGATTAATTCTCTTGAAAATATATTTTTTAGCAATGGGATACAATGAATTGTAAAAATTTATGCTCGAAAGTATCATCTTAATGGTCATGTGGATCAATGGTGTTTTTTCATCTAGAATACTAAGGAGGAATAAGAAATAGAATAAACTGAATGGGGAGATTTTAATGTTACATTCATTGAAAAATATTTCCCTCATGAGAAATGAAATTATATTATGGTAAAGTTCCCCTTTATAATGAAAAAGGATGAAGAAAGTATTGTGGATTATGAATATACATTTACATGACATTTGAGGCATTATTTGGATTACATAAATAATCAAGAGAGTAATATTCACTATTAATTTTAAGGTCTTATGATAACCCTCTAAAGAGAACTGGTTTCTCAAAAAAATCATCATAAGATGAAATATCATTATGTTCACTCAAAAAATAGAATGCATTTTTTAGATCTTATACCTCAAGGGGAAATCAAGATAAGAATATTTCAGCTAACCACTATGAAAATAGTAATTTTAAAAATAATAAAAAGAGAATGAAGTAATTTCCATTGTATGAAAATTATGGAAAAAACATCATGGATGATTTTTGAAGTAAATGTGAGTTTACTAAATGTGTACATATAAGTGTAAAATGGATAATGAATCAAATGTAAAGAAATAAGCCAATGTCCCATGTTTTAAGGGAAGCAAACATAAAAAAGGCATATAGGATAAGTCCAAGATTATAAAATCATTATACCTGAGGTAAATATTCCAAAATATGTGGAAATTGGAACTTTATCCATAGACTCCAATTTAGTAAATTCTTTATTTGATTCATGGTATTCGCACCATTCTATATCTTCGATATTTTCCACGAAAATTACATATTTTTTTATCAATATAATAATGTAGATTTCAAAAAATACCCCTAGTGGAAGTCTCATAGCAACAAGGACGTTTTAGTCGATTCCCATTATGATAATTGTGTCTTATTTTCATAATTGATTATTATACCAAGGGTAGGTTTTGATATAATACTGGGTGTGGATTGGATTTGAAAATATAATGATAAAATATATTTCCAAGAGAATTAAATTATTATTTTTGAAGAATATGTATAGTTTATTATCATTATAGGAGAGACTTCATCATTTATGTCATATCAAGATCCACCACCAATAGGTATTCTCAATGAAATTCTTGTGGATGAAGAATAGAAAATATATATGGATGAAAATGGTGTTATTAAAATTTAGGATGAAAATATTGTATAAGAATACATTGATGTGTTTCATATAGATATACTTCTCCAAGCACAAGAATATAATGTTGAGTAACCAATTTATTTAATCCCTTAGGGAGAATTATATCCAAGTACCCCAATAGAATGGACACTATCTAATTAGTGGGGTGATGAAAAGACTACAAGAGTTATCTGATAACAGATTTATATTCTCGGGAGTTTCACCTTTGGGATCCTCAATTCTTTTCATTAATAATAAATATGGTTCTATGATATTGTGGATTGATTATTGGGAAATAAATGTTTTTATTATAAAGAACAAATATCCTCTATCATGCATTAGATACTAGTTAAATTATCTTCACAGCGCTCAAAATTTTTAGTGATTGACCTCTAATTTGGGTATTATCAATTTAAAGTAATGAAGAATGATATTTTGAAAATAGCATTTCTTATATGGTGTACACATTAAGAGTTTTTATAAATTATATATGAATTGACTAATTCACCCCATGTTTTCAATGATATTATTAACAGAGTATTAATGAAATATATTGATGATTTTTTTTATTTATATATGATATCTTGGTGACCATTAAGAGCTACTTGAACCATGATAATCACTTGTGGGTCATTCTTCATAATCTTAGAGAAAATGTGTTTTTTGGGAAATTTATCAAGTGTGGATTCTAGCTTTATAACATTTCATTTCATGGCTATATAGCCTGTAAGGATGGAATCGTAGTTAATCCTACAATGAAAAAGTCAGTTATAGAATGGATTATAGAAATGAACATAACCATGTTACAAAGTTTCATTAGATTGGTAGGTTACAATTGTAATTTAGCTCAAAAGAATTTCTGATTGGCTGGCCTATAAATCAATTATACATGTAAAGGGGTTAAGTTAACATAGTCAAAGGAATTTGAAGAATGTTTAGAATAATTATAGAGGATATTAGTGAATTCTTTGATTTTTAATGTTCTATTATTAAATGTTGGATTTTTTAAACATTGTGATGCATCAAAGTAGGTACTTGGTTATATCCTTATACAGAAGGATAATATTATTGCCTATGCTTAAAGAATGTTAATGGATCATGAATAAAACTATATAACCCTTGTTCTTGTGTTGGAAGTTGTAATATTTCTTTTAATGATATTGAGAAATTATCTCTATAATTGAATATGTGAGATATAAAAATAGCATCCTAGCCTAAAAAACAAATTTTCATAAAATGGGTAAATATAAACACAAGATGATTTCTCAAAATACTCAAGGACATTGATTAATCAACCCACTACCACTAATGATGGAAAATAATGTACCAGATACATTCATTAGGGAAGATCAAGGAGTCTTGATCAAATTTATGATTGATATAGATCCTATTTTGACAGATTTAGAGAAAATAGATATGGTAATTATTAATGTAATGAAAACATCACTCATTTTTCAAAAGATTATCAAGAAATATTTAATGGGAATGATAAAATTTTCACATACATTATATCAATATCATCATAATAAAATTAAATCAATGTATTATGAGAAATTAGTAGACTTCATATTTGAAGATAGAATACTCAATTTTAAAAAGAGGCTATGTGTTCCATCTATTCCTAACCAAAAAATTGTATTATTAAATTGTTATCGTGGAATACATTTATCCGTACACCCTAGTAGAATAAACATTTATAGATATTTGAATGAACATTTTTGTTGTATAATATGAAGTAGGTAATTGGTAAATATGTTTTAATATGTTTCTTTTTTAATAGGTTAAGGCTAAGGGACCATATCATAGACAATTTATTAAACCTCTAACTATTCCTATTAATAAATTGGATGATATTTTTATTAAATTTGAAATTGGATTACCAAAAGATCCTAAAAATAAGGATGGAAATGGGATATTATTGATGGCCTTAACAAATATGCACATTTCCATGCTATAAGAGACGATTTACTTTCCCATTTCCCTCAACAACACTATATTAATGTGTTTATAAAACTTCTTGATGCACCCCTTTTAATTTGTTATCATTTTTATCAATGATTATCAATAAAATTATAGAAAATTATTAAACATGGATACTAATCATCAATTGAGAAATTCTTATTACCCATAAATTGATGGATGCACTGACAGGAATATTCAAAAATTTAAGACATTTTTAGGTCATTCTCACTTGACATTAAAGGTATGTGTGGTATGTATTTACCTTTAGTATAATTATCTTATAAAAATATCTTGAAACCAATTATTATAATGGTGATGTATGAATTATTATGTGGAAAGATATGTTATACTCTAAAATGTTTTAATGAAGTTGGTGAAAGAAATCTTATGGGCCCAGAAATATTTGAGGAGAAAATGGTGAAATTAAAGACTATACATACCCACATTAAATGATCTCAATGGATGAAAAAAATAAGAATACTAGTATCTAAAAGATATATTTAAAATTTCAAGAAGGAGATCAAATTTTCTTCAACGTATCTCCACATAAGGGTGTAATTATGTTTGGAATGAAAGTAATTTTATTATTAGATACATTGTACCTTTATAAATTATAGAACTAATTTTAGTTGTGGGATACTGTTTAAAAATACCACCTACGCTCTATAAATTACAAGATTTTTTATATATCTATTTATTTAGGAAGTATACTCCAAATCCAATAAATTGTATTTCCTCTAATGACATAGAATTGGAACCAGACATATCTTGTAATAAACATATTATCTAGATAATTGATACTGGAGAATAAATGTTGATGAATCGTCAAACCCTACTGGTAAAGGTCCTTTTTAGAAATTATATAATAAAATAGATTATGTGTCAAACTCTCAAAATTATGATGAATAAATTATCAAATATGTTAATGATGTGACATTCTGGAAATTTTGAGGATGATTTTTTTAAAGGGGGGATGAATGTTACACCTTATATATATTAATAGTAATTTTTTGTTTAACATAAATAGTAGAAAAATTGAATCATTTTTCTTATAGAATTTGATTAAAATATAAATTCAAAAAAAATTAAAATAAATTTCATTAGTTAAGTTTCATATTTCAAATCTTCAAATCAAAATTAAAATGGGGTGACTTTTTTTTAATTTTTATGAAATGATTGATTTTTCAGTGAATAGTAAAAATACTAATTTTTCAACTGCTATCATTTAGTTTCATTAAACTAAGTAGTATCAAAGTGAAATTATATTTGGGATTCTGAAATAAAGTTATATATGAAACATTTTATTAGGAATTATGTAATCAAAAATTATAATCATTATGATATATATATGATTAAAATACATTTTCCTATGACATTATTTTTCGTTACATTTTATGAATTAATATTAATATTAATTAAAAAAATTGAAAAAAGGATAGCATAATTGGAATCATGAGGTTCAAATTTGGTAAATATTTTCCATTAATTTCTTATTCTTATGAATAGTAACCGTGGAAAAATTTATCACCAAGGTAAATGGTAAATAGGTTGGTAAAGCTTAAAAATTGTGATAAGAAATTAAAAATAAAACCAACACTTGACTTAATTTTATTTGATGAGTCTATTTCATCCATAATAATCCAAAAAAAATTTAACCCCTTTTACATGGATATGATTTTTGAACATTTTAATATAAATTTAAACGATAAAGTCAAAAATTTCACATTCATTATATTAATATTAAAAAAATAATTGGCAGGAAAAAAATTATATTCCATTATAAATAGTAATTTTAAATACAAATGAAAAAAATCATGGAAATTATTTTTAATTTTAGTGGTATAATTATTATCTTAAATTATTACACAACACTAACATAATATTTATTCAATTAATTCAAAATCTAGATAATAAATTTTAAAAAATTTAACGTAATTCAATTTGTATGAATTATTATAACATGAATTTTATAAAAAAACATCACACATTACGTGTGTCTGTGTGTGTGAAAGGATTATATTCAAATTCCTTAATCATCATGTTTTTTCAATGTCAAATTAAATGAATCATTCCAAAAATGGAATTATTGTTATTTTTTAATAAATAATAAATCATTTATGGGATTATTTTCCTTCTTTAGTAACATTAATTTCATTTAAAGTATAAAAATGTTTTTTTTCTCTACAATTTCCAAAAGGGTTAATGGGTGATAATAGTATTTTTAAACATAATCATTTTATATTAAAATTTTATCAATTTAGATAAAAAATTTTATGAAGAAATAATTTATATTAATTTAATATTTTATGTAATTCTATGATAGACTATCCCAAAAAAATAAAATGACACTGCATCATAATTTATCTACACCACATTGTGAAACATAACTCAAAAAATACTTTTACATTTCTCTTATAAAGAACCTTCACCATGTTTAAGAGGTTTGGTTCCATCCAAAATACCTAATGTTAGTCTCTTCAGAGTATATCCTAAGGAAGTATCCTAAAGAATAGGTAATCATCTTTTCCAACTAAAATTTAATTCTATATATAAATCCACTAAATATATTATTCTCAATCAAAGATGATAAATTTCCTATAATTATTGTACTAAGATGTTATTAAGACTTTTCAATAGAAATTTTATTTCTATTTTACATCCCATGGAAAATGATAACATAGCTCATACTTATGTTCAACTTCTCGACTCTACCTAGAGGTGTATTTTTTTCCATCATTATCATACATGGATAGTTATAAATATAAAACTAATTAATATAAATAATTATATTATTGAATATATTAAATTCTATGAAATTATAATATCATATCTACCTCTTTCCTTCCAATCCATTATAAAACAATAACATCTCTTGTGAGTACTTGTGGATTACCATCTCCATGAAGCGATGTGATTCATTTTATATTTCCATTTACATGTATTGAAATACAAATTGAGTTAAGAATATATTTAAAAAAATTATTTGATAAATATGTTATAAAAATAATTCTCAAAATAATAATTTTTATTTAACTTTCTTTCGTTTCATCCATCAAAAAGTGAAATAGTTGATCATGTCTACGTACAGTCGACTCTCTCAATGAATGATTTAATTCATTTTTCTGCATATAATTTATGAATGAATCTAAAAATATTTATATAATATATAATATATTTATTTAATGATTTTTATTATGGATATATGGAACCACAATCAAGGTATATGGCCCAAAACATCTGCGATGAAACAAGTGTGGGGAAAACAATGTATTTAACACCTATAACAATTATAATAATTAAAGGATGTTATGAAATGGATAATAATATGTTATAAGAGTATAATATATAATTCTATAATATGAATATGGTTCTGGTATAAATTAATAAATTATTAAAAACCATTAAACATTATATTAAATCAAATTTATCTAAGGGTAATTAGGTGGTAAGGGATTTCATTTATATTTTCACTCCATTGTTAAAAATTTAGTATTATAAACCTATTTTATTTTTTTTGTTCATATATAGGCCCATTTATTTATTTAAAATGAATATTTATTTATTACTTATGGAATGGATAATAATATTTTATAAGAGTATAATATATAATACTATAATATGAATATGGTTCTGGTTTAAATTAATAAATTATAAAAAACCATTAAACATTATATTAAATCACATTTTTTTAAGGGTAATTAGGTGGTAACAGATTTCATTTATATTTTCACTCCATTATTACATATTTTTTAATATATACCTATTTTATTTTATTTTTCTTCATATATGGGCCCATTGATGTATTTAAAATGAATATTTATTTATTTATTACTTATGATTAATAAAATAATATATTATTAATAAAAACCATACAATATTTTATCCTTTAGATATTTAAGTATTTTACAAGTTTTATCCATATTTTCCACTCTTTGGATATTGAATCAGGAAAATAAATGTTTTTAAAAAACAATTCGTATTTCACTTTTGATAGGGTTTATTTTTCTTCCACATCAATATTTTTCAAATTAATTTTAAAAAGTCATTTTTATTATTATAATGATTAATTATGGAAAAATATAAATTATCCTTTAATTTCTAAATGTTTTGAATTGAATTTTTTGAATGTGTACCAAAAGGGTCATTTTGAACTTTCATTATTACAAATTAAATGGTTTATTCTCTTTTAGACTAATAAGGTGTTCAATGATAATTTCCCAACCATAAATGGTGTATTCTATATGCCTTATTCAATAATATTTCAATGATTATATAATGGAAACTCTTTACAAAAAATTATATTAAATTTCACTCTTCAATTTTTTTATATTTTATAAAATATTTGATTCTACTACAAAATATACTTTTATAATGGTCAACTATCATATCATGATTAATATTGTGTTCATTAAATCTATATTATAACATTTTATTTCATAAGATTATCATTTGTTAGACTTTAAATTTACCTTAAATATTCGTTATCTTTTGGTCAAATATATTATTATTTCTTTAACCGTGTACCATTTCATTATATAGTGCATTAACATGAATGTTATTTGATTGACAAGGAAATATAGATATTTCATATTATTTACTCAATAGTGATATTTGTTGGTGTGACATATCATTCATGAAATAATTTTATCATTAAATATATGATAAATGACTTTGACTATTATTTTCACGTTGGGAATAGAATTATATACCACATTGATGCATCAATAGGTCTTAATAAGACAAACCAAATATGAAACCATATTAAATTTATTTTTTTATAAGTTTACCCATAGTATAAACTGCCCGGGAATAAGTCCTTTCCATTAATGATATCATGATGTTTGATATTGTGACATCAAACATTATTCATTTACTTCATGGAGAAGTCTTTTATTATTATCCGTGAAATTATTACAGTTGATATTATTTGTGGAATCATTTAATGCTAAATATATTGATTAAATGACATATATTTTCAGTTATTTACCTTTGCATGTTTATTTTTCCTTATTTACATGTAAAAACATTTACCAATATTAACCCTTAATGAGAATTTTAACTCACCCATATTTTGTTTCCATTTCCCAGGATATGAAGTAGAAATATTTGAGTTCATTTCAAGGATGATAAAAATTATATTTTATTAGGTTTTATATTATATCCCTTATAAAATGGGAATAATGTATCTATCTAGTTCTTCAAGACTACTAAATTGATCAGTCCTTTGGGATGAGATCCCTTGTTTCTTATATCAATGTAAAAAAGTATAAAAAGGAAGTCGGTGAAAAATTTAGGTTTTTAACAAAAAAAAATTACCCTGATACATTTTTTTTATTAAAAAAATTAAGGTTTTTTGAAATTCATGTCAAGCCAAAACAAAATCTCACCTTGAGAATACCTAATTCTAAAAAAAGCTCAATATTTTTAACTATAATTTAATTTTAGTTCTAGAATTGTTTTCTATAGGTTTTCTAAGTAAAAAATGAATATTTAGAAATGTATAATTTTATTACATATATATATTTTTTTTGCATAAATGGTTTTATAAATATAATGGATATGATTACATAATGATAATAAAATTTTAAATTTACTAGAAATTATATTTTTTTAGCTAAAAAATACCTTTATGATAAAATCCAAAATCTTATCTTATGCTAATATTTTTATTCTAATACAAACAATGTTTCCATCTTCCCATATTCAAATTCTCATATTTTTATATATAATTTTTTAATAAAATAATAAAATATTAAGAACCCCTATTTTTAATTAGGAAATTAATCTTTAAAATATTAATATTTCTTATTGTTATTTCATATCATTAACCAACTAAATTGGAGTTAATGAATTATTAATATCAAACATATCTTATCATCATTAATCAAATGTTTCTTGAAATATATATTCACATTGAATTAAACCAAAATATTTATAAACATACATATCAATGAAGGAATTGATCATATTTTTAATTTTTATTATACTAATTGAATTTCATTAATTTTTAAATTTTTCATTTGTTTTCATTCTATTTATTATTTATATTGGTCAAGGATCAAAAACCATTTATTGAACAGGAAAAAACCCCCTTTTCAAAATTGGGAAAAGTGAGTACACATTAAATGAACACTAGGCCCATAGGTGTAAATTCCTTATAGATACATAACCCAACGACCATACAATGGTAACATGTTCCTAATGTGAGACATATTTCCTGGAAATTATTAGTTAAACATCCCATCACCCCCATTCCAAAATATGAAACAACGATTCTAGTTGAAGATGAAGCATCAACACCTTCTAAAAAATACATAATTATTTTATTTATATAAATATTTCAAAAGGTCATCAGTATTAATCATTTCCATTAATGAAATTTTTAGGCTTTAATGATCTAATCATATCTCTGTTCTATTTTAATTTGGTGTATTATTTGGATAACGAAATCAATCACATTTGGATCATTTAAAGGTAAAAATATATTATGATCTTAAGGTGTTATAGTAATTTATTCTAGTACATGGAACAATTATTGAGTTCATGATAGGGTTCGTCATGTAGTAAGTAATAATCTCAAATAATTGAATATGTGGTTTTTATTGGGATTTAATGACTCCAAATGTAATAACATGATCTTGTCGAGTTGATTTTGGAATGACTAGGAAGGTAGTAAAAAATATGAATGGTAGGTTTTCGAAGTATATTTCATGAAATAATTTTATGATGATCATGATAATATAATGGAATATGCAGTAAATACATGGATTATGTAGTCAATAGTGTATTACATGGTTGTAAGGTGAATATTCATTGCCAACAATAAATTTAGTACATGATTCAAATGAGGAGTACTTGAAGTGTACATTACAAATGTTTGAAATGTAATTTTGTGGATTGTATAAATATTTTTTGAAATTTTACTATAAATAAATAACTAATACATTAATTAAGCTCCATTCAAATTTTACAGAAGATTTATAATGTATTCAAAATATTAAATAAGGTATGAATATTCCACAAAGTAGTAACCACATAGTGGGTATGTTGGGGATACTTTGGGATGTGGGGTGTGTGTTCTTTGGAGGGTTGTGTGTAGTTATCAAGGATTAGTATGATGTAGACATGGTCAGTATTCAAGGGTGATCTACTATGTTCAAACTGTAGTTTTTGAGGTTTAAAAAACATTTCTCAAGGTTGGTAAGGTGGTGAACAAGGTTTCATGTCGTTACGTCATGTAAGGTCATTTCAAGTTTGAATCCACACATGAAAATATCATTCGGAAATCTTAGAGACAATGTAATTCATTAGAGCATCAAATTTTATATATAATCTTGTAAATTAGATACTAAGATCTTGATGATGTAGAATCATCCATTAATTTTTTAAACTATGTAATAATTCAACCAATTCAGTGAGGAAGTAGCTTTCGACGATGGTGATTGCAGGGAGGTAGTTCACTATCCTTAAAGCCATTATAAAGGTAGTATTCCTAGCCAGATGTAGCCAAGGATGAACATTTTCAATCGATGAAAACTAGTTATTCAAACTAGGTTTTGGAATGAATAACACTTCATTTTCCCATTCTCCATGGACTTTACCTTTATTGTTTTTTATGTAAAATATTATTATGCTATGTTTTTTAATTCATGTTTTGTTTTTTTGTGGATGTTTGATTTAACGCAAAAGGTTTGACATATTCCTACAAAATATGGTACAAGGTCATTGTGATTTAAAAAATTACACCATTATTCACACATCCCCTATTTGGAAATCTCGAGTTGAAACATAATCAAATAGGGAAAAAGAAATTATAGATAAAAATATAGTAGAGAATGATATTGATTTTATTTAAAATAAATGGTAATCCATGTGAATAATGATAGATGATATTAATTATTTGATAAATTTTATTCTTGATAGACTTATTGGACTCTCATGAAATATAATAATTCTATGAATTGATACATTAAAAAGAATACAAAAAATAATTGAGTAACATTAACTTCAACATTTGGTTCTATATCTTCATATTCTAAATCATTAAAGACTACTAATTTTGAGATGAAATATAAATGACATTAAAATGTTAAAAATTCTACAGCTAGTAAAGGTGACCTTTATCATCATGTAAGGCATATGAATAAGATTTCTAAAAAGAAAAATCTAAAATATGAATATCAAAAGGATATAATAAACAAGTATTGGAAGATGAAAAATTCAAACATTATCTTTTATGAGTAAAGAAAAGAAGGACACATCATAACTGATATTACTAGGGTGTTGAAGAAGAATAATGATATAAAATCAAACAATATAAGAGAGACAAATGATTTTATAACTACTAATAATATTTAGAATGATTTTAAGGATCTATAATCCACAATTAGTAAGTATTTGGATGATGATGATGATGGTCGACAGATCATTAGTTTTTATGGAAAGGATTCTTGGAATGACTATTGAATTCCAGAAAATACAACTCATCATTCATGTTCAACTTTATCACTTGATGTAAATTTTTCTTTTTCGTTATGTGACAAAAATAATAAAAATTCATTACAAGATGAATTTGGAATTAAATCAATATAATAGATGCCTAGATATCTGAATTTCCTAGAGAATAGAACAATAAAAAAAAATTGCCATGGTCCAGCTTAGGTAGTTTTTTCTAAAAATAAGGATATAATTTCTAAACATACCTATGAAATTTATAAACATTATAGTGGTCATTCACATTATGAGAATATGTTTATATTCCTTTTATTGGTTATTTCAATATCCTCTTATAGATATTTCTCTACTCATAGAATCCTTAAAAAATATTGTTTTTGATGTCAATTTTTTCTGATGATGTATTCATTTATGTGAAAAATACAAACTAAGTCATATTTTTTTATTCTGACATCCTTAATAATACTTCATGTGTTTTATTTATTTAATTATCATTAAAATCATAATTTATCTACTTCTAAAGAGATAATGTATATTTTTAAATAAAAATATATGCTTAAATAATACATCATGTTTATTATTTTAAATAATATAAATAATGAATAAAAAATCATGGCACAAATAATTTGGAATAATTCAATGAATATAGAAACAAACTAAATTTATTGAATTTTCAAGGATTAATGTAATTTTTATAAGGTTTCTGATTTTTATAAGGTTCAACATAAGGTTCATGTCTGTTATTTAAAGGTTTACTTATTTTATGATTTAACATAAGGTTAATATAAATTTTTATAAAATTAATTTCTTAAGGTTGAGGGTATGTTTAAACATAAGGTTCATTTTAAGGTTCACATTCATCTTCATAAATTTCAGTGTTAGGTTTGTACAAAACATTTTAAGGTTCATATGATCTGTTTTAAAGTTCAAAATAAGGTTCATACTGTCACATGCTTTGTTCCTTTTTCAAAAATCTATATCATAAGGATCATATGAAATATGTGTGATGATTTTAAAACTATAGGGATCATCCAACAATTAAAAAATTTTGGGAAAAATTATTTCAATATGGATAAAAAATATAATAACATTGTATCATTTGGAAAAAAAATTAAGATAGAAATATACCTAGATTAACAGAATAATTAATAAATAATAAATAAATAATAAAAATAAAATTAATTAATGAAAAATAACTACAAAATTTAATCATTATTATTTTCTTCTACAATAATTGAAATCTCCAATAAATAAAATATTTTGTTTTTTAAGAATATATAAAATGTGAATATTTGTAATGTGAAGAAAAAACAATATATAGAAAGTATCCACTTAAAAAACTCCAATACAATGAACAATGTTAAATTTGTAGCATGGTAAATATTATTTTTCTTATTAAGACATTTATTTATAATATTATTTATGTTTTAGGTCATATGTATAACCTTTTCAGTAAATGAAAATTATGTGATAAAGTAACCTCTATGAACTCTGGGACAAATAAATATACCATCAAAAGCTTGTAAGGATCTCATATTTTATCATTCAATAGGCAAGATAATCATTATATGATAAGATTAGAAATACATGGTAATAGAAACATACATTTTCATAGTGTTATTAATGATTAATCATGTATTTTGAACAAGATGTTAGAACACTGTAGTGTTTGGAACATATCTAAAAATTATAGGAGCTTACCAGTGAAGAATATATTAGAAATTAAGTATAATATTCAAGAGTTAATAACTTTTTACAATATATTAAGAGAAATATGATGAGATTAAAAACTAATAGTTAGGCCTCATCTTTTTTAAATTTAAAGTTAGTGAACATGGAAACCTTAGGACGTCAATAAAATATGAGTATCAAGGTCAAACGTTATATATATGCTTTATTTTATGATTATAGTTTGTATACATAGACCTATTTTCTTACTATTGATATGGAAGCACAACATATTTTTTAATTTTTTTTCTCATCATCAAAATTTGAAAAACCTTCCAATTAAAACTATTGGAATGATCATGTGGGAGAATTATTAAACAAACAAACTGGAAAATTTTATAATAAAAAAGGAAATACACTTAATTTCATTGCACCAAGAACACCTTAACATAATAGTTTAGTTGAAAAAATTAATATAAATATTTTAGAAATTACCCAATATGTGTTTTTTGAATATGTATTGGATAATTAATTTTGGTAGGAAGACATGAGTATAGCCTACTTCACAATAAATCATGTTTTCCATCACACAATTTTTGGGCCTTCGGGCCACCAGTTTGGGCCTCGGGTCCTAAAAGGCTATCGGGCCAGCCAAGGCCTTTGGGCCAGTTGATTCTCAGGGCATTTTGGCTACCTTAAGGCCTTAGGTCCGCCCCCAAGGCCTTTAGGGCCACTAGATTTTAGATGTACCATTTTTACTACAAGGAACAAAGCTTAAGATGAGGATTTAGAGAAGGCACATCAACTAGAGCAGAGCTAATCAGATTTGGAAGAATTAGAGGGTATGGATTTGTCATCAGTACCAGGCATGTGAAGATTTTCATAGGACAGCTAGCTGACTAGCCCTGTGAAGGTGGTGTGATCATATCAGGAAATATGTTGGGGAGGAGCAGTACCAAGTTGTCTTTTATGGGTGATTCCCTCTAAGACCTACGGGTCATGTAATTTTCTCTAATCTTTCATTCCTTATAAGGGTTCCACCTCACCCCATGAAAGGTGGATTATCAAAATAAAAAAATTGAAGGCCTTCAGTCCATTCCAACATTAATATAAGCACACTAAAATATTCTTACATCAAATTACTACAATACAAAGATTTCATTTTCAATAATAAAGGTCATCTTCATAAATTTTATCTAAAGGCTGAAGAAAGAATTTGTAAAATCTATCACAACTATGACTTATCATGTTTTCAACAAAGAAAAACATACTATGGATGAAATAGTTCTTTTTAATTTTTATGAAACATATCATTATATGAATTTAAAACATCTTTAAGATACTCATCGAAATTATATTTTTGAAACCCCCTATTTTTTAACCATAATTTGATTTTCATACATCACAAATTAACTTTTTAGAAACTATACAAATAGAATATAGACTACTAGAAGAAATTTAATAAAAAATAGTTAACCATTAGATGAATAATAACACAACCTTTATCCTAGTAATTATTCAATATTAAGTAGACATCCCACTAAAAATATCATTTTATTATTAGTGAATTGGTTAAAACACAAATTTACTTATGAAATGAATTTGATCACCATGAATTATTATATCAATTTGATAATAAAATGGAGAATGATGAATTGGGTGATGTGATTATGGTAAATACTATACAAGAAGATATTAGTCGATTTTGATGGAATCATTATTGATTTTATAAAGGATATTCTATTTATATGATTGCAATGGGTTTCTGAAATAAATGCACTGAAAATGGAGTTATTGTTTAGATTATATATAGTGAACCAACGCCAATAAGCTTAGAGCTAGTGTCCCCTACTTTTATATTGGTATGATTACAAGGAATAAAATCTTGAAGGAAAAAATAGATTATTATTCTTGGTAAACCAGATACATGTATGAATCATTTATTAAAGATGAATATAGTAATTACAATTTTTTCTTTTAAGGATATATTTTTTTATCTATGATATACTTGGATATCTATCATATCACACTTCTAGTATTCATTGGTGATAGAACAAATATGGGTGATCTCAAATTCATATTAGGTTTCAAGTATAGTATAAACAATATTGAATAAATTAGAATATTCAAAATGGAAAGGTAATAATTGAGACGCATGCCTTGTAATCAATAAAATAAGAAGGAAGTGTGTCAAAAATATTCCAACGTAAATAACTGAAACCACATTCCATTTAAATAAATTTGTCATTCATAATCAGTATATAAAGGTATATAATTGAAACACATGCCATTTAATAAATGAAATGAGAATGAAATTCACCCATAGTTAATGTTAAAAAAATCATGGATAATAATAACTGAATACTGAATGAAGGAATTTATTAATTATCTAACAACATTTTTCCTAGTAACATGATACTTTTACCATAATGACCTTTCATAATATGGTTTACCATACTATTATAAATACCTTTCAAAATATAGTTAAAATATTTGGGTAGAAACCCATCTTTTCTATTTCTAAACTAATTCAAAGGGTTTTTCTCTAATAGATTTTATGTCATGATATTACTAATGCTTTTTGGGGCATGAATTAACCCATCCCCAACCAATAAGTATTGAATCAAATGGACCCAAACATATTTCATTCATTTTATAAGCATTCCTCATCTATTGAATTATCAATTAATTTGAAAATCAAAGTTCCTAATAAAATATCTGTATTAAGTAAAGTATAATAATTTATAAATATATCCACAGTAAATAAAATAACATTAAATGTAAGAATCATATGTAAAAATGGTATATGGTTTACTCAAAAATCATATTACTAAAATATTATATGCATATTTGTGGAAATTAAATATTCAATGATCATTGGAAATTGATTATTTCAAGGGAACTATAAAAATGAATCAAGGAAGTGAATATCAATATTATCCCTTTTCATGTTAATGAAAAACCATCTAGCAGTAGAATAATGATGGTAACAATTCAATATATCCCAAGTGGAGTTTAAATAAATGGTTATTTTCATAAATCAATGGAAATCTATAAGAAGATATTTTAAAATAATTGTTGAGGGATATATACGCTTTATTTTCATTAAAAATTTGAAATAAATTTCTTTGTAAAAAAACATATAAAAACATCTTCCTTAAAAATTTAAATTTTAAACTTGAAAAGTAATCATCAAAGAAATATTGGTGCGTAATTTTTTATATCTCGTACAAGGTAAATAGAACATTCTTTTTTCATTGTAAAAATCATAGAGAATTCATTTTTATAAAGTGACAAGAACATTATATTTAAAAAATAAAAAGAAAAAGGGTATAAAATAATTCAATAAAACATTTTGGGAAGGATAAAACTTTTTTGAGAACATTTTCAGAAACTATGATTTTAAGAAGAAAAGTGGTTCTATGGTTAATAGAGAAATTAAAACGGGTTTTCTTAAAACACTTTATAAAATATGTTATGTACCCAATAGTGGAAAATTGGTAATATTACTTAAAAATAGTAAATAATAACCATAGGTGGATAAAATTTAAAGCATTATTGAATAATTTTCAAATAATTTCTTGTAATGGAAAATCATGTACAAACAATCCCGAATAAAATTTGATTGTGAAGTAAACCCTTAAAAAGACAACAACATTAAAGTGAGACTCAAAAAACATAATTTATTATGTGAATCAACTATAAATAAACATAGCGGAATTGAAAATAAATCAATAGATTGTAAAATTAATTATTCCCATAATCACAGAATATTAGTGATAATGATGAAATAGTACAACCTAACGAAAACGAATTAGGTTAAGAAATTTCATTACCACTTGGTAACAACAATTATAAGCCCACTTATATGAAATAATTCAAATTAAAAGTAAAAATATCATTAATATTAAATGATTCATGATATTAAAAGTAAAATTATAATTATGTACTCCATATATAATAAATTAGGTTCATAACAATAAATTATGCCTTAAAGATTAAAAACTAAGACAATGTCCCTTGTAATGGTACTAAATTTTGAATCATAAACCAAAAAACGAATATTCACCAAATTAAACATTTAAATATCCTGAATATAAAACAATTAATTATATAAAATAATATAAATTGGAAGTATATACGCACAAAAAATTAGTAAATGGTGAATGTGAAATTTATCCCACTAATGTAAAAAGTGAGATGAAAATCCCTTGCCATATGTTTCACTTCACCTGACTTCCCATTAACATCCTTTATAATCGTTTTAAGTATGATATTAACTTATAAAAATACAATACTCATATTTAAAACATCATATATTAATTTCTTATAATATCTTATTACCCATTTATTAATAATCATTCATTATTTTCACTATTTTGGTTACTAATTTCCATGTTAATCGGGTATGTTTTAACATGTTATTTGTTAACCTTTTACATAGATATTGATTGAATAGTATAAATAAATTAATCCATTATTTAAATTAAACATATATTTAGTATATATCTATTTATAATAATCCATTATATTTAGAGATATGAAATGAAATGCACCATTCATAGAGATGGTAGGACGTATATACGCAAGAACCCTGGTTCCATTACTTTTTCATATTTTAATTAATGTAATGTAAATAATATATATGTATATTATAATTAGAATATCCTATTTATTTCGGAGAAGTCACATATTTTTTTATAAACTCGTCCATAATACATTCAAATAAATGTGTGAACATATCACACCGCTTTGAGGTGGCGGTCGTCCACACGTCCACAAAAGATTTTAGCGTATCCCCCACAATATAGAACACATGAGGTTCTGCAATATATTAAAATTTAAAATTTATTAATAAAAAATAAATAAAACATATATCATATATATAAATATTTTTTCAATCATAATTCACAAAAAATGTGTGGTGGTAAAAGAAAAATAGGCAACGTTTCGTGAGACAGTAGTTCACCGTACACACAAATGTAAGATCATTACCAATTAGATGGAATTATGTGTAATGTTATGTATAAAATATATAATAAAAACATATAAACATATTTAGGATATTTATTTTATTATAAAATAATTAAATAATATTGTATAAGGTGGTATAGAAATATATAAAATGAAAGTGATCATTGAAGAAAGTTAGATCAATTTTAGGTAACTCCTTATGGTTTATACATAAAAGATTTATTGGGTGGCTCTATTCCAAATGATATACATCTATAATAACGTTAGGTATGGTGGGAGCCAATTTGATCATATTTTTTATGAGACAAAGGGCTTCATACTAGTGAATAAGTGGGAGGGGTGAGTAGCTTTTTATAGGGGTGGTGGAGTAACAGTATTGTAATGTTTTTTAAGGGAATTACACCCACATTTTTTCCATATAAATTGGATCTAATAATGAAAATAATTCGATAAAATTGTGTATATATTATAAATATTAACATAAATGGAATTTGTAAATTTTTAATGTCATTTAGTCCATTACGTTTAAGGTTTAATCCCTTGTTAAGTATTTTTTCTCTTAATCGTTGTAATTAATTTTAATCACATTCAAAAATATTTTTAGTAAAAAGTATTTTTATCAAAATATAAAATATAATTTATTATTATTCTAAATATTTAATACATTTTTCTAAAATTAAAATTACATAAGTGGAAAAAATTAATTTAGAATTAATCTTATAGATGACAAGACAATGTAGGTGTTTAATGTAAAAATGTACAAAGCATTGAAATGTTTTTATATCCAATTTCACTGTGAAATTGATCCAAATGACATATATTGGATTAATTTTTTTTTCCATCTAACTAATCTTTAAAACTAAAAAAAAAATTTATGAATATAGATAAATTAGAAGAAAATGCAGTTTTGAATTAAAATTTAGTATGTTTCACTATTAATCAAAAAATGAATCTTCGTAGAAAAATAGAAAAACATAACCTTAATATAATTTTTCTGTCACTATTTAAAAAATTATTTTTATTTTGAAAAAAAAAATCCCAAAATTTACAAAACTTTTATTTAAAATAGGTTTTCAATTAAAAGGTTGTAAAATTCCCTTTAAAAAATATTTTTTTTATGTGTAAAATTGGGTTTGTTCTTATTTTAATACTATTAAATCTTTTGGATGAATATAAAAAATATTTTATTTAATGTAAAACATATATATTTATGTAATAACCTTCAATAATAGTAATATACGTAATTTTTTATTATAAAACACCTTTGAGAGAATAAAAACATTTCCCTTGCATTCAATTGGTTTTTATATTCAAATATAATATATTGGTAACCTATGAATTCATTTTTGGTTTTCATAAATCATACAATTTTATAAGATACTTAATAATTTTCATAAAATCTTATTTAACAAGTAGTTTATATGTTATTATATTAAAAAATAATGATTTAACAATATATTATTGTTCATTAAAACTGGTTCTTGTGAGTAATGCAAGTCATAAAAGAAATTCATTGGTGTGTGAAATGATAGACAACATTTTATGACATTTATTTCAAGCTATATCATATATTTTATTTATTTAAAATATAAAATCTATTTTCAAAGTCTTGGAATATTATATTCCCTTACATGTATGGTGTCGAGTGTCATGCACTATATCGAATACAATGTCCTTACTTTAAAATTTCAAGGAATTATTTTATCCCCAAATTAATTAAATTGAATTCTCTCATTTTAAACATGATATCAGAAATCGTGGGTTTTATATTGGAAAATTACTTTATTAGAATCTAAAATCGTGTGATTTTTTAGTAAAGAAACCACTTGATAACAGATAATGGGGTGTTCCATGGACACTTGTAATAATATATAACTAGGTTTTTATATAGGAGAACACTTGCGAAATATAGAGAAAAATATATAAGGAAAATCATATATATTTATAGGGAGTGATTGAGGTCATAAATCAGAACAATTTTGAATGATTAGGGGAATGTTAAGGACCTCAAAGCCAAAAATCTATGATGATATTGAAGAACATCAGTTCAACAAAAATTAAGGTTTTATGAAAAAAAAGATGTTATCATTTTACAAATGATTAGTAAATATTTTATTCCTTATGAATATAAAGAAATAAACATGCTTTGTACATTTCAGTTTCATATGAATAATTAAATATTTGGGTTATACTTTGATAAAATTATAATTTATCCCATACTCCCAGAAATGGATATCCAAGTATGAACCCCTTTTTGAAGCTCTAAAATTATATTTTAACAAAATGAAATAAATATAAAACAAATCATTATATTTCTATTTTCAAAAAAATAATTTTTTATACATTAATCTCTGAATATAAATATAACACAACTAGTTCATCATTTTTTTTATTCATAAAATTGATTAACTACGAATAATTACACATTGTATATGACATAGTTTAGACTAGTGGTAGGCGTGAATTACTTATCGTCATTTGGAAATGGGTTCAAGACACCTGGATTTTATGTACATGGTGGGTAGTCACCTGTCATATAAGTTTTCATTTTCAAAAATAATATTAATATAATTTCCAAAATAAATATGATTGATTTCCTTATAATATAGACATTAAATAGAATTATAACAAAGTATTGTAAATACACACTAATAAATAAATACTTAATCCTATTATTTCCACATAATACATTCATTATATCCTCATCACATACTTACAGCTGGTGATAGCATGATCTCAGGTCAACATTCAAGTACTGTCACACCCCTCCAAACTGATCAAAAAGGTCATAGATCCTCAATAGTGTATACTTATTGTTTACATTCTTCTGGTACATGAACCCGCAATCTAAATATAACCTCAAAGCCAAATCCATCTTCTTGGTGAAAAACACTAGGGCTTCTTGGGGAAAAACATTGGGTCCCACAAATCCCTTCTTTACAAGTCCTCTTATAGAACCCTCATCTCATGATGCTATGTGGAAGCCATATGATATTATGGGATATACATCAGGTACATCACATGGGGTAAGTAAATTAATAATTCTAACTCATTATGTGGAGGTAAGCCTGGAAAAATCTTTTAAAAAATGCCCCCATATTCACCCACTTCAAAAGGAAATTTGTAGGCCATGACATCGACTACTCCAATAGTTTTTCTAGATAATTGGTGAGTAATCAGTTGCATTCTTATATATATGATCATGTCTACCTCTTCTTAGGTTTCCTCTCACTATCAAATGAAAATATTTTCCCATCATCATGGACACACAATTTCTTCTTCCAAACACAGTCAATATAGGAATAAACTTTGGATAGCCATTAAAAACAAAAAATGTAGTCAAAAGGCTTCATCACTAATACATGGAGATCACATATAAAGATCATGCCTCCATGAATAAAAAATAATATTAGTAGAAGTGTGTTATCATCCAGTCTACTCTAATTATTGCCTCCATGAGAATAGTTTGAGCCAAGGTCTCTTCCATAATCTCGAAGTCTCAAACAAGATAAGTGTCAAGAAAAGAATGAATCTCACTTTTTTCCATCAATACAATTGTTATGGTAGAAAAGAAATATATCCTTCCTTGCAACATCCCTAGATCCCCAGGGTATAAGGTCACCATAGATTGTCATTATCTACATTCCTAACCACTAATTGCATGTGCCTGAAATAGACTGCCTGGGGTAGTGTTGGAAATAGATCAAACCTTTGGCCACCTCATGCTTTTCTACCAACCAATCACCAATATTCATCACCCTATACATCTCCTTGTTCTTACATTTTTATCAAAATTTACAGTCTTTAGACCATCTATTGATTAGTTGAATGATGTGTTAGACAATCCTATGCAAGATGCACCTATCCATCTCAAGAGAAACACCACCACTCCCTTGGATAAATCGATCCATCATAAGATCCATACACCATTGACACTCTATCTTCATATCATCACATAATTGTTATGGTATGATTTGATCCCAAATACTACCATTAGTTACCATCTTCTGTGGTCTCAGATCAAAAGTTCTCACAAGTAACACCCACACTCAGTGTCTTGTCTTCCTATAATACCTCCACTAATAAGTCCTAGTGAAGCACTCATACATATGTGGTAATGTAAATATATATCACTAAATTGAAAATATATCACAATGAGGTCTAGCCAGTCCTCGACCACCTATGGGTCAAGATTTACCCAAAATCTATGAGGTCTCTATATACGGAACTTATTAAGAACACTTATCCTCTATGAATCCTCATATAGTACTTATGGTGCTAACTACTACTCAATGGGTGGTGGTACTGCTGGTAAACAACTCAGCTTTACTATCTATTATACATGCCCTTGTACTAAAGCCTTGTCACATGGTGGATTATCATCTTGATAATATAGTTGATTATTGACCAGATTTACTCATGGAGTAATCCTAAAATAATCTATATGTACTACCACAAGAGAGTATATATCGGTAGATGACTCATGGAAAAAAATTAAACCCAATTGAATTCATGTATGATGCATGCAAAATTGATTCCCCTGCAACTACTATCTACATATAAGTAGTCAAAAAGTAGGTTTTCAGAATCCTAGTGAATGGATACGTCAACCACTACACAATAACTAGGGTCTATATCCTATAATTCAACATCAAAACACGTTAATATTTGTTCCTAATACCCAAACCAATATCATAGCCATTAGTCCCAATGTAGAACTGACTGATTTGATACCACTCTATCAGGACCAAGACCAATGGGTCTCATACTATAACAACCCAAATCCCTCCTCCAATAGGCATGGGGGTGATGACCAGTGCCGACTACCCCAATCACATAGGATAAATTTGCCAAATTTATCTATACACATGCAAAAATATCCCAGGCCCATATAATGATAAAATGTAAAACCACTAATATTCATGCATGAATACATCTATAATCCCAAAATCAAAGCATGAAATCATTTTACTAGAATGAAATGTCCAAATATATCCTTACCAAAAGAAACTAAAAACAATAATGACATACTATGTATAGGGGGACTTCTATCAAATAAAAAAACTGGTAAATGCCTCAGTTTATCAGGATCATAGTATTTTTATCCATTCTTAGAACCTCTAGAACTCTATCAAAAGTATTTCCATCTATATAACACATGATATGTGTGGGAAGATATCATGAATGGTTGAGTATAACAAATACCTAGTGTGATACACCAAATTAGCTAAATATAAAGAATACAAAACAGTCATCTTGTAATAGTAATAATGTAACAATTGTAATAAAAAACCCACTTATACTCTTGAAGGACACCAAGCCTCTAGGCGGTCTCAACAAAACTACCAGCCACAAGATTCTTCCTGATGCTTCTAGGAATTGATCATTCTTGGAAAACCCACATCACAAGCCAAGTTATCACTAAAGACACTCAATTAATGGTTCATGATCATTGGGGTCCATCCATGCGAACTCACTGGTCTCAAAAGATCTACAAACACAAATAGGGGATCACACCCAAGACTGTTGGGGGACCTCGCAAACAAGATCTAGATCAACCCTCTATGTAGGGGTTCAATTACCAATGTTACTGTGAACCCTACTAAAATGTCCTACTATCTTGGTGATCAATCTCCAGTGTAAGGTGGTTGTGTCGATTCCACGAATACCACCTAGGGAATAATAATTACAGATAGATGATCACACCCCAATCTTAGAGAGTAACACCTGAAACTCCCTCTGAGACTCATCCTCTGGAAGGGACCACAATACAGATATGTGGATATAATTCTACATTATACTTTCAAGGGGATATTCCAAGGGAAGGTACCCGAATGATACATGTCAAAAAATGATGAAATTAAGGTCTATAAGGACCATTAAATGTGGTGCATGGAATGTACTAGTAAGTAAATCACTTGTCTAACCAACCCCTATTTTTCTATTGTGTCGCTACCTCATAGGAAAGTAAATCTCAACATACACCATTTATCATATCTGGGTAAAAAACGTGTAAAGATGCATCTATAACTCTACCTATTCCTAGGTAATTCTGGTTGTGCTCATGTACTAACCCATGTATAGTAGGTCATGCATATGTTCAACTGGTCATGTTTGAATGCTGGACTCTGATCATGGAATCAAGCAATTTATATGCATCCCAGCCTAGCCACACCCATGTATCCATTGAGATATATGAAAATCCTCCATCATAGTTCGCATTGAATGTTAAATGTTTCACATGGAGTGTTACTTTTATTCCTTGAAGAAATCCTAGAATTTTAGTTAGGGACCCACACGGTGTGTATTTATAGATTAAACACATCTAAAATTTGATTTTCTAGAATTTCAGGGTTCTCCTCTTTGTCATCCATCCATACCGGAACAACCAAAAAACCTCCAGGTTATAGTGGATTTTGGTTCAGCTGACCTTTCTGTCATGGTAGATATAATTTCGGTATTCCAATCCACTCTAAAAACACCTAATTTAACTGACCATGGATAAACCACCCCACCACCACACATAAACTAAGAAGAACATTGACCCTCGGTCAAATTTAGTCCACCTATAATTATTATCTATAATCAGTAATACCAAACGGGTTGGTCGGGGCGCGGTGGGCCGTGCCCGCATAGGTTGGATCTCCCACAGGTTTTTCTACAAAAACTCTCATATAATGTGAGAAAAAAATGTTAAATCCCAGCACACCCTGCATAAGAAATTGGGTACCCCATCCAATTTCTTGTATTAAAAAAAATAAATTTAATAATTATTTAAATAATTTATTTTTTTCTAATTATTAATGGTATTTGTGGGGATAAATATTGATTGAAAATAGATATAGTTTTAAGGGATGTGATGGAAACTTTTACTATGAGTTAATGGTGGGTAGGGATGATGCTGATGTGGTGGAAAACTATTGAATTGAAAATTCGGTAATTGTTCGATGATGGGTGAAGAATGATGATGTTGGTTGAGTGGTGATTTGAACAACTTGACTTTTGAATGAACAGAGACCATCCTAGTAATTAATGGATTTAGAGGAGTCTATTAGGGTTCCCATGAGGTCATTTCAAATTTTCCTAATAAGAAACTAAGAAGAAATAATAACAAAACTAAATCGACCCAAAAAATAATGATTATAAAAGCCCTTTTAGATGTGAAACCATGGGTAGGGGAGATGAGTTCCATTTTTCAATAGGTAGTATGAAAGACCATATAAATATGGTTAATAATTACTATGTAAATAATATAACATCATATTAAAACAATAAATATAGACCTATCAAAAATTCATATGTCAATAAATGGTCAATTATAATGACAATTTTTAGTGCAAAGTCAAATGTTATTATTTAATCCTGACTTTTTCTAAAAAAACTAAAATGTTAAATAAGAATTTATTGTAAAAACTTTTTTTAAAATTATGCCCATGGGTAATCCCATACCCGCATGGACTTATCCTACAATGGCCTACACTCTAAATGGACAAATATTTTAGGCCCGCCCTACCCTGTACCTATGAAGCCAACAGGTCGCGGGCCCGTCTTGCATCATTATCCATAATCACACCTCAATATAACTCTTTATCATGAACCACACCCATGTTGTTGATCTATTACACTAGAAAACAATTGTGAAAAAATCACATACATAGTATTTATTAAATATTTGGCCAAAAAAATACCAACATTGAATGTCCAATGAGACATGGGATGAATACATAAAAAAATATGAGGTATGAACCTCATATTTTTTTCATTTTGGCCTAGATTAATTGTTATATAAAATATTAACAGAGAGTTATAAACATCAATAGTCAAATTAATCAATCAAAAAAAATCAACCATCGATACACGAATCAATTCTTGTTCGTAAAATTGATCCAAGGTTGACCACGATAAAGTAATGTAATGGAATCATGTAAATAAAATTTCCTACATATATTTTGTATCCATTTCTGATTTAGAACACATATATTTCATCATATTTGGTGATATCTCAAACTCAATTTGCACAAAAATCCTTGATCTCAATATCGATATGATGTTGTCCTCCAAGATCTTATCCAACGCTCTATTTGAATTTTCAAGGTTATGTATCTTAGCCTAATAACTGGCCATTGAATAATATTTATAATATATTATTAGGTTTAGGATTTAAATTAAATATTTAAATAAATATAATTTAATTTACTTAGTTATTTTTCCAAAAATGTACTCAAGCCCAATGAATGATGCCAACAAAGAATATGTCATGCCTATTGCAAAATCCAAACTCTGAACTCAACAATGGCCTCAGACTTCCAATATGATACTTTATTAATTATTTATTACAATTTTCTAGAAAACTATGTTCATGTGATATTAATATGACTAATATTTTTCAAATACCATTTTTGGGCTCATCAGGCTTGGAAATCTCACATTTCTTAGTGCCTAGCTCTAAGAATAATACATATAATATTCTGATGTAATACATTGAAAAATAAAATTCATTACACATGGTTATAGAAAATTCCCTTTAGGCCTTACCATAGGCCGACATGGGTGGCCAGTTTTGGGACGATCGGGATTAGTTCAGGGAAAATTATTAACCAAGTTGAATTCCTTTCATGTTCATGATTTTATTATCTCATGATATTTAGGTAGATAGGAATTCAGAATTTCATGACATAAGGGGTAGTTTATGTGTAACATCCCAGTTTTGGAAGCCACCCAGAGGCACCCTGTACCTGGTAGGTCACGTGGCCTCAAACACATTTCCCTGAATACCAGAGGATACGAACTAGAAGCGATGTCCTTGTGTGTGATAGTGGGGAAACTATTCCCACATTGGCAAAGTACACAACGGCAGTACACAAATACATACAACAACAGAAGCAGTAAATATCAGACACCTGTAACAGTAGAACACTGATAAAGGAAAAAACTGGGGTAGATATATATATATATATATATATATATATATATATATAAATGTTTCATGATACATATATGTCTAGAAAAACATCCAAACAAGTCAAGCAGCCACTCAAGAAAGTAGATCAAACAGGTATCCATCTTGGTAGTTCTCATAGCCTAACCCCCATGGTTCAACCAACAAGTACTAGAAACCCACTATGTGGCGCACACAGTCTCACCCCTCAGGTTCTGCTAAAGAAATAGAATCTTTGGGGGGTTATTACGTACATAATCATCAACATCATGTCACCATTTCCATTCTTAGTGGACACTCCCAATTGTTCTGTCATAAATAATTGGGTATATAACTACTTTTCAATAACATGTGATCACTTATCCTTTCAGACCCAATGACACTTAGGTATCACATTAGTCAAGCGGATGGAAGGTTGGGCTCATCACACCATTTTGGGGGGAATTATTTCATGATATGAAACTCTCCAATAAATATAATATATGTTCAAAAATATCCTTCTAATATCGATATGCTACTGGTTACCCACACAAAATGATTAAAGTATGACCCTCTTTCTACATAATATAAAGGGGATCTCATTAAATAATACAGGAATGTGGGTTTCATTAGAGAATCTGTATGTATTTATCCAAGGTTCTTCCTCTATTTTTTATTAATGGGTAACTCCTTATATGATGAATCCATATAACTAGGTACTTCAGGATTTTTTACCACATTGGGAGGTGGTTAGTATTCTGCCAAGAGGATTTATCAATTATAAGGAACATAAGGTATCTTAGATATTATTAAAATCCAATTCCACATTGTTCACCAAATCCACATAGTTTAACTTCATACATATAATAGATATGTGTGGGAATTGGGGAACTTTTTGACTGAGATTGAACATTAGGTGAACATCCTATGTTTCCTAGTTATAGCTGGAATCATAGTTATTATTGTTCAACCAAACCCTTGGGATTTTCTCCTAGGTAGATGCCCATATGTTCAGGGGTGTTTGTGTCATTACACTCATTAGTGATTACATACATTTATTTCCTAGTCTATTGGGGATTCATGAGGACAATGTGTTATTAATTATGTCTCCCTGGGCCCCATGATCAATGCCTAATGTAGGAAACAATAGGTATCAATTTATTGGCCTCATTGTACATGCATAGGGGACTCTTGTACTGAGACATGCCTTGGATGTCAATAAAGATATCTTCCCATGGGAATTATAGGGTCTCTATGGATTAAATATAGGATACATGGGGATTAAATAGAAATGTATATTTATTTATCTTGGACCTTAAGAAGGTTTCCAACATATTCTTGTTATTACAGTAATCAATGTTCTCATAGTTTAGTTTATTGGGTATTACACACTGGTGTTTTCCTATATTCAGGACATATCCAATTATGTTGCTGATTAGGGAATACACTCTAACATAGACCTTTCCTTGGTAGAGTCTAATGATCCAAATGATATTATCATTTTAGTTCCCTAATCCCTTGTGATATATTCTCAGTGGGTTAAACAAGGGGTGGAAAATTAGCAGTCTCACTACTAATGGATTAAGGGTCTATGTACTGAGACAACCCTTTGAATAGTAATTATAGATATTTTTTCTCTTAGAGGCATCCCATGCATCCTAGTTATTGCACGAATTGAAGTCCTCATAATTCCCTAGATTGGGGCTTACAGACTGATGTTTCTCTTTGGTCAAGTCTTACCCACTGAGGGTGGATAAAATTACCAATCCATGTGATCCCTCGATGACCTGACCTTCTTGTCGCATGACATGTGTTGGTTCTCTTCATGACATGTCTTGATCTTCTAATTGACAAGTTTGAGTATTTATTCCGCACATGTCTCAAGGAAATACTATAATCAAGTTTTATTTTCTGAAGGATGTCATGTATCTTGGATGGAATGTTTGACAGTTGTCACGTGATCAACATTGTCTCATCTGGAGGACATCGCAATACTTGGTTAGTCCACCCTGGAATCCATCACATGACCCAAACTAGCTTGTCTAGAGGGTGCCGCAAGATCCAATTTACTTTCCCTAATTTCATCACGATAGATGGTTAAAATGATGGGAGTGTGCAACTAGAGTCAATGTGACATGTCTTAGATGGTTTCACAAGTCCTGGATAACATGTTAAGAGGGAATCGTAGAACATAGCTGGTGTTCCCAGAGGGGATCACGAGAGCCAATTGAAATTCTTAGGTTCTACCATGAGACCCAAATTACATGTGTTGGAGACATTATATGATACACATGATGGAACTGAAGGACATTGTGAGACTTGAATGGAGAACCAAGATGGTTTTGTGAGACATAAGTGGCATGCCTATGTAGAACCATGTGACTTACAATTACATGTCTAGAGGACTTATCCTGACCTAAATAGTATATCATAGGAGCGTCTTGAGATTTGGGAGACATTTCATTATCTTGTTTCACATCCTGGGTGGTTCACATGAAGCTCATTAGGGTCATCATGTATATCATTCACAAAAGTCTCCAAGATTTAGACTTTTTTGTAGCCAATATATTTTTAATGAATTATATTTTTCACAGTTAGTTTATTTTAAGTGTACCATGATCTAGAATATTTGAATAATGTTACACATAGGTCCTTCTAGATTTCCATAACATGAGATATGTGTGATCCCACAAAGTGATAAATTTATAGGGAATGATTTCTCTAGTTGATCACTGAATCTTACCTAACAATCAATTTTTTTGGTTAAATGATCAACTGCACTCTGGAATCCACTCAAGCACTATTTCATCTAGGTGAGATAAATCCATCTCTACATCTAGAAAGTAGTGGATTGTTTTTCATGCAAGATATTGTAGATTTATCGGCCTCAGCCCCTCTGTTTCTCACCACTTTGTGAAATGCATATCACACGAATCCATGATGGATTCTGTAAAGGGATTTAGCATCCCGCTCCTTCATGAGTCTCTATCGTGAATTACTATGAGTGTGCCGCCTGATTTTCAGTGACTGTGGGATTATTCAATAAACTCCTATTTTATTTGATTATTTCTAATTAATGGGGGATTTTTTTAATCATGCTGACATGGAGAATGAAATTCATGTTGTCGGGTTGAAATTTTCAAGATTCATCGTGAGATCGGGGTACCTCTTGAAATTTGTTATGTGATATATGGTGAGTTCTCTTGGAATTTCCCTGAAACAAGGATATCCTATCAATGGGTATTGTGATACTATAAAATATACAACCTTAACACGTATTGATATTTTTACAACCATGAGAGTTTTCTTCCCACTCCCCCACTACTATACATAGTGATTTTAAAATCACAAGAAACTGCTTTTAACAGCGTTAAAAAAGAACTTTTAATCTCTATGATGATAAAGGGGGTCATTTTTTGGTGCTAAAAAATGCACTAATAAAGCCCCCCCTAGCACTAACTTTATTGCACATAAAGGATACCCTTTATCACCACTATTTTTAGCAATGATAAAGGACGTGTTTATCAGTACTTAAAATGGTACTGAAAAAGGGGGTCTTTATCAGCACTCCAAATAGAACTAATAAAGGGGGAATTTATCAGTACTCAAAATATAAATGACAATGGTTTCCTTTATCAGGGCTCGAAATAGCACTGATAAAGGCCTAGCATCCTGTGATGTGTTGTTTATAAAATAGAACATGCACCAGCACCTACACAACTCACACATACCAACTGTAAAAAATAGCACCTACACAATGCACACAACAATAAAGCAGTGCACACAAAAGCGCATAAGGAACAAAGCAGTGAACACAAGGGTTTAGACAACAATACTATATAAAATTCAAATAATGTTTTATATAATCTCATTTAAAATTATCCATAAAATATTTAAATAAATTAATGTTTCATCCTTTGTCATCCTTGATCCTCTCTCAAAAATGTCTCCCCATGGTATTAGATCCTGAAAAAATCATCCCATCTCACGAAAAAGTTTGTACCTATATATGAAAAAAAATATTATGTTAGTAATAAAATAATGAAATAAATTAAACATTAATATAAAATAATAAATTAATAAAATGTAAATTTTTAATAAAAAATACACATTTTGAGTTATAATGATTACATCATGTGTCGTATTGGGGTCGTATGGATTCCTACATGTCACAAATAAGTTATGGATCATTGTTATAAATTATAAAAACAATATAAATGAGTTTTATTGGTTTTGAGAATGTCCCTTATTATTTTACTAAATTTAATATCAAATGAAAATGAAACATTTCGATTTATACCGGTCACATCATTCATCAAATTGTGGTTTGGTTGATTCCAACCTATCACAAATGACTCATGGATTGTTTTTCTAATGTATAAAAACAATCTGAATACATTTTCTCTCTTTTAAGTATGTTAGTGGTGTTTTTTACCAAAATATAATTTCAATCCACAAAACCATATTTTGATTCATACATGAAACATCATGCATGTTATTGAGGTGAGATTACTTTATACATATCACAAAGGTCTTGTTAATCACTCTCCTAAATTATGAAGATGTTTGGTGGGTGTTTTCATGGTTTTCGATGAATGAAACATTTTGAGCAAAAATGACAATTTTAAACTGGTAATGCGAACTTTTAGTTATATTGGTCACACTATGCATCAAATTTAGTTGAGATTGATTCATAAACATTACCAATGACTCGGGTATCAATGTCTTAAATTATCAAAAAAACTGATTTTTTTCTCAATTTCTAGTATGTCTCGTTTTCTTTTTACTTAAATTAATATGAATTTTAATTAAAAACACATTTGGATTTTTACCGGTCACATAATATATAGCATTAAGGAGTGATTGACTCCTATACATCAAAAATGACTCATCCATCCTAGTTCTAAATTATCACAACAATATAGATGTGTTGTCTTGATTTTTAGTATGTCAGTTGTGGTTTTTAACTAAAATATCATTTCAAACCAAAAACAATATTTTTGAGTCATGCCGATCATATCGTGCATCAGTTTGATGAGACACTACTTCATAAAAATCGAAAATGACTTATAAATAACTGTCCAAAATTATAAAGACAATCGGAAAGTGTTTGTTTTGTTTTTAGTGAGTGACATGTTTTGTGATAAAATGTAAATTTTAAATTGGTAACAAACACTTTTATTCATACTAGTCACATCGTGCATCAGATTGAGGTGTGTTTGATTCTTAAAAATCAAAATTGAATGTTGGATCAAGTCACTAAAGTATCAATACAATTTGATATAGACCATTCACATCATGCATTGTATTGGGGTAGGGTTGAGTCCAAAATTTAAAAAATTACTCAAGGATCATTTTCATAAATTATCAAAACAATATGAATTCGTTTTCTGAGTTTTCAGTATGCCAGTTGTTTTTTAACTAAAATTATTGTCCATTTAAATTAAAAAGAGAAACTTTGAGTCATATCGCTCGCACCATGCATCAAATTGAGTTGTATTTGATTATTACATGTAAAAAATTACATATAGATAATTTCCCTAAAGTATCAAAACATTATGAATGTGTTTTATTTTTTTTAGTATGTTAGTTGTTTTTTAATAAAATATAATTTGCAACTAGAAACGTACATTTTGAGTCATATCGGTCACATCATATGTCTTTTTGTCCTGATAATGCTTCATAGATGTCATAAAAAATATATGAATTATAGACATTAATTATGAAGACAATCAGAGAGAGTTTTCTTGGGTTTCAGTGAGTGAAACATTTTGAGCTAAAATGCCAATTTTAAACAGATAATTAACACTTTTTTCAAATCGATCATATCATTCATTGGATAGTGGTGTGGTTGATTTCTATACATCACAAATGACAGATGGATGATTTTTCTAAAGTATTAAAATAATAATAATGTTTTATCTTGGTTTTTTGTATGTCAATTGTTCTTTTTGCAATATTTATTGTTAATTTAATATAAAAATACACACATAACGTCATAAAATTCACACCGTGAATAGAACATAGGTGAGGTTAATTATTACACATCATAAATGACTTAGGGATCATTTTCCTAATTTATCAAATAAATAATAATGTTTTTGATCAATTTTTAGTATGTCACTTGTTTTTATTACTAAAAATACTATCAATTTTAATAAAAATAGACACTTTGACTCATACATGTCGAATAATCATGCTATTTTTGAACATTCATCCATCAAGTATGATTCCCAATATTTTCTAAATGAAAATATATCATCTTTTGAATATAATTATTTTCTAAAATCATGGTTGTAATGAAAAATATAAATAAAAATATGATTAATAAATATTTCAAATGAAATAGTAATTATTTTCAAAAAAAATCTTCAGGGATGCTGAGTTGTTCATGAAATATGATCTCATTAATTAATTTACAGACATAATAACCACAATATTTTTAGTTTTTCTATTTCTTATACTGTTGGAAAATAGATAAAAATAAGAAATTTTTTTAAACATTTTTGGATAGTGAGACCTTATTATAAATACCCTAATATTTATCCAATTGGAGTATGTGTGATGTTTCTTCTCCTTTTCCCCTGGTCTCTTTCCATGATATAGATTATATTCATGTACTACACTATCATAACATAATCCTCCTTAAGAGATATTATAAATTATATAAATAGATTTTTAGTTCTAAATTGTTGGATGTAGTGTATTAGAAATTGACAATTTCCATCATGTGTGTTAAGTTTGTTGGATATCCATGCATAGAAACTACAATATAAAATAATGGAGTGTCATAATTAACCGCAATGAGAATAAAATGTTTCCTATGACCACAAAAAATAATAAGTAATGAAAGAAATTTAAATATATTTTATAGGATTAAATTATATAGTTTTAAACCTGCCTAATTTATATTTAGAAGAGTATGCCATCTGTATTTTATGTTAACTGATTTGAGCAGGCCTGCCAATATTTCACATTCTTTATTGGATTTTATTTTTTATTGTTCTGTAGAGGTGACGTCCGTACTAATGAGTCTAAATTTTTTGTTCATGGGGAAATCCCTACAATTTTTTTTCATATATACACATGTGTAAAATTTGAAATGTATTTACTCATAATTATCTAAGTATATAAAATTATGTGAAATAAAATTATGAAAACATACCTCCTGTGTAAATTTACAACTAAGCTGACTAGCTAATCAGAAAATAGGATTTCACTGACATTTTCAACAAAAAATGAAATATAGATCTTCCCCTATATAATTATTTTCATAAAAAACAATTGCATGAGTACCACACCCATTCAAATTCATATTCACATGATCCTATAATGATAATAAATACAGATATAGAATGGGTGGGTTTAAGGTCCTTTTGGTAGATCGTTTCAACCATTTAGCTGATCCTTGAGATGGTTTTTAGTCATTATTTCTTTTCACCCCCTTCACGATGTCTGTTTGTAATAATATTTATGGGCTTAGAAATTCTTCCATTAAATGATATGGGTTTATCTTGAAAAATAAATTGGAAATTAGTACCTCATTGTCGAATTGCTTTCTAACAAGTTATGATAGCCAAGTGATGATTGTTCCAAGAGAATGTAAGATAATATGAATATCATCATCATCAATTAGAATATGTAGCTCAGCATTCCGCTCATGGTCAATGTAAATCAACACATTTAAATGACCTGTTGGAAGTGTTATGTCATGTATCATGTAGTTCTAGATATTGAACATTGTATCCCTCATTACAAGGCAATGGGTGGGGGTTGATAGATATAAATAAAATTCATTTTCACATGATAGAATATCAGTAAAGGAATGTTATCAATGTCTATCTGATTAATAATTCACAGAAACAATTATTTTAACATTGATTACCTCATCTAAGATAGGTTTCTTAGGGTAATGGAATTCTTTAAAGCTGGTGGTGGTGGGGTGGGATCTTAATGTGCTGGTTGTTCTTGAGTTACTTCATCTCCCCCCACCCCCTCTATAAATATTTTTATTATCTCCCTCCTTTATTACATTTATTCATCAAGTATGGATACACTTTCTCTCATCATTTCCAATTATTCACCTCGATCCTCCTCTTGCTTTTTTTCTCAAAAAAATGTTTGGGCTGTCACCTCAAACCATACACCTTTGACACATCCATACTTTTCTGGCTTCATTAAGGACACCAAAAGTATGTCTACATCTGGTTTGGATGTTGTTGATTTCTATGAATATGTTAGATAGAAAATACTGGTAAATAAGGAATCATTGTTATATAATGTCTATTTAAAGAAAACAAATATTTATTGTGTCACACTAACATGTGTTTCCCACACTTTTGTGTGTTTTCGTCTCTTTGTATCAGATAATTATTTACATACACCTCCTTCCATAGACCATGTCTTGGGATTGAAATTACTTTGGACATTCATTCATTAATATGTATATAATTATAAGAATGTAGTTATTGGTTTGTTTTATGTTGTATAAATGTATAACCGTAGATTTAAAATATTTGGTACTTTTTTTCAATTGAAGGTTACACCATCCTTGCTTTATAGTAAGGGTAAACAAGTTTTTCTGATCATTCCTTATTTTAATAACCTAGTTGAAGTTTAATACATAAAACACTCTCAATAAATGGGATGAATACACATATCTTCAAACAAAATATTACCAAACATAATGTACATAAAAATACTACAATACACAATGGCCAGTAAACGCATCCCACAGTCCTTGGGTTATCAACTATGCATTGTGTGGACATGGGTGGTGGTTTATTTTCCTTTCAGCATATTTAAGATAATATGTCATTAAAATTGTGTTAAATCCTATGTGAGTCCTTCTAAAACACTTTAATACATACTCTTTATGCGATTCATCTACTATAATTGCACTCTATAAGGGATGAGGAAGATTACTTCAATGTTTCATTATTTTTATTTTTTAATGTAAATAAAATATATATAATTGTTTCAATAAAAGCTCCCCACATCAGTGTCTTAGGTCTGGTTATAACATGGTGTCACGATAAAAAATCAATCGGCACGCATTGCCGAGTGAAATTCCATTGTAACTACTGAACATGTCCTTGTTGGGGTTAATAGGTTGGCCCTACTTATTTCATCTGACCTCATATTTAGTACATTTGTGTTTTTTCTTAAGTATTTTTTCTTACATCAACAAACTATAGTGCTTCTATTTTTTCCTACACCATTTTCATTTTGTTTCCTACCATTTCCTCGGTTTCATCATCATCAATATGTTCCACTAAAGGGTAAGCATCAGCATGGGAAGATGGTGATTTTACCTCTAAACGTGGTGTAATAGTAGAAGGTTGTGAAACCTATTGCTCCTCAAAACCATTAGCAATGGTAGGTTTGGAGACCAATTGTTCCTCTACACTGTGAGTAGTAGCAGGTTGAAAAACACATTGTTCCTCTATAGTGAAATTTGTAGAAGGATGAGAGACCTATTATGCCTCCGGATTTGGAACATCATCATGTGAGGAATTAATTATCTTTAAAAGTGGTTGAGTATTTAATTTAAATTTCATAAAGTAATCAGTGAATAGATAATAACATATGGTAACATGATATATATTCTAAAACAATAACATGATTATTAAACTCAATTTTTATTTTAAAGGCTAAAAGAATTTTCCCCATCTATCGACTATCCAAATCCCTTTATTGTGGTCTCCTCTAATATTCAAAATGGAATCTAAATTGTGACTACTATGAAATGTTTACAACATCCCAATGAAAGGTTCAACCTTTGCTGAACTTTCATTGGAACCATCAGTGTTTTTTGTCAATAACAGAAAAATTGATCAGCTTCAATTTGCGGGATCTGGAACATGAAATACTTGTACTGCCTATGATACCCTTATAAATGGTTCATCTTTGTACCCATCCTTAATAAAATCAACTTTCATGAATCTCAACTCATCAATTTTAATAGCCATCATGTTATCAACCCAACTTCATTGAAAATTCATCACTTAGAATTTCATCCAATCCAATTATAATTTATTTTATGATACCAAAGTACGATATATTCAAATAAATTGTATTTCTGTCCTTAGCATGGGAAGCATGCAACGCTTCAGCCACAAGTGTAACTCCACTATTCTTCATGGTAATGTATTCATCATTTTCATTAGTATATAATGTATAATCGTTAATTACGTAAGAATTATATGATATTTCATACACACTTAGTACTCCAGTTAGACATCAAAGATGTTCTAAAATTAAGACTCAATTTTCATTCGACTCCTTAAATATTTGGTCCCAAGACCATCATATAAAGTGTCGACTATTTGTATTTGATATCCATTTTTCAACCCCTCATGGATTAAAATTCCTAATAATTTCTTTGTGTGTTTGGGAATATGTGTCAAACTATATACTATTATAATAAACATAAAGTTGGGTCGGCTCCAGATCTGTAATATTGATTTTGACATCCACTCTTCTAGAAATTCCATCACCTGCAGGCCACCCAGTTTGACGGTATTTGGTTATACCAATTTTTTTCACACCAAATGGGAATTCGGTAAATAATTCAATGGATTCCTATACAATATATCACTCCAAAATACAACCATTGGTCTGAGTTCAATTTTTGACATAACCTTTCAATGTCTTCATATACCATTCAATGGAGTACACCCATATATAGTGTACTAGACCACATAGTCAAATCACTCTCACCATGTGAACCATAAAATGAACCATCATATCAAACAATGTTGGCAGGAAGAACATTTCCAATTCACATAATATGATGGCAATTTCTCTTTACATACTTGGAAATATCTCTGGATCTTTAAATTTTTTGTATATTGCTTGGAAGAGCTTATAGAACATTGTTTATGTATAACAGACATTCATCGGAAAAATTAAAAGTAAATCTATAAGAATTAGATCTGTCAAGAAAATGAGGCATTCATGAGATATTATACCCTTAAACATTAAATTGACCATTGATACGATGTACTAGATATTCGATGAATAACACTCTGGAACATTTATTTCATTTAAGATGTTTCAAAACTAATATCTCTCCTTCCTGAAAAGAGTGTATGTAGATGGAGGATGGAAGATTTGTTTTCACCCTTCATCGGTGACAACTCTTCTCGTATCCCCATGTCAAAAATATCTAACCTAGTCTTAATTCCATCCCTTTTAAGGTAAATTTCGCAACATTCTAATGATACTATCACATACATTTTTTTCAACAATCATAAAATCAAGAAAGTATCTGACGCATAGACAATTACAATATGGTAATTCATAAAAACTGATTTCTTCTTCTAACTAGTTTTTGTAAGGATTTTTGAAACCGTTTACCAAAAACGATGTCCACATATTATACTTTCTCAAATTGTTGATCACCTATTAGTGTAGATATTATTGTAAGTTCTTTTAAACATCCATCGAATGATGTCATCTAATATCGGTACTTATGTATTCAAGGTAGAAAAATGTGATTACCTAGAAACACAGTTTTTTAGGAATGCTTCAACCGAATTAACTGTGTACCTTGTTCATAGATGGGAAACCCATGAGTTCCTTTAAGTTTATATCCTGACCAATTTCCATAACCAAGAATTTCATTTAACATCCCATACAACATAGCCCACAATTTGAAATCTCCATTTCTGTAAGAATCATACAACATAACATCTTAGTCCCACAATAATTTAAATTTCATGATCAATTGAGTCAAATAAACATAAATATCATTACCCATTTGTTTTGGTCTGAATATAATCATATATAGCATGGTGTGTTTTCATTTCATGCATAAATATGGTGAAAAGTTATAATTTACCAACATAATTGGCCTTGTACTATTAGTGTTTCTCTGAAAACCAAAAAGATTCACTCTATCTGTAGATATGTTGGGACAAAGGTTTTTCAGCTCATTTCCAAAATCTGGATACTCATGATCAATTCTCTCCCACAAAGGAGAGTATGTCGAGTGACATAGTTTCCCATTTTATTTCTTATTTCTGCATGCCACTTTAATTTTCCTATAGTATCCTCACTTCCATATAGAATCATGATCCCAGGAATGGTTGGAATGTACCATAAAACATTCATAATACCATATTCATATTTCCTGTATCTAGAAGCACCACAATTTGGGAAATCTCTAAGTAATTTTTGGTCTTTTCAAAATAGTTTATAATAATTCGAGCAGGCCTGTATTCACTTAGAGACATAACCATCGAGTGTAGTATTCATTTTTCATCGTATGTTCTACTTGGGAGCTCATTATCATTTGGGAGTATGTCAATAAAAATGGAAATTAATTTTGTAAAGTAGGAATCACTCCACCAATTTCCTGCTTTCAAATTATACATATTTTGTGTGGCTGAAAATGATGTATATATAGTGCAACCACCAAACAAAGGCATCTTCTCACGACTATTTTACTGCTCAAAAAATGTTTTGAAGTAGCAAAATTCATCTTCAACTGTCCATGTAATCTCCACAATAAAATCTTCATCATCATTCGCATCTGTAATCACGTCTTCGGTAATGTATTTTTCATTTTCCACATTTGTAATCATAGTAGATGGTCCATAAAACTCATAGTTATCCCTTCTAATATCTACATTTTCTTTTTCTGCGTTTTTATTCCAATATTTATAACATCGGTCTATTCCATGAAAAATAAAGTGTTCTTCTATCTCCACTAGACTAACATGTCTTCAATAATAATAGTATAATCCCAGACAATGTATTTCATAAGGGTCATATGCATGATCTTTTGCAAACTTCATGAACTATTTCACTTCATCTCCGTACTCTTTTATTAAACTATAAGAATCAATTCATTCTTTATTCATATCAATTATATTTGATTCAGTGATATTATTATTTAACAAAATAAATACAAAAAATATTTATATAAATTAATGGTTTTCTAAATTCTATAAAAATATAAACAGGAATTATTATGGAAAAACTATAGTTCAAGTGTCCTTTGGAAAATAGTTATAAATTAAAATTGAAATCATTTTAAAAATGACCATTTATACAAATTCATCTTTAATATAACACACCCTTTTTTAAATAAATCAATCAGTTCCAAACACTCCTTTAAAAACCAAAAATTTCTTTTTTTTAATATTCAATGCTACTTCATGACCCAATGTTCATAATCATTTAAAATGAGTGAAAACCATCTAAGAAACATTTCAAAACACATGAATAATTTTAAAATATCCAATTAGTAACTTTTACAAATATATATATCCCAAGAGAGGAACATTATAATAGATACATATAGAACGCCTTGATTCATAAAAAAAAAAATCAGTGTTGTATGATTTCATCACATTATTCCAAAGGATGGAGTAATAGTAAAAATTTACTTAAGAATTTGATATTTTTCTCCCCACCATTGGTATCCCTTATCCATTATTTCATTTTTTATTTATACCAATTATCCTTCAACACAACACTGGAGTACCAATGAATATGTTCTATAGTCAGTGATCGCACTGACAAACATGAAGCACTCTTGTTCCAGTTTACTACAACCACTGCATTATCCCAATGATCATTGGTTCAATCCAAATCAATTGATTTAACACCCCAAAAATAATGTATATGTCTCTCATATGAATTATAATCAGTTCATTCATTTATAAATACACATATGAAAAATCTATAAGCATGATCCCAAATTCTAGATCGAGAGTCCACCCAATACACAACTTATCAAGTCCAATGCATCCACATTCCTATCCCAAAAGGATTGTTAGTATATAATTATATCATTGTGATAGAAAAACCCAACAATACCAATGAATTTTAAGATCATCCCCACCCATACAATCCCTTTATTTGGTGTTGTTATATTATTGAATGAATAAGACTATTGAAGAAGTTATGTGATCTCAATAACTTTTCCATTCTGATTAATATTGGGTCTAATGAGTTGGTTAGGATTTTAGTGGATTATGAGTTTGATTGAATGTAATGTATAACTTTATATTTGAAATCCAGGGATTGGGAGAGATTAATCCAACTCGAGATAGGATTTAACATGTAATTACTACATTCAAGAGTCCATTGGGTTTTCATAAGGATTGTATTTTCAAGGTTGACATGTTCAAATTCCCTGTGGACTTTCTCTAGATGGACATAGAAAAATAGTGGGTTCTTAAAATCATGTGAGCAACATAGACATAAATGGAAGGTAATATATGTATTTTCAAAGTGTTGAGTTATTATTTCGAGTTTTTCGGGTAGAGGTGATCTTCAATATCCATCGGATAATGAAAATTATGGATAATAAAGTAGATGAGTCGGGATAATATAGATTAAATCTTCTTGAGGATAATAATTTACATGGAAAATTATTCTATATAGAAACATTAGTTAATAAATAAGTGGGTGAAAAATATGTATGGAGCTAAAAAAGGTCATTATAGAAACTTCCTAAAACTAAACCATTATTTTTCATCAAATCACTCATAGAAAAGAAAATGGCAGGTAAATCCTACATGCCTAGAATGATACAAGGTCATGGGCCTCTTACCAATAATCCATGATCCAAACCCCTTAAATAATAATTTTAAAACTCAAGTGTATCAGCCAAGGGGTAATCATATAACCATAAAATGGTAACAAAGAGAGAATATCCTATAACCCTGGTAACTTGGAATTCTCATCAAGAAAATTTGTTCATGATGAACTAGTATGAGGTATGTCTTATGTTGTGACACATCTCTAATTCTCTTAACTAATAACTCCCCTACTAATAATAAATATTGTCATTGACACAATTTTTTCACAAACCAGAATGGGATTACTGAACCTATCACCTGATCTAGCATGAGAAAAAACCTCTAGAAACCCCCCTCGTATGTCCAAGGCTACCAACTGGTCGTTTGAGAATAAAATAGAATATGGTGGAGAGAATATTTCATTGGATCAGAGTGCAGTAACGGTGGAATAATGGAAACCCAACATGCAGTTCATTTACTGCGCAAACAGGGACATCCAATGGCCATGATTTTCAATAGGGAATTTATCCCATAAGTTTCACAACAACACCAATAATATCATACTCTAATAACATAAGAAATCGATGAGATAGAGGAGAAAACTCACTTTGGAGGTGTGGTTTACCATGCGGTAGAGGTGCGTTTGTAGTGGAGGAAAGGCGAGCAGTGGAGGAGGGGAACGTGGTAGAGGATTCCTCTATCAGAGGAGTTGAAAACAGTAGAGGGGAGTTATATGGGGAAGTTGGGTTTGTGGAGGAGGGAATCATGGAGGGGGAGGGGACAACGACATGGGAGAGGTGATTGGTGGGGGAGTCCTTTGGAAGAGGAGATGTGTGCGACAGAGGAGAGTCATGTGGTAGAGGAGAGTCAAATGGAAGATGAAAGGCACACCATAGAGGAGAGGCACCTTGGGACGGCTAGTTCTTAGGAGGGGAGTCTGTGGGAGGGGAGGAGTCAGAGGTGACGGTGGAAGCGATCGGCTTCCACAAGAGCTTGAGGGGTGTGATGAAGTAGGAGAATGTTAGGGTTTCATTATAAAACTCGTTGAATCTTTTATCAGTCCTTGCTAAAATGGGAAGATAATGGTATATATCATCAGTGCTAGAATAGAAAGTGTTGATAAATTATGTCTTTATCAGCGCTAAAAATACAGCGTTGATAAATACACATGTTATTCGCACTTTTTTAATACTGATAAAGATAGGCCTTTATCAGAGCTAAAAAAGTGCAGCTAAAGATATAACGTTAATAATTTATTTATATTCTTATATATATTTATAAAATACTGTAAATGATAAATTAAAATTATTATTTATAAATTTATAATTTAAATAATTATATAATTATAAGAAATATACTTATTATATTTATAATCATACAAATATATATAATAAATATATTAATTATTTATATTTATATGATTGTAGATGTATATAACTATATTTTTTCTTATTTTATAATTATTTATATGAATATATATTTATTTATAATTATAATTAAAATGAATATTTATTTATTTTTTTAAATAATTATCAAATTACAATGAATTACTATTTCTAATAATTATAAATTTAGTATTATATATATATATTAAATATATTTTTAATAATTTTATATTTATTTAAATATATTTATATTTATTTATAACTATAAATATAAATATTTCCATTAATTTCTAAATACTTCTATATATTTGTGAATATATTTATAAATATTTTTATTTAATTATATATAACATTTAATATGAAAATAATAAATATTTTTTTATGAATTAATAATTATTTAGGTAATTATATATATATATTTATTTATTTATAACTACTAAATATTTATTTATTTATTTGTTTTTTAATTAAAAATTATAACAAAAATTATTTATAAATTTAATTATAAATATATATATATAATTATAAAATTACAAAAATATATTTATATTTTCATAAATATATTTAATTAAAATATTTATTATGATTTTTAATTATTTACATATATCTATATTAATTTAGGAAAATATTTATATCTATTTGTATGTATTTATATAGATTTGTATATAAATATATATAATTAATATTTTTATAATTTTTTATCTTTTTAAATATATCTATGATTATTTAAGAATTATAATTATAAATATTGGTATTTATTTATAAATAACTGTATACATTTATTTAATTATAAATTTATAACTTTATAAGTAGTATAATAAATATATTTATTATAATTTTTTAATTATTTAATTATATATTTATTTATAGTTATAATTATGACTATAAATAAATATATTTATAAATTGTTTTATATACTTATAAATATAATTATAAAATATTTATATATTTATTTTAAAATTAGAATTATTTAAATAATATATATGGTCATAATAATATTTACAAATAAATATATTTTAAAAGAATTTATATATAACTAAAATTTCATAATTATAAAATTATAAATAAATTTATTCTTTAAATATATTAATTTATATGGATTTAGAACATAATATATTTTATATTTTGGTAACATTCATGAATTAATCATATACACCTCCTAAAATATGCATAATAAAAAACAAGCCATTAATGGACCACATGAAAAATTAATCAAGTGTTATGTATAAATGAACATTCATGGCGATACATAACATATATGAATGCATGATCAATTTATTTGTTGACCAAATTCATTGGAAACACAAATATATTTAATTATAATCATAGAATAACTTTTTACTAAACAATATATTTATATTTGAATTATTAAAAAAATATATATTAATTATAAAAAATATTTTTATATTTAATTTATACAAATAAACATTATTTTTGAATATAAATATAATAATTTTATATAAATTATTCTAAAAAACATTTATCAATGCTTTTAGCATGCGCTAATAAAGATCCCCCTGTATGAGTGCTTTCTGCTTAGCGCTAAAAAAACAAGGTGCTTCTCATGACCAGTTTAGTGGTAGTGCCATTATTATTTATCATATTTATTTTACAAAGGTTGGCTACTTCGCAATATTTCTTATGTGTTGTCAAAGAAAAACACCTGACATATTGGTGATGCACAGTGGGTCCACAAATTTCTTATGGAGATGTGTGATCATTTCATAGAAAATTCCACTATCATGTCGTTAAGGAGACCAATTATAAGGACCCAGCCATAAAAAATTGCATAATTTTTAATTAAATTAATAATTCACATTGATGATTTTTTCAGGTTTAGAGTTTTAGAAAATTAGGCCATAACTATTACATTACATCTCAAAAATTACAAAGTAGACACTTCTACTCAATTTCAATTTTTTCCAAAAAATAAATACTCTTTGAAAAAAAGATTCATGTCTAGTTCCATGTTTTAAACTGCATTACTTTTCCTTGATCTCATCCTTGACACTATTCATCTTTATATCCTTTGAAAAACATTTCAAGACATGCGATGAGCATAAAAAGCTTAGTAAGGGATATGAAAATAAGGAAAACAATTAGTTTTTCCAAACAATAACTAAACCATTATTATTTTATCATAAGTAATACATTTCACCTCTATGAATTAGTAAATACTCTTCACTAAATAAAAGATCATTTCGTACCCTTTTGTTGCCAAAAGATTACCATAAAACCCTTAGTATGAACACCTAACATATAAAGGTATCTTGGGGCATAAACATACTTAATTGGAATAACCTTTGGGTCGAAATCCACACATATCACAAAATGGAATAGCCATAAGGTCAACTTCCATATTCAATGCCATAAATGTTATAACACAACCACCCTTCCCAGTTTAACACGACACCACCCATCATTTGGTTTATCACGTAACCACACGTCAAATGTCCAAGAACCATTATAATTTCATAACACATAAAATACTGCAAATATAAATATTTCACAAGTAATATTTCATTTGTAATGAATATAAATCAATTCAAGATATTGAAATAATTAATCAATTAAAATAACCTTTTTCAATACCAAAACACCCAAAAAACAGAATAAACGGTTTTTTCATTTAAAAACATTAAGGCTTATAGAGGAAGCCACCTAACGATTACAGCAGCGGATATTTAATTATCAACATAAAAGTTAAAAATATTCCTTTTGTCATTTAGTAAAACGCATCTTAGAAAAAATATCCCCTTTGAATGAAATGAAAATTCAAAGGTGTTTATACACCTCAGAAAAGAATGTCATGTATAGAGCAAAATATGCCTCAATGAATGGAATTTGAGATGAATTCCCTTACCTTGTGTCCAAATTGACCAGTTCATTATTTAATTTCATGAATAATAAACATAAGTTAATTTATACTTCCTTAAGAACCTTTTTCAAATTTATTATTCCTTTTAAATTTCTTATTACCTTTCTATTACAATTAGTTAATTATTTGTGTTCATATGGGACATTTTGTCGATGTTTGAAAATTGAGTTATAAATGAACTTGTTATTATTATAAATTGTCCATGTGGTCAAAATTCCATTTTATCATGAAATATATTCATAATTTAGATATCATATATATCATACATATCGATTATATATATATATTTATAATAGTACATAACATTTGGAGTTAAGAAATGAAATGCACCGTTCATTGATCCGGTAAGCCGTACGTACGCATCAACGCTACTTTCTTTTCTATTTCATATTTAATGGAATGAAAAATTAATGATACATAGGTATATTATACTTATAGGATAATATCATAAATATAGTTTCATTAACTCCATCCTTTATATGTCCCACATATGGAAGTAATGATTCATATCACTTTGAGGGGGCGGTAGTCCACACTTCCTCAAATGAAAATATCGAATTTATGCACAATGGAAACCATAAAGATATTCGTTAAATGAAAAATATAGAAGAAAAGAAACAATATAAATATATTATATATCACATATAAATACAATTCCATCTTAATGGATACCTTGAGAGGCGGTAGGATATAATTGCACAATCACCATTCAGTGAGGCGTTAGTTTGTTGTCCACAAAAACAGTATGTTCTTTACCCATTAGATGGAGGTGAGTGTAATTGTAGTTCAAATCCATCACATAACACCAACATAGTATACTGAGGAAACTGGTTTTGTTATAAAAGAAAGGAATAAAAAAAAAATTGGGGGTTGGAGAAGTAAAAAAAAGAAAAGAAGTAAAGAGAATATGTTACCTTTAAATCGGGTAACTCCATTTTGATTGAACCAACAGGATTTCTTGAAGTGATCACTGCCTAAGTTAAGCCTTATATGAGGAATAGGGTGATGTAGAGTACTTATTTAGGTATAGTTTGGATCTTCCAAGGGGCTTGAGCGGTGTGATTAATGGGTTAGAGGTGAGGGATTTTTATAAGGGGGAGGAGGGGCACTTTAATAAAGATCGAAAATATTATTTTATTATAAAACGATTTTCAATTTCTAAAAATCCAAAACTCCTTAATGTAGAAGATAATATGCCTCATTTACGAGATATAATCATCAACTATGAATTGGACAGGTTTTGGATATATTATTAATCTTTATAATCTTATTTACTAAAATCATTCGTTAATGAGTTAAACATTTCATCATTATTGTGTCATAAATAATTATATTTATTTGATTTATAAAAATTATAAATAAAATACCATGATGTGGTAAATCTTTCTAGACTTATAGTGAATATTTATTGTCAAATATATCAATTATAAAACCCCAAATTAAAATTGTTTTAGAAAAACAATACATGTTTAGGATATTTTAATTTTTACTTTATATAAAAAGTTATTAAAGTTATTGTCTTACCTAAGTGGATTTAAAAGGCCAAAATTCTCACCCATGTATTTTCTTGGTCTCCCATTACTAATCCAATAAGTTTAGGACAAGTGTTAAGGTAATTTTATATTATTATTAATCTATTTGTACCTTGAATTACCCAATTTAATTTTAACTGTGGTAAGTAAAATTCAAAAGTTACAATTCAATAAAAATTAGTTTCCTCTTATTGAACAAAATTTTACTTACTCATAAAAACCATGTGTGTCAAATTTTCGAAATTAAATTTGCAGAAGCAGTAAAATTTTATATAAATTAAAAATTCACCTTTTTAACTACTACTAAGTGTTTTCACTAGTCATCATAAATTGGTGTTTTTCATAAAAATACAAAAATTAATCCTAATCTATATTTGATATTTCTAATTGAAAAATGATTTCTGTTTTACCAAATTCAAAACATTGTAGATTCATTAATTAATTTAAAATTAATTCCAATAGTCACAAGAAAAAAACATGTTTTTTAGAAATAATAACTATCAAAATATTGACACTAGTTTATGTCCAAATTCAATGTCAAATTACTTAAATTGACCAAAATATGATTAAATGGTAAAAATATAATCTAATTACACTTTAAAACCTATTAAAAAGGTAATCTAACCATATAAATAAATTAGATTAAAAGGCGGTTTTGAATTAAAATACAATATTTTTTACTATTCATTAAAATTGGATTTTATCAGAAAAATACCAAAAAATTACACAAAGTAAATTTTGATGTCCCGATTCTAAATAATAATTTTATTTTGTGAAATTGAACATATAAAAGTGACCAAAACTATATTTAAATAGGCTTCTCCATTAAAAGGTGGTAAATTTACCTTTTAAAGAATAATAGTGTATTTATGCTTACAATTAGATTCCTTAACAATTTAATCGACTAACTTTTATTGTAAAATGTAAAAACATTTAACAAACATGTATAATAATATTTTATTTAGTTCTATTTTTTCCTTCCAATACAATGTCTTGGTTTTAACTACCATTTAAAATAATATTATATTATCATTCTTCAGTACGACCCAACATTGTGTGTAACATTAGACTACAAAGAAACTAGTTGTTGCGTATCAGATACGCCATCGAACATATAATCCCGTTAAAAGTAAAATTAAAACTTAATTAAAATATATTAATAAATATGAAAATGTATTATTTATCATTTACATAGCATGTTACATCCTTCCCCCCTTCTGGAAATTGTGTCCACACAATTTTATTCACATATCAAATAAATGGGGGTATTTATCCCTCATAGAAGTTTTAGATTCCCACGTTTCCCATTAAACCATATAGTTTTTTCACTAAACCTGTTCCTGATGAACTACCTTATTCCACAACACATTCTCTCTTCAGTCAAAAATCTAGACTTGTTGTTCCTCATAAGAGAGATTATCTTTCAACTGAACTACCTCTTGGGTCAAACAATTAGATGGATCAGGCATATACTTCCACTAACTTGAAACATGAAAAACATTGTGTACTTGGGATAAACATGGAGGTAAAGACACTCTATAGGTTAATGATCCAACTTTCTCTAGGACTTTATAGGGTTCAATGAACATCGGACTCAACTTTTTATTCTTTCCAAAATGCATCACACATTTTCATGGAGAAACATTAATAAATAAATGATCACTAACCTAGAAAGAAACATCCTTCCTTCAGTTGTCCACATAACTTTTAAGTATGCTCTCAGTTGTTCTCATGTGCTTCTAAATCAACTGAACTTTATCTCCCATCCCTTCTATTAATTTTAGTCTCATCAGTTTCCTTTCAACTACATCTCCCAAAAAGCTAGAATTCAACACGACTTCCTATATAATGCCTCAAATGGAGCCGTCTGTATATTGGAATGAAAAATGTTATTATAAGAGAACTCAACCATGGAAATATGTTGTTCCTAACTTCCCTGATATTTCATTGAGCAAGCATGTAACATATACTCCAAGGTCTAAATTGTTCATTCTCACCGTCCATCTAATTGAGGAGAAAAATTTATACTAAAATTTAATCCAGCAGCCAATGAATTCTGAAGGCCTTTCCAGAATATAGAAGTAAACCAGGGATCACGATCAGATAAAATTAAGAGGGGAAATCCATTTAACCTAACTATCTCTTTAACATACAACTGAGAAATTTGATCTAGAAAGAATTTATCTCAAATTGGAAGGAAATTAGCAGATTTGGTCAATCGATTAACTGTAACCCATATTGCATTATCACCTTGAAATGTATTTGGTAATCCCAAAATGAAGTCCATAGATATATTTTCCCATTTCCACTCTAGCACCGGTAATGACTGAATCATCCCCTTCTGTAACTTCTGCTCTACTTTAACCCATTAACAAGTCAAACACTTCACAGAAAAGACATCAATATCTATTTACATTCCATCCCACTAGAAATACTCCTAAATATCTCTGTGCGTCTTAGTATTTCCTGGATGAAATGAAAATGGAGAACAATGAGATTCACATAATAACTCTTTCTTAAACTGTGAATCACAAGGCATGCATAATCTAATCCCAAATCTCAAAACACAATCATTTTCAATGTCAAAATCCGGAAAATTTCCCTTCTGAACCAACGATAAACTTTTTATGTAACTCACAATATTCTTTCTACGCTAGATTTATTCTGTCTGATAGAAATAAGTTTACGGACACTTGAAACAAAAAAGAGGAATTTCCCGCACCAATAACTTCTATTCCATAGATCATTAAATCATTAATCAAAGTATCGTGTTCCAAATGTTACACCGTTAATGTAGGATTACTCTTTCGACTCAAAAAATCATCCACTTTATTTTCCTTTCTTGGATGGTAATGGATCCTGCAATCATAAATCTTTATTAATTATAACTATCTGCTTTGTCTCATTTTTAATTCTATCTATTTAACTATATACTTAAAACATTTATAGTCAGTATTGATTTCACATTTTACTCCATACAGATGATGGATCTAAAATTTTTAAGCAAAAACAACAGCAGTTAATTCCAAATCATGTGTAGGAAAATTTAACTAATGAGGTTTCAACTGAGGTGAATCAAATGCAATTACCTGATCATTATTAATTAGGACACAACCATGTCCTTTCAATGAAGCATTACTATAGATAACAAATTTATCATATCTAGAAATTAGTGGAAAAACAGGAGCATTCACCGATATTATTTTCAATTCTTGAAAAAAATCATCACATTATTTTTTCCAAATAAACTGAACACCTTTTCAAGTTAACATTGTCAGTGGGCTAGATAACGGTGAAAATTTTTAAAAAAAACTCTTGTAATAACCCGCTAATCAAAGAAAACTATGAACCTGGGTAATATTTGTGGGCCTTGGCAATTATTCCCCAATTTTTGTTTTAGTAGGATCAACAGTTATGAAATTTTTTGGAACCATTTGAGCACAGAATGAAATTTTTTGTAACCAAAACTCACACTTTCTAAATTTCACGAAGTGTTTCTTTTCATTTATTGTCTGCAAGATAGCCCTTAAATGGATTTCATGTTCCTGTTTTATTTAAGAATAAACCAATATATCATCAATGAACACAACCACAAACCTATCAAAAAACACTTAGAAAATTCTATTCATAAGGTACATGAACATAACAAGTGAAATAGTTAAACCAAAATGCATAACAACAAATTCATAATTGCAAAATCTAGTACGAAACACGATCTTCAGAATGTATACTTCCTTAACATTCAACTAATGGTACCCTGAACTCAAACCAATTTCCAAAAAATACCGAGCTCCGTGGATCCGATCAAAAAACCATCAATATGAGGAAAAGTATAGTTGTTCTTAATAGTAATGTTATTCAATGCTCTATAATCAATGAAAAGTCTCATTTATCCATATTTGTTTTTAACAAACAAGATAGGAGAACCCCATAGTGATGTGCTAGTTCGAATGAAACCTTTAGCTAATAACTCCTATAATTTATTCTTTAACTCTAAAAGTTCAATTTGAGCCATTCGATAAGGGGGTTTTGAAATTGGATTAGCATCAGGAACATAGTAAATAGTAAATTCAACTTCCCGATCAGGTATTATACTTGGAAAATCATCATAAAAAACATCAAGATACCCATTTACCACTCGCACACCACTAATCTAAATGGTTCCTTTGTTTTCAACAATATGTGAAAGGTAATATTCATTTCCATATATTACTAGTTTCTTAGATTCCTGATAAGTTATCAAAAGTAACGGTTTATTCATGTGCACAAATTGAAATTCATTATAAATAGGAACCACTTTAGATATATAATCAATATTATCATGATAAACAGAATGCCAATCCATTCCCAAAATAACATCAAACTCTACTAGAGGAAAAACTATAAGGCTTCCGGGAAGATACATTCCACACACAAGGATAAGAAGGTACATATATTTTCTTTTTTTTCTCAAAATTTCTTCCAGGTTTTTTACCATAAGTTCATCATTCATATCTTGAGATGGAATTCCCAATTTACTAGAAACTTTCTTAGAAATGAATTATTGTGTAGACCCTGAATCAAAAAACAAATAGTGTACATAATACTACTTCATTTGATGTCCCTACATCTGCTGATGTAGTTGCAAAGGATTTCACCACCCCTTTATTCTTGTATTCTAGCTACTTTACCTCATTTGAGTTCCTTTTTGCACACTCATTTGCATAATGACCCATTTAATTGCACTTAAAATTTTTTACTGATTATAAATAAGATTTTTTCTAACCATTAACCTGATCTTTTTCTGTGAAATTAAAAGCCTTATGTGTCATTTTACCACATCGATAGAACTTTCCAAAATTCAAACGACATTCCCCAACACTCATTTTACCACAATTTTCACAAAAAGTAAACATAAGTTTCTTACCATTACACATTTTTGAAGTGTTCTTCCCTTTTGGCGTCCACCTCGACCTCTTATTATGTTGTTTGTCAAAGAACATCTGATCATTGGAAAACTCCATTTCCACCATCTCCACATATTGAAAAAGCTTTTCCTAACCTTTGAACTCACTAGAAGCTAAATCCCTTGATAAATTGGATTTAATTCTGAGTAATAATGGTTGATTTTACTATCAACAACTCATATGAAATTTGGAGCATTCCTTTCCAGTCGAGTGAATTTAGATTTGTAAGCAGCCACTGAGTCATCATCCTACATCAATTCCATGAATTTTATTTCCATCCTAAGTCGAACCACCATAGGAATATATTTCTAATGAAACATCCCTTTGAATTCATCCCAATCAAGATAATTAATCTCCTCACTATCCTTTATATTTTTCATCATCCACCACCACTGATCAACTTCACCTTCAAAATGGTAAACAGTGAGACCAACTATTTGAGGTTCTGAACACCCCATGACATCAAAAATCTTCTCTTATGCTTTAATCCGCCCTTCAGCTAGCCCAGTGTCATATGATCCTCTGAATTATGGGGATGTTGCCTCATGAAATGCTCCACTACTGACATCTTCCTCTGTGGTTGATCTTCTAGATCTCGTGCATGGATACATCCACCATTTATATCCCGAGTCAATTGTGCCATCACTATAATAAAATTCTCAGTTCTGATTCCGACCATCTCAGGTTGCTGATATGGAAGGTCTTATTCCTCTGGATATCATCCAATTTTAGCTACCCAATTACCTCTACGGAATACAGCACTGAACATCGAAATATCTTAGTCAAAGCAACCAGGTAATCTGTAATTTCTTTATCATTTCAATCATAACATAAATTTTTTTTTGGACATTATATAAACAATATTCTAAACCCAAAAGATATCTATACTGACCTCAGATACAAACTACGAGGACCTAGTCTTAACACATTATATAATCATTAATTAAAATGATAATTCACATTGATGATCTTTTCAAGTTTAGAGTTTTTGAAAATTAGTCCATAACTATTTCATTACATCTCAAAAATTACGATGTAGACATTTCAACTCAGTTTCCATTGTTTTAATAAAATAAAAACTCTATGAAAAAAAGAGTAATGTCAAGTTCCATTTTTCTGATAGCATGACTTTTCCATCACCCCATCCGTGACCCTATTCATATTTAAGTCCTGTGAGAAACATTTAAAAACATGGGATGAGCATAAATATTTCAGTAAGAGATACTCAAAGAAGTAAATCTGTTAGTTTTTTTAAAACAACAAGTAAATAATGAATACTTTATCATAAGTAATAATTTTCACCTTTATGAAGTACTAAATACTCTTCACTGAATAAAAGATCGTTGATTACCCTTTTGAAACCAAAATATTACCACAAACCCCATAGAAAGAACATATAACATATAATGGTAACTTGGGACATAAACATACTAAAATGGAATAACCATAGGGTCGACTTCCATGCATATCACTAAAAGGAATATCCCTATAGATAACTTAAATACCCAATGTATTGGAGGTTATAACGTTACCACACATCTCGGTTTATCACGACACCACAAATCAATGGGTTTATCGTGAAACCACCTGCCAAAAGTCCAAGTACCATTATAAAATCATAACACATAAAATATCGAAAATATAAACATTTCACTAATAACATTTCATTTGCAATAAAAATAAGTCATTTATTGACATTAAAATAATAAATCAATTTCAAAAACCATTTTCACTTCCAAAACACCCAAGTAACATAATAAGGGTTTTTTCCATTTAAAAAATATTAAGGCTTCTAGAGGAAGTCGACTAACAATTACGGCGGTAGAGAGGTCATTGTCGCCGCAAATGTTAAAATCATTCCTTTTTTCATTTAGTAAAAGGATTCATAGAAAAAAGATTCTCATTGAATGAAATGAAAATTCAAAGGTGTTTATACACTATATAAAATAAAGTCATGTATAAAGAAAAATTTTCCTTAATGAAAGGAGATTAAGATGAAGTCCCTTACCTCATGTCTGGCATCACCCGTTTGCACTTTAATTTCTTGAATAATATAATTATGTTAATTTATACTTGATTAATAAAATTTTTCAATTTTATTATTCCATTTATATGACTTATTACCTTTCTATAACAATTAGTTAATTATTTGAGTTCATATCGTACATTTTGTCGATGTTCGGAACTTGAGTTAAAAATGAACTTGTTATAATTATAAATTTTGCATGCGGTCGAAATTACATTATCTCTAGAATAATATTCAGGATTTTTATATCATATATATCATATATATCAAGTATATATATGTATTTATAATAGTACATAACATTTGGAGGTAAGAAATTAAATGCACCGGACATGGAGATGGTAAGTCGTACTTACGCATGAACACTACTTTCATTTCTGATTCATATTTAATGGAGTGAAAAAAATAATGATACATAGATATATTATAATTTCAGTATAATATCTTATATATATGGATTCATTAACTCTATCCTTTATACGTCCCATGTATGGCATGAACGAGTCATGTCACGTTGAGAGGCGGTAGTCCACACTTCCTCAAATGAAATTATAGTATTTGCCCACTATGGAAACCATAAAGTTATTCTATAAATGAAAAATACATCAGCCTAGAAATTGTATAAATATAATATATATTACATATAATTATAGTGTCATCTTAATGGCCACTACATGAGGAGGTAGGAGATAACTGAACAATCATTGTTTCGTGAGGCCTTAGTTTGTCGTCCACACAAACTGTATGTTCTTTACACATTAGATGGAGGTGTGTGTAAGTATAGTATGAATCCTTCTCATAAAATAAACCTATTATATTTAGGATACTAGTGTTTTTAAAAAATAAAGGAATCAAATGAGTTTTTGGGGTTGGTGAAGTAAGATAAGTGAAATGAACTTAAGAGAAGATGTTACCTTTAATTCAGGTAACTCCCTTTGGTTTAAACCAAAAGGATTTGAAGAAATGCTCTCTGCCTAAGGTAAGGCTTCTAGGAGGAATATAGGGATGTAAGCAGATTATTTAATAATAGTTTTGATGAACCAAGGAGCTTTAGAGGTGTGAGTAATGGGTTATAGGTGAGGGATTTTTATAAGGGGGAGGAGGTGCTCTTTAAGAAAGTTTGAAAATATAGTTTTATGATATAATGATCTTTGGTTTATAAAGGTCCAAAACTCATTAAAGTTGAATACATGATGACTAATTTATGAAATAAAATCATCCAATAATAATTGAACTAGTTTTTTATATTTTTATAATATTTATAATCTCATTTATTTAAATCATTCATTAATGAGGTAAACACTACATCCTTATTGTGTCATAAATAATTTTATTTATTTGATGTATAAAAATTATAAATAAAATACCATGATGTATAAAATCTTTTTATATTTATAATTAATATTTATAGTCAAAAATATAAATTATATTACCCCACATTAATTTTTGTTAGCAGAACAATACATGTTTATGATATTTTTATGTTTACTTAAAATAAAAAGTTATTAATGTCATTATCTTCCCATGTGGCTTCCAAAGGCCAAAATTATCACCCAAGGATTTTAGTCATCAGCCATTAAATATTCAATAAGTATATAACTAGTGTCAGATTAATTTTATTTTATTATAATATTGTTTTACCATGAATTACAATATTTACCTTCAATCACGGTAAATAAAAGTCCAAAGTTACAATTCAAAAAAATTATTTTCATCTTATTGAACCACATATTACTTAATAATAACAAACATGTATGTAGTATTTTCAAAAAACAATTCATAGAAGTGGTAAAACTTCATTTAAATGAAAAAGTCAGCTTTTTATCTATTACTAAGTGTTTTCACTACTCATAAAAAATTTATGTTTTTCCAAAAAAATACCAAAAAATCAGCCTAATATATATTTGATATTCTAAAATCATGAATTTTGTCGATTTTACGAAATTAAAAACAATGTAGTTTCATTAATTAATTTAAAATTATTTCATGTTGTCAGAACAAAAAGCGTGTTTTTTAGAGATAATAACAATCAAACGTTTGACACTTGTGTTTGTCCAATTTGAAAGTGAAAATACTTCCAATGTCTGTCATTGGATTAAATGGTAAAAATATTATCCAATTACACTTTAATACCAATTAAAAATATAATCTATCCATATAAATAAATTATATTATATGGTACTTTTGAATTAAAATTCAATATTTTTTACTATTCATTAAAAAATGAATTTTATCAGAAAAAGACCACAAATTTACCCAAAGTAAATTTTGATTTCTCGATTCTAAAGAAGAATTTTATATTCTCAAATAGAACATATAAAAGTGGAAAAACTAGATTTAAAGACGTTCCTCCATTAAAAGGCGGTAAATCATCCTTTTTACAGAATATTAGTATAATTATACTTAAAATTAGATTCATTCACATTTTAGGCCACTAACAATTATTGGATAAATGTAAAAACAGTTTACAAACCTATATAATAATATTATAGTTAGTTCTATTTATTCCTGTCAATACAATGACTAGGCGTTAATTACCATTAAAAATAATGTTTTATTATTATTTTTTAGTATGACTCAGCATTGTGTGTAACATTAGACTTCAAAGAAACCCATTTTTGCGTATCGGGTACGCTATGGATCATAGAACCCCCTTTAAAGTAAAATTAATATTTAATTCAAAATTATTAGTAAATATGAAACTGTATTATTCCTTATTGACTGGAGATGTTACACAAATGGGGGAGTGTGAAGTCTCCTAGATTAACTCAGGGTTCTTCGCATGATGATTATGACAAGTCACAAGGATTTACGAGACAATGTGGTAATGTCTTAGGATTCTGGAGTGTCCTTTCAACCCCCAAGGTCACGTCATGTATCTTTTATGAACGCAATATGCTCCCTCCTCCTTATTCATTTTATTATTTTAGTCATGAAAGGTTGGGTGTATCACAGGTTTTCATGGATGTTGTCGAAGACAGTCATCTAATCCATCAGTGATACATTGCATGCATTGTATGACCACAATAGGGTCTGTACTTCTGAATATTTTCCTCATATTTTTTATGTATTTTTGGTTGTTTTTTTAGGAACATTTTGGCTGACAAGTCACGTGATTTGGTTCCCATTTCCCTGAAGCTGCCGCATGATAACTGATTATATGAGGTGCCTTTGTGAGAGTAGAAAGTATTTATTGGAGGGACATCGTGGGACCATCTTCAAGGTTTTTTTGCATGGTTCCTTATCATGAGAGAATGTTGATTCTGAAATCGTGCATCCCTTGGAGGGTCACTTGTTAAAAGGTAATTTCTTGATAATATTATATGACGATACACTATTGTCTGGAAGGTTTTAAATGATATTAAGGGCTCCATCACATTTCCCTTTGGCTATCATGAGGCTTATATGACCATGTCCTGGTAACACAATCATGATTCCTATGAGGGTTCAAATTATTGTGTGATGACTATTGGGTTTATGTGAACCACAAGTCGTTCGGGAGTTATGAAATTTGTGATCCCTCACAGTTATTCATGAGTTCCTTTGTTGATTCATGTGATGCACATGACGCTCCCGATTTATTATGTCTTCCTTGTACCAGGATTTTAATTCATCTATCTTAAATATTCCACGAAATTCTGCTCATATGGATTCTGGTTCCCACTAACGCACCTCTATTATGGCCAATCAATGTTCCATGGTTTCCAGAAACTGCAATGCTGACCCCAAATATCATCTGTATTTTAATAATGAGATTTTAAATAGGTTCCTCTAATATATATTTTGGATTATTACCTATTTCACTACATTCAACTATATGTGAATGATTCTTCAAACAATGTTTTCAACCCTCCTTAAGAATTAAATCTTCCACCTCGCTTGGTTTCAAATTCTTCTCAGTTCTTTCTGATGTAAATTACTTAGGATGTCCAAATTTTCAATGTTCAGCCCAAGGATTATCTAATATGGTAGAAAAATCTTATTTGGGTCAGGATGGTTGTGATTTCTCTCATTGTCCTATTTCTCAGAACTAATCAAGTATATTTTCCATGTCGCTGAACAACCTAGGAGGTATATAGAGCTTGAAGTTGGATCTCCATCTTGGAGGTAATTTCTATGATGAATGGGAATTGACATTCTAGGTTTGGTAGATTTTTATAGAGTTCGTTGATCAGCTATATGGTTTCTATATTTATGAATCTATGGGTAGTTCCAAATTCATCATCTATTTTTTGCTCAAACTTCTTCATGAACTTATCATCCATTATTTTCCTTGAACCAAAACATTTCATCTATCCCATGGTGAAGTGGGTATCAACACATAGGGAATCTACCCACTAGGTTGGATTCCCCCACTTTGAGATATTTATGATGAGTTCCTCCATGCGGTAGATATTTGGTATGATCCATTTAAGAATCTACTTTTGTTTAAGTAAATGCTCTTTATTGTGAAGAAGAATATGGGGAAAGAGATTATGATATGCTCGCTCATATCATTCAATAATTGGATATATATTTTCTTCTATCAATGTAGGGGCAGGACAACTTCCATATGTCCCCATCGGTTCCCTTCCAAGTTGGGCTGCGATAGTGTGGGCTCATATTGGGATACCTTGGGTGTTGTGGACCATATTTATTGGGGTTACATAGTGATTTCAAAGATCAATTCTATACTTATGCTTGTAGGATTTATATCCATGTTTTTTAATGTATTGATTTTCCATGATACGGATGAGCATTCAAGGATCTATGTTAGTAAGTTGGTGATGGTGGTGTGGCTTGTGTAAGGACACCACCTCAATTTTGTAGGACAATTCCTTGCATTCCTTTACCATCTTCTTGTACACATTCAAAAAGGTAGCATTCCCTATAGGATTAGTGGTCCTTTCCATTTTTTGTTGGGATGGATAGGAAAACATGTATATTATTAGGAATATTATAATTCCACTAGGACACCAAATTCCCAATCACATCATTGGCTCCTAAAATATATATGGGGTTCGAACCATTTCCTTATTATCTAAAAATGTTAATAAAGCACTCATAGGATTCAATGTGTTGTATTTTTCCCCTTACCATGCACTTACAGGGATGATTGTTGATAAAGGAAACGATTACCTCAACAAAAGGTTGAATATAATTTTTCTTTGGGATGAGGTTCTTAAATACATGGTAAATGACCTGGTAATCATTAATCTATATACACCTTATCGGTTTTCTCTTCACTTTGGCCACACCCAATGTGTATCTCCTCTTACATTAGTTGGAAAACAATGAGTGAGGAAACCAAGGGTCATATTATAGTTTTGGATGATTATGGAAATTGAAGATACTGCTGCCAATATCATTCTTCTGCTTACCGATGCACTCACCTATCTTACTTATGATTATTCCTAAGATTGGGTATAATCTTATCTAGATGGTGTGATAAGATGGTTGGTCCATCATGTCAACATGCCTTTTTTCAAACCATCTTTTAGTGGTGATGATTGAGTTGGTCAAAGGCGTGGGAGGGACTTCTAGGAATCTCCCTTGTTCAAGTGAAACTACCCTTTTAGTGAGATAAAATCTATTAAGAAAGTCAGTATTCTAGAATAGGTGACAGATGATACATATTTTGAGAGATGGGCGAATGGGGATTCTTCTCCTACTTCCTTATAAACTCAACTGGATATTCCTCCTTATGTGAAACCTACCCTATCAGTCACAGAGGCTCATACACAACAATGAATGATCTTAAAATATATTCACTACATGATTAATGAGACTCCTTTGGATGTTTCTATGGCCTAGGGGAATGACTTAGTCTTCTATTTTATGACATGGGGGCATGTGGTTTTCATTGACAACCACTATATAAAATTACATAGTATGTCATTTTGACTCAGAAAGATTTGGAGACCAATAAGAGGTACTTTCATGATAATTGATATGAGGATCCCCTTACTGGGAAGATGAAGGATAGATCTGAGGCATTTGATTAGGGTTTCCAGTTGATATATAAACTGCTAGTTCAAATGGATTCATGTTCCAGGGAAATTTTGCAGTATGAGAATTAATATTTACTATGAAATTAGACAATTAAACATAACCATACTCATTATAGACTTCATAGAAGGTTTTTTAGGTGTTTCATACATTGGTGGATACCCTCCATCCTAAATCAAAAGGAGAAGAGGTGGGGTGGGAAGCACATCAACAGTCAATCGATGTTTCTCACCAAAATAATACCGACCTCACTAGCTTAGCTGACCAAATTTTTTGGTAGTTTGATCATTGATATGCCCCAACATTTTTATGATATTACTATAGAGATTTTGAATTTTAGATATTCCTCCTACAACATTGTATCAATAAAAGGATATTCTAAAATTTTAATGTTTTCATCCAGTTTTCTTTTATTCATGATGTGCATGTCTTTTTGTTGACACGATATTATTTGAATCATTAGTGAAACCCATACCTGGTATAATATCAAGAAACCCTAGTTGTCAATATCTAAATATTTAAATAATCACATATTATTTTCCATAAGTAATCATGAATACCCACCAACATGAGATTTCCAACTGATGTATACGTTCAAGATATCTTGAGATCACCTAAATTTTAAAATGAAAAATGTGTAGAATATTTTTCCTAGAGGGATAACACTCTTCATTTTCTATATCCAATAGGTTTGGATAGAATATCTTGACTATTATGAAGAGAATATAGTGGGCCTTGAAATATTTTCCATACATGTAGTAAAAATTGATCTTGCACTATACTTTAGGGTATTTTAGCTCAGACCATTATATTACTGTATTTTAAGGTATTTAATCTCAGAATATTTTTTTTATAGTTTAGGGTCATTTAGCTCATACCTTTATATTTCTAGATTTTATGTTCTTTTAGGTCGGACCTTCTATTGTTGAATTTTAGGGTATTTTATCTAAAAACATCTATTATTGTAATGTACAATCCATTAATTTTGACCTTCTATCGCTATAGTTTAGGGAACATTAGATTGAACATTCTATAGTTTTAGTTTATGGTCTGTTAACCCTGGCCTTCTATTACTCTTGTTTAGGGACTTTTATCTTTTACATTTTATTATTGTAGTATATGGTCTCTTAACTCATACATTCTATTGGGTTAGTTTTGGATCTTTTAGCTCAAACATTAAATTACTATTTTTTAGGGCCTTTTAGATTGGTCATTATATTTTTTTATTTTATGGTATTCTATCATGTACCTGGTCATATATTTTGGAATATTATGAAAACCTGTTAGAAATGACCCTAAAGACACAATGGTTCTAGGTTATATTTTGCTGTAACTATTGATCAAGAGGATCAAAAATCCATTTAGTTGAGTGACTGGTGATGCTAATACATTCATATATTTTAATCATTAATTCAATTTTTATAATCCCAAAATAGTTTTATTTTATGATCAATTTTTTAGGTTTTTAGGTTTTAGTGGTATTTTGATCTTAACTGAAAAATGGTCAATTCTGTAATTTTAACTATTTATAATGACTTATGAATTTTGATCATATCTATTACAATATTGATCTAAATTGAGTGATTATTTTTTTTATAACCATGTTCATTGGATACATATTTTTCCACTAGAAAAAGTTCAGATTTACACTTATGTAGGACTAAATAATTCATTTATTATAAAAAATATTTTTGTCCAGTAGAGTAAACCCAACCTCTGTAATTGAGAAATAAATAAGGACACATGTGTCCAAATTAATTTCTTCTAAATGGAGATCAAAAAGGATTAAATTAGGTTCATATTTGATGTGGTTAAAGTTATAATAATATCATTATGGAATTATTTTAATGGTTCATACATATATAATATGAAAGGCCTCATTAACTAGAAAGAGTCCCATTCAGTAATTAATTCATACCATATTAACCACAATTCCAAAATGTCTACAATTGTATAGGTGGATGTGAAATAAATCATATAACAACTTTTATTAAGTATGTAATGAGTTAATCTACAGATTTCATATTCATACTAACATGGTAATGTGAATATGTGGAATATGATGAGGCACATGGACTAAATTAATTTCATCGAGTAAATCGGACCAAACACATACATCTGGTGGCCAAAAATGATAAAAATTTTAAGGTACAACAATAAGACATTATGGAAAAAATTTGCCTGATAAAAATGATACATATTCTTCTATTTAATGTGATATTCATTTAGAAACATTTTTAGGGTAATTTTGGAGATAATTCCTTCTCCACCTCTCCCTATAAATATGTTTCTCTTCTCTAATTTCAAGATATAGCCATTTCAGAAACTAAGGTGGAGTTTAGAATATTTATTACTTTTCTATATTTTCAAAATATATTAGTGTTTCTTTTAATATTCTTATTTTATTTTCTCTTCTCCACCTATTTCTTTTATTTTATGTGTTTCTCCCAGCACGATTCTTTTGAACTCCATGTCGGTGGAGAACTAACCCGCACTGATGTTTGAGGAGAGAAGTGATGGTATTTCAGTTTATTGAGATTGAATGATTTAGCATGTTTTGTCTAAGATTTAGGTAGTGGTAAAATTTATTGTGGTGAGTAGTCCACCCACATTCTCCACAATTTATTTCTTCATCATCATTTAATCATTTTTCTTCTCGTATATATATAATTCATTCAAATGGTGGAGTTTGGATTTGGTTTGATGTGGATGAGATAACTCCTATATGTACAGTTATCGGTGTAGGGTAATACCATCCAAATGATAGTTTTTGAGTGAAAGTACTAGATCCTTATATTGTTTAAAATAATGATGAAATATTTTGATTCACAATGATAACACCACCATAATACCCTGAGAACAACATCTTACCTCCAATAACAACTTTATTCCCATTAGGTTTTTTCTTTGTGATTATAATTATCATTTTCATATATATTTTATCTCTTGAATAGTTATAATAAACCCACATATATTTTAGATATGTTAGTTATATATTAGTTAGATAATAATAGGGACAATATAAATATGGTGTGTGTAAGTGGCCTCCTCGAGAGATCAACCCCGGTTAGCATCCTTTATCGTATAAAGAGGTAAATAAAATATTGACTATTTTAAAATGAATTAAAATTCTTATCATAAATTTGGTTACATTTTCCTGGAGACCAAGTTCTTATGCATACTATATTTCATAAAAACCTCGAAAAATTAAAAAAACTAAGAGTTTTATTAGATATTTTTTCTTTCATAGGTAAAGATTAATTATTTAATGAATTTTATTATGCTTGGACTAGTCATAAATTATCTATAAGGGAATAAACACTAATTTTTCAAATGGAAAACAATTCTTTGATTCATTCAAGATAATTTCAAAGTTCTTGAAAAATAAAGAAACATAGTTGTGTTGCTGGCCACTGAAGTTGAGGATGTTAATGTCCTACCGATGGAATGGAAACAAAGAATGATTAGGTGAATGAAATTCATATTCCACATACATTTAAATTCTAAATTGTGGAGGTTGAATAAATAATTGAAGATCCACTTCCCTCTCCACTAATTGAATCCAAAATACCCTGCTTAAAGGAAAATATTTTAAATTTTAAATTTTTAAAAGAGATTTATTTTATTTGTACTAATTATATTTGGATATTAGTAATTTTAAATTGAAAACTAAAATCCCTTATAATAATTTTTTGGTTTTATCATCACTATTGCATGCACTCCATGAAGAAGGTGAATAATTTTTTTATGTTATGGAGGGAATGGGGGAGCTAGTTAGTTGTACACCAATGTGTTTGATTATAATGGAACAACAAAAGAAACACCCAAGGAGTAATTTTATTACCCTAAATAATAATATAATATACATATCATTATATTATATCCACCATCAGTGTATATAACCCCTTCAAGAAGAACAAAATAAATATAACCCCTATATTCTTTTCCCTCCCCCTATTAATCTAAATTTTCTTTTTCATCTTTTCTTGGGGTTGGGGTTACTTTTATATTCAATGGGGTATATCACTCCTCTCATGTACATATGGAGGATGGAAAATTATAAATGGGGTGGTTTCTAAGAAAGAAACCTCAGGCACATTTAGATTGGGGTTAAATCACTACAACTGTCCGACTAGGGAAAAGAATTCCAGCACCCACATGGGCGTTTAAACAAAGTTTTATCCCCATTTTCCTTTATCTATATTCAAATTTATTTTTCTTATGCTTTGTTTTATTTAATAATTTCTTTCTATACAAGAATTATATATGAGATTAACTCAATGTTCCAACTGACAAATAATTCTGTGTCGTATCTTTCCTTCTCATTAGTTTTTATGAACTTATTTTTAATTTTTGTATTTTTCTTTAATTAAGTAAAGTTATGTATAAGTGTGTGGGGTGTGTCAACAAGTTATTTTTTCTTTTGTGATTTTTTATTTTTTTAATATTTTTAGGAACCTTTAGATTAAATGAATATTCTGATCAGTTTTAACTAAGTAATTTATTTTGAAAAAAATGAAATTTTATTTTGAAAATAAAATGGATTTTAAATGATTGTTGATATGAAAAACTTTTTCGTTGAATTTTATTTTCATTCATTTTTATGAGGTTAACTGATTTTTTAAATTAATTCCCACGATACACTAAACAAATTTTTTTCCAGATTTGTGAGGTTTTTTTAACCGCATTTACATATTCTTCCTAATACCCTCACTTTATAGATATATTCTTGGATTTCATGTGAGAACCAGAACTTGTGATTTTTATCTTTAAAAGATTTGGATTTAATGGAATTTTTTGATATGATTAGATCAATTATTTAGAAATAAAAATTTATCTTGAGACCCATGTTTACATATATCCTTTATTACCCCTAATATTCCATGAATTTCATTATAGTTTTCAGCCAAAGTACAATTGTATTTTTCCTAACCTACCAGCACTACTACTATATCTGCATGGATATTTCATGTTTGAGTGTGGGGGAAGGGACTTTACTATGCGTTCTTTGGGATTTGATTCAATTTTGGCTATTTTGATGTGTGTTTAAACATTTTGGCTAAGGTATAATGGGAAAATTGGGCTTGAGACATTATTTCATTATTCTTTATTTGTTTCATCTGGTTCTCCTAAAAAAACTAAAAAAATGAAGATGAGGTTGACTTTCCCATTCAACATTATTTTATGGATTATATACCACTCAAAATTAATGGGTGTGAATTAAAATTCATTCATTCTATTTTGTTTTCTTCCCATACATTATGGAATAAAATAAAAAATAAATAATATAAATCTGTTCTTTTTTGGAAATTTACAAAAAAAAAGACTAAAAAGGGGAAAAAATTGGATGATATCATTCATTTTAATCATTTATTGACTAATTTACCATGTTAAAAATAAATTTTGTGTTTTGTTTCACATTTTCAAGATGAAATTAGTGAGGTTAATCCTGTGTTTAATCTTGTTTATTCATGAATTGTATTTATGATTCAAACCATCTTTTTCCATCCTTAATGTTTTAAATCATTTTTCCCACCAAACCTAAGCTACAGAATTCACCTAGAAAAACATCATGATTAAATTAATTTTTATTTTACACTCTAGGGATAACATATAATTTTCAATGCCTACGGTGATACATGAAATTCCCATGTATGATCATAACTCCATATCTAATTTTTCTTAAGTGAAGAGTGAATTAAATTTCAATACGAGGTAGGTTTTGATTGGCCCGTGAATGTATTTATGAGGCTAAACAAATTAATATGTTTGGAATAAAAATTAAATGATATTTCATTTCTTAAAGTAGATATGATGGAATTATGTTTTGGAATATATCATTGATGTTTTCTCATTTTTCATTGTTGTCTTGATTTTTATTTGTATATATGATGATTTCCTAGGAGTGTAATGATTAAGTTTGGAAGTGTGATGAAGCTAATATTTTCATATTTTTTATTCAATAATTAAATTTTTTAAATCCCACCATTGTCATATTTTATGATAAATTGTCATTTTTTATGTTTTAGAGGTATTTTGAACGTAAATGCAAAAAAGGATCAATTCTGGAATTTTCACTACATTGAATTACTTCGGTATTTCAAGAATATATATTTTAATATTGTTCCAAATTGAGTTATTATTTTTTTTGATACCCATTTTTAGTTGATACATATTTCTAAACTAGGACATGTCTTTATTCAAACATCTCATGTCCCGAGTAAATAATTATTTCTGGAATGGTCTTTTGTCCGGAAGAATGGACCCCACCTCCATAATTGAGGCATAAAATAGGCTAAATATAGAAAAACTCTTTGTTTATGGATGGATATGAAGTAGGATTCAATTATTCATGTCTTTAATGACTGTCAAGTCAAAATAATCTCACTAATGAATTCTTTATAGTTTAAAAATATGGAATATATAAAGTCTCATTATGAAGGAATGATTACATTCAGTAATTAATTAATCCCATTTGAAAAACCTGTCAAAAAAGTCAAAAAATAGAGGGATATGAAGGAAATTTGGAATATATTTTTTTAAGGATGGAATGAATGAATCAACTGGTTGTAAGCTCCTAATGTCATCAAAATGTGAATATGTGGAATATAATGAGGCACAATGACAAAATTAATTTCACAGAGTAAATCAACCATTACCACTACATCTAGTGGGAAATAAATCTCAAATTTTGAGGTTGAATGAAAGAGACATAATGGAATAAATGTGATGAAGAAACATGTTACAAATTAAACAATTTTACATAACAAACACATGTAAATATTTGACGAAACAATTGGAGTGAATTCCTTCACCTCCTCTTCCTATAAATATCTATCCCTTCTCCTATTTCATGTTACATCATGTTTAGGGGATAAGGTGGAGTTTTATTTTTGTAATAGTTTGTAATATTTTCAATATATATTAGTGTAGATTTTCTTCTTCTTCTTCTGTGCAGTTCTCATATACTCCAATTACTTTTATTTTATGTGTTTCTCCCACTGAGATTATTTTTAACTCCATGTTTGGGGAGAACTAACCCTCACTGTATTTAAAGGGGGTGGGGGTAGTGGTTTAATTTATGTTTATGGATATTTAATGACTTATAATGATTTATTCTAAGCATTATTTACTTATAAAATTAATTATGGTGAGATGCCACCTCATATTATCTTCTATTGATTTATTCCATATCATTTAATCATTTTCTTCTTGTTGATATCTTAGTCATTCAAACAGTGGAGTTTGACATAGGTGTTGATGTGGAATATATTACTCCTACATGCCAAGAAATTGGTTCAAGGTAATACCATCCAAATTGGAGGGTGTAGAGTGAAAGTCCTAGATCTCCATTATTAGTAAAATATTGAGAACATGATTTCAATAAAAATGGTAACACCACTATAAACCCCTGAGAAAAATAAATCTCTTGCTCAAAAATATTTATTCAATTCATTATTTTCTCTCTGATTTTCATTTTCATTTTCATATATATTATATTTCATGTATTTTTACAATCAACCACCCATATATATTAGATAAGTAAGTTTTATATTAGTTGTATAATAATAGAAACATCATAATGATGGTGTGCCCAGGTGTCCTCCTCGAGAGATCGACCCTGATGTGCATCCTTTATTAAATAATTTGGTACATAATATTTTTTGTGATTAGAACCATTGATGAGGAACTTATAAATTTTGACCCCAATAAATAAATAACTCTGTTAACTAGGCTTAAGAATCTTAATCTTGATAATTTTCTTGAAGAAATTTTTATGTAATACTCAAGTATTCAAACTGAATCACCAATCATGATAATCAATCCACACTAGATCTTAAGGTACCATTATTCTCGACATTTTTCGTACCAAAAAAATAATTTAACCATTTCATCACAACAAAACAAAATTTATTTACATTTCTACATGATTTAAGTGCTACCTTATGTTCATGGCCTTTTAGGTGAAGATCACAATCAAAAAAATAAATAATTTAGCTATGTTAGTTCAAGTCTCGAGCTATGAGGAGTATCTGAGCAGCAATTCTTGTGAAATAAATTCCCCTTTTCAATAGAGGTAACTACTAAGGAGTGGTTGTATAACTAAAAACCTGTGGAGATCCAATATTAAGATGACCTCCAACAAATATTCCTAGAGAGTTTCTTCCAAACTCCTAGAACAAAGTAATTAGAAACAAGATATACGACATTAGGTAATCTACTGGTGATACTATGCTCTAGTACTGGGAATTACTCTATAATATTTGTGGAAGATTCCCACTTACAATAGTGGAAGAGAACCAGTTCCTAGTCTTCTTCTACCATGGGCCTTTTCAAACAATAAAAGGAACCTTTTTTATGAATCATCTGGGGGAAATTTTATTGAAAAACCTCTAGTATAAGCCCAAAATCTCATTGAAAAGATTTCTATGAATTTATAAATGTTACGAATACAAGGAATTAGTACGATAGGTATTCATGAGGTAAGGACTTCTGACTCTTTATCTATCCTAGAAACTCATATTAATAATTGAAAATTTTGATGAGAGATATGGACTTAAAAAAATTGAATGAGAAACTATCTCCACTATAGGTAGCTGGATATTGTTCTTCAGCCAATCATTTCATTGATCAATCCATTGAGATTCATGATTTATATATTTTTGAAATTTCATTCCATAAAATGAAATTTCCATGAAATCAATAAAAGGGAGAAGGGAAATCCCAACCGGGATTTGGTGGTCAACAAAACCAAGTTAGTCCCCATTTCTCTATTTATACACCTTTATAGAAGTAATATTAAAACCCAACATCATTCCAGAAAAACTAAAAACAGACCTTCTAGAAACAAATATCTTCTCAACCACCACCTTATGAATCCCTTTTTATAAATCATCAACTAGTGCACAATAAGATGATAATTCACAATTATAGTCCAAGGATGAGGGATAAAAAATTCCAATATTAATCTAATCTATTAAAAATTGTTTTATATTTTCTAACTACATCTCAAGGAAATATTCCAAAACATAAAATTCCAAATCGCAAATAGAATTTCAATTCAATTACAACATAAAGTGGAAAAGAGAATCCACCACCCAAACAAAATAAAGGGGAAGATTCTAACAAAAAATATGAAGATAAACACATCTAACCAAAAAAATAAGAAATAAATAGAACTGAAAAGAAAAAAAGTGGAGAAAAAAAGAAGACAACATGGTACCATTATATTCATCATTAACTCAATCAAAAATTTTGGAAGAAGAAGAAATTCAAAGAGAAATCTAGAAAACCCTCCTTAAATATGAAATCATTATTACTTCACAAGATGAAATATTCTAAATCCCATAAAAATGGAATTTTATCAATGAATAATTCACTATAAAAAATAATTTTTATAGGGATTAATGAATCATTTTAGAAGGAGTATATCATCCATGATCACACCACAATTTCAAAAAAAATTGTTAATATCTAGGGTTATTTTATAATCCCTACACAATAGGTTCTTTGAAATTTTCTAATGATTTTTTTGATCTCAATGCTTCTATTAATTTTATTTCTAACAATTCCCATTCATATTTTAAAATAATTGAACATAATCCCACAATAGTAGTTATCTAACTAGCTAAATAATCAACTATTTTTCAGTCATAGTTGTCAAAGATGTGCTAGTCATAGTTGAAGGAACAATTTTCCACTGATATTTTATATACTCACCAAGGAGGAAGATGATGGAGCTTGTAATTATCACATTATTTAGGGAATACTATTCCAATGAATATCAAAAAAAAAATCATCAACGAGTATAATGTAACCCTAACCATAGATTTGGGAGATAGTAAGGTGAACTTCATTGTTAATTACCCCTAAAGGAACCCTTCAAAAAAACATTTCCAATTTTTAATTTTCCATGAATAAGGTATTAATATAATAAAATATTTAGGTATTCATAAAAAATTCTTAGCATTAGGTGATCACCTTACTATTGAAATCATAAAATATGGAGAGAGAACCATATTTTTTTAAAATTATAACTTTTAATTCAAAAATATGTCACCTTTGAATTCTGTAATAATTTTCTATAATACATTAATATGATACACTTTTCCAAGTAAATTAAAATTTTCAATGGGGAATATCGAATTCATTATTATCTATATAACAAAACATTTTTCATAAATTAAATCCCCACTCATGTGATTTAAAATATGTTTATCTTTGGGTGGGAGAAAAGTTTCTAGTGATCATTCCCATCAGTCTACCTAGGACCCAAGAGAAAACTCTGATTGGAAATATAAATAGAAATTACAAAGCCAATGATGGAGTCTAGGAGAAATACTGAGAATCAAGCCCAAGGTCTTCTACCATAGAAAATTTTTATAGTAGGACTCTTGACATTTTATGCAACCCTAGAGAAGACTAAACCCCACCATCAAGGAGATTGTAAAAAATTAAATTGAATTTTTTTTTCCAACTGACATGATTTACCTATCTTATTACACCAAATGGGTTATCCCTATACATGAGGTTCCTAATAAAATTGGAATTACTATTGTGTAAAATTAGAATAATGAATTAAATCCCATGAGATTCCAAAATAGTTGGAGAGTATGTATTGATTATAGAAGGATGAACATAGTCACTAGAAAAGATCACATAAAAATAACATTCATTGAGCCAATGATAGAATGGTTATCAAGTAAGACACATTACTATTTTTTGGATGGTTCTTCTGGTTATTTTACACTACCAATTGTTCCATAATACCAATAGAAAACCACCATCTCCTATCCATTTAGGACCCTTTCTTCAAGAGGATGCCTTACAGATTGGTCAACGCCCCTGGTATATTTCAATAATGTATGCTATGAAATTTCTCTAATCACATTTAGGACATTCTAAAGATATTTCTCGATCACTTTAATATTTGTAAAAATTACATAGATCATTTATTGGGGAATATTTAGAATGTTTTGAAAACATTCATGGTTTTGAGCTATGAAAAGTATCACTTTATTGTTGAAAAATTAATAGTTATGGAACATATAAGTTCACAAAAAGGCATTGAGGTGGATAAATCTTAAATTGAAGTTATCAATTCTCTTTCATCCCCCACATGTGTGAGACGCATCATATCATCTTTTGGGAATGTGAGATTTTATATAATATTTATCAAGGACATTAGTAATATTTATATTCTACATTCAAGATTTCTCTAAAAAATGCATAATTTTATTTAATGGTAATTTTTTGGAGGCAATTAATGAGATAAAGTATAATTTGTTTACCCAACTGATAATATAACCATCAAATTCGGAACATCCTTTTAAATTCCTTTTTGATGAATCAAACCATGTTGCAGGGGCCGATATTTCATACCAAATTTAAGGAAAACCCCATGTCATAACATGTTCATCAGAAACATTGATTGACTCATAGATAAATTACACAGCCACTTAAATGGATTTTCTTTTGATGTATTTTATTTAAAAATATAAATTCATATTTATATTGAACTAAAGTAGTTTTATTTTTTGATCATGTAGCCATGTGGTACATAATGAAGTAGTTTGATGCCAAACCATGACCAGTGATATGGACAATACCCTTGTAGGAGTCCAATAAAAATATAAAATACCAAAAAAGGAATTGAGAACCAACTATAATATCACCTGATTAGGACACCCAACACAACTAAAATAGAAATTCCAGATTTGATCCCACACAATGATCACATACTCAAAGAGTAAATCTACATCATGGAAGGTGAAATACTATGGTATGATGACATGTAAAATTATTTGGCCACATCTTAGGTACCTTCTTACCTTAATTCCCATCAAAAGAGTAAACTAAAAGTTGGATCTAGATTCTATATCTTTGACTATCCCTATCTCTATAAAATATTCTATGTTCTTCTCATTATATTATTGTTATCAACAAGTCGAATGGAATTTTTTTCATTTTTTTCTTAAACTATCTTGTGGATTCCACGTTGGACCAAAAATAATAGCTTAAAAGTATTAGAATCTGGAAACTATTATCCATACATATTTAAAGATGTTTTTTATTATAGTAAAAAAATTGTAAAAAATGGAAGTTATCTTGAAACATTTCAATGATACAATATATTACCCAAAAAACTCATTATTTTTTGTGAAATATTTAATGTTTAGGGAATTGGTTTTCTGAGATCATTTCCCATGTCTTTTGGGAAATCGTATATTTTACTTCCTGCTAATTATTTCTTCAAATGGGTGGAATCCAAATCCACCAAATATAATGATTCCAAATTTGTGTGAATTTTTTATGGTCCAATATCTTTTATAGGTTTGGAATGCCAATGAAATGTCCCGGTTCTGGAATCCACCCAGACGTTCCCTATAACCGGTTGGTCACATGCCCTAAAGCGTATTTCCATGAATGCCAGAGGCTGTTGACTAGCATCGAGGGCCTTGGATGTGATACTGGGGAAAATATGCCCTAATTGGCAGAGTACACATCGGAAGTAAAAAAAAACACGTACAATAGAGGAAGTAGTAAATATCCAAAAATAGTAAAAAATGGAATATGAGAATAATAAAACAACTAGAGAACATATATAAAAATGATGCATGATAAATATGTCCAGGAAAGCAGCAAAACAATTCACAACACTAGAATAAAAAATGTAGTAAACCAGGGTACAAAATAAAAGATAAACAGCTCCTCAGCATCGCAAGAACATGGTTGGTCTCATTCTCTCTAACTCTATAGTAATTAAAGTACCTAAAGTTTAAGGGAGCTTTCCCTTATCTATACCTGCAACAACATAATCTGTGTGGGCCCAAAAGCATGACCCAAACAGGGTTTCAGACTAAATCCCAGTAGGCAATGACCCAAAGATCTGTGCCAAACATTCAGTTAGTATATGGCAGGTAAAAGTACAGTAAATAGTAAATAGTAAATAGTACGTTACTTTGCAGTAAACAATCCAGAGATCAATATCAAGCAATAGTGAACCAAATAGCTAAACCACAATAGGTGACTCTCTAAGAAGTAGTCATATTTATCCCCTATGGTCCTACATGAAAAGTACAAGCAACCCTCTAGGCAGAACACTCAGTCTAACCCATCTAGTTCTATATATAAGTTTAATAAGTCTCTCTGAGGAAGCGATCCCAGTCTATCCCCTTATAGTCGACTATAAAGAATGACTCTCTGAGGAAGCTCACACAGTCCATTCCCCGCATAGTCAATGGTTTTCAGGGACTCTCTGAGAAATATCACATGTCAATTCCCCTTACAACACTGAGTTCTCAGACTCTCTAAGGATGCTCACTCGGTCAATTCCCCTTATAGCCCAGGTCCTTCAATTCAGACAAAGACTCTCAGAGGAAGTTCACACAGTCAATCCCCTTATAGTCTAAAATAATCAAGGACTCTATAAGGAAGCTCACTCGGTCAATCCTCCTTATAGCCAAATGTGCCCAAAGACTCTCTGAGGAAGCTCACCCGGTCAATTACCCTTATAGTCTACTACACCTGGTTCTCACAGACATGTGTAAGTCAATGAGTATAGTGGTGTAATATAGCCAAATTGAACTTACATAACTACTTGGATAAATAGTCTACAACATAACAGGCATGTCAGATTACAACTCTCCATCCTATAGCAATAGGTAGGGAAAATAGGGAAGGCAGCCAAAGGATAAACAAAACCAAACAGTCATAAACAGAAAAATGCATGGGAAAAAATAATCCAAAGCATAGAAATCAACCCAATTCATAACCAAATATCCTCTACACGGGAATACAATCATGGTAGACAACAAAAGGTGTAAAACAGTAAACATGCAATACCCCGTTCATGGGTATTGGTATAATTTGCACATAATACTGAAAGACATCGAACGGAAAGGCATAAACCACCCACCTTGGGGTTAGGAGATAATTATACTTGAACCATGAAGCTTGAGTCACCTTGGATCATCGTAGATCTAAGAAAACATCCAAAACGTTCATCCCGTGATAACATGGAAAAGAAGAGAAATTGTTAAACAAAGCTCAAGTAGAAGAGAGAACTCACCAATGAAATTCCAATGTAATCAGTGGTGTTTGAAATAGAGTTCGGATGGAGGCTCAGGGGCTCGGAGAGAAGTCGCATCCTTACAGGTTCTCCTAGACCAAGACGACCTAGAAGAAGGCTATTTTGTTTGTGAGATTCAACCCCGGTGCATTTAATGAAAAACAAATTACACGGCATGTACTTTTGGAGTATACTTTGTGTAATTTCTGTTTCTGTACTCCAAATTAGGTTTCCTCCAAGTCACTCCCACATGGTCGTGTGGGTGGAAACTACACGGCCCGCACATGGCCTGCTTTGGCAAGAAAGTACATGGTGTGTACTCATAAAGTACAGGTTGTGTACTTAGAAGATTTCTAGAAATTCATATTTTCTCCAAGAATGAAAAGAAATGAAAAACATACCTCAAAAAAGGTCTGGGTTCTTAAAATATTCCACCCTTAAAGAAATTTTTCCCCAAATTTCCCTAGCGCGGTGTAGAAGAAGATACCCCGAACAGTTCCGGCCACTGTGCTCGTACATCAGCCTCCCTCTCCCAAGTCTCGTCTTGCACCCACCTATGCTGCCATAGCACTTGTCCTAGGGGAACAAAATGTCCATGGATAACCTTTTTACTATGATCCACAATCCAGATATGATGCTCCTCAAAAGACGCATCCACATCAAGCTCAACCTCCTTTGGATTAAAGACATGTGACGGGTCTGAAAAGTAACGTCGGAGCTGAGAAACATTGAAGACATCGTGCATAGCTCGGTACCTATGTGGTAACTGTAACTGATAGGAAACTGTCCCAACTCTCTTCAACAAATAAAACGGCACGACGTACCTCGGGGAAAGCTTACCCTATCTTCTAATCCACTTGTGTCCCAACCATAGTGTGACATGCAGGAAAACAGGTTCCCTTACCTCAAACTCCAGAGGTCATCTCTACTGATCAGCATAAGACTTCTGTCGAGACTTTACAGCAGCCATCCTCTTCTAGATCCACTCTACCTTCTCTGAGGTCTCTTGAAAACTATTATTATAGGAAAACTCCACAAGAGTTATATGATTCTCCCCAGAACCTCCAAAATCCATAATGCATTCCCAGAGCATGTCCTCAAGCACCTGAATCGTGTGCTCGGACTGGCCATCTGTCTGGGGCTAGTAAGGTGTACTCAAAAGTACCTGTGTACCCAGAGCATTCTGAAGCCCCTACCAGAACTGAGAAGTAAAACATGCATCCCCATTAGAAAAAATGGAGTTTGGAACGCCATGAAGATGTACAATATCTCAGATGTACAACCGTCCCGACTCATCAACAATGAAGGACTCCTTGATCAGCAAGAAGCGAGAAACCTTAATGAGTCTGTCAATGATAACCCAAACTGTACAATTTCCTGGTGATGACCTCGGCAAACCGGTCATGAAGTCCATCACGACGTCAATCTATTTCCACTCAGTAATGGGTAAATCCTATAAAATCACTGTTATTCGCTAATGCTCTTCCTTCAACTGCTAACAAGTGGAACACCTCATGAAAAAACTAGCAACGTCCCTCTTCATACCTGGCCACCAATACTGTGTAGATCACGATACATCTTGGGGATTCCAGGATGAACTGCCCAAATTAAGGAATGAAAATCTTGCATTAGATCCTCGTGTATGTATACAAGCACCCATACGCGTTCCTGGAAATGCAAGATCTCATCATCTCCTATGGTCCATCTTGTAATAGGGTCCTCTCTTGACACGCATTCCCTTAGGACTAGGCCTTTATAATATGATATATGCCTCATTCGAACTCGATCAAGAAGAGTAGAGGAAATACCTATAGAAGATAGAATAGTCTTCCTACGCCTGTTGTGGACCTCCAAATGCATCTCAGAGAACATAGCCATATGTTTCCACTCACTGATGGCCTCTCGAACTGCCTGTATCCGAGTCCTCCTTCTCATGGAATCAGCCACTGTGTTTCCCTTCCCAGGCGTATCATCACATTCAATGTCAAAGGACTCTAGGTACTCAACCCACCTGCGCTGTCTCAAATTTAGATGACACTGAGTGAAGATTTACTTAAGACTCTTTTGGTTAGTGAAAACCACAAAGTTATCTCCTAGAAGATAATGTCTCCAACAGCGTAGGGCATGAACAAAAACTGGAAACTCCAGATCATGGGTCAGGTAATTCTTCCCATGTATCCTCAACTGCTGAGACCCGTAGGCAATGACTCCATCTCCCTGGATAAGCACAACTCCCTACCCGATACCTAATTCTTCAAAGTAAACATTATAGATCTTGCTCAACTCTGAAAAGACTAGTATCGGTGCTGAAGTCAACCTCCCCTTGAGCTCCTAAAAGGCTGACTCACAGGAATCTAACCAAAAGAACTTTTCCCGCTTCTTGGCCAGACCTGTCAGTGTTGATGCTAAGCATGAAATGTTTTATATAAAACATTTATAGTATCCATCCAGCCCCAGAAAACTCCACACCTCAAAGATGTTCTTTGGCTGCTCCATGGAAACTATAGCTCCCACTTTATCTTGGTCTACTGATACTCCTACCTCTAAGATAACAAGACCCAGGAAGTGAATCTGATCCATCCAAAAGTGGCACTTTGAGATATTAGAAAATAAATGATGCTCCTTCAGTGTACTCAAAACGATCTCAAAATTGGTAGCATGGTCATGTTGAGTTTTAGAGTACACCAAGATATCATCCATGAATAGCACCACGAAGGAATCCAAGATTGTATGGAACACTTGGTTCATTAGTGCCATGAAAACTGCAGGCACGTTTGTGTGACCGAACGGTATAACCATATACTCATAGAGACCATACCTACTCCAGAAGGTTGTGAAAGGTATATTAGATGGTCTAATGTGCAACTGATGATAACTGGATCTCAAATCAATCTTAGAAAACTCCCAAGCTCCTCAAAGCAGATCAATGAGATCATCAATCCTTGCCATGGGATATCGGTTCTTGACCGTCAACTGGTTCAACATTTGATAGTCCACACAATGCCTGAGGATACCATATGTCTTCTTTGAAAATAGGATAGTCGAACCCGAAGGAAAAGTACTGGGTCTGATGAAACCATTTTTCTGCAACTCCTCCAACTGCTTCTTGAGCTCCTGCAACTCTGGTGTAGCCATCCTATAAGGTGGAATGAACACTAGTGCCGCTCCAAGAACAAGATCAATCTAGAATTCTACCTCACGCTCCGAAGGAAAACCTGAAAATTCCAATAGAAAGACATCTCTAAAACGATCCACAACTAGAGGAATGTCTAACTGCAAAGTCCCCTGGTCATCCAGATAAATACTAGCTATCTGGGTTGTATCTCCTCCCAACCCATGATTATCTGAACCCGCTCTGCTCGCCTGGACATCCCACTCGCCCCTATGAAGAAAGGATCCACCCTCTAGTGAAATGAAACTCACCCTAAGGAAATAACAGTCGACGAATTATTGGAATGGAACTAACCAGTCCATCCCGAGAATGACATCATAACCTGTCATCTGTAGGACATTGAGGTCCGATAAAAAGTGACATCCCCCAACCTGTAGAGGGAACTCTCTTCACGGACGTACACTAACTGGTCTAATCCCCACCGGAGTGTCTAGTATCATGATATCAGTAGAAGAAAATATATAGAGCCCAAGGATCTCCATGACAAAAACAGATATAAAGCTATGAGAATCCCCTTTATCAAAAAGAGAATATGCTAAGACTTCGGCTTCTAAGATCGTACCTCGAACGGTAGAAAGTATGGGATCCTGCTTCTACTGGGTCTGCTCCCCTGCAAAAGTCTGTCATGTACCGTTGCCCTGTGACCCTGCCTAACCACTCTGAGCTGATCCACCCTCATGTCGCTGAAAACCATGTGACTGGCTGCCATGACCATGAAATCCACCTTACCCTGAATAGCTGGAGGAACTCCAATCCCCTGACTGGTGAGAAACTCGTGGTGCTGCTCTTGAACGAGGTGTCATAGACGAACCCATATCACCAGCTGCTAGTGAGAAGAACTGACAAAAGTACTGAAGGTGACCCATCTTTCCACAATATTGAAACTCCATTAGGTCTCTCTGGAAACATGGCCTCGTATTCCCAATTCTACCACAATAGTACCACACCACTTGGCTACCGGAAGATGCATCCCGCCTGCTTTGATCTCCTCGTGTGGCCTCCCTACAACGCTTCCTACTATCATCTGGCATAGCACTATCTCTGGATGTCAAACTTCCCTGGCTCTCACCTTTATAATCCTTCAAATTGCACTCTATGAACAACGCCTGGTTGATGATAGAAGATATCGAAGTCAACCAGAATATGATCACTTACAACTGGATGTCATGCCTCACACCATCCTCAAAATTTCGTGCAAGAAAAAAATCATGACCTCCTCGAATGGGTGTGAAACGATGCATCTCAGTGAAGCGAGAGGAATAATCCATAACAGAAACAGTACCCTATCCCATACTCATAAACTCAAGGGCTCGATCGGCCCTCAAGGTATCCTGGTAGAAGTAATCATAAAAGATGCGCTGAAACTCATCCCAAGCCATATTATTCTGGAGTCCCGCCTGTGAGACCACATCCCACCATCTCTGGGCAGAGTCTCAGAGCATGTAGGTAAAAATCTTCACCCTCCTCTTTCAAGGTATCTCTAGATGCTCAAAATTCATTAGTGTGGCGTCTATCCATGACTCAGCAGCCTAGGGACCTTCATCCCCTAAGAAATTGGGAGGATGCTGCTGCTGAAGGACCCGCGTCCAATTAGCCATCAACGGAGTAGGAGGCGGTTCTCCCTAAAAGCTCGACATCATCCAAAGAAATCCCACCCTAAACTATGCATCAACACCTATGGCAGGTTCAATAGTTGGGGCCCAGGATGGTAGAACGGGAGGATCTATAGGTAGTCCCTGATCGGCCATGTCCAGTGTCTGATCACTGTTTGGAAACTCGTGCACAACTAGAGGATGTCTCGGTGTCATGACTCTGCGAGGTCAAATGCATGCCTTTGATCAAGATTACCAATGACTATAAACAAGGAGTATAAGAAGGGAAAAAGAGAAATAAAACATTCAAGTTTTACAAAACATGACTACACGACGTGTACATTTCATATTCGGTGTGTTCCCTGAAGTCATTTACATGGGCGTGTACTCCTTCCTAACCCGGTTGTGTAACACCGCAGACACACGTCGTGTTGTACTTCAACACGGCATGTACTTTAATCCTCTTTCCTTTCCTGAGTCCTTCTACTTAGTTAAACCACACGTCTCTCCTAAGGCAAGACCACACAGCATGTAGAATTCATACACGGCGTGTACTAGACAATATTCACCTGTCCAGTGTTGTTTTTGACATGGTATGACACATGAGTCACACTACACACAATGTTCCAAATGGAAATGGCATGTATGAGAAGGGATAACCCCGAACCGTGTTGTTTGTAACATAGTCGGGTAGCTAGGTCAGACTACACGGTATGTTCAAGGAAGACAGGGCGTGTACATGAGAGGGTAACTCCAACCTGTGTTGTTAATGACATGGCCAGGTACTTAGGTCAGACTCCACGGCGTGTTTATATGGAACACAATGTGTATTAGACATGACTCGACCATCCTAGGTTGTTAGTGACATGGGTGGGCATGGGGTCGAAACTATATGGCATGTTCGACGGGTACACGACATGTTCCCACCAGACTTTTCCCATCCCGTGTCTCTGCCCCCACAGCCTATGACACAGTTTAGAGATTACACGGCATGTATTTAAAGTACACAGCGTGTACATAAGAAAAAAATTTTCTTCCCGAACAAAAGAACACATCGCATGTACTTAACACTACACGACATTTATTCTGTGTTTTTTCAGACAGTAAGCCTCAGAAAATACTCTAGAACCCAGAAAACACTAAACGAGCATCAAAATTTCCAAATTCCAATCTGTGGGGGCCCATACTCCCAGCGAATCAAAGTTTGGCATCTTATACAAGTTATATCAAGGAAAACAAATAAATGATCCACCAAATTTTAGTCCATGAGGGCCCATACCAACTCATGAATTAAATTTTGGTGTTCATTCAAGCAAATATCTACACAATAATACCCTATCAAATAGCTGGTATTTCGATCAAGGCAACTATCACAATAGTATGCATATTTTACACATCATCTATCACATAAACATGAAATCTCAAATGCATCTTATATGGCATGGAAAAATGAATGACATGTGATTTCTAGAAAGTGCATATATGATGAATGAGATGGCATACCCTCATCTCACCGGGTTACAATAGAAATAGAACCTCAATAATATCAACAACAGCAGCAAACATCATGTGAATCACTCAAGGTGAAATCAAATAAATTGTAATAAATGCAAAAGTAGAAAAATTTCAATTAACGAGGTAGATTGGATTTTCCCTGTACACGAGTTAACTACTCTCGGGTACAGATTATTACCAAGTACCTTTTCCATCCTATCCCTGGTTAAGGCTCTAAATAGTATGTCTAGAGAAAAGAAACCCTTTGATCACACTTTGTAATGTCCCAGTTCTGAAAGCCACCCAGAGGCACCCCATACCCGGTTGGCCACGTGGCCTCAAGCACATTTCCCCGAATGCCTGAGGCAACCAACTAGCAATGAGGGCCTTGGGTGTGATAGTGGGGAAACTATGCCCTCGTTGGTAGAGTGCACAGTGGATGTAAACAACACATACAATAGCAGAAGCAGTAAATATCAAACAATAGTAAACAACATAAGACTTGAATAAAAAAACTGGAGGACATATATGAAAATGATTCATGATTCTTTTGTCTAGGAAAGCTGCCAAACAAGTCACAATGCTGGAATACAAAAAGTACTAAACCAAGGTACGAAAAGAAAGATAAACAGCTCATCAGCATCGCAAGCACATGCTTGGTCACATGCTTTTCATCTCTACAACAAGTCAAGTACCTGAAGTAGAAGGGCACTTTCCATAATCTATACCTGCAACAACATACTCTGCTTGGGCCCAAAATCATTACCCAAACAGGTTGTTAGACTAAATACCATTAGGAAACCACCCAAATATCGGTGCCTAATATTCAGTGAGTATATGGCAGGTAAAAGTATAGTAAACAGTACGATAATCAGCAGCAAACAATCCACAGATCAATATCAAGAAATAGTGAAACAAACAGCTAAACCACAATAGGAAACCCTCTGGGAAGTACTCATATCCATACCCTCTGGTCCTACATGAAATGTTCAATCAACCCTCTAGGTTGCACACTCTATCTAACTACTTTAGTTCTTTATATGATTTTTTTACGACTCTCTAAGGAAGTGCTCACAGTCTATCCCCTTATAGTCAATAGTAAAGTAAAACTCTATGAGGAAGCTCACACAGTCCATTCACCACATAGTCTAAGGTAGTTATGGACTCTCCGAGGAAGCTCACATGTCAATTAACCTTACAGCCCTGTGGTCTAAGACTCTCTAAGGAAGCTCACTCGGTCAATTCCCCATATAGCCCAGGTCGTTCAATTCATACAAAGACTCTAAAAGGAAGACCATGTAGTTAATCCCCTCATTGACTAAAGTAATCAAGGACTCTATGAGGAATCTCACTTAGTCAATCCCCCTTATATCCAAAAGTGCTCAAAGACTCTCTCATGAGGCTCACCCGGTCAATTACCCCTATACTCTTCAACCCCAAGTTTTCATGGTCATGTTTAATTAAACGAGCATAGCAGTTAAATATAGCAAAAGTGAACCTATAGAAATAATTGGCTAAAAAGTCTACATCATAATAATAATTTCATATTACAACTCTCCATCCTTCAGCAACAAGCATGGAAAATAGGCAAGGAAGCCAAAGTCTAAACCGGACCAAATGGTCGTAAACAGAAAAATGCATGTGAAAAACACATCCAATGCATTGAAATCAACCCAATTCATATCCAAATATCCTCTACATAGTCATAAAATCATGTTACGCAATAATAGGGGTAAAACAGTAAACACACAATACCCCATTCACGGGTATTGGTGGAATATGCACATAATACTCAAAGAATCCGAAAAGAAAGGCACAAACCACCAACCATGGGGTTCGAAGTTCAATATACTTGAACCATGAAGCATGAGTCTCCCTGGAACATCGTAGATCTAAGAAAATGTTCAAAACATTCAACCCACGATAACATATAAAAGAAGAGGAATTGGAAAACAAGGCTCATGTTGAAGAGAGAAATCACGGATGTGATTCCAATGCAATCAACGGTGTTTGAATGAGAGGTAGGATGGAGGATCGGGACCTCAGAGAGATGTCACAGACGTATGAGATCTCTCGATTGAAAACGACCTAGAAGAAGGTTATTCTTTCCATTAGACATGACCCCGATGTGTTTAATGAAAAACAAATACTCTGTGTGTACTTGTTGTTTCCATACTCTGCATTAGGTGGCCTCCAAGTCACTCCCACACAGCCATGTGTGTGTCTACGACACAGCCTACTAAGAAAATAAAGTACAAGGTGTGTTCTCATAAAGTACATAGCGTGTACTTAGATGATTTTCAGGAATTCCACTTTTATCCAAAAACAACCAGAAAGGAAAAAAAATACCTGAAAAGATTGTCTGGGTTCTTATAACGAAGATCAATCATCAATGACCAAGGGAAACAATTTTTCAATCAGATAACATATGATATTATTTAAAATTATGGGTTTCACAACAAAACATCTATAACTTACCACGGAGCTTGATATGTGCGGAAGGAAGAGATAGTGTCTCTGGTCTTCTGTTTTCCCATCTCTATTGATACAATATTGATGATGAGGAGTCGAACTCTGTGGTTCTGGTGGGGTTCATCTAGGGGAAGTGCAATAATCATTGGGATCTGGTTTATTTCATTAGGGGGTGAAATATTCTTCTTGTCCAGGGCCCTCTTGTTGTTCATACTTTGAGGGAAGGGAACATTGCGGCAAACGTGCTCTCCAACAAAGGAAGTTCCAATGATTAATTGATTATTTATAGTGGTTTAGGATCTTTAGCTGATGATTGTATGTTCTTTGTGAAGAATCATTCCCTAGGAATCCATTATCTTTTCCCTTGAGGATTTTTTGAACCTCAGGCAGTTTGTTTTTCTTATTCGATAATAAAATAGTTAATTTTCAGTTAAAGTTCCCAACTAGTAAATTAATGGTGTATTATAGAAAATTATCAAAAAACTAAAAATATTGGAGCCAGAGCCTTCAATACATTTTATGGGCATACCTGACAGTACACAAGACACCTATATATTATCCCTTATCAGTTGATTTATCAAAAAAGTTATCATCTAATAGTGAAATTGGAGAACCATGTATATTGAGTTATTAAACAGGTGAATTTGGATTTTAAGAGTCATAAAAAAGAGACTAATCATCAGTTATGGGAGCTGGAAGAAATGAAAATAGAATCTTTTGAAAATTTATTAATTTATATAGAAATGACCAGGGTGGAACACAACAATCTGATTCACCCAAAGACCATTAAACCAAGGGACCAAATTCCACTCTACTATTGTAGACTAAATTAAATGTCAGGTATTCTTCATTCTAGGTGGGAAAGACCTTTCATTGTTACTAATTTTTCTCCTTTTGGTGGAATTACAATCAATGAAGTTGAGGGAGGACACCCATTCACTATAAACGGGAAAAGTATGAAAAATATCAATTGAATTTTACCTAAATAACCAATGGATGAGCTCCAAATTATCTGACCCATATTATGATTTCTTCTCATGAGTAGTGGTCGAGACAACGACATTAAACAATAGAGCTACTATGAGGTAAATAGAGTTTTACCATTTTCATAGGATTTAGGATTCAGCTACCTCTTATATCACCCATTTGAGCTTTAATGGAATTATTCTTACACTGGTATGAGATTGTATTTATATTTTCAAGGACTATCAAAGAAAGAAACCACAATCTAGTCTCAGACATTTGAGGAAGAGGACAATGATTCATAAAAAAGGGTGTTCACTATTATTATTTATCTTTCAAACTCCCTATATATTTTTTCCAACAACATGTTTTGAGATTTGAAGTTGTAATTTCATTACCACACTAGAATTCATGTAAAATTGACTAATCTAGGATATATGAGTTTCGTAGGAATCCTATGATTCTATGTTATATATTTCAGTGATAATGATATTGAATGAGTACAATGGAGAGTGGGATGATTAAATAAAAACATTTATATTTAATAGAGGGATTGTGATTTAAATTAATCAGTTGATTCATGTAAATGAAATTTCCAAACCATTTTTCTTTAATTGACTTTTTAAAATTTATGTGAATTTATTTTTTATTATTAGTCATTCTATGAGTGAAGGTCAAAATTTATATTTCCATTAAATAGAGGATTTCTAAACTAAATACTTTCTTTTTATTCTCGAGCATATTTCATGAGTGATCTTGGGACATGTCACTGAATAGAACTATCATTTGAAATTTTCAAATCTATTGCTTTAATAAACAAACAAAAAATTATTGAGGCATCTTTGGAAAATTCATTTTCTTTAAAAAAAAATTAAAAAATACTTTTTTAATCCATAGAAACTATTAATGACCATTTTATGTATGAGAAATATTTCAATCTATTTTTATCCATTTCATCCATCCTCTTATTAATTGCATGATATTTTTTGGATGAAATGAATGGGTGAAGGGATTCATGCTGATTGCGATGAAATACATTATAATGGAAAAGTGTTGGGTTATGCTTATGGGTTTTAAGAAATATATTTGATTAATTCATTATACTTCACTATTTTTCCCTCAGTAATTTAAAATATAAAATGAAAAAATGAACCCAAAAATGAGTAAAATACTTTGTGATTTGGGAAAACTAAAAATAACTGTTACCATATCAATGTTTTTTATCATACGTGGTTCTGTGGTAGATATGAGGTTAATTCTATGAATATCATTCAAAAAAGAAAAAAAATAAATGAAAAGGTTATTTGAAAAAATGTATAATAGTATGGAAATATTCAAAACTATTTAGAAATCATTCATTATGCTTTAAATTTAATCAAGATATTTTATTTGATGTATTGGAGAAATGAGATTTGTTACCATTTTAAGGTGAGAATTTCATGAAACTTTTATTTCAGATATCATGATTTAGGCTTTATGATATAATACTCCTCCATGAGACTTAATTTTTATCATCAATTCCTACTAACCTTGGTACTTAGAGACATTATCACTTAAATTAAAACACCACATTATTTTATATGATTTTTTTCTTTACAAATGGTTGAAAGTAGTTATTTTAGATGACTATGAATAAGGAGTATGATCGCATGATATGAGGATAAATCAAATTGAAATTTATCATGAGAGGTTAGTGAAAATATTAAAAAGTTAGGAAAATCATGATTTGTAATGTTTATATGCTAATGAATTGAGGAACATGGATTAATTATAAACTTTTTTTCAATATTTTAAAATATTAAAATTAAAATGCATGATTTCTTTGTTTCTTTGAAAATGAAAAATTAAATTGATATTTTATGTGGAAGATTGGAAAATTTTATTTAACATTGAAAGTTATTTTATATAATCACATTGAAATTAGAATATTTGTTACATTGGTTCCTTATTTAATTCCTATATTATATGTTATGATTATTGTAAAAAAATAATTTAATTGTGGGGTTATTTGACAAAAATAAATGTTGTCTCTATTTTGAATAAAATTCAGTTAATTTTTTTTGATGTCCTAGAGACAGAAAACATTTATAGCATGATGACCCCCCAAACACCAATATGAATTTGATTAAATAGTGTACAATAGTTCAATGATTTACGCAATGATATAGGTGGGTATCATTTCTTTTGAAATCTATTTTTCCTTGAGATAGAAGGATTCAATTTCGTACTCATACTGCACTAGTTGGTATCTATCCATGTACATGTTGATTATTATCATTGGATGTGTCTTTTACATAACTAGAGGGTGTTATCTATGTTGATAATGGAGAATGGGATGTCTAGGATAGTTGATATGGACCTATGAATTTTGGGATAGATAGAGTGGTATCCTAGAAAACTAGTATCATTATGAGTTAATATAGAATTTGTAATATAAAATTCTACCCTATTTTGGATCATTTCAAGGAAATTTTTTCCGATTTCATTTCAAGATTACCTCCTATAATTTAGCTGGAGTACAAGAATGGGATAGTTCTAGGATCAGTGCCAGTTTCCATTCAACCTTATCCGATGGAACCCAGAGATCTTGAAGAGCCAAATGAGTAGTTTGAAGATTTAGAAGATAAGGATTTTAGACTACCCATTACATTTTCATGGGCTTCACCTATCCTATTCACTAAGAATTTTGATTGTACGAAAAAGATTTTCATGGATTCTCATGGGATTGATTATATCATAATAACGAAATGGTATAAATTTCCATTCATAAAACACATATTTGGGAAGCTTTAGGGAGTGACGGGTTTCTCTACATTTTGTTTGAGTTTGGGATACAATCAGGTGCATGTGAAACCATCTGATAGACCAAAACATAGTTGATATGGAATGTAAGAGTATTTTTACATTCTATTTGGCTTAATGAATGCTCTTATAGTCTTCATGGATCTAAGGAATTATGTTGTCCACCTGTATTTGGATTTATTTTTGGTATTCTTTGGGGATGATATATTATTTTATTCCCATACTAGACACGACCATGAAAAAGATCATGAGATCATAATGAATAAATAGATAGAGGACTGGTTGAATGACAATCACAACAAATTACACTTTTGGATCAATAAGGTGCATATCTTGGGTTATGTAATAGTAGAGGAAGGATTATATTTTGAACTAAATAAGGTGATAGAAATAGTTTCTTAGGAAAACCCACATACGTCATTGATGTACGTAATTTGTTTTTGGTCGATGTTTTTTACAAACGTGACTTTATAGACTTCTCATGACACATAATAGCTCTCACTGGCTTGACTGAGTATGTTATACTATTCATACAGTAAAAATCTTATGAGGAAGCCTTTGAGAAGATGATAGTGAACCAAACACCAGCAATGGTGTTTAATTTTAAAGGGAAATGAATAAGCAACACAGCTTATGGAGGGTCCTATTTAATAAGATTCACTAAGTGTTCCATGATATTCATAGGAATACTATACTAAAATCCTTAATAGTGATGTCTTATATTCTATAAGGACCGAAGATGAGGCACCTTTATAATATGGAGGTCATGTTTTTATTGGAAACTATTTTATTGGAGGACCCAATGCTTGGTTTAATCAGTGATAGGGATGAGGTATTTCACATTAATGGATGCATCTGGGTTCTTGTAGACATATTTCAGTAGATTATATTAGATTATAATACCTCCGTTTTGGAAATACATCATAGTTTCAACAACATGTATCATTATTTAAGCCTCTTGTATTGGTGATCGGTGATGAAGATGCATATAATGGGGTTTATGCCTTTATATTCCACACGTTAGTAGGCGAAGTAGGAACAGTGGTATCAAGAGTTGGTTTTTCATTTGTTACACATTCATGAGTATAAAGGTGATGAAATCACCATGGAAATCATGATAGGATTACCTAGGTCACCCCAAGGATGTGAAGATTTATGGATTATCATTTACTGGCTGACTAAGGTCTCGCAATTTCTACCTATCGTTGAAACCTTTTTTATCTTCTAGGGAAGTTTTATATCTAAAATACTTCAAAAATTAATGCCATTATCCATTATATAATATTGGATTATTATGCATTATATATTCCTTGGTTGTGAAAGGGATTGTATAAGTACCTCAATAAATGGGTGGTTTTGAGTACAACCTTCCACCCAAAGATCAATGAGCAGACTGAGCCTATGATTCAGATTTTGGAGGACTTGCTCTGAGAATGTGTCCTTGATTTTGGAGGTTATTAGAAGAAATATAAACCTCTTTGTTAGTTTTCTTATAACAATATCATAAATTAACATACACTTATCGATCTATATGAGGCCCTATATGGTAGGTCATGTTTTATGCCTTTATGATAAATAGAGGCAAGTGAGGAACCACTACTAGGACCCCATCTCATTTGGAAGACTTTAGAGTAGGTATAGATTTTCCAGAATAATTTGGATATATCTCAATCCAAGAATAAATATTAAGTCTATGGTTACCACCAACCTCTGTAGTTTTAGGTGGGATATCTAGTATTTTATAAGTTTCACTTATGTTGGGTCATAGACATATTTGAAGATGGGAAAGTTATATTCTCATTAAGTCAGAACTTTTTTTATCTTAGAGGGAGTCATGATAGTAGACATTCATTTAGACTTACCTCAGTATTATAGGTCCATCCATGACATCTTTCATGAATCTCAGCTTCCCCATTAATTTTCAGACACATCTCATGCTTTTGATCTTGAAGATGTAAAATTTGAAGAATATTACTCCTATAAGGATTATCCTATTAGGATCATTACTCTAGGCATGATGGATCTGCAAGGTAGATCAGTTCCTATGGTACATGTTTTATGGAAGAACATTTGTGAGCTAGATGAGATCTAGAAGAGATAGGATGATGTGTGTTCTTATTGTCTTGATCTATTCTCGGATGACTATTTACAACCATCAAAAGGAATACTCTGGGAGGAGTTGCTTTAAGGATGGGATATTGTAAGTTCTCTTATTTTCCAAGAGGTATAGATGTATTAATTTTATATTATAAACAACTTTTTTATAATTGTAACATGATTAAGAGGATAAGGAGAAGTTTGAGCGCATATTGGACTCATTCAGATCCTAGATAACATGCTTTTTGGAAATGCAGACAGAATCTCACGGTTAGTGCATCGCTAGTGATTACAATGAGATTCAACCCTACTGATGCCAAAGTTAACCACATAGGGGGAAATATTTGGATTTAACCATGCGCCATATTCCACATGTCCATTTGGGGTTGTTCAGTGGACTAGATGGGGCTGCACAGTTTTTCCAAACTATGTGCCCAGGGTTATACCCTTAGTGCATCTTAAATAGTATAGGCAGAAAGTTTGGTATAGTATTTGGAAAATCATTTATAAAAATAGTGAATCCCATTAAAATTTGGTTTAAATGTACATTTTTCTAATATTTCCTTAAAATCACAAAACCTATATTTCCATTTTTTTCTCCAGTAGCTGATTTCTTGGGAGATTCCTCCTCCTATCATCCTGTGGATTTGGGATTTATCTATGCCTGAGCTATGATTTCATCCTCATCAATCATTTTTGGAAGAAAACCAGTAATAGATTCAATTGGTTATGTTCCTTTATTTATCTTTACATCCTTGACATTGTTTTGGTGTGAGCTAATATGCTATATTTTCAAGGAATTTGTCTATTTTTTCAATTTCCCCCGTTATATTTCAAATTTAAATCTAATAACCCATGAGTGTTCATCAACCAACCTATTGTAGGTGGTATAGTAATTTTATCATGAAGAAGAGTAATTTAAAAACATGCACCATCGTTCCACACATTGAAATTTTGACACATTTGCTTAAAATTTTAATTTTAATTTATCTACATTGTTAACCATGATAGAAATATTCCATATACTCACTATTATGGTTGCAGGTCCCCCGCCTCATCAAGTGACACCCCATAAAAAGTGCTTCAGTGATTCCCTTGAATTATTAAATGTTTATCTTTCTAAATAACCTTTTATGTGGTCTTTTATTAAAGACTAAATTAAATGACTTACATTAATTAAACGGGAGTGATAATTTGGACCACCTCATGCGAATCCTATATGAAGAGGGGATATTACCTTTAGTTTAATGGTATGTCAAATGAATTGTAATTCGTCCACTAGATTGTATTAAATAATGGGAAACCATTATTTTATAACTATTATTTATGGGTATGAAATCCCTAATATCTATGATACAAAGGAATTGAATCCAATCTACCTATTTTACTTGGGCATGGTGGTCCACATACACAAGACACTCGGGCATAGAGTCCCATATGCAAGTTATATATGGGAATGGAGTCCCATGTAAAGGTAATAACCAATCATGGTTTCTCCAATCAAATGTGATATACTGACATGATTTCTATAATTAAATGTAATAACATGCCATGGTGTCCCATATTGGGATACATGGATAGAGTGACCTATATGATTCATGACATTAGGGAATGACATCCCTTGACATTCAATGAGACTCATATTACTATCCATAGTCTCCAAAGTTACCCCTCAAGTCCTATGTAGTAGTAGTATCTATATATATGGCTATAAACATCCATAGGTATCTATAACATATATATAAATTTTGATATATATATATATGTACAAATATTCACAGTTTCAGAGATATCTCAGCTGAAGCCCGAGAAGTTTGGGTCACCCTGGTATCCTTTTAGAACTACGATCGACATATTTATAGTTTATATTTATGCTTACATTTTATATATTCACTCTACTAATTTTTAATTCACTAGTAGTATTTTTCAAGACACCATTGGTGGTGGACTACTAAGAATATCTTACATCCTCTCAGGCCATTGGTTAGTACCCAAAGAGGACTTATGGATAAAGGTAGGTATAATGGGAAGTTTTTCACTATGGATGTATGATTCTCTAAATAGGATAGAGTATAAGAGTAGATGAGCCAACATATTCTCATAATATTAGAGGAGATAGTTTTTTTCCTTTTTTCATTTGGTATAGAATGGTGTATATAACTAAAACTCTACATCATGTTATCCATTTTTTATGGAATAATGAAATTATCATCATTCTATAATTGATATTGATAATGTTTCATCTTATTTATTATATATAGATGTTTTTTCTTCAATAGTTAATTATAATATTGTTTCGACTACTTACTATTATTATCAAACTTTTTGCTACACTCTGATCATGATGGTATAGTCTATCCACTAAACTACCTTGAACCATCACTTCTAGTCAGAAACCTCTAGAATATGATTAGGATTACTTGAGGTCATGTGGTGAAATAGGTTAAATTACATGTAAGTGAACTTGTTCTTGGAATCTCATTTGACCTGACTAAAGTTCCTACATAGTTTCAATAAACTAGATATTCCACCATCAACTTGATTCCTTTTTTATTCATTGAAGATAATCATGTTTATTTAGGATTTGAGGAAGAGTATAAGCATTATCTGAAATCTAATTTGAGAATATTGAGGGATCACCACCTTTTTGATATATTTTATAAATTCAATTTTTGGATTCATAATAATTCTTACTAGTGTCTATGTGAATTACCCACTAAGAACAATAAAAATCCTACATCACAAACATTATAAAGGATATTGGGATAATATACTTGTTACCAAATAAAATAATTCCTTTATAAGTGAGAGAAAATTCAATGATGGACTCATCACTTTATAAAGAATTAATGATCCTTTTGATATCATCATCCATTTTATTCTCTTGACGAATCAACTAGAGAAGAGATGATTCCAATTGTACGCTAGACAAAAAAAATACAAATATCTTCTTCCATAAAATTAAGGTGAATCTATGAAAATATTCCCATGATTTCCCATTAATTATTCGAATTTATTAAAACCTGAGAAGGTAACCTCCCACTGAGAGCATCATTGATAACATTCGACTTTATTTGTTCGTAAGTGATATTGAAGTAAAATTTTTGAAGTTACACCACCCATCATATCTTTCTAAGGTTTAATTCTTTCTAAGAAAAGATATAACCTAAAATATTTTGATAATAATAGACTGTGAATGTTTTATAAAAAATGCAATGTAAGAAACACCTAAGATCATGCATAAATAATTCAAGTTCTAGGTCATAAGTGGGGTAATTATTTTATTATTCCAAAGTTGATGAGAACCAATTTATAGAGATTAAATACTAACATGAACCATTTAAAATTAATTATATTGCACCCTGATAAAAACTATGGTTCCTTGTTACGAAATTACTAGGATAGGATCTAGAGATTTTTGAAATTATATGTACCATGAGAGATACTTGTTTCCTAGTTATAGAAGACTATGTATGATAGCATAGGTTACATGAATGATATTACACCTTATGATATAATTAGGTATTATTTTTATGGAACCCTCTAGGATCATAGGCTAGATGATTTTCAATATTCTCTAAGTGATACTTCACATTCCTTTTTACGGAATTCTTTAGATGAGTTCATTTGAAAATTAAAATTTACGAGTGATACAAGGGTATCCTCATTTTGGAATGCCATGGATTGGGACATATAATTAATAGTATTACATTACTCCTTACTTAATACATGTGTTCCTCATTATGTAACTTTTTGGATGACATCATAGGAAAAAATACCTCATGCTTCTATATTAATACATATGACTATTGTGATCTCTTAATGATGATTATTATACTAGATCATCTTGGATTTGTAACTAGGGTCCTGGACCAAATAATTTTATTATGTTCAGATTCGTGTGACTGCCCAAAATTTCTCTGTAGTTTATAGAAACTCATTCATGGACACTTGGTCTTTTGGACATGGGTCCTAAGGCAACATTATTGCTTTCAACCTTACTATTATGTGGATGTCTTGGCCTTACACCATGGATTCTCGTTTTTGAAGGTATATATTCACATATATATCTTTATAAATATATTTTTACATATAGAAGTAGTCATGTTTATATATATTCCATATTAGGAAAAAGTAGGTGAGGTCATCCATGTGTTATTATGGAACTTGAGCTCAAATGATTTACATTTGATTATTTTATAGATTATTATAATACCTTTACAATGTTTTATTTTTAAATCATATACTGGATATCATTAAACAACATTATTGGTGGCCTAATAAGTATATCTAACAAACTGTTTGTGATACCATTACACAGAGGTACCCAAATAGACCTCATTGTGATAGATTTAGGATCTTCGATATATGCTTTTTTGTTACACTAGAACATGGGAGAACAAGAGAAAAAGGCTGATCTGGAGATCAGGAATCTCATGGAGATAGACTTTTTGATTTTGTTCTTTACCATGTGTATTTATTATTGTATCACATGTTTTATGTATTTTTATCGTACATAGTATCATTCCATGGACATGCATGGTTGTATTATTTGGTGTTTTGAGTTTAATCATTATTTTTTTATTATAATTGATTATTACATTCTTCTTATATATAGTTTTTCATCTACTTAAACTATTGTTTTCTTATATATACCACTATGCTACTCAGTTCATGATATTAGAGTTTCTCCACCATACCATCATTGGACCCTCTTACATTCTTCTTATATATTGTTTTTAAGCTACTTAAACTATTATTTTATTATATATACCACTATGATACTCAGTTAATGATATTATAGTTTCTCCACCATACCATCATTGGACCCTAACTTCTAGTCAGTAGCCTCTAGCGTACAATGAGGCATGATAGAGGCTATGTGACTAGCTCGATTGGGGAACTCTTTAAGTCTATCCTATTATAGGATGATACAATTGGTTTTAGAGCCTTATTTTACTTTATCATATTATTTTAGGATGGTTTCAAATAGTCTAAGAATTTTTTAGTGATTAGTAAATAGTATTGTCTATTATTGATCAACCCATGAATGGGGAAAATACAAAGTGGCATTGGATGGGATTATTCTTCAATATATTCATTATTATAGATGATTATTATTTAACCTAGAGTGATTAATGAACATTAAAGCAATTACTAACTCATGATACTATGGTATTCTACCCTTAGACCATAAGGTAAATATGCATCATTATATGAATAATTATAGGCATATAGAGATTCATGTGTCATTCCATGTTGGCTGTATTCTTATACTGCATGATTTTTGTGATATCTTCATTATGTGCATAAAATTTTTGTGTGATTATTTATCATTCTTATTAGTATACCATGTTTAAGTGATTTTTATCACACTATATTATATACCATACTTTGTTATAAATTTCCATTTTTACTGAAAATTATTTCCTTGAGATAAAAATCCATGAGAATGTAATGGTGTATGTTTGGTTAAATAAAATATATGAATCAACCAAAATAGACATTTTTCCACATAACCTGCTGGTGGAATTCTCTCTGACAATCTGATTATGACATGATTGAGTCATGGATAATTTTTTGCATGGACTAAAATGTGAATGGTTCCAATTAAACAGGTGTTAATTATTAAATTTATAAATTGTATGGGAACTATTTAAATTAGGAATTTTGATCTATATAATTGACCCATTATAATTATGGGTTGTAGTAAATTTAATTCCTAGTGTAAATTATAATGGTATCCACCATTTTAATTTGAGGATGGTAATTCATCTAACAGACTCATTAAATAAATATAAAATTTGATAAAATCTTAACAATAAATGATGAAATTACTAACTAGTTATATGCCAGATTCGACCCAATTATATTAGTGTTGACCAATTATAATTTTGATATAGATGTGACTCAACCCAAGTAGGTCAATCATGATGCTTAATTCATACTAGATGAACCCACTAAGGGTGTTTAAAGGATCTTAAACAAACTAAATGTGTTTGTGTTTCACATAAATGGACCCAAATTTTAACGATGGGACCCTAGTAAGTGGACATTATTTCTTATATGATTTAACTATTAACCCAAGGGTGTATACTCAATAATAATTGGATTGGTTATTTAAAGTTTTAGTAGCCACTTAAATGACATTATGTATAATGGTATGGTGGAAACTTACTAAATTAGTGGCCTTAAAATTTTTATAACCTAGCATTCTTCTTTTGAACATTATTATATAAGGATGTAGTTATGAAAATGAAAATCTAAACCTAAAGGGTGTCTTCCTATATCTTTTAGAATTGAAATTTAATTTAACCAATCCATGTATTATAATATTTTTGGATAAATATAATTCAAAAAAAATAAATATATAAGATTAATTTCAAATTTATAATAGGATTTTAGGAAAATAATATTTCTTGAATGGTGGTTATAATTATCTTCTCAGTGTTCTTTGGGGTATTAGTTAAATACATCACCAAGAAAATTTTCCATAAGATAGGTACTTGTTGGTCGCAAATATGGAATAATTTAGTGGAATAAATGTACCCTTAGTCGTGTTCATATGTTGATCCCTCTCTAATGGTAGTTTAAATATTTCCCTAAGTGTTTCCTTGGATGGGAACATGATTTTTTCCCATAGACTACTTCTTATATCCCATGAAGCTAAATGAAAGGTGATGAAGCCTAGTGATCTTTTTTAGTGTGAATCTAATTACAGAATTGATGTCCAATGTTAAAAAGTAAGGGGATAGCTAGTTGTTTTAATTATCATAGAAAGTAAATCATTCCTCAATGTGATGTTGAGTTTTCATACATTAGGTGCCATCAAGGCACCGTTGTCCTATATAGGACTCTTACTTTCTAAAATGACTCCCAGGTGGAATGGGAGGACATTGTGTAAATTGGGCATTATTAAAGATGGTAAAATCTTGTAATGATTGTGTTCAATGTATTATACATTCTTAGTTCATGGTAAAACACTTATTAGGTAACATGACTCTTTTCCTCTTCTCAACTGATTGGAGAATCAGTAAGTCATCATCTAGGTTAAAATTTATATAGGGAAATTTGACATTGGATATTAATATTTTGTACAGGCCATTGGATATTTGGATACATATGGATTATATGCCTATGGATAGTATAATATAGTGTGTCATTGTGTTGATGGAATATTGGGGTAGTATGTGTTGATATAAGCGGTACCCTTCATGTTAGTAAAATGGTATAGAAAACATTATGTGTTCAGTGGAAATTGTTTAAACTCTAATCTTATAAATATTGATTATAGGTCATCTCCAAGGTTGAGTGACCTAGTCATTAAAGGAAACCTAAATTGTCTCTATTCTTGGGATAGTGTTGTAAAAGTATCGGGTGTTGTGACACAATTATCAGTTTGGTTTTGGAGTTCATGTCTTATGTTAGTGACATCTGTTTGCATGGATCGACAGAGTTTCCCATATATGTGTAGATTAAATATTACCTAGTATGATTTAAAGTGGGTGATTTTCATCTTATATTGTGGTTCTTGGAACAAGATTGTTGGAAAAATATGTAACATATTTCCAATAGTGTATGGATCATGCACCATAATATAAGATCCCATTATCAGTAAATGATGACTTGTACACTCCTACGGGGGGAGCATCATGTTGAATGTGTTTTTGTGTGTCCTTCTATAGAAATGGAATGCAATTATAAAATACTATTTGGTGTTAGTCATTATTACTATTTAAATCACATGATTCATTACATTAGGTTACCTAGTACATAAGTTGATAGTTTATATAAAACTTGTTTAGGTGTTGGGATCGAGTCTAGACACCAGATTCCGGATTGTAACGATCAAGGAAGTAATTCTTTTGATACATTTGGTTTCTTGTAAGGTGTCATGATGATGAAATGGTTGGTTGTGTAAACAACCACATAAGACACCATTTTTCAGGGATAGAATTCTATTTCTATCCTTAAATGGTTATATAATGCCTATATTGTGAGGGAATTATGGTTGGTTAATGACGTTGTGTTGGAATCTACAATCGAGCCCTTTTGAAGGAGGTCATTTAGAAGTGGTTTGACTATTATTTCATATACATAGTTGTATATGGTTGGTTGAAAACCATCTATGGGACTTCATCATGGTTATGAAGAAAGTGTCTCTATCCTTATTTGTTATCATTAATATCCATTTAGTGTAATCATTGATTATTGATGATAAATCCCCTTATCTTGATGTCATCTAGGGTACACTAAGATATTGTCAGTTATTTGTAGAGATAAAGAAAGAAACTAAATGCCATGGTCACTTAATAAATAGATTCTCGCAGTGTTGTGCTATAGTGGCATGGATGTTTATAGAGGTGTGGTTATCTTGATTGGTACATGGATTATAGAGTAGTAAATCCTTTGGTGGACTCATGGATATGAGAATATTATTTCATATAACTACAAGGAAAATATCATTTTTGTGTTCATCCAGTGGTTCTAATGTGTAAGAATCATGGAAATGTACCGTTTTCTAACCTATAAACTTAGAAGTATGGACTACCTAGGATGAGTCCATAGACTCTAGTAGAAAATTCTGATGTTACCCCAACCTAAATTTGGTCTCATTTGATAAAATTATAGGGTGAAAATCCAAATTATTTGCAATGAAAGTGAAGAACATTCCTACTATGGCATGGAAACATGACTGAATTATTTGCTAGATACATCACTGAAAGATAGTTACAAGTTTTTTGAGCATGGTAAAATAGATATCAGGGATACTTGGATAAAAGGAAACAAGTTAAATTTTTTATGTGATTTATATTAGATAGAGTGCTTCCATAAATTTTCCACTAGGAGGGGCTCAAATTAATTTTCTTTATTTTGAATAAATGTTTTCACTATGGAACCACACAAGATACATCATCTAGATGATATGAGTGTATTGAAAGGTCATATGTGGATTTTAATAGAAAATATAACATGAACTAGATAAATCTTGTAAATTGGAAATATATTCTTAGATCAGTTGTGAATCATTCTCAGAGAATAATTAGAAAATAAAGTGAATTATTACATAGGAAATTCTTATGGTGGAGGTACCGATACTCATAATTTAGCTATCAAAGATAGAACCTATATTGAGGAGTTACATGGGATGAATGGTCAAAGATATTACATCATGATCATTTTTATAGTTATAAAGGATCAGGAAAATGTTTTCTTGATATTTTATTGTTGGAATGTGACAATTGGCTCAGGTATTAATAGCATGTGTACCGTATGCTTAAAATGGTCTGTGGAGGTTCATTGGCATTTCATAAATTAAATGCGACCATTTGAAGAAAAAACTATCCAACCAAAGTAGTTTGGGTGAATTTTTTCTTATTCCACCAGGGTTCTTAGGGATAACCAGGGAGAATGTGGAGAGATTGTAAGATGTTATGTTTCGAATTGGAAGAAATTTCTAAGGGAATTTGAAAATATTATTTGGTGAATGGGATAAATATTAATATAATATTTGGAATGTAAATATGAGATTTATTTTTTTTTAAGTGTTTTTTTTTTTGAATAATTTTTAGGCTTAAGTTGTGTCTCAGGATTTTTGATTATTTTTTGGGTTGTTGGGAGTAGAAAACATCATTTTGGGAGAAGTATACATTGGTGTATAGTTGGCGTATAATGATTTCTAACTTGGTATCACAAATTTTGCTCCTAGTTTTCTATAGGAACATGGTTTCAAGGAACCATATATCAATCCATCGGAAACTATGATGCCTAGTGCAGGCTCATAGAGGGTTTCACATAGTTTTTCAAAGTATACACCTCAGGCCACATGGTCGTGCGTGGGGACTATAGTAAATTGTACAGGTGGGTGCATGAGATATGCTTTGTTGTAAAAATCATTCACCTATCCTGAATTTTTATTACCACATTGGTGGTGGAACCACATATTTTGCAAATAATTATCCAAAACAAGAGGCTAAATTAAGATACTCTTACAAGTGGTAAAATGATGATTTTCCCCTTAACTCCTATAATTGTTTTTACTCCTTTTCCTAATTATTTTCCCATGACAACTTCTATACAAGAACCCCTCCATCCTCCACTCCAATTAAGGGATATCACTTGTTTGAGGTCTAAATATAATGTCTTCAAGTGTGTTGGAAGCCTCTTGATGACTCTACAACTCCTCACTCTACCATTATCATTTTATCTTATAATATTAAATTTTATTAAAATGTGGTCTCATATTCTCTATATTGTGGGTTTTTGTTAATTTCATGGATTTATCACAAGTCGGCTAAAAACAAACCCAATATTTGATGGATGAAGTATCCTTACTGTGAGTTATTTGGTCTCATGATTTTACTTTAAATTCATACTTTTTTATAAACTGTGATGTTCAGTCATGCACCGGGATTTCCTTCTCTCACTCTAAAAATTTGAAATTAACACTATAGAAGTTAATTACAAAAGTTAAATATCCATTTTACATTTGATTTCACCATTGGATGTTTTTCTTCTCAAATATATCCATCCCATTGGGAGTTTTGTCTTAAATGGTATGTCCTTTAAGCCACATCTTGAATTAAGACACCCACTTGGGGTGTTCTGTTAAATTCTCATAACAATGAATCCCAATTGATATTTAATCATCTGTTAAGGTGTGTATGGTTTTATCCCTCAAATAATGTATTTTAATTCTAAATTAAATGAATTGAAATGAACCCTTTACCATTTTCTAATAAAACCACCAATGAGGTGTGTTGTATTATATACTAAAAAGGGTCATTTAAATGGTGATATTTTAATGGAAGGTGACATTATTTTAGGCATACATCTATTTATTTATAATTAATTTCTGATAAATGTAACTCTTATGTACATAGACATCTTTATGAAATTATTATTGGATTATATTTTAAAAATGAAACTAAAAATAAAGAACGAAATAAGTCGTGATAATTTAAATTTTCAATGATGAAACCAACGGTGTAATATAAAATTCTAATATGCAACATGTAAAAGGAATTACACTACTCTTTAGTGAAACTTGGGTTTATTTTTATAGAATTCTGATGCTGGTCTCATTGGTGGTTTGATTTAATTTTTCCCATGACCGATACTAGTTTCCTCATTATCAAATATTTTGGATGGACTCATAGGTTACATGAATTATATTATTCCTTGAGTGATACTTGGGTGTCTTTTTTATAGAGAACCTCGAATAGGATCCTAGTCTAGATCATTTTCCTTACATACTGAGGGATACATATTTTTCCTTTTAACATAACTCCTTGGATGGAGTCACTGGAAAATTGGATGTTATAAGAAATACATGGATTTTCTCATTATGGTAATATGTGGATAGGCTTATAGAATAAACAGGGTTTCACTACTCCTTGGTTGATATCAAGGATTGGACAGGCACATTGGGAATATTATTTATTTTATTTTCATCAATTAATACAAACAAGTAGTGGTATCTCTTTATGATTGTTATTATACTAGGAAACACTGGCTATGTACCTCATGATCTTGACCAAATAATGGTATTATATTTAGATACATGACACTACTAGGAATTTCACTATAGTTTAGAGACACTCATTCATGGATTCTTGGGCATGTGGCCATGGGAATTAAAACTTATTTATTACCATAACACTTACTAATTTTTAGATATCTAGGTATTGTGTCTTGGATCCTCACTAGTTATTATTTATATATACATATATATTTTTATATATATGATAATATAAACATGTGGGAATGTTCAAAAATATTCAATCTTAGGATGAAATAGGTATGGTAATCTAGGTGTTCTTAAGAAACTTGAGCTCGAGTCATTTATATTTATTTATTTACTACCTTATTAATTTACATACACAATTTTATATTTTATACTCATAGACTTGATAGAATTGATCACCATTGTTGGTGGCATACTAAGTACATATCACACACTATTGTGGTCAAAATTTTATTACGATACCCAGATAGATCTCATAGTTTCATGGATCATATCATGGATTTATGATTGTTCCATTACACTTGTACAATGGAGTATAGGAGTAGAGTACTATGCTAGATATTAGGATTCACAAGGATATATCCTTTAGTATTTTTTTATCTTTTGGATTTATTATTGTGTCACATTTTATTTATTTATTTCTTCTTTTGTATTATATCATCACATAGACATGAATGGTTGTATAAGTTGGCATTGGACAGTTTATTCATTATTTAACTATTTTCAGTCATTGTTTTCTTTTGATTCTATATTATTTTTCAACATATTACTTCAATTTATTTATTGTATATACAACAATAATACTCTAATAATGATGGTATATTCTCCCCACCAGACCATTATTTTACCCTCACTGCTAGTCAGAAGACTCTGGAGCATGGGTAGGTGTGCTTGAGGCTAGGTGAACAACCTTCTTGGGGAACTATTTTTGTGGATCATGGGATAGAACGTTACACCTATCAGGTTATAATAATCCATTTTCTTGAATTAGATTTCAACTTCTAGATTTATATTTTAGTGTAATCCACATACATGTTACCCTTTTTCCTTAGATTGTAGAAACACAATTTCCAAATCACTCACCTTTAATTTAATTAATGTTTGGTGCTTCACGATTTAAGAATTCGATGTTAGTCCTTTCTCACAGTATTTTGGTTTCCTAAATTTTGAAAACCTCTTATTTATTATTCAAAAAATATGTTCCTATATTATAAAAACCTTGATCCAAAAAAACATCTTGAATATACATGTTATGTTTCTCTCTATCTCTTATGCGTTTCTCAATAATATCATAAATAACATCTCTATTTTTCGCTACATTACTTTAATAGAGTTCCTCATTTAAATAACCAATCTACATATGATAAATATGGGGATCATGTGATTTGAATTTGAAACTCCCACTAACTCAAAATATCTATTCGACTACCTCCTATTCATCAAAGGATGTTATAAATTCACCTTATCAAATCCTCTAAAATGCTTGACATCGATGATCTTAAACTCTTTCATAAATAAAATCTAGAGTATTGAGCTTTACATCATGAATTTTGTATCTTTGAGAATCTATCTTACCATCATCCTAATTTTTTTCACTTGTCTTTAAGTAAAATATATTAGAATATTTCCACATTATAACTTGGGTACAGTTCACTTGAAATCTTACAACATTAGATATACCATTGTCTTCACCAACAACACCACACAATATTTCCATGGATTTTGAAATATCAAACTCATTCTTCTATTTATCTTGAGATTCCAATATTCATTCATCAATTACCACAATCCTTTTTTGAGATTAATTTTTAGCATCTCATTAACAAATGATACCTTTAAATCACCTTATCTTTCTATAATCTAGAATTAGGTTATTTTTATTTTCACCTAAATTTTAATGAAGTTATCTTCTTATAAAATTGACACTCAATATTTTTTGATTCTGTGTTAGTCAGAGTTCTTATCAAATCATAGTGTTACATTTTATCTTCTTAGGTTCCTCCACATTATCAACACATTGATCAGTCTTTCAAGACTATAAATCATTGACTTCATTATCATTGAAATTAATCCATATAACTGACTACATTTAGTTCTTTAATATTTAGTCTCACTCAAGGTTGGTCTCCTAACTTCGAACACTTTAACACTTTATCACTGTGTGTGATCAAGGTATCTTTCATTCATACTATCTTCTTGACGGCATAATATTAATCATCCTTTGAGGCCAACTATTAATCTAGTGTCTTAACATATGATTATTTTTCCACTAACCAGGATTTTGATGATATTAAAAATCCATGACCCATATGAGAATCCATAATTTTACTACTATTGCCTTTGTTAAATCTCCTGGAGAATTATAGTGGATCCTTAACATACATTGATGTATTTACCATTGAAATAATATCATATAATCATCCAATAAAAATTTATAAACCACTAAGATAGATCAATTTTCATAATCCTCATAGCTACCTTATTGTCTGATAATGGAAAAAATATCATTTATAGAACATAATTTGGTAATATAATTATTAGATCCCTCAAATCCTCAGTTTGGTTAACTAGTGACTCTTATGTTTCATTGTGTAAAGACCCAAAAAATTCAAGGAAATTTTTTTATTAATTTTCTTTGGATTTTTACAAGAACGTAGTTTTTGACGGCACCTGATTCCGAGGCCCGGTGTGCCCGAAATCATTTTCGGAAGTTTGGCTCGGGTACGTTCAGTGAACGAACGAGCGGGTTTTTCTAACTTTTGAACCGGTGCTCGGAATCATATTCTAAGGGCACCGATGAAATGACAGCGCCGGTATTTTCTTAGAAACGCCTCTTCCAGAGTTTCGTTTGCTCAGGTGTGGTTTTTAAATTTTTGTGGTTAAGTTAAGAAATAAAATAAAGTGTGCGACAACTTTATTTTTATTTCACTTAAAGCCACTTGAATGCCACTTAAAGCAGCTTAAGCTGAGTTGATGCAGATACGGTCCCACCCCACAAATATCCTACCCCCTTGGTAGGATATTTTTGAGGTGGGGCCCGCACGAGCCCCACCGTTTCTTTTCCGCTAAGTAACGCCCCCACGAAAACTCGTCATTATGAAAGTCAACTGACATGTTTTCTTAAATTCTTCACGCACCAATTAATTGGATAATTAACTTCGTTAAAATAATTCTATGAATTAATTTAATCGTTTCTTAACCTGTTTACAATCCATTAGAATAATAATAAAATAAGACCAACGCACGACTTCTTGAGGATTGCTCGTTGAGAGGATTTTGACAGAAATTTTGTGCCTTCATCCTCCTTTGCGAAGAACGTGAAGAACGCGAAGAACGCGAAGAACGCCGTCACCCTCAGAGATCGACGACACTTCTTCTGAGACGTTCTTCCCCGCAACGATCTCCGATCACCAATTGATTGAGGTAGGAGATTTCGGGTTTCTTCTTTTAAATCTCTTTGTGGGTTATAACAACGTCATGGATTTAATTAATATAATTAAATCTAAATGTTCATGAACCTCAGAGTTCGTCGATGTGACACCGTATTCTGCGATGACGCGACACCCTTCCGCGATGACGTGACGCCCTTCCGCGACGACACGGCGCCCTTCCGCGACGCGACAATCGCCTCCTTCCACGACGATCAATTCCGCGAAGAACGCACGTTCGATGACTACACTGAGGTGGGGGTTTGTTTGTGAAATAATTTATATTTCCATTGATGTTCCACATAAAACAAAGAACCTGGATCAAGTGCAATTTCAATTTATTAAATTGTATCTTGTTAAATTTCAATATGATAATTTATTTCTTCCCGATTGTTATCACCTAACGCGTAGGGTGCGGGCCAAACAAACACGGCCCGACAATCCTCTGTAGTTCTTCGTTGATGTTTGGATTGGCGGGCGGCAACAAAACATGCCCCATAGGTGATTCGTTGTTTCCACAGTGAAGTATGGGACCGGGGAGGAGCTACAGCATAGACGGAAACGAAATCGGACCACCGGAGCATCTCCGGTGGCCCGCGGAACCCACCGGCGGCGCGGGGCGCCGGCGCGCAGGCGCCGGCGGCCGGAGGTGGCGGTGCCCCAGCACGCCGCCAGACAGGGCCGCTGCGGCTTCAGCCGCGGCGCCGGCGGCCAGCGGACCCGCGGCCACGTGGGTCCGACACACACGGGATGCGGCTTTGCCGCGTCCGCTGATCCAGCACGGCCCCACGTGAGTCGCGACTTCTCTTTCCGCGGGACTTCACGCCCTGTGGATCCCTTGCTCGGCCGCTCAGCCGAGCCGAGCCGACCCGCCGGTCGGGTCGTGCCCAACCAGGTCAGACCCGGACCCGGGTCGGGTCGACCCGGTTCGGGCCGACCCAGGGGGGTCAGGCCAGGTCGGTCCGGCCCCAGACCCCCCGTCTTCGGACCGTTTTCGGTCTTTTTCACGTATCCTGAGCTACGGGCCTCCGAACGACGCTCCGTCAGTGGCGATGCAATCCTTGGATCGAGACGGTCCTTTCGGTATATCACACTCATGGTTTCGGATTACTTTGAGTTCGGTCCGGTTGGTTCGTACACGAAATCAATCGGGCCCTCGGAGCGGAAACGCTCAAATCTTCAGCTTCGTACGTCCGATTGACGTCCCGTCGACTTTGTTGAATTCCTCTAAGTGAAACGGATCTTTTGGCTTACTCTGCCTAAGGATTGGATGCAAGTAGAGTACGGTCGGTTTGGTTTTTCCATAAAAACCAACTGGGCCCCTGGGGAGAAAAGGCCAATAACTCTCAGACCGGGCGTCCGATTGACGCGCCGTATGTGATGTTGAGTTCATGTTGGCGATACGGGACTTTGGATACATCAACTCTAGACTATGTGTCAGTTGATGTATCAGCCTCTCGGCTCGTGGAGCGGACCCTCCCGAACGAGCTTGCTGTGTGCGGGAACCCTAGAGCTGGCTGCGACTGCTACTGTGACGACGACGACTATACAGAGATCCTAAGTGGATTCAACTGCGACGATGCTGAAAACAGTACGGGGATCCTCCGTGATTTCGGTAGTGACCACTACGGTTCATCTTGGGATACGTCAACTCCGGACTACATGTCAGTTGATGCATTGACCTCTTAGCTCGTGGAGTGGACCCTCCCAGAACAAACATGATGTGTGCGGAAACCCTAGAGCCGGATTAGACTTGACGACTGCTGATCGAACAACTCGGTGTGTTAAGGATAGCCCAGTGGGGAGCGCTTGGTTGTAGTGGCAGACCCATGGCGGAGGAGCGCTTGGTTGTAGCGGCAGACCCGCGGTACTCAATAGAAGGACTACCTCTGGAGGATATGAGGCGGAGCGCTTGGTTGCAGCGGCAGACCCACGACGGAGGATCGCTTGGTTGTAGCAGCATGGGGGAGCACTAGGTTGTAGCGGCAGACCCACGATGGAGGAGCGCTTGGTTTTAGCGGCTGACCTGTGGTACTCAATAGAAGGGGTATCTCTAGAGGCTATGAGGGGGAGCGCTTGGTTGTAGCGGCAGACCCATGGTGGGGAGCGCTTGGTGGTAGCAGCAGGCCCACAGTACTCGATAGGTGGAGTACTACAGTAGTCCAAGGTGAGAGAGAAGCGCTTGGTTGTTACGGCATAACCACTGTACTTGATGGAGAAGGAGTTTCCCAATTGCTTTGGGTTAAACTTCTTGATCGATCCTGTGTGGGTCATTGCGGGGGTTAGTACCTACAGATCCTTTGTGGGTCCGACGGCTTAGATGAATCAGTGGCTACATCTGATCATCTCTATCGTTCCACGAAGTAGTATTTTTCTGTGTGAGCTGAAATCATGTTTTACTTTCCTTTGTGGATTGTTTTGTGTTATCCTGTGTGGATTTACGTTTTTCTTTCCTATTTGGACTGGGTTGTACTTGAGCTCAGATGTTGGAGCCGAGCGAGAATTGAAAACTTAGGTTTATGTATGGTCATATACCTAATCAGTGTCGGATGTTACTTCGTGAGTGTATCTTTCCTTTGTGGTTATCCTTTGTGGATTCTGGGAGACCTACGGGGGTCTCGGGGTCCCTACTGAGTAGCTTATACTCACCCCTGCACGGGTTATGCCCGTACTACGTTGTGTTGGTTGCAGACGACGGACAGCGCTGATCGTGGTGGAGGCTTGCAGAGCAGGACGGTACCTGGAGGTGGACCACTGGGCGGGACGTACTCGGAGCGGTCGGCTGGACCCAAGGAGCAGTGGAGGCCTTCCGTACCCACCCTACAGGTGGGACTTCCAGTGGATAGCTTGACGTTACGGCTTTACCATTCAGTTGTTGTTTCCCCTTTCGAGATGTACTTTACTGTCAGTTTGGGTTTGTATTCTGGCCCACTTACTTTCCGCACTTACTCTTGTACCAGTTTTTACATAGAGTTTACTTTTTCCACTTTCTTACTCTGTGGTGCTTGTTCACTTTACAAAGGCAATGCCTTCCCTTTTACCGAGATTTACGCCTTGGTGCTAGTCGCCAGCCCCTATCCTATGGAAGGCGGGCTTGGGGTAGTCACGGCACGGGCCCCGAGGATGGGTCGTGACACTTTGATACCTATTATGTAAAAGTTACTCTCACAAAATGTTGAAAGTATTATTCCCTCGACAAATATATGCCTCACCTACCTTTGTACATTCTATCATACTCCTCCTACAAAGTAACTTTTTATTATTAAAACACTTTCAAGGGGAAAGTGAGAACCCCCTCAACTAACCAGGTCATGCAGCAAAAGAAACTACAGACTTATCAAAGAAAATTTTAATCTATTTGTACTTAATTTCCCAACATAATTTCTAGGGCATAAAATTTACATGGATGTCTGGTTCATCTTTCAAGACATGTTTATAGTGCAACGCTAGATAATCATAAGAGTGATTGTACTCCTCTTTTATAATATTCCCTCTCTTAAACTCTCTAATCAAAACTCAGCCCAATTCCTTTATCTTTAGGACACATTTTGTTTTGGTAACCCAATACATGTTATTCCATTTAACTATTGGATGCCCAAAAAATCACATCTATATATTACCTTTTTATAGTTCACTGTGTAACTTCAATGATTGTATCATCTATAAGACTCTCCTTCCATAGGCTCATTAAGTAGATTCTGGTTAAGTATGAAACCCTCTTCAAAATTTCTTCATCCTCCATATATAATCATTCTAGAAAAAACAAATTATGGTAGTAAAATTTCATCATATTCAATTTCATATCCACACGCTCAGAGTCTAATTACCATTCATTACATTTTAGTGTATTGATTCTTCCTCACCTATTCATGTAGTCGATACTGCTTCTTCAATATTCCACAAAGATCAGAAAATATTCACTTGATATAAGATCAATAATCATAAAATATGCAAGATACTTATTAATATAGTTAAGTTTTCATATCCATCATCTTCCTTTGATAAACTTAAACCTCTTATTCTTCATTATATGTGGGGAACCATTTATTTAAATCATCCGTAGAGATCATCCAAACAACCTTAGTGGGTTTCCTCTAGTAGTACGATGTGTATCTATCGACATTCCATCATTTTTTCATCTTCTAGTGTATGAACATTAAATTTTTTATTCATTTGAACACCCATAGGTAGCAACAACATCATTCATCAATATCCTTACTAAGTGACTTCCCTATAATCCATTTAAAAAAATAAAAATCATCATCTTCATAACTCATTGGGTTTGTTAAGGTTAATACATATTTTTTACAATGAAGTAATTATACTAAATAAAACCTCAATTGGTCTCAACCTACTAGACTTGTCCCATTGCCTATAAGTAGGAATCATTTACCCTAAAATCATTTTTCATCAATACCTAGGACTATAAAAACTAAAATCAATGGAGATAAAAAAAATGAACACATGAAACTGTCATCAAGACTAGGAATCATTGATAATAGGGAAGAAAAAAATTATAATAACATAGAAGTTACCATCACCTATTATCAAACCATTCATAAATGACCCAACAGAAAAAAGGGGGATATCAACCACCTTTACCTGATTACACGAGATAATCATGAAAAACATCCTTAAATTGCACATCCATGTAGTAATGGAAAAAAGCTATTTGAACTCAATTGAATTGAAAACTAAACCAAACCTAATTAAAATGTTGTTTTTTTATAACAGTTTAACATTTGATGTGGATTGACTAAACCCTTACATTTTATGTTATAGTTCATGACCCAAACCTAATTTAACAAGATAAACTGAACAACACCCTTTATAAAATGATAATAATAATTTAATTTTAAAGAATAAAAAATTTTAGTTTTAATATATAATTTGAAATTTAAATCTATATTTTTCAATTTAATAATAATATTTAAAAAATAAGAAATAATATTCTAAACATATCACATCACATTTCATTCCCTTCCTCCCTTCCTCCCTAACAAAAACATTTATTCCCCCTCCCTCTGTTGTCCTTCCTTGATTCCCTAATCAGAAAATCCTTAATCAAATATCCCCTCACTCTTCTGATACTCCCCCAATCTATGTCCCTCCCCTCTCCCAGTGTCATAGTCCCCCGACTCCAATTCCATGCCCCCACTATATTGTGTCTTGTCTCCAAAATTATATTTCATTTCAATACCCTCACTTTAACCCCCACTATTGTGGTCCCCACTCACTATAATACAACCCTATATTCCCTAAAAGGGTATCATTCCCCTCCTTGTTCTCTTTCGTAACTCCCTTCACATCCCATCATTATCAACAATCAGACCCTCCTTCTTCTGCTCCAGATTTCTAAAAAAAATTCATATTCCACTTTATGATGGGGAGTTTCCTTTTCAATTAGTAACCACTCTACTCAAACCCCACAATGGCTCTATCTATCCAATACTGGTAGCCCAAATCAAATCTTATAGTTTGGGTGGACCATATTTTTAGGTTTTTCTAAAAAAATTTACTATTTATATATCAATAAATTACTGCATTATATTTTTTTTCTTTTTCTAAATTTCTATTAATGTTTAGGCTTTTTTTATTTCAATGTATTTTTAATAACCAATATACTAATAAAAAATATGATTTTGTTATATTTTTTTGTTTATTTACGTAATTTCAATTGTGGAAATGAGTTATTTTTTTATTATATATTCCTATATTATAACAATATATTGGGTGGTTTATATCAAATTCTTATTACTGATTCTCCTAAAATATGATCATATATTTTTAGATGTCGACACTTCTGAATAAATAGATTAAATTGTAGACCAATATATTTTAATATTCTAGTATAATGATAACCCAAAAAAATAAATGGTCACCCCAATGGGGCTCACACTTTTTGTAACATGACTCAAAATTCATTACGTATTTTTATTTTTGTTCACGTTTCTTTATTTTCATGAAACAAATTGAAGATAAATGCACAATTCAATAAAAAATCAAACATGACCATGTTAATTTTTTTGGTAATTGAAGATTTCATAGTGTTGTTCACGTATAAAAGATTTTATATTTCACAATGTAATTGTTTTTAAAAAGAAAACAGTGAAAATCCTCTCTGAAAAAATGATGTAGGAGATGAAATTTATATGACTTTTATTTTTGTGGTTCTGATTTAGGTATACGGTTTTCTGGTGCCATTTTTCAGATTGGTAGTTATAGTTATTTGGAAGACAAATTGATACTAATTTTTTTGGGTTATATTTTCTTTTATTTTTCTAAATGTTTAATGTTTTTAATGATTTATCTGTATTTTTGGACTAAATTAATCTCATTTTTTTATTTTTAAATAGAAAATATATAATGAGGTTTATTTTTGTCTATTATACAATTTTTTTAATTTCATAGTGAATGAATACTATTTATTTTGTCATTTGGATTTTAGATGTATTTTTGGCACCCATTTTTAACATTATTGTTTTATTTTTATTAATTTTTTGAATATATTTCCTTTTTAAAAAGGTATTTCTTTATAATTTTTATGATTTATGAATTTATTTAAATAATAATTTCATTGTGTGTTTTTAGCCCTTAAATGTAATATATTGAGGTTCATCAAATTTTAATTAAATCATGGTATTGAGTGCACTGCAATGGGATATATGTTATTTCTATGTTTTCCAATTATTTCTTATTTTTTTATACTATTTATCTAAATAAAATAGTAAAAGGCTATTCAGAAAAAGGGGATGTTGGGTATCCAATTTATATGGGAATTTTGATGATTTTTGGACATATATAAATGTTATGTATGTTATTAAATGAGTCATTTATGTGGGAAATTGAATGCTTGAGATTATATTTGCACTATATTATCACTTTATAAAGTAATTAATATTGTTTATATAGTTTTTTATTATTTTTTAAATTGAATTTCCTCTTTTACCTTTTGTTTTTCCCTTGATTTGATTTGTATATGTAATTGAAAAGTGATTTATATAATCTATAATGTTTTAAAGGTGGTAAAAGAACATCATATTCAGTTAGTTATCCATTTTTTTGTTATAATTATTCTTGAATTTTGATAAATTTATTCACTTCATCCATTTTATTATTTATCATTACATTTAACTTTTTTAGTTTGTTTTTTTAATAAATAATTATCTTGATCTGTAATCTAATCCAGACCAAATATCAGATTAATGGTTGTGAATTTTTTTATCCAAAAAAATCCTTTATTAAATGGTTTGGTTTTATACGTAAAAAAACTAAATTAAAAATTATGGTTTGGTTTTTTAGTGAAAACTTAACCAAACCAATCTACACCTACCCCTACATCGACAACACCACATAGATCACCATTGTAGCCTTGAACCACTACCCACTGGTAACTTTATATCCACTATATATCATAATATTAAAAACTAAAAAATCAAGAACCATATGAACACCACTAAAGATGAATTTTATTCCTCCCAAACCCAAAAATCATCTAAAAGAGAAACACTCACCCAATACGAGCCTCATGCAATGTAATCTCCTTGGGAATCCTCCAGCGCATTAATGGAATTCCACCTCCACCTTAGAAGTAATTCTAATAATCCATTCTTAATATATACTATATAAGAATATCATAGTGGAGGTACTTATAGATGTACATAATATGAGGACAAAATAAAAAGGTGGTATTAGTTTCTAAATCCACTACTAAAGGAACACACAAAAATAGAAAAAAACCAAGAAACTATAAAGCAACCAAAATTGATGAATGGATAAAAATATACCAAATAAGGGTTCGATTCTGATGCGGTTCACACTAATTAGATCCAATGTCAAATTTTTCCACCATCACAGTCCTAAAGAACCATAAACCTTATAATTCCTAACAAAAGACGGTGTCTAGAATTGGGGTTTAGGTAGAAAGATTACCTGTGGAGGAGGATGAGGTTTTGGATATGATAATCAATCATGAAAAAAGTCATCTACATCTAAAGGATCTAACATGAAAAATAAAACAATAGGGATATAAAACATTAAAACTGAAAGAAGATGATAAATCCAATATAAGAATATCCATGGAAAAGTGGAATGGAGAAAAGTAAGAGTGAACTCATTTTTCATTATATGTAATGTGTTTAAAATTAATCATTTTAAACTACATAATAGAAACACAAAAAATTAAAAATGTAAATAATGCATATCCCTTATTTCCAACATTACAAAATAGTAAAATTAAAATTAAAAAGATTTCCTAATTGTAATTATGAGACACCAAAAAATTTATTAAATTTAGAATAATATATTATATAAGAGTGATCTTCAAAATATGAAATGTAGATAATAATATTGTGAACTTCACCATTATTATTAAAATAAAAAAAAATTGAGATGTTTTTTAAAACATTATTCCTTTAATTAATAGGATTCATTTCTATTAAAATAAATAAAATTATTCCTAATTCAAAAAATGAGAAACTATTTTGAAGGATAGATTCATTCATTATCCCCTCTTTGAGTACTCTTTCTCATTGATTATATTATTATATAGGTTTTTTTTTCTCTCATTTTATTTCATGTTTTTTTACATCCTTATATTTTTGGATAGGGTTACTTTAATATCATGTTTTAGTAAATGTTTGTTCTCTTATTGACAGATTATTTGTAGGATTTTCCAATTATCATATCATTTGATACAGACATATGAATGTAATTTTCCTTTCTCCCTGGTTGTCATTATATTTTTTATTTATGTATCAATCATTTTTGATTTCCTTGTTTTGTACACCAGTTAAATAAACAGGCATCAATGGTTGTCACTATTAAATTTAGTTTTATGCCTCATTTATAGTGGTATTTTTAGGTCTTGATAATGGTCCTTCCATCACAAAAATTGTATTAGTATATCCTTCTTTATACAACTGATATTAGATTCTTCAGTGAGACCATGTTCTCTAGTAGTGAAGGATGGGTAAGAGTTTTTTGAATTTTGTTTCATTTTCAATAAGGGATGGGTTTGTGGTTAGGGTTGGTTGTCCTGGTACTTGACCTAGTTTCATTTTGGGTTTCTATCACATTTTCCAAGTTCACATCATCGTTATTTAGTGTCTCATTTATGTTTTAAATTCTCCTTCCTCTTGTGTGTGGTTCAAATTTTCATGTCCTTCAGATCTTCTCATACAGTAGCTAAGGGTCTAGGGAGTCGAGTATGATTTTCTCATTAGGGGAGGCATGTCGAAGCATGGTGGAGGCCTCTAGTGACGATGACAATAAACATAAAGACTCTATGTTTGGTGACTTTGGTGATTATTCATCTCCTATGATTACATTACAAGGATGTGGGTGATGTTTTAAGAGGAAAACATGTTTCTATATTTCTCTAGTTATCATTGTTTGGTGGGTGTGTTTTTTGGAGATTCCCAGAAATGGTGTTTTGGTATCCATTTTTTGTGGTAATTTCATTAGGAACCAGTATTGGTGAGGTAATAAGTGATGAAGGGTGTGGTGTTGGGTGTGATTTTAAAAGATCCTCATTGATTACATAATTTCATATAGTCCTAAGGTTTCACCAGGGCCAAGGGGCACATTTATTATAGGATTCCAGATTTTCCATATACTTGGGGTCTTTCCAATATTGTGTGGTTCTATTTAAGTGGTTTTTGGAATTTTTTAGTGTTTCTTTCATGGTATTATTTGTTATCCCACTACACAACTAAAAGTGGTGTTTATAAAATTCAAAAAAAATATTTTGGAAAAACTATTTAAATTAATAAATAACTTTTATGGTAATTCTTGAAAGAAAACATTACTGGAAAATATAATATATTATTAGGAGAATAAAAAATTAAGATAAGTTAGGATAATCATAGGGCATAAAAATGCCTCAAAAATTATTAGGTACATAAATAACATGGAATTATTTGGATCATTTCTAAGATAGGGACTAGCTATAACAATTATCCTGAAATCATTCTCTAGTAGATCTTATAAATTCATTTCATAATTATATCATTATTGATTTTTAAAATCATTACCTAATCTTTTAAAATATGTTGAGGATGGTGAGTAGGACAAGGAAGGTGAATAAGATATATTTCCTAAATCACATTTTGTATATGAATGAAAACACTCTATAATATTTTATTATTGAGTAAATTGTATGTCATGGTATTACTTATACCTCCAAAAACCATTTCAATCATAGCATTTGATTGGTGGGAGTTGTAATGCATAATTATGCCAATATCTACAACTACCTATTAAATCATATTGTATGATTGATATAAGTCTTATTGTATTGGTGTGGGTATGTTGATTCCTTGATACCACATTTGATATGTATGTCAGTACCTCTAATATTTCTATAAACCATATAATATGATTTATTTATAAATTATATGATACATGATTGGCATCAAAACATGAAGAGTTAATGTTCATATTGTTCATCCATTATGTATATTATTTAATGATGTATTACGTTCGATCTAATAAGATGGGGAGATATATTAAAGAATTCAGGAATTATTGGGATGGGAAATTAACACAGGAATTATAAAGCATCAGTTAAAACATAAAATTTAAACGATCATCCTCCGGTACTAGAAATTGGGTACCTCTATGATATGGTATGTGTGAGGCTACCCATAACTCAACTGATATTAACTTGCTTCAAATATCGTTTCCATAATTCTCGTTTTTACATTGAGAAACTATCATATCATAGAGGATTAATAGATACATACAGAAATGAGATGATACAGTATATAGAGTCTTGTAATTCCCCTACACATAATGATCTTCTGACTCAGAGTACCATGTGAACTAAGGAATACTTAACCATACACAGTAAAGACAAAAACTATTGAATTATACTTTTTTAATAAATTTGTGTTTGATTTCATTTTATACTCCACAAAACTATATCCTTTAATTAATGAAGTGGGTATTAGTAAATGAGACTATTGGTTTCAAATGTTATATGATTATTGGTCAATGTGACTTTTGGAAACAAAACTCTTTATGTTACTATTTTTTTTATAAATACATGTGATCTGGGTTAATACAGAAAGATGAGTAGATGGCCTCATCTAGTAAACTCATCTTTATGAATCCCTTCTGTCAGAGCATGGGAATGAGGTGGCTTCACTGCGATTTGCTCTAGACTAAGCCTCAGCCAAACTCCAATATGTAAAGCTTGAACGAAATCACCTAAGGGATAAGTTAAAGCTAATAGAAGTCACCACTTGGGCAATATTGTCTGAGCCACCCCAAGATTCAATCACCATAGCACACCTGACACTTAGGTCCTATACTGGTGTTATAAGGGGCCATGTAACAAGGCCTTAGATACTTTTTGTAATTCCTTAGTATAAATAAAATTTTATTTTCTTATTATGGAAAATTTTATGATTTTCAAATGTTTAGATAAATATAGGATGAAGCTCCATATTATTGATTAATTTTGTAAAAATGGGTTTTTAAATGTTTTTGTATACATTAAATAATTAATAAAGTAAAATGATTTTCAAAAAATGGTCTTCTACAGTAGTGATCAGTAAGAAATTTAGAGTCTAATAAGATCAACATGATTTTTAGTAAATAGTAAAATATGAATAGTGAAATAGACTTATGAATGGTATTGAATAGTAATGAATTGTAAATCATCCAAAAGATAGAAACTTCTCCAATGAATGTATAAATGTAATGTAGACATCTTAAATGTTAAAAAACGATCATAGTATAAGTTTTTATATTTTTGTATGTCATAAATACTTTATTTAAAATTTTATAAATACTTTTATAATTTAAAATGGAAATTTATTTTCATAAAATGTAACTATAAATTTTTAATTTATTTTCTTATGGTTATACGATAATTTTATAGGACCTTGATTACTTTTTTAAGGTGTTACGAAACAAGTTATCGACTTAAAGTTAGTTATTTGGAATAAATAATGATTTTATTTAAAAAATAAATTAAATAATATTTAGAGAATTATATTCGTAAAAGGGAGTTCATTTTTGAATTCAGAGCATCGATATTAGGTTAGGTGAAATTTTTGGGATTTTTTTGAAAATTTGAATTTTCTATGAATAGTAATGAAATTCAGTTTTCAGTTTTTTTTGTTTAATGACATTATTGATGATTTAATCATTCTGTAAAAAATATGGTCAACTTGTGAATATTAATATATGTTATTAGGTGTCCCATGTTCCCAATACCATGGGAAAATACCATGGGAAAGCCCATGGGTTTTCAAATACCACCGATGAGGTGTCCCTTGGAAATTAATTAAATATTCTCTCACTTTTCCTATAAATACCAAGTCATTACCTCATTCATTTCCTTCCAAAATACTCCTAAATTAATATCTAGTCTCTTTACCTCCCAATTTGTCCCCCCAAGGTTCCCTCAAGCCTCCCAATGTCCCAACCATCAAATTTTTATGTTTCTCTTCAAGGTAAGGGAACCTTTCACCCTCCTCTTTGAAGTCATGACTTCCTTTATGTTATGTCTTCTAGTTTCCATTTCATTATGTAGGGGTATTTTATTATATATCTTTATGAAAATAAATTTCATTTCCAATTTATGAGATACCCTTTCTTCTCTCATCAACTTATTTTTCTTAATTATAAGCAACGATGTTAGGCTGCCAAATTTTCGAAAAAGAAATCGCATTTTCTCTTTTCTTTCAAGGTTTCTTTTCATGTGGTGTTTCATTAAACAACCTGATATTATTTATTTTTATTGATTACATCTAATATAAATAATTACATTATTTATGGGATACCCTTTTCCCCTCAGTTTTTATTTGTTTTCTTAAACCATGTTATATAGTCATCATGCTGAAGAAATTTTTTCTCAAAATATCTCTCTATTTTTCTCAAGAAATTTTCTTGTTTTATTTTTCTAATAAAAAAATATATTTTCATTTCTAGAGGTATTAATCAATACAAAAAATTGCTCTTTTTTATTTGGGAATCAACATACAAGAAACCCACTTTCCTTTTCCAAGGTTTATAAATGACATAATGATCATGTTTCTAAGAACTTTTAAAATTTCCGGATTTTGAAGTGAAACCCATTAATATTATTCTATATGGGTTATTTGTTAAATTTTTTATTATGATCTATGTGGATCACATGAAAATAAATACATGTTAAAGGTTCTCCCTCATATAGCTCCAATCCATTTGGTAAAGAATTTAATCTATAGAGAAAACAAGTTTCACGATACCTTAGAGAATAACTTTTGTAATTTTGATGACACCTTTGGGATGAACCTTCGTGATATGTTCATGTATATCTAAATTAAATGTTTTATCCACATATTCGTGTTATGGTTAATGTTTTTTCCATTATTAATTTCCTCTACTTCCATTTATCGTGTTTTTATTTTTTTCATCAGGTTCTTGTTGATTTCACAAGTAAAGGGATTCCCTTGCATTCTTTACTAGGATTTCTGCTGACCCTTTCCTTTGATGTATGCCTCTAGGTTATGAGATGCAATAATTTTACTTAGGACTACCTTATGATGAATCCATACAAGTGTATTAGAATAATGTCTAATTTATTCATGTTTTATTGTTCCGAATTTCCCAGACACTATACTTAAAATATCTATTGTTTGTAAGATGCAATGATATGTTATGTGATAATAAGGATGGATGTCATAGATGGTATCAAAGGATAGTTTAGTTATTTTTGAAAATTAGGCTACGAAAACACTAAGAAGAACCCTATAGAAAAGTCTAAATATATGAAATCTTCCTGGTGTTTCGGTGAGTGTTGAGTGACTGGTTTATCCAAAAAATACATCCATGTCTGGATATGAGCAGGTTGAGGCAGCTCTGGAACAAATGTAACTAGGAATGAAAACTATGACGGACTAGGCCTACGGTATCCTGGTACATGACAATGGGTGTTGCTTCACTCTTTCTTATGACACTCATAGGGTTTATGTTTGGTTAATCATAAACTTTTATTGAATCATTATGAAGGATTTATAATGAAATGTAATTGTTTAAAGCATGCAGTTTTAAGGAATATAAACCTTTCTATTTAAATGATTCGTAATTCAAATAAATTTCTCACTAAAGTTTTATTATTTTTAAAAATGGAAGGAAATAGGAAGAACAGTGAAAATGGTGACTGTAATGGACCATGCGTTGAAGGCCCTCTAATGAAAGTATGAATGGAATATTTCATGCGAATGATGAACCAACTAACTCATGTTATGGGTAATAACTTGAATCATGCTAAGAGACCAATCTAACGATGAAGGGAACAACTTTTTGTAGGGTCCTTTATTCCACAATTTCCACCAACCTTCAGTGGATCGACCGACCCATTGATTGCTGAACAGTGGATCAACTCTATAGAGAAGATCTTTTCTGTGCTCTGTTGTTCAGAGAAATAGAAGGTCACCCTAGCTATCTATCTCTTAGTGGTATAAGTTTATTAGTGGTGTGAAATAATTAAAAACATGAGGTCAAGAGTGAAGGATGAAGCTATGAAGAGGGAAGAGTTCATAGGGATCTTCTTCAAAAAGTATTTCCCTCAAACGATGTGAACGTGAATGGAGAAGGAGTTTCTCGAGCTGAAGAAAAAAAGAGAATAAATCTGTTGGAATCTACACGATGAACATTCCCATGCTTTCATGATACCCATCAATATTTTTCATGGATCCAAATGGTAAGGTTGATAGATTCTTCAGCGGGCAGAGGCATCATCTACAGAAGAATCCATCCAACTGAGATTATGATAGCTATGAGGAGATTGTGTGAACTATGATGAATGTCGAACTAGAGTTTGGTGAGATGAAATGGTCTTATAAATCCAATGAGAAGAAAAGATATATGGAGCAATGATTATAGAGGAGCTTCGATCAGGGAAGAGGAGTCAAGTAGGTACAAGTCCCACTTGTAATAAATGAGAGAACAAGCATTCGGGAAACTACCTATTCGAGAGAGGGAATTTCTACAAGTGTGGTAGATATGGCCACACTGCGCAGAATTGTTGTAGTGAGGTGAAACTGCAACTTCCCAACACTAAAGACAAGGGGATGATGGTGCAGGCCCTACCTGATTTCCAATGTTATGAGTGTGGACCACTTGGGCACTTTTCCAATCACTATCCAAATCCTAGGGAAGTGGTGGGGGAACGTCATCAGCCTCAGCAACAGCCAAGGGAACAATGTCGTAATTTTGAAATCACAATGGGAGAAGTTTAAGTGCCAAATGATATTGTGGAAGGTACTCTTGTTGTTATCTCCAATCTAGTAAGTACTTTGTTTGATTCTGGATCTATGAAATACTTTATTTCTACCATGTCTTCAATGAATTTAGAATCAAACCCCTATTTTCTAATAGTAGAGTTATCAGTCAAGACTCCTGGTGGGATTATCTAAGCATCATTAGTGATTAGAAACTCTAGTATTTACATTAGTGAGCACTATCTTTTCTCAAATCTATTATTCATTCCCATTCTGGAAATCGACATTATACTAGGGATGGAATGGATCTCAAAGTATAATGGTAAGATCAAATGTAGAAGCAAGGAAATCATAGTAGTCTTGAATGGAAAACCTACAGTTATCTTCCAAGGAGAGATATCTCAACCTGATCATTTTCGTGAAGAACCACTTATATTATACTTTATGGAGTTGATCATTGAAGAAGAAGAAGAAATAAAAGGGAGTTTGAGGATAGAAAATGTCCCCATCGTCTAGGAATAAATTGATGTATTTCCTAAGGAGTTACCCGGACCTCCCCCAGAAAGAGAGGTAGAGGTCTCCATTGAATTCATACCTGGATCCCACCCGATTTCAAAGACCTCATATAGGATGAAAAGTGTAGAGCTAGAAGAGTTAAAGAAACAACACTATGATCTTTTGGAGAGGGGTTTTATCTAACCGAGTGTGTCTCCTTAGGGAGCACCAGTTCTTTTGTGAAGAATAATGATGGATCAATGCAGCTATGAATTGTTTATAGAGAACGGAATGGGAACACAGGGATGAACAAATACCCTCTTCCAAGAATTGATGACTTATTTGACCAAATATTTGGGGAAAAATTCTTATCTAAGATTGAACTTCAAACTGGTTGTCATCAGTTGAGGGTGAAGAAAAAAGATATTTCGAAAACTTCATTCCGATCAAGATATGGGCATAATGTGTTTATTGTTATGCCCTTCATACAAACTAATGAACCTGCTATTTTTATGGATTTTATGAATAGAGTCTTTAAGGACTACCATGATAAAATTGTGCTAGTTTTTATTGATGATATTATGATATATTTCCAAAATTTTCGAGGATAATGAGGATCATAAAAGGGTTATTTTTCCAAATCTATGGAATTTGAGTCTTTTTTGGATGTTCGGAAAATTTAAATTCTGGTTACAACAAGTTTCTTTATTGGGGAACATTATTACCAATGAAAGAATCACAGTTGATCTTGCAAAGACAATAGTTGTAGAGGATCGGCCTCATCCGACAATAATAACTGAAATTTTTAGTTTCCTTGGATTAGAGGTATATTATAGGAGGTTTGTGAAAAAAAAATCTTGTCATTCTAATCCATTAACCATGTTAACTCTAAAAGTGGTGAAGTTCATCTGGATAAATGAGTGTGTGGAGAGTTTCCAAGATTTGAAGAATATATTGTTTACTCCGCTCGTGTTAACTCAAGCCTCAAGTGGAGAAGGATTTTTATTATTTATCTCTACATCACTAAATGGTCTTGGTTGCTTCCTCATGCAAAATTAAAAAGTCATTGCTTATGCATCTTCATAGTTGAAGACTGATGAAGAGAACTATCATATGCATGATCTCGAGCAAGATATGGTCATTGTTTTTCAAAATATATAGAGGTGCTATATTTTTGGGGAGAAATGTGATATATACACATACCATCAAAGTTTGAATTATATTTTAACAAAAAAGGAATTGAAAAAGAGATATAAGAGATGGCTGGAAATTCTCAATGACTATGATTGTTCAATTCATTATCATCCTGAAAGAGAAAAAAAAGTTGATGATGCATTAAGCAGGAAAGACCCAGTTGTTCTTTCCCTCTTAAGGATTCAAAGAGATCCTTTGATCAATGACCTAGTAAATATGGACAAGGGAATTATAAGGGAAGGGACATCGTCAACCCTAACCCAAATGATTTCTCAACTATAAATACTAGAGAAGATCAAGAATTCTCAGAAAGAATATCCTTTAATAAAGAAGAAGCATGAGGCTGTGAATGATGGGAGGTTTCCCAAGTTCAATATTGATCAAGAAGGTGTTCTGAAATTTTGAACAATTCTATGTGTTCCATCTATTCTGGAAATAAAGAAGGACCTCATGGATGAAGCTCATAGCTCTAATTTCTCTATACATCATGAATGCACAAAAATGTATAGGGACCTTCGTGATCATTATTGGTGGGTTAATCTGAAAAGGAATATTTTTTACTACACTTCAAAGTGCATGGTATATTAGAAAATGAAGGCAAAGCGACAACTTCTTAAAGGGGTAATGAAACCACTACCCATACCAACTTGGAAGTGGGACAATATCACAATGGACTTCTTCACCAGTCTCCCTAGAAATTCTAAACGAAACAATGTGATATGTGTTATAGTGGACCGCCTCACCAAGACTGCCGAATTTATCTCCATTTGGGAAGATTTACCTCTTGATCAACTTTCCAGGATTTATGTGAAGGAAGTTGTAAGGCTATATGGAGTTCCCCTTACTATCATTTCTAATTGTGATCCACGATTCACATCAAAATTCTGGAGAAGTCTTCAACATGATCTAAGCACTGAATTGAATTTCAGTATTGCCTATCACACCCAAAATGATGTTAAGTCTGAAAGGACTATTCAAAAACTCGAGGATATGCTGAGAACATGCTCAATAGAATTTAAAGGTGTATGTGATCAACATCTCTCTTCAGTTGAGTTATCTTACAACAACAGATTCCACCCGAGCTTTCAAATGGAACCCTAAGAAGCTTTATATGGTAAGCGATGAAAAAATCCTACTTATTGGCATGAAGCTAGTGAGAGAAAACTTCTCGGGCCTGATCTTGTGCAAGAGATGACAGAAAAGGTCAATTCCATCCATCAACACATTAAGGCATCTAAAAGTCAGCAAAAGAGCTATGATGAAAACCATTGAAGGGACTTAGAGATTGATTTTGGTGACAGTATATTTCTTTGATATTCACCTTAGAAGAGAGTCATGATGTTTGGGAAGAAAGGGAAGCTCATCCCTAGGTACATTGGCCCCTATGAAATCCTTGATCACATGGAGTAGTGGACTATCGGCTTGCACATCATCCAAATATAGCACAAGTTCATGATGTCTTCCACGTATCCCTCTTGAGGAAGTACATATCTGACCCTTCATAGGTACTAAATCAAGAGGTGGTACAATTGGAACATGACATCTATTGTGTGGAGCAGCTGGTGGAGATCTCGGATCATAGATACAAGGTTCTACACAATTAGACAACCCACCATGTTAAGGTGTTTTGGAGGAACCACAAATGCGAAGAAGCTATGTGGGAACCATATGAGTCTATGAGGCAGAAGTACCCACACCTTTTATCTTCTTAGGGTACGAGTTAGATTTTCAGGGATGAAATTTATTAAGGGGGCAGAATATAATGACCCAAACTTTTGAATAATATTTTTTTCCTAAATTTATGTGTTATTTCATTTTATACTCCATAAAACTATATCCTTTAATTATTGAAGTGAGTATAATTAAATGAGATCGTTGGATTTCAACTATTTTATGACTGTTGGTCAAAATGAAAATTGGAAACTAAACTCTATATGTTACAATTATTGTTTATAAGTAGATATTATCTTGGTTAATACAGAAAGAATAGTTGATGGACTCATCCAATAGACTCAGGCCGTATGAAGCCCATCTATTTGATCGTGGGAAGGAGGTGGCTACACTGGGCTTTTCCCTCGACCAAACCCAATCCAAACTCCATCATGTGAAACTTGAATGAAATCTACAAAGGGTGATGTTCAAGCTGATTGAAATAACCACTCGGGGAATGTTGTTCGAGCCTACCTAAGATCTTATCACCATACAATACCATACACTTAGGTCATATCCAAGTATAATAAGGGGTTATGTAACGAGGCCTTACATACATTTTGTAATCCCTTGGTATAAAAAATTTGTTATTTCTTATTATCGTAAATTTTATTATTTTAAAATGTCCAGATAAATACAGGATGAAGTTCCATATTATTGATGAATTTTGGAAAAAGGGGTGTTTTAAAATATTTTTGTATACTTTAAATAACTAATAATGTGAAATTATTTTCAAAAACCGGTCTTCTACTGTTCTGATCTGTAATAGGTTTAGAGTCTAATAAGATCAACTTGATTTTTAGTAAATAGTAAAGTATGAATAGTAACATACCCTTATGAATAGTAATGAATAGTTAATCGGCCAAAAAAATAGAAACTTCACTCATGAATTTATAAATATATGGTAAACATTTTAAAAGTGAAAAAACGATCATAGTATAAGTTTTGGTATTTTGGTATGTCATAAATACTTTATTTAAAATTTTATTATTAATTTAATAATTTAAAATGGAAATTTATTTTTCATAAAATGTAATCATAAATATTTACTTTATTGTATTATGGTTATATGATAACTTTATGGGATATTGATTACTTTTTTAAGGTGTTATTAAACAAGTTATTGATTTAAAGTTGTTTATTTGGAATAAACACTTATTTTATTTAAAAATTAAATTTACAGTATTTAGAAAATTATTTTCATAAAATGGAGTTCATTTTTGGAATTAATATCATCAATATTAGGTTCGGGTTAATTTTTTGTGATTTTTCTGAAAGAGTTGAATTTTCAGTGAAAATTAAAAAAAGTACAGTTTTGAGTTTCGGGTATTTAATGACCTCATTGATTATGTAATCATGATGTAACAAATATAACAGACATTGGAATAGTAATATATGTTATGAGGCGTTTCAAGTGGTAAATACCATGGTCCAATACCATGGGAATTACAATAGTTTTTCAAAAACAACTGATGAGTTGTCCCTTGAAAATCAGTTAAATATTCCCTCACTTTTCTTATAAATAACAAGTCATTCCATCATTAATTTCATTCCAAAATCCTCCTCAACTATGTTCTAGAATTTTTACCTCCCATGTATTCCTCCTATGGTTCCCTCAAGCCCACCAAGGTCCCAACCTTCAAGCATTCGAATTTACTCTTCAAGGTAAGGGAACCTTTCACCCTCCCTTTTTAAGTCATGACTTCCTTTATGTTATGTATTCTAGTTTCATTTTCCTTATGTGGGGGTATGTTCTTATATATCCTTATTATTGTTCATTTAATTTCAAATTGACGAGATACACTTTCAAATCTCATCAACTTATTTTTCTGAATTATAAGTGATGCGGTTAGGCTATGGAATTTTCATAAAAGAAATTGCATTTTAATTTTCCTTTCATGTGTCATTTTCCTATGGAGTGTCATTCCACACCATGATATTATATATTTTTATTTTGTACCTCTAATGTAAATGATTCATTTATTGATTGGATACCCATGTCCATTCTCTTTTTATAGTTTTCTAAAACCTTGTTATATAGCTGTTTTTCTGTATAAATTTTATCCCAAAATATCTCTCTATTTTCCTCATGAAATTCTCTTGTTTTATTTATCTGAATACCCAAATATTTTTTAATTTATAGAGGTATTCATTAATACATAAAATTGATTTATTTTATTCTAGAATCAAAATACATGAATCCCTCTTTCCTTTTCTAAGTGTTATAAATTACATAATGATCATCTTTGTAAGCACTTTTAAAACGTCATGATTTTGAAGTGAACCCCATTACTTTTATTCTCTATGAGTTATTTTTGAAATGTTTTATTATGATCTATGCAGATCACATGAAAATATAGAAATATTAATATTTTTCTCTGATATCAATCCAATTTATTGGGTAAAGAATTTAATCTCTAAAGATAACAACTTTCACGATACCTTGGTGAATAGCATTGGTAATTTTTATGACACCTTGGGGATGAACCATGGTGATATGTTCATGAATTTATAAATTAAATTTTGTATCCACATATTCATGTTATGTGTCAAGTTATTTTCATTATTAAATTCCACTACTTACATTTCTCATGTCTTTATGTTTTTCATCATGTTCTTATGTATATCACCAGTAAATGGATTCCCTTGCTTTCCTTTCTGGGATTTCTGATCACCCTTTCCTTTGATGTATGTCTCCAGGTTTTGAGACGAAATATTTGTACATGGAATGAACTTATGATGAAGACATAAAAGTGGATGAGAAGAATATTTTATTTTTTCATGTTTTACTATTCCTGATTTCAAAGACACTAGAATTTAAAGATCCTTTGTTGTTAAAATCAAATGAAAAGTTATGTAATAATAAGGAGGGTTCCCTAGTTGGTATCACAAGAAATTTTAGTTATTTATTGAAATTAGTCTATTAAAAATTAATTAATAACCTTATAGAAAAGATTAAATGTAAGAAAACTTCCTTGTATTTTGGTGAGTATTGATCAAGTGGTTTATCAAGAAAATACAACCCCATCTGGATACGAGTAGGTAGAGGCTTCTCTAGCACGGATGTACCTTGGATTTAAAACTCTAAAAATGAGTTTCATGTCTGACCCATGGTATCCTAGTACACGACAGTAGGCCTGGTTTCACTCTTGGTTACGACACTCCCGGGGGATAGGTTTGGTTAATCGTAAGCTTTTTTTGAATGATTATGAAGAATGTATAGAGAAATGTAATTGTTTAAATTATGTAGTTTTAATACATAGAGTCTTTTATTGTTATAATATTTTTAAAACAAATAAGTTTCTCACTAAGGTTTTATTATATTAGAAAATGGAGGGAAATAGTAGGAACCATGAAAATGGTGACCGCAAGGGACCATGCGCTGACATCCCTCCAATGGAAGAAGGAATGGAATCATTCATGTGAATGATGAACCAACTGACTCATGTTATGGGAGATAACTTGAATTAGTCTTAGAGAACAATCTCTCTGTGAAGGGAAAAACATTATTTTGAGTCCTTTATGGGTCAATGGCCACCAACCTTCAGTGGATCAACCGATCCATTGATTGATGAAGAGTGGATTAGCTCTATAGAGAATATTTTTCTGTGCTCCACTGTTCTGAGCAAGAGAATTTCACCTGGGAAATCTATCACTTAGAGGTATAATATTATCAGTGGTGGGAACTGATTAAAAACATGAGGCCAAGAGTGAAGGTTAAAGCTACGGATTGGGAAGAGTTCAGAGGGATCTTGTTCACCAAGTATTTTCCTCGATCGATGAGAACAAGAATGGAGAAGGAGTTTCTTGATCTGAAGGAGAAGGAGAATGAAGTTGTGGGAATCTACGAGATAAACTTCAAAAGGCTTTAATATTACACCTCTTTCTTTCTCATGGATCCAAAAGTTAAGTTTGATAGATTCTTTGGTGGACTGAGACCTCATCGGCTGAAAAATCTTGCCAACCAAGATCATGATATATATGAGGAGATCGTGAGAAGTGTGATGAAAGTTGAACTGGAGTTTGGTGAGATGAAATAGTATCATAAATAAAATTATAAGAAATGATAGATAGATCCATGTTTAGGGAGAATCTTTGTTCAGGGAAGAGATGGAATGTAGGTACAACGTCCCACGTGTAATAAGTGGAGGAAGAAGCATTCATGGAACTTCCTGCTTAGGACAGGGAAGTGCTACAAGTGTGGTATAGATGGCCGCATTGTGCGGAATTGTCATATTAAGGTGAATCCAAAAATTCCCAACACTAATGTCAAGGGAAAGATGGTACAGGCACTACCTGATGTCCAATGTTATAAGTGTAGACAACATGGCCACTTTCCCAATCACTGTCCAAATCCAAGGGAAGTGGAGTTGAATCCCCATAAGCTACAACAACATCCAAGGGAACAAGGACGTAATTTTTCAATCACTAAAGATGAAGTTGAAGCACCAAATGATGTGGTGGCATGTACTCTTGTTGTTCTCTCAAAGATAGCTACTACTTTGTTTGATCCTAGTTCTACGCATTAATTTATTTTCTACATCTTAACAAAAAATTTAGAATCAACCCCAGGTTTGAAAAAAGTTGAGTTATCTAATGAGACACTTGGTGGTATTAACCAAGAATTTTTAGTGTTTAAAAACTATAGTGTTTACTTTATTGAGTACAATATTATCAAAAATCTAGTAGTAATTCCCATGCTGGAATTCGACATTATACATGGGATGGACTGTCTGTCAAAGTATAATTCTAAGATAAAATGCAGAAGAAAGGAAACCTCAGTAGTCTTGAAAGGAAAACCTACAGTTATCTTCTAAGGAGAGATATCTCAACCTGATCATTGTCTAGAAAAGCCTCTTATATCCTTCTTTATGGATTTTATTAGAGAAGAAGATGAAGGGAAAGAGAGTTTGAGGATATAAAATGTCCCCACCGTCCAGGAATACGTTATCATATTTCCAGAGGAGTTACCCAGACCTCCCCTAGAAAGAGAGGTAGAGTTCTCCATTAACCTCATACCTAGATCCCATATGATATCAAAGGCCCTGTATAGAAGGGAAAATGTGGAGCTAGAGGAGTTAAATAAAAAATTCTAAGATATCTTGGAGAAGGGTTTATCCGACCGAGTGTGTCTCCTTAGGGAGCACATATTATCTTTTTGAAGAAGAAGGATGGATCGATGCAGCTATGTATTGATTATAGAGAACTGAACAGGATCACAGTGAAGAATAAATACCCTCTTCCAGGAATTGATGTCTTATTTGACCAACATCATGGGGATCAATTTTTCTCTAAGATTTATCTTCGATATGGTTATCATCAATTGAGGGTGAAGAAAGAAGATATTCCAAAAACTACCTTCCGATCGAGATATGGTATTTATGAGTTTGTTTTTATGACCTTCGGACTGACTAATGCACTGTTATTTTTAAGGATTTTATTAATAGAGTATTTAAGGACTATCTTGATAACATTATGGAAGTTTTTATTGATGATTTTCTGATATATTCCAAAATTCGCAAGGAGTGTGATGATCATCTAAGGATTATTTTGTAAACTCTTTGGAAGGAGAGGATTTTTGAGAAGTTCAGAAAATGTGAATTACAGTTATATAAAGTTTCGTTCTTGGGGCATTTTGTTTACAATTAAGGAATCACAATTGACCCTGAAAAGACAAAAGTTATAGAGGAGTGGCCTTAGCCTACAACAATAACTCAGATTTATAGTTTCCTTAGATTAGCTTGATATTATAAGAGGTTTGTGAAAAACATTTCATGACATTCTAATCAATCAACCATGTTAACTCCAAAAGGGGTCATGTTTATCGTGACAAATGAGTGTGACGAACGTTTTCTAATAGCTGAAGAAGAGATTGGTTACTACACCCGTCTTAACTCTGACCACAAGTGGAGAAGGATTCTTTATTTATAGGGATGCATCTCTGAAAGGGATTTTGTTCATCCCCTTGGAAAATTAAAAATTCATTGCTAATTCATCTTGACAGGTGAAGACACATGAGAATAACTATCATATGCATGATCTGGAGTTGGCTATGGTCATTTTGTCTCTAAAGATATGGAGGCACTATCTTTATGGGGAGAAATATTATATATACACAAACCATCAAAGATTGAAGTATATTTTCACAAAAAATTAATTGAATATGAGACAGAGGAGATGGTTAGAACTTCTCAAAGACTATGATTGTTCAATTCATTACCATCTCAGATGATCAAACAAAGTCCCTAATGCATTAAGCAGGAAAGGCCAAATTGTTATTTTCATGTTGAGGATTCATAGATATCCTTTGATCAATGACCTAGTAAATATGGACAAGGGAATTATAAGGGAAAGGACATCATCAAACCTAAACCAAATGATTTATCAATCGTCATTATTAGAGGAGATCAAGAAATCTTAGAAAGAAGAACCTTTGTTACTGAAGAAGATTGAGGCTATGAAGGATGGGGTGTTTCCTGAGTTCAATATTGATCAAGAAGGTGTACTTAAATTTCATACAAGACTATGTGTTTCATTTATTTCCGAAATAAATGAAAGTGGGACAATATCACTGTGGACTTCACCACTAGTCTCTAGAGATCTTCCAATGAAAACAATGTGATATGGGTTATTGTGGACTTTCTCACCAATACTTCTCATTTTATCTCCATTCGGAAAGATTTATCTCTTGATCAACATGCCGGGATTTACGTGAAATAAGATTTAAGGACGCATGGAGTTCCACTTTCTATCATATCAGATCGTGATCCATGGTTATCTACAAAATTCTGGAGAAGTTTTCAACATGATCTGAGCACTGAATTGAATTTCAGTATAGCCTATCACACACAAACTATTGGACAGTGTAAAAGGACTATTCAAACACTCGAGGATATGATGAGAACATGCTCAATGGAATTTAATGGTGGATGGGATCAACATCACCCTTTAGTTGAGTTCTCTAACAACAACAGCTTCCTCTTGAGCTTTTAGATGGAACCCTATGAATCTCTATATAGAAATTGATGTAGAACTCTACATGTTGGCATGAAGCTAGTGGGAGAATGCTTCTTGGGCCTGATCTTGTTCAAGGGATGATAGAAAAGTTCCATGCCCTCCAGCAACACATTAAGGTTGCTCAATGTCAACAAAAGTGTTATGCTGAAAACCATTGAACGGACTTGGAGTTTGTTGTTGGTGATAAATTCTTTTTCAAATTTCACCTTGGAAGAGATTCATGAGGATTGAGAAGAATGTGAAGCTCATCCCTAGGTAAATTAGCCCCTATAAAATTCTTGATCGTGTTGGAGTAGTGGTGTATCGGCTTTCAATTCCTCCAAATATATCACAAGTTCATGATGTCTTCCATGTATCCCTCTTGAGGAAGTACATACCTAACCCTTCACATGTACTAAATCCAGAGGTGGTACAACTAGAACATTACCTATCTTATGAGGAGCATCCGGTGGAGATCTTGGATCGTAGAGACAATGTTCAAGGAAGCAAGACTACCCACCTTTTAAGGTGTTATGGATGAACCACAAATGTGAAGAATCTACATGGGAACCCAATGAGTCTATAAGGTAGAAGTACCCACACCTTTTATCTTCATAGGGTATGAGATAAAATTTTGAGGGAAAAATTCCTTAAGGGGAATAATGTAACGACCTGAAAATTTGAATAATATCTGTTTCCAAAATTTGTGTATTATTTCATTTTATACTTCACAAAACTATATTCTTTAATTAATGAAGTGAGTATACCTAAAAAATAACATTGGGTTTCGACTGATGTATGACTGTTGGTCAATATGAATGTTGGAAACTAAACTCTTTATGTTACAATTACTATTTATAAATACAAATGATCTTGGTTAATACAGAAAGAAGAGTCTATTGCCTCTTCTAGTAGACTCGGTTCGTACGAAGCCCATCTATCAGAGCTTGGGAAGGAGGTGACTTCACTAGGCTTTTCTATAGAACAAGCTCAGGTCGAACTCCAATATGTAAATATTGAACGAAATCTCTGAAGGGAGAAGTTCAACCTATTAAAAATCACCACTCGGGCAATGTTGTCTCAGCCACCCCAAGATTCTATCACGATAGCACACCTTACACTTAGGTCTTATGCATGTGTTATAAGGGGATATGTAATGAGGCCTTAGATACTTTTTGTAATCCCTTGGTGTTTTTATTTCTTTTTATGGTAAATTTTGTGATTTCCAAATGTCCAGATAAATGTAGGATGAAGTTCCATATTATTCATGAATTTTGGAAAAAGGGGTATTTTAAAATATTTTTTTATACTTTAAAAAATTAATAATGTTAAATGATTTTCAAAATATGTTCTTCTAGAGTTGTGATCAATAAGAAATTTAGAGCCTAATAAGATCAACATGATTTTTAGAAAATAGTAATGTATGAATAGTAATATACCCTTATGAATAGTAATTAATAGTAATGAATATTAAGTCGTCCAAAAAATGAATCTTCACTCATGAATGTATAAATATTAGGAAGACATCTTAAAAGTGATACGACATTCATAGTATAAGTTTTAGTATTTTTGTATGTTATAAATACTTTATTAAAAATTTCATAATTATTTTTATAATTTAAAATGGATATATATTCATAAAATGTAATAATAAGTTTCTAATTTATTTCCTTATGGTTATACAATAATTTTATGGGACCTTGATTACTTTTTTAAGGGTTAACAAAACAAGTTATATACTAAAAGTTGTTTATTTGGAAAAAATATCGATTTTATTTAAAAATTAAATTAAAAATATTTGGAATTTTTTTTACAAAATGGCGTTCATTTTTGAATTCTGGTTATCGATATTTGGTTTCGGTAAAAAATTTATTTGTCTGAAACAGTTGAATTTTCGGTGAATAGTAAAAAATACAGTTTTGAGTTATGGGTGTTTAATGACATCATTGATGATGTAATCATGATGTAATAAATATGGTAGACTATTGAATACTAATATATGTTATGATGTGTCCCAATTTCCCAATACCATGGTAAAATACAATGGGCAAGCCCATGGTTTGGAAATACCACCGATGAGGAGTCCCTTGGAAATTAATTAAATATTCCCTCACTTTTCGTATAAATACCAAGTCATTTCCTCATTAATTTCACTCCAAAATCCTCCTCAATGAATTTATAGTCTTTGTAACTCCCAAGTAGTCCTCCCAAGGTTCCCTCAAGCCCCCCATGGTCCCAACCTTCAAGCATTCAAAGTTACTCTTCATGGTAAGGGAACATTTCACCCACCTCTTTTAAGTCAGGACTTCCTTTATGTTATGTCTTTTAGTTTCCATTTCATTATGTGGGGGTATGTTATTCTATATCATTATTACTATCCATTTTATTTCTAATTTATGAGATACCCTTTCCACTCTCATCAATTTATTTTTCTGAATTATAAGCGACGTTTTTAGGCTGCCGCATTTTCTTAAAAGAAATCACATTTTCTCTTTTATTTTAAGTTTTATTTTCTTATTGTGTATCATTCCACACCATAATATTATTTCTTTTTATTATTTACCTCTACTATAAATGATTCATTTATTTATGAGAGACCCTTGTACCCACTATTTTATTGTTTTGTAAAACCATTTTATATAACTGTTATGCTGTCGAAATGATGTCTAAAAATATCTCACTTTTTTTCTCAATAAATTCTTCTATTTTATTTATCTGAATACCCAAATATATTTTAATTTATATAGGTATTCACTAAGACATAAAATTGATCTATTTTATTATATAATAAACATACATGAAACCCACTTTTTTCCAAGGGTTATAAAAGACATAACTATCATGTTTCTAAGCACTTTTAAAACGTCGCAATTTTAAAGTGAAACCCATTACATTTATTCTTTATAGGTTATTTTTTAAACGTTTTATAATTATCTATGTGGCTCACATGAAAATAAATATATATTAAGGGTTTGCACTTATAGTGCTCTAATGCATTGGGTAAAGAAATTAATCTCTAGAGATAACCAGTTCCACGATACCTTGGTGAATAACCTTGGTAATATTTCTGACACCTTGGGTATTAACCATGGTGATATGATCATGAATGGAAAAATTTTATTTTTTAGCCACATATTCATGTTATTATTCATGTTATTTTTATTATTAAATTCCTTTACATCCATTTTCTCATGTCTTTATGTTTTTCATCATGTTCTTATTGATATCACAATTAAACTGGTTCCCTTGCTTTCTTTACTGGGCTTTCTGCTCACCCTTTCATTTGATGTATGTCTCCAGGAAATGAGATGCAATAATTGTACTTAAGAAGAATGAATGATGAATCTATACAAGTTTATTAGAATAATGTATTATTTTTTCATGTTTTATTGTTCCTGATTTCCAAGACAGTTGAATTTAAAGATCCTCTGTTTGTAAACTTTAATGAAAAGTTATGTAATAATAAGGTGGAATTCCATATACACCAAAGGCTTTTGACTAGTGGTGGTGGAATAATCCACACTGTGGTTGTACTGTTCCCTCAAATTTTATTAATAAACCAATGTGAATTAATAAAATAGTCTTCCATCATAATAATTTCAGTGAAAATAAATTAATAAACAAAAAAATACTATTATAGATTCCAACAAGAAGTCATACAATCCTAAAAACATGAGGTCATGTAATACATAGAATTCGATCTCCCACTAGGCAATTCACATGTACAAATTAAATAAAATATAAAATTACAGACACTAGCTCAAAATATGTAACGCCCTGACTCCAGTTACCCAGAGTCGGTGCATTATTACATATCATTAGCATGATCACAAAAGAGCATGTCTCGAAAGACCGATTAGTTTAGTAGCCTTGGAAATAGTAGATACATTAATAAGGTTTACATTACATCTTAAATTATAAAACTACAAAAAAATTGTTTCTATAGACAACACTGAGATTCCATAGACTATCCCTACAGGTCATTCATAATATACTTCTTCACATCCTGGGAAAAATAAAACATAGAAAGTGGTGAGCTCAAATGCTAAATAAGGATAATGATATAGCAGAAACTTTCATAAATAGGCATAAAAATTTTAGGTAATGTATAACACAAAAAGAAAAGCCATTTAAACTTGATCTTCATAATAATATTGCAAAGATAAAATAAAATAATTCCATTTCCTTATTCACTTTGATATTCTACTAGTTGAATAATCACATGAAATATCAATATCCTCTTTCATAATGATGGAATACATAATGCCTGACTTTCATAACCACATAGTCAAGACCATGTGACAAGACTACAAATAAGATTTTTTCAAGGCCTTGTTCCAAGGCACTAGTTGTCTCATGAGGTCTAATGATGCTTTGAGGAGTTGTAGCAGGCTCCACCCATCACTTACTAAGTCCAATGTATTCCTCGTATGAAAAGGTTTAAACATAACCTAAACATTTTTATTAAAACTAGCATAGGAAATGTCAATAATTTATCCATAAACCATGATTTCTATAAAAATAATACATCCATATTCAAACATATCACAAAACCTTCAATATAATATGGAACTTTTGTATCATAATAAATCAACTTCAAATAAGCCTAAAATCCATCAAAGAATGTTGACATAGATGAAATCAAAATATTTTTTTAGAGAAATATATCATTTTATTTTGAACTCATTTAATATTAATATAATTATGAAATAAAACATTTATTTTTAAAATATTTGTATAATATTTTAAGGGAATCTTTGATGATTTTATAATGGTGTAAAATAGCCGCACCCTCTATATAAGTTAAAAAACATTCATACCTTAAATTTTTCAAAAAAGTAAAAAAGTACCTCATCAATAAAATGATGGAAAGATTCCTTTCAAAACATATAAGGTAAAATAAGGGTATAAATTACATTAACCCATTGTCTAGTAAATAGTAAAAATGTTCTGAAATTCATTTATAAGAAGCATGGATGCGGATAATAAAGAGTTCCCAGTAGATAATTACGTATAAACAACCTCGGATAATGAAGAGATTGTGAAATTAACCCTTACCTTGTACATTTACTAGGTTAAGGGTATGTTAAACTCTTGTATAATGGTGAAATAATTGTTATTAAATTATACAAGAATCAGATACATTAATATGATATCATATATGATCTTTTAACATTGCTTTTTTAATAATATCTTAGTATTATCGTCACTTTGGGTGTTAACTGATTCATTTTCCTTTATATGATTTGTTACGTAAATAATATTTCATGTGGATATGATGTCTCTTACTCATATTCAGAATGATATTAAGTACTTAAACATAATTTTTAATTATAAAATGAAAATTAGTCTTGAATGGATACGATGGGAAATGAATCTCATCGCCTTCGTGGAGACGATAGTCCATACGTACACACGAGCGAAAATATAATTCTTTTGATATTAAAATAATATATAATTTGATGTTATATCATATATAAAGAATCATTATCATGTTATATTAATTATTTAAATCAATTACAAATCATTATTATTCTCATCCAAATAATAATGTATTGAATGACAATAACACCATGAAGTGCAAACGGTAAGCCATACGTACGCACGTATGGTGACATGTCATTCAAAGGATGGATAGAATAATGAATATGGTAGTTCCATATTTATAATAACATCACGGTATATAGAATATAAATGAATTATTATTTTAGAATGTAGACAACAAGGAAAGAGGAAGTGGAAGACGAAAAGAACATGAAAGAGGTGATGAAATATTTACCTCTTCTTTGGGTTCTTCCTTTTGTTTTGATCGAAAGGGATCCATAAGATGTATTTATGACTAAAGGAAGTCCTATAAAGAAAAGTTAGGATATTTGGGAGGATATTTGGGCATGGTTTGGGCGAGCCAAATGGGTTTGGAGAGGGGAATTTGAGGGAAGTGTAAGTGCCCTATTATAAGAGGGGTGAGGGGCACCATAGGAAAACATAAAATATTATTTTATAATCAGATAATTTTCGGTTTATAATGGCTCAAATATTTATTATTTAAGGGATAAGGTTGGGATGGGTCTAAAACCACTCAACCAATAGGTTTTATATAGGTTTGGGTCACTATATTAACTTTATCTTTGAGATTTAACTCTTAGTTTAATGGTTTGACATTTATCATGTCTCTTTGTATTTTTATATTTTATAGTTAATGAACATACTATATCCTTACAAGAGACCCCCAAGTGGTTCATTAATGATACAACTATCATTATATAAGTCCTTTGGCTGATCCTAAGATTTTTAAGAATATAATATCAATTACTAATAAAATTTTTTTTTTAAAAACACTATTATGTCAATTTTGACACTATTGGGTATTTTGTTTTTTCTAAATTAATAACAGTCTTATTACTTCGAAAAAAAATCATCTAACCAACCCTAACATGTCATATTAACCTAGAAAATTATTGTAATTCATAAAAAGTCTAAAATTACATTTATTTGGATATTTATAATATCAATTATTTTAATATTTCATTAATTAGGTAATTAATGCATCATCAATGTGTCATAAATAAATTAAATTATATAATATATAAAAAAATAAATAAAATACCATTATGTAGGAAATATTTTTATATTTAATGTTAATATTTATAGTCAAATTTATCTTATGTATAACCCTATATTAAAAATGGTTTAGTTATTAAACTATGATTTTTACTGTTTTAACTCTTCTTTAAATAAAATAATAATAAGTATCCTAATCTAATCCAAGTGGACCAAAGAGGTTCATATTTTATTCCTAAGTTTTTTTTGGTAGAAATATACTTATCCAATATAATTAGGACATGTGTTAGGGTAATTATAAAATAATTTTTTCCCATAAATATCCTAATTACTTTTAACTGTGGTAAATAAAAGTAAAAAATTTAATATTCCCCAAAAATTATTTTCAAAATTTTGAACTACATTTTTCATTCTGATATCAACCATGTCTCTCAGATTTTTTAAATTCCACTCACAAAATCAGTGAAATTAATTTTTATGTGAGTTTTCAAATTCTCCTTGGAGGTGGGTAAAAGACGGTGAAAAGTTCAATAAAAGTTTTATATATCCAAATTTTTTATTAACTGACTCTAATGAATTACATTAAAATTATATATGTATTATGTATATATTTTGAAATAAAATAAATTTGAATAAAATAAATAATTATTTAAATAAAAATTCAGTTTTATACTATAACTCAGTGTTTTTCACTATTCATCAAAAATTGAAATTTTCAGAAAAATATAAAAAATTCACCCTAAGATAATTTCGATATTCTGAATTAAAAATGAAGTCCATTTTGAAAGATAAAATTTATAAAATTTCAAAAAGTGGGTATTACTATTCATAACCGTTAGTTTGATTGGTTGTGGTGAGTTAGAACTCGAAGTTGCGTACAACACACGCAATTGTATTATTCAAAGAGAGACGTACTGTGGAAGCTTGGGGTGTTACATTACCCCCTCTTCCAAATAACATTTTCCTTGAAATGTATATTATATTACTGCATAAAAAGTTGTGAGTGGTTCTTCATCATAAGTTCCTTGGGTTCCCACATTGCCTCTTCCATCTTATGGTTTCTCCATAGAACTTTTACCAGATGATTCATCTGGTTTCTCAGCACTTGTTCTCTTGTATCAAGAATATTGATAGGCTACTCACAATAAGACATATCAGGTTTCAGTTCAAATTACTCATAGGTGAGTACATGCATTGGGCCGGGCATGTATTTTCTCAACAGTGATATGTGGAACACATCGTAAACTTTGGAGAGACTTGGCAGAATTTCCAAATGGTAAGCTACATCCCCAATTCGTTCTAGAATCTCGTAAGGTCTGATATACCTAGGAATCAATTTTCTCTTCTTATTAAAACGTATAACAACCTTCCATGGGGATACCATCAAGGAGACATGATCTCCTACCTGAAATTCCAAATCCATCCTTTGGTTTTCAGCATAGCACTTCTGCCTACTTTGAGCTGCTTTGATGTGGTTTTGGATTACCTTCACCTTTTCCATCATTTCATCCACTAGTTCTAGGCCTACTAGTTTCCCTTCACCAACATCATCCCAATAGGTTGGTGTGCGACATCTCTTTCCATATAACTCTTCATATGTTTCCATCTGAATACTTGAAAGAAAGCTGCTGTTATAGGAAAATTATGTCAGAGGTAAATATTGATCCCACATACCTTGAAAGTCAAGTGAGAATGATCTCAACATGTCTTCTACGGTTTGAATTGTCCGTTCTGATTTTCCATCCGTTTGAAGGTGGTAGGCAGTACTCGAACGAATTTCAGTATCCAGGGATTTCTGAATACTTTTCTAGAATCTTGACATAAAATGGGGATCACGATCAGAAACAATTGATAGTGGTACTACATGAAGTATCAAAAATTCATTAATATATAGCCTTTTTATATGTTCAAGTGGTCAAACTTCTCTTATAGCAAGAAAATGTGCTGAATTGGTAAGACGATCAAAAATGACCCATATTGCATCATTCTTTCTAAGAGTCTTTGGTATTTCCATGAAAAAGTCCACTATAATATTATCCCATTTCCACTCAGGTATGGGAAGAGGTTGCATGACTCCTCCAAACTGTTTCCTTCTAGATTTCACTTGTTGACAAACCATACATCTTGACCAAAAATCTCCAGTCCCCCTCTTCATGTTGTCCCACCAAAAATGTTCCATCAAATCTATATAATGTTTTGGTGCTACCAGGGTGTATAGAGAAATTGGAACTATGAGCATCGTCCAACAATTCCCTTTTTAGATCAGGTATATCATGAACACAATGTCTCTTTCCAAATTTTAAAATTCCATCTTCATACACAAAGTCACTCAATATTCCATCATTCATAGCTTTAATCTTCTTTTGAACCTCTTCATCATCGGTCTGAGAACTCTTTATTCTTTCTAGTAAATATGGTTTGGAAACCATTTGAAAAAGTATTGATGTTTCACCTTACATGGTTATTCCCATATGTATCTTTACTAGATCCATGTATATAGGATCCTTTTCAACTCCCATATTGTTCAAAACTCCACGATCCTTTCTACTCAAAGTATCTACCACCTTATTTTTCTTCCCTGGGTGGTAGTGTATAGTGCAATCAGAATCCTTGACTAGTTCAAACCATCATCTTTTCCTCATGTTGAGTTCTTTCTATGAGAAAATATACCTTAAACTCTTCTGATCAGTATATATCTCACAATTTCCACCATAGATATAGTGTCTCCAAATCTTCAATGAAAATATAACATATGCTAACTCAATATCATGAGTAGGATAGTTTTTCTCATGAATTTTTAGATGTCCGGATGCATAGGCAATAACCATATCATTCTGTATAAGGACACAACCATGTACATTCTTTAAAGCATCACTATAAATAAAAACACCATCATTCTCTGACGGTAGAGTCAATATATGAGCATTTACTAATATTCTTTTCAGTTCTTCTAAACATTTTTCACACTCTTTTGTAAAAAAAAAATTCACCCCTATACTTGTGATCTTGGTTAATAGGTTAGCCAATTGGGAAAAATTCTAGATGAAATGCTGATAATAACCAGCTAAGACAATAAAACTACATACCTTATTTATACTATTCGGTCCTAGCCATTCTATGAATTCTCTTGTCTTATAAGGATCAAGGGAGATTACATCCTTTGAGACAATACAGCCAAGAAAATAAATCTTCTGAATCTAGAATTCACACTTAATAAACATCCCATATAATTTATGTCTTCTAAGAGTCTTCAAGATAATGCACAATTGATTCTCATGATCTTCATATCTTTTGGAGTATACCAAGATATCAACAATAAATACCACTATAAAGTCATCAAGACATTCCTTGCAAAACCCCATTCATTAGATCAATGAAGACAGAGGGTGCATTAGTCAATCAAAAAGGAATTACTGTAAACTCGTAATGCTCTAACCTGGTTCGAAATGAAATTTTCGGAATGTCTTCCTTCTTCACACACAACTGATGATATCCAGATCGAAAGTCATTTTTTTAAAAGTATTGCGCTCCCTGAAGTTGGTCAAATAATTCATCAATGCGAGGTATGTGATACTTGTTCTTTATTGTTATAACATTGATCTCCCTATAGTCAATGTAAAACCTCATAGATCCATCATTCTTCTTAAAAAAAAGAACAGGGGATTCCCATGGGGAAATACTGGGGTGAATAAATCCCTTATTACTTAATTATTCTAGTTGTTTCTTTAGTTCCACTAATTCTACAGGGGCCATTCTATAAGGGTTCTTTGACATGGGCATTGATCGAGGAATTAAATCAATGGAAAACTCAATTTCCCATTCTGGAGGATGTCCAGGTAAATCTTCTGGAAACAGATCAACGTATTCTTTCACAATAGGTACATCCTCTATTTGAACATTTCTTTCCTCACCCACATTTATTTAATTCTCTTCCTCTATAATAATTGAATTTATTTGATCTACTGGGGGTTGATCTAGATAAGAATCAGGTGGTGATGATTATTCTCTAAAGATAAGGTGTTCTTTATCATCATGATCAAAAACCCTAACCTTCTTCTTCTTATAATAAATTTTAGAATCATGGTCTGAAATACAATCCATACCGAGGATTATATCATATTCAATCAGGGGTATGATGATGAGATCAATAGATAAATAACATTTATGTGCTCTAATGGGGACTGATTCACCAAACATTGTTGTAATGATACTTCCCATAGAATTTTTGACTGAAAAATACCTTGTTAAATCATATTGGAAATATCTTATTTTCTTAGAAAAGTGGGATGATATCAAAAAATGCACTGATCCAGAATCAAATAATCCATTTTCAAAACTTGAGGAAACCATTAAATTACCTTCCACTATGTCTTTCAGAGCTTCCACCTCAATAGTAGTGATAGCATAAGCTTGGCCTTAATCCCTCGAACTTTTCAGAGGTAAGTTCATCAGATGCATAGAACATTCATTAACATAATTCCACCTTTCTCTACAATTGTAGCATTCAACATCTACCGCCTTTTTCTTCCCCTTGCAATCACGAGCTTGGTGGCCTTTTCCGCCACACTTGCAACAGACTCCCATTCCCTTCAAGCAAGTACCAGGGTGTTTCTTCCGACATTTATGGGATGATGGATATTCAAATTTTCCATTCTTCCCCTTATTTCAATTTCCATAGTGTTCAGTAGATCTCTTATTCATTTTATTTTCTTAAAATTTGTATGACATAGAGAATTATTTTTATGTCTTGATAGCACATGAGACAATATCTTCACATGAAGAGAAGGATTGTGAGACTAATGCTCGATTGAGAAATGGTTTTAACCCATCAAAGAAACGATTAATAATACTTCCTGGGTTACATTTATAATCTGCAGAATGCCTCTCTAACCTTGTAAAATTAGCTTCATAATTTGGATATTCTCATTCTCCTTTTGCCTCGGACTCAGAAATTGCATTTCCATATCTTCTCGATGGTCATGAGGAAAGTATTTTTCTGTGAAAAGATCATTAAACTCCATACATTCCATATTTGATACTTCTTCATCTTCCTTTTTATTTTGAATCAATGACCACCATTTATCAACATCTCCAGTGAGGTGGTAAACTACCATGACAATTTTTGCCCTTTTTTTACTCCCCAAGGCATGGAATATTTTTTATAATTAATTTATCCATTTCTCATCCACTAATGGATTTTTACTCCCATTGAATGTTGGTGGTTGTTTCCTCATGAAGTGATCTAAAATTAATCCTCCACGTTGCGGATCAGGGTGCTCCATACGGGTAAGGTTATTATTTATAACCCGAGTGATTTGTCCCAATATAGTGATATGATGATCAGCACAAGTTGTATCACCATCTCAACTAAAATTGTCTTGAGAAAGATTGAAATCCCTACATGGAGTGTGTTCATTGATACGGTTTTCATTCCTTCTACTAGGCTCCATTTCTAAACAATGGCATAAACTATATTATTTTATAAATCGAAATACAATATTCCAAACATATAATACACTAAAAATAAATTGAACAGTTTATGGATATAAAACATAATCATAAAAAATCTTTCTTTGAGGAGTTATATACTCATAAATCCTTCATAATTATTTGTAATGAAAATGAAAATTATCATAAGAATATCCCGTGGGAGTGTCGTAACCAATAATGTAGCAAGGCCCGTTGTCGTGCACCAGTTCCCGATGGAGTCTAGCTCAAAGCAGTGTTTTTGGGTTTTACCCCTAGGTACATCTGTGCCAGATCCGCCTCTACCTACTCGTATCCAGAAAGGGATGTATTTCTTGGAAAACTCACAAAAACTCTATAATACCAAGATTCTAAGAAGTTATTCTATACTAATCCTCAAATTATATCTTAGGGTTATGTGCTCAAATCAGAGTTTATCTAAATATAGATTCCATGGTTTGTACTAAACGTTCTATGATACCAACTATAAAACCTCGACCCTAGTTACCCAGATTTGGTTCATTATTATGTATTATTGTCATGATCACAAAATATCATGTCTCGAAAGACCGATTAGTTTACTAGCATTGGATGTACTAGATACATTAATAAGGTTTACATTACATCATAAAATGGAAAACTACAACAAAATTGATTCCATAGACCACACTAAGATCCCATAGACTATCCATGCAGGTCAGTCATAATATAATTCTTTTCATCCTGAGAAAAATAAAACATATAAAGGGGTGAGCTCAAATGATCATCAAGGATAACGATATAGTGGAAACTTTCATAAATAAGCATAAAATTTAAGGCAATGTATATGACTAAAACCAGATCTTTTTAAACATGAAGTTCAGAATAATATGGAAAAGATAAAATCAAATAATTCCATTTACATATTCACTTAGATATTCTACTTGTCGAATAATCACATGCAATACCAATTGCCACTTTCATAATGATGGAATGCAAAATGTCATACTTTCATAACCACATAGTCAAGGCCTTGTGCCAAGACTAAAAATAAGATTTTGCCAAGGCCATGTGCCAAAACACTAATTTGTCTCAAGAGACCTACCAATGGATTGTGGAGCTATATCGGGTTCCACCCGTTACTTATTAAGTCCAATTCATTTCTCATATGAAAAGGATAAAAAAATAACATAAACATTTGTATTAAAACTATCATACAAAATGTCAATACTTTATCCCTAAACCATGAATGGTATGAAAAAACACATCCATAGTGAAACATATCTCCAAACCGTCAATACAATATGGAAGGCTTTTATCATAATAAATCAACTTCAAGTAAGCTTAAAACCCATCAAAGGATGTTGACATAGATGAAATCAAGACCATTTTTTAGAGAAATATATATTTCAAATTGGAAATCATTTAAAATTCATATAATTAGAAAAGAAAACATTTATTTTGGAAATATTCTTATAATATTCTAAGGGATGATTCTATGATGTTATAGCGGTGGAAAATATCTACACCCTCTGTATAAGTTAAAAAAATATTTTTACCTTAAATTTGTTGAAAATGTCAAAAAGTACCTTGTTTGGAAAACGATGGAAAGATTCCTTTCTAAACATATAAGGAAAAATAAGGGTACAAATTACTTTAACCCATTTTCTAGTAAATAGTAAAAATGTTTTGAAATACATTTTTAAGAAGCACGGATGTGGATGATGAAGAGGTCCCAATAGATAATTATATATAAACAACCTCAGATAATGAAGAGATTCTGAAATTAACCCTTACCTTGTAGTTTTCCTAGGTCAATGGTAGGTTAACCACCTGTATAATAGTGAAATAATTATTATTAAATTATACAAAAATCATATACATTAATATGATATCATATATGATATTTTAACATTTCTTTGTTAATAATATCTTAATATTATCGTCGCTTCGGGTGTTAACTAATTCGTTTTACTTTATATGATTTTTTACGTAAGTAATGTTTGTTGTGGATATGATGCATCTTACTCATATTCATAATTATATTATGTCTTTAAAAATTATTTTTAATCATCAAACAAAAATTAGTCTTGAATGGATATGATGGGGAATGAATCTCATCTCGTTTGTGGAGATGGTAGTCCATACGTACACACGAATGACAATATAATTCATTTGATATTAAAATAATCCATAATTGGATGGTTTATCATATATACAGAATCATTATCATGTTATATTTATTATTTAAATAAATTACTCATCATTATTATACCCATCCAAATAATAATCTATTGAATGACAATTACAACACGACGTGGAGACGGTAAGCCATACATACGCACATATGGTGACATGTCATTCAAATGATGGATAGAATAATCAATATAGTAGTGCCATATTTATAATAACATCACAGTATATAAAATATACTGGATTTATTATTTTATAATGGAGACTACAATGAAGATGAAGTGGAAGAATAAAAGAACTTTAAAGAGATGATGAAATATTTACCTCTTTTTTGGGTTCTTCTATTTGATTTGATCAAAAGGGATCCTTAAAGTGGATTTATGACTAAAGGAATACCTCTAGGAACAAGGTAGGATAGTTGTTAGGATATTTTGGCAAGGTTTGGATGAGGCAAATGGATTTGGAGGTGTGAATTTGAGAGAAGTGGAAGTGCCCTTTTATAAGAGGGGTGAGGGGCACCTTATGAAAAAATAAAAATATTATTTTATAATAAAATAATTTTTGGTTTATAATGGCTCCAAAATGTATTATTTAAGGGATAAGTTTGGGATGAGTCATAAAACACACATAAAATAGGTTTTACATAGGGTTGGGTTCCTATATTAACATTATCTTTTAGATTTAACTCTTAGTTAAATAGTTTGACATTTACCATGTCTCATTGTATTTTTGTATTATATAGTAAATAAACTTACTATATACATCCAATAATCCCCCAATTGGTTCATTAATGATAAATATATCATTATAGAAGTCATTTGGACTAACCTCGGATGTCTATGAATAGAATACCAATTAATAATATAATATTTATTTTAAAAACTCTTTTATGACAATTTTGACACTATTTGGTATTTAGTTTTTTCTAAATTCATAACAGCATTATTACTTCGAAAAAAATTTATCTAACCAACCCTAGAATGTTATATTAACCTAGAAAATTTGTGTAATTCATAAAAAGCCTGAAATTACATTTATTTTGGTATTTATAATATCAATTATTTTTATATTTCATTAATTAGGTAATTAATGCATCATCAATGTGTCATAAATATAATAACTTATTTAATGTCTATAAAATATAAATAAAATACCATTATGTACGAAATATTTTTAACTTTATAATTAATATTTATAGTGTAATTTACCTTATGTATACCCCTATATTAAATTTTTTTTAGTTATTAGACATTGATTTTAACACTTTTAACTCTTTTTTAAATAAAATAATAATAAGTTTCCTAATCTTATCCAAGTGGAAAAAATAGGTTAATATTTTATTCCTAAGGTTTTTTTTGGTAGAAATATATTTATCCAATAGAATTATGACATGTGTTAGGGTAATAATAATATCATTTTTACCCTTAAATACCCTATTTACTTTTAACCGTGGTAAAATAAAAGAAAAAAGTTACTATTCACCAAAAATTATTTTAATCTTATTGAACTAAATTTTTCTTACTGATATCAACCATGTCTCTCAAATTTTTAAAAATTTCACATATAGAAGTAGTAAAATTAAGTTTTATGTGAATTTTCAAATTCTCCTAGGAGGTGGGTAAAAGACGGTGAAAAGTACAATACAATTTTTATATATTTAAAATTATTATAAACTGAATCCAATGAATTAACATGAAATTATAAATTATTATGTATCTATGTTAAACTAAAATATATTTAAATAAAATAAATAATTTTTTAAATAAAAATTTGGTTTTAAACTACAACTCGGTGCTTTTCACTATTCATCAAAAATTGAATGTTTTCAGAAAAATACAAAAAATTCAACATAAGATAATTTCGATATTCCGAATACAAAAATGAAGTCTATTTTGAAAGATAAAATTTATAAAATTTCAAAAAGTCTGTATTACTATTAATAACGTTTAGTTTGATTGCTTTTGGTGTGTTAGAACTTGAAGTTGCGTACAACACATGCTATTATATTATTCAAAGAGAAGCGTAATGTGGAAGCTTGGGGTGTTAAAACATGCATCCCTGATTCTCTACACAATTTCCAATGTCAAACTACTCCATTCCAATCAACTACACAACCTATGATCTGACCATAATGAAGACATAAGGTCTGCTCATCCACCATTGTGCCCATGAATTGTGTGATCATATAACTCAGTGGTGTATCACCAATCACCCAAAATATATATTTTCATTTGTATATGTCCAAACAAGGAAACTAATTACATTAATTAACGTTCTTATTGAGTCTTTGTGTACTAACCAGGATTCCATGACACTCGATGAGATACACATGCTCATCTGGCCACCTTGTACAAACCAGGAAACCATGATACTAGACCATATATACTTCTATTCAATTCTAAATTCCATTTATCTATTGTTTCAGATACCAAAAAAAATAAAATACTTGGGGTTGTTTGTTTTTAAATTCTTGGACCCTAATCCCTTTATGCAGGTTCCCAACCAAGCACCCTGACTAACCCCTCTCACAGGGAAGGTCATACATCCATGACTCAACCTCTACCTTATCAGTCAAGGTAGGTTCCATCCATCTATTCAAACTTAACATGTTGACCTATATCCTATCTCACTCATGGTTTTCCCACCATCCAACTCCACATAAAATCTCATCTAAAACTCCATCTCACTCATGGGAATACATCCTATAATTCTGTCACATCACATATCAAACCAATCCCACTCATAGCCATCTAACCACTACCATCTCACTCTAGGTAGGGAAAGGTAATCATGTCAAAATTTTAGTAATTCCAATAGGTATTAAGATAGACCATCTCATACATAGTCGACCCAAACCTCATATATAATGATGGATCCACTATACTCATGGTAGTTTGTCTATCATTATCTCACTCATATCGGTCCAAATGCTCAAAATCCATTACTAATCAAGATATCCCTCACCTAGCCTCCCATGAAACAACACATCTTATCTCACCCATCAGGGCTTACTAGAGGGTTCTTCAAACCCTTATCAATATATTATTATCAATATAAAACCACCTTTTTCACCCCATTATGACCCAAAAACTGAAAGTATTGTTTTGACACCATCATCATTAGGTTGTGTCTAATTACAAATGAACACCCCCTTGGAATCCCAATGTAAATCCCCCCAAATAGTTCCCTCTCCCCACAAAATGGTCCCATTTAAAATTTACTAAGGGATATATATACCCTCATAACCCAAAGTAAACCCCTATTTATCACATGGATCACATTCCATAGGACTCATCTCACTCTTTACATATGCCAAAAATCTCCTATGACTACTAGAGGGAGTACCTAGTCGCTCAAAATATGTGTAACCATCTTTTTAGCCCTAACTCATACCAAATATCCTCATAGATTCCAACAGTACCTAGGAACCTCACCTAGGCTATCCACATCACTACACATACCGCCAGACCCTCTAAGGGCCTCACATAAACCAATGAAACATTATTTTCCCCAGAAAACTAGTGTTGTCAGTCAATTATAACTCACCTAATTTCTCAAGAGTAGTTAATTCAAACATAAGAGTCCAAACACCAACCCACTCATTAATCATAGGGACCCACAATACATAATCATCATAACCATACCTCAATAAATATTCAAACATCCAGGCTCATGGATAAATAGACTTATGAAATTTTATTGTAGGGGTTACCTACTGTGATATTAAGGGTTAACCCCTTACGTGTTGGAGTTTTTCCCCTATAACCAAATTTATTTTACTTTTTGATAACATGTATTCAATGTTGTTAATATTAATAAATTCTTTAACACATCATGATTATTAATCTAAACGACATTGTTTGTGATAACTTCCTAAGAGTACTTATCACACATAAAGGTCATACCGATTCCATTCTATGATGAGAACCTAGAAGTTTCATGATTGTATTCTTAGGATGTATTTCATATAGGAAGATGAAATAATTTTAGAGATATAAAATATACAATCTATTAGGTTTGGAGAGTTGTATGACGTTGTGTCACCTTCTCATGGGGTACATCTTTAGTAGTTCCTAGTATAGGATATTATGAGAACAAGAACTGCAAGTAGGAAATCAACATTTATTTGTTTCATTGCTTGTTCTTATATATAGATGTGTGTATTGGTCCATATTCATTAATATTATTGTTAATGTAATTTATCAGTCATTTTTTTTCATGTATTGATGAAAACCTGTGATGACATATGTTTGTGGTGAAATAGGATACATTCTATAATAGCCCAACATTTTCAAACAAATATATTACAACCTTTTAGATGAATAACAATATAACAGATTATATAAATATAAAGGTTTAGATTCTTAGTAGATTAGATATATGAGCTATTATTTTATGGTTCATCTTAAAAATATCCAATAAAGATATACCCCTTTATTATTCCCACAAAAAAAATCATTCTTCATAACCTTGGGAAGTGAAAAATTATATAGAGAGATCTCAAATGCTCTGTAATAAACATAAGAGATACATAAGAATAACATGAACATATGGGTATGATAACATGAGAATTACATTTGAAAACAATACCCTTCATAAAAAATACCATAATCAAGATTCATGGAATAAATTTAGGTAGTGCATAAGACATGAATAATAAGATAATCGAAGAACAAAATTTATGGGAGTATTACATAAGACATGAAATTTTGGGAAACACATAATCATAGAAAAATATTTCCTTATTTGTAAATTTTCATCACCAGGACTATTATAGAGGAATGATTTCACTACCCAAAACATTATAATAGTTAGTATTAACTCCACATACTATTATGGTTAACAAATTCCCCAACTCATCTAAGTTCACTCCTTGTTCCAGTCCTATATTATTGAACCGATTTCACTTCCCATCTCAGTCCAGTCTATATCATGAGATACAAATACTTACCCAATGTGTTATAATAATATATATATGCCCCACCAATCACGTAATGAAAACCATACATATGTGTTCCACATAAATAAAAAACCCTTGATCATATTATAAATCCATAAAAAGAAATGGGTCTCATAAACATTTCTTCATATCATAACCCATGGAAAAAAACATAATTCATTAAAATCATTCCATATTAAACATAAACCATTTAGATAAATAATAATAATAATATATTTGTATAATACCCATTTAAAACATATTTAATATCAAATAAAATTTTCTTAGATAGAAAAAAATTGTGAATATCACTTGAAATAATTCTTGAAAAATAACATTTCCATTTTTTTGATCCATTTTATTTTAAATAGCACACATTCATAAAAGAAAACATTTTCCTTTCAAATAAAATTTTAAAATTTGAAATAAAGATTCAAAGAATTAAAGCATCATTAAATTAGGAAAATACTCACATATTGTGTAAGTTAAAAATACATTCTTTCTTTATATTTTTTTCAGGAAGGTCGGAAGGATCCTATTCAGAAAGAAAAAAAATATTCTTCTTAAATAAATGTGTTAAAAATTAAAACAAGGGTAAAATGAAGTCAAATATTCATATGATAACATTAAAAAATATTTTGAAAATATTTATATAAAACATGTCCATGGAAGAGAAATATTAAATAGTGGTGACTTAAACAAAAAAAATATTTAATAATGATGACTTTGTGAAATAAACACTAACCACAATTTAATAACTCAAATTATATTCCCCATGAAATAAAAACAGTTATGGATATTTAAATACAATAATCATCTGGATAAGACTCCTAAAATACATTAAGGGGTATTATATAGGCCACATAAAAGAAACAAGTCGTCCCATTCCTCAAACATTTCTCATAGTACCATAATTTTAGGAATTTTAATCACGGTTTAAACATCATATGTATTAATTATATAAATATTTATAATCATTCATAAAAATTATAGATATTAAAAAATAATTACACCTTTCTTGGAGACGGTAGGTCATACATACGCATGAACAATGTTTTCATTTTTTATTTACGAAATAAAAGAAATGTAAATGATAATTTAACATTTATTGAATTAATATCCTGAAATATACATCATTTATACTCATAAAATCCATCCTTATTACCATCGATATGAAATATAAATGAAAATCACATCGCATCATATCGTGGATATGGTAGTCCATACGTACACATGAGTGTCATTATCTTTTCTCAAAAGATTTGATGATAACAATACAGACATAATTTTATCATTATATATGTATAATTATACTATAAATTTCATATATAAAAAAATATCATGACAATACCCATCCCTATAATATGGTGATGAAAAGTGAATTTTATCGGTATGTGGAGACGGTAAGTAGTACATTGGCATGTGCGATACATTCACTTCTTGTTTGATGGGAAAGTGGGTGTATAATAGTGTTTTAATAATCATAACAAAATTTAATAATATTGAGGATAATGAAGTTAATATTTTATTACAAACATTATAGATTTATATTAGGTATGTAAGAGTAGAAAAAAATGTGATCAGTTAGAGAGATTTCTTATTCTTCGAGACATCTCATTTGGATCTACTCTAATGGGATCTAGGGTTGGTCTTTTGAAAATACAAGAACCTATAAAATCTGTATATGGAATTTTATAATAGGCATTTTCAATGGATGTTCGATATAGAATTCTCAAAGTGGTGTGAGGAAATGAGGGAGGAGGTATAATTTTATAATAGAGGTGAGGGGGACTTTTGGAACCCTCTAAATATTAAATTAGTATGGATTAATGATCTATTTCAAATGGATACAGTTTGAGTTATTTAGAATATAATATTACAATGGGTTTCAATAATCTAATCCAACATTTTTTAGAGAACTTTAGGTAACATTATTAATCTGATTGATTATTTTTAACCCATATTTGTCCCTTTTAACTCTTATAGTGATAACATGGATTCTACTCCTTAAGGATAAAATTTTTAAAAAAAATTCCAAAAAACCCATAAATGTATCATTTATGACATATTAACTTTCATCCTGACAATTTTTATGAATTCAATATTTTTAAGAATTTTTTATCCTTTGATAGAATATTAATTACTTTAAAATATCATTAATATCAATTTTGGAACTATTCCATACATTGACTTTAAACAATATCAAGACACCCAAATATATCTTATGACCAAGTATTTTATTATATCCCAAAAAATTTAGTGTAATTTATTAAATTTATGTACGACACTAATTATCAAAAATTACATTTATTTTAATATATTTTATATCATTAATTTGATATTTCTATTAATAAATTAATTACTACATCATCATTGTGTAATTATTTAAAGTACTTATTTCATAAATAAAATTCATAAATAAATTACCATGATGTAGATAAATAGTTTTTATTTAAAATTACATTTTATAGTCAAATTTATCTTTATTCTAACACCATATTAAAAATGTTATAGTTATTAAAATTAGGAATTTGATATCTTTAACTTTTCATTAAATAAAATACTATAAATTACATAATATCCCCCATGTGGCCCCAAAAGTCTTAAAAAAATAATATCCTCAAAATTTGTTGATAAATATAAAAAATGAAATTTATATTCATCCATAACCTAACTTTGTCACCATTTAGACACATAAGAGATATTTAAGACAAAGAAAATGAAATTCTATGAATTTATGTGATTTAAATATTATATAAGTTATTTTAATGGATATGTGTCCATTAAATAACTCAATTTTGATCTTCGTATGTAACAATTATAATTATCTCTGTGCATTAAAATTTTGGCATGTTTTAGGGTGATTTAATAGTACTTATCATTTTATTTTAAACCTAAATTACCCAATTTAATCTTTATTGTGGTAAAGTCATTTTTAAATAACCACAATTGGATTATTTTAGATTAAAATGAATTAATTAAAATTTAGAAAAAATCTAAAACATAATTTTACAGTGTAAAGTCTTTAAAGAAGATAAAGTTTCAAATAAAAATCATTATTTACATAATTCCTTGAAAAATATTGGTTTTTAGAAATTTATAAAAAAAATTAACATAATTTCGAATTTTGAAGTTCTAAAATAAAAAAAATTACTAAATGAATTATTCAAAACATATATAAATTATTATTCACTCATAAAAAGAATAAAAACGCATTTTAAAAGAAAAAGTATTGAATCTAACAACAAAGTGAATTTTTAAAACTGTGTGATCATTTTTGAAACACTTACCAATAATTTGTTAATGACTTGTAATTCCATATATATATATATATATATAATAATTTAGTTATTCATATATATCTTCCCTCTAATTTAATAACCAGGTTATAACAGACATGTAATATTTCATGGTTTGTCTAAACTTTCTATTGCATGCAACGCACAATATCCATGAAATAAAATTATTTAAAGATCCATTTAATAATTATATCGGGGTGTTGCATTATACCACCATTCAAATGAATTTATCTCTAAAAATTCAACTAAGTCATCTAAATATTTTACATTTTATAATTTATTCATAGACTCCCTCATTTTAAAACTAAATAATAAAGCTCCCGAAAAAAGCGAAAGTTGTAAACATAATGGTTACATGAATAAATGCATAAATAATTTTACATATATGAAGAACATTAATGGAAAGACTTGGAATTTAAAAATAGTCCACATTGACAAATATAGAGTGAAAGATATCAATGTCAAGATAAGTATAATGACCAAAAAACCATAGACCAAATAGTTCTCAAAAAGGTCACTCATATCATCAAAAAATATGAAAATAGTACGACAATTTATTTCAAAGTACTTTGAAAATTTATACTAACTTGATTTCATTTAATATGTAATATATCACTCAATGGTTGTTCCTTTAACATTCTACACTTCAACTCTTAGTCCAAGAAATGTACATGAATTTTTAATGCCTATTGAACAAGCGGATCATAAGATCCATAATGGGATGATAAGTAAATACATAAAACTTTAGAAAATTCATTATCACAGGTTATCCAATAAATATATATGTTCATATGGTGAACTAATCGCGAAAAGTGGATTTCATGAAGAGCATAATTTAATATGGAAAAGGCATGAATTTCGCGAAGATAGGATGCATGGTTTGGAAATCGCAAAGACCAGAAGAATGGAGGCGGTGATGCTTCACGATTACGTCAAGCTTCGTGAACGACAGAGGCTGAAGCGCATCGCGGCGGTGAAGGGCTTTGCGAGGGAGCTTCGTGGAGAAGGCGCGAAGGAATGTTGGGCTTCGCCAGGGAGCTTCAAGGCGAAGTCACGAAGGTATGTTGACGGTGATTCTTCGCGACTACGTCAAGCTCTGCGAACGGAAAATTGCCATGGAGCTTCGTGATTTGGACAGAATTCCAGCAGAAACTTTGGAGCTTCGCGATTTAAGATAATGTGGCGTTGACTTCGCGCGGAAGGGGCGAGGGTAGGTGGAATCGCCTATAAATAGAGGCTGACCCCTTAGAGCGAAGTAGAGAGCATTTTCATAGAAGATCATTCGCTCTCGATTTGCGAAGGTGGTTCGCGGAGCCAGTGTGCTTCGCAAAAGAGGTGCTTCGCAGAGGCTATTGTAGCTCTGCGAAACCTGCGAGCTCTGCGTTGGCTTACTTAGCTTCGCGAGGTTCGTTGCTTTATGACGGCTTGAGCATCGCGAGTGTGCTTCGGGAGGGTGCTTCGCGAGTGAGCTTCGCGAAAAGGCAGGAGCTTCGTGAAGGCTTGTTGAGCTTCACGAAATTGGGAGCTTCGTGAAGTAGGGTGCTTTGCAGAGGTGTTTCCAAAGGTTGTTGCCCAGTGGTCAGAGGCAAAGTTCTATTCATCAGTGGATGAAAGATGGACTATAACAGAGCATCCATCAACACTTAAGGATGCATGTATTCATGAAAATGAAGAGACCTACAGGTCTATAAACTGTGAGTGGATTCCCTTCTGGAGCAGTGAGCTTATGAAGAGGAAGAAGTTGATCCTCTCCACCGGCAGTGAGCCAGAGAGAGAGAAACACGGAGTGACCCTTGGGAAAGCAGTGAGCTGACCCTAAACATTGTATAGGCAGTGAGCCGGGGCATTGAAGTGATCTATCCCGAACATTGTAATCCATAACTAGTGAAGTTTAGTGGACTTGGTACGACTGGAAACCTATCGGCGTATGCTCTTTGGACGTAGCCCTTAGCGGTGAACCAAGTAAAATTGTTGTGTCATGTGCTTTCTTTACTTTCTATTTATATTGTGCAGTAGGAAAGAGAGAGAAGAGTGTTTTTCTTAACAGCAAAACAAGATCTGAACGGGCTTTAATTTTTAATTAGTCATACCCTGATTCACCCCCCCCCCCTCTCAGGGTATTCCACCTAGTAGACCTAACAATTGGTATCAGAGGGAAGGTTGACAGTTTTTCTTCTCTCAAATGGAGGTCACTAATCAGAGAGGTATTCCGATCTTCGACGGATGTAATTTTCATATATGGAAGAATCGAATGCAACACTATTTCCGATCTTTTGGAATGGATGTGTTTTCAGTAGCTATGCATGGTATCACAGCTGATATTACTAGTGGATCATTATCAGAAGCTGAGCACAAAGAGTTGGATGCTGATTCCAAAGCAATCAATGTCTTAGGGGGAGCCCTCTCTGATCCCATATATACAATGGTGATGTCATTAAAAACGTCACATGCCATGTGGGAAAAGCTTTTGAATATTTATGAAGGGGATAGAAAAGTCAGAGAGGCAAAGCTTCAAGTATTGTGGAACAAGTATGAAGATCTCAGAATGAACCCGAATGAGTCTGTTGATGCATTCTTTGACAGGGTAAATGCTGTTGTAGAAGATATGCGGGGTCTTGGAGAAATTATCGAAGACCTTAAAATCGTAAAGCGCATCTTGAGAAAGCTTCCACCTCGGTTCAATCTGAAAGTTTCTGTTTTGGAAGATAAAGATCCGAAAGAGCTGACATTGGATAATCTACACAACACTCTTGTTGCATATGAAATGAGAAATGATGACAACGATGTTGTGGAAAAGGGGAAATCCAAAGAGGTGGAATTTAATGCCATGAAGAGGCACACTATTGATGATTATCAGGAGGAAGAAGAGTCAGATGAGGTGATGTCATTCCTTTCTTCAAATCTGCAAAGTGTAAAAGGAAAGTTTAAAGGGGAACTTCCACTAGCATGCTTCTGATGCGGAAAGGTTGGTCATCTTGCTGCAAGATGCCCCCAAAAAGTTTCAAGAAGAAATCGATGAAGATGAAGTTGAGATTCCCATGAAAAAATCTTCAGCCTATGTGAAAGGGAAGAAGCAGTTCAAGAGAAATTTCTTTAAGAAGAAGAATCTTCTTTCCCAAGAAATAGACAGTTCAGCTGAGTCTGAGGGTGAAGAAGTTGAAGAGATAGAAAACTGCAAAGATCGTGGAAAATATGTGATGGTGGCTGTTGCCAGTAGTTCTCTAGAAAAGAAAGAAACTGAAACTGATGAAGAAGAAGAAGAAATTGAAGGGAGAATTGACATGGAAGCTGAATTAGAAGCAGCTCTTGAAGAGATAGATGTTTGGTGAGAAAAAACAAAGAAAGCCAACAAGATAGTACGTGATGCAAAACTCTATATGCAACAACAAGAAGAAGAGAAGTCTGAGCTTGAGAAAGAAATTGAAAATCTTAAGTCTTCCAGGCCAGAGCGCACAGAAAAGGTTGATGAGCATAAGCTCAAGATTAAAGAGCAGAAAAGGGAGATCGATTGCTTGAGTCGAAAAGTGAAAGATCACGTCAAGCGTATTGATGAGCTTGAAGAGGATGTTGTCTGTCTGTGGAGAAAAGTTAATGACCAGGAAAAACCTTTGAATCCCAACACATTCTTGGGAAATCAGGTCGTTATGAAGACTGAAAAGAAGAAAGAAGAGCCTAGTAGTTCAGAAGGAAAGAAGCAGCAATTGAACTCAGAAGTTAAGGCTGATTCATGGATTAATCAGAAACAAAAATCTGTGGCAGTTGAAGTTAGACTGCAAGCACCTGTCCCAAGATTGAAAGTGGATTTGAGCACAAAGCAGAATCAGAATACTCAGAGATCCAAAGGAGAAACTCGTAGTTCTAATGTAACACGAAGAAATGCACCTTATATCAGGTGTTATTGTTGTGGAAAGATGGTAAATTCATAGTATGTGTGTTCCATATCCAAAAGATATCGAAGGGAACAAGAACAGAGATGGAATCCAAACAGAGAACCGTTTTCCAGAACATTTTTTGAAGGACACTGTTTTTGGTGCGGAGGATTTGGACACATGGCTAGGTACTGCACTCCGACCATTCAGAAAAATGTGCCAAAGCAGAATCAAAATGTTCGCAAGAAGAAGATCAGTAAACCGACAAGTGAGTTAAAAGTTCAAAACAGATTTGAAGTTTTGCAAGATGAAGCTGGTCCATCATACTCTGAGAAAGAACAGAAGCCTCAATCCATGCCGAGTATGAAAGAAAAAGTATGGACCAGGAAGAAGAAAACTGAGAAGGCCGTAGTTGCTGAAATTTCCCTTAAAGCATCAGATCGTTCTGATGTTTGGATCCCTGACAGTGGTTGCACATCCCACATGACGGGTAATAAGGATCTGGTTACAGCCATAAAATATGACAAATAAGGAGTTGTCAAATTTGAAAATGATGAAGGCCTGAGGATTGTTGGCTCAGGAAAAGCCAAGTTTGGGGGCAAAGAAATGAGACATGCTGATGTCTTAGTGGTAAAGGGTCTCAGTCATAATTTTCTTAGCATCAGTCAACTCTGTGACTATGGGCACTCTATCCTATTTACCAAGAAGATGGGTATTGTTAAAGGAAAAGATGGAATAGTCATTCTTCAGGGAAAACGAACAAAGTGGAATCTTTACCTAGTAAGTGGGGAAGAAGATTCATGCCATTTATCCAGAGAAGAAGAAAATCAGTTGTGGCATAAGCGACTTGGTCATCTATGTCAACCATCTATGGAAGATCTGGTAAAGTGTGATGCTGCTAGAGACCTTCCCAAACAATCACGTGATCGCACTCATACGTGTGATGCTTGTCAACAAGGGAAGATCATCAGGAAGACATACAGACCAAAGGAACAGAAAGCAACTCGAGTGCTCGAATTGGTGCATGCTGATGTATGTGGACCTATCTCACCACGAGCTAAAGATGGGAAAAGGTACTATATTCTTTTCATTGATGACTATATCAGAATGGCATGGGTATTCATCATTACCCATAAGACAGAGGTGTTCAGTTGCATAAAGCAGTACAGGAGGGAATCAGAAAAGATGCTTGGGAAGAAAATTTTGAAGTTTCGTACTGATAACGGTACGGAATTTACAAACAGTCAGGTTGAAAACTCTCTCGAGAAACATGGGATAAGGCATAAAGTTTTATCAGTAAGAACTCCCCAATAGAATGGAGTGGTTGAAAGGAGAAATCGGATCATCAACAACATGGCGAGAACAATGCTTATTGATAAAGACCTGCCAGAGAAATTTTGGAAGGAAGCAGTTTTGACATCGATCTATGTTTCAAACAGGTCCCTGTTATGTCTGAAGCAAGGGAAGACTCTGTATGAACTGTGGTACGGAAAGAAGCCAGAGTTGAAATACTTTCGAATCTTTGGAAGTAATTGTTTTATTCCCAACAAAGAACATCATAGGAAGTTTGAGGCACGAGGAGATCAAGGGATATTCCTTGGATATTCAGGGAAAAGAAAAGCATATAAATGCTTCAACAAGAGGCTGGGAAAATTTTTTGAGAGCAATGATGTCACTATAGTCGAAAATGAACAGACTGCTCAACGACCCAGTGAACAGTTTCTGGATGAAAGTGATGATGAGGTGAGCAACACAGGGGGAGTAGAAGTGGCAGAGGCTGACTTAGAAGAAGACACTGATGATGAACAATAAAGTGTCAATTCTGTATCTGCAAGGAAGCCAAAGAGTCGGGCTGAAATTGATTGGAAAAATATCATTGCTGATCAGACAGCTCTAGTTCAGACTCGAAGAATGAAGTCATTATAGTAGACATCGTTTTTATCTCAGGTGGAGACGAAATTTTTTTCCGATGCAGCTGAAGATGAAAACTGGGTTCAGGCTATGAATGAACAACTTTATCAGATTGAGAAGAACAAGACATGGGAGATTGTTTCGAGGCCAGCAGAAAAGAATGTCATTGGAACCAAATGGGTCTATCGCAACAAGATGAATGAAGATGGCACAATGATTCGGAACAAAGCATGTCTAGTGTGTAAGGGGTACTCCCAGATCGAGGGAATAGATGTTGATGACACATTTGCACCGGTTGCAAGGTTGGAGACAATAAGATTATTCCTAGCCATCGTAGTGAAAAGGAAGTTCAAAGTGTTCCAGATGGATGTAAAATCTGCATTCTTGAATGGTGTTCTAGAAGAAGAGGTGTATATTGAGAAGCCAGATGGTTTTCTCATTCATGAGGATGAGAACCAATTTTGCAGGCTGAAGAAGGTGTTGTATGGGCTGAAACAAGCACCAAGGGCGTGGTACTCAAGGCATGATTAGTACTTGAAGAATCTCGGTTTTCTGCGTGGAGGAGTTCATTACAATCTCTATTTTATAAATGATAGTAATCAAAGGATGATGGTTCTAGTGTATGTCGATGAAATAATCTTTGGCGGATCAGATGAAGTTCAATGCAGACAGTTTTCCGAATTCATGAAAAATGAGTTTGAAATGTCAATAATTGGAGAGCTAACGTTTTTCCTTGGTCTACAGGTGACACAAGGAAGGAATGGAACATTCATTTCTCAATCCAAATATGCTAAGGAGGTTTTAAGATGGTTTGGAATGGAAAATTCCAAGGAGATGAAGACTTTGGTTTCCACCCGGATGAAATTATCAAAACATGAAGATGGCAAGGCAGTTAATATCACAGAATACAGGGAAATTATTGGAAGTTTGTTTTAATTGACTGCAACAAGGCCTGATATTGTTTTCGCCACATGCCAAGCAGCGAGATATCAGAGCAATCCCAAGGAAAGCCACATGCTTGCAGTGAAAAGAATACTTCAGTATATCCAGGGCACAGTAGATTTCGGCTTGACATATACTGATAAATCTCAGATAGAGTTATTGGGCAATACTGATGCAGACTGGGCCAGTTCATCGGATGATAGGAAATCAACGTCAGGTGGTGCTTTCTATCTTGGTGGATTGTATATTTCTTGGCATATCAAGAAGCAAGATTGCATTTCATTGAGCACCGCAGAAGCTGAGTATATTGCGGCCACTCAAGCATGCACACAGTTATTGTGGATGAAGCAGCAGCATGAAGATATGGGAGTTGAAGTGAAGTCTCCGATCGGAATCCCGTGCGACAACTCAAGTGCTATAAATCGTAGCAAAAATCCCATCCATAATTCAAGGACAAAGCACATTGAGATTAAGTATCATTTTATCAAGGATAAGGTTGAGCAGGGAATCGTGAAGTTGGAGTACGTGCCTACAGAGCTACAGGTTGTAGACATTCTGACAAAGGCCTTACCCAAGGAAGCTTTTGAGAGGCATCGACTGGCTCTAGGAGTTCAGTCGATTCCCCTCACTTGAAATAGTGTGGATGCGAGACACCCCCCTCTCCCCGAGGTATGATGTGTTTTCCCTACTGTGCTAATGTGTTCTCTACTCTGTTACAGACTACAAAGGAATGACCTTTGGGTTCGTTGACAAAGGGGGAGAAAAGTGTTTGTTAAAGGGGGAGAAAATAGTGATTGTTCAAGGGGGAGACAGTGTGGAGAGTTGATAAATCATAATTGATACGGGGAGAAGCTGACCAGTGGAGCAGCCGGATAGGGGGAGAAATGAGAAAGGGGGAGATTTTTAAATCTGACGATGCTAGAAGTGATCGATTAAAGCAGAGATATCACGACAGCTGAGGATTGTGATAAAAGCAGAACAATGGTGTTGGAATGGTGTGAGACGGTGTCCAGCTATCAACAATTGGTATCAACTTAAGAATTCACCAATTGGTATCAGTGTGGTTCAACAATTGGTATCAATTTAAGAATTGCTATCAGGGTGGAATCGACAATTGGGGTCTGACATGAAGTGATTCATTGATGAACTTTTCATACTACTCTTGTTTCTCATGCTGAGCAGTGCTCATGTGGGCTTAGAGTACGTGTTAAGTGAATCCTTGAATGCTATCAGAATCGCAAGAGGCGAATGATGGTAGAGGCTGGAAGAAGACTCAGTGAGGTATCAAAGTGCAGAAAATCTTTCTGAGTAGAGTTGTGAAGAGTTTTCAACAAACCCAAAGGGGGAGATTGTTGGGCAAAAATCCCTCAAGGTAACATTGCAGTATTTTTGGGTTGATTGTGTTTGTTGACAAAGAAGGTTTCCATGGAGAATTTTCGAGTTCCCGAGAAGTTGTTGACATTCCATGTAGACACAGAACTATGACAAAGGAAAGGACGATCTGGAGGCGGTACAAAAGAGCAGTACAAGGTGGTGTCGTTTCCCTGTGTTTGCCAAATTTTTGGGGTCCAAAATTTGGAGTTTGGTGAGCATTGCGAAAAGTGGATTTCCATGAAGAGCCTAATTTAATATGGAAAAGGCATGAATTTCGCGAAGATAGGATGCATGGTTTGGAAATCGCAAAGACCAGAAGAATGGAGGTGGTGATGCTTCACGATTACGTCAAGCTTCGCGAATGGCAGAGGCTGAAGCGCATCGCGGCGGTGAAGGGCTTTGCGAGGAAGCTTTGCGGCGAAGGCGCGAAGGAATGTTGGGCTTCGCGAGGGAGCTTCGCAGCAAAGTCGCGAAGGTATGTTGACGGTGATTCTTCGCGACTACGTCAAGCTCCGCGAACGGAAAATTGCCATGGAGCTTCGCGATTGGGACAGAATTCCAGCAGAAACTTTAGAGCTTCGCGATTTGAGATGATGTGGCATTGACTTCACACGGAAGGGATGAGGGTCGGTGGAATCGTCTATAAATAGAGGCCGACCCCTTCGAGCGAAGTAGAGAGCATTTTCATGGAAGATCATTCGCTCTCGATTTGCGAAGGTGGTTCGCGGAGCCAGTGTGCTTCGCGAAAGAGGCGCTTCGCGGCGGCTATTGTAGCTCTGTGAAACCTGCGAGCTCCGCGTAGGCTTACTTAGCTTCGCGAGGGTCGTTGCTTTGTGACGGCTTGAGCATCGCGAGAGTGCTTCGCGAGGGTTCTTCACGAGTGAGCTCCGCGAAAAGGCAGGAGCTTCGCGAAGGCTTGTTGAGCTTCGCGAAATTGGGAGCTTCGCGAAGTAGGGTGCTTTGCGAAGGAGTTTCCAAAGGTTGTTGCCCAGTGGTCAGAGGCAAAGTGCTATTCATCAGTGGATGAAAGTTGGAATATAACAGAGCATCCATCAACACTTAAGGATGCATGTATTCATGCAAATGAAGAGACCTACCGGTCTATAAACTGTGAGTGGATTCCCTTCTGGAGCAGTGAGCTTAGGAAGAGGAAGAAGGTGATCCTCTCCACCGGCAGTGAGCCAGAGAGAGAGAAACAAGGAGTGACCCTTGGGAAAGCACTGAGCTGATCCTAAACTTTGTATAGGCAGTGAGCTTGGGCATTGAAGTGATCTAGCCCGAACATTGTAATCCACAGCTAGTGAAGTTTAGTGGACTTGGTACGACCGGCAACCTGTCGGCGTATGCTCCTTGGACGTAGCCCTTAGCGGTGAACCAAGTAAAATTTCTATGTCTAGTGCTTGCTTTACTTTCTATTTATATTGTGTAGCAGGAAAGAGAGAGAAGAGTGTTTTGCTTAACAACGAAACAAGATCAGAACGGGCTTTCATTTTTAATTAGTCATGCCCTGATTCACCCCCCCCCCCCCCTCTCAGGATATTCAGCCTAGTGGACCTAACACTAATATATTAATCTCTAAAACCTCATCCAAGATTGATCTTAACAAATTTTATAAACAGTTACTCTTATGAACCATTCGAAAGATTAAAATCCAAAACATTCTAAAAATGTTCAATAAATTTACAAACATATTATCATTAATCACCCTATAAATGAGATGTAGAACTTAATTTTCACATAACAATCCCGCAAAGAACATTGTAATGTATTCTATTATAACAAGGTAATAATTTAAATTACCATAAAACATTAGTGAAAACTAGAATGCATTCAAAAACTAACTCTTTCCTCATAACATAAATCCAAAAAATATATAAAATCAAACCATGATATCATAAACCACCTTTTCATCATGTTACTAATCAGTTTTTTTTCTATCAATACTATCCCATTTATTTATCACAATCATACATATCTTTTAAAAACATATTATCAGTTATCATTCCCAAAATCTTGTGTTATAAAAACACCATCTCAATCACATTTCATCATTACTAGTACAATTCTACATATGCTTTAAAATCCTTAAGGAAACATTTTAGTGAACCAATCCTGAGATGTTTCATTATACCATAAAATAAATTGTACAACATTATTTTTTAATTCAATTATATAAAAACTCTATTATTCCACCACTTTATTGTCATAATCAACATCTCCAATAGTGATTGCATGATATTTTCCTTAGAATTTGGAATTAAAAGGTTGTTGGAATCGATCATCGTTGTTAACCCTTGAATTTTATCATTGGTTATAATAAAGCACATTTTTCTTAGAATTGAAACACTGAAGTGTAATAGGAGCATTCTGGGTGGTCTTCTTTCTATTCTTATCATTATCTAACTTATTCTCTTCAATTCGGAAGTTAATTTCTCGATGACCTCCCATTCAAAACATAAAACATTTACTAATACACTTAAGATAGTTTTATCCATGTTTATTTTTTATAGTTTGAACATAAAGGAAAACACAATTTATTTTCTCCATAGATTTTATAATTTCCTTGGAATTCCATTTTTTCATTTATAAACCATTGGACTGATGGGAAAATAAAATCTCAATATCCACCTTAAGAGCACATTGAACAATTTCTCCATGGCCACTAATGACTCTTAAGGATAAATCATTTCATAGACTTGGTTTTAAGGCACTAAAGAATCAGCTAACCTCACTTTCAGGTTGGATGATAATACCAAAAGCATTCCTTACATGTCTTGTAATAGTTTCCACATAGGTACCAACAAATTCAGAATCTATATTCTATTGCACACAGAACTCTTTCTCCATATTTATAAAAAGAATACTACGAATGTACTTATTGAAAAATAAGATTTTGAACTCACCTCATTCCATAAATTCAATTTCATCATATTGCCTTGTGTTATTGATTGGATTACACCATTGATATGCTTCACCATAAAAACAATATATATAAAAAATAACATTATCATGTTCTGAATATTGTAGAAAAATATATATATTTTCAGTGGTACTGATCAATTACTCAACCACTATTAGATCGGAATACCAACTAAAAGAAAGTGGATGCAGCCTCATGAAAGACTCAATATAATATTCGTCCATTATTAGTTCATTTAGAGGTATATCACGGTTAATATCTTGAGAAATTTTTGTTAGGGTAGACACAATATTTTTAATTCCTTCTCCCATGAAATACAGTTTCTTCAGAGGACATTAGTTGAATTTCCTATCCCATTCAGTACTAACATAGATTATTCAGGATTCAAACATTGACTTAAACCAAAAATTACAGTGGGAACAACACTAACCATAGTAGGTAAACCACATAATCTTGATAAATGATGTCTAAATCCTGAAACCCGCTATTTTAAAAGAAATGAAACCTTAGGTTTAACTTAATTTAATCAGGATCATTATCAAAACATTATGATTTTATTCTATACTTTGTCACATCCCTAGGGTTTTCATAAAAAAAATTAACACTAATCACCAATGATTGTCTAAACCTATATCAGTACCAACTATAATTATTCAAGATTTTCAAGCATAGATATTACATTATTTTTTATGAATAAAAATCCAATCCAAGCTTGAATCGTAAATAATTATAGACTTTTAAGATTATATATAATATCATTCTCTTTTTATAGAAGATCATGAACATCTCCCATAATTATCTTCCCCTTTATTACTCATACTATAACTAACTCTTCATAAACTAGGGAAGAGAAATATAATAAATTTGATCTTAGATTCTCAGTAATGGAAAACAAAATATATACATTAGAATAATGTGAACATAGGGGTATGAAAACATAATAATAACAATTGAAAACCATACACATCATAGTAGTTACCATAATAAAGATTCATGGAACAAAGATTAACGGTTAATAAGACATTAATCATAAGATAGTGTTAGAAAATATTTCAATAGGGTATAAAATAAGATATGAAATTAGAGAAAATTCATATGCATAGAAAATCATTTCCTTATTAGTCAATGCTCATCACCCAGACTATCAATGTAATGAACACCAACTGATTAATGTAATATTTGTGTTATAATTATTTCCAATACACCAAATTAATGAAAATTGAATGTTATATTATTTTATGTATGGGGTAAATTCAATGTTACAGTATTTGAAGTATGAGGTTCTTTCATTGAATTGCTCTTGAGAATTATCTATAAGTTGGAAATGATGTTTTCATTAGAAGTTTTTCTTCATATGAAACAAAATTTTATGGGATTATTTCATTATAGATCAGTAGTTCCAAAGACATTTGTCTGAGTAGGGAACCTTATTTACAAAATTTCATGGAATATTTAATTATTTCTTTGAATATTTATTTATTATTGCATAAAGAAGTGGAGATTTGGAATTTCCATATAAAGGGATTTTGTTAATACATAATTATTGTTAGAAATTTCCATGAAAAGGGAGATAGTTAATTGATAAGTATGATTAAATATTATTTGAGGTTTTTGTCTAGGAATTTAATTCCAAGTAATTTTTGTTTCATTTTATTAATTAGAAATTTCTATGTATACAATTTTTCCTTAGATAAAAAATTAATCAGCTGTCATAGCTGGATGAAGGAACTATGGGAAACCACCGCTAAGTGGGCACTAGGTTCAACCATAAGGTAGTGAGTAATGTGGAGGATGAGTGTGGGTGAACCAAACTGACCATAGGGTGAAAGGAATTCTCCAGAGTTGCATGAAAAGGTTGATCGAGCCACTGTGTGTGAATTCACAATGGTGGATGATCACCCTGCACGGGGTAGTGTTGGGTAATGATGGGACTATGTGGTAACCGATTTCAGATCTACTTAATATGTGCCTTTTACTATATGGTATTGTACAACCTTGTTCCATTCCAATGTTTTATAAAATTAAGCACGTTACGTTAGTTTTTAAGGATCCACTACTGTGTCATCTATTTGGTTTTATCATCTGGGAAATCAGTTATATTTTGTGTGTCTTCTTATCCACCGAGCTCATATAAGAGCCTCTGTACACAAGGATCACCATACCACATCATCTAAAGCTCAATTCATTTTTCCCATAATTGATTCTTCATTTTGAACATCCAATATTGATAAAAAGGATATGCATCATAATTTTCATCATATAACAAGGAACAAAATAAGATTTTACAGTGTTCAGAAAATATTGTTTTTATAATGAAGGTGTTTATTGGTTGTCAGGAAATATAGATGGTTTGATTGAAGATTATAATTCCTCATGAGTTGAGCTGATTTTATAGTTTTTTTATATAATTAAAGGCATACAACAATGAGTTTTTTGTTGAGTTTGAGACACTCTCATTTTAAGGGAAACAAAAACACAACAAATATCTATAGTTAGTGGAAGAAAGAGGTTTTGCACATTTTTTGGGGGAATAGATTTTATGAGAATATGAATTATGCATATAAAACTATTTTTTCATTTAGAACATGTTTCTAAAAAACTATTCTGTATGTGTGATACTTGACTAACCTAGTTCTAATTATTGATTGATTTATACTGAATAATATGTCTCTCAGATCTTCCCAAACACCTAAAATATGTGCTCTCGTAATTCTGGGGTGAACCGTCTAAAAATTTTGTATAGTGTTCATCATTTACTTTCTATCTTGCATGTGGTATAATTTTTTTTGTAAAAAATAATGATCCATTAACTCTAACATGTGTATGGGTTCGAATTAAAATAGTGTAACAGATAAAAAATTAATATTTTTAAAATTTGTATTCATTGATCCCCCCTACTCAGTGTACCAGCATGACCCATAGGGCATGTCAATTGGTATCAGAGCATAGGTTACACCACATATTGGATGTATCTTATTATCCCAGTTGTTTGTATAAGACATATATGAAGTGCAAAATTTAATTTGATGATGTAATATAATTTTCACTGATTGGTGGTTTTGGTTCTTATCTCTTTTAGTGATAAAAAAGAGGTTTCAATAATAATCTCTAATAATAGATAGAAGAAAGAGGCAAGGAAGCTAAGAAATAATTTTAAGAATAAAGAGGATCCATCATAAACTAAATATAGTAATAATAGTATTCTTTCATTTTTATATGTCAAATTAGTTTATAAGATCCTATTGATAAGTATAGTTAAAGTGGTGAGGAATATTAATTAATTTAATAACTTAGTGATTTTTATTTAGAAATAAAAGAGTTTTCAGAATAATTTTCCTACCAAATTTTTCACTTACATATTTCATTTTATAAATTTATTATATGATGAAAAGTCACATTTTGAAAAGTAATTTGCAGATATTAAGAAATCCTTAGAAATGAAATTTCAAAGATATAAACTTCTTAAACAAGTTATCGAAGCCAAAGAATAAATTATATCACATTACAATAATAATATCTCCTATTTTGAATAAAACTTTCAAGGAAATGTGTGAGAGATAGGACTAACTGAGAAGGTCCTTACCGAGATGATTCATAAACCTAAAAAATATCATTAATCTATTATTAATGTTAAGGACTGAAATTTGAAAATAAAATACATGGATGTGACATTCATCCAAGATAAAGAATTAAAATAACAGTATGTATTTCATTTTAATGAATGATTCACTTTTATTGAAGATGAAGTACAAAGGACTGTAAGTTAGATATATGTGACTGAGAAGGGTTATACCTAAGTAATCCAGGAATTGGAGAAACGACATGGATATATGAATATTAAATAATACCCACTAGAGCTTAAAATAAAAATATTTTAAGATTCAAGTAATTCTTCAATGGAAGAAAATAAAATTCATGATAATCAAGATTAATAATTGAAAACTAAATGGAATGATAAAATAAAAGTTGTTAAGGACGATAAAAATTACCTCAACATGATGTGTCATGAAATAGAAGACCTTTTGAAAAATCTAAATGAAACACAATTAAATTCTTCATAAATTGACTGTGAATATGTTTTGAAATCACATGAACACCAAAAGAATTATCTAAATCTAAAATTCCTTGAATTGATGATCAAGTTCAAAAATCTAGAGAACTCCAAAGTTAAATCTTCCTAAAATGATTATATCATTATGAATTCTATGTTTATTTCTAAAAACTATATTTATTCCAACAATACTTATTCATGTGACAAAAAAATAATGAGATTATCAAAAGATTAATATATTTCATGATTAGTAATATAACTAACCCATGATCCAGAAGGCTATGTTTTTACTATTAATATTTCATCTACATGTACAAGTTCCAAAAAGAATTCTGGTCAAACTAGGGTAAAGAAGATTGATGATAAATACACCATATCATTGAATATGGATATAAATAAATTTGTGAATTCTTATTCCTTAAAAAATATCCTATAAATAATCATACTATCCAAAAACAACAAGATGTAAAAACTATACAAGTGGTAGCACAAAAGATGAAATCAATATTTTTTATATTATTAGTGATGTTTGAAATTTGGATATAATGATATTTATTGTTCGCATAATCTATCAAGGTAGGAAAATCACATGAGGCCATCACAAAGGGGAAGGAGATAGATATGAAAATAAATCCAATGAAATTGAATCATAATCCATATTTGAATGAGAATACATCTATCAAGAATAAATTTTAGTGTCTTGAAGACATTGGTGATTATTTTGAAAAAAGTGTTCATAGTAATTATGAGTACTGGTAGTAACCAACTATGCACTATGTGTATGGTGATATAAATTTTTGACCACAACAAATTAAAAGGAAAAGAAAAAATTCTGTAAAGTATTTTCTTAGGTGTGTGAAAGAGGATACATCCATGAAAACATTTATGAAAGCTACACCAAATAATAATGAGGATATTAATGTCAGACCAATAAAAATATGATTCTATTTTGGATGAAAATTTCATATCATTGACATTTATAAATAGGTCTTAAACACCAATTCTAGTGGGAGAAAGCTGAAGAAAAAAAAGAAATCAGTCTTAGAAACCAATAACTATATTGATTTGGTTCATGAAAATCAATGTGAAAGTTTATAATTTCATGAGAGTTTGTATAAAAATAATAATGCTATTATTTCTAAAGATTTGTGTAGAAGGTGTCGATTATCCGGGCATACTGATAAAAAATGCATGACATGTTTTCCTAAACAAATAAAACTAGTAACAAACAAAGGAGAAATACCAATTCCCTATTAGGTTAAAAATGATACCATGAAGAGGAATTCTAAACATAAGAAAATGAATGATAATGTACCCAAGGAGTGCTTCATTATATTGCAAGAACATATGGAATTGGCTAAACAATTAGAGCATGAATAGAGGAATGAAGGTGCACTACTTTCCAATGTGAAGAATCCAATTCCATCTAAGATGAAATCTAATGAAATCAATAATTATATGTTTCCATTAAAGTATATAATTTCTAAAGTCAAAAAAGGTTCAATAATTATGAGTTTTCATAAATCTGGACTAGAATTGAATGGATTTTTTTAGATGAGAAATAAATATCATACATGTTTCCCTAACTGAGAAATCATTGAATAATCACCTTGTTCCAATTTATATTTTGGTTTTATTTCTTTTATATAGAAATTTGAAGAATAACCATATATTTAGGGGGAGTATTGAAGATATGAGTGCAGGGAAAATGTTGGACAGTATTCGGGATGTTATCCATCAAGGAGTAATTTATCACAATTTCTCATAAAATTGTTCTTGATGATCATTCTTGAAGAAAGGTAGTCATGTGGAAGGAGAAGGATGACGGACATTCCTCTATGGAAGAAAATATGAAAAACTATTGAAGTTGAATTTCTCTACTCTAATCATTTAATATTAGATGTCATGGTAAGGTATTTATTAGATATTTTTAAATCCTGGAAATTGAAGCCTGTTATTATTGATTTATGTTCTTTTATCTCAATATGAATGGAAAATATGAATTAGTAGAGGAGAAATAAATAATTTGGTGGAAAAAGTATAATCGATAAATAAAAGGGGATTTCATTCATGTAGTTGAATTTTTTTAATAATTTTTTAAGAAAAATAGAGGAGAATGAATGAAAAATACTTTGACTAACTTCTAAAGGAGTTTTTTCAGTATTGGCATCATATCCTGAAAATTATTTTGAGGCAATTTATGGATAAATTGATAACTAATTTTTTCTACACTGGTTTAGATCATGTAAGAATAGATATGATTAATTAATGACTCATTTCATTAAAAAGATGATTATTTCCTTCTCTCAAGATGAACAATTTGCATTTTCTATAAGTGGAATCTCTTATGAAATGATGAGATTAAAGAAGAGAAGAAGAGAAGTTCAGTTGTTATATAATGAGATGAATTGAGTACTTTACCATACTTATTTATTTGTTTTTATTTTAATGTAAGGTGGATAATAAAACATTCACTTTGAAATTAAAATTGCTACTCACATAAAAATGGGGATATTGAAGAACCCAAATTTATTAAATTAATATTTTTGTAGTAATTGTTTTCAATATAATTGATTGATGAAAAGTCAATGGTATAGTACTTGAATTAATTTATAATTTAAAATTTTGAAGAATGAGGTTCTTCCATTGAATTGTTCTTGAGAATTTTCTACATGTTTGAAATGATTTTTTGATCAAAAGAGTTTCTTTAGATAAAAAAACATTTTAGTGTGACAATTGCAGAGCTGATCAATAGTTCCAAATACATTTGTCAAAGGAGGATACATTTTTTTGTAGAAATTTTTATAATATTTACGAATTCCTTGAAGTATGAATTTATTATTTCATAAATAAGTGAATAGTTTTAATTTCTATTTAAAAAGTGATTTTTAATTCATAATTCTGGTTCATAATTTCGATGTAAAAGGATATTTTTAACTTATATGTATTGTTGAAGAGTATTTGAGGGGTTTGTCTAGGAATTCCTTTCATAGGAATTTTAATTTCATTATATTTTTAAAAAAATCAGAGTATATAATTTTTCATTATATAAAAAATAAACTAGAATTCACATCTGGCTGAGGGAACCATGTGGAACCACTTTTGAGGTGGGTACTCAGTTCAACCTCAAGACAATAAGAAAGGTGGATGATGAGTGTGTGTAAACCACACAGAAAAACCCGGTGACTAGCTGATACAAACAATGACCCTGTTTGACAACTCTGAGCTCATCCAACCTAATGTTGCTGAGAACCAGGCGACTAGATGCCACGACCACAACCTCCACCTCAGCCTGAACGGCTGGAAGAACTCCAATCCCCTGACTGGTGAGAAACTATTGGCGTTGCTCCTGAACGAGGAGACATAGAAGAATCCATGTCACCAGATGCTGGTGAGAAGAACTACCAAAAGCAGTGAAGGTGACCCATCATTCCAAAATATCGGCAGTCCACTGGGTCTCTCGGGCAACGTGGCCTCGTATTCCCGCTTCTCCCACACTAGTAGCACACCACCTAGCTACCGGAAGATGCATCCTGCCTGCTCTAATCTCCTCATGTGGCCTCCCGGCGGCACTTCCTGTAATCTGCTGGAGGAGCACTAACTCTGGATGCCGAACCACCCTAGCTTGTAGCTCTAGAATCCTTCAGATTATGCTTTTTGATCAGCCCCTAGTTGACTATATAAGATATTGAAGTCAACCGGAAGACGTTCACCTATGACCGGATTTCGTGCCTCAGACCATCCTCAAACTTCCATTCTAGAAACAAATCATCACCTCCTGGAATAGGTGTGAAATGTAGCAGCTCTGTGAAGTGAGAGGAATAATCCATAATAGAAAGGTTACACTGCTAAAGACTCATAAACTCACGGGCTCGATCGTCCATCAAGGTCTCTAGGAATAAGTAATCATAATAGATCCCCTGAAACTCATCCCAAGCCATATTCTGCTAGCATCCCTCCAGTGAGACCACATCCCATCATCTCTTGGAAGAGTCTTAGAGCATGTACGTTGCAAGCTTCACCCTCCTCTGTGGAGTTATCTTCAGATGATCGAAAATCATCAGAGTGGCCTCTAGCCATGACTCAACAGCCAGGGGTCCTTCACACCTAGAAAAAGTTGGAGGATCATGCTTCTGAAAGACCCGCGTCAAATCAGTCATCAACGGAGTAGCAGGTCATGCTCTTTGAAAGGTCTACATCATCCTCGGAAAGCCCTCACTGAACTGTACATCAGCACCTATGTCAGGTAAAACGGCTGGTTCCAAGGCTGGCACAACGGGAGGATCTGTAGGTAGTCCTTGATCGGCCATGTCTGGTGTCTGGTCACCATTTGGAAACTCCTGCAAAACTGGAGGATGTCTCAGTGGCATGACTCTTCAAGGTAAAACACACACCATAAATAAATATTATCAAGGATTGGAAATAGGGGTTATCATAATGAAACAAGAGAAAGAAAATATTCAGGTTTTATAAAAGATGACTACATGGCGTGTACATTTCCTACACGGCGTGTTCCCTGAAGTCATTTACATGGGCATATACTCCTCCCTAACCGGGTCGTCTAACACCCTAGACACATGACGTGTTGTCCTGCCACACGGCCTATACATGAATCCTAGTTCCCTTTATTAAGTCCTTCTACATGGTGAAACCACACAGCTCTCCTAAGGAAAGACTACACGGTGTGGAGAATTCCTACATGGCATTTACTAGATAAGCTTCACCTAGACCGTGTTGTTAGTGACACGGTCTGACACACGGATCACACTACACGGCATGTTCCAGACGGACACGGTGTGTATGAGAAAGGATAAAACTAAACCATGTTGTTAGTGACATGGACGGGTACATGGGTCAGACTACACGGTGTGTTCAAGGTAGAAACGGCATGTACATGAAAGGGTAACACCAAATCATGTTGTTCGTGACATGGCTGGGTACCTATGTTTGATTACACATCATGTTTAGATGGAACACTGTGTGTATTAGACAAAACTCGGCCAACCTAAGTTGTTAGTGACACGGGTGGGCACAAGGTCGACACTACACGACGTGTTAGACGGGTACACGGTGTTATCCCACTAGACTTTTCCCATCCCATGTCTCTTTCCACACAGCATATGACATGGTTTAGTGATTACACGATGTGCATTTAAAGTACATGGTTTTTACTTAATTAAAACAGTTTCATCCTGATTAGAAGAACACATGGCATGTACTTAACACTAAATGGTGTGTATTCTAGGTTTTTCTAGACAGTAAGCCTCAAAAACTACTCTGGAACCCGTAAAACACTGAACAAACATCAAAAATGCAAAATTCCGATCCGTGGGGGCCCATACTCCCTACAAATCAAAGTTTTCCAGCTTATACAAGTTATAGCAAGTAAAAGAAAGCAATGATCCACCAAATTCCGGTCTATGAGAGCCGATAACACCTCAAGAATGAAATTTCTACATTCATTCAAGTAAATCTCTACACAACAACACCCTATCAAACAACATATATTTCTATTAAGGAAACTATCACAACATCATGCATATTTTATACGCCATCTATCACAACAACATGAAATCTCAAATTCATCCTATATGGCATGTCAAAAATGCCTGACATGTGATTTATAGCAAGTTCCTATATGATGCATGAGATGGCATACCTTCATCTCATCGGGATGCAACAGAAATAGAACCTCAATAATATCAACAACAATAGCAAAAAACATGTGAATCACTCAAGGTGAAATCAAATCAACTGTAATAATTGCAAAAGTAGAAAAATTGCAATTAACAAGGTTCATTGGCTTTTCCCTATACACGAGTTAGCTACTCCCTGACACAACTTATTACCAAGTACATATTCATTCCTATCCCTGGCTATGTCTCTGAACAGTAAGTCAAGAGAAAATAAACCCTTTGATACCACTTTGTAACGTCCTGTTTCTGGAAGCCACCCAGAGGCGCCCCATACCCGGTTGGTCACATAGACTCAAGCGCATTTCCCCAAATGCTAGAGGCTACCAACTATAAGAGAGGGACTTGGGTGTGATAGTGGGGAAACTATGCCCTCATTGGAAGAGTACACAGCAGAAGTAAACAACATTTACAATAGTAGAAGGACTAAATTTCCAACAATAGTAAACAGTGGAGGACTGGATTAATAAAACAACTGGAGCACATATAGAAAAATGATACATGATACACATGTCTAGGAAAGCATCCAAAGAAGTCACAATGCTGGAATACAAAAAGTTCTAAACCAAGGAACAAAATAAATGATAAACAGTTCCTCATCATCGCAAGCACATTCTTGGTTCCATGCTCTCTAGCTCCACGGCATGTCATGTACCTGAAGTAGAAGGTATCTTTCCCTTATCAATACCTGCAAAAACATAATCTTTTTGGGACCAAAAGCATGACCCGAATTGGGTGTGAGACTAGATCCCAATAGACAAGCACCCAAAGATCGGTTCCTAACAGTTAGTGAGTATATGGAAGGTAAAAGTACATAAATAGTAAACAGTAAATAGTACGGTACACAGCAGTAAACAATCCACAAATATATATCAAGAAATAGTGAAGAAAACAGCTAAACCACAATAGGTAACCCTTTGGGAAGTACTCACAGCCATCCCCTTTGGTCCTACCTAAAAATAACAAGAAACCATCTAGGAAGCACACTCGTTCTAACGCCTCTGGTTCTTTATATAAATTTAATAAGACTCTCTGAGGAAGCACTCACAATCTAACCCCTTATAGTCAATGGTAAAGAAAGACTCTATGAGGAAGCTCACGTAGTCCATTTCCTGCGTAGTCTAAGGTATTCATGGAATCTCTGAGGAAGTACACATGTCAATTATCCTTATAGCGCTAAGATCTAGGACTCTCTAAGGAAGCCCACTCGGTCAATTCCCCTTATAGTCCAGGTCATTCAATTCAGAAAAAAACTCTCAGAGGAAGCTCACACAGTCAATCCCCTTATATTCTAAAGTAATTAATGACACTCTGCAGAAACTCACTCGGTCAATCCCCCTTATATCCAAAAGTGCTCAAAGACTCTCTGAGGAAGCTCACCCGGTCAATTACACCTACAGTCTACTACACCAGGTTATCACAGCCCTATGTAAGTCAATGAGCATATCATTGTAATATGCCAAATTAAACCTATAGAACTACTTGGATAAACAACCTATATCATAACAAGCATGACCGATTACAACTCTCCATCCTGCAACAACAGGCATGGAAAACAGGCTAGGCAGGAAACAGCTAAACAGGACTAGACGATCGTAAACAGAACAATGCATGGGAAAAACACATCCAAATAAAATAAATCAACCCAATTTATATCCAAATATCCTTTACACAGGCATATGAGCATGGTAGGGAACAACATGGGTAAAACAGTTAACAAACAATACCTTGTTCACGGGTATTGGTGTAATTTGCACAAAATAATCAAAGACGTAGAATAGAAAGGCACCAAACACCTACCTTGGGGTTAGGATATCAATATAATTGAACCAAGAAGCTTCAGTCTCCTTAAAACATCGTAGATCTACGAAATCTTCCAAAACGTTCAACCCACGATAGCATGGAAAAGAAGAGGAATTGGAAAACAAGGTTCAAGTAGAAGAGAGAACTTACTGATGCGATTCCAACGCAATTAACGGTGTGCGAATCAGAGTTCGGATGGAGGCTCAAGGGCTCAGAGAGAATTCATGTCCATACATGTTCTCTTGGATGAATATGACCTAGAAGAAGGTTGTTCTGGATGTTAGATGCGACCCCAGTGCATTTGATGAAAAAAAATACATGGCGCTTACATTTGGAGTACATGGCGTGTACTTTCTGTTTTTGTACTCCACATTAGGCGGCCTCCAAGTCGCTCCCACATGGTCATGTGTGTGGCTACAACCCATCCACCACAGAGCCTACTATGGAATTAAACTACATGGTGTGTACTTAAAAAGTACACGTCATGTACATTGAAGATTTCCAGAAATTCCTATTTTCTCAAAAAAAACCAAAAAGGAAAAACAAACCTGAAAAGAAGGTATGGGTTCTTATAGATAGGATCCATCATAAATGACCAAGAGAAACAATTTTTCAATAATATAACATATTATATGATTAAAAATTATGGGTTTCACCACAAAACATCTATAACTTACCATGAAGTTTGATATGTGCGGATGGAAGAGATCTTATTTCTGGTCTTCTATTTTTTATGGCTCTATAGATACTATATTGATGAAGTCGAGTCTGACTTTGTGGTTCTGGTGGGTTTCATCTAGGGGAACTACAATAATCCTTTGGATATGGTTTATTTCATTAAGGGGTGAAATCTTCCTCTTGGACAGGGCCCCCTTATTGTTCATACTTTGTGGGAAGGAAACATTGCCTCTGACGTTCTCTCCAACAAAGGTAATTCCAATTCTTCATTGATTATTTATATTGGTGTGGGATATTTAGCTGATTAATATATGTTATTTGTGAAGAATCATTCCCTTGGAATCCCTCATCTTTTCCCTCTGGGAGTGTGTGAACCTCAGGCAGTTTTTTTTCTTATTAAATAATAACGTAGTTGATATTTAGTAGAAGTTGCCAACTAGTACATTAATGGTGTATTATAGAAAATAATCAAAAAAATAAAAATATTAGAGCCAAAGGCTTTAATACAATTTATGGGCATATCAGATAGTATACAAGACACCTATATATATTATCCCTTATCAGTTGATTTAGGGAAAAAGTAAACATATACCAGTGAAATTGGAGAACCATGTATATTGAGTTATTAAAAAGATGAATTTGGATTTAAAGAGTGATGAAAAAGAGACAAATCATCAGTTATGAGAGTTGGAAGAAATGAAAAGAGTTTCTTTTGAAAATTTATAAATTTACATAAAAATGACATGGGTGGAACACCACAAACTGATTCACCCAAATACCATTAAACCTAGGGAAAAAAATTCCACTATACTATTGTAGACTAAATTTAATGTCGTGTATTCTTTATTATAGGTAGGAAATACCTTTATTGGTTACTAATGTCTATCATTTTTATGGAATTACAATCAAAGGAATATGAGGGACGTAACCCATTCACTATAAATGGGAAAAGGATGAAAAATATCAATTGAATTTTACCTAAATAACCAATGGATGGGCTCAAACTTATCAGACCCATATTTTGATTTCTTCTCATGAGTATTTTTCGAGACAGTGACATTAAACAATGGAGATACTATGAATTAAATAGAGTTCAACAATTTTCATAGGATTTAGGATTCAGCTACCACTTATATCACCCATTTGAGCTTTAATGGAATTATTATTATGCTGTTATGAGATTTTTTTTTGCATTTTCAAGGACTATCAAAGAAAGAAAACACAATCCAGTCCCAAAAATTTGAGGAAGAGGACAAAGCTTCATAGAAAAGGGTGTTCACAGTAATTATTTATCTTTTAAACACCCAGTATTTTTTTTCAAACAACATGTTTTGAGATTTGAAGTTTTAATTGCATTCCCACACTAGAATTATTGTAAAAATGACTAATATATGATATATGAGTTTCCTAGGAATCCAATTATTCTATGTTATATATTTCAGTTATTATGATATTGAATGAGTAAAATGGAGAGTGGGATGATTGAATAAAAACATTAATATTTAATAGAGGACTTGTGATTTTAATTAATTAGATGATTCGTGTAATTGAAATTTCCAAACCATTTTTCTTTAATCATATTTTTAAAATTTATATGAATTTATTATTTATTATTAATTATTCTATGAGTGAAGGTCAAAATTTATATTTCCATTCAATAGAGGATTTCTAAACTGAGTACTTCCTTTTTATTTTCGAGCATATTTCTTTAGTGATCTTGGGACATGTCACTGAATTTAACTAGAATTTGAAATTTTCAAATCTATAGCTTTACTAAACAAACATAAAATGATTGAGGCATATTTGGAAAATTCATTTTCCTTAAAACACCTTTACCACAATACTTTTTTAGACCATAAAACCCATTAATAACTATTTTATGTATGAGAAATATTTCAATCTATTTTTATCCATTCCAACCATCCTCTTATTAATTACATGATATTTTTAGGTTAAAGTGCGTGGGTGAAGGGATTCATGGTGATTGGGATGAAATACATTATAATGGAGAAGTGTTGGGTTATACTTATGGGTGTTAAGAAATATATTTGATCAATTCATTATACTTCATTGTTTTTCCCACAAGAATTAATAATAGAAAATGAAAAAAAATGAACCCAAAATTGAGGAAAATGGGTTGTGATTTGGGAAACCAAATATAATTATTACCATATCAGTGAGTTTTATCATATGTTCTTCTATGGTGGATATGAGGTTCATTCTATGAATAAATTTTAAAAAAGAAAAAAACAAATGAAAAGATTCTATGAAAAAATGTATAATAGTATGGAAATATTCAAAACTGTTTAAAAATATTTCATTATGCTTTAAATTTATTCAATGTCATTTCTTTGAAGTTTTGGGGAAATGGGAGTTGTTACAATCTTAAGGTGAGAATTTCATGAAACTTTTATTTCAGATATCATGATCCATGCTTTATGATATAATACTCCTCCTTGATACTTAATTTTTATCATCAATTCCTACTAACCATGATCCTTAGAGACATTATCACCTAAATTAAAACACCACATTCTTTTTTGTGATTTTTTTCTTTACAAAGTGGTGAATGTTGTTAATTTAGATGATTATGGATAAATAGATGTATATCATGATACGAGGATCAATCAAATTGAAATTTATCATGAGAGTTGAGTGAAAATATTCCAAAGTTAGGAAAATAATGATTTGGAATGTTTATATGATAATCAATTGACGAACATAAATTAATGATAAAATGTGTTCCACTATTTTAAAATTTTAAAATTAAAATGCATGATTTGTTTGTTTCTTTGAAAATGAGAAATTAAATTGATATTTTATGTGGAACTTTGGAAAATTTTATTTAACATTGAAAATTATTTTATATAATCACATTGAAATTTGAATATTTTTTACATTGGTTCCTTATTTAATTCCTACTTTATATGTTAAGATTGATTGAAAAAATAATTTAGTCATGGGGTTATTTGACAGACATAAATGTTGTGTCTATTTTTAATAAAATTCAGTTAATTTTTTTGATGCCCTAATGATAGAACACATTTATGGCATGATGACCCTCAAAACACAATTATGAATTCGATTGAAGAGTGTACAATAGTTCGAGGAGTTACCCAATGATATAGGTGGGTATCATTTCTTTCGGAACCTATTTTTCCTTGAGATATAAGGATTCAATTTCATACTCATAATGCACTAGTTGGTATCTTACCATGTATATGTTGATTATTTTCATTAGAGGTGTCTTTTACATAACTAGTCGGTGTTATCTACGTTGAAAATGGAGAATGTGATGTCCAAGAGAGTTGATATGGACCTATGAATTGTGGGATAGATAGAGTGGTATACCGGATTACTAGTATCTTTATGAGTGAATATAGAATTTGGAATATAAAATTCTAACCTATTGTGGATCATTTCTAGGACATTTTTTCTTATTTCCTTTCTAGATTACCTCCAATAATTGAGCTGGATTACAAGATTGGGATAGTTCTAGGATCAGTTTTAGTGTCCATTTAGCCTTATAGGATGGAGCCTACAGATCTTCAAGATCCGAATGAGTAGTTTCAGGATTTAGAAGTTGAGGATTTTATACAACCCATGAAATCTCCATGGGGTTCACCTATCCTATTCACTAAGAATTCTGATTGTACGAACATGATTTTCATGGATTCTCAAGGGATTGATTACCTCATAAAAATGATATAGAATCAATTTCCATTCATAAAAGTCATAGTTGAGAAGCTCTAGGTAGTGAGGGGTTTCTCTACAATTGGATTGAGTTTGGGAAACCATCAGGTGCATGTGAGACCATCTGAGGGACCAAAACATTGTAGATATGGCATGTAAGAGTATTTTTACATTCTATTTGGTTTAATTAATGCTCATATAGTCTTCAAGGATGTAAGGAAATATTTTTTCCACCTGTATTTCGATTTATTTTTTGTATTTTTTGGGAATGATATATTATTTTATTCCCATACTAGGCACGAAAATGAAAAAGCTCATGAGATCGTAATGAATAAATAGATAGTGGACTAGTTGAATGATATTCTCAACAAATTACACTTTTGGATCGATAAGGTGCATATCATGGGTTACATAATAGTTAAGGATGGATTATATTTTGATTTAAATAAGGTGATAGAAATAGTTTCATGGGAAACCCCACATACATCGTCGATGTACATAATTTGTTTTTGGTCGATTTTTTTACCAACGTGCCTCTATGGACTTATCATGACACACAATAGATCTCAATGGCTTGACTAAGATTTTTATAAAGCACATATGGTCTAAATACAATGAGGAAGCCTTTGAGAAGATTATATTGAAACAAACATTAGTAATGGTATTTAATTTTAAATACAATGGAATAAGCAACACAGCTTATGGAGGGCCCTATTTAATAATATTCACTAAGAGGTCCATGAGAATCATGGGAAGCCTATACTAAAATCCTTAATAGTGATGTCTTATATTCTATAAGGACTGAAGATGAGGCACCTTTCTAATATAGAGGGCATGTTCATATGGGAAACTATTTTATGGGAGGAACCAATGCATTGTTTAATCAATGATAGGGATGAGGTATTTCACATTCATGGATGCATCGGGGTTCCTATAGAAATATGGGATTAGATTATGTTAGATTAGAATACCTCTATTTGGCATTTACATCATAGTTTCACCAATATGTATCATGACTTAATCCTCTAGTATTGGTGAATGGCGATGAAGTGGCATATAATGGGTTTTATGCCTATATATTCCACATGTTAGTAGGTGAAGCAGGAAAACTAGTTTTAAGAGTATATTTTTCATCTGTTGCACATTCCTGAGTTTAAATGGGATGAAATCACCATGGACATCATGATAGGATTACCTACTTCACCCCAAGTAAGTGAAGATGTATGGGTTATCCTTGACTGACTGACTAAGGTATCCCACTTTCTACCTATCTTAGAAGCCTATTTTCTTGATCTTCTTGGGAAGTTTTATATCTGAGAGATTACACAAATTCATGCCATTAATCATTATATAATATTGGATTAGGATGAATTATTTATTCCTTTTTTATGAAAGGGGTTGTATAAGTACCTCGATAAATGGGTGGTTTTGAGTACAACCTTCCACCCAAAGATCAAAGGGCAAACTGAGCCTAGGATTCATATTTTGGAGGACATACTCTGAGAATGTGTCCGTGATTTTGGATGTTTTTAGAAGAAACATAAACCTCATTGTGAGTTTTCTTATTACAATATAATAAATTAAGATACACATATCGTTCTATATGAGGCCATATATGGTACGTCAGGTTTTATGCCATTATGCTAGTAAGAGGCAAGTGAGGAACCACTATAGGGACCCCATCTCATTTTGGAGACTTTAGAGTAGGTATAGCTTTTCCAGAATAATTTGGATACATCTCAGTCCAGGAATAAATATTAGGTCTATGGTCACCACCAACCTCAGTAGTTTTAGGTGGGACATCTGGTCATTCTATAATTTTCACTTATGTTGTGTCATAGACATATTTAGAGATGGGAAAGATATCTTATCATTATTCCAGGCCTTTTGACATCTTAGAGGGAGTCATGATAGTATCCATTCATTTAGGATTACCTCGGTATTATAGATCTATGCATGACATCTTCTAGGAATCTCAGCTTCACCATTACTTTTCATACACATCTCATGTTGTTGATCATGAAGATGTAAAATTTGAAGAAAATTACTCCTATAAGGATTATCCTATTAGGATCATTACTCTGGTTATGATGGATCTCCAAGGTAGATCAGTTCCTATGGTGCAGGTTTTATGGAAGCACAGTTGTGAGATAGATGAGTCCTAGAAGAGATAGGATGATGAATGTTCTTAGTTTATTGAGCTATTTTCGGATGATTGTTTACCACCACCAAAAAGAATACTCAGGGATGAGTTGTTTTAAGGATGTTATATTATAAGTTCTATTATTTTCTAAGAGGTGTAGATGTATGAATTTTCTATTATAAACCACTTTTTTATAATTGTTACATTCTTAAGAGGATAAAGAGAATTTTGAGAGCATATGGGACTCATTCAGATCCTAGAGACCAAGATTTTTGGAAATGCAGACTGAATCTCATGGTGAGTGCATCGCTAGTGATTACAATGAGACTCAACCATGAGGATTCTAAAGTAAACCACATAGGGGGAAATATTTAGATTTAACCATGAACCATAGTCCGCATGTCCATTTGGGGTTCTTCAGTTGACTGGATGGGGCTTCACAGTTTTTCCAAACTATGTGCCCAGGGTCATACCCTTAGTGAAGCTTAAATAGTATAGGCAGACAGTTTGGAAAACTATTTGGAAACTTTTTTATAAAAATAGTGAATCACATTAAAATTTGGTTTAAATATACATTTTTCTAATATTTCCTTAAATTTTCAAAACATTCCTTTCCATTGTTTTTCTCCAGTAGTTGATTTCATCGGAGATTCATCCTCCTATCATCCGGTGCATTTGAGATTTATCTATGAATGAGCTATGATTTCATCACTATATATCATTTCAGAAGAAAACTGGTAAGATATTCAATTGGTTAGCATCCTTTATTTATCTTTACATCCTTGAAATTGTTTTGGTGTGTGCTAATATGCTATATTTTCAATGAATTTGTGTATTTTTTCAATTTCCCCCAGTATAATTAAAATTTAAATCCAATAACCAATGAGAGTTCATCTACCAACCTATTGTAGGTGGTCTTGTAATTATTTCCTGAAGAAGAATAATTTATTAACATGCACCGTCGTTCCACACATTGACATTTTCACACATTCCCTTAAAATTTTAATTTATATTTATCTATATTGTTAACCATGATAGAAATATTCCATATAATCACTTTTATGGTTGCAGGTCCCCTACCTCATCAATTGACACCCCATAAATAGTGCTTCGAATATTCCATTGAATTATTTAATGTTTATATTTCCAAAGAACCTTATATGTGGTCTTGTATTAAAATCTAAATGAAATTACTACCATAAATTAAATGGGAGTGATAATTTTGAAAACCTCATGTCAATCCTATAAGAATAAGGGAGATTACCTTTAGTTTAATGGTATGTCAAATAAAATGTAATCCATCCATAGGATTGTATTAAATGATGGGAAACCATTATTTTATTACTATTATTTATGGGTATGAAATCCCTAATATCTATGACACAGTGGAATTGAATCCAGTCAACCTGTGTTACTTGGGAATGGAGGGCTATATACACAAGACACTCGAGCATGGAGTCCCATATATAAGTTATATATGGGCATGGAGTCCCATGTAATGGTAATAACCATGAATTATTTCTCCATTGAAATGTGATATACTGACATGATTTCCATAATTAATTGTAATAATAGTGCATGGTGTCTCATATTGGGATACATGGACATAGAAACCTATATGATTCATGAAATTAGGGAATGGCATCCCTTGACATTCAATGAGGCACATATTACTATCCATGAACTCCAAAGTTTCCACTCAATTCCTAGATTGTATAAGTATCTATAAATATGGATATAAACATCCATATGTATGTAAAACATATATATAAATTCCGATATATATATATTTATATATGTTCAAATTATCACGGGTTCAGAGATATCTCGGCTTAGGCCACAGATGTTGGGGTCACCCTGGTATCCTTTTAGAACTAGGGCCTACCTATTTACAGTTTATATTTATGCTTAAATTTTTATACATTCACACTACTAATTTTTAATGCACCAGTACTGTTTTACAGGACACCATTTGTAGTGGACTACTGAGTATATCTTACACCCTCTTCAGGCCATTGGTTATTAACCAAATAGGACTTATGGATATTGGTAGGTATAAAGGGAAGTCATTCACTATGGATGTCTGATTCTCAACATAAGATGGAGTGTAAGAGTATATGACCCAACATATGCTCATGATACTAGGGGAGATATATTTTTGTCTTTTTAATTTGGTATTGAAAGGTGTATATAACTAAAACTATACATCATGTAATCCATTATTTTATAGAATTATGACATGATCATCATTATATACTTGATATTTATTACGTTTCTTCTTATTTATTATATCTAGATGTTTGTTCTTCTATAGTTAATTACAATATTATTTCTACTAATTACTGTTATTATCTAACTTTTCGCTACACTCAGATCATGAGGGTATAGTCTACCCACTACACTACTATGAACTCGCGTTTCATGTCACCAACCTCTGGAATATGGTGAGGTTTACTTCAGGTAATGTGGTGAAAAAAGTTAAATTACATGTGGGTGAACTACTTATTGGCATCCCATTTGGCTTGACTAATGTTCCTACATAGATTCAATAAACTAGATATTCCACCATCAGCTTGATTTATTTTTCTATCTATTGATGATAATCAGGTTTACTTTGGATTTGAAGAAGAGTGCGAGATTTACCTGAAATCTAGGTTTCAAATATTGAGGGATCGTCACCTTTTTTATATATTTTCTAAATTCCATTTTGGATTAATAATACATCTTACTAGTGTCTGTGTGAATTGCCCACTAAGATCAATAACAATCCTACATCACAACCTTTGTCAAGTATATTGGGATAACATACTAGTTACCAAATAAAATAATTCCTTTTGAAATGAGAGAAACTTCAATGATGGTATCCACACTTTATAAATAATTCATGATACTTTTGAGATCATCAAACATTTTATTCTCTTGAAGAATCAACTATAGAAGAGATGATTCCAACTGTAATCTAGCCAAAAAATACAAATATCTTCTTCCCTCAAATTCTGGTGAATCTAAGAAAATATTCCCATGATTTCCCATTCATTATTCGAATTTATGAAAACATGAGAAGGTAACTTCCCACTGAGAGAATCATTTAGAACATTCCCCTTTATTTGTGCATTGGTGATATTGAAGTAAACTATTTGAAGTTACACCACCCATCATATCTTTCTAAGGTCTAATTATTTTTGAGAAAAGATATAACCTAAAATATTTTGGTAAGAATAGACTGTGAATTTTCCTAAAAAATGTAATGTAAGAAACACCAAAGAGCATGCATAAATAATTCCACTTCTAGGTCATGAGTGGGGTAATTATTTTCTGATTCCATAGTTGATGAGAACCCATTGAAAGAGATTAAATACTAATATAAAACATGTAAAATTAATTACATTGAACCCTGAGATAAACGGTGGTACCTTGTTACAAAATACCTAGGATGGTATCTAGAGACTTTTGAAATTATATGTTCCATGAGAGATACTTGTTTCCTAGTTATGGAAGACTATGTACGAGATAATTGGTTACATGAATGATATTACCCCTTATGATAAAATTAGGTTTACTTTTTATGGAACTCTTTGGGATCATAGGCTAGATGACTTTCTATATGCTCTAGGTGATACTTCACTTTCCTTTATACGAAATGACCTAGATGAGTTCATTGGAAAATTAAAATTTTCAAGTGATACTTGGGTTTCCTCATTTGGGAATGCCATAGATTTGTTCATATAATTAATAGTATTACATTACTCTTTGGTTAATACATATGTTCCTCATTATGTAACTTTTTGGACGACGTCATAGGAAAAAAATACCTCATTCTTGTTTATTAATACATATGACTATTGGGATCTCCTTATAATGATTATTATACTAGATCATATTGGATTTGTACCTAGGGTTCTGGACCAAATAATTTTATTATGTTCAGATACATGTGACTACACAAAATTTCTCTATAGTTTATAGAAACTCATTCATGGACACTTGGTCTTTTCTACATTTGTCCTAAGGCTACATTTTTACTATCAACCTTACTATTATGTGGATGTATTGGTCTTACGCCATGGATCCTAATTTTTGAAGGTATATATTCAAATATATAACTATTTAAATATATTTTTACATATATAAATAGTCATGTTTATAGATATTCTATCTTAGGCCAAAGTAGGCATGGTCATCCATGTGTCCTAAGGGAACTTGAGCTCAAATTATTTACATTTATTTATTTACTAGATTATTAGAATACTGTTACAATGTTTTATTTTAAACTAACATATTAGATATCTTTGAACATCATTGATAGTGACCTTCTGAGTATATCTAACACCCTGTTTGGGATACCACAACACAGAGGTAATTGTGATAGATTTAGGACCCTGGATGTATGCTTTTTTGTAACACTAGAACATGGGAGAAAAAGAAAAAAAGGTTGAGCTGGAGCTTAGAATTCTCATGGAGATGGCCTTTGGGATTTTGTTCTTTACCTTGTGTATTTATTATTGTATCACATGTTTTATGTATTTTTATCGTACATAGTAGCATTCCATGGACATGCATGGTTGTATTATTTGGTGTTTCGAGTTTATTCATTATTTTTTTATTATAATTCTTTATTATATTCTTCTTATCTATTGTTTTTCATCTACTTACACTATTGTTTTATTATATACACCACTATGCTACTCAGTTCATGATATTAGAGTCTCTCCACCAAACCAACATTGGACCCCCACTTCAAGTCAGTAGCCTCTATCATACAATGAGGCATGATTTAGGCTATGTGACTAACCATAATGGAGAACTCTTTAATTCTATCCTAGGATAGGATTATGTAATTGGTATTAGAGCCTTATTTTACTTTATCTTATTATTTCAGGATGGTATAAAATAGGCTAGGAATTTTATAGCGATTAGTAAATAGTATTGTCTAGTATTGATCAATCCATGAATAGGGAAAATATCATGTGGCCCAGGATGGGATTATTCTTTAAGCTATTGATTATTATATATGATTATTTTATAACCTAGTGTGATTAATGAACCTTAATGTTATTACTAACTCATGATATTATGGTATTCTACCCTAAGACCAAAAGATAAGTAGGAATCATTATATGAATAATTATTGGAATATAGAGATTCATGTGTCATTCCATGTTGGTTGTATTCTTATACTGCATGATGTTTGTGATATCTTCCTTATGTGCATAACATTTTTGTGTGATTATTTTTCATTATTATTAGTACACCATGTTTAAGTGAATTTTTATCACTCTTTCTTGTATACCATACTTTGTTATAAAATACCATTTTTACTGAAAGTTATTTCCTTGAGATAACATTCCATGAGATAGTTATGGTGTATGATTGGTAAAATAAAATATATGAATCCACCAAAATAGACTTTTTCCACATAACATGATGGTGGAATTATCTCTGACTATCTGATTATGAAATTATTGAGTTATGGATAAATTTTCGCGTGGACTAAAATGTGAATGGTTACAATTAAATAGGTGTTAATTATTAAATTTATAAATTGTATGGGAACTTTTTAAATTATGATTTTTGATGTATATAATTGAACCATTATAATGATGGGTTGTAGTTAATTGAATTCCTAGTGTAAATTATAATGGTATGCACTATTTTAATTTGAGGATGGTAATTCATCTAACAGAACCATTAAATAAATATAAAATTTGTTAAACATTTAACAATAAATGATGATATTACTTACCTTTTATATTCCAAATTCGACCCAATTATATTGGTGTTGACCAATTATAGTTTTCATATAGATGTGAATCAACCCAAGTATGTAACACCATGATATTTTATGGGAAATATATTTTTTTATGTTTTATGTTATATGCAACATAAAAGGAATCTTTCACAATACACAACACTAGCTTGTCTTGTGTTATATGCAAGAGCAACCTTCCTTAATTTCGTGTGTTGTACGCAATATCGAGTTTCACTAAACAATGATATATTGTTATAACATTATTATGGACTTGAAGTTATGAATATTATTGACTAAACTTTTAATTTTATAAAATTATTATTCATCTTACACATTTTCTAAAACATGTTATGTGAACAAAATAATTTTTTTGGGTAAAATAAGTATTTTTAAAAAAATGCAGTTTTGTCGCCTTTTGATGACGCACCAACTTTAAATCTTGTTTTTGAAATTTTTTTAAGTTAAATTTAAAAAAATAAAATTCTTCATGGGAATTAGGATTTAAAAAATTTCTCAGGATAAATTTTTCATATTATTCTGATAACTTCCATATTTTAATGAATAGTAAAACACACTATATTTTAATTAAAAACAACTTTTTTTCATCGCAATAATTTATATGGTTCAATTATAATATTTAATGGCTTTAAAGTATAAATATAATATATTTTTACCATTTAATATATTTTATGTCATTACCATTAATTCTACATTGAATTAATAGGTAAAAACATTTCAATCTTTGGCAATGTTTTAACTTTTAAAACCCGTTTTCTTAACAACGAGATTAATTTTTAAATTAATTGTTGAAACTTTGGTGTTTTGAATTTTGAAAAATGGATTCCATATTTGGATTCAGTGGATCCAAATTATGTTAATAGGTTACTTTTATTTTTTTGATATAATGAATAGTAACTACGGTAATTTTTATTTACTGCAGTTAAAGGTAAATCGGGTAATTAATGGTAAAAATAAGATTATGAAATTACCCTAAATGCTTCCAAAATTCTATTGGATGACTAAAAGTCTATTATTATCACCTAAGGCTCGGAATAAATTCATTTAATGGACTTTTTACTATTAAAATAATTTAATTATTATTAAAACCAAAGAAAGTGACAACATGTCACTCACTTAAATCTTATAAGTATAATAATTTTAATTTTGTGATAAACTTCATGAAACATCGAACATGAATATTATCCATAAATATAATAAAATTATCTACATCATGTGAATTTATTTATAATTTTTAGAGATTAAATATCTATCATTAATTATTAGACAATAGTGATGTTGAAATTATTTTATTGATTAAATTATCAAGTAAATGATTTTAAAAGTATTAAAATAAATATTATATGAACTATTTAATGTGATCCAATTATTTTCTAGATACTTATGACATGATATGAATCTATTAAATCTTTTATTTTGAACATATATTCTTTTTATATTTTATTTAAATTCAAATAAATGAATAGTGTCATAATTGACACTATTGTTATTTTATAAAAATTAAATATTATAAAATTGTTTAAAAATCACAAAAATATTTAAAAATTTCAAATTAAAATTTATATGGTCTAAAATGTAATAATTTATACAATTATGGACAATTCACAACAAATAATTAATTATTTATAATGATTTAAAATTTAGAATATTATTACCATAAATAAAATTATATAGAATAAATAAGGATAAATCAAGTTGATAATGTTTAAAATAAATTCCCAACATGTCTAAATTTTATTGGTTGATGATATTAAAACCCTATATCATCAAATCTTGTAGTTTGAGTAATTTTGGAAGTATTTAAGTGGGTTTTTAATTTATTATAAATTAATATTTTCTTACATTTCCAAAGGTGCCCCAATCCACACTTATAAAAGGGCACCTCCTCCCTATCCTCCTCACACCATTTTGAGCATAAATCTCGGCCAACCCCTGACCATTTCCCTGATAAACATCCCTAGCAACATACTAGAGGTCCTGGTCTTCGTCAAAGACAAAGTTTAGTGCCCTAAGAGGAGGTTTTAAAAAGGCGTGTCAAAGAAGAGGTAATATCTGTTACCAATCCTTTAAAATTTATTTCTTATTCTACTTCCTCTTCTTTAGTTGTTTCATTATGAATTAATAAATATGTATCACTCATATACTTATATTTTATTACAAATATGAAACAACCCTATTTCACCTTCTATCCATCCTATGGAAAATGAAATCATCGCGCGTGCGTACGTACGGAATACCGTCTCCACGCCGTGGTGTAATATGTTTTCCACCACAACCTTACATGGATGGGTATAATGGTGTAAAGAATAACCATATATTATTATTGTAAAGTGATATTAATTATGAAATAGTATACATACACTTCAATACAATTCCACGATCATGGGAACGATATCATCGCTCGTGCGTACGTACGACCTACCGTCTCCACGATGTGATGCGACTCGTTCTACATGATATTCATTGAATAATGATTATATAAATGAATTGAATGAATAAATATGATATATATTACACTAATACCATTCTATAAATGAGGTATCTATAACCTAAAAAGAGGAATAATAATTTATTTGACAAAACATGCATAAGAACATAAAGCAATGAACACCCGAATAACAAGTAGCAATGAAATATTACTAATAAGAATATAATAATATAACCATATATGATATAATAACAATAAATATGATTCTATAATAAGTCAATGACATTATTTAAATCATTATATAGTAGGTTTGGATATGTACAAAGCATATCAGGCCTAAGGTAAGGGAAAATCTCAAAATCTCATTTTTATCTGAGATTGTTTATACTTCAGATTTTACTGGGGCATATTTATCATCCCCATCCATGTTTCCTAAAAATGTAAAATTATTTATATCCTAATACAATTGTTTAAATCCAATTTTAACTACTGGTTAATTTTTATTAAACTATATGAAAAGAATCTTTTTTCGTTTTCAGTACGCGATACTATTTGACTTTTCCGGCCAAAGTACGAGAAGAATGTTTTTTTAACTTATGAGACATGAATGTATTTTTATGATTTCCATATAACTTTTTTTCCATGAATTTTCCTATGAAAATTTTTATGTTTTTTTTTAATTAACTTCTTTTAGATTTAAATTTTATGACATGTTATGAAAGGAAAACTGTTTTTGAAGTAGAAATGATATTTTCCTCAAGAATGGAGTTCAAGTGTTTTATCAAAATTATATTCCATCTAAGATAATATAGGGTTTGGTTTCTATCCCTATTATTAAATTGATTTGATTATGTTGTTATGGAATAATTTTTATGAAGTCCTTTATCTTATATGAATTTTTTTATGATGTCACGAAGTTTAAGAATCCCATTTTTATTTCATGTGTTATGCTATGATGTCTGATTTATGATTTTGTGGAACACATAAGAATGGTTTCATTATGAGATGGGTGTGACCTATATCTCCCTCCAATGCATTGGGTAAAGATTTATATCTCATGAGATAGACTTGGCAAGAACGGAAAGTTAATTTTCTTCAGTGATACCGGACTGAAACGCGGAGTGAACTCGGTTCCGTAATGGACTTTGTCTGCTATGATGGTCATGGAAATGATCCTTCACTAATATGAAATGATTTTCTATGATTATATGTGTATGCCACAAATTATCATGTTTTAATTTATTATTACTAGGGTTATATTTCACTACTATGATTTATCCCATGTTATGATATTATGATCTCTTTTTTAGGTTAATATTTTCAAAATGTTATGTTCTTATGAATATGATATGATTGATATTCCTTTTGTTTACACTTACTGAGCATTTGAGCTCACCCTTTTGTATATTTTCTTTTCACCAGGTCAGGAAGAAGGGTATTATGTATGATATTCCAAGGGGACTCTAGATATTATGAAATAAACAAGAGAAAATGTAGATGATTTATGAACCAGTTGTTTATGTTTCCATGTTTCTAAAGACACTATACCTATACGGTCCTATCATGGTTTTGTTATATATTGTAATAAGTATGCTTAAATTCTAAAGTAACAACCATGTATGTAAAGTATGGGTCGTTATAAATTAGGTCAGTCATTACGTTTAATTCATACTAGATGAACCCTCTAAGCATTTTTAAAGAATCTTAAACAAAGTAAATGTGTTTGTGTTTCACATAAAGGGACACAAATTTTAATGATGGGACCTTGGAAGGTGGCCTTTATTTCTTATATGATTTAGTTATTAACCCAAGGGGTATACTCAATAATAATTAGAATGGTTATTTGGAGTGTTAATATCCAATTATACCATAGTTTGTATAACTGTACGGTGGAACCTTATTGAAGTAGTGGCCTTAAAATTTTGAAGACCTTGAATTCTTCTTTTGAACATTATTATATTTGTATTTAGTTATGAAAATGACAATCTAAACCTAAAGGGTGTTTTCCTATATATATTAGAATTAATATTTAATTTAACCGATCCATGTTTTATAATTTTTTTTCGATAAATATAAGGAAAAAAATGAATTTATAAGATTAATTTCAAAATTATAATAGGATTTTAGAAAAATAATTTTTCTTCAATGGTGGTTTGAATTAACTTCTCAGTGTTCTTTGGGGTATTAGTTAAATATTTCTCCAAGAACAGTTTCCATATGATAGGTACTTATTGGTCGCAAATATGGGATAATATAGTGGAATAAATGTACACTTAATGGTTTTTGTATGTTCATCCCTCTCTAATGTTAGTTTAAATATTTCCCTAAGTGTTTCCTTGGATGGGAACGTGAGTGTTTCCCATAGACTTCTTCTTATATCCCATGAAGCTAAATGATAGGAGACGAAGCCTAGTGATTAGTTTCAGGATGAATCTAATTATAGAATTCATGTTCTATGTTAAAATGTAAGGGGCAAGCTAGTTGTTTTAATTACCATAGAAAGTAAAGTATTCCTCAATGCGATGTTGAGTTATCAAACATTAGGTGTCATCCATGCACCATTTTCCTGAGTAGGACTCTTAGTTTCTAAAATGACTCCCAAGTGGAATGGGTGGACATTGTGTAAATTGGACATTATTATAGATGGTATAATCATGTAATGACCATGTTCAATGGATTATACATTCCTAGTGCATGGTCATACACTTATTAGGTAACATAACCCTTTTTCTTCTAAAGCGATTGGAGAATCAGCAAGTCATCATCTAGATTAAAATTTATATAGGAAAATTTGACTTTGGATATTAATATTTTGTACAAGACAATGGATATTTGGATACATATGGATGATATGCCTATGGATAGTATCATATGATGTGTCATTGTGTTGATGCAATATTGTGTAGTATGTGTAGATATGTGTGGTACACTTCATGTTAGTAAAATGGTATATAAAACCATATGTGTTCAGTGGAAATTGTTTAAACCATGATCTTATAAATTTTTATTATGGGTCATCTCCAAGGTTGAGTGACCTGGTCATTAAAGAAAATATAAATTTTCTATATTCTTGGAATAGTTTTGTAAAAGGATCAGGTGTTGTGACACAATGATCATTTTGGTTTTGTATTTCATGTCTTCTGTTAGTGACATTTGTTTGCATGGCTCGACAGAGTTTCCTATATATGTATAGATTAAATATTACCTAGAATGATTTAGAGTGTCTGTTTTTCATCTTATATTGTCGTGATTGTCAAAATTATGTTGTAAAAATATGTAACCAATTTCCAATAGTGTATGAATCATTCACCATAAGATAAGTTCCCATTATGAGTAAATGATGACTAGTACACTCCTACGAGGGAGCATCATGTTGAATGTGTTTTTTTTGTGTCCTTCTATGGATATGGAACACTATTGAAAAAGACCATTTGGGGGTAGTTATAATTACTATTTAAATCCCATGATTCCTTACATTAGGTTATCTAGTCCATAAGTTGATAATTTATATAAAAATGGTTAGGGGTTTGGATCGATTCTAGACATCAGATTCAGGATCGCTATGCATGAATGACAAAGGAAGTAATTCTTTTGACACATTTGGTTCCTTCTAAGGTAGCATGATGATGAAATGGTTAGTTGTGTGAACAACCCTAGAGGACACCATTTTTCAGTGATGGAATTATATTTCTATCGTTTAATGGTCATACAATGCCTAGATTGTGAGGGAATTATGGTTGGTAATGATGTTGTGCCAGAAGCTAAAATTGATCCCTTTTGAAGGAGGTTATCTAGAAGTGGTTTGACTATTCTTTTATATACATAGTTGTATATGGTTGGTTGAAAACCATCTCTGTAACTTCAACTTGTTTATGAAAGAAGTGTCTTTATCCTTATCTGTTATCATTGATATCCATTTAGTGTAATCTTTTATTTTTTATGATAAATTCCCCTATCTTGATGTCATCTAGGGTACACAAAGAGATTGTCAGTTATATGTAGAGATAAAGAAAGAAACTAAATGCCCTGATCACTCAATAAATTGATTTTGGGGCTATTGTGCTATAGTGGCGTGGATATTTATAGAGGTGTGGTAATCTCGTTTGATACTTGGATTCTAGAGTAGGAAATCCTTTGGAGGACTCATGGATATCAGAATATTCATTCATATAAATACAAGGAAAATATCATTTTTGGGCTCATCCCGTGGTTATAATGTGTAGGAATCATGCAAATGTATCGATGTTCAACCTATAAACTCAGAAGTATGGCCAATCTCGGATGAGTCCATAGAATCCAGTAGTAAATTCTAATGTTACCCTGACCTAAATTTGGTCTCAGTTGATAAACTTTTAGGGTGAAAATTCAAATTTTTTGCGATGAAAATGAAGAACACTCCTACTATTGCATGGAAACAGAACTAAATGCTCAGCTAGGGATGCCACCGAAAGATAGTTACATGTCTTTTGAGCATGATAAAATAGATATAAAGGTTTCATGGATAAAAGGAAACAAGTTAGGGTTTTTTATGTGATTTATAATAGATATATTGCTTTCCAAAATATTCCACTAGAAGTGGCTTGAATTACTTTTCTTTCTTTTGAATAAATTTCGTCATTGTTGAACCACACAAGATACATCATCAAGATGATATGATTGTATTGAATGTTCATATGTGGATTTTAATAAAAAATATAGCATGAACTAGATAAATCATTCCAATTGGGAATCACTTTTTAGATTGGTTGAGAATCATTCTCATAGAATCATTAGAAACTAAAGGGAATTATTACATAGGAAATTCTGAGGGTGGAGGTACCGAAACTCAAAATTAGCTATCAAAGATAGAACATATTGTGAGGAGTTACATGGGATGAATGATAAAAGATATGATAACATGATCATTTCTCTAGTTATAAAGGATCATGAAAATGTTTTCTTGGTATTTTATTGTTGGAATGTGAGCATTGGATCAGGTATTTATAGCCTGGGTACCATATGCTTAAAATGGACCTTGGAGGTTCTTTGGAATTTCATAAATGAAATGAAACCATTTTAAAAAAATATATCCAACCCAATAAGTTGGGCTGAATTTTTTTTATTCCACAAGGGTTCTTAGGGATGACCAGTGAGTAGGTGTAGATATTGTAAGATTTTATGCTTCGCATCGGATGAAACTTCTAAGTGAATTTGAAATTTCTATTTGGTGAATGAGGGAAATATTAATATAATATCTGTATTCTAAATATGAGTTATATTTTTATTGAGAGTTTTTTTAGAAAAATATTTAGGATTAAGTTTGTTTTCAGGAGTTTTGATTGTTTTTTTGGGATGCTGGGCATAGAAAATATCATTTTCTGGAGAAATATACATTGGCATATAGTTGGTGCATAGTGAGTTCTAAAATAGTTTCCCAAAATGTGCTCCTGGTTTTCTAGAAGGACATGGTTTGAAGGAACCATATATCCATCCATCAGAAACTATGATGCATAGTGCAGGATTTTAGAGGGTGCCACGCGGTTTTTCAAACTATACACCACGGGCCACATGGTCGTGCATGAGGACTCTAGTAAATTGTAGAGGTGGGTACATGGGATATTCTTTGTTGTTAAAACCATTAACCTATCCTAAATTTTTATTACCACATTGGTGGTGGCACCACATAGTTGGACAAAAATTATCCAAAACATGAGGCTAAATTATGATACTCTTACAAGTAGTAAAATGATGATTTTCCCCTTAACTCTTATAATGTGTTTTACACCTTTTCCTACTTATTTTTTCCATGACACCTCTCACACAAGAACCCCTCCCTCCTATACTCCCATTAAAGGATATCACTGGTTTGAGGTCTAAATATAATTTCATCGAATGTGTTGGAAGCCTCTTGATGATTCTACAACTCATCACCCTTCCATTATCAGTTTATCTTGTAATATTAAATTTTATTTCAATGTTCTCTCATATTCTCTATACTTATGGTTTTTGTTAATTTAATGGATTTATCACAAGTTGGCTAAAAACAACCCCAATATTTTATGGATGAAGTATCCTAACCTTCAGTTATTTGGGCTCATGATTTTACTATAAATTCAAACTTTTTTATAAACTGTGATGTTCTGTCGTGCACGAGGATTTCCTTCTCTCACACTTAAAATTTGAAATTAACATTGTATAAGAAAATTACATAAATTAAATATCTATTGTACATTTTATTTCACCATTGGATATTTTTCTTCTCAAATATATCCATCCCCTTAGGGTGTGTTGTCATAAATGGGATTTCCTTTAATCCTCATCTTGAATTAAGACACCCACATGGGGTGTTCTGTAAAATTCTCATAACTATGAAGCCCAATTGGTCTTTAATAACCTATTAAGGTGTGTATGGTTTTATCCATAAAATAATGTATTTTTAATTTAAATTAAATTAATTGGAATGACCCCTTTCCCATTTTTAAAAAAAACCACCATTGAGGTGTGTTGTCTTCTATAATAAAAACGGTCATTTAAATAGTGATATTTTAATGGAAAGTGACATTATTATAGGCATAGATCTATTTATTTTTAATCAATTTTTTATAAATGTAATTCTTACACACATGGACTTCATTAAGAAATTATGATTGGATTATATTTTACAAATGAAACAAAAAATAAGGAATGAAATAAGTCGTGATACTTGAAATTTTCATGGATGAAACTAAAGGTGTAATATAAATTTCTAATTGGTAACATGTAAAAGGAATTACACTACACCTTGAGTGAATCTTGGGTATATTGTTATATAATTATGAGGTTGGTCTCATAGGTGGTTTGATTTAATTCTTTCCTTGACCAATACTAGTTTCCTCGTTATCAAATATTTTGGATGGACTCATAGGTTAAATGAATTAAATTATTTCTTGAGTGATACTTGGGTGTATTTTTTATTGAGCACCTAGGATGGGATCCTAGTCTAGATAATTTTCCTTACATACTAAGAGATTCATAGGTTTTCTTTTAACATAACACATTGGATTGACTCACGAGAAATTGGATGTTATAAGAAATGATTGGATTTCCTCATTATGGTACTTCCTAGATATTCTTATAGAATAAAAAGGGTTACACTACTCCTTGGGTGATACCTAGGATTGGACAGGCACATTGGGAGAATTATTTATATTATTTTCAATGATTAATACATACAAGTAGTGGTATATCGTTATGATGGTTATTGTATTAGGACACATTGGCTATGTACCTCGTGTCATTGACCATGTAATTGTATTATATTTAGATACATGCAACCACAAGGAATTTCTCTATAGTTTAGAGACACTCATTCAAGGATTCTTGGGAATGTGTCCATTGGAATTAAAACTATTTTATTACCATCACACTTACTAATTTATGGATATCTATGTATTGTGTCTTGGATCCTCACTAGTTATTGTTTATATATACATATATATTTTTATGTATATGCTTATATATACATGTGGTAATGTTCAAAGATATTCAATCTTAAGCTGACATAGGTAAGGTAATCTAGGAGTCTTTAAGAAACATGAGCTCGACTCATTTACATTTATTTATTTACTACCTTATTAATTTACCTACACACAATTATATTTTATACTAATAGACTAGATAGAATTTATCACCATTGGAGGTGGAATACTAAGTATATATCACACTCCATTTGGGTCAAAATTGTATTGGGATACCAAAATAGACCTCAAGGTTTAATGTATCGGATCATGGATGTATGCTTGTTCCATTACACTTGTACAATGGAGTAGAGGAGTATAGTACTGATCTAGATCTTTGGATTTACAAGGATATAGCCTTTACTATATTTTAACCATTTAGATTTATTATTGTGTCTCATTTTTTTATTTATTTCTTCTTTTGTATTATAGCATCAAATAGACATGCATGGTAGTATAAGTTGGCATTGGATAGTTTATTCATTATTTAACGACTTTCAGTCATTATTGTATTTGGATTATATATTATTTTTCACCTTTTTATTGAAATTTATTTATTGTATATACCACTATAATACTATAATCATGAGGTTATATTCTCCCCACCAGACCATTATTTAACCCTCACTGCTAGTCAGAAAACTCTAGAGCATGGGTAGGTGTGCTTAAGTCTAGGTGAACAGTCGTCTTAGAGAATTGTTTTTGTGGCTCATGGGATAAAATGTTACACCTATCAGTTAATAATAATCCATTCTATTGAATTAGCTTTCAACTTATAGCGTTATATTTTAGTCTAATCCACAAACATGTTATCCTTGTTCCTTAAATTGTAGAAACACAATTTCCAAGTCAATGAAATTTAATTGCATTAATGTTTGGTGCTTCATGAGTTAAGAATTGGATGTTAGTCCTTTCTCACAATATTTTGGTTTCCTAAATTATGAAAACCTCTAATTTATTATTCAAAAAATATGTTCCTATATTATAAAAAACATGATACAAAAAACATATTGAATATATATGTTATGTTTCTCTCTCTCTCTCTCTTATGAGTTTCTCAATAATATCATAAATAACTTCTATATTTTTCACTACATTACTTGAATAGAGTTCCTCAGTTAAAAAACCAATCTACATCTGATAAATATGGGGATCCTGGGATTTGAATTTGAAACTCGCACTAACTCAAAATATCTATTCAAATTCATCCAATTATTTAAAGCATGTTATAAATTTACCTTATCAAATCCTCTATAATTCTTGAAATCGGTGATCTTAAACCCTTTCAAAAATCACATCTAGAGAAATGAGCTTTACATCATGAATTTTGTATCTTTGAGAATCTATCTTTCCATCATCATGATTTTTTTCACTTAGATTTAAGTAAAATCTATTAGAATGTTTACACATTATAACTTGCATACACTTCACTTGAAATATTATTATATTAGATCTAACATTGTTTTCAAAAAAAACCACACAATCTTTCTATGGATTTTGAAACATCAAACTCATTCATCCATTTATCTAGAAATTCCAATATTCCTTCATCAATTGCCACAAAACCTTGTCTGAGGTTAGTTTTTTAGCATCCCATTAACACAAAATACATTTCAATCACCATATCATTCAATAATATAGACATAGGCTTTATTTATTTTCAACTAAATTTTAATGAATTTATCTTCATATCAACTTGACACGCATTATTCTATGATTCTGTGATAATCAAGGTTCTAATCAAATCATAGTGTTAATTTTGATCTACTTCAGTTCCTCCATATTTTAAACACATTGATAAGTCTTTCTAGACTATAAAACATTGACTTATTTATCATTGAAATTAATCCATATAACTAACTACGTTTAGTGCTTCAATATTTAGTCTCACTCAAAGTTGGTCCGCTAACTTCTAACACTTTATCACTTTATCACTGTGTGTGATCAAGGTATCTTTCATTCATACTATCTTCCTGATGGATCAATATCAATGATCCTTTGAGGATAAATCTTAATCTATTTCCTTTACATATGATTATTTTTTCACTAACCAGGCTTTTGATGATATTAAAAATCCATGACCCACCATGAGAATCCATAATTTTTCTATTATAACCTTTATTAAATCTCATGGAGAATCATAGTGGATCCTCAACATACATTGATGTATTTACCATTGAAATAATATCATATAATCGTCCAATTAAAATTTCTAAACCACTAAGATAGATTATTTTTCATAAACCTCGTAGATACCTTGTGTCTAATAATAGAAAAAATAGCATTTAAAGAACAAAATTTTTTAATATAGTTACTAGATCCCTCAAATTCTCAGTTTGGTTAACGTATAACTCTTATGTTTCATTGATACCTATTATGTAAAAGTCACTCTAACAAAATGTTGCAAGTATTATACCTTCGACCAATATATGACTCACATGCCTTTGTATATTCAATCATAATCCTCATCCAAAGTAACTTTTTATTATTAAAATACATTCAAGGAAAAAGTGATAACCCTCGTAACTAACCAGGTCATGCAGCAATAGAAAAAACAGACTTATCAAAGAAAAGATTAATCTTCTTGTACTTAATTTCCCAACATAATTTCTAGGGAATAACATTTACCTAGATGTCTGGTTCATCTTTCAAGACATCTTGATAGTGATGCACTAGATAATCCTTAGAGTGATTGTACTCCTCTTTTCTAATCTTCCCTGTATTAAACCCTCTAATCCAAATTCACCCTAATTCCTTTATCTTTAGGATACCTTTAGTTTGGGTAACCCAATATATGTTATTCCATGTATTTTTTGGATGCCCAAAAACTCACATCTACATATTACCTTTTTATAGTTCATTGTGTTACTTCAATGATTGTCTCATCCATAAGACTCTCCTTACAGAGGCTCATTAAGTAGATTCTGGTTAAGTATGAAAACCTCCTAGAAATATCTTCATCCTCCAGATATAATCATTCTAGAAAAAACAAATTATGATAGTAAAATGTCTTCATATTCAATTTCATATCCACACGCTCAGAGTCTAATTACCATTCATCACATTTTCGTGTTTTGATTCCTCTTCACCTACTCATGTATTCGATACTGCTTCTTCAATATTCCACAATGATCACAAAATATTCACTTGATATAAGATCAATAATCCTAAAATATTCAAGATAAATATTAATATAGTTATGTTCGCATATCCATCATATTCCTTTGATACAATTAAACAACTTATTCCTCATTATATGTGGGGAACCTTTTATTGAAATCATCTAGAGAGATTATCCAAACAACCTTAGTGGGTGTCCTCCAGTAGTACAATGGGTATCTATCGACACTCCATCATTTTTTTGTTTCATCTTCTATTTTATGAACATTCAATGTTTTAATCATTTGAACACCCATAGGTATATTCATCTTCTTTCGTCAATATTCTTAATAAGTGAATTCCCTACAATACATTTAAAAAATTAAAAAACTGCCTCCTCATAACTCATTGTGTATGTTAAGGTTAATACATATTTCTTAACAATGAGGTAAGTCTACTAAATGAAACCTCAATTGGTCTCAACCTATTGAACTTGGACCACTTCCTATAAGTAGGAATCATTTACCATAACATCATTTATCATCAACTCCCATAACTATAAAAACTAAAATCAATTGAGATAAAAAACAAATATGAACACATGAAACTATCATCAAGACTAGGAATCATTTATAAGAGGGAAGAAAAGAAATTATAATAACATATACTATAACATCACCTCTTAGAAAACCGTTCATAGATGACCCAACAGAAAACAAAAAGGGGGAAATAAACCACCATTACCTGATTACATGATTATAATCACCATAAACATCCATAGATTACACATCCATGTAGTAATGGAAAAAAACTATATTCACTCAACTGAATTGAAAACTAAACCAAACCTAATTAAAATGTTAGTTTTTTTCTAATAGTTTAACTTTTTATTTGGATTTACTAAACCCTTACATTTTATGTTTCTGTTCATGACCCAAACCAAAATTAACATGTTAAAGTAAACAACACCCTTTAGAAAATGATAATAATAATTTAATTTTAATGAACAATAAATTTTAGTTTTAATATATAATAAGAAATTTAAAACTATATTTTTTAATTTAATAACAAGATTTAAAAAATAATTACAATATTCTAAACCTGTCACATCATATTTCATTCCCTTCCTACCCCCCTCCCTTACCAAAACATTTATTTTCCCTCCCTCCACTGTCCTTCCATGATTCCCTAATCAGAAAATCCTTAATCAAATATCCCCTCACTCCTCCGATCCTCCCCCAATCTATGTCCCTCCCTTATCCTGGTGTCCCAGTCCCTTGACTCCAATTCCATGACCCCCCTATATTGTGTCATGTCTCCACAATTCTATTTAATTACCATACCCTCACTGTAACCCCCACTATTGTGGTCCCCACTCACTCTAATACAACTTTCTTTTGTCTAAAAGGTTCTCAATCTCCTCCTTGTTCTCGATAGTAACTCCCTTCACATCCCATCTTGATCAACAATCAGACTCTCCCGCTTCTGCACCAGATTTCTAAAAAAATTTCATATTCACCTTTATGATGGGGAGTTTTCTTTTTAATGAGTAATCACTCTACTCAAAACGCACAATGGCTCTTTTCTCTAACAATGGTAGCCCAAAGAAAATCTTATAGTTTGGTTGCACCATATTTTTAGGTTTTTTGAACAAAATTTTACTATTTATATGTCAATAAATTACTGCATATTTTGGTTTTATTTTCAAAATTTCTATTAATTTTTAGGATTTTTTTGTTTCAATATATTTTTAATAATCAATATACTACTAAAAAATATGATTTTGTTGTATTTTTTGTTTATTTATGTAATTTATATTGTCGAAATGAGTTTTCTATTTATTATATATTTCGTTATTATAACATTATATTGGGTGGTTTATATCTAAGACTTATGACTGATTCATCTAAAATGTAATCATATTCTTTTTTTAGATTCCTACACTTGTGACTAAATGGATTTAATTGTAGACCAATATATTTTAATAGTCTAGTATAATGATAACCCAAAAAAATACATGGTCACCCCAGCGGGCATCACACTTTTTGTAACATGACTCAAAGTTCATTTTGGATTTTTTATTTTTGTTCACATTGCATTATTTTCATGAAACAAATTGACGATCAATGCACAATTGCATAAAAAATCAAGCTTGACCAGGTTAATTTTTTTTGGTAATTGAAGATTTCATGTTGTTGTTCATGTATAGAAGAGTTAATATTTCACTGTGTAATTTTTTTTAAAAGATAAAATTGAAAATCCTCCCTGAAAAAATGATGGAGGAGATGAAATTTATATGATTTTTATCTTTGTGGTTTTGATTTGGGTGTAAAGTTTTTTGTAGCCATTTTTTAGATTGGTAGATATAGTTATTTTGAGGACAAATTGATACTAATTTTTTTGGGTTATATTTTATTTTATTTTTTAAATATTTTTAATGTTTTTAAAGATTTATAAGTATTTTTTGGACTAAATTCAACTCATTTTTTTAATTTGTAAATAAAAAATATATAATGATTTTTATTTTTGTCTATTATTTTTTTTTTAATTTCATAGTGAATGAGTACTATTTATTTTTTCATTTGGGTTTTATATGTATTTTTGGGACACATTTTTAACATGATTGTTTATTATTTATTTATGTTTTGAATATATTTCCTTCTTAAAAAGGTCATTCTTTAAAAATTTTATGATTTATGAATTTATATAAATAATAATTTCATTGTGTGTTTTTAGCCATTAAATATAACATATTGAGGTTCATCAAGTTTTAATTTAATCATGGTAATCAGTTCACTATAATGGGATATAAGTTATTTCCATGTTTTCCAATTATTTCTTATTTTTTTATACTATTTTACTAAATAAACTTGTTAAAGGCTCTACAGAATAAGGGGGTGGAGAGTATCCAATTTATATGGGAATTTTGATGATTTTTGGACATATATCAATGTTATGTATGTTATTAAATGAGTTATTTGTGTGGTAAATTGAATGGTTGAGATTATATTTTCACTATATTAGCATTTTATAAAGTTATTAATGTTGTTTATATTGTTTTTTATTATTTTTAAAATTGAATTTCATGTTTTACCTTTTTTATTTTTCCTTGATTTCATTTGTATTTGTAATTGAAAAGTGATTTCTGTAATCTGTAATGTTTTAAAGGTGGTATAAGAACATCAGATTCAGTTAGTTATCCATTTTTTTTAATAATTATACTTTAATTTTGATGAATTTATCCACTTCATCCATTGTATTATTTGTCATTTCATTTAACTATTTTAGTTTTTTTTAATAAACAATTGTCTTGATCTATAATCAAATCCAAACCAAATATCAGATTAATATTTGTGAATTTTTATATCCAAAACAATCCTCTATCAAATTCTTTGGGTTTATATGTTCAAAAACGAAATTAAAAAATTTGGTTTTTTTAGTGAAAATTGAACCAAAACAATATACACCTACCCATACATCGACAACACCACATAGATCACCATTGTAGCCATGAACCACAACCCACTAGTTTCTTTATATCCCCTATAAATAATAATTTTAAAAACTAAAAAAATCAAGAACCATATGAACACCACTACAGATGATTTTTCTTACTCCAAAATCCAAACATCATCTGACAAAGATACACTGACCCAATACCAGTCTCATGCAATATAATCTCCTTGGGAAGCCTCCACTTCAGTAATGGAATTCCACCTCCTCCTAATAAATAATTCTAATAAACCATTATTAATATATAATCTATAAGAATATCATAGTGGAGGTACTTATAAGAGTAAATAATATGGGGACAAAATACAAAGGCGGTATTGGTTTCTAAATCCACTACTAATGGAACACACAAAAATAGAAAAAATACAAGGAAACTATAAAGAAACCCAAAATGAGGAATGGATAAAAAATATAAAAAATAATGGTTCAATTCCAATGTGGGTCACACTTATTAGATTCAATGTAAAATTTTTCCACCATCACAGTCCTAAACAACTATAAACCACATAATTCTTAAAAAAAGACGGTGTCTAAAATGGGTGTTTAGGTAGAAAGATTACATGTGGGGGAGGATGAGTTTTTTGGATGTGATAATCAATCATGAAAAAAGTTATCAACATCTAAAGGATGTAACATGAAAATATAACATTAGTGATATAAAACCTTAAAACTAAAAGAAGCTGATAAATCCAAAATAAGTATATCCATGGAAAATTGGAATGGAGAAAAGTAAGAGTGAACTCATTTTTCTTTATAATTAATATGTTTAAAATTAATCATTTTAAACTACTTAATAAAAACACAACAAATTAATAATGTAAATATTGCTTATCCTATATTTCATACTTTACAAAATAGTAGACTTAAAATTAAAAAGATTTCCTAATTTTAATTATGAGACACCAGAGATTTAATTAAATTTAGATTAATATTTTATATAAAAGTTATCTTAAAAATATGAAACATAGATAATAATATTGTGAACATCACCATTATTATTAATAGAAAAAACAAATTGAGATGTTTTTTAGAACATTATCCCTCTAATTAATAGGATTAATTTCTATTAAAATAAAGATAGTTCTTCCTAATTCCAAAAAATGAGAAACTATTTTGAAGGAGAGATTCATGCATTATCACCTCTTTGAGTACTCTCCCTCATGTATTATCTTATTCAATAGGTTTTTTCTCTCTCATTTAATTTCAGGTTTTTTACATCCTCATATTTTTGTATAGGGATACATTCATATCACGTTTTAGTGACGGTTTATTCTCTTATTGTCATATTCTCTGTAGGATTTTCTAATTATCATATCATTTCATATAGGCAGATGAATGTACTTTTTATTTCTCCCTGGTTGTCATTATATTTTTTATTCATGTATCAATCATTTTTGATTTCCTTGTTTTTTACACCAGTTAAATAGATAGCCCTCAATGGTTTTCATTGTTCAATTTAGTTTTATGTCTCATTTATAGTGGTATTTATAGGTCTTGAAAATGGTCCTTCCATCACAAAAATTGTATTATTCTATCCTTCTTGATACAACTGGTATTAGATTTTTTAGTGAGACCATGTTCTCTAGTAGTGAAGGATGGGTAAGAGTTTTTTAATGTTTGATTCATTTTCAATAAGGTATGGTTTTGTGGATTGGGATTGGTGGTCCTAGAACTTAACCTAGTTTCATTTTGGGTTTCTCTCACATTTTCTTTGTTCACATACTCATTATTTATTGTCTCATTTATGTTTTCAATTCTCCTTCTTCTTATGTGTCGTTCCTCTTGTCATGTCCTTCTGATCTACTAATACAGTAGCTATGGGTCTAGGGAGTCGAGAATGATTCTCTCATTAGGGGAGGCACGTTGAAGCATTGTGGAGGCCTCTAGTGATGATGACAATAAACATCAAGATTCTATGTTTGGTGATTTTTGTGATTCTTCATCATCTATGATTACATTACAAGGATGTGGTAGAAGTATTAAGAGAAAAATATGTTTCTACATTTCTCTAGTTATCATTGTTTAGTGGATGTCTTTTTGGGAGAATCCTAGTAATGCTATTTTGCTATCCATTTTTTGTGTGGTAATTTCATTAGGAACCAGTATTGGTGAGGTAATAAGTGATGAAGGGTGTGGTGTTGGGTGTGATTTTCAATGAGCTGCATCAATTACATCATTTCATAGTGTCATAAGGTTTCATGAGGGCCAAGGGGCACATTTAGTATGGGCTTCCAGATTTTCCATGGACTTTGGGTCTTTCCAATATTCTGTGGTCCTATTTAACTATTTTTTGGAATTTTTTAGTGGTTCATTCATGGTAGTATTTGTGTTCCCACTAAAAAATTAAAAGTTGTTTTTATAAAATTCAAAAAAAAAATGATTTTGAAAAAACTATTTAAATTAATAAATAACTATTATGGTAATTCTTAAAAGAAAACATTAGTGGAAAATATATAAGATTATTGGGAGAATAAAAAATAATTAAAAGTTGGGATTATCAAAGAGCATAAAAACGCATCAAAAATTATTAAGTACATAAATAACATGGAATTATTTGGGTCATATCTTAGATAGGAACTAGCTATAACCATTATCCTGAAATCATTTTCTAGTAGATCTTATAAATTCATTTCTTAATTATATCATTTTTTAAAAAAATTACCTAATCTTTTAAAATATATTGAGGTTGGTTGAGTAGGATATGGACAGTGAATAAGATATATATCCTAAATATTATTTTTTATATGCATGAAAACCCTCTATCAAATTTTATTATAGAGATTGAATTGTAAGTCATGGTATTAAATATACCTCCAAAAACTATTTCAATCATATCATTTTATTGGTGGGAGTTGTAATGCATAATTATGACAAATATCTACAACTACCTATTCAATCATATTGTATGATTGATATAAGTCGTATTGTAGTGTCATGGGTATGATGATGCCTTGATACCACATTTGATTTGTAAGTCACTACCTCTAATATTTCTATAAATCATATAATCTGATTTATTTAGAAATTATATGATACATGATTGGAATCAAAACATGAAGAGTTAATGTTCATATTGTTCATCAATATGTATATTTCATAATGATTTATTACATTAGATCTAACAAGATGGGGTGATATATTGAAGAATTCATGAAGGAGTGGGATTAGAAACTAACACATGAATTTTAAAGCATGAGTTAAAACATGAATTTTGAACGATCATCCTCTAGTACTAGAAATTGTGTACTTCTATGGTATGGTATATGTGAGGCTACCCTTAACACAATTGATACTAACTTGCCTCCAATATATTTTCCATAATCCTCTTTTTTACACTGATAAACTATCATACCATGGAGGATGAATATATCCATACAATCATCAGATGATATTGTAGATAGAGGATTGTAATTCCCCTACCCATAATGATCTTCTAAGTTAGAGTACCAAGTGAACTAAGGAATACATAACTATAAACTGTAAAGACACAATCTTTTTGATAATATTTGTTCCCTAAATTTCTTAGTAATTTCATTATTTTGTACCTATATTGTAAATGATTCATTTATTGATGGGATACCCATGTCCCTTCGCTTTTTATTATTTCCTAAAACCATGTTATATAGCTATTATGCTGCAAAAATTTTATCTCAAAATATCTCTCTATTTTCCTCAATAAATTCTCTTATTTTATTTATCTTAATACCCAAATATATTTTTATTTCTCTAGGTATTCATCAATACATAAAATTGATTTATTTTATTATGGAATCAACATACATGAAACCATCTTTCCTTTTCTAAGTGTTAAAAATTACATGATGATCATCTTTCTAAGCACTTTTAAAACCTTATGATTTTGAAGTGAAACCCATTACTTTTATTCTCTATGTGTTATTTTTGAAATGTTTGATTATGATATATTTGGATCACATGAAAATATAGACATATTAATAGTGTTCCCTAATATCCCTCCAATTCATTGGGTAAAAAAATTAATCTCTAAATATAACAACATTCACAATACCTTAGTGAATAACCTTGGTAATTTTTATGAAACCTTGGGGATGAACCATGGTGATATGTTCTTGAATGTATAAATTAAATATTTTACCCACATATTCATGTTATGGATCAAGTTATTTCCATTATAAAATTCATCTACTTCCATTGTTCACGTCTTTATGTTTTTTATCAAGTTCTTATGGAAATCACGAGTAAACTGATTCCCTTTCTTTCCTTATTGGGAATTATACTCACCCATTACTTTTATGTATATCTCCAGGTAATGAGATGAAATAATTGTAATTGGGACAAACTTATGATGAATCCTTAAAAGTGGATTACAAGAAAGTTTTAATTTTTCATGTTTTATAGTTCCTGATTTCCAAGACACTAGCCTTTAAAGATCCTCTATTGCTAAAATGTAATGAAAAGTTTTGTAATAATAAGGCGGGTTTCCATATATGGAATAAAAATAATTTTTAGTTATTTATAGAAATTAGTCATGAAAAATTAAGGGATAACCATATAGAAAAGATTAAATATAGGAAAAGTTTCTTGTATTTTGTTGAGTATTTAGTAAGTGGTTTATCAAGAAAATACAAACCTATCTAGATACGAGTAGGTAGAGTTGGCTCTGGAACGGCTGTACCTAGGAGTGAATACTCTAATAAGGAGTTTCAGGCTTGACATGGGGTATCCTGGGACACGACAGTAGGCCTTGTTGCACGCTTGGTTACAACACTCCCGGGGGATATGTTTGGTTAATCATAAGCTTTCATTGAATCATTATGACGAATTTATAGAGAAATGTAGTTGTTTAAATCATGTAGTTTTAATACATAGAGTATTTTATTGTTATTAGATTGGTAAAACAAATAAGTTTCTCACTAAGGTTTTATTCTTTTATAAAATGGAGGGAAATAGTATGAACTGTGCCACTGGTGACCACAAGGGACCATGCGCTGACGGCCCTCCATTGGAAGCAGGAATGGAATCATTCATGCGAATGATGAACCAAATGACTCATGTTATGGGACATAACATTAATCAAGATAAGAGAAATATCTCTCCATGAAGGGAAAAATATTCTACCGAGTCCTTTATGCATCAATGGACACCAACCTTCAGTGGATCGACCAAGTCATTGACTGATGAACAGTGGATCAGCTCTATAGAGAAGATCCTTTCTTGGCTTCACTGTTCTGAGCAAGAGAAGGTCATGCTGGAAATCTATCGCTTAGAGGGATAATCTTATTAGTGGTGGAAAATGATTAAAAACATGAGGCCAAGAGGGGAGGTTGAAGCTATTGATTGGGAAGAGTTTAGAGGGATCTCCTTCAGCAAGTATTTTCCTCGATCGATGAGAACTAAAATGGAGAATGAGGTTCTTGAGCTGAAGGAGAAGGAGAATGAAGTTGTGGGAAGCTATAACATGAACATCAAAATTCTTTCATGTTACACCTCTAGATTTTTCATGGATCCAAAAGTTAAGGTTGATAGATTCTTCGGTGGACTGAGACCTCATCTGCAGAACAATCTAACCAACCTAGATTATGATAACTATGGGGAGATTGTGTGAAGTGTGATGAAATTAGAACTTTAGATTGTTGATATGAAATGGTATCATATACAATTATTAGAAAAGACTGATAGATCCATGTTTAGGGAGGATCTTTGATCAGTGAAGAGAAGGAAAGCAGGTACAACGTCCCACGTGTAATAAATGTGGGAAGCAGCATTCGGGGAACTGTTTGCTTGGGATTGGGAAGTGCTACAAGTCTGGTATAGATGGCCACATTATGTGGAATTGTCATAGTGAGGTGAATCTGAAAATTCCCAACACTGATGACAAGGGGAAGAGGGTGCAGGCCCTACCTGATTTCCAATGTTATAAGTGTGGACAACATGGAAACTTTTCCAATCCCTGTTTAAATCTGAGGGAAGTGGTTTTTAATATTCATTAGCTAAATAAACATCCAAGAATACGTGGTTGTACATTTTCAATCACTATAGATGAAGTTGAAGCACCAAATAATGTGGTGGTAGGTACTCTTATTGTTCTCTCGAAGATAGATACTACTTTAATTGATTCTGGTTCTACGCATTAATTTATTTTCTCCAAGTTAATAAAAAAATTAGAATCAATCCCTAATTTGATAAAATTAGAGTTATCAGTCTAGACTCCTGGTGGGATTATCCAAGCATTTTTAGTGTTTATAAACCCTAGTATTAACTTTAGTGAACAAAATCTTATCAAAAATCTAGTAGTAATTTCCATGCTAGAATTCGACATTATACTTGAGATGGATAGTCTCTCAATGTATAATTCTAAGATGAAATGTAGAAGTAAGGAAATCTCAGTAGTCAGGAAATGAAATCCTACTGTTATCTTCCAAGGAGAGATATATCAACAAAATCATTGTTTAGAGGAGAATCCTATATCCTTCTTTAGGGATTTGATCATTAAAGAAGAAACATTAAAAGAGAGTTTGAGGATATAAAATATCCCTATTGTCCAGGAATATGTTCACATATTTCTTGAGGAGTAACCCAGACCTCACCCAGAAAGAGAGGTAGAGTTCTCCATTGAACTCATACCTGGATCCCATATGATATCAAAGGCCACTTATAGGATGGAAAATGTGGAGCTGGAGGAGTTAAAGAAAAAAGTCCAAGATCTTTTGGAGAAGGGTTTTATCCGACCGAGTGTGTATTCTTAGGGGGAACATATTCTCTTTGTGAAGAAGAAGGATGGATTGATGTGGATATGCATTGATTATAGAGAATTGAATGGGATCACAGTGAAGAAAAAATACCCTCTTCCCAGAGTTGATGACTTATTTGACCATCTTCGTGCGGATCGATTCTTCTCTAAGATTGATCTTTGATCTGGTTATCATCAATTGAGGGTAAAAAAAGATGTTGTTCTAAAAACTGCCTTCTAATCAAGATATGGTCATTATGAGTTTGTTTTTATTCCCTTCAGACTGACTAATATACCTTCTATTTTTATGGATTTGATGAATAGAGTCTTTAAGGACTACCTTGATAACATTGTGGTAGTTTTTATTGATGATTTTCTGATATATTCCAAAATTCGTGTGGAGCGTGATGATCATTTAAGAGTTATTTTTCAAACACTTTGGAAGGAGAGGCTTTTTGAGAAGTTCAGAAAATGTGAATTCTGGTTACATAAAGTTGCATTCTTGGGGCACATTTTTACCAATGAAGGAATCACAATTGACCCTGAAAAGACAAAAGTTTTAGAGGAGTGGCCTCATCCTACAATAATAAATGAGATTCATAATTTCTTTAGATTATCAGGATATTATAGGGGGTTTGTGGAAAACATTTCACAACATTCTAATCAATTAACCATGTTAACTCGAAAAGGGGTCAAGTTTATCTGGAAAAATGAGTGTGAGGAAAGTTTTCTAAGAGCTGAATAAGAGATTGATTACTGCACCCATGTTGACTCTGACATCATGTGGAGAAGGATTTGTTATTTTTAGTGATTCATCTCTGAAAGGCCTTGGGGGAATCCTCATGAAAAATGAAAAATTCATTGCTTATTCATCTCGACAATTTTAGACACATGAGTAGAACTATCCTATGCATGATCTGGAGCTGGCTACGGTCATTTTTTCTCTAAATATATAGAGGCATTGTCTTTATGGGGATAAATGTGATATATACACGAACCATCAAATATTGAAGTATATTTTCACAAAAAATGAATTGAATATGAGACAGAGGGGATTTTTGGAACTTCTCAAAGACTATTTTTGTTCAATTCATTATCATCCCAGAAGAGAAAACAAATTCGTTGATGCATTAAGCAATAAAGACCAAATTGTTATTTCTATATTGAGGATTCCGAGATATCCTTTGATCAATGAACTAGTAAATATGGACATGGGAATTATAAGGGAAGGGACATCATCGACCCTAACCCAAATGATTTATTAATTGTTATTACTAGAGAAGATCATGAAAGCTCAGAAAGAAGAACCTTTATTACATAAGAAGATTGAGGCTATGAAGGATGGTAAGTTTCCTCAGTTCAATATTGATCAAGAAGGTGTACCGAAATTTCGTACAAGACTGTGTGTTTCATTTATTCCTGAAATAAAGAAGGAGATCATGGATGAAGCTCATAGTGCTACTTTCTCAATACATCCTCAAAGCACAAAAATGTATAGAGGCCTTTCTGATCATTATTGGTGGTATAATAAGAAAAGTGATATTTTCTACTACACTTCAAGGTTCCTGGTATGTCCGAAAGTGAAGGAATATTGACAACATCCTAATGGGGTGTTGCGACCACTACCCATACCATCATGGAAGTGGGACAATATCACTATGGACTTCATCACTGGTCTCTAAAGATCTTCGAAAGGAAACAATGAGATATGGGTTACTGTGGACCATCTCACCAATACTTACCATTTTATCTCTATTCAGAAATATTTCTCTCTTGATAAACATGCTAGGATTTACGTGATAGAAGTGGTAAGGTTGCGTGGAGTTCCACTTGCTATCGTATCTGATCGTGATCCATGGTTCACATCAAAATTCCGAAGAAGTTTTCAACATACTCTGAGCACTAAATTGAATTTTATTAAATGCTTTCACCCCCAAACTGATGGAAAACCACTTATTTTCTTATGGTTATACAATAATTTTATGGGACCTTGATTACTTTTTTAAGTTGTTACAAAACAAGTTAGATATTTAAAGTGGTTTATTTGGAATATATACTGATTTTATTTAAAAATTAAATTAAAATTAGTTGGAAAATTATTTTTATAAAATGGAGTTCATTTTTGAATTTGGAACATCGATATAAGGTTTGGTTAAATTTTTGTGATTTTTCTGAAATAGTTGAATTTTCGGTGAATAGTAAAAAATATAGTTTTGAGTTTTGGGTGTTTAATGACATCGTTAATGATGTAATCATTATGTAATAAATATGTTCTACTTTTGAAAACTGATATATTTTATGATGTGTCCCAAGTACCCAATACCATGGTGAAATACCATGGTCAGGCCCATGGTTTGGCAAATACCACCGATGAGGAGTCCCTTGGAAATTAATTAAATATTCCCTCACTTTTCCTATAAATACCAAGTCATTCCCTCATTCATTTCATTAAAAAATCATCCTCAACTAAGTTATAGTCTTTTTACCTCCCAAGGAGTCCTCCAAAGGTTCTATCAAGTCCCCCAAGGTCCCAACCTTAAAGCATTTAAGGTTATGCTTCAAGGTAGAGGAACCTTTCACCATCCTCTTTTAAGTCAGGACTTTCTTTATGTTATGTCTTCTAGTTTCCATTTCATTATGTGGGGGTATGATATTATATATCTTTATTAGTATCCATTTCATTTCCAATTGATTAGATACCATTTCCAATCTCATCAACTTATTATTCTGAATTATAAGCGATGTCGTTAGGCTGCTGAATTTTCGTAAAAGAAATCACATTTTCTCTTTTCTTTCAAGTTTCGTTTTCATGTTGTGTGTCATTCCACACCATGATGTTATTTCTTTTTATTATTTACCTCTACTTTAAATGATTCATTTATTTATGGGATACCCTTTTCCCCTCTATTTTTATTTTTTTGTAAAACCATGTTATATAATCGTTATGCTGTCAAAATATTGTCTCAAAATATCTCTCTCTTTTTCACAATAAATTCTTCTATTTTATTTATCTGAATACCCAAAAATATGTTCATTTCTATAGGTTTTCACAAATAAATAAAATTTATCTATTTGATTCTGTAATCAACATACATGAAACACACTTTCATCTTCTAAGGGTTATAAAAGGATTAACGATCATGATTCTAAGAAGTTTTAAAACGTCACGATTTTGAAGTGAAACCCATTACTTTTATTCTCTATGGGTTATTTTTTAAATGTTTGATAATGATATATGTGTCTCACATGAAAATAAATACATATTAAGGGTGTGCCCTGATATCACTCTAATGCATTGTGTAAAGAATTTAATCTCTAGAGATAACAAGTTTCACGATACCTTGGTGAATTACCTGGGTAATTTTTATGACACCTTGGGGATGAACCGTGGTCATATGTTCATGAATGACTAAATTAAATGTTTTATCCACATATTCATGCTATAATTCATGTTATGTATATTATTAAATTCCTCTACATCCATTTGTCATGTCTTTATGTTTTTCATCATGTTCTTATTGACATCACAAGTAAACTGGTCCCCTTACATTCCTTACTGGGCTTTCTTCTCACCCTTTCCTTTGATGTATGTCTCCAGATAAGAAGGTGAAATAATTGTATTTAAGAAGAAATTATGATGAATCCGTACAAGTTTATTAGAACAATGTTATATTTTTTAATGTTTTATTATTCCTGATTTCCAAGACACTAGAATTTAATGATCCTCTGTTTGAAAAATTTAATGAAAAGTTATGTAACAATAACGCTAGTTTCCATATACACAAAAGGCTCTTGACTAGTGGTGGTGGAATAATCCAAACTGTGGTTATACTATTCCCTAAAATTTTATTAATAAACAAATAGAAATTAAATAAATAGTCTTCCATCATAAAAATTATAGTTAAAAAAAATTAATAAACAAAAAAAATACTATTAAAGATTCCAACAAGAAATCACACAATCCTAAAAACTTGAGGTCATGTAATTAATATCATTTGATATCCCAATGAAAAATTCGCATGTACAAATTAAATAAAAGAAAAAATTACAGACACTAGATCAACATCAATCCCTGGTTCTCTACACAATTTCCAACATCAAACTACTCTATTCCAATCAACTGCACAACATATGATCTAACCTTAATTATGACATAAGGTCTGCTCATCCATCATTGTGCCCATGAAGGGTGTGATCATGTAACTTAGTTGGGTATAACCAATCACCCAAAATATATATTTTCATTTTTCTATAGCCACACAAAGAGAATAATTACATGAATAAACATTATTATTGAGCCTTCGTGTTCTATCCAGGCTGCCATGACACTCGATGAGATACACATGCTCATCAGGACACCATGAACAAACTAGGAAACCCTGATACTAGACCATATATACTTCTATTCAATTCTAAATTCCATTTATCTATTTTTTCACATAACAAACCATAATATAATACTTGGGGTTGGTTTTTTTAATGTCTTGGACACAAATCCCATAATGCAAGTTCCCAACCAAGCACCATAACTAACCCCTCTCACAGGGAAGGTCATACATCCATGACTCAACCTCTACCATATCACTCAACGTAAGTTCCATCCATCTATTCAAACATAACATGTTGACCTACAACCTATCTCAGACATGTTTGTCCCACTATCCAACTCCAAATAAAAGCTCATCTAAAACAACATCTCACTCATGGGAATCCATCCTCTAATTCTGTCACATCACATATCTGACCAATCCCACTCATAGCCATCCAACCACTACTATCTCACTCCGGGTTGGGAAAGGAAATCATGTCCAACTTTTACTAATTCGAATAGGTATTAATCTGCACCAACTCATACATAGTCGACCCAAACCTCATATATAATGAGGGCTCCACTATACTCATGGTTGTTTGTCTATCATTATCTCACCCATATCGGTCCAAATCCACGAAATCCATTACTAGTCAAGATATCCCTCACCTAGCCTCTCATGACAAAACACATCTTATCTCATCCATTGTGGAAAACTAGAGGGTTCTTCAATCCCTTATCGCTATATTCTTATCAATATCAAACCACATTTTCCACACCATTTTGACCTGAAAACCTATAGGATTTTCTTGACACCATCATCATTAGGTTGTGTCTAATTCCAAATGAACACCCACTTGGAATCCCAATGTAAATCACCCAAATTGTTCCCTCTCCCCACACTATGGTCCCATTTTTAATTTACTAAGGGATATATATACCCTCATAACCCAATGGAAACCCCTCTCTATCACATGGATCACATTCTATTGGACTCATCTCACTCATTACGTATGCCAAAACTCCCATATAACCATTAGAGGGATTCCCCAATCACTCACAAGATGTAAAACCATCTTTTTATCCCTAACTCATCCCAAATATCCTCATAGATTCTCAGAGTACCTAGGAACCCAACCTAGGATATTCACATCACGACACATACCACTAGACCCTCTAAGGGCCTCATATAAACCAATAAACATTATTTCTCCTAGAAAACTAGGTTGTTAGTCAATTATAACTCATCAAAGATCTCAAGAGTACTTAATTCAAACATAGGAGTCAAAACACCAACCTACTCATTAATCATGGGACCCACAATATTTAATCATCATAACCATACATTAAGAAACATTCAATTATTCAGGCTCATGGATAAATAGAGTTATGAAATTTTATTGTAGGGGTTACCTACTGTGATATCATAGTTAACCCCTTATGTGTTGGATTTTTTCCCCTAGAACCAAATTCTTTTTTACTTTATGATAACATGTATTCATTTTTGTTAATATTAATAAATTCTTTATCATATCATGATTATTCATCTAAATGACATAGTATGTGATAATGTCCTAGGAGTACTTATCACACTTATAGGTCATACCAATTCCATGATTTGATGAGAACCTAGAAGTTTCATGATTGTATTCCTAGGATATATGTAATATAGTAAGATGAAATAATTTTAAGGATATAAAATATACAAGCTATTAGGTTGGTAAAGTCATATGATGTTGTGGCACCATCTCATGGGGTACATCTTTAGTAGTTCCTTGTATACGATATTATGAGAACAAGACCTCCAAGTAGAAAATAAACATTTATTTGTTTCATTGCATGTTCATATCTATGGATGTGTATATTAGTCCTTGTTCATTAATATTATTGTTAATTTAGGTTTTGTGTCATGTGTTTTGATGTATTGATAAAAATCGTGATGACATATGTTTGTGGTGAAATATGATACATTATATAACACCCCAAATTTTTCATACAAATATATCACAACATTTTTTATGAATATCAACATAACACATGCCATAAATATAAAGGTTTGGAGTCTTATGAGATTAGATATATGATCTATTATTTTATGGTTCATCTTAAACATATCCAATAATGATATAACCCTTTATTATTCCTACAAAAAAACATTCTTCATATCCTGGGGAAGTGAAAAATAAGATAGAGAGATCTCAAATGCTCTATAATAAACATAATAGATACATAATAATAACATGAACATATGGGCATGATAACATGAGAATAGAATTTTAGAACCATACCCTTCATAGAAAATACCATAATCAAGATTCATGGAATAAATATCGGTAGTTAATAAGACATGAATAATAGGATAATCAAAGAACATAATTTATGGGATTATTACACAAGACATGAAATTTTGGGAAACACATAATCATATAAAAATATTTCCTTATTTGTAAATTTTCATCACCGAGACTATTATAGTAGAATGGTTTCACTACCCAAAACATTATAATAGTTAATATTCACTCCACATACTATTATGGTTAAAAAAATTCCCATACACATCTAAGTTCACTACTTGTTCCAGTCCTGTATTATTGAACCGATTTCACTTCCCATATCAGTCCAGTATATATCATGAGATACAAATATTTACCCAGTTTGTTTTAGTAATATATATTTATATGTCCCACCCGTCACGTAATGAAAACCATACATATGTCTTACACATAAACAAAAAACCTTCATCATATTAAAATCCAGAAAAAGAAATGGTTCCCATAAACATTTCATCATAACATAACCCATGGAAAAGAAAAATAATTCATTAACATCAAATAACATTTTCTTCAATGGAAAATAATTGTGAATATCACTTGAAATAATTATTGAAAAATAATATTTCCAATTCGTTGAACAATTTATTTTTAGGAAGAACACATTCATAAAAGAAAATATTTGACTTGAAAATAAAGTTTTACAATTTTAAATTAAGATTCAAAGAATTAATTCATCATTACAGTAGGAAAATACTCACAAGTTGTGTAAGTTAAAAATTCATTATTTCCTTAAATTTTTGTCAGAATGGTCGGAAAGATCCTAGTTCAAAAAAAAATCTTCTTAAATCAATTTTTAAAAAACTAAAACATGGGTAATATGATTTTAAATCTTCATATGATAACATAAAAAACATTTTGAAAACATTTTTATAAAACATGTCCGTGGAAGATAAATATTCTACAGGAAGACTTAAGTATAAAAAATACTTAATAATTATGAGTTTGTGAAATAAACACTAACCACATTTTAATCACGAAAATTATATTCCCCGTGAAATAAAAACAATTATTGATATTTAAATACCATAATCATCTGGATAAGACTCTTAAAATATATTAAGGGGTAATATATGGACCACATAAAAGAAACAAGTAGTCCGAGCCTAAAACATTGATCATGGTACCATAATTTTAAGAATTTTAATCATGGTTTAAACATCATATATATTCATTATATGAATATTTTTAATCATTCATAAAATTTCTATATATATAAAATAATTACACATTTCTTTGAGATGGTAGGCCATACGTATGCATGAACAATGTTTTCATTTTTAAATTTATGGAATAAGAGAAATGTAAATGATAATTTAGCCTTTATTGAATTAATATCCTGAAATATACATCATTTGTATTCATAAAATCCATCCTTATTACCATCTATATGAAATATAAATGAAAATCACATCGCATCGCATCGTGGAAATGGTAGTCCATACGTACGCATGAGTATCGTTTTCTTTTCTCAAAAGATTTGATGATAATAATATAGATATAATATTATCATTATTTATGTATAATTATACTATAAATTTCATATGTAATAAAATATCCTCATAATACCCATCAATATAATATGGCGATGAAAATTTAATTTTATCGGTAAGTGGAGATGGTAAGTCATACGTAGGAAAGCGGGATACATTCACTTCTTGTTTGATGGTAAGGTGGGTGTATAATGGTGTTTTAATAATCACAAAAAAATTTATGAATATTAGGGATAATGAACTTATTATTTTATTAAAAAAATTATAGATTTATATTAAGTATGTAAGAGTAGAAAAATAAAGTGCTCAGTTAGAGAGATTACCTTTTCTTCGAAACATCTCTTTTGGATCTCCTCTAATGAGATCTAGGGTTGGTCTTCTGAAAATACAAGAAACTATATAATGTGTATATAGAATTTTATAATAGTCATTTTCAATGGATGTTCGAGTTATAATTCTCAAAGTGGTTTGAGGAAATGAGGGAGGAGGTATAATTTTATAATAGAGGCGAGGGGAACTTTTGGAACCCTCCAAATATTAAATTAGTACTATTTATTATTATATTTCAAATGGATAAAATGTGAGTTATTTAGAATATAAGATTACAATGGGTTTAAATAATCTAATCCAACATTTTTTAGAGAACTTTAGGTCACAATATTTTTCTTATTAATTATTTTTAACCCATATTTGTCCCTCTTAACTATTACGGTTATAACATGGATTCTACGATTTAAGGATCAAAAGTTTTAATAAAAAATTCCAAGAAACCCATAAATGTATCATTTATTACATAGTACCTTTCATACCAACAATTTTTATGAATTTAATATTTTTAAGAATATTGTATCCTTTAATAGAATATTAATTACTTTAAAATATCATTAATATTAATTTTGAAACTATTCTTTACATTGACTTTTAACAATATCAACACACCCCAAAATATCTTACGACCATGTATTTTTTTATATCCCAAAAAATTTAAGGTAATGTATTAAACTTGGGTATGACACTAATTATCTAAAATTATATTTATTTCAATATAATTTATAACATTCATTTGATATTTCTATTAATAAATTAATTACTACATCATCGTTGTGTAATTATTTATAGTACTTATTTCATAAATAAAACATATAAATAAATTACCATTATTTAGATAAATATTTTTTTTAAAATATTACATTTTATAGTCAAATTTATATTTTTTCTAACACCATATTAAAAAAAATAGTTATTAAATTTTTGAATTTGACATCTTTAACATTTCATTAAATAAAATACTATAAATGACATAATATCCTCCATTTGGCCCCAAAAGTCATAAAAAATAATATCCTAAACAATTATTTATAAATATAAAAAAAAGGAAATTTATATTCGTTCATAAACTAACTTTGTCCCCATTTATACAGATAAGAGATATTTAAGACAAAGAAAATGAAATTCTATGATTTTATTTGATTTAAATATTATATAAGTTATTTTAATGGATATGTGTCCATTAAATAACTCAATTTTGACCCTCAGATGTTACAGATATAATTATCTCTGTCCATTAAAATTTTGGTAAAGTTATTTTTAAATAACCACAATTGGATTATTTTAGATAAAAATGAATTATTTAAAATTTTAATCAAATCTAAAACATAATTTTACCATGTAATGACTTTAAAGAAGAGACAGTTTCTAATAAAAAAACATTATTTTCATTATTCCATGAAAAATAATCGTTTTCAGAAAATTATAAAAAAAAATTAAAATAATTTAGAATTTTGGAATTAAAAAATAAAAATAATTTTACAAAATTAATTTTTCATAACATATATAAATGATTATTCACTCATAAAAATAATAAAAACACAATTTTAAAGAAAAAGTACCGAATCTAACAATAAAGTGAATTTCTAAAAATTGTGTAATCATTTTTGAAACACTTACCTATAATTTTTTAATGAGATGGAATTTCATATATATTTAATAATTTTTTTATTCATATATATTCCCTCTAATTTAATATCTAGGTTAGAATAGACATGTAATATTTCACGGTTTGCCTAAACTTCTAATTGCGTGCAACGAATGGTATCCATAAAATAAAATTATTTAAAGATACATTTAGTAATTTTATCGGGGTGTTGAATTATACTACCATTAAAATGAATTTATCCCTAAAAATTCAACTCAGTCATTGAAATTTTTTACATTTGATAATTTATTCATAGAAAACCACATTTTAAAACTGAATAATAAAGCTCCCCCAAAAAGTGAATGTTGTAAAAATAATGGTTATTTGAATTAATGCATAAACAATTTTACATATATGAAAAACATTAATGGAATGACTTGGAGTTGAAATATAGTCCCCAACAACAAATAGAGAGTGATAGATAACTTGGTAAAGATAAGTATAATGACCAAAAAATATAAACCAAATTGTTCTGAAAAAGGTCACTGATATCATCAAAAAATATGAAAATAGTATGACAATATATTTCAAAATACTTTGAAATATTATACTAACTTTATTTCTTTTAATATGTATAATATCACTCAATGGTTGTTCCATTATCATTCTACACTTCAAATCTTACTCCAATAAATGTATATGAATTTTTAATTCCTATAGAACTATCGGATCATAAGATCCAAAATGGGATGATAAGTAAATCCATATATCTTTAGAAAAATCATTAGCATAGGTTATAAAATAAATATAACTATTAATTTGGTGAATGAATATATTAATCTCTAAAACCTCATCCAAGATTCAACTTCACCAATTTTATAAATAATTACTCTTACGAACATTCCAAAATATTAAAATCCAAAACATTCTAAAGAAGGATAATAAAATTTCAAAAAAATTATCATTAATCCCCCTATAAATGTGATGTAAATCATAATTTTTATATAACAATCACACGAAGAACATTGTAATGAATTCTATTCTAACAAGGTAATCACCTAAATTACCATAAAACCTTAGTGAAAACTTCAATGCATTCACAAATTAACTCTTTCCTCATACCATAAATCCAATAAATCTATAAATTCAAACCATGATATCATAAACCGCATTTTCATCATGTTACTAATAAGTTTCATATTAATCAATACTATCACATTTATTTATCATAATCAAACATCTCATTAAAAACATATTAAGGGTTATCATTCCCGTAATCACGTGTTATAAAAACACCATCTCAATCACCATTCATGGTTACCAGTAACATTCAACATATTCTTTCAAATACGTAAGGAAAAATTTTAATGAACCAATCCTTATATGTTTCATTATATCATAAATGAAATTGTAAAACATTATTTCTTAATTCCAATACATAAACACCCAGTCATTATACCACTTCATTGTCATAATCCACATCACCAATAGTGATTGCATGACATTTTCATTATAATTTGGAATGAAGAGGTTGTTGGAATCTATCATCATTGTTAACCCTTGAATATTATCATTGGTCATAATAATGCACATTTTTCTTACAATTGAAACACTGAAGTGTATTAGAATCATTTTTGGTGGTGTTCTCTCTATTCTCATCATTATATAACTTCCTCTCTTCAATTCAGAAGTTAATTTCTCCATGACCTTCCCTTCCAAACATAAAAAATTTACTAGTCCCCTTAAGATAGATTTATCCATTATTATTTTCATAGTATCAACATAAAGGAAAACACATTTTATTTTCTCCATGGATTTTATAATTTCCTTGGAATTCCATTTTTTTCTTTTATAAACCATTGGAATGATGGGAAAATAAAATCTCTATATCCACCTTATGAGCACATTGAACAATATATCCATATCCACTAATGTCTCATAAGTATAACTCCTTTCATAGACTTGGTTTTAAGGCTCGAAGAATCAGCTATCCTCAACTTCAGGTAGGATGATAATACCAAAATCATGCCTTACATGTCTTGTAAGAGTTTCCCCACAGGTACCAACAGATACATAATCTATTTTCTCTTTCTCCTGGAACTCCTTATCTATATTTATAAAAAGAGTACGAGGAAAGTACTTATTGAAAAAAAATATTTTAACTCATCTCGTTCCATAAAGTCAATTTCATCATATTTCCCTGTGTTCTTGATAGGATTACACCATTGATATGCTACACCATAAAAAAATAGTTATAAAAAATAACATTATCATTTTCTAAATATTGTAGAACAAAATATATATTTTCAGTGGTACTGATCAATTACTCATCCACTCTTAGATCAGAATACCAACTGAAAGAAAGTGCATGCAGACTCATGAAAGACTCAACAGAATATTTGTCCATTATTTGTCCATTTGGAGGTATAGAACTGTTAATATATTGACAAATTTGTGTTAGGGTAGAAACAATATTTTTAATTCCTTCTCCCATGACATACGGTTTATTAAGAGGAAATTAGTTGAATTTTCTATCTCATTCAGTACTAATGTTGTTTCTTCTGGTTTCATACATTGACTTAATCAAAAAATTACAGTGGGAACAACCCTAACCATAATAGCTGAACCACATAATACTGATAAATGATTTCTAAATCATGAAACCATATTTTTTAAAAGAAATGAAACCATAGGTTTAACTTTGTTAAATCAGGATCATTATCAAAACATTAGGATTTTATTCTATACTTAGTCACATCCCCTGGGTTTTCATAAAAAATAGCCCTAATCTACAACGATTGCCTAAACCCATATCTGATACCAACTATAATTGTAAAAGATTTTAAAACATAGATATCACATTATTTTTTATGAATAAAAATCTAATCTATGCGAGAACCGTAAAGGTTTATAGACTTTTAATATTAGATATGATATATTTTTCTTTTACAGAAGATCATGATCATCTCCCATAATGATCTTCCCCTTTAGTAACTAAAAACTACTCTTCATAACCTAGGGAAGAGAAATATAAGAAACATGATCTTAGATTCTCAGTCATGGAAAACATAAGATATACATACACATAATGTGAACATAGGGGTATGAAAACATAAGAATAACATTTTAAAACCATACACATTATAGTAATGACAATAATAATGATTCATAGAATAATGAATAACTGTTAATAAGACATTAATCATAAGATAGTTTAAGAAAATATTTCATTGGAGTATAACATAAGATATGAAATTTCAGAAAATTCATATGCATAAAAATCATTTCCTTAGAAGTCAATGCTCATCACCCAGACTATCACAGTAAAGAACACAAATTGATTAATGTAATATTTGTGTTATCATTATCTCCAATATACCAGATTAATGAAAATAAAAAGTTATATTATTTTAATTATGGGGTAAATTAAATGTTATAGTATTTGAAGTATGAGGTTATTTCTTTGAATTATTCTTGAGAATTATTTATATGTTGGAAATGTTGTTTTTATTAGAAGTGTTTCTTCAGGTGAAACAAAATTTTAGGGGATGATTTCATTGTAGATCATTAGTTACAAAGACATTTGTCAGATTAGTGAACATTATTTACAAAATTTCATGAAATATTTAATTATTCCTTGGAATATTTATTTCCTATTGCATAAAGAAGTAATGATTTGATATTTCCATTTAAGAGGATATTGTTAATACATAAGTATGGTTATAAATTTCCATTCAAAGGGATATAGTTAATTCATTAGAATAATTATAGATTATTTGAGGTTTTTGTGTTGAAATTTAATTCCAACGACTTTTTGTTTCATTTTATTAATTATAAATTTTCTATGTATACAATGTTTCCATAGATAAAAAATTAATCGACTATCACAGCTGGATGAAGGAACCATGGGCAATCACTGCTAAGTGGGAACTAGGTTCAACCACAAGGCAGTGAGGAATATGGGGGATGATTGTGGGTGAACCAAATAGACAATAACGTAAAAGGAATTCCCCAGAGTTTCATGAAAATGTTGATCGAGCCACTATGTGTGGATGCACAACGGAGGATAATCACCCTACACGGGGCAGTGTCAGGTAGTGATGGGAGTTTGTGGTAACGGATTTCAGATCCGCTTAATATGTGTCTTTTTTTATATGGTATTGGTAGACCATGTTCCATTCCGATGTGGTATCAAATTCAGCACATTACTTTAGATTTTAAGGAACCACTACCATGTGATATGTTCAGTTTTATCATTTGGGCAGTCAGATCTATTTTGTGCGTCGTCTTCCCCACCGAGCTCATATAAGAGCAATTATTCAGAAGGATCACTATAAGACGTCATCTAAAGCTCAATTCATTTTTTCACATCATTTTTTCATCATTTTGAAAATCCAAAATTTATTAAAATGATATGCATCTTAAGTTTCATCATATAACAAGGAACAAAACAATATTTTACAGTGCTTAGAAAATATTTTTTTTACGATGAAGGTGTTTATTAGTTGTCGTGAAATATAGATGGTCTGACTGAGGATTGGCAGTCCTCCTAAGTTGTTGAGCTTGAGAGACTCTCATTTTCAGAGAAATAAAAACACTAAAAATATCTATAGTTAGTGGAAAAAAGAACATTGGCACATTTTTTAGGGGAATCGATTCTATGAGAAGATGACTTATTCATATAAAAATATTTTTTCATTAGAAACATGGTTCTACAAAACCATTCGGTGATTTTGGTACACTCGTATCTAATTACATGGTTTTCATGAACGTTTTTTAGGAATAGTGAATTAGTAAAAATATTTATAGTGTTCTGCAAAGTTTAAATAAGAACTAGTTGTGAACTAATATATATGTGTTTCATGATGAAGACAAAGGTAGGGAATATATTAAGATGTTAGAGTTTTATAAATATTCATTTAGGTAGTAACGCATGAGTTGAAATGGCCGAGTACTTATACAATGTATAAAAAAATGTGTGTACTATTTGAGTAGCGTGGAGTGTAGAAATTTAGCATATCTTTTGCTTGAAAAGTATTGGTTCACACAAGGAAGAAGGTAGTTAAAATATATTTCAGAGTTCGAAATAAATTAATTTAATGTACATGCATGATATCCATGCTTAGAACATTGGTAGTTTGAGTTTGCAAAAGAGGTTTGAGAAGAGAAACAAAACAGTGAAAAACTCTTCTAGTTGGGGAAATTGGAAGAGAATGCAATTCATTATGTATGAATAATGTATGATAGAGGTTATGTGTATAATTTTCAAGAATTATAAGAGTTAAAAATTCAATTTATGTGTTTGGGATTTCATGTAAAATGTGTGGTCAGTGTGTGTGACCATAAAAGGTGTACATGATGGAACCCTAAAGTATACAGTATATTCCACATGCCCTTGTGCAAAGTATTTTCATAGTACAAACCTATAATAAACATCAATATGAGTATATTAATGCATGAAAATGTGATTTTTATCATACTTTCAATAACAAAACATGATTATTCATGTGGGTAATAATTGATTTTAGATGAAGGAATACTTTTTAGTAAAGCGTGGAAGAAGGAAACATTCATTTTCTTGATATATATTCAGTTTTTCTTTCCATTACAACATTGACATGATGTGTCTGTAATATCATTCACTTATTCAGAAGATTATACTAAACCAACTTTCATATTGTGTTGTTGATTACATTTAGCAATAATTGAAGATTTTCAGTTAAAATGATAAAGTGCAGAATTAGATTATTCTTAGTGGCTTGAAGAGGAATATCATTTTTTTACATTGATATCAAGAAGTTATTTTGATCATTATCGTTGTTTTTAGTGTTTTTTTGAAACACTTGTTGAATGATAGTATAAATTAAACTTATGGGATATCAATATAATTTGGGAAATGGTTCATACCTACCTACAGTAGTATTAGGAGGATACCTGACTAACCCACTTCTAATTATTGATTGATTTCTAGTGGATAATATGTCTCTTGGATCTTCCCAAACACATAAAAGATGCAGTTTTGTAATCCAGGGGTGAACAGTCTAAAAATATTGTATAGTATTCATCATTTAATTTCTATCTTGCATGTGTATTAATTTTTTTGTAAAAAAGAATCTTCCATTCACTCTAACTTGTGTGGTGGTTTGAATTAAAAAGGGTAACATATAAAAAATGAAATATTTTTAAAATTTTTGTTCATTGAATCCCCCCCCCCTCACTCAGTGTACCAGCATGATCCACAGGGCACATCAATTTTTATCAGAGCATATGTTAGACCACATATTAGATGTATCCTATTATCATAGTTGTTTGTATCAGGCATATATGAAGTGAAAAATTTAATTTGATGATGTAATATTTTTTTCTCTGATTGATGGTTTGGTTATTATCTCTTTTAGTGCTAATAAAGATGTATCAATAAGAATCTCTAATAATAGACAGAAGAAAGAGTCAAGGCAGCTATGAAATAATTTTAAAAAGAAAGAGGATCATTCATAAACTGAATATAGTAATAATGGTATTATATTAGTAGTATATGTCAAATTGGACTATAAAATCATATTGATATGTATAGTTCATGTAGCGAGGAATATTAATTTATTAAATAACTTAGTGATTTTTAATTAGAAATAAAAAATTATTAGCATAATTTTCCTACCAAATGTTTTACTTACGTATTACATTTTATAAAGAGACTATATGATGAAAAGTCGCATTTTGAAAAGTAATTTGGGGATGTTAAGAAAGCCTTGGAAATGAAGTTTCAAATATATATACCTCTTACAAAAGTTATCAAAGAAAAATAATAAATTGCATCACATTACAATAAAAATTTCTCCTCTTTTGAAGAAACATTTCAAGGGAATGTGTGAGAGATAGGACTAACAGAGAAGGTCCTTACTTAGATGAATCATAAACCTAAAAAATATCATTAATCTATTATTCATTTTAAGGACTAACATTTGGAACTAAAATACATGTATGATACATTCATCCTAGCCGAAGAATTAAAATAATAGTGTGTATTTCATTTTAATGAAAGATTCACTTCGATTGAAGATGAAGTACAAAGGACTGTAAGTTAGGAATATGTGACTTATAATGTTTAAACCTAAGTAATCTATGCATTAGAGAAACTACATGGATATATGAATATTAAAGAAGACTCACTATTGGGTAAAATAAAAATATTTAAATATTCGAATAATTTTTCAAGGGAAGAAAATCAAATTCATGATGATAAAGATTAGGAACTGAAAATTAAATGGAAATATTAAAAAAAAGTTGTTAAGGATGGGAAAAATTACCTCAACTTGTAGTGGCATGAAATGGAAATCCTTTTGAAAAATATAAATGAAACACAATTAAATTATTCATAGATTTACTGTGAATATATTGTAAAATCACCTGAACACTAAAAAAATTCTCTAAATCTAAAATTCCTGGAATTGAAGGTCATGTTCAAAAATCTAGAGAACTAGAAAGTTGAATCATCACAAAATGATGATATCATTAATACTTCTAAGTATAATTCTAAAAAGTTTATTTATTCTAACAAGAATCATTCATGTGATAAAAAAATAATGATATTATCAAAAGATAAATATATTTCATGATCACTAATATAACTAACCCTTGATCCAAACGTTTGTGTTTTTACTAATAGTATTTCATCTACATGTACGTGTTCCAAAAATAATTCTTGTCAAATAGGGACAAATAAGATTGATGATAAATACACCATATCATTAAATATGGATTTGAATAAATGTGTGAATCCTTATTCCGTAAAAAATGTCATATAAATAATCATACTTACCAAAAACAACAAGATATAAAATCTATACAAGTGGTAGAACAAAAGATGAAATCAATATTTTTTCTATTATTTTTTTTTTAAATTTGGAAATGAAGATATTTATTGTATGTATAATCTATCAATGTAGGATATTTACAGGAGGCTATCATTAAGGGGAAGGAGATAGATATGAAAATAAATCCAAAGTAATTGAATCATAATCCATATATGAATAAGAATACATCTATCAAGAATAAATTTTAGTGTCTTGAAGACATTGGTGACTATTTTAAAAAAAGTGTTCATAGTAATGATGAGTGTTGGTAGGAACCAAATACGCACTATGTATATGGTGAGATAAATATATGACCACATCAAATGCAAATGAAAATAAAAAATTCTGTAAAGTATTTTCTAGGGTGTGAGAAAGAGGAGAAATCCAAGAAAACATTTATGCAAGATACACCAAATAATAATGATGATATTAATGTCAGACCAATGAAAATATGATTCTTTTTTGGTTGAAAATTTCATATCATTGACCTTTATAAATAGTTCTTAAACACCAATGCAAGTGGGAAAAGGCTGAAACACAAAAATAAAATAATCATAGAAAAAAATAACTTGATTGATTTGGTTCATGAAAATCAATGTGAAAATTTAGAATTTCATGAGAGGTTGTCTAAGAAGAATAATGCTATTCTTTCTAAAGATTTTTGTAGAAGGTGTAGAATGTCTGAGCATATTGCTAATAAATGCATGACATGTTTTCCTAAACCAATAGAACTAGTAACAAACAAAGGTTAAGTATTGATGCCCTATTATGTTAAAAATGATACCATGAAGAGGGAGTCTAAAAACAAGAAAATGTATCATAATGTACTCAGGGAGTGCTTCATTATATGGTATGAACATATGGAATTGGAAAAAAAGAGAACATGAAAAGAATAATGAAGGTTCACTACTTTCCAATTTGAAGAATCCAATTCCATCTAAGATGAAATATAAAGAAATCAATAAATCTATTTTTCCATTAAAAGATAAAAAATTTAAAGTAAAAAAAGGTTCATGAATTATGAGATTTCATAAATCTGGACCAGAATTGAAAGGATTTTTTAGGATGAGAAATAAATATCATCCAGATTTCCCTAATTGAAAAATCATTGAATAATCACCTGGTTCCAATTTATATTTTGTGTTTATTTCTTTTATATAGAAATTTGAAGATGAAGCATATATTTTGGAGGAGTATTGAAGATATGAGTGCAGGGAAAATGTCATATAGTATTCAGGTTGTAATCTGTAATGGTGTAATTTATCTCAATTTCTGATAAAATTGTTCTTGAAGATCATTCTTGAAGGAAGGTAGTCATGAGGAAGAATATGGATGACACACATTCCTCTAGGGGTGAAAATATTGAAAACTATTGAAGTTGAATATCTCAACTAGTATCATTGAATCTTTGAATTTATGGTAAGGTATTTATCAGATATTTTTAAATCCTGGAAATTGAAGCTTATTATTATTTATGTATGTTCTTCTATCTCTAAATAAATGAAAATCTGAATTAGAAGAGGTGAAACAAATAATTCGGTGAAAATAGTAAAATGGATAGATAAAATAGGAATTCATTCTTTTAGTTGAATGTTTTTAATAATTTTTTTTAGAAAAATAGAGGAAAATAGATGAAGAATATTTTGATTAACTTCTGAAAGAGTTTTTTAGTATTGGCATCGTATCCTGAAAATTGTTTTGAGATAATTTAGGGATAAATTGATAATTAATTGTTCTACACTAGGTTAGCACATGTAAACATATATATGATTAATTAATAACTCATTTCATTAAAAATATGATTATTTCCTTCTCTCAAGCTGAACAATTTGTATTTTCCCTAAGTGGAATCTCTTAAGAAATGAGGATATTAAAGGAGAGAAGAAGATAAGTTCAGTGTTTATAGAATGAGATGAATTGAGTTCTTTACTATACGTATTTTTTTAATGTAAGGGGGATAATGAAACATTCACTTTGAATGTAAAATTGGTATTGGAATCAAAATGGGGATATTGAAGAACCGAAATTTATTAAATTAATATTTTTGAAGTAATTTTTGTCATTATAATTGATTGATTAAAAGTTAATGTTATAATACTTGAATTAAATTAAAATTTACAATATTTGAAGTATCATGTTGTTCCATTGAATTGTCATTAGAATTTTCTACATGTTTTAAATGATTTTCTGATTTGAGGAGTTTCTTCAGATTATGAAACATTTTAATGTGACAATTGCAGAGCTGATCAGTAGTTCCAAAAACATTTTTCAAAGGAGGACACATTTTTTTGTAAATAATTTTATAACATTTATGGATTCCATGAAGTATGAATTTATTATTTCCTGAATAAGTGAACATGTTTGATTTCATTGTAAAAATAGATTCTTAATTAATAAGTATGGTTCAGAATTGCGATGTAAAAAAGAGATTGTTAATTTATAGGTAAGTTTGAAGAGTATTTTAGGGGTTTGGCTAGGAATTTGATTCTAAGGTATTTAATTTTATTATATTTTAAAAAAAATCAGAGTATATAATTTTTCCATATATAAAAAAAAATAAGCTAGTATTCACATCCGGCTGAGGGAACCATGTGGAACCACAATTGAGGTGGGTACTCGGTTAAATCTCAAGACTGCAAGAAAGGTGGATGATGAGTGTATTTTAACCACAAGGAAAAAAGAATGCAAGACACACCACCAGAGGTTTATCCAATGGTGGAGAAACCCACTCTTGTAAAACCCAAGGCTTTTATGAGAAATATTTTGTTTTTATGTTATCAAAGGAATCTTTCACTACACAAAACACTATCATGGCTTGCTTTACACGCAACTGCATCCTTCCTCGATAGCTTGCGTTGTATTCAATACCGAGTTTCACTAAACAATGATATGCTATTAAAATATTATTAAAACTAGCCGTTATGAATAGTAATACCCACTTTTTTTAATTTTGTAAATTTTATTTTTCAAAATGGACTTCATTTTTGGATTCGGAATATCAACATTAGCCTAGGGTGAATTTTTTGTATTTTTCTGAAAACTTTCAATTTTTGTTGAATAGTGAAAACACTGGGTTACTATTTAAAAACCAACTTTTTATTTAAATAATTATTTATTTTATATAAATCTATTTTAGGTCAAAATTGATACATAGTACCTTTATATGTTCAAAGTAATTCATTGGAGTCATTTTATAATAATTTTAGATATATAGAAATTTTATCGAACTTTTCACCGTTTTTTACCCACCTCCTAGGAGAATTTGTAAATTTACATAAAACTTAATTTTACCGCTTCTGTGAGTGGAATTTTGAAAATCCGAGAGACACGGTTAATATCAAGGACTAAAATGTGGTTCAATGAGATGAAAATAATTTTTGATGAATAGTAACATTTTTACTTTTTTTACCACGGTTAAAAGTAAATAGGGTAATTAAGGGTAAAAACGTTATTATTATTACCCTAACACATGTCCTAATTCTATTGGATAAGTTTAATTCGACGTAAAGCAACCTTAGTAATAATATATGACCATTTAGGCCCACTTGGATTAGATTAGGACATTTATTATTTATTTATTTAAGGAATGGTTAAAATAGTTAAAATCAATGTTTAATAAGTAAATCATTTTTAATAAAGGGTTAAACATATGATAAATTCGACTATAAATATTAATTATAAATCTAAAAATATTTCCTACATAATGGTATTTTATTTTTAATTTTTATACATTAAATATTGTAATTTATTTATGACACAATGATGATGCAGTAATTATGTTATTAATGAAATATTGACATAATTGAAGTTATATATACCCAAATAAATGTAATTTGAGACTTTTTATGAATTACAATAATTTTATATGTTAATATGACATGTTAGTATTGATTTAATTAACTTTTTAGAACTAATCATTCTGTTTTGATTTCCACAAAAATCAATTACCTAATAGTGTCAAAATTGACATGAAATAGTTTTTAAAACAAATATCATATTATTAATTGTTATTTTATTCCTAAAAACCTAATTTTAGGACAAATGACTAAGATAAGGTTATATATATTAATAATAAACAACTTGGGGTTAGTTTTGCTTGTTATAGTATGTTTATTAACCTTATAGTGTAAGAAAACAAGAAGACACGGTAAAAGTTAAATTATCTAACTTAAAGTTAAATCTAAATGATAAGGTTAAAATAGATAAGTAAACTTTCCTAAATTCTATTGGATGAGATTATTTCGACCCATCCCCAAATTATCTTCCAAATAAATCAATTTGGAGCTATTAAAAACCGAATATGAGTTTATAATAAAATAATTTTTTTTCAAAGGTGCCCCTCTCCCCCCTTATAAAAGGGAACCTCCTCCCTCTCTTCCTCACACCACTTTAATCCTTCATGCTCGGACAACCCCTGAAAACTTATCTTCTAAACTTCCCTAGAAACATCCTAGAAGTCCTGGTATTCTTCAAAGTCCAATTTTAGTTCCCTAAGAGGAGGTCTCAAAGAGGCGCTTCAAAGAAGAGGTAATGTCTGTTACCGATTCTTTCAACTTTATTTCTTCTTCCACTTCTTCTTCTTTAGTTGTTTAATTATGAAGTAATAACATCAGTATCACTAATATGAGGATATGTTATTATAAGTATGAAACAACCCTATTTCACTATCTATCCATTCTACGGAAAACGAAATCACCGCGCGTGCGTACGTACGGAATACCGTCTCCACGCCATGGTGTAATCTATATTCCACCACCACCTTACATGGATGGGTATAATGGTGTAAATAATAACTATATATGATTATTGTAAAGTGATATTGATTCTGAAATAGTATACATACACTACAATACAATTCCACGAGCATGGGAACGATATCATCGCTCGTGCGTACGTACGGAATACCGTCTCCACGATGTGATGTGACTCGTTCTACATGATCTTCATTGCATAATGATTATATAAATGAATTGAATGAATGAATATGATATATATTACACTAATACCATTTTGGAAATGATATATCTATAACCTAAAGATAATAATAAAAATTTATTTGACAAAACACGCATAAGAACAAAAAGTAATAAACACCCGAATAACAAGTAGCAATGAAATATTAGTAATAAGAAGATAAGAATATGGCCATATAAGATATCATAAAAATGAGTATAATTCTGGATGAAGTCAATGACATTATTTAAATCATTATACAGGAGGTTCGGACACTTACAAAGCAAATCGGACCTAAGGTAAGGGAAAATATCGCAATCTCATTTTTATCCGAGATTGTTTATACTTCAGAATTTACTGGGGAATATTTATCATCCATATCCATGTTTCCTCAATATGTAATATTTATATCCTTCTACAATATTTTATATACAATTTTACCATTCGGTGAGTTTTTAGTAAAATATATGAAAGGAATCTTTTGTCGTTTTTTGTACGAGGTACTTTTTGACTTTTTCGACAAAAGTACGAGAAGAATGTTTTTTAACTTATACGGCATGAATGGATTTTTAGAACATTATTTCCATGAAACTTCCTTTACAAGTTTTCCAGTTTATTTTTAATCAACTTATTTTTGTTCGAAATTATATGACATGTTATGAAAGGAAAATGTTTTTGAAGTAGAAAGGATATTTTCCTCAAGAATGAAGTTCAAGTGTTTTATCAAAATTATTTTCCATCTAAGATATTATAGGGTTATGTTTCTATCCCTATTATTACATTGATTTGATTATGTTGTTATAGAATTGTTTTTATAAATTCCTTTATCTTATATGAATTTTTTTATAATGTAATGATGTTTATGAATCCTGTTTTTAATACATGGGTTATGCAATGATTTATGATTTATGATTTTTGTGGCACACATAATAATGGTTTCATTATGAGATGGTTGGGACCTATATCTCCCTCTAATGCATTGGGTAAATATTTATATCTCATGAGATAGACATGGCTAGAATGGCAGGTTAATCTGGTTCAGTGAAACATGACTAAAATGAGGAGTGAACTCGGTTCAGAAATGGACGTTGTCCGCTAAGATAGTCTTGGAAATGATTCTTGACTAATAAGAAATGATTCTCTATGATTATGTGTGTATGCCACAAAGTTTCATGTTTTAATTTATGATTATTGGGATTACATTTCACTACTATGATTTATCCCACGTTATAAAATTATGATCTCTTTTCCAGGTTAAGATTTCCAAAATGTTATGTTCTTATGAATATGATGTGATTGATATTTCTTTTTTTTACCCTTACTGAGCATTTGAGCTCACCCTTTTGTTTGTTTTCTTTCCCCAGGTCAGGAAGAAGGTTATTAAGTAGGATATGCCAAAAGGGACTCTAGATATGATAAAATAAATGGAAGACAGTGTAGATGCTTTATGAACTAGTTGTTTATGTTTCCCAGTTTCTAAAGACACTATACCTATACGGTCCTTTCTTGGGTTTGTTATATGTTGTAATAAGTGTAATTAAATTTTGAAGTACTAACAATGTATGTAAATTATGGGTCATTATCGTTGGTATCAAAGGAAAGGTATAGTCATCCTTTGAAAACTAGGATGTGAAAGCCTTAGTAAGAACCCTAAGGATAACTTTAATCATAGAACACAATATTAGTGTTTTAGAAATGGCCATGAACAACCTATGATATGACCTTAACTGTGAAATTTTATTCTTGATTATGTGGTTTTCCTATTATAATTAGTGTTGCTCACACTATTCTTCTTGGTTTTAGTCAATGGCTGGGACTCGAAGGAACCGTGTTAATGTGGAATGTAATGGGCAATGAAATGATTGTCCCCTTGAGAAACCAAACGTTATGGTAGATGGAATTCAAAATCTTGTAGCCATGCTCACACAACTTTCTCAAGATATGAATCATGCAGGACTTCCAAATGAGCAAATGAAGGAGAAACATTCTTTTGAATCCTTTATGAGGCAGTGTCCACCCTCATTCAATGGGTCTACTGATCCATTAGTTGCTGAACAATGGATCAGTACTACTAAAAAGATATTTTCAGTTCCTCAATGTTTTGAACATGATAAAGTCATCTTAGTAGTATATCGTTTGGAAGGTGATGCGGATCAATGGTGGAATATTATTGAGAATACGAAGCAAAGGGATTAAATTGAGTCCATGGAATGGGACGAGTTCAAGAACATATTTTTCAATAAGTACTTCCCTCGTATTCTTCAAACAAATATTGAGAAGGAGTTTCTTGAACTGAAGAAAAAGGATGATGAATTTGTTGGTACCTATCAAGCAAATTTTACAAGACTTGCAAGGTATGCTTCTGGTATTATTATCCAACCTGAGAGTAATATCGATCGATTCTTTAGTGGCTTAAAACCGAGTCTTCGAAGGGTGTTAGCCATAAGGGACTTCAATTGCTATGAGGAAATCGTTCGATGTGATCTCAAATTTGAGATGGAGATTGGAGTAACCTATCAGTTATATGGGTTTGATAAGAAGAGGAAAATGGAATTCAAAGGAAAATCTAAAGAGCATATTGAAAAGAAGATGAGCTTTCCCTTATGCTCAAAGTGTGGAAAGAAACATGGAGGGAGTTGTCTTAATGGGACAAGTAAATGTTTCAAATGTGGAAAAGAAGGTCATCGGGAATTTTAATGCTACAATGATGGGAAGAAGATGTCTAGTGATGTGAACAAAGAAAAGTCTACACAGAGTGCACCTCATACACTTCAATGTTACAAGTGCAAGGAGATGGGGAATTAAGCCAATCAATGACCTAATCCAATGGTTTTTTATGATGATCGATGTCAACAGACTCTTAAGGCTAAAGAAAAAGGAATGTCACATACAATTTCAATCAGCGATGTGGAGTACGATAATGAAGTGGTAAAAGGTACACTTACCATCCACTCTAAAGTAGAAAATGTTTTATTTGATTCTAGATCCACCCACTCTTTTATTTCTGAATAATTTTATAAGGGTATGACCATATTACCTCAATAATTAGATGTTGAGTTAGCTGTGACAACCCCTAATGGCACTATAGTCACATCAAAAATTTATAATTCTTCTCCGATTGAAGTTTGTGGGAAAGTGCTTCCTTCAAATCTTGTGATCCTACCTATAGTGGAATTTGATTTGATTCTTGGCATGGATTGGATTTCTCTATATGGAGCTCATATCAATTTCCAAATAAGGGAAGTCACATTTCATATTCCAGATCAATCTATGATAATCCATCAATTCAAGGATGAACATAACCTTCTAGTGGAAATTTCTTCCATATTATGGTCTTTGATTTCACTAAATGAAGGATATATATCTCAAATTTTTGGTGAGAAACTCACGATTAAGAATATTCCCATTGTACGGGAGTTTGATGATGTCTTTCTGGAGGAATTTCTGGGTCTTCCACCAAATCGGGAAGTTGAGTTTTCAATGGAACTCATACTGGGTGCTTTGCCTATTTCAAAGACAACTTATAGAATGGACCCAATTGAGTTGCAGGAATTAAAGAAGCAAATCCAGGATAATCTTGATAAGGGATTCATACGCCCTAGTGCATCACCTTGGGGAGCACCAGTTCTGTTTTTTAAGAAGAAATATGGATCAATGAGACTCTGCATTGATTATCGTGAACTTAACAAGATCACTATAAAGAACAAATATCATCTCCCGCGTATTGATGACTTATTTGACCAACTATGCGGAGCTCAATACTTTTACAAGATTGATCTTCGTTCAGGGTATCATCAATTAAGGGTAAAAAGGAAGGATATACCAAAGATAGCTTTTGTACAAGGTATGGACACTATGAATTTATAGTGATGCCATTTGGTCTTACTAATTCCCCTGTTATCTTCATGAATCTGATGAATAGAGTCTTTATAGACTATCTTCATCAGTTTGTGGTAGTCTTTATAGACGATATTCTTGTATATTCAAAGAGCAAGGAAGAACATGAAGATCATTTGAGAATTATATTGAAGACCCAGAGAAAGGATAAGATTTATGCCAAATTTAACAAGTGTGAATTTTGGCTTCAAAAAGTTGCATTTTTTGGTCACATAATCTCAAAATAGGGGATATCTGTGGATCCAGAAAAAATAGAGGTTATCGAAAGATGGTTGAGACCAACAATAGTAACTGAGATCCAAAGTTTTCTTGGCTTGGATTGATATTACCGACATTTTGTGAAATATTTTTCACGATTATCTAATCCACTCACTAGGTTGACTCGAAAAGGAGTTATGTTCGTGTGGGCGGAGGAATGTGAGGAGAATTTCAAGGAGTTGAAAAGAAGGTTATCCAATGCACCTATACTCACACATCGTTGTAGTGGAGAAAGGTTTGTGATCTACAGTGATGAATCCATGAAGTGGATGGGGTGTGTTCTTATGAAAAATGATATAGTGATAGCTTATGCCTCACGAGAGTTGAAAATCCATGAGAAAAATTACCCAACTCATGATTTGGAGTTATCTGCAGTAATCTTTGCATTAAATATTTGGAGGCATTATCTTTATGGAGAAAGGTGTGATATTTATACTGATCAGAAAAGTTTAAAGTATATTTTCACACAAAAGGAGCTGAACATGCGCCAAAGAAGATGGTTGGAGCTGATTAAGGATTACGACTGCTCAATTTATTACCACCCTGGGAAAGAAAACAAGTTGGGAGATTCATTAAGTTGACAAGACCATGCTAGCTTATCCATGATGAGGATCACAAAAGATCCAATATTTTCTGATTTACAAAGGATGGATCTTGGAATTATAATGGAAGGGGAAAATCATATCTTTCTCAATTGAATATTCAACCATCTATACATGTGAAGATTAAAGAGGTGCAAAAAGAAGTTGTAGAGTTACAAAAGATGGTGAGAAATATTCTTGAATTCAACCATGATTGTGATGGGATAATAAAGTTCCGGAATTGGGTTTGTGTTCATCCCATCCCAGAATTAAAGAAGGATCTACTTGATGAGGATCATAGTTCATCATTCTCTATTCATCCTGGAAGAACGAAGATGTATAGGGACCTGAAAGAGTACTTCTGGTGGGATGGCATGGAAAGAGATGTTGTTGAATACGTCTCTCGATGCTTGGTTTGTCAGCAAGTTAAAGCTGAGTGACAGATGTCTAACGGGATGTAACAACCATTACCCATACCTGAATGGAAATGGGAAAACATCACTATGGACTTTGTCACTACACTTCCTAAAAAATCCAAAGGCAATAATGTTATCTGGGTCATAGTTGATCGTCTTACAAAGTCTACACACTTCATTGCTATTAGAGAGGATTTCTCTCTGGATCAGCTTGCAAGGATATATGTGAAGGAAGTGGTAAGATTGCATGGAGTACCACTTTCTATTATATCTGATCAGGATCTGAGATTTACCTCAAAGTTCTGGCGAAGTCTTTAGCATACTCTGGATACAGAGTTGAGTTTCAGCATTGCTTATCATCCCCAGACAGACGGTCAGTCTGAGAGAAAAATTCAAACTCTAGAAGATATGTTGAGAGCTTGCTCTATGGATTGAAAAGGTGTTTGGGATCAACACCTACCTTTGGTGGAAATTTCTTATAACAATATCTTTCACTCTAGTATTCAAATGTATCCTTATTAAGCTCTCTATGGAAATAAATGCAGGACTCCAACTTGCTGGGATGAAGTTGGGTAAAGAAATCTATTAGGACCTGATCTTGTTGATGAGATGGCAAAAAAGGTCAGATCTATTCAACAACACATTAGAGCAGCTCAGAGTCGACAAAAAATATATGTCGACAACCGAAGAAAGGACCTAGAGTTTGAAGTGGGTGATAAAGTGTTCTTACGAATATCTCCATGGAAGAGAGTAATGAGATCGGGAAAGAAGGGAAAGATGATCCCAAGGTATATCGGTCCTTTCGAAATACTGGATCGTGTTGGGAAGGTAGCTTACCGATTGGCGCTTCCATCAAATCTCTCTCAAGTTCACGATGTGTTCCATGTATCTCTCCTGAGGAAGTACATACCTGATCCTTCACATGTACTCAGCTCAGAAGTTGTATCGCTGGAGCAAGATCTCTCTTATGAAGAACAGCCGATTGAGATTCTGTATCGTAGCGAAAAACACCTATGGAACAAGACAACTCTCTTGGTGAATGTTTTGTGGAGGAACCACCAATTAGAAGAATCTACAAGGGATCTTGAGGTTATGATGAGGGAGAGGTATCCTCATCTGTTTGTTACAAAGTGACGAATTTCGAGGGAGAAATTCATTTTAAGGGGGGTAGAATGTAACACCCGATACTTTTATGAGAAATATTTTGTTTTTATGTTATCAATGAATTATTTCACTATACACAACACTATCTTGGCTTACATTACATGAAACTGTGGCCTTCCTCGATAGCTTGCGTTGTACGCAATACCGAGTTTCACTAAACAATGATATGCTATTAAAATATTTTTAAAACTAGCTTTTATGAATAGTAATACCCAATTTTTTAAATTTTGTAACTTTTATTTTTCAAAATGGACTTCATTTTTGGATTCGGAATATCGAAATTATCCTAGGGTGAAATTTTGGTATTTTTCTGAAAGCTTTCAATTTTTGATGAATAGTGAAAACACTCGGTTTCTATTTAAAAACCGTCTTTTTATTTAAATAATTATTCATTTTATATAAATTTATTTTAGGTCAAAATTGATACATAATACCTTTATAAGTAAACCGACTTTTTATTTAAATAATTATTTATTTTATATAAATTTATTTTAGGTCAAAATTGATACATAATACCTTTATAAGTTCAAAGTAATTCATTGGATTCATTTTATAAAAATTTTATCGAACTTTTCACCGTCTTTTACCCACCTCCTAGGAGAATTTTCAAATTTACATAAAACTTAATTTTACCGCTTCTATGAGTGGAATTTTGAAAATATGAGAGACACGGTTAATATCAAGGACTAAAATGTGGTTCAATGAGATGAAAATAATTTTTGGTGAATAGTATCTTTTTACTTTTTTTTACCACGGTTAAAAGTAAATAGGGTAATTAAGTGTAAAAATGTTATTATTATTACCCTAACACATGTCCATATCTATTTGATAAGTTTAATTCGACCAAAAACAACCATAGGAATAAAATATGACCATTTAGGCCCACTTGGATTAGATTAGGACATTTATTATTAATTTATTTAAGGAAGGGTTAAAATAGTTAAAATCAATGTTTAATAAGTAAATAATTTTTATAAAGGTTTATACATAAGATAAATTAGACTATAAATATTCCTTAGAAACATAAAGATAATTCCTACATAATGATATTTTATTTGTAATTTTTAGACATTAAATAATATAATTTATTTATGACATAATGATGATGCAGTAATTATCTTATTAATGAAATATTGACATAATTGATGTTATAAGTACCCAAATAAATGTAATTTGAGACTTTTTATGAATTAAAATGATTTTCTATGTTAATATGACATGTTATTATTTATTTTATTAACGTTTTTAGAACTAATAATTCTGTTTTGATTTCCACAAAAATCAATTACCAAATAGTGTCAAAATTGACATAAAATAGTTTTTAAAACAAATATTATATTATTAATTGTTATTTTATTCCTAAAAATCTAAGGTTCTTCCAAATGACTAATATAAGGATATATATATTAATATTAAAACAACTTGGGGTTCGTTTGGCTTGTTATAGTATGTTTATTAACCTTATAGTGTAAGAAAATAAGAAGACACGGTAAAAGTTAAATTATATAACTTAAATTTAAATCTAAATGATAACATTAAAATAGATATATAAACTTGTCTAAATTATATTGGATGAGATTATTTCGACCCATACCTACCTTATCTTCAAAATAAATCAATTGTGAGGCTATTAAAAACCGAATATGAGTTTATAATAAAATAATATTTTTAGTTTTTCCAAAGGTGACCCTCTCCTACCTTATAAAAGGGAACCTCCTTCCTCTCTTCCTCACACCACTTTGAGCCTTCAAGCTCGGCCAACCCCTGAAAAATTCTCTTCTCCACTTCCCTAGAAACATTCTAGAGGTCCTTCTCTTCTTCAAAGACCAATTTTAGTGCCCTAAGAGAAGGTCTCAAAGAGGCGCTTCAAAGAAGAGGTAATGTCTGTTACGGATTCTTTCAACTTTATTTCTTCTTCCACTTCTTCTTCTTTTATTGTTTCATTATGAAGTAATAACATCAGTATCACTCATATACTTATATGTTATTATAATTATTAACAAACCCTATTTCACCATCTATCCATCCTATTGAAAATGAAATCACCGTGAGTGCGTACGTACGGAATACCGTCTCCACGACGTGGTGTAATCTATTTTCCACCACCACCTTACTTGGATGGGTATAATGGTGTAAATAATAACTATATACGATTATTGTAATGTGATATTGATTCTGAAATAGTATACATACACTAAAATACAATTCCACGATCATGGGAATGATATCATCGCTCGAGCGTACGTACGGAATATCATCTCCACGATGTGATGAGACTCATTCTACGTGATATTCATTGCATAATGATTATATAAATGAATTTAATGACTGAATATGATATATATTACACTAATACCATTCTGTAAATGAGGTATCTATAACCTAAAGATAAGAATAATAATTTATTCGACAAAACACGCATAAGAACAAAAAGTAAAAAACACCCGAATAACAAGTAGCAATGAAATATTACTAATAAGAATCTACGAATATGGCCATATATGATATCATAATAATGATTATGATTCTGGAATAAGTCAATGACATTATTTAAATCATTATACAGGATTTTCGGACACTTACAAATCAAATCGGACCTAAGGTAAGGGAAAATCTCGCAATCTCATTTTTATCTGAGATTTTTTATACTTTAGAATTTACTGGGGAATATTTATCATCCACATCCAGGTTTCTTAAATTTGTAATATTTATATCCTTCTACAATATTTTATATCCAATTTTACCCTTCGGTGAGTTTTTAGTAAATGATATGAAAGGAATCTTTTGTCGTTTTTCGTACGAGGTACTTTTTGACTTTTCCGACAAAAGTACGAGAAGAATGTTTTTTAACTTATACGGCATGGATGGATGTTTAGAACATTATTTCCATGAATCATCCTTTACAATTTTTCAAGTTTACTTTTAGTCAACTTCTTTTATTTCAGAATTATATGACCTGTTAATAAAGGAAAATGTTTTTGATGTAGAATGGATATTTTCCTCAAGAATGAAGTTCAAGTGTTTTATCAAAATTATTTTCCATCTAAGATAATATAGGGTTCTATTTCTATCCCTATTATTACATTGAATTGATTATGTTGTGATGGAATTATTTTTATGATTTCCTTTATCTTATATGAATTTTTTTATGATGTCACGATGTTTAAGAATCCCATTTTTAATACATGGGTTATGCAATGATGTATGATTTATGATTTTAGTAGCATACATAAGAATGGTTTTATTATGAGATGGGTGGGACCTACATATCCCTCCAATGCATTGGGTAAAGATTTATATCTCATGAGATAGACATGGCTGTAATGGCAGGTTAATCTGGTTCAGTGAAATAGGACTGAAACGAGGAGTGAACTCGGTTCAGAAATGGACTTTTTCTGCTAAGAGAGTCTTGGAAATGAGTCTTGAATAATAAGAAATTATTATCTATGATTATGTGTGTATGTCACAAAGTTTCATGTTTTAAGTTATGATTATTGGTATTACATTTCACTACTATGATTTATCCCATGTTATAAAATTATGATCTCTTTTGCAGGTTAAGATTTCCAAAATGTTATATTCTTATGAATATGATGTGATTGATATTTATTTTGTTTACCCTTACTGAGAATTTGAGATCACCCTTTTGTATGTTTTCTTTCCCCAGTTCAGGAAGAAGGTTATTATGTAGGATATCCCAAAAGGGACTCTACATATGATGAAATAAATGGGAGACAATGTAGATGCTTTATGAACCAGTTGTTTATATTTCCCAGTTTCTAAAGACACTATACTTATACGGTCCTTTCTTGGTTTTTTTATATTTTGTAATAAGTGTACTTCAATTTTGAAGTACTAACAATATTTGTAAAGAATGATTCGTTATAACTATGGGGGGTGGTGCGACAGGGAAGAAGTTCCCCAGAATGGGGCATTACCAGGCATTGATGGGAGTATGAGGTAACTGATTTTGAGCCTCTTAATTAGTGTATCGTATTATAAGGGATTGGTCAACCTCTTCGTATTTTAGTTTGGGATCACATTTAGTGAAATAAAGTATCTCTGACGGAACTACAACCATGTGATCTTCTTGATTGGAACATCTGGGTCATCCATTCTCTTATGTGTGTCGTCTTCTCCACAAAGCTCATCTGATAGCTTCATTTCACTGGGTTCTCCATGCTACATTGTCCATAGATAAGTCTATGATTTATAATCATAGATTAAACATTTGGATGATCCAAAATTGACCAAAAATATGTGAAACTTCATTTTAATAATATAAAGTGGAACAAACTGAAGTTTTACACTATTTATAAAATAGTTTTTTATGATGAGAATGTTTTTTAGTTGTCGTAAAAAACCGATGATCTAATTGAAGAGGGGTGGTTCTCATGAGTTGGGTCAATTTTATAGTTTCCTATAAATACCAAGTAGCATTCCTGTGAGTTTTTTGTTGATTTTGAGAGAATATCATCTCCAAAAAAACATTAAAACGTCAAATATCTTTTTTTCATGAAATATATAGGCCCAAAAGTTTTTTTATGTGGTCAAGACGGGATTATGTGGGAAAAAAATTGTTCATATCATACTCATTTGTGTCATGAAGAACTTTTTATTTGAAAAAACATTTCCGAATAATGATACACCTTCATGTTATCACATGTTTTGTACAAATATGTTGAGGACTAGTGAATTAGTGAAAAATTCACTATGTTTCACGAAGATGAAAGAAGAACCAGTTATGGACCTCATATACATGTGTTACATGAAGAATATAGAGATATTGAATATATTGATATGTGAATAGTTTGAGAATTTTTCTTGTATGGAGTAATGCATCATTTGAAATGGCTAGGTACATATGGGAATCATAATGAACAGTTTTCATTATTTGATTAGAGTGGTGTGTAGAATAGTGAACATCACCATTGCACACAAAAGATTGATGTGAAAAATGAATAAGGGTAATGAAAAAATATTCATTTGTGTGCAAGAGATTAATTGCATTCACTTGAATAATATACTTTCTTAGAATAGATGGATTGTGTGTGAAATATACGTTTGAGAAGGAGAAAAAAAACAGTGCACACCAGTTCTAGTTTAAGAAATCAACAAAGAATAAAATGTGTGATGTATTCAATATTTATGAATATAGATTATGTGTATATTTTGTGTGAATTTTATGAGTTATAAATTAAGTGTATGTGTTTGGGTTTCCATGAAAAATGGGTGGTTGGTGTGATTCAGCATACAACTTGTTTGTCAAGGAACAGAAAAGTATACAATGTATTGCACACACCCTTGGGGAATAGATTTGTATGGTGTATAAATAAAATGAACTAACATATGAGATAATTCATGCATGAAAATATAAATTCCACCATACATTCAAAAAGTTCCCATGATAAATCACGTGTTTAATAATTTATTTTACCTAATGAAATATTTTTTAGTAATATGTGGAAGAAGGAAACTTATTGTGGGTTGATAAATATTCAGTTGTTCATTCAATTATTATAGTGAGCTGAAGTGGATGAAATATATTTCACTGAATCAAAAATGTATATTGAACTGACTTTCATGCAGTTTTATTGATTAAATTCAATGGAAGTGGAATATTTTTAGCTGAATTTATGAAGTACAGAATTAGTTTTTCTTAGTGGAATGAAGACGAAGATCAGTCTTCTATATCATTGGTAGCCTGAAGTTATTGTGATATTTATCATTAAGATAAATTCTGTATTTAGGAAATAATTGTTGTATTCTAGTACAAATAGCATTGGTGGGATATCACTATAATTTGGTAAATTTTCATACCTACCCACAATGGTTTCAAGATAATACCTAACTAAACCTCTTGTAATTGTTGATTTATTTCTAGTGTAGAATCTCTGCCTTGGAAAATCCAAAACCCAACAAGGATATGGTCACCTACTTCAGGAGTGGGCCTTGTAAAACTATCATGTGATATGAATCATTTTATTTTTTTCTTACATGTTTTATAATTATTTATATAAATAGCAAAGATCCATTCACTCTAACAAGTCCATTAGTTTTAATTAAAAAGGGGTAAGAGAGAAGAAAATAAATATTAGTAAAATTTTTGTACACTGATTCACCTATCCCATCTCAGTGTACCTGCATGATCGACTAGGCACTTCACCTCAGGGAATATCATCACTACCCAAACTATAATAGTATCCAATGTCTACTACCAAGACTGTTATGGTGGAAAAAGTCCCTTACTTAACCGATTCCACTCCACATTCTAGTAATGTATTACTAAACAAGGTTCACTTCCCATTCTTGTCATATCAATATCATAAGATATAAATCTTTACCCAATGCATCAGATAGATATATTGGTCTCAAATATCACATAATAAAAACCATAAATATGTGTTCCCTATGATTATATATCATTCATCGTATTATAACCCATAAAAATAAATGGGTTTCATAAAAATTTCCTCATAACATAACATATAGAAAAGAAATACAATTCATAAACATCATGCCACCATAAAAAGAAACCATTTAGAGAAATAATAATATTAGTATCTTAGGTTCATAACCCAATAAAAAATAAGTAAAATCAAAAAATGATATCTTATATGGAAAATAATTTTAAATATCAAATGAAATAATTTTTTTAAAATAACCTATATATTTTATAAATCATTTATTTTTAAACATTTATTCATTTAGAAAAACATAATTAAAAATAAATTTGTAATATTATAAATAAGTACTAAATTAATTAAGGATTCATTATATTGGGAAAATACACTCTTGTCCTATAATTTAAACACCATTTTTTTCCAAATATTTTTTCCAAAAATTCTCAAGGAGCCTTTTTTAGAAAATAAAAAAAATCTTCTAAAACACTTTTTGTAAACATCAGAACACTAGTAAAAATTAATTTAAAATTAATATAATAATATTAAAATACGTTTTGAAAGAATTTTTATAAAACATGGACATGAGATAGAAATATTCTCCAGTTGATAGATAAATAAAAACAATCCCAAATAATGATGAGATTGGGAAATGAACACCTACTACATTGTAATCCATGGAATCATATTCCCAATGAAATAAATAAAATTTTATTGATACATAAATACCATTTTCATTCGTATAAAATATTAATGGGGTGTATATACACCACAAGAAAGAAATAAGTAGCGTAGAAGGATTGTTTCCAACAAAAATAAAAGTGAGAAAAAATCTCATACCCCATGTCTTGAATTTTTTTTGTTCACATTAAAAACTCAGGTATAATAAATTAGAATTTATTAGACCTTTATTACATAACCATATATTCATCATATCATTTATTATTTTTTTATTACATCTTTCCAACAGTTTATTAAAAAATTTATATTTAAAACATTTTTCTCAGTGATAAGTGCATTATTTTCCAAGAAAGTTTCGGTTTGGTAGTCCCAATCCTTATACATTGATCATGGTCCCATTATTTGTATAATTTTAATCATGGATTAAAATTTTTATAAATTCATTATATACCTATTTATAATCTTTTATAAAAATTATAAATAGAAAAATTAATTACACCATTCATGGAGATGATAGTTCATATGTTTGTGTGAACATCGATTTCATTTTTTGATTTATAGAATGAAAGAAAGGTAAACAATAATTTAAACATTATATATTTTTTATTATATAATATATATCATATATATTTAGAAAAATCATCCTTATTACAATCCATATGAAATATAAATTAAAATCGGATCATATTGCATCATGGAGATGGTAGTCCATGCATATGCACGAGCGACGTTTTCTTTTCTGAAAAGATTTTGTGATAATAACGTAGAAATAATATTATCATTACAGAGGTGTAAATAAGTTATAAATATCATATATAATCATTAATTCCATCATAATTCTCATCCATATAATATGGAGATGAAAAATTAATTTTACAACTACGTGGAGACAGTAAGGCGTACATACTCATGAGTGATACTTTCACTTCTTATTTGATGGGATATAGGGTGAATAATAGTGTTTTATTAATATAATTAATATTTAATGATATTTAGGAAACTAAAGAAATTATTTTATGATAAAAATAATAGATTTAGAGTAATAAATTAAGAGTTTAAAAGGAATGTGATAAGTTAGAGAGATTGCCTCTTCTTTAAAATATCTCATATGGATCTCCTCTAATAGGCTCTGGGGTTGGTATTTTGAGAAGACCATAACCTATGTAATTTTTATAGGTAAATTTATTATATTCATTGTTTGGGAATGTTTGAACTAGAAGGATTAATTTTAATGGAGGAACTGAGGGAGGATGTGTTATTTAATAATTGGGGTGAGGTGAAATTTTGGAAACTCCCCAATATACTTATTTAATATAAATTAATATTCAATTAAAAATTTCTCCATAGAAATTTATTAAGAATATAATATTTTTATGAATCTAAGTAATCTCATCAATTAATTTTTATTTATGTTTTTCTCACATTATTACCCTTTTCATTTAGTTTTGACCCATATGTAAACCATTTAACTTTTACCGTGACAACATGGACTCTACTCTTTAATAGTCAATATTTTTACTATAAAAAAAAGACCCATAAATGGGTCATTTATGACAAATTAAATCTTATCCCACACATTTTAATTAATTTAGGGTTTTTAATATTTTTTTCATTTAAAAGAATATTAATTATTTTAAAATATCATTATGGTCAATTTTGATATTATTCATTACTTTAATATTTAAAAATATCAACCCAAAAAGATATCCTTGAATAAAATATTTTATCGTACCTATAGCATGTAAAGGTCTTCTATATAATTCGTGTATGACATTAATTATCTAAAATCATATTTATTTTAATATTTTTAATATCATTTATTTAATATATTCATTATTAAATTAGTTATTGCATCGTCATTGTATAACTTTTTAAGGTTCTAATTTCTTCCCAAATAATATAAATAAATTACCATGAAGCAAATATATATTTCATATTTCAAATTATGATGTATATTCAAATTTATATTCTTTTTAACACCATGTTAAATATGTAATAGTTATTGAAATTAAAAAATATCACATCTTTACCTTTTCATTAAATTAAAAACTACAAATGTCATAATCTCAACCAAGTGGACCCAAAAGTCATAAATGAATTTATATAATTAAAATAATTTTTTTAGTAAAAAACTGATAATTAAATTCATTAATAACCTAACTTTTTTCCCATGTGGACGCGTAAGATATTTTTAAGACAAAGAAAGTGGTGTTTTGTGAGGTTCTTCTATTTAAATTTTATATAAGTTATTTTCATGGACATGTGTCCCTTAATCAAATAAATTTGGATAATTATATTTTAAGGGTAAATTGTATTCATCTAGTAAAACTTTTTCAAGTTTTAGGGTTATTTTATAGTCCTAATAATTTTATTTTTAACCAAAATAAATCAATTTACCCTTTATCACGATAACAAAATTTAACAAGGTTACGATTCATATTGGGAAAAAATAAATGATTTTGATTTGATAAATTTGGTCATTCTAAATAAAAATATTACAACCATTTTTTAAAATTCAAAATGCAAAAAATTCAGAATTTAATTTAAAATAAATCTGGGAAAAGGCCACAAAATATTTTTTCAAAAAAATGCCCTTTTTAAATATAAAATGTATTATAACGAATTAATATATAAAAACATTTCAAAACCCATAATTGGATTATTTTAATTAATTATTAATTTATTAAAATTTAAAACTAATTCAAAAAAAATTACCATGTTAAGGCTTTAAATAAAAATATTTTTTTCAATAAATATTAGTAATTTCACTATTTTTTAAAAAATCAATATTTCCATAAAATTATAAAAAAATAATTTTAAGATATTTATGACATTTTTAGTTAAAATATGTAGTGAATTTTTTTAAAAAAAATTTCTAGAATGTTCTTAAATTAATATTCACTCATAAATAGTAGGAAAACTCATTTTTGAAGAAAACATATTGTTTCAAGGAATAATGTGAAATACTAAAAATTATGTGATCATTGTTTAATCACTTACTATTGGACTCACCAGTTTTGATAATCATAAATATGATTAGATATGATCGGATAATCCCAAATCATGGTTATATATATTATAATTATGTTTCATAATTATTCCTTCATGTTCTATAGTTAGTATGGATGTAAAAATAATCTTATCATATCATGGAATATATTATTCAATGTTTATTTATGTTTAACCATGATGAAGTATGATATTAATTCAATCTAGAGCTAATATAAATAGAAAAGTTACTTTATAATCATTTAAGTTCTTAAGTCACTGATAGATATAATTCTGACTGATATAGATTAGCTCACTGATACAAGGTCACTGATAAAGACTAGCTCACTGATACAAGTTCACTATTAGACAACTCCACTGATAGACTAAGACTATTGATAGACAAGGTCACTGAAATATATGTTCACTGATACAAGCACACAGATACAAGCTACCGATAGAATGGAGCTACCGATATAGGAATCTACTGATAGAGAGATAAACCACTACCGAGAGAGGAAACTATTAATAGCGAGGAAGAGCTACCTAAATAATTACACCTTTATAAAGAGCTACTGATACATGGAGATTCTGATATAAGGAGCTACCGCTTCACATGGAGCTACTAATACATGAGCTACTACAACAAGAGTTACTGTTATAAGTCTACCGACAAAGAGATACTGATGGAAGTTTACTGTTAACCAATTAGTGTTACTCAGACTCTCTACTTTGTGAATATTATTAATATAATGCTATTGGTCATATTTTCTTAATTCAATTCAACTGCTATTAATTAATGTGGGTTGTTTTTATGCCAGGGAAGCGTACCTCGTAACTGTAAAATGTAATCATTCCCATTGCTGGACAAAAAGGAATAAAAGGAATATCTAGATATTGGAGAAGACAGACATATACGTAAGGAAGAACGAAAGAAACATTCGAGACACATACAAGAAGATACACAAGTACATGCAGAGAAGAACACTCGAAGAACTGAAAGAATGATCATACACATCATGAACAGAATTTCAAAGAGGAGGTTCAAGTTCTACAAAGAATAATCTCACATTTAAGCTGAACACTTGTACTATAAGTGAAGAAACAAAACCATGACACTCTATTTTTCAGAAGACATCCAGAGAAGGACTCAAAACTTCATGTTCTTCAATCCAAATAAGTCCAGAGTTGCATTGACATCACTCTAGATCATTCTAAACTCTTCTCCATATTATTGCTCTACTATGTTCATTTTTATTACATTACGAGCAGTGTCTGTGCTTCTATCTATTTGGACGCACACTAACTCCTAAGATGAACTGGACAGTACTGAAATCCTCACACCAAACTCCTCATACCTTTGTATCCCATGTAGAACTGTGGTAGAGGTATGAGGACTTGGACAACATGTGTGCTGTTGTTGTTGCTTTCCCATGTAGAACTGTGGTAGAGGTCTGAGGACCTGGACAGTCTGAGTACTGTTGTAAACCCCGATCTAGGGTGTGGATTAAAGTATTATATAAACTGTTTGAGAGGAATATGTGTTATCTTGAGACTTAACAACATGGTTAAAACTATTGTGAATCTCATTTTAGTTTAAACTATATTCAATATTATGATTCTAATTACATTTAAATTCAAATATATTTTAATGTAACTCTGGTAGTTGAACTAGAAAGTTTTTGTAATTATTGCTAGCTATTAAGTTAGTTTCAAAAGCTATCTTAATATTTAGATTAAGTTAACTGAGAAATAATCATTCTTTGAGAAACTAATTGAAAACTTACAATCTTTATAAATTCACTACATTTTAACTTGTTTAATGAATTGGGGGATTTCCACACAAATGTTTTAAATAGAAATTTTTAATAGGAACTCAATTCACCCCATCCCCCTCTTGAGTATCCACTCCAAACAACATTTGGTTTTAGAGGATTTGGATAAAAGTTTTTTCAAAACTCTTTTGTGAAAAGTTTTCAACTGTGATTTTAGTTGTATCTTAAAGATCTCAAAATTTCTGTTAATTCTAAATTTTTATATCATTATATATCCTTTTAAAACATAGTTATTATGGACAAATTATTGGAGGGCATAGCTACCAACATCCCAGCTTTCTTTAATGGTTTCAATTATGCCCAATTAAAAATCAATTTGAAAATCCATTTTGAATGTATGGGATTCGACATCTAGACAGATATAGAGACTCAGTATTAGATTACAGAAACGGTTAGAACTAATTTGGATGAACCTATGAAATCTTCTTAAAATAATAATTTTAAATAAATTAATGTTCTATATTATGCTTTAGGAGATGAATAATTTAATTGAATATCTGCTTGTAATACTGCTTATGAAATTTGGGATACTTTGGCTATTTCGCATTAGGGAACAACCAATGTTAAGGAAATGATACTAAATACATACACTATTAAGTATGATAATTTTGAAGTGAAATATGATGAATCTATTTATCATATGTATCATAGGTTTAATGAGATAGCTAATATAGTGAGATAAGTAGGAAATGTTGTTATAGAAAAAGATAAAATCACGAGGATACTAAGATGCCTACCATACAGATGGAGAGGAACCCATGTCTCTATACGAGAATCATGTGACATTGGAAAGCTACCTGTCAAGGAGTTGATTTGAACATTGATGATTTATGAAGAAGATCTAAAAGTGAATAGAGAGGAAGATGATGAACCTATGAAGATTTCAGTTGCATTTAATTCTACTGCTTCAATGACCAAGGAAAAAGAGAAGGGTTAGATAACTGAAGAAAGATCCACTGGTGAAAATTCTGACTCAGACAGTAATGAAGAGATGGATCAGATGGCCAGGAGATTCAGGAAATTCTATAGAATGAATAAATTATTTATAAAATCTGATTATAAGGGTAAGTATGATCGACGAGGAAATTGGAAGAATGACTGGAGGAAAACTAATAAAGATGATGGAATATTTTTCTATGAGTGCAAAAGAAAAGGTCATGTCAAAGCTGACTATCCCAAACTGAAATTTTAGAAAAAGTATGATTATAAGGATAAGAAATACAAGAATGCCATGAAAGATAGAAGGAGTGCTTCTGAAGACATATCAAGTGAATCTGAAGCTTCAAATTCTGAAGAAAAGAATCATGCCAACATGTGTTTTGTGACTAAAACATCTAAGGTAACACTTAATTCCCCTATGCAAAATGATTATTTTTCTGGGAATGAAAGTGATTCAAATAGTGATGTTAATATGTCCAGAGCTGAATTATTTTTACATTGTAATCTGTTATAAGATACTTGTAATGAGCTGAAAGATAAGTACAAATCATTAAAGAAACAGTATTCCTTAACTAGTTCTGTTAAATCTGATCTTAGTATAGAAAATGAAAAGAATTCTCAACTGTTAAAGGAAAACATTGAACTTAAATTGTCTAATGAGAAAATTATAAAATAACTAGATAAGTTCACAAATAGAAAGAATTATCTAACTCAAATTCTTGGAAAACAAGTTGCGCGAGAATATACTACTGGTATAGTTTACCAGCCTTGACAGAGAATGATTTTTAAGAATAAATTCATTCCAAAATCAGGACAGTATGCTGCTAGTTCAAGTTCTATAAATTATTATGCTTCATCTAGATATTCAAATTCTTTTAGACCAAACAATGATTATTCATCTAAATCTTTTGAAGCTGTTAATTATTGGAAACCCATTAGACAAATATGGGTGCCCAATGTTTTACTTCCTAACCTTTCTAGACCCAAGAAAATCTGGGTACCAAAATTTTCTTGTGTCTAAATCTAATTTGTAGGAATCTTTCTTGAAAAGTTCATGTAGGAAGATATGGAACTTCGACAGCAGTTGTTCAGGGCATATTACAGGAGACTACTCATGCTTTAAGAGCTTAATCAAAGTTGATGGAGGGCATGTCTGTAACACACGAGACTTTTATGTTATATAAATCATCAAAGGAATATTTTTCTACACACAACACTTGCTTGGATTTCTTTACACGAAATCGCAACATTCCTCGATAGCTTGTGTCGTACGCAATATCGAGTTTCACTAAACAATGATATACTATTAAAATATTATTAAAACTAGCCATTATGAATAGTAATAACCACTTTTTTATATTTATAAATTTTATTTTTCAAAATGGACTTCATTTTTGGATTCTTAATATCGAAATTATCCTAGGGTGAAATTTTGGTATTTTTCTGAAAACTTTCAATTTTTGATGAATAGTGAAACCACTAAGTGGTAGTTAAAAAACTGAATTTTTCATAAAACATAATTTTACCACTTCTGTGAGTGGAATTTCAAAAATCCTAGAGACACAGTTGATTTCAGTAAGTAAAATTTGGTTCAATGAGATGAAAATAATTTTTTGGTGAATAGTAACTTTTTACTTTTTTTACCACGGTTAAAAGTAAATAGGGTAATTAAGGGTAAAAATGATATTATTATTACCCTAAAACATGTCCTAATTCTATTGGACAAGTGTAATTCGACCAAAAACAACCTTAGGAATAAAATATGACCATTTAGGCCCACTTGGATTAGATTAGGACATTTATTATTAATTTATTTAAAGAAGGGGTAAAATAGTTAAAATCAAAGTTTAATAAGTAAATCATTTTTAATATGGGGTTACACATAATATAAATCCGACTATAAATATTACATAGAAATATGAAAAGATTTCCTACATAATGGTATTTTATTTTTAATTTTTAGACATTAAATAATTTAATTTATTTATGACACAAAGATGATGTAGTAATTATCTTATTAATGAAATATTGACATAATTGATGTTATAAACACAAAAATAAATATAATTTGACACTTTTTATGAATTACACTAATTTTATAGATTAATATGACATGTTATTATTGATATAATTAACGTTTTTCGAACTAATAATTCTGTTATGATTTTCACAAAAATTCATTACTAAATAGTGTCAAAATTGACATAAAATAGTTTTTAAAACAAATATTATATTAGTAGTTGTCATTTAATTCCTAAAAATATAAGTTTCAACCAAATGACATAGATAAGGTTATATATATTAATAATAAACAACTTGGGGTTGTTTTGGCTTCTTATAGTATGTTTATTAACCTTATAGTATAAGAACACAAGAAGACACGGTAAAAGTAAAATTATTTAACTTAATGTTAAATCTAAATGATAAGGTTAAAATTGATACCTAAACTTGTCTAAATTCTATTGGATGAGATTATTTCGACCCATCCCCACCTTAGCTTCTAAATATATCAATTTTGAGCTATTTAAAACCGAACTTGACTTTATAATAAAATAATATTTTTAGTTTTCCCAAAGGTGCCCCTCTCCTCCCTTATAAAAAGGCACCTCCTCCCTCGCCTCCTCACACCAATTTGAGCATTCAAGCTCGGAAAAACCCTGCCAAAATCTCTTCTTCACTTCCCTAGTATCATCCTAGAGGTCTTGGTCTTCTTCAAAGACCATCCTTAGTTCTTTAAGTGGAGGTTAAGAAAAGGCGCGTCAAAAAGAGCTAATATCCATTACCGATCTTTTTCAATTTCTTTCTTCTTCAACTTATTCTTCTTTAGTTTTTTCATGATAATGTAATAACATCAGTATTTATTATATACTGATATGTTATTATAAATATGAAACAACTCTAATTAACCTTCTATCCATCCTACGGAAAAAGGAAATCACCGCGCGTGGGTACGTACGGAATACCGTCTCCACGCCGTGGTGTAATCTATTTTCTACCACCGCCTTAATTGGATGGGTATAATGGTGTAATGAGTAACTATATATTACTATAAAGTGATATTGATACTGAAATATTATACATACACTTCAACACATGTTCACGATCATGAGAACGATATCATCGTCTGTGCGTACGTACGGACTACCGTCTCCACGACGCGATGAGATTCATTCTCCATGTTAACCATTTAAGAATGATTATAAAGTATATATAAGAAATAATAATGAAATATATGACATTATAAATCTACTGGATTTATGTATATATATGTATTTCATCTACTTACTTCCATTCAAGACAATAAGGAAAGGAAAACAGCGTTCATGCGTACGTACGAGCTACCGTCTCCATGAACGGTGTGTTTCATTTCATTTATCTATCTATTATATATATATACTGAATATATATGATATATAAATCATGTTTTACATTCTGTAAGTAATTAAATCATGATATAAGTAATAATAATGTCAAGAACAACAAGTCCAAACACCTATGATAAATGAAACGATTTTACCCAAAACGCTTCTTTAACATGGAATTTACAAAAGAACGGGTAATATAAAGTCATAAGTGAACCATATATGATATCATAACAATGGATATGATTCTGTAATAAGTTAATGACATTATTTAAATCATTATACAGTAGGTTCTGATACGTACAAAGCATATCAGACATAAGGTAAGGGAAATATCACAATTTCATTTTTATCCGAGATTGTTTATACTTTGGTATTTACTGGGGAGTATTTTATCATCCACATCCATGTTTCCTCAATATGTAATATTTATATCCTTGTACAATAGTTTATATCCAATTTTACCCTTCATTGATTTTTTAGTAAAATATATGAAAGGAATCTTTGTCATTTTTCATATGAGGTACTTTTTTACTTTTTCGACAAAAGTACGAGAAGAATGTTTTTTTAACTTATACGGCATGAATGGATTTTTAAAACATTATTTCCAAGAAGCTTCCTTTACAAGTTTTAAATTTTATTTTTAATCAACTTCTTTTAGTTTAAAATTGTATGACATGTTAAGAAATTAAAATGTTTTTGAAGTAGAAATGATATTTTTCTCAAGAATGGAGTTCAAGTGTTTTATCAAAATTAGTTTCCATATAAGATAATATAGGGTTCTGTTTATATCCCTATTATTACATTTACTTGATTATGTTGTGATGGAAATATTTTTATGAATTGTTTTATGATGTCATGATGTTTAATATTCCTATTTTTATTACATGGGTTATGAAATGATGTATGGTTTATGATTTTGTGGGACACATAAGAATGGTATCATTATGAGATGGGTGGGACCTATATCTCCCTACAATGCATTGGGTAAAGATTTTATATCTCATGATATAGACATGGCTGGAACGGTAGGTTATACCGGTTCAGTGAAACAGGACTGAAACGAGGGTGACTCAGTTCAGAAATGGACTTTGTCTACTAAGATAGTCTTGTAAATGAGCCTTGACTGATAAGAAATGATTCTCTATGGTTGTGTGTGTATTCCACAAAGTTTCATTTTGTACGTTATGATTATTGGGATTTCATTTCACTACTATGATTTATCCCATGATATGAAATTATGCTCTCTTTTTCAGGCTAAGATTTCCAAAATGTTATGTTCTTATGAATATGATGTGATTGATATTTCTTTTGTTTACCCTTACTAAGCATTTGAGCTCACACTTTTATGTTTTCTTTTCCCCAGGATATAAAGAAAGGTTTTAGGTAAAAAAGGAAGATCTTTATGGGAGATGTTGAAGATCTTTCACCACGATTAGAAGATTATATTCCGAGTTTCCAAAGACACTAAACTATTATGATTCTTGTGTGTGTGATTTTGTTATGTACTAAGTATTCCGCAATAGTAATGTAAATTCCATGTACGTCAAGCTTCGGTTCTCTACATTTGGTATCAGAGGAAAGGTTTAGTCAACCTTTGGAAACTAGGATGTGAAAGCCTTAGTAAGAACCCTAAGTATAAGTCTAAGCATAGACCACAATCTCAGTGTTTTAGAAATGGCCATGAATAACCTTGGATAAGACCTTAAGTGTGAAATTTTATTCTTGATTATGTGGTTTTCCTATTATAATTAGTGTTCCTCACACTATTCTTCTTGGTTTTAGTCAATGGATGGAACCTGAAGGAACCGTGTTAATGCGGAATGTGACGGGCAATGCAACGATTGTCCCCCTAAGCAACCAAACGTTATGGGAGCTCGAATACAAAATCTTGTATCCATGCTCACACAACTTTCTCAAGCTATGAATCATACATGACATCCAAACGATCAAAGGAACGAGTAACATTTTGTTGAATCCTTCATGAGACAGCGTCCACCTTCATTCAGCGGGTCTACTGATCCATCAGTTGCTGGATAATGGATTAGTACTACTGAAAAGATATTTTCAGTTCTTCAATGTTCTGAGCATGATAAAGTCATCTTAGTAGTGTATCGTTTGGAAGGTGATTCTGATCAATGGTGGAATCTTATTAAGAATACGAGGAAAAGGGATGAAATTGAGTCCATGGAATGGGACGAGTTCAAGAACTTATTTTTCAATAAGTACTTCCCTCATGTTCTTCGAACAAAGATGGAGAAGGAGTTTCTTTAACTATATCAAAAGGATGATGAATCTGTTGGTACTTATGAAGCAAATTTTACAAGACTTGCAAGGTATTCTTCTGGTATTATTATCCAACCTGAGAGTAAGATCGATCGATTCTTTAGTGGCTTAAAACCAAGTCTTCGAAGGGCGTTAGCCATAAGGAACTTCAATAACTACGAGGAAATCGTTCGATGTGCTCTCAAAGTTGAGATGGAGATTGGAGTAACCCATCAGTCATATGGGTTTGATAAGAAGAGGAAAATGGAATTCAAAGTTAAATCTAAAGAGCACACTGAAAAGAAGATGAGCTTTCCATTATTCTCAAAGTGTGGAAAGAAACATGGAGGGAGTTGTCTTAAAAGTACAACTAAATGTTTCAAATGTGGAAAGGAAGGTCATCGGGCATTTGAATGCCGCGATGATGGGAAGAATATGTCTAATGATGAAAACAAAGGAAGGGATACACAGAATGAACCTACTACACTTCAATGTTTCAAGTGAAAGGATATGGGGCATTATTCCAATAAATACCCTAATCCAAGGGTTGATGATGATGGTCGACGTCAACAAACTCTTAAGGCTAAATAAAAAGGAAAGTCACATGCAATTTCTAACAGCGATGTGGAGTACGATAACGATGTGGTGAAAGGTACACTTACCATCCACTCTAAAGTAGAAAATGTTTTATTTGATTCTGGATCCACCCACTCTATTATTTCTTAAGAATTTTCTAAGGGTATCACCGTATTACCTCAACAATTAGATGTTGAGTTAGCTGTGACAACACCTAATGGCACAACAGTCGCATCAAAAGTTTATAATTCTTCTCCGATTGAAGTTTATGGGAAAGTACTTCCTGCAAATCTTTTGATCCTTCCTATAGTGGAATTTTATGTGATTCTTGGCATGGATTGTCTTTCTCTACATGGAGCTCATATCAATTTCCAAAGAAGGGAAGTCACATTTCATATTCCAGATCAATCTATGATCGTCTATCGATGCAAGGATGAACATATATTCTAGTGGAAATTTCATCCATTTTATTGGTATTGATTCCACTAAATGAAGGTTATTTATCTCAAATGGTGGGTGAGAAACTCACGACTAAGAATATGCCCATTGTACGGGAGTTTTATGATGTCTTTCCGGAGGAATTACCGGGTCTTCCACCGAATTTTGAAGTTGAGTTTTCAATAGAACTCGTACCGGGTGCTTTGCCTATTTCAAAGACACCTTATAAAATGGCCCCAATTGAGTTGCAGGAATTGAAGAAGTAACTCCAAGAGAATCTTGATAAGGGTTTCATACACCCTAGTGCGTCACCTTGGGGAGAACCTGTTTTTTTTGTTAAGAAGAAAGATGGATCAATGAGACTCTGCATTGATTATCGAGAACTTAACAAGATCACTATCAGGAACAAATATCCTCTCCCGCGCATTGATGACCTATTTGACCAACTACGCGGAGCTCAATACTTTTCCAAGATTGATCTTCGTTCAGGGTATCATCAATTAAGGGTCAAAAGGGAGGATATACCAAAGACGGCTTTCCGTACAAGGTATGGACACTATGAATTTATAGTGATGCCATTTCTTCTTACTAATGCCCCTGCTATCTTCATAGATCAGGTGAATAGAGTCTTTAGAGACAATCTTGATCAATTTTTTGTAGTCTTTATAGAAGATATTCTTGTCTATTCAAAGAGCAAGGAAGAACATGAATATCACTTGAGAATTATATTGAAGACCCTGAGAAAGGATAAGCTTTATGCCAAATTTACCAAGTGTGAATTATGGCTTCAAAAAGTTGCATTTTTGGGTCAAATAATCTCAAAATAGGGGATATCTGTGGATCCAGCAAAAACAGAGGTTATCGAAATATGGCCGAGACCAACAACAGTAACTGAGATCCGATGTTTTCTTGGTTTGGCTGGATATTATCGACGTTTTGTGAAAGATTTTTAACGATTATCTAATCCACTAACCAAGTTGACTCGAAAAGGAGTTAAGTTTGTTTGGACGGAGGAATGTGAAGAGAATTTCAAGGAGTTGAAAAGAAGGTTATCCAGTGCACATGTTCTCACACTGCCTTGTAGAGGAGAAAGGTTTGTGATCTACAATGATCTGTCCAAGATGGGATTGGGGTGTGTTCTTTTGCAAAATGATATGGTCATAGCTTATGCCTCACGACAATTGAAAATACATGAGCAAAATTACCCAACTCATGATTTGGAGTTAGCTGTGGTAATCTTCGCATTAACGATTTGGAGGAATTATCTTTATGGAGAAACGTGTGACATTTATACTGATCATAAAAGTTTAAATTATATTTCCACACAAAAGGAGCTGAATATGCGCCAAAGAAGATGGTTGGAGATGATTAAGGATTACGACTGCTCAATCCATTACCACCCTGGGAAAGCAAACATGGTGGAAGCTGCTTTAAGTCGACAAGACCATGCTAGTTTATCCATGATGAGGATCACAAAAGATCCAATATTTATGGATTTAAAAAGGATGGATCTTGGAATTATAATGAAAGGGGAAAAATCGTGTCTTTCTCAAATGAATTTTCAACCATTTATACATGCGACTATTAAAGAGGCACAGAAAGAAGATGTCGAGTTACCAAAGAAGGTGAGAAATGTTCCTAAATTCATCCTTGATTGTGATGGGATAATAAAGTTCAGGAATCAGGTTTGTCTTCCTCCCATCCCCGAATTAAAGAAGGAGCCGCTGGATGAGGCTCATAGTTCTTCATTCTCTATTCATCCTGGAAGCACGAAGCTGTATAGGGACCTGAAAGAATACTTCTGGTGGGATGGAATGAAAAGAGATGTTTCTAAATATGTCTCTCGATGCTTGGTTTTTCAACAAGTTAAATCTGAGAGACAGAAGTCTAAGGGGATGTTACAACCATTACCCATACCCGAATGGAAATGGAAAAACATCACTATGGACTTTGTCACAGGACTTCCTAAAACATCCAAAGTCAATAATGCTATCTGGGTCATAGTTGATCGTCTTACAAAGTCTGCACACTTCATTGCTATTAGAGAGGATTTCTCTCTGGATCATCTTGCCAGGATATATGTAAATGAATTGGTAAGATTGCATGGAGTACCACTTTCTATTATATCTGATTGGGATCCGAGATTTACCTCGAAGTTCTGGTGAAGTCTTCAGCATACTCTGGATACAAAGTTGAGTTTCAGCACTGGTTATCATCCTAAGACAGACGGCCAGTCTGATAGAACAATTCAAACTCTAGAAGATATGTTGAGAGCATGATATATGGATTTCAAAGGTGTTTGGGATCAACACCTACCTTTGGTGGAATTTTCTTATAATAATGGCTTTCACTCTAGTATTCAGATGGCTCCTTATGAATCTCTCTATGGAAATAAACGCAGGCCTCCAACTTTCTGGGATGAAGTTGGGGAAAGAAAGCTATTAGGACCCGATCTCGTTGATGAAATGGTAGAAAAGGTCAGATCTATTCAACAACACATAAGAGAATCCCAGAGTCGACAGAAAAGTTATGCTGACAACCGAATAAAAGACCTAGAGTTTGAAGTGGGTGAAAAAAATTTCTTACGAATATCTCCCTGGAAGAGGGTTATGAGATTTGGAAAGAAGGGGAAGTTGATCCCTAGATATATCGGTCCTTTCAAAATACTAGATCGTGTTGGGAAGGTAGCTTACCGATTGGCGCTTACACCGAATCTCTCTCAAGTTCACGATGTGTTCCATGTATCTCTCCTGAGAAAGTACATACGTGATCCTTCACATGTAATCAGCTCAAAAGTTGTACCGCTGGAGCAAGATCTTTCTTATGATGAACAACCGATAGAGATTCTGGATCGTAGCAAAAATGTCCTACGAAACAAGACCACTCGATTGGTGAAAGTTTTATGTAGGAACCACCAATTAGAAGAAGCTACATGGGAGCTTGAAGATGTGATGAGGGAGAGGTATCCTCATCTGTTTGTTACAAAGTGATGAATTTCGAGGGAGAAATTCATTTTAAGGGGGGTAGAATGTAACACCCGAGACTTTTATGTTATATAAATCATCAAAGGAATATTTTTCTACACACAACACTTCCTTGGCTTTCTTTACACGAAATCGCAACCTTCCTCGATAGCTTGTGTTGTACGCAATACTGAGTTTCACTAAACAACGATATACTATTAAAATATTATTAAAACTAGCCGTTATGAATAGTAATAACCACTTTTTGAAATTTTATATTTTTTATTTTTGAAAATGGACTTCATTTCTGGATTCGTAATATAGAAATTATCCTAGGGTGAAATTTTGGTATTTTTCTGAAAACTTTCATTTTTTGATGAATAGTGAAACCACTAAGTGGTAGTTAAAAAACTGAATTTTTCATAAAACATAATTTTACCGCTTATATGAGTGGAATTTCAAAAATCCGAGAGACACAGTTGATTTCATTAAGTAAAATGTGGTTCAATGAGATGAAAATAATTTTTTGGTGAATAGTATCTTTTTACTTTTTTTACCACGGTTAAAAGTAAATAGGGTAATTAAGGGTAAAAATGATATTATTATTACCCTAACACATGTCCTAATTCTATTGGAAAAGTGTAATTCGACCAAAAACAACCTTAGAAATAAAATATGACCATTTAGTCCCACTTCGATTAGATTAGGACATTTATTATTAATTTATTTAAAGAAGCGTTAAAATAGTTAAAATCAAAGTTTAATAAATAAATAATTTTTAATATTGAGTTAAACATAAGATAAATTCGACTATAAATATTCATTAGAAAGATAAAAAGATTTCCTACATAATGGAATTTTATTTGTAATTTTTAGACATTAAATAATTTAATTTATTAATGACACAAATATGATGCAGTAATTATCTTATTAATGAAATATTGACATAATTAATCTTATAAACACTAACATAAACATAATTTGACACTTTTTATGAATTCCACTAATTTCATATATTAATATGAAATGTTAGTATTGATTCAATTAACGTTTTTAGAACTAATAATTCTGTTATGATTTTTAAAAAAATTAATTACTAAATAGTGTCAAAATTGACATAAAATAAATTTTAAAACAAATATTATATTAGTAATTGTTATTTTATTCCAAAAAATCTAAGGTTCGGAAAAATGACTTAGATAAAGTTATATATATTAATAATAAACAACTTGGGGATCTTTTGGCTGCTTATAGTATGTTTATTCACCTTATAGTATAAGAACACAAGAAGACACGGTAAAAGTAAAATTATTTAACTTAATGTTAAATCTAAATGATAAGGTTAAAATTGATACATAAACTTGTCTAAATTATATTGGATGAGTGGATTTCGACCCATCCCCACCTTAGCTTCGAAATATATCAATTTTGAGCTATTTAAAGCCGAACATGACTTTATAATAAAATAATATTTTTTGTTTTCCCAATGGTGCCCCTCTCCTCCCTTATAAAAGGGCACCTCCTCCCTCTCCTCCTCACACCAATTTGAGCATTCAATCTCGGCCAAACCCTGCCAAAATCTCTTCTCCACTTCCCTAGTATCATCCTAGAGGTCCTAGTCTTCTTCAAAGACCATCCTTAGTTCTTTAAGTGGAGGTTAAGAAAAGTCGCATCAAAAAGAGGTAATATCCATTATCGATCTTTTTCAATTTCTTTCTTCTTCAACTTCTTCTTCTTTAGTTGTTTCATGATAAATTAATAACATAAGTATTTATTATATACTGATATGTTATTATAAATATGAAAAAACTCTAATTAACCTTCTATCCATCCTATGGAAAAAGGAAATCACCACGTGTGCGTACGTACGGAATACCGTCTCCACGTCGTGGTGTAATCTATTTTCCGCCACCACCTTAATTGGATGGGTATAATGGTATAATGAGTAACTATATATGATTATAAAGTGACATTGATACTGAAATATTATACATACACTTCAACACAAGTTCACGATCATGAGAACGATATCATCGCTCGTGCGTACGTACGGACTACCGTCTCCACGACGTGATGAGATTCATTCTCCATGTTAACCATTTAAGAATGGTTATAAAGTATATATAAGAAATAATAATGAAATATATGACATTATTAATCTACTGGATTTATGTATATATATGTATGTCATCTACTTACTTCCATTCAAGACAATAAGGAAAGGAAAACAGCGTTCATGCGTACGTACGGACTACCGTCTCCATGAACGGTGTGTTTCATTTCATTTATCTATCTACTATATATATATACTGAATATATATGATATATAAATCATGTTTTATATTATGTAAGTAAGTAAATAATGATATAAGTAATAATAATTTCAAGAACAACAAGTCCAAACACCTACGATAAATGAAACGATTTTACCCAAAATGCTTCTTTAACATGGAATTTACAAAAGAACGGGTAATATAAAGTCATAAGTGAACCATATATGATATCATAACAATGAATATGATTCTGTAATATGTTAATGAAATTATTTAAATCATTATACAGGAGGTTCGGATACGTACAAAGCATATCGGACATAAGGTAATGGAAATATCACAATCTCATTTTTATCCGAGATTATTTATACTTTGGTATTTACTGGGGTGTATTTTATCATCCACGTCCATGTTTCTTCAATATGTAATATTTATATCCTTATACAATAGTTTATATCCAATTTTACCCTTCGTTGAGTTTTTAGTAGAAGATATGAAAGGAATCTTTTGTCGTTTTTCATACGAGGTACATTTTGACTTTTCCGACAAAAGTACGAGAAGAATTTTTTTTAACTTATATGGCATGAATGGATTTTTAAAAAATTATTTCCAAGAATCTTACTTTACAAGTTTTCAAGTTTATTTTGAATCAACTTCTTTTAGTTTAAAATTGTATGACATGTTAATAAAGGAAAATGTTTTTGAAGTAGAAAGGATATTTTTCTCAAGAATGGAGTTCAAGTGTTTTATCAAAATTATTTTCCATCTAAGATAATATAGGGTTATGTTTCTATCCCTACTATTACATTTACTTGATTATGTTGTGATGGAAATATTATTATGAATTGTTTTATGATGTCATGATGTTTAAGATTCCCATTTTTATTACATGGGTTATGCAATGATGTATGGTTTAGGATTTTGTGGAACACATAAGAATGGTGTCATTATGAGATGGGTGGGACCTATATCTCCCTCCAATGAATTGGGTAAAGATTTTATATCTCATGAGATAGACATGGCTGGAACGGTAGGTTATACCGATTCAGTGAAACAGGACTGAAACGTGGGTGACTCGGTTCAGAAATGGACTTTATCCACTAAGATAGTCTTGGCAATGAGTCTTGACTAATAACAAATGATTCTCTATGATTGTGTGTGTATGAAACAAAGTTTCATGTTGTAAGTTATGATTATTGGGATTTAATTTCACTACTGTGATTTATCCCATGTTATGAAATTATGCTCTCTTTTGCAGGCTAAGATTTCCAAGAGGTTATGTTCTTATGAATATGATGTGATTCATATTTCTTTTGTTTACCCTTACTGAGCATTTGAGCTCACCATTTTATGTTTTCTTTTCCCCAGGATATAAATAAAGGTTTTAGGTAAAAAAAAGGAAGATCTTTGTGGGAGATGTTGAAGATCTTTCACCACGATTAGAAGATTATATTCCGAGTTTCCAAAGACACTAAACTATTACGATCTTTGTGTGTGTGTGTTTTTGTTATGTACTAAGTATTCCGCAAAAGTAATTTAAAGTCCATGTACGTAACGCTTTGGGTCTCTACAATGTCACCATTAGGGATAACACAAAAGTAAAAATCATTGGCTTAGGCCAGATTAGAAACACTAATTCAATTTTAATTTCTAAAGTATTATTTGTTGACGGATTAAAATACAATCTGTTAATTATTTCTCAGTTGTGTGATGATAGATTCAATGTAAAATTTGAAAATGATTCATGTAATGTTTCTAATTTTAATTTTTCTTATATTTACTTCATTAAGAAATTAAAATTTATATGTTGTAGATTTTAATTATTTAGTTAAACAAAATTTTAATTGTTTAAATGCTTTTAATAAAGAATGTTGTCTATGGCATAGAATATTAGGACACTGCATTGTTCATTCACTTAGGAAACTAATTAGGAATGGTCTAGTTAGAGACCTGCCCAAACTAGAATTTCCAATAGATAAAGTTTGTAATCCTTGTAAAAATGGAAAACAATATAAAGTTTATTTCAAATAAAAGATATAGGTTTCAACTTCTCAACCTCTCGAGTTGGTTCATATTGATTTATTTGGAACATATAGAGTTTCTAGCTTAAATGGGAAGCACTATGTTTATGTCCTTGTAGATGACTTTTCTAGAAATACATGGGTATACATTCCAGCTCACAAAATTGAAGCTTTCTCTTATTTCATAAAATACTCCAAGTCTGTAGAAAATCTAAGTGGACTTAAGATTAATACACTAAGAAGTTACCATGGTTGTGAGTTTGAAAATCATCATTTTGAAACTTATTTCTCACATAATGGATATAGTCACAATTTCTCTGCCCCCAGAACACCTCAACAGATTGGTGTAGCAGAATGAAGAAATAGAACACTTCAATAAATAGAAAGAACTATGTTTAATGAATATGATCTACCTATTTATATTAGGGATGAAGCTATCAATACAGCATGTTATATTACAAATTGAGTCTTGATTAGACCAATTCTCAAAAATACCCCTTATGAACTTTGGAATAATAGGAATCCTATGGTTAATTACTTTAGAGTTTTTGGTTGAAAAGTCTTCATCCTCAATAATAAAGATAATATTGATAAGTCTTCATCCAAAATTGTTGAAGGAATCATTCTAGGTTACTCTATATCTAGAAAAACTTATAGAGTATTTAATAAGAGGTCCAATTTTATGGAAGAATCTGTACACATAAAATTTGATGAAACTGATACACATGAACCTAAGACCCCTCTTGAAAATCTTGATGAAGATATGTCAATTCTATACCTTAATGAAAAAAACAGTGAAGCTGTTGTTAAGACAACTAGTTCTGGAATGTTTCCAGAACCTGTTTCTATTGATCCCAAACCAGTAAATGAACCATAAATCTCAAGCCCTACCTTTGATAGACCAACTAGGGCCCTTAAAAACCATCCTTTAGATGCATTAGTATGAGATTTAGATATATGAACACAAACTAAAGCTTCTATAAGAAATTAAGTAGAACATTAAGATTTTCTTTCACAGTCAAAACCTAAAAATATAAACGATGCTATCAATGATGAATTTTGGGTAATGGCTATGCAAGAAGAATTAAATCAATTTGAATGAAACAAAGTCTGGGAATTAGTATACATGCCTAAGGAAACTTTGACCATAGGCACTAAATTGGTGTTTAGAAATAATGTGGATGAATCTTGAAATATCATTATAAAAAAAGCAAGACTAGTTGCACAATGATATAGTTAAGAAGAAGGAATAGACTATGAGGAAGACTTTGCACCAGTAGCTTGGTTTGAAGCTATTATAATTCTACATGATTATGCTGCTAATCTTAATTTCAAGTTATATCAAATGGATGTTAAAATTTCTTTTCTAAATGGTTTTATAATTGAAGATGTTTTTATTGAACAAACACCTGGGTTTACTAATCCTCATTTTCCAAATAGAGTTTTTAAGCATTCAAAATATTTAGATGGTTTAAAACAAGCTCCATGATCTTAGTATGGTAGACTTAGTAATTTTCTTATTTCAAAAGGTTTTATTAAAGGGATTGTTTATCTAACTCTTTTTATCAAAAGGATTTAAAAAGATTTTTTGATAGTACAAATCTATATTGATGATATTATTTTCAGATCTTCTAAAAATGATTTCTCTATTGATTTTTCAAAAATTATAGAAAGAGAATTTGAAATCAGATTAATGGGAGAACTCAAATACCTTCTTGGATTTTAAGTTTTTCAAAATAATGATGGTATCTATTTAAATAAAATAAAATATACAAAGTATCTTATAAAATGTTTTGGTCTATATAGTAATTAGGGATTTGATACACCAATGAGTACAACTTATAAATTGGATATTGATGAAGCTGGGAAACCAGTAGATCAAATAAATTACAGAGGTATGATTGTGGGTTTACGTTACCTTACTACTAGTCAACAAGATATAATGTTTAGTGTGTGCAAGTGTGTAAGATTTCTAGCTAATCCAAAAGAATCACACTTACTTGCTGTTAAAAATATTTTAAGATGTCTTAAACAAACTACCAATCTAGGATTATTTTATCTAAAAGGACAATATTTTGATTTAATAAGTTATTTAGATGCTGAAAATACTAGTTGCAAGTTAGATAGGAATAGCACTTTGGGAACATGTCATTTTCTAGGTAAATCCTTAGTATCATGGTGTCGTAAAAAGTAGAATTCAGTTGTATTTTCTACTACTGATGCAGAGTACATAGCTACTGGAAGTTACTGTGCAAAAAATCTATGGATGAAACAAACTCTATTAGACTATGGATATGAATTTAGACATATGTCTATAAATTGTTATAACACCAATGCAATCAACATTTCAAAGAATCTTGTGTCTCACTCTAGGACTAAGCACGTTGGTGTAAGTCGTCAATTTTTGAGATATCATTATCAAAAAGGTGATATAACTCTTAAAGTCATTGGCACTGAACATCAGTTAGCTGATATATTTACCAAACCTTTAAATTCAGAGAGGTTAAATTACATCAATCATGAATTAGGAATGATAAATTTTCCCTAACATGTCACTTTTATACTTCACTGGTATGGACATCACCTTTATACTGCATTGGTATGGACCTCACTATAATACCTCACTGGTATGGACCTCACTCTTAGGAATCATCACTGGTATATGTTACCGAAGTTTTACGCTGTTTTAAGCTTCATGTTTTCATAGCCACCTGAATCTGTATTTTTTGTATTATATTTATTACGTTTTATTTATTTATTTCTTAATTCCTAAATGATAAAACATTAGTCTTAACCTCATTTTAATCCACCTAAAACCATTTTACTTCAAACCTTAGCTCCCAAACCATCGTTAATCTCAAACCCTAAACCTCACAATTCGCAGAATGGCACAAGTGAAGAGACCAGCCGCCAGTGAATAGGTTGATGAGCCAAATGACAAGAGACTCAAAGGAGAATATAGTGGTGGTAGTGAAGTAGAGAAATCTATAAACCTACATCCCATGAAAAGGGAAATTGTAGTTGAGAAGGTGCTATGCATGGAATGGTTGATGACATGTAAGTCATTAATTCTAAGAGTTCTTGAAAAGTAGATAAGGGTTGAGTGATTCTCAAACAACAATGGACCATATTATCCAAAATTGGTTAATTTTTTTTATGAGTTTCTCAAATTTGAAAAAATTGGACAATGAGAATCGGGTCTTCCCATTTGTTAATAGAAAGGCAGTTTGATTCTCCTTGGTGGAATTGGCTAATTGTCTAAGGGTACCCCATGAAGGTATCTTCAATTTCTATTGAAATTTTTTACCCCCTGCTAGTGATGTTATTGAGTATGAAACTACTTTCTAAGAGCTAACACAAGAAGGCAGAACAAGAAAAGTAGTTCCTATAGAAATGGACGGATAAAACCGGTTATTGTTCAAATTTATCCAGCATGTGTTAAGTCCATGAATAGGGGACATTGAAAATATAAGGCTTCAAGACATTTATTTTCTATATCTACTAAGAAATGGAGTAAAATTAAACATGTGTAGGCAGATAATGGTTCAAATGGAATATATAACTAGGTTGAAATCAAAAACAAATGCCTTGTACTTTTCCAAGTTGATATCTTTAATGATTAAAGTAAAGGGAATAGTTGGGTCTTAAGATGAGACTGTAGTTGTGAGGGAAAACTATTGTATCATCGAAACTGTTTTCAAATACATGAAGATTACCTGGAACCAGTGGAGAAGAGAATGGGTCAGTGATGAAGGGAAGTAGTATGAAAAGATCAATCCTGTGGACCATCCATTCAGACCAAAGGATGTGGGGGATCCAGATCTAGGACCTAGCAAGGAGGAAACTCAATACCGTGATGTTGATCCTGATAAGGATACCTATATATAAGATGGAGGTGATCCTGATTTGCCTCCAAGCCCAGCTACTGAAAAGGTATCGTATGGAAAGGAAAGTCTACCTGTGACCCTACCAAGAAAGAATGTAGATATGGGAGAAAGTGTTGAAGAAATATCTATAAATATGGAATTAATGCCTAGATCAGATCATAAAGAGACTACTAAATATTCTAGTAGTAATGATAAAGAATAAAAAGTATCTAAAAATGGATGTACATGATTGAGTCTCTGTCCTCTGATTTAGAGCTATATTATGACTATTGAGGAGGTTCTTGAAGTGGACAGAGTAGTACCTATTGCTAATATATCCTCGCTTGTGCCACCTAGTTTGGATATAAATATGGATGTAGATGAGTCTGATGAATAGGAGTAAGCTCAGGTTAAGGGGGAGCAACCTGTAAGAAAAGGATCAGTTTCTGTGACCTATGTTGTGGAAGATAGGTCTAAGGATCCAGGATTTGTTGTATAGGGACTAGACTATTCTGATTCTGATGATGAGACACCCATTATAAGGAATCATGTGTCTTATGATATTTTCTTAGAGAAAGTTAGTGCTGAACCAGAATCTCCTCTAGCTCTTCCTGAAGACAATGTGAGAGAAGGAGATCTTGAGGCACTGAAATCTGATTTGAAAACTTACTTTTTTGAAGAGCTAAGTAATATGAAAAGTTCTTTGGTATCTTCTCTGAGAAGTGTTTTGTCACGTGCTGTGACAGAAGTGATGGATGAAGTGAAAGTGTGTCAAACTCAGATTGGGAGTTTGACAGAGGTTATTGATTCTTTGAAGAAATATGTTTCTTCATTTGATATCTTCATGAGTTTGAAATCTAAAGTTGGTACCGATATCAACTACATTTGAGGTGTAGTGAAACAGTTTGTGGATGTGTTTGAAGATTTTAAGAAGACCATAAAAACACATGTTAGTACTTTGGATTTTCTTGTGAAAAAATTGACAAGTAATTTGACTCGGTCTTTCAATGAAATGATAGCTTTTACTGTAGCACATCTTGCTACATCCAAAGTATCAGTTGATGTGGAATAGTTTATATCTATGTAGAAAGAATAACTTGTTTGAGTTAGTGCCAGTAGCTCATCTGATTCTCAGGTGATTACTACCACCAGAGACATCAGAAAAATTGTCTATGATTATATGAGATATGCTAATATAGCCCAGAAGGAAATCATAAACAAAATTGATTATTATCTTCAAATATTATACACCAAACATCAGCTAACCAATCATTTCAAGCTTCTATTAGAAAATATGAAACAACTCCCAGTCACTCAAGCCCTCAAAGAACTAGTTAGTAATCTTAGGGAGTTGACCCCTGCTTTGGAAAAATTTATGGAGAACAAGGATGATTTTATATATGCCATAGAGAGAGGGGAAGGTATCATTATGGATTTCAGGAATCTCATATTGTCATTCCTGCATGTGGACAGTACACATATCATCACGCCATCTGCCTTATCTGCCACTGGTTCTGTTAGTTCCACACCTCACATGACTCTTGCTCAGGCAATCAGAAGCCTGAATCCTATGATCACATAGAGGAGTACTCATTACCGACCTGGCAGTGTTTCAGTAGCTCAACCACCTTTGATAATTAGTGGAGTACCCATGCATGCATCTCACACTAACCAACCTCATTCCTCTAATCCTCAAGGTAAATCTAAAAAGGACATCCATGAGGTTGATTAAATGAGGATAGAGATTTTGATAGTAGACTTTGTACTTGTTGTCTTTCTTTTTTACTTTCTCATGTAACTTTTTCATGTGAAACGAAACTTTTTTGTTTTCTCTAATCTTCTTTTATGCTCTGAACTATTGTTTTTCTCTTTTTTCTAATCACAAAGGGGGAGAAAATTATTAATATGGGGAGAACTTACTTGAGAACATGCAATTTTGGGAGAAAGTGCACTAAGGGGGAGAAATTTGTAATATGTGTCTTTGGGGAAAATAAATATTCGATTTCTATTTTTCCCTTATGTTTTTCCATAGTTTAACTCAAATACATTTCAGGAGCTCTCATACATTTGAGAATTAATATTTGGACACACTGAGAAGTGATAACAAATGTGTGTTATACTGATACATTAATGATTATTATGGATTATAATGCCATAATTTGTGATTATCAAAAAGGGGGAGATTGTTGGACTCACCTGTTTTGATAATATAAATAAGATTATGTATGATGTGATAATCCCAAATCATGCTTATCTATATATTAATTTTTTTCTTTAATTATGCCTTCATGTTCTAGAGTTAGTATGGATGTCAAAATAATAATATAATATCATTTAATATATTAATAAATGTTTATTTATGTTTAACAATGATTAAGTATGATATTAATTCAATCTGGAACTAATATACCTAGAATAGATACTTTGTAAGCATTTAAGTTCATAAGTCACTGATAGTTATAATTCTGACTGATATAGATTCGCTCACCGATACAAGGTCACCGATACAGACTAGCTCACTGATACAATTTCACTGTTAGAAAAGTCCACTGATAGACTACGTCTATTGATAGATAAGGTCACTAATATACAAGTTCACTGATACAAGCACACTGATACAAGCTTCCGATAGAATGGAGCTTCTAATAGAGGAAGCTACAGATAGAGAGAGATACCGCCACCGATAGAGGACGCTACTGATAGCGAGGAGTATCTACCAACCGAAGTACACCTTTACAAAGAGCTACTGATAGATGGAGCTACAGATACAAGGAGCTACCGCTACACATGGAGCTACTAATACATGAGCTACTGCAACAAGAGTTACCGTTACAAGTCTACCGACAGGGAGCTACTGATGGAAGTTGACTGTTAACTAGTCATTTTTACTCAAACTCTCTACATTTTAAATATTATTAATATAATGTTAACGGTCATATTTAATTAATTCAATGCAACTGCTATTAATTAATGTGGGTTGTTGGCATGTCAGGGAAGCATTACTCATACCTGAAAATTGTAATCATTCCCATTGCTAGAGAAAAAGGAATAAAAGGAATATCAAGCTACTGGATAATCTAGACCTGTACGTAAGGAAGAACATAAGATACACGTGAGACAAGTACAAGAATATAGAAAAGTACATGAAGAGAATAACACTCAAAGGACTCGAAGATCACTAATACACATCAAGAATAGAAGTTCAACAAGTAGGTTCAAGTGCTACAAGGAATACTCTCACATTCAACCTGAACACCTATACTGGAAGTGAAGGAAAAAACCACGAAACTCTATTTTTCAGACAAATTCCAGAGAAGGACTCAAAACATTATCTTCTTCAATCCAAAGTAGTCCAGAGATACATTGACATCGAACAAGAGAATTTTAAACTCATCTCTATATTATTTCTCTATTATGGTCATTTTTATTACATTAACAGTAGTGTGTGTTCTTCTTGTCTGTTTGGACACACACTAACACATAAGCTGAACTCGAGGATACTGAAATCCTCACACCAAACACTTTATACCTTTGTATCCCATATAGAACTGTGGTAGAGGTCTGAGGACCTAGACAGCCTGTGTGTTGTTGTTGTTTCTTTCTCACGTAGAACTGTGGTAGATTTCTGAGGACCTGGACAGTCTGAGTAATGTGGTAAACCCAGATCCAAGGTGTGGATCAATGTTTTGTATAAACTGTTTGAGAGGACTAAGTCTCACCATGAGACTGAACCTCTTGGTTAAAACTGTTGTGCATCTTATTTTAGTTTAAACTATTTTCAATATTCTGCTGCTAATTACTTTGAAATTCAAATCTTTTTTAACGTAACTCTGATAGTTGAACTAGAAAGTGTTTGTAATTATTTCTAGCTAGTAAGATAGTTTCCAAAGCTAGCTTACTCTTCAGATTAAGTTAACTGAGAAAAAATCAATCTTTGAGAAACTAATTTAACACTTACAATATTTATAAATTCACTACAGTTTAACTTTTTTAATGAATTGGGGGATTTCAACACAAATCTTTTAAACCAAAAATTGTTAACAGGAACTCAATTCACCCCCCCCCCCCACCCACTTGAGTATCCACTCTGAAAAACACTTACCAATATATTTTTATTGAGTTGGAACTTTATATTTATTTCATAATTTAGTTATTCATATTTATTCCCTCTAATTTAATGACTAGGTTATAACAAAAATATAATATTTCATGGTTTGTCTAAATTACTATTGCATTTAATGCAAGTTATCAAGGAAGTAAAATTATTTCAATATCTATTTCATAAAAGTCTCAGGGTTTTATATGTTGTGTGATTCATGATATATTTTCATTAATGAATATCATAAAAAATTATTTTTTTCATTTTGTTATTTAATGGAAGTTGATATCTTAGACCCTTAAATGGAAATGATATAGCCTCAATAAATCCATGGCTATTGTGTTCAATGGGAAAATTAAAATTCAGAAAATAAAAAGAAATAGACATCGATCATATAGGTCGATTGGTCTTGCATGAAACCTATATGATTAGGGATATCATGATAAAGATAATGTATTAAACAGTAACCATCTGTATGAGTCTTTATGTCATTGTGAAATTAACTTCTTTATCAATGGGTTCCTTGACATGTATTAATATTATAACCTTGTACTTTGGTTTACGTCATCTAATTCCACTAAGAATGAATCCTAAATGGTCCGTCAATAATAGTATCCAAAGGCCCAGTTAAATAATATTATTATTTTTTATTTAATCTTTTAAATATATATAATTCCCCAATGTGGTTTATTAATTATTTATGTTTTTATAACCACACATATTTCATCACTAGTTACTAGAGAAAATAAATTCTGAGTTGAATATTTAATAAATATTTATTTGATATTTAGTAAAAATAATATTTATTTATTTATTAGTGAATAATTTAGTGATATTTATATATAAAATAAGTATTCAATATTCAACGCTTGATAAATATTTTGGGCGAATGATAGACCTCATTTAGTCTGAAGAGAAATAATATACTTTATATATTATTTGAATAAAATTATTTTTAATATAATCCATGTGTTTTGTGTGTTTAAAAAAATATTATTATTATTATTATTCACATGGGGTTCCACATTAATTAATAACAATAAAAAGGTCACATATGAAATTATTATTTTCTAACCCTATCAGTATATAAACTCAATTATATTATTTTATTAAGTTTTCTCATTTCATTTTTTTCACAATGAAATCAAAATAGAATTTTGTTGAAGCCCTAGAGATATCCCTCAACAAGAATGCTCTCAATAATGGCGAGTGATCCTCCTCCTCCACCAAACTCAAGTCTATAGAGATTTAAGAGAAACCTTCCTTAATGATATTCTTGAGGAGATCAAATATAAATGATGCGAGAGCTAGGTTTTACCACCCTATCACCTGGAGATTCCTACAATGACCTTTAAAGGTCCCTGAAGCACATGTGTATCACTAATGAAGGAAATTGTCACTTGATTCCTACAATGCAACGAAAAAATTACATAGATACATTTTCAATTCCATCAACGAATAAAGAATTCATCACAAGGTAATTATTTAATTGAATAGATAAATTATAAATAGTATTTTATGATCATACGTTTTTGTTTCATCATTTAATATTCAATTAATAATTGATTAAATTCTGTTGGTATCCGAATTTATAACCGATGTAAATCTCAGATTAATTATTGATTATGATAAAGAGTTAAGTTGGTCATATGACATCCATTACTTTTTATATGCCCAAAACCATCAATTGGTATGCAAGCAGTTGCATAATTATTTAAAATTATTTAAATTTTTTACATTTTCATTAGTATTAAATTATAATTTAATAATAATTTAATCTAAATAATGATATATTCTCTTTTTCCTCTTCTAACTCAAAAATATAATAATATTGATTTATTTTAAGAATTAATTACATTATATGAAAACAAATGGAGGTGTCCGAGATTATAGTCGGTTAACAGAAAATTAAACCCCATATAACCAAGTTAAATTCACTAGTAATTAATTTAAAATTAATTTGAGTCGTGTGAATATATTACTAAAGAATTTTATTTAATACAATTCATATTGAACAGACCAAGATAGTGCATGGTCAACCATAACACACTGTATGTAACATCCATACATGATGTGTGGCCCACTATTAAAATATGGATTGTGTATTCATTTACATGGATTACATGACTGGTGACCATGTAACTCAAATACTATACACAGTAAAGCCCATGTACATGATGTGTACTCCATTATTTTTAGTGGTATAATTACATGTCAAGTCCCAAGTCATATACCATGGGAAAATGGTGAGTAAAATTCACATTGTATAACTAGATAGTATATGACATCTTTCAACAAATTAAGTAGAATTAAGATTAATTTATTATACTACTAAACATAATAAATCTTTATTTTGTGTGTCATTTATTTGACTATGTACATTCCATGTGATGGGTTTTATATATATGTTAAATATCTAATTAATTTTTTTACTAATTTTGGACATAAATATCATGGATAAGTCATAATAATATTATTATGCTCTGTGTATTGAAACACAACATGCTATATAAACACCATGTGTTCCATGTGTTATCTAATTGACTATATACATTCCATGAAAGTACGTGATAAGTCACGGATTCCCCCTATTTCATGAGTAAAAAGTATAAAAATATAATACATGATTGGAAGTTTAGAGGGTCAATCACCATGTTTCATCCAAGGTACATATTTTGAACATAATTAATTTTAAATAAATTTATTTAATTTATGTAAAATTATGATGGGTGAAAATATAAAAAATGTTTAGATGATAATTTGGATTAATTAATTAACTAATTAAAGAATATAATTAACTTATTTGAGTGTGATTTTTCTTAAATAAAAATTACTATAGTTTGATGATATTATTATTAAATGAGTAATTCATTGCATGTATATGGATGATCATGAGCATAGACCAGAACATTGAATGGGATTAGTTTCATATTAATTTATTATTAAATAAAATTGATGCCTTCAGTTCCATCCATCCTATCTTTGTTAAAGGGTCTGTGAATCCATAGTTTCGTTTACATCAACCACATAAACAATCCATTAGATCATTTCACCCGCATGTGAGTAAAAGATTATGTAATGTATGGAGCTCCCAAGTGAGTGGGGGTGGATGAAATTTTGGAAGTAATGAAAAAGTAACCCATGATAACCATTAGTATCTGAGAGAAAATCTATAACATGAACCGTAAAATTGATCAAGGTGTTTTCCTCCTAGTAGAATAGTTTTTTTATCATCTTCTAGATAAAGTAATAATTAGTAAAATATCTTGGTCATACAACATTATTATTTTATTTCTATCATGTGAAATGATTATTCCAATGTGGATTTTTTCTCAATATCACGTGAATTAATTAATTAAAAACCATGCAATATAGATCTAAATTAAATTAAATTTTGTGGATATTTTATATAAGACATGGTTAATCACTTAAGTAAATCCACTTAATATTAACAAACATGTAATAAAGAAAAAATGGTAAACAGAGTCATAAATATTAAAAACCCATTATTTATATATATTATTTCAATATAACCTTCCACTACTTATGTTGAAATGAAACCATATTTCAAAGAACATAACCATCCAATGTCGAGGTACTTTCAATTATTTTGAAATTCTAAATTTTAGTTTTGAATTGACTTAACTTAGATCAAAATAAGTGATGGATTTCAATGTAGGAATTGGTGTAGCTAAGAGGAAACAGTTGAGAAAATAAAAATTAATGGTTCCAAAATTGGTCATTCCACTCAGCAGATCAGGGAACTATGAGTTGAGGAATTTGAAAAATTAATGTCAATATAAATCTATTCAAACTGATTGACTAGAAAAATTTATGGTGATGAGAAGGGGGTATGGGTTATTCCGAGTATAATTTCAATGAAGCATGATGTTTTGAATAAAATAGTGATGGATATTGTGTTTTATATTAATAAATATATATTTTTTGATTTATCTACTTTTATAAAATAATTTACTATAATTTTCTACAGTTATTTGTAGAAAAAAAATTTAACTTCAAACCTTTCACGTTGTTCCATACTTGATAATGATAAACATATAATATTAACTAATTTTCAAGAATGTAAAAGAAACTTAAAAATTATCATGTTCCATGAAGGAAAATAATATGTGCTAGAAACCCCTATTCTTGGAGCAACTATACAAGAGGCTTTTGAGGAATATTTGTATCTTAATGAGAAACATTTGAATTATGCCACATATGTAAAGTGTTTTATGAAATATTCCCTAACCAATGTGATCTAAATCAACATGAGGACATGGATTTATATATAATTATGTATCACCTTTAGAATATCCATTAAGAGAAAGAGATACGAGATAGATATTTGATATCCAATATTATGTTTGCATCCATTCATGGAGATTTAGTCCCAACTAGGCCTCTTGCAGTAAAGAATATTGAATAAATTTTATGATTACACGTCTTAGGGATTATATTCTTAGATGAACTATGCACAGATATCAAACATTCCTCACTGCTAAAGTCCTTACCTTGTTTTTTTTAAATAGTACATGAGAAGTAATGATTAGAGCCTTTTGAAACTTCTTACTCAGATTCCCCTAGTGGACAAGGAAATGGTCCCTCGTAATCCTGGAGTCCTTATAGTGAATAAAAAAAAGATGAATAAGGATAAGGGTCCCAAAACTCAAAAACATTAAAAAATATAGTAGGTATAATCTTTATAAGAAGTGGAATATCTATATGAAGGGAAAGTAAAATGATACAGTATGTATTGTAGGTGGTAGGAAAAGTCATTGTAAGTAGAACTACAAATAAATTCAGGGGATGCTAAAAGCTGTGTAAGTCATTGAATGTAATATTTAATTATCTACACGTTGGTTATTTTATAATGCTTTTGGTTCTCAAATCTGTATCCAAATATAAAAAGAGAGTAGATTTCAAAATATTTCTAGGGGACAGGTGGATTAATGAGCATCTAATGGTGAAATTTTGGATTCTTTAGCAATTTTATAAAACCACATTTCTTTTCAAATATTAAGATTATTATATTTAAGATATTTTTATTATATATCATCTATTAACAAGAACATAATTTCATTATCATACCTAAATATATATTTTTTTATTAACAAATTGCGATATAAAATTTTTTTCCTTTATAAATACACATAGGTTTTGGTATGGAACATTTAAATAATTGTATTTAAATATTAAATTTTGAAAACCAACTACTTTTAATTAATAATGTATCATGTTCACCTAAATCATATAATACCCTATTATTGCATCACAATCTGGGTCATGTAAATGATAATCATTTTGACAGTGCTCTATCAAGATGGTTATTTAGAATATTATGATCTAAAACCACATAAAATATAGAGTGCGTGTTTTTAAGGTAAGATGACTAGACCATAATTTTATAGACGGTGTAAAAGGATCATAGTTATACTAGGATTGGTACACACTAATGTGTGTGGTCCATTTCCAGTAAAAGCTATTGGTGGGTATTATTACATCAAAATTTTTACTAATGACTTCAGTGATTATTAATATCTCTACTTGGTGTGGCATAAGTCTTATTCCATTTAGAAATTAAAATAATCCAAGAAACATGTTTAGAATTTTCTTGGAAATAAGATAAAGAAACTTTGATTGGATCAAGGTGGTTAATATCTTATGTAATCATTTACAAACTATTTATGGGAGTTTGGGATTATTTCCCGGCTCACTCCACCTTAAATATTATAGTGGAATGATGTTATTGAATAGGGGGACTATACCTTTCTATAAATTGTATGCTCAATGATGATTTATATATATGAAGAAATTTCCTTTTGGGGATATGCGTTACAAAATGTTCTCTATGAACTAAAATGAGTACCAAATGAATTAGTAAATAGAACTCCCTTTGAGAAATGGAGTTGAAACATAAAATTATCTCGTATACATGTGTATGGGGCTACGAGGCATTTTTCATATCATTATAAGGAAAGAAATTATAACCCTATGGAACCAAGTGTATAATAATAGAGAATCCTAAGGAAAAAAATGAATATTACTTATTAAATCTCACAAATAAGAGAGAGGCTAATTCCATGAAATATTTCTTTTCTTGAGAGAGATAATATACCTAAGAAAGATAGTGGGAGCAAGATTGAATTCGATAAATTTAACTCTCAAGATACACACTGTTTTTTACAGAAATTGATTCCACAGGTCACTATCGAAGAAGTTGTTCCTAAAACACACATATAGCGTAAGATCCCTAGAGAGTTAATAGAACCATATAGATATGGTTTTCAATTCACCATAGTTGGTGACTTGTTATTAGTTGATAACAATGAACCTCTCACCAATATTGAGGTAATAGAGAGCATAGAATATGAAATATGTAAATAATATATGAATTATGAATTTAATTCCATGTATCAACACCATGTTTTCATTTTGTCCAATCTGTTAGTTAATGCAAATCATGTTGGGTGAAAATGGGTATTCAAGAGAAATTTTGATATGGAATATAAAATAAGTATCTATAATGAAATCCTAGAGGCTAAAGGTTTTAAAAAAACCAAGTAACTGACTATGATAAAACCTTTTCACCAGTTTCCATGTTTAAATCCATAATAATTATACTTACTATAGCATCTTATCATTAATATGAAAATTTGGATGACAGATTTCCAAATAAATTGTTTTAATATGAAACGTCAAGAAAAAGTATAAATGACACAACCAGAAGGTTTGGTGACTCTTGGTGATGCTAGAAATATAGTCACATTGTATAGATCTATTTATGGACTAATGTAATCATCCAGATCATGGAACCTTAGATTCATTGAATTTTGTAAAAATATTATTCATTAATAATGAATGTGATCCATGTGTTTATAAGAGTTTTAGTGGGAATGTGGTTGTTATTTTAGTAGTTTATATTGATGACATATTACTTACTGAAAATGACATACTATTCTAAGAGTATGTTAAGGACTGGTTAAATAGGTGTCTCTCTAAAAAGAGCATAGAATAATCATCCAATATTTTTAGGATTTATGTCATTCTTCATACATCCAAGAGGATTCTTGGATTGAGTTAGGGTACCTACATTGACAAGATACTAAATTCATTTAGTATGAAATAATAGTATAAGGAATTGGTTCTAGTGTTACATGGTATACATATTTCCAGAAATTAGTTCCTCAAATGTCACAAGAGAACGAGATAATTTTTAAGATCCCATATTCTCTAGTGATAAGATCAATCTGCTATGTTATGTCATGTACTAGACTTGATGTATTATGCACATTGATCAAGGTAAACCGATATCAAGATAATTTAAGAGAACAATATTATTCTATTGTTAATTAAATCCTTACATACTTGAGAATAACTAAGTTTGTGTTATAGATATATGGAGGAGCTGAGGACTTATTCATTAGGATTTATATTGATGATAGTTTTTAAATTGAACATAGTGATCTGAAGTGGCAGTTTGGATAGGTTTACTGTCTCAATGGAGGAGTTGTGAGTTGTAAGATTTAAAAAAATATAGTATTTTCAAATTTTATAGTGGATTTCATGTATATAGCATCTTCTAATACAGGAAAATAAGCTATTAGGATATAAACTTTTTGAAGGATGTTGATGTGGTATCTAGAGGTAAACACCCTATCACAATATATTTTGATAATACTATAGGAGTGTCTATTATAAAATAAATAATGTTTTAATAATAGATAAAACACATACTCTAAAATTATCACCTATTTGAGGTATTTTATAAAATTGATATGTTAAAGTAAGCAGACTTTCCATAGAAGAAGATGTAAGGGACCCCTTAACTAAATCATTATCTCATAAAAAGTATGAGTATCATGTGAGAGCTTGTGAACTAAAGTTTATTAGTATTTGGATGTAGTTCAAGTGGGAATCTAAAGGAGTTGGTTCCCCAGAACAAACATCAGTATACTTTATGATAACATATACTCATTGTTTTTAATATTAATAAACCCCTTATCAAATCATCATTTTTATTCTATGTGACAAAGTATGTGATAATATCCTAAGATTATTTGTCACACTGAAAGGCCATAAAATCTCCATTCTATGATGACAAACCAAAATCTCTATGACATTATTCTTGAAATATATGTTCTATAGCTTGAAAAATGTATATGAGGGAACAATTGATACAGGAAATTCGGTGTGTATTTTCAATGGAATTTTATAAACCTTTTCATGTTGTACACCAATGGTAATTTCCAGTGTTCTTGATTATAAAAACGAGATCCTCCATTAGAAAAAACAAATTTATATGAGTCATTGGATGTTCTAATCTATGGATGTTTTTATTGGTCCCTAGACATTAATATTTTTATTATTGGACATTATTAGTTTTGAACTTTGATATATTGATGAAAACCATGATGAAAAATTTTTGTGGTGAAGTAGGATAGGTTGGGTGCATTATGAGTAATATTTTATGAATGAATTATGTGCAAAAGAATTTTTCCCTTATGTTCCTTTACAAAAGTTTATATATCTAGCCCTTTTATTATAGTGATATTACCTAAATAAATCTATGGAAATTGTGTTTTGTAACCCTATAAAAATTTCATAAACATAAAAAAAAAGGACATTGAGCACGTAGGTTGATTGAATTTTCATTAACCCTTCTTTATTAGATATGTCATGATAAAGGGATTATATTATGCAGTAACAATCTTTATAGGGATTTATTTCATTCAAACATTAAAGTCATTCTCTATGTGTGATTTATCATGTTTCAAGATTAGAACTAGGGACTTTAGGCTACTTCACCTTATACCAAAGAGAACGAGTCCTAATTGTTCATACACAAAGTGAATCCAGAACATTAGTTAAATAATATTATTATTATTTATTTAAAAAAATTAATAAATATTCTTTTAACACATGGTATAATAATTATTCATGATTTATTGATCACACCTATTTCATCACTAGTTATTTAAGAGAATATTTTTGGAGGAGAATATCTAATAAATATTTATTTTCTCTTTAGTGAATATAATATTTATTTATTTATTGGTGAATAATGAATAGGTAGCTATTTTTAAAATAAATATTAATTATTAAAGTTATGATAAATATTTGGGAGGAATGTAAGACCTAGTTTATTGGTCTATTGAGAAATAATATATATTGTATATTATTCGAATAAAATAATATTTAATTTAATTCACAAGTTTTTAGCATGTGAAGAATTAATAACATTATTATTATAAATATTGACATGGGGTTTCAAATAAATTAAAAAATTATAAGGTAACTTGTGGAGTTATTAATTTCTAACTATACTGGTATATTAATGTAATAATATTATTTTCTTAAGGGTTGTCATTTGATTTGTTATTCAAAAATGTATCTTTAGAGATTTATCTTAAATCCCTAAAGAGATCCTTCTCCAATAATGCTCTCAATAATAGAGATATATCATCATCCTCCATCACTCTGATTTTAAGAGTTATTTTGGTGAACACTTAAAGAGATTTTCAAGGTGATCAAATATGAACAATTCATGTGATTTGATCCATCATGCTAGCAGCCATAAATTCATATAGTGATGTTCCAAGGTTTATAGAGATTGTGCAGATCAATGATGGATGGAATATGAACTTGATTCCAACAACTCAATTATATAGTGATGTTGAGATGTTGTCTGATTCTTTAATGAAAAAACAATTCATCGTAATTTAGTTATTTAAATATTTAAATTAACTATAAATAATGTGTGATGGTATTTCTTGTCTCCAACATTAAATAATAAATTAATATTTAATTTAATTCCATTTATCATAGTTTTTATCATTTATGAACTTCTAAAATTTATCATTCAGGATGAAAAAAAATCCGTATTGGGAATGCCCCATCTAGAACTTTTGTTAGGCCAAAAATCTTTATTACTGAGTTTTGTTGATCCTCATCTAACCCCACGGAGCCTCATCCATTCTATTGGGCACCTATCTCACACCAAGTGACATAAATAATTAATTATAAACAATTGTAAACATTTCTTAGAGATAAATTAAATCGGTAAAATCACCTAAAAACTCATTGTGCACACCCATCACAAAAAAAATCTACTAATGGCATGATATTTACCTCTTAGGGAGTACTTTATCCAAACCACACAAAATCCCCATTTTCCTCACCTGGTTTGAACTTGATTCAGTTGAATTGACACCAGAAGCCTAACTAAAATCTCCCAAATCCGCATCTTTAAAAAAACAATATGGATGATAATAGAGAGGTATAAATACCTAAATCAAAAAACAAAAACCTCTTATATCCATCTATAAACATAGGGGATTAATGGGGAGGGAAAAGTGGAGGAACTAGTTGAATTTCTATCCTCGAATTCCTCTTTTCCAATAAATTGCATTGGAGGATGACAAGAAAAATATGATTTTTCCCATAATTAAAAAAAAAGAAAACTAGGAGTGGTTTGTCGTATGATTAGCTGCTCATTTAATATTTAGGAATTTATTTCACAATCATATATTTGTAGTATGAATGTAATACATAGAGAATTTGATAAAAATTATTCAAAAAAATTATTCTTTCTGAAATTTTTTACAACACGCAACACTAAAATCGTATTATTTTACACTCAACACCGATTGAATAAGAAGATTCGTGAAAAAATGATTTTATATTATGTGACATTCGACATAGATTATGGATTCTGTTACATGCAACACTGAGTTTAAAAAAATGTTTCATATTATTAAAATTTTATTATCTGATAGTTATAATCATGCAATTGAACTAATGTGTATCTATAGGATTAACCGAATAATGAAATTTTTTTATTTACACAAATATATGAAATTATTTCTTTGGTTCCCAATTAATTAAAACTAATAATTAATAAACAAATTGAAAATAAAGGAAACTTTTTTCTAAAAAAATCATTTTTCTGAAAACAAATATGTTTTACCACAACAAATTAAAGAAAATTCATTCAATGAATTATTTTAGTGAAATTTATATTTTATATTTTAAATAATAAAAGAAAAATTAATCTTATTTTTTTCTACACAAGAGGTAATAATGAATCCAATTGGACGCTTACAAACGAAATTTTTCTAAAAAGAAGTATTGTCTCTTTTTTTAGAATTTATATTAAAAATAATTTTCTAAAAAATTAGAAATATTATTGAAAAAAATAAGCTAAATTTTTGAAATCAGAATATAAAATTAATCTTATAGTGATTTTTTGATAATTTTTTGAAAAGATGAATTTTAGGATGAATAATGAAAAATTTTGAAATTGAATTGAAATTTTAATTTTTATTTAAATAATTTATAAAGGTAAATTATATTTAAAATTCACTTTAAACTAAAATTAGTTCAATTAAATGTCTATCAATATAATTTATTCCATTAGAATAAATTAATTATTGTAATTGGATAAAAAAATATTCTAATATTTTGAACATCTTCTCTTGGAAAACCAGCATTATTGTCACATCTGTGAGAATAACTTTCTAAAATAAATTTTTACAGTTATATAAATTGAATTTTGAATGATGGATTTTAAATTTTGAACCATATTAATTTATATTATCTAATATGGTGAATATAATATTTTACGAAAATTCATATTGAAAACATTAAAAAATATTTATCGAGGTTATAGTAAAATGAGTATACTAAGGGGAATAAAAAATGATAAGGGTTAAAATGACCCAAAATCTTTTAAAAAATTATTTTATGACCATATTTAGACCCTATAATGTATATTTATCTATAAAACTTCATTTTGGATCCTTGTGACAAGACAAAAACGTTGTTTTATCTTTTTCCTTCAAAACATTACAAGTATTGCACTCACCTCACATAGAAAAGGGAACCTCCTCTCCTCTCTTATTAAAACGTTAAATCCATATTGTTTCATCCATTACCAACCTAAATTACTTCCAAAATTCCCTGATATCATAATATAATACTTATTTTTCTCATTAATCCAACCCAGTAAGGTGTTTATTACAATTCTAATGGGGTAACTTGTAGAATGAGTAACTTTCTACAATGAGAACTTTTACATTATTTCTTCCGACACCTCCATAAATTCTTATTTAAGTTAATGATATAATCAAATCAGTACCATTAATATGAAAATATTTTGTTATACAAAGATCATAAACTTCACCCATCTCCACTTCTATCAAATAGGTTATGAAATAATCATTCATGTGTACGGTGGGCTACCTCCTCGTGAGCTAATGCCCTATTTTTTCCATTACCACCTCACACAGTTGGGTATAATGATGAATATAGAGTATATATATGATATTTATTTCAAAAAAATGACTTTAGAGTAATTATATCAAATATATATACGTATACCATTTTAATTTCCATTTTGATGGGGATACGATAACGTCGTTCGTGTGTACGATGGACATCCACCTCATAATGCTATGTGATTCGTTTCCTCAAATTCATCTAATGGAAAACAATATGGTTAAATTTAATATATATATATATATATATATATATATACATATGATATAAATGAAATAATTATGATATTATTGAATTATTTTTCAATCATAAAATATAATATATCATTTTCATTCTTACCCTTTCACTCACTCAAATATAGCAACATCATCTACGTACGTGTAGACTACACCATTATGAAGTGATGTGACTCTCTATTCTCATAACTACAAGAAATATAGGACATATATTAGTTTATTGAAAGAAAAAATAATTTAATTATTAAATTATTAAAATTCAATAAAGAAAAAATATTTTTTTCATCCTCTCTATAAATATCATTTATTAATGGATTTGTTAATCCTACATATGTACGGCCTAGCATCTCCAAAATCGTAACATACTTAATTTCTAAAAAACATTTTCCATGATTATAATTAATAATATAATTGATGTATAAATTTAATAATTATGTAATAATTATGATCCTAAAATAATAAAACTATGATCAATATAATAGGGATAAAAATGAAAAATTAACACATATATGAACAACAAATAGGTTATTACATAAAACATAACTTTAACATTTAATTCTTAATAAATAGGTAATAAAAATACTTACGTAAATAATATATGGTATGATATATTAAATTATTTCTCTGAGAAATATAAATAATACCCTGATATTTATTTTATAAGAAGTTTGAACATGTATGAAGGAAGTCGACACTCAAGGTAAGGTATTTCTAGTCTCACTTATATTTCTTGGAGACATATGAAAATTTACTAATCATTTATTTTATGTGGTGCATATATATAGATCATTTTCCATGATATATCATTAATAAAAAAATCATTATTTTTAATGTTTCATTTTATTTTTTTCTTAATTCTGGGGGTTATAATTCAAAATATTTCTAAAGTAGTAAGGGATTTTGGTCTCAATTTGTTTCCTTTGAGATTTATGTCCTATTATGTACCTATCTTATTTTATGAGGTTTATATATAGACCCATTAACATGTAATATCATGAATTTATTTAAACTCGTTATTTTTTTTGATTAATTTAATGGTGTTCCTTAATAGGGATTATGTTTTAAATTTATCAATGTTCTTAATATTCGATGTCACAATATCATTGTTTATTGGGATTGTTTATGACCATGTTTTAAATTCTAAAATTTTATGATAAATCTATTAATAAACTCATGAATTTTTTCTCCACTATTTATTTTAGATGTATACATTTTTCCCTTCAATTTCCTCTATTTATGTACTACATAGTTTAGAAATAATTTTCCTAATAAAAATAATATTTTTGGTCAAAGCCCCTTTTCCATCCAAAAACATGTTTTCTAATGATGTTTTCAAAAAATAAATTTAAGTACATAAAATGATTTATTAAATACATTTTTACATATGTTTTTATTTTTAAAAAATGTTTTGAAATAAATATTCATGCATTTTTTCAAAAAAGTAACCATTTGGAATTTACTAAAATGTGCAATGAATCTATTTTAAACAATCCCTGATCAATTATTTCCAGACTCCCTTACATGTTTTCAATGATATTTTCAAAGAAATGTTTTTCCTTAATATTAGGGAATATTTTAGATTTTAAGTAATAGATTTAAAAATGAAAATGATTTTTATAATTTAATTATTTTACAAAAAAATTTAAATATAATGCCTATTTTTATAAAGAAAATTTTAAAATTATTTTTAAATATTTCATTATAAGTTTTAAAAACTAAATTTCAATGAAAATAATATTCAAAATATTATATATATATATAAATATTAATAGTGGTTTTCAAAAAAAGGATTTTTTCCCCAAGAAATATATCTATATTTTTTCTTTTTAAATCCTTATTTATATAAGATGATACCTTTTTAGGTTAGTTATAATTTTCTTGGGATATGATACAAGGATACAATTTCAATTTATCCCTAAACGGTGTATTTTTATGATGAATTTTTTTTATGAAACCAATTTCTCTTCTATGAGTTATACCATTATAAATTTATTCTCTAACCAGTCTCTTTTAATGGGTTCTAATATAATTAAATTATTAAATAATTATGAAACCTATATTTTTTAATCTGTTTTGAAATGATGAAATGTTTTTTAAATGAAAATAATTTCTCGGTTTCTGAAATGATGGATGTTTAATGATCTTGTGGAATACATATATATGATTTTCATTATGTGATGGGTGGGATCTATATCTCCCTTTAATGTATTGGGTATGTATTTATATATCATGAGATAGAAAATACTAGAATGGTTCATGAACCCAAATCAATAATGAACTTTGTGCACTATTATGGTCTTCAAAGTGAACCTAGACTACTATAATGGTTTTGGGAGTGAACTCATTGAAATATAATTTCCTTAGTAGTGTTCATTGACCACTATGGAAAATATTTTATATGCTTATGTGTATTCCCCAATTTAATATCTTATTCTAGTGTTACGCTCTCATGAATCAGGTTCTTTGATTTCCTTATGATTCATGTTATATAAACATTCAATATTAATGTCATGACTTGAGGTTATGATCTTTTATACGTAGGGTATGATTTTCAAATGTCATGATCATGTTCTATTACCCTTATCTTTGTATTATGCTTATATATCTCCCTTTTTTACCCTTAATGATCATTTGAGCTCACCATTTCTTATTTTTCCTTTCCCTAGGATATAAATAAGGGTTTTAAGAAAGTTATGTTTTTTAATAATAATAATCTTTTAGATATTTGTGGGATATTCTAAAGATCTTTCACTAAATTTGATGATTGTTCACCAATTCGGAAAAGACACTAAAATATTACGGTCTGCATACCTCTATTTTTTGTAATGCATTGAGTACTATTCTAAAAAGATGTGATATCCATGTATGTTAACATTGTGTTTTTATAGTTGGTATAATAGGAAAGGATTAATTGATCTTTATAAAATATGTTGAAAAAATATCAGTGAGATATCTAGGGATATTTCAAAAGATATAAGTAGGGATACGTTTAGTGGTTATTATAAGAATGAGTTTGAGGATAGGAAAATGACTTGGAATTTTGGTAAAGGACAGATCATGTGGTTTCTAAGAAATTACATCCCTTTCTAGATAATACAAGTGGATAGTGATCTAAAACAATGGTATCTATGGGTAATAACTCTAAAAAGGGGGCTCTGAGTTGGACCTGATCATTACATGGTGCGTGATAATGGGCTTTGATCCACACCAGATTTGACACTCCCATGGGACATGATTTGGAAATTTAAAAACACCTTATGAACCAACATGAAAGATTAAAATATATAAGGGACATGAATGAACGACATTTAGCCTATGGTTTTCAAGATTGAAAAAAATGTGTCATCATTGAGATACCTTTAAATTTATTTTTCATGATTATGTAGTCCCCTAATATGATTATTATTTTCCTCATTATTATTTTTAGTTTAAGTCAATGGCATGAACCAGAATAAACTGAGATAACATTTAATGTGATAGAATATTTACTGATGAGCATCCAAATAATGGTTTGTGGAAAATTTGGATTATGTTATCATTGATGGAGTTCACAGAATTATTGGATTAATAGAATATATTCAATAATTTGTGGTATTGTTTAAGTAATAATGAGGCATGTATGTTTTTAATAATTTATTTATAGTAAATAATAATAATTTCATGTTTCATAAAATACCTGATGAAGTTATTAATATGTTTGGTATGTTACAGTTGAGTTTTACATCACGTTTTTCGGGGATTAATGATTAGTTAATTTTGAAAATTTAGTAACCCTATTTCTAATGATTTGGATTTTAATATTTTGGAAGAACCATAAGGAAAAATTTATTAAATAGTGTAAGTTAAACTCTAGATGAGGAAGTAAATATTAATGTATTACTTCACCATATGAAGATTTATGCATTTTGGATAACCTATGCTAACCAATTTTTTCTGATGATAACTAAATATATTTAGAATGAATGATATTATATGTATGATCATTATGAATTTTTAGTGCTTAAAGTAAAAAATAAACCTATATTTAAAGAGATTATGTGGAAATTGATCAAGGCACATATAATGGGTGATATTATTCTTATGAAATGGAATAAAATCAAGAAATTATATCTTTTTTTCAAAAATCTTCAACTTTAGAAAAAGGATCTCGAAATAAAATTTTGTGTATTATTATCCTTTTCTATGATATCAATGACATTTTTTATACCTACTTGTTTTATATATTTTTGTTCATTAATATTATCTTAACCATGATCTCTATCACTCTCCATTAGTATTTGGGTGTTACTTTTCTCTTCTAGGTCTATTTTTTTGACTTCCCACCCATGTTCTTCAATTTTGAAACCTAGTGTGCATTATTCCATATGATTTTCGCACATACAATTATCTATTTCAAGAGATGTTTTATTAACCCTTTTTATTATGGGATTTTTTATGAAGTAGTTTTCAAATGTGAAAACTTTGATGATCGGGATAAATTTTGAAGGTGAAATTCATTTTAAGGGGTGTAGAATGTAGCACCCCGAAATTTTTTGGGAAAATATTCTCAAAGGAATTTAATATTTTTAAATTTTTCACTAAAAGAAACACTAAGATAATATTATGTTATAGGAAAAACCTATTTAGTCTTACATTAAATGTAACACATATTTTATCTTACATTATACGCAACAGACATTTTAGTTTTCATTACACATAACACTCAATTTAAAGAAGATGTTTCATATTATTAAAACATTATTAAATTATATTTATCCCCTTGCTATTGGAATATTGGGTAAAAATATTATAAACCAAATTATAAAAATATATGTTATATATATGTATACTTATTTCTTTGGTGAAAAATAAATTAAAACGAAAATAAAAAACAATTTCAAAATAAAGGAAATATTTTTTTGAAAAACAATTTTTATGTAAAAAATCATGGTTACCTTAATAAATAAATAAATAATTTGTGATTTATCATAATTAAATTTATATATAATATATTAAATAAAATATTTAACATTCATCTTATATGTTTTGTGGACAGAATATAAGAATCCTTCCAATTTTTCTTAAAACACTATTTTTCAAAAAAAAAATTATGTCACCTTTCGGTACAGTTATTTTAAAACTATTTTAATACTATTTTAGAAAAAAAATTAAAAAATAAGAATTATTTTCAAAATCATTATATCCAAATTATCTTATGGTAATTTTTTAATAATTTTATGAAAAGATTAATTTTCTGATAAATATTGAAAAATACTGAATTTTTATTGAAAACTATCATTTCCTGAAATTTATCTATAAAGTTAAATGGTATTTTAAGATAATTTTAAAGTATAATTTGTTTCATTATACTTTTATTAATCCTATTTTGTTTATTTTAATCAACTATTTAATAAAATTTTATATAAGAAAAATTAGAAAACTTTTTAAAATTTTCTCTTAGAAAACCCGCTTTCTTAACATGTCTATGACATTAATTTTTAAATTAATTCTTACCACTTATAAGAATATAATAAAGAAAAGTGGTTTTAATATTTTTAATAATAATAATTTAAATTATATAATAATATGAAATTAATTTTTAAAAAATATTAATAGTGAAAAAAAAATTAAGTAATTTTCACATTTGAGGTAAAAATTGGTTTAACAGTCATTAAAATAAAATTATAAAGGTTAAAATGACAGGAAAACTAGTTTAAATTGTCCATATTTAGACACGATAATGTATAATTATATAGAATACTCCATTTTTTAGCTTTTTAACATGAGAAAAAATTGGTTAAAATGTTTTCTTTTCAAACAATTACATGTGTGTCACTAACCTCAACTATAAAAGGTCACCCACTCTCCTATATTATTTACACTTTAAACCCTTTTAAGGCCAATAATTTAGAAAATAACTTCTTATATTACATCATATAATACTATAATCTTTATTCTTTGCATCAATCCAACTTTGGAAGCGATATGACTATCTCTTTTCATCACAACTCCACATGGACGATATATATAAGTATATTTGAATAAATAATATTTTATTTTTGGTATTATTCTAATTATTTAAAGACAAATTATTACATTCCTCATTTCAATAATGATTTTTTTAAAATAGAAATGCGACCCATGCGTAAGTATGCCCTACCATCTTCATGATCATAGCGTACTTCATTATTAAAAACCATCTTCCATGATTTTTATTAAGAACATAATTTATTTACAAATATGATAATTATTTCATGATTAATTTTTATTCAAATAATGTATATATAATCAATTTTATAGGACTTAAAGGTAACAAAGCAAAACATATTTTAAAAATAAAGAGGTTATTAAAAAAACATGACATTAACATGGAATTGTTTATAAAAGTGTAATAAAAGAATATAATTAAAAAATAAATGGTATGATATATATAATAATGGTTCTAAAATATATTTATAATAAAATTATATTTATTATATAGGATTTTTTAATGTTTATAAACGAATTTTACAGTTAACATAACTGATTTCTAGTCTCTCTTTTATTTCTATATGAAATATGAAAATTCACAACTTGTTACATTTTATAGTTGTATATAATTCCAAATTGATATTTTATATCTGAAATATAATTATTTCAATGAAATTTAATGATTAATTTTATTTTATTCTTTCTTAGGGATTACGATTTAAAATATTACTATAGCATAAAGGGATTTTTTGTCCCAATTTTCAATTTTGGAAACTTATGTCATGTTATCCACAGATATTATTTTATGTGTTATATACACATCCCCTTTAAAATATAATATAAATAATTTATTTATCCTTAGAATATTTTGATTTTTTCTATATGTATGTTCTCTTATTTGGCTTACAATTAAATAGATAACAAATTTGATAAGATTTTATGTTGAAATCTAATCATTTATTGAGATTGTTTATGATTTCGTTTGACGAGTAAATCATATGATCCATATCTCAAGAAACAAATTATTTTTCTTTTCCTATGGCTATTTCATAAGGATAAATTTTTTCCCTTCATTTTCCTCTCTTTATGAACTCAATATTTAAGAAATATTTTTTTTTTGTGAAAAACCATTATTCTTCGAAAACCATGTTTTCTAAAACTATTTTCAAAAATATTTTTGGTTAACTAAAAATAATTTAGTAAATTTATTTTTACCCAAATTTTACTTTTTATAAAAAAATTAAAGTCATCATCAAGTCATTTTCCAAAAAATACATGTTTGGATTTTACTAAATATATGAAAAGAATATTTTTTTTTATCTTGCACGATATGAAAAGTATTTCCCATATTCATGATAGAATAATGATTTCAAGATTACCTTAAAATTGTCCAACTTTATTTTTAAAGAAATTTTTTTACAAAATGTTTATGAAAAATTTATATTTTAAAAAAATTATTTCATAAGAAAAAGGATTTTGATCTTTTTTTATGTTTTGAAAAGTTATTTTCAAAGGGAAAGGTTATTTTCCTCAAGATATTGTTTAACTGATTTATAAATATTCCTTTATAAGTTTACAATGTTTATTTACAAAGAGAATTATTTCCAATGTATTTTATATAGATTATTTTTCAAAAAGTTATTTTCAAGGAATGGTTATTTTTCTCAAGAAATATTCCACGTGATTTTTTTAAATCATTCTCTATATAAGATAACATTTATTGATATTAATAATGATTCACTTGGGATATAATAAAAGGATACCATTATTATTAGTTATCTGAATGATTTATTTTTTTATGAGAAGGTGTTTATGAAACTCATTTCTCTTCTATAGGTTATACCATGACCAAATTCATATGAAACATACTTATTTTAGTGGGTAATGCTAAAATGAAATTATTAAATGATTATGAAACCTATATCTTTTCCACATGTTATGATATGATGAAGTTTTTAGGAAACCCAATTCATTTCATGGGTTATGACATGATGAATTTCTTATGTTATTGTGAAACACATATGTATTATTTTAATTATATGAATGGTGGTACCGATATTAACATCCAATGCATTTTGTAAGTATTTTTATCTCATGTGATATATAGGACAGGAATGGGGAGTGAATGTAATGACCCAATATTTCATTAATGGAAATCCCTCTTCATCTAATTAAATTTCTGTTTATGTAAATGTTTATATAAAATGTCAACTTATTTGGTTTTATATTTTTTGATTTTATAATACTGTTACGAATTGTGAATATTACTAATATAGCCATTGAATAGTGATCACATGATTAGTATAAATATTGGGCTTTAAAAAATCCAATTTACTAACGCAAAGGAAGCAATGGCCTCATCAAATAGATGTGCCCCATACATAGCCCATTCTTCAGAACTCAGAAAGAAGGTTACATCTTTGGGCTTCGCCCTTGACCAAGCCCAATCCGAGCATGAATGTATTAAGCTCAAGCGGGACGACCTACGAGAGAAGTAGAAGTTGATAGAGATTACCATCCGAGAAATGTTATCTTGAAGGTGGCGACAGGAATTGGGATCTGGCTTGTAACATTTCCTTACTTATGGCATGTTCTAGAGATCGATTGTCTTCCATTCTGATGATGTTTTTAGCTCCTTGATTTTTGAATTGATTTCTCATCTTTTTTGAAATGTTTTGTGTGATTGTTGTTGTTTGGTGAAGTTGTTCGGTTTCGAGTAATTCTATTTTTGGTGTCGAAGCAGAGTCTACGTTGATGGTGATGATGATGATGAAGTGGTGGCGATTTATTTGAGTCATTTTTTTTATAAGATGTTTTTTCAAACCTAAGATGATAGTGTTTTTGTGGTTTTGAGGCGGAGATTCTAGCGATGAGGAGGATGGCTCAGACAAGCGTTTCTCGATTAGTCTATGATGATGGGTATGGGTTTGTGGGTGCGTCATGGTCTGTGGCTCGTGGTCAGTTTGTGGCTCGAGGCTATGGCATGTCTCTTTGTTTGAATTTTGAATCTGGTTTAACCGAAAGGAATACGACTTTGTAAAAATCTGTAGTGTTTTTTGTGGTGTTTGGAATCAGATTTCTGGAATTGTATGGATCCTTCTCACCCAAAAAGCGGATTTCAGAAATCAAATAAAAATATAATTTTAAGTCAGTTTTTTAGGACATCATAATGTCCCTATAGTGATGTAATAAAATACTATAAATTTTATGTTCGGCCAATATATGTTTAACCATTAAAATAATGTTATTTTGGGTTTTTTTTTGATTTATTTTACAAATCATTAGTGGACCCTTCAAGACTTATTAAGAAATTTGTAATTAAATTGTCTTCCTTGGGAGTGTTACTCACCTCCACATAAGTAACCACATTATTTTATGATGTTCTGACTTCGGTCTTATAAAATATTGTTTTCCACTTCCCTTTTCAAAAAACCATGGGCTGGTTTGTGGTTTAGATTAGTTTAATGTGAGGTGTCCCAAACCTAGATAACAAAGAATTACCTCATCTTTAAAATATAAAACAACCCAAGCTCCCACTTCCACCTCACTCAAAGCCTTTGGAGTTCGTCCAAACACTTCCCTCCTCTCTATAGAATCCTAAAAATGTGCCCCAAGATCACAAAAAACCTCTCTCAATCCTCTCTAAAGCCTTTGAAAGCTCACTTCTAAGAAAGGTTTTTTCATCCGTTCTCATTATTGTCCAATATTCTTTAAATTATTATTCCCTTTTAATTTAAATTATAAATTTTGGGGTATGGTTCTGAACCTCCCCCATTCTGCCCTCTTTATGTTTTAATGATGGGATACCCCTTTCTTTCTCATTAAATGCCTCCCATGTACATCTGTTACTATGCCGAAATTCTGAAAGGAATTTCTCTCTCCTCGTTTACATTCAAGAAATTCTTTTGTATCATGAATCTAAATTCTATTACATTTTTTGGGACAAGTATCTCTATGAACCCTTACTGTCCATGTCATTTAAATATGATGATACTCCCCATTCTCTCTCATCAACCATTTTAATGAGTTCTTATGTCATGTCGTTATGCTGCCGAAATTGCACCGCGGTTTTCGAAGCCTATGTCACTATGTAGTGAATACCATGCCCATTTCTCTATCAGGGGAATTCACATTTTGGGAAATTTACTTATTTTTTAAACAGTTTCATGTATGTATTCCATATCAATTTATCATGGAATAAATTATGATGTTGAATTATTTAATGTTTTATGATCCATGTGGCACACTTATTCATTAAATGAAATGTTTAAGAAGGGTACGCCCTTGTAGCACTCCAATGCATTGGGTAAAGTATAGTATCGTGATACGTCATGAGAAATTGGTGTTTACTCATACTAATTCAAGTTCAACAATGGTTTACTCGTGCTTCATGTTCAATGAGGGTTTACTCATGCTCTATGTGCAATGATCCTTGGATCATGCTAATTCCATGTCAAGTATTGTTGCAACATTTCCATGTTATGATTATCATGCTTTATCATGCCTTTAGGTTTATGCTTCTATTATGCTCCATTTATATTCCTATTGTCTGACATGTATTTTAGTCCTCATGTTATTTAATTTTTATTCCCTTACTGGTATTTATAACTCACCCTTTTCTTATGAATTTCCTCAGGTTATCCCATGCAATGCTAAGTACGAGGGAATGTAGTGGTCATGTAAAATAAGTTTTCAATAAAGATGTTGTGTGTTTTATGTTATAAGATTTTTTGTAATGTTCCTATTCCCCAAATACACTAGACCACTCGATCTTCTATGTATTATCAAATTAAGTTTACATAAAAAATTATGTTTGATTGTTTAATAAAAGATTAGGATTGTCACAGCTGGTATCAGAGGATAGATTTAGTTATTTTTGTGATTTGGATTAGAAAACCCTAATAAAGACTTAGATAGAAGACTAAGTATAATAAAAACAGCCCAAATTTTATTTTTATTATTGATTAAGTGGTTTATCAAGAAAATGCATCCCTCTCTTGATACGAGCAAGTAGAGGTGGCTCTGGAAAAGATTTATCCTAGGGGTAAACCCAAAAACACCGTTTTAAGCTAGACTCGAATGGGAACTAGTGCACAACAATGGGCCTTGATTCACTATAGTTTATGACACTACCGAGGGATATGCTTTGGTAAATTCACAAACATAGTATGAACCATTAGTAAGGGATAAAAAAAATTCCCTAAGAATATATGTTAGAAAGTAGATCATGGATTTCATAGGCTGAAGCCAAAAGATTCATATGTTATGGAAATATAATTTATTTATAAGTCCTCAGTTTTTTCCTTGTATTAACCTTTATGTTTTACCCCTAACATTCCTTTTATTCCATTCTATGGCCAGTAATGGGAGGAATCAGGCTAACAATTGATGTGAATATCAATGTGATGAATGTACTAATGAGATGCCCAATCCAATGGCAGTGGAAATCACAAACTTTGTCATGATTCTCTATCATCTAACTCATGATTTGTATTGAAACATGGGTCAAGAGGAATCTCCACCCCCCCCCCCCCACGAAGAAAGAACAAGTCACTATCAATAGCTTCATGAGACAAACTCCTCTGACTTTTAATGGATCATCTGACCCCTAAATCACTGAACAATGGATCAAATCCATTGAAAATATATTATACATCCTTCAATTTTCTTAAAAAAAAAAGAAGGTTCTCTTGGCTACTTATCATATGGAGGGTGAAGCTGATCAATGGTGGATGTTGATCAAAAATACGAAGCCTAAAGAGGTGATCGAGGATTTGGAATGGAAGGATTCCCAGAAGATGTTTTTGGATAAATATTTTCCAGGTACCCTCCAGCTTAATATGGAATGGGACTTCCTTTCCCTCAATAAAAAAGACGATGAATCTATTGGAGCGTACGAGGAAAACCTCACCAGGCTTTCACAATATGCTTCTAGCTTCGTTGTGACCCTATAATGCAAGGTTGACCACTTCTTTGGTGGGATGAAACCTAGCATGTGGAATGCGCTGGTGATCCATGAATTTGACATCTATGAGTAAATTTTCCGATGTGCCCTCAAGGTAGAAATAGAGATCGGAGAATCTCAAGGTTATCATAGGGATAAAAATCATAAGGTGGACTTCAATGCTGGCAGTCTAATTATTAAATCCAAGAGTGCTAAGAAGATCCAGCACCCCTCATGCCAAAGGTGTGGAAAGAAGCACCCCAGTAATTTCCTGAAGGGGATGAGGAAATGATTTAGGGGTGGAAGAGAAGGGCACATGGCTATTAACTATCTGCAAGAAAGTCTCGCGGTTGCGACAGAGGAGATGAATGCTCGATTCGAACCTCAACGCACAGTTCATTACCACAACTGGAAAGAACTAGGGAATCTTGAAAATTAATTCCCTAAGAAAAGTATTTTCGAAGGCAACCAAAAAAATCCAAGGTAGCAAGGGAGAGCTTTTTCCATCACTACTGCCGAAGTGAAACCCAACAACAAAGTGGTGATAGGTATGCTAGTTATTAAATCAAGAATAGTGAATGGGCTTTTTGATTCAGGTTCTATGCATTATTTTATATCTCTAAAGTTTAGTAGAACAATCCCATCACCACCAAAAATCATGGAAGTGAAGATGTTGGTGAGTACGGAAAATGGAGAAATCATTGCATCCCCTGAATATAACTCCTCCCCAATCATAATATGTGGATTAAACTTCCCAGAAAACCTTTTCATACTCCCTCTAGTAGAATTTGATGTGATTCTTGGCATGGATTAGATTTCCTTATATAGACCCAACATAAATTGCCGTGAGAGGGGAATTACTCTACATGTGGATAATCGACCAAATATTCTATACAAGTGCAAGGATAAAGATGTATCTTATTTAGATCCATCATCTCAAGCATGGATATTACTGCCTTATGAGCATGCGTATCTGGCTCAGATGATTGAGTCCAAGGAAGCAACCATCCTTGCAGAAATGTCTATTGTGAGGGAATTTGCTGAAGTGTTTCCTGAGGAATTGTCTGGTATTCCTCCTTGAAGAGATGTTGAATTCTCAATTGATCTTATACCTGGGGATTTTCCAATATCCGAGAGTCCATATAGAATGGTTTTTGTGGAGTTTGATGAGATGAATAAATAACTACATGGGAATCTGGATAAAGGGTTTCTATGCCCAAGTGATTCATCATGGAGTGCACCAGTCCTCTTCGTCAAGAATAAGGATTGGTCAATGCGCCTTTGCATCGATTATCATGAGATCAACAAAATCATAATAAAGTAAAATTATTATCTCCCACAAATTGATGAATTGTTCGATCAGTTGCGTGGAGCACAATAATTCTCTATGGTGGATTTGTGGTCGGGATAATATCAAGTAAGGGTGAATAAGGAAGATATCCACAAGACTGTTTTTCATACAAGATATGGGCACTATGAAGTCATAGTAATGCCTTTAAAACTCACAAATGCTCTAGAAATCTTCCTGTACTTGATGAATAGAGTCTTTAGAGATTACCTCAACAAATTTGTGGAAGTCTTCATAGATGATATTCTGATATAGTCTAAAACCAAGGAGGATCATGAAGAGAATCTAAGAACTATACTAGATACCTTGCGGATGGAGAAGCTCTATGAAAAGTATAGAATGTGTGATTTATGGGTGAAGGACATCTCATTATTGGTCCATATCATTAAAAGAAATGATATATATGTGGATCCCTCCAAAAATGATGCAATTGAGGGATGGTCGAAGAAGATATCGGTAACAGATATTCGTAGCTTCTTGGGGATAGCTGGATATTATCGACGATTTGTGAGAAATTTCTCAAGATTATCCAACCCTCTTACTAAGCTAACTCGGAAGGGAGTAAAATTTTCATGGAGTGATGAATGTGAATAAAGCTTCAAGAAGGTGAAAAGGAGGCTTATCACTACGCTCGTGTTCACTTTACCCACAAGTGGAATAAAATTGTATTCAGTGATGCTTCAAAGAAGGGCCAGGGATGTGTGTTGATGGAAAATGAAAAAGTCGTTGCCTATGATTTAAGGCAATTTAAAGAGCATGAACAGAACTATCCAACACATGACCTCGAGTTGGCAGTAGTGATCTTCACTTTGAAAATTTGGCGGCATTATCTATTTGGGTAGAAGTTTGAAATATATATGGACTACAAAATCCACAAGTATATATTCACACAGAAAGAGTTGAACATGAGCCAATGAAGATGGTTAGAGCTGATCAAAGACTATGACTACTCAATCCACTACCACCCTAGGAAAGCAAACTTGGTGTTGGATGACCTAAGTAGAAAGGGCCTATCAATTCTATCATTATTGAGAATTGAAAAGGATCAAATCTTCTTATATTTGATGAAGATAGACTTGGGAATCATAAAGAAGGGAACATCATCAATCCTTTCACACATGATTTTTCAAATGTAACTTTAGGAAAGGTTAAAGGATGCTCAAAATGATGATGTGGGAATTCAGGAAAAAGTGAAAGCTATTGGAAAAGGGAAATCCTCGGAGTTTAATGTTAATGAAAAAGGAATTGTGAGATTAGGGAAAAGACCATGTGTTCCATCAAGTCTGGAGCTGAAGAAAGATTTTGGAAGATTCACATAGTTCTAATTTCACTATTCACCCAGGAAACATAAAGATGTATCGAGATATCCAATATCATTATTGGTGGGATAACATGAAGAAGGAAATCGCTGAGTATACATCAAAGTTCCTGGTGTGTCAGCAAGTGAAGGCAGAGAGGCCAAAGTCTAAAGGGATGATGCAACCATTTCCCATACCGGAATGGAAATGGCAGAACATCACTATGGAATTTGTCACCAGACTTCTGAAGATATCTAAAGGAAACAATGCAATATGGGTTGTTATGGATCATATTACAAAGGCTACACACTTCATTTTTATTTAATAGGATTTCTAATTTTATCCACAGGCACATATATATATTAGGGAAGTGGTAAGGCTGCATGTAATACCACTACCTATTGTGTCCGATCGAGATCCAAGATTCAACTCTAAGTTTTGTAGGATTATTCAACACACTCTGAATACTGAACTGAACTTCAGTACAGCCTATCATCCTCAAGATGATGGCCCATCCAAGCAGACTATCCAAACACTTGAGGAAAAGTTGAGAGTAAGCTCAAGGGACATTAAAGGGGGATGGTATCAACATCTTCCTCTGGTTGAGTTATCTTATAATAACAGTGTCCATTCGAGCATCTAAATTGAACAATATGAATCCCTTTATGGGAAAAGTTGGAGAACACTGGTGTGTTGGGATGAGGTCAGTGAGTTTTAGCTAGTTGGACTAGAAATGGTTGAAGAAATGGTGGAGAATGTGAAAACCATTCAGCTGAATATCAAGGCAGCCTAGAGTCGACAGAAGAGTTATGCAGATAAACATCGACGGGACCTTGAGTTTAAAGTTGGAGACATGGTATTTCTACGCATATCTCCATGTAATAAGGTCATGAGGTTTGTAAAGAAAGGGAAGTTAAGTCCATGGTACATCGGCCCCTTTGAGATTCTTGATCGTGTCAGGGTTGTGGCCTATCGACTATCACTTTCACCTACCATAGCCAAAGTACATAATGTCTTCCATATATCCCTCTTAATGAAGTACAGACCGGACCCTTCCATTGTTCTCTCTTTAGAGGTGGTACATTTATAGGATGATATTTCTTATGAGGATCAACCAGTGAAGATATTAGATTGTAGTTCTATGAAATTAGAAAATTCCCCTCGTCAAGGTGTTCTGTAAGAACCACAAGTTTGAAGAACGGACATGGGAATCAGAGGAAATGATGAAGCATAGTTATCCACTTCTGTTTTGGTATAGAAAAGGAAATTTTGAGGGCGATGTTTCTTAAGGGGGGAAGATTGTAACGACTCAAAATTTCATTAATGGAAATCACTCTTGATCTAATTAAAAGTCTCTTTATGAAACATGATTATATAAAATGTCAACTTATTTGGTTTTATGTTTTTGGATTTTAAAATACTGTTAATAATTATGACCATTTCTAATATAGCAGGTGAACATTGATCACATGATTACTATAAATATAGTGTGTTAACAAATCCAATTTACTCAAAAAAAAGGAAGCGATGGCCGCATCCAATAGACATTCCCCATACGAATCCCATTTGTCAAAGCTAGGAAAGGAGGTTGCTTCTTTGGGATTCTCTCTTGACCAAGCCTAAGCCATGTTTGAATATTTTAAGTTCATGCAGGACCCCCTAAGAGAGAAGTGGAGGTGGATAGAGATTACCACCTGAGCAATGTTATCTGAGCCACCCTAAGAGTCTACCACCATCGCACACCTTACTCTTCGGTATTATGCGGGTGTTATAAGGGGTTTTGTAACAAGACCCTATTATTATGGTTATGTAGATTATTTATGTATATAATATGGAATATACTTTCATTTTATTATTGTTACCTTGTAAATAGTTTTTAAAGAACAAATAATATTTTTAGTTAATGTTCAACTATGAAATCAATTTTGATGAATTAATGGATTTTTGAATTAAATAATATTTTAATAATATTTTATTATTATTATAATTTAATTTTAATTAATTGTAAATGATAGTATAATTTTATGGATGCAACTGTAATTTTTATTAAGGTTTGAATGCCATTTTTGTCAAAACACATTAATTTTCAATTAATATAATTTTTTATTATAAAAGTGAATATTAAAAAATTTAGAAAATTATTTACATAAAATTAATATTATTTCTAGAATCAGAATGTCAAAATTATCCAATAGTGGATTTTTCATAATTTTTTGAGATAATCAAATTTTTGGGTAAAAATTAAATACCATTTAAATATATAATCTATTTTATGCCATCATAATGACCCAATTGTGTTGTAATAAAATACTATAGACATTATGTTCAGACAATATATGTCTTTCCATTAAAATAATGTGATTTTGGTTTTGTTTTATTTATTTTATAAAGATTTTGTGGACCCTACAAGACTTACTAAACATTTTGTCTTTTTAAATTGTTTTCCTTTGGAGTGTGACTCACCTACACATAATAAACCTCATTATTTTTAGTAGTTCATACTTTGTACTTATAAAATAATATTTTCCACTTCCCTTTTCCAAAAACCATGGTAAAAACCATGGTCTGGTATGTGGTTTGGATTAGTCTAATCTGAGGTGTCCCAGACCTAAATAATAAATAATTCCCTAACCTTTCCTATATAAACCAAGCTCCCACTTCCTCCTCACTCAAAGCCTATGGATTTCATCCAACCTCTGACCTCATCTCTCTAAAATCCTCCCAAGGTGCCCCAATCTCCCAATAAGCCTCTCTCACTCCTCTCTCTCACCTTTGGATGCACACTTCCAAGTAAGGGGTTTTCTTCCTTTCTCATTTTTTGTCCAATATTCTTTAAATCTTTATGCCCTTTTAATTTCAATTATAAATGTTGGGGTATGGTTTCACACCTCCCTCATTCATCCCTCTTTATGTTTTAATAATGGGAGACCCCTTTATCACTTATTAAATGCCTCCCATGTACACCCATTACTATGCCAAAATTCCTAAAGGAATTTCTCTCTCCTCATTTACATTCAAGAAATTCTTTTGTATCACGAATATAAATTTCATTACATTTATTGGGACATGTATCTGTATTACCCCCTTACTATCCATTTCATTTAGATTTTATGAGATACCCCTTTCTCTCTCATCAACCATTTTAATTAGTTCTTATGTCACGCCGTTATGCTGCTCAAATTACACCTCATTTTTCCAAGCCAAACTCATTATTTGGTGAATACCATGTCCATTTCTCTGTCAAGGGTATCAACTTTTATGAAAATTAACTTATTTTTTAAAGATTTTAAATTATGTATTCTACATTAGTTTATCATGGAATAAATAATTATGTTGAATTATTCAATGTTTTATGATCCATGTGTCACACTTTTGCATTAAATGAAATGTTTAAGAAAGGTGTGCCCTTATAGTGCTCCAATGAATTGGGTAAAGTACAGTATCATGATAAGTCATGTGAAATGGGTGTTTACTCATTCTAATTCATGTGCAACGAGGGTTTACTCGTGCTTCATGTTTAATGAGGGTTTACTCATTCTCCATGTGAAATGAGCCTTGGATCATGCTTATTCCATGTTAAGTGTTGTTTCCACATTTCCATGTTATGATTATCATGCTTTATCATGGCTTTATGTTTATGCTTCTCTTGTGTTGTATAGATATTCCTATTAACTAACATGTACTGTGTTACTCATGTTATTCCATTTTTATTCCCTTAGTGGGCTTTATAGCTCACCATTTTTTAGGGATTTCTTCAAGTCATCCCCTGCAATTCTAAGTATGAGGGAATGTAGTGGTCATGTAAAGGATGTTTTAAATAAAGTTGTTGTTTGTTTTATGTTCTAATTTGTTCTGTAATGTTTATAATCCACAAATACACTATAAATCTAGATCTTATATGAAATATCAAATGATGTTTAGGTAATAAATTATGTTTAATTGTGTAATAAAAGATTATGGTTGTCATAGTGAACATCATTCAATAAGGGACTTTGTCCACATTGAAGGTCTTGTCATTGAACAATGACTACATTAATAGTTTTGGGAGTGAACCCAATCCACTATGATACCCAAGGCAGTGATCCTTGACAACTATGGAAGTGAATTTGAATGGTTTTTTTATTCCAAAATTCTCTATATTATTTCAATGTTATACTCTCATGGATTATGTTAGTTGATTTAATTATGATTCAAGTATTATGAACTTCCAATATTTATTTCTTTAATCTATATTATGATCATTGATATGCATGGTATTATTTTAAAATATTATAATAATGTTCTCATACCATTATGGACTTGCGATGATTACTTATCTCCCTTTTACACTTACTTATGTTTCATTTCCCTAGGTTATAAGGAATGGTTTTTTAGTACGCTATGATTTTGAAGTGTACTAAATCAGAATATCATTATGGGACAAGCTGATATATTTTTTTCTAATTATAAGACTATAAACATTGTCTCCAAATATAATAATCTATTATGGTTCCGAGGTTTTTTGATAATATATTGAATCTTCATATAAAAATATGTGATTCCATGTAAATTAATTATTGTTCTCTGTAGTCGGTATCGAATAAATATTTTAGTTAACCATTGGAATATTAGATGAGAAAATATTTCTAATATTCCTTGGGATACTTCTTTAGATATTTCTATGGATACTTACAGGTATAAATAGAAGGATAATTATAAGAAAGAGTCAAATTATAAGAAAAGGTATTAGAATTTTTGAAATAGATAAAGAAATTGGTTACTATAAATTACATAATTTTTTTGATACGAAAATTGAAGGTGGATATTATAAAAAGATACCTATGGGTAATAACTCTAAAATGGGTTCATTATGCTAGAATATATCATCACAAGTGCACGACAATAATCCTTGATGCACACCTCGTTTGACACTCCTAGAGGATATTCTTGGAAATGTCACAACCACTTTTTAAACCATCATAAATCCTTGAAATAGATAGTGACCATGAAAAACTAGATATAGCTGAAGGTTCATAGATTGAAAAGATGGTGTCCTCATATAGACCCCCTATAAGTGATTTTTGATTATTATGTGATTCCCTATTGTTATTATCATTTCTCACACTACACCTTTCGGTTTTAGTCAGTGAAGGGTACCAGAATGAATTGGATTAACATTGAATGTGACATAATGTTCATTTATGGGAATCCAATTGGGACAACGACTAGATTGAGGGATATTTTAAGTATGCCAAATTAGTTATCACATAGCATGATTAAAATTGTTCATATTGACAAACTCTCAGACTCACCAAATAATATACGGATAGAGTTTTATTTGAGTTTAGGTAGTGGAGACCATGGAGGAAAGAAGATTCAGTTTCCTATAAGTCAATAATATATGAAGAAACACCCAAGGGAATGCTTCAAAGGGAAAATAATATGTTTTTGGTGTGGAAAATTAGGACACTGGGTGATTAATGATATGTGGACAAATTTTTTTATGTCATCATTGATGAATTTTACAATATTATTGGATTAATGTAATATATTCAATAATATGTGGTTTTATTCAAGGAATAATAATGTTATTATGTTTTCAAAAAGTTTTTATAGTAATTTAGGATATTACCATGTCGAATAGATTAAATGATGAAGTTATCCACATGTTTGTAGTTTGAAAATTTATTGTTACTTCAGGTTGTTTGGACGATTAATGATAAGATATTCTTGGAAATTTAGTGACCAAATTTCTAATGTTTTGGACTTTAATATTTTGGAAGTGTCAAAAGTATAATAATTTATGAAATGGTTTAAGTTGAAATTTGGACAGGGATTTAGACATAAATATATTCATTCACCATTTAAACACTTTTAAATATTTTATAACTTGTACTAACAATTTTTTGTGATGATAACTAAAGATTTATGGAATGACTTATCATTCTATTTGTGGATATTGGGATTCGCTAGTGTTTTAGGAACAAAAAATAACTTTTATTTCTTAGAGTAATATATGATGTGGAAAATGATCAAAGAATAACCAATGGATGTGTTGTTTCTTATGAAATAGTATTTAATCATGTACGTATATCTTCTCATGAAAATTCCATAGCTTTTTTAAAAGTATATTTAAATAAAAAATCCATTTATAGGCATTTTTGTTGATATCCATGACCTTTTCATGCATCTTAGGTTTTGGAGTTTAGTATATTTATATTTTCATTACAATTAACACTTAGATAAACATATATTAAATGCAATACCTAGTTAATCTTATGTAACATGCAACAATATGTTTAGCTTGTTTAATAAGAAACATTTAGTTTAGATTATGTTATACACAACACAGCGTTTAAACAGAACAAGTTATATTATTAAAATATTATTATATGATAGGTATCACATAGACATTGAAATAAAGGGTATAAATATGATTAACTAATTTATGAAAATTTATGTTTTAAAACTATATATAAAATGATTTGTTTATTAACAAATCAATTAAAAATTAAAATAAAAACCATTTGAAAATTATGGAAATATTTTTCTGATAAACCAACTTTAGAAAAAAAAATATAGGTTTTCTCACAAAATTAATTGAATGATTTTAATTAAATTTATATATTATATATTCGATAAACTCTTTAACAGTAATCTTATGTATTTTCTAGACTAGAGATAATAATTAATCCATTTTACGCTTAATAATAGTATTTTCAAGAAAAATGTACTATTGACTTTTTGCACACTTATTTTAAAAATAATTTTTTTCACTATGAAAAAATTTAATTTTAAAAAAAAAATTAAATCAAAACATCAAAATTATCTTATGGTGAATTTTTTATAATTTTATGAATCGATTAATTTTCCAATGAATTGTGATAAATACTAAATTTTAAATAAACTATATTTTAATATTTATTTTATATAAAGCTAGAGTATATTTAACGTTTATTTTAAAGTAAAATAAGTTCAATTAAATACCTATTAATCCAATTTAGTTCATTCGAATCAATTCCATATTAAAATTGGTTATAGAAAAGTTTTAAAATGTTAAACATATTCTCTTGGAAACTCTATTTTCTCATCACGCCTATTTGATTAATTTTTAAATTAAAATTTTCTACTTATGTGAATTAAATTTGGAAAAATATATTCAATTTTTGGAATCGTAATAATTTACATTATCTTATAATCTCAAATTATGTTTTTTCTGAAATGAATATTGAAAATAGTAAAAATTAGTTACCATAGTTATGGTAGAAATGGATTTATCATGGGTTAAACTAAAACAGTAAGGGTTAAAATGAAAAAAAAACATGTATAAAATATATTTCATGGGAATATATGGAAATAATAATTTATAATCCTCTATATTACACCATTTTTTATCCTTGTGATATGAGAAAATCATGGGAACACCATTTTATTTTCAAACTATTACAAGTGTGTCTCACACCTTACTTATAAAAGGTTTCCCCATCAACTCTCTTAGTCATGCCATTATAAAAAAATTTATTTTCCAATAACTTCCAAAATCACATATAAAATTCACTCCTCTCATCCTATAATCCTTATTCTGGGCAGAAATCTAACCTATGAGGGCCTTTAGTGGAATCTTAATGAGGATACCCGAAGAAGAGGTAACGATCTTCAATGAGCGTCGTAATTTTATTTCTTCCTCAATCAAATTAAATTCTTAATAATACATTTTTATATAATAAATATAGTATCTACTATAAAATGATATGTCTTTATTTCCATTTAATCACCTAAATCATCTCCTTAATTCCATTAAATTGGTTATGAAATCATTAATTGTGTGTACAGTAGACAACAACCGCATGAACCGAAGTCATTTTTTTTCATTACCACCTACCACGATTGGTAATAGTAATGGGTATAAATCATATATATAATATTTATAAAATAATTATTCCTATGTATTAATTATATAATATAAACCCTTTTACATTCCATTACATCGGTGACATGATAACGTCACTCGTGTGTACGACGGACTACGGGCTCATAAAGCGATGGTTTTCATTTTCTCCAATGCATCACATGGAAGAAAATATCGAAAACTTTAATAAATAGATTTGATAAAAATGACATAAAAATTATATTAATGACACATTAACAATGTTTATAATATAATATATGATTTTTATTCTTACATTTTCGCTAACAGAAAGATGATAACATCGTTCATGAAAGTGTTGACTAATGCATTCATGAAATGATGCGACTCCCTCTTTTAATCACCACACCACATGGATTATATGTATAATTATATTTAAATAAAAAATATTTTTATGTCATTCCATGTACTATACATGATGTAATATTCACACTGATAATGGTAAACATATATCAAGCTAATACAAGAGAACACCAATGTTCTATTGTTAATTTAATCTTTACATATTTGAGAATAACTAAGTATGTGTTCTGGATATATGGAGGAGGTGGTGAATAATTCATTAGGGGTTCCATTTATGATAGTTTTCAAATATAACAAAATGATCTAAAGTATCAGTTTGGATATTTTTATAGTTTCAATGGAGGAGTTGTGAGTTGTAATATTTCAAAAAATATATTATTTGAAAATTTTATTGTGGATTTCATATATATAGTGGATTATGACATAGGAAATGAAGCTATCAAGATAAGAAGATTTTTCTAGGATGTTGATGTTTTAACTAGAAGTAAAGACCATATCACATTATATTTGGATAATACTATAAGAGTGGATCTTATAAAATAAACAAGGTTTCAATAATAGATAATACACATACTCTAAAAGTATCACCACTTGAAGGATTTTAATAAAATGTTTTTGTTGAAATAAGCATAGTTTCTATAGAAGAAGATGTAAAGTACCCCTTAACTAAATCATTATCTCATAAAAACCATGAGTATCATGTGAGAGCAAGTGAACTAAAGGTTATTAGTAGTTGGCTCAAGTTCAAGTGGGAATCTATAGGAGTTGGTTCCCTAGAACCAACATTAGTGTACTTTATGATAACATATACTCATTGTTTTTAATATTAATAACCCCATTGTCACATAATAATTTTTCTTAAATGAGACATAGTGTGTGATAATTTCGTAAGAGTATTTGTCACACTGAAAGGTCAAAGAAGCTCCCTACTGTGATGACAAACCAAGATATCTATGATAGTATTCATGAAATATTTTTTCTATAGTTGGATAATTTTATTTGAGGGAACAAATAAAATAGGAAATTAGGTGTTTATATTAAAATGAATTTGAGAAACCTTTTCAGATTGTACACTCATGGTAATTTACAGCATCAGTGATTATAATAACAAGATCCTCTAGTAAGAAATCGAAATTTATATATTTCATTAGATATTCTAATATATGGATGTTTTTATTGTACCCTATACTTTGGGATTATTATTGGTATTTTTTACTAGTATACTTTTATGTGTTTATGAAAACCATGTTGAAATAATTTTGTGGTGAATTAGGATGTGTTGGGTGCATTATGATTAATATTTTATTAATGAATTAAGTGAAATAGAATATTTCCCTTCTATTCTTTAAAAAAAATATATCTCCATCCCTTTTATTGCAATGATATTACCTAAATAAATCTATGTACATGGTGTTTAGTAATCATGTTAAAATTTCATAAACATAAAAAAAGAGGCATTGAGCATAAGGGTTGATGGAATTTTCATGAAACCATATTTATTAGAGATGTCATGATTAAGGGATTATATTATGAAGTAACAATCCATATAAGGATTTATTTCTTTGAAATAATAAATTATTTATCTATGTGTGATTTATAATGTATCTAGATTATAACCAGGGACTTTATGCTACTTCACCTTATACCACAGGGAAAGAGTCCTAGTAGTTCATACACTATGTATATCCAGAACCTCAGTTAAATAATAATATTATTTTTTATTTAACAAATTTAATAAATATTTTCCTAACACATGGTATAATAATTATTCATAATTTCTTGATCACATGTATTCCATCACTAGTTAATTATGAGAACACTTTTGGAGGATAATTTCTAATAAATATTTATCTTCTATTTATTGAATATAATATTTATTTATTTATTGGTAAATAATGTAGTGATAGCTATTTTTAAAATAAATAGTAATTATTAAACTTATGATAAATATTTTGGAGGAATATAAGACATGGTTTAATAGTCTCATGAGAAATATTATATATTGAATATTATTCGAATAAAATAATATTTAATTTAATTCACAAGATTTTTGCATGTCCTGAATTAATAACATTATTGTTATAACAATAGACATGGGGTTTCAACGAAATTAAAAAATAATAAGGTAACATGTTGAGTTATTAATTTCTAACCATATTGGTATATTAATGCAATTATATTATTTTCTTAAGGGTTGTCATTTCATTTGTTGTTCAGAAAGGAATCTAGATAGAATTATCTCAAATCTCTACAGAGATACATCTCTAATAATGCTCTCAATAATAGAGGGTGATCATCATCCTCCATCACTCTCAAGTTAAGAGGTATTAAAGTGAACACTATATTTTATTATCAAGGTGATCAAATATGAACAGTGCAAGTGATTCGATCCATCATGCTAGAACCCATAAATTCCTATAGTGATGTTCTAAGGATAATGGAGCATGTTTGGATCAATATTGGATGGAATATGCACATTATTCCTTCAACTCAATAATATTATGATGTATAGATGTTGTGTGATTATTTGATGAAGAAACAATTCATTGTAATGTAGTTATTTAATTTTTTAAATTAAATATAAGTAAAGTGTGATGGACTTTTTTGGCTCCGACATTAAATCATAAATTTTCTATTTAATTTAATTACATTTATCGTAGTGTTTATTGTTGCAGTCTGGAATTACTTCCAGTGGACTATAATTGATACCGATCAGGCCACTCCTTGGGTGGCTACACCCCATGGGCGGGACACACCACCATCCCCAGTGGCAGCCATTCCCTCATGAAGCCCTTGGGCGGAGAGTCGTGCTTCATCCAACGCTCACATGTGAGAGTACCCAAGGATCGGATTCATTCCTACCTCCTTTCCCTCTGATACCAACTGTAGAGACCCGAAGCATGACGTATATGGACATTACATTACTTTTGCGGAATACTTAATACATAACAAAAACAGACACACAAGGACCGTAATAGTTTACTATCTTTGGAAACATGGAACGTAATCTTCTAATCATGGTGAAAGATCTTCAACATCTCCCATAAAGATCTTCCACTTTTTTTTCCTTACCTAAAAGATTACTTTTAATCCTGGGGGAAAATAAAACATAAAAAGGGTGAGCTCAAATTCTCAGTAAAAGTAAGCATGGATAAAATAAAACATACCATATACATTTGAACATAAAAACATGAACATAATGTTTAAACATCAAAAGCTTGAGAAATGACATAAAACATGGAAGTACATAAGGCATAGATCATAAAGAAACATTAAGAATGATAAAATAGCATGGGAATAAAACATGTAATTGTGGCATCCATTAAGCACATGTAATGATTTCCATAGCATCCAAGGCATTGCTGCCAAGACCATCTTAGTGGACAAAGTCCCTTTCTGAATCTAGTTCACTCCTCGTTCTTGTCCTGTATTATTGAACCGGTTTAACTTGCCGTTCCAGCCATGTCTATATCATGAGATATAAATCTTTACCCAATGCATTGGAGGGAGATATAGGTCCCACCCATCTCATAATGAAATCATTCTTTCGTGTTCCACAAAATCATAAATCATACATCATAGGATAACCCGTGTAATAAAATGGGATTCTTAAACATCATGCCATCAAAACATAATCAATAAACATTTGATATCATTTCATAATAATAAAATTTTAACCATTTAAAACATAGAGACATTTTACTTGAAACATACACATATGAAATAATGTCATCTTAGATGGAAAATAGTTTTGACAAAACACTTGAAATGAATTCTTGAGGAAAATATCATTTCATCTTTAAAATCATTTTCTTTTCACAAAATTCCATTCAATTTTAAAAGATAAGGGTTTTGTTGAAAATAATCATGAAATATTTTAGAGGAATCTTCTTGAAAATGAGGTGTTATGAAACCGTAAAAATCCGTTCACGCCTTATAAGTTAAAAATAACATTCTCCTCGTACTTTTGTCGGAAAAGTCAAAAAGTACCTTATATGGTAACCAAAGGAAATATTCCATTCATATAATGTGGAAAAAAGTCAATAAAGGGTAACAATGACTTTAAACATTCATGGAATAATGGTAAACATTTTATGAAACATTTTTAGAAAACATGGTCATGGATGATAAACGTAACCCCAGTAAATACTTACGTATAAGTAATCTCGGATAAAAATGAGATTGATAATTTATCCCTTACCTTAGGTCTGATATGCTTCGTACGTATCCAAAACTCCTATATAATGATTTAAATAATGTAATTGACTTATTAAAGAATCATATTCATTGTTATTATATCATATATGGTTCACTTATGACTTTATATTACCCGTTCTTTTTTAAATTCATGTTAAAGTAGCGTTTTGGATAAAATCGTTTCATTTCTCGTTCGTGTTTTAACTTTTAATTATTCATATGATTACTTAGATCATGATTATTTACATCCAGAATGTAAAACATGATTTATATATAATATATATTCAGAATATATATATATAATGGATCGATAAATGGAAAGAAAGACGTCGTTCATAGAGACGGTAGGTCGTACGTACGCATGAACGCTGTTTTCGTTTCCTTGTTGAATTGAATGGAATTAAGTAGATGAAAGAAATAAATATATACATAAATCCAGTAGCATTATTATGTCATATATTTCATCATTACTTATTATATATACTTTATAATCATTCTTGAATGGTTATCATGGAGAGTGAATCTCATCGCTTCGTGGAGACGGTATTCCGTACGTACGCACGAGCGATGATATCATTCCCATGATCGTTGAATTGTATTAAAGTGTATGTATAATATTATAGAATCAATATCACTTTAAAATAATCATATATATTAATAACTTTCACCATTATACCCATCCATGTAAGGTGGTGGTGGAAATTAGATTACACCGCAGCGTGGAGACGGTATTCCGTACGTACGCACGCGCGGTGATTTCGTTTTCCGTAGGATAGATAGATGGTGAAATATTCTTGTTTCGTACTTATAATAACATATCCATATATGAGTGATACTGATGTTATTACCTCATAATGAAACAACTAAAAAAGAATAAGTGGAAGAAGAAATAAAGTTGAAAGAATCGGTAACAGACATTACCTCTTCTTTGAAGCGCCTCTTTAAGACCTCCTCTTAGGGTACTAAAATTGGTCTTTGAAGAATACCAGGACCTATAGAATGTTTCTAGGGAAGTTGAGAAGAGAATTTGTCAGGGTTTGGCTGAGCTTGAAGGCTCAAAGTGGTGTGAGGAAGAGAGGGAGGAGGTTCCCTTTTATAAGGGAGGAGAGGGGAACCTTTGGAATAACTAAAAATATTATTTTATTATAAAGACATATTCAGTTTTTAATAGCTCCAAATTGAGTTATTTCGAAGATAAGGTGGTTATGGGTCGAAATCCTGTCATCCAATAGAATTTGGACAAGTTTAGTTTACTATTTTAACCTTATCATTTAGTTTTAACTTTAAGTTAGATAATTTTACTTTTACCGTGTCTTTTTTTGTTCTTACACTATAAGGTTAATAAACACACTATAACAAGCCAAAAGAACCCCAAGTTGTTTATTATTAATATATATAACCGTATCTAAGTCATTTGGCCGAACCTTAGATTTTTAGGAAAAAAATAACAATTAATAATATAATATTTGTTTTATAAACTATTTTATGTCAATTTTGACACAATTTAGTAATTTATTTTTGTGAAAATTATAACAGAATTATTAATTCGAAAAAAGTTAATTAAATCAATACTAAAATTTCATATTAACCTATAAAATTAGTTTAATTCATAAAAGTCTCAAATTACATTTATTTGGGTATTTATAACCTCAATTATGTCAATATTTCATTAAAAAGATAATTACTGCATCATCTTTGTGTCATAAATAAATTAACTTATTTAAAGTCTAAAAATTACAAATAAAATATAATTATGTAGGAAATCTTTTTATCTTTATAATTAATATTTATAGTCTAATTTATCTTATGTGTAACCCCATATTAAAAATGATTTATTTATTAAACATTGATTTTAACTATTTTAACCCTTCTTTAAATAAATTGATAATAAATGTCCTAATCTAATCCAAGTGGGCCCAAATGCTCATATATTATTCCTAAGATTGTTTTCGGTCTAATTACACTTATCCAATAGAATTAGGAAATGTGTTAGGGTAATAATAATATCATTTTTACCCTTAATTGCCCTATTTACTTTTAACCATGGTAAAAAAAAGTAAAAAGTTACTATTCACCAAAAATTATTTTCATCTCATTAAACCACATTTTAGTCCTTGATATTAACCATGTATCTCGGATTTTCTAAATTCTACTTAGAGAAGCGGTAAAATTAAGTTTTATGAAAAAATAAGTTTTTTTAACAACCACTTAGTGGTTTCACTATTCATTAAAAAATGAAAGTTTCCAGAAAAATACCAAAAATTAGGCCTAAGCTCTATTTGATATTATGAATTCAAAAATGATGTTTATTTTACCAAATTCAAAACATACTAGTTACATTAACTAATTTAAAAATTAATTCCCGTCGTCAAAACAAATAGCATGTTTTTAAAAAATATTAACTTCAAAAGATTGACACTTGTTTATGTCTGGTTTAAATGTGAAATTACATCCAATGACCATCATTGTATTAACTTGTAAAAATATATTCTAAATATACTTTAAAACCACTCAAATTAATAACTTATCACTATTAATTATTTCGATTAAAAAAGTTGTTTTTAATTAAAATTTAGTAATTTTCACTATTCATCAGAATATGAAAGTTATCCGAAAAGTACCAAAATTTCACCGTAATCTAATTTTGATATTATGAATCCAAAAATGAAGTCCATTTTGAAAAATAAAATTTACAAAACTTTAAAAATTGGTTATTACTATTCATAACGGCTAGTTTTAATAATATTTTAATAGCATATCGTTGTTTAGTGAAACTCGGTATTGCGTACTACACACGCTATCGAGGAAGGTCGTGATTGCGTGTAATGCAAGACAAGTCAAGGTTGCGTGTTGTGCAAGCTCTTTTTGGTGTAGCGTATAACATAAGACATTAATGAAATTAAAAAAATATTATTCATAAAATCTCGGGGTGTTACATTCTAACCCCCTTAAAATGAATTTCGCCCTCGAAATTCATCGAGGTTATAAATGGTTTACTACTCAAAATTTTCTTTAATATAAACCCACATCGTAAAAAGGAATACCAAAACCAATCTTTAAAAAACAAAAGTATGAAATGTAACGGTTACCCAAATAAACTAATCACTGGGTTTCCACATATGTGAAAATATGTATATGGAAGAAAAATCTAACCATCATGTTCTGATGGAGAGTGGTAGAGAACATGGCTATGGAAAATCCAACAATCACAAAGCCATAAATTTGTGATGATCTAAGGTACCATCTGATTCATTGGATATAAGAGCACTAGGACAACATTTATGGTTTTCAAGATCATTTCCCTAATGTTGGAATTAGAAGAAATACTTTCATGATTTAGGTACAGTCTCACTGTTGTTCGTTATTTGGACAATTTACACTTCAACTCTTAATGAAATGAAGCTGAATTTGTCATTCGTGATGTGTTAGCAGATCATGTGATAGAATGATGGGTCATTCCATTTGTCTCAAACAAAAGGTTATAAAAGTTATCAAAAAGACATAAGTCCATCTATAGTGAGATTAATCATATATGGTTCCTAAAATGGACTTATAATTCATATATCATACTGCTTAATATAATAGAACTAGTTTCTACTAAATAGGGACTTCATGTAGGCCAGTGGTAGACGATAAAGGCTAGTCGCACTTCGGTTGTGGGTTTGATTCCCACAGCCTTTTCTGACGCGATGGGCTGTCGGTCGTCCTACAGGTTGTCCTTTTTCTAAAACAACATTACTATAATATCCCATCAATAATATCGAAAAAATTTCCATCCTTAAACAATACTAACTGATGTCCAACATAATCCATTCCAATCTTTAGGCTTCTCAAAAATACTTCGGTCCAAGCTCATAGTATAAAGAAAATGATTACTTGAAATGTCATCAACCAAGCATGTGAATACCATCATTTATCCCCCATATATCTTGTTGGTCACATTCTAATCATGTGAATACCATAATCATGTATTCTCCTGAAAAATGAATACCCATTAAACCTTAGTGAAAACATGAATGCTGTCAAAAGTAAACTCTTTCCACATACCAAAATCCAAAAATTCTATATACTCAAACCATGATATAACCTTCTCTTTATATCAGTCATGAGCTCATGAATACTATCAAACATTTAATTTTCTCCTTATCCCTTCATTATGTGCCTATCATCTACTTTCCAAAAATATCTGAATAACCTTTCATGGTTACTGGTACCATTCATCATGCACTTTCAAAACATAAGGAAAGGCAACATTGTAACAATCCATAGATGTCTCTTTATTCCATAGTACCATGAGATTACTTATACAACATTACACTTGATAAATATGTAATCATTCCACTACCTTCTTAAACCATTGACCGAGCTTCAACAGTTCTTTCATCTCATATATCATTTGTAGTCTCTTCATCACCATCAAGATAAATACTACCCATACGACTGTACTGATTCTCTTCATGAGACTTTCCCTTAGGGAATTGGTTTGCATAATGCCCGTACATTCCACATTTAAAACCTTTAACCATTGTTGATGTCGTAGCAATACCATTATCCTCATCCCTGGTGTTAACTGAACCCTTTCCTTTCCACTTACTAGCTTTGTGTCCATCTTTTCCACACCCAAACCATCTTCCTGTTCCTTTGAAACATTCTCCTTGATCCCTCTTCCCACATGGTTTACATAGGGGAAATTTAACTTTCTTTCCTCTATGATCATCAAGAAACTCCATCTTTCTCTTATTAGCCGAGTCAGGAAACTTACCAAATTTGAGTTTACCGATCATATTATGAGATTTCGAATTTGGCATAATAATGATGTTTGGACTTCCAAATCCCATTTCATATGGTTTCTCATGAAAAATATCATTCCATTGTCCATCATATCCTCCATTATCGTGAATCATCTTGTTTCCATCCATTTTCTAAAACCCAAAAAGAATAGTGTGAGAGGAAAAAATCACGCTAGGGAAAACAGTATAATAAAGGGGGAGTACCTTCAATATCAAACATCTTGGGTTACCGTAATTCTAGTACTATAACCTATACTTATACTTAACCTTAGGGACATCCCTATACATACCTTAGAAATATCTCTAGGGATCTCACTAAAGTTCTTGCATCCTAGTTTCCAAAGGTTGACTAAACCTTTTCTCTAATACCAACATTAGCGTTCTGGAATTACTTCCAGTGGACTATAATTGATACCGATTAGGGCAATCCATGGGTGGCTACACCCCCTGGGCGGGAAAGACCACCATCCCTAGTGGCAGCCATTTCCTCATGAAGCCCTTGGGCGGAGAGCCATGCTTCGTCCAACGCTCACATGTGAGCATTCCCAAGGATCAGATTTATTCCTACATCCTTTGCCTCTGATACCAACTATGGATACCCAAAGCTTGACGTACATGGACATTACATTACTTTTTCGTAATACTTAATACATAAAAAAACAGACACACAAGGACCGTAATAGTTTAGTGTCTTTGGAAACTTGGAACGTAATCTTCTAATCGTGGTGAAAGATCTTCAACATCTCCCATAAAGATCATACACTTTTTTTTTCCTTGCCTAAAACCTTTCTTTTAGTCCTGGGGGAAAATAAAACATAAAAAGGGTGAGCTCAAATGCTTAGTAAGGGTAAGAATGGATAAAATAAACCATACCATATACATTTGATCATAAAAATAGGAACATAATGTTTAAACATCAAAAGCTTGAGAAATGGCATAAAACATGGATGTACGTAAGGCATAGATCATAAAGAAACATTGAGAATGATAAAATAGCATGGGAATAAAACATTTAATTGTGGCATCCATTAAGCACATGTAATTTTTTCCATAGTAGCCAAGGCATTGCTGCCAAGACCATCTTAGTGGACAAAGTCCCTTTCTGAATCGAGTTCACTCCTCATTCCAGTCCTGTATTACTGAACTGGTTTAACTTGCCATTTCATCCAGGTCTATCTCATGAGATATAAATATTTACCCAATGCATTGGAGGGAGATATAGGTCCCACCCATCTCATAATTAAATCATTCTTTCGTGTTCCCCAAAATCATAAATCATACACCATAGCAGAACCCATGTAATAAAATGGGATTCTTAGACATCATTCCATCATAACATAATCCATAAACATTTGATATCATTTCATCATAAGAAAATTGAAACCATTTAAATCATAGAGACATTTTACTTGAAACATACACATATGAAATAATGTCATCTTAGATGGAAAATAGTTTTGACAAAACACTTGAAATGAATTCTTGAGAAAAGTATCCTTTCTTCTTTAAAATCATTTTATTTTCACAAAATTCCATTCAATTTTAAAAGATAAGGGTTTTTTTGAAAATAATCATGCAATCTTGTAGAGGAAGATTCTTGAAAATGAGGCGTTATGAAACCGTAAAAATCCTTTCACGCCGTATAAGTTAAAAATAACATTCTCCTCATACTTTTGTCAGAAATTTCAAAAAGTACCTTATATGGTAACCAAAGGAAAGATTCCATTCATACAATGTGGTAAAAAGTCAATAAAGTGTAAAAATGACTTTAAACATTCATGGAATAATGGTAAACATTTTATTAAAGCATTTTTATAAAACATGGTCATGGATGATAAACGTAACCCCATTAAATACTTACGTATAAGCAATCTCGAATAAAAATGAGATTGAAAATTTATCCCTAACCTTAGGTCCGGTATACTTCATACGTATCCAAACCTCTTGTTTAATGATTTAAATAATGTCATTAACTTATTACAGAATCACATTCATTGTTATTATATCATATATGGTTCACTTATGACTTTATATTACCCGTTCTTTGGTAAATTCATGTTAAATTAGCGTTTTGGGTCTAATCGTTTCATTTGTCGTTCGTGTTTTAACTTTTAATTATTCATATGATTACTTAGATCATGATTACTTACATCTAGAATGTAAAACATGATTTATATATAATATATATTTAGAATATATATATAATGGATCGATAAATGGAAAGAAATACACCGTTCATGGAGACGGTTGGTCGTACGTACGCATGAACGCTGTTTTTGTTTCCTTATTGAATTGAATGGAATTAAGAAGATGAAATAAGTATATATATACATAAATGCAGTAGAATTATTATTTCATATATTTCATGATTACTTATTATATAAACTTAATAATCATTCTTGGATGGTTATCATGGATAGTGAATCTCATCGCGTCGTGGACACGGTATTCGGTACGTACGCACGAGCGATGATATCATTACCATGATGGTGGAATTGTATTAAAGTATATGTATAATATTAGAGAATAAATATCAATTTAAAATAATCATATATATTCATTACTTTCACCATTATACCCATCCATGTAAGGTGGTGGTGGAAATTAGATTACACCACGGCGTGGAGACGGTATTCTGTACGTACGCACGCGCGGTGATTTCGTTTTCCGTAGGATGGATAGATGGTTAAATATGGTTGTTTCACACTTATAATAACATATCAGTTTATGAGTGATACTTATTTTATTACCTCATAATGAAACAACTAAAAAAGAAGAGGTGGGAGAAGAAATAAAGTTGAAAAAATCGGTAATAGACATTACCTCTTCTTTGAAGTGCCTCTTTGAGACTTCCTCTTAGGGTACTAAAATTGGTCTTTGAAGAATACCAGGACCTCTATGATGTTTATAGGGAAGTGGAGAAGAGAATTTGGCAGGGGTTGTCTGATCTTGAAGGCTCAAAGTGGTGTGAGGAAGAGAGGGATGAGGTGCCCTTTTATAAGGGAGGAGAGGGGCACCTTTGGAATAACTAAAAATATTATTTTATTATAAAGTCATATTCGGTTTTTAGTAGCTCCAAATTGAGTTATTTAGAAGCTAAGGTGGGTATGGGTCGGAATCCTATCATCAAATAGAATTTGGACAAGTTTAGTTTACTATTTTAACCTTATCATTTAGTTTTAACTTTAAGTTAGATAATTATACTTTTACCGTGTCTTTTTGTGTTCTTACACTATAATGTTAATAAACTAACTATAAAAAGCCAAACGAACCCAAAGTTGTTTATTATTAAAATATACAACCTTATCTAAGTCATTTTTCCGAACCTTAGATTTTTAGGAATAAAATAACAATTAATAATATAATATTTGTTTTAAAAACTATTTTATGTCAATTTTGAAACTATTTAGTAATTTATTTTTTTAAAAATCATAACAGAAAGATTAATTCAAAAAAAGTTAATTAAATCAATACTAACATGTCATATTATCCTAGAAAATTATGGGAATTCCTAAAATTCTCAAATTACATTTATTTGGGTTTTTAAAACCTCAATTATGTCAATATTTCATTAATAAGATAATTACTGCATCATCTTTGTGTCATAAATAAATTAACTTATTTAAAGTATAAAAACTAAAAATAAAATATCATTATGTAGGAAATCTTTTTATCTTTATAATGAATATTTATAGTCTAATTTATCTTATGTATAACCCTATATTAAAAATGCATTAGTTATTAAACTTTGATTTTAACTATTTTAACCCTTCTTTAAATAAATTGATAATAAATGTCCTAATCTAATACAAGTGAGCCTAAATGGTCATATTTTATTCCAAAGTTGTTTTGGTCAAATTACACTTATCCAATAGAAGGAGAACATGTTTTAGGGTAATAATATTATTATTTTTACCCTCAATTACCCTATTTACTTTTAATCGTGGTAAAAAAAAGTAAAAAGTTACTATTCACCAAAAATTATTTTCATCTCATTGAACCACATTTTTAGTCCTTTATATTAACCGTGTCTCTCGGATTTTCGAAATTCTACACACAGAAGCGGTAAAATTAAATTTTATGAAAAATTCAGTTTTTTTAACTACCACTTAGGGGTTTCACTATTCATCAAAAAATGAAAGTTTCCAGAAAAATACAAAAAATTAGGCCTAAGATATATTTGATATTATGAATTCAAAAATTATGTTTATTTTACCAAATTCAAAACATATCAGTTACATTAACTAATTTAAAAATTAATTCTCGTCGTCAAAACCAATAGCGTGTTTTTAAAAGATAATAACTATCAAAAGATTGACAGTTGTTTATGTCTGGTTTAAATTTGAAATTACATCCAATAACCATCATTGTATTAACTTGTAAAAATATATTCTAAATATACTTTAAAACCACTCAAATTAATAATTTATAACTATTAATTATTTTGATTAAAAAAGTTGTTTTTAATTAAAATTTTGTAATTTTCACTATTCATCAGAATATGAAAGTAATCCAAAAAGTACCAAAATTTCACCGTAAGATAATTTCGATATTCCGAATCCAAAAATGAAGTCCATTTTGAAAAATAAAATTTAAAAAATTTCAAAAAGTGGTTATTACTATTCATAACGGCTAGTTTTAATAATATTTTAATAGCATATCATTGTTTAGTGAAACTCGGTATTGCGTACTACACACGCTATCGAGGAAGGTCGTGATTGCATGTAATGCAAGGCAAGTCAAGGATGCGTGTTGTGCAAGCTCCTTTTGGTGTAGCATATAACACAAGACATTAATGAAATTAAAAAAAAAAATTCATAAAATCTTGGGGTGTTACATTCTACCTCCCTTAAAATGAATTTGGCCCTTGAAATTCATCGGGGTTATAAATGGTTTACTACTCGAAAGTTTCTTTAATAGAAACCCACATCGTAAAAATGAATACCAAAACCAATCTTTAAAAAACAAAAGTGTGAAATGTAACGGTTACCCAAATAAACTAATCACTGGGTTTCCACATAGGTGAAAATATGGATATGGAAGAAAAATCTAACCATCATGTTCTGATTGAGAGTGGTAGAGAACATGGATATGGAAAAGCCAACAATCACAAAGCCATAAATTTGTGATGATCTAAGGTGCCATCTGATTCATTGGATATAAGAGCACTAGGACAACATTTTTGGTTTTCAAGATCATTTCCCTAAAGTTGGAATTAGAAGAAATACTTTCGTGATTTTGGTACAGTCTCACCGTTGGTCGTTATTTGGACAATTTACACTTCATCTCTTAAAGAAATGAAGTTGAATTTGTCATTCGTGATGTGTTAGCAGATCATTTGATAGAATAATGGGTCATTCCATCTGTCTCAAACAAAAGGTTATAAAAGTTATCAAAAATACATAATTCCATCTATAGTGAGATTAATAATATATGGTTCCTAAAATAGACTTGTACTTCATATATCATACTGCTTAATATAATAAAACTAGTTTTTACTAAATAGGGACTTCTTGTAGGCCAGCGGTAGACGATAAAGGCCAGTCGCACTTCGGTTGTGGGTTTGATTCCCATAGCTTTTTCTGACGCGATGGGCTGTCGGCCGTCCTGCAGGTTGTCCTTTTTCTAAAACTACATTAATATAACATCCCATCAATAATATCGCAAAAATATCCATCCTTAGACAATACTAACTTATGTCCAACATAATCCATTCCAATCTTTAGGCTTATCTAAAATACTTCGGTCCAAGATCATATTTTAAAGAAAACGATTACTTGAAATGTCATCAACCAAGCATGTGAATACCATCATTTATCCCTCATATACCTTGTTGGTCACATTCCAATCATGTGAATACCTTAATCATGTATTCTCCTGAAAAATTAATACCCATTAAACCTTAGTAAAAACATGAATGCTGTCAAAAGTTAACTCTTTCCACATACCAAAAACCAAAAATTCTATATACTCAAACCATGATATAACCTTCTCCTTATATCAGTCATGAGCTCATGAATACTATCAAACATTTAATTTTCTCCTTATCCCTTCATTATGCGCATATCATCTACTTTCCAAAAATATCTGAATAACCTTTCATGGTTACTGGTACCATTCATCATACACTTTCAAATCATAAGGAAGGACAACAGTGTAAAAATCCTTAGATGTCTCTTTATTCCATAGTACCATGAGATTACTTATACAACATTACACTTTATAAACATGTAATCATTCCACTACCTTCTTAAATAATTGACCGAGCTTCAACAATTCTTTCATCTCACATATCATTTGTAGTCTCTTGATCATCATCAACATAAATACTACCCATACGACTGTATTGATTCTCTTCATGAGACTTTCCCTTAGGGCATTGGTTTGCATAATGCCCGTACATTCCACATTTAAAACCATTAACCATTGTTGATGTCATAGCAATACCATTATCCTCATCCCTGGTGTTAATTGAACCCTTTCCTTTGCACTTACTGGCTTTGTGTCCTTCTTTTCCACACCCAAAGCATCTTCTAATTCCTTTGAAACATTCTCCTTGATGCCTCTTCCCACATGATTTACATAGGGGATATTGAACTTTCTTTCCTCTATGATCATCATGAAACTCCATCTTTCTCTTATTAGCCGAGTCAGAAAACTTACCAAATTTGAGTTTATTGATCATATTATGAGATTGCTGATTTGGCATAATAATGATGTTTGGACTTCCAAATCCCATTTCATTTGGTTGCTCATGAATAATATCATTCCATTGTCCATCATATCCTCCATTATCGTGAATCATCTTGTTTAGAGCCATTTTCTAAAACCCAAAAAGAATAGTGTGAGAGGCAAAAATCATGCTAGGGAAAACAATATAAGAAAGGGGGAGTTCCTTCAATATCTAACATCTTGGGTTACCGTAATTCTAGTACTATAACCTATACTTATACTTAACCTTAGGGACATCCCTAGACATACCTTAGAAATATCTCTAGGGATCTCAGAAAGTTCTCGCATCCTAGTTTCAAAAGGTTGACTAAACCTTTCCTCTGATACCAACTATAGCAGTTTGAAATTACTTCTAGTGGACTATAATTGATACCGATCAGGGCACTCCATGGGTGGCTACACCCCCTGGGCGGGACACACCACCATCCCCAGTGGAATCCATTTCCTCATGAAGCCCTTGGGCGGAGAGCCATGCTTCTTCCAATGCTCACATGTGAGAGTTCCCAAGGATCGGATTCATTCCTACCTCCTTTGCCTATGATACCAAATGTAGAGACCTGAAGATTGACGTACATGGACATTACATTACTTTTGCGGAATACTTAATAAATAACAAAAACAGACCCACAAGGACCGTAATATTTTAGTTTCTTTGGAAACATGGAACATAACCTTCTAATCGTGGTGAAAGATCTTCAACATCTCCCATAAGGATCTTCCACTTTTTGTTTCCTTACCTAAAACCTTTCTTTTAATCCTGGGGGAAAATAAAACATAAAAAGGGTGAGCTCATGCCCTATTTTCTCCATTACCACCTCACACAGTAGGGTATAATGATGGATATATTGTATATATAGGATATTTATTTAACAAAAATGAATTTAGCGTAATTATATCATATATATATATACCATTTTATTTTCCACTATAATGGGGATACGATAACGTCGTTCGTGTGTAGAATTGACATCCACCTCATAAATATTTGTGATTCATTTCCACAAATTCTTTACATGGAAAACAATATGGATAAATTTCATAAATATATATGATATAAATGAAATAATTATGATATTATTGAAATATTTACCAATCTTAAAATATAATATATCATTTTTATTCTTACCTTTTCACTCACTCAACGTAGATAACATCATTTATGTACGTGTAGACTACCACTTTATGTAGTGATGTGACTATCTATTTTCATAACTACAAGAAAAAGATGATATATATAAGTATATTTAATGAAATAATAATTTAATTATTCTATTATTAAAATTCAATAATGAAAATATATTTCTTTCCTACTATCATGATTATCATTGATAAATGGAAATGTTACTCCTCCATACGTATGGCCTACCATCTCAACGATTGTAACGTACTTTATTTATAAAAAAGATTTTCCATGATTATAATTAATAGAATAATTGATGTATAAATGTAATAATTATTTAATAAATATAATACTATAGATAATAAAACCATTATCAATGTAATAGGACTAAAAATAAAAAATCAAAACATATATGAACAACAAAGAGGTTATTACCAGAAACATGACTTTAGCATTTAATTATTAACAAAGAGGTAGTAAAAATACATAAGTAAACAATATATGATATGATATATTAAATTATTTCTTTTATATATATAAATAATATACTAATATTTATTATATTTGTTGTTTGAACATGTGCGAAGGAAGTCGAGACTCAATTTAAGGGATTTCTAGTCACTCTTTTATTTCAGGGAGACATACGAAAATTCACTAATAATTTATTTTATGTGGTGAATATATAGATCCTTTTCCATGATATATCATGAATAAAAAAAAATTCATTATATTTAATGTTTAATTTTATTTTATAATTAATTCGGGGGTAATAATTAAAAATATTTCTAAAGTAGTAAGGGATTTTGGTCTCAATTTTCCTTCTTTGAGACTTTTGTCATGTTATGTACCTCTCTTATTTTATGTGGTGTATATATAGACCCATTAAAGTGTAATATCATTAATTTATTTACACTCATGATTTTTTTAGTTTCAATTTAATGGTGTTCCTTCATGGGGATTATATTTTAAAGTTACCAATGTTCTTAATATTTTATGTCACAATATAATCATTTATTGGGATTATTTATGACCATATATTCAATGATAAAACTTTATGATAAATCTCTTAATAAACTCCTGAATTTTTTCTCCTCTGTTTATTTTGGAACTATACAATTTTTCCCATCAATTTCCGCTATTGATGTAATAAATAGTTCAGAATTAATTTTCTTAATAAAATTCATATTTTTAGTCAAAAACCCATTTTCTCCCAAAACCATGTTTTATAATGATGTTTTAAAAAATAATATTAGTATACATTAAATGATTTATTAAATACATTTTTACACATATTTTAATTTGTATAAAATGTTTTGAAATGAATATTCATGGCTTTTTCCTAAAAAAGTAACCATTTTAATTTTACTAAAATGTGAAATGAATCTATATTTAATTGTCCCTAATCAATTATTTCAACATTCTCTTACATAAATTAAAAGTTATATTCAGAGAAACTGTTTTCCTAAAGTTTTGGGAAACTTTTATATTTAAAATAATTTATTTCAAAATAAAAATGATTTTTATAATTTTATTGTTTCAAAAAGTTGTTTTTCAAGATAATGTCTATTTCCATCAAGAAATTTTTAAAATTATTCTTAAAGATTCCTTTATACGTTTTCAAAACTAAATTTCAATGAAAATGATATTCAAAATATTATATATGGTTTTTTTAGAAGTGGTTTTCAAAAAATGGGTATTTTCCTCAGGAAACCATCCTAGTTAATTTTATTTTGAAATCATTATCCATATAAGAAGATACCTTTTTATTTTTGTTATGATTTACTAAGGATATGGTACTAGTATACCATTCCTATTGTTTCCATAAATGGTATATTTTGATGATGAAAATCTATTTTTGAAACCTATTTCTCTTCCACGAGTTATACCATAATAAATGTTTTCTGTAACCCACTTCTTTTCATGGGTTCTAATATAATGAAATGATTAAATAATTATGAAACATATAATTTTTTAATAGGTTATGAAGTGATGAAAGTGTTTTGAAACCCATATATTTTCATGGTTTATGAAATGATGAATGTTTTATGATCATGGGGAATACATATATATGATTTTCATTATGTGATGGGTGGTATTTATATCTCCATCTAATGCACAGGGTAATGATTTATATATCATGAGTTGGACAATACTAGAACAGGTAGTGAACCCAATTAAATAATGAACTTTGTACACTTTTATGGTATTTAGAGTGAACCTTAACTACTATAATGGTTTGGGGAGTGAACCCATTTCACTATGATTTCCTTGGCAGTGTTCATTGACCACTATGGAAATGATTTTATATGCTTATGTGTATTACAAAATTTAATATCTTATGCTAGTGTAATGATCTTATGAATCATGTTCATTGATTTATTTATGATTCATGTCTTATGAACATCCAATATTTATGTCATGACATGAGATTATGATCTTTTATTTGTAGGGTATGATTTTCAAATGTCATGCTCATGTTTTGATACCCTTATCTTTGTATTATTCTTACATATCTCCTTTTTTTACACTTAATGATCATCTGAGCTCACCCTTTCTTATTTTTCCTCTCCATGGGATATGAATGAGGGTTTTAAGAAGGGTATGTTTTTAAATAATACTAAAGGGGAAGATATTTATGGGATATTCTAAAGATCTTTCACTAAATTTTATAATTGTTCACATATTCCCCCAAGGCACTAAACTCTTACAGTCAGCAGACCTTTGTTTTTTGTAATGTATTGTGTATTATTGTAAAAAGACGTGATATCCAAGTATATTAATATTGTGTTATTATAGTTGGTATGATAGGAAAGGTTTAGTTGATCTTTTGAAAATATGATGAAAAAATAGTAGGTTGATATATAGGAATATTTATAAGGATATAAGTAAGGATATGTTTAATGGTTATTATAAAAATGATTTAAAGTGTTGGAAATTGTCTAGGAATTTTGGTGAAGGATAAATCAAATGGTTTCTATGAAATTTCATCACTGTCTAGATACAACAAGTGGATAGTGATCTTGAACAGGGGCATCTACTGGTAATAACACTAAAAATAGTGCATTGAGTTGGACCTGATCATTAAATGGAGTGTGGAAATGGGCCTTGATCCACTTTTGGTTTGACACGCTAAAGGGATATTCATTTTAAATTTAAAAACATTTTATAAACCATCATGAATGATTTTAATAGATAATTTCCATGAATGAATGACATTTAGCCTAAGGATTTATAGATTGTAAAAAAAGGTGTCATCATTAAGACACCTTTTAATTTATTTATCATGATTATGTGGTTCCTTAATATGATTATTATTTCTCTCATTATTATTTTTAGTTTTAGTGAATGACATTAACTAGAAGAAATTGGGTTAACATTGAATGTGATATAAAATTTACTTATGAGCATCCAAATAAGATGATGACTGGAGTAAAGGATGTTGTGATTATTCCTACCCAGTTATCATGGATCATGATTAATAATGTGAACCTTAACTAACTCTCAGACACACAAAATAAGATAAGGATAGTGTTTTCTAAGAGTTTAGTTAGAGGAGAGAATTGAGGATAAAATATTCATTTTCCAAAATATTGAGTTTGTGGTAATAATCACTCAAGGGAAAGTAACAAATTAATTAAATATGTGTTAGGTGTGGAAAAGGACATAATGAAAGTAACATCAAAATAAAAATAAAAATTTTGTCTAAATAAATGGATAAGAATAATGTTATCCCTATGTTATCATCAACTATTGAATTTTATAAATGTGGAAAGTATGGGAATTATGAAAATATATGTCTTAAGGGGATATATCATGAAGAGAATTAGCCTGGTTATATGAGTAATATTTTTTCTATTAATAATGAAAAGACGTTGAATGACATGTTAAAGGAAAATGGTAGTAAGGAATAAGATAATGAAGTCTAGTAAATGGTTTTAGACGGAATTAGAATGATTGTGGTATTAATGTGTTTTAATTCAAGGATTATTTGATATGAATAATGAAATATATATAAGTATTATTCAGTATAAATTTTTAGTTATATATTTCAAAAATATGTTGAATGTTGTTCACTATCTAGAAAATTTATTTAATGGAAAAAGTGATATTTTGATAAAGGGTTAATAATAATTAATATGTTAATAATGTTGAGAAATGGGTTTTTAGTTGTGATAAATAGATTATTTATATGAATAAAGTAAATTTTGTTGTATTGTTGACCTAGGAATTGATTAATGATTTGTTGAAAAATTGGATTATGTTATCGTCAATGGATTTTACAGAATTATTGGATCTATAGAATATATTCAATAATATGGGGTTTTATTCAATTAATAAAAAGGCATGTATGTTTTCAATAATTATTTATAGTAATTTAGATTATTTTCATGTTTCAATATAATAAATTATAAAGGGATTAATATGTTTTATATGTTACAATTGAGATTTATATCCTGTTTTTTGGGGATTAATGATTAGTTAATTTTGTAAAAATAGTTACACTCTTTCTAATGATTAGGATTTTAATATTTTGGAAGGTTCATAATGAAAAAATTTATTAAATGGATTAAGTTGAACTCTATATGAGGCATTAAATATTAATGTATTACTTCACCATATGATTATTTATGCATATTGGATAACATATGCTAACCATTTTGTTCTGATGATGACTAAATATATATGGAATGAATTATAATTATATTTATGAACATTATGAAAAGTTAGTTCTTCAAGAAAAAAATATACCATTATTTACTAGAGTAAGAGATGATGTGGAAATTGACTAAAGTCAACTAATCGGTGAGATTGTGCTTATAAAATGGAATGAAATCAAGAAAGTATATATTTTTTTCAAAAATCTTCAACTTTAGAAATAGGATCTCGAAATAAAATGTTTTCCTATTATTATAATTTTTTGATATCAAGGAATTCTTTCATGCCTCTTTGGTTTATGGATTTTTGTTCATTAACTTTCACTTAAACATGTTCTCTATCACTCTCAATCAATATTTGGGTGTCAGTATATTCTTTTATATCCATTTTTTTACTTCAAACCCATTTACTCCAATTTGGAAACCTAGTATGCATTATTCCATATGACTTTTTCACATACCTTTCTATTTTTCAAGAAGATGTTTTATTATCCCTTTTTATGATGGGAGTTTCTATGAAAGATTTTTCAAATGTGGGAACTTTGTTATACAGAATTAATTTTGGGGGTGAAATTAATTTAAAGGGACGTAGAACGTAACACCGTGAATTTTTTTCAAAAAACATTTCAAATGAATTTAATATTTTTTAAATTTTTCATTACAAACAAAACTAACTTAATCTTTTGTTATAAGAAACACTTATTTAATATTACATCAAGTGTAACAGAGATTTTGTCTTACGTTATAAAAAACATGAATTTTGGCCTGCATTACACATAACAATGCATTTAAAGGAGATGTGTCATATTATTAATACATTATTAAATTATAGTTATCCCTTTTCTATTGGAATAGTCCTTACAAATATTATAAACCAAATTATAAAAGTATATATGCTATCAATATATATATATTGAATTCTTTGGTGAAAAATAATTTAAAACGAAAATAAAAAACCATTTCAAAATAAAAGAAAATATTTTTATAAAAATAATATAAAAAGACATGTTTTACCATAATAAATAAATAAATAAATTGTGAGTGATAATAATTAAATTTATATATTATATATTCAATAAAATAATTAACAATCATAATATGTGTTTTGTAGATAGAATATAAGAATCATACCAATTTTTTCCTTAAAATTCTATTTTTCAAAAAAAACGTTATCTCGCCATTTGGTACTCTAATTTTAAAACTAATTTTGTACAATTTTAGAAAAAAAATAAAAAATAATTTTACATTTCAAATCATAATATTCAAATTATCTAATGGAAATTTTTTTTATAATTTTATGAAAAAGTTTAATTTTCTGATAAATAGTGAAAAATACTGAATTTTAATTGAAAACATTCATTTCATTTAATTTATCTATAAAGTTAAAATATATATATGATATATATAAAAAATTATACATTTTTTGGAAATGTATCTTATATACCTTATTAATTTCCAATGCATTGGGGATGCGATAATGTCTTTTGTGTGTACCGCAAACTACTGCCTAGTGAAGCGATGTGATTCGTTTTTTCAAACGCTTTACAAGAAAGATAATAATGATAAATGTAATAAATATATATGATATAAACTATATAATAATTATATTAGTGACATATTTTTAAATTAAAAATTTTAATTAATTAGTGTATTTCTTATCTTTTCACTCAATGAAAGATGATAACATCATTCGTTATGTGTGGATTACCACCTTCACAAAGCGATCTGACTAACTCTTTTCATCACAACACATCATGGATGATATGTGAAAGCATATTCGAATAAATAATATTTTATTTATGTTATTATTATAATTATGGAAATATAAATTATTACTTACCTCCTTTTCATTATGATTTTTGAAAAATAGAAATGTTACTCATGCGTATGTACTTCATACCGTCATCATGATCTTTGCGTACTTCATTATTTAAAACCATCTTCCATGATTTGTATTAAAAACAAAATTGATGTGTAAATATGATAATTATTTTATGATTACGTTTTACTAAGATAATTTAACTATAATAAATTTTAAAGGACTCAAAAATAACAAATCAAAACATATATGAAAAATAAAAAGGTTATTATGAAAAACGTGACTTTAACATAGAATTGTTAATAAAAGGGTAATAAAAGGATATAATTATAAAATAAATGGTATGATATATATAATTATGGCTCTAAAATATATTTATAATAAAATTATATTTATTATATAATAGTTTTTAATGTGTATAATTGAATTGGACACTTAACGTTACGTATTTCTAGTCTCTCTTTTATTTCTGGTAGACATATCAAAATTTACCACTTGTTACTTTTTTTAGTTGTAAATAATTCCCAATTTAAATTTTATTTCAGTAATATAATTATTTCCACAATATTTAATTATTCATTATATGTTATTCTCTCTTTGTGCATACGATTTAAAAATTTGTAAAGTGGAAATGGATTTTTTGTCCCGATTTTCCTTCTTCGAGACTTATGTCATGTTATAAACTGATATTATTTTATGTGTTCTATATAAATCCCCCTTAACATGTAATATAATGAATTTATTTATCTTCGGGGTATTTTAATTTTTCTATAAGGACATTTTCTTATGTGTAATACATTTAAAATATTACAATGTTGATAAGAATTTATGTTGAAATCTCATCGTTTATCGAGACTATTTATGATTTTTTTCGATGAAGAAATCATATGATCCATATCTCTAGAAAAAAATTATTTTTCTTTTCCTATGGTTATTTCATAAGGATAAATTTTTTCCCTTCATTTTCCTCTCATTATGCACTCAAGATTTAAGAAAAAAACCATTTTTACAAAAACCGTTTCTCATCAAAAACCATGTTTTCTAAAACTATTTTCAAAAAAAAATTAGTAAACTAAAAATGATTTATTAAATTCATTATTACCAATATTTTACTTTTTATAAAAAAAATTAAATTAATCTTCATGTCATTTTCCAAAAAATACGTTTTTGGCTTTTACTAAATACATGAAGAGAATCTTTGTTTTTAACTTGCACAACATGAAAAGTATTTCCCATATTCATGATAGAATAATGATTTCAATATTCCCTTAAAAATTTGTTATTCATTTTTAAAGAATTTTTTTCCCATAATATTTATGAAACTTTTTTATTTTAAATAAATGATTTCATAAGGAAAAGGATTTTGAACTTTTTTTAAGTTTTAAAAAGTTATTTTCAAAGGAAAAGGGATATTTTCCTTAAGATATTTTTTAAATGATTTATAAATATTACATTATAAGTTTACAATGTTTATTTTCAAATAAAATTATTTCCAAAATATTTTATAAAGTTTAGTTTTAAAAACTTATTTTCAATTAATGGTTATTTTTCTCAAGAAATATTCTATGTAATATTTTTTAAGTCATTATCTATCGAATATGAAATTATTTGATATTAATAATGCTTCACTGGGGATATAATAAAAGGATGACATTATTATTTGTTCACTGAATGATTTATTTTTTTTATGAGAACGTGTTTATGAATCTCGTTTCTCCTCTATGGGTTATACCATTACAAAATTCATATGAAACCCACTTCTTGTAGTGGGTAATGATATGATGAAATTATTAAATGATTATGAAACCTATATCTTTTACACATGTTATGATATGATGAAATTTTTATGAAACCCATTTTATTTCATGGGTTACGACATGATAAATGTATTATGTTCTTACAGAACACATATGTATTATTTTAATTATGTTAATGGTGGTACCTATATTAAACTCCAATTCATTTGGTATGTATTTTTATCCCATGTGATATATAGGGCGGTAATGGGGAGTGAACATCATTCAGTAAGGGACTATGTCTACATTGCAGGTCTTGTGATTTTTTAGTGGTCTTGGAGGTCTTGGGATTGACCCTTGACTACATTAATGGTTTAGAGAGTGAACCCATCCCACTTTGATACCCAAGGTAGTGAGACTTGACTAATATGGAAGTGTATTTGTATGATTATTTTCATTCCAAAATTCCCTGCATTATTTCAATGTTATACTCTAATGGATTAAGATATTTTATTTACTTATGATTCATGTTTTATGAACTACCAATATTTATGTCATGAATCTATACTATGATCATTGATATGCATAGTATTATTTTCAAATATTATACACGTATTCTCATTCCCTTGTGTTCCTGTGAGGATTACTTATTTCCATTTTTACACTTACTTAACATATGATCTCACCATGTCCTATGTTTCCTTTCCCCAGTTTATGAGGAATGGTTTTAAGAATGCTATGATTTTGAAGTGTACTAAATGAGAATATCATTATGGGACATGCTGAAGATATCTTTTTTAATTAGAAGATTGTATTCCTTGTCGGAAAATATAATAAATTATTATGGTCTCTAGGTTTGTTTTTTTTGTAATATATTGAATATTCATATAAAAATATGTTAATCCATGTAAATTAATCCTTGTTATCTTTAGTTGGTATCATAGGAAAATTTTAGTTAGACATTATAAATTTATATGAGAAACCATTACTCACATACCTTGGAATATGTCTATGGATATTTCTATGGATATTTGTAGGTTTAAAGAGAAGGATAATTCTATGAATGAGTCCATTTATAGGAACTGGTCTTAGAATTTTTTAAGGGATAGAGAAAGTGGTTTACTATAAATTACATAATTTTATGGATATGAAATGTAAATGTGGATCTTGTACGAAGGTACCTTTGTGTAATAACTCTAAAATGGGTTCATTATGATAGACATGATCATCGCCTAGTGCATGACAATAGACCTTGATGCACACCTACTTTGACCCTCCTAGGGGATATTTTTTCGAAAATTCACAAACACTTTATAAACCATCATAAATCATTTAAATAGATAATGACCATAAAACCTAGATTTAGCTAAAGAGACATATATTGAAAAGATGGTGTCAGGATATAGACACTCTATAAGTGATTTTTGATGATTATGTGATTCCCCATTATTATTATCATTGGTCACACTTTACCTTTCATTTTTAGTCAATATAGGGAACTAGAATGAATTGGATTATCATTGAATATGACATAAGGTTTATTTATGAGCATACAATTGGGTTGATGACTAGAGTGAGGGATGATTTCACTATGCCAAATTAGTTATCACATAACATGATTAAAAATGTACACATTGACCAACTCTAGGACTCCCCAAAGAATATATGGATATTGTTTTCTTAGAGTGTAAGTAGTGGAGACCATGGAGGAAAGAAGCTTCAGTTTCATATAATCCAATAATATATGAAGAAACACCCAAGGTAATGCCTTAGGGGGGTTAGAATAAGTTTTGTGTGTCAAAAAGAAGGACACCGAGTGATTAATGATTTGTTGAAAAAGTGGTTTATGTCATCATTGGTTGAGTTTAAAGTATTATTGGATTTATGGAATATATTCAACAATATGTGGTTTTATTGACGGAATAAGAAAGCGTGTGTGTTTTCAATATGGTTTTACTGTAATTTAGGTAATGGTCATGTTCCAATATATTACATGATGAATTTATCCACGTGTTTTGTGTTTGAAAATTTATAGTTACTTCATTTTGTATGGAGGATTAATTATAAGATATTATTGGAAATTTAGTGACCTTATTTTTAATGTTTGGGACTTTAATATTTTGGATGGTTTATAAGGATAATAATTTACGAAATGGTTTAAGTTGAAATTTGGACTAGGATTTAGATATTAATGTATTCCTTCACCTTTTAAACATTTATGAATATTGGATAACTTGTACTAACAATTTTTTGTGATGATAAATAATGAATTGTCAATTTGTTTATGGATATTGGGATTTGTTAGTGTTTCAGGAAAAATAACATTCACCTTTACAACTTAGAGGAATATATGAAGTGGAAACTGATCAAGGAATAACTAATGGATTAGTTTTTTCTTATGAAATAGAATGTAATCAAGTATGTATATCATTTCGTGAAAATTAATTATCATTTCTAAAAGAATATTTAAATAAAAAAATTCCATTTACTGTCATTGTTTTTATATCAATGAACTTTTCGTGCATCTTGGGTTTATGAAGTTTAATATTTCTTATATTTTCATTAAAATTAACACTAATATAATATTTTGTTATATGAAATACTGATTTAATCTTATGTTACATGCCATATTAATTTCATCTTTTATTATAATAAACGTTGATTTTAGATTTTGTTACACACAACATAGAGTTTAATCAAAACATGTTATATTATTAAAATATTATAATATGATAGGTTTCACCTAGCCATTGAAATAGAGGGTATGAATATGATTAACTAATTTATGAAAATTTATGGTTTAAAAATATATATATAATGAATTGTGTAGTAACTAATTAATTAAAAATTAAAATAAAAACCATTTGAAAATTATGGGAATATTTTTGTGATAAACCATTTTTATGCAAAAAAAATATGTTTTCTCATAATAAATTAAAAAATAATTTAATGATTTTAATTAAATTTAGATTTTATATATCCAATAATCTCTTTAAAATTAATATTTTTTTTTCTACTCAAGAGATAATAATAAATCCATTTTATAGTTAATAAAAGTATTTTTCTAAAAAATGTATTGTTTCTTTTTTGAACACTTATTCTAAAAATATTTTTTTTTCACATTCAGAAAATTTAATTTTAAAAATAAAAAAATCATAACATAAAAATTTTCTTACGTTAAAATTTCTAGAATTTTCTGAAAAGATTAATTTTCTTATGATTATTGAAAAATACTTAATTTTAATTAAAAATATCTTTTCATTTATATTTTTTATAAAGCTGTATTATATTTACAATTTATTTTAAAGTAAAATAAGTTCAATTATATACCTATTAATAAAATTTAGTTCATTGGAATAAATTCCACATTAAAATTGGTTATATAAACATTGTAAAATGTCGAACATATTCTCTTTGAAACTCTATTATCTCATTATGCATATGAGAATAACTTTTAAATTAATATTTTCCACTTATGTGAATTAAATTTGAAAACAATATATTAAATATTTGGAATCATAATAATTTACATTATCATATAATCTCAAATTAATTTTTTTCCAAAATGAATATGGAACATAGTAAAAAATAATTACCATAGTTCAGGTCGAAATGGATTTATCGGGGGTTAAACCATAACGATAAGGGAAAAAATGAAAAAAAATAGGTTTAAAATATACTTTATGAAAATATATGGAAACAATGATTTATAATTCTCAATTTAATTTCATTTTTTATCCTTGTGACATGTGAAATAATGGGTACACCATTTTCTTTTCAAAAAATTACAAGTGTGTCACTCATCTTACTTATAAAAGACTACCCCATCAATTATCTTAGTAATGCCATTGTAAAATTTTTATTAGCAAATAAATTCCCAAATCACTTATAAAATTCCTTTCTATCATCCTATAATAATTATTTTGGTAGAAATCCGTCTTATGAGGGAATTTGGGGTAAACTTAATGAGCATATCCGAAGAAGAGGTAATGTTCTTCAACGAGCGTCGTAATGTTATTTCTTCCCCAACCTAATTAAATTCTTAACAATAAATTTTTTTATAATAAACACAGTATATACAACAAAATGAAATGTTTTTTTTGTCAAACTTATAACCTAAATCATCTCATTAATTCCATCAAATCAGTTCTAAAATCATCAATTGTTTGAACGATGGACTACCGCCTCTTGAACTAATGCCATTTTTTTCATTACCACCTATCACGGTTGGGAGTAAAAATGTTTATAAATTATATATATAATATTTATAAAATAATAATTTCTATTTATTAGTTATATCATATAAACCCTTTTACATTCAATCACTTTGGTGATATGATAACCTTGCTCGTGTGTATGGAATACTATGGCCTCACTAAGTGATGTTTTTCATTTTCTCTAACACATCACATTGAATAAAATATGGAAAAATTCAATAAATATATTTGATAAAAATGACATAAATAATATATTAATGACACGTTAACAATTTTAATAATATAATATATGATTTTCATTCTTTCATTTTAACTCACTGAAAGATGATAACGTCGTTCGTGAAAGTTTGGACTACCTCATTCATGAAACGATGTGACTCTCTCTTTTAATCACTACACCACATGGGTTATATGTATAAGTATATTTAAATAAAAATGTTTTATTTATGATATTATTATCAATATTTAAATATAAAATATTACTTAAATTCTTTCCATAATAATCATTGAAAAAATGAAATTTTATTCATGCATATGTACGACTTACTATCTCAATGATCATAAGGTACTTAATTTCTCAAAATCATCTTTAGTGATTTGTATTAAGAGTATAATGGAAGTATAAATATGATTATTATATAATAATTATTATTATTAATAATATAATGGAATCGTGATAAATTTAACATGACTAAAGATAAAAAATCAAAACATATTTGAAAAAAAAGTTGTTATAACCCGAAACATGATTTTAATAAGTAATTATTAATAAATGGGTAATAAAAGGACATAATTAAATCTTATATGGTAATATATATAATTATTGTTCTGAAATGTGTGTATAATAAAATATTATTGATTATAAATTTGTTTCTAACATGTAAAAAAGAATGTGAGGCTATTGGTAAGGGATTTATAGTCTCTCTTTTATTTCAGGGAGACATATTAAAATTCACCACTTGTTTCTTTTTTGTGAAGTATATATTTCCAATTTTATATTTCATATCATTAATACCATTATATTAATGGAATTTAATGTTTCATGTCATGTTATTATTTATTTTGTGTTACAATTAAAAGTATTACTAAAGCGGTAAGGGGTTTGTCTCAATTATCCTTTTTGAGTATTCTGTCATATTATGAACCTATGTAATTTTATAAGATATATATATAGACCATTTAACATGTAATATCATGAATTTTTTTATCATAAAGCTATTTTATGTCTCATTTAATTTTCTTCCTTCAATGGGATTATGTTTCAAATTTACCAAGTGGTAAAGATTTTATGTTACAATGACACTATTTATCAAGATAGTGTATGATTATGTTTTAAATGATAAAATATTATGATACATCTCTCAAGAAACAAATTAATTTTATTATACTATTTTTATGTCATTAGGATATATATTTTCCCGTCATTTTCCACTTTTTATGTACTTAATTATTCAAAAAGAATATTGTTATGAAAAATTATCTTTTTGGTCGACAATTATTTTTTCTTACAGAACCATGTTTTTTAAATTTTTTCAAATATGTTTTAAGTACACTCCAAATAATATTAAATAAATTTTTATCCATGTTTTTATTTTTAAAAATAAATTATGGAATATTCTTATCTTTTTCAAAAAAATCCACTTTGGATTTTATAGAAAATGAAAAAAAAATATAGTTTTAAACATTAAGGAAATGATTTGTATTTCCCATTGGCAAGGTCGAGCAATGATTTCACCATTTCCATTAATGTTTTCAAAAATATTATCAAAGAAATTTTTTTCCACAATTATTGTGAAAATATTATATTTTAAATAAATTATTTCTAAATTAAAAGTATTTTAAAAATTTTTTATGTTGTAAAAAAATTTCAAAGTGGAAATGATATTTTCTTCAAGAGATGTTTTAAATGTTTTTTAGTGATTTCTTTATCAATTTTTAAATTTCATTTTCACTAAATAGTATTTCAAGAATATTTTATAATGTTTGGTTTTATAAGATTATTTCCAAATAATTTTTATTTCCTTTAAGAAAAGTTCAAAGTGAATTTCCAATAAAAAATCATTCTTTATCTAGGATTACATCCTTTATGTTTACATAGGCTTCACTAGGGATATCATCTGGGGATTCCATTATTATTCATTCTATGAATATTTTATATTTATAATGAAATGGTATTTATGAAACCCATTTCTCCTCCCTAATAAAATAATAAAATTCTTATGAAACCTTCTTGTTTCTATTGGTTATGCTACGATGCAATGAAAAAATGATTTAGAAACCCCTCACTTTCCAATAGGTTATGATATGATGAAATGATTATGAAACCCATTTCATTTCATGGGTTAATAAGTTATGAATAGTTTATGACATTATGGAAGAGATATGTAGGATTTTAATTATATGGTGGGTGAGACATATATCTACCACCATTGCATTGAGTAAATATTTATATGTAATCTGATGAATAGTATGGGAATGGGGAGTGAAGCTAGTTTTCTAAAGGAAAATTACTACTATGATGTTCTTGGGAGTGAACCTTTACTACTATGATAGTTATGAGAGTGAACCCATTCCAATATTCTAGCCTTGGTAGTGAGACTTGACTACTATGTAATGGATTTTATATGCATATGTGTATGCCACAAATTCTTCTCCTATGCTAATGTTATGCTATCATGGATCATGTTATTTTATTTATGTATGACTAATGTCTATTGTACTACTAATATTTATTTTATTACTCAATATTATGATCTTTGATATATAGGGTATGATTTCAAAATGTTATTCTCAAGTTCTCAAACCTGGATGGTCTTGTTATGATTATGTAACTTTCTTGTTTACCTTAACTTATCATTTGAGATCACCCTTTCTTATGTTTCCTTTCTCCATGTGATGAATAAATTCTTTAAGTATATTTTGTTTTTCTGAATAGAACTAAATTGGAAGATCTTTATGGGGTACTTAGAATATCTTTAACCAAATAAAAATATTGTGACCCTAGTATCCAAAGACACTAAACTATTATTATCATCATGCATGTTTTATATATTTTAGATATTATTCTAGAAATATGACATATATATATATATATATGTGAATCTTGGTTTTATATCATGAATCAATCCTCTACAATAGAGTAGGAACTTCCTACCTCAATCATAATGTGAAACCATGCGCCCAGTTCCCTTAAAAGTCAACGGCCACCATGCATAGGGGGAATTACTCATCCAACCACTTTCTCAGAACAATAACTCATGATTTTCATTATAAATTCCTTTCTATATTCCTTGGCATTTTGTAAAAGATTCTCACATCATTAATAGATGCATTAACATAATCCCAAAAAGACTCATATGCAATGACCCAAAATTTAATCAATACAATTTTCTTTATTTTAATATTTTCCTACAGTATAAATATCATACACAACATAGAGAATCCAAAAAACTATTCTCATACATGAATAATGATACATCTGTAAGAAAATAAACCATTAATAATTCCAAATATTTTCTTTGGATATAATGTATAAAATAATATTTGAAAAAAACGAAATTTTGGATCTTTTCAATTAACCAGAATGACGGCACTCATTAATTTTTTTAAAAAATATAACATTTTTTTAATAATAAAATATTCATTTTGATGATGAAATTATTTATAACCTTTAGTGAAAATAGAAGTGAATGGAACGTGAATGGAATAAGAGTTATTTAAAAAAGTTGTGAATCCATGTGACTGTTGCAAATCTAGTTGTTGGAACTATAATACAGCCATTTGAATAGTAACATGACCACCAAAAGAGTAATAAAACCATTAATAATAGTAGTACAATAATTTTATTAGTAACCAAAACTACGTAATTTTAAAATAATTTTTAGGTATCTTATAAAATGATGATACGATATATTTAAACCATTGTAAAATTAATTAAATGTTTTCATAAAAAGGAAAAATTAAGTGAATGTATTTTTTTAATCAAAATTTTATAATAAATAGAATGACTAAAAATATAATTTATATAAAACGGATTTATAAATTAATATTATGTTTCTATGATGATAATATAATTTTATCAAACTATAAGTAATTTTTTTAATGGGCATAAAATTTATTACAATGATAAAATCATAATTTTTTCAATAAATGAGGATTTATTTAAACATTAAATTTATAATAATTATAAAATTATTTTCATAAACCGGATTCCATTTTTTAACATTTAACATTAAAAAATATTTGGTTAAATTTATTTTAATTTTCAAAATTATTTCAATTTTGGTGAATTTTGAAATACAATAATTTATGGTATTTAACATTATAAGACAAATATATGATTATTTTAGTATGGATCATGTAAGAAACCATTATATAGATCTCACATGCATGATTTATTATATATATTAATAATAATCAATACTTTTTATAGTTTTTATCCAAATTAATAAACTAATAAATATAATATTCAAGAACACACCACTTCTCCTCTTATAAATACTACCCCCACCACCCCTTCTTCTCACACCATAAAATCAATGAAGCTTTCAAAATCTATATAAAACCCTCTCCAATCCACTCTTTCCCATGTTTGGGTCCTTATTGTCTCACCAAAATACTAATTCCATGAGCCTTAAGGGGTCGTTTAAGGAAGTTATATTCAAGATGTAACATTCCAAAAATACCTCTTTTAATTTATTCTTCTTCTTTCCCCACAACTACAAAATAAGATATATAATAATTATTACAGTACCATTTATATAAATTAATTTAATATTTCTAATGGAAGAAATTATATCCACCCTTTTTCTCATCTCCACTTATTCAATGAAAAATGAAACCATTTTCCATATTAAGATGGTTAACCTCCTTCAAGGATGATAAGTTTTAATTTTCCACTAATTCCTTCATGGAAGGTCAAAATTCACTTATAATTAGTTAAAATGGACTAAATATGTATATTATATGTGGTTTCATATTCTAAAAAATTTTAATTTCCAAAACATTAAACCAAACAAATCTATTTTGAATTGGTCGTAAAAACCACAAAAATAAACTAAATATTTATCATTAACATTTAATTAAATGAATCATCCTCATGTTAGAAAAAAATGATATATGGAATAATTTAAAATTATATAAATCCATGAATAACATTTTATCTCACTTCTTTATTTTAATTTTCTTTTGATAATATCTTCTATTACTAAATATAAGGACCCGACCATGAAACGATGAATTGAATACTCTCGGAACAACAAAATTAAGCATTATAACTCATTGAAATGGTCATAAATGAAATTAATAAAATTATAATAAATAAAATATATATGAAAATGGTTATAAATTAATTAATTAATGAATAAAATTTTATTATCTATGTCATTAAGTCAAAGTTCAGAACACATTCGTACATAAGGTAATGGATCTCACTGAACCTCTCTATTTTATCTGGGTTAAGCTTTATCTCTCATTACACATTTTTTATCTTAATTATGGTTATATACATATTTGATATTTTGTATAATAGTGAAACACATATAAAAAATGTTTATTTAATCATTTAATTATTTGTAAATACACGTTTTAATAGTTTCCCTTCTCAATTAATCTCGATAAGAAAACCTGTTTAACAGAAACTTCTCCTTTTATTTCCCATTTTAAAGCATACTACATAAAATGTTTAAAGCCTCACATATCATCCAAAATCAACAATTTTATCTTGAAAACCCGATTTTTAATAATTTCTATTTTTATTGAAATAATTAATCATTTATCCTCTTTTAATACACTTTATTTTTTCCCTAAAACCATGCTTAAGTGGAGCATTTAAAAAGTAACCTAACCACTATATATCATGGTTTAAATTCAGGTATACATCCTTATTCATGATATATTATTATTTTTCCTTTATTAATGTAAAATAATGAATTAATCCCCTCTTTCATGAATACCATTGTGATACAAACATTGGTAGTTCCTTATGATAAGGCCATGAAACTCAATTCATTCCATATGTAATCCTCATGTTTATTCCATTTGATTTTTTTTGTGGAACATAAATGCATTTATAAGTTAGGATGGGTGCTCCTAGATAGTGGTCCAATGCATGGGGTAATGTTTTGTCTCATAATATTTTATATGTGGGATTAAGTTTTAAACCTAATCCATTATGGGACTCAATCCACTATGTAATATCATCTTAGAAGTTATCCTTGACTCATGTTTATTTCTTTCAATATATTAAGGCCACATTCCAATGTTTTCATGAGCCTATGATTCCATGTTCTATATTTTAGGCCTCTATATGTTTTTCATGATTTATTCCTTTTATTTTATCTTGTTATAATCTATGACTCATGTGTTGTGCTTCATTTCCAAGTTTATTCCCTTTCCCAGCTTTTTCGCCCACCCATTTTTTTATGTATTACCTAGTCATCCTAAGACTCTTGGACTTTCAATCCTTAGTTTCTATTTAAGGTATATTTAATCATAAAATCATGTAACAATGTTTGTAGAAGGATTAGGTCATTATAGTTGTAATAAGAGGATGGTCTTGTTATTTTGGGGATTAATACTATAAAACCATAGTGAGAACACTAGCTATAAGTCTAGGTATATGTCTAATTATATAAAAAAATACCCTAGACAACCAAGATTGAAACTTAGGGACCCATAATTTAGGATATACTTTACATTTATAATTTATTCCTTATAAGTTGACTATTTCCTTTTATATGACCATTATAAAAGTATTCAAACAGTAGATTTTTAATTTCTAAATATTATAGTTAATTGTGTGGAATGTTAGAACCAATTCTAATAACCATTGTTATAGGAAATGTGATGACTTCCCTGAAAAGATTTCTAACCGTATCGGAGATGGTCCTTGAAGCATCATGATAGTACTATCTCAACTGGGCCAAGTTATTAATAATAACTTGAATTGTGTTTAATTACCACTATATCTAAATAAATATCAAGTTGAAATAAAATAATTTATGTGAAAAAGTTGTCCAATAATTAGGGGATCTTATAATTACCTCATCTCAGATTAATAGATTAACTCTTTTAAGAGTATATTCACTATCTTAAAATTCTTAAGAGAAAATAAATTCATAGTGGTGTTCTATCGTTTTTATGGGGATTCTAATCAGTGGTGAACACTGAACAATGTCCAAAGAGGAAATTGATTCCATGGAATCCAAAATATTGAAGAAAATATTTTTCAATATATATTTCCCCCCAAATATTCTTATTAAAATGGATATGTATTTAATTCGACTAAATAAAAATGGATATGATTCTATTAGAGAATATAAAGAAAAATTTACATAGATTGTATGATATACTTATGGATTTTTCATGAACACAGAAATTAGTGTGGATCACTTCCTTAGTTCATTAATGTTGTTTCTACAAAAAGTCATAGAGATTCAAGAATTTTACAGCTATGAGGATATTTTATATTTTTCCCTTGTGGTTGAGATGTAAATGGTGACTCTCAGTGGTCACGTGGTCCTATAAATAAATATTGGAAGATAGAGTTTAATTTTGAAGGATAAATGCATAAATCTCAGCCTACTGTACATTTTTTCTATAGCATGGAACATCTGTATTATGGGTTTCAATTCCCTTAGCCATTGGCTCTTAGAGATAATAAAGTAAAATAACCTCCAAGGTAATAAGGAAGGAAAGACAATATCACTAGTACTATGGTGGATCCCGATAATAGTGTGGTGATAGGAATTATAGTTATTCATTCAATAATAGTGAACATAGTACTTAATTTTTTTCTATGAATTCTTTCATATCTAAAGAGTTTAGAAGAACTATTAAAACACCACATAAAACTTTAGGGGTTGAGTTATATATGAGAATAGAAAATAGGGATATTATTCCATGTTAAGAATATAACTATTCCTCAATCATCGTTTTTGGACTTAACCTCCTAGAAAATATTTTCTTACTTCCATTAGTGGAGTTTGATGTTATATTGGTAATGAATTGGTTATCTTTATATAAATTTGACACCAATTTATGGGAGAGGATGATAAATTTTCAGAACTTGATTCATCCTCTAATTCAATATAAATTTTATAAGGAGGATGAATTTCTTTTGGAATATTGTTCTCAATTATGGATACTATTTCCATATGATATATCATATCTTTATCAAAATATTGATATAATGGAGTGTATGATTCATAATTACATTCCCATTTAGGGGGACTATACTGATGTGTTCCGTAATTAATTTCCTAGCCTTTATCTTGACCGAGAGGTTGAGTTATCAATTTAACTTATAAAAATATCTCTACCCATATCCAATACACCATAAATGATGTCCACTATTGAGTTGGAATAATGGAATAATTAGTAACAAGATTTTCTGGAAAATTGTTTTATATGCTCGAGCGCTTCACTGTGGGGTGTGATATTCCTTATCATCAAGAATAAGGATGAATTAATGTGGTTATGTATTTATTATCAAGAACTATATGAAATTATGATAAAGATCACTTATCCCACATCATTAATATATTAATTACCCATTCATATTAAAGGAGAAAAGTTATTATCTAAAGTGGAACTTTGGTACAGATATCACCTACTAAAGTTGAAGAATGAAGATATACCTCAGAATGCCATTATAATGAGGTATATCAACTATAATTTCATAGGGCCTCCCTTCTGTATCACTAATTGTACATTTATATTAATGGACTAAATGAATAGTTCCTTCTAAATTACCTCAAAAAATTTGTGGTAGTATTTATAGATGATATTTTGATATTCTCAAAGTTAAAATAGGAGTTTGAGGAGAATTTTAATACTTTTCTAATGACCTGGAGAAGAGGGAATATATTTTCAAAGTATTGTAAATGTGATTTCTTGATGGATTATGTATCATTCTTGGTTCAAGATACCACTATCAAAGGAATTTATGTGGGACCTTTTAAGAAAATAGTTATTGAAAAGTGGGTTAGGATAGCATTTTTAATGGGTATACATAGTTTCTTTTTCCTATCAGGGTATTGCCAATTATTTTTTACGAACTTATAATTATTTTCAAACCTACTAACCATGTTTTCTTGGAAGGGGGTAAATATTTTCTAGACTGATGAATGTGAATACTTCTTTAATGACAAAGAAAATTCTTATCACTAAACTATTACATACACTACCTGATAGTGGGTAGCTAGTCTTGGTATCTTGTGATGCTTCAGAGAAGGTATTAGACTATATACTAATAAAAAATGAACAATTGATAGCTTATTCCACAAGGTAAAAAAAATTCATAAGAAAAACTATCCCACGCATGATATAGAGTTTGAAATTGGGATCTTCACATTGATAATATAGAATCATTGTCTATATGGGGAGAAGTGTGAGATATATATACTAATCACAAGAGCCTCAAATATATTTTTTTATAGAAGGAGATTTTGAATTACATCCATAGATTTAGGTTCTCCATCAAACCATGTATTATAAAGATATATTGGGATACCTACGATAACTGTTAGGGAGATAATATGAAGAAGGATGTCATAGAATATACATCAATGTGTATGTTATGTCAACAAGTGAAGAATGAAATAAAAACATCTAATGGAATAATAAAACCATTACCCATACCTATAAAGAAATTTGAAAACATCACCATGAAATTTTTCACTGGTCTTCCAAAGACATCCAAAGGAAATAATTCTATAAGGGTATTTTGGATCATTATACAAAAAACCTAACCTCATTGCAATTAGAGTGGAATTATCACTTGATCAAAATTCATGGATATACATCATAGAATTGGTGAGGTTGTATGGAGTACCACTATAATATGTAATAGATAGGGTTCTGAGATTCACCTCCAAGTTCTATTAGACTATCCAATATGCTCTAAATAATGATTTGAACTTTAGTATGTCTTCTGGCCCCCAAATTTATGGATAATCTAAGCAAAATAATTTTAAATTTGAAGACATGTTAAGAGTGTGCTCGAGGAACTTAAAAGGAGGATGGGACCAATATCTTCCTCAGTCAAATTTTCTTACAATAAAAGATTCCAATGAAGAATCCAAATTTCCCCATATGAATCCATTTATGATAAAATATGAAGGAAAACTACATTGTAGGTTGAATTTGGTGAACACAAGTTGTTGGGGCCTAAACTTTCTGAGAAAATATTAGAAATAGTTAATATCATTCAAAAATGCATTAGGGATTCTCAAAGTTGGTAGAATAACTATGATAATATTCACCTTTGGGAATTGGATTCTATGTTTGGAGATAACATATTCCTCTAAAAATTTCCATGGATAAGAGTCATGAGATTTGGGAAAAGGGAAAGTTAATTTTTAGGTAAATCATCCACATTAATATCCTTGATCGCATTGAAGCTATGACCTATCGACTAGCACTTCCAACAACCCTTTTTTAAGTGCAGGATGTATTACATGTATCCCTCTTAAGTAAGTATATACCATATCTCTCAAAATAAATGAATTCAAAGGATTTATATCTTGAAATGATCTCTCTTATGAGTATCACTTGGTGAAGATCATCGATCATATAGAAAATGTTCTATGTAATAAGATAACTCACCATATCAAGGTACAATGGAGAACCCATTTGAATGAGGAGGCAATAACGGAACCAGAGGAAGTGGTGAAACAGAAGTACCGACATATTTTTTCAACTTTGTATATAAAACAAAATTTCAAGGGTCAAATTTTGTAACGGGGGCAAGTTATGACCTATCATTTTATAACTCTAATTTTCCTTCATATAATTATGTCATGTAGTATAATGCACTTACACCGTATTAAAAAACAATCCAAAAATTATTATTATAAATTAAGAATGATACATTAATTCGAAAGTAATCAAATAAAAATTACAAATATTACAATGGGATAAACAATAGAGACTAAAATAAGTAATATATAAAAATTTGGATCTGCTTGATCCACCAAAATGACCGCACTCATGAACAATGTAGTTGAAATAAAACATAATGTTTATAATTAAATATTCATTTAGAAGATGAAAGTACATATAAGCATGAGAAAATATATATGTTAATGAATAATTATTTTAATAATAAGTATTTTTATAAATTATAGAGTCCATACGACTGTGAAAAATCAATCCTTTGGAATAGTATATTAACCATTAAAATAGTAACTACACCATTGGAATAGTAATCTAACCATTAGAAGTAGTAATCTGAATATTATAATAGTTACCTTAGCAATGGGAGTAAAAAAATATTGATATATCTGATTTAATTATTATATTGTATATTTAAAGCATGGTACAAAGAAATAAATGTTTTTAAAAAATGATAAATTATGTGTTTGTATTTTTTAAAATTGTAATTTTATAACAAATATAATGATTTAAAATTCATTTTATTTATATAAAATGGAATTATAATTATAATAATGTTTTATTTTAATGATAATATAATTTTATGAAACCATAAGTAATTTTTCAAATGGTTAAAAAATAAATTATAATAGTAAAATATATACTTTTTCTATAAATGAGGATTTTTTTATAATAAAATTATTAAAATTTAAAAAATTATTTGTCTAAAATAGATTCCATTTATTTAATATAAATTTTTATAAATGGTTGGGGTGATTTTTTTGTATTTTTTAAAAAATATTTGAATTTTGTGGATAGTGAAACGGAGTAATTTATGGTATTTAACAATGCAAGACAAAAACATGAATTGTTCAGTCATTGATGATGTAATAACCCATTAAATAAAACTTACATGGAAAATTTACCTTAAATAAAACAAGTAATCAATATTCATGATAGTCTTGATCCAAACTAATAAACTAATTAGTTTCATATTCAAAATCCCTCTCTCCCCCCCTTATAAATACACCCCTCACCAGCCCCTCTACTCACACCTTATAAGCCTGGAATCATTTGAAATATTTACCATACACTCACTACACAACACTTCCCCATTTCTATGTGCTACTGGAATCTCCAAATGGCCAAATACAAGTATCTTTTGGGATCCTTCTAGGAGATGACATTCAAGAGGTAATATTCTCAAACGACCTTTTTAATTTATTTCCTTATTCTATATTCCGCTCGCCGAATTCAACTAAAATAGCCTAAAAATTATATTAAAATGTATATAATAGAATTTAATATTTCTAATGTGATAACTTTTATCCACCCATTTTATTATCTCCTCTTATTCAAATAAAAAATAAACCATTTCCCAAATTATGTCATTTAACTACCTTCGGGGAAGATGAGTTTTAATTATTCCACTAATGTCATCTTTGAAGGTCTAAATTAACCTATTATTTTTTATAATGAACTAATTATTCATATTAAATTTTTATAAATTCTATAAATTATATATTTCTATAATATTAAATAAAATTAAATAAGTTTGACATGGTTGAAAAAACAACTAATATAAACTAAATATTTATCATTAACATTTTCTTAAATGAATCATCCATATGTTAGAAAAAAGTGATATAAGGGGCCATCTAAAAATATTGAATTTATTGAATACCATTTCATTTCACATATATATTCATTCCCATTTAAAAAGAACTTTCATAAGTATACACAAGTGATCGCACCCTGAAAAATGAAACAAACACTCTTAGAACAACAAAATCTAACTTTATATCACATCAAAATGGCCATAAATCAACTTAATAATATTATATTAAATTAAATATAAATTTAAATGTTTCTAAATTAAGAAATTAGTTAATGTATTTTTATTATCCAAGACATTAATTGTATGTGAAAAATTTATTCGTATATAGGGTAAGGGATCTCTCCAAACAACCCAATTTTCCAGGTATTGGTTTCTTGGTCATTACATTATCGTATCTATTAATTATTGTTATATAATTCTTATATATTCTGTATATATTTACAAAACACATAAAAAATTATGTATCTTTATTTAATGTGGAAATTCATATTTTAAAATGTTTACTTCTAAATTACTCTTGATAAGAAAACATGATTAAAGGGAACATCCTTGTTTTATTCCCCTTTTTAAGTACACATTATAAAATGGTTTAACATGCCCATATTTTCCAAAATTACATATTTTATCTTAAGAACACCATGTTATTTAATTTTTTGTTTTATGTAAATAATTATTTATTTATCCTCTTTCAATACTCTTTATTTTTTCCCTAAAACTATGCTAAAGTGGCACATTTTTAAAGTCACCTAACCAATATTTTTCATGTTTTAAATTTATTATGACATAATTATTTATGATATATGATTATTTTAAGAATATTAATGTATAAGAATTATTTAATTCTTTATTTCATATATTCCATTATGATACGCCCTTTTGTCATGCCTAAACACATGATTACGAAACACATTTATGTCCACTGGTAATCCTCATGTTTATGACTTATATTTGTTTTCTTTGTGTGAAAAAAATATGTAGGTAGATGTTATGATGTGTTTTCCAAAATATTCCACCAATTTATTGGGTAATGTTTTGTTTCATGATTATTAGGTATGGGATTAGGGGCTAACCTAATCCATTATGGTATCATGTCCACCATGTGATATCATCTTTGAATATAGCCTTGACTCATGTTTATGTCATGTCATATGTTAATTACAAATTCCTATATTTATATGATGTTATGATTTCATTTTCTTTATTTTAGGCCTCCATAGGTTTATTCATGATCCATGCCTTTTTTTTGTAATCATGTTATACCTTCTAACTCATGTGCTATGCTTCATTTCTGATTTTTTCCTTACTATGATTTTTTTCTCACTCCTTTTTTCTATGTATTCCTCATGTTATCCTCTATAGTTATATGATATCAAAGGGAGATATGATATCATTATTGAGATTAATATAAATATTTTTTATTCTAGTTTCATTTTATAAAATTATTTAACAATTCTTTCAATGTAGAATATGATTTTTTATGCTTGGTTTGTATTTTATGTATATTTATTCTAAAAATCATGTAATAATATGTGTAAAAGGTTTGGGACACTATATCAGGGCTTTTCTAAAACACCCAAACCACCAATCATGCCTCTTTTCTCATCTAAAAGAATCTTATCAAGATGTTCTAATGCTCATATTCTTGATAAAAAACCCTAATTCAAAAACTAACCCCCTATCTATATTGAAAATTAAAATTACCTCCCAAAATAAAAGACATAAAACTCAATTGGACATTAATAAATCTCAAAAATAGGGATTCTAATCCTTGGTAAGTATCCAATAGTTCTCTAGACACAACACAAACTCACCAAATTCATCAATTCATCGACGATCGACCACATTCCTCTCCACAATGTCGAATGTGATTTCATTGTGCAACTCCTAATATTAGGGTGCACTATTTAGCATATGTCAAGCCACCAGCCCACTACCAATGAAAATGATAATATTATTCTCAATGGAACTATCTATCCTGAGACATTATAGTTTATTAAACTAATTCATCTCTAAGAATATGGTGATCCACACCATAAGACTCTTTCTTTTAATGGCCGATTTTGAACCATGGTGCTCCCCATCATAAGAAATACATATCAAAAATAACCTTCCAATGCTCCACCTACCCACCGACAGCATTAAAAAAATTTATCCAAAGGAATTTTCCACTTGGTCACATCTAATTCCATAAAAGATCAATACTCAATCTTCCTCTGACCGATTTTTCTCAAAAATTCTTGGTTCAACACTTTGATGATCAATCTAAACTCCACCTAACTATATCATAATTATTTAAATACTAGCATCATAATAGTATCATCTAAGCCCCTATAATGAGGTTAAAACCAGAATAACAAGGTAATTCCATGGTTAGATCACCATTTTCTACTTAATTCATGAAGTTCTCACCACGATCATCAACACACCTTAGATTTGATTCATTCTCAGACCACACAATAACACCCTGAGGCAAATTCCAACACACCAACTCCTCCAAACACTGTATTTAAACTATGAATGTTTTTTTAAAATTGGGACCAAATATCAGTAGAAATTGCCACAAACCGCTATCCGGATTTTCTCCCAACACTCCACCAACCAATCTCACTACACCCATGACCCTTCTGACATTAATTTCATTCAGCTGTGACAAATTCAATGCAACCCATGATTACAGTATCTATATAATAACCCATAGAAGCAACTACTTGATCTCTGTAACAAATGATTCTCCTATTATATCACATAATGACCAGTCATAACCATCCCCCTCATAATTGAGCAACCCCACAATACACAATGATGACACATCCCCGACATACCAAAAAATAAAACTTCAATAGATAATGGTACACAACTCACCATATGGATTCACAGACATTGATCCCTAAATTCTAACCTAAATCGGTCCCAACACTACACCTCACTAACAGTTCCTTCCAAGGCACACACTTGGGTCGATTGTACCATAGTACCTTGATTCATTTTTATGAAACCTCCTACAACTAAGGGAAATACCTTGGCTCGTCATACCCCAAATTTACATGGATGTGAGGGTATCAACATAATACTACCACTGATGAATCATTTAAGTTTATCCAAAACATGAAAAACTCTTAGAAGACCCACACAAGGCCTATTCACTAATCTAAAACTCTACCATAATTGCGTGAAAGCAGTGCACACCTTCCCTTGAAAAATCATAAATTTTATTAAAAGTTATTCCAACAGTAACTCTCCTCCAAAGGGAAGATTGATCCCCAGAGAACCATCTCATAAGTTATTTCTTTTGATACTAAATGATATCAATTGAACCCAATAGTTGTACACCCCTGTTCAACCTAGTCACACACCTTGACCCACACTCTCTTGAGTTGTCTCTCATTAAACTTAAGATCATTTTCTCAACCCACTAAACATGCTCCACAACATGTCTGACTCACCCAATAGACAAATTTATCTCACTCATGACAAGGAAAACTGTATGATCACCCACCACATCAATGCCATTACAAAACCATGAATGTATTATCATGCTCCCACAGTACCACCTAAAAGTGTATCCAGAACCAAAAAAAAAAGGAATCCAAACAAATCATCCCCATTGACTATCCCTCAATACCAGAAGAACATAGTGTGCTTCAACATCCCAAATAACCAAGTCATTTCCGATGCCTTTTTTCATCTTACCAGTTTAGTTATGTAATGTTCTTCCAAGACTTTATATGGGAAACCACCATATATTTTATTATTGACACATTAATAAATAAAACCCATATCCACTTGGAAACACACTCAGACAATTCCTTAGGAATCAAAGGACGGTGTAGATGCACTGGTATCTATATATCCCTCACACAAGGGACCATACAGCCATCACCAGAGAACACATAACTATAAGATCCACATAACCTATCATATGAAAATAAATCATGAGTGAAACCATGATTTAGATTAGTATAATTCTCCCGATAATTTATATTGAAAATTTCAACATGAGTTGTTGTTCTCACTTTAAATATTTGAACATCCCTTTAGAAAAATTTTCATACACAAGCACCCATGTTTCAGGCGAGTCCTACGTACCAAATAAAATGAATGTACACAAACCTCATACGAATGGACTGAGATCCAAAACCATAAATAAAAACTTTTGATAAACTCATCATACTTAAGAAATTCCTTAATCATAACTGTAAAAGATAAGTAAATAAATTACATAACCATGGTAAAAAAGGACTTCATACTAGAATGGTGTTCATGATGAACCGGATTGGGGTCCATGTCAAGCTTTAATACATTCCCTGACCACCTATATACAATATCCTTATATAGTAATACAAAATAAGGCTCTGATACCATTTTTCAATGCCCTGACCCAGAATTCTCCTCGGATCTGGAGTTTCATGTGGCCTCAATAGGACATCCCTATATGCTAGAGGCTTTTGACTAGCAACAAGGACCGAAAACACATACAAGAGACATTGTTCTCCCAATAACAGTAACAAAATATTTTAACTAACTAAATAATAATCCATCATAATAATAATAGTACACTTAAATAAATAAAAAAATCTTTAATAAATGTTATGGGGAATCCACACAATCATAGAGACCCATGGTCTTGAAATACGCATCAATTAATCACCCACTTGGTGATCACAAGAAAAAAATAAACAAAAAAACAGACACATTTTCTCTACTTCCATCCTCATGGATCGTCAAAATATCCAATAGCCATCAGGCTAATCCATCTTGATCTGATAAACAACATGTTATTTGGAAAAAAAATAATACATAATGTCTGTATGTGCACCATAGTGACTGGGAATAGTGTGACCCTATAAATTATTATTTTATCAAAAATAACCACTAATATATTACTTTGTATGTGTGTGTACGCATGATAAAAATAAATATATATATAAAAATTAAATATGATTCATTGTACGCTGAACAGAATTCCAAAATATGTGGTGAGATTCCCACACCCATCAGGTCACTGTATACAAAATAGGACACCATGATGACCAATAACTATTGCTTCAGTTCCATACTAGAATCCTTTCATATCATGCTACACATTTTTTCTCACACCCGAAGGCTCGAGGTAGGGTTTTTTACATGTCTCGACCACTACTCCCTCAAAGTAGGGTCCCATACCAATCACCCTAACCAACCCCTCACACTAGGATGGTCACATATCCATTGATTGACCTCTACCTTCTCACATTAGTTAGGGTCCACCCATCTAATCCAACATCACATGCCGACCTCAACCACATATCACTCATGGAAATAAAATAATCTAACACTATATGCCTTATCATTCTAGATTCCATCTCAATCCTATCAGTTTATACATTGACCCTGTTAGGAAACATCCTACATCTCATCCCACTAATTGTGGTCTGACCACTCATATCTCACTCAGGGTAGATCATGGATGTCCTTTCTCACTCATTATGATGCTAAAAGGACTCAAGACACACCATCCCACTCATGGATACCCAATTCATCACTCAAAATTTGGAATCCATCTCACTCATGGTAGTATTTCTATTGATATATCACTCATTGTTGTATATGGATTCATGACCCATCACCCACACCAGAATCTATCACCTAACATGAGAAAACAACCACCACATTCATGAAAAAACACATAGGGCATAAATTCAACCACACAAGATCATGAGATAATCAAGTATCAAACTATACCTCAACCATCCCCTCATGTCAAGGAATATATTTTCATTCCCATCAAGGCATCTTCCAGGGTCCTAAAGACCTTTATAAGTATATTTTTATATATATTAACTCGCATTTGTCACCCCTTGGTGATCTCAGAGCATGTAGGCATGCCCCGACCCTGGTCTCATCAAGTAGGGTCTAATTTCAAATCAAAAGCACCTTGGAATCCTAATTCCAAACCCCCACACAATTCCCTTGATCCACACTAGTGTATCTTTTAACATCTCCTAAATTATATCTCTATATATATCACACATTGTAACCCCTTCTCTATAATAAATTCCAAATATTCCTAGAATATATTCTAACCATAAGAGGGAGTTCCTAGTCACTCACGAAATGTAAAACTATCTCACCAGTCATCACCTTGTCCCATGCTCCTTATACATGGTCACTACCCCTATAAACCCAACCTAGGTTTTCTAAATCACTACAAATACCCTGAGACAAAACAATTTCCACTGATCAACATATCTAATACTAAATACCTTTTCCAACATGAACTCAAGTTGATTTCAGCTCACCATTGTTACAGAGAGAATATAATATGAGTATAAGAGGTATGGAACAATTATACTTGTTCTACCCCAAACGTCTACCCCTAACACTTTGAAGGCATCTACACTCATGTATAAAAAAAATATGAAATTGTATCATAAGGTAAACATACCTTGATACTAGAGTTAACCTTTCATTGATCTCTATAGATCCTCATCCATGCCCACTGAGCCTCATCCATGCTCTTGGGAACATTTATAACACTAAAAGACAGGAATAATTAATTATAAATTATTATAATTAATTATTCAACATTAATTAAATAGGAATAAATTTTAAAAAAAACTTATTGTGCACACTCACCACACTAAAACCCCTTCTGATGGAGTACAGTCAACCTTTTGTGATGTTCTATAGACAAGACATAAGAATTCCCCATAATCCTTTCCATATTCCACCTTACACTATTGAAAAAAAACACCAAAAAACTTGCTGAAATTTCATAAATCAGAAGACATAAAATAGAAGATAATGGAGGGGATACATACCTAAATCAACTCTAAATACCAAAAATAACAATCCCCTAAAATTGGGGATCAGATGTGTTGAATAAAGCTAGAGGATCCATCCAAATATCCCTCCTCGAGAAACTATATTCTACGAAATCATGTTGGGGGATGATCCTAAAAATATGGGACTTCCCTGATTAATAAATGAACCCATGAGTCATCCATGACATGAACAGAAATTTCACGGTCTGAAGGGAACCTTCACCGTAAAAATTTATAGCAAAATTATTGGTTTTTAGAGGGAATAAATCCAAAAAATGGAGGAAACATTGACTCCGTGAATTGGGGAATGAAACCTCATTCCTATTTCCATTCATGTCATAAAGGCCACTAGGAAAAGGGGACCATCCTTTTCCATCTTCCATGACATCATTATAACTTGTGTCTCGGGGAAAAAACGCCCAACTACAACCCAACACAGCACAAACTTTTATAGTACAATAATTCCAACAAGGCCTATGTGCCTTTCTTTGACACCCATCCCAGTTCCAAAACTACAAATCAGGCCACATTCCTGCAAAAAACTATCTCTTGGAGATGTTCTTGAAGGTCCATTGTGATGTTTTTTTAAAAATATTTCTATTTGATGGAATATAATATTTTTTGTAAGAAAATGCTTTTTATACATCAAGTGAATGTTTTTCATTGAAATATTAATATTTTGTATGCAAAGAAGTTTATGGATTTTTTGATGAGAAATGTATTTTAAAAACTAGTGATTGGACACACAGGATCAGACCTAGTTCATTAGGGGTAGTTTTTATATAAAATTTATGTTATTTAAATAAAGAAAGTCTGAAATTGACCAATTCCTATGTTAGAAAAATTTTCTAAAAATTTATTGATGGGAAGTGAAAAAAAATTCCCTGAAAAACATGACAATTATTTACTATTATTTAAAGTATCTAAAATATCAGAAAGGAGATATGACATATGCATATGTTAGAAGAAGGAGTTACTGAAACCGGAACATCTGAGGGATAATGACACATACACATTAGATTTATTTTCTATTAGGAAGTCAATCAGACTAAAATGAGGAAGTAATTCAAGATTGGACTAAGCTGATGAAGAATATCATATTGGACTGATCTGAGGAAGAATGTCAGACTAGACTGACCTTGGAAAGAAATTCAAGATCAGACTAATCTGATGGAAAAATTCTTATAGGACTGAGATGGGGAAGAAAGTAATATTTTATTTATATGAGGATAAGATTAATATTGGACTAAGATAAGTAAGAAATTGAAATAATATTAATCTGAGGAAGAAAGAAAGACCAGACTATGCTTGGGGTGAAAGTTAAAGCATATTGAGATATGGAATAAAGTCAAATTAGAGTGAGCTATAGAAGAATGTATAATCGGATTGAGCTGAGGAAGATTGACATATTAGACTTAGATAAGTATGAAAGGCATGTATTATTGAAAATTTTTGATGGTCTGGTTTTTATAAACATTCAGTTTTGATTATTCTTTGATTATTCTATAATATTTTTTAATATTCAAGAGGTTTTGAGAAGGAACCAAAAGAGTTGGGTAGATTTTAAATAATCAAAGATAAAGTTTGAATATTATTGATATCCAGAGATATAAACATTTGGGTGAGTGGGAAAAATATTTCAATTTATTTCCTTTCAAATTTTAGGTATCCAATAAATAGATAGAATAATACATTCATAATTAGAAACTATTCAAGTGTTTGAAAACATGGACTTCTATAATGTTCATTTAAGAAATTATTTTTATACTAATATTTCATCATAAGATTAGAAAACTGAAATTACAATTTCATGGACTAAGGAAGATCATATTAATGATGATTGGTCTGGGTAGTTCAGTGTTTTTTGATGGGGAGAGTTTTTTATTGATTGAACAAGAAGTCTCTTCAATTGCAGAATTAGAAAAGGTGAATCGGACTAAGTATATCAACCAGCTTCAATCGGATTGAGTCTATCAACCCAATTATATGAAAATGAATTCATCATACTAAGGTCAATTTGACTCAAGGTCATCAGACCTGGTAACTCTTGTAGAGTAGATTTAAAAAAGACTCTATACTTTTGTTATGGATAATTGTTTTAAGAAAATATTGTAAACTGATGGGAGTCAGTAAAATCATTACTACTGGGAGAGAGAAGGTTTCGAATAGAATATGGAACAAGTTTTATTCAATTATTCATTATTGTGAATTCCAATTTACCCATGGGAGTAGCTATGGAAAGGATGTAGGTACTCTCTCTGATGTTAAACCTTGTAAATATGGTGTGCTTTTCTTCATTTCCTACTTTTTCATGCATGAGATTTTACTAAAATATGATATTGTTATGAAATTTAACATGTTTTAGAGGTTAAATTTCTAATATTTTTAAACATATAAAAATTTAACAATTGATTAAACCCCTACCCATTCTCAATTCTAATTAAATCCTTGGGAAATTCAATTAGTTTCAGGGGGAAGGTTCCCCTATTTAATCCTTACCATGGTAATCTCAATTTTTAAAAAAGTACTAAAATTCATACATTTTTTGGAAATTGTTATCATGGTCGAAAAAAAGAAATATTTCATATCTCATATCTCATGCCCAGTAAGTTGTTAATGTGGCTGAAATTGGTTTTCCACCTATTGAGAAATATTCTCTAATGATACAAGATAAATATTGAAGTTCATGGAAAGGATATAAATTCTATACTTATGTATATGTTAGAACATGTTTATATTAAGGTGATGGGTCTCAAAATTAAAAGAGTGTGTGAAAAAATTAGGATATTATTTTCCAAGGGAATACTAAAGTGAAGGAAAAAAGAAACAAATATGGTGTATTATATTGGAATAAATAAGAATGTGATTTTAAGAAACTATTAATGAATACTTCACTAGAGTAAATGAAATTTTTGAAACATAATAGGTTCTAGATACGTCTTGGAAGATTATATTATAGTGAAGACACTCATAAGTTATTTTCAAAACATGTTTGATCCTAAAATTTCATCTATATAAGATGAAAGTAATTTATATCTTGATGAAATGAATAACATTATTTTTTCGTTATGAAATTTGTAAATATTCAGTGTTCAAAAATAAAATCAAAGATGAAATTTATTTTAAATATATGATAAAGATGGAAATTCATGATGTTGAAGATGAAGATCCATTTGATATTGAAGATAAATATGGTCATGAGTTGAATGATAAAATCATGTCTCATATTTCCTAGAATTATATATGAAGAACGGAAAAGTATGAAGTTAAATTTACTATAAATATTTTTAACTGTGGTTGAATTAGGAATTTTATTGAATATCCCTAAGAAAAATGTGGGATAATATTGAGACGATTCTAATAAAAACCCATAATGGGAAAATTAGAATAAAAGTTATAAGTAATAAAATTCATCCCAAAAATATAAGAATAATTTTACCGAGATCAAGAAAATTATGTTGAGTAAGAAATCTGAATTAGAATCAATAGAAAACAATTATTCCGAAGATGAAAGTTTTGAAAAGGTTATAACATTCATTGGAAAAGTTGAGAAAATAGAAGAATCCTAAAACAGTAAATAATATGGAGGTGAGGAATCATATAGAGAGTATCATCTCAGAATAAAACTCATTATATATATTGAGAGAAAATTAACTCTCAAAAAATAAATCATAATATGAAATAATGACACTGGAAAACAATTAAAGGAGAAAAGATATATTTATAAAAGAATAAGAATACATCTAGGAGATGTTAAGTAACAATCATAGAATTTTTAACATGGAAATATGAATGGATATCTTATCAAGAATATTGTTTCTAAGAAATAAAAAGTTAAAAAGTATTAATAGAAAAAATTTGAGGTTGAAAGTAATTTAATATAGATGAAAAAAACTTCAAAAAATATTCATTATTAAAACCCGATACTTCCAAATTTTCTAAGAAATATCAAATCAAAATTCAAGTCATATCCTCAACCACAAAAAATAATGTTACATATTATTTTTCTAAACATTCAACTTATGAAAAACGTGTTTCAAAATCTAGGAGTGAGAAGGGTCTTAAAAAATCAATAATAATCCCAAAATATGAAAACTACCTCCAAAATAATATGGTCAGACACCCATAATATATTATAGAAAAAATAATTTATCGACCTCAACAATGTTTCTAGAGTGAATGATTTAACTTCAATATAAAATCTTGATATTGTAGTTTTTTCTAAATCTATATAATTTAATGACGCATAGATTATAATTGTTAGTACAACATATATCTTCCTAGAAATAGGTATGAAGAGAGAGGATGCATAATGAGTAACATTACTATAAATCAGGGAATTGGAGGAGTAAAAAAATAGAAAATTTACAATGAAAAAACATATATGAATTTATAGATAAATAATATAGAATATGTGACTAGGAAATTTATCATGTATAAAAATATATGAGACTCCTTCTAGAGCAAGTTCCTTATAGTATAAAATAAAAGGATGTTGGGAAGAAGGAAGTTGAGAAAATGTCCTTTTTTGTTATGATAGCTTTTAAAGTAAGTAAAAAAGAATAAACCATGGATACTTGATTGTTTTTTCTTCACACGTGACAGATGATATAAAATTCTAGAATCATGTTGAAAATTATGATAGTGAACAATTTACTTTTTAAAATGATATTTCCTTGAAAATAAGTGCAATAGGAACTGAAAAGATAGAACCTCAAAATCATAAAACAAAATAATTTTTATGTGTTGATGGGATCAAACACAACTTACTCATTGTGACTCATCATTGTGATGATAGAAAATAAGTTTCACTATTGAAAAAATACAATTTAATATTGTTGTTTTTTCAATTTAGAGGTCGGTTTTTAACTGATGTCTGTAAAGGTGATGTAAGAAATATGGTTTTTAGAATTCGTCTTTTAAGAACTGATGCTGAAAAATATGTGATTTTTTTTACTGATCCAGTGTTGATTTCTCAATAAAAACCTACGTCAAAATTTAAGAAAATATATATAAATTTGAATATTAAAACCCAAAAATAATTAGAATCCCTATGATAGAAAAATAGTATATTTTAATCAAACAACATGTATCATGGATTTCAAATCTATAAAAACATATATACTTTTATCAAGTAAATAAAAAATTTATCAACACATTTTTAGTATAAATTAAAATTAAAGAAACATATCAGAAATTTACAACATGATCATTTTTTGTTATTGTTGAATCATTCATTGGATATCATTACATTCAAACATCTATTATAAAAAAAGAATTAGTTTTTAAACACATTTTATTAGAAAACTATATTACTAATCATAAATATATGAATATGCATACCTTAAATTGTAATCATACATAGAAAATAGTTCTAAAACAATGATTGAAGATGGTTAAGTTCATATTGTGTATAAGACTCTCTATCATTGAATTTCAAAATTAAAATTGAAGGGTATGAGATTAAAAAATAGAATAATATGACCAAAAATATAATATAATTAATATAACTAACCATATCAAATTCAGCAGTTACCCTAGTTGTGATTATCTCATACATGAATTATAGAAGTTATTAAAAAAATTATACATGTCCTTGTTTACAATGACATTGCGATTATAAAAAATTAACTTCATAATAAAAACCAATTTATATATCAAAAATAAGAATAATATATTATATAAAAAATAATTATCATTACTAGCCCATACTATATTCCATTTGGATTCTATATAGACATGTGAAATTGGTTAAATTTAATCAATGACCAACATTTTCATATATATTAACTAATAATACATGTATATACAATAAGAATTAAATATAATGAACTTATAAAAAAGAATAAATATTACTTGTTTAACAAGGTGGTACATTTTTTTATTAATACCACCTAGTAAAGAGAAATATCAACATATGGTGCATTCACTAGTTCAAAATACACCTAACATCCATGCCACCTAAAATACAAAAATATCGATATTAAGGACATTATAATGAACATTTGATCATAATTATTTTTGTGTTATTACTAATCGCGAAAGGGAAGAAACCAACACCTAATATCTATTTTTGATAATCTCTCTCTCACACACAAACACACACACACACACACACACATATATATATATATATGTGTGTGAAATTATATTATGATTTTTCATATAGTTTACATATGTGGAAATGAATTCTGGATCTATAAAACCATAATATCTTATGGTTTCATTTTTTATAAGAATATTGTGATGATATCTAATTATGAAATTAATATAGTTAGTAAATTTATATTATCCTTGATTAAAAAATTGAAATTTCAATTTACTTATATAGAAAACATCTGCAACGCAAGTACGCTCAGTTATTCCAAATCAATTAGATCCACGATATGTTTTCTAAATATTCTCAATGGATAGTCCTTTTCACATATATCAGATTTCATCCAAAACACATAGATATTACTCAAGGAATACGAAGCCTGATATAATCTTTCTATCTCATCACACATATCAGAATTATTTATAGTTGTTTATTCTTGAACCTTTTGGTTCATATGTGCCATTTATTTTGTTTCTAGATAATCCAATATATGATAAATGTTAGAAAAAATTGTAAATAATTTTCAATAAAATGTAATAAATATTTAAAATAACACTTGCCTCATATGAAATATAACAAAGAATGTCAAATGGCCAAATTATAAAATGACATAGAAAATCCCCATCTCTAGTAAGATCCTAAGTTGGAAATGGTAAGAGAGAAGTATTATCAATATTATCAAGTACTGATACTCTAACCTGAACCATCTTCATAGGCATGTGATGTACAGAATCCCCCAAAAAATAAATATTTCCCAACACTACAATATTTATATGAAGATCTCTGACATTAAACTCATAGTATAAGGTTGGGTCTGAGCGAGGAGGTAGGGGATCTGAGTAGGCAGGCTGGGCAGGATAGACAAGCTAGGAATGCTATACAAACTATTACTCTCTCATTAAATATTATAACATAGCCTATATAACTGATTTAATTTGATCTCCCATGGATGGTTTTGTATATTTATGGTTATATTTTTAAGGATTCAGTTTTTGGGTCTCCTGATTTCTCACTCTCATGACCAAAAAAATTAGAATAACACCCTCCTTACATCCTCATATGCAGTCGTGGTGTTCTGGCTTTCATAAAGCAGTGGCTAGGATGCCCATCCTACCATCAGGGATAAAAGGTCCCCATGTCCGTTACTCCTGAGGTTCATCCTGATATGTAAAAAAATTAAAATGTTATATTATTGTTTTTAATTTATAAAATAAAAAAATAATAAAAAAATAAATAACATTTACTTAAAATTTGTTCAACTACTTCCTTAGATTTCTTTATATAATACTTTTCATTTTTTTTCTTATTCATTCCCTTTTCAATTTTTCATGGTGAGTGGGGGGGATAAAGGACTGAACTATACCTCATCATAACCACAAGGGGAATGAGATCTTAGTTCTTCAAACTTTTCCTTAATCATTGTTTTCTCTAATAAATGATACCATCCATGAGATAAAGTATGAGGGTATACGTTCTGAAACTTGATGTCTTGATGGGATTTACTAGAGGACTCTTCCACAAAAATTAAACTAATATGTAAATAGGTATGTATATATGAAAATATAAAATATAATATAATCATCATATCAGAAAGGTTTCATAATGTCGGCTAGAAACAAATTTCTTTCATGTATCTATTTTATAAAATCATACTTGAGGCATGGGTTTTCATTTTTTCTCTTTACAAAAACATAATTTTTTTTAAATTTTTTTTTAAATCTCTCCATATAACTTCTTCCAAAGTAATATATCATTTTTTAATTTCTTTTCATTCTTTAAAATTTAATATCCTCTATAATTTAATAATATAAAAATTAGTCATTTATAATATATAATTTTTCAAAAAATAAGATAAAATAAATCAATTGAGATACTATTTTTCCCTCCAAGATCTCATATTTTACAATCCTATCGATGAACTTCAAATGAGGATATAAAATTCAAATACTTCAATTTCTCTTCATGGAGATATAGTTGATAAATTGTGTTACATTGGCCAAGTTCCATTATTATTAACATGAAAAGTAATATTTTATCTCTCATCTCCATGAGAAAGTTACAGCTTTTGGTAAATGTGTAATTCCATGTTTACTAACTCAAAAAAAAATATAGAAGGTAAACAATTAAATGTATACAGTGCTTCTAAAATGATAGGAACATTTATAAATTTCTTTATCAAATTGTTTTTAAATAATACAGTTTTTACACATGTAATTTTGAAAAGAAAAATAATGTAAATAATAAACAGAATAATTAGGATATAAATTTAGTGTCTTCCCATATACAATCATCATGATAATTTCATACTGTATACACTATGTCTCTATTAATAGTCATTGTTACTCAAAAAATTTATAATTGATGAAGAATCCTCATATAAATCAATAACATCATCTTCAATATCATAAAAATGGAATATTTTTCCTTTCAAAATGACTTACCACTGATCATTTGATGGATCAATCACATAAAATATTTATTTTTAATATGTTCCCAAGATAAAACGTTCTTATTTTCAACTAAAAATTTCAAGTCAACCAGTTTAAACCCATATTCATCATATTTAACACCACTATTTCTTGAAACCCAATTACACTTAAACACAATGAATAAAAATTTAATATAATCATTTTTACATACGTATTAAAGAACTCCAAAATATGGAGTTGATGCTAAAATTGGGTTTTTTTCTTTGGAAATCAAAAAATACAGTGCTTCAGCGATGGCCATTTCCCCACTATATTGAACGGTGTTCTTGTTATCCATATTTTTTTGGAAAAATATATACTCATTAATATCAAAACCTAACCAAGTGACCACATTAAGAAATCCACCTACCGACGATTTAAATGTTTCTGATGTAGATATATCTAGGATTACATCCTCTTTAAACCATGAAACAACTGTATTTTTTGGATCAATCATCAAACATCCTCCATTCTTAATTTATTTTTTGATATCTTAAATTTAATTCATCAATATGAGTTTATATATATGACTGAACCTCATGTGTGTTGTTCATAATTTATTAATGTGCCTCTATCACTTCATCACATTGAAATAAAATGACCATTAAGCATCAAATCCCTCTACCTTCACCATCATTTGTCATATATCAGGATATAGGGAGACCAATAATCCACACTTTATACAAATAATTAATAAAAAATCAATCACCTCTTCTGATACATATTTTTTTAACAATAAAGTCCTTTGGTCGATAAGGATTTTTAACATATCCCTTCAAAATTATCATATATATTTCAAAAGGACACATCCATCATAAATAAACAAGCCCACAAATTCTTATCTCACACACAAAATGAATCACCATGTGAACCATTATATCAAAAAACATAGATGGGAAACACGTTTCCAGTTGCAGAATAACAAGATCAATATCATTCTCCAACACATCTATCAAATATGGATTGACATATTTGATACAAATGGATTTGAAAAAATTACATAACCTGATTATATAATTGCATACATATGTCGGCAATATATCACACAAGTTCAACTAGTATAACTTGTTGCATAATTACATGAAAATAATGAGATTTTATACCTATTAATTTTCAATCCTTCAATGACACCAAATTCTTTACATTTGAATAATAATCACTGGGTACATTAATACCATGTTTATATCGACAAAAAATAAACTTCTCGATCTTAAATAATGTTTGAAAATCCATAGGTAAATATGTTCGGTTTTCATTCATAGTGGGAGAAAACTCTAAATGTATTCCAAATAATATCATGTCTAATATAGAATCGGATCCATTTATTTTCCTTACTTTTATGTCTAACTATGTTCCAATAAGAATTTCACATATATTTTTCTCAATAGGTAAAAAATCAATGTTATGTATTAAATATAAAAATCTCCAATAAGATAGTTTGAAAAAGATAGATTGTTTCTTCCATTTAGTTTTTTGAAGACCAGAACTTCTTTTCTTTCCAAATTTTGGATAAATATTTTTCTCTTTATCGTAATATTCCTCAACTAGTGATGGTCATGGGGGAAGATTGGATTCTTGTAAACCATTGAATTCTTTTTTCAATCTACGGTAAGGATGATTAATTGGAAAAAATATTTGATGTCCCAAGTACACTGTCATTATTCCATTATGAAATTGATAATATGAACTCTCTTCTTCAAAAATTGGTTATGATCTATGTCCCTCAACACATTATATACATACGTTTCCATATGGGGGAAATTCATTTATAGTGAACATTATCATAGAAGTAGGAAGAAAATACTCTTTTATATAGGTATTTAAAATACTATGGGAGTCAGGTGTTAATGTTTTATATTCCTTTTTATACAACACATAATCATTGGGGCAATCATATATCTTTTTATACACCAATCGCATTGAGAATAATATTTTCTTTACCTCGTAATTGGAATATGGAAGGACACTTCCTTTTGGAAGTAGCTCTTTTAAATTCTCAAGTACGTTATAGAGACAATTATCAATCCACCCATTTCATTCATTAAATTTAACTAATCTCAATACTAATAATAACACAATATATTTACTACAAATTAGGTATAATGGTTTCTCATAATCTCCATAAAATTGTTCAATAGTTGCTATTTTTCGATGGTTTCAACACCAAAATAATGAATTAATCCTTCAATGTGATCCTCTGATTCATTATGAATATTTTCATTAGCAATAGATGTTGAATTTTCAATTTATTCACCATGCTATATCTAACATGTATAATTAAGTCTAAAACCATAACAAATGAGATAATCCTTGAGTTCTATAGAGTTTAACTTTCTCATATTCAAACACATTACACATAGATATAAAATCAAATCTATGTTTTGAATATTTTGTTTAGAAGATTCCAATAAATCATAAACTCCTTTTAATATTCACTAATGGTTCTTTATAAATTTATCTAATTAATATCTATTTAAAACCCGATATCATAATATAATATTTCAATATATTAAAACATTAAAACCATTTAATATATATATTAAAAAATCAATTGTAAACATAAAAAAATTCAATATAAATGATTTTTAATCAAATAATATACATCAAATATGATTTAGAATAAAATAAAAACTAATATACGAGTAGAAAATCATGATTTTATAACTACTTGTATGTTTTTCAAAATATCATAATAGTGATTGAATAACATTTTCAAAGAAAATTACCATATAATTATATAAAATCACGTAGACCACAAATAAAAAATTATCACAATACTATTTATTAAGTCAAAATATCATTTAAACAATTCATTTCAACAATTCATATCATCATTATTAAGAAAATATCAAAAAAACAATAAACCAACTTCAAACCACATGATTTATGTTAATTTATTCACATACCACTATTTTTATCTTTTTCCTATTATAAATTCATCTACATTCATCACCATCGGCTAACTAACATCCAATTATCCTTGGTTATATAATATAATTAAATAGTACATTTATCTATAACGTCTCCAAGAATCCCATCATAATAGATCATGTTCAACCACTTTATCATAAAATATTCATCAAATCATTAATAAATATTCAACAAATATTAAAATGTCAAAACAAACATATGAAAGAATTATATTTTACATATCATTGCTTCAAAAAAACATTAATCAATATATATCATCATGACCATTTGATAATTTCATCAATTAAAAAAATTATCAAAAAAACATAAATAACAAAATTTATAAATAAGGATCAACTCCATACAAATAATTGATATAATACCTCAACAATATAACTAGATAATAAATAATTTTACATCAAAATTAAAAAAAAACTTATAATATTTGGATTTCACCATGGAAAATGGATCCCTAATTTTAATTTTCCCCTTCAATTTCATTGGAAGAACAAAAACTAAAATATCCAACAAAAATGTTTGTTGAAATGAAAAATAAACTATAAAAAAGAAATTAAATCAAAACATAGATGAATGGTTGGCTGGAAAATGGTTTCTGTAAAGAAAGAATTTTGTAGACGATAAAAATAATGACATAGGATGAAGAATCAAAGAAAAATATTATAATATATTGATAAATATAAAATAAAATAAACAAAAATCGTTGGTGTGATCATCGGGACATCGTCGGGCACATCGTGAGTTGAGAGAGGGTTTCAATGTTCTAAAAAAATAAGGGTTTTGTGATCCCGTGTTTTTTTTAAAATTTTAATGACGGTTTTCAGAAAAATGGATTCTGAATTTTTATTTCATTTATGGAATTGGTTTTCAGTAGACCCGACGCTGAAACGTTTTTTTTTTCATGACATCGGTTTTACTAAAAACCAACATGGAATTATTATTTTTTTATTTATGATGTTAGTTATTATAAAAAAAATGTAGTCCATAAATCAACTTGGGTGGTGTTTTTTGGCATGGGTTTTCAAAAAACTGATACTAAAACTCAAAATAAAAAAATTTGTTGTCAATTTTTGTTAAAACCAATTCTAAAAAGTTCCCACAAATACATTTTTCATAGGTTAATAAAAATAGACATTATATATTTGACATTGAATCCATAATTTCTACTAGTGCTGTTTTTAGAAAATATTATTGTATTATCAGATTTATTGAGGATGGAATAGTTATTAAAAAGCATAAAGAACAAGTGAAAACAGTTTTCAGATTGTATAACTTATCAACTAATGTTATATAAGTTCCCAAGATGAGAATAATTTCTGGAAATGAATACTTGACCATCATGGGATGAAAATCATGAACAGACATTCCAAATAAAATTTATTTGAGATTTTCTATAATTTAATGGAATAAAAGATTTTGTTTTTTTCAACTAATTAGAATGGGAAAATGAATAATAAAAGTCCTAAAAAATTATATATTCTATCTACCAAAGCTCTTAAGCTTATTCATTTTGATTTGTGTGGGTTGATGAGAACTCAATAAAAATGGGGATTTCTACTATATAACTTTCATTGAAGTTTTCACTCGGATAACTAACATCATGTTTATGAACCACAAGTCATAGGAAGTATAAATTTTTAGAATTTTAAACAGAGAAGTTGAGAGATAAATGGGGGTTTATATAAAGAAGCTGAGAACTTATAATGGAACAGAGTTCATGCATAATAATTGTGAAACATATATTATAAATAGTGGTATAAAACATCAGTATTATTCCCTTTACACTCCACAAAAAAATGTAGAATCCAAAAGGAAAAAATATAAGTTTGCTGGAAATGGGTAGAACCATGTAAGTACAATAATACTATCAATGTTCTATTGAAGAGAAGTTGTAAAAACTAAAATACATTTTGAGAACTTTTATTTTTTAGGCCGAAATCCAACACCACTAATTATGAAATGTATTATAACAAAAAAACATCACTGAAATATTTCATGGTTTTTGGATTTCCCTATTTTCTAAAAATAAAAAATCATGATCTCTAAAAATTTTATGAGAATGATGGAGAAGAAATTTTCATGGGATATTCACCAAACAGAAGAAGCTACAAGTGTTGGAATAAATATTTACAAAATTTCGTGTATTTTTATGATGTTAGAGTTATTGAAAATCCAAATTCCATAAAAAAGGTTATTAATAATTTTTAGGGAAAAAACTTAACATTCCTAATGAAAAGGAAAGTGAATCAAAATTGACTTATAAATATTTAGAGGAATTGTGTGATGAGGAAAGTGAAGATGGAAGGGAATTTTTGAAATTTTATACTTCAAAAAAATTTTGAGATTTATAATACTCTAGGGAATCATAAGGTTTCAGTTAATACAAGAAGAATGATTATATTAGAATATCATACATTAATCATTTTAAAAATTGTATCAGAATCAGTGTCAAAAGTAGTGAAAAGAAAAATAATGGTTTAATGCGATGAATGAAGAGCAAGATCAGATGGAGAAAATTAACTTACATGGAATTTTTCACTATCTAGAAAATGGAAATGACATTTTATGAAAATGGGTATATATAAACAAGTTAAATTTACATGGACAAGTTTCAAGAAACAAATCAATACTTGTTTTTAATGTTTAGGCATAAGTGAAAGGTGTGAATTTGGAAGAAAATATTCCCCTGTTGCAAGATTAGAAACTATTGGAATCTTTTTTGTAGTGACTCCATATAGAAATTATATTGTTCATCAGAAAGATGAAAATTTATCTTTTCTAAATTGTGAAATTTGTGAAGAATTTTTCATTGATAATCCTTGTAGATTTTTACTTGATGAACAAGAATGAAAATTTTTTAAATTGAAGAAATATTTTTATAGGTTGAAACAGGCTCCACATTATTAGTATTAAAAACATTAAATTTTTTTGAGAAGGTTGAATTTTTATCATGGAAAATTATGTAGAAACTTATATGTGAATATTTTTAACTTTGTAACCCTAATTTTAATTGCTTCTCTGGCTAATATAATTTTTTATGTGGATACAAAAAAGTTTTAAATATGTTTTTGAGGATGAAGAAGAATTTGTAAACAATGATGTCGATGAATTTTACTTTTTTCCTTTCTCTAGAAGTTGAACAAAAGGAAAACTACATTTTCTTATCTTATGAAAAGTATGACAACGAATTATTAAAAAATTTGTAATCGTAGAATCCAAAGAAGATTATTCTCCTATTTCAGTTGGAATAATGATTAGTAAAGATAAAACTGGGAATAGTGTGAATTAGAATTATTTTAAAAAAATTATTCAAAGTTTTCTTTATCTATCTGGTTAAAGAGATAATATTGTTTATGATGTAACGTATTGTGTTATATATCGAAGTGGTCTAAAAGAGTCTCATTTTTTTGAAGAAATGAAAATTTTAGATATGTTAAAGGAATAAATAACATTTGATTTTATATAAAATATGTTACGAAATGAATATTCATGGTTATATAGATGTTTATTGGGTAGTAGATAACAATGATTAAAAACAATATTCCGGAGGAAATTTTTTATTCAGAGAATTTTGTGTGAGTTATCACAGTAAGAAATAGAGTTCAATTACTTTGAGCACAATCGAATAAGAATATATTGAAACTACGCAAGATTGTACTCAAATATTTTGGATGAGAGTTCATTTTGAAGAATTTAAAGTTGAATTTAGCATACCATTGTAGATTATTTGTAATAATCAGAGTTCAATTGATCTTTCTAAAAATGTTTTCCAACATTGAAGATCAAAACATATTGTTATCAAATATCAATTTATGAAAGAAAAGGTTTCTAGTGGATATTTTTTTCTAGAATATGTTTCAATAGAATATCAAATTATTGATATATATTAAAAAATTAATGTTGAATGAAATATTTTTGGATTTTAGGTTACAAATACTTGTTTATCCTCTACCAAATACTTCCTAAACATCTGATAGAATTTTCCACATCGTGATTTTTATTTTTTTCACAAACAATGAGAATTTACATAACCTTATCCTAAAAGGGTAGAGAGAATTGCTTTAATTACATAAATGAATCTGAAGTCATGGTTTTCAAAAAAGGGGAAGATATAAATAAAATTTAGAGGAAAAGATAAAAGTGAGAGGTGTTTATCTGAACATTTACACAAAATTTCCTTGTCACAGATGGATGGAATTATTTCAAAAACATTGCTTTATATAGTAGTGCAGTGTAAGGACACTCTCTTTTGAGAAAGTATTGGTTTTGAAACAATTAAAATCATGAGTTATGAAAGAAAATATGTTTTTTATAAATATTTATTTGAAATATTTGTTATTAATAGTTTTCGAAAAATAAAACGGAGATATTAAAGATCCTTTGTGATATTTTTGTTTAAAAAATTATTTTTAGAAAAATAATATTTTTGTAAAGAATTTTCTTTTTAAATTAAGTGAAATTTATATTTCTGAAAGTATAAAATTCATTTTATAATATGCTTTGGGGTTTTTGAATGAATAACATGTTTTAAAAACTTGTGATTGGATACACTGGATCAGACCTAGTTCATTAGAGTATCAATTGGTATAAAATTCATATGTTGTTTAAATGATTAAAGTATGAAGTTTATGAAGATATAAGTTATAAAATTCTTCATTAAAATTGTTTATGTGAAGTTTTAGAACCTTTAAAAAAATCTAAAATTTCTTTTTTTGTATTTTAAAGACTATAAAATATCATCAATAAGTCATGATACAGTCACAAGTTTAAAGATGGAGTTGCAGAAACAAATGCATCAGAAGGATACAGAAAATTATACATCGAATTCAATTTCTATTAGAATGTCCATTGGACTGAGCAATGGAAGAAATTCAATATTATACCAATTTAAGTAAAAATTATGATTGGGAAGATCTAAAGAAGAAATTCATATGAAACTATGTAGAGGGAGAAATTCAGGAACATGTTGAGGCACAGAATAAAGTCAGATCATACTAATATGAGGTAGAAAGGCAGATTGGAAAAAAATAAATAAGAAAGATATATCAAAAAAAAGGAATAAATTAAAATCAAAATGATATGATGAAGAAATTAGGATCATACTGGGAAAAATAATAAATTCAGATCGAGCCGATATGAAGAATAAATTCAAATCAGAGTGAGTTGTGGAATGAAGTAAAATTGGATTGTGCTAAATAATAAAGTAATATTAGACTGAGTTGAGGATGAAATTAAGATCATAATAAATTGTTATATAGAAATGATTTTTTCAAAAATTTGGTTCTGATCTTTTCTTGAGAATTCAAGAAGAGTTTTGAATAACTGAGATATTTTGAGAAGACACCAGAAGAATTGAGAAGGGTTGAAATAGTCAGAGATGAATTTCAAATGTGAGTGATATTTAGAGATATGAAACTTTTTGTGACTGGGAAAAACATTGTTTCCCTACCTTTTCTATTCTAGGTCACGTATAAATATATATCACAATACATTAATAATTTGAAACTATCCACATGTGTGAAAAGGGGAAGTATTTTAGAGTTTCTGTAAGGGAGGATTTTTAAATTGATATCTCATCAGAAGATTAGAAAACTGAAAGTTATGTTAAATGTACCAAGGGAGATTTGACTGAGTAAGATTGTTCTAAGTATTTGAGTTTAGTTTTTAGGTCATTTGTAATTTTATTGATAAAATAAAAAGTTTTTTAAGGATTATATTGAGAAAATTTTAATCAAACTGAGTCTCTGAAACTGATTCAATCAGACTAAGAGTATCAGAATGAATCTATCGGACTAAGTTTATCATACTGAGAGCCCTTGGACTCAGGGTCATCAAACCTCGTGACTTTTCTAGATTAAATTGGAAAAAAAATATTTTTTTCAATCACATTTTTATAATAAAAAAATTGTAAACTGATGGGAGTCAGAATAATTATTCCTTTCAGTATATAGAATGTCTCAAATAGGTGTTGGAAAATTTTTATTCAATTCTCATTGACCCATGAGAGTGGTTATAGAAAGGATGAAGGTTCTCACACTGAGTTTGAACCTTTTAAATCTTGTGTTCTTTTCTTTCATTCCTAATGTCTCATGTGTTTTCACCGAATGATTATAAGTTCATGAACCTTAATAGGTTGTAGGAGTTAAGTTTCAAAATGTTTGAAACTTATAAAAATTAAAAAATTGATTCCCCCCCCCCCATTATTTGTAATTTAATAATTTGGAACATTGGTTCTGATGCTTGGATTCCCAGTATGATCCCCAATTCTAGAGGTAACCCACTCTCCGAGCTAAAATTTCAAATTCCCTCCCAAAATAACAACTTATAAATCTATGAGTCATTACATAGATACACCATGTAGTAGGGAGGTATTATGAATTCTTCTTAGATATCTTCCATATACTAATCATATGATAGTGGTATTGGAAGCATCGGTTTTAGTTAAATGATTAATTATTTTCTTTATTTCATGTTTATTTTTTCATTTACAAAATCATATTATTCTGGTATTGGGGTTTTAATAACTTAAGTTACATAAAAAAGTGTTATTAGACTCCCTTAAATCCTAGATTTGGTATCAAATATTCCCATGGAATTACATTTATGAATTAATGAGGTAAAATAAAGAAATAAAAATCACAAAAAACAATATGTTGAATTTTTTTATATGTTTTGTATCGTGGAATACGATATAATATATTATAATCTTTGACATAATTTGAGTATCTAATTCTATTCTATTTGTATTATATAATATATATATATATCATAAAATAAAATAGTATTGTCTCTATTTCTGATATATTTTGGTGCTCATATTTAATGTCTTAAGAAACATGATACGAGACATCTAACACAACTAAACCATTCAAAGTTAATAGATTTCACTTTGAACATTCTACTTCTAAAATTCACTATTCCTACATCTATTTTTACATGACACAAACCTTGTTTCCAAAGGAATGTGGTTACTATATCTTTTATAGTGATTTTTTAGTGGAATTTTTGTCAAGAGGATGGGAGGATGGTCTCATCATTCCCTTTGGGGTGAATTATTATTTACTCCATGACTCTCATATAGATTTAACAAATTTTCATGAATCTTTCACGAATCCCAGTGAAAGACTAGAAACCAAAATTAAAATAATTTGATTTAAATAATGTGTATATGTGAATATCTATATGTTTCAATGGTTATAAATTGATGGTACCATCTATAAATATTGTAATTCTCCATATTCCTTTAATTTATTAGTTATGTTATGGATTACGGCCACAATTTTAAGCACTATAGAGTTTTTATCTCTCTGAAGAGGTCTTAGATATTGTAGATTTGTGATTGGGCCCTTGAGAGGGTATTATAATATATTCCCATGATGGGAATCAAAGAACATGTAGTTTATTTCCACATAAAGTGAAATGTTGTTACATTTAAATTTATTTAAAAATGGCCATTATGGCACCTTTTAAGTTTATGAAATCATGGAAATCGTAAGATACATTTATAATCAAGTTTCCAAGACCTATCATTTATTGGGATTTAACCTAAAGGTGGTGTCATAAGTATCCTAGTTTATATGAATCAAATCCAACATAATATGGGATCCAAAATTTATATCCATGTGATGCGATCACACCATATAGTTTAACATCAAATGGTAATGAACGTTTTTGTTATAAAAGGGATGAAAATTATAAATTGAGTGGGATTATGCCTGAGTGTATTTATATGGTTTATCTTAAGGGGAATAATACCCTTTTAAGAATGAGGATCATAGGGGGAAAAGATCATTGGGTAGGGTGTTTCTCATAGGAAATATGGAAATTTTATGAAGATATGTATCACATTGAATAAGGCCCTTTTGGAACGATATTTCTTGAAGGGAATATAGACCATTGATAATTATTTCAGAAATGACAAGGCCATTGAGTATGATTTGGGACTTATTCCTATCATTCCATTAAGTATGCTACATCTAGTTAGTTGATGGTTGGAAATAATGATGATTGGATGGAAAAATTAATATGTCCTCATGGGAAAGTGATTGGATTTTACACATTTTTTTTCTATTACTTAGGAGCAATAGGAATGGAGTCTTCCCAAAGGTACCCACTCTGGTAGGTGACCTAATTAAAGGTGGTTTTTAAGGTATTACACCTATTTGGATGCCCATTACTGGACTTATTTTCTTCATTGATAAGCCGTAGTTATGAAATCATAAATGTGAACATGGATGGGGATTCTAATTATGGAGTAAAAAAATATGCATGTATTCTTAAGTGGACAAAGGTATCCAACTAAAAACATTTACATCCAAGATGACCATCATAATTCAGGTAAAGTTTCACTAATATCTTCATTTAAGGTATCCTCGTTATCATGGATATTGTAACTCCTCAAGTTTTTTTTGATATTTTTTCAAGTGAATTAATTTTAATTGAGGTATTTAAATTCATAGAGTGAAAAATTCCTTTCAAATTTCAGTGACTTGGTTTATGCTACATGTAACTATGGCTTGGCTTACCTTACACGCAACACTGAGTTTCAATGGAACATTTTTTGGTTGTGATTATTTAATAAGATAATAGTAACCTAGAAATTAAACATAGTAATATTAATACTAATAACTAATTTTAAAATAGTTATTATAATGGTTTTATATAAATGAAACATATTTATGATGAAATATATAATTTTTTATAAGGTCGTTATATGTTTAAAAATATTATTTTCTCAAATGAACTTCTTTTCATGTTCTACTGTGAAAAAAATAAAATTAATTTGAAACACTTTTGGGAATTTAATGTTATAAAATAAACTTTATTTTGGAATTTATAATTTCAAAATTATCGTAGGGAGAATTTTTGGGATTTTTTTGAAAAAATTCATTTTGGGACGAATTGTTGAAAATACTGAATTTTAATTCAAAACTATTTTTTCATCTATGTTATTTATAATGTTAAATTATATTTTAAATTTGTTTAAAATATTAATTATATCATATTTTTTCAATTAATAAAATTTAATACATTTAAACCAATTTCACATTAAAATTGGATATAACAATATAGCAAAATTTTGGTCATTTTTACTTTAAAACCCTACATTATCGTTCCATCTACGGGATTATATTTAAATTAACTTATAGGAATTATGTGTTTTGGAATTTATTAAAATTGTTTTTTTATTTTTAATAACAATAATTTATAAGACGTTCAACTATGTTTTTTACTATAAATATTAGTGAATGTGATTAAAATTAATTACAACAATTAAGAGAAGAATTAGCTTATTAAAAGACAAAACTATAAACTTAAGACCCAAAAAGATGTATAAAACAGTCCAAGATCCATTTTATAGAAATATTTAGACCCTATACTCCATTTTATATACTTTGGACCTTTATTTTATCCATTAAACATGGGAATAATGAGGGAGGAATTAGTTTTCCAAAAATTTACAAGAGTGCCACTCCTCCTCCACTATAAAAAGGCCTCCTCCGGTCCCACTTCATCACACCTCTCGAGCCACATAGGTTCATAAAAAATATGAACAATTAACTTCCCAAAATCCCTTCCATCCATCTTGATGCATACCTTTGGGAATAAAGAAATCCAAGGAATCCCTTTGGTGAAAACCAAAATTAGTTACCCAAAGAAGAGGTAACATCAATCACAAAGATCATTTATATTATTTTTATTATCCACCCATTTTACTCTACTTATTCATAAATTATAATAAAAATGTATCATCACAATACTGAGATGTTTTTATACTAATAATTTGACCTACACTAACACACACTTTTATCAAATGGGTAAAGAATATACTATTTATGTGAAAGGCGAACTATCGCCTCATGAAACGATGATTGTTCATTTTCCCTTTTCCAATATTCCTTATTGGTAATTTCAATGGACACACAATTTATATAAGATATATATCATACATATTATGTATTTATACTTATATAATTCTTTTACAACACATATCTTTAAACTTTCCATTTTGTGTAAATACGCTAATTTTATTGGAGGAAGTGTGGATTACCGCCCCCTCAAAGTGAAGTGATTTGTGAAAAATATACAGGGAATGTTTTAAATATATTTTTAGTAAAATTATATGATATATATGAAAAGATAATTATACATTAATTATATTATATACATATATGTCATTTTTATTATTTCTTTCAATACAACATTAAAACGTAAAAAACGTTCATGTGTACGTATGGCCAACAGTCTCCTGGAACGATGTATTTCATTTCATTGATATATAGTCTATAGATTATTATAATAACCAAATAATGAATATAAATAATATTTATATCATGGTTCACATTCTTTAAATAACTATATATGTATATGTACCAAAGATATAACAAATTAGGACACATGCGAAAAATAAAGTGAATATTATTAGTATAACCATAACATGAATTTAATAAAAATAATTTAATATAAAGACATAACTAACCATATTGGTATTAGATATAATAAAATGGTTATATAAAGGTTTTATAGATATTTTCATAAAAATTATATGATTTTTTTCATGGGGTTTATTTCTAAAAAGTTACCAATTTGGTAAGATATATTTTTCTCAATTTTCCTTCTTTGAGACTCATGTTCTGTTATGCACCAAAATTATTTTTTTGAGGTGAATGTAATTAAATTTTACATGTTATATCTTTAATATTATAATTTTCAGTATATTTTAGGCTATATTAAATTTTATTTACTTACATGTATAGTTTGATCCCATGTTATCTTATGGTAAGATATTGAGGACATAATCTCATCATTTATGAGCAGTATTTATGATAATTCTTTTATTGATGAAATATTAGGATTAATATCTCAAGAACACTATTGATATTACTTATCCTCTATTTCTTCAAGTTATCTACATGTATTAGTACCAATTTTCATTTCTTTAGTAATTTAAATATTTATGACAATGTTTTTAAGAAAAAACCGATTGTATATCTCCCTTTGGTCGAAAATCTATTTTATTTAAAACCCCTTGTTTTCCAAAATGTTTCGAAAAATGTTTTCAAAATTATTCTTGAAGATAGTTTTCAAGTAAAAGGTCTTTTTAAAAAAATATATTTTTTGAATCTTCCTTTATAATTTTTCAAATATATTTGAAAATAATAATTTTTTCAAAAAAAATTATGTTTTGAAATAATGTTTTTCAATTCAGAAAGGATTTTTTCATCATGAAATGTTTTTAATGATACTTTAAAATTATATACATATAATATGAAATCCATTTGTCTAACTCTGTCCTTTTTGGGGAAATGATTCAATGTTTCCATTCATATTCATTCTCTAAATGGTTTATATTTTTATGGAATGATATTTTTGAAACCATGTTTCTCTTTAATGAGTTATATTCTTTTGAAACCCTATTTTTTTCTTGAGTTATGTCTTTAATGAAATAATTATGAAACCTATATCTTTTCCAACATGTTTTGAAATGATTACATTTTTATGTCACCCATTTCATTTATGATATGATTGTTTATGGATTTTGGGCATATATATGTATGATTTCATTATGAGATGGGTGGGACATATATATCCATTCTATACATTGGGTAAATATTTATATCTCATGAAATAGACTAATATGGTTTTGAAGTGAACCTGGACTACTAATATTTCCATGGTAATGAACCATTATTAAAAAGATGGTATGAAGAGTGAAATATTACTGTTAAAATGGCCATTGGAGTGAACAATGACTACCAAGATGGTATAGGGAGTGAACACATGCTGTTAATATGTTCTTGGAAGCAATGCATTGACTTTTATGGATATCATTGTATATACTTATGTGTCTTCCAAAATTATATGTCTTATTTCTATGTTTTTTCCTGTAGGGATTATGTTCTTTATTTCTATATGATTCGTGTATTATGAACATACAACATTTATTCCTCAATTTATGTTTATGATATTTTATATGTTGGGTATGATCTTCTATTTTCAGGGTCATGTTCTCATTCAATTATACTTATTATTATGCTTAATTATCTCCCTTTTTTCCTTACTGAGATTCTAATCACACCTCTTTTTATGCTCCCATCCCTACCTTATTTATATATTTATTACATTTGACATTTCCAAGATATTTTCTAGTTAACAAGAACCTAATGGGAGATAATGTATCTCCCTTATGTACCGTTGTTTATGTTTTCATGTTTCCAAAGGCACTAGACTAATATGGTCTCTAGGCATTTGTTTGTATAATTTTTTAAGTATTCTTCCAAAGTAATGTAATGTTAATATATAAAAAGATAGGGTATCTATATTTTGTATTAGATAAAATGTTAAGTTAACCATTGGAATATAGGATGAGAAAACCTTATAAATAACTCTAAGGAAATTTCTTAAGCTCGTTCTAAGGATAAAGAACTGTATAAGAAAATTTCCTAGAATTTTGGTAAAGGAAAGTGTGAATGAAATCCTAAAAATACATTCTTTTCTTGATTATTCAAGTGAATGTGGCTCTGGAAAAGATGTGCCTAGGACTAACAACTCAGATATGGTGTTTCAGGCCTGACTCAACACAACCTAGTACATGAAAATGGGTCTTACTACACACCATGTTTGACACATCCAAGAGATATGCCTTGGAAATTCACAAACTCTACATGAACCATCATGAAGAATTTAAATAGGTGTTGTCTAGGAATAATCTAGGATAAAATTAAGGTGTCAAAAAAATAAGGTTTCATAAGTTATACTTCATATAAGTTACATTTCATGATTATGTGGTTCCCCATTATGGTAATTATTTCTTAATCCATGGTTTTGGTATTTGTTGATTATTGGAACCACAATTAATTGTGTTAATGGTGATTAAAATTGAAATTTAAATAATTTTCCTCCTAATAAACCAAATTCTATGAGAGTAGGATGAAAAATCTCATTATAGTGATCGTTCAAATTTCTCAAGATATTAATCATGTTGGAAATACAAATGAGAAAATGAGGGGAAAAAATTTTATTGAGTCTTCCAGGATTTAATGTCCACCATATTTTATAAAGTCTTATGATCCAGTTGTTGTTGAATAATGGATATATATTACTAAAAGGATATTCTCTTCTCTCTAGTGTTTAGATCATGGGAAAGTCAATTTTTCTTATTTATCGATTAAAAGGGGAAGTGGACCAGTGGTGGACTCAAATCAAAAATATGAGGAACAAAGATTAAATTGAATCTACGTATTGAGATGATTTCAAGAACTTATTTTTTATTAAATAATTTTTTAGTATTCTTCGTACCAATATGTAGAAAGAGCTCCTTTAGTTGAAGAAAATGGGGGATGTATATTTTAGTATCTACATGTCTAATTTCATAGGTCTTCTTAAGTATGATTTAGGAATTATCATCCAACTAAAAGTAACTTTTATGGGTTATTATATGGATTAAATATAAGTATCATAATATAATTTTCCATAAGAGACTTTAGTGGCTATGAATAGATTATGCATTGTGTAATCAAGGTTGAAATTGAGGTTGGAGTCATGTACTAATCTCATGGTTTCTATAAGAAATGGAAGGTGTATTTTAAAGATAAATCTAAAAACCATGGAGATAAGAAGATGCGAAATCATTTATTCTCTAATTTTGGGAAGAAGCATGGAGAAATTTCTTTAAGGGTTCTAATAAATGTTTTAAATGTGGAAGGGAATTCCATCAGGCATTTTTTTTGCTAAAGTGATGGGAATATGTTTGAAAATAGTGTGAATGGGGTAAAAGCTGCATAGAGTTCACCTCCCATGGTTCAGTGCTACATGTTTTAGGAGAATGGAAATTATGATAATTAGTTCTCAATCCCAAGGGATAGTGATGAATATCAATGTGTGGAACATATTAAGCTATGTAATAAGGGGAAATCACATGAAATTTTTATTTTTTGTGAGGGTTTTGGTAATTACATGGTGAATGGTACACAATCCATCCACTCTAGAACTTAAAATAACTTATTTGATTCTGGATCCACCAAATGTTTAATATCTAAAGAATTTTAAAATGGGTTTAAGATTCCAAAAAATATATTTTATTTGGAATTAGCAGTGAAAACCCTTAATGGAATGATGATTACATCCCAAGTCTACGATTCCCCCTTGTTGATGTCTGTAGGAATTCACTTCCTACAAATATTTGCATTCACCGTTCAGTTGAATTTGATTTCATATTTGGCATGTATTGTATTTATCTACATAAATACCATATCAATTATTGAGTAAGGGAATCTATTATTGATACTTCAAACACTCGTATGATCGTGATGATAAGTATGAACATCTTTTGGAGATGAAATCCAGTGTAGGGGGTTTAATTCTCATTCAGAAGGGTGGTTTATCTTAAATGGTTAGGTAGAACATCCACATATATGATATTCCTATTATTCAAGAATTTTTTGATGTATTTATAGATATTTTTCTTATCCATCCACCAAAATGTGATGTTAAATTCTTGATATAAATCATACCTGGTTCTACACAAATTTCAAAACAAATCTCAATCGAATATCCTCGATTCAGTTATAGGCATTGAAAAAGAAACAACATAAAAAACTTGATAAGGTATTTATTCATCCGTGTGTGTCATCTTGGGGTGAAACTTATCTTTTTGTCAAAAAGAAATATAGATAAATGTGACTCTTCATTGATTATCTAGATTTGAACAACATCCCAATCTATAACAAGTATCATATTCCCCATATTGATAACTAATTTGATCAACTCTGTTGAGCACAAAACTTTTCCAAGATTGAACTTCATTCTGGATATCATAAATTGTGGGTCAAGAAATAGGATATACTTAGGACGGCATTTCTTATAAGGTATAGGAAATATGAATATATAGTTATTCCATTAGGTATTACTAATTCCCCTGTTATCATCATGGATTTGATGAATAGAGTCTTTAAGGATCACCTCGACCAGTTTGTGGAATCTTCATAGATGATATTCTTATCCACTCAAAGAGAAATGATTTTCATGAAGTTCACTGGATAATTTTACTAATGACACTGCGTTAGGAGAAACAGAATGAGAGAAACAATATGAAAATTTTATATAAGTATTAATTTTTCATATAAAAGGATTTATTTTTTGGTAAAATAATTGCAAGAGATAATATATCAGTATATCCATTAAAGATGGTGGCTATTAAATGTTGCCCTAGAACAACCACAAGGACTATGACTCGTAGATTTTCTTGTTCAATTGGATATTTTTTAGGGTTTATCGATAATTTCTCATGACTATCTTATCCTCTGACCATGTTATCTCAAAAGGGTGTCAAGTTCCTCTAGAAAGATTAATGTGACTATATTTTTAAGAAAATTAGGAGAAGGTATTTCAATGAACCTATTATTACATTAGCCTATAGTGGATAAAGGTTTTTAATCTATAGTGGTGCATCCAATAAAGGTTTGGTATGTTTTCATATGTAGAACAACATGGTTATAGCATATGCCTCACAGTAGTTGAAGACTCGTAAGAAAATTACACAACTCATGATATGGAGTAAGATAAGATAATTTTTTAATTAAAGATATGGATGAGTTATATTTAATGGGAAATTGTGATATATACACCAATCCTAAAATAATCAAATATATATTCCCATAGATGGAGTTAAACATGCACCAAAGAAGATGGTTAGAGATGATAAAGGATTACGACTACTTAATATTATACCACCCTGGGAAATTGAACAAGGTGGCTGATTCTTTGAATCGAAAGGATCATGCCATAATATCAATGATGAGGATAAATAAAGATCCAAAATTTCATTATTTTTAAATGATGGATCTAGAAATATTGAATGAAGGGGAAGACATATCTTTCTCAAATGAATGTTCTACCCACTATCTACGTGAAGATTAAGATGGCATGAAAGGAAGATATAGAGCTACAAAATAAAGTCATAAAAGTTCATGAGTTTAACCTAGATTTGGATATAATGATAAGGTTCAAGAACCATGTATGTTTTCCTTACATACCTTATATGATGAAAGAGCTATTAGAGGAAGCTAATTTTTATTCATTATCTATTCATCCTAGAAGTACGAATATGTATTGGGATTGGAAAGAATATATATGGGGGTGGAATGAAGAGAGATATCATAGAGTTTTTATCTTGGTTCTGTGTATTCCATCATGTTAAGGCTAAAAGACAAATCCATTACGCATAAAAGAAGGGAAATGGGAGAACATTATAGAGTATTTGTCATTGGACTTCACAAAACTTCTAAAGGTTTTAATACTATATGTGCAATAGTTAATCTCCTATCAAAGTCAGCACACTTCATCGCTATAAGGGAATACTTTTATCTGGAACATTTTCTCTTGATACATATTTATAAAGAGGTAAGGTTTTATAGAGTACCCCATTCCATTATATCAGATCGTGATTCTAGGGTTACCTCTATGTTAAAACATACTCTTCAGTAAGAACTTGATACAGAATTTTGTTTTAGCACTTATTATCATCCTCATAAAAATGGAAACACCGAAAGAACAATTCAAACCCTAGAAGATATTTTAGAGATATTGTTCTCTAGATATCAAAGGTTTCTATGATAAACAGCATCCTCTAGTTGAGTTTTCATATAAAAATAAATTTAACTCAAGAAATCATACGAAACCTTATGAATCCCCCTATGGTAAGAACTGTAGATCTCTAATGTGATGGGATAAATTTAGACAAATAAATCTATTTGGACCTGATATCACTGATGAAATCATCGAGAATGTTAGAACCATTCAATATCATATCAACGTAGCTCAAAGATGGTAGAAATGTTATTCCAATAACAGAAGGCATGATCTATAATTTGAGGTTTGTGAGAAGGTTTTTCTATGAATCTCTCACTGGAATAATGTTTTGAGATTAAGTAAGAAGTGGAAAATAATCCCTAGGTAAATTGGTACCTTTAAAATCAATGATCGTGTTTGGTTGGTATCATAACACTTGGTATATCCCCCAATTATCTCTCAATTCTATGATATGTTCCATGAATCTCTCCTAAGGAACATACCTAACCCTTCATAGGTACGGAACTCAGAGATCATACCGCTAGAGAAGTATCTTTCTTATGAGGAAAAATTGGTTGAAATTCTGGATCGTACAGAGAAAGTTATATGAAACAAGACCACTCGCATGGTAAATGTTTTTTGGAGAAATTACTAACTAGAAGAAGCTATGTGGAAACTTGTGGATATGATTTTTTAGAAGTATCCTCATTTGTTTTTACCTAAATGATGAATTTCGAGGGTGAAATAAATTTTAAGGGAGTAGAATTTAACACCTAGAGTTTTTAAGGACTTTTCCTAGAATGAATTAATTTTCATTGATTTATTTACATGCACTAATTCAAAAATTCATTTCACCTAGCACAGACTCAGTTTGCGCTATACGGAACTCCTACTTGGTATATGGTATATGTAAGATAGAGTTTTTATGAATTTTTTTTAATTATAATTATTTTAATGAGATTATTATAACCTATACATTATACATAGAAATATTAATCGTAATAACAAATTTTCAAATATTTTTTATAATGATTTTATATAAATGAAACAAATTGATAATTAAATATATAATTTTGGTAACTTCCATATTTGTTTCAAAATACTATTTTGTCACACGAACTTCTTTTCATGTGTTTCAATGAAAAACAATACTATTAAATTTAGAAACTTTTAGAAACATAAGATGATACAGTAAATTTCATATTTATAATTTATAATTACTAAATTATCTTAAACTGATTTTTTGGGATTTTTCGAAGAAGCTTCATTTTTGGATGAATAGTGGAAATTACAAAATATTAATTATAAACTAATATTTCATCTAATATATTTATATGGTTAAGTTATATTTTAAATTATTTTAAAAGTTTAATTTGATCATATTTTTTTAAAATTAATCCAATTTTTCTCATTGGAAACAATTTCACATTTAAATTGGATATAAAAACTTAGTAAACATTTGATCCTTTTTACTTTAAAAACATGAATTTTAGTCCCATCTTTGAGATTAAATTTAAATTAATTTATGAAAATTAAGTTTCTTTAATTTGTAAAAATGGATTCTGTATTTGGAATAATAATTATTTATAATGTCTAATAAGTTCAACTTATTTTTTAACCAAAATGATTAGTGAAGGTGATTAAAATTAATTAAAATGATTAAGAGAAAACTTTGTTAAACAAAGAGATAAAACTTAAACATAAGTCCCAAAATAACCTATACACTTGTCTGAGATCTATGTTATGGACATATTTAGACCTTATACTCCATTTTATCTTAATTATACCGTTATTTTATCCACTTTACATCGGAAAAAACGTGGGTTGAATTCCTTTTCCAAAACATTACAAGGGTATCACTCCTCCTCACCTATAAAAAGGCCTCCTCCCCTCCAACTTCTTAACACCTCTCAAACCACTTAGTTTCGGCCAAGATATGAATAAATAACTTACTTGAATAACTACCTTACTCCTTTAATCCTCTCTTTGTTCATAAAGCTCCCCAAGGAATCCCTTTGGTGAAAACCAAAAGGAGTTGCCCAAAGAATAGGTAACATCCTACCTCAAACTTCTTTATCTTATATTCATTCTCCAAGCACTACACTCTCCTTATTCTGTGATTATAAAACAAAACCATTACCCTCGATATACTGATATATTATTTTGGTTGTGGTTCTACCTGCACTTACACACACTTCCATCGAGGGGGTAATAAACATACTATTTATATGTACGACAAACTACCAACTCACAAAATGATAATTGTTCCTATCTCATTTTCCACCTCTTATGGTTGGGAATTATGATATGCATGATGTTTATATATGATATATATGATAAATAATATTACTATAAACTTCTGTAATTACTTTATGACGCAAATCTTTAAAATTTACATTTTGTGTAAATATGATAATTTCTTTTGAAGAAATGTGGACAACCACCCCTTAAAAGTGATGTGTTTTGTTCAAACACTATATTGAATATTTAAAAGATTTTTTTAGTAAAATTATATGATATATATTACTTAATAATTCTAAATTGATGATATTATATACATTTATTTTATTTTTATTCTTTCTTTCAACATGACAATAAAACATAAATAGTGTTCATGTGTAGGTAGGCCATACCATCTCCATGAAATGTGTATTCCATTTCATACTTCTATATTCTATAGATTATTATAATACAAATATACTGAATATAAATTATATTCCTATCATTCTTTAAATTCTATAAATCGTGATATATGTATTAGGTCCAAATATATAACAAATTAGGACACATGCGAAAAACAAAGTGAATATTACAAAAAGAGTAAAATTAACATGAAATTGTTAACAACTGGTTAATATAAAGTCAAAATAAAACCATATAAGGTATTTTATACAAGAATATGGTTATGTTATATATTTATAATAAAATTATATTTATTATACTGAAAGTGAGTTTGTGTATGATGAGTGTCAAGACACAAAGTAAGAGAATTTCATCTCACCTTTTATATTTGAGAGATACATTCCATGTTCACCGCTCTTTTATTTTTTTCAGTGAACATATATCCCATGAATTTATTATACGATTATTATTATAAAGTTTAGGGTTATTTACATATCCATTCTATGATATTTCTTTCATTCGTTTTATGTATAACTACCCAGGTATTTATAGAATAATACTTTTTCATATCTATTAATATTTATGAATAAGATATTACTTTTATGATAAAGAGGGAACTTTTTTCGATAGCGTACTCAACACGCAAAAATGTGTTTCTTTGAAATCTTATGTTGCACACAACATTGAGTTATATTGAAAAATAATATAATTATATAATTATTTTAAATGGTAGTTAACACAGAGTCATTGTATTGCAGGGAAGGAAAATAAATAATTAAATTATTATTAAACAGGTTTTTTAAATGTATTTATATTTATCCAAATAAATTTGGAGTCGTAAAATAATAATGAATCTTCTTTTAATCAGGAAATACTTTAATATTCTTTAAAAGGACGAGTTACCGCCTTTTGATGGAGAACCATTTTTATATCTAGTTTTTTTTTAATTTAATATGTTAAATTTGAAAAAATAAACTTATTATTTATAAGTGGAACATCAAAATTTACTATGGGTAAATTTTTTAATTTTTTTGAGAAAGTTCGTTTTTTTAACAAATAGTTAAAAATACTACATTTTAAGTCAAAACATTATTTTCATCTATTTTATTAATATGATTATATTTTCCTATTAATTGTTTTTAAAGTGTAATTAGATAATATTTTTATCATTTAATCCAATTTTTTTCATTATAAGTAATTTCACTTTTAAATTGGACAAAGACACATGTCAATATTTTGATAATTTTTACTTCTCAAAAACACATTTTTTGGTTTTGACAGTGGGAATTATTTTTAAATTAATTTCTTCAACATCTCTATTCTAATATGGAAAAATGGATTCCATATTTTGAATTAAGAGTTTAAAATTATTTAAATAGTTATATTTTATTTTTAGACATTATGAATAGTATCTTTAGATAATATTTTATTAACCATGGTTAAAAGGTAAATCGGGTAAATAACGGTAAAAAAATAATATTATAATAATATTAATCTACCCTAAAACTTTTCCAAACCCTATTATATGAGATATTTCGTACCGAGGGCATACATGGGTCGATTTTAGAATCCCATTGAGCCACTTGTGTGTGAAAATGACATATAATTACTTTTAATTTAAAGTTAAGGAAAATATAACCCAAACATTATATTTTTCTAAAATAATTTTTATATAGAGATATATAATTGATATATTCGACTATAAATATTCATTATAAATCTAAAAATATTTCCTAAATCATGGTATTTTATTTATAATTTTTATACATCAAATAAATAAATTATTTATGTCACAATGGTGGTGTAGTGATTACTTTATTAAAGAAATATTTAAATAAATGAGATTATATATATTAAAATAAATTTATTTTGAAACTTTTTATGTCATAAAATAATTTTATGGATTATTAAGACTTGTTATCTTTTAATGAATGATGTTTTTTCGAATTAATCAAGTTTTTATAGATTTTTAAAAAAGTCAAGACATGAATAGTATAACAATTGACATAAATGAGTTTATAAATCAATTAATAGTTAATTAAATGATATATTAGTCCTAAAATTATTCAATTATTCCAAATTAATAATATAATAATTTAAATTCAATTAATGAATCCCTTTAGGTTCTATTGGAATTTTACGGTAACTATATAAACCATATAGTATGAATATACAAGAAGACATGATAATAGTTAAATTAGTTAAGTAATGGTTAAAGATAAATGATAAGTTTAAATTAAAAAAACATTTCTAAAACCTATTTTATGATAGGATTTCTACCCATACTAATATTATCTTATAAATATATCACTTTGGTGTTATTATAATTCTAAAATAAATTAATATTAAAATAAAATTTCAAAACATACCTAAAGTGACCCTCCTCCCTCTTATAAAAGGTTATCACCTCTAACCAATTACCCAAACCTCACATGCACCTTGTCTCATCCAAAATCTGATCCAATAATCTCCCTATATCTCTATATTCCTCCTATAATCCTTCCCCTAGAAATAAGGCAATTCAAGAAGGCCCTTTAGCTCAAATCAAAAAAAAAAGTAACCTGATTTGAGGTAATGTCTTATCTCAAGTTCATGTCCATTATATTTTATTCTCCAATCCCTATTCTATATTTGTTATTTGTTTATATAAAAACCCATGTATTCTTAATATACTAAGTTTTTTTTATGAGAATAATTTGAACTAAACTTACACACACCTCCATCAAATGGGTATAGACTATATCGAATCTGTGGACGGTGAACTACTGCCTCACGAAACTATGATTGTTCAATCTTCTCCTACCACATCTCATGGTGGACATTATGATAGAACTGTAAATATATATGATATTTATTTTATTTATTTTATTTATATTCTTCTGTAGTTATCATTTAGAACATATCTTTACGCTTTTCAAATTGTCTAAATGTGATAATTTCATATGAGGAAGTGTGGACTACCGCCCCTTCAAAGTGATATGACTCATTCATGCTATACATTGAATGTATAAAGGATGAAATTAATTAAATTTTTTAACATATATAAAATATATATTGTATTTTATTTATAATATACCTTTGTATCATTTAGTTGACATTCCTTTAAATATGATATGGAAATGAAAGTAGCATGCATGCGTATATACGGCTTACCATCTCCATGAACGGTGCATTTCATTTTTTTTATCCAATTGCTATGGAATATTATAAATACATATATTTGGGATATTTAGGATATTTAAATCATTAATATCATTTTGTAGATAATATAATTTTGACCACATGGACAATTTTTAATTACAACAAGTTCATTTTTTACTCAAGTTCTGATCATTGACAAAATGTCTGATATGAACTCAAATAATAAAATAATTGTTACAGAAAGTAAATATTTGATATAAAAAGAATAATAAAATTCAAAAAGTTTTAGAATCAAGTTGAAATTAACTTAATTTTATTATTTTGGAAGAATAAGGAACATATGAGACAAGTTGGACTTGAGGTAAAGGAACCATTCACCCTCCTCTTTTAATCAGAGACTTGTTTTATGTTATCTCTTTTAATTTCCATTTTATTATGATAGGATATGTTTTTTTATATCCTTATTGATGTAAATATAATGTCTATGTGATGAGAGACCCTTTTCTCTCTCATCGACACATTTTCTGAATTTTTACGTGACCTCATTATGCTACCAAATTTTCATAAGGGAACTTCTTTAATCCAATTTATATTATTTGGGATAAACTTATACTTATTGATTATTTCATTATATGAATAATTTTTAATTACCTCTAATTTTTTAAAACTTAATATAAACTTATATTGGGTGTATTTAAATTTTTCACCCATAATTATGTCATTTATTTATCCATAATTTAATGATATGGTCTTGGTAATGGACATCGTCTCAATATACTTTAGTTGACGAATATTTTGAAAATATATTCCTACTTATTTTATATAGTGTATAATAAAACCCTTTTACTTTTACTTTAATTAAAAGTGAATATTTTTTCTATGAAGTATTTTACTAAATGATAAATGGAATTTTTTTAACGTATATGGTGACAATGACCTCTCTGTCGCCATAATCATTATTTTATATTTGGATTTCTCTATAATCCTTCATGTTTTTAAAAGGAAAATAGTTACATTATTCCCTTTTTTGGTTGTTTTGGTATTGAAAATGGGTTTTGAAATGGGTTGGTTATTTCAATATTTTGAAATGATTTCGTGTGACTGCAAATGAAATTTTATGAGTGAAATACTGATATTTTCAATATTCTATGTTTTATGATTATATAATGGTACTTGGACATTTTATGGGTGGTTACGTGATAAACCAATGATGGGTGGTTACGTGATAAACCAAATGACGGGTTATTCCATGATTAACCAAGTTTGGGTGGTTATGTTTGTAACCTCTAATGCATTGGGTATGGAAGTCGGTTGTATGGGTATATTATTTGTAAGAATGTTTTTTAGAATTAAACTATATGGTTATTCCATTTAAGTATGATTATATCCCATGTTTACCTTTTATATGCTATATGTTTCTTTCTATGGGATTTGTGGACATCTTTCTATTGCAAAAAAGAGTAAGAAAAGAGATTATATTCAGTGTAGTGTTTTTGGTACTTCTTAAAGGCGAACGTTATTACTTTATGATAATGTATTCATGGTTTACTTGTTGTTTTGAAAACCTAATAGTTTTTCTTTCTTTATGTATGTTTTACTGAGTATTTTATGCTCATCCAAAGTTTTTGAAATGTTTTTCACAGGACTAAAAGTGGAATATGGTCAAGGATTGGATCAAGTAAAAGTCATTTTGTCTAAAACATGGAACTAAACATGTTTATTTTCTTTTAAGAGTTTTTATTTTATGAATAAAATGGATACTGGGTAGAAGTTTCTACAGGTAATTTTCAAATTTTTATGTATAATTTATCACCTAATTCTATAAATCCCTTAACTTGAAAGGATCCTTAATGTGAATTATTAACTTAATTAAATATTATGTAATTTTTAAGGCTGGGGCCTTACAGTTTGTATCAATGGTCAGTTTAGATAACTTTAGAGGTTAGGGTGTCATTTAAGCCTAAGTTACATAACCATAATGGTTAGCATATTATAAATATTAGTAGTTATTTTAGATAAATTGAATGAGTTTAAGATAAAATTAATAATAATATCATTATATTTACCACCCTCATAAGATGGTATATGATGATTTTATGGATATCCTCACACAAACCTTTTTGGTTTTAGTAAATGGATGGATCTATCAGGCACCAAAGTAACAATGAATGTGAATAAAACTATGAAGGTTTTCTGAAAAATAAACCAAATGAAATGACAATTACAATGAGAACTCTTGAGGTTATTCTCAACCAACTAACTAGATTTATGATTGACCACCATAACCATGGTGATTTTTATAAGGTATCATATATGCGAGAACCAAGTCCCTACGGAAGTTCAAGTAATAATCATAAAGGTAAGTATATTCCAAAACCTATGTGTCAAGGATGTGGAAAGAAACACATAGTAAAATGATTCAAAGGTACAAGAATATTCTATTGATGTGGTAATAAAGTCATAAATCAAGAACATGTCTTGGAAAAAGGAAGTGTCCAGTTGAGTCCAATAAAGGAAAAGAAGTTCGTTCTGAGGGATCAATTGAATGTATTAAATAAGGTGTGCATGGTCATTATGCAAATAGATTTCCTATGAAGAAGGTTTCGTAATGGGATTAGCAGGACCGCACAAATATATGTTTAGCAATACCTAATGCCATTCTAATTGAGGATGAGGAAACTGATAATGACCAATGAAAGGTTTGGATTATTTCTTAGTTGATTGTTTGACATTATTTAATCTTTGGATATGATTCATGATTTTGTTTGTCGGAAATAAGTATTGTTGAATAAGTTGTAAAATAATGGTTAATGGATCATGAAGAATGTTGAATGAGTAAAAAGTCTATATATAAGGGATTCAAGAGTTACGGTAGATTTTAGGATGATGAAATGCTTAAAAGTATTAAGGCTATTTTGATGGTGGGATTACATTGGAAGACTTTTTCTAGCACGTGTAACCCTAAAGTTTCATATGTGAAAATCTTATTCAATAAATAATTATCTTTTATTATGTGGACAAAATGGATAACCTTAGGGGTTTATATAGTCTTTTTTAGGTGATAAATGGTTATTACATTTGGGGATGAAAAATGAAAGGTATTAGATAACCATTGATGATAAAATGGGTTATGGTTATTTTTATGGAAATTATATTATTTTTAAGAATGTATAAATAATGATATGGATTTAGATAAAGTAAAAGTCGTAGGATGGGTGACAAACCATCACATCTGGAAAGGCCATGGGAATCGAACCCACGATCGAATAGTGACAAGGGCACATCACTTATCACTGGCCTATGTGAATTACCTGGTTAGTATGACTTATTACATTAGTTAAATGACTTTATTGATCAATAATAACTTGATTTGGGATCTTGTGTTTTATCAAATGGATATCCTTAGTATAGGAAAATCATTTGGTGATTAAGTGATAATGGTTATTTTGGAAGACGTTTTCTCTTTTGGGAACACTATATGTCAAAAGAAAATCGAATACTGTGGGATTTAATTTGAGGAGTGATGGTGTAATTTTATTTTGGGAAGAATCCATGTTTTTATAGTTGACATATGGTGATGGAAATGATTAACCTATCATAGAAAATGTAAGAACCCAGACCTTATTTTCATATCTGTTTTCCTTTTCTGGTCATTTTTTAGAAAAAGATGAAATTTTGGAAATTTTCTAAGTACATGCCATGTACATTTTGAGTACACGTCATGTACTGCCATGCTGTAAGAGGTTATGTTCTTGTCGTGTAGTAGCCACACACATGGTCGTGTGGGGGTGACCTGGAGGAAGCCTAATGTAGAGTACGGAAAGGGAAAGTACATGCTATGTAATCTAAAAGTAAACGTCGTGTACTCCAAAATTACACGCCGTCTTTTTTTTCATTAAATTCATCGGGGTCGTGTCAGATGGATAGAATGACCTTCTTCTAGATCTCGTCCATCTGAGATAATCCGTACGGTTTCAGATATTCAATGAACCCATGAACCTCCATCCTTCCTCTAATTCGAAAACTGTTGGTCGCGTTGGAATCTCATCGGTGAGTTCTCTCTTCTGCGTGAGCCTCGTTTCATGATTCCTCTTCTTTTCTAAGTTATTATGGGATGAACATTTTATACTTTTTCTTAGATCTACAGCATTCTATGGAGATTCAAACTTCGAGGATCACATATAGTGATCTCCTAACCCTGAGGTAGGTGGTTTGTGCCCTTCTGTTCAATGTCTTTGAGTATTATGTGCAAATTCTACCAATACCCTTGAACGGGGTATTGTGTGTTTACCGTTTTGCCCCTATTGTTTTCCTGCCAAGATTTTATGCCTATGTAGAGGTAATTTGGATATGATTATGGATAATTTCTATGCTTTGGATGTATTTCCATTGCATGTTCTGTTACGACTGTTTGGTCCTATTTAGCTAGTTTGGCTGCTTTGCTTGTTTCCATGCCTGTTGTTGTAGGATGGAGAGTTTGTATTATGACATGCTTGTTGTTTTGTAGACTATTAAACCAAGTAGTTCTGTAGGTTTAATTTTTCCATATTCCACTATTATGCCCGTTGACATACACAGGGTTGTGAGAACCTGGTGTAGTAGACTATAAGGGTAATTGACCGAGTGAGCTTCCTCAGAGAGTCTTTGAGCACTTTAGGAAATAAGGGGGATTGACCGAGTGAGCATCCTTAGAGAGCCTAGAACCACATGGTGCTATAAGGGGAATTGACCATGTGAGCTTCCTCAGAGATTCCGTGATTTCTTTAGAATAAAAGGGGAATTGACCAAGTGAGATTCTTCAGAGAGTCTTTTTTTAAATTGAATGACCTGGGATATAAGTGGAATTGACTAAGTGAGCTTCCTTATAGAGTCTTATAACTTGGGGAAATATGAGGAATTGACAGTGTGAGCTTCCTCAGAGAGGCCTTGACTACCTTAGACTATACCTGGAGTTGACTGAGTGAGCTTCCTCAGAGATTCTTTCTTTACCTTTGACTATATGGGGAATTTATTGTGATCTCTTCCTTAGAGAGTCTTATTATATTCTTATAACTAAACCAGAGGGGTTAGGCTGAGTGCACTGCTAAGAGGGTTTCTTGTACTTTTTAGGTAGGACCATAGGGGATGGCTATGATTACTTCCCATAGGGTTACCTGTTTGAGGTTTAGAAATTTGTTTCACTGTTTCTTGATTTTGAAACTGTGGATTGTTTACTGCTGAACACTTTCATGTTTACCGTTTTCTGTAATTTCACCTGCCATATGTTCACTGACTATTATGCAAAGATCTTCAGGTGGTTTCCTACTAGGATTTAGTCTCACACTTTGTTTGGGACAGGATTTTGGGCCCAAAAATTTTAAATTTTTGGAGGTATAGATAAGGGCAAGGGCCCTTCTACTTCAGGTACTTGATTTGTTGTGGATTTGGAGAGCATGTGACCAAGATATGTCTTTCGGTGCAGGAGTTTATCTACTTTCTTTTTCACTTTGGTTTAGCATTGTTGTATTTCAACATTGTGAATTGTTTGGCTGTTTTTCTAGACATATGTATCATGCATCATTTTATATATTTGTTTACTTCTTCTGTATACTCTACCAATGAGGGCATATTTTCCCCACTATCACACCCAAGGACCTCGCTTCTATTCGGTAGCCTCTGGAATTCGGGGAAATGCACTTGAGGCCATGTCACCAACTAGATACAGGGCTCCTCTAGGTGGCTTCTGGAACTGGGATGTTACAAAGTGGTATCAGAGGATTCTTTTCTCTTGACTTACTGTTTTGTGTGTTAGCCAGGGATAGGACGGAATAGGTACATGTTAATAAGTTGTGCCTCAGAGTAGCTAACCCATGTACAGGGAAAAGACAATCTACCTCGTTTAAATTTCAATTTTTCTAGTTTTGAAATTATTACAATTGATCTGATTTCACCTTGAGTGATTCACATGATTTGTGTTATTATTGTTGATGTTATTGAGGTTCAATTTTTTTGGCAACCCTATGAGATGAGGGTATTCCATCTCATGCATCATGTTGGAATTTTCTAGAAATCACATGTCATCCATTTTTTCCATGCCATCTAGGATTCATTAGTGATTTCATGTTGTTGTGATAGATTATGTGTAAAATATGTATACCATTGTGATAATTTCCTTGATAAAAATACATGTTGTTTGATAGGGTATTGTTTTGTGTAGAGATTTGCTTGATTGGATGCCAAAAACTGGTTCTTGGGGTGTTATGGGCCCCCATGTACCAGAATTTGGTACATCATTGCCTTGTTTTCCATGTTATAATGTGTACAAGATGCAAAACTTTGATTTGTGGGGAGTATGGGCCCTCACGAGTTAGAATTTGGAACTCTCAATGTTTGTTTCGGTGTTTTCTAGGTTCCGGAGTTGTTTCTGAGGCTTACTGTCCAGAAAAAACCAGAATACACATCGTGTAATGTGAAGTACACACCGTGTGTTCTTCTGTTCAGGAAGAAACTGTTTTTCTTAAGTACACACTGTGTACTTTATGTAAATGTCATGTAGTTTCTAACCATGTTGTAGGCCATGTGGGAATATACATGGGATGGGGAAAGTCTGGTGGTAAAACGTCATGTACAAGTCGAACACGCTATGTAGTGTTGAACCGGTGTCCGCCTGTGTAACTAACAACACGGACGGATAAAACCTCAACCAATACATGTCGTGTCAGAATTGAAAACAATGTGCAGTCTGACCTAGGTACCCAGCCGTTTTACGAACAACGCAGGTTGGTTTTACCCTTTCACATACACGCCGGGTCCGCCTTGAACACGTCGTGTAGTCTAATCCAGGTACCCGGCTGTGTCACGAACAACACGGGTCAGTGTTTTCCCTTCATGCACACTCTGTGTCCATCCGGAAAACATTGTGTACTGTGAGCCATGTGTCAAGCTACATCACTGAAAATGCGGGCTAGTTGAAGCATGTCTAGTACACGCCGTGTCTATCTTGAACACGACGTGTAGTATTGTTTTAGGAAATTCATGTGGCTAAACCGTGTAGAAGGACATGGGTAGGAAAAGAGGGTTCATGTGCCCATTGTGTGTTAAGACAACACGCCATGTGTCTGGGGTGTTACTTGACCAGTTTAGGCAGGAGTACATGCCCTTGAAAATGACTTGAGGGAACACGCCGTGTACGAAATCCGAATGCCATGTAGTCATGTTTTGTAAAACATGAGAGATTTCTTTCTTCATTTCCCTTATTATGATTCTTGTTTTAAGTACTTGATAATCTCAATCTAAGGTGTGCTCTTGACCTTGTAGAGTCATTCCGACGATACATCCTCCGGTTATGCGCCAGTTTCCAGATGGTGATCAGACACTAGACATGGCTAATCAAGGACTACCTGCGGATCCTCCAGTTGTGCCAGCCTTGGCACCAGCCGTTTTACCTAACATAGGTGTTGATGCACAGTTCAGGGATGGATTTATGAGGATGATTCATAATATTCAGGGAGTGCCGCCTCCTACCCCATTGATGGCTGATTTGACACGGGTCTTCTAGCAGCTGCATCCTCCCACTTTCTCAAGGAAAGGAGGACCTCAGGCTGCAATGTCATGGATAGAATCCATGCTGATGATCATTGAGCATCTGGAGACTCCTCCAGAGAGGAGGTTCAAGCTCGATACCTATATGCTTTAGGACTCTGCCAAGAGGTGGTGGGATGTGATCTCATAGGTAGGACTCCAGTAATTTATGGTGTGGGATGATTTTTAGTGCATCTTCTTTGACGACTTCTATCTGGAGACCCTGAGGGCCGATCGAGCCAGGGAGTTTATGAGTTTGGAGCAGGGTACTCTTTCTGTTATTGATTATTCCTCCCAATTTACCAAGATATTGTGCTTCATTCTTATTCGAGGAGTTGATTAGTTGTTCATGGAAAGGAAGTTCGAGGATGGTCTGAGGCAAGAAATCCAATCGCAGGTGAACATCCTCTGGTTGACTTCTATCACTTCTATAGTCAACCAGGCACTAATCATAGATCGCAATCTGAGGGATTATAAAGTTTTGAGCTAGGGCGTCTTAACATATGTGGTTTTTATTCCTCCTTATGATAGCAGGAAGTGCCGCAGGGAGTCTTTGCATGGTGATCCAAGGAGGTGAAACACTTCTTCTAATATCCAGGTGGTGTGCTACCAGTGAGAAAAGAGCAGGCATACGAGGAAACATTGCCCGAGAGACCTAGTGGCATGCCAATATTCTGGAAAGATGGGATATCTTCAGTTATTCTTTCATATCTTCTCTCTAGAAGCTATTGAGAGGGGTTCTTCTATGACTCCTCGTTCAGGAGAAGCACCACCAGTTTCCCACCAATCTGGGAATTGGAGTACTTCCAGCTGTTCAGGCAGAGGTGGAGGTCATGGACATGGTAGCTAGTCACCTAGTTTTTAGAGACATCAGGGAAGATCATCTCAGAGTGGTCAGGCAGGGTCACATGGCCATGACACAGGACAAACATTTGCAGTTGAGTAGACCCAGCAGGAGCGGAACCGGTGTCCATTCCTCCTTATAGAATGGATACACCTGAGTTGCAGGAGATCAAGAAATAGTTGGAGGAATTTTAGGAAAAGGGTTTCATCTAACTCGGTACTTCTCCTTTCGGTTCTCCAGTCTTGTTTGCGAAGAAGGTAGATAGAACCCTCAGGCTTTGTGTTGATTATCAGAATCTGAACTAGTTGATGGTCAAGAACTGGTATCCCTTTCTGAGAATTGATTATCTCTTCGATCATCTTTGAGGATATCTGGTGTTCTAGGAGATTGACTTGTGGTCCGGTTATCATAATTTGCAAGTTAGACCTTCAGATATACCTCTTATAGCCTTCTGGGGTAGGTATGGTCTATACAAGTATATGGTTTTGTCATTCGGTCTCACGAACGTGCTTTCACTTTTCATGGAACTGATGAACCGAGTGTTCCATCCATACTTGGATTCTTTCGTGTTGGTCTTCATGGAAGATATCTCGGTGTACTCTCACACTCGACATGACCATGCAACCCATCTTGAGATCATTTTTATTATACTGAGGGAGCATCAGTTATATGTTAAGCTCTAAAAGTTCCACTTTTGGATGGACCATATTCACTTTTGGGTCATGATATCTCAGAGGAAGGAGTATCAGTAGTCTCAGAGAAAGTGAGAGTTGTAGTTTCCTGGGAGTAGCTGAAGAACATCTTTGAGGTGCGGGGTTTTCAAGGGCTGGCTCAGTACTACAGACATTTCATACAAGTCTTTTCATGCTTTTCAGCACTGCTGACAGGTCTGACCAAGAAGGGTGTGAAGTTCATGTGGTCATATTCTTGTGAGTCAGCCTTTCAGGAGCTGAAAGGGAGGTTGACTTCAGCACTGATACTAGTCTTTCCTAAGTCATGCAAGAGGTATATTCTTTACTATGATGCATCAGGTATCGGGCTGGGAGCTGTGCTTATGCAGGGAGATGGAGTTGTTGCGTACGAGTCTTGGAAGTTGAGGCCACATGAGAGGAATTACCCGATGTACGGAATGGAGTTGGGAGCTTTTGTTCATGCCCTACATTGTTTGAGACATTGTCTTATGGGAGAACATTTTGTGGTTTTCACCGACCACAAAAGTCTCAAGTACATCTTCACTAAGCGTGATCTGAATTTGAGATGGCACATGCGGGTTGAGTACCTACAGTCCATTGACTTTGAGCTTGCCTATACGCTTGGGAAAGGCAATGCAGTGGCTGATGCATTGAACAGGAAGAATCAGATACAGCAAGTTCAGGAGGCCATTAGTGATTTGATGCTTATGGCTCGGTTCTCTGAGATTCATTTGGAAGTGCGCAAGAGAGAGGGGAAGACTTTTCTATCTTATGTAGTTGTTACCTCTACTCTTCTATATAGAGTTTGAATGAGGCAGCTATCAGATTCTGAAGGCATGTTCCAAATAGAGAGTGTGTCTGAGAGGACCCTATTCCAGGATGGACCATAGGCGAGGATATGATCTTGCATTTCTAGGGGTGCATATGGGTGCCAGCAGATATACGCGAGGAGCTAATGCGTTACATTAAATCCTTGGTTTGGGAAGTTCATCTTGGCATCACCAAGATGTATCGTGATCTACATCGTCAGTATTAGTGGTCAGATATGAAGAGGGATGTTTCTAGTTTCATCATGAGGTATTCCACTTATCAGTAGGTGAAGGCGGAGCATCAACGACTAGTAGTTCTTTTGTAGTAGTTACAAATTCTCGAGTGGAATTGGAATGATGTCATGGTGGACTTCGTGACCAGTTTACCAAGGTCGCCTTGAGGGAATGACGCGGTTTGGGTTGTCATTGACATACCCACGAAGGTAGCCCACTTCTTGCCAATCAAAAAGACCTTCAGTGTTTATGAGTTGGGATGGTTGTACATCTGTGAGATTTTATGTCTTCAAGGAGTTCCACCCTCCATTTTTTCATACTGGGATGCACCTTTTACTTGTTGGGTCTGGCAGGGGATTTAGAAGGCTTTGGGTACACAGGTACTTTTGAGTACATCTTACCATCCCCTGACAGATTTCCATTCCGAGCGTACGATTCAGGTGCTTGAGGATATTCTCCGAGCATGAATCCTGGATTTTGGAGGTTCATGGGAGAAGCATATGCCTCTTGTGGAGTTTTCCTACAATAATAGTTTTCAAGAAACTATTCAGATGTCACCTTATGAGTCTTTGTACGGTAGGCCATGCCGATCACCCATATGCTGGCAGGAGGTAGGAGAGGCAGCTTTTTTGGGACCTTGTCTTGTTTAGGAGATCACAGAGCAGATATAGTTGATTCAGAAGAGGATGGATATTGCACAGTCTCGACAGAAGTCTTATGATGATCAGTAGAGATGAACTCTGGAGTTAGAGTTCGGGGATCAGGTTTTCATGCGTGTCACACTGAGGTTTGAACACAAGTGGATTAAGAGACAAGGTAATCTTTCACCGAGGTACATCGGGTCAGTTGAGGTGTTGGAGAGAGTTGGGCTGGTTTCCTATCGGTTGCAGTTACCTCATAGGTACCGAGCTATGCATGAAGTATTCCACGTTTCTCAGATTTGACCTTACTTCTCAGACCCGTCTCACATCTTTCAACCTGAGGGGGTTGAGCTCAAAGTGGATGCATCATTTGAGGAGCATCCTATCTGAATTGTGGATCGAAGTATGAAGGTTCTCTATGGTAGGACTCTTCCTCTAGTACAAGTGGTATGGCAGCATGGGCAGGCGCAGGACGAGACTTGGGAGAGGGAGGCTGATGTACGATCAAAATGGCTGGAACTGTTCAAGGTTTCTTCTTCTACATTGTGCTTGGGAAATTTGGGGACGAATTTCTTTAAGGAGGGAAGTTTGTAAGAACCCTGAGTTTCTTTTCAGGTATTTTTTTCCTTTTATGGTCGTTTTTTAGAAAAAGTGGATATTCTTGAAATTTTCTAAGTACACGCCATGTACTTTATGAGTATACGTTGTGTACTGCCTTGCCGCAGGAGGCCGTGTGATGGCCGTATCATAGCCACAAGAACGGCCATGTGGGGGTGACCTGTAGCCCGACTAATGCAGAGTACGAAAACAGTAAGTACACGTCGTGTATTCCAAAATTACCCGCCGTGTATTTTGTTTTTATTCATTACACGCATTGAGGTCGCGTCTGACGGATAGAACGCCCATATTCTAGGTCTCGTTCATCCGAGAGAATCCGTACGGCCACGGATCTTCAACAAACCCCCGATCCTCCATTATTCCTCCGATTCAAACACTGTTGGTTGTATTGAAATCACAACGGTGAGTTCTCTCATCTGCTTCAGCCTATTTTCATGATTCCTCTTCTTTTCCTAACTATCATGGGTAGAACATTTTATACATTTTCTTAGATCTACGGTATTATAAAGAGATTCAAGCTTTGAGGTTCACATGTAGTGATATCCTAACCCCGTGGTTGGTAGTTTGTGCCTTTCTGTTCAAATTCTTTGAGTGTTATGTTCAAATTCCACAAATACCCTTGAACGGGGTATTGCGTGTTTACCGTTTTACCCCTACTGTTTGCATGTCATTCTTGTATGCCTATATAGAGGTAATTTGGATATGAATAGGGATAATTACTATTCTTTGGATGTATTTCCCTTGCATGTTCTATTAAGACTGTTTGGTCATGTTTGTCCAGTTTGGATGCCTTACCTGTTTTCCATGCCTGTTGTTGTAGGATGGAGAGTTTGTATTCTGACATGCTTGTTATTTTGTAGATTGTTTAACCAAGTAGTTCTGTAGGTTTACTATGGCCATATTAAACTTCTATGATCGTTGACCTACATAGGGCCATGAGAACCTGGAGTAGTAGACTATAAGGGGAATTGACCGAGTGAGCTTCCTTAGAGTTTATTTGAGCACTTTATGCTATAAGGGGGATTAACCGAGTGAGCATCCTCAAAGAGCCTAGAACCACTTGGGGCTGTAAGAGGAATTAATTGAGTGAGCTTCCTCAAATATTCTAGGATTTCTTTAGACTATATGGGTAATTGACCAATTGGGCTTCCTTAGGGAGTATTTTTTTAATTGAATGACCTAGGCTATAATGGGAATTGACCGAGTGAGCTTCCTCAGAGAGTCCTAGAACTTGGGGATATAAGGGGAATTGGCCGAGTGAGCTTCCTCAGAGAGTCTATGACTACCTTTGACTATATGAGGAATTGACTGTGTGAGCTTCTTTAGAGAGTCTTTCTTTACCTTTGACTATAAGGGTAATTAACTATGATCACTTCCTCAGAGAGTCTTATTATATTCTTATGATAGAACCAGAGGGGTTAGGCTGAGTGCACTTCCCAGAGGGTTGCTTGTACTTCTTAGGGAGGACCAGATGGGATGGCTCTGAGTACTTCTCATAGGGTTACCTGTTTGAGTTTAGCTATTTGTTACACTGTTGCTTTATATTGAAACTATGGATTGTTTACTGCTGAACACATTCCTGTTCACTATTTTCTATACTTTTACATGCCATATATTCACTGACTGTTAGGCACAGATCTTCGGGTGGTTTCCTACTGATATTTAGTCTCACAACCTATTTGATCCATGATTTTGGGACCAAAAAAATAATATTTTTTCAGGTATAGATAATGGTAAGCGCCATTATACATCAGGTACATGATTTGTTGTGGAGCTGGAGAGCATGGGACCAAGCTATGGCTTGCGATACTGAGGAGTTTATCTGCTTTCCTTTTCACTTTGGTTTAGCACTATTGTATTCCACCATTGTGACTTGTTTGGCTATTTTCCTAGACATATGTATCATGTATAATTGTATATATATGTTCTCTATTTTATAATTTTAGTCTTCTGCTATTACAATTGTATTTCATTATTAATTATTCCACTCTTGTATATATTTGTTTACTTCCGCCGTGTACTCTGCCAATGAGGTCATAGTTTCCCCATCATCACACCGAAATCCCATGCTAATATTCGGCATCCCCTGGCGTTCGGGGAAATGCGCTTGCGGCCATGTGACCAATCGGGTATGGGGAACCTCTGGGTGGCATCTGAAACGGGGATGTTACATAGAATATGTGATGCGGTAAATTACACTTCAGTATAAGAATTTAAGAGGAGTCGGTGTTATTGGGAAATAAATGTTAAGATTTATTACGAATGACAATGTGATTAAATTCTTCTGAGTTTTGGGTTTCAATCCTATTTTAGATTATATTGAATAATTTTAAGAAGAATTGTGTATTTAAAGGTCTTTTTTGAACATTGGGTATTGGTTGTTGAATTTTGGAGATTAACAGTTGTATACCTTTTTATAAAAGATTATACTTTTGGGGATTATTTGATCTTTTAATAACCATTTGGGTTTTGGTTAATGTATAAAGATAGGGGAAATATATATAGTTCATCTTTTGTAGATTATGTGATTCTCTAGAAGATGATTCCAGTGCTTCAGGTGTGACCATGTCATCACAAATACTCATCTTTTGGAGAAAAGATGTGATTGTGGTATAAATTTAGTAAAGGATGAACTTCTATATTACAAGTAAGTATGTTTCCTTATGTTCTTATTCAAACTCATAAATAAATTCTCCAACATTATGAAAAGGAACTTAAAAAATGTTGTTGGTTTACTTTTCCTACTGGGGAATCAAAGACTGTTTATCCCATCACAAGTTTGTGATTTTCTGGTTGTTAACATTCTTTTGATTGTGTTTTATATTTCTCCTACTCCTCCAATGGCCCGAAGACCATCATTTTTTATTGATTTTCATAATACACCTTTCAATGGGTTAGGTGGAACCCTTACAAGGCCCATAGTCGTAAGTATTACATCACTCGTATGCCTTAGAGAAATTCATTGCATATAGGATTCAAACGTTACATACAAACCAGAATAACAACTTGGAACATGTCCTCTCTAGAATCTTAATTTTGGAATCACCTCTCTATCTTGGAATGGTAGTTCGGCTAGGCTTTCTCATGCATGCACAGGCTTATCCTGATGGCATGTGCCATAACCTCCTATTCTTGCAATTGGTTTAGCTTTTACTATGGTGAATTCTCTTTTCCCATCCTCCTTCTGAAGTTGGTTCACTGTAGGTTGTCTGGTTTTCATCTACACATAAGGTGGCCCAAAGGCCTTGAGGTGGCCTAAAGGCCTTACTGACCTGAAGGCCTGGGTGGCCCGAAGGCCTTAAAGGACTCGGGGACCAAATTGGTGGCACGAAGGCCCAATCGAGGGAATATTCCCTGCTGCTACAGTGCCTGCTACAGTAACTGCTCCAATCCTGCCCAGTTCCTACTACAGTACCTACTACAGCACTCCTACAGTACCTGCTACTATACTGCTATGGTACCATGAAGATTAGCCTCTGCATGGATTTGATCCCTGGTCTCCTTGATGCACTTAAGGATTCCTCACCAACTGGTTTGAGGCTCATGTGCATGTTTTATATCACTCTCCATCAAAACGTGATGATTAGTTTCTCTTCTATATCCATGTTTTCCTCCAAGGAATACTAGAAGGGGTTATCTCAGGTGACCATTTTACTTCTATTTCTTTCTTTTAAAGTGATAGTTTTATTGACTCTTTTTCTGATGTGGGACTTTCAATGAAGTTTCCAAACCCAATTTTAAAATTGTGAGGATGCAATTTCCAAAAAGGCGGTGGGATGTAATGACTCAGGTATTTATTGAATAATACTATTTTATATCTATTAATATTTATTTATAAGATATTAATTTTATGTTAATGAGAACACATTCTTCGATAGCGTACTCAACATGAAACAATGGGTTTTTTGAAATCTAATGGTGTGCACAAATTTGAGTTATACTGAAAAATAATATAATTTTATAATTATTTTAATTGGTAGTTAATGTAAATCAGTTGTATTTTGGGGAATGAAAATTACTAACTATATTATTTTTACACATGTTTTTTAAATTTATTTACATTTATCAAATACATTTTAGAGGCTTAAAATAAAAATGAATCTGATTTTATGGTTGAAATACTTTATTATTCTTCAAAAGTTCAATTTACCACCTTTTGATGTAAAACCCTTTTTAAATATAGTTTTTGTCACTTTTATGTGTTACATTTGACAAAATAAACTTATTATCTATAATAGGGACATAAAGAACTACTTTGGGTAATTTTTTTTTATTTTTCTGACAAAGTTCATTTTTAATAAATAGTGAAAATACTATATTTTAAGTCAAAACTATCTTTTCATCTAATTCATTTATATGATTATATTTCCCTTTTAATTGTTTTTAAATTTTAATTGGATTATATTTTTATCATTTAATTCAATTTTGGTCATTGTATGTAATTTATCTATTAAATTTTACATAAACACATGTCAATCTTTTGGTAGTTTTTACTTCTTAAAAACATGATTTTCGGTTTTGACAAAGAGAATTAATTTTCAATTAAATTCTGAAACTTTTTTGTTATGATTTTGGAAAAATGGATTCCATATTTGTAATTCGGAGGTCCAAATTCTATAAATAGGAATATTTTATTTTTTTATAATTATGAATATTAACTTCAGTAAATATTTTATTTACCATGGTTAAAGGGTAAATGTGGAAATAAGGGTAAAAAAATAATATTATAACAATATTAAATTACACTAACACATGTCCTAATCCCATTTTATAATAAATTTCTGAACATTTTAATCCATCAGTCGATTTTAGGATCCCATGGATCTACTTGTATTTGAAAAAGACATTTAATTACTTGTAATTTAAAGTTAACGAAAATATAACCTAAACATGTATCTTTTACTAAAACAATTTTTTTATGGGGATATATAAGTTATCTGTTCGAAAATAAATATTAATTATATATCTAAAAATATTTCCTACATCATTGTATTTTTTTATAATTTTTAGACATCAAATAAATAAATTTACTTATGACCCAATGGTGATGTAGTGATTAGGTTATTAATGAAACATTTAAATAAATTAGATTATAGACATTAAAATAAATGTATTTTGAAACTTTTTATGCCATCCAAGAATTTTATGGATTATAATTACATTTTATATTTGAATTAATGATGTTTTTTCTAAATTATCATGTTATGGATATTTTAAAAATTCATGATATGGATAGTATAAAAATTGACATAAATCTGTTTTTAAATCAATTAATAGTTTATTAAATGATATAATAGTCCTAAAACCTATTATTCATACAAATGACTAATATAATGATTTAAAATTCATTAATGAACCACTTGAGGTTTGATTGGTATTTTATGGTAACTATATTAACCATATAGATTGAATATACAAGAAGACGTGGTAATAGTTAAATTAGTTTACTAAGAGTCAAAGCTAAATGATACGGTTAAATATAAAACCAAAACATGTATACAACCTACTGGATAAAATTATTTTGACCCATCCTCATCTGATCTTTTAAATATATCACATTGGTGTTATTATAATTTAAAAATCAATTAATAATAAAATAATATTTCAAAACATTCCTAAAGTGCCCCTCCTCCCACTTATAAAGGGACAACACCTCTAACCAATTACTCACACCTCTCAGGCCTCTTGTCCCATCCAATATCTTCTCCAATAACCTCCCAAGATCCCTCTATTCCTCCTATAAGACTTCTTCTAGGAATAATTCAATTCAAGAAATCTCTTTGGCTCAAATCAAAAGAAGTTACCTGATTTGAGGTAATGTCTTTTCTCAAGTTCCTTTCCATTATTTTTCCTTCTCCACTCCCTATTCTCTTCTTATTCTTTGTTTATATAAAAAACAGTATCCCTAATATACTAGTTTTTTTATGAGAAGGGTTCCAACTACACTTAGACACACCTCCATCTAATAGGTATAGAACATACTATTTCTATGGGCGGTGAACTACTGAATCACGGAACGATGATTGTGAAATCTTCTCCTACCACCTCTTATTGTAGACATTATTATGTCACATTAATTATATATGAAATATATTATGTTTATATTTTCTCCATTCTTCTTTAATTTTCATTTAGAACATAGCTTTTGGCTTTTCATGTTTTATAAATATGACAATTACATTTGAGGGAGTGCAGACAACCGCCCCCTCAAAGTGATTTGACTCATTCATGCTATACATAGAACGTATAAATGATCAAACTAACGAGCATATGTTACATATATAACATATATATTATACTGGAGTTATAATATACCTATGTATAATTTAGTTTTCATTCCTTTAAATATTAAAAATAAATGAATGTAGCATCCATGTGTACGTACGGCTTACCGTCTCCATGAACGGTGCTTTTCATTTCTTATCTCCAAATGATATGAACTATTATAAATACATATATACTGGATATATATTATATATATGATATTTAAATCATGAATTTCATTCTAGAGAAAATATACTTTTGACCACATGGATAATTTATAATTATAACAAATTTATTTTTTACTAAAGTTCCGAACATCAACAAACTGTCTGATATGAACTCAAATAATATACTAATTTTTATAGAAAGGAAATATATGATATAAAATGAATAATAAACTTCAAAAACGTTCTAAATCAAGTATAAATTAATATAAGTTTATTGTTCAGGAAGAAAAATGAACATACTAGACAAGTCATACTCGAGGTAAGGGAATCTTTCACCCTCCTCTTTTTGTCAAAGAATTAATTTATGTTATGCCTTTTAATTTCCATTTTATTTTGTAGGGATATATTATTATATATCCTTATTATGGTGAATTCTTTCTCCATGTGTGAGATACCCATTTCTCTCTCATCAACTTGTTTTCTGAATTTTTATGTGATGTCATTAGTCTATCGAATTTTTGTAACGGAACTTCTTTACCCCTATTTCCATTTTTGGGATTAATCTTCTACTTCCAGATTATTCTGTGATATGAATATGTGTGAATGACATATAATTAGTTTAAACATAAAATCCACATATATTTGGTTCATCTATGTTTTTCACACATAATTATATGATTTATTTTCAATAATATATTATGATCTTTATAAGGGACCTTATCTCAATCTCCTTTCATTGAGGCAAATTTAGATAATATATGCCTTTTTCTTGTATACAGTATATAATAAAACCCTATGACTTTTACTTTCATTGTAAGGAAATATTTTTTCTATTAATCATTTTATTAAATGAAAAGGGAATTTTTTTAATAGATACGGTGATAATTAACTCTCTGCTGCCATAATAGTTTTTTGATATTTGGATTCCTCTATAAGAATTCATGTTTTTGAAATGAAAAGAAATCCCTTTTTCCCTTTTTCTTATTTTGGAATTCAAAATGGTTTTTGAAATGTATTGGTTATTTCAATAACATTAAATGATTTTGTGTGATTGAAAATGAAATGTTATTAGTGAAATATATATTTTCAATATTTTCTATTTTATGATTATATAATGGTACTTGGACATTTGACGGGTGGTTAGGTGATAAACCAATGATGGGTGGTTAAGAGATAAACCAAATCATGGGTGGTTCCATGATAAACCAAGGACAGGTGGTTATGTTATAACCTCCAATGCATTGTGTATATAATTCGGTTATTTAGTTATTCTATTTATAAGAATTATTTGTGGAAGTCGACCGTATGGTTATTCTATTTAATTATGATCATGACTCGAGTTTACCTTTTATAGGTTATATATACATTTTTATGGTATTTTTGGTAATATTTATGTCACAAAATGGGTTATAAATGATATTATATTCAATGAAGTGTTTTTTCTATATCTTAAAGGTGTAACATATTACACTATGATAAATTATTCATGGTTTACTTGTTGTTTTGAAAAACTAACAGTTTCCTTTCTTTAGGTATCCTTTAATGAGCTTTTTATGCTCATCCCAGGTTTTTGAAATGTTTTTCACAGGAAATAAAGTGGAATACAGTCAAGTATGGGATCAAGGAAAAGTAATTCTATTTAAAACATGAAACTAAATATGTTTCTTTACTTTTAAAAAGTTTTTTTTATGAAAAAAATGGATATTAAGTAGAAGTGTCTACATGTAGTTTAAAAGTTTTTATATATAAGTTATGATCTATTTCTCTAAATCTCTAAAAAAATATTCTTAATTTTAATTATTAAAATAATTCAAGATTATGTAATGTTTAAGTCTTGGGCCTGAAATTATGTCTCAAAATTTACCAAATTGGTAAGACAGTTTTGTCTCAATTTTCTTTATTTGAGACACTTGTTTCATTAAGCACTTCATTTTTTTCAAGGTGTATATAATTCCATTTTACATGTTATATCATAAATAAACTTCTATTAATGATATTTTAATTTTCATTTAATTAAATTTTCATGCATGGATTGTATGATCCCGTGTTATCATGTATTAATTGTTTTGTGAAATAATCTCATCATTTATCGGGACTGTTTATGATTATGCTTCTATTGATGAAGTATTATAATCCATGTCTCAATAAAACTCATGATTTTCATTTTCATATGTTTATTAAAAGTATCTAAATGTATTAGTACCATTTTCCACTCTTTGTTACTTAAAATAATTAAGACAATTTTTTATGAAAAAACTTGAATGTATCTCTCTCTTCTATCGGAAATCTATATTATTTCGTAAAACATGTTTTGGAAAATTCTTCCAATTTTTTTTAAATGTTTCTTGAAGATAATTTTCAAATAAAAAGTATTTAAATTTTTTTTATTCATTTAAAATATTCCTTTATAAGTTTTCAAAGCTATTTTCAAAGAAAAATGTATGGAAAATTTTTTTTATGTTTTAAAAACTTCTTTTAAATGTACAACGGATATTTTCATTAAGAAATGTTTTTAAAGATCCTTAAAAACTATTTCCCTTCCAAGATGACATCCAATAGTATTACTCATTACTTTTTGGGGAAATTATTTAATTTTTTAATCATATTCGTTCAATTAAGGGTTTATGTTTGGATTGAATGATGTTTATGAAACTCATTTCTCTTTCATGGGTTATATTCTTTTTAAACCCGATTATATAAATGGGTTATACTATCAATTAAATGATTATTAAACCTATATTTGTTTCCATAGTTTATGATATGATTATAAGTTTATGACACCCATTTATCTTCATGGTTTATGATATAATTGTTTATGAATTTAGGGCATATAACAACCTAATATTGATGTACATGGACACTAAATTACTTTTTTGGAATACATAATACATGACACAAACAGATTCCCAAAGACCGTATTAGTTTAGTGTCTTTGGAAAGTTGAAACTTAATCTTCTATCTGGGTAAAAGATCTTCAGAAACTCCCATAAAGATCTCCAAATTCTTTTTCTTACCTAAAACCTTTCTTCATATCATGGGGAAAAGAAAAAATAAAAATTGTGATCTCAAATTCTCAGTAAGGGTAAACATGGATAACATTAATAACCATAAACATAAGAATGTAAAAACATGAACATAATGTTATAATTTCGAAATCATTAGTTGTGAAATAAATCTTGGATGTCTGTAAGGAATATATCATAAAGAAACATTATCCATGATAAAATATCATTGGTATAAAACATGTAATTGTGGAAAACAATTAAGAAAATAATAATATTTCTATAGTATCCAAGGTATTGTTTCCAAGACCATAATAGTGGTCAAATTCCATTACTAAACTGGGTTTACATGTCATTCCATCCATGCATTACCAAATCAGATTTACTTGTCATTCATTTCATGTATATCTCATGGGATAAAAATATTTACCCAATGAATTGGAGAGATATATAGGTCCCACATTTCTCATAATGAAATCAGTTTTAAATGTTCCACAAAAACAAAAAAGCATTCATCATAGCATAACCAATGAAATAAAATCAATTTCTTAAACATTATTCTTTCATAACATAATTCATAAAAAATATCATTCTATGATTAACACAATCCAATAATAGTAATAATTTGGATATAAACATAAACCCATTTAATTAGTGTCATCTTTAATGGAAAATAATTTTGATAAACACTTGAACTTAAATATTGAGGAAAATGTATTTTCTTCCACAAAAACGTTTTATTTTCTCAAAATGCCACTCAATTTTAAAAAAAAAAATTAGTTGAAAATAAAATTTAAAACACATATATTAATCATCATGTAAATAAGGTATTATGAAGATGTATAAACCCATTCATGTTGTATATATTAAAAAACATTATCCTCGTACTTTTATAAGAAAAGTCGAAAAGAACCTCATATGGTAAACAAAAGAAATATTCCTTCTATACCATGTAGTAAAAGTAAAAATGGATAAAAATGAATTTGAAAATACATATAATGATATTAAATATTTTATGAAAACATTTTTATAAAACATGGACGTTGATGATAAATATATCCCCAAAAAATAGGTACGTATAACAATCTTGGATATAAATGAGATTGGAAAATTTTCCCTTACCTTGAACTTTTCTTTAGTCCAGGGTGTGTTAACCTCCTTTATAATGGTTAAATCATGTTATTAAATTATACATGGACCATATCTATATTTATGATTACATATATGATCCTATTATATCATTTTTAATAGTATTTCAATATTACCATTATTTTTTGTGTTAACTGCTTCGCTTTCCTATTCCTGTTTTGCCTTGTAATTCATGTTTTTCATGCATATGATGTATTTTATTCAAAAAATAAAGTTAATAATTATTATTTTTACTCATAATATAAATTTTATAATAATTCTTTAATTGTTAACATGGATAATGAATCTCACTGCATCGTGGAGATAGTAGGTCATACGTACGCACGAGCGATGGTATCATTCTATTGATGGTTAAATGGCATGTAATTGGATAGTATATTAATTACAAATAATAATTATCATGCTATATTCATTATTTAAATCCATTATAATCATCATTATACCCATCCAAAAAAATACTTTTGAATAACAAATTACACCACAGGGTGGAGACGGTAAGCCATATGTACGCACTCATGGTGATATTGTTATTTATAGGATGGATAAAAAGAGGTATAGGGTTGTATATTATTTATAATAACATCTCAGAATGTAGAATATATTGTATTTATTAATTTATTAAGTAATTAACATATAAATATAAAGTAGAATAAGAAAATAAATTGAATTTAATTGTTAAAATAATTACCTCTTCATTATTGTTCTTCCTGTAGATCTCTTCTCAAGGTCACTAGGGATGGAATTTTTGGAAAACCAGTACCTCTAGAAGAAAACTAAGAATGTTGATAGTAGAATTGGGAAGGATTATGTTGAGCTAGAAGGTGCATGTAGGTGTGGGAAAATGTTGGAGGAGATTCATTTTCAGAAGAGAACATAGGGGTACTTTAGGAAACTCTCAAAATATTTAAATATAATAGGACTATTCTAGATCTAAATAATAATAAAAGTCCCATAAATGAAATTTATAATACATTTTCGACCATAAATTTTCCCATTTTCATTATTTAACAATTTTTTAATGTTTAAATAATTTAATAATAAATTAATTCAATAAGATATTATTATTTTTAAATTTAATTCTAATCATTTAATTTGACTTAAAATATAATAAGTCAAAGTGGGAATTAAAATTTAATTATTTTACACATCAATAATATTTCTTATATATCATGTAGATTTTTTATACATATTAACTAATCTGAAATATAAAAAAATTAATTTTATTAAAATCATTTATTCTATTTTTATGTTAATTGAATAGGTATGGTTTTAGAATTTAAGAGACTTTTAAGGTAATTATATAATTTCTAAAAATTCAAAATAAATTCATATAATGAAAAGGGTTTTATTTATGTCCAAATAGACATTTATATTCGTTCATGGATTATTTTTTTCCCTATGTGGACACATAAAAGATATCAAAATACAAGATAGTGATTTTTTGTAACTATCTTTGATTTAAATAATATATAATTTATTTTCATGTAAAATGTCCATTAAAGAACTAAAAGTAGATTATATTGTGATAAATATTGATTCTTATTCGTCTGATAATTTATTTGAACATGTTCTGGATTTCTTTTAGACCTTATAATTTCGATTTACCCTTAATTCATTCATTTAAATCTTACCATGGTGACATGTATTTTTATTTACTAAGGGTTAATATAGTCACTCTAAAATGAAAAAGGAGCCATAAATGGACCATTACTGACATATTTTACTTCATATAAATTACTTTTCTAAAGTTTATATTTGTATCAATTTTATATCGTTTAATAAAATATTATTTAATTAAAATATCAATACTATCAATTTTGAAACTATTCATTGTTAACTTTTTAGAAATATCATAACAAAGAGATATGTTTGAAAAAACTCCTTTAAACCATATATAATATGTCAAAATATTCTATAAAATTTGTGTGTGACATTAATTCACTCAAATTATTTTTAGTTTAATATTTTTAATATCATTTATTTGATATATCTATTAATAAAATAATTTATCCATCACTATTGAGGCATCATTAATGATAATTATTTAATATATAAAAATTGTAAATAAATTTATATGATTTATGTAATCCTATTATATTTCCATAGACTACTTACAGTTTATTTTATTCCCTGGTAATCCCAAAATTAAAATTAATATACTTATATAAAATAAGAGTGTGACATTTTGTCACATTCATTAATTTTTTTTATACTCATGAAATATTCATGGGAAAGTGTCCATTAAGTGATTAAATTTATAACCATAGATTATAAGTGCCTAATTTATTCATTTAGTAGTATTTTTACAAGTGTTAAGGTAATTTTATAAAATTATTTTTACCTTTAATCTACTAATTTACCTTTAACCATGGTAATAAAAAAAATTACTAATGTTACTATTCATAATGCCCAAAAATAAAATTAAACTATTAACATAATTTGGACTCACTGATTCCAAATATGGAATCCATTTTTCAAAAATAAAAACACATAATTAGCATAAATTAATATAAAATTAATTCTGTTGTAAAAACCAAAAAACAGGTATTTAAAAAGTAAAAACACATCAAAATATTGTCATCTGTTTGTATCCAATATAAATGTGAAATTACATAAAATAGAAAAAAATTCATTAAATTGTAAAAACATAGTCCTATTACACTTTAAAACCAATTTTATAGATAATCTAACTATATAAATAAATATGATGAAAATGGTGTTTTGAATTAAAATGCTGTATTTTTCACTATTCATCAAAATATGAATTTTCACAGAAAAAATAACAAAATTCAACAAAAGTAAATTTTTATGTTCTTCTTTCAAATAAGAAGTTTAGTTTGTCAAATATAATATATAAAATTGTTAAAAACAAAATTTAAATTGGGTTTCCTATCAAAAGGCGGCAAAACTGCATTTTTTGAAATATATTTCTTTTATTTGAAAAATTCAATTTGTTCTTATATCATGTCTAGAAAATACATAAGTTGAATTTTAATTTTATATAAAATTAAAAATTATTTTTATAAAATACATAAGGGATACATTATATCCCATTAAATAGTAATATATCGTTGTTTAGTGAAAATTGGCATTGTGTACAACACAAACTATCAAGGAAGGTCGCTCCTACATGTTATGCAAGCCAAGTTAGTGTTGTATATACTGCAAGCTAATACGGTATTTCATATATCGCAGTCTAATCGTGGTGTAACATACAACATAATACATCAGTTAAATTAAAAATAATCTATCTCATAAAATCTTGGGGTGTCACATGGAACGTTTATTTATGGTTTCATTATGATTTGGGTGGTACCTATATCTCCTTCCAAAGAATTTGGTAAAGATTTATATCTCATGAGATAGACTAATATGGTCTTGGGAGTGAACCTTGACTACTAAGATAGACATGGTGGTGAACCATGACTTCCAAGATCGTGTGTGGAGTGAACAAGTACTACTAATATGGCCATGGGAGTGAACCATGACTTCCAATATGGAATAGAGAGTGAACCCATACTTCATAGATGACCTTGGTAGCAATAAATTGACTATTATGGAAATAATTTTATATTCTCATGTGTCTTAAACAATTCTATGTCTTATTCCAGTGTTATTATTTCATGGCTTATGTTCTTTATTTCTTGACGATTAATGTCTTATAAACTTCCCAACTTTATTACATGATCCATGTATATGATCTTGGATATGTAGGGTATGATCTTTTATTCTCTTTATCATGTTATAATACCCTTATTCTCATGACTATGCTTACATACCTCCCTTAATTACCTATACTGACCATCTTAGCTCACCTTTATTTATGTTTCCTTTCCCAAGTTATGAAGATATGTATTATGTTTGACGTGTTTAAGAAGTATGGTAGTCAAGAAGAGCCTAGTAGGAGATAATTTATCTTACTTATATACAAGTGTTTATGTTTCCATGTTTCCAAATACACTAGGCAAGTATAGTCCTTGGGCTTCTATTTTTATAATGTTTTAAATATTCCACAAAATTTATGTAATGTCAATGTTGTAAAATTGAGGGTCACTATAGATATACATGATTTTTATCAACATTAGAATCCTATTATTTGGGAAGGATTTCTCATGGGAGCTCTTTTTTCAAGGGAATACATAATCTATGTGGTTCTCACTAGTGTACATAGCATGTTCATGTAACTCAGGAGGCCATGGAGGAGACCTAAAGAAAAAACACCTGATAGCTAGTTGACCTTTGATAATGAGTGTCTATAAGGTTCTTTGGTAAATATTATTATCCTGTATTTGGATTATTAAATGAGGTTCTTAGGTTTATTTAAAATAGATTTGGAACATGCTGCATGGAAAATGGTGTCCTAAATGGAATTCCTAGGAGAACTATTTCCCAAAGGGAAAACCAGGGGGAATGGAATTCCATGGTAGAGGGAATGGTTGAATTGTAACCAATTGATATTCTAGGTATAATGGGGTACTTTAGCAGTAGGATAAGATGATGTGTCCCCCTAGTACGATCCTAGGGTGGATTAGGAACCATGGAGGTAGGCTAGGGGGAATTTTGCCCCTAGTGAGATCCTGGGGAGAATATGGAACCCAAGTGGTAATATAAAGAAAATTGGGCACCCTATTGGAAGTAAAGGTTAATTATGTTGTCTTAGTTGTAGGTTAGAATTTAATAGCCCCCCTAGTAGAAGTTTTGGTGAAGTATTATCCCTAGTGTTGAACTCTCAAGGGGATATGGGTGCATAGTTCCTTAGTATTGATAAACTTGGATGGGTCTTTCACCCTAGTGATGGAGAACAAGGGGAAAAGTGGTCTTTCCTAAACTTTTTAGTTTTTTATTCCTTCAAGTTAAAACATTAACCAATTTTTAAATTAATTCCCTTTGGTTTGTGGATTAATTATGTTATATTAAGGGGGTTTGGGGAAAAGGGTATACAGACGATATTTCTATTGGGGCATCCATCTTCAAGTGTATAAGTGTGTCAAATAAGGACCCATTAGGTCTATTTATAGGAAAATTCTTTAACCTGGGCATATAAAGGTTGGGTTCTAAGGAATTTCATGTAGGTGAAAAATCCAGGTAGTATGGGAACATTATTGAGGCCACATGCTAACCAATAAGGCACAAAAGACATACACATGGGGTGGGGAATGCCATTAGGGTGCATGACTTTGAAGCATGGAGCTAGGAACAAGCCATACTCCATGTTTGGTAATTTTATTTATTCAATGTTAATGTAAGAACATAGCACTAAAAAATTACCCTAATTAGAATTTGATATAATTCTGGCAAGGAGGATAAAATTCTAATTTAGGTATGATTATCATATAAACATGGTGTCCTTGAAGGGGTTGTTACATAGGTTGGGGATAATCACATGTTTATCAGTAGTAAATAAGTCTGAAACACAATCAGTTAAGAGAACATGATCTGGATAGCCTATAAATAATACCATTAATCAACTTTAAATATCCTTGTAGCTTTGTGTTATCTCTTCAATCTAGTCATCTACCCTAATCTAGGTGACCATGGGCCTCCACTTCACCTAGTAAATGGTGTGTTGGTTAATCATGTTGATCATAGCACTCCTATAGAGTAAAAATAAACTAGGAAAATAAGTTATGTGAGGCCACATTAATGAAACACTTTGGGTGTAGCACCTGATTAAAGTACTTGTGTGATTCATTGAGAGAATCACCTGGGAAAATTTTAATCCATAGATGAATTTTCTTCCAAGTTATTCTCATATTAAGGTTTATTAACGATGATATCATTCATCTTATTCTTTCCCATTCGTCCATTGAAATTATTTGTATTTATTCTTTAAGGAATGATATTACCCATACATTGAACATCATATCAAATGATGAATTTTCTACCTGTAACGAAGATATGGTTGGATGAATTGAGCCTAAATTATAAAATAGGATCACCCCCTACAACCTGGGCCTAGAAAACATCTTTGAACTAAATTTAATAATCTAACTACGATCAAATTATATTCCTTTATATGGATCCAGCCTCATGGTTGACACTCCAATACAGAAAAATAGATCTCTCCACTATCTAAATCCTTTATACTGAAGTTATCATTCAAGAACAAATTTCAACTTATGAAAAGATCATCCAAAATTAAATCAGTTAGGTGTATCACTACCTAGTCCATGATTAAGAGTTTTATTGGGGGGAGCTCTACTCCTATTAAACAATCATGAAATATTTCATTCAAATTCACGATAGATGATGGATAGGAGCGAGATCAAGTCCTAATCTGTGCTAAACTAGAGGAACTCTTGAGGGATATCGAAAACAATGAGTCCTTCTCTGATACACAATTTTCAGTTTACTTATATCCAAACCTCATACTTGAGATATTCATCCTAATGTGTTGTGATACCATTAAAAGTAAATTATTTCATGGGTAATTTTTCATTAATATCTTTGACATCAACAAGATTGGGGAAATCCCCATCCTCGGAAACATGCATGACAAGTCCCCCCCCCTCACAGTGTCTGGAATGATGTATGGAAAACTTCTATTTTCGTGAGGGACCTACTAGTGTTAGTTGATAAGGATTTTAGGACAGAATTATTCATGTCCCTTAATATCCCCATTAGTACTTATATCAAAATATTTTTACTTCCCCATTGATTAAGTCCTGGGGGGAAATGGCCAATGACGTTCCAGAAAAAGAATTTCAGTGGGTCCCACAATACTTATTGGTTAATCCTTTATACTGTTCAATATATGACAGGTATATACAAAACCATACCTAATCTAAGGCTTGATATTTAGTCAGCAGGCCTTCTATCCATGTTCTTCATTGGGAGGTAGATACAGACCTAATTTGTACATACCAAGGTAAGGTCAATCTCCCTTATGATGGCTGCTGAACTTATTTTTGGTGTGACAGTGAATCTTTTTGTGAAAATACTATGGATGATTTTTTCATTGGGATATGTTCAATAGGTTAAGACCCCCCCCCCCCAACACACACACACACACACAAAATATTTGAAGACAATTCTAGTTTCTTCAAGGATTGAGAATAGAACACCTTTGTATTTTTTCCCCAAGGTACACATTATTCTCTCCTCGACTTTCATGAAAACGCACACTATTGGATGATGTCAATGATATATCTACAGTCCAGTCATATTATATGACAATTCTTGATGGAGTCCAAATAGCAACTGTTTATGGGGTATCTATTTTTGAACCACTCGTTCCATCTAGGCTTGGGTGCCGGTATGAATAAATATAAAAGGTAAACATGTATCACATCTATGAGTTTGATGGTGAGTAACACCAAACGATATTTAACCAATTTTAACTAATTCTAATGTGGAAGAACATTAGTGACTTGATAGTCTTAACACTAGTTTAAGAACCAAATGGCATGTCCCTTTATTACACTCAGTCATGAATCAATTGATATCATAGAATGGTTTTAGGGGATATAAATCTATGAACATGTGGGCCACCCATTCAAACTAAGGAGGATTCCTGGGAGGAATTAGAGTGGGATGATGACAACATTGTACTTGGATCCTTAGAAAATGAAGTATATTCCATCACAATTGAATATGTTATCATGATTTAAGATTCCATCGTATAAGATACATATATATCATCCTTGGTGATACATGTATCTTCCAACATCCATGGATTATATATTATCCATGCCTCATTAATAAAAAATTCTCCCAACAAATAAATCATGAATCACATTATGACCACATCCTTTACAGTAGTGTGTACATTCTCAATGGGTAATTATATATCAGAATAAAATCGGGTTACTTTGGATGAAGTGGTTTATAATGTTGAGGCCACTTCTATGAAATGATTGATGTGTAAAAGGGCATTGCAGAACATATATTCTTTGATTACCAAACTCAAATTGCAAAAATAATGAGCAAATACAACTTAAAATTCTTACTCTTGGTGGGTATATAGATTGGAATATTTCACAATCATAAGTTGTACGCGATTATCCATCAAATCATGATAATTTTATAAGAACTGGTGATTTAAGAAAATGAACTCATAATTTCAAATGTATGAACCACTCGACAGAACTTGTGAAATAAGTCACCCAGTATTTGAGTCAAAAAAACATCCAAGGAATCATAATTTTGATAAATGGTTTCCACATTGACTATGGAATTTAACAAATGAAAAACATGCCAAATAATATTTATATCTCATGCTTCAAAATTTACAATCAGTATTGAGGCCACCTGGAAGAGGAACCAAGGGTTGGTTGAGAAGATTATATAAATGTTTACCCTATATGAGGAAAAGGCAATAAATTGCACAGATCTTCAATTATCAACCAACACCTCTCAAAATAAAATGAGTGACATACTATACTGGTCCCGTTGGATTCTACCTTAGCTTCTTTGAATTGATTTATATTGTATATGACGAGATATTTTTAATAGATGTACATTCCTATCATTCTTTTTTATACCAAAAAATGATAAGATCATTCCAAAATGATATTCAACATTAGGTGTAATCTAAATCTCCATTCGAGGATAATCAATAAAACTGGTGAAGGGTAATATCATGAGAAATGAATCCCCTCAAACATTGTATTGAATTAAATTTAGGGAATCATGATTCCCATATTCATGAGTCAATGTGGGATTCCTCTTATAAGTTCTCTCATGTACAAGTATAGCTACATTCAATATAGTGGAATATATACCATCCTTATACACTTGAGTTAGTCCATTCGAATATGGAAGATGATCTCCTCTTAAATGTGTACCCACAGAAAAGTATATTCATGGGAAATATAGAGGTTTATATACCATTACCATGCACCAGAGTTTGTATAATTTGATATGGAATATGATTTCCTCCTGAACATGTTATCATGAAAAATTATAAGTATGCTAGATATAGTAGTGTATATCTCCTAATTGTACACTAGAGTTTGTCCACTCTAATTTGAATAGGTTAATGAATCAGTATGATGACAACTCTAAAGATAATCTCTTTGGGAATGAGGATTTCAATATTAAAAAGGGCACATGTGATCTAAAGCTATATATTTTATGTATCTTTCAAGGAAAATTTAAACTAATGTATGAGAGGAATAGGTAGATTCTCTAATTATTTCCTAGGTCACGGGACCAATCCAGCATGACATGACATTTACTACTACCATATAGCGGGACCCACAATGTTTTTGTTTCTTTTTATTGACCCTAAATTTTTAATAAGTCTCATATGGGGGAGATGTAGTGGGTTGAGTGTAAAGGTCTATGACTTCTCGGCCCATTAATTTAATGTTTTGGTAGTTGGAAGTGTTCGGAGGAGGTCTAGAGGGATCAATGAAGCTAGAGCTATTGGAGTACAACAAGTGGTGGTTCATTATATAAACCAGATTCACATTAGAAATTGGTGATTCACAGTTTGTATATAAAATCATTTTCATAGATTGTATGTGGAAAAGGGGGGAGTATGTGAAATGGATCAATTTCATGAAAGGTGAATTCTCCATCTGTAATTAATAAAAAAATAAGGTGATGTGAATTTAGGTGGAAGTTAGAAAAAAATGGAATTCACATCATTAATGGGTTACACAATGTGAAAGTGTCGGGTTCCAGCCTGTTTTATAACCCCTGAATGAATGATTTTGTTTACATTCATCCACTCACTCTCTCCGTCTCTCCCTCAATATATAATAACACCAAGCTTCCTAAGGATATCTTCTATACCTCTTTAACATTTCATTGATTCATTGGTTATAGTGGATTCCCATTGGTGATCCATGGTGAGTTAACCTCTCTTTCTCATGGTTTTCCTCCCATTTTTCATCAAATATCCACTATAGTGGTATAGTTTTGGTTTAGCATTTTTTTGAGTTGAGTTTTTTACAAAACATTGGTGTGTTGTAGGTTGATCCGTGATTTCTGTGTGTAGTGGTGGTTTCTGGGAAGTTTCTTCTTCACCTTGCGATGCATATCAAGATCATACAGCTTCCTCGAGGTAAGGAATCTCATTCTCACCTATTTATATGGTAGGTGTGAGATCTCCAGGGGTTTTCTTTCCTTTAGATGGATAGTAAGGGTCATCATAGTGATGTAATTAATCTAAATTTCTAAAATTTATAGGTATGGGGATTTATCACCGGATTTACTATTTTGATACATGTTGTTGAAGTTTTTATGTATGCATGTTTCCAATTCTGAAAATAAATGTGGTTGGAAGCCTTGATTTCACTATAATATTCATTCTATGATAACATTTACTTTGGGGTCGTATGATCACTTCCTGCGTAAAAGGTTAAATAATGTATATTTGGGTAATAATTGGTTTCACTTGGACATCTAATTTTTCTCACAATACCCATGCTAAATAAATAAGATATGTGATAATTCTCGTAAATAATTATGGAAGTGGTTTTGTGTTGTTGTTGTATATTTGTGATTATTTTGTTTTCCCTAAATGGTTTCGGTTATTTTTGGTGGTGTTAGTGACTAGTTGGGTTGTGTATTACATGGGGTAGTGATGTGGTGGTTGGTTAGCATGGATGTGATGTTGGAAGTTATGTGATGTGGTGCGATGAGGCTGTGCTGAAATGGTTGCAATGCATTGGTTGTGGTGCAATGGTTGTGCTGTAGTGATTTTGGCATATTATCTGTGGTTTAGAGGTCTATGCACAATTGTTTTGGAATATTGTTTATGGTGTAAAGGTTGTGGTGTAGTGGTTATGGTGCTTTGGTTATGGAACAATGGATGTGGTGTAGTGGTTGTGGAATAGAGGTTATCCAACTGAGGTTGTGGTATAGTGTTTGTGTCTTGGTGGTTGTGGGGTAATGGTTTTGGTTCCTTGGTTGTGGAGTAGTTCCCTTGTTGTTTAATTTGGTGATTGCAATATACAACTATTGTGTTATGAGATGGCTTGGGTGATGTGAAATGATAGGGATGGTGGATCTGTGGTGTTGTGGTGGTGGTTGAGTGAGTTGGGACATTTGTAGCATTGCATGGTTATGTTATTTTTTTGGTTATCCATGGGATTAACTATGATGGTAAACAAATAAAAATTGGCAGGTAAATAAAAAAAGTGTATAGGAAAGAAAAATGTGATAAATGGATTAAATTGATTTGAATGAATGAATGATTTGTGTAATGATAAACGAAATGGATGACAAATGAAGTTTCAAAAACTTTTTTGTAGAAAGTGGAATGTTTTTTGGTTTGTGTGATGGTTGGGAGGTGTGTTTCATATAGTGGTGGAACCAATTGTGATGGTTGATATGTGGTACATGGTGGTGATGTGGTGTTCTCTAGTGTTTTTGATGTGAACACATAGGTTGGGTATTGTGATTTATCTATATATCATGTATTATTTTGTTATTTAATACATTCCCCACATGGTTTTGATAATCTTACAAATGATCAAAGGTGCTGAGTTTCGGGTGTTAACCTAAACATCTAGGATGGTAGTGCAACAAACGGGTGGTAACCCCCCCCCCACCCACTCTTTCTTTAGTAGTGATGTGATGGCCCATGTGTCCAAGGGAGAGATGGGATATTTTGTACAAGGATTCATTAGGTGTGTTGTGATGTTTTGGACCAAGTGTCTATGTGAGAGACATGATATATTGTGATATGATATGTGGTGGGGGTCATGTGTGATAGGAGGAGGGAATGAGGTAGATTTCCTTCATATTCTTGATATGTTACTGCTCTATTAGTGGTTGTGATTTGATGTGTAGCTCAAGTTTCTACCAATGATATGTGTTGAGATGTGATGTGTGGCCTGGGTGTTTGTGTATGGGATGTGATATGCATCCTCGGTATCTACAGGAGGGATGTGATGTGATGTGGTATGTGTTAAATGGATGGGAGCATATGGCATTCGACATTGGGGTATGAGAGTGGTAAATTAGTGGGGAATAATTAGTGGGTTTCCATTCATTATTATCATATTTATTATATATTATTATATTGTATTTGTGATTTTAAGAGATCCATAGTGAGGATAGGTTTGGTTAGATGACTTGTATAGGTTCATGTTGGTTCTTTAGTTTGTTCACTAGTACATTGGCATGATATTTTCACATGTAAACTTAAGGCTTTGGTTATGTCCCTACTAAGTATACCTATTATGCTCAACCTATGTATATAAACTAATAATACTGTTTTAGGAGGACATTGGGAATTTTTCTACACATTACTAGTTTGGTTGGAATTTCGGTGGGATCACCTCCATAGAGTTTTATTTTTTAATTTACTTTGGGGACGTTTATATGTATATTTTTTACTTCATTCATGCATTTTGGGATGTTTATTGGTTTACCTTTAAATTATCTACCAGTTTTAATTGGGTATTTTTTAACCTTTCTCCAAATCCCGTTTTCTTTATAAACATTAATACCTCCCATACTATGAAATTGTTTTACTCTTGGTGTTAATCTCCATATCGAGGCATAATAGAGGTCGGATGTGGGGGTAATTATCTCTCTCTAATCATTGAAGTATCTTTGACGGGAGGGGTTCGTGATAGAGTGGTATTATATGATTATTATTGAGATATAGAATGGATTTTGGAGTTAGGTATAGTGATGATTTCAGGGGTTGGTATGGTAGTACTTCCAGTTAAGCATGGTGCGTGAAATAGGCTAGGAAGACTAGATAGTACACAAGATTTTAGGGCCCCTTATGATCCAGAACATAAACTCTGAGATTTATGAATAAACAAGTGGGGTGAACCTATTTTCATGGTAGAGACTTGGGAGAGGTACATTCATCAAGATTGTTGGTGTTTGTGTCTAAAATTGGCGTTTTTTAAAAATAAAATGAATAAATAATTAAGCTATGATAAAATTCCATGTTACTAGACTTAGGATGATCTCTATGTTTTCATGAATGTATCATGTTCATCATCTGTGAGTATCTCTCAAAATTGATGTTCAATAGGCTGATTTATTTGATCTTCGAAGGGTTGACCTGATAGAGGATAAAGAGGCATGGTTGTGATCATTGAATTCCATTCAGCAGTAGATTGTGGGTGAGTATGAAGGGAGTGTCCCATATATGGAGATAGATCACTGGATAGAGGATCTCAATATAACTTTTGGTTTGATCAGATAAAAAGATGTGTTTTTTTACCATTGGTTATTAGTCATAGGTGGGGATCTATGAGTCAGTAGTGTATGTTGATTCTTGGTGACCATAAGGAGAAAGATGTATTGTGCCCGGAATTTAAGATGTAGTTATTGGTAGAGTTTATATAATTTATTATGAGGGAATATGAGATGTTTTAGATTATATCCCTTCATCATGGGAGTATGATTGTGCAGGGTCTTGGGATTATGTTCAATGACCTCCTGCACTTTTCTCCGGATGTTTACCCATATAAGGATTCTAGAGTGCGAATATGAGAGGAGGTTATTCACCCAGTGATTAGGTATGTGGTTAATCTTTTTATGCTCCCAACATATATGGAGGTTAAGAAAAATGATTAGTTTATCAAGTAAATTATAAACTTAGTATTTTATAATTAATATGGTGGCCAGGAGTGCATTTCATGAAGTAGAGGTTTGGCAATCGGATGAGACTTTTCTGGCAGTCAGAGTTCCGTTCAATGGGGAATCGGTTGTGGCAGTTATTTCTAATCCATTGGGGATATGTTGTTTACAAGTTAATTATGGTGTTTTTATGTTTTCATTTCATTTCTACAGGATATATAGGAACCACCAAGATCAATTTATAAAAACTACAGGAGGTCATTTTCAAATGGGTGATCAGGCCCCTTTTCAGTAGTAGAAGTTGGATCTGAGGCAGTTCTAATGGTAGATACTACAGGTTGTTTTTTAGAAACCGAGAGTATGATTATTTGGAATAGGTTTGCTTCATGATGGTCCCCATACATAGGTACCTAGTCCAAAGAATGCCTGGGAGGCTAGAATTAGAGAGGTGTAGGAGCTAGGTGTGTTCATATGCATGCATAAGAGGGAATTGTGCCAAAAGTGCCAAGAGTTGATTGAGGTACATTCCTTTTATCATCTAACCTAGTGTGTGCTTTGTTTGATTTAGGAGACTCGCACACCTTTTCCTTTCCTTTTTTGGTTAATATTTTGGTACTAGCTATAGAGATTCTTCTAGTTCCCCTGGGGTTATCTAAGATTGTTGAAGATCAGGCTTCCTTCTTTGATATGTGTCAGGAATATTGACTAGGGATGAGGGATCCCCATTCAGTGGGGGGATTCTTCTTATTTCATATTCAACCATATGATATTATCCATGGTATGGATTGGATTTATTCTAGATATTTAGTTATCAACAATTTTGGTAGAAGAGTTTGGTTTTCTAATGTGGAGGGTCAGTGAGTGGGGTTCATTGGTGAGTGAGTTTATCATTTGGGTGGTAGGAAATTGAAACTGTCTTTATCAAATTTGGTGGATTTATTAGAAGAACCAATTGATACTGATGTTCCTAGGGTAGTGGAGGAATTATTGTCTATTTTCCCAGAGGAGGTTATGGCATGACCCATTCATTATGATATCGATTTTGGTTGGAGTTACTTACAATCACATATTTTATCTTGATGAATCCCTAATGAATGGATCCCGGGAAGTTTCATGAGTTGAGGCTATAGGTGGGTGATCTAATGTAGTGGGGTTTCATCTAATAGAGTGTTTCACCATGGGGTGCTCTAATGTTGTTCTCTAAGAAGGTGGATGGTAGTATGAGGTTTTGTATAGACTAAAATTGCCTAAATCAGTTGATAGTCAAGAATCATTACCCTATTTTGAGAATTGATGATATGTTCGACCATTTGAGAGGATCTATCCAATTCTATAAGTTTGATCTATGGTCTATTGATCCCCAGTTGAGGGCGAAAGATGGGGATTTAAAAAAGACTTCCTTTAAATTGAGTGGTGGTAACTTTGATTTTTTGCAAGTCGTTTGGTGTTATGAATGAAACGGTTGTGTTCATGTGGATTATGAACTCTGTCTTCCATGAGTTCCAATACCAGTTTTTTAATATATTCATCAATTATATTTTACTATAATAGAATTCATATTAGGATCATGTTGAGTAACTCAGATCTGTTTTCAGGTCCTTCAACACCACAATCATTATTGGTAGTTATCCATGTGTGAGTTATGGATGCATGTGGTGAGTTTACATGGACATGTAGTGTCTCTTCAAGGTGTGTTAGAGGACCCATTAAAGGTCGAAGCAATTTTTTATTTTGAAACCACCAATAATGTGGCATTGGTTCATAGTTTCCTTACTCTCTTGGGATATTATTGGTGGTTTATTCCATATTTCTCAAGATGTACAACCCTTATAATAGTGTTTAATAGTAATTACCAGGATTTTGAATTAACTAATCAGTGCCATATAGCATTCGGTTACCTGAAGGATAAGTTGGTTAGTGCCCCAGTGTTTTAGTTTCTTGATGGGGTTTATTGTTTTATGTTTTTTGTGATATGTCCCAATAATTATTGGAATTCGGGTAAATGTAGTAGAGAGTATTGATCTCTTATGTGTCTAGGTAGTTATATATCCATGAGTGCTACTATGTCACCCATGATTTTGAGTTGTAATTAATTTTTTTCATGCTAAATTAGTGATAGAATAACCTCATTAGTGAGATTTTTTTGGTTTTCACATACCATAACATCCTGAGATATTTTTTCTCTCAACAGGTTTTGAATCAATGCTAGAAAATCTGGATGGAGTTTCTTTAGTATTTTGCTTTTGATTTCTATTACTACCCCATGGAAGGGTAATCTATTTATCAAATCATTCAATGGAATGTCATGTGAGGATGTGGCTCAAAAATATGTTGATGATGGAAAAGGAATGTAGGAGATTACAGTGACGCATCTTGATATTGGGGAATGTAGTGGTCAACATTTTCTTTTTCATATAAAAGTGGAGTCATCTTTGATGTGGTGGGTGGAGTAGTCTCAGTGGAGATACATAGAGACAGAGGTGATGTGTGGCCATGTTAGAAATGGTAAGGCTCATGAGGGACGGTTAAACGATGATTAGAACTGGGTGTCTTTCTATGAGTGGTTTTTTTTAACACAACTGATACATAAGGGAGTTCTCTATGAGTTTCTCTAATCACCTTGAGTGGTACATCCTATTATGATAGAGATATATCCTGGATTGAGGATAAAACATTAGTGGCTAGGGATTAAATTACAAGTACCAGAGGTTTTGAAAACATATCTGGTTTCTCATCAGGTGAAAGTTGGGTTCTCTGTTTTGGGAGGTTATTTGAAGTACTCAGATTCCAGTTTAGGTAAATGTGATGACGTATAAATGGGATATTTATAGGTTTACCTGAAGATCATGGAGGATATGATTCAGTTTGGATGGAAGTGGATGAACTAATGAAATAGACTCAATTCTTGAAGATATTTGAGTCGAGTTCCATATATTTTTTGGTGAGGCAGTACATGAATGATGTTGTTTAGATTCTTGGGGTACCTAGAACCATCATCTTTGATTAGGATCCTAGTCTTAACTCATGTGTCGGGAGGGGATTTCAGCATGATTATGGCCTCATATTATTCTTTAGAACTGGTTTCCACCCTTATATAGATGGGAATATGGAGGGGAATATATATATGTTGGAGGATATATTGTGTTCATGTGTCGTGGAATTTTTTAGATCTTGGGTATGACACCAGGAATTTGTCAATTTTAAATAAAATAATTATTATCATTCATCCATTTTTATGGATCCATTTAAGGGGTTTTATGGGTGGTTGTGTCAATATCTATTGTGTTGGATGAAGGTTTTATATTCAATATTTCTTGGTCCTGATGTGTTGTAGATCACGATCGAGATGATTCAATTGGTTTATTAGTAAATGATGTTTACGAAGGACCATCAGAATTCCAATTCTGATCATTAGAATAAATCCCTAGAGTTCAATATCAGAAACCATGTGTTCATAAGATTCTCCCCCCAGTGTGGGTAGTGGAGGTTTGTAAGGGGGTAAGATTTATCCTAGGTTTGTTGGTCCCTTTTTGGTGTTAGGGTGTGTAGGAGAGGTGACATATCGTTTGGTGTTTCCACCAAATTTGGAGAGGAACCATGATGTCCTCCAAGTGTCTCAATTTCATATGTATCTTTACAATAACTCCCATGTTATTAACTGGGGGGAGTTAGTTATCACGGAAGAAAAAAAAATTCATGGAGAAGCTTTTGGAGATTGAGGATCATTTACATAAGGTTCTTTATGGATGGATCATTCTCTTGATTTGTGTGTTATATAGGCATGGTTTTTTAGAGGATAGTGCTTGGGAGTGAGAAATTCAGATGTGTGCCCAGTACCTAGAGCTATTTTGAGTTTTTGTTTTCTATTTTTTTCTTATGATGTGATGTTTGGATCTTTTTTTGTCATAAAATGTGTTATTTCCCATTATGTGTTATGTGTAAGAAAACCTATGAAATATGAAAATGGGAGGACCATAATCCAAATCAATATTCATTATACTATGATGTGATTAAACCCATGCAGATGAGTCAGTACCATCTAGAGCAGATAGTATCTTTACATGGAGGATGGAATTCCCATATTTATGTTCTTGGTTAGGTGTTATGTGTTGTTCATGATAGAAGTTAGTTTTCTCTATGAGGAGTTTCTTTTAGCTTTCTAGAAATGTGGTGTTTGTGGCTACAACCCAATGATTTGATGTTGTACTCGGTGAGAGGTGGTGATGTGGAAATGCAGTGTTTTTTTGGGTTTTTTTGTTGGCATATTTTTCTATTGGTAGCATTGTGTAGTTAAAATATCCTTTAGAGGTATCTCATGAGGTATTTGTTCAGACCACTTTCTTTCAAAGCTTGGTTTTGGGTTATTTATGGATAGAATCATTTAAGATGTATCTAATGTAACAGTTTGTGAATCCATGGCCCGTTACACTTCCATTTGTGGAGTTGGAGGTGTTCAGAGGTAGTATAGAGGTATCAGTGGAGATGGAGATATAGAAATACTATAGGTGGTGTTTCATGAGGTTAATCGGACTTACATCATGATTTAGTGATTCATGGCAGATTTATCCATCCATTCTCATGTCTTGTACATGGTAAAGGAGTGAGTCGATGAAATGGATTCATATTGAGAAAGGTGAATTAATGATTCATAATTAATAAAAGTGTGGGGCAATGTGAATTTTAGTGGAAGTTGGAAAAATGTGAAATCATTTCATAAATGGTTTAAACGACATGAAATTTTTGGTTTACTGGTAATTGTATGACCCTTCTCCCTTTATTTGATTTTTTGGATCTAGGGGATGCCCATTGGTGATCTTTGGGGATTTCTCATGTCTTTCACATGATTTCCCATACATCCTTATTTAGATATCTATTATGGTGGTGAAGTTTTGGTTTTGGGTTCTTATGGGTTGCATTTTTTACAACCCTTTGGTGAGGTGTTGGTTGGTCCATGATTTCCTTGTGTGGTATTGGTTTCTAGGCAGTTTCTTCTTCTCCTTGTGGTGCGCAGCGAGATATGAAAACTTCATTATGGTATTAAATCCTCCTTCTCACCTATTTATGTGCTATGTCTGTGATATTCGTGGTTTTTATTTCCTTTTGGTGGATACTAATGGTCATTATAACGATATAATTAATTTTAATTTCTAAAATTTGTGGATATGGGGAGTTAACTCATTCATTGTTATTTTTATACATTTTGTTGATGTTTTTAGGCTTTCCTTTTTCCAATTCTGAAAATAATGGTTGTCGGGATCCTAGCTTTCATTATAGTTGTTATGCTTTGATAGAATTTTTATGTTTTCGTGTGATCATACCATAAATAAAAGGTTAAAGAATGTATATTTATGTAACAATTGGTTTACCCAGAGCATTTAGTTTGTTTCATAATACCCATGCTAAATAGAGAAGATATGTGATAATGCCCTTGAATAATTTTGTAAGATGGTTTGTATTGATAGTGTGAGTTTGTTCTTGTTTTGTTTTCCCTATGTGGTTTCGGATGTTGTGTGGTGATTTTAGTGACTGTATGAGTTGTGTTGTATGTAGGGTAATGATTTGGTGGTTGGTTAGCAAGGATGTGATGTGGGTAGTTGTGTTATGTAGTGTGATGGGGTTGTGGAATAGTGGTTGTGGCATTGTGTATTTGTGTGGTATGTGGATTTTTCGTTGTGATATGGATTAGGAGATGTGATGTCATAACAATGTTGGATGTGTGGTACCATAGTTGGTTGGTTATCCATGGGATGAACTATGATGATATATAAAATAAAATAGTCTAGTAATAAAATGTGGACTGAAAATGGATATTTGATAAATGTATTAAACTAAGTTGATTGAATGAATGATTTGTGTAATGTGAAATAAAATGTACAATTAATTAAATTGTAAAAACTAGTAAGTGGAAAGTGGAATATTTTGTGGTTTGTTTGGTGTTTATGGGGTGTGTTGCATATATTTTTGGCAGTGGTTGAGACTCTTGATGTGTGGTAGGTGGTGGTGATGTGGTGTGTGATAGTGTTGATGATGTGAACCCACAGGTTGGTTATTGTGTGCTATCTATATATTATGTATGATTATGTTATTTTATATGTTCCCCACCCAAGATGGATAACCTTACCAACACTCAGTAGTGATGATATTTTGGTGTTTCCCCAAAATTTAGGATTATAGTGATGTCGATGGAAGGCTAACCCCTCTCCCCAGCTATTACTTTGGTATTGATGTGATGGACCATGTGTCTATGGGAAAGATTTGATGTTTTGGCTTAGGTTTCTTTGGTTGAGATACGATTTGTTGGCCTATGTGTCTATGGGTGATATGTGATGTGGTGTGATGTGATATGTATTGGGGTCATTCATGGTTGGTAGACGGAATGAGGTTGATTCCCTTCATATTCCTAATACCCTACTACTCAATTTATAGTTTTGAAGTGACATGCTTCCAAGTTTTCTATGGGTGATATGTAATGTGATGTGTTGTGATGTTTTCTTAGGTGTTTTTGGGTGGGATGTGATGTGGTGTGGTGTGATGTGTGGACCAGGTGCATGCGGTCAGGATAAGATATGAAGTGATATGTGTGGAATGGATGGGAGTATAGTACATTCTATGTAGGGGAATGAGAGTGTAAAATCAATGGGGAAGTGTATGTGGGGTTCCTTTATTTATTATGATCTTAATTATATATTATTATATTGTATTCATGATTTAGTGAGCGAGCCAAGGTGAGGCTGGGTTTGGTTAAATCACCCCTATAAGTGCTTATTGGTTCTATTTTTTGATAACTAGATATTTAGAATTCTCATTTAAAATGTGAACTTGACACCTTGGTTATTTCCATACTAAGTCTTCCCATTATTCTCACCCCATGTATATAAAAAGGTTTTCAGGCTTCCAAAAGGAATTTAGCAAATGATCAGGAAATTACTAGCTGGGTTTGATTTTTTTTGTAGTTTTCATAGGTTTGTTTTTGTTATTTACTTTATATAATTTTATATATATCTTATTTACTTTATTCAATAATTGTGGGGTGGTTTTTACTTTACCTTTATATTTTCTGCAAGATTTTTTGGGGATTTTTTATACTATCTTTTGATCTTGTCTCATTTATAGAGGTTAATGCCTCCCATACTGTGATATTTTTATATAAACAGTGCTAGTTGCTAACCCAAGACCAACTGGAGGTGGTAATCAATGGTAATCATCTATCTCTCTCCATTTTGGTATCTTTAGTGGTAGGGGTTTGTGACTTTGAGACTTTGATTTTTATCAATTATCATATTATGGGTTTTCAACATGAAATGTTTTATGTTTTTTTTTAGTTTTTTTCACATGCTTATATTTTCCTAGGTTATGTGAGTGAAATACCCAATAAGAATATTGTCTACTTTTTTTCAAACCTTCCCTTTTGGTTTTTTAACCTGGTGATTTATACATCTTTTTCCTTAGGTAATTTAAGGTTGTGCAAGTCTAACCATTGCAGGTGATATTCTAGGTCAAGTAACTTTGACCAAAGGGTGTAGAAGTATTAATTCCAATAAAAGTGAAGAAAACTCAATGTGAATGGGGATTCTAATGTCATCAAATTAGAATTCCTTGTGGAATGGTGTACATAGTTTAAGGATACCATGATTGGAAAAAATTTTGAGGTAGGTTAGCTAGTGTTGTTGATGCCCACAAAATCTCAATGTGTACCATAATAAAAAAAATTAACAAAACAAAATACCTTGAAGATAGGTATCCTTACACGTGATCACTAAGGAACAATGGAGTGGGAAACACGCCATTAGTTTGGTGGCCAAGAGGAAGCATCACGTAGGCATTTCATGTAAAGTAGGTGATCATGTTGAGGTACCTAAACTTGTGATGGAGTCCATCATGTTATCTCTAATGGACCATCTGGTCACCAATGGACTTGGAGACCCCTAAATAATCACTTAATTATGTAACCCATTGACTTTGAGGTAATTTTATAAGTCCCCATGTGATGTCATCTGGCCAAAAAATTTATCGGATCTATAAAGATACAGTATTGGAAGGGTCATTTGTATGTATGATTTGTATTCTCTTACTCATCCTATATGAAGAGACTAAATGATATTTCCTAGAAAACTATATCGGATTCCTACTAAGATATGTCATGAAAAGGTATTCTGTGACTAGTCTCTAATACTTTGTTCATATTCCAACAATGTTTCCCATATACCCCCACCATTTTCTATTAATACATGGATTACTCCTCGGGGAAGACACACAAAAGAAGAGGTGAAAGAAGATGATGAAAAGGTGAAGAATAGTTTGTTGAAGCCATTGGGATAGAGTCATAAGTAATCCCCATTCCCTGGAAACTGTGAAGGAAATAAACATAGAAAACTATACTTAGAAAACATAACTAGGTTAATGCTACTAAGTAATAACCATTAGAATAACTCCAAGATTCATAAAATTCACCATGTGGTCATCTCACCAACCTCACACCACCCATGCTAGTGTGAAAATATTCACCATGTAAACTATGAGGGTGAGACTCTAAGAGATGTAATATTCAATTTTTATATGTAAAATACTAGAAAAAATCAATATTTAAATAGTATACTTCTTATGAACCTCACGTGCATAGTATAGGATATGAAAATTACATTGGTTTTCTCAACCATCTTATAAAGAACCAACCTAGGATGCCACCTGAAATGGAACTCAAACTGATCCACCACTTTGCCAAGTGGGGTTTATAATTCCCAAGAGATTGTGAAAGGAACTAGGAAATCATATATAATCAATGAGAATTATTTCTTCCATAAATTAGAGTTACAACACAACGTTTTTTCAACTTGAAAATCTGGAATCACCCATCCATGGGTCAGACATCCATGCCTACAATAGATAAGAAAAAATAAACATGTAGTTGATATAAATATATATAGTCTAATACCTCAAACCACCCTCCAAACTCACTCACCAAGATATCTATTATTCCACTTATCCATCCTCAACATATATAATGTAGTGACCTCAACCAAAAAAGGCTAGAATAAAGAACTCATTTAAATGGAACACATGGTCATACATTATAATGAAATAAAAAAAATTCCCAATAAATAATGTAATTAGAACCATATGAAGAGTTAAATAAATAAAATAAAAACTAATCAAAATCCCACAAAATACATTACTTTTTCTTTAAGTCAAATATTCCCCCAAGAGAAAAACAATAACTATATAAGGGCCTAAAACTAAAAGATAATAATATATACATGAGCATAAAAAACTAAGTAGCTTTCCACCCTCTAAAACTGTAGAAGTCACTTATAAAAATATTTTATAAAATTATAGTTTAAATAAAAGGTATAAAATAATTTTTCAAATTTTTTATAAAAATTCCAAATAACATTCCACTTTCACATTTTCAAAAAATTATCTTTTTTATAAAATAAAAATAATGATGAATCAATATTTTAAATAAATATTTTACACCAAGGAATGGGGGTAATTTAAACCATGGAAAAAACCAAATTAATATTACCCACTATTTCCCAAAATCTCATGAAAAAAATCTTTTCATAAACAATATCAAGTAAAGACAATTCTTTAAAAAACTTTTTAAGAAAAACAAAACCATTTCTCTTTTTAAACCACACTTTTGAACCATATAAAAATAAACCCTTTGAAACTAAATCGAAAAAACCTAGAGATTATAAATGGTAAAAAAGAAGAAAGGTATCCTAGAATCATAATAAAATTATACAACTAAATAATGGTTTTATGATCCAAGTGAACTAGGAGAAATGAAAACAATCACAAATATGGGATCCCCTAAAGAATCCAAAAAACTACATATGTGTTGTGGGTAATATCATAAGACTCCAGTTTAAATACCTAAATGGTGAAAAGGAATCCTAATTGGGAACAATAAACATGTCAATTTACCCAGTAGTCCTATCTTACTATATGGAGATAAATATCTCAGATTCACTTTTTCTACCCTAGAATAAATAAATTGCTACCTCACAAGGTCTGCTACCACTTCTGGTTTATCCAACTTGGTGTACTCACAAAATAATTCTTTGTTGTTGAACTACATATAATAAGTGTCTTCCTCATATACATAACCTAAAATATTCCTATTACTCTCATGATAAGTCAAATGCAGGTGATAAAAAATCAATAATCACATGTATCAAATATAAAACATTTGAAAAAAATACACACATGACCTCCTACACCCTCACAAACAAAAAATAGATTCACATATCCATGCATAAACATCTTAAAAAGATCATGTCAATATAATTAATCCCCCCAATAGGGTCACAATAAAAAATATATAAAAAAGCACAGGGCTAAATTTAGGGTCTCGTACATTTAAAAAACCATTTCACCTAAAGTTCCAACCAGGATTTTGTAAAACTACTCAGAAATACAATCATTTTTCAAATAGTTCATTAACCATGTTTCAAATTTATATGAAATATAATTTTTCAAAATGAACCTAGAATCCCATTCGTAAATCAAACTATTTAAAAAATATATTTTCATAAAAAAATACTTAACCCTCTTCAAAAAATAAAATGGTTCCAAGAAACCATTCAAAAAATCACACATTCATTTTTAAAACAAAAAATCTACCTCAATGAAGAGTGATCTTGAACATTTAAAATGATGTACGACCCTATAGGTTTCACAAATAATTCCTTTAAAACATTTTTAGAGTGGAAAACGTGTCTCACACCATAGAGGACTAGTTTTTCATAAATCGAGTATGTGACCCAACCCAAAATAACATCCTAGGGCCAAGTAGTGGGTTTCTAAAATCTATTGATGGATACATGAATAAAAACTACACCCTCTTGTAAACGCATTTCATTCTAAATGAAATGTTGTAGAAAAAATTTTGGGAGGTAATACTAAATCTCATGAGAGAATATAAGGTATATGAATGCAAAAGGGTAGCATTACGTGCAATACATCATATTTATGACCATACATTTACGTGAGATATGAGATGCTCAACCCAACATGTTGTAAAGTCAAACCACATAGTTAAAGGGAAGGGAAGAATGAAACCCTATTTCACACAATAGTGAATTTTTTCAACATCAAATTCCCATTTGAGATCTATATAGAAACTCACTCCAAAAATTTCGTGATAGATCACTGGAAGATAAGGCATAGATCTTACTAGAACAAACCTCTCTTTCATGACCTCATGAAACAGCAAAATCCCATAATCCCAAAAAGGTACCGAAACTAGCATGATTGAAATCCCATGTTCTCCATTGTGTCTTGGCCTACAGTTGATATTTCCTCACATAACACCTCTTTTGGCTAGTTGGGTTCTCACAAGGCAAAAATCCTTCGTTTAACCATAATGTGCACGCGACCCAAGTCATTACATAAACCCACACTTCCTGAATCCTTGGGATTGACTTGTGATGGATCCCATGGATTTTTAAACCCCATTTGAGTGTAATATAATTAATTTTTTCACAAAAAACTTCTTGGCCTCTGACCCAACATTCCTATTCTTGAAGAGTGGCACGGACCAATACCTTGCCTTTTTCTCCTAATCTGCGGTACCCTAATGCGTCTCACTCTTAATCATAGACACCCAAACATCAATACTATTAATAACCAATCTTACATGGAAGTGTCTACACCATGAACCATCCATAGGTTCTTGATTTGTAGAAATACAAGCCCTAAATGTGGTATCCCAGAGAGAAATGGATTACCTAACTTGGTAGAGTATCCTTTTTCAGATCATCCTATCGCCTTGATATAGTCCCCTTCAAGGTGTAATCCCAATCCATTTCCAAATTTCATGATGTAAAACTACCTAGATTCAAATCCTTGTCATAAAAAGTTAAAATTCTTGGAGCACATGATGTTAAACTATAGTCATATCCTGTGTGATAAGAACCGGATGCCCTCGGTATAATCATCTTGGGATGACACGCCCATGTTGGTTTTTTTATATTTTTGACATCGGTTATGAACCAAAGTTTATAAAGGATATGTTAAAAGTAAATGGTTCAATGTCAATTTTAACAAATCAATTATGAAAACTGAACATAGTAATGTTTTGGCATCTATTTCACTGATAAGTATTGGTGAATAGTTGGGGTTTGGCCGTATACGGTTTCATTTAACATAAAAAATTATCCTAAATCAATTTTATTTTTCTATATTTGGTGTTATTTTTATTTTAAACCAACATTGAATATCTTGCCTCTTAATTAGTCAGAATTTGTTTATCTAAATAGATACTGAATATCTTGGTTCTTTGGTATTTTCCATTCAATTAAATAAAAAAATATAGTGAGTCTTGGAATGTATTAGTTTTCAATGTTGGTTTATAAAAAACTGACGTTGAAAGAGATATCATTTACAACAGAAGAAATATAACTAAAACAACAACAACAATTCCCCATAGAACATAATATTCATTAATCATCTTAATTTTATCATATCTCACACTGTGGTAGCTTTACCTACAACATAAACAAAAATATAATCATCAAACATCAATAAAAACAACTATATTTCAATTCTCGCAAGTAAAAAAAATACAAAATTACTTTTATTGAAATATGCCTTTTTAAAAAATTAACGATCTTTAATCTTATTTTGGATAACTGATATTCTATAGTCATAATTGAAATATGATGAATCAAGGAACTATAATTAAATGTTCTCCCCGCTGTTGAGTCTCTATCAGATAATTACATGACCTAGATTAGAAATATTGGAGTCCTTGACATACACCCCAAGAAAATATGTGATGTACATGTGACATAGGTGTGTTCCACAGTAATAATCTACTATATCCATGTGAACATTATCTATATGTGAAATCAACCTAAATTCATCCTTTGCATACATCACTATTTTATGGTGAACCATGGTAAGGGCACCATCAGTAATGTCTCCCTTACCAATATCATATTGTATATCCAAATCAAATAATTGTAGGTATTCAAGACTATGGATTTTTCTAATATTATAATCTTATTTTGAAAAGATATATTCAAAAATAAGGTGGTTCATGTAGACCATAACCAATTTATAATGGTAATTCCTCCTTCACATCAAATCATGAAAAAAAAAATAGCCAACTCTAAATAATTAGCATGGTAGTTCTGTTCATGAAGATGAAGTTATTTGAACTATATACAAGTACACAGGGATCTTGTATAAGAATAAATTCAAATAAAACTAATAATGCCTCAAAATACAACTTAATACCCTAAATTTGATGATTTGGAAAAAAGATAGGGGCTATGTTCAACTAATTATTTAGCCCTAGTGTATCCCTTGGAAATTAATTTCCTGAGATCATTCTAGGAAAGGGATGAGTGGGCCTTAACACCAAACTTTGACAAGGGTATTTGGATTGAGAGCCTTACCCTTAACATTTTTTTTGATTATAAATGAATTTTATAAAATTATTATGATATAAAATTTATATTGTTTTTAATTTCATATGTGCTGACACCTTATCCACCTAAAGATAATTGATAATGTTATCTCATCCACCCTTTCTGAATTAGTGGTGCATTGAACAATCTAAGCATGTTGGGGGGTATCTAAATCAATATAAATAGATCTAATGGTCCATCATTCATAAATATCCCAATGATATTGTGGTACCTAATCAAAATTGTATTAACATGCTAGAATTATATCATTTACTTTTAGATTCATGTGTGTTGAGAATTTCTTACCTATGAGAGTCATCCTAGTTTTAACTTCATATAATGGTAACTCATCAACATTCACTATTAACTTTTTTTTCAAGTTTTTGATGAACTAAAGAAATTTAATTCTGCATAGAAAAGGTAAGGAAAATAGATAAATATGAAATTAACTATTAAAAGGGCATCTTTCTCTATAACTTGAGATAAAACCTGTATTTAATAATGAGAACATGAATATTCAGGCTACACACTCTTATATTTCGTACAAAAAAACTATCATTATGGGATTTGTAGTAAAATTATCTTGCAACAAAAATATGAATAGATATGAAAAATGAGGTTGATCCATAGTAAAATTAGTCTATAGCTCCCATGCACAACTTCAAAACAAACTACTTTATAGATTTATTAAAAACAATACCATTTCATAAAAAACAAACAACTTGTTTAGAAAACAGACATATAAAATCATAACATATTTTTCATTAGGTGATGGATTAATTAAAATAGATGTAATGATATATACAATATTTATTGTGTGAAAAAATCAATATCTAAAAATGAAAATAAATTATATACCAAGATATGTTTAGATCTCTAATGTCATTAAAAGAGACATGACTGATAATTTATATCATAATCATACTTAAGAAATAGTTTTCAAACACACTTTGAAGGTGGGTAAGTTCTTTCTTCATATATGTCTCGGTACCATTAAAACTATAAAATAACAAAGAATGTTATTAGATTAAAAAATGTTATATTTTCATATAAACACAAAATAATTAATATAACTAACCTTTTCAAATTCAATTATTTCCCCAGTTCTGATCATCTCATACATGAATCTTAATAGATAATAACCACATTCTGTGCATCCTTTTTAATGATTACACTGGGGATATAAAATATTAAATTGAAAATAAAATCCAACAAATAAATTTATTTGTATATATAACCAAATATTATTTAATATATAAAATTATTTACCTTCACTTGAACATAATTGATTGGATTTGGATGCTTTATCGACAACTACTCTTTGTTAAACATTTTACATGACCTAAATTTTCATATATATCAACTTATAAAATATTTATTAATAGTAATTATTATTAAAAAAATATATAAAATAATAATAAAACTTACTTGTCTAATAAGGTGCTAAATATTTTATGAATAAAATCTAATAAAGAGAAAACCCAATATAATTTACATTACTTTGGGTAGAATATGCCCAAAATCCAATGACCTATATAATATAAAAATTTCACAATTAAATTAAAGTTTTTAAATATTAGTTCATAATTAACTTATTGTTCTTACCCATCAAGGAATCGAAAAAACAAGCACACAATATCCATATTTAAGAATATCTCACATATATATGCAACTCTAGTAGTAGTAGTCACATATTTCACAACCTTTGAAAGGAATTATGGGTCCATAAAACTATAAACCCCAATGTAATAATTTTGAATAATAATTATTTGTAGATACCTAATTATATAAAGTAATATAGAAATTTATCTGAAATTATCTTTATTTAAAGAAAGAAAGAAAATATTAAACATAAATTTACTTATATAGAAAACTACTAAAACATAGGCACACTGAGCTCATAAAAAATAATAAGATATATGATATATTTTTTGAATATTATCAATTGGTAGTCTCTTATAAAAATATCATATATCATACGAATCTCATAAATATTATCCAATGAAGAAGAAACTTGAGTTTATATTTGTAACCCATAAAAAACTTTATAAGTATATGACGTTGTGGATTCCTGAAATGCTATTTGTTTCTTTTGTAACAATTATTTTGATTTTAGATATTCTTATATAAAATAAATGTCTAAAAATGGTATAAAATTGTGTGGATCAGTTGTAAAAAATGATTACAAATAAAATACATACCTCTTATGTCAAATAACTTATAATATTAGCCAACCAAGATAAAAAATGACTCATATATTCTCTGACTATGGTAACATCAGTGGTAGGAAATGGAGGTAGAATATTTGGATCAACAATATCATTTATCGATATTCTAACCTAACCCAAATACATACGGTGGTGATATATAGAATCCCCCAATAGATGTATAAATCTATATGTTATAATACGTACATGACTACCTCCTGCATACAACTCAAAATATACAATAGAGTCTAAAAGAGGAGATGAAGGATCTATGTAGGCAGGATGGGTAGGCAGGGTAGGCTAGATGGAAAGGGAAGGCTTGAAAATCTAGGCTGGTAGGGTAGGCTCGGAAAGTGTGGCTGGGTGGGAAGGCTTGGTAGGTTGGGCTAGCTAGGAGGGATAAGTTGTCTGGGTAATATCAACAGGATGGATAAGTTGTGAATGTCTCATAAATTTCTCAAACATAGTTGTACATCTGATTGAATTTGATCACCCATGGACTATTTCATCTCTTTCATCTTTGATTTTAAATAACATAATTCTAGATCTCTTGATTCTTTAGTGTGATGACCAAAAGCATTTTAGATACTGACACTTTCCTCATATCCTCTTACGTGATCGGCATGTTCTGAATTTCCTAAAGTCCTAGATACGTTGTCCATCCAACCCTCATGGATAAAGGTGACTTTCATCCCTTTCTCTTGAAGTTCATCCAAAAATGAAAAATTAAAATTATATATTTCTGTTTTTAATTTTAAAAATACAAAACATTCATGGAAAATAAAAAAACATTTCTTACAATTATCTCATCTACATACTTGTATTTCTCTGTAAGAAACTCTTTATTTTACATTCTTCTCACTATTTTACATTTTTAAGTTGAGTGGGGCGAGATGGAGGACCAAACAATACCTCTTATGAACCACCACTAGATTGATCTCTTAAAGCATCAAAATTTTCTGCAATCATTTTCTCCACCAATAAATGATACCCTCTACCTGAGAGAGTTTGAGTGTATACGTTTTGAAACTAAATCCCTTGATGATAACTCTAGGAATCCTATTACACAACAAAAAACTAATAATTAATAAAGTAATTTATAAGAAATTTTACAATATAAACTAATTATCTGACCATAAATGCTTCATCATGTTGGTTGGTGACACATTTATTCCATGTATCAACATCTAAAAACTCATACTTGAGATAGGTTTTTTCTTAATGTAATCTACTAAAAACACATTTTTGGTCAATTTTTTTTTAAAATATCTCCATCGAACTACTGCTAAAGAAAGGCATATTTTTTAATTGCTTTCTTTTATTCAAATTTGAACTTAATATATCATAAAATAAATTAATTTTTAGACATGAAAATTATATAATATTTTAAAAATAAGATAAAAATAAATTAATTATGATATTTTACCATTACAGACTCCCGCATCTACTCTATGGATATATTTTCAAAGGAATTCGAAAAAAGATATAAAATTCTAATTCAATAACGAATCTACATGGAAATATAAATGATAAACCACATTTCATGTCAAACAGTTTGTTTATTATTGTCATCAAAAATAATATGTAATCTCTGGTCTTCACGTACAAGGGACAATTTTGGTAAAATTTTAATCCCACATTTACCAACTCTAGAAATTTATTTCACATTAGAAGATGAAAAATACCCCTTCGAAGGAGGCATATAAGTAGTCTTACAATTATTTTTTATAAATGATAGGTTTTTATTTCCTGAATTAAATATATAATTAAATATTAAACCAAAAGAAGAAACATATACCTTGTTAAATGCCCCTCTTCCTCAATGTCTGTAACTAAAAAAGGAAAATGTAATGATATTTTGTATACCTAAATATTATTAAAAAGTGAATATTTAGAAAAAAAATATAACACAAATATTTATTTAAGACAAAGTGTCCCACGTATGTAAGTTTTAAAAAAATAATGATTTCATGATTCGTAAACAAAAAACATATGAAGAAAAACTATTATATATAAATGATAATTATAAAAATATAGAAACATTTAAATATTTAAATATCATATTTAAAAAACATGTTTTAATATGTGTAAATACAACCAAGCCATAATGATGTACGTCAAGTTTTTCAATAAAAAAATATTTAACCATATCTATGGAATATAATATGTAACATAAGAAACATATAATTAATAAAATATATATAATTAGTCATCCAATAATTAATAAAAAATAGTTTTTACAAGTGTAAATTTCAAAAAATAAATAATATATGAATATTTACTAGAATAATTATGAGATTAATTTATTATTTTCCAATATCCCATAGGTAAGATAATTTCATACAGTGTTGACCATGTCTTCATTATAGTCATTTTTATCATCTAAAAATAGCATAGTAGAAGAATAAGCCTCATATAAATCCATAACATCACCATCATCCCCATCACCCAAATGAATTATTTTCCTTGGAAAAATGATTGAACATTAATCATTCGATGGATCATTGACATAAAATATTTTCTTTTCATGATTCACCATGATAAATGTGATCTCTTTGCTGCTAAACCTCTTCAAATCAACTAGTGAAAACCCATAATCATTATTTTTCGCACCACTATTACTATCAACCCATTTTTACTAAAATAGTGTGACTCGAAATTTAGTATAATCAATTTCACATATATCCTCAAGAACTCCAAAATATGTCATCAATGTAAAATTTTGGATTTTATCTTTTTCACTCATAACATTCACTACTGCTATAATGAAAATTACCCCACTATTTTAAATGGTACTCTTTTCATCTTAATTTTTTTGTGTAAAATGTGTATCCATTAATATCAAAGCCATACCATGTGACTTCATTAGGTGATAGTTCCCCTACCAAAAAATTTAATGTTTCTAATAAAGATAAATTTGTGATTAATTTCTTTTTAAATCATCAAAAATAAGTACTCTTTTGATCAATCATCAACCACTTTTCTTTTATTTTCTGATATTATACCTTTAGTTCATAAATATGTGATAATATATATGGTTTAACATCATCGGTGTTGTTTAAAATGTATAAATGTGTCTCCATCACAGCATTATGAGAAATGAACTTTACCATTAATCCTCAAATACTTATAAATTCACTATCAACATCCATATGTTGAGATATAGGGAGACCAATAAATAATCAGTATAGAACTCAATCACCTCTTCCAATAAATATTTTTGAATAATAGAGGCATCCAATCGATTAGGATTTTTAAGGTATCCCTTCAAAATTTTCATATATCTTTTTAGAGGATACATCCAATGTAATTAAATACGCCCAAATATTATTATCTCATTAACTGGGTGAATCACTAATTGGACCATTATATCAAAAAATCATAGGTGGGGAATAAGTTTCTAGTTGAAGAAGAATTAGAGGAGATTTATTATAAGACACATATAAAAAATTTGGATCAAAAAGTTTTCTAAAAATGGATTTGAAAAAATTACATGTCCTAGATATAGTCTTTCTAACTTGTGGTGGTAATATACCATGCAATGAAACCAGTAGCATTTTTTTCATCAACACATGACAGTCCTGATATTTCATACCAATTAATTTAAAATCCCTCAATGAAACCAATGTTTTATAATTTTAATAATATCCAAATGGTACCTTAATAAAATGAAAACACTGAAAAAAAATTCATCTTATCACACTTGATTAATATGTGACAAACTGGAGGTAAATATGTTATGGTTTCTTTCACAGTGGGTGATTACTCCAAACATATTCCCATTTGAAATCATGTCTAACCTAGCATACAATAATTATTTTTTATATCCTTTTATGTTCAATTATGTTCTAATGAAACCTTCACATATGTTTTTCTCTACATGTAAAATATCACTGTTATGTTTTATCTATAAGAATCTCCCATAAGGTAGTAGGAAAAAGATAGAATATTTCTTCCAGTTATTTTTCGAGGACTAGAAATTCCTTTCTTTCCAAATGTGATATCAATATTTTTCAACCTATCATAATATTCTTCAACAAATAATGGTTTTGGGGGAGGATTATATTCTTGTAAACCATTAAATTCTTTTTCAATCTATGATAAGGATGATCAATTCAAAAAAATCATCAATTGCCCATGTACACTACATTTATTAAATTTTTCAATTAATAATATGAATTCTATTCTTCATAAATTGGACATGATTTATGTACCTTTACACTGTAACAAGATAAGTTCCCATATATAGGAAACTCATTTATATTGAACATTATCATGGAAAGAAAAATAAATTACTCTTTTTTGTATACATCAAGAACTATAACACATGTCTCCCATAGAAGATTGAAATCATCAATCAGTGGTGAAAGACCCAAATCAATATTGTTTCCTAGATATTTTGGTCAAGAAATCATCAATCTCATCATAACATGTTTTTTCTACATACATACTTGTTGAGACAAATTGTAAACTACAAAAAAAAATAGTCCATGAACTTTGTTGTCTACTTAGGCACAGATATGGATTCAATCCTTCTATGCATAGTCCCATTCTGAGATTTCTAGACACACTTCTGAAATCAGAAAATTTTCAATCAAATCGCTTACACTGTGGTGAATCGGTAGGGCTACCATTAGAATGTTCTTTTATTTATTCTATCTTAACATTTTTTCATCATTATAATTTGAAAATAGACGCTACAAATGGTAAATTACTGTAAGGTAAAAAATTTCTTTATCAGGAAGTTTGATTTTGGATCTTTAAAATGAATAAATTTTAAATTATTCTATTATTGGAAGGAATTATTTTAAAATAGGAAATTGATTTAGCATTAGGTTAGATTTTAGTACCTAAGAATGAATCATAGTTGAATTTTTCACCAATCTTATAGCATGATGTCCAGAAATGCAGAAATTTTGATAAATATTCATATTAATTCTTATACAACACACAATAATCGGGAAAAGCATGTATCTTTTCATACCATAATCCCATTGTGAATAACATTTTATTTTCCTCATAATTAGAATTTAAAATATCACTACCCTCTAGAAGTATCTCTTTTAAAAGTTCAAGCATATTAATGAACCTTTTATCACTCCACCCATTTCGTACTTTCAAATTAACTAATCTTAGGACTACTAATAACGATGTATTTTTAGTACAACCTAGAAATAATGGTTTATTAGAATATCCATAAAACCATTAAATATTTTTATTTTTTTCGATGGTTTCAAAACCTGCATCATGAATTTATTATTCAATATGACCATCTGTATCATTCCAAATATTTTCATCAATATTAGATGTTGAATTTTATATTATTTCACCATGAAAGATCCAACATGTATAATTATGGATCAAACCATAGAAAATTATATGGTCCTTGAATTATTTATAATTTAACTTTATCATATTTAAAAACTTCATGCACGGATATAAAATAAAATATATATTTTGCAAATTTTGATTAGAAAATTCCAAGAATTTATCAACGCCTTTTTAATATTATTTAGTGGTTCTTCATAACTTTATCCAATTATAATCCATTAAATATCTAATATCATAATAAAATATGAGAATATATAGAAACACATAAACATTTAAATATATATATATATATAAATAGATAAATTTAAAATAGAAAAACATATAATCAAAATGATTGATGGTCAGGTAATAGATATCAATGATTATTAGTAATAAAATAAAAAATAAATTACTCTAGGTAATTATTTTATTTAAATAAATAATTATAACAAAATTATTTATAACCCTAGTAAAGGTATAAATATATTTTTCTGAGTTTAGATAGATTTGTTTTTAACCAAATATTTTTCAAAACTGCATCTGTTTTATTAAGATCATTCAAAATAGACATTAATATTATTCTTTAGTTAACCTATAATAAATATAATTAAACAAAAATTCAATATTCATATATTCATGAAAAACTTATTTTCAAGATACTTCATATTTGATTATTTGAATATAAAACGAAATTAAAATAAACTAGTTATTAAAATATGGCAATTATAATATTTTTTTATGAATAATTTTTGTTGAATGATAACATCCTTGATATATCTGGCTCCAGCGCTTCGATGCCTTCACCGGAAATTCCATTACACCTTATGGAAGAATATAATTAATATATATGTATTCTTATTTGATTATATCAAATAAATAACATTATTTCATTATTGATAACATTTATATGGTTGGAAATGATTTTATAGAAATTGTATGGAGGCCCAAGATGTAGAGATGTTCGATGTTGGAAATGGAAAAAATAATGATACCATGCATAATGGTGTGGAAATGACACCTAGGTTCTTATGATGAGTTTTGTGTGGGTATTCTCATTGGTAAATTTATTCTTTCTGATTATTTCAGGATTCCCATATGGCCAGAGATAAATTTTATGATTTGGTTCCATCAATTTGATGAAATTTGACTCTTTGAAATAATTATATCAATATTGTGGGGGAATTAATAAAAAAAATTGATCAAATGTTAAATAATAATGGAATTATTAAAAAAAATGTTTTTGTTCATCGTGATTACAGATTATTATAACATAATTGAGAATATCGATAAGATAAATTATAGTGTAGAAGTCACACAATAAGAGGTATTAATGTATATACTAATTAAATAGAATTGGAATAATATTTAAAAATTTCTAATTTATATATAGATTAAGGTGAAAATTTTATACATGTAAGATTGAATGTGACCAAGAACAAAGTTATGGAAGTCAGGGTCCCATGTGAAAATAGTTGTTGATGAATCTATATCTATTTAGTTTATCATACTAAATTTTTTAGTTATATTACTAAACAATGTTTGTTTCTCCTTAAATCTGTCATCAACACTTATTCTCTATATAGCTTCGTATTTGTATTTATTTTCCAACATTCATATTCAGATATGTTCTTATTTTCTAGTATGCATTACCAGTATTTTCTTATATAGGAAATAATTATGACATGACTAAAATATATATTATTGTATATATTGGAACAAACCATTTGATTATTCCATCAAATAAATAATTTATATAATTAAACAAACATTAAAAAAAATTTATAATTAATAATAAAATTCATACAAATAGATGAAATAATGAATCAAATTTATAACTAACAGGAATCAAATTTACCTAAAAATTTTAAAAGAACTTTTAAATTTTGGAATAGTATAGTTAAATATTAATCCTAAATATAGATTACATCCCTTGAATTTATTGGTTGGAAGACCACTAAAACAAACAATTAAAACATTTTCAAAAAAATGAACAAGAAAAAAAAGAAAAACTAAAAAACTCTATTTGTAGTGTCACTCAAACGTAAAAGGGTTAATGAAGAGGAAATATAAACCTTGATAAAAAAACTAAAAATAATGTTGAATGATTTATGGTCAATGATCATGAAAATAATATTCAGATCCAAAAATCTGGACTATAGTAGCTGTTTAAGAGAGTCTATAGTCATCAGACTCATCGTTGGTTGGGAGAAAAAAGGGGAATTAAAAAAGGAAATGATTGTTTTGGGGTAGGAATTTTTTAGAATGTTTTTTCACATTGTATTTTTCTAAAACTAACATTAAAATAGTTTTAAAAATATATTTTTGTTTTTGGTCATTCCAAAACACTATATCCAAAATATTCATTTTCATGCTTTTTAGTGTTGGTTTTCCATAAACTGATGCAAAAAAGAGGAGACATATTGTTATTTGGAAATGTTTTATAGAAAAAATGACACCAAAAAGCTGAGATAGGTTGTTTTTGGCATCCTTTTTAAGAAAATGGATACTAAAAGCACTTTATTCCATCATTTTCAGCGTCACTTTTTCCTAAAACCGATGCTGAAAATGCTATCATATATTTTTTATTATCAATTATTTTAATAATCGACCCCAAAAAATATTGGTTACAATTATAACATTACTTTATTTTGAACCGATGTTATAAATGTGAAATTAAAACTATTATTTTCATAAGTTAAATCGCCCCACCCCTATTGATTTCTACTTTGGTGGACCCATATGAATAGGCCCAACACTATCCCATATTTATTATCCTTTTGCAACATGATTATACTTATCAAACGACATTAAAATTCAAGGACCAGTCCTTCCACATGACCATAAATTTTGGCATCAAACTACATGGGATTTGATCCTTATCTCTTAAATAGGGTATGTAATACACCTCCATGTGGTTCCATCACGACACCCCAAATTCACTTAACCAAATCCCAAGTGTGAAATCTTCCTCCCTTGGAACACACATAGCCACCTCCCAAGTGTGAAATATTCCCCCTATGGGACACCCTCCACCCAATACCAAGTGTGAAATCCCCCCATGGGGACACACTTAACCACCTATTAATTTTGAAATCTTCCCCCCTAGGGGAACACTTCACTAAATACCATGTGGTAAGTCTTCCCCCCTTGGGACGCACTTAGCCACCTCCCAATATTGAGATCTCCCCCCTTGGAAAACACATCACCAAATCCAAATTGTGAAATCATCCTCCTTGGGGAAACACTTAACCACCTCCCAAATGTGAAATATTCTCCCATGGGGACACAATACACTAAATACCGAGTGTGAAATCTTTCCCTTGGTGGACACACTCCACCAAATCCCAACTGTGAAATTTTATCCCCTTAGGACAAACTTGACCACCTAGTGGTTATCAAATATTCCCCCCCAGGGGACACACTTAATCACCTCCCAAGTTTAACCCCCCCCCCCACCCAGGGACACTCTCTACCAAATCTTGAGTTTCAAATCTTCCCCCCTTAAGACACATTCCTCCAAAAAAAAGTGTGAAATAATTCCCTTGGGGATACACTCCACCAAATAATGAGTATGAATTATTCTCCATGAGGATACATTTAACCACCTCCTGAATGAAAATATCCCCCACCCATCTAATGGGGACACAATTAAACATGAAATTGTCCCCCAAAAGATGTTAAACTTGTGACCCACCTATCCCAAGAAGACATTAAATCTGTGACTGATACATCACCACAATATGTTAAACATGTAACCTAATCTAAAATCCCTACACCATAAAACAAACATGGGATACCTGAGGTAAAAAAATCCTTGGTAGTCTTAAACCCCAAATGTCAATAGACTCATGTCCAAAATAGGATTCCTTAGGTTTCTCACCTAATATTTTCCAAATAAGATGCCTCTAATTTCAAAGGGAGAAGACATTATATGTTCACAATAATCCAAAAAACCCCATACATTCCCAACATTACTATCGACTATGACAGAAGGTTTCTTACCAATCAAGATAGAATTATAGTACTTAACGGGATTCTACCTCAAGATGGAGCCGAGAATGAGTTTCATGAACATCACTTAATTATATACGGGAGACCTAAACTCAATGGAGATCCCCATGGAGGAATCTATGTAAGAAGGAAATGGAATTCCCTTATCTGGTTTCAATCAATGAGCAGAAATTACTGATAAAAGTGATGGAAGTCACCCGCCTTTCTAAACTAGGAATGTGGGAAAACAAGAAAAGTGTGTCATATCATGGTGGGATGATATAACGCATCCCAAATGAAATCATTAGATAAAAAATTGTGAGGAAACCAGCACCCTAGTAGCCATAGCTACAGGCATAATCTCATTAACTGGGGATTAAATCGAAGAATTCAAAGTATAAAATATTCAAAAATCCTTCTATAGGAACCTATAGGAAGAGTAAATCCTGGCCTCCTTTTAAGAACTCATAGTGTAACTCTCTCTGACACCATCAGTTTCTCTCATCCCTACCTCCAAACTAGAAGTTGGATAGAGGCCTGGATTTATATTAATGCCCTCAGATGATTATAATCACTCTACTAATCAAGAATGGAATGCTTCCACCCTTACACGTGAGTAAGTGATTAAAAATCTATCTTACATGGACATGATATTGAAATTGGCACTTTATCTAAGAGAAATTATAGTGTTTAGTGAATATTTCACTAGTTTGGTTCTTCCTCTCCTAATAAATCAGCAGTAAAGAAAGTATATGTCTACGATTCCACCCATAACCCAGCCTACACCAATCAGGGCTTGGGTCAACCAGTAGAAATATCGTCCCCATGGTAGTGAACAAGAGGAATTATGGGAACTCTTAGCTACCTATGTGATATCAGTCATGTTTTATCAATCTACAACTCTAAATTTTATCATCCTATAGTCCATCACTGAAGACCAAGTAGTTTTCCCCTAGAATGTCTAGAATACATTTCTCTACCTTTTGGACCATTATCTAATCTACCAAAGGATCCCTGAGAACCTCAATTACAATAACCAATACTATAGTATGTTTGATATCAAAATTCTCACAATAGCTAAATGTTATGAATCATATGTATACCACTACAGTCTCTTGAAAACCATCATTAATAGCCTCATCATGCTCCATCGGGTCATCAAAGAGGAATCTCAACATGTGCATATCAGAGGCTAGGGGAAGGATGCTTCCCTCAATTTCATCCCATTCCGAAAGATATAATGGGACCCTCAATCCAACTCATCCTATGATAATGAATGATTTTATCTGACTACCACCATGGTGATTGTTGTTACTATTGAATTGCCAAAGTATTGGAGAAATAGGGCCTCCAAAGAAGGGAATGATAGGGAAAACCCACCTCAAGGTGTCACATAGTAAAAAATAAAACCACCAAGAATGTTCCCATACTCATCAACATATACTAGATCTAGGTCCTAGGATTCCCCATAATGAGAAATTACTACATGTACCCTGGTACAATAACAAAGGAAAGAGGTTCGCTAAGCTCACCAGCCCATCTGAGGTTTCACCAAAAACTGATTTGGGCCACAGGATAGCCTCCTAGATTTATGATCTTGATAAATATAAAATAATTGTCACTGAGATTATTTTAGAGTATCACATATACCCTAAATATGATATAAGGCACTGCTTCTCTCCATCAAGGGGACACTCGGTCCTTCTTGGCCACGATCCCCGATTTGAATTTGGTGGCCATGTGCCCCTGGTCAAGGTAGAAGATGAGGGATATGGTAGAAAACTAAGATATGAGTCACCCACCCCACCTAAGAAACATGACTACCTACCTTAAGAACAAGTTCATATCACTCCCCACATCAATTATCCTATTAATGAATTGGTGACCAAAAATCCTCACCAAGATGACACGATAGGTGCTCTCATAGGCTGTCTTAAGGATTTAGAAATGTGACATGTGTAAATTTCACAAGAAGGAAATCCATTGAAAACATGGTTGGACCATGTTCAAGATCCCCCATAGTTTGTTAATCCCAAATTCACTTAGTTTAATGGGATAGTTAGCCCTCTATACCATTTTCCTAATTTCACCTCGAGATATGGTCTAATGATGGGGACTCAAGAACAGAAGTAAGTCACCATACTCTATTTCTTTTTCTAGACTTTGGAATGACTTGTGTTAATATAGTTTAGTTAGATAACCATAAGGTCTCTTTTATATTGTGAGGACCTATATAGATAGTTCCTCTCACCATTTAACTCCACCTCACTTGGGAAAAGCATCACCGACTTCTTAAAATTTTAAAAGGCTTGATGATCTAGACATTGACTTCATTTCCTAATGGGAGGGACTCATGTATTATTCTGAAAAGACACTCTCCTAGGAACACCTAATTACTTTGTGTGAGGAGAATAATAGAGATGAGTTGGTACCTACTCTCATAACCTCAAACTACCCATATGGATTTTGGGAGTTCTCCAAAAAACATTAATGTCTAGAAGAAGCCATGCAGCAGACCAAACTACAGTTTCACTCATTTATCTCTATAGCTCTAATGATATGACATATAAAAGTATAGATATCCTATGTTTTGTATGAAGAGGTTCATATCCTTTATTGGATGAGCCTCTCCAAACACATCCTCTCCCAATGTATCATCACAAGGCACATAATTTCAAGAATGCACACCTCGATGAGAGAATATGTCTCTATCACCCACCCTCCCCCAAAAATCCCACAGTACTAGGGAACCATTGAAAAAAATAAAGAACAAGAACTATTCCTTCAACGATACGTAAGTATCAAGATATTTCGTGTGTCCCTAGAAAGGGGAATCCATAATTTTGCATAATGAAAGATACCCTAGGAGGCTGAACTCACAGGTCACATCTATGATTTCCCATATCAAATAATCCTCTAACACACCGTCAAATAATTATATTAATTCAAATATTTTCTCTAGGACCAAGTAGATCCTTAAATAGTCAAATTGTGTGATGTTCCAGTACAGGTGGTACATGTCTCCACTGACCCTAAATGTGAAAGTGAAGACTCTAGTGAGTTGAGATTGGTACCCTGTCATGATATGTATAAGTAAAATGGTTAGTTTACATGTAAGATGGTCACTCACTATCATGGTTTCAACTATGCCGGTTTGGATAATCTAGTACTTCTTGTGATTATTACACATCCTCTAACCACTACCTATACATATGCATTGTATCCTTAAATGTCCCAGAATAATAGACATTGGTGGCATAATAGAAATCAGAGTCGCCCATCGGTGTCGAAACAAGTTCACACCCTTATTGACTTCATGCCTCCTAAGTTGAGAGATGCACCTAGTGTATGCCTAGTTATATATTATTCGACTGATGAGGTGCAATAATACACATTATTAAATGATATTAAACTACGGTACTTCTTCACATCAACCAACAATGTGAAATGCTATATTGACATTGTGGGTGCCTTTGGCCAACACCATTTAAGGAGAGGTAAAGGACATGAGAAAAAAATGGAATACGAATTTAATAACATAGAAACAAGATATTATTGATATTGATACTAAGAAGAAATACTTTTTCATGGCTAAACAAACACAACCCTCCAGGTCTTCCCCATCAGGTATTCCCCCACAATCGACTAAATAAATTGATAGTGTGGCTCATCCATGAGTGTGTATTGATCTTCCATGTCTATCTAGGGCTCCAACTTAGATAACTAGAACCCAAACATCATTTCTTTATAGTAGAACATCCAACCAGTAGTAGAATATCACCAGTACTATCCAAGTCCTCGTAACCCAATTAGCGGTGCCTATTTCATCATGTACTAAAGAACCACACCCAGCATGTCGTAGTATTCCCTAAGCATGAAAGTATACTATATTAAATAACCAAGTCACCATAACATTAAGGGTCTTTATTCTTGAGGCACTCAGCCTATCAAAGTGAATTCATGATCCCCACATCAAAGCATTAAAAATCACCCCTTCAGTTCGAAACTGAGGAAGGTGTTGCTGAGCCATATTACATAGAGGAGGATAAGGGATATGAATGTTAGGACATCTTATCATTTTCTATGGGATATGAGGGTATCACTATATAGGGGCACATATTTCTACTGTATAACACAGTCTAGTTCAATGGTGTGGAAATATACCATTGCTTAGTGGATATTGGATCTAGGATCAACCTCATCGAAACACATATGCTCCATAGGTTTGGACTTATAGATTCAGATATGACCCCATCCAACCTGATAATCATGAATTATAAAAATAGGGAACATAAACTATGTGCAGTGATTGTATTTGATACACAATTTGGTGGCCTGGTATCATGCATTAAATTTATGGTAGTTTGTAGAATAATGTGTGCAATGCATTGTTGGGAAGGCCTATCTTCATTTTCATGTATTATTCCTCTCTTCATTTCAAAAATGCATCACGTACTACTTGGAAGGTTGATTAGGTGTACTCCAAGTTGATTCGACCCCATTTGACACTTTTGAGGCTCGTAATCTAGATGTTAATTACTAGAAAATGGAGGGAAAGTGGGTCCAGACTAATAGGGATGAATGCATCAATTCCCACAATGATATAACAACCATTTTAGTTGATACATGGGTATACATGGAAGACATATTTTTTCTCATAATTCATTAGCTATACCCCCACAATATAAGAATTGGTGGGTTGGTTCATCATCTCTAAGGAAAATGAGTGCTCACAAATTACATCGTACTGCTATAGTGGATAAGCATGGATGATACCATAAGGCCCTGCTCCTATGAAGTACCAAGATGTTCACCACATTTCCAAAAAATATATATAATTCCCTCATTCTTCAAAAAGTAGGGTTGGACCGATGAAGGTCGATCTATCACCATTGCTTCTATATCAAGGGTATACACCGTAGTCAAAATCCCCACAGAATTGGATCAATGTCATTTTTCTCCATAGACCTCAGAGAATAGAAACCCCTCATCAAGGATTCTGTATCCACTAGAGTTGGCATTAGTTCCCCCTCAAGGTCAGTAATCTTGGAAGAGTCACCACCTTTCTCTAATCCCCTTATCTCAGATGATAAAGAGGATTTTCGAGATTCCTCCCTTTCATTTGAATATGGTGTCTCCACCACTATTGATGAGTTATACTTGGTGAACCTTAATACTAGGAAGGATATAAGGATGACACTAATGAACTCACCCTTTTCACTTGAGGAAAAAAATGTAAGAATCCTTCTTAATAAAACACAATTACATATTCTCCTAGAGATATGAAGAGATAATAGGTCTATACCATCGTATTTTCATTCATTTCCATGGCCTCCAAATGGGTCATCAAGGGTTCAGAAAACCTCCAAAAAAGATGCACCCCTCTCACAGTGTTATGGTCAAGGTCAAGATTATAAATTATAATAAATAAAACATTTTTAGGGAGGTCAAGTACCCTAGGTGGATAGATAATATTTTCTAATTCTATAAATAATGTGTAGATCAGAGTCTAAAAAGACTTCTAGGACCCCAAACAACATTCTATAAAGGATGTTTTTCCCATTCCAGTGATAAAGATATTGATTGATTCTATGTATGGGTTCAAGGCCCTCTCCATCGTGGATAGATACTCTGGGTATAATTTTATCTATATTTACCCTAAGGATGAGAATTTTATCACCTTTAAGGAACCACAAAGAACTTTCTACTATTAGGTTATGCCTTTCAGAATGAATAATGTTGGATACACATTCCATTAGAATAGTTAACACATATTTAATCAGATTCTTTGGACATTGGTGGAGTGTTATGTGGATTCAATGGGGGTAAAATCAAGATAAATTTAGGACCATCTCAAAGATCATGAGAATTTTTTCAACTTATTCTGATCCCAACACATTAATTGGAATCCCCTAAAGTGGGAATTCTCGGTTACCTTTGGAAAATTTCTTGGATTTTTTTAAAGATACAAAGGAATCAAGTTTCATGTATGAACACAGTTTTTTGTATCAAATATAAATCCCTTATTCTTTATTTTTAATGATGAAATATGGCCCTAAAAAGTTCCCAACCTATTCACTAGTGTTTTGGAGGTGTATGGGGCATGGTCAGAGCCCAGAACTAGGTTTGGGGTTGAAAATGGTATGGTGCACAGTTAGTGAAAACCATGTGGAGCAGGCCACATAGTTTGGCAAAATTGAGCAGAGTATCCCCCATAGTTTTACCAAACTATGAGAGGCAAGATATAAGGGTGGTATAGGCCGCATGATTAGTCCAAAATATGCATAATGGGTTTCTTGGCCATGTGTCCATGTCTGTAGTTTTTGCAGATTTTGACAGAGGCATAGTGCATAGTTTTCACATGGTTAGTAAAATCATGTGAGGAAACTGTGTGGGTTCCCGTTTTCCTTTTAGGAACCACGAATGGTTGGCGCATGGTTTACCAAACAATTTACTTAAACTATGTAATCCTGGTTTTTTATAATTTTATAATTTCTTATTAAATCAAAAATTCTATATTAAACCTATATTAGGTTTTGTTTCAATAGAAAGTGGAGGAAGGATTGAGAATCTCTCAAAGGTATCTAACCTAGGGTTTGATATAGATTTTTCCCTAGGCTCATATTCAAGCATGATTCATCTCCTTGGATCCACAATGGTGAGATCTACGTTCATTTTTAAACATTCTCAATTCTTCTGGCTATCATTGTGTTATTTTGATTTAAGACCATATGCCTTAATTTCTCATTCTTCACCTGTTATTTAGATTTCTCCTAAACCGAGTTAAATTGAGACATGATACTAGATGGACACTCCACAATAGACCTATGGTAGGTGTTTTATACAATTATTTCATAATTTGTTTCATTTTAGAGCTATCGGTCATTATGCCACAGGTAGGACTTTCTAAATTAACCCAATTTTGAATGGGTTACATGAAATATATGTAATCGGACCTATTATGGATTTCTATAGGACTCATTTTGATTCATTAATACCTTTCACCCAAAACAAGGTCACCCATGGGGTGAACCTTATGAAAATTCCTTGTCTATACCATGTTAGATCACCCAAGGGGTGTGTTTTGGGTTTTTCTTATTATAGGAAGCCAATTATAATAGGAATGGGTTGAATGAGATGATTATGAGATGGTTTCCTCCTTTTAATTGAATTGTTATATTGAACATGAATTGGTTAATTTTTGAATTGATCAAATGAGTTATGTTAAATGTGATGTGTTAAATGGATTATATGGATTCAATTGAATGGGTGTGTATACCAATTGAATAAGTTTAATTTTGAATGGCGATAAATGGGAGGGTATACCCTTGTGAGATGTCTAGTTTAATTTGGTGACAAATGGGTTGGTATGCCCATCTAACTTGATTAAATGGAAATGGAATACACGGGTAAACTCATGTGATATTTTTGGCATAAATGATTTAAATGAGTGGGTATACTCATTATATAGAATTGAATGGATTTGATTAAATGAGTGGGTAGAATCATATGGAATTTAATTGTTAAATGGTATGAATGAATACGTGTTTTTTATATATTCCATGGACGGATCTCCATGGATGTAGAATGCGGTAGTGGATGCCTTATATAGAGTATTCCTTAAGGGTCTTGATTCAGTGGGATGTCTCAGGCTTTGCTAACCCGTGGACCTAGATATCTTGGACTCACGCAAGACAAGTTGGTATACATGTACCTAGGACTCCAACTAGTGCCTATACTAAACTTCCATTGAGATGCTCCTAGGAATCGATGAGGATTCCTTGGTTCTTGAAACATTGGATACAGACATCCATGGTCTGAAAATTGGCATAAGGCACGGTTGTGGGATATATGACATGCTTGTTTATATGTAAAGTTCATGGAATTTTGATATGGTTTCACTATAGGAAAAGGTTGTGTGGACAAGATAAGGATGGTTGTATGGAGGGGTCATGTTGCTTGTTCATTTTTCTTATAACTACCTTCTTAAAAGGTTACACTTATTTAAGGGACCCTTAAGATGTTGTTTGGTGTTATTTTTTATAGTAGTTATATGTCCTAGGAATTCACCCTGGCATTACTGCTTACACATATTTAGCATAGTGTATCATTATTCTTAGAACTGTAAAGGATTCTAGGTGGTTACTTACTAGGATTTTATCTCATAGCCTATTTGGTCCTCCTTGGGGGGCCAAATATATTATATAGTTATAAGTGATAATGTGGTAAAACACCCTAACATGGGTTTTTGATCATGGCTTTAGAGGAGGGGAGCACGGGACCAAGATGAGGCTTGTGATGCTATTGTCACACTTTTTTTCCATTTTTTCTTTGGTAGAATTGTATTGAACTCTGTTTTTTTGTACCTATTTTAGCTATTTTCTATATACAAGTACAAACTGCATCATTATATATGATACATCTTATCATATTGTTATTTTTTCCTCCTATATATCTATTGTGTGCTTGTTTTACTACTTCCGCTATCTGTATGTTATTGACTTCCACTATGATATACTATAGTAATGAGGTAATAGACTCCCCATTGACACACATAGGCCCTCACTGCTAGTCAGTAGCCTCTTGCATTTGGGGAGATGTGTTTGAGGCCATGTATCCAACCGGACTCGGGGTACTGTTGAGTGGAATTCAGGTCAGGGACATTAAAAATGTTATTAGAGCAGTCATTTTTAGTTTGACTAACTGTTTGGCAATAATCGATTGGGATTGGAAGGAAATGTAATATGGTAATATTTTGTTCCTGGGAGTAGCTTCACCACATATAGTGAAAAGGAAAATTTCCTCAAATAGAAGTGTAATTTTTAGGATTTTTACTATTCTAATTGATTTGATTTTACCATTGGGTGACAAGAATAATTTATTCAATTACTAATAATGAAATTGTGGGTTTTATTTATATTATAACCCAATGATATGAGGGTATTCCATATCATGAATCATATAGGGAATTTTTAAAAATCACATGCCATGGATTATGCCATCCCATTTAGGATGCATTACACATTTCATTATGTCGTGATAGGTTTTTTTAATGCTATATATACTGTTGTGATAGATTTAGTGAAGTGGATAGAGGAGTGACCCCATATTTCACTTCCTATGGTGTATGGGCCCTTATGGACTGGGAAATGTCACACCATTAAAATTCAATTGTTAAATAGATTTTAATATATATGGAATGAATTAGAACCATGTTTTGGGTTCATGAGGTGTTATGGGCCCTCATGGATTTGGAATTGGAAAACCGGTGATTCAACTCCTTGAAAAATTGAATTATGAAATGAAATGTAAAATGAATTTGAGTTTAAGTGAAAGAAAAAATGAAACATGAAATGATGAACATAAACTTAACCTAGACCCAGATTTTGAGTGGGAAAGATATAGTGTTTCTATTATTGTTGTGTATGAACTTTCATAGTCCTAGATTTAGAATTAGGGAGTGGGTTTCGACTTTTTTTTAGGAAGGTTTTGACCAGTCCTATACTCTTGAGATATGAGATTTAAACTCATTATTTTTTTAGACTTGTGTTTGGAATTACAGAGGCATTCCATAGTGATGACCTCAAGTCATGTTCCAAGAGGTATTTTGAGACAACACTCTAGAGGTGGTGGGCCACATAATACCAGGGGATCCTCTTTTAGTTCCAGTTATAGAACCAATTGTTGTTTCGGGCATAAGTGATGAGGCATTATTCCATGAGGGTTTCTTTCTCTATGTGAAGACTTACTAGGGATCAAAAAGGGTTAGATTATCTATTGATGATCTGACATGGGTGTTCTACTAGCAGCATCCTCCTATGTTATTAGGGGATGGTGGTCCACAGGATACAGAGTTGTTCCTTGAGACCATGTTAGCTATCTTTGTGCACCATGTGACACATCTTGACATTAGGGTAAACCTCTCCTCATATATTCTATATGTAGTATAAAAGTGTTGGTGAGATGTTCTGAACCATGATTATGGAGTTCTATATATGGATTGGGTGGATTTACAAACAATATTCTATGACTAATTTTTCCCCATGACTATATAGGCAGAGTGGGTCAGAGATTTTATGGATTTGGATTAGGGAATGATGATGGTTAAGGAGTACTTGACACGCTTTACCGAGTTGAAACATTTTGCACCAATGTATCTTATTGATGAGATATCTAGAGTGAGACACTTTGAGGAAGGTCTTGTACATTATATCAAATCTCAAGCCAACGTGTTTAGACTGACATTTATCACTATTATTGTGAATCATGATGTAATTATAGAGAGGAACATGAGGGAACCTAGGTATGTAGAGTAGGTTAGTTCTGTCTCTCGACCCATTGGTTCATCATCTTCAAGTAGAAAGAACTATTTTGTTGATTCCCACAAGATGAGATCCAGTCATGATGTAAGTACTATAAGATTAGTGTTTTGTAAATTGTGTTGTAGGAGAGGCCACATCAAGAGTTAATGTGACTCTGACCCAGCTGAGTGCTGAGCTACCAATATAACGGGCCACATGCAGCATCTATTCTAGACCTTTCCTCTAGATGTGAGTGGTAGTGGTCATCTATGACACCAGGTTTAGGAGTAGGTTCCCAAGATCCACGTCACGTAGGGATATGGAGCAGTGTTGGCCAATCAGATCGAGGCAGTGGTGGTCATGGAAGAGGCAGCCGGAAACTAGTTACACCAAGACATAAGAATGTGCCTACTCCGTGTAGTGATTTTGAGTCACAGGTATGTGGTGAAGGCCTATTATATTCTATATGTCCTACCCCAAGGATAAGGGTGTGACACCCTCTATGGTGAGAGCTACGATCCTTGTAGCCTATACTATTGATTATTCTCTTTTTGATATAGGTGCATCGTATAGTTTTATATCTACATTAGTCATAAAAATACATGGGAATTTTTTTTCTTCATGAGTTTGTTATGACTCTAGATACACCATTGTGAATCAGAATGGAATATGTGCACCAATGTAGGAATTTCCCCCTGAAGATGATGGGTGTCACTTAGTTTGGAGTTTGTATTACCTCTAGATGACCGTGTTTGATGTCATACTCATAATGGATTGTTTATAATTTTATTGAGATTATGTTGACTTCTAATACTAAAGTCTGACTTTTACATCACCCAGGGGATAATTGTATACTCCCAAGGGTGAATGTGATGTCCAAGAAATCCCATATGGACCCAACCATTGTGGACTGGGTGGAATGATAGCCCATATTGCTAGTTTGTATCTGGATGATCAGGGAGTGAACCATGAATACTTTCCTATAATGGTTGAATGACTCAAATATTTACTTACCAATGAATTTTATATTTTACAAATCATGATGGAGGTGTAGTTTTCGATCGATCTAGTTTTAGGATGTCAAATATAACCATTCCTCCTTGCAGGATGGCTACGATGGAGTTGCAGGAGCTCAAAAGGTAGGTATTGGATTTGGATGCAGAGTGGTTTCATTGACCTAGTACTTCTCTATGGGGTTCAAAATTCTTTTTTAGGAAAATTTCATATGGTATCCTAAGGCTATGTATGGATTATAGAAAGTGGAACCAGCTGATCATCGAAAACCAATATCCCTTTCCGCGGATAGATCACCTATTTGATCAGCTACGAGGAGCCCAAGTGTTCTTGAAAATTGATTTGAGGTTAGGATATCATCTGGTTTGTGTTCAACCAGCCAAAATACCTCTTACTTCCTTTTATAGTAGGTATGTTCTTTAAGACTATCTGTTAATGTTATTTGGTCTCACAAACATGCCAGCAGTGTTCATGGATTTGACGAACAAAGTGTTCCATCCTTACCGGGATTCTTTTGAGGTGGTTTCTGTGGATAATATCTTGGTATATTCTCACAATTGACACAACCATGACAACCATATTTATATCATTTTGAATACACTGATAGGGAATTAGTTATATTCTATGCTCACACCATGATACTTTTTAATGGATAAGATTCACTTCCAAGGTCACATCATCTGAGAGACAGGAGTATCACCTGACCCAGAGAAGGTGAGAGCTGTTGTTTCCTAGGAACAACCCAAGACCTTTTTTTGAAAAATCGAGTTTCTTAGTGATATATAGTTACTACAAGAGTTTTATATAGGACATCTCGTGCTTAGCGGTGCAATTTACTGGCTTGACTAAGAAAGGTGGGAAGTTGGTATCATAGAATTATTGTGAGAAATCCATTCAATAGTAGAAAGGATAGTTGGAATCAGCACCAGTCCTATCACTAATACTAGGACATAGGAGAATCGCAGGACAGGTTAAGCTTTCACTACGATATGTCGGTCAGTTTGAGATTCTAGAGAGAGTTGGATCGGTATCCTATTGGTTGTAGTTATCTCAGAAGTACCAAGCCATGCAAAAAATCTTCCATGCATCTCAGCTACACCATTATCATTCAGACCCATCTCCCACTTTTCAGCCCGAGGAGGTCGAGATTCGGGTTTATGCATCCTCTGAGGAGTATCCAATTCATATAGTTAATACGAGCACGAAGGTTCTCCGAGGCTGGTCAGTTCTACTATTATGGGTTTCATGGTAGCATGTCTATTTATAGGATGATACATGGGAGTGGGATGCCAAAATACGTGATCAGTGGCTAGAGTTGTTCTTAGATGAATCTTAACCACTCTATAGAGAGCAATTTTGGGATGAATTTCTATAAAGGGGGAATACTATAAGACCCTATGTTTTTATAATAGGTAAGGATCCTTTCTTTTTCAATTTTAATGTATGAATATATCCATATGTGAGTTCCCAACTTTATCACGGGTGTTTTGGAGGGGTACGAGTCTTATTCACATCCTGAAACTATGTTTTGGGATGAAAATGTCCTAGCACATGCTTAGTGAAAACCATACAGGGTAGGCTGTGTTGTTTGACTAAAATGTGTGAGGATGGACAGAGGTGTGGTATAGGATACATGGTTAGGCCAAACTATTCACAATGGGACACATGGCCATGTGTCTATGTTTTCTTTTTTTGTAGATTATGATAGAGGCTTAGCACACAGTTTTCTCATGCTATGTGAAACCGTGTGAGGAAACCTTGTGGGTGCCCCTCTGGCCAATAGTAACCATGCATGGTTGGTTCATGATTTACCAAACCAAGAGTCTAAACCATGTAGCCCCTATTTTATGGAATTTTATAATTTTTAATTTAATTGAAATTTCTATATTAAATTTAATTTGGGTCTTGTTTCAACCAACAGCGGAGGAGGGTTTGAGAATATCTCAATGGAGACTAGACAATAAGTTGAGCCAAATTCTTCATCCATACTCCGATTTAGTTGTGTTTTGTCTCCTTGGATCCATAATGGAGAGATTTACATTCCTTTTTAACCAATATTGATTCTTTTAGCTATCATTTCTCTCTTTATATTTAAGATCAAATGCCTTAATTTATAATTCTTCGTGTGTTTTTCATATTTCTCCTTAACCAAGTTGAATCAGGACTTGTCACTAGATGATCACTCCACTACCGAGCTAAGGTATGTGGTATATACTTTTCTTTAAGAATTTGGTGTTTTTTAGATATATCAATCATTACACCACACGCAAAACTTTCAGCGTGGCCCTGATTTTAAATTAGTTACTTGAAATAGATGTAATTGTACCTATTAGGGATGCCCATTGGATTCGTTGTGACATGTTGATAATTTTTTTCCCAAACCAAGGTCACCCATGGTGTTAACCTTATGAAAATTCCTTTTTTATTCCTTGTTAGACCACTTGAGGGGGGTGTTTTGGATTTTCATTGTTATAGGAAGACAATTATAAGTGGAATGGGTTGAATGGGATGATTAGAAGATGATTTTCCTCTATTTACTTGATTTATTATATTGAATTTGAATTGGTTAATTATTGAAGTGATTAAATGAGTTATGTTAGATTTGATGGGTTAAATGGATTATATGGATTCAATTAAATGGGTTTTTATACCCATGGAATATGTTAAATTGTGAATGGTGATAAATGGGTGGATATACCCATGTGGAATGTCTAATTTAAATTGATAAAAAAATTGAATGTTATGACCGTGTGACTTGATTAAATGGAAATGAAATACATGAGTGGGTATACTCATGAGATGTTTTGGGCATGAAATGTGTTAAACGAGTGGGTATACTCATTATATGGAATTGAATGAATTTGATTATATGATTAGGTAGACTTATGTGGAATTGAATTGTTAAATGGTATGAAGTAATTCATGTTTTGTATAGATTCCATGGATGTATCTCCATTGATCTAGAATGCGGTTGTGGATTCCTTAGATAGTGTTGTTGGAGTTGGTGGTCTAGAACCAACTACTTTGTACATTATTCATTAAATAAAAGCCTTATCACATCTTGATTGTTCTTCTGCGTGACATGTCATGTGATAATGTCCTAAGGAAAACTGTTGCATTGAAGGGTCGTAGCGGATCCCTACTATGATGAGAACCCGAAAGTGTCATAACACTGTTCTTGAATGTATGTTCTATGGCCAGATGATATTATTTTAGGGACACAAATAATACAGGTCATTAGGGGTGAGGACTCATAAAACTCTGAGGCACCTTCTCATGGTGTGCGCCCTTGGTAATATCCAGGAGGATGTTATGAGAACGAGACCCGCCAGTAGGAAATCCACATTTCATAGTGTCATTGGATGTTCCTATCTACGGACGTGTGTATTGATCTTTAGACTTTAATATTATTATTAATGGGTATTACAACTCGCGCACTTAGATGTATTGCCGAAAACTGTGACGACACACTGTTCGCAGCGAGGTAGGATACGTTGGGTGCGTCACGAGTAATACCGCATTAATAGATAATGCGAGAAAGGATTTGTCCCTTCCGTTCCGTAATAGAAGTAGATATCTCAGGCCCTTTGATGGAATTGATATAGCCTAAATAAATCCATTTCCATGGTAAGGTATGGGAAAGTTCAATTCCGAGAAGTCAAAGAAAGAATAATCAAGCACATGGGTTGATGACACTAGCATGCAACCAGATTGATTGGACATTTAGAGACAAATGGATTATATGACACGATATGCGTTTGTAGGAGGTGAAACGTCATTGCGGCGTTAACTTCTTTCTCAATGGGTGCCTTGGCATGTTTCTAGAAGCTAACCTTGGACTTTAGGCAGGCTTAGCCTAATGCCACTGAGAAAGAGGCCTAGAGGGTCACACACTGAGTGTGTCCATGTATCTCAGTTAAATATTAATTTAACAAGTTAAATAAATATTATTCCCGACGGTGGTTTAATAATTATTTAAGGATGTCTGATCGCATTTATTTTGACACTAGTTATTTGAGAGAATATACTGTGGATAAAATAATATATTTATTAGCGAGTAATGCAGTTACATTTATTTAAGAAATAAATAGTCATTACTCAAGGTCTAATAAATGTGGTGGAGAAAAATGGAAAATAAAAGTACACGTCGTGTATATTAAATATAAACGCTGTGAAGTTTTATGGAAAACAAGTACACGCCGTGTATTAATTATTACACGCCGTGTAGTTTTTCCAATTGGGATTTTGAGGATTTAATATTGTTTTATTAAATTATATTTATTATAATCAGCGTGGGTGCATGTCAAGGAATTAATAATTCGACATGGGGGTTTTCAATAAGAGTTAATGAAATAAATAAAACGCGTAACGCATTTATTTATTGTCATAACTCTATTAACCTCAAACCTGATTATAAATATCCTCGCAACCCCAACATTTTTTTGTGAGCCATTGTTGTGCACAACAGATTTGGAAATACTCTCAATCCAAGAGAGAATTCCCTTTCCACCAAGAACGCCCTCAAGTTACGAGAGCAAGATCCTCCACCGGATCAAGGCGGTCGAAGGCGGACATTGCAAGCGAAGGTTCTTCCGCGCTAGCACCCAAAGATCTCTTCGGCGACGTCCGGAGATACGTGACACACGTGTGGATCACCGCTAGAGGAATCCTACACTTGGATTCTACGACGCAACGACTGGTCACCGAATCGTGATTGGACACATCAACGAAGAAAGAATTCCAACGAGGTAATTCTTATGCATTAATTAAATTAATTATAATCAACATATGATGATCCTCCTCAAGGGTTCCGGGACTCATCTTTTCTTTTCGTTCTTCGTTCTATTCCAATGATTCGGCATTTTATATCGTGACGGATCTCGGATTGAACATTGTTTAACGAAAAATTAAGTTGGGAAAACCCACCAACGCGCTTCCGCTGCGCCCGGAACCTACAAGTGGTATCAGAGCAGGGTCATATCGTTGGTTATAATTATTTAGTTTTTTTGTTGGTGATTTACGCATATAATAATTTAGTTATTTCAATTCATGTTTAATCGTTCTGGAAATCTGAATATCAAGATCTGTTCCTCCTCTCTCGTTTCTCGTTCACCTCACAGAAACGGATTTTTCTTTTAATTTTGATTAAAATAAAATAGAGGAACTCATCCGGAGGAGCCAAATGTTTCTGGCCGTATAACACCAGAATACACGGCGTGTATTCGGAAGTACACACCGTGTAGTCTGGGTTCAATGCATTGAATGATCCACCAAATCAGGCCGTGTATTGGATTATTTCTAAGAATTTAAGACACCGTGTGTTGACCAGAAACAGGTGGCACGCGGTTTCTGGAATACATGCTGTGTGGTCCAATGAACACGGTGTGTAGTCCCTTCGGGTTAGGGTTGGGTCGTGTACTCCGTACATAGCATGCCCGGCTGGAAACCGTGTAACGCGGACACTACATGGCGTGTGTCCCACTGTACACGCCGTGTACTCCGAAAATTTCCGAAGTACATTAACATGCCCTATCCCCAGGCATGTACTTCGGATGGACGGTGAAGAAAAAGTACACGCCGTGTAGTCAGAACTACACGCCGTGTACTCACCCAAATTACGCAGATTTATTAAAATTTATTATTATATTATACAAACACTTGAGACGTGTACCATGGTGTAGGCATAAAGCTGAGTCACAACACGTGATAGGTGTTTTATATATATGTGTTTAATTTAACATCTGCGTAATAAATGGGAATTCGCCGGGTTGCCTCCAAGGTACAAGTTGTGTACAAGGATGATTTTAAATGAATTTATTTGTTTAAAATTATGATGGATGAGAATCTCAAGGAAATTCAGAAAAGGGATTTAAGATAAAAGGATTGATTAATTAAATATAATTAATTGATTCGAGGGTGATTTATCTTAAACAAGAACGATTAAAGAATTGAATGCTAGTTTTATTTATGCGTAAATATCGTTGCATGTATGGATGATCATGAGCTAGACTGAGACCTTTGTATGTGAATGGTTTCTTTTAATTTATTTATTTAAATTAAATTTTTTGGCCTGCGAGCCATCTCCTCATTAATATGTAGGGCATGCGCGCCCAAGGATTCTTTTATGTAAAAACCCCTTTTTTCCCTCACCTGCGTGTGAGATAAATGCATATGTAATTGATGGAGATCCCAAGCTAGTGGAGGCGGCTCAAGTCAGGAGCCAAGATGAAACCAATCCAAGGAGATACAAAGGTGGACAGGTGGAGAGCTGTAAACACAAACCCGAAAGGTTCAAGCTGTTTCTCCCCTAGGTATTGGGTTAGTTTATCAAACGCTAGATAAACTAACCAATAGAAAAGCTCATGATCATACCATTTATTTTATTTCTGTCAGTTGAACGGTTTATTTATTGTGGGTGTGTTGTCATGATCACACAATTAATGAATTAAACGAGCATACAAGATGGAACTAAAATAAAATTGGCTTATACGTAAATATTATCATAGACATGGTTAATCACTTAAGTATATCCCACTTAATATTAACAAGCATGTAATCAAAGATAATAAAATGGCAATTTACATATAAGGATAAAATCCCTCAAAATAAATATTAAGTTGGCATAGCCTTCCATAATCTTGGTAAGAATCGAACCACAGTTCAAAGTGCTTGACCAACCCTAGTTGGGGTGCTTTCAATTATCGGAGAATTCTAATTCAAGGTTTTGGATTGACTTGAATTGGTTCGCATCAAGGGTTGATTGCCACAGTAGGACTTGGTGTGACCAAGAGGCAAAGGTTGAGGAAATCCAAAAAGGATTTCAGGATTGGGGATTCCACTCAGCGGATCAAGGAACTGTGAGTTAATGCAGTTGGCATTTGGAATGCCTACCTAAAACCCTTCATGTTGCTTGACCAACCCTAGTTGTGGTAATACGAAGGGAAATATGGATCCCTACCACTAGAATATTCACGCAATAGAATATTCCGAAGTCAATGGTGAGGGCTATTGGATTTCGATAAAATAGTGGGAGACTAATAAGTATTAATTTATTTATTTGTCTCAATTTTTATAATAAAGTACTAAACCTTTGCTCATCTTAAATTGTAGAAACGGCGAGAAAATGACTTCAAACATATCATTGCACACCATACTCGAAAAAGAAAACCTTCACACCGGCACCAATTTCCAAGAGTGGCAGAGGCGTTTATGCGTTGTCCTTCACCACGAAAGGAAACTATATGTGTTGGAAGAGCCTATTCCAGTTGCGCCTGGGAAATAGGATAGTGATGAGGAATTATCTCTCTACATGAAACACATGGATGATGCCACAGATGTCTAGTGTTTCATCCTATCGGCCATGTCTAATGAGCTCTTGAAGTAACATGAAAACATGGATGCGTATAGAATGATGTCTCACCTTAAAGATATCTACCAAGAGAAGGCGAGACAGGAGAGGTATGAGATCTCCAATGCTTTGTTTTCCACGAAGCTTGGAGAGTCTACGCCAGTTGGGCCTCATGTGGTCATGCTTATTGGCTACATTGAATGCTTGGACATCTTAGGGATTAAATTCCCAGATGAGTTGCGTACAGATCTCATCCTATCATCATTTCCCAAGACCTTCTCTAGCTTCATTGTCAACTATAACATGAGCGGCAATGAGAAGAGTCTATCGGAGCTTCTGACCTTGATTCTCCAGGTAGATAAGGACATGGGGCGTGACAAACCCGCGGTCCTTATGGTGAACAAGAAAAGGAAGGACAAGGCAAAGGGGCCAAAGACTTATAAACGGTCTGAATCCCCCGAGCACCTTCCCTCCAAGAAGGGGAAGATCCAGAGGTAGGGCAAGGAACGGGAAGCAGTGTGTTTTGCATGTGGCAAGCAGGGCCACTGGAAGAGGAACTGCACCAAGAAGCGTGGGGTTGCTAATGGTGCGTTCGTTATCGAGTGCAATCTTTCTATTTCTACACATTGGGTATTAGATACAGCTTGTGGGGCTCACATCTGTATTCAAATGCAGGAACCAAGTAGATTTAGAAAGATCGCCAGAGGAGAGGTGGATATTCGAGCTGCCAATAGCGCAAGGCTGGCTGCATTGGCTATTGGAGACTATCACCTCTCATTTCCAACTGGCATGATTTTGGTTTTACAAAACTGTTATTTTGTGCCTAGTGTTACCAAGAACATAATTTTTGTATCTTGTTTGGATATGGATGGATTTATTTTCAAGTTTAGAAATAAGGGTTGTCTCTTTTATTAGAACAATGTATGTTATGGTATGGCACATTTGAATAATGGTTTGTATGTATTAAATTACGAAAACCAAGTGTTGGCAATCGATAACGAAACAAACTCACATGACTCATACATCACCCAGTTATGGCATCACCGCCTTGGTCATGTGAATGAGAAGTGCTTGACAAAGCTCTTCCAAGATGGCTATTTAGACTCTACTGAGCTAAAACCACTTGATATATGTCACACTTGTTTACAAGGAAAAATGACCAAGCCGCCTTTTGGTGGACAAGGTGAAAGGGCCATAGAGCTTCTAGGATTGGTACACATAGATGTGTGTGGACCATTACCAGTAGATGCTAGAGGTGGATATTCTTACTTTATTACTTTTACTGATGATTTGAGTAGATATGGCTATGTCTACTTAATGAGGTATAAGTCAGAGTCCGTAGATAAATTTAAGGAATTCAAGAATGATGTAGATAATCAACTTGGTAAGAAGATAAAGAAGCTACGATCGGATTGAGGTGGAGAATATCTGAACCAAGAGTTCATCGATCTTCTACGGGAGTCTGGGATTCTATCTCTGCTCACTCCTCTTTATACACCACAGTGGAACGCTAGTCTTTCGCGGCTTCTTGGAGTGCTCTGCTCTTGAAACCGAGGTAGGGGATTGTTGTTGTTTTATTAAATTATTTCCATTCTTGATTCTAGAATGTCGAACTTCAAGGATAAACGAATAAATGTTATCGTTTAACGAGAGGGGGGCCGGACCGCACAAACACGGCCAAACTCCCCCTCCTATGTTCATATTTTTTTCCTTGCGGATGGAATGGGATGGCGTGGTACCGTCGCACCACATGGGAATCGCAAGGCAATTATTGCGCGGCGCCGTCGCGCCGCGCCGTGGAATGAAATTCAAGAACGCAACGCCGTCGCACCACGTCAAAAGAAATCGAAGGTGCCACAGCCGGAGCGGGGCCGCGACGGAGGGGCCCGGTGCCGTCGCACCGCGCCGGACGACGAAAGCCGCGACCGGTTCCGGGCCGCGGCGGAACAAGATGACCGGCGGCCAGCAGGGCCGCCGGTGTCGGAAGCCGGAAGGGGACCGGCCTTGCCGGTCCCGTTGAGAGGGAGCCGGCCGGCCAAGTCGGGCCGACCGGAATAAAGAAATTCGGGGGAATTGAATTCCCCCGGCCAGCCGAAACGGCCCCCTATTATGAGGGGGGCCACGGTTTCACAAAAGGGGGGAAGTCACCCCCCGTTCTCAATCAGCTCGGCCTTCGCGCGCTGCCTTGATCCGGACTGGCGCGCCTGGACGGTCCGCCAGGCCAGGCCGCGCCCCGCCGAGCCGGGCCGGGCCGGGTCGACCATGTCTGGGGCGGGTCGACCCGATTCGGTCCAACCGGGGGGTCTCAGGCCGGGACGGCCCAGGCCCGAAACCCCCGTTACCGAGCGATTTAGGTTCAAATGCCCATAACTCGGGCTACGGACCTCCAAACGACGCGCCGTCAGCGGCGATGCGATCCTTGGATCGAGACGGTCATTTCAGTATATCTCCCTCAATGTTTCGGAATACTTTGAGTTCGGCCGGGTTGGTTCGTACACGAAACCAACCGGGCCCTCGGAGCGGAAACGATCATATCTTGAGCTACGGACGTCCGTTTGATGTGCCGTCAGCTTTGTTGAGTTCCTATTAGTGAGACGGATCTTTTGGCATACTCCGCCCGAGTTTTGGATGCAGGTGCAGTACGCTTGGGTTGGTTTTTCCTTAAAAACCAACCGGGCCCCTGGGACGAAAAGGCCAATAACTCTCAGACCGGGCGTCTGATTGACGCGTCGTCTGTTGCGTTGAGTTCCTGTTGACGATACAGAACTTTTGGATACTTCAACTTTGTACATTGTGACAGTTGATGTATCAGCCTCTTGGCTCGTGGAGCAGACCCTCCCAAACGAGCTTGCTGTGTGCGGGAACCCTAGTGCTGGCTGCGACTTCGACGACGATGACTATGCAGAGATCCTCAGTGGATTCTACTGCGAAGATGATGAGAACATTACGGGAATCCTCCATGTTTTCGGCAGTGGCCACTACGGTACACCTTGGGATACATCAACTCCGGACTGCATGTCAGTTGATGCATCAACCTTTTAGCTCGTGGAGTGGACCCTCCAGGAACGAGCATGCTGTGTGCGGAACCCTAGAGCCGGTTGATATTTGACGACTGCTGATCGAATGACTCGGTGTGTTACAGATAGCGGCACAGTGGAGCGCTTGGTTGTAGCGGCAGACCCACGATAGAGGTGCGCTTGGTTGTAGAGGCACAGGGGAGCGCTTGGTTGTAGCGGCAGACCCACGACAGAGATGCGCTTGGTTGTAGCGGCACAGGGGGGGAGCTTGGTTGTAGCGGCAGACCCACGACAGAGGTGCGCTTGGTTATAGCGGCACATGGGAGTGCTTGGTTGTAGCGGCAGACCCACGACAGAGGTGCACTTGGTTGTAGCGACACATGAGAGCGCTTGGTTGTAGCGGTAGGCCCACGACGGAAGAGCGCTTGGTTCTAGCGGCATAACCACTGTACTTGATGGAGAAGGAGTTTCCCAAATAGCTTTGGGTCCAACTTCCTGAACGATCCTATGTGGGTCATTGTGGGGGGGGTTAGTACCTTCCGATCCTTGTGGGTCCGACGGCATAGATGAATCAGTGGCTACATCTGATCATCTCTATCGTCATTTGAAGAAATATTCCTGTGTGAGCTGATTCATGTGCTACTCTCCTTTGTGGATTGTGTTGAGCTATCCTGTGTGGATTTACTGTTTACTCTCCTTTGTGGATTGTGTTGAGCTATCCTATGTGGATTACTGTTTACTCTCCTTTGTGGATTGTGTTGTGCTATCCTGTGTGGGTATACGTTTCTTTCCTGTGTGGACTGGGTTGTGCATGGGCTTAGACATTCGAGTCGAACAGGAATTGATGGCTTAGGTATATTTATGGGCATATACCTAAGTCGTGTCAGATGTTACTTCGTGATTGTATCTTTCCTTTGTGGATTATCCTTTGTGGATTTCAGGAGACCTTCGGGGGTCTCGGGGTCCCTACTGAGTAGCTTATACTCGCCCCTACACGGGCTATGCCCGCACTACATTGTGTTGGTTGCAGACGACGGACAGCGCTGATCGTGGTGGAGGCGTGCAGAGCAGGAGAGTACCTGGAGGTGGACCACTGGACGGGACGTACGCGGAGCGGTCAGGTGGACCCGAGGAGCAGTGGAGGCTATCTGTACCCACCCTTTAGGTGGGACTTCCAGAGGATGGCTCGACGCTGCGGCTTTTCTTTTCAGTTGCAGTTTTCCCCTTTCAGTTGTACTTTACAGTTGGGCTTGTATTTCTGTCCCCTTTTACTTTCATCACATCTTGTACAGTTTTTACTTAGTGTTTACTTTTCCGCTTGCTTACTCTGTGGTGCTTGTTTACTTTTCAAAGGAAATGACTTCCCTTTTTACTGGGATTTACGCCTTGGTGCTAGTCGCCATCCCCTGGCCTATGGAAGGCGGGCTTGGGGTAGTCACGGCACGGGCCCCGAGGGCGGGTCGTGACAAATTGGTATCAGAGGAGTTCGGTTCTACCGCGAACTCTGATCTTTTCAATGTGAAGCAATAATGTTTAGAATATTGGGTGTGGTTATCAGTCCAGGGATTCTAGTGTTGGTGCGGCGGCCGACGTATCCGTACACCAGGACCTTGACTTCTGATTTCCGACTTAATGCACGAAAACATTGATTGCATGTGTGTTTCAAGTTTTCTTTGTGATTACTTTATGTCAGCTCACCAGGTATACTGTTCTGACCATGGCGCACCTGTTTCCTTTTCAGGATGGCCCCACGACGACAGCCAGCTAGGGTTCTGAGTGATGTGCGTGGCGAGAGCCCACCGAGCGTCGAGGACTCGGTACAGGGCCCTTTGACAGCTGAGGCACCAGTGGTACCTATACCCGTCGAGCCACCGATGCTACCAACCCCAGCCGCTGACGATGCACGTCGCCTTAGTGCACTTCATGAGTTCTAGCGCTAGCGACCGCCCAGGTTCTGTAGGGAGACGGACCCTCAGCCCGCCGAGGACTGGCTGGAGGCAGTTGTTCGGGTTTTCAGATTAGTGAGGACACCAGCAGACCTCATGGTGATCCTCGCAGCAAGCCTCCTGCACGCAGCAGCAGGTAGATGGTGGAGCTTGATGCTCCAGGTGCATGACAAGACATCTCTCCTCTGGGCAGACTTTGAGAGCATCTTCCGCTTCGAGTTCATCCCAGCCACCCTCCGAGCGGTGCGCATTCAGGAGCTACTACAGCTGCGGCAGGGCAGCATGACAGTGGCCCAGTACTCGGCGAGATTTACTGATCTGTCGCGCTACTCCGCAGATATGGTACGGGACCCGTTCTTCTGGGCCTGGACCTTCGAGCAGGTACTGAGGCACGAGATTAGGGCTTCGAGGATCTCCCTCAACATTCCGACTCAGGGAGGGGTGTTCGAGCGAGCCCTCTTAGTGGAGAGTTTCCTTGCTGAGCAGTCTGCAGCAGCAGGACCCACCACTTGCCGGCATGTGGAAGAGTCTTCTGTAGCGGGAATTAGACAGATGACACAGGGGTCCAAGAGGACTAGACCTACAGGTGTTCGACATAATGACTCTGGATCTTTTGCACGAGGCACTCGGGGTGGGAAACGACTTTCCATGAGAGGGCAGTGTTACTCCTACGACGGGGTTGGTCACATGGCTCGTGACTGTCCGACCCGCCATACGGATGACCAGTAGATGAACGAAGGACCCCCCAGGTAGAGGTAGAGGTTCGATCAAGGCAGACCGCAAGGAGAAGGCAGCCATGGCAGGGGAGCTGGCTGTGCAGCTGGAGGTGGACGACGCTTCGGGGTGTTTCCACCACCACCACCAGGAGGTCCACCCAGACCACAGGGAGTTGGTGGACATGCGAGATCTCAGCTTCAGGCAGCTGAGGCCTTCTATCAGGGAGCTCTGGGAGCATATGGACATGAGCGGGACTAGTGGATATGTCTTTTGTACTTCTAGTTCCTTGTTGCTATGGTGTAGTGTCTTTGTATTATGAGCTGCAGTAATAAAAGACGAATACCCTTGTGATGTTTTTATTCCTGTCCTCTTTTGTGTTGTTACTAAGAGGTTCCGGTTTAGACTGTTTACTTGACCCTCACCCGTGAGACATCTACTGGAGGAGACCCAGTTACCACACACTGATGCCGACAGTGTGACTCAACCCTTGGAGGCGAGAGTAACGGTTGGCTCTCTTGGTAGTAGCGTCGAGGCCTTACCACGTCATCCTTGGTATCGATTAGTACCATCCATGTCGGGATTGACTGTATTAGGCAAAAGAAGTGGTTCATCCAGGGGATGAGACCAGATTTCTCTTATCGGCAAAGAAGAAATCTTAGCAGCTCTTGTGGGACCGGAGATGCTCCAGGCCACGACAGAGAAGGTCCAGGTCATCCAGGAGCGGATGAGGATAGCTCAGAGCCGGTAGAAGTCATACACTGACAGGAGGCGGAGACCACTAGAGTTAGAGGATGGCGACCACGTCTTCTTGCGGGTCACACCTTGACGTTGTATACCGAGATTTGGCCGAGGCGGCAAGTTATCTCTGCGCTTCATCGGACCCTTCCAGGTCCTCAGCAGGATTGGCGAGGTGGCTTATCGCCTGGCTCTACCACCTCAGTTGCACCGGGTGCACGACGTCTTCCACGTGTCTCAGTTGAGGAGATACGTGCACGAACCGACGCACATCATTGACCATGGGGAGCTTGACGTTGACGATGGGGCGACTTTTACGGAGGTCCCGGTGGAGATCGAGGATCGACAGGAGCGGGTCCTACGTGGACGGTCGATTCCTCTAGTGCGCATCAGATGGCAGCATGAGAATCTCCAGGAGAGCACTTGGGAGCGGGAGGCTCAGATGTGTTCTCAGTACCCTCATTTGTTTCCCTAGTTTTGATGTATCTTTACGGGGACGTAAATCCCTGAGGTGGGAGTAATGTAAAGACCCATAAAATTCAAGGGAAATTTTTTCTTAATTTTCTTTGGAATTTTACAAGAGCGCGGTTTCTGACGGCACCTGATTCCGTGGCCCAGTGTGCCCGGAATTAATTTCCGAAGTTTGGCTCGGGTACGTTCAGTGAACGAACGAGCGGGAATTTATAACTTTTGAAACGGTGCCCGGAATCGAATTATGAGGGCACCGATGAACTCGTAGCGTCGATTTTCGCTTAAGTATACCTTCTCCGAGGTTGCGTTTTATGCGGGTTGAGAGTTAGTTTTGGGGGAATTAAAATGAAGTTAAATAGAATGTGGAAACACATTTTATTTTTACCCATGTTGGTTATATCCTCCCAAAGGGAGTTAGAGGTGGGACCCACATCCACTCAACCTCCCTTGAGAGGATTAAGTGTGTTGGGGCCCACACAAACCCTAACTTTTCAACTCCCCTTAAAACTCCCAAATAACTCCTCTCTTATTAATTTGAAAACTTGAGTTATTAATTGAGTTGAGTTGTTTAATTTCAAACCTTTGAAATTCAAAGTGATTTAGTTGTGTAAATAAAATAAGGCTTAAGATTATTTTATTTTGGTTAGATTTCTCTTGCCACCTTGAGAGAATTTGGGATCTTTCTTCTTCTTCTTCAACCACGATGAAGAACACGAAGAACACTTAGGATCCGACGAAGAACGTCGTCACGTGCCGTCTCTTCTCTTCCTCGCAACCGGTGTGTTTCCGAAGATCGACAACGCCGCTTCTTCGATCTTCTTCCTGTGTCAACGAAAGGAGACGCCGCTTCCTCCTCGGACTTTCTTCGTCATCTTACGAAGCTTCACCAGTGACGTACCACTTCGGACACACCTCGACGTCAACGGAATCGACATACGGTTACCGCGACGCCCGACCTCCACGACGCTACTCTTCCGCGGCTTGTTGGCGTGCTCCGCTCTTGAAACCGAGGTAGGGGATTGTTGTTGTTTTATTAAATTATTTCCATTCTTGATTCTAGAATGTAGAACTTTGAGGATAAACGAACAAATGTTATCGTTTAACGAGAGGGGGGCCGGACCGCACAAACACGGCCGAACCCCCCCTCCTATGTTCATATCTATTTCCTTGCGGATGGAACGGGATGGCGTGGTACCGTCGCACCATGCGGGAATCTGACGGCAATTATTGCGCGGCGCCGTCGCGCCGCGCCGTGGAATGAAATTCAAGAACGCGACGCTGTCGCGCCACGTCAAAAGAAATCGAAGGCGCTGCGGCCGGAGCGGGGCCGCGGTGGAGGGGCGTGGTGTCGTCGCACCGCACCAGACGATGAAGGCCGCAGCCGGTTCCGGTGTAAAGACCAGTAAAATTCAAGGGAAATTTTTTCTTAATTTTCTTTAGAATTTTACAAGAGCGCGGTTTCAGACGGTACCTGATTCCGAGGCCCGGAGTGCCCGGAATCAATTTCCGAAGTTTGGCTCGGGTACGTTCAGTGAACGAACGAGCGGGAATTTCTAACTTTTGATCCGGTGCACGGAATTGAAATCTGAGGGCACCGATGAACTCGCAGCGCCGATATTTGCTTAAAGAGACCTTTTCGGGAGTTGCGTTTGTTTCGGGTTGAGAGTTAGTTTTTGGGGGATTAGAATAAGTTAAATAAAAATTGTGTTTACATTTTTATTTAAACTTATCAGTTAACTTCTCTCAAAGGAAGTTAGGGGTGGGACCCACACCCACTTAACCTCCCCTGAGAGGATTAAGTGTGGTGGGGCCCACAAGAACCCCTAACTTTACATCTTCCCTCAAACTTCCTTAACCCCTCATTAAATGACATGAGTTATTTAATTTTGGAGTTAATCTTTTTGAATTTCAAACCTTTGAAATTCTTGTGTTAAGTTTTTGATTAAATTAAGCTCTTCTCTCTTTTTGTTGGGTTAGAACTCTTAGCCAACTTGAGAGCTTTTTGGAGTTTCTTCTTCTTCTTCAAGCTCTGACGAAGAACACGAAGAACGCTCAAGCTCCGACGAAGAACGCTCAAGCTCCGACGAAGAACGCCGCCTCTCTTATTCGTCTTCCGTGTCAACGAGTGGGAACGCCGCTTCCTCCTCGGACCTTCTTCGTCGGCATACGAAGATTCACCAATGACGTATCTCTTCGGGCGTATCTCTTCGTCAACGGATTTGACGAACGGCGACCGCGACGCCCGACCTCCGCGACGTTGTCTTCCGTGGAACGTTGACAAATCCTCGAACTTATACCCAAGGTAGGGGTTGTTGATTTATTGTTTAATTATTTCATTCTTGATCGTGGATCTAGCATGTCTAACGTGAGGCAATTGAATATTTAAGGTTATGTTGTTATTTAACGTGAGGGGGGCCGGACTGCATGAACACGGCCGAACCCCCTCCTCCGTTCTTGGTGTTTAAATTTGCGGATGAATCAAGGTGGCGTGGTGCTGTCGCACCACGCGGATATTCGCCCAATCTTGTTACGCGACGCCGTCGCGCGTGCACCATGGAAGAAACATCAAGAACGCGACGCCGTCGCGCCGCGTTGAAGGAAATAAAGGTGCGGTGGAGGGGCGCGGTGTCGTCGCACCGCGCCGGACGATGAACACCGCGGCCGGTTCCGGGCCGCGGCGGGACGAGGAGACCGGCGGCCGGGCCGCCGACGTCGGAAGCCGAAAAGGGGACCGGATTTTTCCGGTCCCTTTGGAGAAAACCGGCCGGCCAGCTGGCCGGGCGGATGGTCAAATCCGGGGGAATTAATCCCCGAGCCAGCAATAGAAACCCCCCTCATAAAGAGGGGGGCGGTTTCCTTGAGGGGGGCAGGAGGCCCCCCGGGTCAATCAAGCTGGCCCCCGCAAGGGGGGCCGTTTTCCACAAAGGGTGCGGCATTAAGCCGCGCCGCCACTTCTGGAAAGCGGGGGGCTTAGCCCCTCCCACGCGTGACCCATCGGCGCCAGCCGCGCCGCCGCCGGCCGGGCCGCGCCGCCGTGCCGGACCGCGCCGCCGCGCCGGTCCGCCGCCGGCCGGGCCGGGTCGGCCCGGACCCGGACCCCCCCGTTTCGAATCTTTTTCGGTCTTTTGGCCATAACTTGAGCCACGGACCTCCGATCGACGAACCGTCTGCGGCAACGCGATCCTTGGATCGAGACGGTCGTTTCGGTATATCGTACTCAAGGTTTTGGATTTCTTTGAGTTCGGCCGGGTTGGTTCGTTCACGAAACCAACCGGGCCTTCGGAGCGGAAACGCTCATATCTTGAGCTACAGACGTCCGATTGACGTGCCGTCAGCTGTGTTATGTTCCTCTTAGTGAGACGGATCTTTTGGAATACTCCTCCTGAGGTTTGGACGCAGGTGGAGTACGGTCGAGATGGTTTTTCCTTAAAAACCAACCGGGCCCCGGGGACGAAAATGCCAATAACTCTCAGACCGGGCGTCCGATCGACGCGCCGTCTGTTGCGTTGAGTTCCTGTTGACGATACGGAACTTTTGGATACATCAACTCTGGACTTTGTGACAGTTGATGTATCAGCCTCTCGGCTCGTGGAGCGGACCCTCCGAACGAGCTTGCTATGTGCGGGAACCCTAGTGCTGGCTGCGAGTGTTACTGTGACTACTACTGCTACTACTGCTACTGTGACTGCGACGACGACAGTACAGAGATCCTGTGTGGATTCGACGACGACGACTACAGCACTCAGCGATCCTACGTGGATCATTGCTACAGGTCCTGTGTGGGCCCGATCCTGTGTGGGTCCGATCCTGTGTGGGTCTTTGCGCTCAGCGGTCCTGTGTGAACCAGCGCCTACAGGTCCTGTGTCGGCCCGATCCTGTGTGGGTCTTTTGCGGGGGTTAGTTACCTATCGATCCTTCGTGGGTCCGACGACTTAGATGGATCAGTGATCATCTTTATCGTCTTTTGAAGAAGTATACCTGTGTGAGCTGAAACCTATTGCTTTCCTGTGTAGATTGTGTTGTGCAATCCTGTGTGGATTACGTTTTTCTTTCCTGTGTGGATTGTGTTGTGAAATCCTGTGTGGATTACATTTTGCTTTCCTGTGTGGATTGTCTTGTGCAATCCTGTGTGGATTACGTTTTGCTTTCCTGTGTGGATTGTGTTGTGCAATCCTGTGTGGATTACGTTTTGCTTTCCTGTGTGGAATACGTTTACTTTCCTGTGTGGACTGAGTTGTACTTGGGCTCGGAGGTTGGAGCGTATTTGAAATTTATGACTTAGGTATATGTATGGGCATATACCTAAGCAGTGTCGGTTGTTACTTCGTGATTGTACCTTTCTTCGTGGTTTATCCTTTGTGGATTTGAGAGACCTTCAGAGGTCTCGGGGTCCCTACTGAGTATCTTATACTCACCCCTGCACGGGCTTTGCCCGCACTACGTTGTGTTGGTTTCAGACGACGGACAGTGTTGACCTTAGCTGAGGCTTGCAGAGCGGGACGGTACCCGGAGGTGGACCACTGGGCGGGACGTGCTCGGAGCGGACGGCGGGACCCGTGGAGCAGAGGAGCTATCTGTACCCACCCTTCAGGTGGGATTTCCAGTGGACAGCTCGGAGTAGCGGCTTTTACTTTTTAGTTGCTGTTTTCCCTTTCGAGTTGTACTTTACTTTCAGTTTGGGTTTGTATACTGGCCCATTTACTTTTCCGCACTTTCAGTTGTACTCTGCTTTTTCTTAGTGTTTACTTTCGGCTTGCTTACTCTGTGGTGTTTGTTTACTTTACAAAGGCAATGTCTTCCCTTTTTACCGGGATTTACGCCTTGGTGCTAGTCGCCAGCCCCTGGCCTATGGAAGGCGGGCTTGGGGTAGTCACGGCACGGACCCCGAGGGCGGGTCGTGACAAATTGGTATCAAAGGAGTTCGGTTCTACCGCGAAATCTGATCTTTTCTATGTGAAGCAATAATGTTTAGCATATTGAGTGTGGTTATCAGTCCAGGGAGTCCAGTGTTGGTGCGGCGACCGACGTATCCGTACACCAGGACCCTGACTTCTGATTTCCGACTTAATGCACGAAAACATTGATTGCGTGTGTGTTTCAAAGTTTTCTTTGTGATTTCTTTGTGTCAGCTCACCAGGTATACTGTTTGACCGTGGCGCACCTGTTTCCTATTCAGGATGGCCCCACGATGGCAACCAGCTAGGGTTCCGAGAGTCGAGTGTGACGACAGCCCACCGAGCGACGAGGCCTCGGTGCAGGGCCCTTTGTCAGCAGTGGCACCGGCGGTAGCACTACTCGCCGAGCCCCCGATGCTTCCAGCGCCAGCCGCTGACGATGAACGTCGCCTCAGCGCACTGCATGAGTTTCAGCGCCAGCGACCACCCAGGTTTCGCGGGGAGACGGATCCCCAGGCAGCAGAGGACTGGCTGGAGGCAGTGGTACGAGTGTTTAGGCTAGTGAGGACACCAGCAGACCTCATGGTGATCCTCCCTGTGAGCCTACTACATGCAGCAGCAGGACGATGGTGGAGCTTGATGCTCCAGGTGCACGATGAGGCATCTCTACTATGGACGGACTTTGAGAGCCTCTTTCGCTCGGAGTTTGTCCCAGCCACCCTTCGTGCGGTGCGCATCCAAGAGCTTCTTCAGCTGCGGCAGGGCAGCATGACGGTCGCTCAGTACTCGGAGAGATTCACCGACCTTTCTCGGTACTCGACAGACATGGTACGGGACCCCTTCTTCCGGGCCCGGACCTTCGAGCAGGGATTGAGACACGAGATCAGGGCATCACTGATCTCCCTCAGCATCCCGACCCAGGCAGGAGTGCTGGAGCGGGCCCTTCTGATCGAGAGCTTCCTTGCTGAGTCTACACCAGCACAGCGACCCACCGCAGGGCGGCATGTGGCAGAGTCATCTACAGCAGGCAGTCGACGGATGACTCAGGGGTCCAGGCAGACCAGACCTTCAGGCAGACGACCTCAGGGCACTGGCTCAGCAGTGAAGGGCACACAGCACGGAGCCAGTCTTTCGAGTGGAAGACAGTTCTATGCATGTGGCGGGCAAGGCCACATGGCTCGTGACTGCCTGACCCGCCATGTAGAGGAGCAGCAGACGGTTGAGGAACCACCTAGGCAGAGGCAGAGGTTCGACCGTGGCGGTCCGCAGGGAGGAGGCGGATGAGGCAGAGGAGCTGGCCGAGCAGCAGGTGGTGGGCGACGTTCTGAGGCTCTACCACCACCACCACCAGGAGGTCCACCCCGACCACAGGGAGTAGGTGAAGATGCGAGAGCTCAACTTCAGGCAACCGAGGCCTTTGATCATGGAGCTCTCGGAGCCGATGGACAGGAGCAGAACTAGTGGATACATCCTTTGTACTTCTGGTTCCTTTTTGCTTTTGTGTAGCGTCTTGTATTATGAGCTGCAATAATAAAAGACACATACCTTTGTGATTTTTCGTTCCTGTTCTCTTTCGTGATGTTACTAAGAGGTTCCAGTTTTGGATGTTGACTTGACCCTCACTTGTGAGACATCTACTGGAGGAGACCCAGTTACCACACACTGATGCCGACAGTGTGACTCAACCCTTGGAGGCGAGAGTAACGGTTGGATCTCTTAGTAGTAGCGTCGAGGCCTTACGACGTCATCCTTGGTATGGATTAGTATCATCCATGTTAGGATTGACTGTATTAGGCGAAGAATGTGGTTAATCCAGGGGATGAGACCAGATTTCTCTTATCGGCAAAGAAGAAATCTTACAGCTCTTGTGGGACCTGAGATGGTCCAGGTCATCCAGGGGCGGATGAGTACAGCACAGAGCCGGCAGAAGTCATATGCTGACAGGAGGCGGAGGCCACTGGAGTTCGAGGATGGCGACCACGTCTTCTTGCGGGTCTCACCTCGACGTGGTATTCGAAGATTTGGCCGAGGCGGCAAGTTATCTCCGCGCTTCATCGGACCCTTCCAGGTCCTCAGCAGGTTTGGCGAGGTGGCTTATCGCCTGGCTCTACCACCTCAGTTGCACCGGGTGCACGACGTCTTCCACGTGTCTCAGCTGAGGAGATACGTGCACGACCCGCCGCACATCTTTGACCATGGGGAGCTTGACGTTGACGATGGGGAGACTTTTACGGAGGTCCCGGTGGAGATAGAGGATCGACAGAAGCGGGTCCTGCGTGGGCGATTGATTCCTCTTGTGCGCATCAGATGGCAGTACAGGAATCTCCAGGAGAGCACATGGGAGCGAGAGGCTCAGATGCGTGCTCAGTACCCTCATTTGTTTCCCTAGTTATTGATGTATCTTTACGGGGACATAAATCCCTGAGGTTGGAGTAATGTAAAGACCCGTAAAATTCAAGGGAAATTTTTTCTTAATTTTCTTTAGAATTTTACAAGAGCGCGGTTTCAGACGGCACCTGATTCCGAGGCCCGGAGTGCCCGGAATCAATTTCCGAAGTTTGGCTCGGGTACGTTCAGTGAACGAACGAGCGGGAATTTCTAACTTTTGATCCGGTGCTCGGAATTGAAATCTGAGGGCACCGATGAACTCGCAGCGCCGATATTCGCTTAAAGAGACCTTTTCGGGAGTTGCGTTTGTTTCGGGTTGAGAGTTAGTTTTTGGGGGATTAGAATAAGTTAAATAAAAATTGTGTTTACATTTTTATTTAAACTTATCAGTTATCTTCTCTCAAAGGAAGTTAGGGGTGGGACCCACACCCACTTAACCTCCCCTGAGAGGATTAAGTGTGGTGGGGCCCACACGAACCCCTAACTTTACATCTTCCCTCAAACTTCCTTAACCCCTCATTAAATGACATGAGTTATTTAATTTTGGAGTTAATCTTTTTGAATTTCAAACCTTTGAAATTCTTGTGTTAAGTTTTTGATTAAATTAAGCTCTTCTCTCTTTTTGTTGGGTTAGAACTCTTAGCCAACTTGAGAGCTTTTTGGAGTTTCTTCTTCTTCTTCAAGCTCTGACGAAGAACACGAAGAACGCTCAAGATCCGACGAAGAACGCTCAAGCTCCGACGAAGAACGCCGCCTCTCTTCTTCGTCTTCCGTGTCAACGAGAGGGAACGCCGCTTCCTCCTCGGACCTTCTTCGTCGGCATACGAAGATTCGCCAACGACGTATCTCTTCAGGCGTATCTCTTCGTCAACGGATTTGACGAACGGCGACCGCGACGCCCGACCTCTGCGACGTTGTCTTCCGCAGAACGTTGACAAATCCTCGAACTTATACCCAAGGTAGGGGTTGTTGATTTATTGTTTAATTATTTAATTCTTGATCGTGGATCTAGCATGTCTAATGTGAGGCAATTGAATATTTAAGGTTATGTTGTTATTTAACGTGAGGGGGGCCGGACTGCATGAACACGGCCGAACCCCCTCCTCCGTTCTTGGTGTTTAAATTTGCGGATGAATCAAGGTGGCGTGGTGCCGTCGCACCACGCGGATATTCGCCCAATCTTGTTACGCGACGCCGTCGCGCGCGCACCATGGAAGAAACATCAAGAACGCGACGCCTTGGCGCCGCGTTGAAGGAAATCAAGGTGCGGCGGAGGGGCACGGTGTCGTCGCACCGCGTCGGACGACGAACACCGCGGCCGGTTCCGGGCCGCGGCGGGACGAGGAGACCGGCGGCCGGGCCGCCGACGTCGGAAGCCGAAAAGGGGACCGGATTTTTCCGGTCCCGTTGGAGAAAACCGGCCGGCCAGCTGGCCGGCCGGATGGTCAAATCCGGGGGAATTAATCCCCCGTCCAGCAATAGAAACCCCCCTCATAAAGAGGGGGGCGGTTTCCTTGAGGGGGGCCGGAGGCCCCCCGGTTCAATCAAGCTGGCCCCCGCAAGGGGGGCCGTTTTCCACAAAGGGCGCGGCATTAAGTCGCGCCGCCACTTCTGGAAAGCGGGGTGCTTAGCCCCTCCCGCACGTGACCCATCGGCGCCAGCCGCGCCGCCGCGCCGGTCCGCCGCCGGCCGGGCTGGGTCGGACCCGGGTCGGCCCGGACCCGGACCCCCCCGTTTCGAATCTTTTTCGGTCTTTTGGCCATAACTTGAGCCACGGACCTCCGATCGACGAACCGTCTGCGGCAACACGATCCTTGGATCGAGACGGTCGTTTCGGTATATCGCACTCAAGGTTTCGGATTTCTTTGAGTTCGGCCGGGTTGGTTCGTTCACGAAACCAACCGGGCCTTCGGAGCGGAAACGCTCATATCTTGAGCTATGGACGTCCGATTGACGTGTCGTCAGCTGTGTTATGTTCCTCTTAGTGAGACGGATCTTTTGGCATACTCCGCCCGAGGTTTGGACGTAGGTGGAGTACGGTCGGGATGGTTTTGCCTTAAAAACCAACCGGGCCCCGGGGACGAAAATGCCAATAACTCTCAGACCGGGCGTCTGATCGACGCGCCGTCTGTTGCATTGAGTTCCTGTTGACGATACGGAACTTTTGGATACATCAACTCTGGACTTTGTGACAGTTGATGTATCAGCCTTTCGGCTCGTGGAGCGGACCCTCCGAACGAGCTTGCTATGTGCGGGAACCCTAGTGCTTGCTGCGAGTGTTACTGTGACTACTACTGCTACTACTGCTACTGTGACTGCGACGACGACAGTACAGAGATCCTGTGTGGATTCGACGACGACGACTGCAGCACTCAGCGATCCTACGTGGATCATTGCTACATGTCCTGTGTGGGCCCGATCCTGTGTGGGTCCGATCCTGTGTGGGTCTTTGCGCTCAGCGGTCCTGTGTGAACCAGCGCCTACAGGTCCTGTGTGGGCCCGATCCTGTGTGGGTCTTTTGCGGGGGTTAGTTACCTATCGATCCTTCGTGGGTCCGACGACTTAGATGGATCCGTGATCATCTTTATCGTCTTTTGAAGAAGTATACCTGTGTGAGCTGAAACCTATTGCTTTCCTGTGTAGATTGTGTTGTGCAATCCTGTGTGGATTACGTTTTGCTTTCCTGTGTGGATTGTGTTGTGCAATCCTGGGTGGATTACGTTTTGCTTTCCTGTGTGGATTGTGTTGTGCAATCCTGTGTGGATTACGTTTTGCTTTCCTGTGTGGATTGTGTTGTGCAATCCTGTGTGGATTAAGTTTTGCTTTCCTGTGTGGAATACGTTTACTTTCCTGTGTGGACTGAGTTGTACTTGGGCTCGGAGGTTGGAGCGTATTTGAAATTTATGACTTAGGTATATGTATGGGCATATACCTAAGCAGTGTCGGTTGTTACTTCGTGATTGTACCTTTCTTCGTGGTTTATCCTTTGTTGATTTGAGAGACCTTCAGGGGTCTCGGGGTCCCTACTGAGTAGCTTATACTCACCCCTGCACGGGCTTTGCCCGCACTACGTTGTGTTGGTTTCAGACGACGGGCATCGTTGACCTTAGCTGAGGCTTGCAGAGCGGGACGGTACCCGAAGGTGGACCACTGGGCGGGACGTGCTCGAAGCGGACGGTGGGACCCGTGGAGCAGAGGAGCTATCTGTACCCACCCTTCAGGTGGGATTTCCAGTGGACAGCTCGGAGTAGCGGCTTTTACTTTTTAGTTGTTGTTTTCCCTTTCGAGTTGTACTTTACTTTCAGTTTGGGTTTGTATACTGGCCCATTTACTTTTCCGCACTTTCATTTGTACTTTGCTTTTGCTTAGTGTTTACTTTCCGCTTGCTTACTCTGTGGTGTTTGTTTACTTTACAAAGGCAATGCCTTCCCTTTTTACCGGGATTTACACCTTGGTGCTAGTCGCCAGCCCCTGGCTTATGGAAGGCGGTCTTGGGGTAGTCACGGAACGGACCCCGAGGGCGGGTCGTGACATCCGGGCCACGGCGGAACAAGATGACCGGCGGCCAGCCGGGCCGCCGGTGTCGGAAGCCGGAAGGGGACCGGCCTTTCCGGTCCCGTTGAGAGGGAGCCGGTCGGCCAAGTCGGGCCGGCCGGAATAAAGAAATCCAGGGGAATTTAATTCCCCCGGCCAGCCGAAATGGCCCCCCATTATGAGGGGGGCCGCAGTTTCACAAAAGGGGGGCAGGCGCCCCCCGTTCTCAATCAGCTCGGCCGAAGGCCGAGCTGGCAGCGCGCCCAGCGCGCTGCCTTGATCCGGACAGGCGCGCCTGGCGGGTCCGCCAGGCCAGGCCGCGCCGGGCCGAGCCGTGCCCATCCGGGTCGACCATTTCCGGGGCGGGTCGACCCGGTTCGGGCCAACCGGGGGGTCTCGGGCCGGGACGGCCCGGGCCCGAAACCCCCTTTACCGAGTGGTTTAGGTTCAAATGCCCATAACTCGGGCTACGGACCTCCAACCGATGCGCCGTCAGCGGCGATGCGATCCTTGTATAGAGACGGTCGTTTCGGTATATTACACTCAAACTTTCGGAATACTTTGAGTTCGGCCGGGTTGGTTCGTACACGAAACCAACCGGGCCCTCGGAGCGGAAACGCTCATATCTTGAGCTACGGACGTCCGTTTGACGTGTCGTCAGCTTTGTTGAGTTCCTCTTAGTGAGACGGATATTTTGGCATACTCCGCCCAAGGTTTGTACGCAGGTGGAGTACGGTCGGGTTGGTTTTCCCTTAAAAACCAACCGGGCCCCTAGGACGAAAAAACCAATAACTCTCAGACTGGGCGTCCGATTGACCCGCCGTTTGTTGCGTTGAGTTACTGTTGACGATACGGAACGTTAGGATACTTCAACTCTAGACTTTGTGACAGTTTATGTATCAGCCTCTCGACTCGTGGAGCGGACCCTCCCGAACGAGCTTGCTGTGCGCGGGAACCCTAGTGCTGGCTGCGACTTCGACGACGACGACTATGCAGAGATCCTCGGTGGATTCGACTGCGACGATGATGAGAACAGTACGGGAATCCTCCGTGTTTTTGGCAGTGACCACTACGGTACACCTTGGGATACATCAACTCCGGACTGCATGTCAGTTGATGCATCGACCTTTTAGCTCGTGGAGTGGACCCTCCCGGAACGAGCATGCTGTGTACGGAACCCTGGAGCCGGTTGAGATTTGACGACTGCTGATCGAATGACTCGGTGTGTTACGGATAGCGGCATAGGGGAGCACTTGGTTGTAGCGGAAAACCCACGGCAGAGGTGCGCTTGGTTGTAGCGGCACAGGGGAGCGCTTGGTTGTAGCGGCAGACCCACGACAGAGGTGAGCTTGGTTGTAGCGGCACAGGGGAGCGCTTGGTTGTAGCGACAGACCCACGACAGAGGTGCTCTTGGTTGTAGCGGCACATGGGAACGCTTGGTTGTAGCGGCAGACCCACGATAGAGGTGCGCTTGGTTGTAGTGGCACATGGGAGTGCTTGGTTGTAGCGGCAGGCCCACGACGGAAGAGCGCTTGGTTGTAGCGGCATAACCACTGTACTTGATGGAGAAGGAGTTTCCCAAATAGCTTTGGGTCCAACTTCATGAACGATCCTATGTGGGTCATTGTGGGGGGGGTTAGCACCTTCCGATCCTTGTGGGTCCGACGGCTTAGATGAATCTGTGGCTACATCTGATCATCTCTATCATCATTTGAAGAAGTATTCCGGTGTGAGCTGATTCTTGTGTTACTCTCCTTTGTGGATTGTGTTGAGCTATCCTGTGTGGATTTACTGTTTACTCTCCTTTGTGGATTGTGTTGAGCTATCCTATGTGGATTACTGTTTACTCTCCTTTTTGGATTGTGTTGTGCTATCCTATGTGGGTATACGTTGCTTTCCTGTGTGGACTGGGTTGCGCATGGGCTCGGACGTTGGAGCCGAACGGGAATTGGTGGCTTAGGTATATGTATGGTCATATACCTAAGCCATGTCAGATGTTACTTCGTGATTGTATCTTTCCTTTGTGGATTATCCTTTGTGGATTTCGGGAGACCTTCGGGGGTCTCTGGGTCCCTACTGAGTATCTTATACTCACCCCTACACGGGTTATGCCCGCACTACGTTGTGTTGGTTGCAGACGACGGACAGCGATGATCGTGGTGGAGGCGTGCGGAGTCGGAGAGTACCTGGAGGTGGACCACTGGACGGGACGTACTCGGAGCGGTCAGGTGGACCCGAGGAGCAGTGGAGGCTATCTGTACCCACCCTTCAGGTGGGACTTCCAGAGGACGGCTCGACGTTGCGGCTTTTCTTTTCAGTTGTTGTTTTCCCCTTTGAGTTGTACTTTACAGTTGGGCTTGTATTTCCGGCCCCTTTTACTTTCAGCACAGCTTGTACAGTTTTTACTTAGTGTTTACTTTTCCGCTTGCTTACTCTGTGGTTCTTGTTTACTTTTCAAAGGCAATGCCTTCCCTTTTTACTGGGATTTACGCCTTGGTGCTAGTCGCCAGCCCCTGGCCTATGGAAGGTGGGCTTGGGGTAGTCACGACACGGGCCCCGAGGGCAGGTCATGACATATCCCAAGGAAACAAAAGGATATTACCTATATAACCCCCAAGATAAGAAAGTGAATGTCTCTAGACAAGCCGTCTTTCTTGAGAGGGAGCACATCCTCAAGAAGGATAGTGGGAGCAAGATTGGCTTCAACGAAGTTGATGCTCAAGATATACAGGAGTTGGTACAGGAACAAGTTCTACAGGTCCCCGTGGAAGAGGTTCCAGAAACACAAGTACTACGTAGGAGCTCAAGAGAGGTAAGGGAACCAGAGAGATTTGGTTTCCTAGTCACCGAGGATGGTGAATCATTATTGTTGGACAATGATGAACCTCTCTCCTACAAGGAAGCAGTAGAAATCTTAGAAGCAGCAAGATGGCTAGAAGCTATGAATTCTGAGATGGATTCCATGTATCAGAACCACGTTTGGGTTCTGGTCGATGAGCCAGTTGATGTAAAGCCTGTTGGATGCAAATGAGTATTCAAAAGAAAGATGGACATGGAAGGTCAAGTTAGCACCTATAAAGCAAGGCTAGTGGCTAAAAGATTCAGACAGCGTCAAGGAATTGACTATGATGAAACCTTCTCACCAGTTGCCATGTTTAAATCCATAAGAATCATACTTTCCATAGCAGCTTACCATGACTACGAGATTTGGCAGATGGATGTCAAAAGAGCATTCATTAATGGGAACCTTCATGAAGATTTCTATATGACACAACCAGAAGGGTTTGTGACACCCGGTGAAGCCAAACGAGTTTGCAAGTTGCAGAAATCCATTTATGGATTAAAGCAAGCATCCAGGTCATGGAACATTCGATTTGATGATGCCATAAAGTAATTTGGTTTCATTAAGAAAGAATGTGATCCATGTGTTTATAAGCGGTTTAATGGGAATGCGGTCGTCATCCTAGTGGTATATGTTGATGACATATTGCTTATTGGAAACGACGTACCAGCTTTACAGTCAGTTAAGGACTGGTTGAACAAGTGTTTATACATGAAGGACATAGGAGAAGTGGCCTACATTCTAGGGATCAAGATCATTCGTGATAGATCCAAGAGGCTTCTTGGACTAAGTCAGGGTACATACATTGACCAGATACTAAAGTGATTTAGTATGGAAAAATCCAAGAGGGGATTGGTTCCAGTGTCACATGGCTTACATCTTTCTAAGAAAATGTGTCCCCAGACACAACAGGAGAAAGATAGGATGAGCAAGATCCCATACGCTTCGGCTATAGGATCCATCAGGTATGCCATGTTATGTACCAGGATTGATGTTGCCTATGCACTGAGCATGGTAAGCAGATATCAAGAAGATCCAGGAGAACAACATTAGACTGCTGTTAAGACTATCCTTAAGTATCTGAGAATAACTAGGGATATGTTCCTAGTGTATGGAGGAGACGAGGAGCTTGTCATCAGAGGGTATGCTGATTCTGGTTTTCAAATAGATCAGAATGATCTGAAGTCACAATCTGGATATGTTTTCTGTCTCAATGGAGGAGCTGTGTGCTGGAAGAGTTCAAAGCATCCAGTTGTCACCGATTCTACAGCGGAGTCCGAGTATATAGCGGCTTCTGATGTAGCCAAAGAATCCGTTTGGATTCGGAACTTTGTCCAGGAGCATGATGTGGTTCCTAGCAGTAAAGATCCCATTACATTGTATTGTGATAATACTGCAGCGGTGGCTCTTGCAAAAGAACCAAGGTCACATCAACGGACAAAGCACATACTCCGGAAGTATCACCTCTTGAGGAATTTCTATCAAAGGGGTGATGTTGCAGTGAGCAGAGTGTCCACGGAAGAGAACGTGAAGGACCCCATGACTAAAGGCCTATCTCAGCAGAAGCATGAATATCATGTGAGAGCTAGCGGGTTAAAGGTTATCAGCAGTTGGCTCTAGTCCAAGTGGGAGTCTGTTGGAGTTGGTGGTCTAGAACCAACTACTCTGTACTTTATTCATTAAATAAAAGCCTTATCACATCTGGATTGTTCTTCTGCGTGACATGTCATGTGATAATGTCCTAAGTACAGCTGTTGCATTAAAGGGTCGTAGCGGATCCCTGCTATGATGAGAACCCGAAAGTGTCATAACACTATTCTTGAATGTATGTTCTATGGCCGGATGATATTATTTGAGGGACACAAATAATACAGGTCATTAGGGGTGAGGCCTCATAAAACTTTGAGGCACCTTCTCATGGTGTGCGCCCTTGGTAATATCCAGGAGGATATTATGAGAACGAGACCCGCCAGTAGGAAATCCACATTTTATAGTGTCATTGGATGTTCCTATCTACGGACGTGTGTATTGATCCTTAGACTTTAAGATTATTATTAATGTGTATTAAAACTCGCGCACTTAGATGTATTGACGAAAACTGTGATGGCACACTGTTCGCAGCGAGATAGGATACGTTGGGTGCGTCACGAGTAATACCGCATTAATAGATAATGTGAGAAAGGATTTGTCCCTTCCGTTCCATAACGGAAGTATATATCTCATGCCCTTTGATGGAATTGATATATCCTAAATAAATCCATGGCCATGGTAAGGTATGGGAAAGTTCAATTCCGAGAAGTCAAAGAAAGAATAATCAAGCACATGGGTTGATGACACTAGCATGAAACCCGCTTGATTGGAGATATCGAGACAAAGGGATTATATTACACGGTAAGCGTTCGTAGGAGGTGACACGTCATTGCGGCGTTAACTTCTTTCTCTATGGGTGCCTTGGCGCGTTGCTAGATGCTAACCTTGGAATTTAGGCAGGCTCAGCCTAATGCCACTGAGAAAGAGGCCTAGAGGGTCACACACTAAGTGTGTCCATATATCTCAGTTAAATATTAATTTAACAAGTTAAATAAATATTATTCTCGACTGTGGTTTAATAATTATTTAAGGATGTCTGATAGCATTTATTTTGACACTAGTTATTCGAGAGAATATACTGTGGATAAAATAATATATTTATTAGCGAGTAATACAGTTACAATTATTTAAGAAATAAATAGTCATTACTCAAGGTCTATTAAATGTGGTGGAGAAAAATGGAAAATAAAAGTACACGTCGTGCATATTAAATATACACGCTGTGTAGTTTTATGGAAAACAAGTACACGTCGTGTACTAATTATTACACACCGTGTAGTTTCTCCAATTGGGATTTTGAGGATTTAATATTGTTTTATTAAATGATACTTATTATAATCAGCGTGGGAGCATGTCATGGAATTCATAATTCGACATGGGGGTTTTCAATAAGAGTTAATGAAATAAATAAAACGCGTAACGCATTTATTTATTGTCATAACTATATTAACCTCAAACCTGATTATAAATATCCTCGCAACCCCAACATTTTTTGTGAGCCATTGTTGTGCACAACGGATTTGGAAATACTCTCAAGCCAAGAGAGAATTCCCTTTCCACCAAGAACGCCCTCAAGTTACGAGAGCAAGATCCTCCACCGGATCAAGGCGGTCGAAGGCGGACATCGCAAGCGAAGGTTCTTCCGCGCTAGCACCCAGAGATCTCTTCGGCGACGTCCGGAGATACGTGACACACGTGTGGATCACCGCTAGAGGAATCCTACACTTGGATTCTACGACGCAACGACGGATCACCGAATCGTGACCGGACACATCAACGAAGAAAGAATTCCAATGAGTTAATTCTTATACATTAATTAAATTAATTATAATAAATATATGATGATCCTCCTCAAGGGTTTCGGGACTCATCTTTTCTTTTCGTTCTTCGTTCTATTCTGAAGATTCGGCGTTTTATATCATGACGGATCTTAGATTGAACATTGTTTAACGAAAAATTAAGTTGGGCAAACCCACCAACGCGCTTCCGCTGCGCCCGGAACCTACAAGTGTATGCTCCAAAGGTTTTGATTTTGGGGGGAGCCTCGGGCTTTTCAAACCCTTAGATCTAGATTTCTTGGACTTGCATAGGACGTGTTGGTATACTTGTAATTTGGAATCCAACAAGTTCCTATGATGATTTTACATTGAGATGCTCTTAAGACTCGATGAGGATGCATTGGTTCTTGAGAACCTAGATCTAACCATTTACGTTCTATCCCTTGGAATATGGTACGGTTTTGGGATATATGACATGCTTGGTTATAAAAAAAAGGTCATGGGATTTTGATATGGTTTCATTATATGGAAAGGTCGTGTGGAAAGGATATGGATAGTTGTATGGTGAGTTTTTGTCCCTTTCTTATTATTCATATACATGTCTTATTAGGAGCTTACACTTATTGTTGGGAACCTTGAGAGCCTATTTGGTATTATTTGTTTTCACTAGTTACATTCCTTGGGAATTCACACTAACATTACTGCTTACTTACACTTGTTTATCATATTTCATCATGCTGCTCAGAACTGTATAGAATTCTGGGTTGTTATCAACTGGGATGTTATCTCACACCCAGTTTACACCTCCCCAGGGACCCAAAGATCCTATATAGTTGCAGGGGATAATAGTGGAAAGCTCCCTAATATGGGTTTTCGATCATGGATTTATAGGAAGGGAGTATGGGACCAAGATGAGGCTTATTATGCTATTTGGACACTTTTTTGGCATTTTTGTATATTTTATACTTGTACTATACTATATTTAAATGTACCTATTTTGGTTTTTTCTAGATTCATGTATCATCTGCATCATTATATATTATCCATATTCTAAGATTATTATTTTTTCCAACTATGTATCTATTTTCTACTTGTGTTATGGCTTCCTCTATATATATGTTATTGACTTCCATTGTGATATACTCTAGTAATGAGTTGATAGTCTCCCCACTGACACACCTAGGCCCTCGCTATTAGTCAATAGCCTTTGGAATTTGGGGAGATGTGATTGAGGCCCTGTAGCCAACAAGGATTAGGGAACTGATTAGTGGCATGTAGGTCTAGGATGTTATAGTTGACACATAGAAAATCAAGGGTATCAACCAAATGCCTTCCTCAAGAAATCTCTAGGAGCTGTGAGGCCTCTAAGGACACATTGCCTATATACAGTGACTTATGAACAATATGGATGGAAAGCGTAATCTCTTTTCAAGGATCATGAAAAAGATATCTATTTAGTAGTGGGATAAGTTGTGTTATTATACCTTTGAGGATATCAAGAAGTACCTACCACATCCTCCTATTCTAATATTACCAATCATAGGAAATCCATAAGTCCTTTATATGACCACCCTGGAATGGTCCCGTAGTTCCCTTTTATACAAAACTAACAATGAGGGTGGGGAAAATTGTATCAACTTCATCAATTGCATGATCTTCGACACATAGGTCAGATACTCCACTATCGAGAAGAGTTTCTTCATGCTGGTATTTTCAGTGTAGAAGTTGTGAAATTATTTTCATCAGTTTTAGATACTACTAGTGTCCCAAGTAGACTAGCTAAAGTAAATCCCCAATCGCCCCACGTTTGAGGGATTATTAGTGTGTTGGGAAGTAATCCTCAAGTACTTCGATATCATATTTTCCCTACTGAATTCCATTAAAGGATAGGCATTGGTAAAATTCCTATTCGCATAACTAACTGCTGAAGAACTGCCCCTGGATATAGATTTTCTGGATGATTTGGTTATCTTTGTAGAATAATTTATTCCTTTTTGGTAGCTAAACTTCGATGGTGCCTCCCATATCCTGACTGGTAGAAGGTTCAATGACACTATGCTCAACAATTCCATCCTAGTAATCATTTTCATTTCCTCAAAATAGTTCGTTCTTCCATACTCATTCCTATTTTTAGGAGTTTTCACTAACCATGATCACAAAAATCAAACTTTTATCACTAGTATTCAATTGGCCCTAAAGTTTTTTGTATCCTATTTAAAATTGGAGGGACTCTCTCATTTAATAATCAAAAATATCATGGGTGACTATGTCTTCAAAATTAAGAAATTGTTTCCTTGTTGGGACACACCCACCAGTTGATGGCCTAATTCCCTTCTTAGCCAAAGTTGACATATATTCCTCAATTGTAGAATTATAGAGATGTTGATTTGGAACCCCTGGTTGAGTCTCTTCTAGGACCCAATTAAGATGAACCCATCATTCATGTGGCACACTGGAGAGTCTTTGACCTCTCCACCTTGTTAGGACCAAGTCGGTTGGAAGTTGTTTTCAGATGCTGAAATAATTTTATGCTATTTGTTTTGTATTTTTTTTATTACAAAAAATCTTTACACTTTAAAAATTTTAGTGATAAAAATAAATTATAATCATACATAGATTATTGAAAACATGTTCGATTATAAAATACATCAGTTTTTGTTTTATTTTGTGGATAAGTTCTCTAGAATAAGTAATTTTGGTAATCATGTTGTGTCCGAAAAGAAGTAGTTGATTGGAGTGAGAAGTTGTTTCATGGTATGAATTTATTTAGAGAAGTTCAATAAAAAATATAATAATGAATTTATATTTTTTATGTTTTAAATATCATAACTTTACTAAAAAACTTTTCATCCAAGCTTTATAAAACAAAGTAGGGGAAAATGTTTTGTAAGTTAGATGGTGCTATGCTGATCTGAATGTTCTTAACATCATGAAGCAGTCATGGTACACGTAGTAATTTTTTGAAGGCTTAGAAGTTTGAATTTCTTCTGAAAGGATTAGAGATCAATCATCTACACTTTCTATTTTGTTGAACTATTCAATTCAAAAAATGAATCATTCCATTGGATCAATATTTAGTTGCATAAATTTTTGAAGAAAGAAATCACTGATGAAATCGGTCCATCGGACTCAGTGTTCCATTGATATATTGAAGGAATTATGACATGGATTCTTAAGAAACATTATTTTTATAATTATTTCATCATATGTAGAGGTATAAAGAAGGAATAATTATGTTAGTTGGAGTTTTCTTGGATGATAATCCTGATGGAATCTGAGACCGATCAATCAGGTGATGGACAACAATGTAGTCAACCATTTTCAAAAAAGTTATGATTATTTTTAGTGGGTTAAGAGTAAAATAATTCATGATCTACTATCAAGTGGGTCAAGATTCATCAGAAAATTTTCGACACTGTTACATCGGATAGAAATGGTGACCATTCCATCAGATGCATGATGATAGTAATAAGTCATTAGATACTGGATGTCATCAGATGCAGGATCATCGATCTGATGACTTTTTTAAAAATAATGAAAAGGTGAAAAAAAAATTTCCCCCGAGAAAATTTTTCAAGGGGTTATGATATCTTTTGAAGTTTCAATGATGTTTATGTAAATATATCTTAATATTCCATGATGAATCTGATAAAGAAACAAAATTCTAATGAAGGTGTAACAATTTTTAAAGTAGAATTGTTTTAAAATTTCAACATTCATAGAGAATCAGAATGAGGGTAATTTAGTTAATATGGGTTTTATGTTGGTCAAGAAAATTAGAGTGATCATATGTTTCATCATAATTTGAAATGTTATTGGAATGATAGTTGTATCAAAATAAATAAATTTTTTTAATTTCAAAATACGATGAAGTTATGAAAGATTCAATAAGTTTCAAGAATATTTTTGAAGTGTTGAGAAGCACTAAAATAGTCAAAGATCAAGTTAAAATGAATTTCAAATTTGAGAATCTGGACATTAGGTTGGTAAGTAAAGTGGAAGTATTTTCCCTCCTATTCCATTTATGGTCCCCTATAAATAAAAGGAAGTACAATGTACTTTAAAACTGTGAAGAACTATTCATGTGTAGAGAGAGCAAGAGAACTAGAGGTTTTTATGTTAGGGGATATATTCCTAGATAGATTTTTACGAAGGAAAATTTTTAAATAGAAGAAAATGAAGGAAGTGGTTATCGTATCGAACTGATCCATCAGACTGAATTTTCCGAGAATGGAAGAAGCAGTTCCCAATAGTTTGCGAAGTATTTTTTTTTGTTTTTCCAGACTGGATAATTGATCTGAGCCATTGGACTGAGCATCACACTGTATTTTTTTATGAATTCCAGAAGAGTTGTTCTACCTGCTTCTGGTTAGTAAAATGAAGAATTATGTAATGAAGAATTAGAAAAGTGGAAGTTGATGAAGCATCAAAGTTACTTTTTGTAACTAATTATTATAAGTTTATAAACTTAATAAAAACTTATTTTACATCATATATGCTAGAATAATTCCATGCACTGTTGTAAAGAAAATAGTACTACACAATTTTAAGTTTGTTTCATGATTTTTGTATCCACACAAAATGATTTTTTTTCTAAAGGATTTTTTGGTACAAGATTATTTTAAACCATATCAAGGACTAGTTACTCTTATTGAGTAGTGAAACTTATAAATAATTGTGCTCTTATGGATGTATTAGTGTTTTCTAATTAAGGTAATAAATATCTAATAGTTGGTGAAGTTTTTGATAAAATAAAAATAAGATAAAAGAAAAAATATCAATATTTCACCCCCTCCCACTCTCTGTGATATATTGATCCTGGTTGGGCCTTTTCAAGTGGTATTAGAGAAAATGTTCAATTTATTTACTCTTTTCAATATTTTTTGGAGAGAAGTTATTGTGGAGAATTTGAATTGTTTGAAAATTAAGAGGATTATGGTATTAGTTGGTAAAAAACTATCATATATGGAAAGATACAATGTTTATATATTTTATTTATCTTAGGTATGCATTTTTTCAAGAATACAAAGTTGGTGAAACATAGGGAATCATACTAAAAACCAGAATTTACTGTGCATATCAATCCACACACGGCCATAAAACCTGGGAAAATGCCTATATGAGGCTACGACTGAACAAGAAGGCAGCCACAAAACCTGCTTTCACAAAAGACTGGCCCAGCCATCATAATTCAACTTTCAAGGGAGTTCCCAGGATATCCTAGTAGTTCCACATCTATTTCACAAGAAGAGAAGAGAGAGAGAGAATTTCTGCAAAAAACAAAGTGATCTAGTCCAACCAATTTGGGATAATAGCATAAACAATGAGAATATTCTTTCCCTGATCTAGTGGGATAAAATCCATAACAGTTGGAGAACATCAACCCAACAAAGAAACAAGCTTCAACATGATCTGGGTAGGGGTTGCGTGAACGTAGGCCCCCGTTACCACAAATTATGACGTACATTGTCCCAATTGGGTAGATGTTAGGACAGTTCCCCTCCACAGTTGGATTTACTCATATAGTTGAGAATGATCCACCTACATCAGTGGATAAGAAGAATATTTAGAATGATAGAAGAGCTAAGAATGAAGAGATTATATACTACCGAAGGTATCTTGGAAAAGTTTAAAAATATTTATAAGGTAATTAAAAAGGTAAATAAATACAAGATACAAATCTTCAGAATGGATTATGATGATTTTAACTTGGGTGAGTTTGAATATTTTGGTAACTTCATTTCAAGGATGAATGAAATTGTTATCACCATAAGATGTATTGGGGAGAAGTTGGAAGATTTAACTATTATTGAAAACATATTGAGAATTTTTCTTGATAATGATGATGCAAACGTTTCATATTTAAATGTTCATGAACCTAAAACTCTATCTCTCACTAAACTTCATAGTACTATCATTTATTATGAATTGAGGGGGGGAAATTTTATTAAAGGAAAAAACTGTTAATCGAGAAATGTCATTCAAGGATATCAAGAAAGGGAAGTATAACAATATTAATTAATATAAATAATCTGATGATGCTAAATCATAAAATGTGGTTAGTAATAATATTGATGAATTTTTATCGTCATTTTCTAAAAATGTGAAAATATATACAGGAAATATTAAACATAAGCTACTACTGAAATGTTTGGAATGTGGATCCATTGGTAAGTTTACAGTTAATTATCCTTGAAAAAGAATGAAAATGAAAGTGATAAATATGATAGGAGTCTGAGAATATCTTGTAAGATACATGATGAAAATTCAAAATCTTATTCCAATAAAAAATAAAAAAAAGTTCTTTAAATCGAATAGGAGAATATTTTTGTCCAAATATAATAAATAATAAGATAGTGAAGTTGAGGCCAAGAAGTTTAATAAAGTTATTGAGGAAAATATTTTTATAGAAATAGTTAATAATGAAGATTTTGGAAGAATTTGTTTGGAAAAACGCAAGACTAAGTTAGAATCTCAGCTGAAGAGAGAACTGAAAGAATGTATGATAATGATTGTAATACTTGAACATGAGATTAATAAGTTGAAGAAGGAAAATCATATATCAATAAATCAATAATTTATTCTTGAATAGAAAGTTATTTTTCTAGAAGAGATTGATTTTTTGAAGAAGTATCTTGAAAAAGAAAATAATTGTAATGAACATCAATAAGTAATGTTGAAAGAAGAGGAATAATAGTTGGATATTATTCAACAAAATCTTTCAAAATCTAACCAATAATATACAAGTTTCCTGAACTTTATGTCTAAATTTTGTTAAATTTGAAGAAGGGGAGAACCTAATAATATCTAAAAAATTTACCTTCAATGGTTTAAAATAAAGGTAAAAATGATTCTAAGAATAATAAGGCTGATAAAATATTGTATGTAGCCAAAACCACAAAGTTAAAAGTTTAGAAGTTTTTAAAAATTTTGTGTCTGAAACAAAATTTTCTAGAACTTATGATTCCAATAAATTTTGAAATAAATTTAAAATAAAGAAAAATATTCTCGTTGATATCGTGAAGGTTTCATCACAATGAAGTTCTAATGTCAATGTTAAGAAATTTTCTTAGAAACATGTTCAAAACATCAGTTGGAATGGAAGCTACAGAGGTAAATATTATTTATATTATTATTGCATTTATTGTTGTGGATTTTCGAATATAGAAGATATGTTTTGTTTTATCAAATAACATTATTATTATCCCATGATTTATTGGATTTAGAGTTCAAGGGGGATTTAATCCCTTCAAATAGATAATTCTAAGAAAGTTATTTCAAAAGATGAAAATAGATTCGATCCTTTAGAAAATATTTATGACAGATTTTATCAACATAAACGTATTGAAAAGGGGTGTTTTGTTTTTTTACAATCATAAAAAATTATTATTTCAATTCTTATAAGACATATGTGAAGAAAAGGAAATGTAAAAAAGATCTTGATGTAGAAATCGATCTCAAAGATGCATAAGGAGAACATCCCATAATTTTGGATAGTGGATGTTCTTCTCATATGGAATGATATTTGAAATTATCAAATAATGTAAAATGTTTCAAATTAGGAATAGTTTTTTTTTTGGAAATGATGAATCTTTTAGAATCAAAGGTGTTTGATCCATTATTATTGGGGAAGAAAAGTGGAGATCTAAAAAATATTTTTCTATTGATGGGTTGAAACATAATATATTGATTATTTAACAACTTTCTAATGAAGTAAACAAACTTTTTCTTAGAAAATATGCTTTTTTATGAAAGCAATTAATGATGGAAAAGTTTTTACCAGAGACCAACATACAAAAAAAAATTTGTTTCAGGTTAGTGAAGTTCAGAAATCATTTTATCATAGAATGATGGAAGAAAATAAATTTATGCAAAAAAGGCTTAGATATATGTATCAGATAAACATGATCAAGTTATCAAAGTGATATAGTGTTTGTGGTATTCTTGATATGTCAAGAAGAAGTGGTTGGTGTTGCAATATTTTTCAGAAAGATAATGTTACAACCTCTATGCATAATAAATTTTATATTCTTCCAACTCAACCCATGGAACTTTTTAATTCTGATATTTTTGATCCAATGAGAAAACAATCATCTTTTTAATATAAGTATTTCTTTTATTTCTTTTATTTCATTTATTTCATTTATTTAATTAATTATTTTACTCTCATTACTTTTGTTTTGTATTTGAAACATAAATCGGAAGGTATAAATTTGTTTTTATGTGTTTCAGAATAATTCTTAAGTATGAATGTGGGTATAATATGAAGAAGTTAAGAACTGATAATAGAGTTGAATAAAATAATAAGTACTTATTAAGGTATCTTGAAATGAATGAAATTCATCATGATTTCAGTGCGCCATACACACCATAACAAAATGGTGTTTCCAAAAGGGAGAATAAAAGTTTGGTCAAAATGAGGTGAATTATGTTACTTGAACATGGTCTTCCTATTAATTTTTGAGGCAATAAATGAGCATATCTATTTATATTTATAATCTATGTTTCTATAGGATAAGTTTTTATTCAACTCCCTTTGAAATGTTTTATGATAAAATGACATGTTTGAAACACTTAAGAGTTTTGGGATTCCATGCATCATAAAGAAAAAAAGAGGAAACCTGAGAAAGTTTGATCAGATTAGTGAATGTGGAATCTTTCATCGACATTCTCTATATGGGAGAGGGTAATAATGTTTCAACAAATAAAAAGGAATAATTTTATATTCTATTGATTTAAAAGTTCTTATGAAATTCGAGAAATATTTTTCACAAGAAAATAAGGAAGATGAATAAGATTAAAGAATTTTTGTTAAGAAAAATGAGAAGGATTCCAATAATCGTGATGCCTGATAGATGGAATAAACAAACTTATCTATTTCAAGTGATGAGGAATAATATTTTTCATCTCATCCAAGGCTGATAAACTAGGTGGAAGTTCAAAAAATTATTGGTGATCAGTATTAAAAGGATCAAACAATAAGAACATAAAAATTTATTACACATGATTCTTTGAATTCCAAATTTGAGAAAAAGGATGTTAATGAGGATTTTGAACATCCATAATGGATTCATGTCATGAATGAAAAGATGTATTACATAAGGAAAAAATGATACAATGGATATCGTACATAAACCAAATGAAAAAAATGTTATTAGTAGAGAGTGGGTGTTTCAAAACAAGTTTAGTGAGGATAGTGAAGTGATCAGAAAAAAAGAACAATTGGTTTTAAAAGTTTACTCAAAGATTTAAGGCATATATTTTGAGGATAAATTTTCTGGCATGGGAAGGTTAGAAACAATTTGAATATTTATTCCAATTTTTACATAATAAAGTTGTTAAAATTTTCATATGTATGTGAAGTCAACATTTCCGAATGAATAACTTGATGAGGAAGTTTATACTGAACTACCAGGTGGTTTTTTTATTGGAGGGGATGAAATTTATGTGTGCAAGTTGATGAACCCCATTTATAGGCTAATGAAAACTATGGTTGTATGGTATTTCAAATTGTATACATGTTTAAAAACTTTGATCTTTAAGAAATGAAGGGTTGATATTAATATATATATCCAAAAAATATAATATTTCCCCCTCTTTTATTTTATATATTGATGAAATTATCTTTATTGATAATTATGAAATAACATATGAAATATTTTCAAAATAAATGAAATGTTTATTTAACATGTTAATTTATGGTGAAACAAAATAATTTCTTGGGTTATAAATTTTACAAAAGAAGTAAAAAAATTATTTCTCAAGAAACATATACTAAGGATATTATAATGAAGTTTTTTTGTAAAATTCAAAACTTTTTCCACAACAATTTTCGTGGTAACAAAGTTGTCTAGAGATGGAGAAGGTAAGTAAGTTTACTCTAAAGAATTTTTTAAGGTTATCGAAATTTTATTCTATTAGAATGCCTCCAGGACAAAAAAAATTATGTTGTTTCCTTTTGTTCTAGATTCCAAAGAGCTCCAAAATAATCACATCTATTGGATAGAAAAATAATTCTTAGATATATCAAAGGTAAAAAATATTTCTGAAGTAGGTATGATATCTCAAAAATAATTGATTTGTTTGGTTATACATATTTTTATGGGGAAATATGTATTGATGATAGAAGATGCACATTTGGTGGTGTTTCATTTCTGGTTGAATGCTGTGTCTATTGGAATACTAAAAAAATCAGTAACTCTTAGCATGTATGAAGCTGATTATGTCATTACCACTCAAATTGCAACACAACTTATGTGGATGAAGACTTGGTTGGAAGACTTACTTTTTGTAGTAATGTTGCCTCTTCTCTTGGGTTGTGATAATCAAAGTCCAATTAACCATACCAAAAATCGATTAAAACATTCTCATTAAAACATATTGATATTAATTATAATTTCATTAGAGAGCATGTGGAGAATAATGAACTCAAACGAGAGTATATCCCTATATTGGTACAATGTGTAACATTTTTTCAAAACCTTTTCCAAAGGATGCATTTTTTAAACTGAGGTTGCACATGGGTGTCCAACCTCATTCTATCTAAGGTAGAGGTATGTGTTTTTCCCCTCTCTCATATTGTCTTTGGATACTATTTTTAGGAGGGAGAAAAATAATGTTTCATAAATATATCCTCTGATATGCACTAAACATATTATGAAATAAAATATATAACAGGAGTTATGGGTAAGCTGTGAACGCATTATGTAAGTGTGTGATATATTCTAAAAGTTTTTTGACGTTTTTTAAGAATCTTGTTAAAGAAAAGAGGAATAATTTTTATAGATCTGGGATGTTTAAATGGTTTTTATGTTTCAAGTGGTTTCTTAAGTCAGTACTTTTGTATATCATGGTTTTGTTATAAATGATTTCTATTTCTTATAATGAGTTTTCTGACAAAGGATTAGATTTTTTAATTAGTTATCAATATCTTGAGGTTATAATGTTCATTGATTTATGAACCTTAGTTGAAAACAAAATCAAAAGGGGTATTGTTGGGATGAAGTCGGTAGGAAGTTTTTTTTATGCTGAAAGAAGCTTATGCGGTTTTTTTATTTTATTTTCATTAATAAAAAAATAAATTTGTAAATATCAATGATTGGATGAAAATAGTATCATACTTTGAATATTAGATGCATGTTTTATTATAAAATCCATTAGTTTTAGTAATCTGTTCTGGATAATTTTTCAGGAAGATTTAATTTTCAGACTCACATTGTGTATGGACAGAAGTATTTGTCTGAAGTGAGAAATTTTTATGTGGATTTGATGTCGTTAAAGATGTTTAACAACCAATATAATGATTCTTTTACATTATGTAAGTTTTAAATATTTGAATTTTTTAGAAACTTTTGATCCACGATCTATGAAATAAAGGAGGAGAAAATGTTTTGTAAGTCAGTTGATGTTATACTGATCTGAATGTTCTTAACATCATAAATAATTCATGATTCACATAGAAATTTTTTAAAATCTAAGAAGTTTAAATTTTTTTATGTTCAAGGAGACCGATACACCAGAGAATATGATTCATCAGAATGTCTGATTCACTAAATGAATCATTCGATAGAATCAACCTTCAGTTGTAGAAATTATGGAAGGAAGAAATCATTGATGACACTATTCCATCAGACTTAGACTTCCACCGATCCATTGGGTGAATTATGACACCATTTCATAAAAAACACTTTTGGAATCTTTATTTCATCAAATTCAATGTTTTATTGAAGTAAGAATTAAGTTAGTTGGAGTTTTGGCAACAATAATCTTGAAGGAATCAGAGACCGATCAATCAGATGATGTAAAATATAGTAGAAAACCATTTTAAAAAAGAATATATTTTTTATAGTGGGTAAAATGACAAATAAGTAATGATTTATTATAAATTATATCAATATTAATCATATTTTTTTGACACAAATACATCTAATGGAAACATAGACCGATCAATAAGACACATGTTGACACCGACAATTCATCGGATTTTGGATGTCATCGGATGCAGGATCATTGGTTTGAGGTTTTCTTGAACAAATGAAGAAAATTTTAAAAGTGTTTTGTTGATATTGAAGTGTTTTGAATGGTTTTAGATATCTTAATAAGTTCCAAAAATGTTAATGGATATACAACTAAACATCCTGAGAGTAAGCTGATAAATCAACTAAACTCTAATGAAGTTGCAACAATGATTTTTAAAAAATTGATTTAAATTTTCCTTTGGTAAAGAGAATCGGAATGGGGAGTATTAAGTTATTATGTGTTTTCAATTGGGTTGATAAAATTAGAGAGATGAAATGTTTCATCGTAAGTAGAAATTGTATCGGAATGAAAATTGTAACGGATTGAAGAAATTTTTGTAATTTTGAAGAAGGATAAAGTAGTGAGAAGATTTGAGAAGTTTCATGATGATTGTATAAAGGATAGTAAGAACTAAAATAGTAAAATATGAAGTTGAAGGAAAATTAAAATTCTAGATTCAAGGAATTTGGTTGAGATGGAAAGTGAAAGTAGTTTCCCGCCAATACCATTTCTGTCCACTTATAAATAGGTGGAAGTACAGTGTACTTTCAGACCACGAACCACCGTTCACATGAAGAGAGAGAGTGTGTGTGTAAAAGGTTTTATAGTATGAGAGAAGTTGATAGAAATATTTTTTCTGAGGAATTTTTTCAGATAGAAGAATAAGAAGGAAGAAGTTACTAGATCAGAACAATCCATCTTACTGAATTTTTTAGGAAAGATAGAAGTGGTTTATAATTGTTTTTTGTGTATTTTTTAGTGGTTCCAGAATAGGGAATGAGACTATGCAATCAATCTAAAAATCAGATAGAATTTTTTTATGAAGTCCGAAATATTTGTTTCTACACACTACTGGGTAGAAAATTAAAGAATTTTGTTTTAAAGAAATACAGAAGAGGAAGTTATTGAAGCATCACAGTGACTTGTTTGAAACCCATCGGTGAATGTTTCTAAACTTTTTAAAAATTTTACGATACATCATTTGTGCTATAAGAATCATATGTTTTGTTATCATAATGACCCAAAATTTTATTAATGAAAATTCCTCTTAATATAATTAAATGGCTTATTATGTAAAATGGTTAAATTTTCTTCCTTGGTTTTATGTTTTTGGATTTCAAAATACTGTTAAGAATTGTGACCATTGTAAGAACCTGGATCTTCGTTTTCAGGTATGCCTTCCTTTTTATGGAGTTTTGAGAAAAATGGAGTTTCTAGAAATTTTTTGAAGTACACACCATGTACTTTCTGAGTACATCCCATCTACTCTTTTCCCGCTCGAAGCCATGTGCTGTTCGTGTTCGGGCCACACACACGGTGTGTAGGGGTGATGTTGAGGCCGATTTAAGTAGAGTACAGAAAAACCTAGTAAACACCATGTACTCTAAAAGTAAACACTGTGTACTTTTTTTTCATTAAACGGAACAGGGTCGCGTCAAATCTCTATAAACGTCTTCTTCTAGGTCTTGTTCATCCGAGAGGGTCGGGAATCCACAGTTCTTCGATGAGCCACCGTTCCTCTGTCCATTCTCCGATTCGAGCACTATCAATTGAGTTGTAATTACAGCGGTGAGTTCTCCCTTCTTCTTGAGCCTTGTTTTCCAATTCCTCCTCCATCTCAAGATATCGTGGGTTGGGAGTTTTGGGTGTTTTCTAAGATCTTTGATGTTCTAAGGAGAATCAGTCATCGTCGTTCGTGTGTATCGATCTCCTAGGATCGAGGTAGGTGGTTTGTGCCTAACTGTTCAAAGTCTTTGAGTTTTATTCTCAAATTCCACCAATACCTATGAACGGGGTATTACATGATTACCTTTTTACCCCTGTTGTTTTCCTGCCTTTCTTGTATACTGGTGTAGAGGTAATTTTTTCATGTTAGAGGATAATTTTTTGTGATTGGATGTCTTTCCATGCTTGTTCTGTTATTGACCTTTGGGTCTTCATTTCCTTGGCTATTACACTTGTTTCCATGCCTTCTATCTATAGGATAGAGTGTTTTTGTATAACATGCTTGTTTCCCTATAGACTATTATCCAAGTAGATCTATAGGTGTAATTTGGTTTTACAAGTAGCTATATAGGTTTAATTTGGCCTTATAGCATTATTATGCACTAACTGGCACGGGACTGAGAGAACCTGGTGCTATAGACTATAAGGGATAGACCTAGTGAGCTTCCCAGAGAGTATTAGACATTATAGACTATATGAGGGTAGATCAAGAGAGCTTCCTCAAATAGTCTTGGACATTAGACTACAGGGGATGGACTGAGTGAGCTCTTAGAGAGTTTTGGATTTTTTATAGACTACAGGAGGGTAGACCGAGTGCGCTTCCTAAGAGAGTCTTACTTTTTTTGAATTCTCTTTAAGAACCTTCCCAGGCTAGAGGAGGAATTTACGAGTGAGCTTCCTGAGAGATTTTGTGGTATACCTGAGGTTATATGAGGAATTGACCAAGATAGCTTCCTCAGAGAGTCTCTAGACCTTGGGGCTAAGAGGGTTAAACCGCGTGATCTTCCTCAGATAGTTCCTGACTACCCTGGACTATAAGAGGAATTGACCGAGTGATCTTCCCCAGAGAGTCTAATAATTTTGTATGACCAAGCCAGAGGGGTTAGGCTGAGTGCACTTCCCAGAGGGTTGACGTACTTCTTGGTTTGGACCAGAGGGGATGGATGTGGGTACTTCCCAGAGGGTTTCCTATTTGTGTTAGCTGGTTTTCTTCCCTGCTGTTGTTGTTTGTGGGTTGATTGATGTTGTGTATCATCCTGTTCACTGCATGCTGCTTTTCTGTTGTTGTTTACTGCTTACTATACTTTTACCTTCCATATACTAACTGACTGTTAGGCACAGAAATTCGGGTGAATGCCTACTAGGATTTATCACACACCCTGTTTGGGTCATGCTTTTGGTCCCAAACAGACTATGTTGTTGCAGGTATAGATAAGGGCAAGCGCCCTTCGACTTCTGGTACTTGATTGCTTTGAGTAGGAGAGCAAGGGACGAGGCTTTGTCTTGTGATACTGAGGTGATGTTTTTCCTTTCTTTTGTACTTGTTTTGGTACTGTGGTTTTTTCCAGAATTGTGACTTGTTTGGTTGTTTTCCTTGTAATTTCTCTTGCATCATTTTATACATACATATGCGCTCCAGTTTGTCGATTCAGTATTCCTCTTTTTATTATTGATTGGTTATTTACTGCTTCCGCTATTGCAGGTTATTATTTTCCACTATGTAATCTTCCAATGAGGGCATGGTTTCCCCACTATCACTCCCAAGGCCCTCACTAGTAGTCGGCAGCCTCTGGCGTTAAGGGAAATGCGCTTGAGACCATGTGAAAAACCGAGTACGGGGCGCCTCTAGGTGGCTTCCAGAACCGGGACTTTAAAAGGTTGTATCAGAGGAGTTATTTTCTCATGATTTACTATTTGGAGCCTTTAGCTAGGGATAGGACGGATTCAGTACATGGTATTAAGCTATGATTGGGAGTAGTTAACCCGTGTATAGGGAAAAGCCATACTACCTTCTGGGAGAGCACTTTGTGGTTTTCACCATCCACAAGAGTCTCAAGTATATCTTCACTCAGCATGATCTGAATCTGAGACATCGTAGGCAGGTCGATTATCTTCAGTCCTTTGACTTAGAGCTCTCCTATACACCGGGAAACGACAATTCAGTGGTATATGCGTTCAGTAGAAGAACGCAGATTCATGCAGTTCAGGAGGCCAGCAGTGAGTGGCATCTTATGGCTCTTTTCTCTGATATTTACTTGGAGGTTCATGAAAGAAAGTGATAGACCTTTCTTTATTCTATAGCTATTATCTCTAAACCTCTTGATCGGTTATAGAAGAGGAAACTATCAGATTCATAGGCCTTAGTCCGGCGGGAGAGTGTGTCAGGACGGGACCCGCTTCCTGGATGGATAGTGGGTGAGGATGAGATATTTCGTTTCTAGGGACGCGTATGGGTGCCAGCAGACATACGTGAGGAGCTGATGTGGGATTTTCATTCCTCAGTTTGGGTTGTTCGCCCTGGCATCAACAAGATGCATCGAGATCGTCATCTCCAGTACTGGTGGCCAGGTATGAAGAGAGATGTTGTTTGTTTTGTCATGAGATGTTCTACTTGTCAGTAGGTGAATGTAGAGCATCAGTGACCATCAGGGCTTTTACAGTAGTTACCCATTCCAGAGTGGAAGTGTAAAGTGTTGCAATGGACTTCATGATCGGGTTTCTGAGGTCGCCTCGGGGAAATGATGTTGTTTGGGTTGTCATCGACAGACTCACGAAGGTCGCACACTTCTTACCGATCAAGGAGACCTTCAGTGTTGATGATCTGGGATGGTTGTACTTCCGGGAGATCGTACGTCTACAAGGAGTTCCACAATCCATTGTTTCAGACAGGGATGCGCGCTTTACTTCTTGGTTCTAGCAGGGACTTCAGAAGGCTTTGGGTACACAAGTTCTTTTGAGTACAACATACCATCCCCAGACTGATGGTCAGTCCGAGTGCATGATCCAGGTGATTGAGGATATGCTCCGAGCTTGAATTCTAGACTTTCGCGGTTCCTGGGAGAAACATATACCTCTTGTGGAGTTCACCTAAAATAATAGTTTTCAGGTGACCATTTAGATGGAACCATACAAGGCTCTGTACATTATTCCATGTCAATCACCCTTATGCTGGCTGGAGGCCGGAGAGGTAGCTTTGCTGGGACCTCATCTTGTTCTGGAGACCTCTGAGCAGTTAGAGTTGATACGGAAGAGGATGGCTACAGCACAGTCTCGACAGAAGTCTTATGTTGATCATCAGAGATGGACTTTGGAGTTCGAGGTTGGGGATTAGGTTTTCCTGCATGTCACACCAAGGTTGGGACACAAGAGGATTCAGAGATAGGGTAAGCTTTCATCGTGGTACGTCGGTCCATTTGAGGTTTTGGAGAGAGTTGGGCCGGTTGCCTATCAGTTTCAGCTACCTCAGAGGTATCGGGCCATGCATGAAATCTTCCACGTCTCTCAGATCCGACAATACTTTTCAGACCCGTCTCATGTCTTTCAGCTCGTGGAGGTTGAGCTCGAAGCAGATGCGTTGTTTGAGGAGCATCATATTCGGATTTTCAATTTCAGTACGAAAGTTCTCTGTGGGTGGTATGTTCCTCTAGTACGGGTGCTATGGCAGCATGGGTGAGTACATGATGAGACCTGGGAGAGGGAGACCGATGTACGATCATAGTGGCTAGAGCTGTTCGGGGTTTCTTCTTCTACACCTCTCTAGGGAAATTCTTGGATGAATTTCTTTAAGGGGGGAAGTTTGTAAGAACCCGGATCTTCGTTTTCAGGTATGCCTTCCTTTTTCTGGAGTTTTTGAGAAAAATGGAGTTTCTGGAAATTTTTGAAGTACACGTCGTGTACTCTTTTCCCGCTCAAAGTCGTGTGTTGGCCGTGTCTGGGCCACACACACAGTGTGTAGGGGTGATGTAGAGGCCGATTTAAGCGGAGTACGAAAAAACCTAGTACACGTCATTTACTCTAAAAGTACACACTGTGTACTTTCTTTTTTTTCATTAAATGGACCGGGGTCACGTCAGATCGCCATAAATGTCTTCTTCTAGGTCATGTTCGTCCGAGAACACTGGGAATCCGTAGATCTTCGACAAGCCACCGTTCCTCTATCTGTTCTCCGATTCGAGCACTGTCAATTGCGTTGGAATCGCAGTAGTGAGTTATCCCTTCTTCTTGTTCCTTGTTTTCCAATTCCTCTTCCTTCTCAAGATGTCTTGGGTTGAGTGTTTTGGGCATTTTCTCAGATCTTCGACGTTCTAAGGAGAATCAGTCATCATTGTTCACGTATATCAATCTCTTAGGATCGAGGTAGGTGGTTTGTGACTTGGGTTTCAAATTATTTGAGTTTTATGTGCAAATTCCTCCAATACCCGTGAATGGGGTATTGCGTGATTACCTTTTTACCCCTGTTGTTTTACTGCCTTGCTTGTATGGTGGTGTAGAGGTGATTTTTTCATGTTAGAGGATAATTTGTTGTGCTTGGATGTCTTGCCATGCTTGTTCTGTCATTGACCTTTGGGTCTTCGTTGCCTTATCTATTACACCTATTTCCATGCCTTGTGTCTATAGGATGCAGTTCTTTTGTATAACATTCTTGTTGCCCTGTAGACTATTAGCCAAGTTTCTCTATAGGTGTACTTTGGTTAGCCAAGTAGCTATATAGGTGTACTTTGGACTTATAGAATTATTAAGCACTGACTGGAACGGGACTGAGAGAACCTAGTGCTATGGACTATAATGGATAGACCGAGTGAGCTTCCCAGAGAGTCTTAGACATTATAGACTACAGGAGGGTAGACCGAGAGAGCTTCCTCAGAGAGTCTGGGACATTATACTATAGGGTATGGACCAAGTCATCTCTTAAAGAGTCTTGGATTTTTTATAGACTACATGAGGGTAGATGGAGTGCGCTTCCTCAGAGAGTCTTACCTTGTTTGAATTCTCTTTAAGAACCTTCCCAGGCTAGAGGAGGAATTAACAGAGTGATCTTCCTCAGAGAGTTTGTGGTATACCTGAGGCTATAGGAGTAATTGAATGAGATAGCTTCCTTAGAGAGTCTCTAGACCTTGTGGATAAGAGGGTTAGACTAAATGATCTTCTTCATAGAGTTCCTGACTACCCTAGACTATAAGGGGAATTGACCGAGTGAGCTTCCCCGGAGATTCTTATAATTTCGTATGACCAAGCCAGAGGGGTTAGGCTGAGTGCACTGACCAGAGGGTTGTGGTAATTCTTGGTTAGGACCATATGGGATGGATGCAGGTACTTCCTAGAGGGTTTCCTGTTTGTGGTAGCTGATTTTCTTCACTACTGCTGTTGTTTGTGGGTTGATTGCTGTTGTGTGTCATCTTGTTTACTGCCTGCTTCTTTACTATTGTTGTTTACTGCTTACTGTACTTTTACCTACCATATACTCACTGACAGTTAGGCACAGATCTTCGGGTGAATGCCTACTGGGATTTAGTCTCACACCATGTTTGGGTCATGCTTTTGGGCCCAAACTTACTATGTTGTTGCAGGTATAGACAAGGGCAAGCACCCTTCGACTTTTGGTACATGATTGCTTGGAGCAGGAGATCAAGGGACCAAGCTTTGGCTTGTGATGCTGAGGAGCTATTTTTCCTTCCTTCTGTACTTGTTTTGGTACTTTGGTGTTTTCCAGCATTGTGACTTGTTTGGTTGTTTTCCTAGTTATGTCTATTGCATCATTTTATACATACATATGTGCTCCAGTTTGTTGATTTAGTCTTCTGTTGTTTATTATTGATTGGTTATTTACTGCTTCCGCTATTGCACATTATTCTTTTCCACTGTGTACTCTGCCAATGAGGTCATAGTTTCCCCACTATCACACCCAAGGCCCTCGCTACTAGTCCGCATCCTCTGGCATTTGGGGAAATGTGCTTGAGGCCATGTGACCAAATAGGTACAGGGAACCTCTGGGTGGCTTCCAAAACCGGGACGTTACAACCATTGCTAATATATTCATCAAATAGTGATCACGTGATTAGTATAAATATAGGACTTTAAAAAATCCAATTTACTCAAAATAAGGAAGCAATGGCCTCATCTAGTAGAATTTCTCGGTACGAGGCCCATTTATCGAAGCTCGAAAATGAGGTGGTGTCACTGGGCTTCTCTCTGGACCAAGCACAATATGAGCTTCACCGCGTTAGTCTTGAATGGAACCGCCTGTGGGGGAAGTGGAAGTTGATAGAGATTACCACCCGAGTAAGGCTATCTGAGCCACCTAAGAGTCTGCCACCATCAAACACCTTACCCTTAGGTTATATGATGGTGTTATCATGGGTTATGTAACACTAACCTAGCAATATGATTATGTACATTATTTATTTATATAGAATATACATTGATTTTATTATTGTTACTTTGTAAATAGTTATTAAAGAAAAAATAGTATTTTTAGATAATTTTAAATTAAGAAATCAATTTTGATGAATTAATGGAGTTTTGAATAAAATAATATTTTAATGAAACATTATTACTAACTTAATTTTTATTAAATACAAATGATCTTAAATTTTTATGAATACAATTGTAATTTTTATTAAGGCTTGAAAGCTATTTTTCACAAAACCCGTGAATTTTTTTATAAATGTCGGTTTTTATTTTAAAAGTAAAAATTAACATATTTAGAAAATTATTTTGATAAAATGAATACTATTTTTGGAATCAGGATGTGGAAATTATACAGTGGTGAATTTTTCATAATTTTCTGAGATAGTCGAATTTTTTGGTAAAAATTCAATACCGTTTAACTATTTAATTTGTTTTAGGACATCAAAATTCCCTAATAGTGATGTAATAAAATACTATAAAATATATTTTCGACCAATATTTGTTTTATCTTTAAAACAATGTCATTTTATATTTCATTTATTAATTTTATGGTTCCTTAGTGGAGCCTCCTTGACTTATAAAACATTTTAACTTTTTAAATTGATTTCCTTGAGTGTGTGACTCACCTCCACATAACCAAGCATAATATTTTAAGAAGTTCTTCCATTGGCCTTATAAAATAATGCTTTCCAGCCCCATTTTTCAAAAACCATGGGAAAAACCACAGCATGGTTTATGGTTTTGATTAGTTTAATATGTAGTTTCCAAAACCTAAATAATAAATAATTCCCTCTCTTTTCCAATATAAACCCACCCAAGCTCCAATTTATCTTCACTAAAACCATTTGGAGCTTGAACAACCCCAAAAAACTTCTCTCTATAATCCTCCCAAGTTTCCCCAATCTCCCAATAATCCTCTCTCAAGCCTCTCCCAAGCCTTTGGGATCACACTTCAAAGCAATGGATTTCTTCCTTTCTTATTTTTTTCAAAATTTCATTACGGTGTTATACAATTTTGTTTTCAAATGAAAGTGTTGGGGTATGATTTATAACCTCCCCCATACTTTCCTACTTATGTTTCAATGATTATATACCTATTTCTATGTCATTAATTCCTCCCTTGTACACTTGTTACCATGTCGAAAATCTATCAGGAATTTTCTTTTCTCATTTACATTCAAGAAATTATTTAGTATTATTATTCTAAATTCCATTACATATGTTGGGACATGTATATATATGAACACCTTACTGTCCATTTCATGTAAATATTATTATATACCCCTTATTCTATCATCAACCATTTTTCTGAATCCTTAAGTCATGCCCTTTTGCTGCTGAAATTGCACCGTGATTTTCCAAGCCAAAGTCATTGTTTAGTGAATACCATTCTCATTTCTTTATCAAGGGTATTCACCTTTATAAAAATTAAATTATTTAGTATTGAGTTTTATTTATGAATTTTACATTCATTTATCATCAAATAAATTATTATTTATAAAGAATCCATGCTATACAATCAATGTGGTACACTTATGCATGAAATTAAATGATTTAGAAGGGTACGCCCTGATAGCACTCTAATGCATTGGGTAAATATTCGTATCATGATATGTCAAGTAAAAATAGTGTTTAATCATTATAATTCAAGTTCAATGAGGGTTTACTCATGCTCCATGTTCAATGAGACTTGGATCATTCTAATATCATGTTAAATGTTGATGCTTCATTTCGATGTTATGATAATCATGTTATATTATACCTTTATGTTCATGTTTCTCTTATGCTCCATTGATATAAATATTTCCAAACATGTATTGTACTATTCATTTTATGCCCTGTTTACTCCCTTAGTAGTCATTATAGCCCACCCCTTTCTTATTCATGTCCTCAGGTTATCCCATGCAATGCTAAGTACAAAGGAATGTGTGTGGTCATGTAAATGAAGTTTTCAATAAAGATGAGTTTTTCATGTTTTAAGTTGTCATGTAATGATCCTAAGATACAAATAAACTAGGCCTCTCAGTCATCTATGTTGTATTGAATGAAAATTTAATGTAATAAATTATGTATAAGTGTGAAATAAAAGAGCAGGGTTGTTATAGTTGGTATCAAAGGATAAGATTAGTTATTTTTTGGATTAGGATTAGAAAACCCATGTGAAAGCCTTAGGGATAAGACTATGTATAATAAAAACATCCCTAAATTTTGGTGGGTAATTATTTAGTGGTTTATTAAGAAAATACATCCATATATGGATATGAGCAGGTAGATGCGGCTCTGGCACAGATGTATCTAGGGTTAAAACTCCAAAACACAGCTTTGAACTAGACTCAAACGTGAACTGGTTCACGACAACGGGCCTTGATACACTCATGATTACAACACACCTAGGGGGATATTATTTGTTAAATTCATAAGCTTAGTATGAATAATTATTAATGGAATAAAAAAATTCCCCTAGGAATATTTTTGGGAAGTAGATCACGGATAACATAGATTAAAGCCTAGAAATTCATAAGTTAAGGAAATAAAAGTAATTTATAAGTCAAAATTTTTTCTCTTTGGATTACCATTTATGTATTACCCATAAAATTCCTTGTATTCCATCCAATGGCTGGTAATAGGAGGACTCAGGCTAACAACTGATGTAAAGATCAATGTGATTAGTGTTCGAATGAGATTCCCAATCCGATGGGAGCGGAAATTGTGAACTTTTTCACGATACTCTCTTAGTTAACTCAAGTTTTGAAGAGAAACTAGGGTCAATAGGAACATTCAACCACCCCTAAGAAATAAAAAGTTACAATTGAGAGCTTCATGAGACAAAGTCCCCCTACTTTTAATGGATCATCTGATCCCTCAATCGCTGAACAATGGATCCAATCCATTGAAAAAATATTCTTCATCCTTCAATGTTCAGAATAAGAGATGATATTAATGGTTTCTTAAGGTAAGGAGGGTGAAACTGATCAATGGTGGACATTGATCAAAAATAAAAACCCTAAGGAGGATATTGAGGTGTTGGAATTGAAGGATTTCCAGAAAAAAAAAATCGATAAATATTCTCCCCACACCCTCCAACTTAAGATGGAAAAAGACTTCATTACCCTCAAGAAAAAAGATGATTAATCCATCAGAGCATACGTGTAAAATATCACAAGGTTTGCATGATATTCCTCTTGCTTTATTTTTTCCCCAGAATGCAATTTTGACTACTTCTTGGGTGGGCTAAAACCTAGCCTATAGAAATCCCTAGCGATCTATGACTTTGAGAGCTATGAGGAAATTGTATGATTTGATCTCAAAGTCAAAATGGAGATAGGTGAATCTTAGGGGTATCATGGGGAAAAGAAGCATAAATTGAAATTCAATTCTAGATGGCCGATGGAGAAATCCAATGATGCTAAGAAAATCCAGCACACCATTTGCCAAAGGTGCAGAAAGAAGCACTCCATAAATTGCATGAAGGTGACAAGAAAATGCATTAGGTGTGGAAGAGAAGGGCACTTGGCCATTAACTACCGAAAAAAAACCTGCAGCTATGACAGAGTAGAGAAATCCTCTGTTTGACCCTCAATTAATTATTCATTACTGCAACTATAAAGTACCACGGTACTTTTTAAAATAGTGCCCTAATCCAAGGGTTTTAGGAGGCAACCAAAACCTCCAAGGCAGAAAGGGAGAGATTTATCCATCACTATAACTGAAGTGAATCCCAAAAATGAAGTGGTGACCGGTACGCTACTTATTCATTCAAGAATAGAGACCTGATTTTTTATTCTAGTTATACACATTCTTTTATATCCCGAAAGTTTAGTATAAAAATCTCAACACCACCATAAACCATATAAATAAAGATGTCGGTGAGAATCGAAAATGGGGAAATCATTTCATCCCATGAATATACTCCTCCCATGTCATAATTTGCAGATTGGACTTCCCATAGAACCTCTTGATACTCCCTCTAGTTGAATTTTATGTAGATATTGGCATGGATTGGGTTTACTTATATAGATCCAAAATAAATTGTTGTGAGAGGGAAATCACTCTCCATAGGGAGAATCGACCCTCGATTCTCTACAAGTGCAAGGAGGAAGAAGAATCTTCTTTAGCACTACCATCTCAAGCATGGATATTACTACCCTATGAGCATTCTTACCTTCCTCTTATGATTGAGGAATTAACAATCCTTGAATAAATTCCTATTGTGATTGAATTCAATGAAGTTCTTTCTGATAAATTTCTTGGTCTACCTCCTAGAAGAGATGTTGAAATCTCAATTGATCTTATACCTGGGTGTTTCTAAAATACAAGAATACATATTTAATGGTTATTGTGGAGCTTGAGGAGATGAAATAAATACATGAGAATCTTTATAAAGGCTTTATATGCCCAAATGATTTACCATGGGGTGCACCAGTCCTCTTCATCAAGAATAAGGATGGGTCAATGTGCCTTCTCGTTGATTATCGCAAGCTCAACAAAATAACAATAAAGAACAAGTATCCTATTCCACGAATTTATTACTTGGTCAATCAACTACATGGAGCACAATACTTCTCCAAGGTGTATTTTCAGTCAGGATATTACCAATTAAGGGTGAATAAGGAGAATATCAACAAGACTTATTTTTGTACAATGTACGGGCACTATGAGTTCATAGTAATGCCTTTCAGACACACTAATTCTCCATAAATATTCATGGACATGGTGAATAGAGTACTTATATATTAGATCGACAAATTTGTGGTAGTATTGATAGAATATATTCTAATATACTCAAAAACCAAGTAGGAGCATGAGGAGAATCTAAGCACTATACTAGAGACCTTGCGAAAGGAGAATCTCTTTGCAAAGTACATAAAGTCTGAGTTCTGGTTGAAGTAGGTCTCATTATTGGGAAATATTATAAAAAGAAATGGGATATCTATAGATCCCTCCAAGACATCAACAATTTATGGATGGATGAGGCTAATATTAGTAATGGATATCCATAGCTTCATGGGGTAAGATGGATATTATCGCTAATTTTTGAGAAATTTCTCACGATTTTCAAACCCTCTTACCAAACTAACTAGGAAGGGAGTAAAGTTTTATTAGAGTGATGAATGTTAAGAGAGATTCAAGGATTTGAAATGGAGGCTTATCTTTGTGCACATTCTCACACTACCCACTAGTGGAGAAAATTTGGTGGTATTTATTGATGATTCGAAGAAGGGAATGAGCTATGTGTTGATCCAAAATGAAAAATTCATTGACTATGATTCAAGGCAATTGAAAGTTCATGAGAAAAACTATCCAACACATGATCTGTAGTTGGATGCAGTGATCTTCACTTTAAAAAAAATTCAGCATTACCACTTTTGGGAGATGTGTGAAATATACACAGACCAAAAAGCCTAAATTATATATTCACATAGAAAGAGTTGAATATTCACCAATGAAGATGGTTAGAGCTGATCAAAGACTATTACAACTTAATCCATTACCACCTTGGGAATGTGAACAAGGTGGTAGATGCTCTAAGTTGAAATGAACCAATGATTCTATTATTGATGAGAATTTAAAAGGATCCAATCTTCATAGATTTGATGAATATGGAAATGGGAATCATAAAGAAGGTAACATCATCAATCCTTTCACAATTAATTGCTCAACCATATCTTTTAGAAAGGTTAAAGGTTGATCAAAAGGATGATGTGGGAATTCAGAAGAATGTGGAAACTATTATAAAAGGGAAATATTTATAGTTAAATGTTAATGAACAAGGAATTGTGAGATTTGGGACAATACTATGTGTTCCATCAAATTTGGAGCTAATGAATTAACTTTTGGATTATGAAAATAGTTTGAATTTCTCCATTCACCCAGGAAACCCAAATATGTATCGAGATATACAATAGCATTATTGGTTAGATAACTTGAAAAATGATATTGCTATGTATACATCAAAGTTTCTGGTATGTCAGTAAGTGAAGGCTGAGAGGTAGAAGTATATGGGATGATTCCACCATTACCATACCAACATGGAAATGGTAGAACATCACCATGGACTTTTTCACTAGACATCTGAATACATCCAAAGGACACAATGCTATCTGGGTTATTATGGATCATCTTACAAAGCCTGCACACTTAATTTCAATTCAAGAGGAATTCTCATTAGATCAACTAGCATGGATATACATCACAGATGTGGTAAGGATGAATGGAGTACCACTACTGATTGTATCTGATCAAGATCCATGATTCACCTCTATACTTTGGAAGTGTTGCCAGCACGCTCTGAATACTGAGCTAAAATTCAGTACGACTTATCATCATCAAACTGATGGCCAATCTGAGCGGACTATCAAAACACTTGAGGATATGTTGAGGGATTCTCAATGGACTTCATAGGATGATAGGATCAACATCTTCCTCTGGTTGAGTTCTCTTACAATAAAACTTTTCACTCAAGAATCCAAATGGCTTCTTATGAAGACCTATATGGGTAGAGGTTTAGAATACTGACATGTTAAGATGAAGTTAGGGAGAGAAAACTCCTAGGTCCATAAATGGTTTAATAATTGGTTGAGAAGGTTAAGATCATCCAGTAGAACATTAAAACTTCTCCGAGTCGAAAAAAAGGGCTATGTTGATAATCATGGACGAGACCTAGAGTTTGATGTCAGAGACATGTTATTATTCTTCATATCACTATGGAATATAGTTATTAGATTTGGTAAGAAGGGAAAGCTTATTCCAAGGTACATAAACCCTTTTGAGATCCTTGATCGCATTAGAGAAGTGGTATATCAACTAGAACACCCACCGAACCTATCTCAAGTACATGATGTATTCCATGTATCACTCATGTGGAAATATATACCTGACCCATCACATGTACTCAATCCAAAGGTGTTTCAAATGAAGAATGACCAATATTGTGAAGAGAATCCGGTGATGATCTTAGATGGTAGGGAAAATGTTCTATGAAATAAGACAATGCCGCTCATCAAGGTGTTTTTTTGAAACAACATGTTTCAATAGGCAATGTGGTAATCAGATGAAGTGATGAAGCAGAGTTACCCACATCTATTTCAGTGTGTAAAAAGGAAATTTAGAGGGTGAAATATCATAAGGGGGAAGATTATAACAACCAAAACTTTTATTAATGAAAATTCCTATTGACTTAATTAAATGGATTATTATGTAAAATGGTTATATTCACTTCCTTGGTTTTATGTTTTTGGATTTCAAAATACCATTATGAATTTTGATTGTTTCTAATATAGTCATTGAACAGTGATCACATGATTAGTGTAAATATAGGGCTTTAAGAAATCCAATTTACTCAAAAAAAAGGAAGAGATGGCATCATCCAGTAGAATTTCTCCATAGGAATCCCATTTGTTATAGCTCATAAAGGAGGTGGCGTCACTGGGATTCACTCTATACCAAGCCCAAGACGATCTTCAGAATGTTAATATCGAACATAACTACCTACATGAGAAGTGTAAGTTGATAGATATTACCACCTGAGTGTTTTTATCTGAGTCACCCCAAGAGTCTGCCACCATCGCACACCTTACCCTTAGGTAATATGCCGGTGTTATCATGGGTTATATAACAATACTCTATCACTATGGTTATGTACATTATTTTTTTATATAGAATATACATTCATTTTGTTATAGTTATTTGTAAATAGTTTTTCAAGAAAAAATAGTATTTTTAGGTTATATTCAATTAAGTCATTTTTTTGGATGAATTAATGGATTTTTGAATTAAATAATATTTTTATGATACATTATTACTAAATTATTTTTTATTAAATATAAATTATCTTATAATTTTAAGGAATACGATTATAATTTTTATAAAGTTTTGAATGTTTTTTTTGTCAAAACTTGTGAATTTTCGATAAATGACAGTAATTATTTTAAAAGTAGAAAATTCACATACTTAGAAAATTATTTTGATAAAATGAATATTATCTTTGGAATCATGACTTTAATATTATCCGATGGTTATTTTTTCATTATTTTCAAAGATAGTTGAATTTTTGGGTAAAAATTAAATAACATTTAATTATATAATGTGTCTTATGACATCATAATGACCCAATAGTAATGTAATAAAATACTATAAATGATATTTTCTTCCAATATATGTTTTATCCTTAAGATATTGTGATTTTGGATTTCTTGATTAATTTTATGGTGCCTTAGTGGACCCTCCAAGACTTATAAAACATTTCAACTTTTTAAATTGATTTCCTTGAGAGTGTGACCAACCTCCACATAAGCAAGCCTAATATTTTAAGAAGTTGGGACATTATCTTTATAAAATAACTTTTTCCACTCCCTTTGGAAAAAACCATGGGAAAAAACCATGGGTTGGTTTGTGTTTTTAATTAGTTTAATGTGTAGTGTACAAAAAATAAATAATAAAGAATCCCCTCTCTTTTCCTATACAAACACATCCAATCTCCCACTTCTCTTCACTCAAAACATTTGGAGCTCGATAAACCCATGAAATCATCTCTATATAATCCTCTAAAGTCTCCCCAAGCTACCAATAATCCTCTCCCAAGCCTCTCTAAAGCCTTTGGGATCACAATTCCAAGAAAGGGATTTCTTCTTTTCTCATTTTTGTCCAAATTTCAATATGTTGTAATACCATTTTTAGAATTAAAAATGTTGCGGTATGATTTCACACCACCCCAATACTTCCATACTTATGTTTTAATGATTATAGACCACTTTATCTCTCATTAATGCCTCCCATGTACACCTGTTACCATGCCGAAATTCCGAAAGGAATTTCTCTCTTCTCATTTACATTCAATAAATTATTTTTAATTATGATTCTAAATTCCATTAAATATGTTGGGAAATGTATCTATATGAACACCTTATTGTAAATTTCATTTAAATATGATGATTCACCCCTTTTTCTCTCATAAATCAATTTTATGAATCCTTATGTCACGTTGTTATGCTGTAGAAATAGCACTGTGATTTTCCAAGAAAAATTCATTGTGTAGTGAATACCATGCCCATTTCTCTATCAAGGTTATTCACCTTTATGCACATTTACTTATTTATTATGGATTTTAATATATGAATTACACATTCATATATCATGGAACACAAGATGTTGTTTAATGAATCCATGTTATACAATCCATGTAGCACACTTATGCATGAAATGAAATGATTAAGAAGGGTGTGCCCGGATAGTGCTACAGTTCATTGGGTAAAGATTAGTATCATGTTATGTAAAGTGAAATGAGGGTATAATCATTATAATTCATTTTCAATGAGCGTTTACTCATTATCTATGTGCAATGTGCCTTGGATCATGTGAATATCATGTTAAATGTTGATGCCACATTTCCATATTATGATAATCATGCTATATCATGTCATTATGTTCATGTTTCTATTATGCTTCATTGATATGACTATTTCCTAACATGTATTGTATTCTTCATGTCATTACTTGTTTACTCCCTCACTGGGCTTTATAGGTCACCACTTTTTTCATGTCCTCAAGTTATCCCATGCAATGCTAAGTACGAAGTAATGTGTGTGATCATGTAAAAGAAGTTTTCAATAAAGATGTGCATTTCATGTTTTAGGTTGTCATGTAATGATCCTAATCCCTAAAGACACTCGAACTTATGATCTAATATGTTGTATCAAGTGAATATTTTGAGTAATAAATTATGTTTAAGTGTGAAATAATGGAGCAGGGTTATTATAGTTGTAATGTATATAGTGATACACAAGTGTACCTGTATTTCCTACTTGTTGTATCTACAAAAAAGGAAAGTTTTCTAGTGGGTTGTGTGGTATTGTATTATTTCCAAACCTTTCTAGGGACTAGATAATCATATTGAGTATTGACCCTAGTAAGTTATTGTGTTCCTATGGATGCTTGAATGTTTTGTTTGAATCAATGTGATAAATCTTTTATTTAATGTGAAGGTTATTATAAAATAAAGATAACATAAAAGAAAAATATATCAATGATTCACCCCCTCCCTCTATTAGTGATACATTGATCCTAGTTTGTCCTTTTCACACCTAGGATGATGGTGACCAATAGGTGTATCATCTATTTGTTGGAAATTATATGATAGGGCCCTAAAGTCCACCCACAATTGATAAAATGTATGATTGGATGACTCACATTGTTGATTATCTCCAGTATGGAATTCTCCCACCAAATTGAGCCTATCGTGAGAGAATCCTCTGGCGTGTACCGCGTTTCACCCTCCAGAGGGGGTCTAACCTTGAGAAAACCATCTATAGGTCTAGGTTCAATGGATTTCTCCCCTATTTCATCCAAGGAGATAAGATTCCCTAGATTATGTAGAATGTTCTTTCCAGATCCTATGGAACCCATCAAACATGACTAAATCTCTCCCACCATATTTTGATGATAGGATAATTATGGTCAACCATGGTACATAAATTCATTGAGTTATACAAAAGGTTTCATATGTGTCAGATACCTGTTAACATTATGCATCATCCTCTCAAGATTATCCACACTGCCATGTATTCTTCCCCCTTTGCGGTATGGGGAATAGACATTGTGGGACCATACCCACCAGTGACATCTTGATAGTGTAGGTTCATTTTGACTACAATAAACATATATTCCAAATGGGAAGAAATAGTTCCCATAAATTAAGTCAAACAAAGACTGTGATTGAGTTTGTGATCTCCCATGTCTTCCATCAGTTTAGCGAGCATCACATTATTCTCAAAGACAATGGAACCAACTTCTAAGATGTTGTGATAAAGAAATTGTATGCCAAGTACAATATCTCATCCACCCAACCTTCTCACTATGATGACTAGGAAAATTGGTAGATTGAGGAATTCAAAAAGACCCTCTCCAACACCTTGTAGATAATTTTGGTCTAGAAAAAAACAAGTTATCCATAAAATATCCCCAATACATGTTGGGACTATTGTATAGAAACTTGAAATTCCACCCAATCGACCCCATACTCCCTAGTGTACGGAAAAAAAGATATTCTTACCCATTTAGGTCAATTTTTCATAATTCTGAATGGATATTTATGACCAAAAGATTTAAATTGGAATCACAGAAGTCTGTCTAGATGAATTGTATGCCCTTGAGAAAAATAGGCTTTAGACCTTTCCTAACTTAGAGACACCTCCTGAATAGGATAGTGTGGGAATTCGATAAGAAGTTCTACCTCTGGTCCTTTCTCAAGGATAACATGGTACTCTCCCTCATAACGCCTATGATACCCTCAAAAAATCATCCAAATATGGAGATTAAATGGTAAGGACCATACATTATTCATAACATATATTATAATGGAGATACTCTTTGATCAACATGGGTGGAGTGCACACCACCCACTAATACCAAGTTTCTCAAGAAGTAATTCGGGATAATATTTTGGCCAAATTTATATGACCTTAAATTATAGAAAACATGGTCTGATATCTACAAGATTAAAAAATTAGCATCCCCTATGGTCTAGTAATTTTGACAATAAACTATTTTTAGTCACCATAGTCTGAGTTTTATGACTTTAAACTACAATCCCAACCATCCTCATTACATGACATTAAACGGTAACCTTTCCCTATGAGGTAAACATAGGGTTGATTACATACCAAATGTGAGATAAAAAAAACATCACCAACACATCACATTAAACTTTAGAGATACCTGGTTTCATAATCATGGTTTGCCCCATGGAAACCATGGGATGCCTCAATGCCCTTGTCAGAGAGGATCTCCCACCACTTCTAAAATCATTATCCTACCACATTAAGTTCAAAAACTATGTGTGGCTTAAATACCATTACCATGGGATCTTTAGGGATTCCTAGAACCCCTGTATTTAGGCCCATCATCCAATTCATCAAAAACACTTACCCCAATGTGGGGGAATTACATTCCACATAATTTGTCCCTTTGGCCCCACATATGGTCCAAGAATTGCGACTTTAAACTATATGAAGTTTGTTTCAACATTTATGTGTCCTATGTGATTTCATCACCCGCATTTTTCATTGGGTTTTACCAATTTCATCCCATGAAAACATCATTAAAACAAACATTACACAATCCCATAATTTTGACTTCAAACTACCTTCCAAATTCCCTTTAGTCTTAACTACATGAACTTAAACTATAATTCCAGTGTCCTTTTGTATATTGTTTAAACTAAAGAATAGATGTCCCATCCCCATTGTATAGGATATCCCCTTCTACTTTTTCTTTTAGTATATTACCACACTATTTTATAGAACTACATGTGAATTCATTCCCATTTTCCGGGGATACATAATGACAACTAGACCTATATCTTCTATCCCTGCCACACATTCATCACAAAACCACCCACTAAATATGGGACTATCACCCCCCAAGTTACCTCATAGGAATCCTCTTCCAGTATATGTCCCAATATAATTCCACATATTACCAGAAAATTAGGATTCTCTTGTGACTTAACATGTGGAAGAAAGTAATCGGTAGCTCAATGTATAATCCCCACCAACATCCTCATTATATAACATTAAACTATAGACTTAAATCTTATGAAACTAGGATTCATCATGTGAAAAATATTTGTTGAGAAAAAAACAATATCATCAGTGCAAGATGTTATACTATAGGCATACCACATTTGAAAATGGGATGCCTCATATGAAAAATATTGGATGAAAAGAACAACTTCATCAACTCATGACATTAAACAGTATCCTTAATTCATATAAAAGTATTATTACTCATACGAAAAATATGGGATAAATAAAAAACAACATCATCTGAATGTGATGTAAAAATTTAGCCTTACCTCATATGAAAGAGGGATACCTCATATGATAAATATGGGATTAATGAAAAACAACATCCTCAACACATGATATTAAAATTTATCCTTACCCAATATGAAACTGGGATTCCTCATATGAAAAATATGGTATGAGCAAAAAAACATCCTCAATGAATGATGTTAAACTATAGCCTTACCCCTTATGAAACTGGGATGCCTCATATAAAAAATATGGGATGATCAAAATTCAATGTCTTTTGCACAAGATGTAAAATTATATCTTTACCCTATATGAAACTGGTATTCCTCATATAAAAAATATGGGTTGCATAATAACCATCATCCTTAGAAAATGATGTCAAACTATAGCCTTACCCAGTATGAAACTAGAAATCCTCATATGAAAAATATGGGATTAAAAAAACCAATCTCCTTAACAAATGATGCTAAACTATAGCCTTACCCTATGGAATGAAAATAACATACATCATATCACGAATATAATAAGATTAAATTTCCTCACGATAGAGGAAAACATATTTCCATCATCGGCCACTAACTACACCATGTTTGAGAACTATGTAGGGATTGATTACCATACTTGATGGGATACAAAGGGATGCTCAGATTCAACATCTTAGGCACAGCCTCAGCACCAACTTATTTAAGGTCCAACCCCTGGTCCAAACATTAAAACCATTAATTGTATGAAACTAGTTTCCGGAGTAATTTCTATCGTTCATATCCTCCTTGGATCTTTTATTTTTTGGTTTAACTATTATATAACACAAATTTATCCTCAAAGTACATGTACCACATGGTCCAAAAATTATTACCTTAAATTATTTTTATCTTATTGGTCCAAAATATATGACCTTAAACTAAGATTATTTTTCTAATAATTATGACCATAAAGTACTTACAACCACATGGTCCAAAAATTATGACCTTAAATTATTTAAAATTTCTTGGTTTGATTGGTATGACTATAAACTATCAAAGGAAATAGGAACAAACGTCTCTTGGGTTGAAAACCTATAGGGAAAACCAAAACAAGAGTGAGAATTCCCATTCCATGTCACTCCCATGACTTGAGAATATATAAGGGGATTAATAGTATGTTGTATAATTATATAAGGGACCCACTTTGATCACTAGAAAAAACATAGTTTTCCTCACCAAACCCATCAATTGAGGAAAAATCTAAATCTATATCTGAGCTCACTTTCCCTCATTAGATCCTCTAAGGGTACTCCCAATGTGTTACCCTCTTACAACCCCTGTCATCTTCAATAAGTGAGTTTTATTCACATCATTTCATATATCCTTTTCCCAAGACAATAAATTTTGATATGAACATCTTGATCACACAACTTTAAAATGTATGATACGTCTTACTCACTGTATTATGTTAAACTGCTTATACATCATCCACACTGTATGATGTTAAGTTGTGTATACTTCATCATCACTGTATGATGTTAAACTCGATGTACATCATCCACACTATAAGGTAATGAAATACATTTCCATCATCCTCATTGCATGAAATAAAATGTGAGGCATCTTAGGCCCACTCTTAAGAAGCCTCATTCCCCCTTCAGTGTTGGTCACCTATAATATCATTCATGTTCTTAAATAGAAACTCAGAACCCAAGACAAAACTCTCTTCATAATATTAGTCTACCCTTTGTTTATAATGATGTTCCTACCCAATTTAATCATATCCATGATTGAATAATTCCAATAGTGTTGAACTCCATTTGAATATTCTATCACTTAGACCCCATGCTTCATATATCCCTTGATTTGGATACCCATCATCTTCCACATCTAGATGGGTCCCTTAATGGATATGATACCTAGAAACACTTCCTCATCTACCATATTGGGAACATGATTTAAAGGAATTATGACAACATTTTTTAGATATATCTCATATTTCGTAATACAATTTATCCTCATTTCTTTTTCATCATCCTCAAAAAAATGATAATGGAACTCGTGTTTTGAACATGATCAGAAATCATCCCATATCATCTCATAACCTTTTATATTACAAATCATAGGTTTCTTAATACATGATCTCAATAACTCCCCTTTATTTGGGTTAACATCAACACCCTAGGCATTACCTCATTCGTACAGATGCATGCATTGGAAAAAAATGTTGACTGTGTAGATAGTCACACTCTCCAACCAAATCTTTCCTGGTCCAGAAACTCTTGGTATTATATGAACAATTCAGACCCCGAGTGTTCGACCATTGCCTGGATCTCTCTTATAAGTTAGAAATATCACATTCAACCCTTTTTTCTCACACTAAGCATGACTCATATGGTCTAAGGGGTTAACTATTTGTTGTCTCATTAATGATTGAAGTGTGGTGGTGAATTGCAGCAAAAGAAACATGATTATTCGTATAAGGGGTACATAAAAAACGAAATTCAATAGTTTGAGTTGGTCATCCACACACCGAAATCTCTATTTTTTTCAAGTTAAAATAATTTTCCCTAGGGATCTACATCGGAAATTGAGCACTCTATCCCAGTCAGTCTTAATAGTGTGGCCTCCAGAACCTATTTCAACTTAAGGATCTATGTCTCTTCCTCCTAGGTCATGGGATAATGTTAATTATCCATAATTCAAATATATTCCTACTCATCTTGTCACTCATCTTTTAGAGATACCTCCTATTAATCCCAATCATTGGCCTCTACAAGTTATCCATTAACTGGTTGATGATCTCCTCTAGGTCATTAATGATGGAAACATGCACGCTTAATTACTCTTCTAGTTGTAGAATTTTTTGATTCGACACCTAGAGCTTCATTCCATGATCATATTTATCCTAGTTCTAGTCAATGTCGAAATATTGACTTTATTTACACACCATCTTGGTAAGATAATCATGAACCAGTGCATGGAGAGCATGAGTTTCAACCCATTGGATGTCCATGTTTTGTATCCAGTGATGGAGGGACACCACTTGACTCACTAGTTGTGGCTCCAAAGTGTGGGTTATAAAGTTACACATGCTCCTCCGCACCCTAAATCACACAATACAGTTATCCTTAGCAACATTATACCCATAATCTTCAAATTCCTTTGGTGGCACAATTTCATACTCTGGGAAGTATAAAAGAACCTTAGTGATAGTGTCTTCCTTTGGGATCCTCTCGAATGGGGTAGGCTCCAGGTCAAGATGGAGGCCATACTCATCTGAATATTCATTAGAAACACCATTTCATAAAACCTCTATCTTCACCTCCATAGATATATCACCTATATCCATGATGGGTTTCCCTCCCCAGATTATAGCCAAATCATCATGAATGACCTCCCCTCCAAGAGTTGGCATAGCTGTTAGAGGGGGAACATGGCATCCCCAAACACATTCATTTATTCGGAATGCATACTATTACGAAATGTTTTAAATTAAATTATACTATAAAGTTTTTTTGGTGATAATGGATTTGGAAAACATGACTCACGTAAGGTAGAAAGACTTACATAAGTTAAGTGTTTGAATGATTTCTAGTATCAAAGTATTGAAATGAAATTCCACCACCAAATATCCATCAACATTGGCTGACACCTCCACAACTAGCACCAATACCTTTGGTACTAGATGGATGGTAGACGCATAAAATAAACACAATAATGCAATATAATCAAATAGATCCATAAAAATATTGATAGGAATAAACTAATTAAGTTTTAGTCTTATCCTAAGGCTTGGGAATCTAATGATGAGTCACCTTATGTGGTCTCCTCACTAGTGGTAGGTGACATCTTTGGAATGCTAGGGTGTGGTCCCTAATAAATGATTGGGTAGGCCAAGGTCTTTAGAGCCACCATTCTGACATCCTCTTCAGACCCTCCCTTTTGTGGAAGCCTCTGGGATAGTCTCTAAGGTGTGCTCACTGGTACCTATGGAGGCACCCTTATCCCATCAACTGGGACCCCCTATCCCTCCTCGAATGCCTCCTATATAAGAGTATATCCCATTTTAGAAACTTTGAAACAAATAAAGGGAAAGAATAGATAGTAAGGATAATAAATTAATCCTACCCACATAATTAAATGTTTTTTAATTAATCACCCTCTTGGGTGACCGAGACACTCTACTAGGGAGTTATTTGGTCAGTAGCTAATCCCTATGATTCCTTATCTATGATGCTCTATGTATCAGCACCAAGTGTTGATGCCTCAAAGGTTGGCTCTTCAGTAGATGTTTTTCCATTAGTATTACCACCAAACATCACACATACCCATTTAGTGGCATAATTTGATCCCCCACATTAGCATTAAAAGGAATTCATATCCTCTTGGTACAAAAACTTCTCCTGATAGTTCACCCAAATAGTGATTTTGGAAATCCCAGCCTTTGGAAGCACAATCCCCTCCCGATTCAACCTCCTCCATAATTTTTATACCATCAGAGTCAATCTAATAATTCCTTTGGATTCCCAGAGAGTATGAAAGGAAGAATTAGTAGCTTGATGCAACATAAACCAAAAATTCTTTCCTAAGGCCTCCCTTGTTCTACTAGTACCAACCCAATAGCTCTTTGTTGGCTCTCATGGTCACTTATGAGGAAGGCCCTCCCCTTCAAGATGAAAGGTTGCAACATAAAGTTGAACATCCCCCACTAAACCACTAGATGAATCCATCAATGCTTTATAGTTACCTTGAAATGTATCCTATCTATTGCCTTGCTACTCATATTTCATGCTTGATGTAACAACTCTCCTCACCTATTGATGCATGATTGCACTTGGATATACCGATATACATTTTCCAAAATAATTATGGGAGATTCTGGAATTGACATTGGTGGGTGGAAACATGATGACCTCTCCAAAAAAAATCCATCAAACATCCACAATAACAGATGAAGGATATATGAATTCATTTCTACAAGGATTGCTATGTAGACTCACTTCACCGGCTATTGGATACATCTGAATAGTTTGGAGAATTGAGACAAAGTGTACGATTCAAAATAAGTGTTATCATCTAGTATGGAGACAAATATTCAACCAGTTAAAGTAAAAAGATACTCCCTCTAGTCGGGAATCCCCTCCATGTTATCAATCTTTTCACCAAAAGGAGACAAGAATGGGTGAAATTTGAAGTTTTTAGTATTAAAAATATTGACCGTAACCCCAACATCATTTAAAGTTAAAAGTTAAAACCCAATGATGTTTATGAACGAGGTTTTTTGACCAGTTTTTTGAGGGGTGATAGTGTTTTTAAATTCATACCCCCAAAATTCCCAACAATACACCAGTGTAAAAAATGAAGTGGATAAACAATATATTTTTTATTTCATCCACTCGCTACATGGCCAAACTGACTTTAGAGATGGGCCAACATTGGTACGCCCAAGTTCACCTAGTTGTTGGACTCCATAATCACTGCCATTATAAGTATCCTAAGATGCAATCCCATGCATGTATCCCTCACTAGAAGCATCAAACCATTAATAAAGGTGTCCAAAAATGCACTATAATGCGATATTGGCTGTCATCCTTCCTTCATTTTCTAACTCTACTCCTAGTATCACCTTTCCTCTAGGATTAGCTAGTTGGATCCCAATTTCATCCTCTGTTTCATCACTAGATATTGTTTTGCATACCCTGGAAATTTCTTATCTGGAGTATTCAAGAACATTCCTAGCCTGGTATTGAATGCAATTTCCTAATGAAAGGGAGGATGATGCATCAATACATAGGTCAACCCATCCAGAAGAATTTGATCTGCAGTGGGGGTCTTCTCGTTATCAACCGAGGAATTTGGTACTAGAAGGTATTCATCTTATTTGATTCCTATCCGAGGGATGTATCCAATGCAATAAAGGTTCCATAGGCTGATCCCCACCTCCCCATGATGGAGGTGGAAAGTGTTGGTTTCTTGAGATCACTAGCTGAGAATCCCTAGTAGTAGCTTATATTTTTGGTTAACATAGAATTAGGATGTCAACACTACTTTTTACAACCCAATGTAGAACATATCATCCCCATAATTCTGAAAAGTAAAGAGTACCTAGTATGCCCATGCCCACTCATCAGTAAAGTTCCCCCTGACCCACAAATCCAAATCTTTGTACCAGCACTTGCTTTTATTATCGATGTTGGTTTAGATGACTCTAACATAGATGGATAGAAACTCCTCATCCTCAAAAATCTCTAGGGCCACTGTTATTGTACTTCCACTCATAGCATATCTAGTAGAGTCTTCATGTTCCCGAGTGGGATGACCAAAATAAGCAATGTTCCACGGGGTAAGTTCATCCTGGCGAATTAACTATAAGTACAACATGTTATCTTCCACTTCTGGAATATCCACATTTCCATTAGACAAAAATTATAGTGGGATAGGGGATTTATTAGAAGGTATTATATCTAGGATTCAGTCATCAAAACCTAGAGAACCCATTTATCGTAAACAGCTCTTATATCTTGGGGAATTTCTAGATTCCCTTACATTTCCTCCCTTTGGGATTCAGAAATAGATTCAATGAGAGCTTGACCAGTGGGGATAGAAATTTCTGATTTTTTTTTGATTTACACACAGTTTCATGAAAAATTGGGTTTTGTTAACATAAAGGTTTTTCATCACTCAAATTATGACATCTTCATACAAAAGTATCTCTAAATCATGAAAACTATGTCACGTGAACAAGATTTTTCATGAACACTATAACCCAAAGCCCGGGAGATCATGCAAGATGATGAGTTTCATGCATGAGAGATATATTATCACACATGGAATTAAAGTCACTATATAAAGGTCTCATCTCCCTATTTATCTAAATAAGACCACCAGTTTTCACAAACGCGTAACTTGGTTGTACGAACCATGAGGGATGTTGTGTAACCATGTGGAAATTAGCCTTCCCATTTGGTGTTTCCCTTAGAACCCAAGATTTTGGTCCCCTTTAACTTTGATTTTGATGGGTCATTTTTAGGCATAGAAATCATGTCTTTCACACTTAAGGACAAGTTTTTCATAAACCGAGTATACAACTCACCCCAAAGGAACATCTTGGGACCATGGATTGGGTTGTGTGAAACTACATAGTGATGCGAACAAACAATTGAATACACCCGTAAAAGATATGCATTCCAAATGCATCATGATAATATTAATTCATATATATCTTTTGGATACATTTAATTCATGTTTAATTATTCTCCATTTGATATTATAGTAGGTTTTGAGGTGTATTCACAAGAATTAGAAACTCTATACTCAAAGGAGGAGATTATATACAAATAGAAAATTCATTAATACGTGTCATTAATCTGAAGTACATGATTTGTACTCCTCAAGAAGACCACATGACAGCTGAATTAAAATAAGTGAATCCCAAATATAATTTGTGAACCATGTATATGATGTGAATCTATAGTACACACTATGAAAGACTCGATTTCCAAATCTGATGAGATACAATGCATGAACTCAATATAGGATGTGAAAGGTTTGAAACCTAATTTCCATCAATTATTCATGTTGATAAAACTATGATATCCAAGGTATTATGAGATTAATGTAGATCTAAAATTGAAATCCTGAAATATAAGTATACGCTGTGAAATACTTCATATAGGATCCTATTAAAGCACCTACACAACGTGAACCATTTACACTTCTTGTAGTTCTTAAAGTATCTATATTTTTAGTAACCTTGATATGAAAAAAAATTCATGGATTTCTGAACACTTATCTTCCATTATTTTCAATTTATTTCTAATTTTATCTCTAGTATTTTTTTTAATGCTTTCTTTTAATATTTCAACCAATCCTTTGTCCCTACTTTTGATTTCACTAATCCTTCATCACTTGTTTGTTGTTACAATGCTCAAATCCAATCTTTTTTTCCAAAATAACATTGATTACCACTACATTTTGTGTTTTTTTATTCGTTCATGTTAGTATTTAATTTGTTTTTCATGTTTTCAATTGTGAATTATTTTGATTTATGTTTTTTTATTTTTCATTTCAAGAATATTACAATATTTTCGAATCTTTTGATCAATTTATTCATTCATGGATAATACTATTAGGTTTAAGAGTTGATATTATGGTTGGATTGAACCAAATGAAAACATAAATCAAAAAATGGTAAATAAATGAATTGTAATTAGGTTAAAAACAATTATCAATGTCATTTTTTTGAATCTACCCTAACCATGAAATGTGAATTTGAAATGATCTTTAACCTCATTGAAGTTCAGAAGTCTATGACCAAAACACTTTGATTCTTTCTTCCTAAAATACTAGATTCATGCACTTAGGTTGTCTACTATATCTTGACTAAGGATTGTTTTATATCTTAGGTAGATTCAATTAGTTGGACCAAGATCAATTGGTGAATTATTTACTACTTTATAGCCTAATCTATAAGTTTAAACCAAGAAATATTTAAGATTACTCTTTTGTTTATTCCCTGAGATTAACCATGAACCCTTACTTTAAATTTTAATCAATCCCAAGATACTTAGATTTAGAAAACCCAAACCAAAAACATTGATCATGAGGAATCCTTCCCAAAAGGTTCTTACTGCCAGGTCACTTGTCTACAAGTTTTCTTTGTGGGTTTGGCCCCAGACTATCAATGTGTTATACCTTTGTATCCAAGTCCAGTTCGGGAAATATAACTTTACTTCGATCAATTCCCACACATAATATATGATTCCATGTAGGTGGGTCAACTTATAGCATCATTTTCAGAGATATTTTTGCTTTGGAATAGTGACCTATGGTAAGAACCATGGATTACCTCATCACCCCCACCTTCTTATTTTCCTTACTATTTTTTATGAATATTTTCTCATGGACTATAAAATTTATTCAATTTTTTCATATTTTTTCATGCTCCAGGTTCCCCTGACTTATTTTATAAACCAAGAAACACAAGAACTGATTCTGTTCACCCCTGAGATTGATAGATCTATTGATGTACACTGACACTTAACAATGGATGAACGCAATAATCATGCACTACATCACTAGAAAACAATCCAATATGCACCCCCTAAACATCATGGAGAGATATACTAACTCTAGGATAACACCATCAGGGATTTTGACTTTCCTTTCAATAGTGGTGTTGCGCTCAATATTGTACTCCATCCAATTCAGCTGCATTCCTTCAATATAAAACCTGGAATAATTCATATGATACAAAACAAGGGGTTGTTTAGTGGAATTCAAAGAGTAGATCCCCATGAACACATTCCAAATTTTCTATAGGTTTATGATTCCTTTTTCAACTAGTTGGTTTCATCTAATGTAGTCTGATTGTGAGTCTTCTAATTCTATTTTTGTGAAAGCACCAAGGATAGGATTAAAAGTCAAGTGCCTGAATCCAACATCACTTGGGACGACCAAGAAAATATGTTTTTAGATAAATATTATCCAATTATATGAACCTAGAATCTAAGAAATGAGATTAAAATTTTTAATCAGGTAGATGGAGAATGAGTTTTGAAAGAATGGGAATGGATTAAGGAACTAACTAAGAAGTTCCCACATCATGGACTCGATGTGTACCTACAATTTCAGACTTCCTACCAGGTACTCCAGCATGTCACAAACACTATTTTAGATGTCACTTATGAATAAAAGCTCATGATAAAGAGATCTGATGTTAGTATAGATTTATTAGATGAGATGTCACATAATTCAAATTTTTGGAAAAGAGAGAGAGGACCGCCCTGGGGTGGAATCCATCTAGTGGAAGAGGCTGCCAGCCTGGAGGCCCAAGTAGAATCTCTCACTAATAAGCTTGAACCTTTTTAGTTTCATGTTCCACTACCACTCCCTCGTACTCATGAAATGGAGATACAATCTTGGGATACATGTGGATGCTCACACCCATAATAGGATTGTATGCTATGATTAGGGGATCCATAAAGATAATATGGAAATTATATTAATTACAATCAAAAAAATCAAAGTACTAGCAGCCCCAATAGTATCAGTAATAGTTCTATCAGCAGAGGTCGGATCAACAGACTCAATAGCCAAGACAAGGTTTTTACTTGTTGAGTAGTGGACATGTACCACTAAATAATTAAGTACCTCTTGGGTACCTATCTCAAGGTTCAACTCCTTGATGGTAGTAACAATTTAAAAAAAATTCTCCTAGGGCTCAACAATTTACACTAGCTCATCAGTAATAGTATCAACAAGATCCACTAAGACAATCACAACAAGACCAACCTCTTTAATCTAGTATTGATAACATTCTCATAGATATCATTCAAAAATAATATCAGAAGCTAAAAACCAAAAGACAAAAATGAAAAATCAAAGGGTTGTCATGCACAACCTTGAGCAGCAAGTGGGTAAAATATCAAACCCCTAATAAGATCAAGTACTGGGTATTTTTCCTAATAATACTAAGGCTCATCAAAGAGAGTAGGATGAGGAAATAGTTATTAAGAGTGGAAAGATGTTGTAATTTTATAATCCATGCTTAAGTGAGAAAAATAGTTAAAAGAATTCAATAAATTTTGTTAAGAGAAAACTCAAGAGGTAGAATTAGCTAAAAAAGCACCAATTTAGGATAATCCTAAAATGAATGATGTCTATGTGGAACTTCCATCATATAAGTTATGTATTCCCTTTTTATAGAGTATGATACAAGCTAAAATATATGGATAATAGAAAAAATATATAGAGATATTTAAACAACTACACATCAATATTCCATTTACTAAATCAATTGATCAAATGAATATATATTCAAGATTATTTAAAGAATTTATTTCCAGAAAAAAAAACAAATAGACTAATTAGTAGTCTTACAAATAAATAAATAATTCTCTAAAATTATTCATTGGAATCTCCCTCCCAAAATGAGAGACCGCAGAAGTTTCTCATTTCCTTTCATTATATGGACTTGAAGTTTTTAAAGATCCATGTGTGATCGTAGCACAATTATCAATATCATGACTATAATTGTTTTAAAAAATCTAGATCATTGAGAATTAAAACCAAAAAGAGTGGCCCTTCAAATTTTTGACCACTCAATCAAGAACCCTCAAGGACTGCTCGAGGACTTCATAATAAATGTTTTCAGAATAATTTTCCATATTGAGTTATTCATCTTGTATATAGATGGAAATGGGATGTCACCATTATTCAAGGGAGCCCATTTCTTGACATTATAAAGGAGATAATATATGTAAACCAAGGAAGGTTCATTTTTATATTCTATGAAGAAGAACTTGTGTCCAATTTAGTGAAGTCTACTAAGAAAAATATAAATTCATTTGATTATCAAGTCATCTCTCATACTGATATGAATGATAATTATATGACCAGTAAGGATGGAAAAAATAAAGAACCTCATGTTTAAAATGGATATAGTTCCCAAAATAATTTTAAGTAAACTACACATATGAAAAAAGATATTTTCCCACCATTTTTACCCTCTAATATCAAGAACAATTCCACAAGGGGTGTATCCTTACACTTAAAAAGATAAATGGAATCCTGTCAAGATCATGGTAATAAAAAAAGTGTTGAATTGGAGGAAACCCATGAGAGGTTAAAATATATTCTTTGAAAATTAGATAATTTCAAAAGTGGTGGGGGTTTTACTTTCAAAAGTTTTAAAATTTAAAATTTTAATATTAAAACTTTAAAAAAACAATCAAATTTAATCCATGTACACTAAAAAACATGACATGAATGGGTTGGTCTCAAAAAAATAAATGAACTTTAGTTTTATATTTTCTATATTAAATTCATAATGTGAATTACCCAGTCTGGCATTAAAATTCATGAACCCTATGTTCATGGAACACCCCCCCCCCACTCGATCCTCTTTGGTGAACTCTCCCCCCTTTAGCCTCCCTCCCTTATTTTATGGCCACAACTAAAAACCTCCATCCTCCCCTCCTATCATCTCCTCTTATATACCTTTTTCTATCTTTGCACAATCATTTATCACACTAAACATGCATTATGGGGATATAATCAACTTCCACCAAATATCCAAGAAGTTTCACCACCTCTACCACCAATATATTTGACCCATTCACCATTTATGTCTGCTTCTTCCACCCGATCAACTTAAGTGGAGTCCTCATCCTCATAGATCCAATCCCAGGGTGTTTCCCTATACCCACACCCATATCAATTCCTTAGTTTTTTCACCTGAGCATTAGAATCTTTTGGTCCACCTATAGTCAAAGCTAATGTGAAAAAAAAAGATTCTGGAATTAGATGTGCTCGAGCACATTCACAAGAATGAGGATGTTCTTGAGATTATTGTTTGGAATAACCTCTATAGTATCATATAGTTACAATAAGATATGTTTTGGGAGCTATTCCTTGAGTTTTTAGCCACATTAGATCTCGATGTGGCTCACATCACCTTTAAACTTTGTGGAAGGCCTTAGGAACTGACTGTGGGAGATTTCACAAGTGGACTTGGTATCTACCCCAAGTATTTCAACTCCTGTCCTACCTACTCTTCCATTGAGATAATTCTAGCCAAGATAGATTCATCCAAGAGTTGGTCACTAGTCACTTAGAACACATATAGATTCTGTGATCTGTGCATGGTAAAGTGCACCCATCTATGGGGTTCTACCTTAAGAATCCTCCATTGGGATCTATATTATGCTTAGTTAGCCTAAGGATATGCGCATAGAAGCATTATCCAAATTGAGGTACCTATCCTTGCCTCACCCATTTCCAGTACTTCCATCAACATGGCTATAAATTTCACCTTATATTACAAGACCCAGATGAGGAGGGCTCATGGTACTCTCATGGGGGGGAAGTTTTGTCGCCCATATTGTGTGCCATCTTACTGCTTTCAATGCATCTCATCCCCTTTAATCCATGAGGAATATGGATCCCATTGGACTCCACTTGATCCACAATATGGGGCACTTGAGGATGTTCAATAGGAGATACTAGTGGGCCTTAGAGTGCATTGAGGATTTTGTTACTACACCAACCTATGCCCCATATCATGATCCACAAACCCCTTCAGATCCATCATCCCATAATTTCACTTTAGACCCCACTTCCACCTCCAATAAAAATGCATCATTACCAACCACCAATGCTTCACCACCAATCACCATTGTACCTTCCTCATCCATTCCCACTAACATCCTGTCTATTCTCCAGTGCACTCTACAGAACCAGTTCAAGATTTTCCACCACCTCTATAGAGGATATAGATTTGGAAGAGCTAATCTAGACCCCCACTATTCGGTAGGGGACATCCAATGTTGATATTGGAGATAATAACCCTACTATTTATACTAGTCCATTTACCCCTCCCTTGATGAACGCTAGTTCTGGGTGTCTATTTTCTATATCTCTATTGTATTTTATTTTCCCTAATGTATCATTCATCATATATACATATAAGATATGATTTTGAATTCACTTATTTCTTGCTTATTTTTATTTGTACTTATTCATTAATTTATCCATGTCGAGATCTATTGTATCCTCTATGGCTATTGATAATCCTGTTAATCCACCATCTTCCTTGCTACATCAGATGTATCAAAATATGGATTACATACAGTGCCATTTTGAGGAGATCCATATCCAGATCCATCCTTAATAGGATCCCCTCCATGTCGTTCTAATTACAAATTGCTTTCACAAGATCTTCACATTCTACCTATGTTTGAAATTTTTAACCCCACCAAGAATCCCCATGAATTCAATAAAACCTCCACCAATTATTGCAGAAGGCATAGGACCTCTGAGCGAATAGAAGACACTAACTAATTCATCTTTCCATCCATCTGGATGATGACTTCATTATTAGAGATTCATGTGAGGGAGACCATATTTTTTCATTAATTTTAGTTGTGTGATTAGGACCTTTTTTCTGATTTATATAATTTTCTAGTATGTAGGTCATCCCATACTTTTATATAGATTGTTCATCAATCTATTTGAGTTATCTTCTCCTAAAATTGACTATGTGAACCTTTTGTATTTATTATTATGTATTGGTTAATACCTATGGACTAATGGTTTATCTAGTACTGGTATTTTATTTCTAATAATTTTTTTATGTAGTACAATTTTGTATCACCATCCAAAAAAATTCCTCAGGGCATGAATTTCACTACAGGTTGTTCTCGATTCTCTAATTTTAAATACATTAGTTTTCATTTAATTTATATCTTTGTTATAATTTCTATCTCCTCCCTTATATTTCTATAATATTTTGTACATTATCTCATTTTAAGTGTGAGGTATTTTTTTAGTTTTATTATTGATATACTTTTATTTTTTCATTTTTTTTTACATGTCTAGGAGACATTTTTCATTAAAATCATTTTTTAACTTTGAAATCACACTACACCCATAAAAATAAAAGTTAATGTTTGTGGATATTGTTGAAATATTTTTTTATTCATCTTTATATTTTAATCAGGATATATGATTTGATTAATTTAATTATAATTAATTATTCTTACAATTTATTTTAATTTAATTATTACTAGATATGATGCCTTGAGTGATTTACATTTATTTTTTATACTCTCATTCCTGAGTGGATTCTATACCTACACTATCATATTATTTTCTAATAATATTTCATTAGAGATACTTGGGGAATTTAACCTATCATAACTTACATTTGAATCTTATGGAGGCTATGATTGAACAAATACACTATTAAAATTATTTTGGAAAGCTTTTTTTGATCCATTTTTTCTAATACCCACTTGTTATTCTATCCTTATTTAGCCCGTAGTATCCAGAAATAACATTTTTCGGATGAATCCATTTCAACCCTATTATCCCATCCAACACTAATCTTAGAACTATGCCTGATTTTATTATGAAAATGTGTGGGTAATTTTCCATATCGACCACACACAGTATGTTGATACTGAGGAGTCGTATGGTAGAACCTTCAATAGATTGATATGATATGGTTCATAATTTCTTTTGGAATTTTCTATTCTTACCTTATTCCATTTAAATATATATATATATATATATATATATATATATATATTTGGGTTGTATATTAGGAAGGTCAAAAATCACAATTACCAGACAGATGAATCTTCACATGGATCATATGTGGTTAGCTGATGGATGTGAGGTCTATCCTAGAGATGAATTTAAAAAAAAAAAAAAGTAAAAATGATAAAGGGATATGGAACATTCCTTATGATATCCTAACATATTCATGGTCCCACTTTGAACTGTTTGGATGGAGGAGTTACTTCATTTCATTGTTCATGATTATCATCCATTATATGTAGAGATTAACCTCTAGTTTTGATTTATTTTTTAATCATCTACCCACCTTCCCTCCACCTCAGAGTCATTTGAAACTTATTTATTAATCCATCATGATTAATTTTTCATTTTTATTTATGAAGTGGAGATATTATAACCAATTAAATCCTAAATTTATGAACAAGAATTCAGAATATAATCATAACTCTATTTTAATTTTACATTTAATGGTGAGAGAGAATTCATTGTGATTTGAATGAAAAAATGGGTATAGATTATGAGAAACTATTATGAAATTATAATTAAAATAAGAAATAATCTAAATAAATAACTTAACAATGAGGGAAGAATGATTTTATCTATATGATTGATTCTGTAGGATTTAATTTTTCTTCTTGGACTTAGTTTTATTTTTCTTGTTATAATGCATGTTTCCTATTTAACAATTATTTTATTTTAAATCCCTTCTGAGATGATTTTCACTAAACAATAAGAAATTATTCATGTGTGGTGTAATTTTATAAGATAAATTCATATACTTATTTTCAATACACTTCATTAATGTTTAATCATGATTTTATTGATATTAAATTAGTTTTTGATGTGTTTTTGCAGGAATTAATAACCCTTGACTCAAAGGTTGAGATGATGGGAAAAAAATAAAATTCATCAACACACATCATGAATCTGAAGAACATAATGTGTACTCCTCGAGTAGACCACCCACCATTTGAATTAAAATAAAAAAATCCCAAATACAAGGTTTTAATCAAGTTCATGATTTCAGTCCATATTACATGTTGTGAAAGACTCAAAGTCAAAAATCTGATGGGATACACTATGTGAATTCAATACATGATGTCCAAAGCTAGAACCGTAATTTCTTCTGAATATTCAATCCATAAAAACCTCATGATCCAAAATATTCAGAGATTAATGAATAAATTAATTTCACATCATAATAAACTTGATGCATAAGCCACATAAATCACCTACACGGTGTGAACCATTTTCATTTCATGTAGAGCTTGGAGTATATATATTTCTCGCGACCTCGACATGAAAAAAAGGCTGGACATATGAACTATTTTCATTCATTATTTTCTATTTATTTATTATTTTCATTCAAAAAAAACTCCATTGATTTATTTTATTATTACAAGAAATCCTTTTTCTGTTCTTTCGATTTCACTACTCGTTTGTTTCTTGTTTTATGTTCCAACACTCAAATCCAATCTTGTTTTCTATGAAACTTTAATTATTGCAACATTCTATGTTTTTTATTCTTTAAAGTTAGTATTTAATTTATTTTTTATGATTTCAAATGTTGATATATATTATTTAAGTTGTCTATTTCTCATATTTTTCATGTTGTGATATGTTTCCATTCTTTCGTTTAATTTATCCATGTGTGAAAAATACACATAGAGATAGGGGATGATGGGTGGGGTGTCTTGAACCAAATGAATATCTGAATCAAAACATGATAACACTATAGGTAGTAATTTTTTTAAAAAAATCAATCTCATTTCTTTTGAAATTTTCCTAACCGTCAGAGGTGATTTTGAATGGATCCCTGACATAATTGAAGTTGACAAGGCAAGGCCCAATTGCATGTTACTCTTTCTTCCTAGAATCCAAACATCCTACACATAGGTTGTCAAATATCTTTGGACTAAGTTGTATTTTCGATCTTTGGTAGATCTAATTAGTTGGACCAATATCAATTGGTGGATTTTTTCTACACTTTGTAGGAAATTACATATTTTTATCCCAAGCTAGATTTAGAATTACTTTTTTTAGATACCCTGAAATTAACCCTAAACCCATCCTTTTAATTTTATTTAATTCTAGTCTACTTAGTTTTATAAATCCAAAAATAAAGATTGATTGTGGGGAATCCTACCCAAAATTTCGCACTATTAGGTCGCTTGTCTACAAGCTATCTCTATTGGTTGGAACCCATACTGCCATTGTGATACACCATTATAGCCTAGTGTAGTTTGAAAAATATAAATTTAATCTCATCCACAATCATGTGTAATCAATGATGTCATGTGGGCTGGTCATGAAAAAGGATATATAAGTTCTATGGGTACCCACAAATACTAAAATGGAATCCAATGCATATGCATAAAAAAGGGAACTTTTGGCCACAAACCATCATATGTGTGACCATCAAGTTACACCAGAAAGGCGATGTATAACCTGACATGTTGCATGGTCAAGAACCATAAAAAAGTCTTGGAAGGCTGAAACCCTATTATTATTCATATTGAAGTTTTGCGACATCGACCGCCCATTTGGAATATATATAGAGTCTCACCCCAACACTTTGTGGACAGATCTCCATAAGATGAGGTGTTCCTCTCTCTTGTCAAAACCACTCTTTTGTGACATCACGCAATACCAAAATCCCAAAAACCCAAAGTGGTAAATAAAATTTCATGTCTTACCTCACATGGTCCTCAATATGTCTTGGTCTATGGTTTAGAGTTCCTTAAGTAACCCCTCTTAATTGTAGTTGGGTTTGCGCAAGGGAGGTATCCTTTGTGCAACCCAAGGTTTTTCATGAGCCTATCCCTTGTGTGCACACATGCCTATTGAATCCATGTGTTGGCCTTTTTATGGATCCCATGGCTCATGAAACTACATTTTCATGCAGTATAACAAAGTTTCATGCAAAATCATTCTGGTCCCTGACCCAACACCCCCTATGCTTCAGTAGTAGCCCAAGTCATTACCCTACCTTTTTATCTTATTAATAGATATTCTAATACCTCTATCTCATAATAATAGGCACCCTAACCTTGGTCCTACTGATTTACACTCCACTATGATAGTGTCAACACTATTCCCCCAGGGTCTCATGAGCAATTGACACATAATCCCAAAATGTGGAATCACTGAGGGAAACATATTATCTATCTTGATAAAGAATCCTTTTTTTGGATCTTCCTCTCACCTTGATTATATCCCCCTTGAGGTTTAATCCACATCCATGTCTGAGCTACATGATTTAGAACTGATTAGATCAATTTCCTAGTTACATGACATTAAAATGTATGAAAACATCATTAACACATGATGTTAAATTTTAGCCTTACCCCATGAGATGATCATGAGATGCCTCATTTATAATCATCACGGTATGAAACCCCTATAGACAAATACTCTAGTACCAAGCCCCTCTCCCCCATAGACTCCTACATTGGGTGGCCCATATGTATATTCCCCACATTATCCCTCATCGACGCTTTTTCCATGACCTGGGAATCCTTACCACACAATGTTAAACTCCATTTACTAATCCTACCACATAACCTTAAAATGCGGTGTCGAACTACGTGGGTTTTGATCTATGTCTCTTAAATAGTGTGTATAGGACACCTCTATGAGTTTTAATCCCAACACCCCAACATGACTTCACCAAATACCAATTATGAAATATTCCCCTGGGGGACACACTTAACCACATCCTGAGTGAGAGATCCCCCACCCAAGGGGACACACTCAACCAAATATAGAGTGTGAAATATCTCCCCCCCAGAGGACACACTTAACAACCTTCTGAGTGTGAACCCCCCCCCCCCCCCGCCTCCCCTAGGGACACACTTCACCAAATCCCATGTGTGAAATATTCCCCCCTCATGAAACACTTAAACTCCTACTGAGTTTGAATTCTTCACCAATAAGGATATAATATACCAAATCCCATGTATGAAATCTTCCCCCTAGGGACACACTTAACCACCTCCCAAGTGTGAAATCTTCTCCCCTGGGGACACACTCCACAAAATCTCATGTGTGAAATATAACCCTATGGGGAATCGCTCTGAAAAAAACATAAATGTAAAATATTACCCCTAGGGACACACTTTACCACCTCTCAAGTATGAAATCTCCCACCCTGGGGACAACCTTAACCACCTCCCAAGTGTGATGTCTTACCCCCTAGGGAGACACCCCATCAAATCATGAGTGTGAAATCGTCCCATCTAGGGAAAAACTCCACCAATTACCAAGGGAAAAACTCCACAAAATCTAATGTGAAAAATATTCCCCCCTAGGGACACACTTAACCACCTCCTAGGGATGAACCCCCCCCCCCCCCCCACCAACCTCGAGAAAACACTTAACTACCCAGCAGTCCCCCACAAGATGTTAAAATTTTGACCCAACTATCCCCAAAATACATTAAATATATCACCAATCTATCTCTACTAGATGATAAACTTGTGACCTCAGCTATAATTATAACACCATACAATAAATATGGGAAGAATTAGGTAAAATTCATTATAATATTTATGCCCCTGGAATCAACAACCTTGTGACTGGAATGGGATGCCTTAGGTTCCATGCCTAAGATCTCTCATATGAGATGCCTCGTATTTCAAATGTATATTACTCTACATGTTCCCAATAAACCCAATATCTAGAAATTCCCAAATATTCCCAATGTCTGTATCATCTCTGACCGAAGGTGGCTTCCCTTTCAAGAAAAAAAGCAGTATAGTTAATCAGCATCCACCATTAGATGGCACCAAGAATGAGTTTCACGAACACGAATTAAATTTATGAGGTAGACCCCAACTCATTGATGATCTCTAAGGTGGAATACATGTAATTAGGAACAAAAATCCATTATCTTATTTAGATCAAGGATCATACATCATTGATAAAAGTTATAAAAGTCACCCATAAGTAGAATGAGGGATTGCGGGGAAACAAATGAAGCACTTCACCACTAGCCTGAATGACAATGCACATACCCAGTTAAATCATCAGAAACAAACATTACACACTCATTTCTAAAATTATTCTAACATCAAAAATGCTTTCAAAAAAATTAAATCCCTTTAATAAAGTCAAAACGGAACATAAACCAACACTTTGAATGCGACTTAAGTCCATGAAAAGTAAGTGTTTTAAATCAAATTAAAAAAAGGGAATGTATTATATATAAAATCCTATAAGAAACATTTCACATAACTGTAACCATTTTTAATGAGCCACATAGAAAATTTCACAAGCACTTAGCATGAGGCCTCATCCCATGCCAAGCACAAAAGATATTCGAATATTATTTCTACCCTACTATGGAATACAATATGATTCTCAATTCATAATAAATAATTTATATTCAACAAGAATTTTATAGAATTTAATACAAGGGATGTACAATTAAACACCTACCTCAAATAAATGACTACCAATCTAGAATGTGTGACCTTTGGGAGAGGACACCCAAACATGGAATAAGATGACCTTGAAGACCTATACAATGAACTAATATCAAAGGAATAAAAAAATACAGTCAAACAAAAACCCCTACCAATTTTTAAAATTTCAACAATGATGAGGAGGAATAAATACAGTGAAAAATTGGGAAATATGGGAGGTACAGACTCTACCTTGGGGATTTGGCCCAAAAACATGAAGAAACTCTACAGAATCATCCTATAAGGAGTGATATCAAGAGAAGGGAGGTGTTTTGGTAAAGGTATTCATCATGGGGGTTCCATGATGAAACAATATAGGGTATCGAAGTTAAATTACATAAAAATAAAATAAAATAAAACATGGCATTTCTTGAAATTTTAAACATTTGGAAACGCACATAGTTTACCCAAACAATTTACTAAACAATGTGGAAATCATGCGATGTCCATAAGACACCCCTAAATCACTATACATGATTAAACATGGACCACATATAGTCAAATTTGTCAAGAACCATAAATGTCAAATGCCACTATCCCATCAACAAACCCCTCATACATGGTTTTTGTATAGTTACAACTAACAATGCAAATCCCATTTATAGAAAAAATTAATAAATTTAAAATTTCTAACCTAGGACTTCTAAAATTTTTATTTGAAAAAAATTAATTTAAAATAATATAAAAAACATCTAGTGATATTTGGGTGTCACAATTCCCTCCAACATGCCACTTTATAAACCCAAAAATTACCTTGTCATGGTAGATGTTATGGAATAATATGAAAACCTTTCCCTTCCTATTAAGAAGTGATAATGGTATGGAAAAACTCAAGATCCCAAGACCCCATAAACAAAAAATATCATCCATATTCCAATGAATCACTAAAAGTCCTCAAACAATGATCACTACCTTAAACATGAATCAACCATGTACATCCAACAAGAAAATATAAATTATGGTAAATTTAATGGAGGTATTCCTTTCATTTAGAATGGGTCTAAATATTAAAGAATTAAACAAAAACTCCTACAATGATATCATCACTAAGATAACCATGATTTGTTCAAAACTAAAGGATTCCTCTAACCATATAAATTCATAATGATTTCATCTATAAAAATAAATAAAATCCCAAGAAACAACCAAAGAACCCCAAATACAAAAAAAATGAAAGTTACTATGATTGTTACCCCAAAATGAACCACAAAAAAATACACCCAAAACAACTAAAGGTTATGAGACTAGGTTACCCAAACCATTGCATCTAAAAACACCCCAACCAAGTAGTTATTAAATATGTTCCTCAATCAAATGAATGACATGATCCCTAAACTTATATCATAAAATTATAGAAAATAGGGATAACTTGTACTTCATACTTGGATTTCCCTATCATGGTGATCCCAACCAGATCTAGTTCAATACTAGTTAGTGTAAAATCTTGTCTGGTTCAATACTGGTCCTAGCCACTAAAATCACTTATCCAATGTCATCCCACATACCTGAAATGAATTGAAACCCAATAATAGCCCTTGTGACAAGGCTATCATCACCAAAATATTCCAAAAATTCATAAGGATAAAGACTCTTGAATGATCCCAAATAAGAACCAATCAAATAAAGAAACCAATTTAGTATCTAATGAGCATCCCAAATCACAGGACACCTTAATGATATAAGACTCTTAACTCATTTAGATAAAATCCTAGAAAAAACAATTTCCAAGGATAAAAAGTAAAACTAAAAGATAAATTATATCAATCCACATAAATTTTTTAGTGACCTTTTCTCTTATAAGACTTTGGAATATATTAATAAATATTTTTAGAGCCAGCTGTTCAGATTCCATGAGATTGAGAGGCTCGGTAGTCATAGAAATGATATTATAAAAAAATAATTATATTAATATCACGCACACTGATTTTTCCTAAAATAATGGAATAAATTTTAAATGGAGCCTTGAATTAGAAATATGAGGCCACAGTTGAGTCTAGAACGTGTACCCAAGGAGCAACCTAATGTAGTTCAGCGTCAGGCATTTGGTTGAGGAAGCTCTTGTTGGTGCATTTAATTAAACTAAATAATTAAATTCATTTATATAATTTAAATTTACATGAACCAATTAACTTTATAAATACCTCAATATAAAAATTATATAGGGTTAGATGCATAAACCTTGGGAATACTAATAGGAAGTATGATCATTCTCTATTGGAGTATTGATATTAGAGGAAGACGGGAGATCAAATTGGGGTGGATTGAGAGATAGAAAAAACAATGGGACTCATCCTTCACTAGTAAATACATTATTCACTAAATATTGATCCAAAATTATGTGGGAATCCTCAATCATGGTTTTTTCCTCTTGATTAAAATTTTAAAGTATGTATTTTTATCAACTTTATTTTTTGGTAATTACACATGCATCGCATGATCCTGATATAAAAATTAATTTTTTTAATTAATTGTATTCTTTATTTTCCATGATCCCACCCCAGATATTCCTAATTTATGATTATTGGATAATAATTTTTGTCCAATTACATTTTAAAATTTTTTATTGTGCTTTTCCCCCACCTATTCTTTACGTTCTTCACTATTAGTCCTTGGGGTCATGGTTTGACATTTCCATGGAGGGTTCAACGTGATTGAACCCCACGGATTCATGGAAGTTCATAGAATGATGAAAGAATCAATTTTTTACATATGGTAAAAGAAATATTCTAGGTGATACTTTATGTATTATGGATCCATGAAGAGAAATGGGTAATGATATCTGCATAGGATGCAAAGTGGCTTCTGACAGATCACAGGATTCCAATTTCTAGCCATTAGAGGCTAGAAATTGATATATATAGGTTTTTTTATATATCTCATGTGATTAAATGGTATAAATCATGGTGGAAGAGGAAAATTTGGAGACACATGAAAACCATGTTGTTCAACCTATGAAAACCCCGACTACATGACATGCAGTTCCGAAGAACAAATGTCATGTATCCCCCTCCCACTACACCTCTGGGTTTTAAATATGAATTAATTACAACACACCATGTGACCCTCATTAGTTTTCCAAGGCATGTTCTACCTATCACATTCCCAGTACCCCATATGGGAGGACAATACATGTACTCCGAGAGTTCATGGGAATGCACAGGGGTACACGGGTATTGCTAGGTACATGACCATGTAATCTGGAATGACCCAAAGTACATGGGAATGGGTAGGAATACACTTGTTGTCTTTAGGATGCCAAGACTTGTCAGTCAGTTCCCCTTACATGTCGTGTAGTGCTTCAGGTCCAGCAAAGAAATGTGCTGGTGAGGAAAAAAGTGGGAGGCCAGGTGAGGTGACACTCCATGTGACCCCTGGTATACACCATGTACTTTTCTTAGGGACTTCCACCCAGTATATATCAATCATATAGACTTAGATTTTGTCCCACGAGTAGCATATCCTGAGTAATTTACCACATATGACATGATGTTGGCCTTTTTTGAGGGATATGATATATGTTGTGAGATGTTCTAAGTGTGACACTTCCTTAGGTGATGGTTGATGTGGGAATATTTTAGGGAACGGTCATCAGAGATATTTCAGCATCAGTACCCTCATCACACACCAAGGTGTGGGTTACCCATAGTATTAATAGAGAGAAGGGTGGTACTCCCCTTCTCTTGGTGTGGGTCATCTATCTATGAAGTGGTTCTCCCATTTATTTGAGAACCATTTGGGTGAGGTTCCTCCCTGGGATTTCTGTCACCGTTATATTTGGATCATAGTAGTAATAATAGGCTCCTATACATGTAATCTAATGAGGTGGTGTTTTATGAGGGTCATTAGTGATGGAATTTTAGAGTCTCAGGCTTACTCATCAACTTTGGATGGTCTGAGAGATAGAGATCTCCTTTCTCTCCAATATAGGCTATATTACAAGAATATATATGTATATCTGGTGGATTAACATTTCTCTATTGTTTGGGTTGAGGTTGATACTTTTATTATATCTCTATATCAATCCCTCTTTAGTTTTATGGGAGTTCTACTAGGTATCTATATACTCACCCATGCATGGGTTTTCCCACACGTGTTGTGCCTTATATTGGAAATAATCGAATCAATAGTGACATTTTTTGAGCTTATGGAGACTTGGGTGTATTGATCATGTATGGTGGTTGAGGCTTGGGCATATAGGACCAAACACTCTCATTTTTCTTCTTTTTTACAATTTTTTAGGTAGGGACATCTTCTCTAGTTGGGATTGTATTTTTACCCTTTTTAATTCTATCTACATTGACGTATTATCTAGACGTTATTGAATGCATTGTTTACTCTAGATGTCACTATCTTTTATTATTCCTATAAACTATTGTGTGGAGATAAACCGGTGTTTTTGTGTGTAGGTACATTGAGAAAAGGTCTCCTGTTTTATATTATTTCTTCTGGGTGATTACCTCTAGCCCCTTGCCTATTAGACGTAGACCTAGGCTTGTCACGTCGCGGCCTTCTTCCAGCTAGGCATGGCCTTCTGGGTCAGCTTGTGGCAGTGTGGTATCAGATTAGTTGATTTATTGGGATGGTTTTTGGAGTAGTCCATGTCTGAGGAATTGTCTGGGACTTAGGTAAATTGTGTTGAAGTGTCTTGAGTGCATATTTTAAGCCAGGGAACCTAGTGTTGGTGTGGTGGCTGAAGTATCCATACACTAAGAATATGACTACATAATTTTCAACTCAACATACTAAGACATTGGTTGTAGGGAATAATGGTACATGAATCATATATATTCATTCCTTTGACTATCCTTCTTAAGTCATCTCCCAAGATACTCACTTTGACCATGGTACATCTTGATTACGTTAAAGATGTTACCATGATGAAAACTAGCTAGAATTTTGAGATATTACCATGATGGAGAATGTTTGAATTATGGTGCCTCAATTCATGGACCCCTTCATGTGGTGTTACCTTCAGGCGGTCACTGAGTAATGTTACAACCTATTGAACATCACATGGATCAACTTCTAGTGGTCCAAGTGGATGATCTTCCACATGTTGAGAAGTCGATGAATAAAACTGAACTGGATGATGGTATGAACTACCTCAACACCTTACGTGAGTCCCATTGATAGAGACCTATAAGGTTTAATAAAGACAATGAACCTAGAGGCGATGGTTCAAGCTTTCCCGCATTCAGACCTTAATAGATTGGATGGTTGCACAAGAGACCAATATTATTCATGTGAAGTGTTAGATTTTGAGATACTGATGTATGTTACACAAATACTAGGCATGAATCAGACGATTTGGATATAGATACCTACTAATATTCTGGGTGATTCATACCCCCCTTCTCTGGTGGTAAAGGACTGGAATGTGCCTCTGGTGTGAATTTCCTTCTTGGATGGGACCCCATAGGATGGTGGTCTTATAAGTGAGACTTCTATTAGGAAACATTTTTCATTAGTAGATCCTTTTGTTTGTGATGTTTTATGTGAATTCATGCATGAAAGGAAGAGTTGAACTTTCTCCATCGAGATGCATCCTTGTAATGATATTAAAACCATAAAAGTGATGCAATCCCTCTCAAATTGTAAAGTGTTTAGGTGTGGAAGATGAGTTCCTTTGACTAGTTTATTTGAGGTTGTTTTGAGGTAATAATTTGTTAGAGCGGGCACTAGATAATGAGGAAAAGTAGGAAAGTTGAATGGTGGCTTCAAGAAGTGGAGTCTCAAGACCCTAAGGCTCCGGGTGTGATCAAGTTATAACCAGTGTCTTATCTGCGCTTGTTCTAGTTTTGGTATGCAGTCACATGCCAGTTTACATGGATGTATACCCTATATAAGGCCCAATGATACCAATAGATACTTTTTTAGTAACCTGTAAGTTCAATTCTCCACCATAGAAGATCATTTATCACACACTTTTACTGGAAATGTGACCTAACTCTAGGATCGGAGAGAGAACCTCATGTGGAATCTTTCTATAGCCATCGATGAGGCCTTGTGAGTTTTCCTCTTTACAGACTAGTTGTGTTGGAGTTAGTTCTCAAGAACCAACTTATATGTTCTTTATGATAACCTGTATTTTTTTTTTAATATTAATAAACTCCATATCACATCATGATTTTTCTTTTTTGTAACATAGTTTGTGATAATTTCTTAAGAGAGGTTTTCCCAATGAAAGGCGATAGTAGTTCCCAACTATGATGAAAACCCAGAATTTCCACGAAAATATTCTTAAATATATATTATATAGCTGAATGAAATAAATTGAGGGACACAAATGTTATAGAATCTTATGTTTGGATACTCATAGGACATTTTGGAACCCTCCCATGGTGTACACCCTTGGTAATATATAGTGTGGGATATTATGAGAATGAGTCCTACCAGTAGGAAATCCGTATATATATATGTTATCGGATGTTCATGTATGTGGATGTGTCTATTTATTCCTAGACTATAATATTATTGTTAATTAGTATTGTTAGTCATATACATTGATGTATTGATGAAAACTATGATGAAATATATTTGTGGTGAGGTAGGATATGTTTGGTTCATGGTGAGTAATATTAAATTATTGAATAATGTGTGAATGGATTACTCTAATATATTTTTTAATGGAAGTTGATATCTTAGTACATTTTATTGAAATTATATTTCCTAAATAAATCCAAGACCATGGTGATTTATATGAAAGTTCAATTTCCATAAATTTAAATAAAGAGACATCGAGCACATTGGTTGATTGCACCAGCATGCAACCAACTTGATTAGAGATATCATGATAAAGGAATTATATCTCACAGTTAGCATGTGTATGATGTATTATTTCATTGTGACATTAACTTCAATCTATATGGGTTATTTGGCATATATCTAGACACTAACCATAGTATTTAGGATACTTCTCCAAATTCCACTAAGAAAGAGTCCTAGAGGGTCACACACTATATATATCCAGAATTTCAATTAAATGATATATTATTATTTATTATTTAAAATTTTTAATATATATTATTCCCACATGTGGTTTAATAATTATTTATGTTTGATTGATCGCATATATTTTTTTCACCAGTTATTTGAGAGAGTATTAAGTGAGAATAATATTTAATAATTGTTTATTTTGTGTTCAGTGAATAAATTTTTTTTCATTATTAGTGAATAAAAAATTAATATTTATTTATTAAATATAATTTCATTATTCAAGGCTAGATAAATACTGTGGAGAAATAGAGGACCGAGTTTAATGGTCTAGTGAGAAATAATATATATTAAATATTATTTTAAAAAATAATATTAAAATTAATTTGTGATTTTGGTGCATGTCAAGAAATAATAATGATGATAATAATAATATTATTATTATTCTTATTATTATTATTATTATTATTGACATTGAGTACCTAAGGGATTTTGGAAATAATAAGGGATCACATAAAATTATTATTTTCTATCCCTAACGGTATATGAAAAAATTATAAAATTTTCTTAATAGATACAGTTCATTTTTGGTTGTGCACAACAAGATCCACTGAGAATCCTCTCAAAGCCCAAGAGTTCTCCCCCTCTATGAATGCTTTCAAGAACATTGAGCGATCCTCCTCCACCACCAAACTCAAGTCTAAAGAGATCGAAGAGATTTATTCCTTGAAGTGATTCTCAAGATAATTAAAGGTAAACAATGAAAGCATTAGGATCTATGGTGGTATCAACTGGAGAATTATATAATGCTATTTAGAGATTTTTGGAAAACATATGGATAAAAACTGGAGAGAATATATTATTACTTCCTGTAAATCAACAATGGTATGTTGTTGATATTTTTTTAGATCCATCAATAAAAAAAATAATTCATTTCCAGTTAATTATTAAATTTCTTAAATTAGTTATAAATAATATGTGATGATCTTGTTATTTGGTTATGGAATTTTTCTATTATCTATATTATTTGATTCTATTTCCTTGATCAAAAAAATTATTATTGTTTAAATTTTTTATAATTCATTAATCATGAAAAAAAACTGAGTTGGGCATGCTCCATACTCTACTTCTACTACTCCTAGAACCTATAAGTGGTATCAAAAGTGGTAATATAATTATTTATAATTATTTAAATATCATTGATTGATTTATACATTTTTCATTATTTTTCAATTAGAATTTAACCGTTCTTTAATCCTAACTATGATATCTTATTTCTTAATATTCATTTATAAAATTATAATCAAATTGATGATTTTTATTAATGAAATAAATTTGATGATATTATTTGGAGGTGATGAGGAGTCTGGCTGGATAAAACAAGAGCACACGCTATATGACACGGAATTACATGCCATATAGCCATGTTTAATACAACCTGAGCTAATTTGGAATTAATTAAATACATGTTCATTTATTACTTGTGAATGTATTTAATTACACACCATAAGTTAACTAAGCCAGCCTGTTGCACGATCGGCTGGAGTAAACAACAAGTATCTTATTACATGTCCTACATGACTAGTATCCATGTAAATAAGAGACCAAAATCCTCGTATCCAATTTACATGTTGTTTAATATAGTATTTTCTATAGAATGGAAACATTTTGAGTCCTTAGGCATGTTCCATAGATAGATGGTGGGAATTTTACATGACGTGTAGCTAAATTTACACATCGTTTATTTTTACCAAATTACATAGAATTAAAATTAATTTACTATACTATTAAAAAATTATCAACATGTGTTCCATTTGTTCATTAATTTTACATTACATTACATGAAATGGGTTATATATATATGTGTGTGTATAATTAATTTTTTCATAACGTTGGGATCTGCATATCATGTATAAGTCATGTTACAGTTATTACTCTATGTAAATTGAATCATCCCACGCTATATAAATACTAATTGTTTTGTGCGGTCATTAATTTTATAGTACATTCAATTAAATTACGTGATAATTTATTTATGCCTCATTTCATAACAGTAAACAGTATATGAGTATAATATACATTGGGTAGTTCAGATGGGTACCCATTGTGTTGCCTCTAAGGTACATTGTTTTTGTACATAATTAATATTAAATAAATTTATTTAATTTGTTTCAAATTATTATGGATAAGAATATTATGAAATGTTGTATGATAATTAAGATAAAAATAATTTATTAATAGGAGAGGATAAGAAATTGATTCGATTGTGATTTATCTTAAATAACAATGATTATAATTGATTAATAATTTTATTAAAAGCATAATTCATTGCTTGCATGTGAATGATCATGATCCTAGACCAAAACATTGTATGTGATTTGTTTCATTTAATTTATTATTAAATTAAATTTTTTCATGTGTGTCGTCCCTGCTCTCATTATGTAAGGGCCAGCTACCCATGGTTTCTTTTTTGTAATCTCCTTAACCATTCATTTGGTTCCCCTCACCTATGTTTGAGTAAAATCATAACTAAGGGATAGATATGCCAAGATAATGGTGGTGGTTCAACTTCATATTTGAGGTGAAACAAATACAGGAGAGATATATAGGTGGAAATGTGGAAATCTGAAACACAAACCATAAAAGGTTCAAGGTGCTTTTACCAAGGTCAGTAGTTAGTTTATCATATTCTGGATAAACTAGCCATTTTTAAAATCTCATGATCATACCACTTTTTATTTTATTTCTATAAATTTTCATGGTTATTTCATTTGGTATTTTTTTCACGATCACACGAATTAATTAATTAATAAGTAAGCAAGATAGAACTACAATAAACCATCTTTGGCATAAACATTATCAAATACATGGTTAATTTTTTAAGTATATAAAATTATTATTAAAAATAAAGTAATAAATATAATAATTGTACATTTAGGAATAAATATAAAATCCCTCAGTTATATATATTAATTTAATATAACTTTCCACTACTTAAGTTAAAATCAAACCATGGTTCAAAATTCTTAACCAACTAATGTTAGGGTTTATTCAATTATTACAGAATTATAATTTGATTTTTTGGGTTGACTTAAATTAGTTCACGTCAAGTTTTGACTTCCAAATTAAAACTTGGTGTAACTAATAGGAAAAGAAATATGAAATCCAATTTAGGGATTTTAGGAATGTGTAGTCCACTCAACAGATCAAGGAACTGAGAGTTAATGTAGTCATAATTTAGAATACCTACCTAAAACCCTTTAAATTTCTTGAGCGTCCATGTTTCAGGTGATGATAAAGGGAATATGGATCCTTACCACTATAATTTCCAAGAAAAATTATATTTTAAATCCAATGGTGAGGGTTATTGGGTTTTGATAAAATAGTGGTAGATTCAGAAATATAATATATTTTTATTTGTCTAAAATTTGTTAGATGAAGTACTAAAACTCTGAACATATTATTTTTGGAAATGAAAATAAACAAAAATTTGAACATATTGATGAGATCCATACTGGATAAGGACAACCTTATCATCTGTAGAAATTTCCAAGAGTGGAAAAGGCATTTATGTTTTATCATATTCCATGAAAGGAAATTGTATATACTGGAAGAACCTATTCCTATAGAACCTGGTAAAGAGTCTAGTGGGGGAGAATTATCTCTCTAAGATAAAAATTTGAATTATTCCATAGATGTTCAATGTTTCGTTCTATCATCCATGACTAATGAAATTTTTAAGTAACGTGAGGACATGGATATGTATATCATGATATCTTACCTATATGTTCTCTATCAAGAAAAGGTGATACAAGGGAGATATGAGATCTCCACAGATTTTATTACAAATAATCTTGGATATTCGGTGCTAGATGGGCCTCATGTAGTCATGCTTATTTTCTACATTGAACACTTATACATCTTAGATATTAAATTCCCAGTTTATTTGTGCACAGGTCTTAGAATTTCCTCACAACCCAAATCCTTCTCTAGTTTTATTGTTAATTTAATATGAAAAATAATTAAAAGAGTCTTTATAAAAATCTTGCTCTAATTACCCAATTGGAAAAGGACAAGGGGAGTGAAAAACCCGCAGATATTATTGTGAATAACAAAAGTAAGTACAAGGAAAAGGGGCCCAAGACACATAAAAATTCCAATGCTTCAGAGCACCATCCTTCCAAGAAGAGGAAGATCCAAAGGGAGGGAAAGGAAATGGAAGGAGTGTGTTTTTCATGTTACAAGAAAGGACACTAAAAGAGAAAATACAACTAAAGTAAGGGGAAGGTAAAGGTGTGTTTTTTATCAAGAATAATCTTTTATTATCCACACATCAGGTATTAGATATAGATTACGGTACTCAATTCCATATCCAAATGTTAGAACCAAGTATATTTTAAATTATTTATATAAGAGAGGTGGATTTGTGAGCTTCTAATGTTGTTAGGCCAACTTCTCTAGACATTGGAGACTACTACCTTTCATTTAAAAACAAAAATAATATTGGTTTTAAGAGATTTTTGTTACGTACCAACTCTAATGAAGAACAAAATTTCTATATCTTTCCTATATATAGATGGTTTTAAATTAAAATTTGGAAATAAAAGTTGTTTATTTAATAAATATCACATATTTTATGGTATATAACATATAAATAATGTTTTTTATGTATTAAATTATGAAAACCATGTATTCAAAATAGATAATGAAGCATATTCACCCAACTCTTATAACACCTAGCTATTTTGTCACCATCTTAATCATGTAAACCAAAATAGTTTGAAAAAAATTTCTCAAGATGGTTATTTAGAATCTTTTGAGATAAAAAAAATTAAATGATGTCATGATTGTTTTCATGTAAATATGACTAAACAACCATTCAATGAACAGCGTGAAAAGGCCACAAAGATTTTTGGATTTCAAGAGAACAATGTGTGTAGACCATTTCCAATAGAATCTAGGGGATTTTAATATTATTTTAAAAAAATTACAAATGAATTTAGTAGATATGGATATGTAATCTTAATGAGGTATAATTCAGAGTCCGTTAAGAAATTTGAAGAATTTAAGAATGAAGTATATAATCAAGATGAAAATAAGATAAAGAAGACTTGATCAAATAGAGGTAGTGAATATCTTAACTAAGAGATAATATAATTTCTATGGGAATTTGGGATTTTATCTCAAATAAATCCACCCTACACACAATTGTGGAATATTGTTAGTGAAAGGTGGAAAAATACCTTTTTAGACATGGTAAGTTCGGTGATGAGTCATGAAAGGATATTCATTACATACTATGGTATATACATTAAATCTAGTTCCAAATAAAGCATCAAATGAAATTACATTAAAGATATAGAGTAGAAAGAAACTCATCCTATTGCATCGACTTGTATGGAGTTGTGAGGGATTTGTTAAGGAATTATCAGGAAACAAACTAGCACCCTAGGAAATAAAGTGTATCTTTATAGGGAATCCTCAGGAAACAAAGTGGTACTTCCTAGAAAACCCATTATATAAGAAAATGATTATCTACATACAATTTGTTTTTCATGAGAGGGATCACATCCTACAAAAGAATAGTTTGGGAAATACTGAATTCGAAAAAGTAGATTCTCAAGATACACAATAGTTGGTAAAGGAAAAAATTCCACAGTTATTCAAAGAACAAGTAGTTCCTGAAACACGAGTACTATGTAGGATTACTAGAGAGGTAAGATAACCAAATAGATATGTACTTCTAGTCACTGAAGATGCTGACTCATTATTAGTTTACAATGATGAATCTCTCCACTACAAAGATGAAATAGAGAGATTAAAATCTGCAATATGGAAATAAGACATGAATTCTAAAATTGATTGCATATATCAAAACCATGTTTGGGTTCTAAACAATATACCTATTGATGTAAATTAAATAGGGTGGAAATAGATATTTAAGAGAAAATTAGAAATGAAAGGTAATGTAAATACCTATAATCAAAGGCAAGTGGATAAAGGGTTTAAAATGCATCAAGGAACTAAATTGGATGATACCTTTTCACATGTTTATATATTAAAATCCATCAAAATCCTACTTGCAATAGGATCTTACCATGACTTTGGAATTTGGAAGACTAATTTCAATACGTATTTCATTAATGGGAACCATTAGGAAGATGTCTACATGATACAAATATAAGGGTTCTTACTCTATGAGATTTTAAAAAGATGTGAAAGTTGTATATATCCATTTATGGATTGAATCAATCATCCATGCCATGGAAAATTCGATTTTATGAGGCTATAAAATAATTTGGTTTCATTAAAAACGAATTTGATCCATGTGTTTACAAGAGTTTTAGTGGGAATGTGGTCATTATCCTAGTAGTATATGTTGACAAAATATTAACTATTGAAAATGATATAATATTATTACAATATGTTTAGGACTGCTTAAATAAGTGTTTCTCCATGAAAGACATAGGTGAAGCAGGATATATTCTATGGATAAAGATAATTCTTGATATATCCAAGAGGTTGTTTTGACAAAGTCAAAGTATATACATTGAATATATTCTAAAGAGATTTAGTTTTGAAAAAAAATCAAAAGGGGATTTGTTCTAGTGTCACATGGTATACATATTTCTAAGAAAATGTCTCCTCAAACAAAATAGAAGGAAGATATAATGAGTAATATCACATATGATTCAGTGATAGAATCAATCATGTATGCCATGTTATGTAAAACACATGATGTTGCATATTCATTGTGAATTATAATAATATTTCAAGCTAATCCAATAGAACATAATTTTTCTACTATTAAGTCAATCCTTAATTGTCAAAGAAAAACTGAGGATATGTTCCTAGTGTATAGAGGAGATGGAGAGCTAGTAATTAGGGGTTATATTGATGTTATTTTTAAATTGAGTAGAGTGATCTGATGTCATAGTGAGGATATGTTTTTGTATCAATGGAGGAGTTGTGAGCTGGAAGAGTTCAAAGAATCTAATTTTTGTTGATTATACTGTAGATTCCAATTATATAGTTTCTTCGGATGCAACCAAGTAATCAATTTGGATACAAAACATTGTCTATGATTTTCATGTATCACCTAGTAGTAAAGACCCTATCACATTGTATTGTGATAATACCGTAGTTGTGGCTCCTGAAATAGAGCCCAGTTATTATAAATAGATAAATCACATACTCTAGAAGTATCACCTCTTGAGGTATTTTTCATATAGGGGTGATGTTTCAGAAATAATTTTTCCCACAGAAGAAAACATGGAGGACACCTTAAATAAAGGCCTATCTCTGCAGTATCATTAGTGTCATATTTAGAGCTAGAAGACTGAATGTTGTTAGTAGTTGTCTCTAGTGCAAATGGGATATTTTTAGAGTGGGTGCCCCATAACCAAATTCCTTGTACTTTATTATAACATTTAATCATTTTTTTAAATATTAATAAACTTCTTATCACACTATGATTTTTTTTCTGCGTAACATAGAATGTGATAATGTCTTAAGAGTAGTTTTCACACTGAAAGGTCATAGGAGTTCCCCACTATGTTGAGAACCAATAAGTTTCATGACATTATTTTTAAATATATGTTATATAGACATATTAAATCATTTTAGGGACACAAATGATATAGGCTATCAGGGGTGGATACACATAGGACTTTCAATCACCTTTGCATGGTGTACAAACAAGGTAATATATTATGTAGGATATTAAGAGAAGGATAACCTCCAGAACGAAATATACATTTATATGTATTGTAAAAACCCAAAATTTTATTTTTAGTCTCTATTTAAAAAGAAAATTAATCTCTTGGATATATTTTATTGATTGAAACACCTATCTTAAATGAATAATGAAATATTATCATGTGATAATTATAAAATAGATGCTAAAATGGTTGTAATTAGTAGTATTATCCACATTATTAAACATATAATTTTCCAACTCATTGTTAACTCATTAATTAAATATTTTTTAATAATCACTTAATTTTTAGTAATTTCATTTATTCTTCAAAAATATGTTTTCTTCAAAAATGGTTTTCTTGCTTTTTATGAGTAAATATTATAATCAATTTATGGATCTTCAATAAAATGTATTTTATAATACAACTGTTATTTTTTTTAAATTACCATATTAAAATAATCTTATGGTCAATGTATGGGAAGTTTCTAAAAAAATTAATTTCCAGTGAGTTGTAAAAAATACTGATTTTAATAAAACTGTTAAAAAAATATTTTAAAAAGTCTCTATATGATTTAAATTTTATATAAAAGTATCTTAATTACTCTTTATATAGTTATAATTTAACTAAATTACATTTTAATCATCCTAATACCTTATTTTGTTATAAGTGAAACTTTTGGGTTAAAATGCATTTTTTAAGAAAAATGTTTTTTTTGTGTTCTGCAGGATTAATTTTAAATTAAATTATTCAAAATATCTGTTTTGAATTTTTAAAAATTGATTCAATATTTTGATTCATAATTTCAAAATCTAGTAAATTTTTCCATTTTATTTTTGACCAATATGAATAGTAACTCTGCTAATTTTTATTGCCACTGTAAAGGATAAATTGGGTAATTTAGGTTAATAATAAAAGGATAAGGACAATAAAATGACTCTAACACTAGACCAAATTTATTATTTTGAGTAATTTTCTTCCATAATAATTTAAGGTTTTCTTATATAACCATTTACGGTGGTTTTAATGAAATTGTGAAGTTTATAATATTTTATTTAATGAAATTTCAAAGATGGCGCGTTCATGATTTCGATAACTATAACATTTTTAATATAGTGTAATATAGAAGATAGATTTGAATATAAATATTATTTATAATATAAAATATTTATATACATCATGATAATTTATTTTTAATTTTTAGTGAATAAATAATTACATGAAATAATTACAAAATGAATATGACGTAATTATTTAATTAATGGAAAAATAAAATAAATGATATAAAAATATTAAAATAAATATAATTTGAGATAAATAATGTAAAAACCCAATTTTATAGAAACAATTTACCTATTATGGATTTATAAAAAGATTTTTTCTAATACATCTCATTTTATGGATTTTATTAATGTCAAAGTAATGAATAGTTCTTAAAGTAAACATTATGAATAATTTATAGTAAATAATATTTCATCAAATGATAAAAAATTACTAAATATATTAAATTAAGATATATTATTGGGATAAGATTTAAAATTTCATTAATTACCGATTTATTGGTCATTTTTTATTTGATTGAAACTATATAAACCCTCGAAGAGTAAAAAATCAATGTTGGCACAATAGGAGTTAAAGTGATTAAATAAGGATTAAAACCAAAAGATAAGGGTATAAATTTATTCAAAACTTATATAAATATTACTATATGATTGTATTTAGAATATAAATCATATTATATTATAAATTGTTAATTTTTTAGACATTTTTAATTGAAAATTAATTTTTTTTAATTTAATATTTAAAGAAATTCCTAAAGTGGGCCTCACTTGAATTATAGAAGGGAACCCCTTCCTTCACATATTTACGCTACTCAGATCCATATATCTCAACCAGACCATGCCCATTTATCTTATCAACATATTTATCTATGTTTTATAGGTTCTATTATTTTCAAAAAGACCAACCTCAGTGTCCATAAGAAGATATCTAAAGGAAGTTTGCTAAAGAAGAGGTAATTGTCCTTACTAACTCTTTCAAATTTATTTCTTCTTATACATACTCTTCATGTGTTTTTAGATAATAAAATACTAACTCTAGTATAGTATATATATTATTATTTTATTATTATTATGAAACAACTATATTCTACATTTTATCCATCATATTAAAAATGAAAGAACTACACACGCGTACGTACAACTTATTGTCTCCACGTATCGGTGTAATTCATTTTTCATCACCACTTTACTTGGATGGTAATAATGATAAAAATAATGGATATATATGATAATTCTGAAATGATATTTATTATATAAAAATTAATATATCATCCAATTCCCCATTCTTTCAAACATTTTCAAATGACATTGTCCCCCCGTGTGTACATACGGCTTACTATCTCACCGAATCGATGGGATTCATTTACAATGTAAACCATTCATGAATGATTATAAATATATAATAATGAAAACATTATAATATATATTACCTTTAAATTTCATTATATGGTGGAACTATATCTTATTCATAAGAACCAGAAGTTGCATGACAAAACATGCATAGGAAAATGAAGAAGTTTACATCCAAAATAAGTAAAATTCTTAAATATTATTAAAAGATGTTATAAGATGATATAATGAAAACATATATGGTATAATAAATAATAATATGGTCCTATTATAAATTAATAACATTATTATAACCACTATACATTATTTTAAATCATGTTCAATTAAAGGAACGTGCAAGGTAAAGGATTTTTGTCTCCCTTATATTTTTGTGGGACACATGATTTATTCTCTAATTTTTCATTTTTGAGGTGTATATACTTCCCCTTTGACATGTAACATAATAAATTTATTTATTCTCTGGATATTAATGTTTTTTAAATTTTTATTCATTTATGGGGCTTATGATTGATAAGACACCCAAGTGGTAAGAGTTTACTTCATAGTCTCATCGTTATTCGGGATTGTTTTTTGTTCAAGCTTCCCTTGGGGAAATTATTTATATGTAAAACACAATATTTTTTTCTATGTTAATTCATTAACTTTTCATGTAATATTACTATTTGTCACTCTTTTTTAATTAACATTATAGTAATATTATTTCTATGAGAATTCTACTTTATTTTTCTTTGATCGAAAATACTTTTTTTTAATCCATGATTTCCAAAATAATACTTTGAAAAATGTTTCAAAAAATATCAAAAATAATTTTTCAAATAAATTTTTACCCATTTTTACTTCTTAAAACTATTTTTGAAGAAACATTCATGTTATTTTCAAAACAATTCCCATTTAGATTTTACCAAAAGTATGAAAATAATAATTATTTTAAAGTGTACAACATGGATGGAATTTTCATCCATCAACACCAATAAATATTCTAAAACTTATTTCAATTTTCTTTTAAAAGGAATTTATTTTCAAAAAAATTGTGAACATTTTTTTAAATGTGATTTTCAGAATATGAGTGATATTATTCTCAATAATGTTTTAAGGATCTTTTCATGGTATTTCTATTCATAGTGAAATCAACCCTTTAATGTACTTATAATCCACTAGGGATACATTGATTTGATAACATCAATATTCTCTATTTGGATGTTTTAAGATTAGTTTGATTATCATTGTGCAATTTTGATATTGTTCACCATATTACTCTAAATGGTTTATGATTATGTTCATTTGAATACGTTAAGTATTAGCTTTTCATATGTTTGTTTTCAATTCAAATGTTTATGTTGATTATGTTTCACCCCTTTAATGTGAGGAATGAATTTGAAATAGTATGAAAAGGGAAGTACCAACTATAGACCATCAATATATCAGTAGGTCTCATGATAAAAACTATTTTGGGTATTAGCTGAGGCTTTACCCATTTATGAATGGTGTATTTATTGAATCCTTGATAGTATTTTAATGATGTACTGCATTATGAGTTCCCACATAAAGATATTAGTTATTTTTATTCGATGTGATTATTTGATAAGTAAAATATTCATGGTTAAGTTTCTTTAGAATGTGATTATTAATATGGAATTATTTGACCATTATTTATTCCTACCATATTATGCTCAAATTATTTATTAAATGGTATGTATTTTAGTAATTTAACTTGACATATTACTTTTCCCTTATTTATTCATAGAATATGATATATCCTTACCCTTAAAAATAATTTTAGCTCACCCATTCCTTGTGTTTCAATTTTTCCCAGGATATAAGTAAGTGGTTTATGATTGAAATGCAGGGATAAATTATGGGGAATAATGTAATTATCAAAGAAAACTCATTGTTTATTTCTTATTTTAAAATGAAATGTAAATTTGAATTAAATTACTAGTTTACCACAACTAATAACCTATTTGGTCCTTTAAGATGTGATTTTGTGTATCTTATACGAACTTAATATGTAAGCATCAGCTCTGGGCTACTTTGTTCCAGGCCTTTAGAGTTTATATGAAAGAAAGTTTAGTAGAAACCTTAGGAACTAGATGTAGGAAAACATAAATTATAAAATGAAACCCTATAATATAATTTGAAAATATATCCAAATAAACTAATATTATGATTTAGACATTAGCTATACCTAAATTTTCAATTTATGTTATGTGTATCACCTATTTTAATATTATATATTATGTTTTATAACTTTATGTTCTAAAATAGATTATTCCATTTCTTAGAAATGGTTCCTAGTGGAAGGAATAGAAATATTTTCAATACACACAATCTAAAGAGTAATAGTGATAGTTTCTTATGTGGGTTTAAGACAATATTTCAAGGGGAACAATTCCCACAAAAATTCTCATCATATGAGGACTTAGTATCGTGTTATAATAAGATATAGAAAGAATTATCCAATTCCTTTGACATTTAAGGGAAGAAATAGAAAAAGAAGATGGTAGAGAAAATGACAGATAAAGGGAATAAGGGAAAGAATGATTTTCCAACATGTGATACATGTGGAAGGAAACACCTTATTACAAGATTAAAAGGAAAAGGAGTTTGTTTTAAGATTATGTTATAGATACTGCTGAAGTGGAAAGATTACTATGCTTATGTATTTGGATAGAAGAAATATTTTGTAAAGTAATTTTTGAAATTATCATTATAAGAATCATGAAACATATAACTATTTTTATGAATTACCATTTAATTAAGGATTTGGAGGTATAAGATAAATAGTACTGGTAAAAAATATAATTGATTTTATGGCAATTTGATTATCTGAAAATACACATTATTTGGGAATTAAAATTTTAATATTGGATTTATGATGAGATAATAATGATAATAGATGTTTATAGGATATTATTGGTGATCATAGATGTGGTTATTGATTATGTGGTTTATGTTATCTTTTCGGGGATTATTAGATATTTGAATTTAAGGAATATATTCAACTACCTGAGATTTTAGTTTTGGAAGAATGCATGACTGCATTAAAGATTAAAGGTGATAAAGGTATTTATATATTTTTTATGTGACAATAATATCTAGAATATATTGTTTGGGGAAAATTTTATGTTAATTTAATTTTTTAAATTGAGTGTCATTCCTTCTAAATATTTGGATAGATATATTTTGGATGAGTCTTAAAGTTAACTACCTGGGGAATAAATCAAATTTAAAAATGGATATTATTTTTTGAAGTATAATTCTGATTTATTATATTTTAGATCATATGATAACCATTTTTATTTTGGTAAATATTTAAAGTCCTATTTAATGAATTATGGATATTTTGATAAAAGTGCTTTAGGCATCAAAATTTAACTAGAATTTCTGTCTTTAGGTGTATGAAATGAAGTTGAAATAGATCAAATCACAATCAAAGGATGGGATTATTATTTGGAATTAAATAAAGAAATTTTATTTTTTAATGTTCTTTAACTAGATATTAAAATAATAATTGAAATCTATGAGAAGTTTTTTTAATAAAAAACGTTATTGGTTTACTTATCTTTCAGATAAATCAACGACATTTTAACTGATTACGAATTTACAGTTTTTTGATGATTAAATTTATAATGACCATGTTCTATATCAATCAATATCAAAACATTATAGTTGTATTTCTTTTCCATGCCCATATTTTAACTTCCCACTAATGTTCTTCTAAACATAATCCTAGTTTTTTTGTGACCTTAACATTTTCCTTTCCTTATTTTTAAGATAAGGTTTTATTAACCCTTTTTATAATGTGGGCTCCCCACAAAAGAATTTTCAAATATAAAATCTTGAGTTTAAAAGTGAAACATAAAATTTAGTGGATGAAATTTATTGGAGAATATGGGAATGTAAAACCCCAAGATTTTATAGTATGTCTCTTTTTAAATAAATTTAATCTTTTTGATAGCTTATGTTTCCCACAACACCTAGCTTAAATGAACAACAAAATATTATTATCGGAAAAATATAACCTAGCTTATAAAATGGTATAAATGAATAATATTTAACATATTACGAGTAATATAGTTGTACAACTCATTTTTAAGGTATTAGTTACTTTTTATTGAATGAGTACTTATTTTTTAGTAAAGTCATTTATTCTTCAAAAATGTGTTTTCTTCAAAAAATTGTTTTTTGGATTTTTATAAGTAAATATTATACTATATTTATGAAAGTTTTATACAATTTATTTTATAATAATAATATAATTTTTGAAATAATCATATTAAAAGTGTCTTATGGTTTTATTTTTGTAATTTTTAATGAATATGGACTTTCTAATAAATTGTGAAAAAATCATAATTTTTATGAAAGTTTTGTTTTATTTATATTAAAAATTGTATATATGATTTTCATTTTATATAAAGGTAAATTAATTACTAATTAATTATTTATAATTTAATTAATTACATTTTAATCATCATTATACATTATTTTTTTTTATAAGTAGATTTTTTTGGCATATAAAGGCAATTTTCAAGAAAATTGGTATTCATTGCCTTTTGTAGAATTTATTTAAAATTAAATTCTTAAAATTCTATTTTTATAATTTTTTAAGAATTGATTACATATTTTGATTTAGAAGATCCAAATTTAGTAAATAGGTCGCTTTTATTTTTTACCAAAACGAATAGAATCCTTGGAAATATTTGTTACCATATTAACGGAAAAATTGGGTAATGTAGTTTAAAAGTAAAATGATAAGGACTATAAAATGACCCAAAAACTTGCCCAAATTATATTTTCTGATTACTTTTATTCCATAATCATTTAATTTTCATTTATATTTCCATTTATGTCTATTTATATTAGATTATTAAGTTTAGAATATTTTATTTAATTAAATCTCAAAGATATCCCATTATTGATTTTTATAACTAAAAATTAATATTGTATTATCTAGAATTTATCTTTGACTAAAAATATTAATTTTAAATATAAAATATTTTTCTACATAATGCTAATTTATTTCCCATTTTTATTGAATAAATAATTACCTTAAATAATTACACAACGATGATGAAGTAATTATACAATTAATTGAAAAATCAAATAAATGATATTAAAAATATTAAAATAAATATAATTTGAGATAACTAATGGCATAAAAAATGTATATATTACCTTGAAAATTTAAGGATGTATTAAAATAATTTTTTCAATGTTATATTTTAGTTAAATTTTATTAATGTCAATGTAATGAATAGTTCTTAAAATTGACATAATGAATATTTTATTATAAATAATATTTTATTAAATATTATAAAATTATGAAAACTATCAAATTCATAAAAATTATTGGTATAATATTTAACATTCCATAAATTATCCATTTAGGTGTCTTTTTTCAATTTATAAGAACTATATAAACCCTTAAAGAATAAAAATCCATATTGTCACAATAAGAGTTAACAAGGTTAAATAAGGGTTTAAACCAAATGATAAGGGTCAAAATTTAGTCCAAAATATCTAAAAGTTAAATTATGAAATTATTTAGACCCATAATCACCTTATCTTATAAATTGATAAGTTTGGAGATATTTTAATTTTAAAATTAATTTATATTAATTTAATTTTTTGAAATTCCAAAAGTGGACCTCACTTTAATTATAAAAGAGAACCACATAATTCACTTATTTACAACTCTTGGAGCTATATAGATTGAACAAACCCAAACCATTTCTATTTTATACATACATATATTCTTTCAAGATGTTCTGGTCCTTTCATAAATAACAACCCATGTGTCCCTAATAAGAGATCTAAAGAAAGTTCATTGTAGAAGTGGTAATCGTTTTTACCGACTCTTTCAAATTTATTTCTTCTTATACTTCCTATTCATGTGTTGTTTCCATCATTAAATAATAAATATAGTATCATTTATATACTGATATTTTATTATGATTATGAAATTTCTATATTATACCTTGCATCTTTCCTTTGAGAAACGAAAGCTACACATGTGTGTGCGTACGACTTGTCATCTCCACGTAGTGGTGTAATTCATTTTTCATCACCACATTACATAGATGGTTATAATGGTGAAAATAATGCATATATATGTTAAATAAAACATTATATTGATTCTTGATAAATTAATATATCATCCTCTTCCCTACTGTAACATTTCCCAATCTGGCACTCTCTCACATGGCCAAAAAGGGTTGGTTACGAGACCCCAAGCACGAATCACCATATGCCGAATCCTACCAACATGCAGTAGGGGTGTGAAATGTAAAATGGGGATAATATACCCCCTGGTATGAAGTGTTGTAGTATTATGAACAATATGTCATAGAATGGAAATAATCATATTAAAAATATAGAGAAGTACAACAATAAAATCCAATTGAATAATCCAATAAATCAAAAAGGAATAATGTAATGATGTGATGGAATGTAACTAAATCACATTCTAGAACAAAAAAAGATAAATAACTACAAACTCAAATAAAATCCTCAAATTCATAGGTCCCAAATCCCATGTTGTTCCCTTCTTCAAAATCTACCCATCCACAGAAAAACACTCAACTAAAAGATCCTTTTCTCTTGTCCAAACATAAATCCACATAATCTACTTAGCTACTAAATGGCATCCTCAATAGGGTGTGAGTATAACTCAGTAGATCAACACTACTATATCTAAAAAACTCTTTCTAATAATAATTTTATGTAATAAATCTATAACCAGGTGTATTAAATAAATTATCAATTAATAAAATAAAACAACAACCTACTTCGACTCCATGCTTGAATGTCTCTAAGAATTTCATAATACCTTGTCAACCAAAAATATATAACCATAGTAAAACAGCCTACATCAGCTCCATGATAGAAGATATCTTAGCATGTATTATGACCATGCCAACCACAACCATATGACTATAGTATATTCACAAATATCTGGTTTGATGCCCTATAGAAATTATAACATATGTTCAAAGCTCTATAAGCATGGGACTAGGCATAGCCCGCTCTCTATGAGAATTACAGCATGGGACTGGGTCGAGCCTAATCAATATCATTGTTAGAGCATATAAGTGTTCAAGTTCCAAGGTTGATCCCAATATATAATCATTAAACCATGTAACACAATCCCTATCATACATGATGGATATCACAATATCACATCACAATTTTCAATTGTTAATTTTGAGAATTAAATTCTTCTTTCATATTCAACATACAATTTATTTCACAATTGATTAACAATAATATCAATAAGAAACAATCCACAATTTAGGGATTCTATAACAAGTAATTTCCCTAGGTCCCATGTCATGCTAAACATACCTTAATTTATTTTTCAATTAAACTATAATCATGGTTTTCTAACCCCATGGGAAACCATAATCTAGTTGAAAATTCATTTGAATCTAAAGGAATTAAAGTAATGATTTCATATTAAATTTATTTAATTTGGGATCACGTAATGACAGCACATTCACAATATTTCATAAACTTGGAAATTATCAAACCATAGTGTTGAAATTTAGACCCCCTGCCTGTAAGTGCTCAGTCAGGATGATTGTACAACTAAGAGGGTGAGGGGTAGATCAATGATAATTTTTATTTTATATTTATTTTCAATTGAAATAACATTTTCCTCCTACTGATGATTCTATTCCCTATTGAGAACAGTTCAAACACACATCAATAGGAACATGATTATTTACAAGGTTCAATGTTCAATAAGAGTAGTTACTTCCTTAGTATGGTATGTAAATGATCCAATACCATTACATACACTAGAAAACGATCCTTGAATTACAACAAGTAGGATATACACTTTCACTCATGTAGAACTTTTTAAAAAATCTAATAGGGCATCTGCACCCTTTTCGCACAAATCGGGTAATACAAATTTTTTGTAACAAATCATGTTAAATGTTCTTCTTTTAAATTTCATAAATTTATTCAATTGAAAAAACTTATTCAATTTCTTACATAGAAGATGGTAAGATCATCCTTGACTTTGTTAAGGAAAACTCAGTCTAATTTTCCTAGTGTGTTTTTTCAGTTTGATTTCCTTGAGTACGATTCTGCCAAATATGGTTCTTAACTATAAAATTATTCCTAGTATGATTGTTCCCAGTATGATTCTCCCCAGTATGAAAAATATGAATTCGAAAGAATATGGTAAAGTTGAATCAGCACCACTTCAATTCTGAGTATGGAAAACTCAGTATGATTCTCCCTATATGATTTTTCCTCAATCAGGAAATCACAGTATGAAAATCCCGAATCCAAATATCCATCCCAATATAATGATCATCTGAATATGATTGAAAAGATGAATATGGTAATCCACTAAGTACAATAATCACTAAGTATGATGATTAGTTTAATACAATGTTGTGATATTATTTCTTCTCTTTTACTTATTCGCCAAAACTTCTTCAACACAACTGAATACAGAAAATTATTCTTCTCTCTAAAACTCAGAGCTAATCATACTTCTATAATGAATAGTACATCAATCATAATAAAAGTACAATGTACCTTTTCCCTTTTATAGGAGACCCTCGAGTGTCTTCAGCGAGAATCCCAAAACATTTCTCGCCCAATAAAAATCACCCAAATCTCAATTTCCCCTAAAATATCGAGTGTATTTTGACTTCATCAACTCTTCTCAAAGATTCTATATTCTTCTGCAATGTTCACTTATTCTTTATAAATTCATTTCAATTTTCAGTTTGATTTCAATTTGTGGTTCTGATTTTCTAAATCTAATTTCTTTAACACCACGCCTTGTATCCATTGAGTATAAATGTATGAAGATATGGATACCACTCTGAAATCTAAGTAAAATCATTCTTTTGAATTTCAAGATCCCCTCTTACAACTCATTCAAAAATATATACTTCCAAACCACTTTTACTTCTTCAATTCTTCTCTTGACCAAGTTAGAAATGTAAAATAATTTAACTCGGCTTAAATGGATCTTGTCTCAACTGAAACTTACAAAGTAATTAAACCCTTTTTTGAAAATCTTACTGCATTGTTAATTGGTTTTTAGTATAAAAATTTTCATCAGCCTCATCTCATATTCAGAAACATTCTTCATTCACAAACTAGTGCTTATATCATGACTTTATTAATGTATTTCAATTCATTTGAGACCAGTTTCAGTATCATCATACTTCAATTGGAATGTATCATAGCTTTCCCTTCCTTTCAGCTTATATCTTCCTTTCACAACCTGAGTACAATTTTATGACTACTATCATTCTGGATACAATCATTGTGGGCCCAATCATTCTGAGTATGATTATTCTGTGTATGATTTCTTTTAAATTGGAAGTATCTCTTTCTTCTCTTCCACCTGGATATGATAAATCTGGGTACAATTTGGAATACTTATTTTCCATTTTCTTCTATAAACCTTGAATCATAAGTTCTTCAACCAACTTATTATTTATGTGAAATAAAAATAAGAAAATAATCATCACATTTAAATTTTATCATAGCCATGCAGACTATGATATGATAACTTATTTCAGACCAGATCCATAGTGAATCTGATGAAGATTTATTTCCAGTAAGATACATTCTCCATGAAATTGATTCTCTCATTCCCGATAACTATCATTTCCTCCTTATGATCTTCACCCATTCCGAACCCAAGGAAAGTCTGATCTGAACCTTTTCTTTCAAATAGAATATCCTCATTATGATGGAAAAAGTGAGTCTGATTATTTTGAAAACAAAGGTAAATATGATTTTCACCAAATAGAAAGTGATGTGATTTCCCTTTCATATTTCATCTTCAACTTCATTGACAATAAAATAAAACACTTGAAAACCAATACCATCCATATCAGCTTGGTCCTAACAATCTCCCCAGTTGGATTTTTTTCAACCAAGTTTAATAAATCACTGAACATTGTATCCTCAACAAATAGATTACATATCTATAATTCAAATCCTACATGAGTTTATTCATTGTCATAAATAATAATTATTGACAATAAAACCATGTTGTCCAAAAGTGGTGATTATGAGAACCTTTTTATTTTTCCTTACTCGTCTCTTCTTCATCTTCATATTTTCTTCATCCTTTGTGGAAAACAAAAAAATTTATTTTCTAAAAAAACTCTAACAAATAGTTAGAATAGATCACCCGCATAACAAATTTGAATTTATAGCTTACCCACAACTCTCTTTTTGTGATTTTCAAAAGGATTTATTGATTAAAAAATTCTACCCCTTAACAATAAAATTCAAAGGTAAGACGAGATAGAGGACATAATCACATACCTAAAGCAAGATGAGAAATTGGTTGGGCACCCATGTTCAACCTCAATTTATAAAATGATTCCTTTAGTGTGGGTTTTGTGAAAATTTCAGCAACTTGTTCTGATGTTGGAACATAATCCAGCTTCAATTATTTCTTTTCCACATGCTACTTGATGAAATGGTATTTTTTATCAATATGTTTTTAATGAGAATTTTGAACATGATTCCTGGTGAGATTGATTGTGCTTAGATTTTCAAAACCCTTGAGAAATGGTAACTTCACTTCAACAAGTAAATATTGCAATTGAGTTTTCACCCACATAAGTTGAGTGGTGGATTTGGTGGAAGAAATATATGCAGCTTCATCCACAATGAGAGTCACTGAATTTTTTTATTTTAATTCCAAATAACTCAATTTAATACCATAAAGAATACTCCACAGGATATGAATCTTCTATCATCAACATTTCCTTCCCAATCAGCATCTAAATACCCAAAAAATCATTACTCACTGAGTTGTCATACCTATTTAAGAATTATTTTGTTCCTTTTATGTATCTGAGAATTCATTTTCCCGCAAGTAAATGAGATTATTTTGGTGAAATTGGAAATATTTAACATAAGGTAACAACATAAAAAATATCGATCATGAGGGATTAAAATACAAAAAGCTTCCAATAAACTTTTGGAATTATTTCTGATCACCTTATTTTCATTCTCCATATTTGGAAAACTTTGTTCACACTGAAATAGCAGTGGAAATTGTTTTTGAATTTTTCATGATGAACCACATAATAAGTTACTTAGAATTATTTTATTGAGAAAGAAAAACTTCTTTCTCCTGTTATAGCATTTGTAACCCTATAAAGTATTTCATTTCCCCCATCATAGAAATTTCAAATACTCATTTCATTTCTTTAGAAAATCTTTCACAATTTATTTCATCATTAACATCAATGATAATGTCATCAACATAAAAAATCACAATGAGGGAATGCTCTTGACTTTATCTGATGTAGATATTGTAATCCACCCTTTAATTAAATTAATCTTCCTTAATTATGTATCCAATTTTGAATACCATGACCTTGGAGCTAGTTTTAGGTTATACAAATCCTTTTTCAATCTACACACATAGCTTTCATCTTTTCCAATAACAAATCAACAAGGTTGTTCAATATAAACTTTCTCATAAAGATCACCATTTAATATTATGGATTTAACATCCATTTGAAATATCTAGTAAACTCATTGTGTAGCAATAGAAAAAAAATTCTTATTATTTCTATTCTTTCCACCAGAGCAATGGTTTCATCAAAATAAATATCATCAATTTTTAAATTTCCTTTTCACAATAATATTTCTCTCTTTCTTCTCCCTTCACGTTCTTAATTCATCTTTTTCCAAAAACACCATTTTTTACTACTTATGTTTTGGTTTTCTAGCATGGGTATGAGTTCCCATTTATCATTCTTTTCAATTTGATCCAACTCTTCATTCATGTCCTGAACCCATTTCATATTCTCAGAGGCTTATTTCACATCATTTGGCTCTACTTTTGAATATAAATATGCATGTGTAATATCAATCATTATTCTTACTATTTTAACCTTCTAATGTTGATCACAAATTATATTTTAAGCATCTACTTACTTCCTCAACTTAGGATGATATTTTCAAGTATATTTCTCAACACTAGAATTGGCTAATTCTGATTCTTCTCCATGATTAGGAATATAATTTTTGTATCCTTATCAGGATTGTTTTCAAAGAAATATTCCACATCTTTCTCATATTTCTGAGTTTGTTTTTCTTCCTATGTTATTTCAATGACTTTAAAATCAAATAAATCAACAATTCATCCAAATTCTTTGTTGGAACATCAATATCCTCTTCCTTCTGGAGCATACCCAAGAAATATACTATCTTCACATTTATAATCAAACATTCCATAGTTTCCACCTCTCTTCCTTATAATACATGGACTCCAAAAAACATTAAAGTGTTTTAAACTTATAGTTTGTTCATAAAACATTTCATATGGACTCATATCTGAATGAGGCCAATAGAAATAGTGATTCTAAATATAAATAGTAGCACACATGGATTACCTCCAAAAGTAATGACATAGGCCATGTTCATGTAACATGGTACTTCCCATTTCATCCAAACATCTATTCTTTCTTTCAGAAACTATATTTTTTGAGGAGTGTATGGGGAACTATAAACATGAAAAATACAATGCTTCTCCAGATAACTTTTAAATTATTTATGTCTGCATTTACCATCATTATATGTTCTCACCTTCTTCACTGAATACTCACATTCATTCTCATCTTTACTTATGAAAAATTTTAAACATTTTCAAATCATCTCACTTATGTTTCATAAACATAACACAAGTAGTGTGAGTAAATCATAAATTAAATTAATGAATTACTTATCTCCCTTTGTTTACTAATTTTCTCATTGGCCTGCAGATATCATAATGGATTAGCTCTAGGGGTTGTTTTGAAGAAATCTCAACATTACTATGTAAAAAATTTCTAATCATTCCTTTCAAAAAAATAGTGCAACACCAATCTCTTCTTCTTATAAAATCAATAATTCTGCTAACACTATCTCTTTTAGATAACTTTCTCATGTTTCTTTGACACATGTGTCACAGCCTTTTATGCCACAATTGATTCTATTCCACCATACTCATGTAACATGAGTTGTTTATTTCACAAATCTAAAATAAATTTTTAATTATATGTTTTCCTCTTTTAACACTTAGTAAAAAAAATTCATCCCATCCACATACATGTATTGTTTAGAATTCCACTTTTTCTTCGAATGATGGCTAATCCAACACCTTTGATTCTCAGAGATTCATCACTACCATATGTCACTATGGATTCTCTATAATCCTCCACGTTCTTAAACAATTCCAAACCTCATATACTGTAAGAAGAAAATAAACTATCAGGAATCCAAGGTCATTCTCCTTTTGTAGCTTTCAATGCAGTCTCAACAACAAGAGCTTTTACTTCTACCATTCATTTCTTCTTCTTCATATTTTGAGAACTATTAGGAATATTTTGTTTTGTTGGTAAAAAAATAAGTCATCCTTCTTCAAGATGTCCAGGTTTTTTCCATCTCTCATAAATATTTTCCAGGGATTGGAACCTATTTTCAATCATTACCCCAACTTTTCAGGTTTCTTCAAAACAACCCTCTCATAATTTTTTCTTTGAGGAGATTCAGTCCCCCTCCGCCTTTTCCTTTCATAAATTATGAGATAATAGTATTGTTATTGGTTAAACGGACACATATTTGTTGTATTTACAAATCCACAACAATACCAGAAAATATCCATAAAATGATTATATTCCTGTGAAGCTTCCATACTAATTGGAATTATGAATATGTTTCTCATCCACCTTCTTATCTTTAATTTTTGAGCCACCAACCTTTCTATTGTCAACCAGAGTATTCCTTTTCATTTCTGTATTATTGAATCCAAAAATATTTAAAACTATTTCAGATTTATGATTCTTTAAGAATTATGAAATACCAAATTTTTTGTTCTTACACACATATATAACTTTCCCATATTTTTTCTTTTCAAAAACAATCCCATAATTATTTTCACCATTTGAAGGTATCTTTTGTTGAACCTTAACCAGTTTCTCATTTTTAGAACATTCACCGAATTTAGTGAAATATTTTTGGAAACTCTTATTTCTCAATTAATTTTCTAATATTTTTTATTGGATAATATACAAGTATTCTAATTTTGCCTTCATCTTAACCTCAAGATGATCATTTTGATTCTTTTATTCTTCGATAGATTTTGTCAAATCATCATTCTCTTTTACAATCCTTACTTTCTCATCTGCAAAACATTTTTTTATTTCTTATTTAATATAATTCATCTTCTAATTTTTTTTTACTTTTCAAGCCTTCTTATCTTTCTCACACATAAGTGATGAGATTTCTATGAAAATCTTCAAGGGAAAATTTTTCAGGATCTCACACTTCCAATGAATAAAATTTTTCATAAAACATGTTGGTAAGGGTTCTCAAGACATTTTCCACAACTGTAGATTCATAAAAATTTTCACCAAGACATATGATAGTACTCAGAATGTCATTTACCCTGCTAAAGAAGTCCCCAATAGATTCATTCTCACCCATCTTCAAATATTCATATTTCAATCTCCAGATTTGTAACTTTTCCTTCTTTACTTTTGTATTGCCTTCATATAGGTTTTTCAATTTATCAATTGTAAATTAGGATATGGAAACACATTTCACTATTAAGAATTCGCATTCATAAAGTGATGATAATATTTCATTATTGTCCCTTCCATCAGCAATGAATAAGCAAAGTGAACATGTCCTCTAACACCAGTTGTAAGTGCCCAGTCAAGATGATTGTATCATTAAGAGGGGGAGGGGTGAACAAATTAATTTTTTTATTTTTTTTTCTTTTCAATTAAACAAACCTTCACCTCTGATTAAAGATTCTATTACCAACTAAAAGCAATTCAAACACACATCCATAGGAACATAAGTATTTTTAAGGTTGAATATTCAATAATAATAGCTATTTCCTGGGTATTTATGAAAAATATCCAATACCACACAACACACCAGAAAATAATATTTGGATTACAATGATTAGGATATACACTTTCAATCGTGTAGCACTATGTAAATAATCCAATAGTATGTGTGCACCCTCTTAGCACAAATAGGGTAATACAATGTTTGTGTAACAACTCATGTTACTTGTGATTATTTTTAATTCAAAAAATTTATTCAATTGAAAACACTTATTCAATTTTCTTACCCAAAAGATCATAAGAACTTACTAGACTTTGTGAAGGAAAAATCAATCGGATTTTCACAGTATGTTTTTTCCAATATGATTCTTCAGAGTATGATTCTCCCAAATATTATTCTTCTCAGTAAAAATTTCTCCGGTATGATTATTCCTAGTATGATTCTCTCATGTACAATAAATATGACTTTGATAGAATATGGTAATGATAAATTAGAACCACTTCCATTAAAAGTATGAAAAACTCAGTGTAAATCTCCCAGAATGATTCTTCCTTGATCTAAAAATTTTAGTATGAAAATACTAAATCAAATTATCTATTCTGATACGATGCTCATCCAAAAATGATTAACAAGTCGAATGTGGTAATCAGCTGAGTACTACAATCCATGCGTATGATGTTCATCTAAATACACATTGTGATCTTCTCTCTTCTCTTTTATTTCTCCACCAAAAAATCTTCAACACATGTTAATATGGAATCTTCTTCTTCTCTATAAAACTCAAAGCTTCTCTCTCTTCTTCTCTGAATAGTACATCGGTCATTAGAAATGTACAATGTACTACTCTCCTTTTATAGGTCACCCTCATGTTTCTTTGGTGGGAATCCCAAATTTTTCCTACATAATCAAATTCACCCTAATCTCAATTTACCATAAAATATCAGGTTTATTTTGACTTTATAAACTCTTATATAATCTTCTCAATTCTTCTATAGTCTTAACTTCTTCTTAATAATTTCATTTGAATGGACAATATGACTTCAATTCATGAGTCTAATATTGTGAATCTGATTTCTTTAATACAATTCCTTACTTCAATTTAGTATAAATATATGAAGAAATGGATACCACTATGAAATATGAATACAATAATTCTTTTTAATTTCAAGATCCACTTTGAAAATTAATTTAGCAATCTCCTATTTCAAACCACTTTTACTACTTCACTTATTCTCTTGACCTAGTTAGAAATATAAAACAATTCAACTCTATTAAAATGACTCTTGAATCAATTGAATCCTACAAATTAATTCAACCCTTTTTTGAATGGTTGACCACATTATTGATCAGTTTTTATGATAAAAAATTTCATTGGCCTCATCTCATATAAAAAAACTTCCTTCATTCACATACTTGTGCATGTATAGTGACTTTGTTTATGACTTTAAATTCATTTGAGACTAGCGCCAGCCTCATAATACTTAAATTAGAAACTATTGTAACTTTCAATCCATTCAACCTTGTTTCTTTCCTTTCTAGCCTGAGTATGATTTTTTGAGTACGATGATTCTGGGTATGATCATTTTGGGTATGATCATTCTAGGTATGATCACTCTATGTATGATAATTCTGGGTATGATTTCTTTTAAATCGGTAGCATCTCTTTCTTCTCTTCCAAATGCTTACGATAAATTTAAGTGTGATTTGGTGTAATTATTTTCACTTTTATTCTATCAATATTGAATCATATGTTCTTTAATCAACTTATTATTTATGTGAAATAAAATTTTGAAAATCATCGTCACATTTAAATTTTATCATAGCCATGTAGACTCTGATACAATCACTTCTTTCAGACCGAATCCAGAGTGAATCTGATGACTATTTACTTCTAGAAAGATACATTCTCCATGGAATTGAATATATAATTCTAGGTAAAAATGAATTATTCATTATGATCTTTTCAAATTCCTAACCCAAGGTAGGTCCAACTAGAACCTTTTATTTCAAACGACATCTCCTCAGTGTGATGGAAAAAGTGAGTCTGATTCATTTCAAAAATAAGGTCGATATGATTTTCCTTGAATACAAAGTGAGTTTATTTCCCTTTCATATTTCATCTTAAAATTCCTTGAGAAAAAAATAAAACACTTGAAAACAAATATCTTCCTTATCAGCTTGGTCCAAACACTACCTTTAATTGATGGTCCAACTGCACTTCCAACAACCTAATCTGACGAGGTAGAAGGTTTGAATGATTTAAAATAGGTTCCTAGATAAATACAAATCAAGATCAAAACTAAAAATGTAACCTATCAAGTTATTTCACTAAAATGGTTGTATAAGAAGGAAGAGAAGGAAGAAAACTAACCAAAAGGACTTAACAATGATTTGTTGCAAAAATTGAATGTCCAAGAAGGATGTTGGCAGCACAAAATTTCAAGTAGAATTACCTTGGGTAGGAAGGTGAGAGGTTCCAGCCGAAATAATGACAATTCTGCATCAAAAAATGTTTAAAATAGTATCTTGGGAATTTGCACGACATGTAATATTATTACCTATCATGTAAATGTTTTTAATAGAATACTCCAAAAAACTCGTGGTATTATATTTATTTTATTAAAACCCTAAAATTATTGTTTGACATGTAATCCCTTTACATGGTATGTAAGTGTTCTACAGTTGATTTTTAATCCCATTTTCCTTTTAAACAATCCAAACCACTTTTAATGTTTCTCAAATCACCAAGAACCTATGACACATGAAACCCATTTATACCCATACTCCATTAATTCAAACAAGCATACATCCCCAAATTTTATGTAATTTTCTCCAAAAAAGGAATTTTTCTCTGAACTACACTCATCCACCAAGTATCAAATGATAAATTCAAAGAGAGTCATACTTGGAAAAAGATATGATCTTACAACCTCCCCAACTTAAAATGGCTCATCCCCGAGCTACTCCGTGCATCACTCTGAAGTATGAGTGAACATGTCTGGCCACTATGTTCACATATTAGACTCCCTCTCCCAGTTTTCCTCCTAAACACACCCATGCTACCACTACACCCAAACCAATAGTATAGTCCTACCCCAAAGATATTTATCACTATGATCCAAAACCTGTGTTGGATCCTCCTCAAAGGAAGCATCATAACAAAGCTCAACACCTACTAAGCCTATCACATAGGAGGTTTTTGTATGATATATTTATAGCAGAAAAATGTGGAACATGTCACACATGGAAATGTGGCACTATAGAAGGTATAAATGGTATGTCACTAGACTAACCCTTTCCAGTATTTCAAATGGCCCGAAAAACTATGGCTCTATCTTTCCCGGTTTCATGATACGGTGTTTTCCCAACATAGTAGAGACCCAAAGGAAAACATGATAAACAACCTTAAATTCCAGAGGTCGTAACCAATGGTCAGTATATGATTTCTTCCTACACTGAACATTCGCCAAACATTTTCTAATAAATTTAACCTTCTTAGATTTCTCCTACCTGAGACTCGGCCCAACAATTTTTGACTCACCTACCTCCATCCAACAAAGAGGTGAACAACAAGACCTTCCATACAAAGCCCCAAAATTTTCCATTTTAATCGATGCCTAAAATCTATAATTATATGATAAACCCATGAGTTCCATATGTTTCTCCCATGAACCACCAAAATCCAAAACACAGGCTCGTAACATATACTCCAGAAACTGAATAGTCCGCTCAGATTGACCATCAGTTTGTGGAGGATAGGATGTATTTGAAAGAACTAATTATCCAAGGTATTTCTAAAGACCCTATCAGAAATGAGATGTCAAACAAGGATCTATATATGAAATTATACTCCATGGAACACCTTGAAACTAAACCACCTCGTGCACATAAAGATTTCCCAGATCATTATCTATGAAGGATTCCCTAATAGGTAAGAAGTGGGATACCTTAGTTAGTCGATAAATAATAACCCATACAACATCATTTTGATGGGTCATCCATTGTAGTACTATTACAAAATTCATTGTGACATCATCCCATTTCCACTCAGTAATGGGTAAAGGCTACAAAATCTCAGAAGGCCTATGATGCTCAACTTTCACCTGCTAACAAGTAAAACACCTAACAATGAATCATTCCACCTCCTTCCTCATTCATGAACACCAGTAATATCTATGGAGATCATAATGCATATTTTTTGAAATATGATTCACCACCCATCTAGAATCATGAAACTCCATCATCATCACCTCATGCAATCCCATCAGAACCCATACTCGACCATGAAAAAGAAGATAATTTACACTACTAGAAGATCATCATGATGGTGTCTCCCCGCCATATAATTTATCTGTATTAATTGAGCCATCTGGATCAGAAAACATCTTGGTCTTAATATAGTCCAAGATGTCTAAGTCATCGCTACTTTCCCCTGAGATACCAGAACATCCAAATGCATGTCCGCAAAGAGGTCCATTATCCACCACTCACCACAAGAATCCCATTCTGCCTCTATCTTTGTCTATTGGATAAAATCATCAGAAATGATGTTCCCATTTCTAGTTATATAAGATAGTTCAAAGTAGAAAGACTATATATATTAGACCCACCTCCTCTACTAAAGTTCCAGATCCCACTAAGGAAATATGTACACGAGGCTCTTTTTATCCGTGTACACCAAAAAAATTTACCCATGAGATAGTTTCTCCAACATCGCAGGGAGTGTACCACTACCACTAACTCTAGATTGTAAGTATGGTAATTCCTCTCATGGGGTCTTAGTATCCAGGAACTCCAAGAAACCACATGATCCTCTTACATCAGAACTACTCTGAGTCCAACTCTGAATGCATCACAGTACATGGGATATTTTTTTCGTTACACGAGTAAAGTGAGGATAGGTGTTGAGTTAATCCTACCTTTCATCTAATAATAATATATCTCACAAGAATCATTCCTAGAAAACTTCACCCCATTCTTGGACGTCATAGACATTGGGGCTTCCAAACAGGAGAAATCTTGGATAAAATGTCAGTAATAAACCATTAAAGCTAGAAGGCAAAGTATTTAGAAGAAATTATTGGTTTGTTCCTAATATATAATGGTTTAAACTTTATCAGGGTCCAATAAAACTCCTTCCTCTGAGATATCATGGCCCAAGAAGTGAACATCATTAATCCAGACACTGTATTCGGTTAGCTTTCCATAAAGGTGATGATCTCTCAATGTACTCATGATGATGCCAATGTTTATTTAATAATAATCTATTAGCTATAATAACACTAAGATATCATCAACAAAAAACACCCCAAACTAACCTAGAAAAGGATGAAATATTCGATTCATTAAGTCCATGAATACCACAGGTGCATTTTTCAACCCAAATTGCATCACTGTGAATTTATACAATACATACCTTCTCCTAAAATTAGTTCGAGATAGTCTCACCAATAATTTATGATATCCAAATCTCATTTAAATCTTGGATAATATATTAGCACCTATCAAATGATCAAAAATATCATCAATTCATGGAAGATTATACTGGTTTTTGATCATCATCTGATTCAACCTCCGATAATCCGCACATAAGTGAAAAGATCCATCATCTTTTTGGTAAAGAGAACCGGAGAACCCCAAGGAGATGTACACATTCGTATGAAGCGTTTAGACTCTAGATATAATAAATGAAATTTAAAATCCTAAAGATCTAATGGTACAATTTGGTAAGGTGAAATTGGCTTTTTTAGTGACACTAACTCGATCGTGAAATCAATCTCTCACTCAGGTGGTAAGACATAGAACTCATCAAGAAAAACATCTTGGAAATAGTCTACCACTAGAAAAAAATAATCCTACTACCCTCATTGATTATTTAGATTGCGACCAGATATTTAATCCATGAGGAAATATAATATGCATTGAATTGGTCCTACATGACCTGCCTAAAGATATCACCCACCTTTTTCAGAATAGCTTCTACCTTATAGATATAGGAAAGTAACTCTCCCCTTGTAATATTTGATATTATCCTAGTATATAAGAGAACAATCCTTAAAAATAATCAAGTCAGTGGCTTTCATTACCATCATTAATGGTTCTCTAAAAAACGGTAACCACCAATCTCCAGATAACTTACAATTCAATGTTTAATATTTTCATACCGCACTCCCAATGATGAGTCAGTGGTTAAAATCCCATCTATGATTTCCATAGAAAATACCAAACCATTTAAAAAAATAGAAAATAGAATATAATTTGATTATATGGTTTTAAAAAAAAAGATAAGGTATATGATACAAGAATCATAACTCTAATGGTTGATGATCTGACATCCATGTCAGCTAGAGTAGTCTGAATAATGTGCTATTGACTTATCCCTCTACCTAGGGAGCCAATATGACTACCCTGAGCCACATCCATATCTTGGTACTACTAATCATACAATATGGAATCACATCCCTAGCCTCGGCCAGAATAACCTGAGGATCTCTAGCCACTAACATGTTGATTGGTGGATAAGCCCCTTCCTAACTCTGGTGTCTATCTTGATTCTTTGTCACTGGTCTACAGTGGAATGTTTACACAAAATCTCTGAATATTAATCATTCTTATATAGATATGAAATTCAACTATGGGGTATGTAAATTTTAGGTGCTTGTCTAAAAACATACCACACTGACAACTCTATAAGAGAACATGATCTTGAGATGGTTTTCCACTTCCCTGACTGCTCTACCCACTACTGCTTTGGCAGAAACTTTTAAAATGTTGTTTCATGCCACTTAAAGAAGAAATCCTAGATTATCTTTCTGAAACATCTTTTCCACTTCTTGGGGCCTCTATCAGAATCACTTCCATGATGAGTTCCTGATTCAAAATATCTATAAAGTTTCTTCAAAGAAAAAAATTTACATGTGTGATCTGATCTCACAAGGAAGACCGTCCTATAAACCTCTCATTTGGAGATCTCATCAGCTTCCAAAGATGGCACAAAGCACTATAGGTTGGTAAAATATCCAGAAAATTCTAGCACTAACAAACCCTCCTGCGTGAGATGTATGAACTCATGAGATTTTTCAGCCCTCAATTTCTTAGGATATAAATGGATTTATAACTTCATCTAGAATTCCTTCCAAGATAGCTCATCGTGCTACCTATCTTATTCCAGAATATCCCACCAAAGATTGGAAGGACCACAAGTAAAAAATGAAACAAGTTTCACCCTATTATTCATGGTTGTCCCTAGATTATTGAATATTGTTTAGAATGACTCAATCTAGGACTTGACCACCTTGGGTCTCACTTTCCTAGTGAATGATGGTGGATCTTGAAGTTAAAACTCTCTTGACAACTCATACATCAAATGAATAGTGTAAATAGTCTCCCTTTCCATGGATCGCATGACCCTCTGTAATCTATCCTAAAGATGAACATCCATATGGTCCTCATGAACTATAGGATGTTCTGATTCATCTTTATTAGGATCATTTTGATTTCCACTCTCCTGACACCCAATTCAAAGATAACAAGGAAGCATTTTCTATACAAGATGAATTCAAACATTATTGAACCATATAACAATAAGGTCAGCCCAATAGGTGACTAAAAAAGAGAACCAATAGCTATTGGTCTCTCTAGACACTAGTACAAATATCAAGAAATAGTAATATCATAAGACAATAACCACACACAACATGTGAATCACCCATGTGGAAATAACATCAATTGTAACAAACACACATCATAATAGAAATCCCATCCCTAGGTACTCATATTTTCCCTCGTACATGGGTTTGATACTCCCATAAATAAGATAATTTCCATGTCCTGACACATCCTAGTATAATTTCTACATTTACCAGATACTAAAGTACAATAAAAGAAAACCTTCTCCTTTGATACCACTTCGTAATGTATCCCAATCTGGAACTCTCTCCCATGGCCTGAAGGGGTTTGTTATGAGACCTCAAGCTTGCGTCCCTATACGCCAAAGGTTTCCAACTAGTAGTGGGGGTGTGAAATATATAGTGGTGAGAATATACCCACTAGTTTTGAGTGTCTTTGTAGTAGAAACATCTCATAATAGAATAGAAATAATCAATTTTAAGACATAGTAAAAGACAAAAAATAAAATCCAACTAAATAATCCATTAAATCATAAAGGAATAATGTAATGATGTTTAGAAATGTAACTAAATTTAATTCTACAACAATACAATAAAAAAACTAGCACATAAAAATAAAAGACTCGATGTCTGATGTCCTGAACCCCATTTTAGTCCCATCTCTATACTCTAACACATCCACAAACAAACACTCAACAGGAAGGTCTTTTTCCCTTTTCCAAACCTGCATCCACATAATCTTTTTCAGTAACAAACAAATTCTTGAAAAGGTTGTGAGTATAACTCAGTAGGTTGACACTATCATGTCTAAACAAAACTAGTCTGGTAAGAAGTGTATGAAATAAAGTGACAACCAAGTGTACTAATAATTGAACAATTGATAAAATAAAACAACGACCTATTTCATCTCTATGTTAGCATGTCTCTAAGCATGTGTTTTGACCTTGTTATCTAGGACTATATAACCAATATAAAATAACATGCTTCAGCACCAAGCTGTAATATCTATGAGCGTGTCTTATGACCATACCAACCACAACCATATTACTATGGTATAGTCACAACAATCCTGGTCAAATACCTATAAGAATTATAGAATCTAGGACAAATCCCTATAAGAATTACAGCTTGAGACTGGGAATATCCCACACTCTTTAAGCATTATAACATGGTAATGGGATAATCCCAATAAATATCAGTATTACAACATATAAGTGTGCACATTATAGGGTCAATCCCAATATATAATAATTACAACATGGAAACAATCGTAGTCATAGAGCATGGATATCACAATATCACATCACAATTCTCAAGGGTTAATTATGAGAATCACCATTATTCTTTCATATTACACTTAAACTTAACTCAAAATTGATTAAAAATTATATCATTAATATAAAACACAATTTAGGGATTCTATAACTAGAAATATCCCTAGGTCACAAGCCAGGATAAACATAATTAATACATTTTCCAATTCAGTTTTTATCATGGTTCGATCACCCCATGGGCATCCATAAGCCAGTTAAAATGTCATTGAAACCAGATTACTTCATTGAATAATTCAATTTTTTTATTTATTTAATTTGGGAACATATAATTATGGAACATTCAAAATATTTCATAAACTTGGAAATTATCAAAACATAAGGTTAAGATTTTGACCCCCACCTTTAACTCATGATCCAATAGTGCTTCAAATGGCCAACACCCTTAAGGAAGAAGGTGAAGATGACTGTAAAGAGGTTCCTAGATCAAAACTGATCAAGATCAAAACCAACAACATAATTGGTCAAGGTATTTCACTGAAATGGTTACAGAATAAAGAAGATAAGGAAGAAACCTAATCAAAAAAACTTACCAGGGATTACTCGCACAATCAAGACGTCCAAAAGTGAAGTGGGCACCCCAAATCATCTTGAGAATGAACTAGAGTCGATATGTGAGGATATACAGCCAAAAAATGATAAAATAGCCACACCAAATGTTTAAAATAGTAGTTCATGCATTTACATAGCGTGTAATGTGATTACACAACATGTAAATGTTTTTAATGGAATACGCCGAAAAACCATTCACCTCGGATTTACTTTATTAAAACCTTCAAACAACTGCGTGACATGTAATCCCTTTACAAGGAATTTAAATGTTCTATAGTTTATTTTTCATCCTATTTTCTTTTAAAATAATCTAAACCTCTTATAAAGTTTCTCAACTCCCAATGAAACCCTGAAACACTTAACCTATTTATACCTGAACTACATTAATTCTGCCAAGGATACATCTAAGAACATTGGGTAATTTTATAAAACAAAGTATGTAAATCTTATAAAAATAATCATCAATAAGGGTTAAAATGAAAAATTAAAATAGATACATACCTAGAAAAGTATGGAATCCTACACCAAATCATTAAATAATTTAGAAATGATATCATCACCTGTGCGCATGTATGGATTACCGTCACCACAAAGCGATGGGATTCATTTTCTATATACAACATTCAAGAATAATTATAAAAATTTATATAATGAATAAATATGATATCTATGGACATAATATAATTCTTTATATTATATAACTATTTCTTGTACATAAGAATTGTGACTTACATGGTAAAGGTTGCATAGGAAAATTAAGTAGTTAACTTCTGAAATAAGGTTAATTATGAAATATTATTAACAAAATCATGATAAGATGATATAAGAGGATCATATATGATATCCTGAATATTAAAATGGTTAAATATTAAATTAATAAAAATATTCAAACCATTATACATGAGGTTAAATCAAGTTCAATTAAAGGAAAGCACAAGGTAAAGGATTTTTGTCTCACTATTATTTTTATGGGACATATTCTTTATTCAACAATTGTTTATTTTATGCGGTGTGTATACTTCTCCGCTAAATTTTTTATCATGAATTTATTTTTTATCAATATATTAAAGTTTTTTAAATTTTATTCCTTTTTGGGGCTTACGATTGATTGGAAACTCAAATGGTAAGATATTATTTCACAATCTCATCATTATTCGAGATTTTTTTTTGTTTATGTTTCCCTTGGGGGAATTATTTATATGTTAAAATAAATCTATTTTATTCTTATTTATCCATTCATTAAATTTTCATGCAATAGTATTATTTTTTTCCATTTATTATGTAAAATTATAGTGAAAATGATTATAATAAAATTCAAATTTATTTCTCTTCGGTAGAAAATCATTTTTCATAAAAAAAATATGTTTTATAAAAGAATTTTTTCAAAAAAAATTTATACCTTTTCAAAATGTATTATCAAACACATTTTTTCCCATTTTTAATTTTTAAAAAAATTAAAGGAATCTCCATGTTGTTTTTAAAACAATACACTTTTGTATTTTACCAAAAATATAAAAGGAACATTCATTTTTAAGTGTACAAAATGAATGGGATTCTCTACTGTCATGAAAAATAATTATTTTAAAACTTATATCTAGTTTATTTTAAAAAGAAAATATTTTAAAAATATTTCGTGAACATTTTTAGTTTTAAATGTTTATTTTCAAAATAAAAAATGATATTTTACTCAAACAAATATGTAAGGATATTTTGATGGTGTTTATATTCAACAATGACATCAACCCTTTAATGTACTTATGATACACAAAGTATATTTTTCATTGATATCATCCATATTCTTTCTTTGTATAGTTTATGATAAGTTTGATTTAGGGTGACCAATTTTTATATCAGTCACTACCATACTCTAGATGGTTAACGATTATGTCCATTTGACTTTGGTAAGTATTATAATTTCATATGTTAGATTTTAATATGAATATTTATGTTGATTATGTTTCTCAACATTAATATGAGGAATGAATTGGACATAGTAAGTGATGGGTGAGGCTTGTTATGGCCCCTTGATGCATCGGTGGGTCTCATGAGACAAACTAGTTTGGGTATTTCCTAGGGCCTTACTTATTTATATAAGGTGACTTGGTCGAAGCCTTGATGGTATATTTATGATGTCTCGTATTATTAATTCCCTCATTAAGAAATTAATTATTTATATTCCATTGAATTATTAGATTAGTATAAAATTTGTTGTTAAGTTTCATTATCATGTGATTATTTATATGGAATTATTTGATCATCATTTATTGCAGCAATATTAGGCTCAAGTTATTGATTAAATGTAATGTGATTTATTTATTTACCTTGGAATACTATTTATGAATTATTTATTCATATATTTCACTATATTATTACCCTTACTGATCATTTGAGCTCACCCATTTCTTATGTTTCATTTTTCCTTAGGATAAGAGTGTGTATATTGTGATTGATATGCGGGGATACACTAAGGGGAATAATGTGATTCTAAAATAAAATTCTATGTGTATTTTATGTTTTAAAATGTAATGTGAATTTCATGTATTTATCCAGTTTACCAAGACTACTAAACTATAATTTTTATTTGGATGTGATCACTTTTACCTATTTCCAATGTAATAAAGTAACTTCTAACTCTCGACTACTAGAGTCGGGGTCTTCACATGTGTAATTGGATGTTTATATCTGTAGATGTTTTGTATTGATCCTTACACTTTAATATTATTATTAATGGGTATTATAAGTCACATAATTTTATATGTTTATGAAAACCATGATGACATATGTTATAGGAGAGGTAAAATATATTGTATGTGTCATGAGTAATATTTCATTAATGAATAATGCAAGAAAGGATTTTCACCTTATGTACTTTAACGAAAGTTCACATCTTAGGTCCTCTAACAAAAATTATATAGCCTATATAAATACATATACATAGTGATCTATAGGGGATTTTGATTTCTAGAAAGTCAAAGAAAGAGACATTTAGCACATAGGTTGATGGAACCAGCTTGCAACTTTCTTGATTAGAGATATCACGATAAATGGATTATATTATATAGTAGGCATATGTATGATGTATTTTTTCATTTCGGAATTAACTTCTTTCTCTATGGGTTACTTGTAATGTTTCTTGATTATAACCTTGTACTTTAGGATTATTTTCTTAATGCCACTGAGAAATAGGCCAAGAGTTTCACACACTAAGTGTATCAAAAAATTTAGTCAAATGATATATTATTATTTATTATTTGAAAAGTTGAATAAGTATTATTATCACATGTGGTTTAATAATTATTCATGTTTTATCACATATATTACATCTCCATTTATTCTAGAAAATATTATGTGAGCATAATATTTAATAAATATTTATTTATTGTTTAGTGAATATGATATTTTTTTATTTATCGGTGAATAATGTACTAATATTTCATTATTAAATAGATAGTTATTATTAAAGGGATGATAAATACTATGGAGGAATGTCAAACCATGTTTAATGGTTTGGTGAGAAATAATATATATTGAATATTATTTGAATAAATAATATTTAATTTAATTTTCAAGTTTAGTGCATGTCAAGAAATAATAATAATATTATTATTATTATAGACATGGGGTTTCACTGTGATTGAAAAAATAATAAGATTGCATTTTCAATTATTATTTTCTAAACCGAGATGTATATAGAACCCATTATATTATTTTATTAATATAGCCAATTCATTTTTAGTTGTGCTCAATTAGATTCTAAGAGAATATTCTCAAATCTCTAAGGATATCCCTCTCCACGAATTTTATTAGGAATGGAGAGAGATATGCCTCCTCCACCACTCTTAAGTCTATAGATGTCTAATAGAACACTTCATTGAATAAATTCTCAAGGAGATCAAAGGATAACAATACAAGTGTTAATATATGTCATGCTAGCACTTGGAGATTCCTACAACGATGTTCGTAGGCTCGTGGAGCACTTATAGATCACCGTTGGAGGAAATATATTCTTGATTGCTAAAAAAATGAAGGTAAAATATAGAGAAGTTGTCGGATCCATCAATTATGAAAAAATACTTAAAAGGTGATTCTTTAGTAGTTTAAATTTATAATAAATAATATGTGATGATCATATGCTTTGGTTCCGGCATTTTTATATTGTCTATATTCTTTTATTCAATTCCTTTGACCATGAAATTTATCATCATGTAAATCTCAGATAAATCAACAATAATGGAAACAATATGAGTTGGTAATTCCCCATATGCCGCTTCTGTTTCACCTAGAACATATAGGTTTCATACTTTCCAGGCCTAGATAACTACTACTAGTGAGGGTTGCGGTTTACCTAAATTAGTGGTACGTAATTTTTCTTATTGGGTGAGATGGAATACCAAGAATATCATGATGAGCTTATTCATAGTAGGATACAAATAATTTCTTATCAGTGGGCTAGTATGACCCTTGGAGCAGCTGATGCTTTGAGCTTCCAATTTCCTAAAATGTCGGACGAGTATGAGGAAGTACTTTTGAGGGACATTCCCGGTTGAACTCCCATTTAGAGTTTCATTTTTCTAAGACATTAACTAGGGGTGGCATGGTACCTAAGCTAGATATCAGATAACCCTTTATAGATTTAAGAGATAATGGGGCAGTTAGAGGGCCTTTTAGGTATGTTTTTCATCTGACCCAATGTTTTCCCCCAGGCATCTCCATTTTTGTTCATGAAAAAAACCAAATGGGAACTTGGGTATTTTTGTTGAATATCTTCATATGAACAAGGTAATAGTAAATAACATGTACCACTCACTAATTATTTATGAATTATTTGATCATTTTCAAGGAATGAGTTAGTTCTTGAAGATTGATCTTAGGTATGGATACCACTAGTTGAGGTTTTTTGAGGCTGATATTCCAAAGATGGAAATTTGATGTCTCTACAAGAAGTATGAGTTTCTATGGATTCCTATTGGTGTGAAAAATTCTCCATTGTGTTTATATATTTGATGAACTTTATCTTTTAGACATATTTGGACTTATTTTTCATTTTCTTAATTGATAACCAACTCATTTACTCTATGTTAGTGGAGGATAATACAAATCACTTGAGCATGGTCCTTAACATACTTTGGGAGCACCTTAATTATAGTAATCTCTCAAAGTGGTAGTTTTGAATCTATGAGGTTCATCTTTTTGAGAATTTAATTTCAAGTCATAGTTTAATAATGGATTCAATGATTATTGATGCAGTGCTTGCTTGGGTGCCTCCCAATAGCATGATAGAGGTGCATACATTTATTGTCTTTTTGGGGTACTAGAATAAGCTCATGCTTAAATTTTCTATATTATAATCCTCATTGGCTATGCTAAACTAGAAAGGGAATCCATTTACCATGACCAAGTAGTGTCAGTGATACTTTAAGTTGTTGAGGCAGAGGCTGACCAATGCTCTTGTGTTGAGACTACCAAAGGGTGATGTGGAGTATGTAGTATTTTTCGATTCCTATGGATCTAGGAATGATTTCATGTTAATGTGGAGGTAGGAAATGATCATATATGAGTCAAAGAAGTTGAGTCCTCATGAGTAGAAATATGAAACTAAATAACTAGAGTTGGAAGTGGTAGTCTTCGCTCTGAATATGTGGAGGCACTATCTTCAGGGAGAGTGATTTTTTGTCTACTCATACCACCAAAGTCTTAGGTACATCATCACTCAAATAATGAATATAAAAACAAGCACAGGTTGGAGTTCATATGGGACTATGAATTTGAGGTATTATATACTCCTAGACAGGGTAATTTATAGGAATATTCCATTATAATTAAATCATGTTATATCCTAATGATAGAGGTGTCTAATTAATTAGCTTCTTTGTTGCTGACCCCCGTAGGGGAAAGGGGTGTAGCTTTTCTTAATTCTTCTGATGGTGCTGGATCCTCTACTCCTTCAGTGTGTGTGTGTGATACCAAATTGGGAGACATAAACTATGAAGTTCTATGTGACCATATATACACAGTTGATGTAGTAGATAGATTCTCTAAAGGAGGGGATCACGTCATCCTTTTCTAGGGTTAGATTGTGGTTTTGGTTGGGTTGCATGAGGAGGTGAGGATAGAGTTTCAAACATCCCCTGTGGATCTATATATTAGTGTATTATATATGTATAAGGACCTTTATAAGTAGTTTTAGTGTTATAGAATAGGTGGAATGTAGCCGAGTTCATCAAAAAGTGTCTCAAATGTCAGTAAGTGAAGGTCGTTCACAAGGTTCTTCCCAATTTGAGACATCCTCTTGAGATACCAAAGGGAAAAAGGGATGGAATATCCATGGACTTCATGAAGAGGATTTTATGTATAGAGATTCAATGATACCATATTTCAGATAGTTTACTTATAAAATTAGTTCTCTTCATTTCTCTGAGGGAGCAGATTTTGGTGGAGAGTTTGGGAAAATTTTATGTGTGGGAGATCATCCAACTTCATAGGGTACCCTCAAAAAATTTCTCCAACTATGATTCATGGTTTATATCATGGTTGTATAAGTAATTTTAGGAAGAATTTGGGACCCATTTGTGGTTGAGTATATTGTTTCACCCACAAACTAATGAGTAGACCATGTGCATTATCTCGATGATAGAGGATATGCTAATGACTTTTTTTGTACTTTGGCTGGAGATGGTGGGATCACTTTACATTAATAAAGTTTGTATATAAAAATTGTTATCACTATATTGTAAGCATGAAACCTATTATGTCCATGTATAGGATACCCTATTGGCCACCCTTATGCTTGATTGAGATTGGAAAGACGTCTCTTTTTGGGCCAGAGATGATTCCAGAGACGACATAGAAGGTTCAAGAGATCCATGAGTAGATGTGTTTAGATTATTTCCAACATAAGTCATATAGAGGTTGACATCATGATCCTTTAAGGTTAGAGAATGGAGAGCATGTTTCCCTAAGAATATTCCCATGAAGAGTATTATAGATGTTTTTCTGGGTGGAAAGTTATCCTTGAGGTTCATAATGACATTTGAGATCCAAAATAGAGTTAGCAAGGTTGATTACTATATATCCTTTCCACCATAGTTAGAGTGGGTTCCTGATATCTTCTATGTTTTGTAGCTGATGAGATACATGAATGATACTACACATGTTATTGAATAGTTCATGCTACACATCAAGGATGGATCCACCTTCATTGAATACTCAATGGAGATCGAGGATCGGTAAGAGGGGATCCTTTGAGGACAGATCATTATCAATGTTTGTGTGTTGTGGCAGCATGGGATCATGTAGCAGAGCTCCTATGAGTGAGAGAGATAGATGTGGGATCATAATCCCCACATTTTTTAGACCAATTGAGCACATAATTGAAATTATAAAATAATATTAAGTCTATTAATATCATGCATATGTAATTTTAGTTAAATAGTATAACAACTCCCAAACAGACTCTTATATCGGAAATTTGAGACACGGTTGAGTCAAGAATGTAGGGTTTACCCTAGGTGTGACATAAGGTTATTCACCATTGGATTTCCAATTTAGGAAGTCATTAGCAATTCGTTTAATTAAAATAAATAATTAAATTCATTTATTTTATTTAAATTCCCACAACCTAATTACCTCCATAAATACTTAATTATTACAATTCTCTAGGGTTATCCACAAAAACCATAGGAGGATTGAGAGGAACTCTGAGTGTTCTTAATTATTGGATGAGATTAGAGGATGATTGGTGATTGGATCGGGGTGGATTGAGAGGTAATAAATGAAATAGGACTGGACTTTCACTCGTGAATTCATTATTCACCAAAAATCGACCCAAAACAACGTATGACTCTCCAATTATTCTTTTTACCCACATAACTAAAGTGTTAAATCATGTATTTTCATCTTATTTGTTTTTTTGGAATTTAAACATCCTTCACATGATCATTATATATTAATTAATTTTTTAAATTCATTTTATTCTTACTTTTCTAGGATCTCACCCTATATATTACGTATTTAGGATCATTGTCCAGGAACACTTGTGAAATGAAATTTCAATCTTTGTTATTGTGGCTTTCCCCCACCTATTATTTACATTCTTCATCACTGACCAAATGGGTCATGGTTCGACAATGCAGGGGTTCGATGAACAATTATTGAACCCCTAGATTCATGGTGGTTGGGAGAATGATGTACAAATCATTTTTTTAAATTGATCAGGGAATATTTTGATTGATACGTAATGAATATGGGTTCCACTCATGAATATGAATGATGATATACGAACGGGACTCGTGATGGATTTGGTAAGATCATCGAAATTTGATTTACATTCATCATAGGCTGGGAGTAAATCGTTAGAGGGGTTTTCCATATTTCTAGAGTGGTCAAATAGTGGAAATCATAGTGGTGGTACTGGATCTGGAGATGAAAGAAAAATCAGCCATTCATCCCAATAAAAACCCAACTATACATCATGTATTCTGGAAGAACACCTATCATGTAACCCCGCCATCTTCGGTGTTAGGGTTTTGGGTAGAGTTAAGGATCACACACTATGTATCCAAGACCACATGTCGTGTGTCCCTCCTTGGGTTCCCAAGCTATGTCACATATATCACATGCCTAGTACCCCATGGGGGAGAACACACCATGTACTCCATGAGTACATAGCCATACCCAAGGGTACATGGGAACAACCTAGAACCCTAGCACATCCAGGTACATTGGCACAATCCAAAGTACATGGGCACCTTCAGGATAACTTGGGAAAGCCATGGGTGGCTGAGACATGCCATTTTCTACACCTTTCACATCATGTAGTGCTATATGGATTGATAGTCCATGTTTTGGAGAGGACACATCCAGGAGGATAGGAGAGGCCACATGCCATGTGACCCCTTGTACACATAGTTTACATTTCTTAGGGACTTCCACCTTGCATATATATCTCATTTGGACACGGATATTGTCCTATAAGTATCCTATACTAAGTAGTTTTCTACGTAAAACATTGTGGTCACCTTTGTTGTGGCATCTAAGATATGGTGTGATATGTTATGAAAGTGACGATTCTTTAGGAGATGCTATATGATGGTAGTGATCAAAGAAATACCATCATAGAGATTTTAGGGTCAATACTCCCCATTCATATCAGGTTACGGGATCCCATACTCATTTTATAGATAGTGATGGTACTCCCCTACACTAGTTGTGGGTCCTCAATCTAAGGAGAAGCATTCCCCAGTCTTTGACATCTGTTGGGGTGTGGTTCTTCCATGAGAGTTTTGGTTCCCTCTACTGTGGAGCATAGTACCAAGGAGAGTTCCCCTCTACATATATTCTTGTGAGGTGATGTTTGATTTTGGGAATTAGTGATAAACTTTTGGAGATGCGGTCTAACTCATCAACTTTGGATGGTTTGTGAGATAAAGATACGCTTTATTTATCATTTATGTTTATTTATGAGAATATAAATTTGAATATATTGGGTTCTCATTTAACTATTACTTTGGGTTGAGCTGGCTAATTTTTTGTATCTCTCTATCAACCCTATTAATTTTTTGTGGCATCTTACTGGGTATTTTTATTATTACCCCTGAATTGGATTTTCCCACACATTTCATGCCTTATGCAGATGATGGATAGATTGGTAGTTAATTAGGTAGAGATAACGGATACTTGGGTTTATTGACCATGTATGGTGGTTAGGTCTTGGAGATAAAGAGCTATAACCTCTCACCTTTCTTGTTTTTTCCATCTTTTTTAGGTTGAGGCCTATTTTCAAGTTGGGCATGTACCTTTCCCCTTTAAAATTTGATTTTATTCTATCATACTCTGATGCATTACCTAGATATTATTTCATGAATGGTTTACTCATGATTTAAATTTCATTTATTATTCCTTTATATTTTTTCAAGGGAACAACTGACTGTGTGCATAACAGTACATTAGGAAATGGCCTCCCATTTTATATTATGCCTTCTTTGTGCTTATCGTCATCCCTTGAACTATTAGAGGCAGGCTTGGGGTTCTTAAATATTAGTCTCCCACTGGCATGGTGGGCCCAAATCTATCAAGTTATGACAATTTCAACCTACTATCTAGATAAATATCACATTTAATAGTTTTGTAAACAAAACCAACATCCAAAACACAACCACATCATCAAAAGTCAAACGAGTATTTAAACCAAAAATTAGAATGAAACTTAATTCAATTCCAAGCCCTAGAACTATTTAAAATCAAATTAAACCCTAAAAGGTAATGTAATATATATATAATCCCATAAGAGACATTTCAAATCACAAGAATCATTTTAAATGATCCACTTATTCAATTTCACCGGCACTTATTATGCAGTTTAAGCCCATACCAATTGAAAAATCCATTCAAATTCCATTTTGATCCTAATATGAAAAAAATATGATTTAAATCAAAAATAAATCATTTAAAACACTAATTAAATTTATAAAAAGTAATACAAGGGAGTTCTAAATAAACACCTACCTTAAATCAATGGGAATTGAGCTGGAATGAGTCATCGTTAAGCGACAACACACAAACATAGAATAAGATGAACTAAAGAACCAATCGCACACCCTATTATTAAATGAATCAAAAATATATATATCAAACCAAAACCACTAGGGTTTTTATGAATCACAACGGTTATAGGGAGGAATAAATTTAAAGGTAGAAGGTGAAATAAGGGAGTTGGAAGCCTTAACCTGTCAATTCATCCAAAAAACATGAATAAACCATAAATAATTTCAATTTAATTAGGTATATAGAGAGAGGGGAGGTTATGTGATTGGTGCTTTGGAATGGGGGTTCCGCTACAAGGGAAGAGGGGTAGATGGGCTCAAATTAACTAAAAAATAAAATAAAGGAAAACTTGGAATTTCAAAAAAAAATTAAACACTAGGAAAATAGAACAGTTTACCAAATCATGTGGTGAGAACTATAAACCCCAAAATCACCCTAAATAGTTAACCTAGGACCTCACCCAGTCCAACTAGCCATGTTCCTACCATTCTGGATGGTATTTTCTAGTTATCAAACCCGAATGCATGGTTTCTGCATAGTAACTGCTAACTATGTGCAATGCACGCATAGAATAAAAATTATAAAATTTAAAATCCATAATTAAGACTTTTAAATTTTTAATTATCCCAAAATTAATTTCAACTAATATAATAAAGAATAATAAAGTAATAGGTGGTTGTCATAATTAGTGCCTCACTCCTAGAAAGGTGAGACTAAATAGACTAAATGTTACTACCCATGTCAACAAGGTGCATCCATTTCTTTGATGGCCTATCTAATTATAACTCTATAGTTAAACATACTAGACTTCCAGTAGTGTCAGGATGGGTGAGCGCCTGGGAAGTTTCTTAGTGTGTGTGTGTGTGTGAGGTCAAATCACATTGAATGAACATTTGGTGTCCTCTGGGGACAATCATTAGTGTAATAAGTAACCCTAGTGGGTAATATCCTATTGTGTTTTGAGAATAAATATATGGAATTAAAGGAGGCCCATGGGGTTGTATGACTTGTTTCATGGCCGAGGAAGGTTGTTTCATGGCAATTATCATCAGATCCAATACCAAGACGAAAGTGCAAGGACACTGCCTAGGTTTGAGGTGTGGGGTCTACAATAAGCTAAATATTATTTAAAGTGGTGGAGTGTGTAACAATCCTAGAAAGGTAAGAAATAAAAGGCTAAATGTCATTTACCATGCCAACAAGGTGTTCCTTTTTTTAAGAAGCCTTCCTTATTAGAACTCCATAGTTAAGTGTTCTTTACAAGAGTGGTGTTAAGATGGGTGACCTCCTGGGAAGTTTATCATGGTGTGTGTGACTGAAGAAAAAATCACACTTAAAGAACATATGATGTTCTATAGGAATAGCCATTATCCTGATAAGTGACCACAATGGGTAATAGATTTTTGTCTACTAAGAAGGAAACCAATGTATTACTAGATACCCAAGGGGTCATATGTCCATGTTTATGCCTCAGGGAGGTTGGGTCATGTCACACAAACTAAATGGGATGTATTAATTCCCTCATGTCGCTAAATTCATCCAAGACACATATTCAAAGGAAAAAAACACAAAATATTATCATAGATTCCTTTATCTAAGATCAAAATCTCGAAAATGATAACATAAATCCCCCTCCAAATCCACCCAACATACATGATCAGGGCATTTTCTATTAGATTTAGTGACCTAGAACCAAATTTTGTATGTTTTATGATAACTAGTGTACATTGTTTTGAAAATTAATAAAATATTTATCATATCATGATTTTTTTTCTTCAAAACATTATATGTGATAATTTCCTAAGAGTATCCTTCACACTGAAAGGTCATAGGAGTTCCCCACTATGATGAGAATGAAGAACTTAAATGAAATTGTTCTTAAATAGTTATTTTACAAATGATGAAATCATTTGAGGGAAGAAATGGTATAGGATATCATGGGTGGAGACTTATAGGACTTTTAGGCACCTACTCATGGTGTATTCCCTCAGTAATTTCTAGGGTAGGAGATTATAATAATGAGACCCACTAGTAGAAAATCCACATTTATATGTATCATTGGATTTTCCTACCTATGGATAGGTGTATTGGTCCTTAGAGTTTAATATTATTATTAATTGATATTATGAGTTGTTTACTTTAATGTATTAAAGAAAATTGTAACGATATATGTTCACTATGTAGTAGGATATATTAGTTTCATCATGAGAAATATTTCATTAGTGAATAATGTGAGAGAGGATTTGCCCCTTATTTAATATAAATTGATATCTCGGGCTATTTTATGGAAATGATATCGCCAAAATAAAACAATTTCCATGGTGCTATATAGGCAAATTCAATTTCCAAAAAATTCAAATAAATTGGCATCAAGAACATGGGTTTATGGCACCAACATGCAACCTTCTTGACTGGAGATATCATAATAAAGGGATTATATTAAATAGTAATAATTCATATGTGGTTTTATATCATTGTGAAACTCGATTATTTCTCTATGGATTCCTTATTGTGTTTCTAGATGCAAACCATGGACTTCGGGCTACATCACCTAATGTCAAAGAGAGAGAGGGCTAGAGGGTCACATACTAAGTGTATCCAGAAACTTAGTTAAATAATATTATTACTTATTATTTAGTAAGTTAGATTAATAATATTTTTATACATTATTTAATAATCATTCTTTTTTTCTTATTCATATATATTTCGTCACTGGTTATTCGAGTGAATATTTTTTAAGCAGGTTATTTAATAAATATTTATTTTTCAGTTAGTGAATATAATATTTATTTCTTTATTGGTGAATAAGTAATTGATATTTATTTATTAATTAAATATTCATTATTCAAGGTCTGATAAATATTTTTAAGGAATAGTTGACCAAGTTTAATGGTTCGGTAGTAAATAAAATATATATTGAATATTATTTGAATAAATGATATTTAATTTAATTCACGATCTTTGTTAATGTCAAGAAATAATATTATTATTAATATTTTTATAGACATGGAGTTCTTAAAGGAATCATAAAAATATAAGGATTCATGTGAAATTGTTATTTTCTAATCCTATAGTTATATAAACCCATTTATATTATTTTGTAAAGGGGATATTTACATTTCATTTGTTACACACAGTGAAATTCATAGATAATTCTCTCAATGCCCAAGAGAGATCCACCTCTAGGACCACTCTCAATAAAAAAGAGTATTCCTTCATCACTTCTCTCAATTAAAAAGGGATAGAAGATAACCCTTCGCTGAAGAGATTATCAGGGTGGTTAAATAAAAATGACGAAAGCATTAGGATATACTTTGATATCACATTTATATTCATTATGTGATGTTTAGAGGTTCATTAAGCATGTGTGGATCATCTCTGGAGAGAATCTAATCTTTATTCCAACAATGAAATGATGGTACAGTGTCAAGAAATTTTCAGATTAATCAAAAAATAAAGAATTCATCTCAAGGTAATTCTTTAATTATTTAAATTAATTATAAATAATATGTGATGATTCTGTTTTGGGGTTTTAGTGTTTAATCGTAAATTAATCTATGATTCAATTCTTTTATTTATGGAATTTGTCTTCGATGTGTATCCTAGATTGATCATCAATTGAGAAAAAAATCATAGATGGGAATCACCCATTTGGTTCTTTCAATACTCCTAGAATCTTCAATTTTTATTAGAGTGGTCAAAATATTATTTTCCATTATTTAAATATTGTCGATTAATTTATGCATTTATCATTATTTTTCAATTATTTTTAAATTTTTTTAAACAAAACTCGATATCTACACTTCATATTAGTTTTCCCAAAAATATAATCAAAATAAATTAATTTTATGAATGAAATAAATTAGAAGAACTCATTTAAAGGTGACAGGTATTCTGAATAGATAACACAAGAATACACTCTATGTAGCCCATTGGTACATGTCATGTACTTATATTTAATTCATCATGAATTAGTTCATAATTAATTTGAGTCATGTTCATTTATTATATGCAGGGTATTTAAATACACATTGTGTGTTGACTAAGCCTGGATAGAGCACATTCATCTAGAATACATAGTGTTTAGCAACCATACACGACATGTACTCCATTAGGCAAAGATGTTCCATGTATTCTCTTACACAACCCACAAGACTGGTGATCGTGTAACTCAGAGACAACAATCGTTTTAACCTATATACATGTCATGTACTCCATTATTTTTAGTGGAACAACTACCCACTGAGTCCCAAGGTGTGTTTAATGGATAGAGAGTGAGAAATATATGTCTCATGTAGTTGGATTATACTTGTCATGTATATTACCAAATTATGAAAAATTAAAAAATTAATTTATTCTACTACTAAACCTTATCTACATGTGTTTTGTGTGTTATTTATTTGACTATATACAATCTATGTGATGGGTTTTCTATATATTAAATGTCTAATTAATTTTTGTATAATGTTTATAATTTCTTATCATGTATAATTAATAATATATTAAGTACTATACATGCAATCAAACTTAAGATACTATTTAAATACCATGATTTATGTGTGTCATCTATTTGACTTTATACACACCATGAAATTACTTGATATGTAATTTATGAAACATGATTCATGAGTAAACTATATATGAATCAAATATATGTTTGGTAGTTTGGATGGGTACACATCATGTTTCCACTGAGGTACAAGTTTTGTATATAATTAATTTTAAATAAATTGATTTAGTTTTTTTAAAATTATGAATGAGAATCTCAAGAATGTTATGGTGAGAATAAAGATTAAATAAGTTATTAATTAAATAAAATAAATACCTAATTAGATATTGATTTATCATAAATAATAATTATAATAATTTAATTCTATTTTTTATTAAATGATTAATTCATTGAATGTATGCGTATAATCATGATCATAAAACAGACCTTTTTATGTGATGGTTTCCATTTAATTTATTATTAAAGAAGATTGATGGAATGTGTGTCATGCATCCTCTAATTATGTAAGTTCATGTGAGTCCATGATAAATTTTATGTAAACCCCTTAACCAATCCTTTGGTTCCCCTCTGTTGAGAGTGATTAAAAACATATTTAATGGATGGAGTTCCCAATATAGTGGGGGATTTTCAGGTTTAGATCCAATTCAAAATAAATCCAAGAGATATGTATAGGTGTCCATGTGAAAAAATATCAACACAAACAATAAAATGGTTCAAGGAGTTTTCCCCTAGGACGATAGTTAGTTTATCATCATCTAGATAAAATAAAAATAAGTAAAAACTCATGATCATTCCACTTTATTATTTTATTTTTTTCAAATAATATGGTTATTTCATTATATATTTTTTCTATGATCACATTTATTAATGAGTTAATGAGAGTGTAGGATATAACAAAAATAAATGGGATTGTGCATGAATTCTATCTAATACATGGTTAATTACATAATTAAATCCACCTAACATTAAGAAGAATGTAATAAATATAAAATGGTAAATTAATCATAAAGATAAAATTACTCAATTACACATGTTAAATCAGTATATCCTTCCACTACTTATGTTAAAATCAAACCATAGGTCAAAGATCTTGACCAACCGAAGTTGAGGTTCTTTCAATTATCAATGATATTTAACTTGAATTTTTGGGTTGAATTGACTTACTTCCCATCAAGGGTTAACTTATAAAGTAGTACATTGTGTAACTAAGATGAAAAGGTTAAGGAAATCCAATTTTGGTATTTTAGGATTGGGGAACCCACTCAATAGATCAAGGAATGATGAGTTAATGTAGTTAGTATTTTAATTCCTACCTAAAAAACTTCAAATAATTTTTCTATCCAAAGTATGGATTATGAGAAATGGAATATAGGTCATTGACCCAATAATTTTGGAGCAATGAGTTATTTTGAATCCAATGGTGAGGGATAGTGAGTTTTGATAAAATAGTGGGAGATTAATAAAGGTAATATTTGTTTATTTACCAACTTTTATCAGATAAAGTACTAAAATTACACTCTTTTTATTTATTAAAACTATAATAAATATGAATTTAAATATCCCAAAGTGATCCACAACATATAAGTATAACCTTATCATGGGAACTAATTTCCAATAGTGTAAAATACTCTTACGTATTATTCTATCCCATAAAATGAAATTTTGGGTGTCAGAAGAACCTATTCCTAGTACACCAGGTAAAGGGGATAGTGAGGAAGAGTTATCTATTTATGAGAAATATTTATATCATTCCATATATTTACAATGTTACATGTTCTCATTTATGACCAATTAGCTTCTAAAGAAACATGAGGAAATGAATGGGTATAGCAGGATATCTCACCTTCTGGGTCTCTTTTAAGAGATTGAGATACAAGAATGAAATAATATATACAATTAGTTTCTTACTTGAAAAATTGGAGTTAATTCTAGGTGGGCCTTTTATTATAATTCTTATTGGCTACATTGAATTCTAAGACATCGTGGGGATTAAATTTTTAGATGAGTTGAACACAAATCTCATCACTACCCAAGTCCTTCTCCAATTTTATTATTAAATGAAACATCAAAAATAATGATAAGATATGTATGGAACTTCTTTCTATGATTCACTATGTGGAAAAGGACATGGGGTGTGGAAAACCCATGGTCTATATGGTGAATAAAAAAAGAAAGAAAAGGGAAAAGGGTCCCAGGACTCATAAAAGTCTAAATCTCCCAAACACTATACTTCCACAAAGATAAAGATATAGATGTAGGGAAATGAAATGGAATAAGTATGATTTAGAAGTGGAATGAAAGGCCACTAGAAGAGGAAACGCAGGCAGAAAAAAGGGGAAGCTAATGGTGTTTTCATTATCACATATTATCATTAAATATATACACATTGGGTATTAGATATAGCTTATGGTGTTCACATCTATAAGAAAATATAGAAACCAAGTAGATTTCAAAATATTTCTAGAGAAGAGTAATTTTTATAAGATATAAATGGTTTGAGGCAGGATACTCTAACCATTGAAGACTAACATATTTCATTACTGATGGGAATGATAATGGTTTCAAGGGATTGTTATTATATACCTAAAGTTACCAAAAACATTATTTTCAAATCTCCTAAGATATATATTATTTTTATTATTTTTGAAAATAATAGTTTTTTCTTTTATAAAGATATTATATGTTATAGTATGGATCAATAAAATAACATTATTTATGTATTAAACATGGAAAACCAAGTATTGGAAATTAATAATGAATCTTGTTTTCCTAACTCATATAACACCTAGCTGTGGAATCATCATCTTGGGCGTGTAAACAAGGAGTATTTGAAATGGATCAATTAAGATGATTATTTAGGATTTTTTGAGCTAAAACCACTTGAAATATGTCAAAATTATTTATAATGAAAAATAACCAACCAACATTTGGTGGATAGGGTGAAAGGGACACATGGATTCTTTGATTAGTACACACTGATGTGTGTAGACCATTTCTAGTAGAATCTAGAGGTGAGTATTCTTACTTCATAACATTTACTGATGACTTGAGTAGATATGGATATATATACTTGACGAAGTATAATTCCAATTCATTTCCAAAATAAAAATAATTCAAAAATTAAGTAGATAATCAACTTGGAAATAAGATAAAGAGTCATTGATTGGATCAAGGAGGTGAATATCTTAACCAAGAGTTTATAAACTTTTAATAGGAGTTTTGGATTCTTTCTCAACTCACTCAACCTTACACACAATAATGTAATGGTGTTAGTAAAATGAGGAACTGTACCTTTCTTGACATAGTAAGTTCGACGATGAGTCGTGTAGATATTCCATTATACTTTAGGGGATATGCATTTCAATTTGTAGCATAAAATTAAATTTAATACCAATTAATGTGGAAAGTAGTAATACCTTCAAGTTATGGAGTGGAAATAATCCCTTTTTCACATACACATGTATAGTGTAGTGAGGAACTTGTTAAGGCCATCTCAGGCAACAAACTTGAACCCTAGTGAATAAAGAGTGTCATTATAGGGTATGATAAAGAGAAAAAGGATACTATCTGTACAAACTCTTAGACAAGAAAGTTATTATCCCAAAAAGAATCCATCATTCTTAAAAGGGATCACATTCTCAAGAAGGATAGTGGGAGAAAAATTGACTTTGATGAATTTTATGCTCATGATACACAAGATTGTAGGAGGAATCGATTTCACAGGTCCCAATGGAATAATTAGTTCCTAAAAACAAGTACTGTATATGATCACCTTATAGGTAATAGAATCAGAGTGATATGGTTTTATAGTCACTGGAAATGGTCACTTCTTATTTGTTAAAAATAATGAACCTTTATCCAATAAATTGGTATTATAGTGCTCAAAATATTCAAGATGATAAGAAACCATTAATTATGAAAGTGACTCAATGTATCAGATCCGTGTTTGTGTTCTAGTCGATCCACTAGTTGATATAAATCATGTTGTGTGAAAATGGGTATTCAAGAAAAAACTGGATATGGAGGGTAAATTAGGTACCTATAAAGCAAGGCTAGTGGATAAAGGTTTTAAAACACATGAAGTAGTTGACTATGAAAAAAACATTTCTCTAGTTTCAATGTTTAAATCCATCATATTTATAATTTTTATAATATCTTACCATGAAAATGAAATTAAGAACATGTATATAAAAATTGATTTTCTTAATGGGAACCTTTAGAAATATGTATATATGAAATAACTAGAAGGGTTTCTGACTCCAGGTCATGCCAAAATGATATGAAAGTTGTAAACATTCATTTATGGATTGAAGAAAGCATCAAGGTCATGGAACATTTTGTTTGATAAAGATAAAAAATAATTTTGTTTAATTAAGAATGAATGTGAGCCATCTGTTTACAAGTGTTCTGGTAGGAATGCAGTAGTTATCCTAGTAGTGTATTTTAATGATATATTACTTACTATAAATGAAATCCTAGTCTTACAGTTTATTAAGGACTTGTTAAAAAAGTGTTTCTCTATGAAGTAATTAGCTGAAGTAGCCTATATTCTAGGGATCATGGTCAGTTTTGATCGATCTAGGAGGTTACTCGGACTATGTCAAGGTATATACATAGACCAGATACTAAAGAGATTTAGTATAAAACAATCTATGAGGATATTGGTTCAGTTGTCACATGATATAAATATTTCCTAGAAAATGTGTCCTCATACATATTAGTATATTAAAAGAAAAAGTAAGATATCATATGATTTAGTGATAGGATCAATCATCTAAGAAAATTTATATACTAGACATGATGTTTCCTATACATAGAACATGGTTGGAATATATCAATCTAATATATGAGAATATCATTGGCCTATTAAAAAGATTATCCTTTAGTATTTGAGATTAATTGAGAAAATTTTCTTGGTATATGGAGGATACAAGAAGTTAATCATCAAGGGTTAGTAATGCTAGTTTTAAAATAGATCATAATGATCTGAAGTCATAGTTAGGATATTTTTCCAATCTTAATAGAGGTGATATGGTCTGAAAGAGTTCAAAACATCTAGTTTTCACCAATTATATAATGGATTCCAAGTATATAGTATCTTCTGATGTATCCAAAGAAATATTTTGGATATGATACTTTTTCCATGATCTTGATGTGGTACCTATAAGTAAATACCCAACCACATTATATTTTTGATAATATTATTGTGGTAGATCTTGAAAATGAGATTAGGTCACACCAATGGAAAAAGAATATACACTGAAAGACTCACCACTTGAAGGATTTTTATCAAAGGGGTGAAGTTAGAGTAAGCATTGTTTCCATGGAAGAAAATATTGGGGACCCCATGATAAAATAATAATCTCAGCAAAAACATGAGTATCATATATAGATATATTACTAAATATTGTTAGTAGTTGGATCTAGTACAAGTAGGATTATGTTAGATTTTGTGCCCTTAAACCAAATTCTATGTACTTTATGATTACTTGTATTCATTTTTTTTAATATTAATAAATTATTTATCAAATCATTATTATCCTTATATGTGGCACAGTTTGTGATAATTTCCTAAGAGTGGTTGTTTCACTGAAAGGTCATAGAAGTTCCCTGTTATGATGAGAACTGAGAAGTTTCATGAAGGTATTCTTAAATATATATACTATAGTTAAATTAAATATTTTATGGGACACAAAATATATAGGATATCATGGGTGGAGACTCATAAGAATATGAGGCGTCTTCTCACAGTGTACAAGATTGGTGATTTCCAGTGTAGGAGATTATGTTAACGAGACCTACAGGTAGAAAATTCACATTTATATGTGTCATTGGATATTCCTATATAGGAAAATTTACCATGTCCATTCAACTTTAATATTATTTATTAATGGATGAAATATGATGTGTACTATTATGTATTTATGAAAACCATGATGAAATATGTTCACTTTGAAGTATGATACATTCGGTGCATCATGAGTAATTTTTCATAAATGAATAACGTGATAATGGATTTTTCCATTATTTAATGGAAGTTGATATATCATAACCTTTGATGAAAATGATAGAGACTAAATAAATCCATGTTCATGGTGTTCTATAGGTAAGTTCAATTTTCAAAAATTCAAAGAAAGTTACATCAAGTTCATGGGTTGATGGCACCAGCAAGCAACTTTCTTGATTAGATATATCATGATAAATAGAAAATATTACACAGTAATCATCTGTACGTGGTTTTATGCCATTACAGAAATGACTTATATAACTGTGTGCTCCTTGGAATATTGTAAGATGTTATCCATGGATTTTGGGCTACTTCACCTAATGCCACTGAGAAAGAGACCTAACGGGTCACACACTGAGTGTATCCAGAACCTAAGTTAAATAACATTATTTTTAATTATTTAACAAGTATAATAAATATTATTCATTCATGTGGTTTGATAATTATTCATGTTTTCTTGATCATATATATTATTTCATACTTTATTTAAGATAATATATTGTTAACAGATTATTTAATAAATATTTAATTTCTATTCATAGAATATAATATTTATTTATTTATTGGAGATAAATGAAGTGATATTTATTTATTAAATAAGTAGTCATTATTTAAGGTCTGATCAATATTGTGGAGGAATGGTGGACCAAGTTTAATATTCTGGTGCGAAGTAATAAATATATTGAATATTATTTTCATAAATAAAATTTAATTTAATTCACTATATTTATTTTAGGTTAAAAAATATTGTTATTATTATATACAAGGGGTTTTGTAGGGATTAAAAAAAGATAAGGTCACATGTGTAATTATTATTTTCTAACCCTAGTGGTATATAAACCCAATTATATTAATTATTAAAGTGATTTTTCCATTTCATTTTTTCCCAGCAACATCCAGATAAAATTATCTCAAATCCCCTATAGATATTACTCTTTAACAACACTCCCAAAAAGGGAGTGATCCTACTCCACCACCACTCTCAATTATAGAGAGATCTAAGAGAACCCTTCCTTGAATAGATTCTCAGAGTGATAAAAGATGAAAGATGTAAGCTTTATAATCTACAGTTCTTATACCCAAAGATTCCTATAGATAAATTAAATGGTTTGTGGAGTTCACTTGGATCACCTATAGATAGAATCTACTCTTGGTTCCTATGAAGTTATGTTTATACAACATAGATATGTTTTCAGACTCATCAATGAAGAAAGAATTAATCATAATGTAATTCTTAAATTCATTAAATTAATTAAAAATATTATTCATTGATCCTATATTTTGGTTCTATAATTAAATATTAAATTAATTTTTTATTCAATTATATTGGTCACAGAATTTATCTTTGATCTATATCTAGTATTAATCATCGATTATGATAAAAACCATGTTTTTAATTACCCATAATGTACTTCCTCTATGCCTAGAACCCTAATGCATACAAATGTGTATCCCTTTAATCACGTATTCCATTTATAAAATGTATCTTCCATTTGTCATCCCTAAAAAATAGGGACCCTATAATATTAAAAATCATATACTCTATTTATTGTTAGGGCCTTAGAAGTACAGTTAAGAGAATTCTTCCAAATAAAAGATGGATTTATTCTCCACCCAATGACCTATTCTCTCAATGGCCCTCCTACTAAGTGTAATCCCCAACATCATCAAAGAAACATATTCAAATGAATGAAATCAAAAAGATGTTCATGGATTCCTTTCTCCAAGATAAGAATCCTGAAATTCAAACTTAAATACTCCTCTAAAACCACCCAATATACGTGATTAGGTCATAAATACCCACATGCATCCCTTAGATCATGTATTCCCATTTTAAAACGCATATCTCACATATACTCCCTAACTAATGGGGCCCCTATAGGATTCTTAATCATATACATCCTTGATAATGAGTGCCTTAAATATAAATATAGAGGTGTTAACTTTTCCAGCTCAATTACGTATTTATTCTCCCCCCAATGACCCATGTTCCCAATGGGCCTAATATTAACCATAATCCCCAGGTCTTCATACCTTCACCTAAGATGATAATTAGTTTATGTATTCAAGGAAATATTTATTTTCATAATCCCATATCAGAACTCCATTATGATAAATTTTGTAACAAGGATGTCCATATATCACAACATTAAATTGTGTGGCCAACTTACTTATCACATGACATTAAACTGCATGGTATGATCCTATAAAATGACCACAAATTGTGCACCTCAAACTATGTGAGATATGATTCCTATCAAACAGGATACATGGGATGCCTCCTGTAGGTTCAAACCTAAAAACTTCAACACTCCATTATCTATCTTCATGGTGATATATTCCTTATAAAGCTACTTTCATCCTTCAAGGTCTAGCTATATTCCTCATGAGTTCAGTTGTTCCATTTTCCAGTGCTATATTCTCTAGAAACTCTCTTCATTAGTCCATATTCATAGTTAAATAATTCTCCCACCTGAAGGGAAAGATTCCCTATGATTACATCCAAATTTTCTTCATTATACACTATTCAAGATGAAACCATATTCTTCTTGGTGGGACGCACTCCCTCTAACCAAACTATCCAATATCTCATAGATCCATACTCCTTGTGTAACCAAGAAATTATCATTGAGATATATTCCTTTTGAGGTTAACCAAAAAGTTTCATTCATTTATAAGTCCCCCACAATTCATTGTTAGGAACCTTTTACCTAGAAGTCCACTTTTTAGGACATTAAACTAGTTGGAATCAGTCCTTATCACATTAAATTAAAAGGCATGATGTTCCCTATTAATTTGAACCAAAATACATGTTATATGATTCCATTTACATGGATGCATATGAAACCCCCTCCATGGGATTTATTCTAACATCACAACCACCACCACCACCAACCTATATGGAAATAAACTCTATAGAACTCATCTATGTTGGATTAATAAAATAGAATGTCACGACCCGCCCTCGGGGTCCGTGCCGTGACTACCCCAAGCCCGCCTTCCATAGGCCAGGGGCTGGCGACTAGCACCAAGGCATAAATCCCGGTAAAAAGGGAAGGCATTGCCTTTGTAAAGTAAACAAACACCACAGAGTAAGCAAGCGGAAGTAAACACTAAACAAAAGCAGAGTACAACTGAAAGTGCGGAAAAGTAAATGGGCCAGTATACAAACCCAAACTGAAAGTAAAGTACAACTCGAAAGGGAAAACAGCAACTAAAAAGTAAAAGCCGCTACACCGAGCTATCCACTGGAAATCCCACTTGAAGGGTGGGTACAGATAGATCCTCTGCTCCACGGGTCCCGCCGTCCGCTCCGTGCACGTCCCGCCCAGTGGTCCACCTCCGGGTACCGTCCCGCTCTGCAAGCCTCAGCTAAGGTCAACGCTGTCCGTCGTCTGCAACCAACACAACGTAGTGCGGGCAAAGCCCGTGCAGGGGTGAGTATAAGCTACTCAGTAGGGACCCCGAGACCCCTGAAGGTCTCTCAAATCCACAAAGGATAAACCAAGAAGAAAGGTACAATCACGAAGTAACAACCGACACTGCTTAGGTATATGCCCATACATATACCTAAGTCATCAATTTCAAATACGCTCCAACCTCCGAGTCCAAGTACAACTCAGTCCACACAGGAAAGTAACGTATTCCACACAGGAAAGTAAAACGTAATCCACACAGGATTGCACAACACAATCCACACAGGAAAGCAACAGGATTCAGCTCACACAGGTATACTTCTTCAAAGGACGATAAAGATGATCTCTGATCCATCTAAGTCGTCAGACCCACGAAGGATCGATAGGAAACTAACCCCCGCAAAGACCCACACAGGATCGGGCCCACACAGGACCTGTAGGCGCTGGTTCACACAGGACCGCTGAGCGCAAGGACCCACACAGGATCGGACACACACAGGATCGGGCCCACACAGGACCTATAGCACTGACCCACGTAGGATCACTGAGTGCTGTAGTCGTCGTCGTCGAATCCACATAGGATCTCTGTACTGTCGTCATCGCAGTCACAGTAGCAGTAGTAGCAGTAGCAGTCACAGTAACCGTCGCAGCCAGCACTGGGGTTCCCGCACACAGCAAGCTCGTTCGGAGGGTCCGCTCCGCGAGCTGAGAGACTGATACATCAACTGTCACAAAGTCCAGAGTTGATGTATCCAAAAGTTCCGTATCGTCAACAGGAACTCAACGCAACAGACGGTGCGTCGATCGGACGCCCGGTCTGAGAGTTATTGGCATTTTCGTCCCCGGGGCCCGGTTGGTTTTTAAGGAAAAACCAACCCGACCGTACTCCACCTGCGTCCAAACCTCGGGCGGAGTATGCCAAAAGATCCGTCTCACTAAGAGGAACACAACACAGCTGACGACACGTCAATCGGACGTCCGTAGCACAAGATATGAGTGTTTCCGCTCCGAAGGCCCGGTTGGTTTCGTGAACGAACCAACCCGTCCGAACACAAAGTAATCCGAAGCCTTGAGTGCGATATACCGAAACGACCGCCTCGATCCAAGGATCGCGTTGCCGCAGACGGTTCGTCGATCGGAGGTCTGTGGCTCAAGTTATGGCCAAAAGACAAAATCTGATCCGAAACGGGGGGTCCGGGTCCAGGCCGACCCGGCCCGACCCCCCCCCCCCCCCCCTGGGTCGGCCCGAACCGGGTCGACCCGACCCGGGTCCAACCCGGCCCGGCCGGCCAGCCGGCCGGCAGCGCGGGGGGAATCAATCCCCCGCTGATTGAAGAGGCGGCGCGGCTTTTTAGCCACGCCTGTTTGTAAACCCCCCCCCCCCCCCCAACGTGGGGGGCTTGATTGGCATGAAACGGGGGGGCCTCCTTCCCCCCACAAGGAAACCGCCCCCCTCATAAAGGGGGGGGGTTTTGTGAGCTGGCCGGGGGATTAATTTCCCCCGGTTTATTGCCATCCGGCCAGCCAGCTGGCTGGCCGGTTTTCTCCAACGGGACCGGAAAATCCGGTCCCCTCTTCGGCTTCCGACACCGGCGGCCCAGCCGCCGGTCTTCTCATCCCACCGCGGCCCGGAATCGGCCGCGGTGTTCGTCGTCCGGCGCGGTGCGACGACACCACGCCCCTCCAACGTGCATTCGTTTCCCCTTGACGTGGCGCGACGGCGTCGCGTTCTTGATGATTCTTCCACGGCGCGGCGCGACGGCGCCGCGCAATATAAACGCACGATTAACCGCGTGGTGCGACGGCACCACGCCACCTTGTTTCCACCCGCAAAGCAATTCAACAAGAACGATGGAGGGGGTTCGGCCGTGTTCATGCGGTCCGGCCCCCTCACGTTAAACAATAACACAACTTAAAAATCCTTACGTTAATCATGCATGAACCACGAACAAGGATAATTAAATAACCAAAAATACAACAACCCCTACCTTGGTATAAGGTTCGAAGATTTGTCAACGTTCCGCGGAAGACGACGTCGCGGAGGTCGGGCATCACGGTAGTCGTTCATCAAATCCGATGACGAAGAGGTGCGTCCGAAGAAGTACGTCGTTGACGAATCTTCGTATGCCGACGAAGGATGTCCGAGGAAGAAGTGGCGTTCCCTTTCCTTGACACGGTAGACGAAGAAGGGAGGAGCGGCGTTCTTCGTCGGATCTTGAGCGTTCTTCGTCGGAACTTGAGCGTTCTTCGTCAAAGCTTGAAGAAGGAAGAAAATCTCTCAACCTCTTTTACATTCATAACAATCCAGACTTATATACCTTGATCTTTTACATTCATAACAAGTAACTTCATAGTCTTTCTTGTCCTTTCTGTATTTCTTCATAAATCTATACTGAAAATATTTCTTCCCAACTATCTGGTTCATCCTTCGAGCAAGACTAGCTAGATCATTCTCATAATGTTCACATTCACTAGATTCAGATAAAAGAGTGAATTTCTTTGATTTGGACCTAGTAACCCTTTCAGGAGTCTTGACTTTAGTAGTAGAAAATGATACAGTTCCAATTCCATTCTTCTTATTATTCAAATCATCGTATCTTTTCATTCATGTCTCATGTTAAAGAAGAGTTCAAAAATGATCATCAAGAGTAATCTGAGATACTTTCTTGTTCTCATCAATATTTGTTCTCTTAGATTCCTACTCATTTGGCATGATATCTATAATATTGTCCATGAGTGCCTCATCATCTAAACCTTTCTCACCCATGGATTGTAAGCTGTTAACAATAGTCATAAATCTTTATTTTACCTTGCATATTGGTTCTTCATAATGGAATATAAATCCACGATATTCTACTCTAATAATAGCTCTTATAGTTTCTATTACCTTGGATTTACCAAAATGAGTAACCTCCAATTTCCTCCAAATACAATTTTTAGCTTCAGAAGAAGAAATCTCACTATATATATTCATGGTCATGGATCACAACAAAGTATTTCATACCTTGTAGTTTATGTCATGAACCCCTCCCCACAAATTGTACCCCTCATGGGCCGACAATGTGAGAAGAGAGATAATGACCCCCGAGTCTCGCCTCCAGTAGGCCCCAGGTTGGAAACTAGCACTGAGGGTATAATAAACACACAAATGGGAGGCATTACCCTCTAAGAGAACACATGAGAAAGAGAGAGATAAGATAGACACCAACCAACTCCAACTCAGAACTGAAATATAAAATAAACCCAAGTACATATATGAAATTCCATGAATAAGTACTAAAACTGGAAGGGGAAAACTACAAGTACCCAAAAGAAAGGAAAAACAGCAGTGACCACAAGCCCGAACAGCTCCTGCAACCACAAGCTAGTAGTAACCAGCTTGATCTCCAAACTGCTCCAAGTGACCTGAAAAATAGTTTATATATACGTAGGGTGAGTATTACAGTATACTCAGTAGGATCCTCTCTGAAGACTCTCATGAAAAAGTAAAGAAATCATGCTAAAGCCTAGTGAACAACAAGTGAAACTAACTCATCACCTAAACAGGTATACTAAGTTCCCAACCTCACCATGGATAATATCACCAAGTAATTCATACAAGGATATAGAATATAGTAAAGAATATCAAGGGTACCCCACTAATACTTCCCCACTAGTTTTCCTCTTTTCCCCAACAACATGTGTCTTGTGCATATCTCTCCAAAGGCTTTCTCGTATACACCTGGGCTAAGCTCCACAATCTTCACCATGTGCACCACAAAGGCTTGCCCGCAGACACCTGGGCTAAGCACCACACCATCCTCACAACCAAAAGTAACCAGGTAGTTTCAAGGAGCCACCATAGCCCACATAATGTGTATCATACGTCGGGTATTATACCTCAAGCCATTACAGACCACACACCGAGTAGAGATCCTCAAGCCATCACAGCCTATACATGTTACACCTATAGTAGTCCATAGGATAATATATCTAGAATATATGTGTGTGAAATAACCACAAGCCATTATAGCCCTATACACAAATATATGGGGAAACTAACCGTTGTGCATGTTGGCACATGTATCTACCAAGAGAAGAGAGCGGGGCCAAAGGGGGTAGTCAGCCATTCGTCCTCCCACCAGAATGTTGGGGAAAACACCCCCCCCCCTCGGGCTCAGAATCCCTGGGGTGTCAGTTGCCCTTACTGACAGGGTGGAGTAGTGTATAGAAACACAAAAAGTACAGAATATATTATTTCTCACAACCACACTATGGGCATTACCTAGTTTTAGACGCAACTGCAGCTAACGTCTCTCAGACTCTAGGCTGCTACATCTAAGACTAGGTATCCTATAAGAACAGAACCATTTTAAGAGCTTTATTAGATTAATTCATTCCATTTTTATCAGTTTCACTGTACGTTAATTAATTCTTTAAACATTAATTAACTATGAACAATTTAACATTAAACTTCATTAGCATCACACCCAAAGTCAACTGCTCCTTTTAAGATTCAATATCACCTTTAAATTACAACATCTCCATCCCTGTGTATTATCACCATTTAATCAATCTTTCATTACAGAAATTACTTTCCCATATTCCCAGTAATTCTAGAAAATCAACCTATGCTACTAAACACAAGGGGGATCAACACAGTGAGTAAATATATTACATGTCGAGTCATTTCCACCTATGGTAAGAGCGTAGACCCATCCTCCCTCGAGAGGCTAAACATGGAAAGCACATGGCATACCCCGTGTGTCTTCGCCTCCTTCGAAAGGGGAGTAAGCAAGACCAGCTTCCTTGAGCAGTGGGTAAAAGTAAAGAAGATAAAAATCCAAACAAAACCACCAACATCCAGCCATCACATCCATCTCATACAATCATCCTTTGTTTCCTCCCCGACACCCACAGGCATAAACTGATGCATCTTGACACTCTAGGAATCATCTGCTACCACAACCACAAGGCCTCCCTGCCTCCACGTATCACAACACCCCTCCAGGGTCACATCACATCACAAGTAGTAGGAAATCAAACATCACATCATATGGGCTCTTCGCCCTTTAACAAGGCATCCATCCTTCACACAAAATGAGCACTCATGGCTCTAAATCACAAGGCACTCGGCTTTACAAACAAGAGGGTAACTAAGAACCCTACCGAGTGTTAACTTTTATCAACCAACCATTTCTTTAATCCCTCTTTAATTAATAGATTCAATTTGTAGGTTCCAATTCCTAGAAACCTAATCAGTAAGCTATCACAAAAGATTTAACATGCTTATTATGCCAATCTGATTAACATCAAATTAGAACAACTACAACAATGTCAACAACTAGATTCATTTACATGCCTCTTTATCTTTAGCCAATTAATTATCAATTAATTCCAGCTTTACGTTCTTTATCAATTTCCATCAAGAACAAATAGCTAAGAAAATCAAGCATAGATATCACACTATCTAGAAAAACACGAGGCAATAACATATGAGTGATAACAATTTCTTTATCCAGTTCAAATATTTAATTAGGTAAATTTCATTGTGATCCAAAGGGCTAAATCATGCTAACTCTACGATTGCACATAAACAATTAGAGAAGCCACGAATCCCCTACCTTGAAGAGTTCTTAACATTATTTATCCACACAACGGATCACGATCCTCCTCTCGCGACAATTGCATCCACAAGAGGATGCCATGGTACGTCCGCACCAACCAAACCCCAAGAAAACCCCATTAGAAGCAAGGATATTACATGCCAATATGGAAAGGAGAACAAGAGAAGATGAACCCCAAAAGGAAGACGATACAACATACCTTATATCGAAGATTGATCGATACATCTTGGTTGCATCAAAATAGAGCAGAACCAATCCTAGGAGTAAAGTTTGATTGTGAAACTCCTATGGGAAGGATTGAAAGGTTCTAGAGTCTCATATCTGATAACCAAGAGGAAGAAAAAGGGAGGATGATATCTTGTCCCTTTTGAAGATTTAATGAGGTGACGGTTTAAGATCCTCTTAATTATCCATTAAAAACGGATCGCATTAACCCACGTGGTTTGACCAAGTAAAAACATCCCGGCCTTAGGAATAATTAATATAGGATTTATGGAATTTGAATTGCCTTTAAGAGTCCTTAAAATAAGGCTTTAAATTTATTTTACATTAAAGGAAACGTCAAAAGGGGAAAAACTGTAGGAATCTGGAAACACTCTTCACCTACCGTTACTGTACACCTACCGATTTGTGCTACCGATCTGTGCCACCGATCTGTGCTATGGATCTGTGCTACCGATATGTGCTACTAATTTGTTCAACTGATCTGTGCTACGGATTTGTGCTACTAATCTGTTCTACTGATCTGTGCTACCGATCTGTGCGACTGATCTGTGCTACCGATCTGTGCTACCGATCTGTGCTACTGATCCATGCTACTGATCCGTGATACCGATATGTGCTATCGATCGGTGCTACCGATCCGTGCTACCGATCAGTGCTACTGATCCGTGCTACCGATCTGTGCTACCGATATGTGCTACCGATCTATGCAACCGATCTGTTCTACCGATCCGTGCTACCGATCTGTGCTACCGATCCGTGCTAATGATCTGTGCAACCGATCTGTTCTACCGATCTGTGCTACCGATCTGTGCTACCGATCTGTGCTACCGATCTCTATTACGGATCTGTGGTACCGATCTGTGCCACCGATCTGTGATACCGATCTGTGCCACGGATCTGTGCTACCGATCTGTGCTAAAGATCTGTGCTACCGATCTGTGCTACCGATCTGTGCGACCGATCTGTGCTACCGATCTGTGCCACCGATCTGTGCTACCGATCTGTGCAACCGATCTCTGCTACCGATCAGTGCTACCGATCTGTGCTACTGATATGTGCTATCGATCTGTGCTACTGATCTGTGCTACCGATCTGTGCTACCGATCTGTGGTACACTGTCCACCTATCGTTACTATTCATAAAACTTGAAACATTGTTCACATAACTGAAAATTGGGAAAAGTGTTGGTGATAAGTAATCTTGACCTCCCGGAACACCTCCAACACCACATTTTCACAAAGTAATGTACTGGAGATGTGTCAGCCATTACATCAGATACCTCTCAAAACATTCTTGTCCTCGAGAATTTAAAACCAACCTAAAGAAAAGAGGGGTCAGAAAAACCACCCCGTAAGATACCTCTCAGGGGAAAACCACCCTGAGTTGTTTTAAAGCTGGAAAAAACCATGAAATCCGAGAGCAAGGGAACATACAATCCATATCCAAAAAATCAAGCATAACATCACATCAAAGGTACATAAAAGAAATGATCAAATAAAACACAACACAACATCTTAAAACAGCTCTGGGTACTGGACACGCATCTGTGACTCACGTTCCCTGGTACTCACCTCCATGCCCCTGTGTCGCCACAAGACATGAATTAAGGGTATAGAACGCCCACACAACACCTTCTCCTTGCGGGCTTGGATCTCCACAGGTCGCTCCTCGAAGGTCACATCATCATCAACATCGATCTCTCCCTAATCGATGATGTGAGAGTCATCATGAAGATAACTACGAAGCTGTGATACATGGAAAACATCATGTATCTGACTCATCTGTAGGGGAAGTTCTACTCGATAAGCCATAGCTCCAACCTGAGCTAACACATCAAAAGTCCCGACAAACTGGGGAGAAAGCTTACTTCCACGACCAAACCTTCACTACCCATGATGGTGAGTCACCTTCAAAAACACATGATCCCCAACATTAAACTCCAAGGGTCTCCTCCTTTGATCAGCATATGATTTATGATTATCTTGTGCTATCTTCATCCTCTCAAGAATCACCTGAACCATATCTGTTGTATTTTTCACTAGTTCCGGTCTGAAAATTGCTGACTCTCTGAACCCAGTCCACCACAACGGAGAATGGAAAGGCCGGCCATACAAGGCTTCAAACGGCTCCATACCGATGGTGGAGTGAAAAATATTATTGTAAGAAAATTCCACCATGGGTAAGTGCCACATCCATGAACCTCCAAAATCAATAACATAAGATCAAAACATGTCTTCAAGAGTCTGTATGGTTTTCTCTTTCTGACCATCTGTTTGAGGTTGAAAAGCAGTGCTAACGCATAGTTGAGAACCGAAAGCATGTTGGAGACCCCTCCACACCCTGGAGGTAAAACAAGGATCTCAATCAGAAATGATCATCCTAGGGACTCTATGAAGTCCCACCACTTCCTCCAGATACTACCTCGACAAAACTTCCACTGAGATCGACTCCTTTATCGATATGAAGTGTGCTGATTTTGTTAAACTATCCACTACCACCCATATAGAATCATGTCCTCCCAGAGCTCGAGGTAAACCTGTAACAAAGTCCATTGAGATGTCCTTCCACTTCCACTGAGGAATCTCTAATGGCTGAAGAAGACCACTAGGAACACGGTGTTCAGCCTTGACCCTCTGGCAGACTAAATATCGAGAAACTGTAGGACCCCGGGACACCCTGAGAGGGGAGGGGTGAATCAGGGTGGCAACTTTTTCTTCTTAAAGTTGTGGATCTTGTTCCCACGTTGGTAGGAACTATGTAAACCTGTATGATGGATATGAACAGCAATTAAACATTCACATGCAGAGAGATGACACAGCTATTTTTACTTGGTTCACCACTAAGGGCTACGTCCAAGGAGCATACGCCGACAGGTTGTCGGTCGTACCTAAATCCACTATGCTTCACTAGCTGCGGATTACAAGTGTTTGGGTACAGACACTCTGTCCCAGGCTCACTGCCTTTACAATTGTTCAGGGATAGCTCACTGTGTCCCTCGGGTCACTCCCGTTGACTCCCCCTGGCTCACTGCCGTTGGTGAAGTCCCACTCAGTTTATAGACGTAATGGTCTCTTCAATAGGTGTGCATTGAAGTTCTTCGTCTCCTGTTCAGCATGAGACATTGCTTGCATCAGGATTCAGATTTGATGCTCCTTTTAGTTCAATCCTTCTTCTTTAGTTCAATGAATGAATGCACTAGATCCCCTTGTCTTCGTTTGCCTGAATCACAATCACTGATGTGATTGCTTACTTAATGAAGCTCAGCTTACTCGACGTTGTCAGAATCAGTTCTCCATGTATGCATGAGATCATGCATGTATCATTTAGATTTCTTCTTCAATCTCGCTTTGCACCGAAAGTATCAGGCTATCTTCAGTTCTTGTGCAACTCCAGAAAGGCGGGCGTGCTTCAACAGTGTCTGGGTCTCCTTTTCAAGCCCGGTGCGCAAGTCTCCCGGCGGCGCGCAAGTCTCAGGCGCGCAAGTCTAACCTGGCGCGCAAGTGTCTCCAAAGCACTTGCGCGACTCTGCCTTCTTGAACTTCAAACCTGCGCGACTCACTTCCTTCCTTGCCCAAATCACCTAGGGCTCTCAACCATCAGTTGGCGCGCAACCTCTACTTGCGCGACCAAACTGCCACTTGCGTGGCTCAACCACCTGCGCGACGAGAGCTCGAACAATCTCAAAGTCTTGAGCTCCGTGAGAAATGAGGAGGGGTGGTCCAGTATTTATAGGCAAACTGGACCCCCTGCGCGGCGGCGCGCAAGTCATCCATCGGTGCGCAAGTCTTGTCTCCAGTAACCTATGTCGCGCAGCTCACTTGCGCGACCAAACCAACACTTGCGCGACCTTCTTTCCTTAGCCAAATTTTGATGTTCTGATCCTCAAAAACATATGGCGCGCAAGTCTTTTATCCTCCAAGAGTATGGCGCGCAAGTCCCTTTGCCAAAATCACTATTCTTCATCTGTTGATTTTGAGGCCCTGAAATTTGGCAAACACTAGAAAACAGCGCCACCTTGTATCTGCTCTTTTTGTACTGCCTCCAGATCATCCATTCCTCTGTCGATGTTCTTGAATCAAACATAGATCATTGACCACAACTCTTGAACTTGACATGTCACCATGGAATCTCCTTTGTCAACAAATTTGTATGTCGTTTATTTGCTTTGTCGACAAGCACGATCACCTCAACAACACTTCTTCTTGGTGAACTGTATCCTTCAGCAACTCTTTAGCTTTTATCACAAACTCCAATATTGTGATATGTATTCTTTGAAGGAACAGCTTTAGTACCATCATCTTCTATGAAAATGTGATGTGCATGGCCATTTCATAAGTCAACTCATTGGCACATTTCCTCCTTCATCAACTGTCATGATCAACTTCATGCAAACCATGTGATTCAATCTGTCAAGAAGTCTCTAGCATGGTTCTCATGAAATCATGAGTAATTGCATGGTATTCATCAAAACCCATTGTTCTCATGCAATAATGAGGAATTGCATGGTCTTCATCAAAGCCCATGGTTCTCATGCAATAAGGAGGAATTGCATGGACTTCATCCAAAAACCTCATTCTTCTTTAGTCATCCTTGGATGGATCCTCAGATGGATTATACCTCACATTCTTCATTGTTGTAAACAATGTATCACCATTGACACATGTTCTTTGAACTTACGATCAGCACAACAATCTTCTGAATCACTACTCCTCTACTCTATCGGAGTACTTCATGATCTCCCTCATTGTGAGCTTCCATTCCTCCATTTTATTGGAGTACTTCTTGATCTCTTTCATTTTGATATTCCATTGACAACTATTGACAAAAAATACAATCCTATACACAAAGTGGTTCCAACAATATCCCCCTTTGTATTTTGTTGTCAATACCTTATACATCTTCTGAAATGAATTTGTGAATGTCAAAATGATAATCTTCTATTCAATCAACTTTTCTTTTCAAACGTTAATTTCACTTTCTCTCCCCCTTATTGACAAGAAATACAAAAACACATGGTAGGGAGGGTATAAATCCATACTTAATCAATGTTTCATTAATCATTTCACTCTAAGTCTACTTGAGCATTGCTCGATGTAGAAAACAAGAGGATTTGATTAAGTCAACAAGGCTGTCCATTATCCACAGATCATGATACCAACATGAGATGATAACTCATGTATCTTGTCTTCAAGGGTTTACCACTTTAATTCCAGGTAGAATAAGATCAACTATGATAGAGAATAATCAACCTGAAACTCCTGCACTCACATCAGCAAATGGATCAAAAACATTCAAGTGCAATCGGCAGGATAAGTGACCTTGGGGCACTTCCATTCTCTTTATGTCACTGATCAATTCAGTTACTCCCCCTTTGTAAAATAATCTTTGATCTGAGTAACCAAGGGATAGAGATTGAGAAATGACAGACCTTCTCCATTGGCGTGTTCTTTAAGAAATTCACAGAGTAACTGCTTTTGAGTCCAGCTGGAGTTGATATTGATTGAAACAGTGATTATGGATGCTTCTTCATTTTTCTCCCCCTCAAGGGAAAAACTCCTCATCATCTTCATCAAGAGTGATCCTTCATCATCATAATCTTTGAATATCAATTGAAGAATCTACTAAGGATGGAATCTTCTTCAGCTTGGCTATCAAGATTTGATAGAATTCACTACTTCTCAGGTTCTCCCCCTGAAAGCATGCTTCACCTTCAATTCCCTGCATTATTAGCACAAATACAATACACAAATGATTACGGGAATAAGGTGGTTCCTTCTTGCTTCAATAAGAAGACTTGCTTGGTTGAGGTCCTTTTCTCAACCAAGTTCCTCTGTTCGGTCCAGTCTTCATGCCTGCACATTTGAACATATGTTCTGACATCTGTCTGTGTGGCATGGATTTGTTCACATTCTCTTCTGCTTTGTCTGGAGAATTGTTCTGCTTAGCAGCCATCATGAATGATACATTCTTACTCCTCTTAAGGACTGCTTCTTGCTCTGGTATTAAGGTTAGGCAACCTTTTGCAATGTGACCATACTTCTTGCATCTCTCACACAGAACTTCTTTGACACGTGCATTTCTCTTTGTTTGCAATCTCTCCTGCACTGTGCCTTCATCATGTGAAAGTTTCCCTTTTCCTTTGTCACCAGCCTTGGCCTTTTCAGCTTCAAGTTTCCTCATTCTATTCAAATCTTCTGGCCAGATGACCAACATGTCATTGGGAACTTTTGCAGCTGGTTTGGATCTTCCACATGGGTTCTTCTGAGTTTCATCCCACTTAGTGTTTCGTTTGGATGAATGACCCTTAAATTGCATGGATCTAAAATCCTGGGTCTTCTCAGCTTCCCTACTTGAGATCTTCTTGGGGAAATGTGTGTTCTCCACATTCTTCTTATTACATCCCAAGGTACTTTCATCATACTTAGACAGAATCAGAGGTCTTCTGTTCTTATCAGCTCTGGATATCTGTTGACCAAGGCATGCACCATTCTTGTGACCACTGCCGTTGCATACATCACAGATGTTATCAAGAATTCCAAATCTGTTTGTGGTGAACAGATGCTTCTGGATCTGCTGATGTTGCTTCTCCTTCTCTGGCTTCCTCCCCTTTGATATAGGCTTTCCCTGTGCTTTTCCATGAAAGGGATTATAAAAACAATCCAGTGCACAGTGCCCAAATCTATTGCAGCACCAACATTGGCCAACAAATCTTTTCTTCTTTGTTTCTTCAGTATTAAGTTGTTGGGCCATCTGCTTAATCGTTTGTGCTCTATTTGAGGAAGAAGCTTCCTCCTTTTTCTTCCCATCCACCCTAGCCATGGTGGTAGGTTTCTTCTTCTCACCTTTCCTCATCCAAACCTTTTTAGAACTTTTCTTCCCACCTGCACTGATTATAGGAGTGTATTTAGAAAAACGAGTACAAGATGGTTTGGATGGTACCTTTACTTTCTCAATTGCTTTTGATAAATCAAGGAGTGAAGTCATGATCTTCTTATCACATGTTGGAGGTCTTTTGACAATAGAATCCTCCAGTGAACATTGAGTACAAGCATCACTCATTTCATTCTTTTGTGAAGTCTCAATATGTGAGTTCTCAATCTTGGTCAACTGATCTTCCAATTTTTGACCCACAATATTGAGGATGATCTTCTGATTTTCAATCATTATCATCTTCTCTTCACAAGTCTTCTTCAACCTTTCAACCTCATCTTCATGCATCTTAACTTTGTTTTGTAACAAAGAGTCAAGTTCCCTGAATTTAATGGAAGTTTCTTCCAAACAAAAATTCTTGACTTCATTGCTCTTCTTCAGCTCAACGTCAAGTGCATGGACCCTTTCTTTTAGAGTCTTATTGACTGCCTCATTTTCTTAAAAGACTTTCACCTGTTTGGTGAGCTTCATGTTTTCCATAACTTTTCTTTCCAACCCCTCTTCCATATTGTCAGCTTCCCTTTCTAATCGATTTATCTCAACCTGCATAGATTGGAATAGGCTACAAATAATAGCAACCCTTTCTTCTGGAATATCATGCAGATATGTTCTGAGTTTTTTCTGAAAGCTTGAACTAGGGGTATCATCCTTTCCTCTAGATGAGTTCTGAGCCACCTGCTTGATACTTTCCATGCATAATGTTTCTTCATTATTGGAATGGAATGGAGAACAAGACACTGCAGCTTCTTTGGATGTGGGGGACTTCTTCATCATCTTCTTCTCTTTCTTTTTCCTATTTGTCAAAGTCTTGGTGGATATAGATTTCTGCTCAGAAGTTACTGCGTCATTATCAAGACTGCTCTTCATTGTTGACTCTAGGAAAGAAACTCAAATCCTCTTCTCAATAGAATTACTGGAGAATATCCAACATACGTTAACCTCGCTCTGATACCACTTGTAGGACCCCGGGACACCCTGATAGGGGAGGGGTGAATCAGGGTGGCAACTTTTTCTTCTTAAAGTTGTGGATCTTGTTCCCACGTTGGTAGGAACTATGTAAACCTGTATGATGGATATGAACAGCAATTAAACATTCACATGCAGAGAGATGACACAGCTATTTTTACTTGGTTCACCACTAAGGGTTACGTCCAAGGAGAATACGCCGACAAGTTGTCGGTCGTACCTAAATCCACTATGCTTCACTAGCTGCGGATTACAAGTGTTTGGGTACAGACACTCTGTCCCAGGCTCACTGCCTTTACAATTGTTCAAGGATAGCTCACTGCGTCCCTCGGGTCACTCCCGTTGACTCCCCCTGGCTCACTGCCGTTGGTGAAGTCCCACTCAGTTTATAGACGTAAAGGTCTCTTCAATAGGTGTGCATTGAAGTTCTTCGTCTCCTGTTCAGCATGAGACATTTCTTGCATCAGGATTCAGATTTGATGCTCCTTTTAGTTCAATCCTTCTTCTTTAGTGCAATGAATGAATGCACCAGATCCCCTTGTCTTCGTTTGCCTGAATCACAATCACTGATGTGATTGCTTACTTAATGAAGCTCAGCTTACTCGGAGTTGTCAGAATCAGTTCTCCATGTATGCATGAGATCATGCATGTATCATTTAGATTTCTTCTTCAATCTCGCTTTGCACCGAAAGTATCAGGCTATCTTCAGTTCTTGTGCAGCTCCAGAAAGGCGGGCGTGCTTCAACAGTGTCTGGGTCTCCTTTTCAAGCCCGGCGCGCAAGTCTCCCGGCGGCGCGCAAGTCTCAGGTGCGCAAGTCTAACCTGGCGCGCAAGTGTCTCCAAAGCACTTGCGCGACTCTGCCTTCTTGAACTTCAAACCTGCGTGACTCACTTCCTTCCTTGCCCAAATCACCTAGGGCTCTCAACCATCAGTTGGCGCGCAACCTCTAATTGCGCGACCAAACTGCCACTTGCGCGGCTCAACCACCTGCGCGACGAGAGCTCGAACAATCTCAAAGTCTTGAGCTCCGTGAGAAATGAGGAGGGGTGGTCCAGTATTTATAGGAAAACTGGACCCCCTGTGCGGCGGCGCGCAAGTCATCCATCGGCGCGCAAGTCTTGTCTCCAGTAACCTATGTCGCGCAGCTCACTTGCGCGACCAAACCAACACTTGCGCGACCTTCTTTCCTTAGCCAAATTTTGATGTTCTGATCCTCAAAAACATATGGCGCGCAAGTCTTTTATCCTCCAAGAGTATGGCGCGCAAGTCCCTTTGCTAAAATCACTATTCTTCATCTGTTGATTTTGAGGCCCTGAAATTTGGCAAACACTGGAAAACAGCGCCACCTTGTATCTTCTCTTTTTGTACCGCCTCCAGATCATCCATTCCTCTGTCGATGTTCTTGAATCAAACATAGATCATTGACCACAACTCTTGAACTCGACATGTCACCATGGAATCTCCTTTGTCAACAAATTTGTATGTCGTTTATTTGCTTTGTCGACAAGCACGATCACCTCAACAACACTTCTTCTTGGTGAACTGTATCCTTAAGCAACTCTTTAGCTTTTATCACAAACTCCAATATTGTGATATGTATTCTTTGAAGGAACAGCTTTAGTACCATCATCTTCTATGACAATGTGATGTGCATGGCCATTTCATAAGTCAACTCATTGGCACATTGCCTCCTTCATCAACTGTCATGATCAACTTCATGCAAACCATGTGATTCAATCTGTCAAGAAGTCTCTAGCATGGTTCTCATGCAATCATGAGTAATTGCATGGTATTCATCAAAAACCATTGTTCTCATGCAATAATGAGGAATTGCATGGTCTTCATCAAAGCCCATGGTTCTCATGCAATAAGGAGGAATTGCATGGACTTCATCCAAAAACCTCATTCTTCTTTAGTCATCCTTGGATGGATCATCAGATGCATTATACCTCACATTCTTCATTGTTGTAAACAATGTATCACCATTGACACATGTTCTTTGAACTTACGATCAGCACAACAATCTTCTGAATCACTACTCCTCTACTCCATCAGAGTACTTCATGATCTCCCTCATTGTGAGCTTCCATTCCTCCATTTTATTGGAGTACTTCTTGATCTCTTTCATTTTGATATTCCATTGACAACTATTGACAACAAATACAATCCTATACACAAAGTGGTTCCAACAGAAACAACCTCCACAACCACACGCTTTAGCCTGGGCCACAAAAACTGACTCCTCAAGGATCGTTACATCATTGTCACACCAGGATGTACTGATAAAGGAAAACTATAGAACTCTTTGAGAACCGTCTCATGCATAGTCAAGGGAATGAAGATCCTTCCTTGGTACAACACTCGGTGTTGTTCATCCTCAGAACAACCATCAGGGGCCTCACCACAAACAACTCAGTCTCTTCAGACCTCCACATCAAGATCTCCCAATAAAGACTCTTCCACCTTTTTCATCAGGGATGACTATACCGTCATCTGAAAAAGACATCCTCTACCTCCAACCACTTCCATATCAAGATGTAATGATGAAAGTTCTTCCATTACTCTCCATGTATCTCTAGATTCACACAAAGCACCACTACGTGACTTTCAGCTCAGTGCATCAGCTAGAACATTCCCTTTTCCAGGTGTATATGATATTTCGAAGTCTAATTCCTACAAGAACTCCATCCACCAACGTTGTCGCAAGTTCAAGTCCCGCTGAGAGAAAACATGCCTCAAAATCTTATGATCGGTGAAAACCACAAAGCTCTCACCAATGAGGTAATGTCTCTAATATTTTAGATCAAACACCACGGCTACCAACTCAAGATCTTGGGTGGCATAGTTACATTCATGGGGATGTAACTGTCGAGACCCATAAGAAACAACTAACCTCCGCTGCATGAGGACACACCATAACCCCAGATGCGAAGCGTCACAGAAAACATTAAACTGAACACCCTCACCTGGAAGACAAATAACTGGAGCACTTACTAACTTCTCCTTTAGATACTCGAAAGTTTACTAACACTGATCAGTCCATATGAATGCTTGATCCTTCCTGGTCAAAGCTGTTAGAGGTGTCACAAATCGTGAGAAATTGGCTACGAACCTCCTGTAGTATCCTGCAAGCCCAAGGAAACTTTGCACCTCTGAAACTGTCTTGGGGGATGCCCAAGACACAACTACTTCTATCTTCAATGGATCCACAGCTACCCCCTATTGGGACACAACATTCCCTAATAAAGGGACTTCTTGAGCCCAAAATTCACAATTCGACAACTTCCCGAACAGTTGTTGTTGGCGAAGAACTCCCAAAACGGCTCATAGATGCTCTGCATGCTCCTCTTCATATATAGAGTACACAAGGATTTCATCGATTAAAAGCACCACAAACTTGTCCAGGAACTCACGGAACATAGAATTCATCAATTCCATGAACACAACCGGAGAATTCGTCAGGTTGAACGGCATTACAACGAACTCATAATGCCCATGACGACAACGTAAAGCAGTCTTCGGGATATCCTCATACTTTACATGCATCTGATGATATCCTGACCGCAATTCGATCTTTGAGAACCAACTTGCACCCTTCAGTTGATCAAATAAATCATCTATCTACGGAAGAGGATAGTGATTCTTTACTCTCACTTTGTTTAAGTGATGATAATTGACACACAACCGCAAACTGTTGGCAGCCTTCTTCACAAACAAAACTGGTGCACCCCATGGTGAGACACTTGGCCGAACAAAACCACACTGTAATAGACAATCAAGCTTCATACATAGTTCTCGTAACTCAGAAGGGGCCATCTTATATGGAGACATAGAGATAGGAGACTCTCTTGGCTGTAGCTCAATCCCAAACTCAATATCTCGTCGAGGGGGTAATGATACAACCTCTTCGGGAAAGATATCAGGGTACTCCTCTACGACCCTAGGAAACTCCAACTGCTGAACCTCTGAAAAACTCAACATCTACTAATCCAACATGGATGATGAGGATGGAATACGCCTATGACCCATCTGAGGATCTCGCTCCCCAAGAAACACCACCTGCTCTCCATACGCACCAATGAAGATGTCCTTCTTCCCGAAGCAATCCATGATAGCCTACACCGAATACAACCAATCCATGCCAAGGATGACATCATATGGTTGTATTGGTAAACATAGGCAATCTCCCCAAGAGAGGTGTTGCCCCAACACTAGCTCACAGTCTTTACATACTTCAAACAAGTCGGCTCGACCTCCAACCAGCATAGTCAACGCCAAGGGCACTGGAAGCCTCTCTACCTCAAGTCCCAAAGCATGGACAAGGGTAGGTGATATGAAGGAGTGTGTCACTCCTGGATCAAACAAGGAATACACCAAGGTAGAAAACAAGAAAAAGGATCCTCGAACTACGTCTAGATCACCTGGATCCATACCTGTAAAATAACAACCGTTAGAGTTCCAAAACCTGGAATATAGAATTCTCAACATTAATTAATTTATTGTTTTCTTTCATTCATTTTAGGTTAACCTATCCCAAGGTCTACCCATTCAAACACAAGCACAATAATAATGATGCAAGATCCTTTCCTAGTTCTCTACCCTGCAACTAGTATTACCTTGTTTAGTAGCCATTGTAAACTTAATGGTATGTACATCAGATCATAGGGGGCCCTAAATGCCTATGTCTCAGCCAATCTGAAGTGTTTACCTCACTTGCTAAACATTAATGACACTATTTCACTACCAACCCATGCAACCTCACCTGTGCCTAACTCCAAACTCCGCCCTATCCCTCAACTAGACCTCTAATAACACTCTGTCATGACCCCCTCCCCACAAAGTGTACCCCTCTTGGGCCGGCAGTGTGAGAAGATAGATAATGACCCCCGAGTCCCGCCTCCAGTAGGCCTCGGGTTGGAAACTAGCACCGAGGGTATAATAAACACACAAATGGGAGGCATTACCTGCTAAGAGAACACATGCGAAAGAGAGAGATAAGATAGACACCAACCAACTCCAAATCAGAACTGAAATATAAAAGCAACCCAAGTACAAATATGAAATTCCATGAAAACTTACTACAAATGAAAGGGGAAAACTACAAGTACCCAAAAGAAAGGAAAAACAGAAGCAACCACAAGCCCGGACAGCTCCTGCAACCACAAGCTAGTAGTAACAAGCTTGATCTCCAAACTGCTCCAAGTGACCTGAAAAACAGTTTATATATATGTAGGGTGAGTATAATAGTATACTCAGTAGGATCCTACCCGAAGCCTCTCGTGCAAAAGTAAAGAAATCATGCTAAAGCCTAGTGAACAACAAGTGAAACCAACTCGTCACCTAAATAGGTGTACTAAGTTCCCAACCTCACTATGGCTATTATCGCCAAGTAATGCATACAAACATATAGCATATAGTAAAGAATATCAAGGGTAACCTGCTACTACTTCCCCAATGTTTTTCCGCTTTTCCCCAAAAACATGTGTCCTGTGCATCTCTCACCAAAGGCTTGAACATATGCACCTGGGCTAAGCTCCAAAATCTGCACCATGTGCACCACAAAGGCTTTCCCACAGACACCTGGGCTAAGCACCACACCATCCTCACAACCAAAAGTAATCAGGTAGTTTCCGGGAGCCACCACAGCCTGCATAATGTGTATCATACGTCGGGTATTATACCTCAAGCCATTACAACCCACACACTGAGTAGGGATCCTCAAGCCATCACAGCCTATACACGTTACACCAATAGTAGTCCATAAGATACTATATCTAGAATATATGTGTCCGAAATAACCACAAGCCATTACATCCCTCTACACACATATATGGGGAAAATAACCATTGTGCATGTTGGCACATGTATCTACCAAGAGAAGAGAGTGGGGCCAAAGGGGGTAGTCAGTCATTCATCCTCCCACCTGAATGTTGGGGAAAACACCCCCCAGGGCTCAGAATCCCTGGGGTGTTAGTTTCCCTTACTGACAGGGTGGAGTAGCGTATAGAAACACAAAAAGTACAGAATATATTATTTCTCATAACCATGCTATGGGAATTACCTAGTCTTAGATGCAACTACAGCTAACCTCTCTCAGACTCCGGGCTGCTACTTCTAAGACTAGGTATCCTATAAGTACACACCCATTTGAATAGATTTATTATATTAATTCATTCCCTTTTTATCTATTCCATTGTACATTAATTAATTCTTTAAAAATTAATTAACCATGAACAATTTAACATTAAACTTCATTAGCATCACACCCAAATTCAACTGCTCATTTTCTGATTCAACATCACCTTTAAATTCCAGCATCTCCATCCCCGTGTATTATCACCATTTAATCAATCTTTCATTACAGAAATTACTTTACCATATTCCCAGGCATTCTAGAAAAGAAACCTATGCTACTAAACACAAGGGGGCTCAACACGGTGAGTAGGTCTATTACCTGTCGAGTCATTTTCGCCTATGGTAAGAGCATAAACCCATCCTCCCTCGATAGGCTAAACATGGAAAGCACGTGGCATACACCGTGTCTCTTCACCTCCTTCGGAAGGAGAGTAAGTAGGACCATCTTCCTTGAGCAGTGGGGAAAATTAAAGAAGATAAATAACCAAACAAAACCACCAACATCCAGCCATCACATCTATCCCATACAATTATCCTTGGTGTTCTCCCCGACACCCACATGCATAAACCAAGGCATCTCGCCACTCTAGGCGTCATCTGCTGCCACAACCACAAGTCCTCCATGCCTCCACATATCATAACACCCCTCCAAGTTCACATCACAGCACAAGCAGTAGGAAATCAAATATCACATCAAATGGGCTCTTGGCCCTTTAACAAGGAATCCAGCCTTTATACAAAATGAGCACTCATGGATCTAAAGCACAAGGCACTCTACTTTACAAAAAAGAGGGTAACTAAAAACCCTACCAGTCGTTAACTTTTATCAACCAACCAATTCTTTAATCCCTCTTGAATTAATAGATTCGATTTGTAGGTTCCAATTCTGGGAAACCTAATTAATAAGCTATCACAAAATATTTAACATGCTTAATATGCCAATCTGATTAACATAAAATTAGAACAACTACAACAATGGAAAAAACCAGATTCATTTACATTCCTCTTTATCTTTATCCAATTAATTATAAATTAATTCAGGATTTACGTTCTTTATCGATTTCCATCAAGAACAAACAGCTAAGCAAAGCAAGCATAGATATCACACTATCTAGAAAAACACGAGGCAATAACATACGAGTGATAAAAATTTCTTTATCCTGTTCAAATATTTAATTAGGTCAATTTCATTGTGATCCAAAGGTCTAAATCATGCTAACTCTATGATTTCACATAAACAATTAGAGAAGCCACAAATCCCCTACCTTGAAGAGTTCCTGACGTTCTTTATCCACACAGTGGGTCACGATCCTCCTCTAACGACAACTACATCCACCCGAGGATGCCACGGTACATCTGCACCAAACAAATCCCAAGAAAACCCCATTAGAAGCATGGATATTACATTCCAATATGGAAAGGAGAACATGATAAGATGAACCCCAAAAGAATGACGATACAACATACCTTATATCGAAGATTGATCGATACAGCTTGGTTGCATCAAAATAGAGCAGAACCAATCCTAGGAGTAAAGTTTGATTGTGAAACTCCTATAAGAAGGATTGAAAGGTTCTAGCATCTCATATCCGATAAAAAAGTGGAAGAACAAGGGAGGATGATATCTTGTCCCTTTTGAAGATTTAATGTGGTGACGGTTTAAGATCTAGTTACTTCTCCATTAAAAAAAGATTGCATTAACCACACAGTTTGACCAAGTAAAAACATCCCGGCCTTAAGAATAATTAATATGGGATTTATGGAATTTGAATCGGACTTAATAGTCCTTAAAATATGGCTTTAAATGTATTTTATGTCAAAGGAAACGTCAAAAGGGGCAAAACTGTAGGAATCTGGAAACACTATTCCCCTATCGTTACTGTACACCTACCGATCTGTGCTACCGATCTGTGCCACCAATATGTGCGACCGATCTCTACTACCGATTTTTGCTACCGATCTATGCTACCGATCTGTGCTACCGATCTGTGTTACACTGTACACCTACTGTTACTGTTCATAAAACTGGAAACACTGTTCATAGAACTGGAAATTTGGAAAAGTGTTGGGTATAAGTCACCTTGACCTCCCGGAACACCTCTAACACCACATTTTCACAAAGTAATGGACCGGAGAGGTCCCAGCCATTACAGTTTAGTTTATATTCTTATTTTTCTTGATTAGTAAAAGTTCTAACTTTCTTATCAGGAATCTTGTAATATCTAGTAAGAATAACAAATTTTTCCACTCCAGTATTAATAATAAAAGTATTCATACAATCTCTCCAATATTCATAATCATTCCCATCAAATATAGGTGGTCTGGTAGGATGTAGATTTTCAGTCAAACCAACATTCATTCCTGTAATCTAAAAGAAAATATCATTCCACAAAAAATTGGTAATAGTAAAGTTTGTAAACAAGGATAAAAATCCTAAGAAAGGAAAATATATAGAATAATTAAAACCTGAGAAAGAAAACTTATATGTGAATATAAGTATTTCAGAGACCTCCTTGGATACCAATTGTAGGATTTAAATATGAATGTAGATGCTCAATATACAATAGGGGGGTTAATTTTATAGAATAAAAACTCCTTTAGAACCTTTAAAGTTGTTATAAAACTTTCATTTCTAACCTTGGGGAAAACTATTTTTAACAAAGTTAAACAAGTTAAATTCACAAGACACCTTAGTTCTACAAACTTTCTAGGTTCCAGAAATATGGTTCCCAAATTGAAACTTAAGAAAATATTACAAGTAAGAGATTCTACCCTAATGCACATAGAATCTTACAAATCAGAGTATACAAGTACAAGAAAGTATAATATATTTATACTTTCTTTTATTAATCAAAATATTGTGGAAAATAAACTTGAAACAATACAAGTAACAAGTATGAAATCTTTTAACCCAATGATAAGGGTATCCAACAACCTTGGATAAAGGTCCCTAGATTTATACTTTCAAGAAAGTCTGTCTTACCCACACCAGGGTAATCCCTCGATAAGAATATAGGAGTTTTTCTTGATATCCCCGAAAGCCATCGAACTTTAAGGTAGTCGAAACCTCTTTCTTCCTTATCTTGAAAGTCCTCGAACTTTAAGGTAGTCAGCACCTCTGCCTTTTTATCCTCAAAAGTTCTCGATTGTACATAGCAACAATCTGAGTCGCATGAAGCATGCTGAACAAGATGTTCAGTATGCACAAATCATTAGAGTATCTCTCTCTAGAAATCACTTCAGCAAACTGTAATCTCAAGATTTATTGATCGGTTCTCAGTTCTTTCTGAGTTCAATCAAATGAGATCCTATTTATAGGCATTTCTCCAACGGTCGGCTCCCACCTCCAGCAATCATATTTTTCCTTGAATCTCGGAGGGACCTATACACATATCACTCAAAAAATAGTTAATTAGAAATAGATTTCACGACATCGTCTCATAACAAAAACAGGAGTAAGAAAAATAAATTTTCTTAACCAAAACCATTTCTCAAAGTATAAGGAAAAATAATGTTTAGATTCTATGTAAATAAAATTTTGGAGTCTATGTTACATGAATATTCGGATTCTATTTTTCAAGGAATTCGAAACCTGAATTCTATAGATTTCGGAGTCTTAATTCTAAGGAGTTTGGAGTGTGAATTCTAAGGAATTCTGAGGAAATAAGGGTCTAAATTATGAATAATTCAGCATCTGAATTTCAGAGAATTAAGATTCTGAATTTTAGAGAATTCAGATTCTGAATTTCAGAGAATTCAAAATCTGAATTTCAGAAAATTCGGAATCTAAATTTCTGAGAATTTGGAGTCTGAATTCAGAGAATTTGGAGTCTGGATTTTAGAGAATTCAGAATCTGAATTTTAGAGTATTCAGAGTCTGAATTCAAAGAATTCAAAAACTGAATTCATAACCTGAAAACAGAATGCTCTATATCTAAGTATTTAAAGGATTCTGAGGTTTTAGATATGAAACCGAATTTTACACTTAGAAATAAAAAGTGTTAGATTTAGATAACAAATATCATGAACAATGAAAACCATGGTAAGGAGAAAATTTCCTTACTAAGATAAATCTTTGGGAAAATAAAATTTGCCTTCTGATAGAGTTTTTGTGATTTTCAAAACATAAAGGAATGGAATACTCATAAGGAAACCCTGTTGACACAACATGAACTATAATAATGCATCTAAAATTTTTTGTCATGATGTGACCCCATGATTAGAATCCTTGAGAAATAAGAGTTAGTTAAACTCATGTGGTTCATACAGACTCTACAAGGTCCATCTCACTGACCATCTAGACAACTACACCTTCCATTGGACGCTAGGGTATAACATCCAAAATTTTTTGTATTCAAATACATCCTCCAGTGGATGGTTGATTTAGGGAAATTCAAGTTAATAAAACCATTGGTGTAGGTATATCATGTTTCATCCATTTCACCAAAGGAAGAAGAATAATAACAGTGGTCTCATGTAAAAATGCTCAGAAATTCAATGATTAGATGACTAGAAAATCAGGCGACTGGGTGAATGAAATGATTATGGCCCAGATAAATAAATGAGGTGTGTCCCTATCCCCCTATAATATTTTAAACATCCCCTTATGTATAAAATTATCCTAGGATTTGGTATAGCTTATACAATAATGTAATTTCAGGGTGAAAAGAACCCATACTGGTACCCATGCTAGTAAAATATCTCCATGAATTTCTACCTTTGATGTTCAAGTCATGGGAACATTCCCACATAATTAGACCCTCATAAGATAAAGAGTCATTATATTTATTATTCAATATCATCTACATAGTGGATCCATTATCTAATAAAGAAAGGATATATAAAAATGAAGTCCCTGTCAAAAATTGGATACTGTGAGCAAGAATTTGTAGAGGATGAGGTAGCCAGGGATGATGGGATCAATTGGAATCTAATAAATAATCCCCAAATTCAGTCCATATTTCCTCTAATATCATATATCCAACAGAGATATGAATATAGGAACTTTAGTGGGCTCAATATGAGAACTAATCAACTCTTGATTCATCTAGATATAAATCAAATACCATTATATTATAGGATTGATTGGAAGATACACCCATATTCAGTCATCATTAGACCATGAGAAGATCATCTCGACCTAATTTTCATTCAATGGAAATTACCCCAAATATTGGCCAGGGAAAGGGGTTAACATCGTAGCATACATTGACCTTTGAGCACAAGACCAAGGAAAAACCCTTGGCAGAAAATAAAGCACCCTAGACCAAAATTAAAATATTTTGAACTATCTCATTATTATCCTATATAAGATCTCAAACTTGTATACCATTAAACTTTCAAAGGATCTCTAGGAAGTACTCATTGAGTCCCTCCTAATCCATTAAGAATTTAAGGTTGTGATTAGAGTAGCTAAATTCTACTGTGAAAAAACTAATCCCATGGAGTGTCATATAGTAATATCATTTACAGAGCAAGAGAGGGAGGTTTTTTGTACAGTGATACATCATAGCCTTGTAAATTTCTGGAAATATTGATGATATTATAATCCATTGATCCCTTATTGATAACAATCAAGGATTAACCTCATGCTAGTTTAAACCCTTCGATATTTGGATACAGTAAGGCTTATTTGTCTCCCTCCAATTTAACAATCCAAGGATATATAAGAGTGAGTAAAACCTGTTAGATAAATCACTATTATACCCCAATTATAGGATCTCATCTCTATCTCTAAATTCATCTTTTTTTATGACATGGACTTCAATTCTCTTCTAGGAAGATTGTGCCTTCATCTGTACGCTGAAATGAATTTTTCATATCATCAATAACTCAAATTAATGGACAATTTTTAGTGTTTTATAGTGATAATTCCACCATTAATCCTCATGAATCATATTATATAGATGTCTAAGTCTAAAAATGGAAGTTAATTAGACAATGGTAGGAATTTAAACTCAAAATAGCTCCCCCGAGTGCTTGGTAATAAATTCTATAAACTTATTGAATGAGATTTTTGAGTACTATGTATCACCTATTAGTCAAATCAAATAAATGATTCTATATTTGGAAGGATACAATGATACTCAATATTTTCTATTTCTTATAGTATCGTCTATTCCATTTGTACATTTCCAAATGAAATATGGGTGTGGTCTTAATAATAATGGTAATGCCCCCGATGAAGATGCACCTCTATTGTCTCTATCTTTCAAATATATCATTACATCATCATGTGTGGGCCCAAAAGATGCCTATCCATCATCACCAAGATCCTAGAATCCCCTCCATCCATTCCTAGAATCATAGGATATCTCTTTATACTTTATACCCGATATTAGTGAGGTGGAGGATGGATCTGCTCCGGATTCCACTAATGATGAGGTATTTATGCCATCCTTTTCAGGACCTAGTTAAATCTCTTCATCACTCTCAGTAAATGAAAATGACCCCTCACCTCATGCTTCTGATGACATAAAAATTGAAAAAGTGGAGGAGGAATATCTAGAGATACCCCTCTGAAATTTTAGGAAGTCGTGTCTACCACGATCAACGAACTTAGACAAGTAAGTCTAGGTATAGAGGAGGACCTATGACCCACATTGATTATAATTTTCATGCCTCTTAAAGAGTATTAAATTTTTATCTTCTTCATGAAATATAATTTTCATATGTTCAATTGGACTTATAAATAAGTTCCTATATTGGATCTTGATGTAACCACCTGCCATCTGGGACTATCAAATATTGTTGTGTTTCAAGAAGGTGTATAGGAGGATGCATCCATCCAATTATACTATGGTCTAAGCCATATTTTACAATATTATAAAATAAAACATTATCCAAGAGGATCAGTAGTTGAAATGGCTAGCCAATATCATCCCAACAAAGAAAAAAAAGAAAATCAGGGTTTATATTGATTTAAAGAATCTAAAGTCACACTAACCTAAGGATGATTTCTTAATACTTAACATAAAACTTCTAATCGATACAAATTTCAGATTAAAATAGATTTCCTTTATGGATGTTTACTAAGGGTATAACCAAATCAAAATTTCCCCAGGGATGAAAAATAATTTTTTTTAGTGTACCTTGAGTATTATTCTATTTTAAACTCATTCCATTTGGTTTAAAAATTATACACACCGCATGTCAACATTCCATACACCATATATTCAATCCCCTCTTAGGAAAGATCGAAAAATGTTATGATGATGATTTGGTGGTCAAATCCCAGTAATGTTGTGATCATATTTCCAACCTTTAGATACTTTTTAGTAAACTGTGGAATCATATACTAAAGATGAAACCTATGAAGTGTGTTTTCAGGATGATGTGAGGGAAATTCCCTAACTTTATGGAAACCCACCTTGTAATTGAAGTTTAAACCAAGAAAACTAATGTAATCCTTGAAATTATGCCTCCGTAAAACCTCAAATATTTAATTGGGATTTTGATATTACTCACTAACATCAAACATTTCATAATATTTTCAGTATGTGAATCACATTTATGAACCTAGTGAATAAGTGAGTAAATTATGGATGGGATGAATGTTATGAGGAATCCTTCAAAAGTCTCAATCAATATATGATGCACCCATCAATCCTGATATGCGTGGTATAAGAAAGATCATTCATACTATATGTGGCCACCAGAGAGTGATTGTGAAGTGACCTTATTATAAAGAAAATTTATTTAAGGAAATAAAATTGTCTCTACTATCTTAGAAGGATAATTCTAGATTCCAAGTTTTAATATTAATACATCGAGAAGAACTTCCTAATAATTATTTTCTCAATATGAAAGTTTAGGTACTACTTAAATCACTATGAGGAATAATTGGTCTCTTATATTGATTCACTCAAGTACATCCATGAAATTATAATGGTTATTGGATGCTTGTATCCATAGGAACTTATCATATAGTAGTTTGAAATTCAATTAATATCATTGCTAGAAATCAAAGGCCAGATGGTCACTAATTTTCTCACAGAAAACCCTACCCTAGAAAGCATACTGGTGAATAGAAAGATCCTAGATGAAAAGGTTTTCTCTATCCATGGTAAACCTCAAACATTAGAGATGTAATTTGATGGTTCTTCTTAAATTCCAATTGCTAAAAACTAATAAAAATTCAAATATTAGTATATTTTGTCAAGGGATTATCATTTTTAGACCCTTCAAGGTAATTCTACCCTATTCTTTATTATTATCTGAATGTTATACCAACAACAAGGAAGCATAAAAACTATTGTTATTGGATCAGAGTTAGTATTATTGTAGCTGGTATCCCATTTGAATGTTAAATGTGACTCTGAGTTGGTAATTAATCATATTAATTGTGAATATTCCATTAGAAATTAAGATTTTTCTTTCCTCCTTGATTATGTAAGGGGATTTATAGTTGGATTCCACTTTAATACAACATTGATTAATATTTGTCACGTATAGAATGATCGTGTAGATTCATTAGTTAATATATCCATGACCCTGTTCGACCATGATTAGGATGATGTAATCATCTACATCACACACTATAGGGTGGTTTCCCCACACATCGCTGATGACATGGAGGAAATCAAGGAAGTCAACACTACCCCTAGTTCATGATGATCCAATATCCTCATAAATTGATTCCAATGTTGAATGGAATTCCCTCATAATGAACAACCTCCAACATGGTATTATTCTATAGAACCAAGTCAAGAAGGAATTGATCCAATGTCGGGAATAAAACTTTATCCTATATAATATCTCAAATGAGAAAAAAGACCTTTATAAATTAGTTATTTATGGATTCATCCTTAGATTAATTGAAGGAGTATTAACCCCCACTTTCTTATAGGAATTTCATATAGTCTCATGTGGTGATCATCAATTAGGGGTCAAACTCTCCCATAAACTATGGAGACTTTTATTTTTATAGATTATGATAATAAAAGATTATTGGGAATTTTCTATAAGTGTAATTCTTATAAAATTCATGCCAAATATATCCATAAAGACTTATAATTGTTTCATACTGACAAATAATCTTGACCATTTTTTGTAGGGGGAATAGATTTTAAGAGGAAATATCCCCCAGCTACTACTAGGAATTTCAAGTACATTATTTCTTTCACCAACTTATTCTCCAAATGGGGTAAGGTTATCCCTCGAGGAATTTTGGATAAATAACATCACCAACATCATGAATTCAAAAATCATCACCATATTTTTACCTCACACAATATTTATAGACTAAAGCATTAATTTCTATTCTTTATAGTAGAAAAGGTAGTTTAAAGATTGTAACATCATGTCCAACCAATCATTGCACTACCATAGAGTGTCAAATGGATAGATAACTGCCATCAAAAAGATTCAATCCAACATAATCCAGATGATAGTGGACAAGAATAAGAATCCATGGAAAAATACTCATTCATTCCATGTGGCCTTATCTCACCACAACTTATATTTCCATGCAAGAGACCCCATATTATTTTTTCTATGAAATAGAGGTGGTTTTTTCCATCAAATTTAAATTTATCTCCCTCTACATTGCTATCTATAGTAATATCTCAAAATATGAGCAATCCCAAAATTTACTTGATGAGTTAGAGTGGCTTGATGAGAAGATCTTTCACAAATTTCACACCTATAAGTCCAATAGAATATTATAATCTTAGCATGAAATAATAAATTTTTCCTTCACTCATTCCTCCTTAGAGAGAAATCATTGGTTCTCAAAACATTGATTATACCTAGGATGAAGCCACCAAATTTTTAACCAAAAATAGAAAGTACTTACTCTATTCCAAAGGTTTATTCCAATGGATCTTACAGTATGATCACCATGGAAAGTGAGTGTGTCATGCCACCCACCAATGCAAGGTTCTTAAATAAATAATTTTCATAATTTTCTTATTGTTTCAAAAATGTACATGTTTCATGTTGTTAAACTTTTTGGCACACATTCTCACTATAACACATTAAACTATATGGTCATATTTCAAGATGAAACACCATAAACTAGATATCATTTCCCTTATAGTCCTAACCACATGACATTAAAATACATATATTTTCACCCATGTCTCATGAAACTAAACTACATGACATTTTCCTAATCATATGACATAAAACTATACAAAAACAGCCATCCTACATGGTGTTAAACTATATTTTCATTATCCTCATTTGAGAGGATATTTTACCTATAGCATTGTAATATTTCCACGTCATCCTTCAATAACTATGTGTGGCTATATTCCCAATCTCATGGGATACGTACTGACACCCAGTCTCCTTACTATGATCCAATACTCAATTTGAAAACTATAAAAACCATTTTGATATAAGTTCCACTTTTTATGTTCTCAATCCATTTGGGTGTGTGTACCCAAAGCATTAAAATTTCTCTCCCATGTTCATGAGCCTTATACACACATGAAACCACATTATAGGATTCTTTATTCATTAATCTATGACTAGTAAAATACCTTTTCCACTATATATAAGCTAGTTAAATAGAGAGAATCATAATAACTATGTGTGTCTTCAATCTTATTCTATTAGGATATGTGGTGACATATAGGATCACATATCTTGGACCCGACCATGGGTTTTCCCCAAAACCAAGCCCTTTATTTTTAGTGCAAGGATTGGATAACCCTACCTCATGTAATCCCAAATATTGGAAAGTTCCTCCACACACCAATAAAATCATTTCTGAACACCTTATCCTTATTTACATGAATTTAACCTACATTGAATTTCATCCTTATTGAATATTATTAAACTACATGACATCATCCTAGTCCCATGTATGAATTTAAATTTCAAAAATTTTGTTGAATCTTTCAAGACCATAAACAACACATTTAAACCCATATCATATGGCATGAATCCATTACACAAGAGTTGGTTTAATGTAAGAACCCTAAATGTGTGACTCTCAGTTGACATTTTCATGTACCAAGTTGAAGATTCATCATTTTAAAAAACTTATTCCTATAAGAGTTAAAGGAAAATGTTCCAACATTTCTATTTCACATTTAAGATATACAATCTAGCTACATGGGTGATCTCTCAATCATATCTTGTTTCTCACATTATGGTGTTACTCAAATGAGCTTAGAGGTCATAGTGAGTCCCTCTAGTTGGTATGATTTAGTTGCACAAAATTCCAAATGTAGGAAGTTACATCATGGTGGTGTGGTGTTAAATTGTGTAACTTGAAGTCTACTGTGTATGACTTATCAAATAGTTTATAATGTTCTATCAATAAGATCATTCCCTTGAATGAGATCCAAATCCATGTAAGATAGTTTGGGGTATTGATCTATATTTAGAGAAAATACCCCCATTCAAGAACTATGTGTGGAAGGATCCCAATTGTCACAGGATATGAAATGATGCATGGATCCTTTATCCTAGTCCAAGCCAAAAATATATAAAAAGACTTCCTTAAACTTAGTGTTTGAGCTTCCTCTCCAAATTTAGCTTTCCAAGTATACCGGTATTAAGAAGAAACCCAATTTTTTTCCTATGTGCATGATTTTGACCTGTATAGAAGTGGATTGGTAAGAATTATGCATGGATTGAATCATTTCATCATACGATATGTAGTAGTGACTATATTTACAATCCTAGTCTAAGCCAAAAAATCCTTCAACCAAAGTATCTCCCCCTTATGCATGAACTGGATATATGTAGTATCCTCTAATTTAGACTCACCTATAACCTATAATGAGAAATCAAAAATACCTCAATTCTAGTGTTTAATTTCTCTTCATCTGTATTAGGTCCTTCCCAAAAACCTCCCACACTAGTTCTTCAAGAACTACAAGTGGATAGATTCCTATTGTAATGGGATACATAGTGAGGTCTAGATCCCTTATCCTAAGACCTGTAAAAAATCCAAAAATTGAACCTTTCCCTATATATGATCTTGGTCCAGGTATGGAAATTCTCTTCATGAACTATCTGTGGATAGATTCCAATTATGTTAAGATATGTTGTGACACTTGGATCTCACATCCTAATCCCATCCGAAATATCCAACTTCCCTTATATTCAGGTGTTATATCTGAGATTTTTTTCAGTATATATTATACCTTGTCATGTGATGTTAAAATTCATAACATCTATGTCATTGTCACATGATTTAAAGTGGAGAACACCTGATACCTTGTCTTGATATGTTAAACTAAATGATGTTAAAATTCATAACATCTATGTATTTGTCGCATGATTTTAAACTCGAGAACACCTGATACCTTGTCTCGATATGTTAAACTACATGATTCAAGGTCTATCTTACACGACCAAAAACAACTTAAGGTAACCAATGATAGATAACCCAACTATCCTACCTGACATCCACATCCATGCAGAAGGATGTGATAAATGGGATCCCACACCAAGGCAAAATTATTATTTATGCTCATAAATCCTAGTGTTTGGGACTCTCATAACAATCGTTCATTTACATTCTTTTCCAATGGATAGTAATAACTTAACCATGGTATACTTAGGTCGCAAATTCCTCCATCCTCTTCTCAAAGTATCCCTTACCATAAACCATAACATGTTTCTTTATTGTCCTATATGTCCACAAATATTTCATGGTTATCAATAATGACTGTATTCAGCTCCAAGGGACACCTCTAGTTGTTAATGATCATCAGTGCCACCATATTTGGCCCATCTAATTAAATAAATATTTATCCTAAGTAAAAGGTTGTTTATCTCTGTTTTATCTCATGGAACCCACCATTTCGATGTGTATATCGATTATCCCCAATATATGTTTCCCATCTCATCACTTCTAATCTAAAAACCTCAATATATTATTTAGATCATTTTCATTATTCATTGAAAAGGTGTTTGGCTATTCTTTCCCCTTGAGCCCCGTACTGGGATATAGTGCCAGAGTTATCCTTCATGTATTGATCCAAACATCAAGACAATAAATTGAATGCAACCATATTTAAGAGAATCTAATTTAATATAGATCCTCATTCATGACAGGTATTTCATAACCCTAGATATATAGATTGTCTTCCTCTTGTGGTCAAAGTTTTATGATCTTAATCTCATCGCCTTTTGTTCAATGTTGTATGAGCTTAAAATTTATCCCATGGTGATCCAAATAAAAAAGCCTTAAAATAATAAACAAAGAGACACACAAATTTTCATGTAAAAAACCTCTAAGGTAAACCTAAGAAAAAATTGAATCACTATTTTCTAATCTCTCCACCTTAAGGGCTTAGGAAAACGTTAAATTGTAATTAGGAAAAGTAAAAAAGAATTGGGGGCCACCATATGGCCCATGAAAAAGTTGATCCATACTCGAAGGACCCACTTGTCTAGGAAAAAAATTATATTAGTGGTATATTTTATCTTTTTGTTGTGATAATTTGTATAATACACAATGACGTAATATTTAGGTTACCAAAAATACCCTTTAATTTCTTATTTTCCATGAAACTACTTTATTTCCTAAGTGTTTTAATCCTCAAGAAACCTCCATGCATATCAGTAATGAGTCTATCTGACTCTAAGGGAATCCTCTATTTGGATATGTATTCATTCCCATTATATAGATCTTTATATATTCCCCAAATATGAAATTCCAACTTGAATCATGTTTTAAAACTAAGGAGAAGGTCCTATAATCCATGTACATCATGGAGACATTACAGTATAACCTAGAATTAGAATATGGCCAGTGGTCATTCTCGACATACATTCCTTGTCTCATCAACCCTAGTTCAAAACTCTTTGGGTTGTGATTTAAAGAATCAATTGTAGATTTATTCAAGTGGATTTGATATCCTTGATGTTAGGTTGTCATGTGTTGTACTCATTTATAAATAAAGGATGAAATGACTCATTTTTTAACCTATTATGATCCTCATCATGTAACCCTAAACCGAATGAAAAAATGGTCCAAGGTTCATAATAATAAATTCAATGCCTCATTTTAATGTACAACCTATTATTATCAACGGACCTTAATTTAAGATGGGTTTTTTATTTCCCTTAATAGATAAAATATCCCATTTTTTTACACAGCTATAAAACCATAAATTACAATGATATGTGATCAAATTTGTTTGAACATAAACGTCAACCACCTCAAGTCCAAACACCAAGACCTTAAATTGAGTAAAACATCCCATGTGGTAGTCGACATTAGAAACATTATTCCCTTCACTCACATGGGGTTGTGATTTACCAATGTTTCTATATATACCTCCTCATGATTTGGAAAACAATTCCCAACCATCAAAATCACCCACATTTTCCCACCTTTTATGACCTAAAAATACATTAGGAAAGAGAAATAAATCCCACTAGGATTTAAATATGTAAAGTGAGGCATGGGAAACTTTTGAAACTTTGATTTCTAGAAAAGTACATTAAATGATTTAGGAATTGTTTAGTGATTGAAATTAAACTTCTTAAGTTGAAATCCCATAAAGGGTGTCCAAGGTAATATTAAATTCCATGCCTTTTAAACATTCTCCAAGTGAAGCTTAAGAAAAATATTAGGAAATAAAATAAGAGATACAAATATTTTAGGGTCAAAAATGTAACCCCGTATGATTTTAATATGTTCTTATAAGCCCCTTAACCTAATAAAAAATTAGAGAATCCATATATCCCATCATCCCTGGTACATCAGTCTAGAGGAACCCTATAAAATGAGTGAAGATACAATTTTAGGGTATTTGAACCCTCTTGAGAATTATTATCCTTATTCCAAATCCCCCTTCGTGATCCTTATACAAACCCAGTATTCTCATACATGGATATTCATTATATTACAAAAACGCACACCGTAGGACCATAATAGTTTATTTCTTATGAAAAATTGGAACATAATCTTCAAATATCATGAAATATATTCAATGTTTAAAACAAATATCTTCTCATTTAGTAATCTTTATTAACATACCCTATATAAAACCTTTATTCATAGCCTAGGGAAAGGAAACATAAGAAAGGGGAAGATAAGATTCTAAATAAGGGTAAACATAAGAGATATAAATATATTATCATATGAAATAATAAAATAATAATATGGGTACATAATCATTATTATTACTTACAAAGTTCATACATAACTATTCATTGATCATAAACATGATTCATGAAATAGAAATTTATCATTTATGAAAGTGTGGCTCATAAGGGAGATAAATCATCATAAATAAATCATAAACTGTAATATCATGTCATAAAAGTGTTTCACCATCAAATATATATAAAACCATATCATATTTCAAGGTAAACTATTAATACCATAAATATAGTGGATTAGGAATTATCGTTTTTTCTCATTGTGGATCGGGATGCACATATTTCACATTGTGGATTACAAAATTCCTTTTTCCCATAGTGGATCAGGATTAATCACCCATTTCCCATTGTGTATTAGTACACACCAATTTCCCATAGTGGATTAGAACACACATATTTCCCATGGTGGATTATAACACTATTGTTCCCCATAATGGATCAATCCATCGACTTGTTTCCCATTATTATCCCATGATATTTAAAGATTTACCCAATTAATTGGAGTGAGATATAGGTCCCACCCAAATCATAATGAAAACCATAATTATGTGGTCCATACTATCATAAAACATTCAATAAATCAACACATCATAATTGGGAAAAGAAAATAGGTTTCATAAACATTTCATCAATTTACCATAGCATAACCCATGAAAAATAAATGGGTTTCATAATAATTTCATCAACATAAAAATTAATCATCTACATAAAGAATAAAGATTTTATAATTCAATCTTATCCTCAATAAATTATAAGTAACATTCAAGTGTTTCATCTTAGATGGAAAATGACTTTGAAAGATAAATCACATGGAACATTTCTTTGAGGTAAAATAAATTTTCCTTGAAAATAAATTTTTTAAAATAAAAAAATCAAAATCCTTTTCATTGAAAATAAAAATGAAACTTATAAATTAATTTTTAAAAATCAAATAAATATTTTCTTAAGAAAAAAATATTTTAAAAAAAATATATTTTTAAAACATAAAACACTTTCAAAATCCTTTTCACTTTCAAATAATTAATTTAAAATCTAAAAAATTACCAAATTTTAAGGAAATTTTTTTCTTTGAAAATAAATTTGAAAAATTTTAAATGAAGCTTGAAATAATTGAGTGGTCTTGGCATCAGTATATAATATTCATGTCCTGTATGTAAAAAACAAATATTCTTTTTACTTTTTTAGTAAAATCCAAATGGGAATTATTTGGAAGACAACTGGTTCTCGCTCAAATTTACCCAAGAGATGAAGGTAGAACGGTCCTTGTAGTTTAGCTTGGGTTATCGAATCCTTAGAGACCTAAGAAGAAACCTATAGACACGTACATTCTATGAACTATATTTGGATATGAATTGGCCAACTTGGGTTTATTTTATATGGGTTTAAAGGATAACTAACAGATTTAAGTGAATTCAATTTAAAATAATGAGTTGATCATAGTTTATCGCTCGGGGTGGATTGGACGTATTTCCTTTTCAATGATTTAAATTTCTTATATTTGAGATGGGTTCATTTAGGAAGATAAAAAAACATCATAACTTACTAGTTTAATGCCTACACCCTTTAATACTAATCACATATACACTTTAAGGATCAATGTTTTGAGCACTTCAAGGTAAAGGTTTGTATTAGCACATGAAGTGTGTGGCCTTAAATTCAACAAGGACGATGGAGTTTAAAAATCATAAAATAAAAATCTCAATTAAAGAAGTGATTATACATTAATGGGCTGATAAATAACATCGAATCCAGCCCCTTTATACTCCCTTGGATCAATCCATAATTGGGTTATCCCTCCATTTATTCTATGGTTTCAATGGAAGTGGAAAGTAGACTCAAGAGGGAGGAAATGGAGAAGTAAAGAAAACAATAAAAATAAAATGATCACTCCACCATTGTGTGAATAATTTCACAAGATTTGGTATGAATAAATTCACACCTTGAGGAAATGGTATCAAGGTGATATGGATAACAACATAATAATAGGAGAAGAAGAACTTTTATTAAGAAACTAAAGTGAATTGAACAAATTACATGTGAAAGATGAACTTGAGACAACAAAATCGCAACATAACATTACAATTGAACAAAGCACCAAAGATGAAAAACTCCTCCACCAAAACTGCCTTAAATAAGAATTTTGGAAGCGTTTGGGAGAGCCTCCAACAGTACAAATCCTCCCAATTGATTATGGTAGGCCTAGGGTGGTGGAAAGCTTGTGGAACTTGGACTTTTCACCACTTGACCTGAGGTGGCATCCAGCTTTCATCAACCGAACAGACATGCTTGGAAGACCTTATATATGGCTGAATCAGAGTGGGATATAGAATAAGAAAATGTCTTCCCGGCTTTCTCCTAACCTCCTGTAAAATTTAGCCCCATTTGGAGTTGTATATTCGGAGATATTATTACATTAGTGGGATGTTTTTCTGGGCCATAGAATCTGGCCCAGAATTTTATCTCTAACTTGGGCCGCCTAAATGACCACAATGGAGGCCGAATTAGCACCGGATCCTGAAGAATGATTTGTTCCTATATATTTCTTATTGCATCCCACAAAATTTGGGCTTCATTGGGTTTTTATGTTGGTCCCCACATTCTCATCAGTGGGATGGTGTCCAATCAGACTTCTCCAGAATTGTTTCCTTTCATCACAAAATATCCCCATCTTCTTCCATGATTTATACATTGATCCCTGAATCAAACATGTTCATATTTAAGTATAGATCAATTTACCAAAATATAAAATTAAAATATGTATAATTAGATTCCTTAAAATCAGATGAATCATTGGGCACTTTAAATGATGTTCAAAAATGTACCACATAATAGTGCATTTTAAGAAAGAATTGCAATCATAATGTGAAATGGTGTTCAAAGTGTAAAATGCACTAAAATTTTGTTTATTAATAATAAATAACATGAATATTATATATATTAACAATTAATATTATCATCATTTAGTGGTTAATCACACCCCCCAACTTGATTTTTGCTAGTCCCGAGCAAAATATATCTCAACAATATGAAATTCAAATTCCCTTTTCCAAAAACATTTTAATACACAATGATCACCAAAAACATCTATACCAAAAAATCATGAAACCCATCAAAATATTTTAATACATGATAGTTTCATAAGCATATCCCAATCTCAAGCCCATTCCTTTGTTCAAATTCATTTCCATATTTCACCCAATATCAATTAAGTATGAGGATGTGTTGTGCATCACAATAGACATGGGGGTTCATCTTTATTCAAGGGGGAAATGACATAAGTGATAGGTGGAATCACATTTCAATATTAAGATGAGTATTCATTTTTTTTTTGCAATTTTTCCAAGGTAATTGAAATTGCACTCAAAAGAGTCAACCCCTGTAGCGAGACTTTGCCGAAGACTCCCAGGCTCAAAGACCTTAGGGCACCAAGTGAAGCCCACATACTCGGGAATCATCTCGAGTTAACTCAGTCAAAAACAAATTCAAATTACCAAAAATAGAGATAAAATTACTAACTTTAGGCCATACAACTATGGAGTCACGATCCCCAAGTGCCGAAAGCCACGCATTAGGTCATTTAATTTCTCTACGCACAAATTTTATTTTATTTTTTTATTTTTTTTATTGAATACTCATATTAAAACTAAAATGATCACCAAACCTATGCTATTTATTTGGGGGAACCCATGAACTCAAACTAATACCCCACTATCCAAAGGACGTGCATTATGATCTTTTTCTATTTGGATGAAAACATAAATGATGAAATATCAAATTGGACAGCCAAACTTTCCAAAATCTATGCTCATGAAATTATAAAAGGATTAAAATCAGAATCAGGGCATGATGAATTATTTGATATTCAGTTTAAAAGTGTGCAATGTGTATTACAATGTTCAAGGTTAAAGGAATTTTTCCTTCCATTTACACTTTTTTTTCAAATCATTCAATTTTTTTTGACACAAAATAATTTTTTATTTATCTCCCCCCCCCCCCAATCTTAAAATAACACTATCCCCAGTGTTTAAAGAAAAGAAAATTTTAGAAGCGGGTAGAGGTAGAGAATGAAATTTCAAAAAAGAAATTGAAAATGAGGATCATGGAATGAAGTCACTTGGTGGTTCAAGTTGAAATTCTTTCTTCTCCATTTTAATCCTTTAATATCCATGTAACTTGTAGATTTCCCTAGTAAAAAAAGGAAAAACAAAACAAACAAAACAAAACAAAACAATATATATATATATAATAATGAAAGTAAAACATAAGTATATATATAAAAATTATAGAATAAGGAAGCACAAAAAACTGTAGGCCAGTGGTAAGAGCGTGCCCATGTCTCCCTTTGGTCCCGGGTTCGAATCCCCGTGGATTCCCCGGTTGAGACGGGGTTTGACCCACAACCCACGATGTGTCCCTTTTTAATATTATTATTATATTTTTATTTATATATTTTGTATTTTTATTTTAACTTAAAAAAACATTAAAATAAAACAAACTGATGATACATTGTCTTCTTTTTAAATTTCTAGGTAAGGCAATACTCAAGGATCACACCACATGACATGGATGAATATGGTGCTCCCCTTTCATACCCATCCATACTCATAATAGAATAACAGGTCAACAGTATATTTTTTTAAAAAAAATATAAAAATTATTAATTAAAATATAAATTTTATTAAAACAACAAAATGATAGGAAACTTGAAAACCATGGGTTGCCTCCCATGCAGTGCTTTGTTTAATGTCGCTTTCCCAACATGGATCATAAATCTATCACTTTTTTCCTGGTTCATAGGTTGGCTCAATTAACTCAACCTCTATTTCTTGTTTATTGAATGATTCAATGAACGGTTTTAACCTTTGGCCATTGACCTTGAAAATGTAACCAATTGTGCGATCTTGAATCTCTACTGCCCCCTGGGGGTACACATGATGCACTATAAAAGGACCTGACCATCTAGAACTTAAATTTCCTGGGTGTAAATGAAGTTTTGAACTATACAAGAGCACAAGTTTTCCAGATTCAAAATGTTTGGACTTGATATTCCTAGATTGGTAGGCTTGAACACTAGCTTTATTGATCCTTGAATTTTAATAAGCCTCTATCCTTAGTTCCTCTAGTTCATTGAGATTTAATTTCCGTTTTGTTCCGGCCAATGAGAGGTCATAATCCATTTTCTTAATTTCCCAAAAGGCCTTATTCTCAATTTCAATAGGTAAATTTCATGCTTTTCCATAAACCAACCTATATGGTGACATTCCTAGGATGGTTTTGTATGTTGTACGATATTCCCAAAGAGCATCCAAGAGTTTCTCAGACCAATCTTTCCTAGAAGGATTGACAGTTTTCTCAAGAATATTCTTAATTTCCCTATTTGCTAACTCAGCTTGACCATTGGTTTGAGGATGGTACGCAGTGGCAACCTTGTGAGAAATACCATAATTAGACATGAGTGCAGAGAATGCATGGTTGCATAAATGGGTTCATTGATCACTGATTATAGCCCAAGGAATTCCAAATCGAGAAAATATGTGCTCTTTCAGAAATCGGATCACAACATGATGGTCATTAGACTTTGTGGGAATGGCTTCAACCTATTTTGAGACATAATCAACAGCTCAGAGGATGTAGAGGTATCCCCTAGAGTTTGGGAAGGGACCCATCAAATCGATTCCCCAGCAGTCAAAGATTTCAATCACTAATATGGGAGTGAGTGGCATTTGATTCCTTTTGGTGATGGACCCTACTTGTTGACACCTAGGACAGCTTTGTAAAAATGTGTAGGAGTCCCTTGAGAGGGTGGGCTAGAAGATACCACATGGAAGAATATTAGCAGAAGTTTTCTTAGAGGAAAAGTGACCTCCACATGCCTCACTATGATAGAATTTAAGGATGGACTCTTGTTCAAATTCTGGGACACACCTCCTAATGACTTGATCAGGGAAGAACTTATAGAGGTATGGATCATCAAACACATAGTTTCAAACATCATAATGGAATTTCCTTCGAGCTTGAGTCCCTTAGAGTTTTGGAATGACCACTGTAACTAAGAAATTGGCTATGTCAGCATACCAAGGGTAGTCACTCACATAGTATAGGTGTTCATCAGGAAATGAATCATAAACGGAAAGGTGATTGGAGTTATCTTTGAATTCCATCCTAGAGAGGTGATCAGCTACAACATTTTCAACACCCTTTTTATCCTTGATTGTGAGGTTAAATTATTGTAAGAGAAGGACCCACCTAATCATTCTAGCCTTAGCATCTTGTTTTTGGAAGAGGTATTTTAGTGCAGAATGGTCAGTGAACACGGTGATGGGGGATCCTAAAAGGTAGGACCTAAACTTCTCCAAAGCAAACACAATAGAAAGTAACTCCTTTTCCATAGTGGTGTAGTTTATTTGGGAATCATTTAAGGATTTTCTTGCATAAGCAATGACATAATGAGTTTTATCACAACGTTGTCCTAACACAGCTCCTACAGCAAATTCACTGTCATCACACATAAGTTCTAAAGGAAGGTTCCAATTTAGATATTTCATAATGGGAGGAGAGGTGAGAGAGGATTTGAGGGTTGAGAAGTAACCATCACAGCTTTCTATCCAAAAAAATGGAGCATCCTTTACTTGGAGAGCACAAAGGGGACGGGAGATTGAACTAAAGTCCTTGATGAATCTTCTATAAAAACCATAATTTCCTAATAAAGACCTCACTTCATTGACAGTTTTGGGTGATGGAAGGTGATGAGTGATTTCAACCTTGGCTTTATCAACTTCAATCCCCCTACCTAAGACCAGATGGCCTAGAACTAGTCCCTATTTAACCATGAAATGGAATTTTTCCCAGTTTATGACCAGATTTGTTTCTTCACATCTTGACAAGACTCTCTCCACATTCTGCAGAATTCCATCAAATTTATCTCCAAATATAGAGAATTCATCCATAAAGACCTCTAGAAAATCCCATACCATGTCTAAGAAGATTCCCATCATGCACCGCTGGAAGGTTCTAAGAGCATTGCATAAACCAAAGGGAATGTGTTTGAAGGCAAAGGTGTCGAACTGACATGTGAATGTATTCTTCCCTTGATCCTCTAGGGAGACCTCAATTTGATTATACCCAGAGTACCCATCTAAGAAATAGTAGAAGGCATGACATTCCACTCTCTCAAGGACTTAGTCAATGAATGGTAAGGGGAAATGGTCCTTCTTGGTGAATGAGTTTAGCTTCCTATAGTCAATGCAGACCCTCCATCCACTACTCACCCTAGTTGGAAGAATCTCTCCATCCTCATTGGTTATCACTGTTATTCCTTCCTTCTTAGGAACCACATGGATTGGGCTGACCCACTCACTCTCAGCTATGGGATATATGATACCAGCTTTTAACAATTTCAGAAGTTCTTTTCTTACTACCTCCATGAGATTAGGATTGAGTTGTCTTTGAGGTTCGCTACATGGCTTTGAATCAGATTCTAGAACAATCCTATGAGTCCCAATAAGTGGGCTAATCCCGGGAATATCAGATAGGGTCCAACCAATGGCTTTCTTATGTTTCCTAAGGACATCTAGAAGCACCATCTCATGATTGGATTCAAGATAAGAAGAAATGACAATAGGATGTGTTTGATTGTCCCCTAGGAAAGCATACTTGAGTGCAGCAGGAAGTTCCTTCAATTCAAGCTCAGGTTGGTTCAGAATTTCAGCGTAAGATTGGGACCCTGGATCTAGATAAATTTTATTTCCTAAAGTTTTTTATAGGATCGATTCCCCACATGTAAAAGTTTTAGCTTCTATATTGGCTTCATCATATTTAGGGAAGGAAGATGGAGTGGTCTCCATGAAATTGGTTTCTGGAAAGGTTTCACTGATTGTTGGACATAAGACTTCATCAAAAGAGATATTTGAAAATGATTCAATCCAAGCAGATAAACTTCCTTCATGTGAACAAAGGAAATCAATCTCATCCTAACTTAAACATTCGTCAAATATTATTTTATGTTCTATGGATTCATTATCAATGCTTCCTATCATGTTTACATCATGAATGTCCTCTTCATACCCTATTTGTGAGCTTTCATTATAGATGTTCAAGTCTAGACTCATGTTCCCAAATGTGATGGTCATGTTCCCATTTCGAAATCGGATAACAGAGTTGATGGTTGCAAGGAAGGGACTACCAAGGATAATTTGGGTTTGTTCCTTATTTCCTAAGTGTGGATGGTTGTCAAGGACAATGAAGTCAGCAGGGTAGATGAAGTTTTCAACCTTTACCAGAACGTCCTTTAAAATCCCCTTTGGAACCCTAATGCTACGATCAACAAGTTGAAGTGTGACAGATGTGGGTTGGAGTTCTTCTATGCCTAACTGGAAGTACACAGCATAACGGATGAGATTGACACTAGCACCTAGGTCACACAAGGCCTTGAAAACTTTTCTCTCTCCTAGTTCAACATTGATGTAAGGGAAACCCGGGTCTTTCAACTTAGGAGGAATGGTCCCTTGAATGGTGGTACTCACATTAGCAGCCAAAAGGACTTAGTTTTTATGCGGAAATTTTCTTTTAAAAGTGCACAAGTCCTTAAGGTACTTTGAGTAGGTAGGTATGGTTTGGATGGAATCTAGAAGGGTAATGTTCAACTTGACTTTTGAAAATATTTCCCTCAATGTTTCACTCAATTCAGTCTTGGTTTTCCCCCTCATGCGTTGAGGAAATGGTGCATTTTGTGGGGTTATTTTTTGAAGAGTTGTTTCTTTGACAATGTTAACGTGTTTTTCAGTTTGATCATTTGGTTCATTTGAATTTTCATCAAAGTTAGAATAATCAGGTGGGTTCTGAATTAGTTGTTCAGGTTTCTCAATTTATTTTCCACTTCTTAAAACAGTCACAGCCTTTAGTTGTTCATGAGTTGTTTGTGTACAACCTGACTCTCCCCTTGAAGTTAAGGATGGAACTTCCTGAGTAGGCATGGTTGCCATTCCAGTTTTGATGGTTTGAAGTTCTTGTTTAAGGTAATAGACTTCCGAGTTCATCCTTTCCATTTGTTTGTATAGTTGTTCTAGTAGGCTTTGTGGAACAATTTGGGTTGGTGCTTGAGAATATTGGTTTATCCCGAGGGGGGATATTTTGGAGGTGGGATTGTTTGTTGAAAATGGACCGGTGGCTGTTGGTATTGGATAGGTTGGGTTTGGAACTAGTTATGGGTTTGGTAGTTCTGATGGGGGTAAGGATTTTGTCCATGTGGTTGGATAGGTTATTGGTTATCTTTCCAGCGGAAGCCTGGGTGGTCATTATACATCATGTTGAATGTGTTTTGGTATTGGGGATTTTGAAAGTTTAGGGAATTGACTTCAGCAGGTGTTCCTACTAGAAGAACATCCTTGATGGATGTAATAGTTGGGAAGTTGTCTATTTTGGGGTCATGTTTGTCACAAATTGTGCAAACAGGGTCTATAGTTTGGATTTCATGGATTTTTCTAAGGTCTATCTCTTCAACCTTCCTATAGAGTGCTGCGAGTTTAGCCCTAAGGATTTCCTCTTCTCTAAGTATATGAATTCTAGTAGTTCTTTGTGTCTTTTCAGAATAAGGTGAAGTTCTCCATGTTTGGTTTTGTTCAAAAAGGCTTTCTAGATACTCGTAAGCATCATTTGGGGATTTGTTTTTAAAGGTTCCATTACACATCATGTCAATGAATTGTTTGTTCCCCAGACCCAACCCTTCATAGAAAATTCTCACTTGTTAAGGAATAGAAAAACCATGGTGTGGAACCATGTTTAGAGTGTCTTTGAACCTCTCCCATGTTTCATAGAATGACTCTCCCTCTTTTTCAAAAAAAAATTGGATAGTCTGTTTAAGTGTAACTGTTTTGTGGTGGGGAAAGTATTTTTTTGTAGAATTATCTTTGTAGTTGGTCCCAAGAGTTGATGGATGATGGTCTCAAATTTTTTAGACAATTTTTAGCTCGATCCTTTAATGAAAAAGGAAATAGCCTCATCTTAGCTGATTCTAGTTCATGTGGGGGACACATGGTTTCTACAATGTCATTGAACTCCTTAATGTGAAGGTAGGGCATCTCAAACTCCATTCCATGGAATGTGGGAAGATGGTTTAGGACATGGGGTTTAAATATGTAGTTGGAATCACCTAGGTAATTTTGTCTAATGCATTAGGGGGCATTGGTCCAGGAAGTTTTGAGGTAGTCATTCATGGTTTGATCCATTGCATTCCCTAAGTTTGGGGCTACCTCATTTGGGTTTCCATTTTGGTTCCCACCCGGGTTTATGAGTTGGTTTCTTTGAAGACCTTCCATTGAAATAGGCTCAATTTTTGAATCTGGAGTGTTAGGAAGATTATGATCTAATGTAAAGAGTTCCCTTGGTGTACTTGACTCCCCAACCCCCAGAAAATTGACCCTAACTAGACGGTTTTATTGATCGTGGGTGTAGGCGGACATGCGCCAAAAGAGAAAAAAATGAGAAAGAAAAAAGATAAGAGAATTTGGATGAGAAAAGAAGAAATGGGGGAGAAAAGAATGGGTGTTTAGATGACTTACTTGGATCCGCATCAATGGCTCCAAAATTTGATTCTCGCCCAAATTTACCCAAGATATGAAGGTAGAACGGTCCTTGTAGTTTAGCTTGGGTTATCGAATCCTCAAAGACCTAAGAATAAACCTATAGAAATGTACACTATATGGACTGTTTTTGGATATGAAGTGGCCAAATTGAGTTGATTTTATATGGGTTTAAAGGATAACTAACAGATTTAAGTGAATTCAATTTAAAATAATGAGTTGATCCTAGGTTATCGCTCGGGGTGGATTGGACGTATTTCCTTTTAAATGATTTCAATTTCTTATATTTGAGATGGGTTCATTTAAGAAGATAAAACAACATCATCACTTAATGGTTTAATGACTACACCCTTTAATATTAATCACCTATACACTTGAATTATTAATGTTCTGAGCACTTCAAGGTAAAGGTTCGTATTAGCACATGAATTGTATGGCCTTAAATTCAACAAGGACGATGGAGTTTAAAAATCATCAAATAAAAATCTCAATTAAAGAAGTGATAATACATTAATGGGGTGATAAATTATATCCAATCCATCCCCTTTATACTCCCTTGGATCAACCCATAAGTGGGTTACCCTCCATTTATTCTATGATTTCAATGGAAGCGGAAAGTAGACTCATGCGGGAGGAAATGGAGAAGTAAAGAAAACAATAAAAATAAAATGATCACTCCACCGTTGTGTGAATAATTTCAGAAGATTTGGTGTGAATAAATTCACACCTTGAGGAAATGGTATCAAGGTGATATGGAGAACAACAAAATGATTGGAGAAGAAGAAATTTTATTAAGAAACTAAAGTGAATTGAACAACTTACATGTGAAAGACAAACTTGAGACAACAAAATCACAGCATAACATTACAATTGAAAAAAGAACCAATGATGAAAAACTCCTCCACCACCACTACCTTAAATAGGAATTTTTTAAGCCTTTGGTCGAGCCTCCAACATTACAAAGCCTCCAACTTTATTATGGTAGGCCTAGGGTGGTGGAAAGCTTTTGGAACATGGACTTTTCCACACTTGACCCGAGGTGGAATCCAGCTTTCATCCACCGAACAAATGCGCTTGGAAGACCTTCTATATGGCCAAATCAGAGTGGTCCATAGAAAAATAAAATGGGTACCTGTATGTCTCCTAACCTCCTATAAAATTTTACCCATTTGGATTTTTAGATTCAGAGATATGATTAGATTAGTGGGCTGTTTTTCTGGTCCACAGAATCTGGCCTAGAATTTTATCTCTAAATTGGGCCCCCTAAATGACCACAATGGAGGCCGAATTAGCACTGGATCCTGAATAATTATTTGTTCCTATATATTTCTTATATCATCCCATGAAATTTTGGGATTCATTGGGTTTTTATGTTGGGCCCCACATTCTCATCAGTGGGCTGGTGTCCAATCTGACTTCTCCATAATTGTTTCCTTTCATCACAAAATATCCCCATCTTCTTCCGTAAATTATCCATTGATACCTGAATCAAACATGTTAATATTTAAGTGTAGACCAATTTCCCAAAATATCAAATTAATATATGTATAATTATATTCCTTAAAATCAGATGAATCATTGGGTACTTTAAATGATGTTCAAAAATGTACCACATAATAGTGCATTTTAAGAAATAATTGCAATCATAATGTGAAATGATGTTCAAAGTGTAAAATGCACTAAAATGGTGTTTATGAATAATAAATCACATTATTATTATATATATTAACAATTAATATTAGCCTCATTTAGTGGCTAATCAACAGTATAAAGAATACTATTAAAAAAATTGTAAAAAGACAAAATATGGGTAAAATTTTCTTATAAAAACAATATTATAATAATAAAACATTCTGAAAATATTTTTAGAAAACATTCTTTTGTAATAAAATAGATCTTCGACCGAAGAGATAAATAAAGTCATATTTTCTTAAAAACATTTTCTCAATTATTTAAAGTACCAAAGAATAAAAAAAAGGTAATATTACTTGAAATTATCACTAATAACCATATTATAAGAAAATAAATGATTATTATTTAGAGATATATCATGATATATCAACATTGGAGACTTAATCATAAACAATCCTGATAAAGGATGAGATCATAACATAAAAACCTTACCACTTTGGTAACCATGAATTGTAAGCCACATGAAGTAATTAAATATAATGTAACTTAATATATCATGAGGATAAATAAATTAATGATATAAAATTTCAAAGGTGTTTTATATATATCTATTCAAAAAAATATAGGTGCATAACATAATGTATGTCACAAAGAAGGAAAATTTAGACAACCATCCCTTACAGATTTGTTAACATTTGAACTATAGACCCTATGAAAGAGAGATACTCAAATAGATTTGTAAATAAAAATAATATTAATTATAATAATAATAAAATCATTAATAGGTATTATATACATCACATAAAAGAAACATGTTGTGAATGTGGCATTTGTCTTACAGAAAGTAAAAGCGTGACGGAAATCCCTTAGTGTAAGTCTTGATTTTGTTTATACTCTTTAAAACACTCTATATAAAAAAATGTAGGTTTATTATACATAAATTATAGAACCAAACTTACATATATCATACCATATGTTATTTACTTGTGTCCTTTTATTACCCTTTTATTAATAATCCAAAGTTAAAGTCATATTTCGAGAAATAACTGCTTTTTTCATATGTGTCTTGATTTGTTATTTTTGGCCCTATTAATTTTATCATGGTTAAATAATATCCTGAATTTTAAAAATTATATAAATATAATATATTTTAATTATATATTTTAATATATTAATCCATAAAATTTAGTGATGGAAAACGAATTACACCATTCATGGAGATGGTAGGTCGTACGTATGCATGAATGTTGTTTCCATTTCTCAATGTATTGAAAGAAATAAAAGTAAATTATATATTAAAATTAAATAATAATGGTTATTTAATATATATCACATATTTGTATTTAACCAATCCTTAATACATTCCATGTTAAGCGTGAATGAATCATATCACTCTGTGAGATGGTAGTCTGCCATACACATGTATGACGTTATCAAATTCCCAACAAAAATTGAAATAATGTAGTTATGCATGATATAAAAAATATATTAGCATAATAATATCACAAATATCACATATAAATAACAAATACATAAATATTTCAAATAGTTAGTGGTGGTAATGGAAAAACGAATGACTTCACTTCGTGATGTGGTAGTCCTCCGTACACATGAACGATGATTCTGTAACCCATTTGATGGAAGTAGAGATGGTTTCAGTTCATCAAAATAACATAAAAACATATCAGTATATGTAATATAATTGGTTTATTATATAATATTTATATAAAAATAATTGAATGAGGTGGATGAAGAAATAAAACAAAAAACCTCTTTGATGAAGGTTACCTCTTCTTCAGGTATCCTCCTATGGTTTGCAAAAAAATCCTTACTAGGATAACTTCATGACCAAAATATGGATTCTCGGATGAGGGGAGGGAATGTTTTAAGATATTTTCATAGTTATATTCTGAACAAAATAGGTTTGAATTTTTAAATTAGAGAGGATAGTAGGTGACCTTTTATAAGTGAGGAAGAGTACGTAGTTGGTATTTTTTAAAAGAATTGAGTGCTGCCAAGTTTTATTCATGCCAAAAGGATAAAATAATGGAAAATTATTTATAATATAAGTTATAAGGTCAAAATATTTCTATAAAATTGTTTATGTAAAAAAAAAATTATTATTATTCAACCTTATCTTTTTAGTTTAACCCCCTATCCAACCCATTTTTACCTTAATCGTGGTAAATATTTTTTTTATTTTTTCCACTATTAATTTTCTTAAAAAAATTAAGTTCACCTTATTATAAATTAGAAATTATTGTTATTTAAAATATAGAATCTATTTTTATAAATTAAATTCATAATAATTTCAAATTTTAATTTAAAATTAATCTCATGGCCATGATGAGAAAGTGGGTTTTTAAACAAAAAATGTTAAAAAATTTATAAAATATTTATATCAAAATTTTACATGAAAATGATTAAAATGAAAAAAATTGGATTAATTGATATAAAATATAATTATTTAACTTTAAAAACCAAATTAAATTATAATTTATCTTTATAAATTATTTAAATGAAAAGGAAATTTTCAATAAAAATTCAATATTTTTCATTATTCATCAAAAAAGGAAAACTTTTTAGAAAAATACAAAAAATTATTCAATATATAATTTTGATATTCTACTTTAAAAAATGAATTTAATTTTGTAAAATAAATTTTATTAAAGTTTCAAAATTTATTTTTAAAACAAGTGCGCCATAAAAAGGCCAAAAATTGATTTTTAGAGTAATATTGTTTTTAAGCTTAAAATTGGATTTATTATAATATCATGTCTATAAAACACATAATATGAATCTTAAATATTTGATTTAATATATAATATATACATTTCATTGAAATCATTCACCGAATTTGGTTTCTTTAATTTATTGAGGTAAAACATGTTTGTACACAGAAAATTACTTTTCAGAAAAAGAATTTCTTTATTTTCAAATGGTTATTATTTTCATTTATAATTAATTGGTAACCAAAGAATTAATCTAATATACATTTTTAAATCATATTTTCCTAATTTATTTAATCATATTCATACCCATCATTAAAATTTCTAGATTATAACTATCGTATTATAAAATATTATTTTAATAATATGTCATGTTTTGTTTAAACCCATTGTGGCATGGAACATAAGAAAAACTTGGTGTTGCGGGTAACGAATTTTTTTTTGATATGTGTAACGTAAAATATTAAAAAATTAAAATAACTTAAAAAATAAAAAAATATCTGCGCATTACATTCTACCGCCATTAAAATGAAATTCTACTTTGAAATTCATCTCATCCATCAAAGGTTTATCATTTGAAAGTAGAAACCCAGTTCGTATAAATGAATAAAAAAACTTCCTTTATAATGAAAATATATAATCATAATGGTTACCTAATGTAATTTATAACTAGGTTTCAACATAGGAGAACATGAGTGGGAAGTGAAGATTTTGACATGGAAGAAAATAATAAATAATTATAGATAATGATCCACATATATTATCATAAGAAATGGGGGATCCATATAAAGTTAAAAACCACAAAAAAATAAACCAAAGAGGTGTGAAAAAAGGTCATTTACATCATAAAAAATAATGATAACATGACCACATTTTATTTCAAGATATTTTTTCTAAATTTGAATAATTTTCATGAAAATAAATACATACTTGATTTCAATCCATTTCATATGCACAATCTCACCCTTAGGTTGTTCCTTGATTAATTTACACTTGATCTGTTACTCTTGAAAATGAAGGTGAATTTGTTATTCCAAAATCACTAACATATCATAAGATCAATAAATACAATGATAATTCTTTTTTTCTATATTTAGTTATTATCACTAAAAAATGGAAAGTACATGTTATCCAATATGCATAAATATTCAAATGGTAATGTAATACATTAATGTATAAATCCTTTTCCAAAGATTAACTTAAACTATTCCATAAATGGTTAACCTTATCAACCTTAAAAAATATTAAAATCCAAAACATTAAAAGGAGGTAACTAAATTTTCAAAATAAACTTGTCATTAATACCCCAAAAAACACAAATTAGCCTTAAATTATCACATACCAAACATGTGAATACATTTATCATGTGTTCTCTTAAAACAGGGTAATAACAAAAATTACCATAAAAACATATTGAAAACATATATTATTCCTCATTACTTATATAAAATTTTAGTTATTGATATATTCCATAAATATAAAAATGGGGTAAAATCCATTAATGATAGCATAAACCACTTTGTAAAAAAATAATTAATTAGATCTAAGGAAATCAGTACTATCCAGTTTACTTTTATCTAAATCAATTATCAATTTATCCGAACATCTGGAACACATTGAGGGCTATCTTCAAGATATCAACATTACATTAAATAAATTTTACAGTACATCGTCATCATTCAACATATTCTTTCAAATCAATAATGAAAAATTTATACTAGACAATAATTATATATTTCTTGATTCATATGACATAATATTTGAATTAAAATGTATAAATACTTCATTTATCCCACTTCCCTCTCAAATCATTAACTAGGATTCATCATCTTATCCCTTAATAATTCTTTCATTTAATATCTTATTTGTAGTCTCTTAATTTTCAACAATATAACCATTAATCATACAACCATTTTGATTTTCTTTAGAATATTTCACCTTTGGAAATCGATTTACATAATGCCCATACTTTCCACATTTAAAGTATTCAATGGTCTATGATATATTATGGAGGCCATTATTCTCATCTATTTTAATGATTGAACTTCTCATTTTTGTTTTTGAAAATAATTTCTTTGTGTCATTATTTTCCACACTCAAAACGTATTCCTATCCCCCTGAGACATTCCCTTGAGTTATTATTCTCATATTATCAACATATAGAAAACTAAATCTTTATTTCTCCATGGTCTTCATTACTCAAACTCTCAGCAAACTCCACCCTAATCTTATTTGTTTCATCTGATAGTTGGTTGAAGTGTATATTTATAATCATGTTCCATGATAAATTATTATAAATAGTCACAATATCCTTTACTATAGTCATCATCCATTTGCCTTTTCATCAATAAATTTTCCATCGCATTCAATGTTAACATAGTACCTTCTAGTTTTATTCATTGACTAAAACTAGAAAAACATACTGTGAGAAACTATAATCATAGTGTAAAACCACATAATCATGAAAAAAAATAACTTATAGGATATATAAACCATGAAACCTTTTTAATATATTATTCCTTTTTTTATTATATATCATTCACATTCATCCTCTATTTAAATCCTTCATGACGGTTTGTAAAGTGTTTGTGAATTTCCAAAGATTATATACAGGGAGTGTCAAATCAGGTATGTAGAAAGGACCATTTTCATGAACCAAGTTAAAATCAAGTCCATATAATATTTCGCTTTTTCAGATTTAGTATCCCTAGGTACTTATGTTCCAGAGCTACACCCACTTGTAGTATCCATACAGATATGTAATTTCTTATAAATCACTTGCTCTATCTTTTACCAAAATTCTAGGACGTTTTACTAAACCTTGACTCATCATTATACTTATCATTAGAGACATATCTAGAATTTAATATACTAATATTATTATATAGTCATGATATAAAAATAATTTAAGGGGTTTATGAATAAATAAAACAAAAAATATCATTGATGAATATCACCTCTTTTGGGGTATCCTCCTCAGGTTTTCACTAGAATCCTTCCTAGGAAGTATTTATTCCAAAAATAAGGATCATAGGATGATGTTATGCAATTTGGGAAGTTATTTGGGTAGGCATTTGGTAAAAAGTGGATTTTAATGTTTGAAAAAGAGAGGATAGGGTTTCCTTTTATAAGTGAGGGAGAGAACACACTTGATATTTTTTAAAAAGAATTGAGTGCTACCACATTTTTCTCATGTAAAAATGCACCAATAATAGTCTCTTATTGATCCTATAAGAGAAAAGTTCAATATATTAAAATAAAATAGTTTTTGGAAAAGTTTTGGGTTGTTTTTAATCTTTATTATTTTAGTTTTACACATGATAAACTCATTTTTACCTTAATCGTGGTAAATAATTTTTACTATTTTCACTAAACATTTTAGTCAAAAATTATGTTGAAAATAATATAAATAATAAGTTATTAAAATTTAAAATATTTAATCTATTTTTCAAAATTAATTCTCATAAGTAGAAAATTTTAAAATTAATTTTGTAATGAAAAAACAGGTCTTTGAAGAGAAAATGTTCAAAACACTACAGAGATTTTATATCAAAATTCAACATGAAAATTATTATAATTACCTAAATTGGATTAATTTATATAAAATTAAACTAATTTAATGTTAAAAAAATTTAAAAATATAATTTAACTTTAAAAATTATTTAAACCAAAATTGAAGTTTTCAATTAAAATTCAGTATGTCTCACTGTTCATCAAAAAATGAATTTTTTTAAAAAAATCTCAAAAATTCACCCTAAGATAATTTTGATATTATAATTTAAAAAATAAATTTTTTCATTTATAATAAATTTTAAAAAATTTATAAAATTTAGTTTTAAAATAAGTGCAATATAAAATGGTGAAAAAACTAATTTTTTGAAAAATACTATTTTATGCGTAAAAATTGATAAATTATCTCTTATATAGAAAATACATAACATGAATGTTAAATATTTTATTGAATATATAATTTATAAATTTCATTAAAATTATTCTCTAAAATTTTTTTGTTTAATTTATTGATGTAAAATGTGTTTGTGCAATGAAAAATAATTTTTTAGAAAAATAATTTCTTTATTTTCAAATGGTTCTTATTTTCATGTCTAGTTAATTGGTCACCAAATAATTCATATTATAAAAATGTGAAAACCATAGTTTCATAATTTATTTAATATTATTTATACCCTCCATTCCAATTGTAAGGTGATAATTGTCATATAAATAATAATATTTTAATAATATTTCATGTTGTATTTAAACTTAGTGTTTCATGTAACGTAGTCTAGAATAAAAGTTTCATGTAATGATAGATAAAATTGTTGTTTTTTTAATTAAAAATATCAAAAAGAATAAATTAATTTTGAGACAAATTATAAAATATTAGGTTATTTTAATCCTCTCTATATTGAGTCTAGTCATTCATCCATATGGACCAAATATAATGTTATGATGATGGTATTTGTGTCGATACCCATTTGTGAGCCATAACCAAGAGGAAAACAATCATAAAAATAAACTAAATATAGTGTTATGGTGATGTTATTTTTCCTCTATCCATCCATAATCCACTCCCAATAGGAAATCATTCATCCAAATAGACCAACTCAAGTGTTACGAGGATCATATTTGTGCTCATAACCATCAATGAGGCACACCCAAGAGGAAATCATGATTGAATCAAGTGTTTGTTATAAACAATTGACTTTTACAATCTAAAATTCAATGATTATTGGTTTTTGGTTATTTTTTTTGTTCTTTTCAAAATTTTATGGATTATTATGGAGTGATAATTGAAGCACATCAGAATCTTATATAGAAAAAAAATTAGAGAAAAATAATTTTCATTCATTGATCAAAAAAATGGAAAGGATTATCTATAATATTTTAGTCACTTTTATTTACTCATAAACAATGATATCCTTACATACACACTTTGGGAAAACTTGAAGTTCATTTAGTTATAGTTTTACTCTCTCAATGATAGGTTGAAGTTTAACTATCCTTGTGGATATAGCCTATTTGGAAATACGAAGAATATCCACCTCAATAGTAGCATTATTATTTCTTATCTTGTCTTATTTGAATTGTCTTAGGTGTTCTAATAGTTTCTATTTAGAAATATTGGACTCCAATTTTATGGATTAATCATCAAACAAAATTCATTGTGTCACAACCATCTACATGTACTAGGAATTGTTTTTAAGTGTTTTAACTCATATAATGGCATATTTCACCGCTAACGTCTACCTTAGGAGGGTTTTATTTGATTCGTTCCCTTATTCCCAACAGTAACCCATCTTATTCATAGCATGGTGTTCTTTATGATAATCAAAAACACCAAATACCAAGTAGATGAATATATATGTAATATTACCTATTTGATTAGTTAGTTCATCAAGGTCATTTCATAAATGATTCTTGAAATATTTTTCCATACTCAAAGTCCTTGACTTTGTGGGAACTATGCCAATTATAGATCTAATTTAGAAGAAATAATAGGGAATGGTTTATATTTTGAGACCAAATCATCCAAGTATAATATTTCCTAAGTAACTCTTCGTGAGTGTTGATTTAAGATAACTTGTTCCCTTATAGCTTATCCAATTGGGAATTCAAAGTGATAATAACATAGATTCCCTAGACTTGTAACATGGCTGTTGACATTCATAATTAAGAGTATGTTAGTCAAATAATACTATGAAATTATCCCAATAATGAAATGGTTAGAATGCTTACTCATATCTATTAAAGGAATATTCTCAACTACGAACACCCCACTATATGGAATAGTGAAAAGGATTCCTAGTGGCAGAACTTGAATTGAATCCAAGGTGTTTTTGATTACTTATTCCATAGGAATAATGGGATATTATGGTCTCCCTAACCCAAATGAATTTTGGGTACTATCATAATAGTATTTATACAAAAAAAATTCATTATTAAGTTCCGATGAATAATGAAATCTATATGTATTAAAATAGTGTAAATTCTTGAAAATATATACTAAATTTAGTCACACCTAACTCAGAATAGTCAGACAAGGGATCGACATCCATAAGATCATATATTTATGTTAAACTGGTTGGAGTATCATTAAACACATTCAGATAGACGCTCAACTCAATTCACTATTTGGCTTTACTTGTTATAAATTCATCAAATATACCTTTAAGGAGAGTAGTAATATCATGTCCTTGATGTATTAATTCTCTAAGTATTGAGTCAGTTTAATTAATTCTTAACAAATCATTTCATTAGAAAAAAACACACAAGTCAAATGTGGGAAATTATTTCCTTCAAGTTCTTAATGAATATGAATTACTAGACACATCACTTGTTCTTGCATTTGGATTTATTCCAAATTTAATAATGCTAGACAAAACAATGTTGGAGGTACTGGAAACAATGTACTTGGATTTTAAATAACCTGTCCCTTTTTCTCCTTCAAACCTGAAGAATTTTATTCCATTTCACACTTGATATAAGAATGGTTTATGGGATTTAGGTTGATTCTTCAACATTATATAATATGGTAAATTGGAGATGGAACACCTCCTAACCCCGATATAGTTCAAATAAATAATTAGTGACTTTATGGAATCTGATTATAAAATATCATGCCTTAATGGGAACATTTTTTTACCTCCTCCTTTGAGGAATGGTGATCACTATCCCAATATATACTACTAGATACCAACCACATTAATATTGACACTAAAATTGAGTACAAGGTTATATATTGAATGAATATTAGAATCTAAGCCTCTTATGTAAGCCTCGACTTCTTGAGGTTTTTTTTCAAAAAAGGAGGTTGAGGGTGTTGTGACTTGACCAAACCTTTTCAGAATAAACTATGTCTCCTAAATTTCCTTCCAAATATCGTTGGTTGAAATTTTTTCCTTCTGTGAGTCTCATTCCCTTAAACCTTTCAGTAGTTTAGAATTATAAGGGACATAGGGAGGGAGGTTGTTCTACTCCAAGTAGGTGGAATTCCAATATGCTTCCCTTTTTTTAATAGAATTTGATATGATGTTCCCCAATTTTAAATATAAATTTATATAGGATTATATATGTTTTTCAACTGCTAAGAAACCCCATTTCCTAGTCAGTTTGACTCTATATTATGATCAGTTTCCTCTGCATCCCCTGTGGATGGAATACTTTTGAACTGGTTCACCAAACATGTTAATTTCTCATCAAGGAATGATTGGATATATTCCTCAATATAGTCATATTTAAAACTAATGATAGTATTAGGAAAAGGGAAATTAAATAATATTCCATTATTATCTCTATTCAGTATTAAACAAAACTATCATACCACCATTAGGTGTTTCTCAATGCATACACTTGAAGGGTGAATAGGGAATTTATTTTGTGTCACACTAAACTAAAATCTAAATCTGTAGGGTTAACACCCTTCACATGTGACCATTCCATCTATTCTAGTCACTATAATTCATTCTAAAAGAGATATTAATTATACATATTCATTGAGTCTCCTAGAGGGTTTTTTAGTGATAGTTCAAGTGGGATATCCATATGATCTATATTGAAACATTTCATACTGAATTAGTTGATTCTTGAAATCTCACTTACTTAAATTTTGGGGTTGGACTCTACTAATACAAAAAAGGTGGGTCCTAAAATGGTCTTGAGGAATTTCTAGAGCACTGAGGAACTCATACCCACAAATGGGACAGTATAAAACCTCATAATACCTAGAAGGGGACGATGATTATGAATGGGTCCGTTTTTAGAGACATTCCCAAACTATTCTTAAAAATTGGATAAGACTGGCATGTGTTTATTGATTTGTTTTCCAATTTCTAGTCGTGAATCCATCATAAAATTCATAACTCTCACTCCATCAGGTTCCTCCACTCAGATAAGGAAACCACACAAGTGAATCTCTATAAAGATCACCAATTGAACAAAATGGTCATCCTCAGAGGAAACTTCCCAACCCCAATGGTAAAAATGACCCCTTCCAGAATGGGCCAATAAGTGTCAGAAATTACAAGATTATCATGAATCAATAACATTCAAGGCTTTTTAGGTTATATATATTCTTGGGTTATCTTAATGAACTGGTAATATTGTTTCCCAAAAGAAATTTTTAACTTCGTATGAATGTCTTCTCTCATCAAACATCTCACTATGTTGAGTAATTATTTGAAAATCGAGGGCTTACTTTTAGAATTATCCCATGTGTTAAGTGGGGGAAGAAATTCATCATACATATCCCCAAGAATTAGATATCCATTGTATGTTTCTACATCCTATAATAGAATTCCAACCTCTATATATACTAAATGAAATGTGATTGTATCCAAAATCCATCTATTAAAATTGTCTGAAACAATATACCTACTCCTATGAGCAAGGGTTTGATAAATCCAGATTAATTCATACAGATACACCACCTTTATCACCACTTCGATTTATTTGTAACTCATTTGTACTGAAAATGGACAAACCCATTCTAAGACAAAGGTGCCTCAAGATTTAAGATCTTGATTTAAATTCAAACCAATAATTTGGTTACCTGTTGACCTTCTCATGAAATATTCATAGTTATGAAGTTATGGTTTTATTAAATAACACACATCCTTTAGGGATAGTGGGGTGTATCACATCATATATACTTTAGAGTGATCGGTTCCTTTTATAAATTTACCAGACATCGAGATATCTACATGATCCACCTCCCAATGATTTCTTATCCAACTAAGTTTTGGATTCCACATTCATGGTGTAGGAATGGTAGAACAACTTGGTAAAACAAACCCATAAAGTGGTAACCTATATGATAAAGGATAGTCTATAAGTCTATCTATCACAATATTTTATAGAAGATGATGTTTCTATATGATACATTGGGGCAGACTAGTCTTGATACTATCAATTATCTCTACCCCACTTATGGATATTGTTAGAGCATATTGATTTTACTTTATATTCATCAAGTAAATAAAAAACAAATCATGAATTGAAATATTTTTAAAGAAATTTCCCTATTGTACTAACCATTTGTGACTGCAAACTAGTTGTATAAGTATTATCTAAACACTATAAAAAATCACTTAGTCTTTATAAACATACATTCGAGTACAGGAGGTCTCTTAAAGTAAAATAATAATGTTTTCAAAAAGGATACATTATTCCATGATAAATTTCAAGTATGTGGACACTATAAACATTCAATAGGTGTATAAAAAGAAGTTCATGGTTACTCCATGTTAAAATTTAGAGTACTTTAACTTCGATGTGTGGGATTAAGTATATAGAAAACACCACATGAATATAGATAGTGTAGGGGTGTATGCAGTGAGATCTACAACGAAAAAACTTATGAAATTTAATGGGAAATAGGGGGACTCCTATCCTATTTAAAATCTTAGACCTCAAACCATATATTCCCCCACATGTTCTAACTACTCCCTTGAAGATACAACATGATAATTACATAATATTTCCTTATTATATATTAATCGACCCCACTTTATTCTGATTACAAAAAATTTAGAGGTGAGGAAATTTTTAAGACCCACAATATCTAGAACCATACCAAAATAAAAAAAATGATAAAGGAAATCTATAGATGAATCATATCTTCATGTGTGACTATTAAGGAATCATGTATAGGGAAAATCACTATTTCCCTACTAACCTGTTAGAAGCACCACACAACTGTATATTGTAAAGTAATCAAATAGTTTCAGTTACTCATGGTAATGGTAAATACCATTAGGAAATCACCAATGGACTAAGTGATCACCAATGGGACAAGAAACTCTTGATTCATCTCTCAATCATGTTCCCTATAAACTTCTAGTTCATCCACTAATTTCCCACATGATACCTCCTAAACATCCATGAAATATGATCTATATACATGTAACATTGATAAGATCCTCCACAAGCATGATCTATATCTTCCCACTCATCATAAGAGAAGGTAATAAGTGATCTATCCTAGGAAACTATGTAGGATTCCTACTAATTGATTCCATGATGATGGCCCATAAAACCACTCTATGATACATAGCATGTCCACCAACTGTGTGGTATAGATGCCCCCACCCTTTTCTATAAATACATGGATTACTCATTTTGGAATATACATAACGTAAGAGGAAAAATTAGACAAATAAAAGGAGAAGAATGTTTTATTCAACACCTTGAGATATATTCAGAGGTAATACCAATGCCCAAGTATTTTTTAAGGAAATAAACCAATTGAACACTACTAGTTTAACCTCAATAGGTGAATTCTAGTAGGTAAATGTCTCTAGGTGAACTCCACCATGTGAAAATTTCACTGTGTGGTCACCATGTGTACCACTATCTATCCAAGATTGTGTCCAAGTCTTCGACATTTGAACTACCAGGATGGGTCTAAGTGAGTTGTTATATGTGATATATTTGTAGAAAATCCTAGGAGAAATGTGTTTTGTTTAAAGTACACTAATTATTAACATCACATGCATGGTAAAGGATAATTGAACCACATTGGTTTCTCCAACCACCCCCAAAATGGAATGGAATACTTCCCTCGTGTCTCCACCATAATCCAATACAAATATTTAGATGTATTAAATTCAAAATATCTTCATGGATTCCTTTTCTTAAGGTTAAAACACCTAAAATTACAACTTAAAATACTCCTAAAATTCCACCAAAAATACATGATAATGGTATATTCACCCTAGTTAATCCCTTCAATAATGTATTCCCTTGATAAAAGGAAACTCTTTTTTCCTCCCTATATGATGGATCCCCAAATAGACTCACAATAATGTAATCCTTTGACAATGTGGGTCCTACTCATAAGGACTCTAGTGATAACTCTTCCATCTCAATGATGGATTTCTTCTTCATCCAATGATTTATGTTCCAAATAGGACTCCTACAAGGATCAAGCTCCAACTCTCTATGCCTTAACCTAATACACTCATTGGATTATCTATTCAAGGGAAGCGTAATAGGAATAATACCCACTCAATCCTCTATTGACAAACCTTTCACAACATGGATGACCCTATAGCATGATGTTAAACTGTACTACAAACATCCTTATTGTATGATGTTAAACTACATGGTATTTTTCTATCACGCAAACCTAAACTCTACACCTCAAACTATGTGAGATTTGATTCTGGTCAAATAATATATATAACAAGCATCCCAAAGGTTCAAACCCAACATCTTCAACCCTTAATTATACATCTTCATTGTTCAATATTCCTCATAAATCCACTGTCATATTTACTCATCGATCTATATTCCCTTTTATTTTGAATGTCTATTTGAATAGGTCCATATTACCTATAAACACTTCTCAATATTCCATATTCTAGGTGGAATAATTCTTTCCCCATTTCTAGAGGGTCCTATTACCTCTACGTATCACTATATTTCCTTCATTATTCCATATTCCTAATGAAACCATATTGTGCATAGTGGGACTTACTCCCACTAGAAAAACCATCCTATCCCTAATAGTTAAATAATTATTATGCACAAAACCTATCCTTATTGGTATATATTCCCTTTGAGGTCAACTAGAAAGGTCAATTCTTGCATAAGTCACACATTAACCATTTCTTCGAACCTTTCACCTAAAATTACACTCTGAGTGACTTTAAATTACTTGGAATCATTTCTTTCCAAATGAATTTAAATTACTTGGAATCATTACTTTCCACATGACCTTAAATTACTTCAGTTCTTATTCCCTTTATATGGATATATAGGAAGTCCCCTCTAGGGTCCTGATCCAACTTCATAACCACCACCACCTTCCTCGATGGAAATTAACTCTAGAGTGCCCAATTGTGTTGTATTTAAACCATATCACTCCAAATTAAGTGTTGTTGGAAAGTAAATTAAATTGGAAGAACTTATCATATGTATAGATGTTAAAATTGATACAATATTTCAATCAATCATTAGAATTCGTGGATTAACAATTTCCTCACTTGTTATTTTTAAATGATTCAAAAATTTATAAGGGAGTCCTCATGTAGGAAATAATTCTACCTAATAGGGAGAGATGAGCCCAACCTCCCATCCTCTTGACCAATGTGCACTCTAAGGTGTTGCTGGAAAAGTCTAAGTCAATAATTTCATTTTGAAATCGTTTATTCCCTGACTCAAAAATGTTGTGGTGGAGGCTCGTCGGGATATTATGTTTGAAACAAGTGTCAATGGTGAGATAAACATAATGTGAAAGAGAAAACCTGATCTCTTTGAAATACAAAATCTCATGGGGGGTGCATAATGTTTAGGGTCATGATTCTTGGACCTAATAGTTGATATTTATGGTCAATAAAATTTAACTAAAAGATGATATGGTCTATATAAAAATGTTAGGGAGAAAATTTTATGTGAATTAAGGCCCAATATTAGTATAGATCATCTTGAAAAGTGGGGAGCATAGTTTAAGTTCATGGTGTATGGGCCATCATGTCATGATTCTAAGGGTTACACAATGGGGACTTGTAAAGGTGTGAGAATAGGATGTCATATTCTTACTATGAAAATGGGTATGAAGCATGATTTGTTACATCAAGGGTACTCAAATCAACTTGAATAATTTAACTATAGAATGTTTAAATCAAAACTTGAATTATTTGAATTAGGGGTTGATGGTATGGAATAAGTATGCAGGGGAAGATCATGGAGCTCGTTTAAATTAAGGTTTCCACTAGGATGTTGTGAAGATTCATAGAGATTAAAGGATGTTCAAATGAGTATGATTAATCATACAGAAATAAGTATAGAATATGGAGTTTCAAATATTACCAAGTAGATGATTACCTTATAGAAAAATGTGATCATTACTAATAGACATGAAAGGTTTGAGATGATTCAAACACCTAAGGAATTAAGAGGGATTTCAAATAAAAGGTTATTCATGAAGGTTTTATCCACCCCAAAGGTTATATCACCATGTATTGAACATAAATTATGTGTGAGGAAATATGAAATTAAATTTATATTACTTTTACCTGAACCAATGGTTCTAGTGATCACAGATTTTATTTTTCTATGGCCAAATAGTAACACCAACAAGACTTATTCCTTCTTCTTTTTACACTCTAAAATCTTACATGGTTATAAAAAAGGATAGCCTATCGAGTTGGGACTTTACTTCTACTCAATAAAACCTTTATGGATTTTTTTGACTTTAGAGTCAAGTGTATCTTTTATTTCATGGTTTTAAGGGTATTTCGATAAATACTAATGAGGGATATAGTTTAAGGTCATAAGGCATTGACCAAAAAGTGATACAGTCTAACTTATGATGGTAAAGAGAAACCTGATGTGAATTATGAGCATAATTATATTATAAACAATCTTGGAAGGGGATACACTTATTTTAAGGTTATAGTGCTTAGACCAACAATGAATGAAGTTTAATATCATGCATCTTTGACCATTAGTGAGGTAGTCCTCCTAGTGACAATGAAAGGTTGACCCAACATGAATGGTAGCCTCGCATCACTTATGTATAAAACCTCGAGGGAGGTGCGTGTAGTTTAAGATCATAAATCATAGACAAAAAAGTGATTCAAGGTATATAAAAATGGTGAGATAAAATAGATGGTAATAAGAATTTCAATTATATCATATATCATCTTAAATATTTTCACATAATTTAAGTTCACACTGCTTTGACCCTTGATAAGGGGGGTTGTGAGAGGAAAATCTGAATTGGGCTCAAAAAACTAAAAAAATCAACAAAAACCTCTTGCATAGAAAATAATAATGATGTAAATCATGATCTAAGGGACTTGAATCAAGATGATGAAATAGAAAATTTATATATAGTATAACCATTAACCAAAATTCAAATTAAGAGTTCCATAGAATCGTTTTCAAAGGTGTATAGAGAATATAATAACTTTTCTTTGGGACGAATATGCCCCTAGTTAGTAGTGATAAATTTGGAGGCATGAACTTTACTATGTATAGGAGTCCCTTAGATTCGAATAAACCCATTTCCATTATCTATGAAAGGTTTATGGAAATTCAAAACACTCTAGGCATGAAGTGTGGTTTTTGGGAAGAGTTCATTCAAAAGAATATTGGAACTGTGTATTTCTAAGCTAACCAAGAATAGCTCATTTAGGTATGATAATAATGCATGAATTTGGATCATGTTTTGGATCTAGATCTAACATGTACTGTTCAAATGTCACTATGTATCCTTAAATAAGAGGAATCAATCAATTTTTAGTTCTTATAAAGAGTATCCCATATATCAATCTAACTCAAATGTGAGGGAGGTGGGTCTTTATATATTGATATGGGTTTGGAAAAATAAGAATACCCACAATTAAATCAAAGTAAATTTCCTAGTGCATAACCAAAAATGAAAATGGGGAGACTAAACACCATTATTCTTATAGACCAATGGGTATTTCTTATCCTAGTCTGGGTTTTTTTATGTTGTGGACCCTTTCATGGATCTGGATCTCATGTAAAGTAATTAGGACATACAGAGTAGGCCACTCAAAGTAGTTTAAGGTCTTTTATGACAAACCACATGTCATTTAGTTTAACATCATGTGATAAGGATGTGAGTGTTATTCAATTTATGATCATAATATGAGGACCAAAACCATATAGTTTAATTTTATAAAACATGGATGTTTCGAACACTATGTGAGTTGATAAGAACCTATATACCAAGATTAAGATCAAAGAGATTTTTAATTGATATCACCGAAGATATTGAGCTCCCATGTGGGGTGGGATCTTACACAAGTTTTATTTTAACTTACATAGATCAATATATTATGTAAAGATGAATTCTAGGGATATAGGTCACAATAGATGTAGTGGTTCGATTAGTTTAGGGTCACATGGGTTTGAACAATCTAAATAGTTTAGATTAATGTATGGTGGATTGAATTCTATGTAATTTAATGTCATATGAAAAAATTGCCTATGCGGGCATGGTTTTTATTGATACTGGCTCAGGTGCTAAGTGAGATAATCTTGTATTAGCATTGAGTGAATGATTGATGGATATCAACAGAAATTCGGGGTTATGTTAGGATTTTTAGTTTGGTCTAGTGTTCTGGACAACACTAAGTATCCATAATTAGTAGGAATCAATCCTAAAATACTTTTTAAAGGTCTTAGTGTGGGGTAAATTAGAGAAAACATGACTTGAATAGAGATTTATCATGCACTAGGATAGAAGCTAAATGATGTTGATGGAAATTCCTGATTGGGACTGGGATCGATCTTCTAGGATTCAGTGAGTATCATGAGCTAGCAGGAATCAATCTACAGGTAGTTCTGATAAGATACCCCTATACCGATTAGTCTCTTATATAAGGGTTTTTTTACTCAGTGTAGATTAATGGATAAGGAATCTTATGAAATAGAGATCCTATATAGATTTGTATCTTACATAAAAGAGATCTAAATGATTTCATCCTATTATTAATCCATTGATGGAATGTCTCAACATTACCAGAAAGGATCTAAACATTAAGACACCATTCTGGAAAAAAAGTTAATTTTATCGCACCATGGGATTGTGGATTAGGATCTATTCATTAGTGGGTCTCCTATAAATATCTATTTTACATTCTTGGAAATTATTCCATGTGGATTAGGCTGCTCTAAGCATTTTAAGGTATTGTTGGATGGACCATATGTAGTGTAGTTTAATGTATTATAAAAAGGATGTTGGTGTTATGAAAATTATGTTTATACAACAAGACCTTTATATAAGTTATTTTACATAGATATGACTCATTCACAAAATGAAATATATTTTTCTTATTATTGGAATCATGAGGGAAGACTTGATATGACTGGAGAAGTCCCAACACTAAGATTATTCTCTCTAAAGTGGGGAATATTTTATCTTAGAATAGGTTTATAGATAAATAACCACATCTTGGGGGGTCTTACATAGATATGGATCGTGAAAAAGAGAAGTTAGGTATCATGAAATGGGCATCTCTATGTATTTAAAGGTCACACAGGTTAAACCATTTTTCATTAAATTTGTAACCATATGAATAGAAATTAGGTTCGATGTGGACTAGGGTCATACGGTATTGTCCTTGTTAGGGTATTTTTCACCAATCTTCCTTATGCATAAAAAATTCGATAATCTTTTATTGGTTCCTTGTGAAATAATAACATCTCATAAATCATGAAAAACAGGTGGGTTTATTGGAATTTGTGACTTTTCATAGGCTAAGATATCCATGCATCACTACAAATCCTGAAATGTTGGAAATCAAACCACATGTAGTTCTCAGATAAATAGAAATTCCACCCTAGAAAAAAGTCATATGTATGAAAACCCTAAGTGTATTAGAATAACATACACTAGGTGGTGGTTTAATATTCATAGATTTTGTATCTAGGACTAGGACAAGAAATCTTATGGTACAAACAAGTCATGAGCTAGTAGGATTCAATCCATAAATATTTCTTAGATGGTAAAAGTATCTATTTATTTATATTGATCATGTACAAGAGAAGGGGAGTGAAATTTATCGATACCCGAGTGAGATAAGAAAATATAAAACCCAACATGAACTGATAAAGCTCTAACCACCACGTCATAACCAATTTAATAGTGTAATTTATGGATAGGAAAATGATAAAACAATCATGGTGTCACTATGTATCTCAAGGGAATATAAATAAATCCAAATTTATTTATTTCATGGTAAGGGAATTTCATCCCATTGTAGGATGAAAAATAAAGGCAACATTAACTGGGGACCCCTATAGGGGTCTAACTCTCATGTAAGGAGGGTTCCTATGATCACCATACCATTCTATCCAATTTTAAATGGACTTGTATAGTGGAACATATATTGTGTTATTTAACATCACGTTATAAGGCCTCAAATTCCATGCATTTTAACATCGTACTACTAAGATGAAATGATTGGAAGTTTAATGTCATGTAGCTAGGAATTATTTTCTATATACTTTATATTCATGTTGTTGGAACTTATAGGAACTCATCATGAAGTTATGAAAAGTATTTATTATAAAACCTTGAATTTTTGGTGGGTTTGATACACTCTTCATCCATCATATTTAGGTATTAGTCTATATTGGAGTAGACATTTTGTATAGTAGGATTTCCTTCAAATATTATCTCAAAATTTGGGGGTTTATTCCTAGGTATCATTGAATTTCTTAGCTCCAATACTGGTTCTCCTTGAATGTATGATTGAATAAAAACATTCTTGTTAAATTTTCATGCAACTTGATTTTGATGTATTAAAAGGTTATACAATGTGGGAAAAAATTTCGTACAAAATCACTCTAACTCATACAACAAATATAATATTTATCATTCTTATAAAGTTGGTTGTAAATGGAATTTTGGAGTGAGGATGGTTATACATTGATGGGAAAGACTCCTTATTTCCCATATATAATGAAATATGGGCTTGCTTATGTAGTAGTACGAGTTGTGGTGAAATAATCCCACAAAGCGTATAGAAGTTTATATGGTTAAGACTTGTTTTCCATATCCACCATATTTTAAGGATAATATATAGAGTTATTTTTAAATCCTCTATCTATCTTTTAACAACTCTATAGTAATTGGATGATTGGTTGAACTAATTTTTGTATTCCTAATATAATATTTCCAATTTTTAAATAGCATAAATTAGAGCCTTGGTCAATAAATATTGTGTGATAGACAAAAAATATGGTAAAAATATAAGTCTTCATGAAATTAATGATAGCCTTCATCTTGAATTTCTTCAAGTATATATCTTCTTCCCAGTTGGAGATTAAATTAGTGGCAGTAAGTTTACTCATAAACTTAATATCTATAGAAGAGGTATATGGCCCCATAACATCTATTTCCCAGATGCAAAATTACCAAGAGTATCTGGGGGGTGTGAAATGGATTAAGATGTTGATCAATGAAATCGGTGTGTATATGAAAATCATATAATTTCCTTACAAATTTCATGAATTTTTTCATTATTATTGGCTAGGAGTATCTAACTAACTTGACTTGATGAAAGTGATTACCTCCCAACTATTGAGAACCAAATCCACTAGCATGGACTTCCTACATGATATATAGGGTATCTCCTCCTTCGATGCATCAGAGTCGTATTCCCTAAAATATTTATTTTTAAAGGACCTTTTGGGAATTTGGGTCGTGATAGAGGATGAAATTTACTACCTAATATCGAATATAATCCATCTTATCTTGATCCAACATAATATATGTGCATTGAAGGTAACATGTTATATAAAACATCCATATAGTTGGTGAGGATATGGGATCACATTGGTAAATGGTGAAATTAACTTAATTGATCTCCTCCATATCATTATTGATGAATAAAGAGACCACCCTCTGGTGTGAGATGTGGATGACTATCTCATCCTATTATTAATATTCCAAGGTTGTGGATATATTATCCAATGCATCTACTTGGGAATTATATGAACATGGGATGTGAAAAAATATAAACTCTATTGGTAACTTAGTCATTAACCCTCATATATGATCAATCAAGGGGAATAATTCCTCATTCTTAATGGAATGTGCACCATTAATTTTCTTGATTACCAACTTTGAGGAACCATTTATGTTTATGTGGGATACTAATATCTATAATTATGGATTAAAGCCTATAATTAGGTATTGGTAATCTACCACAATAATAGTACATCCTTCTAATAGAAGGAAGGAGTAGGGTAAAACTACTCTTGTTGGGGATATGATTATAAACCCCAGCCAGCATTATTATTCTTTGGGTTTTCCATCATTATTCCTATTGGATAATGAGGATATATTTTAGTGGATCCATATGAGAGATAAGATGTACCATGGGATGATATGTATAATTCCTCATATTCTACACTAATAAAATCAATGATAGGTAGTTCTTCTCAATATATGAGTATCAAGTCACGTTGTCCAACATGGTTCTACTAACATAATAGAGATAGATCGCCTTTATGTAAACATTTTTCTAGTCATGAATCACATTGAGTGATTAAACTATAATTTGTACATAAATGGTGAGATTCTTCCCTTATATTAGGTTCATTATAAATGGTTTCCAAATTAGATTCTTCTAATTATCATTGAATTCCATCTAAAAATATTTATCCTACTGATATGTGACTCACTTTATGATTAATTTCTAGAAGGAAAATCATTTTTAGTGAGATTGGAAATAAATCATATGAAATGGGAAATACACCCCTAGAGTTTCCTTATCTATTTGAGATTCCTAGGTGTAGGTATATCAAGTATTTCCTTATACTTATAGAGATAAACTTCAATACAATGATGGAATTATATGAAGCTGAGGAATTTTCTCAATGTTTCACAAAAATCATATTTCAAGATGTTCATCTCTAATTCATGTCATTACAGGTTATTGAAAACTATATCAAGATTGGTAATATGATCACATCAGTGTTAATACTTTAATCCTATATAATTAACATAGAACTCCACTATATTTCCAAGGATCGGATTGAATATATGGTACATGGAATGTTAGTATGTAGAGTTGGTGTTCTTTAAGCGAAAGGAAATCACTTAATAAAAATGTACCTATTAAAGTGATATAAATTAAATATGAACCACATCATTAGGTAACATCTAAATCTATATATAACCTAAATACCCATCCATAACAGATAGGTCATAGAAACTGATCATTGTATCGATCAATAATTCTATGATCAGGTATGGGAAGTTAACTTTAAGGTAGTGCCGGTTAAGATCTATGACATCTATATAGACTCTGATTTTCAAGTTATTTTTATTAATAGGGGTAATATTAATGATATATTTCAAATATTGAACTTTTCAAATGAATATATCATCAATTACCATGTCAACATTGGATTCTACCTTGGCATCATATTTCAAATTCATCCTCCTGGATGCTCATTTAAATCCAATGTGGTCGTTCGGAAAACTAAAGTGATGGATATTCACCTTATGATATAATATGGGAATATCTATTTAGTTCCACTAAAACGCATCCCAGTGATATTTAAATAATTATATGTATGTCTCTTGTTCCTCATCGAACATGGAGTCATTAATCAATTTAGCTTATGGGTCCCCCTCTATACCCAAATTCACCTATCTAAGTTTATCAATGGTGGTTCAGATTCCTTCCTAGAATATTATAGGAGAAAATATAATATAATATTAACCTTCCTCCTCTGCCTCTCTATTATAAAAAGAAAAATATTAAATAGAATTATAGGATCAAATTGATGATATGTGGGCATCTTTCGATCATGTAGATGAAGAAAATACATCCGGAATATTTTTTCCTTCCACCTCACTATCATTTGAAGTAGATGATGTGTCAATATATTAAGATATGGGAGATTATGTGGGGGCATTATTATTAGGGGTATTATTATTTTTTTAATATCACATCATTCTTTTACATGTCTTTGTCTTGTTGATGGAATGGATATCATGATAATGGGGGGGAAATGTGCCCAAAACCCATTATTTCCTTCTTTTCATGGGATTCATTCCACATGGTCGAAGAGACTTGACTATTTTTACTAATATTAAATATTGGTCAAAACTATAGGCTGTAAATATTCTCTAGATATTGTTTGATATTCATTGATTGTGATAATGTATTTTCTTTTATTAGTGGTGGATGATCCATAAGGACATTAGTCATACCTACATATAAAAGGAAAGTGGTAGGATGATTTGGATTAATTTAAAATGGAACTCACAAGACGTGATGAATTCCTATATCCAAATTCATTTCCTCAATCCGATTGATGGGTAACATGTAGTATTTTTTGAGTTCACTTCACAGGCTAACCAGGGCACCCTTCTAGTCATCGGGAAAATTTATCTAAATGTAATTTTATACCATCGACTATTTACCCTCTATTTTTTGAATCCTTGCATTTATATATTGGGTATCGCGGGACACAAATAGGTTATAATCACCATTTATAAATCCAAATTTTCCATCAATGGATTATTTCAAGCATTGATGATTGGATAATGGCACTGTTGTGTGATTATGGAGCCACAAACTTCATAAACAAATGTTGAAGAAAATGCCTTGGAAAAGTAATATAATGTAAAATTATGATATAATATCATCAAAATAGTCTCTTATTTTGATCCTCCCAAGTCACTTTTTCTCACTCTTATTATATCCTTAAATTCTCTGGTTAGAGGGAGTTAGATCTACCTCACTATAATCCAAGTGGAAGAGGGTCCATACTAGAATGTGGTTGAACCTAGAAACATTTTCAACCAATGAATGATGGGAATCAATGTCAATCAGTTTTCTCTCTCTCTATCAATATATATATATATATATAAGGATGTAATTTTACCAAGCATTGATGCTTCCATATCTTAATATATAAAGAAATTTTTTTTGTTACACTCAGTGGGACCAATCTCTACATGATATGCATCAACTACAATGAAATATACCTTGAACTATTGAGGTATCAAAAGGGACTCAATGAAGTTTTCATTAAGTTTATTAGAGAAATAAATAGCATCTATAATAGAGATATTGGCTGGAAAAATTAACAGTTTCTACAGGATATCAAATTTCATGATCAAGGGTATATGATTCCTATCTTGAGATAGTTCCTTGGACTTGTGTTTGGATGTAGATATTGAATATGTCAAAGAAACTTGTTCCTAACCAACCTATGGGAATTTTCATGGATAATGGGTTGTGATGAACTAGAATTTCTATAGTCTAATGTTGATTATAAAAATTCATATATACAATTTGGTCCTCTACTATGATCGGATTTGATAAAGATATGGATGACTTTATATTTGATTAATGCACCCACTACTACAAAAAAAAGGCCTTTAATGTTGCTAGAAAAGTCCTTTATCAGTGATAAAAAATAATTGATAATCAAACCTCAATTAAAATCCTGAAACTTTTATCAGCGCTAATAAACCCCTATTGAAGGAACCCTTTAACAGTGCTAAAAAAAGGTCTGTTGAAAGCGTCCTTTAACAATGCTTTTTTTAGCACTGTTAAAGGGCACTTTTAACAGCACTTTTTTACCACTATTAGAGGGTTCTTTTAACAGTGATTTTTTAGCCCTGATAAACGCAACTCTATTAATGGGGGCAATTTTTTCAGACACCTATATGCTCGACCCCTTTATCAGTACTTCCATGACCCCCTTAATAGTTCTCCAAACCCCCTTTATTAGTTATTTTCACCCCAAGACCCATTTTATTAGAGATTTACGAATTACCAGCCTCATTCACACCCACCTAGATTTGAACATTGCACCTCTTCTTCAAATATGGAACACCTTTACCACTATACCATGTTGTTTTGTAATCTATTTAATGATATTTCTGTTTATATATATATATATAGATTTACATACATTTATATAATTTTTTTAAGTAAATTTATACAATATATATGTGTGTGATATGTATTATATTTATTTAAATATATTATAAATTATAATCATTTACATATATTAGATTATAATATATGTGTGTGTATGTGTGTGTTTTTATTAAGACACACACATATGTATATATAAAAATTTTAAATATATTTTTATAATGTAAAAATTGGTTACATATTGTTTTGAATACATTTTTTAATATGAATTTATGTAGATATATTAGAAAATACATTTTTTTAAAAATATTTTGATATATGTATTTATTTGAGGGATTTTTTATAAATAAATATAAGAAAACATGCATATATTTAATTATAAATAAAATTACATTTTGAAAAATGATAAAATTTAAAAACCATAATGTCAATATGAATGTAATTCCAAGGAGTTGATTCAATATCCACTGAAAAAGGGAAAAGGGACCCCTTTAAATGATGCAGAAAATCTATTGAATGTCAAAAAACCAGGGTACCCTGACTAAAAACTACGTTTTGGATGAATTATAAGCATTTTTTGGCCTCAAAAAAAGTGAAAAGGGTTTTCCTATGTCATTAAGGTCATAGAGCTCATCATAGACTTTTATTTGATACGTGTTAAATCCCAAATAGGCACTCGGATCCAAAGTTATGGCCATTTGAAGTTCGAGTTATCATTTTCAACTTATTTTAGATCTTTTTTAAATTTATTGACTTTTTTATCTTCAAATAGAAATTAAATTTCTATTAATTGGTAATAATAAGATAATTATTAATTAAAAATATTTTTTAGTTATTTTATAATCCATTTTCACTAAATATCATATATATTAAGTGTAAATTCCTATTTAACTTATCTAAAACATATTTTAAAAAATATATAATATATTTATATCAAAATAAATTTATTTATATATTGATATATTATATTTAATGAAAAATAATTTTTTTAGGTATACTTTTATCAGAACTTGTAAAAAAGAGCACATAATAAGGGGTCTTTAACAGCACTGATTCCCCCCCAATTAGTGATCGTTTACAAGCACTGATAAAATACCCCATTTATCAGTGCTTTTTTGAAAGTGGTGATATTGGGTGGGCCCTTATCAGTGCATGTAAAAAAGAACTAATAAATGTTGGTCTTTAACAGTGCATTTTTTAGTGTGGTTAAAGACCCCCTTTAACAGGGCTAAAAATCATTGTTAAATACCATATTTAATAGTTATCTTTTTAGCACTGACAAAGGAGGTATTTAACAGTGCTTTTAGCTTGAACTGTTAAATCCCAAATGCTAGATTAACCTAGTTTTGTAGTAGTGACCTATTGGGATTAGTAGAGTGCTTGTCTTCAGGTTTTTGTGGCATATATAGCCTCTTCATAAATGTAACCTGAATATCTAAGTATATTTTAGCATTATCTCCCATGACCTTCTTAGCCTCTATGACCTCATCCCTTATTATGGATGGGGAGTTAAAGTTCATAAAATTTATCATCTTCATAGGTGAAGTGTTCTATCTTTTGAAGGACATTTTCTAAATTATGTTGATATTTCTCATATAATGTGGATTCAATTTGATGGGATAGTTCATTTTGACACAGTTAGCTGGGTTTTGCCCATCCCCCTATTAATGAAGGTAGTAAGTCCAAAAGTGTTTGGACCGACTTAGATTCTGATAAAACCCCTCTGCTTATTCCTCATTTTACCAAAGATGATTTCACTGACTGTTGGAAGACTAAGATGATGAAGATGTTTTATTTGGAATTGGAAGGTGATATGGGGTTACAAATTTTCAGTATAGTCTCACCCTAATTATGGCATGTACCAGATTTATTGATTTTCTATTTATCTATTCATTGAATTTATTTGTACACCCATTAAGTATTTCCTTCCATTCTACTTATCATTCTGGTAGAGTGGTGGAAATATGGGCCTCTTGTGTTGGGGGTTAGACCAAATTAACCTTCCTAAAATTAACCACCATTTGGAATATAACCTTGAAAATGAATTATTCTTGGATATTGTACCCCAACATTCGATATAAAGGGTACTAATTTGGGTGGAAATTTTGACTAAATTCATTGTGTTTTTTGGAATCTAGTAATTTTAGTGTATTTTCCTACATATCAGGATAGTACCCTATAACAAAATATCTTTGGAATGAAAAGATTTTATTACTTTGATCCTTAAACTTGGGTTGGGGTTGAACGCTCCTCCCATATTGATGTGTCCACTGCTATTATAACTATCATTTAGGGGGAGAGAGCATGTGATATTTCAAACTTTTAAATGCATGAGTTGGCATTGGTTTCTGATTGAGTGTGATAGTTTGGGTCTTTAATATTCTCGGATTTTTTCCTTATGTTCAAAGTGTCAAATGATACTTGGACATGGACCACCATATGGCATCCTATGAGCTCTTGTTGACTAATTAAAACTCCTACAAACCACCAGGTTACTTCAAGGGGATGAATGGAATTTTCATCCCATTGAAGAGATTATTTATATAGATATAAACTAGATACTCCCAGAGAAGCTTCCTAATTAAGGATTTATTCATTCATTTTAACTTGGAGATGAAATACTCAACCCTATCATTTCTTATTGTTCATAATTAGATCGGTCAAGGACAATTGCCTTATTCAACATGGAGTTTAATTGATAGATGAACTACCATAATTGACTTTCCTAGATGGAAATAAATTGTAATAGAATATTTCTATACTGGATGAATGATAGTATTTACAAGTCTTAGAAAAAGAATCTAATCATTTATTTTTTACTAGTCTAAAATTCCCATTATGGGGAAACATCCAGACACAAATTATGTCAGGTGTTGTTCTAGGTCTCTCATACTATTGAAAATAGAAAACGTGGGATTCCAAAAATTTGGATAGAGGAGGATTATTTTCCACCTAGTTGGGATATAGGTTTATCTTATGATGTACTGATGAACATTGTGTAAATTCCCAACCAGGATCAAAGTATCATAGAGAGGGGGAGGGGTGAATCAATTATTTCTTTTTCTTTTATTTTTTCAATTTTATAACAACCTTTTCCTCCTGTAAAAGATCTATCACTTTTCCAAGAACACAAAATTCACACATCCATAGGAACACAAGTATTTACAAGGTTCACTACTCAACAAGGGTAGCTATGTTCTTGGAATGGTTTGGAAATAATATAATACCTAACAATCCACTATAAAAAAATCAATTTGTGTGGGTATAAAAATTAGGATATACCCTTAACCTATTGTAGAATTATGATCAATTTAATAGTGAATGTACCTCTTATATCACAAATTATGTGAAAAAAGTTTGTGTAATGTGTTAAGAAACCTTCAATAGTTGGTTCAGAACATGTTACTATGCTACCTTATCAACTTCCACTTTTTTAATTTTCAAAACAAAATTCTATACTTTCACACACAATAGTAGGTAAGAAATTCACTTTCTAAACATAGAATTAAAACTATTCTTATTGGATCAGTTTGATTCCTTAATACAAAAAACAGATAAAAGATAATACTCTAGAAACAATTCTAAATCGATTCTTCTTTCCTCAGAAAGGTTAGTCTGATGACTTAGTCTGATCTGGTAACTCTAGACACTATTATTTTATTCAGTAAAACCTACTTAGAAAATCTTAGTCTAGAAACATATTTACTCCTCCAAAAAATTTAGAGCTCTCTCTCTAACATTTCACATGAATAGTACAAGTATCATAAAGTAAAATGTACTTCCTACTATTTATAAGAGATCCAAACAAGTTATGGGAAGGAATCAGAAAATGATTTCCCCTATCAACCAAATTTCTCAGAAATAAAATTTTACCTTCATTTTGAATTCATATTTCACTATTTCATTGCTTCTCAAGTCTTCTTGATTCTCATTAAACCTTCTAGAATATTCTCACAACTTTATCCTATTTCAGACTTCATAAAAATTATTTAGTCAAATACCAATGGTTATTATAATTTTATTCATTATAAGGAAGACATAGGGTCACTATGATTATCTTTTCACCCTTGAGAAAATACATAGGAACTGAGGACTTCTGATTATGATGATCCGTATAATTTGAAAACACATTAATTAATTATTATTCAAGAGCTTCGTACCAACTGAAACACATAAACCTTGGAAACCATTCTACCTTAAACATTATTTAAAATTCTTTACACTTTTGTTTCCTTTCATAAATATTGTCACAAATTATAAAGATACCAGCACCCCCTTTGAAAACTATTTAGAAGACCTATTCAGAAAAAATATCCTTTTTAGTTGATCAATGATTACTCAGATTGATGATCCTGTGTCCGATCATGTCTAGTTTCTGATGACTTATCAGTGTTTGAATGCATTTGAGGGACCAGTCTCTGATTCTTTCCAATGAATTTTCATCACTTATTTTATAATGATTATTGACCTTATTAAAAAAACATTAGTACATTTTTTAATTTTCCCTTAACCCAATTTAAATGAAATAGTTCTTGTTTCAATCTGGACTTACTAAAAAATAAATCAGATTTATTTTTCTCTTAACCCAATTGAAGAACAATACAACAATATTAAAATGGTATACTGCATTTTTTATCATCATCTAGTTGATCGGCCTATGATTCCATTAGGATTATCAATCCCAAAAACTCCAACATTTCTCAATTATTGGTCCCAAAAATTCCAGATTCCTTAGCCACTCATCCTCTGATAGAATTCTACATCTAGTTCCCTTTTTTAAAGAAAAAATTGTTTGATATATTGGTGTCAGAATTCCTCTAATGGATCGATGGCACACTGTGTTAAATGGAAGACTATCACCAGTTACTTCTTTTCTTCTAGACATTCTCCAAAGGATGATTGATCATTTTAATTTCTTCTTTGGGTGGATTAGACAATTAGATTAATCAGTCACTCTAATAGATCAATAGATCAGTGCTTCAGCAAAAATTTGAATTCTAGAACTTCAAACCCCCTATCCATTCTTAATATAGAAACTCTTGTTTGTATCATGATAACTCCATGATATTGAGAACATTAATATAGAAATAGAAGTTTCTAAATTAAATTGGAAAGTTTAAAGAATTCCCATCCTTCCATCATCTCCCATCATCCCATCCAAACCTCAATCAGATTAGCACAACTTATAATGACTCATCAACCTTTTCTCCCTTTCTTTCAAAAATATTGAATCAAAATTTTATCAGAAAAATTATGATTTCTGAGAACTATACAAATAGAAAATAACTATAAGATTTAACATGGATGCATTCAGACTTCAATACATTTCCTCATACCAATTGAAAATTTCTTTCCAAACACAAGGTGAGTCCAAAAAATAACTTCATCTAAAAAAACTTCTTCAGAACAGAAAACTAGAACTGATGAACTTTCTTGAAAAGATTGATTATAATCTTTTTGATTAAAATACACCTTTCATCTAATCATTTAAACTTACAAAGTTATTTAATATCTTATTAATGAAAACAAAATACAAAACAATCATGATAAACTTATTTCAACATCCAATAAAAAAATTCATCTAAATTGTTCCCAATAATATCGACCTTTGGATTTTGTCTTCAACCAAGATTCATAAATCACTGAACTTTTTAATCTTGAGCTATGGATCACCTATCAAAAATTATAACCCTATGTGAGTGAACTCATTTTAGGAATCAAGAATAATTGACAAAAAAATACATGTTGTCCTAAAGTAGTGACTTATGAAACTTCTTCTTCTTTAATAATTCTCTTAACTTCTTAGCCTTTCACTTTTCAAAACTTATTTCACATCACCAGTAAAAACATTCCTACAAACACTTCAAAAAAATGATAAAACAATTCACACACTTAAATTTTGCGTTCACATCTTACCCAAAACTCCCCATACATACATGCTTCCTTAAACGGTTCACCACATATCAATGGATAGATTTATGAAACATTTTTTATCCCCGTTAAAAACATTATCCAAATATTAGATGATAGAGTGGACAGATACACATACCTCAACCTTGGAGAGAAAGAGGTTGGATTTCCATGTTCAACCTCATTTTAAAAAATTCTTTCATTGGAAAAGTTTTAATGAATATGTCAACATCTTGTTCCAATTTAGGAACATACTTTATCTTTAGTTCAATTTTCTCCACTTTCCTTTTTATGAAGTGATATTTGATATCAATATGTTTTGAATAAGAATTTTGTACTAGATTTATTATATAGTTGATGGAACTCAGATTATCACAACACAAGAGAATAAGTGACTTCACATTATCAACTAAGTATTCTAACTGAGTCTTCATCCACATAAGTTGTATTATATCTTGAGTGGAAGAAACTTAATCTGATTTAAACATACAAAGAGTTAGTAATTTTTTTATTAGTATTCAAAAAAATACAACTTTACCTAATAAATAAAACTCCACCATAGATGGATCTTCTATTATAAAAACTTCTATCCAAATCATCATTTTTATAAACAAATAAAATTAATACTTTCTGAGCTATTATACATAATTTCGAAATCTTTTGTGCCTTTGATATATCTGAGAATTATTTTTCTAGAAAATTAGTCTAATTATTTTGGGGAACTTTGGAATCCTTCACATAAGGTAACAACATAAAAAATTTATGGTCTTGTTGCAGTCAAATGTAACAAACTTCCAATCATCTTTCAAAACTCTATAGAGTCAACTTTTTTACCTTCTTTATCTTTAGTCAACTTGGTTCCCGATGTAATTGGTGTGAAAATAGGTTTTAAATTTTCTATTCCAAACTTCTTAAGAATTTGTTTAGAATACTTTTCTAGGGAAATAAATATGTGTTTCTTATTTTATGATATTTGTAACCCTATAAAGTACTTCAATTCACCCGTCATGGGAATTTTGAACAATTTATTCATCTCTTTAGCAAGACTTTCACAAGTTTATTCATCATTAATATAAAAGATAATATCATCAATATAAACAATTATAATGAGGGAAATATCCTAAATTTATTAGATGTAAATAATACTATCAACCATTCATTTCATGAAGTTAAACTTCCATAAGAATGTATCCAATTTGGAATACCATGATTTTGGATATTTCTTTAGACTATACAATACTTTATTCAAATTTCACACATAATTTTCATCCTTCCCAACAACAAAACCACATGTTTATTATATGTAAACTTCTTTAACAAGTGCTACTTTTAGAAAGGATGACTTCGCATCCATCTGTAAATGTTTACAACTTCATTGTGTAGAAACATTATAAAATATTTTAATTGTTTCCAACCTTTCCATTGGGGAAAAAGTCTCATAAAAATAAATACCTTGAAGTTGTGAGTAACCTTTTCACACAAATCTTTATTTTTTTCTTATCACTTCACCATCTCCATTCAAATTATTCAAAAATATCTACTTTTTACCAATGAAATTTTTTCATTTAGTTTAAGTTTGAGTTCCCAAGTATCATTCTTCTCAATCAATCCAAATCTTTATTTATAGACTGAATATATACTATATTCTCCAAATATTATTTCAAATATTTCATCTCAACTTTTGAATACAAAGAATTATGTGTAATAACTTTTGTTGTTATTATTATTTGAAATTTTGGATGTTGATCACCAATTATGTTTTGAACTTCCACTTGGTTCCTCATCCTAGGATGAGATGTTCAAAATTCATTCTCATCACTAGAAATAGATGTGTCGGATTCTTCAACTTTTGTGCCTTCAAAATATTTGGCATCCTTCTCATGTTTATAAACAACAATTATTTAATTCTCCTCATCTTTTTCATTTGTATGTTCTTCTACAGTATCTTTTTTAGCTTTATCAATAACTTTTACATCAATAGAATAAATAATTCTACCTACATATTTAGTTAAACATCTATATCCTCTTCCATATAGAGAATATCCAAGAAATATTCCATCTTCACCTCTCTGATCAAACTTTACAATGTTTCGATCTTTGTTCTTTATGATACAGGGACTCCCAAAAACTCTTAAGTGTTTCAAACTTAGAGTTTTCCATTAGAAAATTCCATAAGAAGTTATATTATAACTTTTCATGTAGAAAAAAAAGTTTTCAATATGAAAAGTTGTGATCATTTCTTTCCTCTAAGAGTAATGAGAAAAATCATGTTCTTGTTGCATTGTATGCCCCATTTCAACCAAACTTCTATTATTTATTTGGGAAAACCCATTTTGTTGTTTTGTTTATGGTGTGATGAACTCATTCCAAATTCCATGATTTTCAAGATAACTTCTAGAATCTTTATTATTTTACTCACCACCATTATCAGTTCTCAACTTCTTTACAGAATACCACCATTCCTCCTCATCTTTTCTTGTTAAACTTTTAAAAATATTCATATAATTTGACTTATGTTTAAAATAAATACTATATGTTTTGTGAGTAAAATAATAAATGAAATAAATAAAGTATTTATCTTCAAAAGTTTATTGTCTTCTCATTGTCCCACAGATATCAGAATGGATAAGTTATAGGGTTGAGTTGAATGAATATCAATTTTAATATGTATAGAGTCTGTAATCTTCCCTTTCTGAAAATTTTTAGAACCCCAGTCTTTTCTTCTCGACATATCAAGAATACCATAGATACTATATCATTGTGATAACTTTCTCATGTTTATATGACACATATTTCTCATCCTTTTATTCCACAACTGATTTTCTTCCATCAAGCTAATGTAATATGAGTTCTGAACTTCACCAACTTGAAAAAAGTTTCCTTTTTTACATTGGTATTTTGTAACAATGTTTCCATATTCCACTATTTTCACTAAAATACAATATTTTCTAAAAAACATTATTTCCTTCATCATAATGTAGGTAAAAACTCAATATATTGTGTTTCAACCTATTAACAAACAAATATATCATACATTTCAACTTTTTTTCTCTAATAATAGTGGATCTAACACCTTTGATTCTTAATGATACATCATTTCAAAACATAAATGTTCCTACATTGAATTATTTTATATTATTCAACAATTTCAACTATCATTTAATATGATATGGACATCCACTATTCAAAATCCAAGGTTTTCCCCTTTTGTATCCTTGAGAATGGTTTCTACAATAATTTTTTTTTCTTTCACTTTGTCTTTATTCACCAAAATCTTCTAAGAATTGTTATAAAAATAATTTTATTATATTAAAAAAACAAACATCCTTTTTCAAGATGTATAGTTTTTCAAATATTTCATAAATAGTGTCTGAATATTGGAACCTATTTTCCACTTTCAACACATTTTTATAAGATTTATTTCTTTGAGAGTATTGACTCTCCCTTTAGATTTTCCTTCAATAACTTGTGGAATAGTTTTGAAGTTTTTTATTAAACCAACACATATTTTTTGGATACCCAAATAAATAATAATACCAATAGTGTTCAGGGAATAAATACTTTCCTCTGTATCTTCCATACTATCTGATGTTGTGAGTATGTTTTGTAGAAACATTAATTTAGTTCACATCTAAAATTTTTTCACCCCCAAACATTATTTTATCACGTGAATTATTCTTCTTCACTTCAACATTCTTCAAAACTTTATCATAACCATAAGTGGTAAAAACTTTTGTTTCAGACACATAATTTTTAAAAACTTTTGAATTCTCAATTTTGTTGTTTTTGGAAACATACATGAATTTTCCATATTTCTTCTTCTTATGAATAATTTCAAACTTTTTTTCAACAATTTAAGGTAATTTTTTTAGATCTTTATCAATTTTACCCTTTAAGTAACTTTCACCAACTACAGAGATAGATTTCTTGAAACTTTTAAATCCCTTCCTAGCTTTATAAATATTTTTGTGAAAAATTCCAAATCATATTCCTTTTACTTCAAATTTACTTTAAAATGTTCATTATGGTTCTTTTCCTTCTCAAGATACTTATTAGGATAATCAATATCTTCAATTAAGGTAGCATTCTCTTCAGGAAGACATTCTGGATTTTTTGTTGTAGAGATTTCCTTATTAAACTTATTGATTTATTTTTAAAGTTTTACTATCTTTCTAATACATTTTTACAATATTCTTTTTAGTTGATATTCTAACTCATTCACTTCTTCTTTATAACTAATACTCCCAAATACTTCATCATTAAATGTTCCAATGAAATTATTTTCTCTATAAATCTTATGGAAATATTTTGATTCAACTTAACTATCTTCCTCTTAATTATATTTAGATAAAAAGACACCATTTTTGGATTTGGATAACTTTCTATCATTTCCAATGAAATAATATCATGACTTATCAACTTGTTTTTTCCAATATATTCTAGGACTTCTATCATCATCATCACTATTTCAGTCATTCTTTATTCAAGGACAATGAGGAGTAATGTGTCCAATAGATCCATATTCAAAGAATTTTATAGGTAGCTTCCCCTTATACTTTGTTGTACCTTTTTCACATTTTTAGAAAACAAGGATAATAATTCATTAAGATTGTTAAATACCTCATTTTTAGATTCAGAATCACCATATTCTTCTTCTTGAAGAATCTTCTTATACTTTTTTATCTTGGTCACCTTGAAGTACATTTCTTGGTCAAATTCTACTTTAACTTTCATATCTTTCTCCCTTTTAATCTCATAAGTAATGAAATTACTATAAATATCATCTAAAGAGAGAGTTTTTGGATCTCTATCTTACAAAGAAGAAACTTTGGAATCAAACTTATCGGGAATAATTCTCAAGATCTATTCAACTAAAGTTGAGTCTAACATCTTCTCACAAAGAAATTTATGGTGATAAAAATATCATTTACCCTTATAAATAATTCACCAAAAGATTCAAAAACATGAATTTTTAAATCTCCATACTTTAGTAATTAGATTTCTAACTTAGATTTCTTCACATTTGTATTGCCTTCATAAATGTGTTTCAACTTACCCGGAAACACTTTCCAAAAGAAACTTCCTTCAATCATAGAAAATCACTTTTATAAAGTGATGAGATTAATAAATTCTTAGATCTTCCATCATTCTCTAGATTCTTAATACCCATATATGTCAAAGTAAATTTTTCATCAAGCTGAGGAAATCCATCTATATCTACTTCCAAAATAGCATACATAAGAGAAATAAGATAATGAAACATTCTATCATTCCAGATATGATATTTATTTCTTTGATGATTAGAATCTATTTAATGTTCACACAATTTAGATTCTCCATAAAAAATTTTACTTCAAAAACTTCAAAAAAGATTAATAAAATGGAACCTTCCCAATAATACCACTTGTTATATCCCAACTAGGATAAATTTATCACTAATATAGGGGGGGAGAATTTGTGATGTATTTTTATTATATATTATCAATATTTTATAACAACCATTGCCTACTGTTAAAGATATATCACTTTTTTGAGAAAAAAACATTCATGCATCGATGGGAATATAAGTATTTGCAATGTTCACTACACAACAAGAGTAGCGAGGTCCTTAGAATGATTTGGAAACAATCCAATACCACACAATGCACTAGAAAACAATCATTTTGTGAAGATATGTAGGATATACCCTTACAATTGTATAGAATTATGATCAATACAATAGTTTATATGATTTTTCTAGTACAAATGAGGTAAAAAAAGGTTGTGTAACAAGTTGACAAACCTTCACCAGTTGGTTCAAAACATGCTACTGTGAAACCTTGTCAACATCCACTTTTGTAATATTCAAAACAAAATTCTTCACTTTCCTTCTCAATAGCAGATAAGAGCTTTACTTTTTGGACTTAGTATGAAAACATAGTCTTATTTTATTATTCTGATTCTTTAATCTAGAAAACATATAATAAATAATACTTTGGAAACAATTCTAAACCTACTCTTATTTCCCCATAAAGGTCAGTCTGATGACACAGTCCTATATGGTAAATCTTTCTATGATTCATTTGTTCGGTAAACCTCCTTAGGAAAGCTCATTTTGGAAACTTCTCTTCTCCTCAAAGACTTTCAATCCACTCTATCTAAATTTTCAAGTGAATAGTAAAATAATCATAAAGTAAAATTTACTTCCTACTATTTATAGGAGAGTTAAAATAGGTATGGGTAGAAACCTAAAAAAAATTCCCACTCAACCAAATTTCTAGAAACTCAATTTTCACATTCATTTATAATTAATATTTGACTCTTTCAGTTATTATCATCTCTTCTTGATTCTTATCAAAACTTCTCAAATCTTCTCACAACTTTATCAAGCTTTATAACTCATAACAGTTCTTCAGTTTTATAAAATTGGTCATTCTGGTTTTCCTCATTATGATGAAAAAAAATGTTTACTCTTATTCTATAAAACCACATGAGAAAATATATAGGAACTAATGACTTTTCATTACAATTCTCTATGCCATTTCAAAAAAAATGAATGAATTATCATTCCATATCTTCATACCAACTGAAAAAACAAAAATCTTTGAAATTATTATTCCTTAAACATTGTTGTAAATTTTTTATACTTGTTTTACTTTTAATAAAAATCCTCACAACTTATAAATATTCTAGAACACCCATTAAAAACTCTTTGTAATACCTCTTCAAAACAACTCTAATTTTTAGTTGAGAATTAATTACTTAGACTAATGATCTTATGCCTGATGATGTTTATTGTCTAATGACTTGTTGATGTCATCATGTGTCTGATGGATTAGTCTATGATTCCTTCCAATGTATCGATATCACTTCTTGTCTGATGATTCTTGGCCCACTTTGAAAACAAACATAAATATTTTTTTTATCTTTCTCTTGACCCAATTGAAATGAAATAGTTCTTCTTTCACTCTTAACTTACTGAAAAATACATCAGAGTTATTTTTTTTTTGACCCAATTGATGAAAAATAGAAGCTGATGAAAATGGTTTACTATATTTTTCATTCCGACAAAAGTCAGGATAAATAAGAATAAGAGGGAAGTCTCTGATAATTCCCCACGAAGATCTTTCGCGGAGCCCCATGTCCCCACCCCCGGCGTGGAGCAAGGAGGATGAAATCTTCATGAACAAATTTGGGTTTTGTAAGCCCGTCACGGAGCAAGGAGGTAGGATGATCCGCGAACAAATTTTACGTTCCTGAGCCCACCATGGAGCAAGGAGGCGGGATGCTTCATGAACGAATTTGAAATTCGTGAGCCCGCCATAGAGCAAGGAGGCAGGACGCTCCACGATTGAATTTGACGTTTGCGAGCCCGTCATGGAGCAAGGAGGTGGGATGCTCCGTGAATGAATTTGATGTCCGCGAGCCTACCGTGGAGCAAGGAGGAAAGACGCCCTACAAACGGATTTGACGTTCGCGATCCTTCCACAGAGCAACCTCCATCTTTACGCCAAGTGAGCTCTGCTTCGCAGAGCCTCTTGCCTATAAATACAGGGCTCCCCTTGATCCCAGAGGATGGATCACCCGACCTTTCACCTTCTGATCTCTCAAATCACGAATCACTTCTTTCTCTGCAAACCATGAGCTTCTCAAAGGTACTTTTTCATTGCAAAGTGCCTCCCACTTTTCTTTAATTCAACCCCTATTCTGAGAGGGATGCTTTTCGAAAATCCCACGGGCCTTTGTGAAGGAAGTGGATCCCCATGGGGACTCGGGTAATCACAAAGCGTTTATGCTTCACAAAACACCCTCTGTACAATGTGACCCACATGCTAAGGCAGGTTCACTGTGCTTTGAGAAGCACATTTCTTCAAAACACCTTGCTTCGTGAGACATCGATTCGCGAATTCTTTTCCACTTTGCAAAGCTACTCCTATATGTATCAATGCCCTATACTTAGCCTAGGAGATTGCACTTCACGAAGAACATCCCTTCATGAAGCCCCTTCACTTCATGGAGCACCAGAGCTTCACAAGGCTCCTACATATGAACCCCTTTACTCTGCACCTCCTTTTTTCATGCAGCCCTTTAGGTTTTCATGAAGAAAATTTCAAAGTCCCTTGGATGATACTTCCCATTTTCTTTCTTCACCTCATGCTCCTTCGCATAGGCATGCTAACGGATATTGATTCTTCGCATAGATATGCTAACGTGGACCCCCCCCCCCCCAACTGTTCTTTCCATAACTCCCCCGAACCACGGCATTGCTGATACCTTCTTTCCCTCAAGGGTGGGAGGGTATCGGTAATGTAGGGCCTAGGGGAGAGGAGTGAACCCACCTCATATAAGCTACAGGACATTAAACTACCAATCAACATCGTCCTCAGTACATGACGTTAAACTATTACCACACCCCTTGCATCAGACGTGGAGTTCCCCCACCATGGACATTCTGCATGCCCACTAGAATCCATGGGAGTGAGATCATTCTTCACTTGGAATGAGATCCTCTTTATCGGAGCAGCATCTGTATGTGGGGAAAGGGAAACCACCTTGGTGTAAGCCCCTAGCTTTTCTTGAAGGAGGTAGCATCCCAGCTCCCCCTCCCTTCCTAGGTTCCAAGTCCCTCTCCCATTGGGCTTTGTCACCATTTGGGCATCCATCCTAGATTAATTCCTAATCTCCATCACCTCAGGCTGCTAACTAGGCGTAATCCCATTTTTCCTCTTTGGACCACTAACCGCATGTAAGCCCCCATTCACTACCCTTCATGGATTTACCTTTGCGCCATGATTTTCATGCCTTTTCTGCCTATTGTTTCTCACACCGAGAATGACTCACAAGGTCTTAGAGTAAGAATCGACCATGACATCCTCCTCGAGCATCCTAGAGCCTAATCCCCACACCAACCTGAAATACGAGGTCTTTGATCCTTGCCAAGTCAAGGTACGTAAGAAGTCTCCCTGAGGTTCAAGCCCCACAACCATTGGTTGCTCTGACCCCCTTCATGTCGGTTCGCCAAACCCAACCTAAACTATGAGGTCTTTTATCCTTTACAAGTTGAGGTACGTAGGAGGCCACCCAAAGGTTCAATCCCACCACCCATTGGTCGCTCTAACCCCCTTCACGTCAGTTCTCCATACCAACCTGAACTACGAGGTCATTGATTCTTTCCAAGGAAAGGTATGTAGGAAGCCTCCCTTAGGTTCAATCCCAACAATAATTGGTTCTGTCCCCCTTCATGTCATTTCCCACTTTCGAACTACGTGGAATTTGATCCCTACCAAGGTAAGGTACGTAGGAAGCCTCCCTGAAGTTCAATCCCAATAATAATCGGTCACCCTAGAGTGTAAGCCCTGCAACCATCTTGAACTACGTGGACATTGATCCTTGTCTCCTAAACAGGGTACGTAGGAAGCCTCTATGTGGTTCAACACCATCCAGTGATAAGCCGTTGTGACCCCAACCAGTAGTAAGTTGTTGTGACCCCATCCAGTTGTAAGTCGTTGTGACCCCATCATGTGGTAATCCATTGTGACCCCATCCATAGATAAGTCATTGTCCCCCCAATTGACGGTAAGCCGTCTTCATATAAACTACGTGGACATTGATTTCCTATCGCATGGATATGTAGGAAGCCTCTTTGAGGATTAAGACAATCACTCATGACTCATCCTGATCTACCTCTCGATCCCATGTGTTTCAGGAAGATCATGACCCAACCTGGAGGTTATATTTCCTCCAGATCCCATCCATGCATCCATTCTCACGGGTCTCCCTACGCAGACATTGATTCCATACCACAGTGATACGTAGGAAGTCTCTTCAAGGCTCAATCCCAACATCACCATCGTCATCACGTCGGTTCATCTCATTCTCTATCCACTTCATTCAATTCTCCATCATACATCCTAATTCTTACCTGGGTCGGCACATCTCGGTGGGATCATGTCATCCACCCACTTACTACTCCTATCAGTACCCGGGCCGCAATCCACGCATATGCCCCAGCATGTCTCCAGGTCGTTGTCCTTTGTGTACACCTCGATTCATCACCCCTTCAAACTACATGGGTTTTATTCACTGTCATCTTCACAGGGTATGTAGGAAACCTCCTGGAGTTTCAATCATAGCCAATGTTAAACCTTGGTGTTCTCTATTATAGGGTTTACTCTCCCTGATCCACCCTCAGTGGTGTTTAGATCAGTCATTACGGTGGGACATCTCCCCTCCATGGGATGCACCACCTCGGATCTGTCCTCATTGGGCGTTCTGATCCATCCATCTTCCAGGTGTTCCCTCCTTGGGATATACCAATCTGATCCATCTCTATGGGATGTTCTAATCACTCTCATTTCGTCTCCACAAGACATTAAACTTGTGGCCTACCTGGTTTCAAACATGAGATGCCTAAGGAAAATCTCAGAAGACAATCCTTTGGCGTTACCATCTCGACAAGACGTTTAACCTACGGAATACCTTGTGTTAAATATATTAAGTTGAAGAAAAACTTAGATTCATGCCTATGGAATAAAATTCCCCACATTCAACGTGGGATGCTTCGGGCTTCCACACCCTTGAGAATCCCTATAATAAAGGGAAGAAACCCAGACACACCGATGATGTCCAACGTGACTACTCCCCTGACCAAAGGTTGTTGCCCTGACCGGACCCCTTGGAATGTCACGATAGAAGGAGGGTAATTAACTGGTGTCCGTAAAGATATGGCACTAGGAATAGTTTAATGAACAATGCCTTAAGTCTATAAGGGAGACCCATATTAGGTGACGAGTTTCGAGGAGGAATCCATGGAAGGAAGAACTGACATCCCATCATCTTGTTTCAATCAAGGAGCAAATGTCCCTAAATAAGGAATGGATGTCGCCCACTTTTGGAATGCGGGAATGCGGGGAAACAAAACCGCGCATTTTTTCCTCGAACAGACGGATGCACGCAACCCAGCGAAAGCATCATAAATAGAAATGTTGAACCTTGCATGAATATCTTTGACTAAATATGAATATTAGTAGTGTTCAAGACATCAGTGGATTAGTGTTTCACCGGATCCAGATATCCGGTGTCGGGTCCTGCCAAGCAAATAGAGGGCCTGGTGTGAAACTCCCTAGAAGTTGGATCAGTAGAATGTTGGGAATCCCGATCTACAACGTTTTTAGCATGGATCCTTCTTACCGGTCATGGAGGATGGAATGGAACTGGTCATCGATTCCCTTTTTATTTTAGAACTAATGAGTTAATCTCCCTGCTTTTAGGAACCAAGCTGTTGTACCCAGAGCTCGATCACCACCTGCCCACCAACGCAAGGGCAGGGGAAGTACAAGAACGGCAGTCCCACACGATTTTGCCTCTTCTGCGATGGTCTTAACTTCCATGACTGATGGGTGCCTCCACCCCATCTCTCCCTCAAATTTCATCCAACTAAGAGTGATCAATGACCTCGTACGTCGGTACGATGAAGAGGGTATTATCCCAACTCAGGATATGGCCCACCTGAATTTAGAGGCATCTGTGCCTCATCGTCAATGCCTCCCCTGAGGGCCGTGTAGGGATCCACTGCTCCCCACTCCAACATATAACCATTTCGGGAGCATCTCCCCATAATTTCTCGACGAATCCTTGCCCTACGCCGACGAGGTAGGGGATATTCAAGTCAGCCCATCCAGGATCCCATTCCAGGGGCTTCGAGCGAGGGCTCCCACCAGGTCGTGTTAGCGTCGCCGCCCATTCTTACAAGCCGAGTAGTAGGTAAGACATGTACCTACACCACTGCCTCCAATCCTTCTAACCCGACGCCAGCATCGGGCACAAGCCGAAGAGGATGTCCGCCAAGGGGCGTCAACATCAGTGGCTGCTGTGGCTCGAGCCGCACCAACTCCATGTGTATGATGAATAAGGAAATTCATATGCCTGACCTAGATCAAGGCCTCAACTGCCCCACGAACAGGATGGGTTGACTCTCTTGGTCACCAGCATAGGCATTGGCCATCGCGGACTAACCTGCTATGATTCCACCCAGTACGTAGGTCCTCCCTATACCACTACCATGGAGAATGGGGGCCTTCCCTGATTTCAGGCTCATCATGGAGGTCTACCACATGCCACCCTCAATCCAAATGAGGGTCTTCTCCATGGTAGTGATGCTCAGTACGGAAGTCTCTCCCATTCCCACTACACCGTATATGGATTCATTCCTCCTGCCACAGACCGTTGGTATGGGGACGGTGCACATCCGGTCATTGTCCAACTTGGGGACCCTCCTCGTGTCCTCATAGCAGCTGGCGAAGGTCCTCTGCACCCCATAAATCAGAGGAGTGAGGGTCAGCTTCACTTCACCAACGCTCAGCACAGAGGTCCTACCCATGTTCATCTCGCCCAGTATGAGGACCCCCATCATACTGATGTCACCATAAGAAACAAGCATAGAGGTCTCCCCCATGCTCCTACCAGATCCAGTGGAGGTCTTACCCACTCTAGCGCTACCCATGGAGGTCCTCCCCATGTCCCCTTTGATATTTGTCCTGGTGCTCCTCGCACCCAGGCTTACTCAGGTGGAAGCCCTCTCCGCCCCAGCACCAATGCGGCTGAAGGGCCTCCTCGTGTCAAAAATAAACCATGTCCCGAAGAGCCATCTTGGAGTATGAAGGTGGGTCATCCCCGCCATAAGAAGAATTCAGGGAAGGTCTGGACAAAGATCAAACCAGTCCACTTCTTAAACACCGGAGCATAATACGACTCAGCGTGGGAACCCTCCCCTCACCCATCCGAGTCAAGGGCTGGGGCAGGAATGAGGCACATCAGACTAGTACACCCAGAATGTGAGGTCCATCAAATTCCCACCTCCCTCCATAGGTATATCCAGGAGGAAAAACATTTGTCAACCCCATAGGTTATGGTCATGAAATCACCACTGTCATCACCAGAAGCACTCTTTACCTTGACAAGAGATCATGGATAGATATTATGGGGACCAATAGCAGGTTAAAAGCAGCACGGCCTATCGCCAGTAGCCCTATCCCATGCGCCAGGAACTACTTCCATCATCCCCTCTTACCATGATGTGGTGGCTAAGTTGCTACACTCTTCGGAGGACATCCCAAGATGTGGTGGTTTGTTGGCCCACTCGCCATACTCTCCACCGGCCATCCTACCATCCCAGCGGTCTTCTTCAGTACCGCTACTGGTTCCTCAGTGGTCTCCAATTGATGAGTTGGGTAATGAAGGGCTAGACCTTGAATCCAAGCCAAGGAGCATATAGAATATCCTCACAGTGTACCACTTCCCTGAGATGTTTTGGCTCGTGGCAGCACCGAATTTCTATGCACCGGAATCCCCCACCCGAGAGGAAGATCAGTGTTTTCGTCAAACCCTCTGGGTGACACACTTTCTCCTTCATCATCAGTGAGTGGTTTATCCCAGGATCTAAGAGCATTTAGAAGAAATTGTTGAGAAATGTCATCTAGTTGATTTGGCCGCACTCTCTATAGCCCAGCGCCCCGAGTCACCAGGCCACCCTAAGTTCCACCCATAGAAATGCATTCATAGTTTCAAGGTACTCCACAAGAGTATCAAGGAGGATTCCACCCACGTGAAAATATGTGGCTGGGGGAAGTATGACACCTTCCTCTATAGTCCCATATGATGGTAGCCTGACTCGATAGGCATTATCGAGGACATTCCCCCAAGAAGAGTCATGGTCGACATGGATGACCTCTCGAAAGGGGAGAATTAACTGGAACTCTTTGACGGGGAATTACCCTCTGAGGGCATGCCACCACTACCGGATCCATTGGGAGGAGTTTCTCACTAGAAGAGGAATCTATTGGGGCTCCCTGTGGCCACCGAGGCATTGGTTCTCATTCGGAATCTCGGTTAGGGTAAAGAGCACCTCAAAGCCGCTAAAAACCCTGACCCATCTACCTCAGTTCAGAAGACGAAGGAGGACCCTGAGAAGGTCATGTTGTGCCAACAACTTGCCGAATGGAAAAAGTTGTTCGATGACCTCCTGGTTGAATGCACTGCAGAATAACATCCTGATTATGAGGATCCACGACCAGTACAGTAGGGGTAGGAACAACTTCCCCTCGGTGAGCTGCCTCTAGGTTACCCTGACTATCCAGCCCCCACAGACAGGGTTGAAGCTAAGACATATGGCAATAGGGCACGATATGTCTCACCAAACCCTCCATAACAGTGCGACAATCCAAGGGACCTAGCTCGAGTTCCCCCAGCAGCCCTGAGGGTCATTCCACCAGCCGCTCTACGAGCCGTTGGGCCTGCTTACCATGTTGAAGAACCTTCCAATGAACTTGTGGTTAGGGATCCCCATCAAGACAGGGACCCTCGCCCAGATGATCCAATAGCGGCACTCATTTCCCTCCTTGAGGTATTGGAAACGCGACAGGTGGCACTCCCACCTGATGGCAAGCCATATCCAGCATGGGTGGATGATATGCTGGCACCTCCAGGTTTTAGGAATGCCACCTTTTCCCCCTTCAATGGAACATGGGTCCCATCATAGCATCTGGACCACTTTACCACAAGGTGTGGCCAAATGTTGGGAACTCCAACGCAGCAAGAACCTGCCAAGATCCGATGTTTTGTACAGACATTGGAAGGTCCTGCATTTGTATGGTATAGCTAGCTGCCCATCGGATCGGTAACCAGCTAGGGGGACCTTCGTAGGCAGTTCCTCTACAAGTTCAGTTTCACCATGCAGAAAATGAGTATCGCGGATCTCTTCAAGTGCAAGCAGAGGCCCAATGAGTCTGTCGCGAACTTTATCGCCCCATGGAAAGGACTCACGTACTCCCTTGACATGCCACTGACTCAGGAAAAATTACTGACAATGTGTGTGGGAAATGTTAAGATAGAACTAGTTCCCTCTCTGATCACCCAGAGCTACCTTGGAGGATTCTGATACTTCTCTGATAAGTCCCAGTGCCTGGAGGAAGCCCTACAATAGGCCAGCCAGGCACGCCCGTTGCTCCTATAATTCCCACAAGGAGGGCTGCCAGAACTGAGCCCACTATAGTGGCCCAAATAGAGGCCCCCAGACAGCTGGAATTATTACTAGTGGAGCCGCCTCTGCAACCTCCCACAGGCCCGCCACCACAGGTGCAGCCTCCATCCTAGTAGCGGCCCCCTTTGAATCGGAAGGTTCCCCCACGTAATATGCTACCACTGCCTAGGAGGGACAATTAGGCCCCACCTCCTCGACAGGCTCCTCCATCCCCTCATCAAAATCAGGCTCCAAGGTCCCCCTTTCCAGATAGAAGAAACTAGACTTACTCATTCAATGAGAATCACGTTCCTGGCTATTTCTTAAGTGCCTTAGAAGAGCGGATTATGCATTTTCCTAAGTGCAGAAGGCCAAAAGAGGTGAACCTCACCGATCGCCCCAACTACTGCCCCTATCACTGGATCCTGGGGAACATTATCAAGTAGTCCTATGTGTTCAAAGATTGGCTCCAAGACCAGGTCGATAACAACATAGTCAGGTTGGGCCCGACCCCAACGTAAGTGGCATGTGTCTTCGTAAGGCCAGATAGCAATAGCGACAACGAAGCTGAGTGGCAGAAAGTTTCTAACCATGGATCCTAGAAGTATGATGACTAGATGGATCGAAAAACGGTCACCCATTCCCATGGTATCATACGTAAATGCATGAATCGGCCGGAACCTTCAGAATCCACAACAACTACTTCTGCATCGTTATCTCAATTGTTCCCTTCCCAGAAGAGTAAGCATCGGCGGCGCAAGGGAAAGCAGTGCACCTCGTCAATGCCATCATCATCATGTACTCTCGGCTCATGAAGAACAGCATCGCCTATGAGTGGGATGAAGAGTTCTAGACTGCATTCGAGGAAATCAAGCAGTATATGCTCCATCCTCCGGCCTTAATGCCACTCGTATTTGGAAAGCCATTGGTCCTTTATGTGACCTCCCTGGAACGATCTATCGGCATCATTCTCACCAAGAAGAACAATGAGGGGATGGAGAATTGCCTCTACTACCTCAGTCATATGCTCCTTGATACGGAGACTAGATACTCCCCCATATAAAAGAGTTACCTTGGGCTGGTATTCACAGTACAAAAATTGTGACATTACTTGTAGCACCATGAGGTACAGATGGTGTCCCAAGTAGACCCACTGAAGTATATACTGAACTGCCCCATGTAGACAGGCTATCTAGCTTGGTTGGCAGTGATTCTCCAGCAGTTCGATATCATGTTTGTCCCTCATAAGGCTATTAAGGGGCAAGCATTGGAAGAATTCCTTGCTGCCCTTCCAGCTCCTACTGACCAGTCCTAGGATCTCAATTTCCCCGATGAGGCGATCCTCTCGGTAGACTAATACATGTTGTGTTGGCATATGCACTTCAATGGTGCTTTCTCAAACCCCACTGGCAAGAGACTCAATGATCCCAGACTCAAAAGAGTGGGCCTAGGTATCGTCTTTATTACCCCAACACAAGTCATTCCTCCATACTCATTCCTGTTGTCAGAAGGATGCACCAACAATGAAGCAGAGTATTAGGCTCTCATCACTGGCCTTGATCTGGCTTTCAAGATTTATGTGCCCCATTTTCATGTGAATGGGAATTTCGAACTAGTCATCAAGCATATCAATGGTGACAACGTCGTTAGAAAGCCAGAGCTTGTACCATTTTTGGAGCGTGCTCTCCAGCTAATGGCCTAGTTCCCATCTCAGTAGGATGTTACTCATGTCCCTCAATCTCAGAACGGTTGAGCAGATGCCCTAGCCGGCCTAGCTGCATCACTTGCAGAGCCCGAGCAGGATGACCGGATTATCCATGTGGGGCATCATAGAGTCATTTCTCATGTCTCCCTAGGTGATGACAACGGCCTACAAGTGATCCATATTACCGTCGGAGCCTCCACGTCAGGACCCACATATGTAGTGGTTAAATTGACTCCTGATTGGAGACCCCCCTTGGTCGAGTATCTCTAAAATGGTTTCCTCCCGACTTATTGGGTCGAGGGTGAGTGAATATGACGTCTTGAGTTGCAGTTCACCCTCCAGGACGGCCATGGACTTGAGCGGATCCTCTACAAGCACAGATTTGATGGGGTTCTCCTCTATTTCATTTAAGGAGTCGAGATTTATCAGGTCATGTAAGAGGTTCATGCCGGTTCCTGTGGGTCTCATTAGACCGTGCCAAAGATATCTCATCAGATCCAATGATTGGGGAACTTCTGGCCTTCCATGATCCATGGCTGCATCAAGTTCGCCAAGAGATGAAATTTGTGCCAAATTCATGCTAACATTATGCATCGCCCACCAGAGCCTCTCCACTCCACCAAGTACTCTTGTCCATTTTCGGTGTGGGGACTCAATTTTGTGGGACCATATCCACCAGAGACAGCTCGCCAGTGCAATTTCATCATGATGCCTACAGATTTCTTCTCCAAGTGGGCAGAGGCAGTTCCACTCAAGGAGGTCAAGGCCCGTTCCATTATTGACTTCATGAGCTCTAATATCATCTAAGTATTTGGAGTCCCTCACTCCATTATCACTAATAATAGAACCATCATCTGATCATCTAAGCTAAATAAATTTTATGCTAAGTACAACATCCGTTCTAACCATACCACTCGCTATCATACGCAAGTAAATGGACAGATCAAGGAGTTCAACAAAACTCTCTCTAAAATCCTACAGAAAATGGTTTTTCAGAATAGGAATAGTTGGCTAGACAAGCTCCCCAATGCCCTCTAGTATTATCAGACGACGACTCGTAATTCCACTATAGTGATCCCATATTCCCTGGTCTATAGAACAGAAGTCGTCCTGCCTATCGAGATTCAGTTGCCTTCATTATGCACAGTGGTCTATGACTAACAGGTGTCAGATAAGGTAGATGAAATCTACATGGCTGAGTTGGAAGTGCTCGATGAAAACAGGCTTTGTGCCCTGCACAACTTGGAAAGACACCAGAACAAGATGTCTAGAGCTTTCAACAAGAATGTTCGTCTCTGCTCCTTCTTGTCAGGCAACTTGGTATAGGCCCTCCAGACACCAATGATACCTGGCAGGAAACTACCCAAGTTAGAGCCCAAATGGGAAGGACCATATATAATTCACAGGGTCTACCTCAATGGTACATACTCATTGGTGACCATGGATGGTTTTCATATAAATCCTCCCACCAATGCCAAATTTCTCAAGAAATACTTTTCCTGAGCCAGCTGTTCCTCCATGACCCTAAACTATCGAGTCCAGCATGACCCTAAACAGCTTCATCCCGCTTGACGTTAAACTGTTCATCATCCTGCATGATGTTAAACTATTCATATTTATACATTAAGTTAAACTATATAGCCTTCTAGAACTACGTAAGGCTTGATTACCATCCTTATGGGATACATAAGAACGCTCAAACACTTGGCCCTGAGTCCAGCCCCCAGACTCTTCTCTTCGACTATCCCCATTAGGTATAGTTCTCTCAGAGGGTCCTTTAATGGTATAATGTAGGATTATTTATCCCCACTCATGTTAGGATTATGGCGGTCGCACCATGTTCCCCCTCCCTGGTCTTCTATCCTCCCACATCCTCACTGCATGATGTTAAACTACATGGCCTTCAAGAACTACGTATGGTGTGATTCCCATCCTCATGTGATATATAGGAACGCCCGGACATTTTGTCTGTCAGTCCATCCACAAACTCCATAATCTTCCCTTGGGTCAAGACATAGGGTGTGGTGTAGGATTTTGCCTCAACTCACGTCGATTTCATCATAGCCCGGCCATGTGTTCCACTACCTGGAGACTTCCACCTCTTTCACCATCCTGCTTGACATTGAAATGCACAGTCACACTTATGCTTCAATCATGCTCTCTGTTTGGGACTCCATCATCTTTAATGTACTAAAGGTCCCCCGAATGGAATGGATTATCAGCCCAAGGGACCTCCTACCATTACGGGGCAACATCCTCGAGGGTTTCGAACAACAAATTGACATAAGCCCCACATTGTGAATATGGTCAGAGGGCGATGCACGTTTTTTGTTCCCATTCCGGGTCACACGATATGGACATTGTGTTTCAAACATGGTCTAAAGCTATTAGTTGTCTTTATCACCACTCCCATAGGTCTCAAATATTGAGTGTAGTGGCTCATTCTACCCCGTTATATCTTCAAGTCATGGTCTCCCTCAGGTGATGCTAGTTGTCTGACCCTTATGAGACGGGGAGAGCCTAATCCTACTCTGTGTTTCCCACACCGAGCAGTGCTCACGTGGGATTAGGAGCTATGATGAGGAAATGCCCATGTGAGAGGCCATATGGCTATAGTTGGCCGAGACGCCCAGCCTCCGGTCCTTCCACCCCTTCGGCCCCCTATCCAGAGTTCTCATTTAGGATTGTGTTGTACACTACGAACTCACATCCTCATTTATGTCGGTCAATTTCTCCATTCCACCCATATCACCTTGAGTCATCCATCCCTTCATTTATGGTCCATCCCATGAGTACAATCCTAGTCATGCTTCTCGAGACCCATCATTTGGGATTTCATCACACTCTATATCCAAAAGGACCCATGGATGGCATGGATTCTAGGCCCAAGGGCTCTCCTACCATTACCGGCTAACGTCCTCGAGGATTGTGAGTGAAAAATTTATACATGTATTGTGCTGAGAATATGGTCAACGGTCGATTCTCAATTGTTCTCCACCCTTCTGGCCACACAAAGGTGGATACTGTGTTGAAAACCTGGTCAACAGTGGTCCTCTATCATCATCACCATTTTGTGGTCTTCCTTAGGCACAATGATTCACCCTCTTTTTCCCACACATATGACATTAAACTAGGCATATACATTCCGAGTTCTATGACCCTAAACTAATATCGCATTCATCCTCACTACAAGATGTTAAATTGAAACTGGATGGGACTTTCTGTCTGAGGTCCAGCCTCAGGCCCCTAAAACGTAAGCTAGACATGACATTCTGTCCATGGCCCAGCCTCAGGCCCCTCGGCCTTTCCGGGCCCCTAGCCCATGGTCTCACTTAGGATGGTATGGTGTGGTGCGGGATTATGTCCTCATTCACGTCCGGTTACTCTTCTTTTCATACACATCCCTTGTTGAGATGTTGTACCCCTATCTTCGCCCTTACCGCATGATGATATACTTCACGACATCCCCCAGAACTACATGTGGCTTGATTCCCATCCTCATGGGATACCTAGGATCTCCTGAATGTTCAAACTTTAGGTCCAGCCCTGTCTCTTAGAAACCTCCCTATCATGTTGGCCCCCTTGGCCCGTGTTTGTACAGAAGATGGGTATACAGTGTGGTATGGTCTCACGTCCCCATTCATGTCGGGTTTATAATGACCACGTCGCATGCCTCTCTCTCTCCTAAGAGGCCTTCACTCACCTTCCCTGATTTCATCTCTTTGAGTCGACGACCCTTAAGTTGGGTTCCATGGCTCTCTCTGATGATTCATTAATTGGCCCATGAGTACTCTAGTCTAGAACCTGAAGTGTTAGATTCAATTTGGGCATGTTTTCACCCATTTTTTCAAGCTTCATGTTCCTCTTAATTAGGGCTTCTATTACCTTTCATTCCCAAATGGACCCCCAAATGGCATGGATTCTAGGACTAAGGGATATCCTACCATCATGGTCCAACTTCCTCAAGGGTTTCATACAAAAAATTGATATAAGTCTCGCGTTGCGAATATGGTCAGTGGTCGACGCTCATTTATTGTTCCCATTTCAGTCCACACGATACGGATGCTGTGTTTCGAACATGGTCTATAGTTATCCTCCATCATCACACCATGCCCTTCAATCCATGAATGTTGGTTACATGATTCACAGTATTTTCCACCCCATCTTGTCTGAATGGAATTTAGACACTCCTGGCACTATCCCTTAGTGCACGATTTCACGTTAGGAGGACAAATCCATGGTAAGGGAATCATTCGGGGCTCTACACCAACTACCCTTTTACGTGTGTTCCAGGTATTGCAAAAACTTCTTATGCCCTTGTTTCCCACACTAATCATGACTCACGTGGGCTTAGTAATTGGGTTGAGGTCTGCACTTACTTGGAAGTATTCCACTTATCCTTGGTCTAATCTCTAAGACCTTAAACTAAGATCTCTTTTAGAACTACGTACGGCTTGATTCCCAACCTCATGTGATACGTAGGAACACCCATTCATCTTGTCTTTGGGTCCAGCTCAAGTTCTACCAATTTACTTCTTCTGTTCTGTCTTCTGGGCTCTGGCACTTATAGGTCCACGGGGCGTGGCACATGTGGGCTTATGCCCTCATTAATGTCAGGTTTCCAATAGCCCCACCACGTGCACCCCTTTCTAGGAGTTATCCCCCCTACTGTTTGTTCCACATGACATCAAAATGTATGTCATCTCGCACGACGTTAAAATCCCCCTTCAAGAACTACGTGTGGCTTGATTCTCATCCTTATGGGATACGTAGGAACACTCGGACATCTCATCTTCGGGTCTGGCTCAATGGGGGGATAGCCTCTCCTATCACATATTCTTTAATCTTTTCAATCCCCTTGGCCCAAGGTTTCCTCCTCAGAATCATGCACGGTATGATGTGGACCTCGTACACATTCATGTCAGGTATGTTTTATCATGTTGTGCACATCCCCTCTGGAACAACATCTCTCCTATTTCATGTTTGAGCCATATGACTTTAAACTATGATCCTTAGTCCCATATGGCTTTAAACTTTTGAGTCTCTATTTCACGATGTTAAAATGAATGGTTGGTCCCATCACGTGACCCTAAACTGTGACATTATCGTCCTGGCCGCACGACAAAAAACGGAACTACACCATGACATCCTCACTCGAGGGGGCATCATGTTTGGTATCAGTCATACATTGTACCATTTTTCAATGCCTCATACGGCTTGATTACGATGGAAATGCCTGGAATTTCTATCCTAGGTTCATCGCTTCAAAAAACACACACATTCATCCTAAAGGACAAACAAGATCTATCAAATATCGCTTCTTTCTTGTGCAAGGGCCAGACCCGCACGACCTTATTATCTATGGCACTGGTATCCAACCATGCCACCCCCTAGAACTATGTATGGCTTGATTATCATTCTTATGAGATATGTAGGAATGCTAGGGCACTTCGCCTCGAGCCCAGCCTAACTTTCGTCACGTTCCCTCGACCTAAACACCTCCCCAAGGAACACATGGTAACCTGGGCTCCCAGCCCTCATTCACGGCAGGCCATACACTTATCACACCATTTGTCTCCTGCATTCCTTACCAATCCATGATTCATCTTGGGCCCATCCCAATTTTCACCCTTGGCCCCATGACCTAAACACTACTCCTCTAAGGATATGTGGTATGATGCAGACTCTTTATGGACCATTTACATCTAGTGTATAGCTACCACATCATGTACTCCCCTTTTGAGATCTCCCCTTTCCCTACCCATCCTACCATATGAGGTTAAAATACATGGGTCCGTATGTCCTTGATGCATGACATTAAACTGCATTACTACCCTGAATAAGTTCAGGATGCCCCATGATAATCATGGGATGCGTCGGCTTCCTCATCAGAGAGGTCCTGTTTAGAAGTAGGAATGATCCATGATCAAATTGATACACCCACCTAATGTGTTACCATCACGGTGGTGTAATTTCAAGAGTGTTGGAGTCTTATTCGAACAAACCACCACTCCACTTTCCATGCTTTGTGTACCCTATATTCAGACCCTCATCCTCCTTCACATCTAAAGAAACTCCCTAACAGTATGGAAGCTTGACCTATGGCTCACCTACTATCATGGTACAACGTTCCGGAAGACTAATAAATGACATTTTGAATCAGTCCCCGTGTTTCGAACATGTTCAGCGATCAGCCCTCATTTATTATTCCCATTCTCATCTAAGGCAATAAGCATACTATGTTTCGAACATGGTCAACAGTCATCCTTTATTTTCATGCCACACTTACAATGTCCCAAACTTTGGGTATCGTGATTCACACTTTCTATCCCCCTATGTTCATATTATGTCGAATTCCCCTGGAGTTACCCCACTCGTGCATTAGAGCACATTGGAGATACGACATGTCGGTTGTCCTGAGGTCCTCATCCTCCAATCAGACCTCTCCCATTTCTTCCTGGAAATTAGGATTAGTTGCTCAAACCCCCAGATTCCGAAATCTTGGTTTTCACTCTTACATTTGGGTGGATTAATAAGGTGGTCATACCTTCTTTCTCACACCAGGCCCGACCCATGAGAGCTTTGGGATTGATCATTGGATGCTCCACAATTATGATGAGAATGCTATAAACCAATACAAATAACAGAACTCGTGCATGCATCTGGCATAAAACAATCAAATCATGAAAGTATGTTTGAGGGTTTGTAATCACTATAGTACCCTAAGGTCGATCCCTCCCATAGACGGATTAACCCCATCAAAAGAATGTTGAAACACCACCACCCTTTGGCTTGTAGAATTCATGATTTGTTCTCGCCTGCTCAGAGATCTCGTTCCTCCTCGGCAGTGATGGGGCACAATTCATCAGCTGCAATCTGGGCCCGCTCCACACTGGTCCGGATGATGGTCATCTCTTCAGAGTCTTGCTTCATTCTCTCTTCGGCATCTGCCAGCTGGGCCTTCAATTGCAATATTAGCTCAGATTGTGCATTGAGGGGGCTTGAGTGCTTGTCTACCTGACTCTGTAGCTACTTGACCACATTTTCAGCCTCCTAGAGCCTCTTGATATTCACTTCTTTCCTTTGCTTCCAGCACACACCAAGGCTAAGATCATACTCCAAAATCTTCTCTGCCATAAGATCTTGGACAAGCATGTGGGGATGATGGGAATCCACTCCCCTAGAACAGAGTTCTTTCTCTCGCAAGCGAATTCTATCCATCTCATCAAGCCATAGTGCTTAGGGGTGTCATTGATGAAGCACTTGATCAACAACCACGATCGGCGACAGATGGTCTTGCTATCCTCTTCATCAGAGGCCATCTCATCCCAATCGGCTCGATTAGCAGGCTCATATGTAGGGAAAACCCCCAGGAACTCATCAGTAGGGTCTGTATCTGGTGTTTGATCAGGCATGGTGGGACTTGGGATGTCTCATCGATCCTCATTGTCAGACCCCACTTCAAGGATTTTAGGATCATCCCCACTGACAGCCCCACCAGTGATCGAGAGCACCACAGCTCGGTCGGTCTGGATATCAGCCTCTATAATCAGTGACATTCCCTGGTAAAAAGGCACTAACGGGGGTACCAAACGACCTCGCTAATGCAACCCACGCCATCTGGAGAACTGTGCATACCAAAAGGGGGGCATGAACGTCAGTTGATATGGTCAAGGGGTGATAGTCATGAATTGGGTAAGAGACTTACAGAGATCAAATTACCGGTCTTGTTCTTGGGGTGATGATGTGGGGCCACAAGGTGTGGCCCTCAGTATATTGTTGGAAGGTCTGAAAACTCTTGAGCCACCTCGGGTGTCCTGGCCCTGCCGGATGCGGAAATCAATGCAGTCGTAGATGTAGATCTTGAAGGTACTTCATTTGTATCTATTGAGGGGCGAGAAAGGGTTCTGTGTATGAGACTCTCCTGCATAGTTCAAGTATTAGTAAGGAGTCCATAATGACCTGGGAAAAGAACCTGAGGAAGGGGCTTGGGATTTTACCTCGAGGGCCTCTACAAAATCTGCAAGATCCGAGTCTTGATCGCCGACTTCACCCTCCTCCAATGGGTTCCTTCTACTGGCCTCATACCCCTAGGAGGAATCGTCCAAATTTTCCGTCAGAGGGAAGTGCTCTCTCAGTTCAGTGGCCGACAACTATGGAGGGGCCACACGATCCAGCAGCACCTTGACGTGGTCTGTCATTAGACGTGGGGCACCTCAGGAATGCACAAAGTCCTCCAGCTCTTCTAGGTATTGCTCCACCTCTGCCTGGGACACCATGAAGTGGGACTTGATAGGTCTTATCCCTATAAAATCCATCCTGAGATGGATCAAGTGTTTCCACTTCTCATACGGGCAGAGGAATTGTCGGTTGATTTCCAAGAAGTCCTTGGCCTTCGGGAAGACAACGTTATATGGAATTTCTATAAGGCCTAACTGATTCCTTGGATCCTGGGTGGATATCCTATGGAATCCTCTCGGTGGCCTCACCTCTGGATAACCATGTTCTTCTGGGACAATCGGGTTCTCTACCGCTGCTAGATCCACTGCCACTGCCTCCCCCACAATCGGTGTGGGCCTCACCACCACAGTAACCCCACCACCACGAGATTCCCTTGCTGCCTTCTGGACCTATCCCTGAGGTTGGAAAGGCTCACCATATCCGACCCAAACAGTTTTTTGATTTAGTATCTCCCCCAGGTAGGCCTCCTCCCAACTTTGGTCATACTCCTTTGCCAACCCAAAAACAGTGGTAGATGGAGGGAGATCCTTCCGCATCTTCCTGTCTTCCTATGTGAACATGAGCCACATCTGCCTCATCACACACAAGTATTCCTCATAGCACACCTCTAGATAGACCTTTAGAGTCAGCCTCTGCAGAAACAAAAATTTCCTGGAAAATCGGTGCGGGGTGTACGGCTCACAGAGGGGTTTGTGGTCCACCCTTGCCACTAACACTCCGCCTCGAAAGGCTAGGATATAGGACCAGTGCTCTTTAGTTCCTTGTTCTTCATCCGTAAAATCACTCGTTGGCAATCAAAACTGGTGAAAGTTAAATTCCTCCACCTTCCACACCCGGTTCAGTACCAAAAGTGTGGTCATCTTGGCCGGAAAGCTTCCCGCGGTGTTCAGGATTGACGGGTGGGAGTTTGACCCTAGAGGTGAGATAGGGTTCGGGTATTCATAAACCCCCCTAAAATGCACCGCTATCCACCCGTACAGGATATTGAAGGGAATGAATATCCTCTGCGTCCTCTTCCCCTAGTTGATGTGCCATAGCATCTTGTATAGTTTGGCAAAAATTGTGATCTCGAGGTTGACTCGCCCTCCTGTCGCCAGCATGGACTCCATGATGAATATGCTTGGTCGCATGCCCATGTTTGTATCCCTCACCGGTAGGACCAAACCACAAATGAGATCCACGATGAATGCCTCCAGCTAGACTATCGACTTCTACTCAATACTGACGCTAAATCCCCAAGTATTCCACTGGCTGTCCTCCAAGAGCCCCCATTACGAGTGCTCCTTGCCCTGTTGAGCCCCCTTCTGGAACGTCTGAGGCCTCACCAGAAACTATTCCTCTTTTGGAAAATTCAGAAACTTCTTGAACCACCGCCTGAAATGGACATCCCTTAATGATTCCTTGTCATCTCCAACCACCATCCACAACAATTCCATCACCAGCGGTAGCATTTTCATTGGATCTTCCCACGCACCCATAACAGGGAGGAATTCATCGTACATCGCCCCCAAAATCGGGACCCCTAAGATCTGGTTCACATCCCCCAAGCTGATGCCAACCTCCCTGTGGTGAAAGTGGAAGGTATTAGTCCTCGATGACCACCTTCTCAACAATTCCGGCATCAGCTGGTTTGGTTGGTAAATGTGGAATTGGGAGGCACAAGCCACCTCATACAGGCCCACTCTTCTCAGCTCCGCCTCTAAATCCTCACATGAGGCACCTACCCAGTAGTCCTAGGCCCATTCATCTGTGAATTTGTTGCCCTGGCACAGGTCCCACTCCTCAGAACATCCCTTCCTCGGGTTCTTCATGGCTGCCTTCAAAATTGTCTGTTACAGTGGGGGGCACGTTTCCGGCTACAGTGCCTTCTCATCCACATGGTTCAGGTGGTTATACAGGCAGTCAGCATTGACGGGCGTGAAGTCTTCTCGAGCATGTCTGTCAGCCTCCATGAACCATTGGTTCTCACATGACGTACTCCTGAACCTATAAGATAGACCATCCCTACTTGCTTCAGGAATGAAGATGTCACCCCTCAAGCCAAATCCGTACAAAGGAAGCCTCTTTCACAATGGATAGTTTTTATGGCTCTCCAATAGTAGCTCCACCAATGAATCATGGTTAGAATGGATCCATATTAACTCCACTAGACCCAATCTATTTCACATATCCTCCATTTTGTTAGCCTCAGCAAGGACCTCTCTGACATCCTCTCGCTGAGCCATTCAGTTTTGAGTGTGGGTGTTTTTTGGGTTTTGTTCGCAATGCTCATTCATAGAGTACGTTTGCAGAGCTTGTTCTTAAAGACTATTCATGGAACCCAGCCCCAGCCTGCAAACCCCAATATGCCAAGAACTATGATGTGAAGTGAAAGACTCGTTATGCGCCCTGAAGTAGAAGACCCTATTCGCGGAGAGCAGTCACAGAGTACATGGGAGCTTCGATAATGGAGAGTGCTAAAAACCAAATTCACGAAGGAAAGAAAGGAAAAAAGAGAGGTCAGATCCCCTACTTATAGGCGACGACATTAGAAGCTTCGCAACACATCCATACTGCGTAGAGCTTCATGGTGCACTCAGCCTGCACATCGCATATCCGCCTCGCGAGCCCTCTTCGTGAAACAGCTTCGCGGACAGCTGAGGGATTTTGGCGATTGACTTTTAGACTTTGACCCTTGATTTCTCCTTGGATCCATATCTGAGGGGGGGAATGTTTTTCCCCCAAAAGTTGGGATAAAGAATAATAAGAGGGAAGTCGCTGGGTTTGCCCCGCAAAGCCCTTTCACGGAGCCCCATGGACCCACACTCGGTACAGAGCAAGGAGACAAGACGCTCTATAAACAAATTTAATGTTCGTGAGCCCACCTCAGAGCAAGGATGTGGGATGCTCCATGAATGAATTTGACATTCACAAGCCCACCATGGAGCAAGGAGGAGGGACTCTCCGTGAATAAATTAGACATTCGTGAGCCCTCCTCGGAGTAAGGAGGCGGGAAGCTCCACGAACGAATTTGATGTCCGTGAGCATGCCACGGAGCAAGTATTTGGGACGCTCCATGAATGAATTTGGCATTTGTGAGCCCACCGCAGATCAAGGAGGTGGGATTCCCTACAAATGGATTTAACGTTCGTGAGCCTGCTGCGGAGAAACCTCCATCTTCGCGTCGAGCGAGCTCTGCTTCGTGGCACCTCTTTCCTATAAATATAGGGCTCCCCTCGAGACCAAAGGATGAATCACCCAAGCTTTCACCTTCTGAGCTCTCAAATCATGAATCACTTCTTTCTCTACGAACCATGAGCTTCTCAAGGTACTTTTTCATTGTGAATTTCTCCCCCTTTTCTTTAATTCAACCCCTCTTCCAAGAGGGATGCCTTTCGTGAAGCCCACAGGCCCTCGTGAAGGAAGGGGATCCCGAGGGGGACTCGGGTCGTTGCGAAGCATTTATTATTCATGAAACACCCTTTATACACACATGACCCACATGCTAAGGTAGGGTCACTCTGATTTGCGAATCACATTGCTTCACAACACCTTACTTCGCGAGACATCGCTTCGCGAATACATTTCCACTTCGCGAAGCTCCTCCCATATGTACCTATTACCAATTCCTATCCTAGGTGACTACACTTTGAGATGTACATCCCTTCATGAAGTTCATCCCCATCATGGAGCACCAGAGATTCACAAGGTTCCTGCCTATTAACCCCTTTGCTTTGAAACTCCTTTTTTCATGCGGCCCTTCAGGTTTTCACGAAAAAATTTTAAATTCCCTTGGACGATACATCCTGTTGTGTTGCTTCACCTAATGCTCCTTCTCATAGGCACACTAATGGCTATTGCTTCATCGCATAGCCATGCTAATGTGGACCCCCTAATGGTTCGCTTCATAAATCCCTCGAATCATTTCATTGTCGATGCCTTCCTTCCCTCAAGGGTGGGCGGGTATTGGTGATGTAAGTCCAAGGGTTTCAGAGTGAACCCACCTCATCTGAGCTACAGGATGTTAAACTGCCAAGTACCATCGTCCTCAGCACATGACGTTAAATTGTGACCACACCTCATGCATCAAACGTGGAGTTCCCCCACCTTGGACATTCTTCATGACCACTGGCCTCTAGAGGAGTGAAATCATTCCCCACTTAGAATGACATCTTCTTTATTAGAGTGGTGTTTGTCTGTGGGGAAAGAGAAACCACCTTGGTGTAAGCCCCAAAATTATCTTGCAGGAGGTAGAATCGCTGCTCCCCCTCTCTTCCTGGATGCCAAGTCCCTCTCCTGTTGGGCTTCGCCACCATCTAGGCCTCTATCATGGAGTAAGTCCCAATCTCGATAACCTCGGGCTGCTAACAAGGCGTAAGCCCTTGTTTCCTCTTTGGGCCACTAACCGCGCATAAGCCCCCATTCACCACCCTTCATGGATGCACCTTTACATTGTGATCACCAGGCCTTTGCTACATATTGTTTCTAACACCAAGCATGACTCACGTGGGCTTAGAGTAAGCATCGACCATGACATCCTCCCCGGGTAGCCTAGAGCATAAGCCCCACACCAACCTGAACTACAAGGTCATTGATCCTTGCCAAGGAAATGTATGTAGGAATCCTCCATAGGTTAAAGCCCCACAACCATTAGTTTCTCCAACCCCCTTCACGTCGGTTCCCCAACCCCAACCTGAACTATGAGGTCTTCGATCCATGCCAAGGTGAGGTACGTAGAAAGACTCCCTGAGGTTCAAGTCCCCCACCCATTGGTCGCTCTGACCCCTTTCACGTCGGTTCGATGTCCCAACCTGAACTACGAGGTCTTTGATCCTTTCCAAGGCAAGGAATATAGGAAACCTCCCTGAGGTTCAATCCCAACAACCACAGGTTCCAACCCCCTTCACGTCTGTTCCCACTCCCGAACTACATGGACTTTGATCCCTGCCAAGGCAAGCTACGCTGGAAGCCTCCCTGAGGTTCAATCCCAACAATCATCGAGCATCCTAGAGTTTAAGCTCTGAAAACATCCCTAACTATGTGTACTTTGATCCTTGTCTCCTCGACAGGGTACGTAGGAAGCCTCTATGAGGTTCAACCCCATCCAGCGGTAATCCGTTGTGACCCCATCCTACGGTAAGCTGTTTTGAACCCATACAGTGGTAATCCGTTGTGACTACATCCTACGGTAATCCGTTGTGACCCCATCCAGTGGTAAGCCATTGTCCCCCCAATTGACGGTAAGTCATCTTCAGATGAACTAGGTGGACTTTGATTATTTACCATAGGGATACATAGGAAGCCTCTTTGAGGTTCAAGACCATCACTCATGACTCATCCTAATCTACCTCTTGATCCCATGTGTTCGAGAAAGATCATGCCCCAACCTAGAGGTTCTATTTCCTCCATATCTCATCAATGCATCCATTCTCACTGGTCACCTCCTCAGGTGTCCCATTATCCCATCGCACTATGTAGACTTTGATTCCCTACCATGCTGATACGTAGGAAGTCTCTTCAAGGCTCAATTCCAACATCACTATTTTCCTCATGTCGGTTCATCTCATTCTCCATCCACTTCATTCAATTCTCCATCATCCATCCTGATTCTTACCCAGGCCACCACATCCTGGTGGGATCATGTCATCCACCCCCTCACTACTCTTAGCAGTACCCGATCCGCAATCCACGCGTATGCCCTAGCATGTCTCCGGGTCATTGTCCTTTGTGTACACCCCGATTCATCACCCCTTTGAACTACATGGGTTTGGATCTCTGTCATCTGCACAGGGTACGTTGGAAACCTCCCTGAGGTTCAATCCCATCCAATGTTAAACCTTGGTGTTCCCCATTCTGGGGTGAACTCTCCTTGATCTGCCTTCAATGGTGTTCATATCAGTCATTACGGTGTGACATCTCCCATCCATGGGACGCACCACCTCAAATCTGTCCTCATTGGGCATTCTAATCCATCCATCTTCCAGGTGTTCCCTCCTTGGGATGTACCAATCCGATCTGTCTCTATGGGACATTCCGATCACTCTCATTTCATCTCTGCAAGACATTAAACTCATGGCCTACCTCGTGTCAAACATGAGATGCCTGAGGAAAACCTCGGAAGACACTCCTTTAGCGTGACCATCTCCACTAGACATTAAACCTGTATCATACACTGTGTTAAACATAGGAAGCTGAAGAAAACCTCAGATACATGCCTATGGAATTAATATTCCCCGCGTTCGACGTGGGATGCCTCGTACTTATGCGCCATCGAGAATCCCTTTAATAAGGGGAAGAAACCCAGATGCGCCAGTGTTCCACTGTCCAGACATGCCAGTGATGTCCAATGTAACTACTCCCTCGACCGAAGGTTGATTCCCTGACCAGACCACTTGGAATGTCCTAACAGAAGTAGTGTAATTAACTAGTTTCCATGAAGATATGGCACTGGGAAGAGTTTCATGAACAACGTCTTAAGTCTATAAGGGATTCCTATATTATGTGATGAGTTTAGACAAGGAATCCATGGAAGGAATAACCAAATTCCATCATCCCGTTTCAATCAAGGAGAAAACGTCCCTGAACAAGGAACAGATTTTTCCCTCCTTTGGAAAGTGGGAATGTAGGGCAAAAAAACCACGCCTTTCGTCCTTGAACAAACGGACATGCGCGCCCTGGAAAAAGTGTCGGAAACAAAATTCTTGATCATTATTTGGTTGATCAGCCTCTTATTCAATCAGGAGTTTTAGTCCCAATAACTCCAACTTGTTTTATTTATTAGTCCCAATAATTCCTACTACCATAACCATTAATTCTCATATAGAACATTTCATCCAATTATCATTTGTAAACAAAACTATTCCATATAGATCGGTGTCATAATTCCTCTGATGGATCAGTGGATCTCCATGTATGGTGGATCAGTGCTAGCACCAACTTATTTTCTTCTATACTTTCTCCAACTCATGAATGATCCTATGAATTTTCTATTTTTGTGGATAAGATAGACTGATGAATTAGTTAGTCTAATAGATCGATTGATTAGATCTTTAGTGAGACATTGACTTTAGCAACTTTAAACTCCTCATCCTTACTTATTCCAGAAACCCTTTTTGTATCATGATGACTCCATGGATTTGAGAGTGTTAGGATCGACATAGAAATTTTTTAATTATATTGGAAATCTCTATAACTTCCCATCCTTCCAATATCTATTATATTTCTATCCAAACCTCAATTCGATTTTCACCACTTGGATTGACTTGTCCACTTTTTCTCATTTTCTTTTAAAAAATAATGCATCAAAATTTTCTCATCTAACTTATGATATTTAAGAACTAAACTAATAGTAAGGAATAATTTTATTTTGTATGGATACATTTAGACTCTGATATATTACTTCATATTGATTGAGAATTTCTTTCCAAACACAAGGTGAGTATGAAAAACAAATTTATTAACAAAACTTATTTATAAAATAAAACCAAAACTGATGAAATTTCTTTACAATATTATGTCTAGTATTTCTAATTATGAATCTCCTATTTTATGATCTTATAAAATTAAAAGGTGCATTGATTTTTTCATAATGAAAAAAAATATAGTACAATTAACACAAACTTATTTCAGCATCCAAAACAAAAATTCAACCATCTTGGTCCCAACACATTTCCCCTCCATAGATAATACTTGAGTAGCATGGGACTCAATGGAGTCAAGGATATTTGAAGGAAATGTCACCTAAACTGTTTCCCTAGTGGGATCTAGGAGTGGATCCTGATGTAATTTTCTTTCCTACATTATTTTTATGTATCTAGTTTAAGATATCCTAAGATAGATTACTTGAAATAGAATTGGATACCTCATTAAAGTAAATTAAAGATACTTATTGACCACCAAGTTTAGATAAATTGATGTTCTGGACCAACTTATAGTTGGGTGGTTAGACTCCACTCTTACCAGTTGAGTAGTTCCTTCCCATTGAACCATAAAAGAGACATTAACCACTTCTTGAGAATTAAAATTAGCCATAATATTTCTCCTCAATCATTCTGTATTGAGCTGCTTCAGTTCTTCCATATCAACTTCATATCAGGTGAACCTTTCCTTGATGGAAAGAGCTTCAATGTCCTTGGCTGGTGGGTTGGTTATGGATGTGGACACACATTCCCCTTTCTCATTTCTTTAATTAAACTGAGTGGGTGATATCTGATCATTTGATAGAATACCCATATTCTAATCTTACCTCTAGTTTTGGGTGAAAACACATTCTCCATCGATGTAGACCTTATCATGGATGGATGTCTCTTCATTGTATCATTCCAAATCAATTTTATTCTTGGATTTATTGTAAATGATGATACCAAATTCATTTTATAATTCCTTTCACACAAAAATATTCATTTCATCATCATCCTTGAATTAGTAAGGGGATTTTCTCCCCTTTGAATATCTTATGAGGGGTATATTGTTATCCACCTTAAACTTTTTCTTCTTAGTATACTATTTTCTCTTCAAAAATTTTGAGTCTTTGACTTCCCATATTGATTGATAGAGAATTTGAGAGAGTATCTAATGAATTTCACCAAGTTCTCTCCTAATAAAGAAGATTGATCATGCAAGTAGAGTAACTATGATGGAATTTTGGGTAAGGTTGACCTTAATATGAAGAATATTTTTTCCTTGGAGGAGGATGAGTAGTAATATAAATTCTCATAGCCTTATGAGATATGGTTTACCTGGTTATATTACCATCAATTAATATAGTTATTATATCTTTAATGAACCCTGGGGTGGTGGTGGTGGTAAAAATGTATTCATACCTCCATGTTGGATTTCTCTTTTACTACTATAGAGGTGTCTATTATTGTAGATATCATGATTTTTCTTTACTTTACCCAGGTGTATGACAGTTGTAGCATATTTTCATGTAAAGAGATGTTCTCAAATGTAGACTACTCTATGGTTATAGGATTCGGTTCCCTAAAATGGTATTCCTTCTTGGCCATATTAGGTTCTCGAGACAAGATCCTTTCAATAGGTTAATCCTACCGAATACATCAATTCTAGGCATTAGAAACAATTAGATTTAATTGGAAAATCTAACTGGTATACAAAAAGCTTGATCTGGATACTCTAACAATGGTGATGGAATCATATTTTTTACTCCACTAGTGAACTAGGTTGGCTAGAAAGTAGGGTTAAGTGTAGAACCTGATACTCTTCCCAAACCTTGATATGGGATTCAAGTGGAGTATCTAAAATTATTTGATGAATCACCCTCATACTATTGAGGTAATCTTGTTGGATAAAATCTCCCAACTTTTCCACATTGGTATTTTAGTCCTAAAGAAGGATGTGAAATAAACCTACTGAAAGATCTTTGTCATCACCATGATGTGTTTAGCATATTCCCCATAGTGTAAATGCTTGGTCTTGAGATTGTAGAGAGTTTCCTATAGTTTATGTCATATGTTTGGTATTAATTCCTCTATTAATAAATATTTAATTTCATAACAAAGAGTTTTCAAGGTCTGTAACATGGTATATTTATTACTATTAGACATCTCATTCCATATGATCATGGTGTTCTCCTCATCATCAAAGAGGGATTCCTTAACCGAATCTGGCTAAAATGGTTGTTTCCCTACTATTTTTTCAAGGGTATTGAGGTCGTTAAATAACTTCTTAGTTGTATTTGAGGGTAGATGGTCAAGTGAAGGTATAAATGATGACTATAACACCAAAATGTACTTCAACTGGTATGATATTGCACCATTTAGTGATGATATACTTGTTATAGTCATCTTCAAACTCTTGAGTTCCTCTCAATATGAGAGAAATATTCGATTAGTTTCAATATAAGGAGTAAATTCCTGATAATATAGGATTTTTTTCAAGGAGGACCTCCATGGTTACTAGTTTGGATTCTCTGGAAAAAACCTTTAGAATTACCATTTGTTGATAAGTTGGAAATGGGAGGACATTATTACCTTTTGATCTTCATATTATGGAGAGTAATTTAATAGATTATTATATGGATACTCCCTCAAAATTTTGTCTATATTTTACCATTGGGAGGAACTTTGTGGTTGGAACTCTGGGGAGTAATTCCAAAGTTTCTAATATTTTTGTCATGGAGAGAACCTATGTGTCCTCTGGTGCCTTCTAATATTGGTGAGGAACCATTATATTCTTAAACCACTATCAAAATTCATTTAAGGACCTAAATAATATCAATTTTTTGGTGTAGAAATATGGGCATGTTTCTAAGTCATATAATACCATTGATGAGGCCTCCAAGATATTTATGGTTGCGTAACCGAGGTTGAAACCTAGATCGGGATTAGAATTTCATAGTGTTGGAAACAACCTTCATGTATTAGAACCCTTCTAGGTGACCACATTCCTATTATTTGAATATGTTGACTAATATTCTATTTAATTGCAAAAATATATCAAAAATCAATGCAAGTGTTGGTAGGAAAAAGGATATGATCCCATCTCTAGTATTAAATAATTATCGGAATATGCCAATAGAATTCTTGGGAGAGGACAGGAATATGAGACCACTTCTCAATGGGTGACATCGAGATATGCTGACGAGATTCATATATATAGTATAAAATATTATCATGACTTACTATTGTCACTGAAACATGTTTTTTATCTCCTCTGGTAGGATTAGGAATATTATCAATCTCCTAAGTGACTGTTGAAATACGTTAGTGAACTTCTAGGGTATTGGTTGGGATACAGGCCCACCATAAATTTACTATCAGGATATTCCAATGAACACAAACTGTAATGGAAATATAGGATAGAACCTATTTTTCATTCCTCATTAGTATAAGTCGATGGACCTCCTGAATGGGGGTGGGAATATGGGCCCACCCCTGAGTATTCATCAAGATGTTTTGATGGTCTGTTTGAATATTAGAGGGAGAAATAATATGGTTCTACCCCCCCCCCCCCCAATGGTGGTTGGAATATGTTTTTGATCATCTTCCATTGCTTTTAGAATAATCTCAAATATTTTCAAGATATAGATAGGGAAATAATTCTACCCTTCCATTTCCAACAGGATATGTCAGTGGGCTTCTATAGTGTGAATGGTAATATAAGCTCACACATCAATGGGAATTATAATATGGGACCACTCTTATCCTCAATTTTTTATTGTGATATGACAATAGGTTTCATATATAGGAGAAATAATATATTCTTGATCCCTATTAGTTGTGTAAATATTATTACATACTTATTTTAATGCAGATAGGGTATACAAATAAGATTTCTAAGGGTTATTGGGAATATAATCTCTTTGTTCAGTTGACTACAAGGTATGATATAGACTTATTTATTGGGAATAAAAATATACGCATGTTCCCTTCCTCAAGTGGTATATCTTCCCTAACAAGACATTTTCTTGACCACACAGGTATGGGTGACTAAGGTTGGTTCCTTTAAGGAAGCCTCATCATTGAATTCCAAAGAAGAAGGTATCATATGACATTAGTGACATCGAAATTAAATTTCATGAATCTTTCTAGGAGGATCCCAAACTATGATAGAGATGATCAAAATTTCATTATTAATCATAAATATAAATTAAGTAGTTTAAAGAAACTTCTATCTCACTTTAATTATAATAAAGAATATTTTAATACAATGTATAGAAAAATTAGACCCTCTAAAACATTTAATTGAATTGGTTTTACATTTAATAAATTTCATTTCCAATAAAATTCTTTCATACCTAGAAGTGAAACCTTTTATACATAGATAGTGCTTTTCATTAACACATGATAGAAGATAATTCCAACTTCTAAAATTTGAAAATGTTTAAGAGGATGAGTAACTTTTGGAGATAATGGAAAGGGTAAAATCAACAAAATAAATGATGTTAATTTTCTCTAAAAACATTAATTACAAATGTTTTATATGTTTTAGGTCTTAAGAACAACCTTATTATCATTAGTTAATTATAATATGAGGGTTGTGTTGCAAACTTTTGGAATGAAAAATGTACTATTAAAAATTCAGAAGGTACTTTTATTATATATACCAATATTCATGATAATGTTACAATCTTGACTTAGAAGACTTGATTCATAGGAATTTACCTTATTTAAGTATAAAAAAATATTTATCTATTTTGTGTTATAGAATATTAGGCCACTGTAACCTTTAAACTTTATCCTAATTTTCTAGGAAAGGAAATGAGATGGATTTATCATAACATAACCCTAATTCAACCAGATTCTATGATCCTTACCAATTTGGAAAGAAACATAATTCTAGTTTTAAACCGAAAAGTGAAGTCTCAAATTTTGAATCTTTATAGTTAGTGTTCATGGATTTATCTAGTCCTACAAAAACGATAATTATTGGGTAAAAACACTATGTGTATGTATTTATTGATGATTACACTGGATTTACATTAGTTTATTTTCTAAAATGAAAAACAAGTCGCTTAATCATTTTAAGGTGTTTCATACTTCCATTTTAAATGAGAAAAAATTACCTTTGATTTCTATCAAGTGGGATCATGGTGGTGAGTTTTTGAACTCAAATTTTGAATCTCTTTATTATAAAAAAAGGTATTACTCATAATTTTTTATCACATAGAATACCATAGTAAAATGGTGTATTTTATTGAAGAAATATAATTCTTTAAAAAAACACTCTTACTTTATTAAGTGAGTATTCGGTTGTGAGAAATTTTTTGGATGAGGATATGTGTACTATAACACCCCTATTTATTATGAATTTGTTTTTCAAATAAATCAAATTTAATTTAATTTTTTATTTATACACAACACTGAGTTTATCTTTTGTTACACGTGACAATGAGTTTTAACAAACCGTGATAAATTTTTAATATTATTATATAAATGTGACTATTATAACCTAGACATTAAACATAGTGGAAAAAATAGTAATAATTAATTTTAAAATCAAAATTATAATGGTTTTATATAAAAAATAATTATAAAAAATTACATATTTTTTATAAAATTCTATATGCTTTGAAAATATGATTTTCTTAAAAAATATTTTTATAACATTTTGTGAAAAAATAATAAACGTAATTATTAACACTTTTAGAAATTTTATTTGGAAAAAATAACTTTATTTTTTAATGCAAAATTTAAATATTATATTACGGTTAATTTTTGGTATTTTTCTGAAAATGTTAATTTTTTGAAGAATAGTGAAAAATACTGGTTTTTATTGAAAACTGCATTTTCGTTTAAAGAATTTATAAGGTTATTTTTTTGAAATGGGTTTAAAAGTAAAATTAGGTAAATTATAAATATTTTAATTCAATTAAGTTCATTAAAATAATTTTTATGTTGAATTTCGATATAAAAACGTTTTAAACATTTAAACAATTTATCTTTGGAAAACCTTTTTCTAGTCACGCATGTGGATTTAATTTTAAATTAAATTTGTCCAATTATAGGAGTTGGATTTTTAAAAATGGATTCAATATTTGTAATCATCATAATTTATATTATTCAATAATTTAAACTTAATTTTTTAAAGTAATGAATAGTAAAAATAGTAAAAATTATTTACCATGATTAAGGTGAAAATTGAATTACAAGGGGGTTAAACTAATAACATAAGGGTTTAAATGACCCCAAACTTGTTAAAAAATATTTTATGGCCATATTTTGACCTTTTAATGTCTAATACTCAATAATGCTTCATTTATGTGCTTTGTATCATGTGAAAAAATTGAGTTCACCATTTTCATTTCAAAAAATTACATGTGTGCCACTCACCTCACTTATAAAATGCCACCCCCTATCCTATACTCTTACCTCTTTACACTACTGAGGAAATGATTATATATTCTTATTTGTTTTACAAAAATCTATGAATTATAAAAATTTTATGTTATCACAGTTTACGCTCTTTGATTCCATTATCATACATGTATTATGAAATTCCAAGATCAAAGAAATGACTCAAGTTTATGATTTGAAATATGAAATGTATAGTTTTTAAATGTTATTATCATATTCTCATACCCTTATGATCATGATATGTTTCTATGTCCCTTTTTTAACCTTAATTAGAATACTATATCACCCTTTATTATGTTTAATTTTCCCATGTTTTGATTAAAGGTATTATGTTTGATATTTCTAAGAAGGGTGCTAGTTATGAAGAATATAGTGGGATATGAGGTAGCTTTCTTAGGGGCTAGTTGTTTATGTGTCCAAGTTTTCAAAGGAACTAGATCTAAATGTTTTTGGAATGGATAATTATGTAATATAATGAATATTCATCTTTTAAGATGTAATATTTATGTTGGATAATTTTGGTTCTTTAAAAGTACTTCTTATTATACTATAAATCATGTTTTACTCGGGAATTTTCTTAAAAAATTATCTTATGAGTTGTGGATTGAAAGAAAGCCAAAAAATCATGTTTCTAAGTATTTAGTTGTAAATTATTCATCATAAATACTAATGATCAATTACATATATTTAACCTAAATCCAATGAAGGAATTTATATTCACTATTCTATAACTATTAAGCCTCATTGAGTTTTTAATAAAATAGTAAATGTTGTTGAAGAAATAGTTCGTGTAAAATTTGATGAAATTGATCCTTTTGTTTTTGTAAAACCTATAAATTTTATCCTTACAATGATGTTTTTTAAAAATTATCTTATTATTTTACCATAATTTAGTTCAAAACTACCGATGTTAAGTCATTCAGAAATGTTACCATTAGATTTTGTAATATACATAAATTACATCAATAGAAGATATGTAATCATTATTTTAATATCAACTTACTTATTTACCTAATACTAGCAGATCTTAAAGAAACATCCTACTAAAAATATAATTAGTATGTAAGTCGATCAGTTAAAATGAGAAGTTCCTTAAGATATAAATATGGGTATCGTTCATTCTCATCACAATTTAAACCTAAAACTATCGATGATGCCTCAGGTGATGAAATTTGGATAAGGTCTATGTAAGAAGATATCAATCCATTTAAAAAGAATCAAGTTTGTAACTTAGTTAAATAACATAAATATCTTCCAGTAATTGGATTAAAATATATTTTTAGAAAAAAAATATGACGAAAAATGACCTATTTGTTAGGAATAAATCAAGAATTATTGTTAAGGGTTATTGTCCGGAAGACGGTATAGATTTCCATGAAACCCTTGCACTGATATCACGATTAAATTCTATCCGAATTTTAATATAATTTAAAGTACATATGAATTTCTCTTTATTCCAAATGGATGTTTAAATTTCTTTTCTTAACATATGAATTCATAAAAAAAATATCTTGAACAACCTTCAATATTTCAACACACTAAGTTTTTGAAAAAATTTAATTAAAATTATTAAGGCACACTATGGAATTAAAAATACCCAAGAGATTAGTATGATAGACTTATTATATATTTACTTTGAAATAATTTTATTAAATGTGGTTTTGATCTGACCCATTTATAAAGAATGATTCTAAATACACCATCATTGTTTTAATTTATGTCCATTAAATTATTTTTTGTTAAACTCGAGAATATATTTTTGGTATCTTTTTAGAACTTATGAAAAGTGAGTTTGAAATGACCATGATGGTCAAACTTGACTTTTTCCTTGGTTTTCAAATTTCTCAAAAACAAAAAGGAAATATATTAAATTGATATAAATATGTTAAATATTTACTAAAATATTTTATGTTTTTACAATGCATCTAGTATAATTAATCCTATAGTAATTTCTACCAAATTTTACCTTGATGAGTTCAGTAAATATTTAGATAAAAACTATATAGAAGTATGATCATAAGGTTACCATATCCTATAGTAAGCCGACCAAACATTATTTTTTCAGTATATGTTTTTGAAAAATTTTAATAAAACATCAAAGAATCACATTTAAAGGTGATGAAATTTGTTTTTTATTACCTTAATTGAACTTCATAACTGGTTTTATTTTATTCATATAGAAATTATTTTATTATTAAAAATAATTACAATGTGAATTTTTAAAGGTTTTTCATTAAATAGAAAACCTAATTCCAAAATATTTCATTTCTTATGATAAGATTTAGTTTCATGGTCTGGTAAAAAACCAAATTTTTTTGCACTTTTTACTACTAAAGCAGAATATATTGCAGGAGGAAGTTTTTATGCTCTATTATTGTGGATAAAACATACACATGTGGATTTTATTTTTATTTTTAATCAAAATCCAATAATTTGTGATAATACTATTGTTATCTATTTTTATAGGAACCCAACATATCACTCGTGAGGAAAAATCATATTTTCATGACATAATTTTCTCAAGGATCACACACACAAAAAAAAGATACAATCCTTAACATTACCTAAAATAAAAAAAATATAATACTTGAGAATATTTTTTAAAAACCATTGAATTTATATAGATTTAAATAAATTAAATAGAAATTGGGAATGATAAACCTAAAGTGATCTTTAATTCACTTCTTGTTCATTCGATCTCTTAACATTGAAAAAATCATTGAGTGAGGGGAAGTAAATTTTTATGTCATTATTTTTTCAAATTTATTTCATTTTTTCATTTTCATTTCATTATTTTATATCCAATGAAAACAATGAATTATCCTTTAGGAGATAAAAATCATCTTAGTTAATTAATATGGATAATACTCAATAATAAAAATATATACAAATTAATTGAACTCCTAAAAGATATCCATTAATATAATATCAATATAATTAAACATCTACATAGTAATATCTCTTAAGTTCTTATTAATTTTATATAGTTACTTTTTTAGGGTGAGTTATTATTGTTATATTTATTTATGTTTAAAATTTTATCAAAAGGAAAATGATATTTTCATATGAAAAAATTATAAACTTGATTCTTAAAAATAATTCAAACGATTTATTTTTTGGCCATATATTTTTGGGAGAATAATTCTGAACCATTTTTAAAATAAAGGAAAAATATAAAGATGATAGTTTTCCCATATTTGTATATAAGGACTTAAATATTAAGGATTTTAGTCATACCACTACAGGAAAAAAAGTTATTTGTGATAGGCTATTTGCGATGGGTTGACCAACACGTCGCAAATAACCAATTATTTGTGACAGGGATATGTGCCCTTTAGCAGAAAGTTACGTGCAGATTGGCATAGTTTGAATTTCAAACCAAATGAAAGGGTATTTGTGATGGGTTGGGTCTACCCACCACAAATGCAGAGGGTGGTAAGACCTAGTTGGGAAGGGGGGATCCCCCGCCGCAACTAGTTTGACCCACGGAAAGTATTTACGATGGGACCCATCACAAATAACTAGTGTTGTTAAAAACCTATTTGCGACGTGATGTTGTCCTATTGAAAAAAGTGTGATGGTAGGTCACTTTTTGCGATGGGCCCTATTGCAAATAACATTTTATTGTTCCTCTACTTCTATAAACTCTAATTTTAGAGTGAAAATTTTTTAGTGTTATCTTTTTTACGAAGAAGTTGTGAAGCCGCCTACAATTATAAGAGATCAAGTTTAAAGGTATTTATGTTTTATTTAATTTAGTATTTATTTACTTTCTTTATATTAATTTTAATTATTGTTGACTAGTTGTAATTAAGTTTGATTTAAATTATTTTGTCATCAGTATTTATTTGTAATAATAAAATTAAATTATTAGTACTAATTCTTAGTAATTAGTAATAATTAATAATTATTAACGATAATTAGTAATGTATACAAATAATTAGAAGTAATTAGTAATTATTAGTTGTATTTTGTAGTAACTAATTGTAATAAACACTAATTAGTACTAATTAGAAATAAATAGTAATAATTAGATAAAGTACATGCATTGTCTGACTCGTAGTTTAGGGATGCAGTTTCCTCCACCACCTCCTCCAGCTCCGCTAGCTCCTCCAGAAGACTATCCCCCTGAGTGATTTTTTTGTTCTGTTAAAAACATTTGAATTGAAATTTTTTTTTTAATATGAACTATTTACAGCTTTTGTCTTTTATATTGGTGCGAATATTGCATAAATTTTTTTATTATTTTTTATATTTTATTATTTTATTATTTATTATTAGTATTATATTTTTTAATGTTTGTTTATTTTAATAATAATAATATTTTATGATTTTTTATATTTTTTTCTAAATATTAAGAATTTAAATTTTTTAAATTTTTTATTATTTTAATAATATTAATATTATTTTTTTCATTAATCATAATTTTAATATTTTTTTATTTTATAAAGTATTTGAAAATATTGATAATTTTTATTTTTTTTATTTTTTTAATATTTTATTAATATTAATATTATTTTATTTATTTTGTTAAGTATTTGCGATAGGGCCTTTTGCGATGGGGGGACCATTACAAGTAGATTATATATATATTTCTTAAAAAATTTAGTGATGGGTTTCTTTACAGTCGTAATAACTTTGTTGTGATAGGCCCATCGCAAAAGGTTTATAACATATAAGATATTTGTGAAAGGCTGGTGTCCCGTCGCAAATACTTTATTGTGACGGGCTCATCGCTAAAGGTTCTTGTATATATAATGTATTTAATCATACATCTATCTGTGATGGGCCTACTTCCCATCACATGTAATATTTTTTAAGACGGGCTCATCGCAAAAAATACTAGTTGTGGCGATATTTTCTTCAACGGGCTATTTGCTACGGGCCCCCGTCGAAAAATGGTTTTTGCGATGGGATCCCGTCGTAAATAGATGAATTTCCAATAGTGTACTCAATTTCCTATCATAAAATTTTTTTATTCTATACTAAAATGAATTTCAATGGATCTATATCAGGTAGAGACGGTCATAAAAATCCAAAAAGGCTATCTGTGAAGCTCAAAGTACCATCTGCTAAAATAGTGAGATTTTTAGATGTTGTTGAATCATTCTCATGAATCAAATGTGAAGAGGGTGAAGTTAAAAAATTGATAATGTAGAAATATTTCCACTGTTATAAATAAATTCCTTATAATATCCTAAAGTCTAATGGAGAAGATGAAGTTCAGTATATGAACTCATCATAGAATAATATCTTTCCAGATATGAAAGCATGGTTGAAATAGAATTGAAGTACAAAATTTTGGTTAAATGAACTTGTTAAAAGGATTTATTAAAGATCAAAAAGATATAGAAATTTATAAAGTAACCAAAAAATATGATCATAAAATTCATAAGAGAACTAAATTTCTAATTTCTAGTTTTATTTTTCTATCAATGTATTCTTATTTTTTTATGAGTTATTTTATTTTATTAATTATATGAAGTATTTTTATTTATTCCACTCACCATTATATTTCTTTTTGAAAGTCAAAAAGGGGAGATAGATTTATAAAAAATAGAGAAAGATAAATTTGTGTAAAATTTTTATAATATATATTTTTTATGTCTAATGAGTTTATTTTGAAGTGTTTTAAAAAAAACAAGGAGTAATTTACTCTAAGAGAATTCATATGGAGTATTATTTGAAATTTAGTTAAACTTTTAAATTTTATTTATGTGTTTTTTTCTTTACAAAAATGGGTATATTCTTTATTCAATGGATCACTTTATATATATTTTTAATAAATCACAATACTCTTAATATGAACGTAATTTAACTTAATATTTTCTTAGGTTTTGTGTTTTGGTAGAATAAACTTTTGGTAACTAAAATACAAGATAAAATAATAATATTTGAAAAAAAACTAGTTTTACAAACCTTCTAGGAATATTAAATTCACAAGATTCATAAGAACTGTAGCATTTATAGATAAAATCAACACTAGATAATGTGAAATGATAATCTGATCAGTATATGAAGAACCTGTAGTTGATGTTGTTACCAATAGCTCTGATATTTGTGTAAGTATACCATTAAATGATGTTACAAAATCATCTATAAATTTATCCAAAACTTTGAATGTTTAAAAAAATACAGCATAAAAAATACATTCTAAAATTTTTTGGTTATTTTGAAGTTGTGTAATTACTTGTTTCCAAGGGGCTTCTGATTGATGCACTTGTTTTTCTTTCTGGTCCTTTTTTCTAAGAGATGTGTCTTGTGAGGATTTATTTTAAATATCTTCATATTACCTTTTTAATTATTCATTTATATATCATGTGTGATCAATATCTTCTGAGGATAGAACACTATAATTACAAATAGGTTAAGTTGATTGATTCTAGGGATAGGAATACATAATACCTATCAACAGGTTAAGTCAAGGGATTTTGGGGATAAGAATATTGAGCACCATAAAATATATTTAAAGATATGGATACCTTGTCTTCGGTCTAAATAACTACCTTTCAAATTAGTTTAATAGTGTAATTAATAATATCCTTTTAAAGAAGTATTTTATTTGTTAAACAATACTCTATGTATTGTTTTAAACTTCCATTGTATTCATTTTTTAATTATTTTTGTGTTTAAATTTTAAATTTATATTGGTTTTATTTCTTATATAATATTTTCATAAACATTCAAAAAACTTATTTCTATTATGATTACTATATTTATTACAGTTTATATTTCTTCTACATGCACTATTTTTATTCTAATCTTTTAATGTATAGTAATTTTAGAAAACTGGTTAACTATAAAACTGAGGGTTAAAAAATTGATAGTTAAATTCTTAAACTATAATTCACCCCCCCCCCCCACACACACACACACTTTTAATTCTCTATATTCATCCTTTGTAAAACATCGATCACTATCGATATTCCTCATCTTGACTTTATTATGTGAACAGAACATGCCAAATTCATTCAACATTACTATTGGAAACTATAACGACCCATACATTACATACATTGTTATTACTTCAGAATTGAAGCACCCTTATTACAACATATAACAAAACCAAGAAAAGACCGTATAGGTATAGTGTCTTTAGAAACTGGGAAACATAAACAACTGGTTCATAAAGAATCTACTTTGCCTCCCATTTAATTCATCATATCTAGAGTCCCTTTTTGGCATATTCTACTTAATAAACTTATTCCTAACCTGGGGAAATAAAACATACAAACGGGTGAGCTCAAATTCTCAGCAAGGGTAAACAAAAGAAATGTCAATCACATCATATACATAGGCACATAACTTTTGGAAATCTTAACCTGCAAAAGAGATCATAATTTCATAACATGGGATAAATCATAGTAGTGAAATGTAATCCCAATAATCATAACTTAAAACATGAAACTTTGTGTAATACACACATAATCATAGAGAATCATTTCTTATTAGTCAATACTCATTTCCAAGACTATCTTAGTGGACAAAGCCCATTTCTGAATCGAGTTACCCTCGTTTCAGTCCTGCTTCACTGAACCGGTATAACCTACCGTTCCATCCATGTCTATCTCATGAGATATAAAATCTTTACCCAATGCATTGGAGGGAGATATAGGTCTCACCCATCTCATAATGATATCATTCTTATGTGTGCCACAAAATCATAAACCATACATCATTTCATAACCCATGTAGTAAAAATGGGATTCTTAAACATCATGACATCATAAAACAATTCATATAAGATAAAGGAATTCATAAAAATAATTCCATCACAACATTATCAAATCAATTTAATAATATGGGTAGAAACAGTACCCTATATTATCTTAGATGTAAAATAATTTTGATAAAACACTTGAACTCCATTCTTGAGGAAAATATCCTTTTTACTTCAAAAACACTTTTCCTTTCTTAACATGTCATACAATTCTAAACTAAAAGAAGTTGATTAAAAATAAACTTGGAAACTTGTAAAGGAAGCTTCTTGGAAATAATGTTTTAAAAATCCATCCATGTCTTATAAGTTAAAAAAACATTCTTCTCGTACTTTTGTCGGAAAAGTCAAAAAGTACCTCGTACGAAAAACGACAAAAGATTCCTTTCATATCTTTTACTAAAAACTCACTGAAGGGTAAAATAGAATTTAAAAAATTGTAGGTGAATGGAAATAATATTAAATATTGAGGAAACATGTATGTGGATGATAAAATACACCCCAGTAAATACTAAAGTATAAACAATCTCAGATAAAAATGAGATTGTGATATTTCCCTTACCTTAGGTCTGATATTCTTTGTACGTGTCCGAACCTCCTGTATAATGATTTAAATAATGTTATTGACTTATTCCAGAATCATAATTATTTTTATGATATCATATTTGGTCATATTCTTAGCTTCTTAGTAGTAATATTTCATTACTACTTGTTATTCGGGTGTTTATAACTTTTTGTTCTTATGCGTGTTTTGTCAAATAAATTATTATTCTTATCTTTAGGTTATAGATACCTCATTTCCAGAATGGTATTAGTGTAATATATATCATATTCATTCATGAAATTAATTTATATAATCATTAGGAAATGAGGATCATGTAGAACGAGTCGCATCACATCGTGGAGACGGTATTCCGTACGTATGCACGAGTGATGATATCCTTCCTATGATCGTGGAATTGTATTGGAGTGTATGTATACTATTTCAGAATCAGTATCACTTTATAATAGTCATATTTAGTCATTATTTACACCATTATACCCTTCCAAGTAAGGTGGTGGTGGAAAATAGATTACACCACGACGTGGAGACGGTATTCCGTACGTACGCACACGCGGTGATTTATTTTTCCGTAGGATGGATAGATGGTGAAATAGGGTTGTTTCATACTTATAATAACATATTAGTATATGAGTTATACTGATGTTATTACTTAATAATGAAACAACTAAAGAAGAAGAAGTGGAAGAAGAAATAAAGATGAAAGAATCGGTAACGGACATTACCTCTTCTTTGAAGTGCTTCTTTGAGACCTCCTTTTAGGGCACTAAAATAGGTCTTTTAAGAACACCAGAAACTCTAGGATGTTTCTAGGGAAGTTTAGAGAATAAATTTTCAGGGTTTGGCCAAGCTTGAAGGCTCAAAGTGGTGTGAGGAAGAGGGGGAGGAGGTGCCCTTTTATAAGGGAGGAGAGGGGCTCCTTTAGAAAAACTAAAAATATTATTTTATTATAAATTCAAGTTAGGTTTTAAATAGCTCCAAATTGATTTATTTCTAAGCTAAGTTGGGTATGGTTCGAAATAATCTCATCCAACAGAATTTAGACAAGTTTAGGTTCCTATTTTAACCTTATCATTTAGATTTAACATTAAGTTAAATAATTTTACTTTTACCGTGTCTTCTTGTGTTCTTATACTATAAGGTTAATAAACTTACTATAATCAGCCAAAAGAACCCCAAGTTGTTTATTATTAATATATATAACCTTATCTAAGTCATTTTTCCGAACCTTATATTTTTAGGAATAAAATAACAATTACTAATATAATATTTGTTTTAAAAACTATTTTATGTCAATTTTTGACACTATTTAGTAATTAATTTTTTTGAAACTCAAAACAGAATGATTAGTTCGAAAAAAGTTAATTAAATCAACACTAACATGTCATATTAATCTATAAAATTAGTTTAATTCATAAAAAGTGTCAAATTATATTTATTTTGGTGTTTATAACATCAATTAGCTCAATATTTCATTAATAAGATAATTACTGCATCATCTTTGTGTCATAAATAAATTAAATTATTTAATGTCTAAAAATTACAAATAAAATAAAATTATGTAGGAAATCTTTTTATCTTTCTAATGAATATTTATAGTCTAATTTATCTTATGTGTAACCCCATATTAAAAATTATTTACTTATTAAACTTTGATTTTAACTATTTTAACCCTTCTTTAAATAAATTAATAATAAATGTCCTAATCTAATCCAAGTGGGCCTAAATGGTCATATTTTATTCCTAAGGTTGTTTTTGGTTGAATTAAACTTTTCCAATAGAATTAGGATATGTGTTAGGGTAATAATAATATCATTTTTACCCTTAATTACCCTATTTACTTTTAACCGTGGTAAAAAAAAGTAAAAAGTTACTATTCACCAAAAAATTATTTTCATCTCATTGAACCACATTTTACTTACTGACATCAACCGTGTCTCTCGGATTTTTGAAATTCCACTCACAGAAGCGGTAAAATTAAGTTTTATGAAAAATTCAGTTTTTTAACTACCACTTAGTGGTTTCACTATTCATCAAAATTTGAAAGTTTTCAGAAAAATACCAAAATTTCACCCTAGGATAATTTCAATATTAAGAAACCAAAAATTAAGTCCATTTTGAAAAATAAAATTTATAAAATTTCAAAAAGTGGTTATTACTATTCATAACGGCTAGTTTTAATAATATTTTAATAGTATATCGTTGTTTAGTGGAACTCGGTATTGCGTATGACGCAAGTTATCGAGGAAGGTTGTAATTTCGTGTAAAGCAAGCCAAGCAAGTGTTGTGTGTAGAGAAAGACTGCTTTGATGATTTATATAACATAAAAGTCTCGGGTGTTACAGAGACACCTTCTAGGAACATATTCTAAATCTGAATAAAACTTTCCAAATATACTTTTTCTTGATTTCATGGCCTTCTATTCTTATAAAACCTTACATATTCTTTAATTATAGTCTAATAGAACTTCAAAAATCCTTAGGTACATTTTAGGAGAAGTATCCCCACATTCATGAAATTCTGAATCATCCTCTGCCAAAAAATCACATTGAATCTTTCCCATGAAACACTATCTTCCAGAAACAATAATCTCTCAATAAAACTAGATAAATTGTAGATCAGGAATATATGTATAATTATTCATTATTCTTGCCACTAAACTCTTTTTTGTCACCATGATGAATCGAACATACCTTAAAACTCTTAATGGTACTAGAGATTCTTTCAAAAAACATGGACTTCATAGTACTACCACCACCTACACTAATAAACGTCCTTCTAGAGAGTTAGAAACCTCCATGATAGGGGGAATCTATTAGTCATTCAACCAATATCAAATGTCACCAATAACAGATTATGACCTAAGAATAATTCCAATCAGGAGGACTTTAAATATCCAAAAAAACCCAGATCGATGATGTTATATACCAGCAACATTCCTTAGATTCCTTAATAAACTTCTCGACTAGACACACTCTACAACCAGTCCCTGATACCACTTTTTGGTAATTATAATCCAACAACCATCAAAATTTACACATAAAAAAGATACAATGTGTAAAATATATCCTTGACACATCCTATAATTATATGATCCTGAAGTTCCCATGCATAATATTGTATTTGTTATTAATAAGTGATGAATCTTGTATAAAGATAAAGCTAGAAATATGTGTGTGGTATATTGGAGGAAGTATGAGATGAGATGTTTCCATCATAATTATTAAAGGGAACAATTGGTTACTATGTAGAGAGTTGGGTTATACATATGCAAGTAGTATCCCTTTATATGTTATGATTGATGGAGTTGGTCTTCATGGAAGAACATGACAAGTGACTATGGAGAAGCTTTAGTGTTGCCAACAATAATTTAGAGAAGGTTAAGGAATGTCTGGGATGTTCTAAAAAGATTTTAATATTTTTATCTTAAAATATTTACTTTAGATCCAAATTAGAAATTAAGAGTTTCCAAATTTAAGAATCTAAAAAAATAATATTTATATAATGTTGCATGTGTTTATCCTCATTGTTAAAAAATCATAATGGGGTTGTGATATAGGCTGAGATTAAAATAGACTAGCTGAAGAAACGAATGGTACTTTGAGAAGAGACGAAACTAGACTGAATAATAAAGTACCATGACTATAAAATTGGGAAGATGAATTCGGCCATGTTGTAGTGTAATCCATGGTTAGTGTGAGGTGATGAAAAACCAAACTATAGTGCAATTTTAGTGGTTGCTTTGGTCATCATGAAATAGTTTTGAATTGGAATAAATGGAAGCATTTAAATGGGAACATAATAGTCACCATTAAAGGATTATGATAATTTCATGTGTAAAGTATGCTTGTGATAAGAATTATCTAGTTTATGATATGGAGGTGGTTGTTGTAATGACCCGAACTGTTATAAATGAAGTTTCCCTTTTTGACTTATTTAAATATATTATTATTTAATATGGTCATATAAAAAACATGCATTGGTTTTGTTTTATTATATCTAATTGGATCCAAAAGACCATTAGGAATCTTTACCATTGATAATATATCCATTAAACAGTGATCACATGATTAATATAAATATAGAGATTTAATGAATCCGGTTAAAACTGACAAATGAAGTAATGGCCCCATCCAGTAAGATTATACCCCATGAATCCCATTTATCATATCTTTAAAGGGAGATAGAATCACTAGGATTTTCCCTTGACCAATCCCAAACTCATATCCAACAACTTAATCATGAGAGAAACTGTTTACAGGATAAGTACAATCTCATCGAGATCATGGCTCAAACCATGTTCGCTAAACAACCCCATGAAAGTCCTACCATAACACACCTTACTCTTAGGGAATACGTCGGTGTAATAACAGGGTATGTATAAAGACCTTAATAATATTAATATGTATATTTTATATAATAAGGAATTTATTTTCATTTTTATTTTTAATTTATAAATGATTTTGATTTTGATTCAATTAAACACAAATAATATTTTCAAGTAATATTAAAATTAAATTAATGGATTTATTTCATTGAATTAATGGATATTTAAAATTAATTAATAAATTAATAAATTTTTTATTATTAAATAGGGTTTATTAATTATAAATGGTCATATATTTTTTATCAAATGAAATGTATTTTATATAAGTGTTAAAAAAACTGTTATTGTCAAAAACCCAGCATTTTTAATAAATGTCAAATATTATTTTAAAAGTGAAAATGAACCTATTTAGAAAAATATTTAGATAAAATAAATATTATTTTTGGAATAAAATTTTTTAAATTTTCCAATGGTGAATTTTTCATAATTTTCTGTGATAGTCAAATTTTCAAGTAAAAATTAAATACCATATAAATATATGGTCTGTTTTATGACATCATAATGACCCAAAAATTATGTAATAAATCGCATAATGGGTATCCTCATCCAAATATATTTTTTACCCTTTAAATAAATGTGATATTATGTTTATTTCGTTATTTTTATTAATCCATTATGAATCCTCCAAAATCATTAATATATTTTGGAGTTTGGAATTCATTTATTTAAAAGTGGGTCTCACCTTCACAAAAGAAAATGAATTATTTTAACAATATCAGAATATTTACTAATAAAATAATTAAAAACAATCCCCTTTGGAAAAATCCATGAGAAAAACCATGGGAGGGTTTGTGGTTTTTAAGATTTTATTATATATAGTCCAAAACCTAAGTTTGTGAAATATTAAAGAATTATCCTCACATTTCCCATATAAACTCCCCAAATCTCCCACTTATATTCACTAAAAATCCTTGGACCACTTCCTTACTCTCCCTCATCTTCCTATAATCCTCCTAAGGCGCCCAAAACTCTAAATGATCCTCTTTTTATGTTTTTGGAGCCACACACTAAAGTAAGGGTTCTTTCTTTTCTCATCTTTCCCTAAATTTATTTATACGGTTATGCCCTTTTTTCAAATAAAAATGACAGGGTATTCTTTTAAACCTCCTATATACTTCCCTTATTATATATAAATTATGGTATACCCCTTTATCTCTCATTAATCCCTCCCATGTGCACTTGTTATCATTCCAAAATTTCGTAAGCATCCTTTCCTTTATCTTTTTATTCAAGCTTATTAATTATTGTAAGCCTACTTTTTTCTAATTCTGTCAATATAGAAATGTCCTTCCATGTCCCTATTACCGTACACTTCAATTACAAATGATTATATACCCATTTCTATCTTATCAACCCATTTTATGAATTTTTATGTGACATTTGTTATGTTGCCAAATTTTCACAGTGATTTTCCATACCAAAAGAATTTTGCAGTGAATACCATACTAATTTCCTATCAAGGGTGTTCACTTTTATGAACATATACCTTTTTATTAGGGACATACATATATTTATTCCACACTCATTTATCATGGAATAAATTATGATGATGAATGAATCCATGTTTTATGATCTATGTGGCACATATAAGCATGATAATGAAATGAAAATGACAGGTGCGCTCAGAATTATATAGATATCTAATGCATTGGCTAATGATTAGTATCGTGATACAACATGTTGGGATATGGTTATTTCTGATTCTTTTATGTGACTCTTTCCACCATTAAGTGTAGGAAATTTAGACTTTATATAAGTTTATGACACATTGTTTTCAGTTGTTGTCACATTTCCTAAGTGATGATTATCATGGTATATCATGCCTTATTATTCATGTTCCTTTATGACACATTGATATGACCAGTATAAGATGTATTATTATATTCTTGTTATTCCATGTTTATTTCCTTACTATTCTTTATGGATCACCACATTCTTATGTATTTCCCCAGGTTATCCAATGTTGTTTTAAGATCAATATTGTTAAAGAAGATTTCAATAAAGATGTTGTAATTCATGATTAAAGTTGTAGTGCAATGTACATAATTCCCAAAGACACTAGAATTATCAATCTTTTGGGTTGTATTAAGTATAAATTTTTTTAATTAAATCATTTATTGATGTTTAATAAAGATAAGGGTTTATATAGTTGGTATAAAAGGAAAAGTTTAGTTATTTTTGGGATTATGATTAGAAAACTATAGAGAAAGCCTTATGGATAAAACTAAGTATAATAAAACATTCAAAAAAAATTATTAGTATATAGTAAGTGGTTTATCAAGAAAATAAATACATGTATGGATACTACAAGTGGATGTGGTTCTATCACAGATGTACTAGGAGTAACAACTCTGAAAAGGTGTTCTGATCCTGACTCTGGGTAACCCGGTACATGAAAATGGGCCTTACTACACACCTGGTTTGACACTCCTAAGGGATATGGTTTAGTAATTCATAAGCTCATTACAGACCATTGTTAAGGGAGTAAAAAAATTAACATAAGAGTATATGTTTGGAAATAGATCATGGATTACAAATACCTAATCCTATAAATCAATAAGATAAAGAAATATATGTAAGTTATAAGCTATCCATTTAATGTCAATAAATTCCCATTTATGTGTTTAAAAGTTAAATATACTCATCCTTAATTTTCCTTTTATTCTAGTAAATTTCTAGAAATATGATTAATCTGGTAAATAATCAATGTGAATAGAAATGTGATAAATTACCTAGTGAGATTCCCAACTCAATGGGAGCAGGAATCACAAACTTCATGACAATACTCTCTCAAATGACTCAGGTTCTGAATAGAAACCTAGATTAGGAGGAGCATCCAAACCCCCCTAAGAGAGAACAAGATGTAATCAAGATATTCGTGCATCAAAGGCCTCTTACTTTCAATAGGTTATTCAATCCATTAATCATGGAAAAGTGGATCAACTCCATTTAAAATATCTTCTCCATCCTTCAATATTCTGAGAAAGACAAGGCTATGCTTGCGATTTATCATATGGAAAATGAAGCTAATAAGTGGTAAAAATTGATCAAAAATATGAATCTTGAGGATGAGATAAAAGAAATGTTTTGTAAGTATTTTCATAAAATGTTTTTTGATAAATATTTTACTCACACTCACCATCTTAAAATGGAAAGAGATTTTATTGCCCTCAAGAAAAAAATGACGAATCTATCGGGTAATATGAGGAAAACTTCACAAGGCTTGTATGATACACCTCTAGATTTGTCATTACCCCTAATTTCAAGGTTGAACACTTCTTTAGTGGGCTAAAACCATGCCTATGGAAATCCTCGGTGATCCATGGCTTTCCTAGCTATGAGGAAATTTCCTGATGTGCCCTCAAAATTGAAATAGAGATTGGTGAATCTCATGGGTATCATGGGGATAACAAGAGGAAAGTGGAGATCAATTTTTGTGGTCCAATAGAGATATCTAACAGTTCCAAGAAATTTAAATATCCCACTTGAAAATGGCATAGAAAGAACTACCCTAGAAATTTCTTGAAGGGGTGAGGAAATACTTTAGGTGTGGGATGTAAGGGCACCTAGCCAGTGATTGTACGCAAGAGAAACCTGCTATTGAGATGGAGAAAAAGAATGCTCTAGTCAACCCTCGGTGTATAGTTTATTACTAAAACTACAAGGAACCATGGAACTTTGAAAACAAACACACTAAGATAAGGTTTTTTAGAGACAACCAACAACCTCTAAGGTAGCAAAGGTGATATTTTTCCATAACTACCACCGAAATGAATCCTAACAACAAAGTGGTGATAGGTACACTAGTTATTCATTCAAGAATAGAGAATTTAATTTTTGATTCCGGTTCTACGCATTACTTTATATCAATAAATATTATTAGAACTAACCAAACACCACCATAAAGCTGGGAAGTAGAGCTATCGGTGAAAACAAAAAATGGGTCAATTATTGCATCCCAAGTATATAACTTATCTTCTGTCAAATTTTTTTTGATGAACTTTGAAGTGAACCTTTTCATACTCCATTTGGTGTAATTTTATACAATTTTGGGCATAGATTGGATTTTCATATACAGATCCAACATAAATTTCTATGATAAGTAAATCACTCTCTATATTTTGAATTGACCCCTGATTCTGTACAAGTATAAGGAGAATAATGAATCTCCATTAGAACCATCATCTCAATAAAGGATATTATTTCCCTATGAGGAAGTGTATCTAGCTCAAATTATTGCATCTAAGAGAATAATAGTCCTTTATTACATGCCCATTGTGAGAGAATACGCTGATGTGTTCCCCGAGGAATTGTACAGTCTTCATCTGATATGAGACGTTGAATTTTCAATCGATCATATACATGGGGAATTATCATTATCCAAGACTCCATATAGAATCATTGTTGTGGAACTTGAGGATCTTAAGAAACAACTATGTGAGAATCTGGATAAAATTTTCATATACCCAAGTGCTGCAACATGGGGTGCACCAGTCCTCTTCATTAATAAAAAGGATGGGTATGTGTTCCTTTACAACAATTATTGTCATCTAAATAAGCTCACAATAAAGAAAAAGTATCATATTCCTTGGATTTATGAATTATTAAATAATATATGTGGATCACAATACTTCTCCAAGCTTGATCTACGGTCAGGATATTACCGAGTTAGGGTGAAGGAGGAAATATCCAAGACTGCATTTTGTATTAGGCACAGGCACTATGAGTTCATAGTGATACCTTTCATATGAAATAATGCTCCAACAATCCTTATAGACTTGACAAATATATTCTTTACGGATTACCTTGAAAAATATGTGGTTTTATTTATAGATAATATTCTAATATACTTCAAAATCAAGGAGCAGCATGAGGAACATTTGAACACTATACTAAAGACCTTATGAAATGAGAAGTTTTATGCAAAGTATAGAAAGTGTCAGTTCTTGTTAAATGGAATCTCATTCTTGGGGAATGTCATCACAATAAATGGGATATATGTGGACCCTTAAAAGAATGAAGAAATTGAAATATGGTTGAGGCCAACATTTGTGACAAATATCCATAGTTTCCTTGGGTTTGTCGAGTATTACTGCCGATTTGTGAGAAATTTATCAGGATTTTAAAACCCTCTTACCAAGATAAATCACAAGGGTGTAAAGTTTTATTGGAATGATGAATGTGAAGAGATATTCAAGGAGTTGAAAATGAGGCTTATCACTATGCATCTTCTCACACTACCAACATGTGGAGAGATTTTTGTGGTATTCAGTGATGCCTAGAAGAAGGGATTGGGCTATGTGTTGATGAAAAGTGACAAAGTAATTGTCAATGCTTCAAGGGAGTTGAAATTTCATGAACAAAACAATCCAACATATGATATGTGGTTGGATGTATTGGTTTTCTCTTGAAAATTTTGGCAGCATTATCTCTTTGGGGAGAAGTGTAAAATATATACAGATCACAAAAGTATCAAGTATATATTTACACAGAAAGAGATGAATTTTCACCAATGAAGATGGTTATATCTGGTAAAATACTATGATTGATCAATCCACTACCTTCATAGGAAATAGAATAAAGTGGCATATTCTCTAAGTAGAAAGGATCTGTCGATTCTTTCATTGATGAGAATTGAGAGGGATCTAAAGTTACCCAATCAGGATCCCAAGTATCACTAAAAGGGGGAGGGGTGAATCAGTGATATCTTTTTCTTTTATTTTTCCTTTCTTTTTGAAAAAACATTCACCTCCTGTTAAAGAGTTCTTTCCCTATTGAACACACACAACCATAGGAACACAATATTTACAAAGTTCAATACTCAACAAGAGTAGCTACATCCTTGGTATGGTAAAGAAATAATCCAATACCACACAATCCACTAGAAAATAATCCTTTGATGTGGGATAAAATGATTAGGATATACCCTTACACTCATGTAGTACTTGTAAAATAATATGCAAGTGTCTGTGCACCCACATAGAAATAATAGGGAATTACTGTATTTCAGTGCTTCTTTACAATTGAACAGGTATATTCTCTAAAGTTCAAATCTTCACTTTCTACCCAGAAGACAGTAAGAACTATCTTACACATAAATGTATATGTACGAAGAACCCAAATATTTCATGCACCCCAATAGGTATCTTGCATGCAAATTTTAAGCCATGCATGCAAGTTTTGACTTTTTCTATGAAACACCACTTGCGTGAAACTTCAATATTGCTTGCAACTCTATTTATTTCATGTTCTCCCCTTTACTCAAAGTTATATCTCACCACATAGCTCAGGATTTCTCTATGTGTCTAGCTTAACAAATCTGAGGGTCCGCCTCTTATTTATAGACCTCTTCGACCCCTGTGCAAAAAAACCCTAACATGTTGCGCAAAACCCTAACACATTGCGCAAAACCCCATTTGACATCACATTGGGCGCATAAGTCTCTTTAATACCAACCTAATCTTTCATGAACTTCATGCTTTTTCCATTTTTCAAAGTTTTGACCTCGAATCAGGCCTTGTGCGCAACACTCAAAACTCCCTTCAATCTTGCGTGCAAAAACCAATATTTCAAGCAAGCCTCTCCTTTGCCATATTTTGATGTTCGGATCATGGAACTCCACTTTCATGCAACATACCAAGCCATATTCAAAATTTCATGTGTCATACTTTTCCAAAATCACATTTCTCCTTCTCCCAATTTTGAGCCCCAAAAATTTGGCAAACACTGGGAAAAGGCACCACCTTAAAATATGTTTTTTCAAGAACACCAATGCTGCTTCATTATCATCTAGAATATTAAACAAGAAAATTATTTCATCATGAACCAAATATATCACGATTTATAGTCTTTGATCGAACACCTTTAGAATTGTCATATTTTCAATGGGAAGTATTGAAACATCCCTATCTTCTAGCGGTATCATTATTTCCAATCAAAACTGAATATGACTGGCATCATACTTTCTCCCCCTTTTCATCATAAGGCTTACATCACAAGTTCTCCTAACTTATGATATTTATGAAATAAAAATCAGTAAATCATCATCTTTTTTATCAATTCCTTTACAAAGTTGGTTGATTTATCTTCTTTAACAATAAAAGACAACACTTTGTAATAGAAAACTCTTCTAACTTCCATCTCCATCCAACATAGTCCCAACAATATCGCCCTTTTGATTTTGTTGTCAAACAAGATTCATAAATCACTAAACCTTTTAACCTCATGCAATGTATTCTGTATCAACAATTCTAATCCTACGTGAGCTAACTCATTGTAGAAAACAAGAATTATTGATAGCAAAACCATGCTGTCCAGAAGTAGTGACTATGAAATTTCTTCCTCATCCTTCTTCAAAACATAAACAAATTTCTTTCAGGCCTTCTCCCTCAGTATTCTTCCTCAACTTTTTTACTTTTTCATCTTTCCTAGAATACAAGAAACTTTGTTTTCTACAACCACTCCAACAAACAGTTAGAATAGTTCACACACTTACATGCTGGATTCAAAACATACCCACAACTCCCCCATTATACATGCTTCCATAAGGATTGATTTATGAAAAAATTGTCCCCCTTGAAAAAACTATCCAAAGGTAATATGAAAGTGGGGACAGAAACACGTACCTCAAACTTGATGAGAAGGAGGTTGGACACGCATGTTCAACCTCAACTTTTCTAATTGTTCCTTCGGTAAATGTTTTTTGAATATATCATTCGCTTGTTCTAGTGTAAGAACAAAATCCAACCTCAATTAATTCTTCTCCACCTGATCTTTGATGAAGTGGTAATTTATTTCAATGTATTTTGAATGAGAATATTGTACTGTATTCCTTGTAAGATTGATTTCACTATTACAATCACAACCCAAGAGAAAGGGTAGCTTTACTTTAACAAGTAGATCTTCCAACTCAGTTTTCATCCACATTAGTTGAGTTGAAGCTTGAGTAGCAGCAACATACTTAGATTCATCTGTTTAAAGAGTTAATGAATTCTGTTTCTTGGTATGCCAACTAACACAACTTTTCCGTATAAGGAAAACTCCATCAGATGTGGATCTTTGATCGTCAACATTTTCTGCCCAATCTGCATTTGAATGCCCAAATAGATCAATATTTACAAAGATATCATACCTGATTCCAAAATTTATTGTGCCTTTGATATACATGAGAATTATTTTTCTAGAAATAAAATGTGATTATTTAGGTGCACTTTGAAATTTTTCACATAAGGTAACAGCATAGATGATGTCAGGTCTTCAGGCAGTCAAATATAACAGACTACTAATCAGCATTCGGAACTCTTTCTAATCAACTTCCTTGCTATCTCCATATTTATACAACTTGGTTCCTAGTAAAATTAGTGTGGGAACTAGTTTCTAATTTTCCATTCTAAACATCTTTAGAAGTTCCTTATCTTACTTTTCATGAGACAGAAAAACGTGATTCTTCTTCTGTCAAATATGTAGCCCAAGAAAGTATTTCATTTCTCCCAAAATGGACATCTCAAATAACTTCTTCATCTCCTCGTAAAATCTTTCACATGATCTTTCATCATTCCCAGCAAATATAATGTCATCGACATAAACAATTACGATTGGTTAAAAATCCTGACACTCCTTGATGTAAATATTGTTGTAAACTCTACCTTTCTTAAAATTCATCTTCCTCAAGAACGTATCTAATTTAGAATACCATGCCCTCAAAGCCTGTTTTAGCCCATACAAATCCTTCTTCAACCTGCACACATAACTCTCATCCTTCCCAATAACAAATCCACAAGGTTGATCAATTTAAACTTCTTCGTCAATATCACCATTCAAGAATGCGTATTTTACATCTATTTGACGGATTTTTTAACCTCGTTGTGGAGCAATAGCAAGAAATATTTTGATTGTTTCTAACATTACCACTGGAGCAAAGGATTCATTAAAATCAATCCCTTAAATTTGTGAATACCCATTGCAAACCAATATTTTTAACTCCCAGACCCTAGTTACCTAGAGTCGGTGAATTATGACATAACATTGGACTGATACAAGGAATCGTGTCCCGAAAGACCAATCAGTTTAGTAGCCTTGGAAGCACTAGATATATTCATAAGTTTTAAATTAAATTAAAAAATAAAAAACAAAAACAACAACATTTTCTCCATTAACCACATTCATATCCATTATACTATCCCTGCATGTAAGTCATAATACAATTCTTCACATCCTGGCAAAAATAAAACATAGAAAGGGGTGAGATCAGATGCTCAGTAAGGATAACAATATAGCGGAAACTTTCATAAATAAACATAAACATTTAAGAAAATGTATAAGACTAAAACATAATCCTTTTAAAATTAAACATCTACATAATATGGCCAATATAAATCAAATAATTCCATTTAATTAGTCACGTGGATATTCTACTAGTCCAATAATTACATTAAATATCAATAGTCACTTTCATAATGATGGAATGCATAATGCCAGACTTCATAACCACATAGTCAAGGCCTTGTGCCAAGACTACCAATAAGATTTTTTCAAGGCCTTGTGCCAAGACACTAGTTTGTTTCATGAAACCTACTGATGCATCGAGGTGCTATAGCAGGCTCCACCCATCACTTACTAAGTCCAATACATTCCTCATATGAAAAGGTTTAAACATAACATAAACATTTTTATTAAAACTAGAATACGAAATGTCAATACTTTATCCATAAACCATGAATGGTATAAAAATAACACGTACATAATCAACATATCACAAAAACTTCAATAAAATATGGAATTTTTTTATCATAATAAATCAACCTCGATCGAGATTAATATCCCTTAAAGGAAGTTGACATAGTTGAAAATGATCAATAAAAATCATTGAGAGAAATAACCCTTTTTCATGAAATCATTTAAAAGTATCATAATTTATAAAGGGATTAATTTAAAAGATAGTTTTGAATCAAAGTGTCCCATACCAATTTGAAACTTTTGAAAGGAATTAACATTTTAAAACATTCATGTCCATATAAATAAATCCTTAAAACCATTTTGAAAACAAGGAAATTAATGAGAATGGTTTAGAAGAATAAATCTTTAAAACATTTAAAGTGATGTTTTAGTAAAAAAGTACCTTAAAAGAATCCCTTTGAAAACTATTTTATGAAACATGTACATGGATAATAAATATTTCCCATTAGATACTTACGTAAAAACAACCTAGGATAATAATGATATTGTGAAATTAACCCTTAACTTGCACTTTCCTTTGGTCAAGGGTACGTTTAACCTCCTTTATAATGACCATAGTATGTTATTAAATTATACCAGAACCATATTCATATTTATTATATCATACATGATTCATTTATTACATTATACTACCCATTTAATAATGATTTCCATGTTAAATTAACATTTTGGGTAATAATCATTTTCTTTATCGTACGTGTTTTACCTTGTTATTCCTAATCGTATTATTTAGATTGTGACTTAAATACTTCCAGAATATAAAAAATGATTAATATATAAAATATAATTAGAATATAATTATTTATAACAGATAGATATATGAAATGGAAGGAACTATTTATGGAGACAGTAGTTCGTACGTACGCACAAACGCTGTTTTCGATTTCATATCGTATTGAACCGAAGTAAGTGAATAAGATATATGTAATTACATATATACATATATATATCTCTCAAGTATCATTGTTATGTCATATATTACATACTTATTAATAATATATATTTTTATAATCATTGTTGAATGGTGAACGTGTGAATGAATCTCATCGCGTCATGGAGACGGTAATCTGTACATACACACGAGCGAAAATATCATTATATTGATGGTTAAATAGTATGTAATTGGATGGTATATCATATATAAAAAATAATTAAAATGTTATATTTACTATTTACATCAGTTATACTCATTATTATACCCATCCAAATAATGAAGTGTTCGAATAACAAATTACACCACGACGTGGAGACGGTAAGTCGCACGTACGCACGTATGGTGACTTTGTCATTTATAGGATGGATATAATAATTAATATGGTTGTACCATATTTATAATAAAATCACATTATGTAGGAGGTACTGGATTTATTATTTTTTTATGGAAACAACAAATAAAGAGGAAGTGAAAGAAGAAAATAACTTGGAAGAGGGTGGTGAAATTATTACCTCTTCTTCGGGTGTTTCCTTTTGAGTTGATCAAAAGGGCTCCTTAGGTTGGATTTCAGATCAAATTAAGTACTATAGGTTGATGTGAGTGAATTTTGGAGGATATTTGGGCAGGTTTTGGCCGATCCAAATGGTTTTGGAGGTGTGATTTTGAGAGAAGGGGAAGTTCCCTTTTATAAGAGGGATGAGGGTCACTTTAGGAAAAGATTAAAGTATTAGTTAATTATACAATAATATTTTGTTTATAATGGCTCAAAATGAATTAATTTCGATAATAAGGTGGTTATGGGTCTAAATAATTTCAACCAATAGGTTTTAGACAAGTTTATGTTACCATTTTAACCTTATCTTTTAGATTTAACTCTTAGATAACTAGTTTAACTTTTGCGGTGTCTTCTTGTATTATTAATCTATATGGTTAATAAACATACTCTAAACTTCCCAGAGAACCCCAAGTAGTTAATTAATGAAATATATAATATTATTTAATCCCTTTTTCCTAACCTTATATTTTTTGGAATATTATATCAACAAATAATATAGTATTTGTTTTAAAAACAAATTTATGTCAATTTTGAAACTATTAGTTATTTTGTTGTTTTTGAAAGTCATAAAAAACTTATCACTTAGAAAAAAATTATAAAATAAACCCTAACATGTCATATTAACCTAAAAAATTAGTGTAATTCATCATAAGTCTCAATTTACAATCATTTGGATATTTATAATATCAATTATTTTAATATTTCATTAATAAGTTAATTATTGCATCATCATTGTGCCGTAAATAAATTAAATTATTTAATGTCTAAAAATTATAAATAAAATACCATTATGTATGAAATATTTTTATCTTTCAAAGGAATATTTATATCTGAATTTATATTGTGTGTAACCCTATATAAAAATGATTTAGTTATTAAACTTTGAATTTAACACTTTTAACTCTTCTTTAAATAAAATAATAATAAATGTCCTAATCTAATCCAAGTGGACCAAAGAGGATAATATTTTATTAACATGGTTTTTTTACTCTAATTTAACTTATATAATATAATTAAGAAATGTTTTAGGGTAATTATAATATCATTCTTACCCTTAATTACCCTATTTACTTTTAATCGTGGTAATTAAAAGTCAAAAGTTATTATTCACCAAAAATTATTTTCATCTTATTGAGCCAAATTTTACTTAATTATTTAAACTCTGTCTCTAGAATTTTTGAAATTCAACTCACAGTAGTGGTAAAATTAATTTTTATACAAATTTGCAAATACTCCTAGAAGGTGGGTAAACTACGGTAAAAAGTTCAATAAAACTTTATACATCTAATTTTATTATAAAATGACTCCAATGAATTAAATTTAACTTATTAATGTATTATATATTAATTTTGACTTAAAATAAAATTTAATTAAAATAAATAATTATTTAAATAAAAAGTCGATTTTAAACAATAACGCAATGTTTTTCACTATTCATCAAAAATTAAATGTTTTCAGAAAAATACCAAAAATTCACCCCAAGATAATTTTGATATTACTAATTCAAAAATGAATTTTATTTTACCAAATTCAAAACATAGAAGTTTCATTTATTAATTTAAGATTAATTCCCGTTATGAAAACTAAAAAGGGGGATTTTTAAAAGTAAAAACTATCAAAATATTGACATGTGTTTAGGTAAAATTTAAATGTGAAATTACTTATAATGACCTAAATTATATTCAATGATAAAAATATAATCTAATTATACTTTAAAATCATTTAGATGTATAATTGAACACTCTAAATTATTTTGATTAAAAATGTTGTTTTCAATTAAAATTTAGTATTTTCACTGTTCACCCAAATACGAAAGTTATCAGAAAAGTACCAAAAATTTGTCCAAACTAAATTTTTATGTCCCGTTTCTAAATTAGAAGTTTATTTTGTCAAATTTAATATAAAATTGTCAGTTATTTCATTAAAAAAATCAACATTAATAAGCGGTAAAATTTCATTTTTGAAAAATACTTCCTTTATATAAAAATTTTCATTTGTTATTATACTATGTCTAAGAAACACATAATATGGGTGCTAAAATTATATAGAGTATATAAGATTCAAAATGCAGTTAATAAAATTCATAGATTCTTTTTGAACGGCTAGTTTGGTATGTTGTGATGCATTCAAACTCAGTGTTGCGTGTAGTGCAAGTTATTGAATTACTTTAATGAGATAATGTACTTTAAAATCTTGGGGTTTTACATTCTCCCCTACTTCAATAAATTGTTTCCTCATAATTTGAAATTGATCTTTGAAAATAAACGGTTTAAAATAGAAAAATACCTTTGTGGAAAACCTACATCGGGCATTAGGTTAAAACAATTTAGTCTTAATTAGAGGGAAAGAGAAGTGAAAAAGTCACCACCAAATTATGATCTTGATTATGAGAACATTGGTGGAAATTATACACACATAATTGGAATAAAAATTTAAATATTAATAGTGAGATATTGAGGTCATCAATCACAAACAAGTGTAAAATTGAGGGCCTCAAAGCCATCAATCTAAGATGATGTAAAATATCATCGGTTCAACAAAACATATGGTATTAGGGTAACACATTTTTTGTTTTAATATTCCTTCCCTAAAGTTTAAGAATTAATATATTCATAGAATAAGAGTGTATATATATATATATAATTGACAGGTAGAGTTTCATCTTTCAAACTCATCTTTCACTCCAAAAGATAATAGCACTCAAAATATTCTATTTATCCTAAACATGTAGGGTTCCAGAAAAATTAATTTATAAATCATTTTCCATACTATTAAAAAACTAAATTATAAAAACCAAGACATCGTCTATGCTAGTGTTAGGTGATGCACCCTTGTTTCCCTTCGGTTGCGGGGTTCATGTCTCGCAGCCTTGCTGGACGCAATGGGTTATCGCCTGACTTCTGGGTTTTCCTTTTTATGACAATCCAAAAATAATCTCAAGAAATAATTTAACCTTAGCAATAGTATCTAATGTCAAAATTAATCAATTCCAACCTTTAGACTTATCCAAAATACTTCTGTCCAAACTCACAGTCCAAAATTTAAAAGGAAGGTAAACACAATGAAGATCCTTTTTGCTACGTAATAACCTGTGAATACCTTCATCATGTATTCTTTTAAAACACTATGACACCCTGAATTACCATAAAACCTTATTGATTACATTAATTCTCCCTTATTATTTATTTAATATTAGATATACTCCTTCTATCCAAAAATGTTGTAAACTCCAACAATTATGGAATATAAAAATCATTTATTAGTTTCAAGGTAGTCAAGAATATCCAATATATTTTATCCAAATCAATCATATATTATTCCAAAATCACTACCTTAGTATCAGAACAATATTTTGTTTTATCTTTCTATCAATCATATATTTTACAAAAAAATTAACCTGATATTAAGTCACTTTTATTAGTTCCACACAATCTTAAGTCTTTAATGAAATAGTACTACAGTACAATCCTTATATACTTTATAATTCTTATAACATGTACATCATTAATACAATACTCAAATGACACAACACTTTAATAAAAACATAAGAACTCTAATCATTCCTATTCATCTTCGGTAGTATCATAACTTGATTATTATCCAATAGCATCATTTGGGGTATACTTTGATGATTTGGACATTGATTCGCATAGTGTCCCAACTCCTTTCATATGAAGCATTGTACATTTGAAACATTTTTCTTACTCTTTCAATCATGTACTTGGTGTCCATTTTCTCCACACTTATAAAAAACTCTCATTCCCTTCAAGTATTTACCAAAATGATTCTTTCCACCGTTATTACATATGGGAAAATCCTTCTTCCCCCTCTTCCCTTTATCCATCTATCTATCTTCCATCCTTTTCTTCTCTTACTTCTCTTAAAATCCATATGAATTAGAGAATTCTTTACTTATCTTATTAACACATGATGTTATTTCTTCATATAATGAGAATACGTGGGAGACTATTTCCCTTTTAAATTTTGGCTTAATACCATGAAAGATATGATCCTTCTTAATATTTCAATCATGCGTATTCTAGAAATTCCCATTCCTTATACTAGGCACCATTTATAAACAATGGCAAACACTGGGTTAGATTATGAATCACAATGCATAATTACAAACTTGTAACATACCTAACGTAAGTTGAAAAGATTATTCATATAATCTATAATCATAAAATGTTTTCTTTGAGAATGTATTTACTCTTAAATCCTTCATAATGGCTTGTAATGAAAATGTAAATTATCTAAAGCATATCCCCTAGGAGTGTCGTAACCAAGAGTGTAGCAAGACCTGTTGTCGTGTACCAGGATACCCTAGGTTAAGCCCAAAACTCCTTGTCGGAGTTTTCACTCCTCGGTACATCTGTGCCAAAGCCACCCCAACCTGCTCGTATCCAGATAGGTATGTATTGCTTGTAAAGTACACAAAATCTATACATTACCAAAGTTCTATAAAGTTATTCAATATTAATCCTCAAAGTCTATATTAGGGAAATGTCCTCTAATCAGAGTTTTTCTAAATCTAGTTTCCAAGGTATGTAATAAACTTCCTCTGATACCAACTATAATGCCCTCACCCCAGTTACCTAGAGTCGGTGAATTATTTTAATACATTGGCATGATTACAATGAATCATGTCCCAAAGGACCGATTAGTTTACTAGTCTAGGAAAATAGAACACATACATGAACGTTACATTACATTATAAAATGAAAAAAAAACATTGTCTCCATTGACCACATTTATATCCCTTATACTATCCCTGCAGGTAAGTTAAAATATACTTCTTCGTATCCTAGGAAAAATAAAACATAGAAATGGGTGAGCTCAGATTCTCAGTAAGGATAACAATATAGCAGAAACTTTCATAAAGAAACATAAACATTTAAGGCAATGTATAAGACTAAAACATAATCCTTTTAAACATAAAATTCTGCAGAATATGTCCAAGGTAAATTAAATAATTACATTTACTTATTCACACAGATATTCTACTAGTCGAATAATCACATGCAATATCAATAGCCAGTTTTATTGATGGAATGCATAATGCCAGACTTCATAATGACATAGTAAAGGTCTTGTCCCAAGACTACAAATAAGATTTTTTCAATGCCTTATGACAAGACACTAATTTGTCTCATGAGACCTATCGATGCATCAAAAATATATATAGATCTCCACCCGTCACTTACTCAGTCCAATGCATTCCTCATATGAAAAGGTTTAAACATAACATAAACATTTATATTAAAACTAGAATATGAAATGTCAATATTTTATCTATAAACCATGAATGGAATAAAAATAACACATCCATAGTTAAACATATCACAAAACCTTCAATACAATATGGAATATTTGTATCATATTAAATCAACCTCGATCAAGAATAATATCCCTTAAAGGATGTTGACATAGTTCAAAATGATCAGTAAAAATCTTTGAGAGAAATATCCATTTTTTCATGAAATCATTGAAAAGTCACACAATTTATGAATAAATTCTTTTAAAAGATAGTTTTTTATCAAATTTTCCAATACCAGTTTGAAACTTTTGAAAGTAATTAACATTTTAAAACACTCATGCCCATATAAATAAATCCTTAAAATCATTTTGAAAACATGGACATTAATGAGAATGGTTTAGAATAATAAATCTATAAAACATTTAATATGACGTTTTAGTAAAAAATTACCTTAAAATAATCCTTTTGAAAACTCTTTTATAAGACATGGACATGGATAATAAATATGTCCCAGTAGATACTTATGTAAAAACCACCTCGGAAAATAACGAGATTGTGAAATTAACCCTTATCTTGCACTTTCCTTTGGTCGAGGGTACGTTTAACCTTCTGTATGACGACCATAGAATGATATTAAATTATACCAGAACCATATTCATGTTTATTATTTCATACATTATTCATTTATGACATTATACTACCCATTTAATAATGATTTCCATGTTAAATTAACATTTTGGGTAATAATCGCTATCTTTATTGTACGTGTTTTAACTTGTTATTCTTGATCATATCATTTAGATCATGATTTAAATAATTCTTGATTATAAAAAATGATTTATATATAAAATATATTTAGAATATATATATTTATAATAGATAGATGTATGAAATAGAAGGCACCATTTATGGGGGCGGTAGGCCGTACGTACGCATAAACAATGTTTTCGTTTTCATATCTTATTGAACAGAAGTAAGTGAATAAGATATATGTAAGTATATACATACATATATATATATATATACAGTATAGTTATTATTTCATATATTACATAATTATTAATAATATATATTTTTATAATCATTGTTGAATGGTGAACGTGGGAATGAATCTCATCACGTCGTGGAGACAGAAATCCGTACGTACGCATGAGCGACAATATCATTATATTGATAGTGAAATAGTATGTAATTGGATGCAATAAAATCATTACAGAATCATTAACACTTTATATTTTTTATTTACATTAGTTATACTCATTTTTATACCCATCCAAATAATGAATTGTTTGAATAACAAACTACACCACGACAAGGAGATGGTAAGTTGTACATACACACGTATGGTGACTCTGTCATTTATAGGATGGTTAGAATAACGAATATGGTTGTACCATATTTATAATAACATAAAAGTATTTAGTAGGTACTGTATTTTTTATTTTTTTATGGAAACAACAACGATAGAGGAAGTGGAAGAAGAAAAGAACATGACAAAGGGTGGTGAAATTATTACCTCTTCTTCGGGTGTTTCCTTTTGAGTTGATCAAAAGGGATCCTTAGGTTGGATATATGATAAAATTAAGAACTCTATATTGACATGAGGGAAGTTGAGAGTATATTTGGGCAGGGTTTTGTCGAGACAAATGGCTTTGGAGGTGTGATTTTGAGAGAAGGTGAAGTGCCCTTTTATAAGAGGGGTGAGGGTCACTTTAAGAAAAGATTAAACTATTAATTTATTATACAATCATATTCGGTTTATAATGGCTAAAAATGAATTTATTCTGATACTTAGGTGGTTATGGGTATAAATCCTCCCAACCAATAGGTTTTAGACAAGTTTAGGTTACCATTTTAACCTTATTGTTTAGATTTAACTCTTAGTTAAGTAGTTTAACTTTTACCGTGTCTTCTTGTATTCTTACAGTATACGGTTAATAAACTTACTCTAAACTTCCAAGAGAATATCAAGTGGTTAATTAATGATATATATAATAATATTTAATCCCTTTTTTTGGGCCTTATATTTTTAGAAATATTATATCAACAAATAATATAGTATTTGTTTTAAAACCTAATTTATGTCAATTTTGACACTATTTGGTATTTTGTTTTTGTGAAAGTCATAAAAACCTTATCACTTTGAAAAAAAATATCTAATAAAACCTAACATGTCATATTAACCTATAAAATTAATGGAATTCATTAAAAGTCTCAATTTACTTTTATTTGGATATTTATAATATCGATTATTTTGATATTTCATTAAAAAGGTAATTACTACATCATCATTGTGTCATAAATAAATTAAATTATTTAATGTCTAAAAATTATAAATAAAATACCTTTATATAGGAATTTTTTTAGATTTATAATTAATATTTATATTTGAATTTATATTGTGTGTAACCCTATATAAAAATGGTTTAGTTATTAGACTTTGAATTTAACACTTTTAACACTTCTTTAAATAAAATAATAATAAATGTCCTAATCTAATCCAAGTGGACAAAAGAGGATCATATTTTATTCCTAAGGTTTTTTTTAGTTGAATTATACTTATCCAATAGAATTATGACATGTTTCAGGGTAATTATAATATCATTTTTACCCTTAATTACCCTATTTAGTTTTAACCATGGTAAATAAAAGTCAAAAAGTTACTATTCACCAAAAAAAATTCATCTTCTTGAAACAAATTTTAATTAATGATTTCAATCATGTATCTTGGATTTTTAAAACTCATCTCATAGAAGTGATAAAATTATGTTTTATGCAAATTTGCAAATGCTCCTTAAAGGTGCGTAAAAGAATGTAAAAAGTTCAATAAAAATTTATACATCTAATTTTATTATAAAATGAATCCAATGAATTACATTGAACTTATATTGGTATTATAAATAAATTTTAACTTAAAATAAATTTAAATAAAATAAATAATTATTTAAATAAAAAGTCGGTTTTAAACAATTACACAGTGTTTTTCACTATTCATCAAAAATTGAATGTTTTCAGAAAAATACCCAAAATTCTCCCTAAGATAATTTTTATTTTCCTAATTCAAAAAATAATTCTATTCTACCAAATTCAAAACATAGAAGTTTCATTTATTAAATTTAGATTAATTCTCTTTGTCAAAACCAAAAAGCGGGTTTTTAAAAAGTAAAAACTATCAAAATATTGACATGTGTTTATGTCAAGTTTAAATGTGAAATTACTTATAATGGCCTACATTGTATTAAATGATAAAAATAAAATATAATTATACTTCCAAACCATTCAGATGTATAATTGAACACTATAAATTATTTTTATTAAAAAAGTGGTTTTTAATTAAACTTTATTATTTTTCACTATTCACCCAAATATGAAAATTATCAGAAAAGTACCAAAAAAATTTCCAAAATAAATTTTTATGTCTTGCTTCTAAATAAGAAGTTTATTTTTTCAAATTTAATATAAAAGTTTTAGGTATTGCATTAAAAAAATTCACCATTAGAAGGCGGTAAAATTGCATTTTGGATAAATACTTCCTTTATCTAAAAAATTGCATTTGTTCTTATATTATGTCTAAGAAACACATAATATAGGTGATAGAATTATATAGAGTATATAAGATTCAAAATGAAGTTAATATTATTCATAACCTCTTTTTGAATGGCTAGTTTGGTTAGTTATGGTGCGTCCGAACATAGTGTTGCGTGTAGAACAAGATATTGATTTACTTTAATGAAATAACGTACCAAAAAATATTGGGGTGTTACAATATTTCTTTGTTTCTTATCAATTTCCCTTCTTCATTCATATTGTTCCAGAAAACCCACTTTGTACTAATAATGTTCTTATTGTCTGGCTTGGGTACAAGTTCCCAAGTATCATTATTTTCTATCTGATAAAACTCTTCGTTCATAGCCTGAACCCATTCTGGATGCTCAAATGTTTCATTTACATCATTTGGTTCAACTTTCAAATACAGAGAGAAGTATGTGTAATAGTATTCGCCGTTCTTCTTGTTTGAACCCTCTGATGTTGATCTCCAATAATGTTCTGAGCCTCCACTTGTTTCCTCCGCCTAGGATGAGCTTTTAAAACTTCATCCTCATCACTTGAGATTAGTGGGTCTGAATACCCTTCTTGAGTAGGATTAATAGAGTCTGAAACATTATCAAAATTGTTAACAAAATCTTCTATGTCCAGCTCAACTTCCACATCAACATATGACTACTTTTCTTTCTCATCATTTTCAACAACTTTTACACATGAAGAATCAATAATTCTTCATGTTTCTTTGTTGATAAATATATATCCTCTTCCTTCTGGAGCATATCCAAGAAAAATTCTAACATCTCCCCTTTGCTCAAACATTCCAAAGTTTACACCTTTCTTCTTTATAATGCATGGACTCCCAAAAACCCTTAGGTGTTTCAGACTTGGAGTTTTTTCTAGAACATTTTGTATGGAGTCATATCTGAGTTTTTTCTATAGAAACATTGGTTCTAAATATACATATTAGTGCTCATGGATTGCCTCCAATAATAATGAGAAAGACTATGTTCAAGTAACATAGTTCTCCCCATTTCCACCAGACTTATATTCTTTCTTTCAGAAACCTCATTTTGTTGAGGTGTGTATAGTGTAGTGAACTCATGTAAAATTCAATGGTTCTCATGATAAGATTCAAACTCTTAATTCTTATACTCACCACCATTATCAGTTCTCAAATTCTTTACTAAATACTCACATTACTTCTCTTCTTTCCTCCTAAATATCTTAAACATTTTCAGAGAATCCGACTTATTTCTCATGTACATAACACAAGTAATGCGAGTAAAGTCATCAATGAAAGTAATGAAGTAATTATCTCTATTTTTATATTTCTTGATCATTGGTCCACATATATCAGAATGTATGAGTTCCAAGGGTATTTTTGAGATAATTTTAACTCTCTTATGCATAGAGTTTGTAATATTCTCTTTCTTACAAATGGTGTAACACCAATCTCTTCTTCTTGGTAAATCATGTTTATCTCGAACACTATCTAGCTTTGATAACTTACACATATTTCTCTGACACATATGTCCCAACCTTGTATTCCATAATGAATTTTCATCCACCACACCCTTGTAATAAGAGTTCCGTACTTGCCCAACTTGGAACAAATTCCCTCTTATAGGCTGGCCACTTGTAACTACATTTCCATCATTTTCACATTTCACAAAAAATCTATCTTTTCTGAAGATAACTTTGGTTCCCTAATTATTGATTTTTGACACACTTAGTTGTTTGTGTTTTAGCCGATCAAAATATAGTTCTTTCCAGGATTTCATCTTTTCTTTTCCAATTGTGTTCGATCCCACACCTTTGATCCTTAGGGATTCATCATTTCCAAATGTGATTATTCCTTCTTTGAAATCTTTCACATTATTTAACAGCTTTAAGTCTGCTATCATATGAGATGAAAAACCACTATCAAGGATTCATATTCATTCTCCTTTCATTTCTTTCAAATAATTATCAACAAGAAAGAGCTTTCTATTCATCCTTATCTTCCACTTTTTGTTGCGCTTCCTCCAATTTCCTAGCCAATTCAATGTGTTCTGGCCAGACAACCAAGCACTCATTCTTTTCAGACCTAGAAGATCTATCATTATTATCCATCATAATCTCTGGCTTCTGATAATTTTAATAAAAAAATATTTTTTAGGTAACACAATTAGGAAACCCTTAACAAGATGTCCAGGTTGATCACATCTTTCATAGATAGTTTCCAGTAGTTAGAACCTATTCTCAACTTTCACACCAACCACCTCAGATGTCTTCTGGAATTTATTTTGAGGTTCTTTATTTTAAAAATATTTAATCCCCCTCAATACTTCTCTTTCAAAGCATGTGGAATGGTAGAAATGTTTTTGGTTGAACCAACGCATATTTTCCATATGTCTGAATCCACCACAATACCATTAGTATCCATATAATGAACATTTACCCTTGAAACTTCCATAGTGACTAGAGTTGTGAACATGATTCTCAAAAATCTTCTTACCAGAACTCTACGGACCATCAGCCTTCATATTTTCAATTGTAACCTTCTTCTTTAACTCATATTTCTATTTAGAATTACCAGAACCATAAGTAGTAGAAATATTTATCGTGTCAGGATTTTTAGATGGTTTTGATTTATCTGTATTGCTCAATTTGACTACATATGTAGCCTTTCCAGCATTATTCTTATCAGAACCAGTCCCATATTTCTTCTCAACCTTTTAAGGTATCATTTGTTGATCCTTCTTAGTTTCATTTGTAGCAGAACATTCACCAGCTTCTGTAATGGAGTTTTTGAACCTTGTTTTAATTTCCTCAACTTTAGAAAGTTTATATAGGATAAGTTCCAACTCATCTTCTTTTTCCTTCATCTTTTCTTCCAGATGGTCATTATGATTCTTTTCACTCTCAAGTGAATTTTTTATTTCATCAACCTCCTTTTAAATTTTTTCTTTCTTATCAAGAAAACCTTCATGTTCATTTGACGAACAATTTTCATTTGTCAATTTCTTGTTTTCCTTCTCAAGCCTTCTGATCTTTCTCCAACATTCCTTCATCTCTTCTTTCAAATATTGTTCAAGTTGATTTTTCTCTTCTTAATTACTACTACTCTCATAATCTTCATTTTTTACTGTTGCAAAAAAGGAACTCTCTTTAGTTTTCTCAGCAACAGTTTTTTCATATTCAGACTCACAATCATCATCTTCTTCATTTTTTTAAAAAAACTTCTTCTTTTATAATTGAGGAACTTTTTATCCTTACCTCTACCATAATATTTATCACTTTCACCCTGTTTCTTTTATGACCTTCTAGGTCTTCTGTATTATTCATCTTTGTATTCATCTTTTCATTTTTTGAGAGAAATTAGCCACAAAGTTTCCAACAGCTCCACATTCAAAACATTTCAAAGGGAGTTTACCTTTGTATTTACATGTGACTCTTTTCACATTTTTATAAAACAAGGATAAAATTTCATCAAAAGTTTGGCATACCTCATTTTCATATTCGGATTCACCATCTTCATCTTCAATAAGAATTTCATTTGAGTTCTCATTCTTTGAAGCCTTGAAAGACATTTCTCTATCATCTTTTTCTTTTCTATTCATAGTCTTCTCCCTTCTCATTTCATAAGTGATGAGAGTGCTATGAAAATCATCTATAAACAATGTTTCTAGGTCTCTATCTTCTAGTGATGAGACTTTAGCATCAAATTTTTCAGGAATAATTCTCACGATCTTCTCAACAACTGTAGAATATTATAACTTTTCACTAAGACAGCTAATTGTGTTAAAAATGTCGTTTATACTGGTAAAGTAGTCCCCAACAGAATCTTTCTCACCCTTATTTAAGTCTACATACTTCAGCCTCCATATTTGAAGTTTTTCCTTCTTTAATTTTGTATTTCATTCATAGATGTATTTCATTTCGTCCCTGATTCCTTTGGCTCTAGCGACACCTTTCACTCTTAAAAATTATCTCTTAGAAAGAGATGAGAGTAATGAATTTTTAGCTCTTCCACAATTTTCAAGATTCTTCTTATTGACATGAGTAAGTGGAACCTTGCCATCAATAGCAGGAAATCCATCTTTTCTAGTTTCAAGAACTTCATATCTAGGAGACATAAGATAAGGCATCATTCTATCTTTCAAGATATGATAATTTTTTCTAGCAAATATTGTAATCCCCATACTATTCACGCAATTTAGATTCTCCATCAAATCTTCTCTTCAAAACTTCATCAAAGAACAAATAAAGGAAACCTCACTTTGATACCAATGGAAGTTACCCAATCAAGATCTAAGTATCACTGAGAGGGGGAGGGGTGAATCAGTGATATCTTTTTCTTTTGTGTTTCCTTTATTTTTGAAACAACCTTTGACTCTTGTTAAAGATTTCTTTCCCTGCTAAACACACACAACCACATGAAAACGAAATTTACAGGGTTCACTACTCAACAAGAGTAGCTACATCCTTGGTATGGAATGGAAATAATCTTGTACCACACAATCCACTAGAAAAAAAAATATTTTTATGTGTAATATATTGAATAGGATATTCCCTTACACTCGTATAGCACTTGGAAAACAATCCGCAAGTGTGTGTGCAACCACTTAGCACAAATAGGGAATTACAAAATTTCAATGCTTCTTTACAATTGAATAGGTATATTCTCTGAAGTATAAATCTTCACTCTACTAACTAGAAGCAGGTAAGAACATTATTACGCACAACTAAATACGTTCAAAGAACCAAAATATCTCATGTACCCATATAGGTATCTTGAATGCAACTTTTATGCCATGCGTGAAGGTTTTGACTTTTTCAGCCAAACACCTCTTACGCACAACTTCAATATTGCATGCAACTTCAATATTGCATGCAACTCTATTTATTCCATGTACTCCCCTTTACTCAAAATTCTTTCACACCTCATACATTGGGATTTCACTAAGTGTCGAGCTTAATAAATATGAGGGGGTCACCTCTTATTTATAGACCTCTTCGACCCCTGTGCGAAAAAACCCAACCATGTTACGCAAAACCCTGATACATCATGAAAAACCCCATTGGATGTTTCATTGGGAACTTAAGTCTCTTTCGTTCCAACCTCATCTTTCAAAAACTTCATGCCTTTTCCATTTTTCGAAGTTTTGACCTCTAATCATGCCTTGCGCGCAATATTCCAAACTCCCTTTAATCTTGCGTGCGAAAACCAATATTTCATGAAAGCCTATCTTTTTCCATATTTTGATGTTAGTATAATGGAACTCCACTTAAACGAAACATACCAAGTCATCTTCAAAATTCAATGCATCATCCTTTTCCAAAATCACATTTCTCCATCTCCCGGTTTTCTGCCCCAAAAATTTGGCAAACACTGGGAAATCACACCACCGTAAAATATATTTTGTCAACAACACCAATGCTTCTTCATTATCATATAGAATATTCAACAAGAAACTTCTTTCATCATAAACCATATCTATCATGATATATAGTCTTTTATCGAACACCTTTAGCATTTTCATATTTTCAACGGGAAGTATTGCAACTTCCCTATCTTCCAGCAGCATCATTCTTTCCGATCAAAACTGAATATGACTGCAATCATATCTTATCCCCATTTCCTTCATAAGGATTTCATCACATGTTCTCCTAACTTATGATATTTGTGAAATAAAAATCAGCAAAGCATCATTTGGTTTATCAAATCCTTTACAAAGTGAGTTGATTTATCTTCTTTGACAACAAAAGACAACACTCTATAACAGCAAACTCTTCTTACTTCCTTCTTCGTCCAACTTGGTCCCAATAGGATCCACTCTTCTTAGATTTGGAAAATATAGAAATTGTAATCATAAAGGAAGGAACATCATTAATCATTTCACATATGATTTCTTAACCGTATCTTCTAGAGAAGTTAATATATTCTCAAAGAGTTGATGTGGGAATTAAGAAGAAATTAGAATCTATAGGGAAAGGGAAATCCTTAGAGTTCAATGTTAATGATGAAGGTGTTGTGAGATTTGGGTCAATACTATGTGTACCATAAAATCCTAAGTTAAAGAACGAGTTGTTGGATGATGCATATATATTAACCTTTTCCATCCACCCAGGAAGCACAAAGATATAACTAGATCTCTGAGAACACTATTGGTGGGACAATTTTAAGAAGGAGATCGCAAAATATACATCAATATGTATTGTATGTTAGAAAGTGAAATCATAAAGAAAAAAATCCAAGGGGATGATTCAACCGTTACCCATACCTATATGGAAATGGAAAAACATCATCATGGACTTTTTCACTAATCTTCCAAAGACATCAATGGGTAATAATTATATATGTCTTGTGGTAGATCAACTTACAAATTCTTCACACTTTATTTTAATATAATATGAATTCTCACTAGATCTATTTTCACAGATATACATCATGGAAGTGGTGAAACTTCATGGAGTACCACTATCAATTATATTCGATCGAGGTCTAAGATTCACCACTACGTTCTAGAAGAGTATCCAGTATGCTCCGAATATTGAGTTGGACTTTATCATGGATTATCACACTCAAACTGATGGCCACTCATAGTTTCATATCCATACACTTGAAAACATTTTGAGATCATAAAAAATTGTCTTCAAAGGAGGACAGTATCAACAGATTCATTTGATTGGAACCTTCATGTTGGGATAGAGTTGGGAAACTAAAACTGCTAGGTCCAGAAATGGTTGACCAAATGGTGGAAAAGGTTAAGACCATTCAACAGCAAATCAAGGCTGATCAGAGTAGAAAAAAGTTCTAATATGACAATCATCGATGAGACCTAGAGATTTATGTTGGAGACATGGTATTCCTCTACATATCTCCATGGAAAAAAATGATGATATTTGGGAATAAGGGAAAGCTTAGTCCAAGATACATTGAACCCATTGAGATCCTTGATTTCATCAGAGTGGTGGCCGATAGACTTTCATTATCACCTACCCTATCTTGATTTCATGATGTATTCTATGTATCACTCTTGAGTAAGTACACACATGACCCCTCACATGTACTCAATCCAGAGGTGGTACCATTGGAGAATGATCTTTCCTATGAGGATTTGCTGGTGAAGATCTTAGATAGTAGAGACAATGTTCAATGAAATAAGACAATGCACCCTGTCAAAAGTGTTATGTAGAAGACAAAAGTTTGAAGAAGTGATGTGGGAACCAGAGGATATTATGAAACCGAGTTACCCTCATCTGTTTTAATGTGGGAAATGAAAATTTTTAGGGACAAATTTTTTAGGGGGAGATTGTAACGAACTGAACTGTTATAAATGAAGTTTTACTTTTTGATTTAATTAAATGTCTTATTATGTAATATTGTTATAGAAAATACATGCACTTATTTTTTTTATTATATCCAATTGGATTCAAATATATCTCGTAAATAGTGATCACATTATTAGTATAAATATAGGGTATTAATGAATCCAATTGAAATAGGAAAAGGAAGTAATGGCCTCATCCAGTAGAATTGTACCCTATGAAGCCCATTTATCAGAGCTTCTGAGGGATGTAAAATCACTAAGATTTTACCTTGACCAAGCCCGATATGATATCCAAAAACTTAATCATGATTGAAACCGTGTATGGGAGAATTTCAAGATCATTGAGGTCACGACCCAAACCATGTTCCCCAAACCACAACATGAAAGTCTCACCATCACGCACCTTACTCTTAGGGAATACACTAGTATAATAAAGAGATATATATCAAGACCTTAATAATATTAATATATATATTATATAGAATAATGAATTTATTTCCATTTTTATTATTACTTTATAAATTATTTTTTATTTTGATTCAATTAAACACAAATTATATTTTTGGGTAACATTCAAATTAAATTAAGGGATTTATTTTTTATGAATTAAAATATTTTTAAAATAAATATTATTTTAATGAATTTTTATTACTAAAAATTTAATAATTATTAATTTTTATATGATTTTTATTAAATGAAATGTACTTTTAAAAAACTGTTATTGTAAAAAACCCATAATTTTCCAAAAAATGTCAAATAGTATTTTAAAAGTAAAAATGCACATATTTAGAAAATTATTTGGATAAAATAAATATTATTTTTGGAATTGGAACGTCTAAATTTTCCAATTTTTAATTTTAAATAATTTTCTGAGACATTCAAATTTTCAGGTAAAAAAATTAAATACCGTATAAATATACGGTGTGTTTTATGAGATTACAATAACCCAAAAATGATGTAATACATAATATAATGGGTATCATCAACCAAATATATGTTTTACCTTTTAAATAAATTTTATTTTATGTTTATTTTATTATTTTTATTAAGCCTCTATGAATCATCCAAAACCATTAATATATTTTAGAGTTTTAAATTCATTTATTTAAAAGTGTGACTCACCTCCACATAAGCAAGAGTATTATTTTAAAAAATTTGGCTCATTAACTAATAAAACAACTAAAAACACTCCCTGTTGGAAAAATACATGGGAAAATACATGGTAGAGTTTTTTTTGAATATTTTATTATATAGTCCAAAACCTATGTTTTTGAAATATTAACAAATACCCCTCTCATTTCCAATATAAACCCACCCAATCTCCCACTTCTATTCACTCAAAATCCTTATAGAATGTAATTAATCTGACCTACCCTCACTGGAATACTCCCAGGGTGAGTATAATGATACTTAGTAGGGACCTCGAGACCCTCAAGGTCTCACCAAATTCACAAAGGATAAACCAAAAATCATGAAATCATCTGACAACCCTACTTAGGTATATTCCCATTCATATACCTAAGTTATCAAGTATACCCATCTCAATCATGAGGAAACACATAGTCCCACTCAAAAGCCAAAATATCAAATATTCCACAATGGAAGGAGTACCACGATGGTAAGTACCACTCCGGTACGCCACACAGAAGAATACCACCAAGGTATTATCACAAAGGAAAGTACCGCTCTGGTACGAACTCATCTCACACCAGGTATAACATAGGTACAGTAGTAGAGATGATTATATGTAACTAATGAATCATCTTACTCTGTTAAGAGGCAGACCCATGAAAAATCTCTAGATGCTGACCCACACAGGATCGCTCGGTGCTGACCCACACAGGATCGCTCTGTGCTGACCCACAGAGGATCGCTCGGAGCTGACCTACACAGGATCTCACGCTGCTGACCCATACAGGATCTCTCGGTGCTGATCTATAGAGGATTGCTCGGTGCTGACCCATACAGGATCGCTATTAATTCTTCACGTCACAGCCAGCTACTTGGTTCATGCACTAAGCTTTCTCGTCTCCAAGAGAGTCTAATCCTCAAGCCACTGGTCGATACTCCAACTACAACGAAGTCCCATGAAGAAGTATCTCAAAGTATTGCCACGTCATAGGGGTCTCTACGCAACAGACTGTGTTCCAATAAGACGCTCGGTCTGTAAGTTATTATCCTTTTAGTCCCGAGGGCCCAGTTGGATTCGTGCTCGATCCAACCCAACCATATCCCAACTTTATTCAAATATCAAGTGCGGTATACCAAAGGGACAGACTCACTTAAAGGTTTACAGTGTCATTGATGGTTTGTCAAACAGACGACTGGTGCCAAAGTTACGGCCGATATAGAGAAAAGGTCGTAGCTGTTCTGGGTCTGGTCCCACTTGGTCGGACCGACCTGGTTTGGATCGACCCTGCCTGCTGGGTCTGGCCCAGCCCGCTGGGTCATGCCTGGCCCGCTCTGGGCGGCGTGGGGGCCACGGAGCGGTGTGAGGTTGCTAGGGCGGCTCGAAGGCTACAAGGGAGGTGTTGAGGCCGTGAGGGCGGCAAAGACGCGGGGGCTGCAAGGTCACGGGACGGTGAGGCTATGGGGGCCAAGGAGGTCCGCGGGGTGATGATGTCGCGGGGGACGCGGAAGGCCGTGAGTCGGCGAGGGGCTGCGGATGGCCGCGAGCCAGCAAGGCCGTGGGGGCCGCGGAGGGCCTCTGGGCGGTGAGGACGTGGGGGCCACGGAGGGCCGCGAGGCGGCGAGCAGCGGGGGCTGCGGAGGGCCACTGGGCAGCGAGGCCACGGGGTACATGGAGGGCCATGAGGTGGCGAGGACATGGGGACCACGGAGGGCCACTGGGGGGTGAGACTGTGGGGCCGTGGAGGGTCGTGAGGTGGCGAGGCAGCGGGTGCCGGGGAGGTCCGCTGGGTGGCGAGGCCATGGGGGACGCGTAAGGTCACGATATGGAGAGACCACGGGCGGCATAAGGCCGCAGGGCGGTGAAGGCCATGGGTGGCGGAGGCCGCGGGTGGCGCGGGGCCACGGGGCGGCGGAGGCTGCGGGGAGGCGTCGTTTCACAGTCGCCTTCTTCGCGGTCGGAGGTGGCATCGGCCACTGTTCCCATTCCCCCACTGAGGTTGGTTTCCATCCTCCTCCATCTCCAAGAACTCAACAATTAAACACAAGATTTGCAAAGAGTTCAGGCCAGGATTGTTTGTCCTGCACTCTCCGCATTAGAACAGTAGCAAGAGACTATAATCTCTTTCTGATTTTATAATGAATTATCAAGAATGGGTAAGCGAAATAAATTCAAACAACCACCCTACAACCTCCGTCAATAACTATTCCCAAAGCCGCAAAAGAAAACATCCACGGATCAACTAGTTAGAGAGAGTCGATCCATGTTCTTTGTTTAGAAGGGAAGAACATGGGAAATATTAATCACATAGTATTAAACCCCTACCTCTGAGATTTTTCGACGGAGGTCGTGAGAAAAGAGACAACGTCATTGGGGATAGTTGTGCGTCAGTGACATCGGCGTTTCCTCGACTATCGGTTCGTTGTCATTGAAGAAGTTCCTCCCCAGCATGAGCGTTCTTCATTGGAGAAGCTCTTCCAAAAGTTCTCCCCCCTCATTTTCTTGCCCAAAAATCCTCTCTCAAAGGATGAGGTGCCAACATAAAATATGATTTAACATTTTAATTGTTGGCACCATTAAGTTCGCATCATTTAATTGGCATAATTAATCAGAGGGTGTGGCACAATTAAAGTGGGGAAACTTCAAGAGACTTCCCCACATTTAAGTGGGAGGTTCAAGGGTCAGGTGTTCCCTGCCTTTGAATTCAAATTTGGGGGGTTTAGGATCGGGTGGTCCCCACTACCATAACCCATGTGGGAGGCTTTAGTTCAGGTGGTCCCCACATTCATAACATCCACATGGTAGGTTTCAACAAAAATAAAAAAAGTTAAACATTTTTATTTTATTTTAGTCTTCCATTAATAACCCAAAATAAAAATTTCACCCTCGACCTACTACGGTCGAGGTGAAGGTCTCCTTAATCGAAAACCGGCACTGCGAGTTCAACAGTTTCCTTGAATTTCAATTCCAAGCACCGGTTCAAAATTTACAAAAACCCGATCGCATATTTACTGAACGTACCTAAAAAAGGTACAGAAATTCATTCCAGGCACTCCAGGCCTCGGAATCACACGCCGTCAATTTTCTCAAACTCGTAAAATTCAAATTTAACTAAAAAATATTACAGGGAAATTATGGGTGTTTACAATCTCCCCACCTTAGGGATTTGCGTCCTAGAAATCCACATCACAAAATTAGGAAAAAAAAGTGGGGGTACTATGCACAAATCTGAGCATCTCACTCCCATGTGCTCTCCTAGAGGTTCCCGTGCTGCCAAGAAATGTGTACCAGAGGTATCGACCACCCACGAAGGACCTAATTCTATCGATACTCAATCCCAACGGGAACCTCTATAAAAGTCTCCCCATCGTCGACGTCCATCTCTCCATGGTCGATGATGTGAGATGGGTCGTGCATGTATCTCCTCAGGTGGTATACGTGGAAAACGTTGTGCACCCAGTGTAACTGAGGTGGAAGAGCTAAGTGTTAAGCCACCTCGCCAACTCTATTGAGGACCTGAAAGGGTCCAATGAACCTTGGAGATAACTTTCCACCTTTTTCAAATCTCTGCAAACCCCATCGAGGTGAGACTCGTAGAAAGACGTGGTCACCATCCTCAAACACTATAGGTCTCTGTCTCCTATTGACACAAGACGTATGCCTGCTATGTGTAGTCTTCATCCGCTCCTAGATGATATGTACTTTCTATGTGGTAGATCGTACCATCTCTGGTCCCACTAGGGTTGAATCCCCTAGGTCAGTCCAGCACAAATGTGATCTGCAAGGTCGCCCGTAAAACATCTGAAAAGGTGTCATCCCAATGTTGGAGTGATAGTTGTTATTGTATTCAAAATCCAACAAAGGAAATTGATCCTCCCATCTACGACTGAAGTCAAGGATGCAAGCACACAGCATGTCCTCGAGGGTCTAAATGGTCTGCTCAGTCGAACCATATGTCTGAGGATGGAAGGCAGTGCTCAAACGAAGATACTTCCTGAAAGCCTCCTACAACCCCATCCATAGACAAGAAGTAAAACGTTTATCACGATCGGAGACAATCGTTGAGGGTAATCCATGTTTCCGCACAACCTCCTGAATATAGAGGCATCCCAAGATCTCTACTGAACCCCGCTCTCTGATCGGTAGGAAGTGGGCCGACTTGGTGAGTCGGTCAATGATCACCCAAATAGAGTCATGACCTCTAGATGTATGTGGAATTCCTTTCATGAATTCCATGAATACCCCCTCCCACTTCCACTCTAGGACCTCTAAAGGCTAAGCCAAGCCTACTGGTACCTCATGCTCTGCCTTCACTTGCTAAAAAGTGAGGCATCGAGAAATAAAATCTTCTACTGCTTTCTTTATCCTCAGCCACCAGTTCTATCATCGGAGGACCTGGTACATCATCTCCACTTATAGATGTGTCACTATAGGGGACGTGTGGAACTCTTACAACACTTCCTCCTAAAGTGACACTGGTACCATGGTATGTCCTCTGAAGAAGATGATGTGCTCCCCACCTTTAGAAAATCCATCAGGTGCTTGTCATGTGGATATCTGAGCACGTCGAGTCTCAGAGTCAGTTTTCCTACATTGTGCCTTCCTAACTCGCTGAAGAAGCGGGGGAGTGACTGTAAGAGACTGAAGGAAAGCTGATCCATCACGTTCCACGAAGGATATCTGCAAAGTAGCCAACTTCTCTGTCACCTCGCCTAGCAGCTGTATACCAGATCTCCTGATGAGTGCATCTGCTACAATGTTCCCCTTTCCAAAAGTATAGACTATCTCGAAGTCATAGTCCTAGATGAACTCAAGCCAACATCATTGTCTTAGGTTCAGGTCCTTCTGAGAAAAGATATACCTGAGACTCTTGTGATCTGAGTAGACTATAAAACTCTCACCCATCAAGTAATGTCACCACATATTCAAGGTGAAGACCATTTCTTCTAACTCCAAGTCATGGGTAGTGTAGTTCGGCTCATGTTGTCTCAGCTGTCTAGAACTATATGCGATCACTGCTCGCTCCTACATCAGGACACATCTGAGCCTGGCCCCGGATGCGTCGTAGTAGACTACATACCCTACGCCCTCCTTTGGAATCCTCAAGATGGGAGGCACTAGTCAGCCTCTGCCTCGGCTATTGAAAACTCTGCTGGCATCTTTTCGACCACATGAAAGGTTTCCCATTCTTCCTCTATGCTGATAGAGGTGCTGCAACTCTGGAGAAATCTGGCACAAATCTCAAGTAACGTCCCGCCAAACCCAGGAAACTCCATACCTCCGTCACACTCCTGGGTGGCTCCAAAGAAAGTACCGCCTCAATCTTCACTGAATCCACTGTAACTCCAGTCTCTGATATGACATGTCCCAGAAAGTGAACTTCTTGGATCCAGAACTGGAACTTCGAGAGCTTACCATAATACTGGTGCTCTCAGAGTGTGTCTAGAACTACCTGCAAATGATAGGCATGCTCCTCCTTGGTAACTGAGTAGATCAGAATATCGTCGATGAAGACTATTATAGAGCGATCAAGGTATGGCTGAAAGATCATGTTCATGAGTCCAATGAACACTGCTGGAGACTTGGTCATCCCGAATGACATAACCAAGAACTTGTAATTGTCGTACTGACATATGAAAGTTTCCTTCTGCACATCCCCGTCTCGTACTCTGAGCTAGTGATAGCCTGATCTGAGGTCTATCTTTGAGAACCATCGTGCTCCTTTTAGCTAATCAAAGAGGTCGTCAATCCTCGAAAGTGGGTACTTGTTCTCCCGAACACCTGGTTCTGGTGCTGATAGTCAACCCAAAGTCTCAAACTCTCATCCACCTTCTTGGTGAACAAAAGAGGGGCTTCCCAAGGAGAAACATGGGGCCGAATGAATCCCTTCCCCTACAAGTCCTCTAGCTATACCCACAGCTCACGAAGCTCCACACGAGCCATCCGATATGCTAGTGTAGATATCGGTGCCCTCTCGGGGTATAAGTCAATGTAAAATTCCACCTCTATGTGAGGAGGTAGACCCGAAACATCATCAAGGAAAACATTTGTGTACTAGTACACCACTAAAAGATAGCTCGGACTCTCCACATCAACTGCTCTGTGGGTAAGGCTTTCCAACTGATTATGGACCGGCTGCACTCTCTTCCGGGTAAGTCCATCCAATGTTGCAAAGGATCCCTTCTCACCGGTGAAGGTAAACCTGGTCCGATCAGTGCGGACACACCGTAATTTGCACCTAATACAGTCAATCTAGGAATGAAATGTAGATAACCATTCCATACCCAAGATGACGTCGTAAGGCCTCGACGCCTCAACTAGGAGATCCCAACCGAAGCTCTTGCCTCCTAGAGTAAGCTCACACTATTGACACCAGTGTGTAATCATCGAATCCTCTCTCGTATGAGTCTCTAGCCATAAGGATCAGCCAACGGATCCGTTAGAATCTCTGAGCTCCAAATGAGGGCAGTGGAAATAAAAGAATGACTGGAACCTATGGCTATAAGTACTACAAATAAGGTGGAGTAGACACAGATCGTACCTCGTATCGTCTCTGCAGCACCGTGATCCTAGGCCTCAGCTGCCTGAAGCTGAGCTCGCCCTTGTCCAACAGCTCTCTGTGGTCGGGGTGGACCACCTGGCGGTGGTGACGGTAACATCTCGAAACGTCACCCACCGCTAGCTGCACGGCCAGCTCATCTGCCACGTCTTCTTTCTCCCAGCGGACCTCCTTGGTTGAACCTTTGTCTCTGCCTGGGAGGTCCTTCAACCATCTTCTGACTATCCATATAGAGGGTTGGACAGTCACGAGCCATGTGACCATACCCGTCGTATGCGTAACACTGCTCTCTCCTGGAATGACCCGTTCTATCTTGGGTGCCCCGCACAACCGACCCTAAATCATGCGGTCATCCGCCTGTAGGTATGGTCATCTTGGACCTCTATGACATCTATCTGCTGCCAGCTATAGAAGACTCCACTACCTGACATCTGGTGGTGGGTCTTGCTGCCGGTGACTGCTCAGTAAGAAAACTCTCCACTAAGAGGGCTCGCTCTAACACCCCTGCCTGCATGGTGATGCTGATAGAAATCATTGAAGACCTGTCTCCTGCCTGAGTCCCTGATAAAAGGTTCGAGCCCTGAATAATGGGTCCCACACCATATCAGTGGAGTAGTGTGAGAGGTCAGTGAACCTTGCTGAGTACAAAACCACAGTCATGCTGCCCTGCTGCAGATGAAGTATCTCATGTATGTGCACTGCGTGAAGAGTCACTGGAACAAACTCTGCCTGAAGAAATCTCTCGAAGTCTGCCCAGAGAAGCGTCACCTCGTCATGAACTTGGAGCATCAAGCTCTACCATTTTCTTGTTGCTGCATGTAAAAGGATAGAGACAAGGACCACCCTGAGAACAGCTGGTGTCCCTACCAGTCGAAACACTCTCACTACGGCCTCTATCCAATCCTCAGCTGTCTGTGGGCCCGTCTCTCCCCTGACCCTGGGTGGTCTATGGCACTAGAACTCATGAAACGTGCTCAAGCGGTGTATACCCTCTACTGCTAGGGCTGGTGGCATCGATGGCCCAACAGGTAATGGTACTGCCGGTGCCTCCGTTGGATCCTCTACTAGAAGAGGGCCCTACACTAGGGCCTCGTCGCTCGGTGGGCTATCAGTTCGTACTATATTCGGAACCCTAGCTAGCTGTCTGCATGGAGGAATCCTGAAAAGAAACAGGTGCTCCATGGTTAAAAAGTTATACCTGGTGAGCTGACTCAAATAGATCACAAAGAAAACTCTTCAAAACACACATGAAATCAGTGTTTTTATACACTGAGTCGGAAATTAGAAGACAGGGTCCTGATGTATGGATACGCCGGCCACCGCACCAACACTAGATTCCCTAAACTGATAACCACACTCACTACACTTAACACCATCTCCGTTAAAAAGAAACATCAGAGTTCTATGTTCTACGGTAGAACTGACTCCTCTGATACCAATTTTTCTTGACCCGTCCCCCAGGACTCGTGCTGTGACTACCCCAAGACCGCCTTCCATAGGATAGGGGCTGGTGACTAGAACTGAAGGCGTATTCCCTAAAACTGGGAAGGCACTTCCTTTATAACCTCTAAACACACACAACCAAGCACAAAGCAATATACGAACTCAAGTAAACTGAAAAGTAAATAGAGTGAGTGTAGTAAGTAAAAGGGGGTAGAATACAAACCAAAATGAAAGTACAAGAAACTGAAAGTACAAGTAAACTGGAATAGCTCCTGTGAACACCCACCAAGGATCCTACCTGAAGGGTAGGTACAGCTCTCAATCTATCATATCTGTGGTATGCTACATCAAAGGTCCACCTCCGAGCTACCTCCAGTCCTAGTACTCTTGTCCTCGTCCAGCGTTCTCCATCGTCTGCACCAAACACAAGGAGGTGTGGGCATAGCCTGTGCATAGGTGAGTATAACGATACTCAGTAGGGACCCCAAGACCCTCAAGGTATCACAAAATCCACAAAGGATAAACCAAAAATCATGAAATCATCTGAATAATACCACCAAGGTATTACCACAAAGGAAATTACCACTCAGGTATGAACTCAGATCACACCATGTATAACTTAGGTAGAGTAGTAGAGATGATAAGATGTAACTACTGAATCATCTTACTCTATTAAGAGGCAGACCCATGAAGAATCTCTAGATGCTAACCCACAGAGGATCGCTTGGTGCTAACCCACACAGGATCGCTCGGTGCTGACCCACACAAGATCGCTCGGTGCTGACCCACATAGGATCGATCGGTGCTGACCCACACACGATCGCTACTCATTCATAAGGTCACAGCCAGCTACTGGGTTCCCGCACTAAGCTTTCTTGTCTCTGGGAGAGTCTGATCCTCAAGCCACTGTTCGATAAACCAACTGCCACAAATTCCAATGAAGAAGTATCTCAAAGGACCGCCATGTTATAGGGGTATCAACGCAATAGACGGTGCGTCAATCGAACACCCGGTCTATAAGTTATTAACCTTTTAGTCCCAAGGGCCCGGTTAGATTCATGCTCGATCTAGACCGACTGTATCCCAACTTTATCTAAATCTCAAGTGGAAATACCAAAGCGACCGTCTTGCTCCAAGGTTTACAATTCCATTGACGGTTTGTCAAACGGACGCCTGGTGCCAAAGTCATGGTCAATAGAGAGAAAAGCTCATAGTTGGTCCGGGTCTGGTCTGTCTCGTTCGGGCCGACCCGACCCAACCCAGCCCACTGGGTCCCGCCAAACCCGATGGATCTGGCCCATGGGTTCCGGCCCAGCCTGCTGGGTCCAGCCCGGCCCGCGCTGGGTCCGACCCGCCCCGCACTGGGTCCCGCCCGGCTCGCACTGGGCGGCGCGGGGGATGCAGAGCGGAGTGAGTCCATGAGGGTAGCACAGATCCTACAAGGGCGGTACGGAGGCCACGAGGTCAGTGAGGCCACAGGGGCCATGAGGCCACGGGACGACAAGGCCGTGGGGGCTGCGGAGGTCCGTGGGGCGGCCAAGCCCTGGGGGCCCCGGAGGGTCATGAGGCTGCGGGACGACGAGGTCGTGGAGGGCCACGAGGCGGCGAGGCCGAGGGGGCTGCGGAGGGCCGCTGGGCGTAGAGGCCACAGGGGCCACGAAGGGCAGTGAGGTGGCGACCTGCGGGGGCTGCGGAGGGTCGTTGGACGGCGAGGCCCCGGGGGCCGCAGAGGGTCGCGAGGCGGCGAGGCCGCGGGGGCCGTATAGGGCTTCTGGGTGGCAACGTCGTGGGGGGAGTGGAGGGTGTGGACGCTGCAGGAGGTCATGGAGGGTCGTGAGACGGTGAGGTCATGGGCGGCGCGAGGCCTCGAAGCGGCAGAGGTCGCGGGTGGCACGGGGCCGCGGGGCGGCGGAGGCCACCGGTGGAACGGGGTCGCGAGGCGGCGGAGGCCACGGGCGGCAGAGGCTGTGGAGCAGCGTCGTTGCATCGTCACCTTCTTCACAGTTGGTAGTGGTGTCAACCACCATTCTCATTCCCCACCGAGGTTGGTTTCTGTCTTCCTCCATCGCGAAGAACACAACATTTAAACACAAGATTTGTGGGGAGGTCAGGCCATGTTTGTTTGGCCCGCACTCTCCATGTTAGAGTGGTATCAAGATGATTTTATTAATATTTTCATGACTTATTATATACTCCATTTACTTATTTTATATGAAATGTGCATAATTTGTGTGAAATATTAATGTTTTAATACTAAGTATAATTTTTGAGCATTTTTAGAAGTATTCCAATTGAGTCAGTTTACTATTTTATTTATAACTCTCACCCTACTAATTCAAATTGTGTGGTTTTTGTTTTTTAGGATTTCTTATTCAATTTATCACATATCATTAGAATTAATCATGGGCCAATTATGCCATTTGAAGGCTCATATGGACCACACAATATGACCCAAAGAATTTGTGATGAAACTAGACCAGTCATGATGATTGTGTTACTGGTCTGACTCCCAAAGTCCATATTTTTTGAAACTCCACCATGTGTTCTTGGTCATCCAAAATAATCAGGGGTAAAAATTTCAGGTCCCAACTCGAAGAAAAAGGGGTCCAAATAAACTTTGAAGTCCATCCCACCATTCTGGCTGAGAATTAAAATCCGAACACTATTCATGACATATCTCATGATGTATTAATAAAATCGAGCTTCAATTTTGTAGCGTGAAAGATAAGATATAGGCAGAAGACTTTTTTGAAGAAATAATTCGGTTTTAAGGCATATTCTTATTAAAAAACCCTTTCACATTTTGGACTTCAAAAAGACTGGAATGAAATGGACAGATTAAAATTGTTTAATCAGACGGCCATAACTTTGGCTACATAGGTCCAAATGCCTCTAAATTTTGAGAATCGTCGGCCAACATTAATATATACAACTTTTAATAAGGAGATATCTCTAGATTCTACATTCTGAATGTCCAAATCGTAGAGTCAGGTGGAGGGATAGATTGGGAATACAAATAGTCCACTTCATTGGTCTATAAATACATCCCCCTCCAATCCTTCAAAGGGGTTGGCATTTCAGAAGAGAGGAGCACATATTGGCATGACCAAAGCCTCTCCAAGGTCTTGGGCAGACCTTCCATACTCAAGTTTTCACTTGAGATACCCTTCCTCCACTCTTTGTTTCCTTTCACTTTTGTGTTGTTCTTCATTTGTAAACTTGTAAGTTTGTGTTTTGTAATTCTGTTTTAATGAAAGTTTCTTCTTCAATATCTCTCATTCTCATCCACCTTCTGTAGTTTAATATTAATGCTCTTAAAATAGTTTAAATACAGTTTAATCCCCTTCCTTTCTTTTTCTTCCTCATTCAATCGAAAGTCTGTTTCTTTTAATTCTCATCATTTTTCGTGTGTGTGTGTTCGACGTACCACTCTTTTCTTATCCCTTTATTTTTCTTCTCCTGTTAATTCATAATCATAAATATATAAACCATTTTAATATTAATATCAATGGTTGAGTAAATATATTATTGGGGTGAGTCAAAATTTAGGGATGTTAAGTGATTGAGAGTATTTTCTCGATGAATATTCTTTAATTTAACGTTGTGTATGTTGGACTTAACATGTCAAGGATTAATGACTTGTTTTGTTTAATGTGTGGTTACCATGGATTATTGGAACCATAAATACACAACCATAAATAATTTCTGATTAATATTATAACCCTAAGTTAATTTAAGGCTGGGATTAAATCCTTAACACTTAGTAATTCCAATCAACATTATCTTGCGAAGTGGGTGTTAAATTAACTGCAATATAAAGCAAAGCTTCAGGATATCACAAGCTTAACTCCATAAAAATGAACTCACCCCAATATTTACCAAATTGTTAAATAAAAAACCAATCATTAATCACTTCATTTAAGCTCTGCAAACAAACCCCCAAATCAGAATACAATCAACTAAAAAATGACTATTACAAAGTATCATCGCCGAGGATTCGACCAGAGTGTTGCTATACACATTAGCATAGCACCGGAACCTTGACTGGTCGATAGGCGAAAATTGGCCGTGCATTTCACAAGTGGCTATAATCTCTTTCTAATTTTATGATGAATTATCAAGAATGGATAGGGGAAAGAAATTCAAACAACCACCTTACAACCTCCATCAATCACTATTCCCAAACCAGCAAAAGAAAACATCCGCAGATCAACTAGTTGGAGAGAGTTGATCTGTGTTCTTTGTTTAGAAGGGAGGAACATGGGAAATATTAATCACCTAGAATTAAACCCCTACCTTGGAGATTTGTTGATAGAGGTCGCGAGGAAAGAGACGAGGTTATTGGGGATACAAGATCGTCGGTGACGTCGCTGTTTCCTTGATCATCGGTTCGTTGACGTTGAAGACGTTCTTTGCCAGCGTGAGTGTTCTTTGTTGGAGAAGATCTTACACAAGTTCTCTCCTCTCCTTTTCAAACCCAAAAATCATCTCTCAAAGGATGAGTTTCCAACATAAAATATTGTTTAACATTTTAATTGTTGGAACCATTAAGTTGTTATCATTTAATTGGCACAATTAATCTGAGGGTGTGGCACAATTAAAGTGGGGAAGTTCAAGAGACTTCCCCACATTTAAGTGGGAGGTTCAAGGGTCGGGTGGTCCCAATATTTGAATTCAAATTTGGGGGGTTTAGGCTTGGGTGGTCCCCGCCACCATAAACCATGTGGTAGGCTTTAGTTCATGTGGTCCCCACCTTTATAACATCCACATGGTAAGTTTCAACAAAAATAAAAATGTTAAACATTCTTATTTTATTTTATTATTCCATGAATAACCCAAAATCTAACTTTCACCCTTGACCTACTGTGGTCAAGGTGAAGGTCTCCTTATGTGAAAACCGGTGTTGTGAGTTCAACGGTATCCTCTAATTTCAATTATGAGCACCGGTTCAAAAGTTATAAAAACCCGCCCACATGTTTACTGAACGTACCCGACAAAAAGTTCAGAAATTCATTCCGGGCACTCCGGGCCTCAGAATCACACACCGTAAATTTTCAAAAACTTGTAAAATTACCATTTAATTAAAAAAATTACAGGGAAATTCTGGGTATTTACATTCCCTTATTGGGTTTTATAGATCACCCCTTTATTATGTATTTACCTAGGTTATCCAATGTATTTTTAACATCAATCATCTTAAAGAAGTTTTCAATAAATACGTTGTAATTCATGTTTAAAGTTGTAATGTAATGTACCTAATTCCCAAAGAAACTAGACTTATTGATATTTCAGGTTGTATTAAATGTAACTTTATGTAATTAAATCACGTATTAATTTTTAATAGAGATAATGGTTGTTATAGTTGTGTTTTCTTGAATGAGAGAAGGATAGAGAAGACAAAATAACTAGGACCATGTCATGGTAATTAATTAGTAACTATTTCGAGATTCTTTTTTTGCTCAAACTTATTTGAGACCCAGCAGGGGGTTATATTCCCTACATTATGGATTTTGTTACTTAATAATTCATTCATAAATGATTTAAATATATTTAAATCGTTAGGATCTTTGGATATGATGTGGTAAATATAATTCAAATATCATGTGGAGTTAATCATCTAAGTATACAAGAGATATTATTGAAAATGATATCTATTTTAAAAGATTTTAAAAGACTGGAATTATGAGATACGATCTACTACTAATATATATATATATAAATTAAAAGTAAGGAATATTATGGAAAATTTTATTCATGTATTTAGTGATTATATATTTTTAGTAGAAAAAAATGAGAAGTGTGAGAAAACTTGACACCAAAAAACCATAGAATAAACCAAATGTGTACAGATAGAGAAAATCTAATCACATTCAGGATTTCCATGTGGATCAAATGAGAAGTAGAAGGATGATAAAATGAATTTTTATGTGTTAAAAATAATAAGGATGTGAGAATAAGGAATCACTCCCCACTACCTGCAATATTACTATGTCATTAGAAGATCAATTGAGGAAGAAAAATGGATCCTCAAAGAAGAGATAGGAAGTTGATACTTAAATCCGAATAAGGTCGGAGTATACTATGCTGGGAGATAGTTCAATTGAATACATGTTCAAGGAGGAGTTTATTTGGACCCTCGAATAACTATTAGGAGGTTGTATAAAGACTCCCCTGGGAGGTGGATAGAAGATTTTTGGGAGATAGATTCAATTGGCATGATGTTAGTATAAAGAACCTATCATTAGAAAGATTTTGTGATCACTTGAAACTATACATTTTGGGATATGTTATTCTAGATATTTTACGATTTTTCCCATAAATTTTTTTGGTGATATATTATATATTATACTCAATTGATTCATAGTGGGGAAAATATGTATTGTAAATCTCCCAAATATAGATTGGAGTATATTTTCAAGGTTGAAATTTATATATCTACATATATTTTTTCTTACTTATTCTACATTACATAATAAGGTGAGGGTTTAGAGTGGATCATTTAATTCATTTATCTTAATTAAAATATATGTTAGAGTTTAAGATGTTTTAATAAAATGGAAAATAAAACTTAGTAAAAATTTTGGTTCACTGATCCCCCCCAATGTCCTTGTATGGCCATTGGGCATTACAAATCCCCCCAAATTTTAAAGACCATAACTTAGGAGGAAAAGCCACAACCAAAGTCACCGCATTGATTTATCCTCATCAAATTTATATCCCCCTCTTATTCTACATTAATACCTCCCATCTAGACTAAAAACAAGTAATAAAAACACAGGATGTGCAATGGGACATGGAGTTATACACAATCACAATGCAAAAGGGAGTATGTGTTTTAGACATTGTGTCATATATCCATGGGAGAATAGATAAAAAAAAGTATATTGAAATAACACTCATATAAGTTACAAGGGAACCATGTTCTAGAAAGTTATTCAGACTAATGGAAAATAACCTCCAACAAATCACCATGACAACTACCTATCACGGGTTATTTTTCTGGTCAATCCACCTTCCAACATTACTTATTTTAGTCTCCACTCTTCCACTTAGGAAATTTTTACTATAGTTGTTAGAGCTTTGGAACTTGAGTGTGGCACCTCGAAATTGGTACACACACATATGTTTCTAAATTATCCCCTTTTGGTCTACTTCATCCGATGTCAACTCTGTATAAATCTTTGTGCCACATAATAGTGGTCCACCCTTTCCTAATATATCAATCTCAATTTATTCATCAAGTTTACACTATCTTCCAAAACTTGCGGGAAACCCAAAATTGAATTTTTCAACCTTTATTTCCATTTATTATTCACTACCTCAACTACCAACATCTAGTTAATAGTGCATGTCACCTTTTGTGACTTCAACATAGTTATTCCACTTCTCCATAACATGATTCTACTATAAGAAGTTTCCCCTTCCCTCTATATATCACATTCCTCCATAACATGAGTGAATCCTAAGTACATGTATTAGATCATCCTCCTATTATTTCCTACACATAGTTCACCACTTTTTCACTTCCTCTTCAACTTCCATTCAGCCTATCTTAGTCTGAATTTAACCTCTTAGTTATTTTCCACTATGTCACTGAATGATACTTCCATTGAATTAATATCATTCATCAGTACTGCTATAATTTTTTATGGACCCCTTCTACTAACTTAAAACCATATTCTTATGGTGCTAGTGTACTGTCTCCATCTAGTCACTATCAAGTGTAACTTTCAGAGACTTAATTTATAAGGCTTCTCGCACTTAACCTAGAAAATAGTTATCACACCAAAACCTAATAGAAATGGATATTTCAAAATGTTAGGTAACCAAATTCCATTGTGATATTTATGTGACACTTAGCTTGGAAACCCTAAAATTAAGGATAATAGAGGAATAGGTTTTGGTTTATGTATAAGTTGTATTATAAAAAGAGTTGTTAGATCAACTATACAAGATTCATATATGATATGATTGGGATGATTCCCTGCCTAAATATATATGTTGTGAGATAAACACTAAATTAGACTCATTGGTTAGATAAATATGTATATTGTCCCATTAATGGATGTGATATAAATTTTAAAAGGGGGAATCATATTAGTGGGATACCAATTGATAAAATTCCTTATTAAGTGATAATAAAACATGATGCTCATCTAAAAAATATTATGTTATATATAATGGAATTGAATTCATCAAAGAACTTAACCTTGAGATAATTCCTTGATAAAAAAGTATATTAATGTAAGAAAATAATAAGATGGGTAACATAAGAAGAGTTCTTAAGTAAAGTAAAATGTACATGTTAGAGAAATACCTTCATGAGTAACCGAGTGTTGAAATTTATAAAATGGTTAATATAGATGCTTATAAGAATAATATAATAATTAAAATGGGGTTTTAAAGGCATTAGAATAAAAATTAAAAAAACAATTTTAGTCACTACTCAGATACTCAATATTATTGAGTATGATAGAGACTAGGTGAGACTATAAATTTTTTAAGGATTATTTTGGCTAAGAAATTAATTAAGTTATCATCTATGGAAATGTTCTAACAATATGAATGAGTTCAAGAATGTTTTACTTGATATTATAAAGTGTTGATCATAGATTATCAAAGAATGTGATGCATAAGTTCTTATTTTATATAGATGGAACAAGTGGGTGAAATTTTAAACTATAAGAATAAAAACTTTGTTGGAGATTCAACCAATGTTTCTTCAAGTATCCAATCAAAGTCATTGAAACTTGAATGTGTTATCAGGAAATAGAAGTAATTATTACATGGGATGGAATTATTTTGGACACTTTAATGGGGTTTTGGAAAATCTATAGAATGTCTATGTTAGGTATTGGTGTTATGGGAATTTATTGTTTGATTTTAATGGGTATGTGATACTAAATTTATGCAATATAAGTGTTATAAATATACAACAGTTTAAAATCATTGTAATAATGGATATAGATTTTATTTTTCATTAAAATAGTTAATCAAATAGTTATTATATCAAAGGTTTTAATATAAAGGAGTTTATCAGGCCCAGATAAATATATGTAAATTATGTTTATATTTATATCATTTTTATTATATGATAAGATAAGTTATTCATTAACAAATATTTTTTGGGAACACGAGATGACTAATTATATACACATGGTTTATAATTCATCATATTATATATCATTTTTTTAAAGCACAAAAGGATAAAAATGTTCTCTTCAGGATAAATTTTTTATCAATATGTTTGTTAAAATATGAGGGAAGGTTTTCCTTCCAACCATTAGTAGAATATTTTAAATATTAAAGTCTTATTTTCAAATGAAAATGAAACCAACACATACAGTACCATTTATGAAATGGAATCAATGTTTATTTGTTAAATATTTCCACTTAAAATGAAAAAAAGAGCTATTTCCTATTTTGACACATGTTGAGTCAGTGGTATGTTTAATTTTGAGTTTTATTTATCTTTTGGTTTGTTATTTTAGTTCTCAGCATTCAGGGGTAGAAAAAAGTGAGTTTTTTGGAAGACATACCAAGGCGCATGGTTAGAACATGATTTTTATAACTATGTGACTAATTAAGTGAGCAGGAAGATGAGCGTGATAGTGGGCTTTTTCATGGTTTGATCATGGTTTTTCAAACTATGTGACACCTAAGAGTAACTATGTGGCACAATATTTTTGGGAAACAGTTGCCCTGCATTGTTGGTGTATAGTTTTTATAACCATGTGTCTCAAATTTTTCGGTGGACAGTATCCCCACACAATTGGAATATGGTTTTTATAACTATGGGGCCTATTCTAGTCACTTAAAAATCTTTAATTTACCATTTTGTCCCTATTTACTTCTCAGGGTTTTCCCCCATATTTACCTTCCCCATAATGTTTATCCCCTCATCCTTTTCTATAGTGCTCCTCCCTCTCCTTTTTGGTGGATTTTTCTTGAGTTATTGGTGACTTGGCTTGAGGTATGTCCAAATCCTTTGGGTTTTCCTCTCTCTTCCCCCTTCTTCATTCTTTTTCACTCATTTTTGTGGATGTGTGAAACCCTAAGTGTGTTGTTGAAAATCTATAGGGTTTTTATTGGAGTTTTGGTTTTATTTATTGTGTTTTATGTTTGTGAGGACTTAATATACCTCTTTTGGGTGGTTGTTGTTGAAAGTAGTGATATTTGTACCCAATATGTGGTGGGTGTCTCTATTTAAGGGTGTTTTCCATGGCTTAACATTAAATGGTAAATCAAATTTGGTTTTTGTTTTTTTTAATTTCCAAATAAATTGTTTATAGTTTATGTTTATCCCATTGGTTATGCATATGATGTTGTTGTTTGGAAATTTTGGTGTTTGAAATGGGTTTTCTAAATAGGGTTGTCATGTGTGCACCCCAAGTGATTGAAAAAATGGATCAAAGAGATTTTATGGATTTAATTGTAATTATAAAATGGTTTTGTAAATGTTTTTACCTTTTTGGAATGTGTTTTGATCAAATGGAAGTGTTTGGTTATGAAAATGGTTTGCTAGGTGGCTTTGGTTTATATAGAATATGTTGTGATTGTGCTGGAAAAGAGTAGCGCATGGTTCAATAGGGGTGTGATTGGGGGGTTTCTTTTAGGGACCCTGAGAGCCTTTAGAGGGAAGACTATGAAATGTTCCATTTTTTTGTCCAAGGTACATTGAGAGACTTTGGGTGTGAAAACCAAGAGATATTTTGTAATCGGTTGCTGAGAGACCATGATAGCTCTTGGAGTTGGATATGAGGAAGACCATGAGAACTTCTATTATTGATTAACTAACTAATATTATTATTTATACTCACACATATTAGACCCTGTAGGATAGATCCCTAAGTGAATTTACTTATATTGGTTTATTTTTTATACTTTTATGCATTTTCATAGTGTCATTCCTGATGTGATTATTGATTATATGACCATTTTCATTTATTGATTATGTGACAGGGATGTTTATGATTAGGCATTGTTAGGGGTGGGTTGAGAATTTTTATGCCTTTTAGAAACTCTTCTTGACTTCATCCATGTTTGGAAGTGTTTCTAGAAAATCATGTTTTATTTTAAGGAAAACGTGAAGGGATTTATAAATGGTGTTTAAAAGTGAAAGACATTAAAAGTGGTTTAGTTTTGAAAAATGTTTTCAAACATGTTTATTGGTTTTTCATGGGTAAAATCCTTAAATAGATTCATGATGGTATCCAACTATTATATGTTCCTCACACCATATGTATTCCTCTGGGAATATATAGTCTTTTTTTAGGAAATAGGAAAAGGTTAAGTAACCATGTTCCATGGTGGATCCTCTTGATTAAAGACATCCAGTGTTTAGTGGAGGAGATGTGGTCTCATTGGGATTAGCTAATGTAGATTGTTTTTGGTATTCTATATCTATTGGGATGTTATTGTATTCCTTTTTTGGTATTTTTACCCTTTTTTATTTTTAGGATTTTGAATTTAGATACCATGTATATGTTTTGTTATGTTATGTTTTTTATATGATATACATTATTGTTTATGTTATCTTCTTAGTTTTTCTTGCGCACTCTGGATGTTTCATTTTATGTTTTTGAATCTGATGACTTTGGTGTGGTTATAATGTTTCATGGATGGGTCATATTGAATTACCAGTGCTAAAACCATTCCCAATATACAGTTGGTTATGCTTGGTTCTTTCCACCAACATGTGGTGATTGGGAATGTTCTTCGGGCAATGTGGTGGGCTAGCTTGGGTGAAATATCATATAGACCTGAGTCATTTCATTAAAAATAGAATCATAGAAGGATATTGTTTGAGAGTCAGAGGTATGATAGATCTAGGACCATCAAGACTTGGGAGGTATAAACGAGGGAGTGTATGGTCATCTCTTCTTCATGTCAAACCTTCAGTTTATATGTTTGGACTAGGATTACAGTTATGTTTTTTTCCTATTAATGTTTTTTTGTGGGGATATTTTTAGGTATTACACAGATAGTGTTGAGTCTCGGGGTGATCCAAAAAGTCCTTTAGAGTTTTGGGGTGAAACAAGGAGGTCTGGATGACGCATACGATTAGTGTTCATGGTTAGTAGTAACTATTTGTAGCTCGTGTGACCTTATCTTCCAGCCTATAGTGACACACACATGGTTGGCACATGGTTTTCCTAACCCCATAGCCAAACCATGCAAATTGGTAAATGCTTTATATTTTTTATTTTATTTTTATACCTTTTCATTTTTAGTTTCTTGTGATGCAATAATTTATTTTTTTACCCCTAATGAAGGTTTATTTTGGTTCTTTTGATGTTATTTGAGATTTGATTAACCTTGAAAATGTTAATGTTTTATGTCTTTTAGATGATTCCTCCCAAAATAACCTTGTCCAGCTGTAGATAGTGTGCTTCATCAAATACCCAAAAAAACTCCTAATTATGTGACTCTAATGGAGTATTTTATCCATATGATCCAATCCATGGGTCAAGTGGGTGGTCAAGAATAGACACGGATAGTGGACCAGTCTCAGGAGTTTAAAATAAAAAATCCAATGGTGTTCCATAGTGACAAGAAACCCAATGGTCCCTAGGAGTGGTTGTATCATATCAAGTGTATATTTGTGTTCTTAAGGAACCCTAAGACCTTCAAGGTGATATTATCCACATACATGAAAGAAGTATTGGGTAGAAAGTGGTGGGAGTTGATGGTGCTCTCAAGGAGGCATAAGGATCTCACCTGGACAAATTTCAAGGTGGATTTCAATCATTAGTTCTACTTAGAGACCTTGAGGGAGGAAAATTCCTATTAGTTCTTGAATTTAGAAAAAGGTAAAAATTATGTGATGGATTATGATGCTTGTTTTATGAAATTGGTGCACATATCTCTAGATCTCCTCATCAATGATTACCTTAAGGCGCAATCTTTTGAGATGGGATTGAGGCCAGAGATCATATCTATGCTCATTATTCTTTTTGTACCAACTAATTTTTAGGTTGTTAATAAATTGGTTATATTATAGGATGATATAAATACTAATATAGTTCTTAGTGGTTCTATTAAAATGGGTATAAACTAGAGTTCTTTGTCAGGGTAGAAATGAAAGCTGGATGAGTCTCAATGGGGTAGTGGAAAGAGTGTCCAGCAGTCATTAGGTTCATCTAATTTGGATTCTTTAGGTCATAAACCCTTTTTTTATCAGTTTGGGAAGGTGTAACAAGCCAATCCTATATGCTCAGAGACTCCGATGATGTTCCACTAGTGTGGGCAGTCAGGAAATCTCTATTTCTTCTTTTAGTTGGATTCGCAGGGAAGTAATGTGGGATATAATTTTTCAAAGGGCGGTCAAGAAAAGTTAGACAGATTCCAATGGTATATGATCTAATACTTGTGTTAAGGGATATTATCACTAGGGGAAGAAGGTGTAGGGAGGGTCTGGGATAAGGACCCTCTATGTCGTAGATGTTATACTAGTGGAATCAGATTTTGATCTAGCCACCATGAGAAGTATGGTGTTTGTTGTATCCCCTATCGAATTAGTTTTATTTGAAACTAGCATATCCCATTCCTTTATTTCATTTAATATGATTTAGTATTTGGGTATGAGGGATAATTTGATGTTCTCTATTATGGATATTTTAACCCTGTTGGAGTGGAAGAAAGAGGAGGGATTCAAGTTCCCTGAGTGTCCTGTTTTGGTAGTTGATGTGCAAGTCATTTGAGAATTCCTTATTCTAGAACTGGGTGTCTTTTACGTTATCATCAGTATATATTTTTTATTAAATTCAATGTTTTAATTGGTTACTTTGGAGTTTGGGCTTATATCATGTCAATTTTCTAGGATTCTTCTTTATTACATTGAGTTTTTTTGTGGTAATTGATCTTATAATGATCATGGATAGGTACCCATACGTGTTTCTAGAGGATATTTAAAGATTGATTCCCCATCAAGAGGTTAAGTTCGCTATTGATTTTATCCCCATGAGGAGCCTGATCTCCCAGATATATTTCCAGTTGTATCTAGATGAGATGAAAGAGCTGAAGGTTTAGTTAGAGGATCATGAGGGAAATGGATTTATCTACTCAATAATGTCACCATGTTCATCTCCAGTTCTATTTTCAATTAATATGGATGGAATTCTCTGAGTTTTCAAAGACTAATGTAAGATTAACCAGGTGACTATGAAGAATAAATACTCATTTCCTAGAATTGATGATCTCTTAGATCAGCTTAGGGGGTCCTTTTTGTTTCCAAAGATCAACCTAAGATCTGGGTACCACCATTTGAGGTTTTAGGAAGAGGATGTTCCAATGACCAAATTTAAAATTTGGTATCGACATTTTGAGTATTTTTTCCCATTTGGGCTTACCAATGCTCTAGCGGTCTTTATGGAGTTGACGAACTGAATCTTCCACTAGATTTTATAATCCTTTATAGAAATGTTTATGGATAAAATCATGGTTAATTTCAAGATGAAATAATATCATTTTGAACATCTACAACTTTTTGGGTGTTTTGAGGTAACACCACCTTTATGATAAGTTTTCCAAGTGCTAGTTTTGGATCAAGGAAGTGAAGTTTATAGGCCATTTGATTTCTAAGGTAGCAGTTTCAGTGGATCCAGAGAAAGATCAAATGTTCATATCTTGGAAGCATCCCAAGAATGTGTTCTAGATCCATATATTTCTATGCATGGCTGGGTATTATAGATGTTTTCTCTAAAAAAATCTTCAGGATAGATTCTACCTTGATGTATTTGACTGGGAAAGGGATAAAGTCTGAGTTGAATGATAATTTCTAGATTTAATTTAAGAAACTGAAGACCTTTTAGGCATCCATTAGAATTTTGATTCTTCCCTAGCCATTCAAATATTATGCATTGTTTTATGATGCTTCCAGTGTGGGTTTAAGGTGTGTGCTATTGCAGGATAGCCATGTGTTGGCCTATGGATTGAGGTATCTATGCCCACATGAGTGGAACTATTCCACCCATGACTTGGAATTGGTAGTTATGCATGCATTGAAGATGTAGTGACGTTACCTCTTCAGGTATCATTTTATAGTGTATTCAGATCATAAGATCCTGAAGTATATTTTCACCCAAAGGGACCTAAACCTCATATAGAAACTATGGGTGGAAAACTTCTAGACATTTGATTTTAAAATTGCGTATACACTCAGGAAGTTTAATGTGGTCGCCAAAGCATTAAGCATAAAGTTTATATTGAAGGATATATAGAAGTAAGTACATGAGTGGGGTCTGGTGAATTTTATCTAGGGATATGCATCTGGATGTACAAGTTAATGGAGAGAGGGTGTTCTTATACGGTTTTTATGTCACACCATCTCTAATCGATTATTTTAGGATTAATAATGTATCTAACCTCAAGTTCCATAAAATTAGTAGTGATTTAGATGGTGGGGAGAACTTGGGTGATTGGTCTGGGTCTCTGGATGGTTATCTCCTCTTCAGGAAGTGGCTGGTAGTTCCTTTGAGCCTAAGGCAGGAGGTGGTGTAGGAGGCTCAGATTTCTAGTCAGTTCATTAACCCTAGGGTGACCAATATATTTTTTTCCTTGATAGCTTGGTATTGGTGGCTCAAGATGAGACGTTCAATGGAATATTTGTTTATGGATTCTTGACCATCCAAAGGGTCAAAGCTAAGAATCAGAGGTCGATTGAATTATTATAAACACTTACCATTATAGTATGGAAGTGGGAAGAGATCTATAAGGATTTACTGATCACAATACCTCATAATCTAAGTGGGAAAGAATCCATATGGGTTATTTTCTATCATTTGATGAAATAATCCCACTTTATTAATATTAGAGAGTTGACAAAGGTATAGGACCACAAATGAATGTATGTTTGAGAGGCTTTTCAACTTTGTGGAGTTCCCCTAGAAATAGTTTTAGATTAGGATTCCCATTTTATGTCTTATTTCTAGAAGGGACTCCAAGAGGCTTTGGAAGCAAAGTTGAAATTCAGTACTACATATCACCTACAAACCGATGGTTTGTCTAAGTGGACTATCTAGACATTCTAGGATGATTTGCGAGCATGTGTTCTTGATTTAGAGAGTTCATGGGAAAGTCACCTACCATTGGACAATTTTTATTATATAATAGTTCTGATTCCTTGGTCAGGATGGACCTTTTGAGATGATATATGGTAGGATGTGATAATACCTATTATGTTGGGCCCATATGGGTGAACATTACTTGTCTAGATTGAGTCTCATACAAGAGAAAACCAAGATAGTTTGGCCTATATAGATATTTTAAGTGATAGATCAATGTTTTTAGAAGTAATATGAAGACTTTTATCATCATATATTAGATTTTGAGTCCAGTAATCAGGTGTTTCTTCAAGAATCAGTTTGACTGGGTCATCATTGTTTATGTAAGACGAGGAATATGGTGTCGTGTTATGTCTAGTTTTTTAATGTTATCGATCATATGGGAAAGTTATCCTATCATTTGGATTTTAAATCATGTATGAAATTGATCCATGATGACTTTCATGTTTCCCAGTTAAAGAGACAACATCTATACCAATCTCATGTTATAGTGGGAAGATTTAGAGTTTGATCCTGATGATACTATTGTGGAGTAGCCTATTCATGTTTTGGATTATTAGAATAGGGAACTCCATGGTAATTAAATATCATTGTTCCATTTTTTTGAAAAAATGGTGGTTATATCCATGAGAAATGGGAGTGTAAAGATGAGGTGAGGGAGCAGTTGCCTCAACTATTTTATTCTGAGGACACCTGAGGACTTTTTATAGGTAGAAAGTGGCACGGTGGGGTGTTTATGACACAATTTAGTTCTCTGGTATGTTTAATTTTTATTTTTATTTACCTTTTAGTTTTTTCTTGGATTTACTGGGTTTTGGAGGTCGAAAAAGGGAGTTTTGGGGAAGACAAAACAAGGCGCAAGGTTAGCGCATGGTTATTATAACCGTGTGAGAGTTCTGAAGAGTGTGACGATGAGGTTCTTGTATTTTTTTTAAACCATGTAAAACCTAAGAGTGACCATACCTATTTAATTTTTTAGGAGATGGTATCCATACACGATTAGTTCATGGTTTGTTTAACTATGCTGCCAAACCATACAGCATGTCTAGGTCACTTAAAAATTTGTAATTTATCATTTTTGCCATATCCACTTTTAAGGGTATTGGCCCTCATTTCCCTTCCCCATCATGGTAATCCCTTCCTCCTTTAGGTATCTAGTATTTTTCATTTTTCATTTTATTTACCTTTTAATTAGTTCTAGGATTTACTGGGTTTTGGGGGTCGAAAAAGGGAGTTTTGGGGAAGACAAACTAAGGTTCACGATTAGCGTGTGATTTTTCTAATCGTGTGAGAGGTTTGTAGATTGTGAAAATTATGTTTTCACAATTTTTCAAACCATTAAAACCCTAGGAGTGGCCATACCTATTGAATTTTTTAGGATATAGTAGCCATGTACAGTTGGTGCATGGTTTGCTTAACCATGCAGTCAAAGCATACAGCATGTCTAGGTTACTTAAAAATTAGTAATTTATCATTTTTTTTCTAATCCACTTTTATGGGTTTTGGTCCTAATTTCCCTTCCCCATCATGTTAATCCCCTCCTCCTTGGCCTTGTAGATTCTCCCTCTCCTCGATGGTGGATTTATCTTGAATTATTAATGACTTTTCTTGAGGTAAGTCTATATCCTTTGGGTTTTCTTCTCCCTTCCCCCTTCTTCCTGCATATTCTTCCATTTTTGTGGAAGTGTGGAACCCTATGGGTGATTTTCCCAAATATAGGGTCTTTTATGGGTGTTTTGGTTTTATTTATTATGTCTTAGGTGAGTGAGTCCATATTATACCTCTTTTGGCTGGTTTTTGTCAAAGGAAATGAGCTTTAGACCAAATCCAAGGAATTAAACTCTATTTAATGGTGTTTTTCAGGATTACCTTTAAATTATGAAACTATTTTGTTTTTTTTGTTTAATATGAAAAAAAAAATTGTTTTTGTTTGATGTTTATCCCATGGTTTATTTGATTGATGTTGTGGTTTAGCAATTTTTGTGTTTGAAATGGGTTTTCCAAATGGGTGTGGCATGTGTACACCCCAAGTGCTTGATAAAATGGCTCAAAGAGATTTTATATATATATGTGGATTTCTAAAATGGTTTTAGAAATATTTTTACCTTTTTTAAGATGTTTGAATCAAATTTTAATGTTTGAATATGAAAATGGATTGTTAAGTGGAATTGATTTATATGGAACATGTTGTGATTATTTTGGAATAGAGTACCACATGGGTCAATAGGGGTGTGAGCGAGGGGTTTGTTTGGGAGACCATGAGAGCCTTTAGAGGGAAGACTGTGTGATCTTCCATTTTTATTTCCTAGGGACTATTAGAGCCTTTAGGTTGGAATACCATGAGAGATTCCAAGATTTTTTATTGATAGACTATGATATATATTGGAGTTGGGCAGAGGGAAGACCATGAGAGCTTCTTTTATTACATAGAAGACTAGGATACATTTTTATAACGACCCACACTTTACATATATTTTTTTTACTTCAAAATTAAAGCACACTTATTACAACATATATCAAAACCATGAAAGTACCTTATAGGTATAGTGTCTTTAGACACTAGGATACATAAACAACTGGTTTATAAATCATCTACATTGTATCCCTTTTATTTTATCATATCTAGAGTCCCTTTTGGCATATCTTACTTAATATCCATCTTTCGGACCTGGGGAAAAGAAAACATACAAAATAGTGAGCTCAAATTCTCGTTAAGGGTAAACAATAGAAATATCAATCACATCATATTCATAAGAACATATCATTTTCGAAATCTTAACCTGCAAAAGAGATCATAATTTCATAACATGGGATAAATCATAGTAGTGAAATATAATACCAACAATCATAACTTAAAACATGAAACTTTGTGGCATACACACATAATCATATAAAATCATTTCATATTAGTCAAGGCTCATTGCCATGACCATCATAGTGGACAAAGTCCATTACTGAATCGAGTTCACTCCTCATTCCAGTCCTGTATCACTGAACCAGAATAACTTGTCATCCCAGCCATGTCTATCTCACGAGATATAAATCTTTACCCAATGCTTTGGAGGTAGATACAGGTCCCACACATCTCATAATGAAACCATTCTTATGTGTGCCACAAAATCATAAATCATACAACATAGAATAACCCATGTAACAAAAATGAGATTCTTAAACATCATGTCATCATAACATAATCCATAAAAGGACATCATAAAAATAATTCCATCATAACATAATAAAATCAATGTAAAAATAGGGATATAAACAGAACCCTGTATTATCTTAGATGTAAAATAATTTTGATAAAACACTTGAACTCCATTCTTGAGGAAAATATCCTTTCTACTTAAAAAACATTTTTCCTTTCTTAACATGTCATACAATTTTAAACTAAAAAAAGTTGATTAAAAATAAACATGAAAAATTTTAAAGGAATAATCATGGAAATAATGTTCTATGAAATCATAAAAATCCATTCATGCCGTATAAGTTAAAATAACATTCTTCTCGTACTTTGGCCGGATAATTCAAAAAGTACCTCTTACTAAAAACAACAAAAGATTCCTTTCATATCTTTTTCTAAAAACTCACCAATGGAAAGAATTGGATTTAAAAATATTTAGGAGGATATAAATAATATTACATATTGAGAAAACATGGATGTGGATGATAAAATACACCCCAGTAAATACCAAAGTATAAACAATCTCGGATAAAAATGAGATTGTGAGATTTTCCCTTACCTTAGGTCCCATATGCTTTGTACGTGTCCAAACCTCCTGTATAATGATTTAAATAATGTCATTGACTTATTACAGAATCATAATAATTGTTATTATATCATATATGGTCATATTCTTAGCTTCTTATTAGTAATATTTCATTGCTACTTGTTATTCGGATGTTTATTGCTTTATGTTCTTATGCGTGTTTTGTCGAATAAATTCTTATTATTCTTTTTAGATTATAGATGCGTAATTTCCAGAATGGTATTAGTGTAATATATATCATATTTACTCATTAAATTCATTTATATAATCATTATTCAATGAAGATCATGTAGAACGAGTCGCATCACATCGTGGAGACGATAGGCCGTACGTACGCACGAGCGATGATATCGTTCCCACGATCGTGGAATTGTATTGAAGTGTATGTATATTATTTCAGAATAAATATCATTTTACAATAATCATATATAGTATTCTTTACACCATTATACCCATCCAAGTAAGGTGGTGGTGGAAAACAGATTACACCACGGCGTGGAGACGGTATTCTGTACGTACGCACGCGCGGTGATTTCATTTTCAGTAGGATGGATATAAGGTGAAATAGGGTTGTTTCATATTTATAATAAAATATCAGTATATTATTGATACTGATGTTATTTATTCATAATGAAACAACTAAAGAAGAATTAGTAGAAGAAGAAATAAATTTGAAAGAATCGGTAACGGATATTACCTCTTCTTCGACATGCCTCTTTGAAACCTCCTCTTAGGGAACTAAGATTGGTCTTTGAAGAATACCAGGACCTCTAGGATGTTTCTAGGGAAGTGTAGAAGATAAATTGGTAGGTTTTGGACGAGCTTGAAGGCTCAAAGTGGTGTGAGGAGGAGAGGGATGAGGTTCCCATTCATGTTCTATGTTTCATGAAGTTTATCACTAAATTAAAATTATTATACTTATAAGATTTAAGAGAGTGACATGTTGTCACTTTCTTTGGTTTTAATAATAATTAAATTATTTTAATGGTGAAAAGTCCATAAAATGAATTTATTCCGACCCTTATGTGATAAGGGACGACTTTTAGTCATCCAATAGAATTTTTTCAGGTTTTAGGGTAATTTTATAATCTTATTTTTACCCTTAATTATCTGATTTACCTTTAACCGCAGTAAATAAAAATTACCGTAGTTACTATTCATAATATCAAAAAAATAAAAGTAACCTATTAACATAATTTGGACCCAATGATTCCAAATATGAAATCCATTTTCCAAAATTACAAACACATAAGTTGTAGTAATTAATTTAAAATTAATCCCGTTGTTAAGCAAATGGGTTTTAAAAGTTAAAACATTGTCAAATATTGAAATGTTTTTACCTATGAATTCAATGTAAAATTAATGCTAATGACATAAATTATATTAAATGGTAAAAATATATTCTATTTATACTTTAAATCCATTCAATATTATAATTTAACCATATAAAATATTGCGATGAAAAAAGTTGTTTTTAATTAAAATATAGCGTGTTTTTACTATTCATCAAAATATGAAAGTTACCAGAATAATATGAAAAATTTATCCAAAGTAAATTTTTATATCCTGATTCCAAAGAATAATTTTATTTTTACAAATTGAACTTATAAACTTGTCAAAAACTAGATTTAAAGTTGGTGCGCCATCAAAAGGTGGCAAAACTGCATTTTTTGAAAAATACTTATTTTACCCGAAAAATTTATTTTGTTCTCATACCATGTTCTAGAAAATATGTAAGATGAATAATAATGTTATAAAATTAAAAAATTAGTTAATACTATTCATAACGGCTAGTTTATAATATTATAATAATATATTGTTGTTTAGTGAAACTCGGTATTGCGTACTACACACGCTATCGAGGAAGGTCGTGATTACGTGTAACGCAAGTCAAGATACTATTATGTGCATTGAAAGATTCCTTTGATGTTGTGTATAACATAATACATAAAAAAATACACTTCTCATAAAATATCAGGGTGTTACATTCTACCCCCCTTAAAATGAATTTCACCCTCGAAATTCGTCACTTAGTAACAAACAGATGATGATACCTCTCCCTCATCATATTCTCAAGCTCCCATGTAGCTTCTTCTAATTGGTGGTTCCTCCATAACACTCTCACCAAGAGAGTGGTATTCTTCCATAGAACTTTTTCGCTACGATCCAGAATCTCTATCGGTTGTTCTTCATAAGAAAGATCTTGCTCCAGCGGTACAACTTTTGAGCTTAGTACATGTGAAGGATCAGGTATGTACTTTCTCAGGAGAGATAAATGGAACACATCATGAACTTGAGATAGATTTGGTGGAAGCACCAATCGATAATCTACCTTCCCAACACGATCCAGTATTTTGAAAGGACCGATATACCTAGGGCTCAGCTTTCCCTTCTTTCCAAATCTCATTGCTCTCTTCTAAGGAGATATTCGTACGAACACTTTATCACCCACTTCAAACTCTAAGTCTTTTATTCGGTTATCGGCATAACTTTTTTGTTGACTCTGAGCTTCTCTTATGTGTTGTTGAATAGATCGGACCTTTTCTTCCATCTCATCAACAAGATCAGGTTCTAATAGCTTTCTTTCCCCATCTTCATCCCAATAAGTTGGATTTCGGCATTTCTTTCCATAGAGATCTTCATAAGGAGCCATCTGAATACTGGAGTGAAATCTATTATTATAAGAAAATCTCACCAAAGCTAGGTGTTGATCCCAACCACCTTTGAAATCCATAGAGCAAGCTCTTAACATATCTTCTAGAGTTTGAATTGTTCTCTCAGACTGACCGTCTGTCTGAGGATGATAAGTAGTGTTGAAACTCAACTCTGTATCCAGAGTATGCTGAAGACTTCGCCAGAACTTTGAGGTAAACCTCGAATCCCGATTATATATAGTGGAAAGTGGTACTCCATGCAATCTTACCACTTCCTTTACAAATATCTTGGCAAGCTGATCCATAGAGAAATCCTCCCTAATAGCAATGAAGTGTGCCGACTTCGTAAGACGATCAACTATGACCCATATAGCATTATTGCCTTTGGATGTTTTAGGAAGTCCAGTGACAAAGTCCATGGTGATGTTTTCCCATTTTCCATTCTAGTATGGGTAATGGTTGTAACATCCCCTTAGACTTCTGTCTCTCAGCTTTAACTTGATGACAAACCAAGCGTCGAGAGACATATTCAGCAACATCTCTTTTCAAGCCATCCCACCAGAAGTAATCTTTCAGGTCCCTATACATCTTCGTGCTTTCAGGATGAATAGAGAATGAAGAACTATGAGTCTCATCCAGTAGATCCTTCTTTAATTTTGGGATGGGAGGAACACAAACCTGATTCCTGAACCTTATTATCCCATCACAATCAAGGTTGAATTCAGGAACATTTCTCACTTTCTTTTGTAACTCTACATCTTCTTTTTGTGCCTCTTTAATCATCACATGCATAGATTGTTGAACATTCATTTTAGAAAGATAAGATTTTTCCCCTTCCATTATTATTCCATGATCCATCCTTTGTAAATCCATAAATATTGTATTTTTTGAGATCCTCATCATGGATAATCTAGCATGGTCTTGTCAACTTAATGCGTCTACCACCTTGTTTTCTTTCCCAGGGTGGTAATGAATTGAGCAGTCGTAATCCTTAATCATCTCCAACCATCTTCTTTGGGGCATATTCATCTCCTTTTGTGTGAAAATATACTTTAAACTTTTATGATCAGTATAAATATCACACCTTTCACTATAAAGATAATTCCTCCAAATCTTTAATGAAAATATTACCGTAGCTAACTCCGAATCATGAGTTGGGTAATTTTGCTCATGGATTTTCAACTGTCGTGAGGCATAAGCTATCACCATATAGTTTTGAATGATAAAACACCCCAATCCTTTCTTGGATTCATCACTGTAGATCACAAACCTTTCTCCACTACAAGGCAATGTGAGCACAGGTGCACTGGATAACCTTCTTTTCAACTCCTTGAAATTCTCTTCACACTCTTCTGTCCACACGAACTTAACTCTTTTTCGAGTCAACCTAGTGAGTGGATTAGATAATCGTGAAAAATATTTCACAAAACATCGATAATATCCATCCAAACCAAGAAAATTTCAGATCTCAGTTACTGTTGTTGGTCTTGATCATCTTTCGATAACCTCTTTCTTTGCTGGATCCACAGATATCCCCTCTTTTGAGATTATGTGACCGAAAAATGCAACTTTTTGAAGCCAAAATTCACACTTGGTAAATTTGGAATAAAGATTCTCATTTCTCAGGGTATTCAATACAATTCTCAAGTGATCTTCATGTTCTTCCTTGCTCTTTGAATAGACAAGAATATCGTCTATAAACACTACCACAAACTGATCAAGATAGTCTCTAAAGACTCTATTCATTAGATCCATGAAGATAGCAGGGGCATTAGTAAGACCAAATGGCATCACTATAAATTCATAGTGTCCATACCTTGTAAGAAAACCGTCTTTGTTATATCCACTTTTTTTACCCTTAATTGATGATACCCTAAACAAAGATCAATCTTGGAAAATTATTGAGCTCCACGTAGTTGGTCAAATAAGTCATCAATGAAGGTTCCGGGTGCAGTGGAAGCACATGGGTGGATGTTCCCACTTAGATTTTTGTCATTAGTAATGATCAATCCGGGATCAATACGATGATAAATGCCAGTCTCCACGGATCGAATCACAGAAAAAGACAAAGAAGATGGTTTGTCCCGGAACCACAAACGGGGATCGTTACAGGTTGATTATAATTAATTTAATTAATTATAAAGAAATACATTTTGGGTGTTCTTTCTTCGTTGATGTTCTTGATCATGTTGTCGATGTGATATTTCATTGCGTCGCAGAAGCCAAGTGTAGACTCCCTCTAGCGGTGATCCACACGTGTACCTCGTATCTCTGGACGTCGCCAAAGGATTCTCCGGGTGCTAGCGTGGAGAAGCCTTTGCTTGCATTGTCCACCTTAGATCGTCTTGATCCGATGGAAGAGGATCTCTCTCGGTCTTGAGAGTGTTCTTGGAGGAAGAGGTTCTTTCGGCCTTGAAAGAATTCTCCAGAGATGTTATGCAAAATGATTCTCTTGTGTAGGAAAAGAGTTGGGGTTGTGAGGATATTTATAATCGAGTTTGAGGTTGTAGAGTTATGACAATAAATAAACATGTTACGCATTTCATTTATTTCATTAACTCTAATTGAAAACCCCCATGTCGAATAATTAATTCCTTGACATGAGCTCACGCTGATTATAATAAATATCATTTAATAAAACGATATTATATCCTCAAAATCCCGACTGGAAAAACTACATGGCATGTAATAATAAATACATGGTGTGTACTTGTTTTTCATTGAAAACTACACAGCGTGTACATTAAATGTACACAGCATGTATATCTTGTTTTCATTTATTCATTTCCTTTCCAAAATAAAACCACACAGCGTGTACATTTAATAATACATGGTGTGTACTTGTTTTACTTTATTTTTCCTCCATTATTTAAAAAAACTTAGGCTTCCTTGAATGATTATTAAACCATGTACGGGAATAATCTTTATTCAACTTGAGATACTTGGATATACTTATTGTGTGACCGTCTAGGCCTCTTTCTCGTTAGCATTAGGTGGGCTTGCCTAAAGTCCAAGATAACTGTCTAGCAACGGGTCAAGGCACCCAAGACAAAAAAGTTGACGCCGCATTGACGTATCACCTCATAAGAACGCTTACTGTGTAATTTAATCCCTTTGTCTCAATATCTCATCAAGCAGGTTTCATGGAAGTGTCATAAACCTATATGCTTGATCCGTTGTTCTTTGACTACCTGAAATAAACTCGTCGTTTACACCATGGCCATGGAATTTAATGCGACAGTTCTATTTCAATCAAAGGGCCGAGATATCAACTTCCATAAATGGAAGGGACAAATCCTTCATTAACTTATCCATTAACAACATGTCACTCATGACGCACCCAACATACCCTACTTTCCGCCAACTGTCTACCTGACAGTTTTCGTCAGTAAATCTAAGTGTGCGAGTCATGATATGAGTTAATGATAATCTTCTAGTCTAAGGACCATTACACATGCTCGCAGATAGCAATATCCGATGACACTAAGACATGCAGAATTACTACTGGCGGGTCTGTTCTCATAATCTCCCATCTTGGAGATTACCAAGTGCGAACTCCATGAGAGAGAGTCTTGTATTCTTACGAGTACTCATAGATGACCGTCTGTATACTATGTGTCCTATCATAGTATGTCATCCAACCGCAGAAGTTTATTTAAGAATATTGTTACAGCATTTCAAGGTTCTCATCATAGCGGGGATCTGCTATGACCTTATTAATCCAACAAATATTCCAGGACATTATTATATTATATTCATGCAGAACAATGAACAATATATAATAAGTGAACATTAATGTAATCAAAGTAAAAAATAGTTGGTTCTGAGGACACCAACCCTTATAAACTCCCACTTGGACTAGAGCCAACTTCCTACGAATTTTAGTCCGCTAGACCTCACATGATGGTCATGTTTCTGCTGAGTCAAGGCTTTAGTCAATAGGTCTGCCACATTGTCTTCCATGGAAATACTGCTCACTGCAACTTCACCTCTCTGAGAAAAATCCCTCAAGAGATGATACTTCCGAAATGTGTGCTTTGTCCGCTGATGTGACCTTGGCTCTTTTGCAAGTTTCGCCACTGCAGTATTATCACAATAGAGTGTGATAGGATCTTTACTTCTCAGTACAACATCCAACTCTTGGATGAAGCTTCACATCTATACTGCTTATTTAGCTGCCTCAGATGTTGCGATATACTCGGACTCCACTGTAGAATCTGCCACCACACTTTGTTTTGAGCTCTTCCAACTCACTGCACCTCCATTCAAACTGAATATGTATCCATTCTGCGACTTCATGTCATCTTGATCAGTCTGGAAACTAGCATCTACATGTCCTCTGATGACTAGTTCCTCATCTCCTCCATAAACCAGGAACATATCCTTAGTATGCCTCAGATGCTTAAGGATAGTCTGGACTACCATCCAATGGCGGTCTCCTGGATCATCTTGATATCTGCCTACCGCACTTAAGGCGTAAGCAACATCTAGCCTCGTACATAGCATAACATACATGACTGACCAAATCGTGGATGAATAAGGTATCCTTGCCATCCTCTTTCTTTCCTCATGTGTATGAGGACACATTTTCTTGGAAAGATGAATGCCATGTGACACTGGAAACAATCCCCTCTTGGACTGTTCCATACTGAATCTCTTCAGTATCTTGTAAATGTATGTGCTTTGACTCAGGCCCACCATTCTCTTGGATCTATCATGATGGATCATGATTCCAAGAATATATGCCGCCTCGCCCAAGTCCTTCATGGAGAAGAATTTATGCAACCATGCCTTAACTGACTGTAAGACAGGTACTTCATTTCCAATTAGAAATATGTCATCAACATATACTATTATGAAAATGATTGAACTTCCACTAAACCTTTTGTAGACACAAGGCTCACATTCGTTCTTAACAAATCCAAATTCTGTAACAGCTTCATCAAAATGAATGTTCCATGACCTTGATGCTTTCTTTAATCCATAAATGGATTTCTGCAACTTGCATTCCTTGTTGGCATCCCTTAGAGTCACAAACCCTTCAGGTTGTGTCATGTAGACATCTTTCTGGTGGTTCTCGTTAAGTAAAGTTGTTTTGACATCAATTTTCCAAATTTCATAGTCATGGTAAGCAGCAATGGCCAATAGTATTCTGATGGATTTCAACATCGAAACCGGTGAAAAGGTTTCATCATAGTCAATTTCTTGACGTTGTCTAAAACCTTTTGCAACCAGTCATGCCTTTTAGGTGATGACTTGCCCCTCCATGTCCAGTTTCTTCTTGAATACCCATTTATTACCAATAGGATTTACATCCACTGGAGGATCTACCAAAATCCATACTTGGTTTTGATACATGGAATCCATTTCAGAATTCATGGATTCTTTCCACTTGGCAACATCTGTGCCTTCAACTGCTTCCTTGTAGGTAAGAGGATCATCATTGTCAACCAATAATGAGTCACCATCCTCGGTGACAAGAAAACCATATCGTTCTGGTTCTCTCACCTCTCTCGTGCTCCTATGCGGTTCTTGTGTCTCTGGAACAGATTGTTCTTCCACGGGGCTTTGTGGAATCTGTTCTTGTACCAACTCATGTGTATCTTGAGCCTCGACTTCATCGAAGTCTATCTCACTCCCACTATCTCTTTTGGAGATGTGCTCCCTCTCAAGGAATATGGCGTGTCTTGCCACTGTAATATTTTTGTCTAAGGGTTTGTATAGGTAATATCCCCTTGTTTCCTTGGGATATCCTATAAAGATACACTTTGTGCCTCGGGGCGCGAGTTTGTTACATGAAGAGGCCTTAACAAATTCTTCTCTACCCCACACATGTAAATTCGATAACATGGCTTTGCGCCCACTCCATAACTCATATGGAATACCATTTATCGATTTGGTTGGTACTTGGTTTAGTATGTGCGATGCTGTTTGTAATGAATATCCCCAAAAGGATAATTAAAGACTCGCATGACTCATCATTGATCTCACCATGTCCAACAGGGTGCGGTTCCTCCTTTCACTTACACCATTCCACTGCGGTGTGTAAGGAGGAGTGAGTTGAGATAGAATCCCAAACTCCCGTAAGAAATCAATTAAGTCTTGATTAAGATATTCTCCTCCTCTATCTGAGTGGAGTTTCTTAATATTCTTACCAAGCTGGTTCTCAACTTCATTCTTGTATTCTTTGAACCGATCAAAATAATCTAACTTATACCTCATTAAATAGATATATCCATATCTACTAAAATCATCAGTAAAAGTTATCAAGTACGAGAACCCACCCCTTTCTTCAACTGGAAATGGTCCACACACATCTGTGTGAACTAATTCTACAAGATTTTTAGCTCTTTCACCTTTCCCACTAAATGGGGCTTTGGTCATTTTGCCTTGTAGACACGCATGACATACACCAAGTGGTTTTAGTTCGAAAGAATCTAAATACCCATCTTGATGTAATTTTGTCAAACGTTTCTCATTGACATGACCTAGCCGGTGATTCCAAAGTTGGGTGTGGTATGAGTCATGTGAATTAACTTTGTTATTGATTGCCATTACTTGGTTTGTGTAGTCTAACACAAAAAGGACGTTATATAAATGTGCCCTAACAAAACAAATGTTATCTTTATAAAAATAGCAATATCCACTTCCAAACTTGAATATGAATCCATCAGTATCAAATCTGGATACTGAAATAATGTTTTTGGTTACAGAGGGTACATAATAACATCCTTTCAAAACCAAGACCATCCCCGTAGGCAATGTGAGGTGGTAGTCCCCGACAGCTACAACAGCAAGTCTGGCTCCGTTGGCTGCTCGTAGATCTACCTCCCCTCGATCAATCTTCTTGAATCTACTTGGTTCCTATATTTGGATACAGATGTGAGCACCACAAGTAGTATCTAATACCCAATTTGTAGAAACAGATAGATTTCATTCGATAACAAACACACCTAAATCTTCCCCTTGCTTCCTTGGCTGGGTGCAGTTTTTCTTCGAGTGGCCCTTCTTGCCACATGCAAAACAAACACCATCCTGTTCCTTTTCCTCCCCTTTGATATTCCTTTTCTTGGAAGGCCTTGAAGAAACTTTGGGCTTAATGCTCTTCACCTTCCCTTTCCTTTTATTCACCATGAGGACAGAAGGCTTTTCACGCTTCATGTCAATGTCCACTTGGCGAATGAGGATGAGAAGATCAGACAGAGACTTCTCAATGTTGTTCATATTGAAGTTCACAACAAAGTTTGAGAAGCTCTGGGGTAGTGATGCAAGAATGAGATCGGTACCCAGTTCTTCGGGGAGTTTAAACCCTAGAACCTCTAAGCGCTCAATTTAGCCAATGAGCTTGACTACATTAGGCCCGGCTGGGGCACCCTCTCCAAGCTTTCTCTAAAATAGAGCCTTGGAGATCTCAAACCTTTTCTTGTCTTGCTCTCTCCTAGTATAGACCACGGAGGTGCTCGAGCATGCTATAGGCATCCATGTCTTCATGAGACTTCATGAGCTCACTAGACATCGATGATAGCATCAAACATTGAATGTCGAGAGCGTCGTTCAAATGTTGATCACAGACCAGGAAATCTTCATCACTCACCCCTAGGGTAAGAGAATCAGGAAGTGAGGACTCCAGCATGTAAAACTTTCTTTCATGGCATAGGATAACCTGAAGGCTCCTAAACCATTCCTGAAAGTTACTGCCGGTGAGGATATTGTCTTTATCCAGTATTGATTGCAGAGAAAATGTGGTTGATGAGTTTTTCATTTCGATTCTACAAATTAAAAGAGCAGATTTATCAGTACTTTCTTGATTACATTTTTATGAGAAATAATAAATTAATTAATTCTCCCACTATTTTATCAAGTCCCAATGGCCCTCACCATTGAACTCGGAATTTCCAGTTGCTTTGACATTCTAGTGGAAAGGATCCATATTTCCCTTCGCATAATCCCAACAAGGGTTGGTCAAGCTATTTGAAGGTATTTAGGTAGGCAGGTCTTTGCCAACTGTGAGCTTACCGTTCCTTGATCTGTTGAGTGGACTCCCCAATCCTAAAATCCTGACTTGGATTTCCTCAACTCTTGCCTCTAATATTACACAAAGTCTAGAAAGGGCTACTTCTCTTGATGTAATATGGTTAAGTCAACCTAAAACCTTTCATAAGGGCTTCCTTTATAAAAGTAAGTGTCCCAACAAGGGTTGGTCAAACACATAGTTTTATTGAGTCTTGCCCTTAATTAGGTAACGGAAGGCTTGGTCTGACTTAATATGGTATTGAGGGATTTTATTCCTTTATACGTAGATTCGCATTATCACATGCTTGTTAATATTAAGTGATGCTTACTTAAGTGATTAACCATGTTTTGATAATGTTTACGCATAGTCCGGTTTTTATTTTATTCCATCTTTGCATGCTTTTTCATTTTATTAATTATGTGATCGCGACAACACATACATAATAAATAAACCATGCAATCAGACATAAATAAAATAAGATGGCATGATCATGAGCTTCTATTGGTTAGCTTATATAGCGGTTTTGATAAGCTAACCCTGACCTAGGGAAAACACCTTGAACCTGTTGGTTCGTGTTTTGCAGCTCCCACATGTCCACCTTTGTATCTTCTTGTGTCGATTTCACCTCGGCTTCGGGATTTGAACCATCTTCTTTGTCTTGGGACATCCTCCATTACATGGGTTTACATTAAAGAAACCATGGGCACGCAGGCCCTAAATTTTATTGGAAGAATGCTCGCAGGCCAAAAAATTTAAATTAAATAAATTTAAATGAAACCATACACATACAAAGGGTCTTTGGTCTATCTCATGATCATCCACAGCATGCAACGACATTTACGCATATTTAGAATTCAAATTCTTTTAATCGCTCTTTCATTTAAGATAAGTCGCGCTCGAATTCAATTAATTATGATCTTATAATTAATCAATTCTTTATCTTAAATTCCTTTCTGAATTTCCTTGAGATTATTCCCATCCATATTCCTTGTACGGGTCTTTGTACATTGAAGGAAACCTGTTGAAATTTGATTTATGGAAAGTACACGGCGTGTAGTTTATATTTACATGGCGTGTATTTCTTTTCACCTTGTTTCCAAAGTACATGTCGGGGCTTTGGCGTGTTTTCTCTACTTTGGAAATTTTGGAGTACACGGCGTGTAGATGAATCATACACGGCGTGTACTTCCTTGTTACGCAATAACCAGCTTGGCAATCCCATGTACGCGGAACACGGCTTCTCCTTGTACACGGTTTCACCTGGACCGGATCGGACTACACAGAGTGTTGTTCCAACATACACGCCGTGTATTCCAGTTCCCACGCGTCATTCAATTCTGGTCAACACAGCGTGATTAATACTTAGGCATAATCAATTCACATGATGTGATTTGGAAGACCAGTGTCGGTTCATTGAACCTAAGTACACGGTGTGTAGTTTTAATTAAACGTCGTGTAATACCGTGTTGTATAGATGGAAAGAGAGACTCCTCCGGATGAATTCCTTGTTTTTATTTTAATCAAAATTAAAATTAAAAAGTCGTTTCTGTGATATGAATCGAGAAAATAAGGAGGAAGAATAGATCTCGTTTATTCAGATTAATAGAACGATATATTTCGAATTGAATAAAATATAAATGCGTAAATTAACAACGAAAATTAAATAACTATAATCAACATTGTAACCTCCCTCTGATACCATCTAAAGGTTCCGGGCGCAGCGGAAGCGCATGGGTGGATGTGCCCACATTGCTTTTTTTCATTAGCAATGATCAATCTGGGATCAATACGACGATAAACGCCAGTCTCCACAGATCGAATCATAGAAAAAGTCAAAGAAGATGGTTTGTCCCAGAACCACAAACGGGGATCGTTACAGGTTGATTATAATTAATTTAATTAATTATAAAGAAATACCTTTTGGGTATTCTTTCTTCGTTGATGTTCTTGATCACGTTGTTGATATGATCCATCATTGCGTCGCAGAAGCCAAGTGTAGACTCCCTCTAGCGGTGATCCACACGTGTACCTCGTATCTCTGGATGTCGCCAAAGGATTCTCCAGGTGCTAGCGTGGAGAAGCATTTGCTTTCATTCTCCACCTTAGATCGTCTTGATCTGATAGAAGAGGATCTCTCTCGGTCTTGAAAGTGTTCTTGGAGGAAGAGGTTCTTTCGGCCTTGAAAGAATTCTCCAGAGATGTTGTGCACAATGATTCTCTTGTGTAGGAAAAGAGTTGGGGTTGTGAGGATATTTATAATCCAGTTTGAGGTTGTAGAGTTATGACAATAAATAAACACGTTACGCATTTCATTTATTTCATTAACTCTAATTGAAAACCCCCATGTCAAATAATTAATTCCTTGACATGCTCTCACGCTGATTATAATAAATATCATTTAATAAAACGATATTATATCCTCAAAATCCCGACTGGAAAAACTACATGGTGTGTAATAATAAATACATGGTGTGTACTTGTTTTTCATTGAAAACTACACAGCGTGTACATTAAATGTACACGGCATGTATATCTTGTTTTCATTTATTCATTTCCTTTCCAAAATAAAACCACACAGCGTGTACATTTAATAATACACGGTGTGTACTTATTTTATTTTATTTTTCCTCCATTGTTTAAAAAAACTTAGGCTTCCTTGAATAATTATTAAACCACGTACGGAAATAATCTTTATTCAACTTGAAATACTTGGATACACTTATTGTGTGACCCTCTAGGCCTCTTTCTCATTAGCAATAGGTGGGCTTGCCTAAAGTCCAAGATAACTATCTAGCAACGGGTCAAGGCACCCAAGAGAAAGAAGTTGATGCCGCATTGACGTATCACCTCATAAGAACACTTACTATGTAATTTAATCCCTTTGTCTCAATATTTCATCAAGCAGGTTTCATGGAAGTGTCATAAACCTATATGCTTGATCTGTCGTTCTTTGACTACCTGAAATAAACTCGTCGTTTACACCATGGCCATGGAATTTAATGCGATAGTTCTATTTCAATAAAAGGGCTGAGATATCAACTTCCATAAATGGAAGGGACAAATCCTTCATCAACTTATCCATTAACAACATGTCACTCGTGACGCACCCAACATACCCTACTTTCCGCCAACTGTCTACCTGACGGTTTTCGTCAGTAAATCTAAGTGTGCGAGTCATGATATGATTTAATGATAATATTCCAGTCTAAGGACCATTACACATGCTCGCAGATTGCAATATCCGATGACACTAAGACATGCAGAATTACTACTGGCGGGTCTGTTCTCATAATCTCCCATCATGGAGATTACCAAGTGCGAACTCCATGAGAGAGAGTCTCGTCTTCTTACGAGTACTCACACATGACCGTCTGTATACTATGTGTCCTATCATAGTATGTCATCCAACCGCAGAAGTTTATTTAAGAAATATTGTTATAGCATTTCAAGGTTCTCATCATAGCGGGGATCTGCTATGACCTTATTAATGCAACAAATATTCCAGGACATTATTATATTATAGTCATGCAGAACAATTAACAATATATAATAATTGAACATTCATGTAATCAAAGTACAAAATAGTTGGTTCTGAGGACACCAACCCTTACAAACTCCCACTTGGACTAGATACAACTTCCTACGAATTTTAGTCCGCTAGACCTCACATGATGGTCATGTTTCTGCTGAGTCAAGGCTTAGTCAATGGGTCTGCCACGTTGTCTTCCATGGAAATACAGCTCACTACAACTTCACCTCTCTGAGAAAAATCCCTCAAGAGATGATACTTCCGAAATGTGTGCTTTGTCCGCTGATGTGACCTTGGCTCTTTTGCAAGTGCCACCACTGCAGTATTATCACAATAGAGTGTGGTAGGATCTTTACTTCTCAGTACAACATCCAACTCTTGGATGAATCTTCACATCTATATTGCTTCTTTATCTGCCTCAAATGATGCGATATACTCGGACTCCGCTGTAGAATCTTCCACCACACTTCGTTTTGAGCTCTTCCAACTCACTGCACCTCCATTCAAACTGAATATGTATCCATTCTGCGACTTTATTCCATCTTGATCAATCTGGAAACTAGCATCTACATGTCCTCTGATGACTAGTTCCTCATCTCCTCCATAAACCAGGAACATATCCTTAGTATGCCTCAGATACTTAAGGATAGTCTGGACTACCATCCAATGGCGGTCTCCTGGATCAGCTTGATATCTGCCTACCGCACTTAAGGTGTAAGCAACATCTAGCCTCGTACATAGAAGAGCATACATGACTGACCGAATCGTGTATGTGTTAGGTATCCTTGCCATCCTCTTTCTTTACTCATGTGTATGAGGACACATTTTCTTGGAAAGATGAATGCCATGTGACACTGGCAACAATCCCCTCTTGGACTGTTCCATACTGAATCTCTTCAGTATCTTGTCAATGTATGTGCTTTGACTCAGGCCCAGCATTCTCTTGGATCTATCACGATGGATCTTGATTACAAGAATATATGTCGCCTCGCCCAAGTCTTTCATGGAGAATAATTTATGAAACCATGCCTTAACTGACTGTAAGACAGGTACTTCGTTTCCAATTAGAAATATGTCATCAACATATACTATTAGGAAAACGATTGCACTTCCATTAAACCTTTTGTAGACACAAGGCTCACATTCGTTCTTAACAAATCCAAATTCTGTAACAGCTTCATCAAAATGAATGTTCCATGACCTTGACGCTTTCTTTAATCCATAAATGGATTTTTGCAACTTACATACCTTGTTGGCATCCCTTGGAGTCACAAACCCTTCAGGTTGTGTCATGTAGACATCTTTCTGGAGGTTCCCGTTAAGTAAAGTTGTTTTGACATCCATTTTCCAAATTTCATAGTCATGGTAAGCAGCAATGGCCAATAGGATTCTGATGGATTTCAACATCGCAACCGGTGAAAAGGTTTCATCCTAGTCAATTCCTTGACATTATCTAAAACCTTTTTCAACCAGTCTTGCCTTTTATGTGCTGACTTGCCCCTCCATGTCCAGTTTCTTCTTGAATACCCATTTATTACCAATAGGATTTACATCCACTAGAGGATCTACCAAAATCCATACTTGGTTTTGATACATGGAATCCATTTCAGAATTCATGGATTCTTGCAACTTGGCAACGTCTGTGCCTTCAACTGCTTCCTTGTAGGTAAGAGGATCATCATTGTCAACCAATAATGAGTCACCATCCTCGGTGACAAGAAAACCATATCGTTCTGGTTCTCTCACCTCTCTCGTGCTCCTACGCAGTTCTTGTGTCTCTGGAACAGATTGTTCTTCCACGGGGCTTTGTGTAATCTGTTCTTGTACCAACTCATGTGTATCTTGAGCCACGACTTCATCGAAGTCTATCTCGCTCCCACTATCTCTTTTGGAGATGTGCTCCCTCTCAAGGAATATGGCGTGTCTTGCCACTATAAGATTTTTGTCTGAGGGGTTGTATAGGTAATATCCCCTTCTTTCCTTGGGATATCCAATAAAGATACACTTTGTTCCTCGGGGCACGACTTTTTTACATGAAGAGGCCTTAACAAATGCTTCTCTACCCCACACATGTAAATTCGATAACATGGCTTTGCGTCCACTCCATAACTCATATGGAATACCATTTATCGATTTAGTTGGTACTTGGTTTAGTATGTGCAATGCTGTTTGTAATGAATATCCCCAAAAGGATAATGGAAGACTCGCATGACTCATCATTGATCTCACCATGTCCAACAGGGTGCGGTTCCTCCTTTCACTTACACCATTCCACTGTGGTGTGTAAGGAGGAGTGAGTTGAGATAGAATCCCAAACTCCCGTAAGAAATCAATGAAGTCTTGATTAAGATATTCTCCTCCTCTGTCTGAGTGGAGTTTCTTAATCTTCTTACCAAGCTGGTTCTCAACTTCATTCTTGTATTCTTTGAACCGGTCAAAAGAATCTAACTTATACCTCATTAAATAGATATATCCGTATCTACTAATAATCATCAGTAAAAGTTATGAAGTACGAGAACCCACCCCTTGCTTCAATTGGAAATGGTCCACACACATCTGTGTGAACTAATTCTACAAGCTCTTTAGCTCTTTCACCTTTCCCACTAAATGGGGCTTTGGTCATTTTTCCTTGTAGACACGCATGACATACACCAAGTGGTTTTAGTTCAAAAGAATCTAAATACCCATCTTGATGTAATTTTGTCAAACGTTTCTCAATGACATGACCTAGCCGGTGATGCCAAAGTTGGTTGTGGTATGAGTAATGTGAATTAACTTTGTTATCGATTTCCATTACTTGGTTTGTGTAGTCTAACACATAAAGGTCGTTATATAAATGTGCCCTACCAAAACAAATGCTCTCTTTATAAAAATAGCAATATCCACTTCCAAAATTGAATATGAATCCATCAGTATCTAATCTAGATACTGAAATAATGTTTTTGGTTACTGAGGGTACATAATAACATCCTTTCAAAACCAAGACCATCCCCGTAGGCAATGTGAGGTGGTAGTCCCCGACAGCTACAGCAGCAAGTCTGGCTCCGTTGGATGCTCGTAGATCTACCTCCCCTCGATCAATCTTCCTTAATCTACTTGGTTCCTGTATTTGGATACAGATGTGATCACCACAAGCAGTATCTAATACCCAATTAGTAGAAACAGATAGATTTCATTCGATAACAAACGCACCTAAAGCTTCCCCTTGCTTCCTTGGCTGGGTTCAGTTTTTCTTCCAGTGGCCCTTCTTGCCACATGTAAAACAAACACCATCCTGTTCCTTTTCCTCCCCTTTGATATTCCTTTTCTTGGAAGGCCTTGAAGAAACTTTGGGCTTAAAGCTCTTCACCTTCCCTTTCCTTTTATTCACCATGAGGAGAGAAGGCTTTTCACGCTTCATGTCAGTGTCCACTTAGCGAATGAGGATGAGAAGATCAGATAGAGACTTCTCAATGTTGTTCATATTGAAGTTCACAACAAAGTTTGAGATGCTCTGGGGGAGTGATGAAAGAATGAGATCGGTACCCAGTTCTTCAGGGAGTTTAAACCCTAGAACCTCTAAGCGCTCAATTTAGCCAATGAGCTTGACTACATTAGGCCCGGCTGGGGCACCCTCTCCAAGCTTTCTCTGAAATAGAGCCTTGGAGATCTCAAAACTTTCATGTCTTGCTCTCTCCTAGTATAGACCACGGAGGTGCTCGAGCATGCTATAGGCATCCATGTCTTCATGAGACTTCATGAGCTCACTAGAAATCGATGATAGCATCAAACATTGAATGTCGAGTGCGTCGTTCAAATGTTGATCATAGACCAGGAAATCTTCACCACTCACCCCTAGGGTAGGAGAATCAGGAAGTGAGGACTCCAGGATGTAAAACTTTCGTTCATGACGTAGGATAACCTGAAGGCTCCTAAACCATTCCTGAAAGTTACTGCTGGTGAGGATATTGTCTTTATCCAGTATTGATCACAGAGAAAATGTGGTTGATGAGTTTTTCATTTCGATTCTACAAATTAAAAGAGCAGATTTATCAGTACTTTCTTGATTACATTTTTATGAGAAATAATAAATTAATTAATTCTCTCACTATTTTATCAAGTCCCAATGGCCCTCACCATTGAACTCCGAATGTCCAGTTGCTTTGACATTCTAGTGGCAGGGATCCATATTTCCCTTCGCATAACCCCAACAAGGGTTGGTCAAGCTATTTGAAGGTATTTAGGTAGGCAGGTCTTTGCCAACTGTGAGCTTACAGTTCCTTGATCTGTTGAGTGGACTCCCCAATCCTGAAATCTTGACTTGGATTTCCTCAAATCTTGCCTCTAATATTACACCAAGTCTATCAAGGGATACTTCTCTTGATGTAATATGGTTAAGTCAACCTAAAAACTTTCATAAGGGATTCCTTTATAAAAGTAAGTGTCCCAACAAGGGTTGGTCAAACACATAGTTTTATTGAGTCTTGCCCTTAATCAGGTAACAGAAGGCTTGGTCTGACTTAATATGGTATTGAGGGATTTTATTCCTTTATAAGTAGATTCGCATTATCAAATGCTTGTTAATATTAAGTGATGCTTACTTAAGTGATTAACCATGTTCTGATAATGTTTACGCATAGTCCGGTTTTTATTTTATTCCATCTTTGCATGCTTTTTCATTTTATTAATTATGTGATCGCGACAACACAAACATAATAAATAAACCATGCAATCAGACAGAAATAAAATAAGATGGAATGATCATGAGCTTCTATTGGTTAGCTTATATAGCGGTTTTGATAAGCTAACCCTGACCTAGGGAAAACACCTTGAACCTGTTGGTTCATGTTTTGAAGCTCCCACCTGTCCACCGTTGTATCTTCTTGCGTTGGTTTCGCCTCGGTTTCGGGATTTGAACCATCTCCTTTGTCTTGGGAGATCCTCCATTACATGGGTTTACATTAAAGAAACCATGGGCACGTAGGCCCTAAATTTTATTGGAAGAATCCTCACAAGCCAACAAATTTAAATTAAATAAATTTAAATGAAACCATACACATACAAAGGGTCTTTGGTCTATCTCATGATCATCCACAGCATGCAACGACATTTACCCATATTTAGAATTAAAATTCTTTTAATCTCTCTTTCATTTAAGATAAGTCGCACTCAAATTCAATTAATTATGATCTTATAATTAATCAATTCTTTATCTTAAATTCCTTTCTGAATTTCCTTGAGATTATTCTCATCCATATTCCTTGTACGGGTCTTTGTACATTGGAGGAAACATGGTGAAATTCCATTTATGGAAAGTACACGGCGTGTAGTTTATATTTACATGGCGTGTATTTCTTTTCACCTTGTTTCCAAAGTACATGTCGGGGCTTTGGCATGTTTTCTCTACTTTGGAAATTTTGGAGTACACGGTGTGTAGATGAATCATACACGGCATGTACTTCCTTGTTACGCAGTAACCGGCTTGGCAATCCCATGTACGCGGAACACGGCTTCTCCTTGTACACGGTTTCACCTGGACCGGATCGAACTACACAGCGTGTTGTTCCAACATACACGCCGTGTATTCCAGTTCCCACGCGTCATTCAATTCTGGTCAACATAGCATGATTAATACTTAGGCATAATCAATTCACATGACGTGATTTGGAAGACCAGTTCCAGTTCATTGAACCTAAGTACACGGCGTGTAGTTTTAATTACACGTCGTGTAATCCCGTGTTGTACAGATGGAAAGAGAGACTCCTCCGGATGAATTCCTTGTTTTTATTTTAATCAAAATTAAAATTAAAAAGTCGTTTCTGTGATATGAATCGAGAAAATAAGGAGGAAGAATAGATCTCGTTTATTCAGATTAATAGAACGGTATATTTCAAATTGAATAAAATATAAATGCGTAAATTAACAATGAAAATTAAATAACTATATTCAATGTTGTAACCTCCCTCTGATACCATCTGAAGGTTCCGGGCGCAGCAGAAGTGCATGGGTGGATGTGCCCACTTGGCTTTTTTTCATTAGCAATGATCAATCCGGGATCAATACGACGATAAACGCCAGTCTCCACAGATCGAATCACAGAAAAAGACAAAGAAGATGGTTTGTCCTGGAACCAAAAATGGGGATCGTTATAGGTTGATTATAATTAATTTAATTAATTATAAAGAAATACCTTTTGGGTGTTCTTTCTTCGTTGATGTTCTTGATCATGTTTTCGATGTGATTCGTCGATGCATCGCAGAATCCAAGTGTAGACTCCCTCTGGCGGTGATTCACATGTGTACCTTGTATATCTAGACATCGCCAAAGGATTCTCCAGGTGCTAGCATGGAGAATCCTTTGCTTGCGTTATCCGCCTTAGATCGTCTTGATCCGATGGAAGAGGATCTCTCTCAGTCTTGAGAGTGTTCTAGGAGGAAGAGGTTCTTTCATCCTTGAAAGAATTCTCCAGAGATATAGTGCACAATGATTCTCTTGTGTAGGAAAAGATTTGGGGTTGTGAGGATATTTATAATCGAGTTTGAGGTTGTAGAGTTATGACAATAAATAAACGTGTTACGCCTTTCATTTATTTCATTAACTCTTATTGAAAAACCACATGTCAAATAATTAATTCCTTGACATGCGCTTATGCTGATAATAATAAACATCATTTAATAAAACGATATTATATCCTCAAAATCCCGACTGGAAAAACTACACGGCGTGTAATAATAAATACACGGTGTGTACTTGTTTTTCATTGAAAACTACATGGCGTGTACATCAAATGTACACGGCATGTATATCTTGTTTTCATTTATTCATTTCCTTCCCAAAATAAAATGACACGGCGTGTACATTTAATAATACACGGCGTGTACTTGTTTTATTTTATTTTTCCTCCATCATTTAAAACAACTTAGGCTTCCTTGAATAATTATTAAACCACGTACGGGAATAATCTTTATTCAACTTGAGATACTTGGATACACTTAGTGTGTGACCCTCTAGGCCTCTTTCTCGTTGGCATTAGGCGGGCTTGCCTAAAGTCCAAGATTACTGTCTAGCAACGGGTCACGGCACCCAAGAGAAAGAAGTTGACGACGAATTGACATATCACCTCATAAGAACGCTTACTGTGTAATTTAATCCCTTTGTCTCAATATCTCATCAAGCAGGTTTCATGGAAGTGTTATAAACCTATATGCTTGATTTGTCGTTCTTTCACTACATGAAATAAACTCGTCGTTTACACCATGGCCATGGAATTTAATGCGACAGTTCTATTTCAATCAAAGGGCTGAGATATCAACTTCCATAAATGGAAGGGACAAATCCTTCATCGACTTATCCATTAAAAACATGTCACTTGTGACGCACCCAATATACCCTACTTTCCGCCAACTGTCTGCGTGACGGTTTTCATCAGTAAATCTAAGTGCGCGAGTCATGATATGAGTTAATGATAATATTCCAGTCTAAGGACCATTACACACGCTCGCAGACAGCAATATCTGATGACACCAATACATGCAGAATTACTACTGGCGGGTTTGTTCTCATAATCTCCCATCTTGGAGAGTACCAAGTGAGAACTCCATGAGAGAGAGTCTCGTCTTCTTATGAGTACTCACACATGATGGTCTGTATACTATGTGTCCTATAATAGTATGTCATCCAACCGCAGAACTTTATTTAAGAATATTGTTATAGCATTTCAAGGTTCTCATCATAGCGTGGATCTTCTATGACCTTATTAATGCAACAAATATTCCAGGACATTATTATATTATAGTCATACAGAACAATGAACAATATATAATAAGTGAACATTCATGTAATCAAAGTACAAAACATTTGGTTCTGAGGACACCAACCCTTACAATCAATGCATGGGAGAGGATATTTTTTCTTGATAGTGATGTTGTTAAGTTCTCGATAATCAATACAGAGTCTCATTGATCCATATTTCTTCTTAACAAATAGAATAGGTGCTCCCCAAGGTGACGCACTAGGTCGTATGAATCCTTTATCAAGATTCTCTTGGAGTTTCTTCTTCAATTCCTACAACTCAATTGGGTCCATTCTATAAGGTGTCTTTGAAATGGGCATAGCACCTAGTATGAGTTCTATTGAAAACTCAACTTCACGATTTGGTGAAATACCTTGAAATTCTTCCGAAAAGACATCATCAAACTCCCGTACAATGGGTGTATTCTTAATCGTGAGTTTCTCTCTAACCATTTGAGATAAATAGCCTTCATTTATTGGAATCAAGACCCATAAGATGGAAGAAATTTCCATTGGAAGGTTATATTCATCCTTGCATCGATAGATGATAGTAGATTGATCGGGAATATTAAATGTGATTTCCCTTCTTTGGAAATTGATATGAGCTCCGTATAAAGAAAGTAAATCCATGCTAATAATAACATCAAATTCCACTATTGGAAGGATCACAATATTTGCAGGAATCATTTTCCCACAAATTTCAATCACAGAAGAATTATAAACTTTTGATGCAATCATTATGCCATTAGGATTTGTCACAGCTAACTCAACATCTAATTGTTGAGGTAATACGACAATACCCTTAGAAAATTCTTCAGAAATAAAAAGAGTGGGTGGATCTAGAATCAAATAAAACATTTTCTAATTTAGAGTGGATGGTAAGTGTACCTTTCACCACTTCGTTATCATACTCCACATCGCCGATAGAAATTGCATGTGACTTTCCCTTGTCATTGGCCTTAAGAGTTTGTTGACATAGATCATCATCAACAAACCTTGGATTTGGGAATTGATTGGCATAATTCCCCATCTCCTTGCACTTGAAACATTGAAGTGTAGGAGGTGCATTCTGTGTATCCATTTCTTTGTTCGAATCATTAGACATCTTCTTCCCATTATTTCAACATTCAACTTCCTGATGACCTTCTTTTCCACACTTAAAACATTTTCTTTCCCTTTAAGACAATTCCCCCAATGTTTCTTTACATAATTTGAGCATAAAGGAAAACTCATCTTCTTTTCAGTGTGGTCTTTAGATTTTCCTTTGAATTCCATTTTCCTCTTCTTATCAAACCCATATTACTGATGGGTTACTTCAATCTCCATATCAACCTTGAGGTCACATCGAACAATTTCCTTGTAGCTATTGAAGTCCCTTATGGCTAATGCCCTTCGAAGACTTGGTTTTAAGCCACTAAATAATCGATCGATTTTACTCTCGAGTTGGGTAATAATTCCAGAAGAATACCTTGCAAGTATTGTAAAAAAAAATTCATAGGTACTAACAGATTCATCATCCTTTTGCTTCAGTTCAAGAAACTCCTTATCCATCTTTGTTCGAAGAATACGACGGAATTACTTATTGAAAAATAAGTTCTTGAACTCGTCCAATTCCATGGACTCAATTTCGTCTCTTGGCCTTGTGTTCTTGATAAGATTCCACCATTGATCAGCGTCACCTTCCAAACGACATACTTCTAAGATTACTTTATCATGTTCAGAACATTGAACAACTAAAAATATATTTTTAGTGGTACTGATCCACTGTTCCGCCACTAATGGATCAATAGACCCGCTGAATGAGGGTGGACGCTGCCTCATGAAGGATTAAACAGAATTTTGCTCCTTCATTTTCTTGTTTGAAAGTCTTTCATGATTCATAGCTTGAGAAAGTTGTGTGATCATGGCTATAAGAATTTTCATTCTATCTCCCATAACGTTTGGTTGCTTAGGGGGACAATCATTGCATTGCCCGTCGTATTCCACATTAACACGGTTCCTTCGGGTTCCAACCATTGACTAAAACCAAGAATAATAGTGTGAGCAACACTAATTATAATAGGAAAACCACATAATCAAGAATAAAATTTCACACTTAAGGTCTTACCATAGGTTGTTCATGGACATTTCTAAAACACAAATATTGTGTTCTATTCTTAGACTTATCCTTAGGGTTCTTACTAAGGCTTTCACATCCTAGTTTCTAAAGGTTGACTATACCTTTCCTCTGATACTAACTATAATGACCCACACTTTACATACATTGTTATTAATTTAAAATTGAAGCACACTTATTAAAACATATATCAAACCCCTGAAAGGACCGTATAGGTATAGTGTCTTTAGAAACTGGGAAACATAAACAACAGGTTCATAAATCATCTACAGTGTCTCCCTTTTATTTTATCATATCTAGAGTCCCTTTTGGAAAATCTTACTTAATATCCTTCTTCCTGACCTGGGGAAAAGAAAACATACAAAAGGCTGAGCTCAAATTCTTAGTAAGGGTAAACAGTAGAAATATCAATCACATCATATTCATAAGAACATATCATTTTGGAAATCTTAACCTGCAAAAGATATCATAATTTCATAACATGGGATAAATCATAGTAGTGAAATGTAATCCTAATAATCATAACTTAAAACATGAAACTTTGTGGCATACACAGATAATCATAGAAAATCATTTCATTTTAGTCAAGGCTCATTGCCAAGACCATCATAGCGGACAAAGTCCATTACTGAACCAAGTTCACTCCTCATTCTAGCCCTGTATCACTGAACCAGATTAACTTGTTGTTCCAACCATGTCTATCCCAAGAGATATAAATCTTTACCCAATGCATTGGAGGGAGATATAGGTCTCACCCATCTCATAATGAAACCATTCTTATGTGTTCCACAAAATCATAAATCATACAATATAGCATAACCCATGTAATAAAAATGGGATTCTTAAACATCATGTCATCATAACATAATCCATAAAAGGACATCTTAAAAATAATTCCATCATAACATAATCAAATCAATGTAAAAATAGGGATATAAACATAACCCTATATTATCTTAGATGGAAAATAATTTTGACAAAACACTTGAACTCCATTCATGAGGAAAATAACCTTTCTACTTCAAAAACATTTTTCCTTTCTTAACATGTCATAAAATTTTAAACTAAAAGAAGTTGATTAAAAATAAACTTGAAAACATTTAAAGGAAGCATCATGGAAATAATGTTCTATGAAATCATAAAAATCCATTCATGCCGTATAAGTTAAAAAAACATTCTTCTTGTACTTTGGCCGGAAAAGTCAAAAAGTACCTCGTACTAAAAACGACAAACGATTCCTTTCATATCTTTTACTAAAAACTCAACAATGGGTAGAATTGGATTTAAACAATTGTAGGAGGATAGAAATAATATTACATATTGAGAAAACATGGATGTGGATGATAAAATACACCCCAGTAAATACCAAAGTATAAACAATCTCGAATAAAAATGAGATTGTGAGATTTTCCCTTACCATAGGTCTGATATGCTTTGTACATGTCCAAAACTCATGTATAATGATTTAAATAATGTCATTGACTTATTCTGGAATCATACTCATTGTTATGATATCATATATGGTCATATTATTAGCTTCTTATTAGTAATATTTCATTGTTACTTGTTATTCGGGTGTTTATTGCTTTATGTTCTTATGCGTGTTTTGTCGAATAAATTCTTATTCTTCTTTTTAGGTTATAGATACCTCATTTACAGAATGGTATTAGTGTAATATATATCATATTTAATCATTCAATTCATTTAAATAATCATTATTCAATGAAGATCATGTAGAATGAGTCGCATCACATCGTGGAGACGGTAGGTCGTACGTACGCACGAGCGATGATATCGTTACCATGATCGTGGAATTGTATTGAAGTGTATGTATATTATTTCAGAATAAATATAATTTTACAATAATCATAAATAGTTATTCTTTACACCATTATACCCATCCAAGTAAGGTGGTGGTGGAAAACAGCTTACACCACGGTGTGGAGACGGTATTCCATACGTACGCACGCGCGGTGATTTCATTTTCCGTAGGATGGATACAAGGTGAAATAGGGTTTTTTCATATTTATAATAACATATAAATATATGAGTGATACTGATGTTATTTCTTCATATCTAAACAACTAAAGAAGAAGAAGTAGAAGAAGAAATAAATTTGAAAGAATCGGTAACGGATATTACCTCTTCTTCGACACACCTCTTTGAAACCTCCTCTTAGGGCACTAAGATTGGTCTTTGAAGAAGACCAGGACCTATAGGATGTTTCTAGGGAAGTGGAAAAGAGAAATTGGCTGGGTTTGGCCGATATTTAAGGCTCAAAGTGGTGTGAGGAGGAGAGGGAGGAGGTGCCCTTTTATAAGGGAGGAGAGGGGCACCTTTGGAATTATAAGAAATATTAATTTATAATAAATTCAAAACCCACTTAGAAACCTCCAAAAATGACTCATATACGAATCTTAGATGCGATAGGGTTGTAATCTCATCAACCAATAAAATTTAGAAAAGTTGGGAATTTATTTTAAACATTATCAACATGATTTATCCTTATATAATCTATTTAATTTTATTTGTGGTAATAATATTCTAAATTTAAAATCATTATAAATAATTACTTATATTTTGTGAATTTCAAATAATTGTATACTTTATTAAATTTTCGACCATATAATTTTTAATTTTTAATTTTAAATATTTTTTTGATTTTTAAACGATTTTATAATATGTAATGTTTATAAAATAACGATAGTGTCAATTTTGACACTATTCATTTATTTGAATTTAAATAAAATATACACAGAAGATATGTTCGAACTAAAAGATTTAATATATCCATAACATGTCATATATATCTAGAAAATTATTGGACCATAGTAAATAGTTCATATAATATTTATTTTAATACTTTTAAAATCATTTATTTGATAATTCAATCAATAAAATAATTTCAACTTCACTATTGTGTCATAATTAATGATAATTATTTAATTCCTAAAAATTATGAATAAATTCACATGATGTAGATAATTTTATTAGATTTCTGGAGACTATTAATTTTCTCCGTTTCATGAAGTTTATCACTAAATTAAAATTATTATACTTATAAGATTTAAGAGAGTGACACGTTGTCACTTTCTTTGGTTTTAATAATAATTAAATTATTTTAATGGTCAAAAGTCCATAAAATGAATTTATTCCAACCCTTAGGTGATAAGGGTCTACTTTTAGTCATCCAATAGAATTTTGGCAGGTGTTAGGGTAATTTTATAATCTTATTTTTACCCTTAATTACCCAATTTACCTTTAACTACAGTAAATAAAAATTACCGTAGTTACTATTCATAACATCAAAAAAAATAAAAGTAACCTATTAACATAATTTGGACCCCCTGATTCTAAATATGAAATCCATTTTTCAAAATTCAAAACACATAATTTTTAGTAATTAATTTAAAATTAATCCCATTGTTAAGAAAATGGGTTTTAAAAGTTAAAACATTGCCAAAGATTGAAATGTTTTTACCGATGAATTCAATGTAAAATTAATGCTAATGAAATAAATTATATTAAATGGTAAAAATATATTCTATTTATACTTTAAAATCATTAAATATTATAATATAACCATATAAATTATTGCGATGAAAAAAGTTGTTTTTAATTAAAATATAGCGTGTTTTTACTATTCGTCAAAATATGAAAGTTACCAGAATAATATGAAAATTTTATCCAAAGTAAATTTTTATATCCTGATTTCAAAGAAGAATTTTATTTTTTCAAATTGAACTTATAAACTTGTCAAAAACTATATTTAAAGTTGGTGTGCCATCAAAAGGCGGAAAAACTGCATTTTTTGAAAAATACTTATTTTACCTGAAAATTTTATTTTGTTCTCATACCATGTTCTAAAAAATATGTAAGATGAATAATAATGTTATAAAATTCAAAATTCAGTTAATACTACTCATAATGGCTAATTTATAATATTATAATAATATATTTTTATTTAGTGAAACTCAGTATTGCGTACTACACACGCTATCGAGGAAGGTCGTGATTGCGTGTAACGCAAGCCAAGATACTGTTGTGTGCAATGAAAAATTCCTTTGATGTTGCATATAACATAATATAAAAAAATATATACTTCTCATAAAATATATGGGCATTACATTGTTTATACTAACTCACATTAAACCCTTGAGGTTAGAGAAAGAGGTTAAATTACTCATTCCAGTATGGTTTTTATGATTTAAATAAATTTTATAATTTCATACTAGATGTTATTATTGATTCTATGACCATTTTAATTTATTGGTTATGTGATGATGATGTTTATTATTATTCCAAGTTTGGGGTGGGTTGATTATTTTTATGCCTTGTAGAACATCTTCTTTACATGATCCATGTTTGAAATTTTTTTTGGAAAACCATGTTTTTTAAGGAAAACCATAGGGATTTATAAAGGTTTTTTAAAAGTGAAATAAGTTAAAAGTTGTTTAGTTTTGAAAAATGTTTTCAAACTAATTTATTGGTCTTCTGTGGGTAAAATCCTTAAATATATTCATGGTGGTATACTACTGGGTTATGTTCCTCACACCCTACATATTCCTTTGGTAATATATAGACTTTTCTTTGTTGGATTAAGTTAAAGGAAAGGGCGCCATGTTTCTGGGTGGATCTTCTTGATTACTAGTATCCAATGTTTAGTGGAGGAGACATTGTCTTGAAGGGATTGGCTCATGTGAAGTAATTTTTTATATTATATATCTATTTGTATGTTTTCAAAGGAATTTTTTGGTCATGTTCCCCTTTATTTTGATTTTTGGGTTTGGGAATTGAGAGACCATGTATATATCCACTTATGGAATTTTTTTTATATGATGTACAAAATTTTTCATGGTATCTGGTAAGTTTTTCTTCTATATTCTAAAATTTTAATTTTATGGTGTTGAATCTGATGATATCAGTGTGGTCATCCTATTTCATGGATGGGTAATACCAGTTTATGAGTGGTGAAACCAATCCCAAGAGATAGTTGGTTATGTCCGGTTCTTGTCTCCATCCCATGGAAATTGGGAAAGTAATTTTATCTGTGTGGTGGGAAGGCTTGATTGATGGGTCATGTCAACCCGGGTCAGTTCATTACACCTAACACAAAATACTTTTTGTGTATTATCATGATATTCTAAGAATAATATAGTATCAAAGAGGTTGGTGGGTGTATTTTTGGACTTTCAAAAATTCAAAGTTAAAAAATAAATGATTATACCAATATGAAGTGATCTCCGCTTAATATACTAAATATTTTAGGATATATGATGGTAAAAATGTAATTTGTTGCATTTAGTTACCATTAGAATGTTAATATAACTATTACCTAAAGGATTACCCCACTCAAAAATAAAAAGTGGATATCAAATGATATCCTAAAATAGTTTTAGGGTATGATGGTAAGAAAAATGTAAAGTGTTATATTTAGTTACCATAACATAGTGAATGTCACTTTATCCTAAAGGAGTTTATGATTTGGTGGTAAGTAATAATGTAAATAGTTACATTATTTACCAAAATATTTCACGGGAATAGTTTGAAAAAAAAGGGTTTTAAGGATAATGATGTTAGAATTATAAAGATTTCTAGGTATACAATAGAGGTTGACATCCTGACATTTGATATTTTGAAGTTAATGTTTTAATATATTCAAGGGGTTGAACGTTAGGAATATGATTTCTAAATAACACCATTTTTCAAATTTTCTTTCTTAAAATATGATACTCACTTAAGATTTTAGTGTGATTTTTTTTATCAAATGTCTATATAGATATGTGATACAAATTACATAGATATGAAACGTGTTAAAAAACACTAAAAAGTGAATCAAACATAAAAGCAGATTTAGCAGTCCATCATATATGATATGATATACATGTTCTTATATAGAGATTAATTTAGGCTAATTAAAGGAGTTTTCTGGATATAAAATACATCAAATAAAATAAAATCTCCACTTTATAAGTCTTTCACATTTTTGGAATATATGTATATATTAATATGAATTTCATGAAGTGTATTGATAATTGAACTCTCAAAGTAAAACTTTGACTTATCTCTAACTGATGTTCATGATGGAGTTTTATAGGTTATGAAAAAATATTATGGTTGGTATGAGTAGGATTCTTTTATGATATATAGAATACGATCATGAGGCACAAAAATTGTTTTTGAGAAATGAGTGATCGACTAAGTATACCACATGGAGTGTCATACACTATGTATCTGGTATACTAGATGTGCAAGGATCGTATAGAGTCCTCATTACCTAAGGTTGTAAAAATACCTATTATGTGAATAGTCATATTTTTATACCATTATTATTCAAGACACTGAGGCTTAGCTAATCAGGGGGTGGTTGGGTTTGTTGTTGATCATGTCATCAGTTGGAGCTCAACAAATATGGGATTTTCTCTCATATAATGAGTATAACATCTAGTCCCTCAATTTAAATATATTTTATAATGTGTTTTCATTCCTATATAAAAAATATGATATTCTTATTTATTCTGTTGATTGTAATATGATGTGCTCATACATACAAATGAATTCCATGATGTGTATTCATTGACTTTTTTAGTCTATAATTGGATAGTAAATAATTTATGAGTTAGCTATATGGTATTTTCATACTCTACATCCCATGATCACTCAATGTTTTGGATAAAGGTAATGTATAATAATGTTTTCTAGTATGAGATGTAGCCAGTAGAAATAGGAATAGAGATACATGTGTTTGGTGGAGATCAAACTGGATCCATTTGTATCTTGAGTAGCATTAACACTTTGCTAGAGGCTTATCATTTCTTACATTTATGGATCTTGTGATTCATTTTTTTATTAACAATATAAAGGCTAGTGGGGTCACTATTTGGGTAATGACCCAGAATTTTATCAATAGAATTTACCTTCCTATAATTATGGAATGTAGTATAAAGAACATACACCACATAGATAAACCAAAAAAACATAATTCTCATTAATAAATAATGATACATTAGTGAGTAACTAAACCGATAATAATTCCAAATATTATAGTGGCATAAAAAATAAAAAATAAGATAGGTAGTATATGAAAATGTGGATATGCTCGATCCACTAGAATGACCGCACTCATGAAAAAATCTATATAAATAAAATATAATTTCAATAAAATATAATATAATTTTAATATGAATCTATATATATATACATGGGAGAAAATAGAGGAGAATGAATAATAAATGGAATTAGAGGCATTTATAGAAATTCAGGAACCCATATGACCGTTTCAAATCTAACCGTTGGAATAGTAATTTGACCATTATAATAGTAAATTCACTTATGGAAGTGTAAAATAATATTTAGGTATCTTATAAAATGATGATGTGATATATTTAAACCATGGTACTACAAAATAAATGTTTTTAAAAAATGATAGATTGAGTATTTGTATTTTTATAATAACACTTTTATAATAAATATAATGATTTAAAATAAAGTATATTTAAATAAAATTCATTTATAAATTAATATTAAGTTTTATTATAATGGTTAAATAATTTTATGAGACCATAATTAATTTTTCAAAGTGTTATAAAATTAAATATAATATTAAAATCAAGATTTTTGGAATAAATGGGGATTTTATTTAAAAATAAAACTTCTCATATTCAGAAAATTAATTTCATAAAATAAATCCATTTTTAAAATCTATATATTGAAAAATTTTGGAGTGTTTTTTTTTATATTTCTAAAATATTTGAATTTTTTGTGAATAATGAAATACAGTAATTTATGATATTTAACATTATAAACCAAATACATACATTTTTGAGTCATAGATGATGTAAGAACCCATTAAATTGAACTCACATGAGAAATTTACTATATATGGATATAATAATCAATACTATTTATTGTATTGAGCCAAAATTATAAACTAATCAATATAATATTCAAAAACACCCCTCTCCTCCCCTTATAAATATCACCCCTTCTCCTCACACCATATAATCATTGAATATTTAGAAATATTGGAAAAAAATCTCCTAATAACTCTTCCCCACATCCAAGTGCTTTTGGTCTCACCAAAATATTAATTCCAATTTCCTTAAGGCATCCTTAAAGGAGGTGATATTCAAGTGGTAACATTCTCAAACTACCTATTTTAATTTCTTTTCTTCTTCTACCTTCCCATAAACTCATTTTTAGAAAATATCATAACAATTATAGTATCATGTATATAATTTAATTTTATATTACTAACATAATAAATTATATCAACCCCTTTTCTCATCTCCTCTTATTTAAAAAAATGAAATTGTTGTCCATATTATGTCAGTTAACTCCCTTCATGGACGATGAGTTTTTATTTTACACTAATGCATTCATGGAAAGTTTAAATTAAATTATAACTGTTTAAAATGAGATAATTATGTATATTATATGTGTTTTCACATTCTGTAAATTTTATATATACATAACATTAAATAAAATGAAACTAGTTTGAGATGGTTGGAAAAACATTCAAAATAAACTAAACATTTATCATTAACATTTTATTAATTGGATCATCAACATGTAAGAAAAAAATGAAATGTGGGACCATTTAAAATTATTTATATTCATTAATACCATTTAATTTCACTTTTATATATTAACTCCCATTTGATAAGAACTTATATAAGAATACATAAGTGATCTGACCTTGAAACCATGAAACGAACACTCTTGGAACAACGAAAGTGAACTGTATAACTCGTCAAAATGGCCAAAAATTAACTTAATAAAATTATAATAAATAAAATATTGATTTAAAATGTTATTAATTAAGTATTAATTAATCTAATTTGATTATATAGAGTACTAATTTTAATTTTATAGCGCATTCATACATAAGGTAAGGGATCTCTCTGAACCTCCAAATTTTATTTGGGTTGCGCTTTATCACTCATTAACTCAATTTATCTCTTCATTTTTCTTATATACTTATTATACATACTGTATATATATATCCCTCATATATAAACCATGTTTATCTAATCTTTCCTTGATTGGTAAACACATGTTTAAAAGGGTTCCCTTCTCAATTCCACTCAATAAGAAAACCCAATTAAATGGAACTTCTCTATTTCTTACCCATTTTCAAGTAAACTATATAAAATGTTTTAAGCCATCCATATTTTCCAAAATCACTAATTTTATCATAAAAAAACCATTTTAGTTCATTTTTGGTTTGTTTAAATAATTATTCCTTTATCCTCTTTAAAAATCTTTATTATTTTCTCTAAAACCACTCTTAAGTGACACATTTCTAAAGTCACCTAACCACTATTTTTCATATTTTCAATTCAGTTGGACATCCTTATCCATGATATATGATTATTTTAACTTTATTAATGTACATGAATGATTTAAGCCCATATTTCATCAATACCATTGTGATACGTACTTTGGTTATTCCTTACAACATGATTATGAAACCCATTTCTTTCCATGGGTAATCCTCATGTTTATTCCTTCAATTTGATTTAATTATGTGGAACACATATTCATGTACATGTTATGATAGGTATTCCCAAATATCTCTTAAATTAATTGGGAATTTTTTTCCATGGGAAGTAATTTATGGGATTATGGAGTAAACCTAATCCATTATGGTACTCTATCCACCATGTGACATCATCTTGGAAGTTATCCATGAATAATGTTTATGTCATGTCATATATTTCAACCAAATTAATATATTACCATTATCTTATGATTTCATGTTATATATTTTATTCCTCCATATGTTTATTCATGATATATTCCTTCTATTTTATCATTTTAGGCCTTATGAATCATATGTTACACTTCATTTCCATGTTTATTCCCTTAATGGGATTTTTATCTCACCCCTTTTGTCTATGTATTCCCCAAGTTATCCGATGAAATTATAGGATCTCAATGGGAGTTATGAGATCATTATGGATATTAATATAAAGATTTTTTATTCTAGTTTTATGTTGTCTAACAGTGTACCTAGTCTTCCAAAGACACTAGGATTTTTATCCTTAGTTTGTATTTAATGGATATTTATTCTACAAATAATGTAATAATATGTGTATAAGGCTTAGGTTTCTATTGTTAGTATCAGAAGATGGTCTTTTTATTTTGGGGTATAAAGACTAGAAAACCTTATTTATAACTCTAGGTATAATTATAAGGACATATCTAAGTATATAAAAATTTTTATGTCTAACCTATATTGAAACTTAGGGAATACTAAGTTAGGATATATGTTTCATTTATAATTTATTCGTTCTAAGTTCATGGTTTCTTTTTATATTCTCATTAGATAAGTATTAAAACCCCCAATTTTTATTTTCCCTTTTTTTAGTTAATGGTGGGATATAGGAGAACCCATGCCAACAACCAATGTGATAGGAAATGTGAATATTTCCCTAATTACATGCCTAACATGATGGGAGATAGATCTTAGAAATTTAGGACATAACTAAGATAAACTAGAACAAGTTATAAATAATAACTTGAAACACGTGGAATTCTCTCCTTCTCTTAATAAAGAGAATGTTTCATTTGAACCCTTTATGTGAAAAAGACCTCCTATCTTTAGTGGATCCTCATATCCCTTCATCTTGGAACAATGTATTAACTCCATTGATAAGATATTTTATATCCTCTGATGCTTAAAAGAAGATAAATTCATGTTGGTGGTATATTATTTTGATAGGGAAGATATTCAGTGGTGGAAACTGATCAATAACACAAATTCCAAAGAATAAATTGATTCCATGGATTGGGAAGGATTTGAGAAAATATTTTTCAATATATATTTTCCCCAAACTCCCTATCTTAAAATAGAGAGGGAGTTACTCAGACTAAAGAAAAGGAAATATAAGTCTATTGGGGCATACTATGTAAACTTTAAAAGTCTTGAATAATACACCTTTGGGTTTGTAGTTAACATTGAAATAAAGTTTTGTCTCTTCTTTAGTGGATTAAATTCGAGTATATCAAAAAAATACTTAGTGATTCAAGACTTTGATGGTTATGTGGATACTTTATATTGTTCCCTTAAGGTCAAGATAGATATTGGTGACTCTTATTGGTTTCATGGGACCAAAGATAAAATTATAAAAATGGATTTTAATTTAGGAGTACCAATGGATAAATATTATGGATGAAAGAAAATTCAATACCCTGTGTGTTAAAAATACGGGAAGAAACATCCCAAAAACTATCTCAAGGGAACTGAGAGGTGTTTCAAATATGAAAAAGAGGGGCATAATTATAATAATTTTATAAGGGATATTAAGAATTCCACTAATTCAAAAGAAGGAAACAAGGTTCATGTCAACCCTCATCCCACAGAGTAGGGTTTCAACTATAATAAAAAATCTACATTATGCGAGATAGTTCCATAATCTAAGGGTTTTTAGAGACAAACAATGATAACCTCCATGGTAGAAAGGAATGGAATATTTTATCACCACTACTAATATGGATCACTATAATTATGTGGTGACATTTATACTAGATATTCATTCAAGAATAAAAAATTTACTATTTAATGTGGATTCTATAATTTCTTTAATATCTTGTGATTTTAGTGGAACTATTCAAACACCACCTCAAAATATAGGGGTTAAGCTAACTATGAGAATAGAAAACTTATAAATTACTGCATCTCAAGTATATAACTCCTCCCAGGTCAATGTTTTTGGACTAAAACTCCCAATGAATCTCTTATTACTTACATTAGTGGGTTTTTATGTTATATTAGATCATGTATTGGCTATCTTTATATAAATCAAACATCAAAAATCAGGAGAGAGAGATCACTCTTCACATCATGAGTCATCCTATGATTCTATAAAAATGTAAGGATTAGGATGAATATACTTTGGAATCTTCTTCTAAATAATGTAAATTATTTCCTTATAAGAAAACATATCTAACTAAAATGATTGATAAAAAAGAGAGGATCATTCTTGAAGACATGTCCATTGTGGGGGAATAAAATGATATGTCCCCCGAATAATTGTTTTGTATTCCTCATGAATGAGAGGTTAATTTCTCAATTGAACTTATACTAAGATATATAGTCATATCAAAGACTCCTTATAGGATGGACACTATTGTGTTGGAAGAATTAAAGAAGAAGTTACAAGAGAATTTGGACAACAGTTTTATACACACAATTGATTCATTGTGGGGTGCATCGGTCCTCTTAATCAAGAAAAAGTATGGATCAATACACATTTTTATTGTTTATCATGACCTCAAAAAAATCATAATAAATAATAATTATCCCCATCCATGGAGATATGACTTGTTCGGTTAACTACATGAGGTCGTGTATTTCTCTAAGTGGAACTCCATTCAAGATATCAGCAATTAAAGTTAAAGAAGGAAGATATTCCCAATAATCCTTTAAAATAAGCTATGGAGACTATGATTTCATAGTGATTCCCTTAGGACACACTAATTTTGATTCCCACTGGGTCACAGGTACGCCTTGGTTGAGCCTTGGTTTTTTCCTTTTTAGGTATAGGAAGTTTTGAGGAATTAGAGGCTAAAAAAAGGAAATTAGGGAAAATGGAAAGAAACCTAGTTAAGGATCATGGTTAGCCTAATTTTGTGGTAATAATGTGGCACGCCTTTGTGAGGTTCTAGTGGAATTGTTTACGACTTGCACATAGTTAGACAAACCGTGCAATATGCCCATGGAACCGTGTAGGGTATGGTGTTTATCCAGTGGTGTAACACAGTAAAGGTGCACAATTATTTTAAATATTTGGACTCATCACAAACTATGAGACCCCCCAAATATAATGGATAGTAGGGGAACATGTTTATGGTACATGATTATTTTCACCATAAGGCATCCTCTTAGAAATCGTGTGACCCTCCTCTGAGCTATTAAAAATGGTATTTTACCCTTTTTTTTCTTGGTCATTTTTAAGCCTAATCAACCACTAGTCTCATATTAGATCATAATTATACATTCCCAATGATTTTTAGGTCTCTAAAATTGGATTCTAGGTGGAATTATTTTGTTATTGATGGGTCTCATCAAGGTATGTTGTGTTTTTTATCCAGTTTTTCCTCTTCTTGGAAGATCCTCACTAGATCTATTCTCCTAACATCTCATGGAACCTATAGGTGATGTATATTCCATATATAAGGTGTTTTACAGACGTTTTATGTTTTTTATTCTAGATATGTAACTGTGAGAACCCGATCTATCCTTCCCTGGTCTCTGTTTTCGAGGGTGGTTTTTGATACCTTCATTGTGAGGTATGTGTTTCTATAAAATTGGTTAATTTTATTAATAGATTATTGTTCTTGATAAATTACTTTTGTTTGTTCACTAAATTGAATTTATTTTTGGTTTCAATGGATTTATTTGAAACATAAATGTTTTTAAATGGGTCTTTCTTTAAAAATAGTTTTTTTCACACTAAGTGTTTGATTAAATGATTTAATGGTGATTTTGGATTATAAATGGGTTTTCAAACACCAAATATTATTGGAATGGCTGTGGAAATGTTTCGGAAATATTGATCATGTTTTTGAATTTGTTTTTGAAATTGGAACATTGATAACCTTTGATGTGTCAGGAAAGGGACATAGGTGACCCTAGTGTGTGTGGAGCCACTACGGGTTTCTTTCAAGATATCGATGGATTGTTGTAGGAATCGATGTTTTTTTGGTACTAAGATTATGCATGGTTTAGGATATATTACATATATTAATTATTACTATAGGATAGGGACCAATACAGAGTGATTTTTCATTTATGGTTATTTATTTCATGATGGATTTTTTCATGGATTTTTTATCACATGTTTTCACATGAGGTTGTATCATATTGTTTCACATGATGGATTATGTCATGGATGTGGGTTTACTTTCTTACCTTATTAGTGTGGATATTCTTACCTATTTTATCACTTCTACTATTCATATTATTAATTTATGAATATGAAAGGATTTTATGAAGAACCTATGGAAAATGATCTACAAGTGAGTTTGAATTTATGAAATATTCTTTGTAAAATGGTCTTTGTTTTAAAATTGGGAATTGTCACATTCTTGATATTAGACCTTGTATAGACTCTATGGTGATATCCTAATGGTATTTGTTCTCACAACCTAGTTTTTTCTTTAGGTGGTTGTAGATGTTTTATTGAAGGATTTAGGGAATACGGAGGACATATTGTAGAATTTTGGATTCTCTTGTTGTTTATGTCTTTGATGCGGGGTGGTTTAGAGGTGATAGTTGGTCGCATGGATACTTTTTTGTCTTTTTTATTCATAATTTTTTGGTTTAGCCTATTTGGATTGGTTTTTATAGATATGGTTATGTATTTTTCATCCATTTTGTACTCTGGTAATATGTCTTGTTTTGGTTATATTCGGGACTTATTTCCTTTATCTTTTTTATACCTTATCATGATGGGCCAGCTTGGGTGGCTTGTATAGTTGTCTCAAGTTGGTATGTTGAAATTTTTTATTATAGTGATGCTTGGCCTAAAGTGTGTTAACACTAATTTATTTTGGTTCTATGTCTTGGTTATATAGGAGTTAGTACAATCATAATTCAGTTAGTAAGTGTATGAGGGTTCCTGGATAGCTTATTTCCATATCTGAACTCAAGTTACCATGGTTTTTCAGAAACTTTTTACCAAGTTTTAGACTTGAATTTTGATTCCATTTGAATGAAATATAGAGGAGGTATATTTAAATGGACTAGTTCCTTCTTAAAACATTTCTTTTAATTCATGGAATTCATAATTTCTTTAAATTATTGATGTTTTGAAGTATGCATGTGAATCCTTTAATTTGTTCCTAATATTTCCGAATGTTATATAAATGTTATTAGTCATTATATTATGTTTAAAATAAAATACCTCTACTAATATCTCTTCCAAATCCAATAGAGGAAGCTATTAGATATGATCTACAGGTCAATCCTCATGTAGAACCTTCTTTGGTTGAATCTATAATATTTAAAATTTATATTCTTCATCAATTGGGTGTCGGGAACATGAGACATGTGATGGATCATTGATTTGAATTAACTAAGCAACATCCACCCATTTTGTGGTGAAAATAGATCCCAACAATCTATGGAGTTTCTAGAGAGTATTGAGCGGATATTTAACTTCTTGAAGACTTTTGAGGGCTCTAAGGTGGGTTTTTTCATGTACATGCTCCAGGGACTGAGAAGGCAATTTTGGGACTCTATTGTCCAAGCTATGTTACATGAGTATATTACCGAGACTAATTTCAAGAAACCCTTTAATTAGTAGTTTTACACTGAGATTTTATGAGCAGTGAATATCTAGTAGTTTCTGACCTTGGAGCAAGGAGAGTGTACCATTCTGAAGTATTCCACCTATATTGCTGAGTTGTCACATCTGGAAATAGAACATGTTACTATTGAGTACCAAAAGGATCTAAGATTTTATTTAAGACTAAGGTTTTATATTCAGTGTATTTTGATTCTCATTTGCCTTTTAATCTTCATGGAGGTGGTCAAAAAAGCAGCTTTGGCTGAGGAAAACATAACTGGGAAGAGAGGTTTGGGAGGAAACAACTATAAAATGAATTATTTGATATGGCTCATTTTCAATGGTATCCCATAAAACATAGTCATTTTCAATGGGACCCCATCACAAATGACCCATTGTAGAAAATGAAATCACAAATAATCTTTTCCGGTATATAAAAAAAGTCTTTTGGTAAGGGAATAATCACCCGTCGGAAATACATATTTGCAATGGGTGAATCTTTCTATCGCAAAAATCTAAAAAAATAATAAAAATAATAATAAATAAAATCATAAAATCATAAAATAATAATAAAATAATAAAATAAAAAATATTTTCAAAAATATAAAAACACACTATATAGAACTATGAATATATGAATCAATAAAAACATTACAAGAAATATGTACATTCAAATGTTTATCAAAATAATGTGCCAAAAATCATAAATCATTGTTGGGTTGGGTCATCTGGAAGAGCTGGTGGAGAGAACATCATCCCTAAACCATGATTTAGACATCGCATGTACTCCATCATCTATTCATGTTGCTGCTTCTACCATCAATGCATATCCTCTTGTTGTTGTTGCTACTATTGACAGAGCTCTTCCTACTACCTACGCATAGTCTCTATAAGCTCACCCTAAGCTCACAACTACTCTTCATACAATGCAATAAATGATGATGACTCTCCATGAGCTCCCCCTGAGTTGGACAACAATATCACAATGGTACATTAATAACTCCCAGACCTTAATCGAGATATGATACCAACAAATCAGAATTTTTTAGAGGAATACTAAGTCACTTGTATCTATGTTGCATCATCAAATCTTGTTGCATTAGTGCTCTAATTATCAATCTCAACTTGACTCTCATCATGTGTCTAAGAAATCACAGCCTCGTATGACTCCTTCAATTTCAATTTCAATTAAAATAGTTAAAATATTATTTGTAGTTAATTTTAAAACTCAAAAAAAAATATTGATGACAATATGACACTAGAGACCACCTATAATCTCTCAAGTGATAGGATCATTTTACATCCTCTTATAAATGTCAAACTCCATAAAATTGGGATGTTTGAATACCTATATGAGTATAAAATAAACAGTTCACATTTAAATTTAAATAAATCATTAAAAAATACTTATAATATGTCATCAATGCATACTGAAAGTATAATTAATATATCGATGTGTCACCACTTGCATCCCCTAGTTTTGTTGACCTAATGATGATCTCCTCAAAAAACCAACTGTCATCTAGTATGAATATAATTCATCTTGAACCTTAGATGAGATATAATTTGATTTGTGGGAATAGCAATACTGATCAAAATATGTGAATCCCACTTTCTGCATGGATTCCCTCCTTAGATTATGTAAAAAACTGATAGCAATGCTCATGTATATAGACATTCATGCCTCCCAAATAGAGGCATGTATTCTATCATTGACGGGATACATTAAACCCTACAAATAATTAATAATATCAATTTACTAATTAAATAAATTTAAAAATAAATATTATTTATTTATGTACCATCCAATTATCAAACATGCAGTGTTGAACATCAATGGAAATCTGATCCCATGTCACCCATGCTCCATAATAATAATTCTGCAATATAGCACTCCACTGTGCAATAGCTATACGTGAAAAATCAGTAATAAAATAGAACAAATAAAAAAAACTAGTATATAAATAAATTAATGAAAACAAACAAAAATACACAACTAAACATACCTCTGCATGCATGGATCAAACTCAAGACAAGGACATCCTTCAAGGATAGGGTCAGGAATCATCAATTGATCAAGACCATGAACCTTTCGAGTAATCACTGAACCACCAATAGTATGAGGATCATATGATGTAGCATCAGGCTCATCATCAAGTAGTGCAGACTCATACATCTCATGAAATAGATCAGATAAACGGTTGATATCCATATGAAACATGAAATAACTATTGTCAACAAATAATTCAAAATAATTATTATATATAGATATACATTATATATGATTATAACCATTATTTAATTGTCTCATTCTTCATCTCTATCCTCATCTCCATATATGATGGGGTCAATATCTTCATATTCCTCCTCATTATCATTAATTTCCATAGGAGTTCCAGCTTCAACATATCTTGCTATTTCAAATTCATTTTTTACATCAATAACATCATCATCACCATTGACCCATAACTATGGGGTGTCATTATCAATATTTGTGTATCTTCATGGAAAATATGGAGTTGAAATACCATTTAAAATTTTTCAATTCCTTTCACTTTAGCAGAACAAAATTCACTTTGAATAAATTAATTTTCATGATATTTTATTTTTTTATGCTCCACCATTCACTTAACTATCTAAAGGAATCACAATATTTTTTATAATAAATTTTATGTTCTAGATGATCCAATAAAAATGGTTCATTTACTACAAGAAGGATTTTATATTTAATATCAATGATTCCACGGCGTGAATGAACATGCAATACTCTATTAGTATCCAGTCAATGACATTTAAACATCACTACATAATTCTATCCTATATAACAAAGTTCAATTATTTCATCCAGCATACTATAAAAGTTAACTTCATTTTCTTTATTATGATATCCCCTCAAGTAAACACTACGATTCATTTTTTTCGATTCCCCATATAAACTTGTATAAAATCAAAAACAATTCACCAAATATTCATTATAATATTTAACCATTTTGGATGGTGTGTTATTCAACAAAAAAATCGATTATCAATTTTATTAGCATATTGAGATACTTGAAAGTTTTAAAAAAATATCAATATAACTAGTTATAAATTAATTTTATATGTTAAACCATAAAAAAATTACTTTACTATTTTTTAAAACCAATGGGAAAAATTATTTTTTCGACATTCATCAAGAGAATGTTCTATAATTTTTTGAAACCATTTCTTGGTATGATTATCATATAATATATAAATAAAATAATATTAATTTACATTCAAAAAAATTATAAAATAAGTGATAGTAACACTCACTATAAAAATAGTGTCATTTCTTCACAATTGATCAGAACATATGTATGTGCCATGTAATGATCATTATCTCAAAGCTTACATTATCAACCAAATCCATGTTCGGGATGATTAAAAACTGATAATAGATTTTTTATTTCATCATCAAGTTTTCCCTTATTATGCACCATTTGGTAATGTTTTGAGGGATATCTAGATTGAAAAAAATGATTGTATAAAATATAAATTACCTCCTATAAATAATCTTCTACAATTGATCTATAAAACGATGCCTTGATACATAACTTTTTCTTTAGTTTCTATATGCATCTCTCATATGGGTACATCCATCAGAACTATATGGGCCCTCCACATTTTTCTTCATTTTCCAAATTTAATTTCAACTGTTCCATTGAATATAAGAAATATGGCAGGAAATGTTTTTCAAATTTATATAAAATTAAAGTAACATCTTCTTGCAGTCTACTTAGTGCATTTTAGTCAGTTTTCATTCCACAAATGTCTTGAAAAAAATATGATATTTCTTTTAACTCATCCCAAATCATATAATTCAACAAACCTCTAAATAAAATTGGAAGAATTATTTCTGTTATAACATTACATTCATGAATTTTTAATCTAGTAATATGACAATTTCTAACACATATAGAAAAATTAGAGACATAACCATTCAGAATCCTCAAATTTTCAATCCACTGACAAAATAATAAACAATTTTCTTTGGAAAATGTATAAAATACTTTTGGAATCATTAAATTTTTTGATCTGACATTTTCTAACAGTTCATGTCAGGGTCGCCTATAAATTTGGGAAATATCTAATCATGCCTTTACATTATCATTTGTCTTACCAGGTGTGTCCAAAACTATATAAAATATATTATCAAAATATTTATTCTCAATATCCATAATATCCAACATGTGATGAACCAACAAAAGAGGCCAATATGGAAGATCCAAAAAATGATTCATTTTATCCAATTATGTTCTTTCCTAAAGCCATCTATTTTTGTTAGTTTATAGTTAGTCCAAAGGTAATGGGAGGTAATGAAGAGACAATAGATTTTAACTAAATACCTAAGATAATTATTGTAGCTCCATCTCTTTCAATTGTTCCTTTTCTAAAATGATATTTGTTCCTCATACAAGGATGATCGGTAGGAATAAATCTTCAATGATAGTCAAAAAAATAATATTTTATTACATTGATGAGCATAAATGATTTATTATCCCTCATACAGTATGGAAATTATTTCATGTCAACTATAATTTATCCATATAACTTTTAATATGTTTGGAAGTCACTAATTGTCCACATTAATGTATCTTTCATTAGGAAATTTTGTTTCTCAACAACATCATATATATTGACACCATTACTCCATAATAAATTTAACTCATCAATAAATGGATGCAAATAAACGTTGATATTCTTTTTTGGATGTCCTAGAATAAATAAGGTTAAAAAGATACATGGTTAACTCATTAAAATCCAAGTAGGCAAATTGTACAGAGTTATAAAAAAGGGCCAACAAGAATATTGACTATAGTAAGAATCAAATGGAAAAAAACCATCAACCAAAAGACCCAATGACACATTTTGGGATTTTGAACAAAAAGACAGGTTTACTTGATCAAAATGTTTCCATGAATCACCATCACAAGGATGATTTAAGATTTTACTAGTTGAAATATTGGTTTTTTCCATAACATCAATGATGTTGTGTTCTGAGAAAAAAATAATCAATGAAATATAGGCTTAAGTGAGAAATACCTCAACTATTTTACAAGAATCAATCCAGACTTCCCTATTTGAGCCAATTTGTACCCTAATATTCCACAGGTAGGTCAATTAACTAACGAATCATTTTCACCATAATATAAGAAGAAATAATTTGTACATTAATCAATATTATGATAACCAAGACCCAAATTATGAAAAATACTTTTATCTCATAGAAATTTATAGGCAATACATTTACTTTAGGAAATAGTGTTTTAACCAAATAGAATATCAAATCAAAATAGCTATTTGAAAATCCGTTATTTTATTTAATAGCCATAAATTATAAAATCTCTTCAAATTCTCTTATCTTTAAACCAAGATATAAGTAATCCTTAGAAAACTTCAACAAATCATAAAATTTAGGTGGTTCAAACTTAGGATTTAAATCAATGTCATCATGAGTTTCGTTTTGTTTAAAATACGGACAAGAAACATCATGTACTAAATTTTAAAACCATGATAGATTTGGATCCAAATTATTAGTATCAAATATAGAACTGTGTTCACTATATTGACACTAAAAAATATAATCATTTTGAAAAATAAAATTCAATAGATGACCACTAGTGTTTTCGAATGAGTTAAATCTCCTCAGGTCACATTTATCACATGGAAACTAAATTTTAACTTCTGAAACAAATTCTGGTTTCGATGATGAATATGATAAAAATCTTCAACACCCTCAATATATAGAGGATTTGTACGAGAACTCTTTGGATTCCCATGAATATTTATCCAATTGATATCATGTAATTAATATTATTGTTGACTTCATTATTCCATATTTCTCTAGAAAATACAAAATAAAAAAATTGTTTATGATTAATTTGATATAAGAAAAAGATAATCTAAAAAAGTGTGGAAAAAAATATAATTTACTTATAAATATTATTAATTTTATCTATTTACCACTAATTTCTACTAACTACCGCTAATGTTGACTATTTACCATTAATGTTTTACTTATTATACTTATTTAATGTTCATTTTTACTAATCTTTACAAATTACTGATAGTTGTTTCCAATTTTTACTAATTACCACTAATTTTTATTATTTACACTGATTTACCACTAATTTTTCCTAATTACTGCTAATTTCCACTAACTATGAGGATTTGACAATAATTTTTACTAATTACCAGTATTTTTTACAAATTTTTACTAATTACTGCTAAATTTTATTAATTATAGAGATTCACTTCTAATTTTTACTAATTGTTGCTAATTTTTAATAGTTATAGTGATTTATCGCTAATTTTTTATAGTTATAGTGATTTATCGCTAATTCTTACTAATTACCACTAATATTTACTAATTACTACTAATTTTTACTAATTACCGTTAATTTTTACTAATTATAGTGATTTAATATTCTTTTTTACTAATCCTTTCTAATTACCACTAATTTTTACAAATTTTTTCTTATTACCACTAATTTTTAATAATTATATTGATTTACCATTAATTTTTACTAATTAATGCTACTTTATGGTGATTTTTACTAATTATAGTGATTTACTGTTAATTTTTATTAATTACTGTTAATTTTTCCTAATTATAAGGGTCCACTGGTAATTTTTTTTTAAATCCTAATCATGACTAATTTTTACAAATTATTAGTCATTGTCTATAATTTTTACTAATTTTTAGTCATTTTTACTAATTTTTACTAAATTTTACTAATCTATCTAATTTTTACAAATAACACTTATTTTTAAAAATTATAGTGATTTACCGTTAATTTTTACTAATTACCGATAAATTTTACAAATAATGCAAATTTTTAAAAAATTTAGCGATTTACCATTAATTTTTAAATGTGCTGCTAATTTTTACTAATTATAGTTGTTTAACATTGATTTTTACTAATTACTGTTATTTATTTAAAAAACTATAAATTATTATTTATTATTATTAAGATCTATATGTTATTACTATATTTTAATAATTAATACTATTTATTTATCAATTATAAGTAATTACTATTAATATCAACAACTTACTGATAATTAAAAAAATGCAGATTAAAACTATTTACTTTTAATTATAAAAATTACTACTAATTAAAACTAAATATTTCTAATTTAGAATAAGTATTGCTTGTAATCCATCGTCTGCTCATGTTGTTGCTCTTGTCATTGACGCATCTTCTCCTACTCCTCCCCCTATTGTCATCAACACATCACATCCTACCTACCGTCGTTCTGCCAAGCTAATGATAAATTTGGACATGGTTGGCACAAATTAGTTATTTATCATCTCTTGAAGATTGTAAGTTCGATAATTTAAACCTTTTAGTAATTTTTAATTTATTTTATTACTTTATATTAAATTATACCAAAAATTATCGATAATTAGTGATAATTAGAAATAATTTCAATTAATTACCGCTAATTTTGAGTATAATTTAATATATAGTAGTAAAATATATTATAAATTACTAAAAAGATGTAAGTTTTGAATTTTATAATTTTCAAGAGATGAAACCAATTTATGCCAACCATTTCCAAATTTATCATTGCTTATCACCTAAAAATTTACAACCTATTTCATTTTCAGTTTTCTAATAACTTATAATAATTTATATCATTTCATAGTAATTTATAATTAATTATTATAATGTAAAATATTTTTATTAAATTATAAAAAAAATCTATGTTTAAAAAAAATATAAATTAATAAAAAAATGTTATTAATTTATATTAATTTATATTAATTTATACAGTTTTATATCAATTTATTACAAATTATATCAATTTATTCATTTTTTTAGTTTATAACAATTTATTACTAATTATTTCAAATTACTACTAATTATTAATAATTAAAACTAATTATTACTAATCTTTATTATTTTTTACCAATTTATTACTAATTACCACTAATTATTACCAATTAAGACTAATTATTACTAATTACCACTAATTGTTACTAATTACCACTAATTGTCACTAATTATTCCTAATTTCCACTAATTATTACTAATTCCCACTAATTATTACTAATTTTCACTAATTATTACTAATCTCCACTAATTGTTACTAATTACCACTAATTATTACTAATTTCCACTAATTATTACTAATTACCACTAATTATTACTAATTACCACTAATTATTACTAATTACCACTAAATATTACTAATTACCACTAAATATTACTTAATTTTAACTAATTATTACTAATTATTACTAGGTACTACTAATTAAATTTAATTACTACTAAATAATTATGATTAAAAATAATTATTAATAATTAAAACTAAATACTTGTAATTAAAAATAATTACTATTACTTAAAACCAATTAATGAAAAATAAAAATAAATAAATATAATCCAATATAATTACAGCTAATTAATAATAATTATTACTAATATAAAATAAAATAACTTAAATAAAAATTAAAAACATTAAATAAATACCTTGAAACTGAATTGTTCTGCAGATTCAAATCCTAGAAGTTATTCCCCAACAAAATTAAAATCTTTGAAAATTTTAAGGAGAATATGAGAGCAGGGGAGGAGAGGGGAGTTCAGAGAAGAACGGAATGAAAAAAAAATCAAGGGGGAGGTGTATATAGGTTAGATAATTTGCGACAAGACTTCCATCGCAAATAGCATTATTTGTTACAATCCCATCGCAAATAGAACTTCCATAATTAATAATAACGACGGTAAAAATGAGTTTTTGCGATGGACCATGTCTCAAATATCCTCTACCGATATCTTATTTGTGATGGTAGATAATTCTGTCACAAATAATAAATAATGATGGAAATTATTTTCAATGGGACCCACAGTAAGTACTTTCCTACCGAAATTTTTTTTTTATGGGTGTTAACTACCGTCACAAACAACAATAATGATAGGAGGGTATTTTCCGTGGGGGTATATTCTCATCCCAAATAGTCTTCTCAAGGTTTGTTGCATAGGGCACGCCAAAGGTATTTACGATGGAAAAACATTCCAATAACAAATAATGTTTTTTTTACAAGATATTTTTTACGGGAAATGAATCTCATCACAAATAGTCTTTACTAAGGGACTATTAATGATGGGTGACGGGCCCATTACAAAAGGCCTTTTTCCCATACTGGGAGCTTTAGTTGGTGTAATTGTTATCCAGGGTGTATCCTCTGGCCAGAAAATAAATCAAAAAGGTAGATAATTTCCTTCAGGACCAATTTCAATGGCTTAATCCAGATAGCAACTGATTGTTTGCTATCAGTTTGGGTAGCTTGGTCATACCATGCCGAATTCGGTAGAGGCTCCCAAGATTGGTCATCATTGTGGACAAATTGTCCATCTGAAACTTTTTTGTAAAAGGATATCCCAAGGTAGTAAAGAAGGATCCACTCTCACTAAGGGTTCACAGGTTCATATCGATGCTTCCATGGGTTGTGGGTCAAATCCTCAAACCAAGGGGGTGTTCATGTGGTTATGATCATATTGATTTATGGGACGGAGTATGCGCCAGAGGAATCTAAATCATTTCCAGCTACTGTTATAGGAAAAATGTTTTTTTCATATTTTATGGTACTAGATTTGTTTGATACGAATATTACCCATTCTTTTATGTCATCAATGTTACTTGACATGTTGGGATTTCATTCAAAATTTATTCCATAATTTTTGTATCTTTCCACACCTTTTGCAAAGAGGTCCAAACAAGTTTTTAACTGTCATGTGTGTCAGGTCATGATGGCTTAATACGAGGTGATATAGTACTTCTTAGTGATCGATGCTAACATATTTGACTTGATTATTATCCTGAATTATATGATTAGTGTTAAGGATCATATGAAATTCTATTGTCATTGAGTTCAGTCCTTATCAACTGATGGGGTCACTCATGTATTTCAGGGTGAGTGGGACTCTATATCGGGAAGGTTGGGGCCTTTTGTTCCTTGTGATAGGGTAATATTGTTCCATTTTTGAGAGATGTTTCTTGATACCATTAAACCTTTTTGGGTAGTCATTTTCATTTGGTGGTGTGTGTATACCCTGAGGTCCTTTTGAATTATTTTTTCTAGTTTACCACCTCATAGAGAGGTGGAATTTACTTTTGACCTACTCCATGGTATGATTCCCATTTCTATTCCATATTATCAAATGGAACCTGATTAGTTGGTGGAACTTAAATTCTAGATTTATGACCTAGAGGATTAGGTATTTATTCATCCAAGCATGTTACCATGGGTTTTACCTGTCCTCTTCTCTAAGAAGGAAAATGGTAGTCTCAGACTCTGCATAGATTATTGAAAGTTAATTCAGCTAACTGTTCAAAAAAAATATCATTTTCCTAGGATCTAAGTTCTTTTTGACCATCTTATAGGGGAATGTTGGTTTTCGAATATTGAACATTGGTCAAGGTACCACCATTTGAGAGTCCGAGAAGTGGATATACCTAAGACAATCTTTAGAAGCCGATATGGGAATTTTGAGTTTCTGGTTATGTCATTGTGTCTCACTAAGACTCCTATGATATTTATGGATTTGATGAACATAATATTTCAACATTTATTAGACTCTCTTTTTTTTTTTTTGATGGGTTATATTTTGGTGTAATCCAAGAAAGAGGAGGGTCATGTTAACCATTTGTATATCATTCTTCGAACCACGAAATAAAATCATCAATATGGTAAGCATTCCAAATGTGATTTTTGGATCTGAAAAGTAATATTTATGGGGAATTTGATATCTAAGAGGGGAATATTAGTGGATCCTAAAAAGATAAAATCCATTATGTCTTGGTAGAATCTTATAAATGTGTTTGACATCAAGAACTTCTTGTGTTTTTCTAGTTACTATAGATGGTTTGTTCATGATTTCTCCAAGATCGCATCTTTGATGATATATTTAAGCAATAAGGGTGTAAGGTATGAATGAAATGAAAAAATTAAAAGATATTTTGAGGAGATGAAAATGAGGTTTACTTCAGCACTAATTTTCATTCTTCCAGAACCGGGTTCGAGATATGATTTTTTCAACGATGCTTCTGGTATGGGTTTGGGATGTGTCTTGATAAAGGGAAAATAGGTGGTGGCCTATGTCTCGCACTAGTTACAGAATAATGAGAAGAACTATGATACCCACAATCTTTAGTCGGTTTTAGTTATTCATCCACTCAAAATGTGGTGATGTTATCTCTTTGGGGAGTGTTTTACAGTTTATTCTACTCATAAGAACCTGAAATATATTTTACTCATATAGAATTGAACTTGTGATAGAGACACAAGTTGGGGTATCTTCAGACTTTTCATTTTGATATTTTTTACAATCGGGGGAAAGGTAATGTGGTTATCGATTAATTGAATAGAAAATTACTGATACAATCCATGGAAGAATCAGTTGAGGGGTGGTATCTAATGAGATTTTTTATTAAGATGATCTTGATAGTGGAAGAGGTTGTTAGACAGGTGTTCTTGGCTTTGATGAACACTGAATCATATTTCATTGAGTGAGTTAAGATTTAGTAGGTGTAAGAAACTTAGTGTCAATGCTTGGGTAAAAGGATTTATGGTGGGAAGACCTTGGGTGAGTGGTCTAGGTCTTTCAATGGAACTTTATGCTTTCGTAGCAGGCTGGTTGTTCTGGTTTCTCTAAGGCAGGAGTTTTTGGATAGTGGACACCGGTCATGTGGGTTCATACACCCTGAGGCTACCAATATGTATCATAAATTGAGACATTAGTATTATTGTCTATGAATGAGGTGGCTTATTATATATTTTTTATCACGGTCTCTCACTTGTCAAAAAATATAGGTGGAACACTTGAGACCTACTTGTTTATTGAAACCTTTACACATTTTGGTATGGAAATGGGATAATATTTTCATGGATTTAATCATTGGTTTACCAAATACTCTAAGTATGAAGGATTTTATTTGTTTGATCATTTATCAACTCATGAAATCAGAATATTTCTTAACTATCATGGAGATAATGAAAGTAGAACAGCTTGGGGACTTATATGTCTAAAATATTTTGAGACTTCATGGAGTTCCCTATTAGGATGTATCTGATTGGGACCCAAGGTTCACATCTCATTTCTAGAAAGATTTATAAGAGGATATGGTTTTCCAGATGAAATTGATCATGGATTATCATCCACATATGGATGGACAGACATAGAGATCTATCCAGGTTCTTAAGGATTTGTTATGGGCTTCTGTGCTTGATTTTGGAGGATCTTCAGAAAATAATTTGCATCTGTATGAATTTTCCTATAACAATAGTTATAAAAATTTGATAAATATGGCACCATTTAAATAATTGTATGGGACGACATGTAAATATCCCTTGTGTTGGGTAGAGTTTGGAGAGTGATCCCTATTTGGGACGAGTCTCATTCAGGGGACGGTGGAAAATGTACAGTTGATCTGGAAAAGGTTGGTCATTGCACAGAACCAACAGAAATCTTATATAGACTATCATCTTTAGCTTCTAGAGTTTGAGGTTGGTGATTAGGTTTTTCTTAGATTTTCACCTCACCTATGATATCATAGTTGGGTAAGAAGGGTAAGTTGGAACCAAGGTTTTTTTTGCCCATTTGAGATCATAGAGTGACTTGGAAAGGTAGAATATTGGTTAGAGTTTCCATATCATTTAACTTTGATCAATGATGTGGTTCTTGTTTCCTAATTGAGGAGTTATCACCAAAATCTTTCCCTTGTGATTGAATGATATTGTGTTTATATTGATCTTGATTCCACCATTTTTTAGTTATTGTCCCATATTATAGATAGTTGAGATAGGGTACATAATGATAAAAGGATTCACTCTCAATAAAATTTAATGACCAAACCAAGGTAATTTATTTGTGGTTTTAAGGTATTTCTTAAAAAGATAAATGTTTTTAAACTTTTTTTTAAAAAACTTTTTTTTTTACACTAAGTGTTTGATTAAATGCTTGAATGGTGTTCTTGGATCAGAAATGGTTTTTCAAACATTAAAGTAGACTGTCTTGGATTTGAAAATGTTTTAGAAATTTTGAGTGTGTATTTCAAATGGTTTTTGACATTGGCACATTGGAAACATTTGGTAAGTCGAGAAAGGGACATAGGTGACCCTAGTGTGTGTGGCTCTACTAGGGTTTGCTTTCTGGATATCAATGGAATGTAGAAATACTCGATGTTGGGTGTTATCTACATTGTTCTAGGTTAAGGATATATTATTTATAGTATGTATTCCCCTAAGATAACACCAAATATGGGGTAATTTTTCATTTATGGTTATTTATTGCATGATGGATTTTTTCATGAATTCTTGCTCACTTGTTTTCACATGAGGTTGTATCACATGGTTTCACATGATGTATTATGTCATGGATGTGTGTTTAATATTTTACTTTTTGGGTGTAGATAAGATTCCATTTTTTATCATTTATACTTTTCATATTATTTATTTATTAATATGAAAGTAATTTACAAAAAAATACAAGTGATTTTGGATTTATGAAAAATTATTTGTAAAACTATTTTTTTTAAATCTAGAACTGTTGAATTCTTGATATTAGACCTTTTATAGACTCTGTGGTGATATCCTACTAGGATTTATGATCACACCCTACTTTTGAACTTTGTTTTTGTAGATATTTCAGTGTAGGATTTAGGGAAAGGGAATGTTATCTTGTAACATGATACCTTCTCTTTTTGTCACCGCCTTTGGTGGGTGGTGGTTTGGTGGTGAACGTTGGTCACATAGTGACTTTTTGGTATTGTTTGATTAATAATTTTCTGGTTTAGCCTATTTTCATTAGTTTGTATGAATATGGCATTATATTTTTCTTCTATATTATACTCTGGTTGTATGTCTTGTTTTGTTTATATTCAGGACTTGATTCCTTTATCTTTGTTATACCTCACACTGATAGGCCTGCATGTGTGGCTTGTATAGTTGTCTTGGGTTGGTCGGTTACAAAAATACTCTAGAAATTTTCATGGACTTAATAAATAAAGACTCTACATATTACCATAACAAATTTTTTGTAGTCTTTATAGATGATATTCTAATATACTCCATGAGAAAGGAGGAGCATGAGGAGAATTTTAATATTGTGTTAAAGAAATTTTGAATGGAGAAATTGTATACAAAGGAAAATAAATATGAGTTTTGGATGGAGGAAGTTTCATTCTTGGGGCATGTTATCACAAGTAAAGGGATATTTGTGGACCCCTCTATGAAAAAGGAAATTAAAGAGTGTTTTAGGCTAGCATATGTAACAGATATTCTTAGTTTCCTTATTCTAGATGGGAATTACTAACAATTTGTGAAGAAATTCTCATTATTATAAAACCCACTAACCAAGATGAATCGGAAGTGAGTAAAGTTTTTATAGACTAGTGAATGAAAATAGTGGTTTAAAGAGTTGAAAAATAGGCTTATCACCGCACTAATACCTACATTACCCATGAGTGGGGAAATCTACATGGTATACATCAATGATTTAAAGAATTTATTAGGATTTGTGATGATGAAAAATGATAAATTGATGGCCTATTCCTCAAGGTATCTGAAATTTCATGAGAAAAACTATCCCACACATGATCAAAAGTTGTAATTTATGATATTTTAATTGAAAATCTAGCATCATTTTCTCTATGGGAAGAAGTGTGACATATATACTAATCAAAAGAGTCTCAAGTATATATTCACACAAAAGTAGATTAATATGCCCTAGTAAAATATGGTTATAACACATCAATGACTATGACTACTTCATCCACTACCATCCTAGTAAAGAAAATAAATTATAAGATGCTCTATGTATAAAGGATCCTGAAAATTTATCAATGAAGATGATTGAGAATTATCCAATTTTCTTAGACTTAAAAATTTTATACATGGGAATCATAAAGGAAGAAACATCATCATTCCATTATCAAATGATTGGTTATCCATCCCTTTTATAGAATATAAAGGATGATCAAATAGATGATGTAGAAATTTAGACAAGGATGGAATCAATTATAAATAGGAAATCCTTAAAGTTCAAAATTTATGAGGAATGAGTTATAATTTTTGGTCATGAATATGTGTACCATTAAATCCTGAGATAAAGAATAAAATTTTTAATGATGCACATAGATTGAAATTATCCATCCACAAAGGGAGCATAAAGATATATCAATATATAAAAGGGAACTATTTGTGGGACAATATTAAAAAGAAGATTACTTAATATACATCAAATTTCCTAGTATATTAGTAAGTGAAGACTGGAAGAAAAAAGTCTAAGGTGATGATGCAACCATTACCCATACCTATATGGAAATGCTAAAACATCACCATGGACTTTTTTACTAGTCTTCCAAATATATCTAAAGAAAATAATTCTATATGGGTTTGTATGGATCATATTACAAATAATTCTCACTTTATTTCAATTCAATAGGACATCTCACTCGATCAACTTGCTAAGATATACATCAAAGATGTTGTGAGGTTATAAGGAGTACCATTATCGTTTGTATCTAATCATGATTTGGGATTCACCTCCATGTTCTGGAAGAGTATCCAACATTCTTTGAACACTGATTTGAACTTTAGTATGGATTATCACCCCCAAATTGATAGAAAATTTAAGCACACTAGTCATACATTGGAACACATGTTGAGAGTATTCTTGATGGAATTAAAAGAAGTATGGTTCCAACATCTTCCTCTGGTCAAGTTATCTTACAATAATAGTTTCCATTAAATAATCCAAATGGATCCATATGAATCCCTTTATGGGAAATTATTCAGAACACTAGCATGTTCGGATGATGCTGTTGAACTCAAGCTGATGGGACCAAAAATGGTCAAGGAAATGGTAGAAAAGGTCAAGACCATTCAACAGCATGTCAGAGATACTTAGATCCAAAAAAAGTTATATATTGAAAAAAGTTGATGGGACATCGATTTTGAGGTTAAATATAAGGAATTCATTTTCATATCTTCATATAATAGAGTCATCGGATTGGGGAAGAATAGAAATCTAAGTCTTAGGTACATCAGCCCCTTTGAAATTCTTGATCATGTAAGAGCTGTGGCATATCAACTAGCACTTCCACCAACCCTATATCAAGTACATAATGTATTCCATGTATCCCTCTTAAGGAATTGCATACCAAATCCCTCACATATAATGAATTTAGAGGTTTTAAAACTAGAAACTGTTCTCTCTTATGAGGATCATATAGTGAATATCTTGGAACAAAGAGACAGGCTTCTATGCAACAAGAAAACTCACTTAGTCAAGGTACTATTGAAAAAACATGAGTACAAGGAGGAAAAATGGGAACCATAGGAAGTGATAAAGGATAATTTTCATCACCGTTTTTTACTTTAGAATGTAAAATGAAATTTTGAGGCTGAAATTTCTTAAGGGGGGAGAATGTAACGACCTCGAATTTTATCAATGGAATTCCCCTTTATATAATTATGTCATATAGTATAAATCACATACACCACATAGAGAAACAAACAAAATATTTTTATCATAAATAAATTATGATACATTATTTATCAACTAAACCGATAAAAATAACAAATAGTACAAAGGGATAAAAAATAGAAAATAAGATAAGTAATATATGAAAATTCAGATCTCCTCAATCCACCAGAATAACCACACTCATGAAAAAATATATAGAAAAAAAACATAATAATAAAAATACAATAATCACTTTTAAGATGAAATTATATATAACCTTGAGATAAAATAGAATTTAATGAAGAATGAATGAATGGAATAAGAGGAATTTATAGAAAGTAGAGAACCCATATGATCTTTGATAATATGAGTGTTGGAATAGTAATATGACCATTAGAATAGTAAACTCACCTATAGACGTATAAAATAATATTTAGGTATCTTATAAAATTATGATATGATATATTTAAACCATTTTATAAGAAAATAAATTTTTTTTAAAAAAATTATAAATTAAGCTTTTTTATTTTTTGTAATCGCACTTTCATAATAAATATAATTATTGAAAATTAATTTTATTTTCATAAAATGGATTTATAAATTAATATTAATTTTTATTATAATTGTAATATAATTTTATGATACCATAATTAATTTTTCAAAGGGTCGTAAAATTGATTATAATATTAAAATCAAAAAAAATTCAAATAAATTAGGATTTTATTTCAAAATTAAATTTAAAAAATTTAGAAAATTATATTCATAAAATGGATTTAATTTTTTAAATATAAACATCAAAAAATGGTTGGGGTGAATTTTTAGTATTTTTCTAAAATATTTTAATTTTTGGTGAATTGTGAAATGCAATGATTTACGGTATTTAACATTATAATCCAAATACATGAATTTTACATTCATGGATGATGCAAGCACCCCTATACAGTTGTTGGAGATCGAAGGGAGATAAGAGATAATTATGGAGATTAATATAAATATGTTTTATTCTAGTTTCGTGTTGTCTAATTATATACCTAATCTTTCAACGACACTAGGATTTTCAATCATTCGTTTGTATTTAATGGATATTTATGCTTAAAATCATCTAATAATTTTTTTTAAAGGATTAGGGTGATATAATTTGTTTTCTATTGAATGGGGATAGATTTTAACTTATATAGATGCTATAAAATATTTTTAGAGTTTATCTAAAAGATTTTTTAATGGGTATTCACATGGTATGACATATTATGTGATATGCGATGAAGTTAGTGATAGATTTCCAAGAGTGTTTATGAGAGATCCAAAAGAGTTTTTGGATAAGGTTTCATAAGTTATCATACATGATATGATATATGTTGGAATAGAACAATGAATTTTAAGCTTTAGTTAAATTGGGATATTGAAGGAGATATATATCCTAAATCCCTTTTTACATATGATTCAAAAGGCTCTATTGTATTTTATGATAAAGAGGTTATCGTGTGGTATGGTATTATTTTTCCTTCAACAACCATTTCAATCATAAACTATTATTGGTGGGTTTAATAATTCATAATTATGATACGGTCTATAACTACATATTCAATTATATAGTAAGATTGATATATTTCATATGGTAGTGTCATGGGAATAGAGGCTACTACAATGAAAGTCTTATCATATGAATATGACATATATTAAAGCTTAGTATGTGATTATGTGCTACTGCCTTTGATTTTTATAGGTATTACCACTACTATTTCCATGAATAATATACTATGATTCATTTATCATGTCTACAAATCATATTTTCCATACAAACATTAATATTTAACAATCATATTGATATTCCATGATGGTTATCATATATTGAAGCATTACATGAGATGTTACATGAAGGAGGATATCTATTCATGCATTCACGTATGAGTGGATCAAGACATTAACTCATGTGTTATAGCCCATGAGTTTAAGAATTCACTGTCAAAGAGCATCCTTGGGTGTTATAAAAGGGGTAATTCTATGAGATGATATGTGCATGAGACTACCGTTAGCTTATTTGATACTCCCAAACCCTAAATCTCTCTTTCTTCTACCTCCTTAAAATATTAAGACTCTAGCATTTCATGGAGGATGAAGAGTTACATCTGAACATCGGATGATTCAGTATCTCATGGATAAACTGTGGAGTAGGGATTTCTTATTGATTCCTCTTGGTGAACTTCCTCAAACTCATCAGATGAGAATAAGAGTGTCATATTTAGTGTAAGGTACACGATTTACAGTTTTCTCCATTTTTAGTTTTGTGAGTTTTCCATTTATCTAATAATTTTGATCTTGGGACTAGGATAATCAATTTTATTTCTTCTAATAACTTTTATTATACTCCATTGAAGCCTATAAAATGGTCAAATCTCAAGTGTTAGGATAATAATAAAAAAGGAGTGTAAAAATTTTGGTTAAAATAAGATTAAGAAATGTAATGGAGAGTTTACATATCCTACTATGAAATCGAAAGGATCTTCCTTAAAGTATGGAAAATTATTTAACTATATTAATAAAGGGTGTTAGAAACTAAATCTTATAAAATACTTAAAATAGTTTAAGAAACCTAATGGAGATTTAATATTAGGTATTTATTTAATAGAATTCAATTATTAAATTTTGAATGGTATATGACACCAACTATGCATTTTACAATTGTTGTGTATATGTATATTAGTTTATAAATGAAGAAAAATTCATAGAGAAAGGTATAAATCCATATCTAGGAAGCTAGAAAGTGTTTCTAGTTCAAATAAAAATACATTGATCTATCTTACTAGATAATACTAATGAACTTATGTTGTTTTCTTTCATCCTCTCTTGTGTGATAAGAAAATACATTTTATATAAAACAAAATTTATTGGAATGCAAAAATGTTTTTATGAAAGAACTTGATTCATAATATTATATCCATTCTATAACATTCTATGAAAAGGTATGATATAGATGAAAGTATTGTTAATTTTAAAGTGTATTAAAATAAAACATTTTATATAAATAATAAAATATGAAAGTGATATGTATTTCAAATATTATTTTCAGATTTTTTCTCTAAATAAAAAATTCATATGATGTAATGAAATCATATGATATATGATTTTGAATTTTTTCATTGAAAATGATATTAATAAAATCATATGAGATATAATTTTAATAAAAATATCGTTTTTTTAAATAATATATTTGGAAAATGTATTTTAAGTAGATTGGTATGAGTGAATATTTATTTTATAGAAGTTTAAATTATAAAAAACAAATAAATTTTATTGAAATTTTGATTTATGGGATTATAAAACCCCAACCTGAACCATAGGGTCTGATCCAGGTTTCTACATGACCTCATGTATTCCTCCCCATATGTAAAAGGTTGGTTACTAGAATTTAGGGCCAAAGGAATGTTGTGGGGAGACTATTTCCTTGTTACCAGGTAATCATTAAAGTAAATATAATATAAGTGATAAAAAATAAATAATGAATAAAAAAATAAAAAAATAAAAAACAAATTAGTAGTAGAATACTAAAAAATTCCAACCCTTTTAGTATCAATATGGAATCTTAGACACATAAACCAAAACTAAAACATGGGATGCAATATAAGAAGTAAAGAAACTAATGTAAAGTAGTAGGCAATATCCATCTTGAACTATCCTAAAACATCTACATCCTCTTGCTAATGTGTTCAAACATCCACTATAGGGCCCTTACCCTTCATTGGATCCATGAGTATGAAATCTACAAGAACAATCAAATGCTTGAGTATGGTGTGAGTACAAGACTCAGTAGTACACCGCCAATGACCATTAACATGAGGGAATATGAAAGTAAACAAAATAAGATAAGCAGAAATATATATATAACACAAGTATTATATATATATATATATATTGGGTCCTTAGAGATAGTATCTACCTACTTCATCTCAATGCTGGAAGAAACATCAGCTAGCTTCCAAACACATCCCCTTATATGGGATAGTCCAAAACACATCTGACACGTCCCTTTAGGGATGGTCCAAAACACATCTGGTATGTCCCCTTAGGGATAGTCCAATTCTTGTCAAACATTACATCTGATAGATCCCCCTTGGGGGGATAGTCCATAAAGATCTTCATGTAGGATCAACTGCAAAATACAATATAAAATTACATGATATATAAGATAAAAATGGTAGATCATACATCACATCAAATCAATAAAGTGTAATAATAATCACAATTCACATGAAAGTAACACAAACACAGGTATTATAGGGATACACACACACACACACCTCAAGTGATCAATCATTAAACATAGGTCGCATGGGACTACATGCACATTCCAACAATCATGAAAAAACCCCATATCAAACATGCACTAAATTAAAGGGATTCTTAACTCATGTGTAATAATGATGATCAAGGAAAGGGTCACTATCCAAGTATAAAATCATCACCATATCCAAATAAGAACCTTTGTTGACAAAAATCCTGGTCCAAGAATTGCGTAGAATAAAGATCCTTGAATTTGGATATTTATTCCATCAACAATCATCAAAAACCTTGTTATATCATGATAAAACCCTTATATATGACCAACATTTCAAAGGTCTAATTTATTTTAATCAAGGATAATAGGAGATAATTGATCATGATCAAAGAAAAACTTATTGGATTGGATGTACAGGATTAAACAACGGTTTAGGAATTGAAGAGAGGAGTTTAAAGGAGATAGAAGATCCCAAAATCATTTAAGAGGATGGTCTAGGTTATTTGAGGATGAATAAGTCATTTGGTATATAAAAAATGGGTGTAAAGTTTCATTTTTATAAAAAAAACTCTATTAAAACTAGAATCCTCACTAGTATCTTTACAACGTCATCATCTAGTCGATGGACTCAACTAGATAACTGGTGGCCGCTGGGCATATCTAGTTCTTCCTAAAAGTACCATCGACTTGCTATTGGCTTCTGGGAAGAATTATTTCTTCCCATGAGACTCATTAGCTATCGTGTGGTATTTTTGTAACTTGAAATGTTATAGCACGTCCACAAGCCTAGACTTGACTTAGTTCCATCCACCTAAACAACTCTCTCCCTCCAATAAAAACATAAAGACAAGCTCAAAAAGATATGTACAAGTTGAAAATGGAATACCTAAAATATAGATGTCATGTTTCTCCTCCTCTTAATAATTCTCTTCCTCAAGAAGTTTCCCCATAGGTTTACTCAAAAAAAATTGGCCACTATGTCTGAATGTTTGTCTCCTTCTCCCATGTTTCTTACTAAAAATGTTCATGCTTCCATTGAACCCAAACAAGAGGAAAGTTATTTCCTTGTAGAACCTTCTCACTTTGGTTCACTATCCAGAAAAGTCTTTCAAAAAAGATACATCTTGTTCCACATCAACATCCTCATATGCGAACACATGCACAGGATTGGGCTCGTACTTCTCAAGCCACAACACATGGAATATATTATGCATACATTGATAATGTGAAGGAAGGTCCAAAAAATAATCCATTGTCACAATGAAATAGATAATTTTGAAAGTCCTGAAATTCCATGGGTCTAATTTACCTTGCCTCCTGAGACATCTATGCCTCAATAAAGGGGACACCAGCAAGAAAACCTTTTCACATATCACAAACTCCAAGGGATATCTCTTCAATCATCATAAGACAACTGCCTGTTATGATCCATAACTAGCCATTTATGAAGCAGTTGTACTATTTTGAGGTATCTTATACCATACTCAGCCAAAAACTTAGAGTATTTCCCATCTCATACCAGTAGAAAGATGAATGACATGGCCACCCATACAGAGCCTCAAATGGATCCATCTGAATCAAAGACTAAAAGAAGTTATTATAGGAAAACTCCACTAGAGACAAGATTTCATCATGAGAATCTTTTAATTATAAAATAAACACTCAAATCATATCCTCTGTTGTCTATATTATTCTCTCTAACTACCTATCATCCATTGGAAGGAAGCCCGTACTTAGTTTTAGATGAGTTCCCATCACCTTCTATAGGCCATTCCAAAACTGTGAGGTGAAAAGGTCCTATCTATTAGATATACCACTTGATGGAACTATTTAAATCCACATGATCTCTCTAAGGTATATATTTCCGAGATTATCTATTGATTACACCTCCTATATTGTTATGAAGTAATCCACCTTGGTTAACCGATCAACTACAACCCAATCTATATATTTTAATCTTGGGGTCATGGGAAACCCAATCACGAATTCCATAGTTATTTCATATTACTTACACACAATAACTAGAAGTGGCTGTAGTAACCCTACAGGTCTCTGATACTTATCCTTGATTCTTTGAAAAGTCAAACAATGAGAGACAAAACCTATGATGTATCTTTTTATGTCAAGCCACTAGAACTGTCGTTTAACATCATGATACATCTTGATCAACCTCATTTGTACTACATAAGGTGATGCATTTAAATATCTCATCAATTACTTTCTCAAGGAAGAAGAAACCATCACCCTACAATAAACCCAAAGTATTCATTGTCTATCTAAATCCCACCCCAAAATGGAACTATTTTCTACTAACTTCCCATGCTTCATGAAACACTTTGGATCAATATATTAACTAGAATTCACTAATTTTACCAAACATTATGTGATCACTAAGGGTTTGAAAGCCACTACCCCTTGATCCTCAGTTATTGCCACCTTCCAATCTACTGATAAGGCCATGAGCATCCACCCAGCCTTTGACATTTACTCTCCAACTTCATGTGTCTTCTAGGTAAGTGAATCAAGGAATATGTTTCCTTTCCCAAGATAATACTACATCTCAAAGTTAAAAATATGAAAGTACTCTATGAAATACCTCTAATGAAGATTTAGTTCATGCTGGGAGAAAATATACCACATATTCTTGTGGTCTATATACAAAAAAATGTCTCATTGAAAAGGTAATGTCACTAATATCTCAATTCATGGGCCACAGCTGCCAACTCCAAGTCATGAGTAGGGTAGTTCCACTTGTGGGGTTATAGCTAGCGTGATCCATAAGAGACTAACTTATCATTTTTCATCAAAAAAAATCCCAATAAAATTCCATATGTGTTGTAATACACAACATAACTAACTATATACTTACGAATAATCAGGATTGAATATGATGTTAACCTTTTCTTTCGCTCTAATAGGCCTATTCACACAGATCTATAAACTAAAACTTGACTCCCTTCTTAATTAGTGTGGTAATAGGAACTTACAGGTGATAAAAGTCCTTAATGAACCTCTTATATTACCCATCCAACCTAAGAAAACTCTGAATCTTGAATTCATTCCTCGGTCATGCCTAAGGAAAAACCGTATTAACCTTCTCTGGGTCAATAGTTATCACTACTTATGAAACCGTATGCATAAGAAAGTGCACATATTATATCCAAAAGTGAAACTTTGAGTACTTTTCATATAGAATATGTGATCGAAGAATACTCAATATGAATACAATGCATCTAGCATGTGATTTCAACATATTGGAATATATAATGATTTCATCAACAAACACAATGATGAAGGAATCCAAGTATGGGTAAAATATCTTGTTCATGAGAGTCATTAACACTAGAAGAGAATTATTCAGTCCAAAGGGCATAATAAGGTTTTCATAAAACCTATAAATTCACCTAAATAGTGTCTTTTGGGATTTATTCCTCTCTAACCCAAAGCTGAGGGTAATAAGAACATAGATCAATATTTCAAAACCACTATGATCCCCTAAATTAATCAAACAGGTCATCAATTCTCAGTAACATGTACATATTTTTCACCAAGATCTGATTAAACTTCTATTAGACCACAAAAAGATTAAGACTACTATTTTCATTCTTGTAGAATGTAATTGTATCACCCTAATGGGAAGTGTTTGGTCTGATGAATCCTTTAGCTTCAAGATCATCAAGTTATACTTTGATCCATTCTAACTTTTTTGGTTCCATGAGATGTGGTGGAATCAATATTAGGTGTGCACTGGGAACAATATAAATATCAAATTCAACTCCCCTATATGGAGGCAAACCTAATAAATACTATGGAAATACATCTCAGTATCAGTTTACTACTGGAGGAAAAGAGAAGGGAGATTTTTTTGGGTCCACTGCAAGAATTAAACATGCCACCTACGCTGAAAGGACTTATCTCTGGGGAGGATCTTATCCCACTATTCTTGCCTTAATGTATCATTCATCAGTCATCAATAATTTCTTCCCTTTAGGTGTCAAAAAATTTACTCATCTCTGATAAATATCAATTTGTTTATAGTATCTAGTCAACCAGTCCATTCCAAGATTACATTGAAAACTTTCAACTCCATAATTGTGAAATTACAAACATGATCAAAGATAGTGACCAATATTTTATATTATAGATAGATACAAAGATGATATAATTTTCTTCTTGGGGTGTATCAATCGATAACAACTCAGATAAGTATCTAAATGGTAAGTCTAACCTAGTAATGAATTGAGAGAATATGAATGAATGAGATGGTATTGTGTCAAAAAAGTAATAGATAGAGAACAAGAGATTAGGAAATACCTCCAACTCTGGAAGGTACCTCTCCATCATTACCTAGATCCTTTTCAACCAGATATTGCATGTTATCCAACACTCCATGACACCCTAAAGGCTAATGAGTCAGTTTGTTCACCAACCCATACAGGGTCTATATCTATTGTTGAGGTCTTGTACATACACCATGGCCTAATTTATCTATGTGAAACCATGAATACTTACAAAAACAATTAAAATAACCAATATTTCCACACCATTGATAATACTTGAGTAAAATAGGATAGTCCTTGAAAAAGTGTCCTTTCCTCCAACAATTATTGCACCTAGATGATTCACTCCCCATTGCAAAAGTTGAAGAAGCTCATATCTACTCTGAATACTAAGAAACTCCCTAGAATCCATACTTTTACTTCCTCTTATTTATCCCATAATAATAAAATGAGAGTCTGTGCTAGAAAATTCACTTATCACTCCATTGATAGAATGAAAAGGACTAGCAGCTCTGTCTTCCTCGATTCCCTTCTCAATCATCTATTCCATATAAAGCGCTACAAGATAGGTCACTAGATTTATGTTCATGACCTATTATTTCAACTCTAAGAAAAGGCCAATATCAAACATTATATATTTTTATGAATCATTTACCACCATAAGTTGATAAATTTAGATCAACTCTTTGGAGAGTGCTGAATAGGAAAACACCATCATTGACCCCTACTATAGCTCCATAAAATCTTGAGAATGGTCCAGCTTTAGTGAATCGGGGAAGAACTCTTCTAAGAAGAGGACCATGAAGGTCACCCATGTCATCCTTACCCATCTAATATACTAAATCACGACATCCCACAATCATCCAGTTGTGCCTTGAAGTATAAGGGTTGAAAACTTAACCCTATGATCATATGGGGTCTCTACCAAGTCAAAAATCCTCTCTATGGCTCGTATCGAATAATTCTCATCTTAGGTGGGATCTAGTGCTTTGAAATGATGGGGGTTCAAGATCTATAATTCATGCATAGATTCAACCACCACTGGATCTCCCTTATGGGATTCTCCACCCTGATTAGGTACCAACTGAAAGACTCTTGGTTAGGGAGGTTATATTTCTGGACCCACTAGAGTAATTAAGGGAACTTTCTCAGTTCCATACTCTTACACAATAGGTAGTATAACTTTCTCCAAAATATTTCTAAATGGAAACATCTCTTGAAAAGAAAACCCATACTTGAAAAAACCAAAAACTTAAAAAAAAGTTATAGAACAAGAAGATTGTTAACAGTTCACAGGCACACACATGGGTTCACAACTCGGTTCAACCTAAGAGGCTACCCATAGAACAAGTCACAACACCCTAAGAACTACCCAAAACCCAATTCAATCCTCTAGTAATTTAATTTTATTCATAGAAACATATATACACTCAAGTAAAAAATATTCAATATTAAATAAATAATGAAAAAAATAATAAAACAAAATCACATAACATGATATCAATAGGAATTTAATTATTTGTGTACTATATAATGTAAAAAAATAGGTATATGACATGTGATCTTTTGTTCTTAAAAATGATGTTTGAATTCACACCAAATCCCATAAATCAGCATACCAACATCATGTTCATCACCAAGATTAATTTAAAACAATAGGAACATCAAATAGTAGGAAAATAATTCCCACTTTCATGGTAACTCAGAGATATACTATACAGTGTTGGCTGGGAATTGGAATAGTTCCCATGTCAGTGTCACACCTTGACCTTTTACATTATTTTATTTTATTATTTTCTTGGATTTTTTAATTTCTTGGATTTTTTGTGTATTATTTTTAAATATAATACGGAATTATTTCGAGACTGGGTGTGAAGACGGCGGATCATTCCGAGGCCCAGTGAGCCCAGAATGGTGGTTTGAACTTTTTTATGTTAAGTGAGTTAGCACCTGTGCGCGGCTGTGGAAGTTTCCAAACGAATTCTCGGTTTAAAAATCTGAGGGCATCGTTGCGTCCAGGATGACGACTTTACCTAAGAATGAGCCTAACCTTGACCAGCACGGGTCGAGGGAAAAAGTTAATTTTTTGAGCGTTTTAAGTAAAATAAAATAAAATAAATTCACAAGTTTATTTTATTTCTTTTATGGAAACATCCACTGAAGCACGTCAATGGGGAAGATATTTCCTTAAATAAATATCATGTCATAATGAGTCAAGAATGGAAAGTTGTACTCATTAATACCGCAGAGTATTTTGGAATGTCAAATATGTTTCCCTTTTTATTGGGATAATCGAACGTCGATTGTTGGTGAAAGATTGAGAGAAACTCTGGAGAAAACTCTCAGCGACGAATGACAGCGAATCAAAGCTATGAATAGTTGCTCCAACAAGGTTGGGGGATCTTGAAGAAAATGGTAGCATGACCTCTTCGTCAGAAATCGATCCCTTCTTGATGTAGGGGTTTGTTATTTAATTTTATTTTCCCCGCTTTTGATTTAAACGACGAACGCGGATCAACCATGAACAAGTTGATCTGTGGATTTGTACGTTCTTCCGGGAGGGATTTCTTCAGGATGATTGTGGAGGAATTAATCCATGTTGAATTTTTTTTGTTGATTTCTGCTCTATTTAAGCCTATTAACGAGAGCGGATCAACGCCGTTATGAACAATGGCAGAGGTTTGTTCCTCTTTTTGTTTGATTCTTTTTCCTTCCACCATTTTCTTCTCGTGCATTCTTCACGTTCTTTATGGGGTGACGGACAATGGATCGTTGCGCATCCGTTCTATGATGCAACGATCCCAAATTGAAGAATAGACACCCCAACGACCTTGTGGAGGTGCAATGACGATAGCGGACAACGAATTGGACCGGATTGGGAAGGGACGTTCTTCGAGCGTTCTTCGCGCGGATGGATAGTTGCATGTTTTCAGAGCCGATCAAAGCTCCAAAAACAATAGAATCAGCTTCGTGGTGTCAAGGTGACCAAAACTTGGGATTTTTGTAGTGATCAGATGACCAGATCGAGGAACAGAGCATCACCGGAGGCGCGACGGCGGAGGTCTGCGTTTCTAGAAATTTCTAGAATACACGGCGTGTACTTACAAAGAACACACCAAGTAGTACTAGAGTTGGAGGCTAGGGTTTTGGGGGTCAGAGAGGAATCACATGGCATGTGACCCTGGTCACACGGCGTGTTAGAATTTCTCCGAAGCTCGACGTGTATTTCGGGAAGTACACGGACACGGGTTGGACTACACGGCTTCATATGACACGGCGTATACAGCATGGCAGAGGCGGCTATGCGGAACTCGACATGTATCCAGGCACTACACGGACACGAGAAGGAGTACATGACTGTGTAATCCATCACACGTCCAGGCGAGGCTAGTAACGCAGGTCACCCATTGTACTGATTACATAGGTTGGAGTACATGGGTTGATGACCATGTACGGGCAAATGGCCAACGTACACGGAGCCAACCCCAGTAACTCGGACACGGCGTGTACACCGTACTACATGTTGTGTACTCATTTTTTCTACACAACCAGCCTTACGACATGGTCTGTTGTATATGGGCAATACCCGGTGTCAGACAACACAGCGTGTAACTTTTCTACACACCTTGTACTTTTTGAAAAACAGCATAGTCCTCTTGTTCACTCTAACTTGGACATATTTTGTTTGGGTTAGTGCCCCTTCTTCTCATTCCCCTGAAGGTCAGGCATCATTTCCTTCTACATGAGTATGATCCCTTCAGCAGGACTTTCTGTGATAGAGTCAGGCATCCATCCAAGAGGCCCGGATCGAGATCCTCTAACCATTCTTTACCCTAGGTAGAGTCCGGCATCGATGTGACCAACTCCACAGGGCATTGATTCTCTGCCTAGAAGGTGAATTCCATATGAGTCGCAGTATCTACCATGGCCCCGGCAGTTATCCTCATCTGTGTATCATGATCTTTCCCACTCAGAAGTGTGTCTCCCATAATGATTTCATCTGTCTATCGTAATCTTCCCACTCTGGAGTGTGTCTCCCATAATGAGTGTAACTACCTCTCGTGGCATTTCCCAATGAATAGTAATTCTCAGATAGATGTCATCAGAGCTATAAGACTCGTGGAGTGTGTTCTCCCGGAATGAGTGCTTCGTGGAATCTTCGAACTAAACCCATATCTGGGGGTATGTGGTTGTGTGACTTGTCTCTAGACTACGGGTCTAGGTTTTGAGTATATCTAGTTTGTGATATATGTTCTATAGACATATATTGTGCATATCTGACTGTACCTTTACTTTTTGTATTGCTTTGTGGTTTTAGGGGTTCTCTACTGAGTATTGTTATACTCACCCATCCACGGGCTTTGCCTGCACGTTTCGTGTCTTGTGTAGACGAGCAGCCTTTTGACAGAGTCTAGGGCGGACCAGGACATGACGGAGCTTTCTGAGTTCCCTACAGGCCGAGGCATTCCTAAGGCTATGAGCATTAGTCCCAGTACCTTCTGTGTTTACAGGTTGGACTTTTCAGTTTTCAGACTCTTGTTTTGGTGGGATTGTATTCTGGACAGGTTTACTTCCAGTACTTTACCTTCTGTCATACTCTGTTGGTTGGGTTTAGTTGTATACATGCATTTTTTCCCTTAGTTTTTTTACATTTCATCATTTGTGTGCTTGGATATATGTGTGTGTGTACAGGTACATAGGAAATGCCTCCCATGATTAGTAATATGCCTACTCGGTGCTAGTCACCAGCCCTTGGCCTATTGGAGGTGGGCTTGGGGACTCACGGGACGGGCCCCACTGGGACGGGTCATGACAGAGTGGTATCAGAGGTGGTCGGTTCTACCTTAGGACCAAGAGTCTGTGAGATGGGTTTGGGGCAACAATGTTAAGTGTTTCAAGTTCAGATTTCAGGCCAGAGACTCCAGTGTTGGTGCGGCGGCCGACGTATCCAAATTCCAGGACTCTGATAAACTTCTTTTCAACTCGGTACATGGAAACACTAGTTGCGGGGAAGTAAAAGAATGGTACATGCATCATATAGGAATGGGTTGTGTTCTCCATGTCCTTTGTGTCAGCTATCCAGATATACTCATTGACCATGGTACGTCTTGTTTCTTTGCAGGACGCCTCTGTGATGCATACCCGCTTGTATTCAGTAGCGCGATCACGAGGATGACCCCCTCAGTGATGAGGCTTAGATACAGGGACCAGTTCCCCAGGCATTTCCACCAGGTGGTGCACCAGTTATGCTGCCACCAGTGGAGTAGCCTAAGGTACCTGCAGTACCGAACGACAAGGACCGCAGGCTGAGTGCGCTCCATGAGTTCTAGAGACAGATACCCCTCAGGTTCCAAGGAGAGCCTGACCCTCAGGTGGCTGATGACTAGGTTGAGGCGGTGACTAGAGTTTTCTATCTAGGGAGGACACTAGCAGACCAGATAGTGATCTTATGAGCGAGCCGTCTTTAGGGTTCGGCGGGACGATGGTGGAGTCTGACCACACAGACTCATGACGAGGAGACTCTTTCATGGATGGAGTTTGAGTGACTCTTCAGGGAGGAGTTATCTCTAGTTACACTGAGAGTTGTGCGCATCCAGTAGCTTCTTAAGCTCCATATGGGCAGTATGATAGTAGCTGACTATTCATTGAGGTTCACCAACTTCACCCGGTACTTGATGGATATGGTCAGGGATTAGTTCTTCAGAGCTCAGACCTTCGAGCGAGGTCTACAAAAATACATCTGATCTAGTGTCATGCCTCTATGAATTTCGAATTATGCTGGAGTGTTTGAGTGGGCCTTAGTGATCGAGAGCTTCTTGGCGGTGCAGAGACAGCCGACGGCAGTCAGCAGCAGGCAGACAGGTGCAGAGACCCTGGCAGCAGGGAGCCGATGTTAGGATCAGGGATCTGGACGTGGGAAAGGTCATAGGAGGACCCAGTACAGAGGATCGATAGTCCATGGATCTCAAGCTCGATCCAGTCAGCCTAGGGAGATGTGATTCTACATGTGTGTCGGTAGGGGACATCTCACTAGAGATTGTCCGACCCATCGAGCTACAGACAGGGAAGTGTTGGATGGACCACCGAGGCAGAGGCAGAGAGTGGAGAAGACAGACCCATTGGGTGGCGGACATGGCATAGGAGCAGGGAGAGCTGCGGGTGGTGGCAGACGCTTTGACTTACTTCCACCACCACCCCCAGGAAGTCTGCACCAGGCTCAGGGAGCTGGGGGACAGGGACGGAGATAGCTGCATGTGGTCAAGACATACGACCCAGGGGCTCCAAGGATGATTCGAGGTACGATCTGTGTCTTTTCTTCCTTAGTTGTCATACTTATAGACATAGGTTCTAGTCATTCCTTCATAGCCACATGTCTTGTACAAAACCTCGATATTCTGGTAGAACCATTGACTCGATCCTTACACTTGCAGACACCTATGGTAGGAGACTCGGCGATCACGCACCTTTGCAGACAGTGTGATGTTACCCTTGGAGGTGAGAGTTTCGGTTGGAACCTCTTGGTGGTAGCGTAGAGGCCTTACGACGTCATTCTCGGTATGGATTAGTTGTCTTCGGTCCATGCCCAGATTGACTGTTTTAGGCAAAGAGTGTGGTGTGTCTGCCGTGATGGAATGAGGTTTTCCTTTGTCGGAGAAAAGGAGACCCAGGCAGCATAGAATGGGCTCATGCATAGGAGGGTGTATCCAGTCGCTCATGAGTTGGATAGCCTTTCCCTCAGAGTAGTGTATATTGTGAGCTCCCAGTTCCCAGCAGTAGTGGCGGAGTATGAGGACGTCTTTCCCGAAGATGTTTTAGGATTACCTACCCACAGTAAAATCGACTTCTACATCGACTTACACCCCGGGACAACACCAATTTCATCATCAGCATATCAGATGGCTCCCACAGAGCTTCTCGAGCTGAGGGTGCAGTTGGGGGATTTGCAGAGCAAGGGTTTCATGAGACCCAATGTTTCTCCCTAGGCAGCCCCAGTCTTGTTTTCCAAGAAGGCAGATGGGAGTATGAGGTTGTGCATGGATTACCAGCACCAGAACCAGGTGACGTTGAAGAACAGGTATTCACTACCAAGGATCGATGACCTCTTCGATCATCTAAGAGGGGAACAGTGGTTCTCGAAGGTTGACCTTCATTCAGAATATCATCGGCTACGAGTGTGGGACGAGGATATACTGAAGACGGATTTCAGATGCCGCTATGGTCACTATGAGTACTTGGTGATGCCTTTCGGCGTGACGAACTCCCCTGCAGTGTTCATGGGAATGATGAACCAGATCTTCCAGCCGTACTTGGACCGGTTTGTAATGGTCTTCATCGACGACATCCTTGTGTACTCGACGTCATAATAGGAGCATGTGAGACACCTGCAGATGGTTCTAGACGTACTTCAGGAGCACCAGCTTTATGGGAAGCTCTCAAAGTGCCAGTTCTAGATTCAGGAGGTCCACTTTCTGGGACATGTCATCTCAGTAGATGGAGTAGCTGTAGACCCAGCCAATGTGGATGTTGTGTTATCATGGGAGCCACCTCAAAGTGTGACGAAGGTGAAGAGCTTCCTTGGGTTGGTAGGATATTACCGGAGATTCATTCCTGATTTCTCCGGGATATCTGCACCAATGAAGGCCTTGACTAGGAAGGGGAAACCATTCATGTGGATGGAGAAGTTACAGCAGGCTTTCAAGTGATTGAGACAGAGTTTGACGAGCGCCCCAGTCTTGATATTTCCAGAGGAGGGTGTCGAGTAAATAGTTTTCTACGACGCATCAGGGATCGGGCTTGGTTGTGTCCTGATGAAGAGGCAGGTAGTAATTGCTTATGGTTCGCGCCAGCTTAGGCCACATGAGAAGAACTATGTGACCCATGATCTCGAGTTGGTAGTGGTAGTCTTCTCATTGAATATGTGGTGACACTACCTTATGGGTGAGCATTTTATCGTCTACTCTGACCACAAGAGCCTCAAGTACATCCTCTCACAGAAGGATCAGAATCTGAGGCAGAGGCATTGGCTAAAGTTCCTCCAGGATTATGATTTCGAGATCATCTATACTCTTGGGAAGGGGAACAAGGTGAAGGATGCTCTTAGCAAAAGGTTGAGCTCACAACTGTTGAGTGAGGCAACAGAGTAGTTAGTCACGTTGCAGTTATCCTTCATGGATAGAGAGGATGCATCTTAACTACAGTCGATGGTTGTCACCCGTCCACTCTTACAACGGGTTAGGGAGGTGCAGCTAGGAGATGTCAACCGTGTGGCCTTATGTGCTCAGTTATCCATAGGACATGCTCCTGATGGATATTCGCATGTTGGGGAGCACGTACTTATTTTCATAGGACGTACTGTTGTACCGGTGGCATTGTAGGAGGAGGTCCTGAGGGAGTTTCATACATACCCTTTGGTGGTACATCATGGAGTGGAAAAGATTTACAAAGAACTCCGACGACAGTTCTGGTGGTCAGGCATGAAGAAGGCAGTAGTAGAGTTCATTTCTAGATGCCTTACATGCCAGCAGGTGAAGGCCGGGCACCAGGTTCCAGCGGGATTAGCTCCCCACCTGGAAGTTCCGGAGTGGAAGTGGGATGGAATATCTATGGAATTAATTACATGCTTACCATGGACATCCAAGGGGAATGATTCCATATGGGTGATCATTGACCGACTCACCAAGTTGGCCCACTTCCTAGCTATCAGGCAGCAGAGTACCAAAGAGAGCTTGGGATGCCTCTACGTACAGGAGATAGTTCATCTTCATGGAGTCCCCTTGACAATAGTCTCGGAATGAGACGCCCGTTTCACATCCTGGTTGTGGAAGGGATTGTAGGAGGCTTTTGGGACTCAGCTACGCTTGGGCACAGCATTTCATCCCCAGACTGATGGTCAGACGGAGAGGACCATTCAGGTTCTAGAGGATATGTTGTGAGCCTGTGTCTTGGACTTTGGTCATAGTTGGGAGGACCACCTACCACTGGTGGAGTTTGCATAAAACAACAGCTACCACTCCACCAATGTTATGGCACCGTTCGAGGACTTGTATGGGAGACCCTCCCGGTCACCGCTTTGTTAGATCGTCCACGGAGAGTCAGCACTCATGGGTCCAGAGATGGTGCGACCTACCACCAAGAAGGTGCAGATCATCTGGGAGTGGATGAAGACTGCACAAAGCCAGCAGAAGTCTTATGGTTATAGACGATGTAGACCTCTGGATTTCGAAGAGGGAGGCCACGTCTTTCTTCGGGTCTCACCTCGATGAGGGTTATGGAGATTTGGTCGAGGCGGCAAGCTATCTCTGAGGTTCATCGGACCTTTCCAGATACTGTGCCGAGTTGGTGAGCTGGTGTACATCTTAGCTCTGCTGCTGCAGTTTCATAGGGTACATGATGTCTTCCACGTGTCACATATGAGGAGGTACGTGCATGACCCATCGCAGGTCATCGACTGGGGCGAGCTGGACATCGAGGATGGAGTGACATCTGCTGAGTACCTGTTGGAGATCGAGGATCAGCAGGATAGGATCCTTTAGGGGCGATTGATTCCCTTGGTGCACATCCGGTGGCAGCATGGGAATCTTTAGGAGAGTACGTGGGAGCGGGAGGCCCAGATCCGTGCCTAGTACCCACATCTTTTTTATTAGCATTTTTTTTGGTTTTTCGGGGACGTAAATCCCCAAGGTGGGGAGAACGTAATATCTCAGATTTTTAGTGTGTTATTTTTAAATATTATATGGAATTATTTCAAGATCGGGCGTGAATATGGAACATCATTCTGAGGCCTAGTGAGCCCGGAATGGTGGTTTGAACTTTTTTAAGTTAAGTGAGTTGGCACCTATGCGCGGTTGTGGCAGTTTCCAAATGAATGCCTGGATTAAAAATATGAGGGCACCGTTTCATCTGGGATGAAGAATTTACCTAAGAATGAGCCTAACCTCGACTGGCGCGGGTCGAGGTAAAAAGTTAATTTTTCGGACGTTTTAAGTAAAATAAAATAAAATAAATTCGCAAGTTTATTTTATGGAAACATTCGATGCAGTGTGGAAATGGGGCAGCTATTTCCCTAATTAAATAGCATGTCATAATGACTCAAGAATGGAAAGTTGGACTCATTAATACCGCAGTGTATTTTTGAATGTAAAATACGTTTCCCTTTTTATTGGGATAATCGAACGTCGATCGTTGGCGAAAGATTGAGAGAAACTCTGGAGAAAACTCTCGGCGACGAACGATGACGGATTAAAGCTACGAATCGTTGCGCCAACAAGGTTGGGGGATCTGAACAACGATGGTAGCAAGGCCTCTTCGTCAGTGATCTATACCTTATTGAGGTAGGGGTTTGTTATTTAATTTTATTTTCCCCACTTTTTATTTAAATAACAAATGCGGATCAACCACGAACAAGTTGATCCGCAGATTCGTACGTTCTTGTGGGAGGGATTTCTTTGGGATGATTATGGGGGAATTAATCCATGTTGATTTTTATTGTTGATTTATGATTTTTTTAAGCCTATTAACAGGAGTGGATCAACGCTGTGACGAACGATTGTGGAGGTTCGTTCCTCTTTTTGTTTGATTGGTATTCCTTCCCCCATTTGCTTCTCGCGCGTTCTTTGCGTTCTTCGCGGGGTGACGAACAACGGATCTTTGTGCATCCGTTCTGTGACGCAATGATCCCAAATTGAAGAATTGACACCCCAATGACCTTGTGGAGGTGCGATGATGATAGCGAACGATGAATCGGACCGGATCGGGAAGGGTCGTTCTTCAAGCGTTCTTTGCGTGGATGGATCTTTGCATGTTTTCGGAGCCAATCAGAGGTCTGAAAACAATGGGATCGGCTTCATGGTGTCGGGGAAACCAAAACCTGGGAGTTTTGTGGTGATTGGATGGTCAGATCAATGAATGGAGCATCACCGGAGGCGCGATGGCGGAGGTCCGTATTTCGGGAAACACGGCGTGTACTTCCAAAGAACACGATGTGTAGTAATGGAGGCGATGGCTAGGGTTTCGGGGGTCAGATAGGAATCACATGGCGTGTGACCCTAGTCACATGGTGTGTTAGACTTTCCCCGAAGCTCAATGTGTATTTCGGGAAGTACACAGACACGGGTTGGACTACACGGCTTCAGACGACATGGCGTGTAAAGCATGGCAGAGGCAGCTACTCAGAACTCGACATGTATCCAGGGGGTACACAGACATGGGATGCAGTACACGAACATGTACTCCATCACACAGCCAGGTCAGGCCAGTATTGCGGGTCACCCTGTGTACCGATTACACGAGTTGGAGTACACGGGTTGATGACCATGTACGGGCACATGTCCAACGTACACGGAGCCAACCCCAGTCACTCGAACACGGAATGTACACCATACTACACATTGTGTACTCAGTTTTTCTACATAGCAAACCTTACGACACGGTCCGTTGTACATGGGAAGTACCCTGGGTCAGTCAACACGACGTGTAACTTTTCTACACGTTGTGTACTTTTTGGAAAATAGCATGGTCCTATTGTTCACCATAACTTAGACATCTTTCGTTTGGGTTAGTTCCCCTTCTTCACATTCCCCTGAATGTCAAGCATTGTTTCCTTCTATAGTAGTATGATCCCTTCTGCAAGACTTTCTATGATAGAGTCAGGCATCCATCCGAGAGGCTCGGATCGAGATCCTCTATCCATTCTTGACCCTAGGTAGAGTCCGGCATCGACGTGACCAACTCCACTAGGTGTCAATACTCTACTTAGTAGTTGAATTCCGGATGAGTCATGGTATCCTCCATGGCCCTGGCAGTGATCCTCATTTGTGTATCGTGATCTTTCCCACTCAGGAGTGTGTCTCCCGTAATGAGTGCATCTATCTATCGTAATCTTCCCACTCATGAGTGTGTCTCCCGTAATGAGTTTAACTACCTCACGTGGAGTTTCCCTACGAAAACTACTTCTCGGGCGAATGTCATTAGAGCTATAAGACTCGTGGAGTGTGTTCTCCTAGAACAAGTGCATCGTGGAATCTTCGAACTGAACCCCTAGTTGGGCGTAAGCGGTTGTGTGACTTGCCTCTAGACTACGGGTCTGGGTTTTTAGTATATTTGGTTTGTGCTATATTTTATATAGACATATACTATGCATAACTGACTATACCTTTACTTTTTGTATTGATTTTGTGGTTTTTGGGGTCCTCTACTGAGTATTGTTATACTCACCCCTGCACGGGCTTTGCCTGCACGTGTCATGTCTAGTGCAGACGAGCATCCTTTTGACAGATTCCAGGGTGGACTAGGACAGGACTGAGCTTTCTGAGTTCCCTACTGGATGAGGCATTCCTATGGCTACGAGCAGTAGTCTCAGTACCTTTTGTGTTTACAGGTTGGACTTTGCAGTTTTCAGACTCTTGTTTTGGTGGGCTTGTATTCTGGACCAGTTTACTTTCAGTACTTTACCTTCTATCGTACTCTGTTGGTTTGGTTTAGTTTTATGCATGCATTTTCTTCCTTAGTGTTTTTACATTTCAGAATTTGTGGGCTTGGAGATATGTGCGTGTGTACAGGTACTTAGGCAATGCCTCCCATGATTAGTAATATGTCTACTCGATGCTAGTCACCAGCCCCTAGCCTTTTGGAGGTGGGTTTGGGGAGTCACGGCATGGGCCCCACTGGGACAGGTCGTGAAACTTTTCATATTATTGTTGAGGTTTAGTTTGAGTATTGGATTCAACATTTTGAGTTTTATTTTGAAATGGGTGTTTTGGGGTTGGCAGCATGTGGTGCATGGGCAGAGCATGGTTTGGTAACCATGTGGCTTTTCCCAGTCAACCATGCAGGCTACCTGTCTTTGAAAATAAAATAAAATATGAAATAAAATAATAAAATTAAAATAAATAAAATCAAAATTAAATTAATTATTTTAATAATAATTATTATTATAATATTATTACTAAGATTATTATTATTATTATTAAGATTATTATTATTATTTGTATTCAGTTATTATTATTATTTTTTAAGGATTTATCCCCTCTCCCCTTCCCCCTCTTTTCATGCACCACCCCCCCCCCCTCCCCCCTTCCCTATCCAGCTCGTGAAACCCTCCAATTGGCCGAGGGACCCCCGACGACCTTCCTCTCCCCCTTCTAGTGAGTCACATCCCATCTGTCGGCCACCTTGTGAGGAACCTTCTCCTCTTCCCTCTCCCTGCTCCTATGACAACCCCCGTCCAAAGAATCTCTCCCTCACACAATGCATTCCTAGACCTCTAGTTGTGCGTACTCCCCCTTCCTGTGAGCCTCCCTTCTCCACTGATTTCTTTGGTTTTTCTACTCAACTTGCCTAGGTATGTTCCCTACTTTCCCCTCTTACATTTTTCTAACTATTTTCCCCCTTTCCATCACCCCTATTACTTTTTACATACCATAGGTTATGGTTTGACCAAATTTTGGTTCCTTATTCCATTTTTAGGGTTCGATCTTGCTTTATTATGGTGCGTTTGAGGTTCATTTGGAGATTCGCACTGGTTTTTGGAGATTTCGACCCCAAAGGTAGGTGATTCCATTATTAAACATTATTTTATGAATTTATATTACATGCTAGAGTTTTTTTAGATGTTCTATGATTTTTTTCTGTGGTGAGAAAGTGGTTTTTGGAAATATTTTATATCTATTTGGTTTGAAAATGGGGTTTCCATGTTAAATTTGGGGTATTTTTTGTGTAAATATTATTTTACTTGGAAATATTTGGTAAAGTGTTAAAGTGGTTTATTAAATTTTCTAAGTGGTTATAATCACGTTTTGATATGGTTTGTTGTGTGTTTGGTTTTAAAGAGGAATTTCTATTTGAAATTGGGTGTGTTATTGGGGTAAACCCTTGATGTGCTATTTAGAAATGTTTTATAAATTATTTAAATGATTTATTAAATTATGTAAGAGGTCAGAATCATGATTTGAAAATGTTTTGGTGTGCATTTATTTATAAAATAGAGTGCATTTTTTGTGTAAACCCTTATTCTCCTTCTTGAAATTGTTTTATAAACTTTGTAAATGATTTATTAAATTATGTAAGAGGTGTGAATCATGTTTGGGAAGGGTTTTAGTGTGAGAATGTTTTTAAAATGGATTTGGGGTGTGAAATTGGTGGCTTGTGATGTGTAATGCTTGGTTTGGTTGATGGAATGTGGAAAGAGTGTGTTATGTGACATGTGAAACTTGATTAAGCACAAAAGGGAAGCCCAGGAATCTAGGTGGGAAGACTTTGATTGTATTCTAGTGATACGGAAGTGGCTATGGTCATATTTCACTTATCAGGATTGATGATGAAAACACCAACTAAATATGGATGATGATTTGAGACTACTAGAATTTTGGATTTTGCTCCTCTCTAGTGGATCATGCACGATAACATTGTTGGTTGTGGTTTCTAAGCCACATTTCATCGAGATATAAGGTACCTAGTGTCTCATTGCAAGCTAGTACCTATGTGTGCTTCCTGTGATAAGTGCTCATTGGATATATTTCAATTACCATTGGCATGCGGTATGTTTGGTTGTTAACTTCATAAGTAAGTGTGTTTTCTTAAAAGATTCTTTATTTAAATTTGTTTCTCATTTAAAGTTTCTTTCCTTAAAATAGTTATTAGCATCTCACTTTTATAAAAACTGGTAAGCTATTTTTCTGATAATGTTTATAGCATGTAATCTTATATTGTTTGGAATCCTATTGGGCTTTGTCTCACACTATACTTACACCTTTGGGTGTAAGTAGACATTGTAATGTTTGACATGGGTAAGGGAAAGACCATCGGAGAGAGTTTTTTGGGTTTTTAGAGGTTTGTTTTGGTGCGGTGTTGAGGATATGGCTTGAGGGTGGTGCCCCCTTTCCATGTGGTGGTTTTTTTTATTTTGATAGACTTGTGGTTCCTTTTTTTTATTGCTTTATTTGGTTTTGAATTAAACCTTGTAACTAAATTCAAAAAAAAATGTTTAAGGTTTGTTTGGTTTGAATTTTCACATTTGGTTTACTGATTACTGTTGGTTGTTTAATGCATGTAAATTTGGGTAAATCATTCCCACTATTTATTCATGATAGTCAAGAACTTGTTCCAATCCGTGGGGATAGGGAATGCCCTTCAGGCTATGCCATGGACAGGGTTGAGCATTGGGTCAGATGGCGACTCGGCTTGGTTTGTGAAAAAATGGTATCATGGCAGGTAATGGTCTTTTGGGTCATGTTTATCAGGGAATATTTTGGGTAGATCGGAGTTTAGATTTTCAGTAATTGGCGTTCTAGTTATGATTAGGGTGAATGGCCAGCACACCTCATGACGGGACTCAAGTCCCTAGGGGAAGTCGGGTTTTATCCGATTCGTTTGGTCCTTGTTGTTATTCGTTTCTTGGGAAATGAAATGGGAGTTGGTCCAATAGTATCAGTGATCTCAAAGGGCCTAGAAATCCATGTGGAGCTAGAGACATGGTCCTGGAACACTCTCTATGATGTTGGTGTAACTAGAGTATGTCCTTCAACTATATATTCAGGTCACCCATTGACACTAGGTTCCTCTTACATCATACTATATCTATTTGTGTTTTGAAAAAATTCATTTTTGAAAATCCCTTACTTTGGAATCATGGAAACATTATTTTAAAGAAAAAATGATTTGGTTTTGGGATGGGGGAAATGTATTTTAAGAATTTAAGAAAAGGAAGTTTTGGAAATGTGAACTTTTTAAAACTGATTTTGAGTAAATGTGATGAGTTTATCGAGGGTATATTTTTATGAATAAATTTTCTGGTTTATCAAAAGTTTTTTGTTTGAAAAAATGGAAAATTATTTTTTAAAAGTTTTTGGAAACTTTTTTTAAAATGAGAAGAGTTGAGTTTTTAATTAAATGTTTATTGATGAATTAGAGTTTTTTGTGTAACCGAAAGTGTTTTGAAATGGAATGAAATGTTTTGAAATTGATGTGTAAGGTTTGAAAATGAGTTTTTATTTGAATGGTTACATTTTTTCTGAAAAACTTTTGTGAAAATCGAAATGTGTTTTTATTTTTGTGGCTATTAGGTTATAAAAAAAGGGTTTAGTGAATTTCAAAAATGGAAAAGTGAGTTAAATTTTTACTTTGGAAAGTGGAAGAGTTTTGTTTTAACATTTTGAATTTCCATGAGTGGTCACATGCATAGGATATGTACAGGAATTGAATGGGTTCTAGGTTTGGCAAGATAAAAATGCATGTGATAGGATCTATGGGATACCATTGGTGAATGTGCAACCCACTGACCCTGTTTTATTTTCAAATGTTCTTTTAAATGAAAAGGTAATATTTTGATAACCATTTATTACATGGTGTGTCTTATTGTATTTTGGTAAAAACTTCTGCGAGGCACATTCCAAGTTTGAGTTCATCCAGGTCGGCTTGCATTTCAAGTTTGAGTTCTTCTTGGTGAGTTAGTTATAGGATAATGGTTAATGGTTACTTTTTTTGAAGTGTCCTGTAAAGCCTTTGTGATGATCCCCTTTTCTTGTTTGAAGTCTATTGTAGCATGTCTTTTCCAATGGGTTATTTTTGTTAGACCCTCCGTTTCTTCTATTGGATAGTGTAGGCCCCCATAAAGAATTAATGCACCTTTGAAGTGTGGCCATGGGTGATTCACCATTGGAAGACCCTCCAGTTGATCAATATATGGAATTTCCTCTTGATATTTGAAAATTGAGTCTACCTCTCCTCTCTTTCAGTCAAGAGGATCCTCTTGTAGTGAGACAGTGGATGAGGAAGGTTGAAAGAGACCTTAATTTCTTAAGTTGCCTGAGTCATCGAAGGTGAAGTTTAAAATCATCATGTTTGAAGGTCCTTTATGGGAGTGGTGAATGGAATCCTAGTAAGGATAGGTGTAAGTGGTCTAGGAATGTTTGTTTTGGTCGTCGTCTTGAAGTAACTTTGGATCATACGTCATGTTTTTATAAGTGAGGGATCATACTAGGCCACCAATGTGAAAAATTGGGTCGTAAGAGGATATTATGTCCATTTGTAGGAGTCATGTGTTGTTCCATATTTGGTTTAAACTTCTTTTCCTTATAAGGCCTCTTAGGCTGCAATGGTCATGTTTGGTGGCATTTTTCAGTGTCGTGTTCTCTTTTGGAAATTCTAAATTTTTCCTATTGGAATGGAAGCTTATTTTATTTGTTCTTTTTTCATCGTATCTTCGCTTGAGGTGAAAGGAATGATTCATGGAAATATTCTATTTCCTTGTCATGGCGAGGTTCTATGTTGAGGAAAAGTAGGTTGCATGATATGTTGTGTTCTTTTGGTGGTGTTTGGATCACTGCGTGGTTGCTAGTGGCACCAGAAGAAGTTCCATCTGGGGGTTTTTAATGCCTAACTGCGAGGAAAGAGATGCTTCAATTTACATAGCTCCATTAATAGGTATTGGAGTGTAGCTGGAACATATTCATAATACCCTAGGGGTGTAAAGGATCTTGTATTAACATCCATCTCTGATGTGGGAGATGGAGGTAGTTTGAGGTTCCGGTATGGATGATTCTTTTTAATGGTCCCATTTAGTGGAATGATACATGGGGTATTTATCTCCATGTCACGACCTTTGTGGTTGTAAGGATTCTTCTTTGGATAGAAATAGGTGTAGTTGTCTTTTTTCATAAATCCTCGATGCCTATGCCCTTATGATTGTGGATTTTTGTGTGGTTGTCCATGTATGGCCATCTTTTTGTGTCGATCTCAGTTTTAGTTTGGGATAATTTGATGATGGTAATTCCCATAATAGTATTGAACCATGTGGGGATTTCTATTTAGTTTGGATTCTTTTTTGTTAGACCCCTTGCAGTAGGGGTTTGGTATGTATTGGGTCTCCTACGCCAGTTGTATTGGAAGGTGGGGAAATTTCCTAAGATAAACCATGACGATTTTTCTTACGGTTTGTTACAGTTGGTTAAGTTGATTATTTCTTATGGTGGGGAGACCCATCATGGGTCTCATTGTAATTCCTCGGGAGTGAATCAATTCTAGCCTATCTCATACGATGGATAGTCTATTTGGGCCTCCTGTTTTGGTAACATGGTCATGTTTCAGATGTTACTTGGCAATGGGTGGTCTTGTTTAGAGCTATATCATTTCAAGTTCTTTCATCAAGTAAACATTGGGATTAGAGAACACCCAATGGTTTCGTTGAATTAAGATCATGGGATTATCCATCGGGAAGTGGTTTGATCCTGTTTTCTTGTTTCAAGCTAATGGTGTAAGTTTCATTGATAATGTCTCAGGCATTTTGGTTTAAGGGGTAGGATTATGTGATGTGAGAGTTTTTTTCCTTTGATCTATCTACTGAAGGTGTTTAAACATTTGGGGGTGGGTGTCACATAGTAGGGAGTCCATTTTGGTCTCTTGAGTTTGATTTGTGAGTCTCCTTTTCTTTTGATAGTGTCCTAATCTTCTTATCATTCGACATTCGTTGGGAATCTCCTTATGTTGTAAAGGAGATTCAGTTTTTTCTTTTGGGTTAAATCTTGGAATGGATTTAGAGGTGCAGAAAGTGTTATGGTGGGGAGAATTATCACATCCCAACCTTTTAAATTATTTTATTTTATTATTTTCTTGGCTTTGGATATTCTTGTCAGGGTTCGGGTTGATTCCCAGTTTTAAATTTTTGAGCTTTATTTTAAAATGGGTATTTTGGGCTTGGTGCCATCTAGCCCATGGGCAGAGCATGGTTTGGAAACCGTGCGGTTTTTTCCAGGAAACCATGTGTCCTGCATGTCTTCAAACAAAAAATGAAATCAAATGAAATATGAAATAAAATAATAAAAGTAAACTAAAAAATTAAAAGAATTATTTTAATAATAATATTATTATTATTATTATTATTATTATTATTATTATTACTCCTATTGATTATATTATTATTATTAGTATAAAGTTAAAATTATTATATTTTGGTTAGGTTTTTAACCCCTATCCCCTTCCCCCTCCTTTCACGTAGCACCCCCCTTCTCCCATATTCCTTATCCTGCTTGCGCAACCCCCTGCTAGTCAAGGGCCCTCTGACAGCCTCCCTCTCCAACTTTTGGCGAGCCACCTCCCATCCGCCAGCCACCTTGCACAGCACCCTCCCCTCTTCCCTCTCCCTACTCATGTGACACCCCCTATCCAAAGTCCCTCTCCCTCACATGACACCTTCCCAGACCTCTGGTCGCATGAGCTCCCCCTTCTGGCGAGCCTCCCTTCTCCACCAATATCTTCAGGTTTTCTGCTCAGCTCACCTAGGTATATGACCTTCTTTCCCCTCCTTTGTTTTTTCATCATTTTTCCCTCATTTAATCAACCCTCTTTCCTTGGCCTAACCCTAGGTTATGGGTTGACCTAATTTTGGGTCCTTCTTCCATTTTTAGGGTTCGATCTTGCTTGCTTATGGTGCGGTTGAGGTGCGGTTGGAGATTCGAACTATTTTTTGAGCATTTCGACACCAAAGGTAGCTGATTCCATGTTTAAAAATTATTTGACGAATTTATATTGAATTCTTGAGTATTTTTAGATATTATATGATTTATGTGTGAGGTATTAAAGTGGTTTTTTGAAATATTTTATGTGCATTTGGTTTGAAAATGGGTTTTCATGTAAAATTGGGTGTATTTTTTGTGTAAATATTGTTTTGCTTCATGGTAATATTTGGTAATGTGTTCAAGTGGTTTATTAAATTTTCTAAGTGGTGCAAATCATGTTTTGATATGGTTTTATTGTGAGTTCAATTTTAAAGTTTCATTTCTATGTGAAATTGGGTGTGTTATTGGTGTAAACCCTTGATGTGCTATTTAGAAATGTTTTATAAATTTTTTAAATGATTTATTAAATTATGAAAGAGATGAAAATATTGATGTGAAATGGTTTTGGTGTGAGTTTAATTTTAAAAGAGTATTTTGAGTGTTTTTTTGGTGTAAATCCTTATGGTGCTTCTTGGAAGTTTTTTATAAACTTTTTAAAAGATTTATTAAATTATGTAAGAGGTGTGAATCATGTTTGGGAAGGGTTTTGGTGTGAATATGATTTTAAAACGGATTTTGGGTGTGAAAATGGTGTCTTGTGATGTGTAATGCTTGGTTTTGTTGATGGAATGTGGAAATGGTGTGTTTTGTGACATGTGAAACTTTATTGAGGACAAAAGGGAATCCCCAACATCTAGGTGGGTGGACTAGGACTAGTATGCTAGTGATACGGAAGTGGATATGGCCCGGTTTCACTTAGAGGGAATGACGATGACAACACTAACTAAATATGGATGATGATTTAAGACCACTATAATTTTATATGTTTCTCCTCTCTAGTGGCTTGTGCATGATAATGTTGTTGGTCATGGTTTCTAAGCCACATTTCCCCAAGATACGAGGTACCTAGTGTCCCATTGCAATATAGTTCTAAGGGGTACTTCTCATGACTAGTTATCATTGGATATATTGAAATTACCATCAGCATATGGTATGTTTGGTTGGTAATTTCAGAATCAAGTGTGTTTTATTTAAAACTTCTTTCTTTAAAGTTGTTTCTCATTTAAATTTTCTTTCCTTAAAACAGTTATTAGCATCTCCTTTTTATAAAAACTAGTAAGTTATTTTTCTTATTATGTTCACAGCATGGAATCTTGTATTAGGTGGAATCCTACTACGATTAGGCTCACACCCTACTTACACCTTTGGGTGTAAGTAGACTTGGTAATTTTTGACACAGGTAAGGTCAAGGCCATTGTATATGGTGGTTCAGGTTGCTAGAGGTTCCTTTTGGTGCGGTGTTGGGTGGTTCCCCCTTCCCATGTGGTTGTTTTTTTGATAAACTTGTGGTTCCTTTTTTTGTTGAAGCCCTATTTTGTTTTTACTTAAACCTTATAACTCAATTCTAAATTTTTTTAAGGTTTTTTTTTTGTTTTAATTTTCAGATTTGGTTTATTGATTATTGTTGGTTGTTTAATTCATGTAAATTTGGGTAAATCATTCCCACTCTTTATTTATGATACCCGGGCACTTTTTCTAGCCAGTGGAAATAGGTAACTCCCTTAGGGTTGTGCCATGAACCGGGTCGGGCGTCGAGTCAAATGGATACCCAAATTAGTTCATGATAAAATGGTATCAAAGTAGGTAAAGCTCTTTTGGGTCATGTTACTTAGCGAAGATTATGGGTATAATAGAGCTAGGATTTTCAGGACTTGATTTTCTAGTTATGAGTAGGGTGCCTAGACAGAAAACCTCATGATGTAACTAAAGTCACCAAGGTAAGTTAGGTTTTATCCAATTCGTTTGGTCTTTGTTGTTGTTTATTTCTTGGGAAATGAAATGGGAGTTTGGCCAATGGTCTTAGTAAGCTAGGAGGTCCTGGAAAGCCATGTGGATTCAAATACATAGTCCTGGAACACTCTATGTGATGGTGGTTTGATAGTATTATGGCTGCCCACCATATGTCTGGGTCACCCATCAACACTATTTTCCTCTTACATCATCTTGTGTCTCTTTGGGTTTTGAAAAAATCATTTTTTAAAAGACCGTACTTTGGAATCATGGAAACCCTATTTTAAAGTAAAAATGATTTGGTTTTGAGAAGGTGTAAAATGAATTTTCATAATTTACCAAAAGAAATTTTTGGAAATGTGAAATTTTGTAAAATTATTTTGATTCAATGTGGTGAGTTTATCGAGGGTGTATTTTTATGAATAAAGTTTTTGTTTTATCAAAATTTGGTTATTTGGAGAAAGGGAAAATTGTTTTTGAAAAGATTTTAGAAACTTGTTTTAAAATGAGAAGATTTTATTTTTTAATTAAATATTGATTGATTAAGTGAAGTTTTTTTTGTAACTAAAATTGTTTTTAAGTGTAATAAAATGTTTTTAAATTGATGTGTGAGGTCGGAAAATGGGTTTTTATTTCAATTTTTTGTCTTTTTCTGAAAAAGTTTTTAGAAACTTGAAATGGATTTTTATTTTTGTGGCTAGTAGGTTATGAAAAGAGACTTTAGTGAATTTTTGAAATGGAAAAGTGAGTAGAATGTTTGTTTTGTAAATTGGAAGATCTTTTTTTAACCTTTGGTATTTCCATTAGTGGCCACATGCATAGGATATGTGTGGGAAGTGAATAGGTTCCCAATTTGGCATAAGAAAAATGTATGTGAGAGGATTTGTGGGATACCATTGGTGAATGTGCAACCTAAAAATCTTGTTTTATTTTCAAATATTCTTTTAAAATGAAAATGTAAAAATTTGATAACCAATGATTGCGAGGTGTGTCTTATTGTATTTTCGAAAAACTTTCTACAAGGCACATTACAAGTTTGAGTTCATCCTGGTCAGCTCACGTTTCAAGTTTGAGTTATTCTTGTTGAGTTAGTTTTGGAATAATTGTTAATTGTTCCTTTTTGGGAAGTGTTTTTGTAATCCTTTATAAGGATCCCCTTTTCATGTTCTAATTCAGTTGTAGAATGTCTTTTCTAGTGGGTTATTTTGTTTGGACACTCTATTTCTTCTGTTGGTTAGTGTACACCCCCATAAAGAATTAATTCATGTTTTAAGTGTATCCATGGGTGATTCACCATTGCAAGACCCCCTAGTTGATCAATATAAGTACATTCCTATTGATCTTTATAAATTGATTCTACCTCTCATCTCTTTCACTCAAGTGGATCCTCTTGTAGTGGGAGAGTGTATGTGGAACGTTGAAATAGACCTTAGTTTCTTAAGTTGTCTGAGTCGTCGAAGGTGAAGTTTGACATCGTCGTATCTGAAGGTCCTATCTAGTAGTGGTGAAGTTAATAATATTAAGTAGAGGTGGAATTGGTCTATGGTTGTTAGTGATGTTCATCGTCTTCAAGGCCCTTTGGATCAATAGTCATGTTTTTTTAAGTAGAGGATCGTGCTAGGCCACCAATGTGTCAAATTAGGTCATAAGAGGTTGTTACATCCATTTTTAGGAGTCATGATTTGTTTGGGACTTTTTTTAAACTTCTTTTCTTTGTAAGGCCTCTTAATCTATAGTGGTCATGTTCGGTGACGTTTTGCAGCACCATGTTCTCTTTCGGAAATTCTAAATTTTCCCCATTTGAATGGAATCTTCTTCTGTGTGTTCTTCTTTCGTTGTATCCTCACTTTAGGTGAAAGTAATGATGTTTGGGATTGTTCTAAGTCCATTTTATGGTGAACTTGCATGCTGAGGAAAATTAGGTGGCGGGATGTGTTAGGTTCTGTTGGTGCTGTTTGGATCGTGGTGTGGTTACTTGTGGCACCAGAAGAGGAAGTTCTGTTTGGGGGTTTTTAATGTCTGACTACGATCTAGGAGGTGCTTCAATTATCATAGCTCTATCCATTATTCCTGGAGTTAATTTGGCATTTATTCAATAACCCCCAGTGGTGTAAAGTATTTTGGGTAAACATCCGTCTTCGGTGTGGAAGATGGAGGCAGTTTGAGGTTTCAGTGTGGCTGATCTACTTTAATGGTCCTATTTAGTGGAACGAGACATGGGGGATTTATCTCTATGTCATGACCCAGGTGGGTGTAATGTATCCAAATTGGTTATAAATAGGTGTAGTTATCTTGTTTACTCAAACATTGATGCTTATGACCTTGTGGATGAGGATCTTCATGTGGTTTTCTATGTATGGCCAGTCTTGTGAGTCGATCTCAATTTCGGTTTCGGCTCATCTGAGGATTGTAATTACCATAAGAGTAGTGAAATGTGTGGGTATTTCCATTTGGTTTGCATTATTTTTCATTGGACCCCTTACAATAGGGGTTTGGTTCGTATTGGGTCTCCTACGTCAGTTATGTTGGCGAGTGTGGAAAGTTCCTAAGATGACCCATGATGGGTTTTCTTGTCAGTTTGGGCCAATTGGTTAATTTGATTGATTCTTATGGTGGGGAGACCCACTATGGGTCTCATTGGAATTCTTATGGAGTGAATCAATTCTAGCCAATGTATTATGTTGGGGAGTCTATTCAGGACTCCTGTGTTGGTAATATGATTGTGTTTATGAGGTTGACTTGGCAATGGGTGGTCTTGTTTGGAGCTATATTATTTCAAGTTCTTTCCTTGAGTAAACATTGGGATTATAGCACACCCAATGGTTTCATTTAATTGAGAACACGGGAGTATTCATCGGGATGTGGTTTGATATTTTTTTCTTGTTTCAAGATAGTGGTGTGATTTTCATTGATAATGTTTGCGTTGTTTTGGTTTAAGGGGTTGGATTATGTGTCGTGAGAGTTATTTTCCTTTGATCAATCAACTAGAAGTGTTTAAAATTTTGGGGGCAGGTGGCACATAACGGGGAGTCCATTTTGGTCTCTTGAGTTTGATTTGTGAGTCTCCTTTTCTGTTTATAGTTTCCTAGTATTCTTCTCAATAGACATTCAATGGGAATCTTCTTAATCCACAAAGGAGAGTCAGTTTTTTCTTTTGGGTTAAATCTTGGAATGGATTTATGGGGGCAGAAATTGTTATAGTGGGGGGAATTGTCACACCCCAACCTTTGAAATTATTTTATTTTTTTATTTTCTTGAATTTGGATATTCTTATAGGGGTTCATTTTTGTGTCTCGATTTGAAATTTTTGAGTTTTATTTTTGAAATGGTTGTTTTGGGCTTGGCGGCATTTGGCACAAGGGAAGAGCACGATATGGAAACCATGCATCTTTTCCCAAACAACCATGCGTCCTACCTCTCTTCGAACAAAAAATAAAATTAAATGAAATATAAAATAAAATGAGAAAAATAAAATAAAATAATAAAATTAAAATAATTGTTTTAATAATAATAATGATAATATTAGTATAAAGATTATTATTATTATTAATACTACTACAACTATTAAGCTTATTATTATTATTATTATTAAGATATTATAATTATTATTTAGTTTAGGGTTTCATACCCTCTCCCTATCCCTATCCTTTCACATAGTACCCCCCCCCCCTTCTCCCCCCTTCTCTATCCCGCTCACGCGACCCTCTACTAGCCGAGGGCCCTCGGGAGGCCTCCTTATCCCCCTTCTAGTGAGCCACCTTCTATCCTTCAGCCACCTTTCATGGCACCCTCCCCTCTTCCCTCCCACTGCTCGCATGAAACCCCCTAGCCTAATTCCCTCTCCCTCACGCGACGCCTTCTTGTACCTTCGGTCGCGTGCGCTCCCCCTTCCAGTGAGACTTCCTTCTCCACCGATTTCTTCGGGTTTTCTACTCGGCTCACCTAGGTAAGTGTGCATATTACCCCTTATGAGTTTTTTCAATGATTTTCCCTCATTACATAACCCCTTCTTCCTTGTTCAAACCCTAGGTTACAGGCTAACTGAATTTTGGTTCCTTCTTCAATTTTTAGGGTTCAATCTTGATTGATTTTGGTGCGGTTGTGGTGTGGTAGGAGATTCACATCAGTTTTTGAGGATTTCAACACCAAAGGTAGGTGATTTGGTGCATAAATGATATTTAACGAATTTATATTTCATTCTTGAGTATTTTTAGATGTTTTATGATATATTTTTTTGGTGATAAAGTGGTTTTTGGAAATATTTTATGTGCATTTGGTTTTAAAATGGGTTTCTATGTGAAATTGGGTGTATTTTGTGTGTAAAGATTGATGTGCTTCTTGGTAATATTTGGTAAAGTGTAAAAGTGGTTTATTAAATTTTCTAAGTGGTTTAAATCAGGTTTTGATATGGTTTTATTTTTTGCGTTTGGTTTTAAAGTGACATTTTTATGTGACATTTTGTGTTTTATTGGTGTAAACCCTTGATGTGCTATTTTGAAATGTTTTATAAATTGTTTAAATGGTTTATTAAATTATATAAGAGGTGATAATCATGATTTGAAATGTCTTTGGTGGGCATTTAATTTTAAAAGAATATTTTTTGTGTGTTTTTGGTGTAAATAATTGTGGTGCTTTTTGGAATTGTTTTATAAATTTTTTAAATGATTTATTAAATTATGTAAGAGGAGTGAATCATGTTTGGGAAGGGTTTTGGTGTACTTAAGTTTTTAAAATGCATTTTGGGTGTGTAATTGGTGTCTTGTGATGTGTAATGCTCGGTTTGGTATATGGAATGTGGAATTGGTGTGTTATGTGACATGTGAAACTTGATCGATCACAAAAGAGAAGTCGGAGCATCTAGGTGGGAAGACTACGACTAGTATTCTAGTGATACAAAAGTGTCTATGGCCTAGTTTCACTTAGCGGGATTGATGATGACAACACTAAATATGGATGATGATTTGAGACCACTAGAATTTTGGATGTTTCCTATAACATCCCAGGTAAATAAAGAAAATTAAATTTTCATATTTATTAATATTTGTGAATTAAATATTAATTTTACTTTAAAGGGGATGCTAAGTTCTATAGAATACCTAATAAGCAACAACGAGTTTCTTTGAAAACTTACGTTGCACACAACGTTGAGTTATACCGAAAAATAATATAATAATATTATTAATTTAAATGGTAGTTAAAGCCTAGACATCGTATTGGAATAAATGATTAGAACTAACTAAAATATAATTATATATGTTTTTTAAATGTTTTTACATTTATCTAATAAATTTTAGAGTCTTAAAATGTGAATGAATCCAATTTTCAGCATAAATACACAAATATTTTTTAAAAGGTTGATTTACCACCTTTTAATGGACAAGCCCTTTTAAATCTAGTTTTTTTCACTTTTATATGTTCTATATTACAAAATAAAATTCTTCTTTAGAATCGTAAGATCAAAATTTACTTTGGGAAAATTTGTTTGGTATTTTTCTGATAAAGTTCATTTTTTAATGAATAGTGAAAAATAATGTATATTAATTCATAACTGCCTTTTAATCTAATTTAGTTATATGGTTATATTATTTTTTAAAATGGTTTTAAAGTGTAGTTAGATTATATTTTTACCATTTAATCCAATATTGGTCATTGGAAGTAATTTTTCTTTGAAATTGGACATAAACAAGTGTCAATCTTTTGATAGTTATTATTTCTTAAAAACACGCTTTTTGTTTTGACAATGGGAATTAATTTTAAATTAATTTCTGCCACATCTGTGTTTTGAATTTGGAAAAATAGATTCCATGTTTGGAATTAGGAGGTTTAAATTGTATGAATATGTATCTTTTATTTTTATATATTATGTAAATTTATTTCGGTAAATATTTTATTAACCATGGTTAAAGGGTAAATCCGGTAAATAAGGGTAAACAATTATTATAATAATATTTAATTACCCTAACATGTGTCCTAATCTTATTTGTTGATACATTTCAGACCATGGGCATTATTGGGATGATTTTGGGACCTCATGGAGCCACTTGGGAGTGATAATAACACTTTATATTAATTAATTTAAAGTAAAGGAAAAAATGACATAAACATATATCTTATAGTAAAACAATTTTTACATGGGTTATATAAGTTATCTATTGGACTATAAGTATTCATTTTAAATCTAAAATTATTTCCTAAATCACGGTATTTTATTTATAATTTTTATACATCAAATAAATAAAATTATTTATGACACAATAATGATGTAGTGTTCACCTGATTAATGAATGATTTAAATAAATAAGATTTTAAAAATTAAAACAAAATCCAAAACATTTATAATTATTAATGAATGATTTTATTTCGAACACAAGTCGTCTTATATTCTCCTTTAATGAGTTTTGGACCTTTTGAATCTGAAAATAAGTTTATAATAAAATAAAAATTTCAAACTTTCCTAAAGAGCCCCTCATCCCCTTTATAAAAAGCATGCACCTCTAACCCATTACTCACACCTCTAAATCCCCTTGGATCATCCAACCTCTACCAAATTAATCTCCCTACATTCCTCTCTTCCTCCTAGAATATGTACCCTAGTCAGAAGGCAATTCAAGTAAACCTTTTGGTTCAAACCAAAGGGAGATACTCAATTTAACGGTAACGTCTTCTCTTAAGTTCTTTTCTTTTATTTTACTTATCCAACACAATAAACTCTATTTATTCATTTATTTTATAGAAAAACCAGTATAATAAATATACGAGTCTGTTTTTATGATAATTATTCGAACTAAACTTCCACACACCTTCATCTAATGGATACGAACATACTGTTTTTGTGGATGGCGAACTACTGCCTCACGAAACGATGATTGTTCAAATATCTCCAACCGCCTCTCATGGTGTCCATTATGATGGAACTGTATTTATATGTGATATATATTATATTTATATTGTATCTTTACTTATTTATTTTTCATTTATATCATACCATTATGGTTTCCATAATGGGTAAATATGATAGTTTCATTTGAGGAAGTGCGGACTACCGCCCCCTCAAAGTGATATGACTCGTTCATGCCATATGTGGGATGTATAAAGAATGGATTTAATGAAATTATATGTGATATTATACTGGAATTATAATATACCTATGTATAATTAATTTTTTAATCCATTAAAATATGAAATAGAAATGAAAGTAGCGTTCATGCGTACCTACGGCTTACCGTCTCCATGAACGGTGCATTTCATTTATTATATCCAAATGTTATGTAATATTATAAATACATATATATACTATATATATATGATATATATGATATTTAAATCATGAATATGATTCTTTAGATAATAGACATTTGACCACATGGACAATTTGTAATTATAACAAGTTCATTTTTGACTCAAGTTCCGAACATCGACAAAATGGCCGATATGAACTCAAATAATTAACTAATTGTTATAGAAAGATAATAAGGGATATAAAAAGAAATAATAAACTTGAAAATATTCTTAATAAAGTATAAATTGACTTCAGTTTATTGTCCAGGAAGAACACGGAACATACAAGACAAGTCGGACTTGAGGTAAGGGGTTTCTAATCTCACTTTTAATTCTGTGAGATTCCCATTGTTCTCCCCTTATTTCTTGAATGTGGTGTATTTTTTACTTCCATTTGATATATATTATCATGATTATCTTTATATTCATGGTATTATGTGATTCATTTGGTGTTAATTAACTTTTTTTCATACGACTCGATTGATTACAACGTGGTAAGGGGTTTCTTATCTCACTTTTAATTTCATGAGATTTCCATTGTTCACCACTTATTTATTGCATATAGTGTATTGTGTACTGCCATTTGATATATATTATCATGGTTCTATTTATATTCATGGTATACTATGATTAATTTTGTGGTTATTAACTTTTGGTCTTACGACTTGATTGATTACAATGTGGTACGAAGTGTTCTTCTCACTTTTTATTCCCGTGAGATTCAAGTTATATTGGCCACTATTTACTTTTGTGTGGTTTATGTACTGAACATGATTGTATTATTTGTGTAATATACTTTAATTTATTGGTATTTACATATTCATTGTATGATCCTTCTTTCATGGGGTGTATGTTTCGTAAGTTACCAAATCGGTGAGGGAATCTTTCACCCTCCTCTTTTTAAAAGACTTCATTTATGTTATGTATTTTAATCTACACTTTCATATGTTGGGATATGTTATTATATATCCTTAATACTGTAAATTTTATTTCCATTTTATGGGATACCCTTTCCTCTCTCATCAAATCATTTTCTGAATTTTAAAGTGACACTGTTAGGCTGTCGAATTTCTGTAACAAAACTTATTAACCCAATTCCAATTCTTTGGGTGAAACTTCTACTTCTTGATTGTGTCATGATATGAATATGTTTGAATGAAATATGATTATTTTAAACTTAATATCTACTTATATTGGGTTTATTATTATTTGTCACACATAATCATGTCATCTATTTGTCCTTAATCTAAGGATATGATCTTTGCAAGGGATTTTGTCTCAATTTACATTCCATTGAAACTTATTTGCTGTTCTACACCAATTCACTTGTATAAGGTGTATGTACTTCCATTTGACATATTATATCATGAATCTCTTAATTCTCATGATGTTATTATATTTAATTATTTTTATTCCTCAATTATTTTTATTCAAGCATCTCTCATTTGGTTAGGAACTCTTTAACTAAAATATTGTTTTAAATGTTTTACAGATTTATTCTTTTAAATATTTATCATTAATTTATATGTTTTCAAGATCATTTTGAGGATTTATTTATATGGACATGAATGTTTTGAAATTAAAATTTCTTTCAAAAACTTCAAAGTGGTATGGGCCACTTTGATTCAAAAATATCTTTATTAAATATTTTAGATGATTTTGAAAATGGTTTGATAAAGCATTGATTATGTCAATATCTTGAAATGATATATTGTGATTGAAATGTGGAAGTGTTATCTTTATTTATTCTTGTTTTATGGGTTATTAATATGTTATGGTTATTGGGCATTGTTTACTTATACGGGTGGTTCCATGATAAACCTAGGGTGGGTGAGCCCGAGATAGCTCTCCAATGCATTGGGTAACATGACAGAGGTAAACGTTAATTTTTATACTAAAATATTTAGGTAATATATCGTGATGGGTATTCTAAATGTAACTCCCTGCGTATCTGTGAAAGTTACAATGTAATTATTTCATGTATTCCATAATTTAACTTTTTTATTTATGATTTCTCTATGTTATTCATAAATCTTATTATTTCATAAGGTATGTTAGGATTGAAAAGTATGGTTTCATTATTTTGTATTTATTTATGGTATAATGTTTTCATTCCTTGTTTTATAAACCTTACTGAGATTTTTATTCTCATCCCAAGTTTTGAAATGTTTTTCACGGGAGTTAAAGATGAATAGGGTCAAGGATGGGATCAAGGAAAAGTTATATTGTCTAAAACATGGAACTAGACATGTTTATTTTTTTAAGAGTTTTTATTTTATGAAAAAAATGGAAACTAAGTATAAGTGTCTACTTTGTAATTTTTGAGATGTAATGTATTTTTTATGGCCTATTTCTCTAAAGATCTAAACCTGAAAAGATCCTCAATGTGAATTCTTGACTGAACTCAAGATTAAGTATTGTTTAAGGCCAGGTCCTTATAGTTGGTATCAAAGGGATGTTTAGACAACTTTAGGGATTAGGATTTTTTGTTAAACACATGGTTGGTCCCTATGTCCATTATTTTAGTTAAATCCTTGTTTTATAATTTTTTCAGATCAAGGAAAGTCGGTTACAAATGGAAGGAGGAGGATCTCAAATGACATTCCTATCTCTTCCTCGTGAAATGCTTGAAATAATTATTACAATGTCATTTTTAGATTATTGTGAATATTTTTCTAGTATAAAACTCACTTAAAAGTAGTTTTTTGAGATATCAAACACCTCCACTATACCTAGATATCATCTTGAATCATGGGTCGAATTTAATAAAATCCTATTTTCACAATATTCTCATATTTTCAAGAAAGGTTAATATTATCAAGGAATTTTCAAATATTTTACCTTATCACAATATTTTGAAGCATGTTATGATTTTTAAAAATTTGATGAAGAAGGAGACCCTTGCACAACCTATTTAAATTTTCTTTTAAATCATAGTCTTTCAGCACATACTTATAGTATTTTAAAAGGATCATTGATTGAATGTTTCAACTCAAACTCGGTTCAACTGTTTTATAAAAAAGAAGTTTTTATTAGATGTTTTGAAATTATATGTCATGCATTATTTTTTTTCAAAACAATTTTTCTGCGAACACCCATATGACCCAAGTTGTACAAGGTGTATTTGGATGAAGGAAGAAAATGATTTTGAAGGATCTATAAATCATTGTTTCAATGCGTGGACCTTCTACCTCCGTGAACAAGATGATGATGAAACCATATGGACACCATGATCAAGGTATAATGTTATTTCTATTAGTAATAGTTTTATTTTATCATATGAAGGTGAAATAAAAAAGGAAAATATATATAAGGCTTCATGAATTAAGTTGTTGAGGTCTTAATGTGTTGGGATGAAAATGGAAGTTATAAGAAAACCTTTGAGGTTAAAACATGTTAGGGTTATTTTTTATTTTTATAAAAAGGAAAACCCGTAAGATGGATGACAACCCGTCGTGTCCGGCAAGTCCATGGGAATCAAACCCACAACCGAAGGGCGATAAGGGTACATCGCCAACCAATGTCCTAGGTTAAGTCCCTGGTTAGTATGACTTATTATTTTAGTTAAATGGTTTTATGGATCAAGAATAAGTTGATTTTGGGAAATCATGTTTTATCAAATGAATATCCTTAGTATAGGAAAAAAAATTGGTGATTAAGTGATAAAGGTTATTTTGGAATACATTCTCTCTTTTGGGAATACTATATGTTTAAAGAAAATAGAATATTATGGGATCTCATTTGTGTAGAAATGGGTGAAATTTTCTTTTGGGATAATCTATGTTTTTATTGTAGACATATGGCGATTTGGGTTATTTATGAAAATGATTAACCTATCATAGATAATATGTGATTAGGTTAATTAGTTTTTAGTATGATACTTTAAGAGTAACCGATGTTATTTAGAGATAAATGTTAAAAAATTTGTGGAAGAATATGTGATTAAATTCTTATAAGTTGTGGGTTTCAATCTTAGTTTGGATTATATTGAAGGATTTAAAGGAAAATTGTTTATTGAATGGTCTTTGTTGAACATTGGGTTTTATTTGTTCAATTTTGGAGATTAAGAGTAGTATTTATTTTTATAAAAGATTATCCTTTTGGGGATTATATGATCTTGTACTAACCATTTTTTTTTGGTTAATGTCTAAATATAGAGGAAATATATAGTTTGTCTTTTATGGATTATGTGATTTTCTAGAAGTTGATTCTAGCACTTCAGGTGTGACCAAGTCATCTTGAATACTCATCGTTTGGAGAAAAGATTAGATCGTGGTAGAATATTATTAAAGGACAACACTATACATGACAAGTATGTTTCTTTATGTTCTTAGACTAGGTAGTAATAAAATTTCTCAACTCTATAAAAAGAATCTTCAAGAAAAAATGTTATACGCTTTCTTTTATCAACATAATTTTACCCTACCACAAATTTATAGCATTGTGGTGGTTAACTTTCTATGATCATGTTCTCTATCACTCTCTTTTAGACTAAGAGAGTTAGTTTTTCTTTCACATCCATGTTTTCCTACATGGAATCATAGTATGGGTTATATCGGGTGACCATTTTAACTCTCTTTATTTCTTTCAAAGTAAGAGTTTTATTGGCTATTTTTTTGATGTGGGACTTTTAATGAAGTTTCTGAGCCCAATTTTAAAATTGGGAGGACACAATTTTCAAAAGTGGGAAGGATGTAACATCCCAGGTAAATAAAGAATATTAAATTTTCATATTTATTAATATTTTTGAATTAAATATTAATTTTACTTTAAATGGGATGTTATGTTTGATGGCGTGCCTCATACGCAACAACGGGTTCCTTTGAAAACTTACATTGCACACAACGTTGAGTTATATCGAAAAATAATATAATAATATTATTAATTTAAATGGTAGTTAATTACTAGTCATTGTATCGGTGAAAATGAATATATCTAAATAAAATATAATTATATATTTTTGTTTAATGTTTTTACATTTATCGAATAAATTTTAGAGGTTTAAAATGTGAATGAATCCAATTTTTAGCATAAATACTCTAATATTCTTTAAAAGGATGATTTGTCGCCTTTTAATAGAGAAAACTTTTTAAATATAGTTTTTATCACTTTTATATGTTCTATTTTAAAAAATTAAATTCTTCTTTAGAATCTGAACATCAATATTTAAATTGGGTAAATTTATGGTATTTTTCTGATAAAGTTCATCTTTTAATGAATAGTGAAAAATATTGTATTTTAATTCATAATTTCCTTTTAATATAATTTATTTATATGGTGAGATTGTCTTTTTAAATGGTTTTAAAACTTAATTAGATTATATTTTTACCATTTAATCCAATATTTTTCATTGGAAGTAATTTCACTTTGAAATTGGACACAAACAAGTGTTAATCTTTAGATAGTTATTATTTCTTAAAAACACACTTTTTGTTTTGACAGTGAGAATTAATTTTAAATTAATTTCTACCACTTATGTGCTTTGAATTTGGAAAAATAGATTAAATATTTATAATCAGGAGGTCCAAATTGTATGAATAGGTATCTTTTATTTTTAAAAATTATGAATATTTACTTCGGTAAATATTTTATTTACCATGGTTAAAAGGTAAATCCGGTAAATAAAGGTAAAAAATTATTATTATTATAATATAAAATTACCATAACATGTGTACTAATCTTATTGGTTGATACATTTCCTACCCTGGTCATTATTGGGTCGATTTTGGGACCCCATGGAGCCACTTGGGAGTGATAATGACACTTTACCGTCTCCATGAATGGTGCATTTCATTTCTTATATCCAAATGTTATGTACTGTTATAAATACGTATATATATTGGATATATATGATATATATGATATTTAAATCATTAATATGATTCTGGAGATGATATAATTTTGACCACATGGACAATTTTTAATTATAACAAGTTCATTTTTTACTCAAGTTCCGAACATCGACAAAATGTACGATATGAACTCAAATAATTAACTAATTGTTATAGTAAGATAATAAGTGATATAAAAAGAATAATAAACTCGAAAAAGGTTCTTAATCAAGTAGAAATTAACTTTATTTTATTATTCAAGAAGAAAAAGTAACATACAAGACAAGTCATACTTGAGGTAAGGGGTTTCTTATCTCACTTCTAATTCTATGAGATTTTCATTGTTCGCCAATTATTTATTGCATGTGGGGTATTTTTTACTACCATTTGATATATATTATCATTATTATCTTTATATTCATGGTATTATGTGATTAATTTGGTGTTTATTAACTTTTGGTCATACGACTCGATTGATTACTATGTGGTAAGGGGTTTCTTATCTCACTTTTAATTTTGTGATATTTCCATTTTTTCACCATTTATTTATTGCATGTGGTGTATTTTGTACTGACATTTTATATATAATATCATGATTCTATTTATATTCATTATATTCTGTGATTAATTTGGTGGTTGTTAAGTTTTTTTCTTACGAATCAATTGATTACAACGTGGTAAGGGGTTTACATCTCACTTTTTATTCCCATGATATTCATGCTATATTTTACACTATTTACTTTTTTGTGGTGTATGTACTGACCATGATTTTATTAATTGTGTAATATACTTTAATTTATTGGAATTTACATCTTCGTTTGGTGATCCTTTTTTCATGGGGTGTATGTTTCATAAGTTACCAAATCGGTGAGGGAATCTTTCACCCTCCTCTTTTTAAAAGACTTCATTTATGTTATGTATTTTAATTTACACTTTTTTATGTTAGGATATGTTATTAAATATAATTAATACTGTAAATTTTATTTCCATGTGATGAGAGACCCTTTCATTTCTCATCAACTCATTTTCTTAATTTTAAATTGACGTCGTTATACTGTCAAATTTCTATAAGAGAACTTCTTAACCCAATTTCAATTATTTGGGTTAAACTTCTACTTACTGATTATTTCATTATATGAATATGTGTGAATGACCTATTATTATTTTACACTTAATATCCACCTATATCAATTGTATTCTTATTTTTCACACAAAATCATGTCATTGATTTGTCCTTAATCTAAGGATATGATCTTTGCAAGGGACATTGTCTCAATATACATTCCATTAAAACTTATTTGATGTTATGCACCAATTCACTTTTATATGGTGTATATACTTCCCTTTGACATATTATATCATGGATCACATTATTCTCATGATATTATTATCTTTGATTAATGTTATTCATCAATTATTTGTATTTAAGCATCTCTAATTTGGTTAGGAACTCTTTAATAAAAATATCATTTTATATGTTTTAAATATTTATCCTTCTAAATCTTTATCGATAATGTCCATGTTTTCAAGATGGTTTTAAGGATTTATTTATATGGACATGAATGTTTTGAAATTAAAATTTCTTTCAAAAGCTTCAAATTGGTATGGGACATTTTGATTCAAAAATCTATTTATTAAATATTTTAGATGATTTTGAAAATGGTTCGATAAAGTATTGATTATGTCAATATATTGAAATGATATATTTTGATTGAAATGTGTAAATTTGTCTTTAATTTATTATTTTTTTATGGGTTATGAATATGTTATGGTTCTTGGGAATTGTTTACATATACGGGTGGTTCCGTGATAAACCTAGGGTGGGTGAGCCCGAGATAGATGTGAAAGAGGCAAAAATTTATGTTTCTCCTAAGAGATTTAGGGAATATACTATGATGGGTATTCCAAACATAACTCCCTACATAGCTATGAAAGTAACAATGTAATTATGTTATGTATTCCATAATTTACCTTTATTATTTCTGATTTCTTTGTGTTATTCATAAATATTATGATTTCATAAGGTATGTTATGATTGAAAAGTATGGTTTAATTGTTTTGTATTTATTGATGGGATAATGTTTTCATTCCTTATTTTATAACCATTTTTGAGATTTCTATTATCATCCCATGTTTTGAAATGTTTTTCACAGGAGTTAAAGAATAATAGGGTCAAGGATGGGATCAAGGAAAAGTTATGTTGTCTAAAACATATAACTAGACATGTTTCTTTTTTTAAGAGTTTTTATTTTATGAAAAAAATGGAAACTAAGTTGAAGGGTTTACTTTGTAATTTTTGAGATGTAATGTATTTGTTATGGCCTATTTCTCTAAATCTCTAAACCTGAAAGGATCCTCAAGGTGAATTCTTGAATTAACTCAATATTAAGTAATGTTTAAGGCCAGGTCCTTATATTGATCCTCTCTAATGTCTCGTCAATGAGAATGTTATTAGTCATGGTTTCTAAGCCACATTTTACCGATATATGAGCTACCTAGTGTCCCATTACAAGCTAGTTCCAAGGGGTACTTCCCATGACTAGTTCTCATTGGCTATATCGCACTTACTATTAGCATACAATATATTTGGTTGTTAGTTTCACAAAAAAGTGTGTTTTTGTTAAAGATTATTTCTTTAAAGTTGTTTCTCAATTAATGTTTCTTTCCTTAAAATAGTTACCAAAATCTCCTTTTTATAAAAACTTGCAATATATTTGTCTTATAATGTTTACAGCATGGAATATTATACTGGGTTTCATCCTACTGGGCTTAGGATTACACCCTACTTACACCTTTGGGTGCAAGTAGACATGGAAATGTTTGACACAGGTAAGGGTAATGCCTTTAGAGACAGTGGTTGAGGTTGATAGAGGATTATTTTGGTGCGGTGTTGTGGATATGGATTTAGGGTGGTGCCCCCTTTCCATGTGGTGTTTTTTGTGATAGACTTGTGGTTAATTTTTTTTGTATACTTCTTTGGTTTTGAATTAAACCTTGTAACTCAATTCTGAAAAAAAAAATTAAGGTTTGTTTGGTTTGAATTTTCATATTGGTTTTATTGATTATTATTGGTTTTTTCGTGAATGTAAATTTGCGTAAATCATTCCCACTCTTAATTTATGATACTCAGGAACTTGTGCTATCTCTTGGGGATAGGTAATTCCCTTCGGGCCTTGGCACGGACTGGGTCAGGTGCCGGTTTAAATGAAGACCTGGCCTGGTTTGTGACAGTCTGAGTCCCAACCATCATATCTCATGTCTATCCTATCCCAAATAAAGTCAAATAGAAGAAATAATTTAGTGTACCAAGTTATCTAATACATTTATACAACACCCCAACCCAAACCACCAAGTTAGATCCATGTTTCCACATGACCTCATGCATGCCTCCCACTATAAAAGAGGTTTCCAACTAGTAGTGAGGGTAAAATGAACATCATGGGGATACTATTCACTTGGTACCAGGTAAACATTATAGTAATCATAATGGAAGAAATAAAAAATCAATGAATAATGAATAAATAAATAAACATCAAAGTATTAAGAGCATAGTCAAATATTCCAACCAATGTAATATCAATATAGAATTTCAGACACATAAACCAAAACTAAAACATATGATCAAATATATGAAGTAATGAAACTAATGTAAAGTAGTAGTGAAAATCTAGCTTGAACTATCCTGCAACTTCCACATCCTCTTTCTAATCTGCTCAAACGTCTACCACAGGGCCCTTTCCCTTCACCGAATCTTTGAGTATGAAATCTACAATGGAGTTGTAATGCCATAGTAGGGCAAGTGTACAAGGCTCAATAAGATACCACCAGTAGTCCTTAACATGAGGGCATAAGAAATAATCATGCATACCATGAAACTAAAAAGATGCATATAATAATAAATGTATATATCACACAAGCACTATATAAATTTCGGGTCCTTAGAGACCGGATCTACCCACTTCAACTCAATACTGAAAAGAATATACACCAGCTACCTGACACATCCCCCTTAATGGAAAAGTCTTAAACACATCTGACACATCCCCTCAAGGATATCCCAACGCATGTCGACCATTATGTATGACACATCCCTCTAGTGGGGGATATTCTATGAATCTCATCTTACAATCTCAACTATAAAAGTAAAGAGAACAAAACATATGATATATGAGATAAATGACTTATCATGCATCAAATTAAATTAATCAAGTATCAAAATCACCACAATACATAGGTAAGAAACACATGTATAGGTATCACATGGCTACACATTCACACTTCAAGTGATAAATCATCAAACATAGGTCTCATAAGGCTATGAATTCATGCCAAAAATCATGCCAAGAACCAATATTAAGCATTCACAAGTTATGGGATTCTTACCTTAGGTGAAACAATGATTATCAAGGAATGTGTAACCATCCAAGTCAAAAAGCACCACTGAATCCAAAGAAGATTTGTGGCCAACAATTTTCTTGGTACAAGTGTTATACAGAAGAAAAATCTTTGAATCTAGAAGTTTATTTTATCAATGATCATAAAAACCCTAATCATATCATGCCAAAACCCTTAGATCCAACCAAAACATTGAAAATAAAATTTATTTTTCTCAAGGATAAGAGGATATAATTGATCCTGATTAATGATCTGACAAGATTATAAGCATAGGATCAAATGGGAATTTGGGAGTCAAAAAGAGTAATCAAATGGTCAATGGTACTACTGTAACAACAAAAGTTACAACATTTCCACTAGCCTGTCCTCACTCAGTTCCAACATCTTAATCACCTCTAGCTTGACACTAAACACTTAAATACATTCTCAAAAAACTATATACAAGTTGAAAAGAGGAATACCTAAAATATAGATGTCACCTAGATACTATTTTAATCCAAATTTAAATTCATTAAAAAATATCATAAGTACTTAAGAATAATTTGGGATATATTTTGGTAAAGTGAAGTTCTTAATGAAAATTTTATATTGTTAATTATTACCAATGATCACAAATAAATTTTTTATTCATAGAATATTTATAAAAATTATACATTTTTAAACAAAAAATATAAATTCATCATAATATGAGATATATTGAAGTAAATTTATTCAGAGAGAAAGTTCAAGAGCTTAACTTAAGGATCAATAATAATAATCATACAATTATTCAAATTATATTTCCTTAAATATGTGATCTATCTAAAGTGTTTAATGGAAGTGTCAATTTTCCAGATGGCTATATAGTGATGTATTAGGTGTTACATAATGATGTATCATATATTAATAAAATAAAAGAAATAAGAAAAATATAAGTGCATTTAATGTTTTTATGAATTAGTATACAGTGGGACTGGATCTTATGTGTATGGTTTTTTCAATATTTTATTAAAAGCGATTTGGGATTATAAAAATGTTTCGTGTTATGAAAATACATTTCAAATGTTTTGTTTATTAATTCAATTTTCATATAAAATGAGAGTGAAATGATATTTAAACCCTTAGATAATAGATATCTACAGTTTCCATGGTTTATGATCATTATGGAAAGGAATGGATTGTAATGATATGTTAAGATCAACTTGTGTATGGGATCGTATGGAGATATAGAGTTAACTTGTGAGATACAAGTGTAACTTGTTTTCTAGATTGACCCTTTTACAATACCAAATTGAAAGTCATATATAATTTTATTGGTTTTCTTAGAGTGAAAGATTTATAATAATCCAAATTACATGAGGTTAACAAGGTACCCTGCATTTGTACCTTTATACTTAGATATATTTTTTACACCATCCTTGAGGTTGAATTAATATAGTGGTGGTTTGGTATGTTATTGATCATGTGGTGGTTTTTTCTTAACCATGATGGGATTTTTTTCTCCTATATAATGAGTATGAAATTTAATCCCATTATAATAAAAAATAAAGAAGTGGGTTTTCATACCTAGTTAAGTGAAAATTGATGTACTCGTATATTTATATGAATGATAAGAGATGTATTCACTTATATAAATGACAAGTAATTTATTTATCAATCTTGTTCAATCTTTACTTAGAGAAGTGAGAATATATGAGTAATTATATATGACATTGGTAGGTTCCATGTCCTTTGGTCAAACTTGATATCATGGAAAAGGTATTATATGATTGTGTATGATGTATGTGATGCATCTAATTTATATTTGTATGTTGATAAATATATTTGAGGGAGATCATTTTAAATCCCTTTTTAAATTCAGTATCATTAATTCTTTGATAAATACCTTTCTTTGTTTATGGTTATTAATTGAGAATTTTTAATCATTAGTAATGATATAAAGGGCCACAGGTTCTCAGAAATGGTTGTCTGAATAAAGATTTATTTTTTTATAAAGTGTTCATACAAAACTAAGAGAGCTATTTTCTAGCTTATACAAAAGGGTGAAATGTGGAAAAATCATGGTGGTCTTTACTACAAGAGGCATATTGAAAGATATTTTGTATACTAAATCTATATTATATACTATATACTTAACATTTAGAGAAATATAGCTATGATGTATCTATCACTAAAAGCAATAAATATATATCACTTAGAGTGATATATGTGTGACGTAAGATATCACATACAGTTATCTTGATTATTCTACATAAAATTCCCATATTTTTAAATTAATATCATTAAATTATACTTATTGGATTTATGAAACATCATGATGATTGTTTAAAATTTAAACATTCATATTCAAAAAAAAATCAAGTAAATATGGTATACATTAAAAATATTGTAACATAAATACTTTACTCACTCAAACCCTTGGAGTATCCAAGGAGTGTTTATATAAATGAGTTCAAACCAGAAGTGGTGACATTTTATCCATGTTAAAGATATCAAAAATTTGAATCTCCCTCTTTTTTCATTATCCTTTAACAATATGGTTCTAGAAGTTCATAAAGTGAGTAAGAAATATTTTCAAGATTTATTCTTAGTGATTTGTACAACTAGTAGATACCTATGGAGTTGAATTAATTGATTAATACTTAGATAACTTTTCCTATCACAATAATTAAAGATTTAACATCAACAATAAAGGTATGTTCATTCTGTTTTATATTATTTTTATTAAACCTGTAATGGAAAGAACTTGTACCAATGAGTTTTTTCACATCTTCCAAAAAAAATTGGAATATTTTCCCATAAAAACCCTTCAGTGTGAAGAGATTATAATATCTCAGGTATATATCATCGAGTTGATGTACAAAGAGCATGAAGAGTTATCTCAAAAAAAATTCCCATGATAAAATGTTCAAGGAAGTTTGATTCCTTTAATGTGTTTTAGGGATGGATTTCTCCAGGCCTATAGATGTTCCAACACCCCCTGATGATTTTTTTCTTCCCTTGTTGATGATGATTATTCACCATAATAAATATTTATTTATTAATATTTTTTGTTTGAAACTAAATTTATAGTCATTTTTAAAATATTTTTACAAATTTTTATTTTTTATCAATTTTTAGTGTCAATATTTTATATATATATATATATTATTTGTATTGTCTTGCATTTTTTGAATAGGTTGAAAACTCTAGGTAAATTTGATTTATCATTTTGTGGATGAGTCGAATCTTAAGACCTAAAATATTGTTTTTGGATAGGGTTTGAGGCTTGAGAAGTGTATCAGGAGTTTAGATGAGTTTTGGAAGTGTCATTCATTAAAGACTCAATTCTGGGAGGAATAGGCTGGGGTGCACAGTTTGCACGCAGTTAGTGAAAATTGTGCACCCCAAACTATGTGGCCCTTCTGAATAGGTACTTGGTTTATTTTAAACATGTGAAGGGCCCAAAAATCCAAGAAAAATGGTGAAAAGGTGTCACGTTAGTCACATGGTTGGTGAATAGCATGTCTAACTATGCACTATAATTATTTGGAGTGGTAGGAATTTTGGATAGTGGAACCGCACGGGTTGTGCATAGTTCAAAAAACCATGCACCTTGTCATGCAAGGGGCATGCCATCAGAGATAGTGAGCAACACAGTTGGTGCATGATTTTTCATACCATGCATCTCATTAAAGGGGATAGAAATTACCATTTTACCTCTCCCACCATTAAATTTTCCTCCTTCCTTCTTTCCCTTATTTCTTCCATGCTAGCAGCCACTCGAGATCCTCCCTTGGCTTCCTCTTAGGCTTTGATGGATCTCATTAATTTGGACTTGGAATCAAAAATCATCAGTCATGTTTGGTCACCCTTGGTAAGTTTATGAGTCTTATTAATTATTTCCTTTGTTTATCTTGTAATATCAGATGTTATATACATACCATATCATATACACTACTTTAAAGGTATTTGATTATTCTTCTAATTTCTATCATTTTGGCTTGAATCAAATCCTGGTAAAGGATGATTAAATATTTATTGGTATAAGTTAGGTGTTCTATACATTTTCCCCTAAAATATATATAATTTATAAAAAAAAATTGTTGTGTAGCACACTGGACCTTTAATGTGTTACTCCTTCAATGTCTAATAACTTAAATTAATTTGTAAACCATGAATTAGGCATGTCATGTGACTTCTATATCCAATTTTTAGTTAAAAACTCAACCTGAACCACCCCATGGGTGGGTTAAGTTATATTCTGAGATGACATATTATCATTAAGACCGAAACACCACTAAGGTTTGTTTGGCTTGCTTGATAATTGAAATTACCCAATTGAGTTTATTAATCCTTAAAAAAGGGATTTATGTCATGTATAATACTTTTACTATATAGGTATATATAACTTGATAGTGAGAAATCATAATTTAATTATATGAATTGTCATGTGGTGTGAATAACTTCTTAGATGACTCATTCGATTTTAAAAGACAATAGCTTATAGATTGAGTGATTGGTGTTGATTTAAATTGAAATAATAATGATTAACTAGGAATTATTGAATAGAATGAGCAAGGGGTTTTTAAATTAATGGAATAATAAATGGGAATGTGTACACACATTCCCTTATTGATTACTTATCAATGAAATGTTTAATGGTGTGTTATGAAATTGTAAGTTGGCATGAATGCTACTCATGGTATATGATTATTTATTTAGGGAAATGTGCCAAATATTTCATGTTAGTATTTGAGAGATACTAGATTCCCAAGTAGAAATTCCATGGATGGGCTCTTAGGCCAAATTAATGATGTTACCCATTGATCGATACCTGTATTCCCATGTAAGAATACCCTGGATGGGCTCATTGGTTAAATGAATAACAATACTCCATGAGAAATAAAAGGTTTCCTAAGTAGGAATACCTTATACAGGCTCATATGATAGGTGTATTATATTATTCCTTGAGCAATAAAAGGGTTCCAAAGTAGTAATAACTTGGATGGGATCATACGGTATGTTAATTATTTATGGATTGGGTGATACCTGGATTCTGAAGTAGGAATTCCATAGAGGGGATTAAAGGTAAAATGAATCTTGATATGACTTGAGCGACACATATATTTCATATGAATGGTGTATAAACCCTATCTTTTCCTTGTAAGACATTGAAATATATCAAATAAAATTTTCATATCCAAGCACAGAGACTATAACACCCTATGTATTTTTTAGATAGAAATCTATGTTCGATAGCGTATGAAATACGTAACACCAAACCCAAATAAACAATTATTATTTAAATATGATTGTTTTAAAAAATCCAATAAATTTTTAATATGAATATTATTAACTAATTTATGAAATATATATATAACTCCTACTAAACATAAATTTATTTATAAATTCTAGTAAATAATCACTCAATTTTTGTTAATAACATTTTGTTCTTCAAAATTTTATTTCTTAAAAAATTATTTTTAATTATTTCTATGAAAAAAATTATAATTAATTTATAGAACATTTAGAAAATTTATCTGATAAAATTAAATCCATTTTTGATATCATCATATAAAAATTAACTAAGGGTGAAATCCCACGATGAAATCCATGGACATATTTTCTCATTTCCACTCTGGTACCGGTAAAGGCTGAAGCATCCCTTTCAGTAACTTCTTCTCTACTTTAACCTGTTGAAAAGTCAAACACATCATAGTAAAGTCAGAAATATCTCTTTTCATTCCATCCCACCAGTAATAGTCCCAAATATCTATGTACATCTTAGTACTGCCTGGATGAACTAAAAATGGAGAACTATGAGTTTCACAAAATAACTCTTTCTTCAACTGTGAATCACAAGGAACACATAATCTCCTCCCAAACCTCAAAACAAAATAATTATCAATGTTAAAATCAGGAAAATTACCCTTCTGAACCAACTCTTCCTTTTCCTGCAACTCACTGTCTTCTTTCTGTACTTGCTTAATTTTGTCTGCTAGGGATGATTTCACTAACACCTGAAACAAAACAGAGGAATTTCCTGAACCAACAACTTCAATTCCAAATTTCATCAAATCATTAAGCAAAGGATATTGTTCCAAATATAACATGGTTAATGTAGCATTACTCTTTCGACTCAAATCATCATCCACTTTATTTTCCTTTCCTAGATGGTAATGAATCGTGCAATCATAATCCTTGATTAATTCCAGCCATCTCCTCAGTCACATGTTCAATTATTTTTGAGTAAATATATACTTCAAACTATTATGGTCAGTATATATTTTACATTTTACTCCATACAAATTATGCCACCAAATTTTTAAAGCAAAAAACAACAGAATCTAATTCCAAATCATGTGTAGGGTAATTTAACACATGAGGATTCAATTGACGTGAATCATAAGCAATTACATGATCATTATTCATTAGGAAAACAACCAAGTCCTTCCAATAAAGCATCACCGTAGATAACAAATTCATCATCTTTGGAAGGAAGTGAAAAAACTGGAGCATTCACCAATATTCTTTTCAATTCATGAAAACAATCATCACATTCTCTTGTCCAAATGAACTTAACACATTTTTGAGTTAACTTAGTCATTGGACTAGATAACTGTGAAAAATTTCCAACAAACCTCTGGTAATAACCTGATAAACCAAGAAAACTATGGATCTCGATTATATTTGTGGGTCTTTTCCATTATTCAACAACTTTTGTTTTAGAAGGATCAACAGTTATGTTATTTTTTTAAATAACATGACCAAGAAATGAAATTTGTTGTAACCAAAACTCACACTTGCTGAATTTCCCATAGAATTTATTTTCTTTTAAGGTTTTCAAGAAAACCCTTAAATGACTTTCATGTTCCTCTTTAAATTTGGAATAAAACAAAATATAATCAATAAACACAACCACCAACTTATCCAAGAACTCATAGAAAATTTTATTCATAAGATCCATGGATACATAAGGTGCATTGGTTAACCCAAAAGGCATAAATACAAATTCATAATGGCCATATCTAGTGTGAAACATAGTCTTTGAAATGTCTACTTCCTTTACTTTCAACTGATGGTACCCCGACCTCAAGTCAATCTTCGAAAAATACTGAGCTCCCGAGAGCTGATCAAACAAATCATCGATATGAGGCAAAGGATACTTGTTCTTAATAGTGATGTTATTCAATGCTCTATAATAAATGAAAAGTCTCATTGAACCATCTTTATTTTTAACAAACGGGACAGGATCACCCCATGGTGATGTGCTAGGTCTAATGAAACCTTTATCTAATAACTCTTGTAATTTCTTGGTTAACTCTAAAAGTTCAATTTGAGCCATTCGATAAGGGGGTTTTGAAATTGGCCTAGAATCAGGAACTAAGTCAATAGTAAATTCAACTTCTCGATCAGGTATTGTACTAGGAAACTCATTAGGAAAAACATCAAGATACTCACTTAACACTAGCACATCATTAATTTGAATAGTATATTTTTTTCAGCAATTTGTGCAAGGTAACATTAATTTCCATATTTTACTAGTTTCTCAGCTTCCTGACAATGTTATCAAAAGTAAGGGTTCATTCTTGTACACAAACTGAGATTCTTTCTGAAAAGAAACCTCATTAGCTTTGTAGTCAATCTTAGCATGATAAACAGAAATCCAATCTATACCCAAAATAACATCAAACTCTATTAGAGGAAAAACAATAAGGTTTGGAGGTACATTCTTTCTGCACACAAGGAAAAAAAGGTTCGTAAAATTTATTTTTGTCTCAACATTTTCTCTTGGTGTTTTTACCATAAGTTCAGGATTCATATCTTGAGAGAGAATTCCCAATTTACTAGAAAACTTCTCAGAAATGAAAGAATTTGTAGACCCTGAATCAAACAGCACTTTAGCATAATTTGAATAATCAAATAGTGTACCTGATACTACTTCATTCAATGGCCCAACATCTTCTGAAGTAGTTTCAAAGGATTTCACCACCCCTTTCTGCTTGTAATCCGGCTACTTTCCCTCAGTTGAGTTCTTTCTTGGACACTCATTTGCATAATAATTCATTTTATTGCACTTAAAAAAATTATTGGATGTAGATCAGATTTTGTCTTTCCATTACCATGATCTCTTTCAGTGCAATTAGAAGCCTTATGCCCCATTTTACCACATCGGTATCACTTAACAGAATTCAAAAGACATTCCCCAACGTAATTTTTACCACAATTTTCAAAAACTGTAAACTTAAGTTTCTTAACATCAGACTTTTTTGAAGAGTTCTTCCTTTTCATCTGCCACATTGACCTCTTATTCTGTTGTTTGTCAAAGAACACCTGATCAATGGAAAACTCCATTTCCACCATCTCCGCACATCGAAAAAGTTTTTCATAACTATTGAACTCACGAGAAGCTAAATCTCTTCAATACATTGGCTTTAATCCTGAGTAAAAATGATTGATTTTACTATCAAGATCTCATATGAAATTTGGAGCATACCATACTAGTCCATGGAATTTTGCTTCATAAGCATCCACTGAGTCATTCTCCTGCCACAATTCCATGAATTATTTTTCCATCCTAAGACAAACCACCTTAGGAAATTATTTCTCAAGAAACATACCTTTGAATTCATCCCAATAAAGAGCATAAATCTCCTCACTATCCCAGATATTTTTCACCATCGACCTCCACTGATCAGCTTCACCTTCAAAACAGTAAATAGCAAGACTAAGCTTTTGATGTTCTAAACACCCCATGACATCAAAAATATTCTTCAATGATTTAATTCACCCTTCAGATAGAACAAGGTCATATGATACTCTAAATTATGGGGGATGTTGCCTCATGAAATGATCCACTACTGACATGTTCCTCTATTGTTGAGATGGATGATCTCATGCATAGATATCACCACCATTTATAGACTATTTCAACTGCTCCATCACTGCAAAAAACTGTTCAGTTCCAATTTCAACCATCTCAGGTTGCTAATTTGGAAGGTTATCTTCCTCCTAATGTTGTTCCATAATAGCCACCATGTTTCCTCTACAGAAAACCATTCTAAACACAAAAATATCTTAGGTGAAGCAACATGGTAATAGATAAATTCTATATCATTTCTATATTAACATAAATTAATTTATGGATATTAATTTAACAATACCCTAATTCCTAAAGTTGTCTAAAATAACCTCTGATACCAACTATAAGTCATCGACCTAAAACATTACATAATCTTGAATTAAGTTAATAATTCACATTCAGGATAATTTCAATTTTAGAGTTTTAGATAATTAGGCCATAACTATTACATTACATCTCAAATATTATAAAGTAGACACTTCTAATCAGTATCCATTTTTCATAAAACAAAAACTCTTAAAGAAAACAAGAATTCCTTTCTTGATATAAATCTTCTTGATTTATTCCTTTCTCTTACCCTTCCTTATATCCTGACAAAAACATTTCAAAAACTTGGGGTGAGCATAAAAAGAAAAGTAAGGTTTATAAAATAAGGAAAGAAAACATTAGTCCATCAATACGTACAAGTCAATGAAATCAAACTTTTCAATATTTAACATACCACACAAAATCATAAGATTTATGAATAACAAATGGAAATCATAAAGTTAACTTGTGGTATCCATACCATACATATGTTGTAGCTTTCACAGCTATGTAGGGAGTTACATTTGGAATACCCATCATAGTATATTCCCTAAATCTCTTAGGAGAAACATTAACATTTACATCCATCACGTTACCCAATTAATTGGAGAGATATCTCAGGCTCACCTACCCAAGGTTTATCACAGAACCACCCGTATACGTAAACAATTCCCAAGAACCATAACATATTCGTAACACATAAAACAAACATAAAGGAAATATAAAATTTACACATTTCAATCACAATATATCATTTAAATATATTGATATAACCAATCCATTATCAAAACAATTTTCAATACCAAAATACATAAAAGATTATATGGTATTTATTTTCCTTTTAAAAACACTACGGCTTATAGAGGATGCCAAATATCAAATAATTCTTGCGGCGGTGGAAAGGTCGTTGTCACCAAGTACATTAAAAAGAAACATTCCCTTTGTCATTTAGTAAAATTATATGTATAAAAATATTCCCTTTGAATGAAATGAAAATTAAAAGGGTTTTATAGACCATATAAAAGAAATTCGTATATAAATCAAAATATTCCTCAATAAAAGGGGATTGAGATGAAGTCCCTTACCTCGTGTCCGACTTGACTCGTTCATTCTTTAATCTCCCGAATAATAAAATAAAGTTAATTTATAATTTCTTCAAAACCTTTTTAAAGTTTATTATTCTTTTTATATCACTTATTACCACAATATAAACATTACATAATCATTTGAGTTAATAACGGTCGTTTTGTCAATATTTGGTACTTGAGTCAAAAATGAACTTCTTATAATTACAAGTTGTCCATGTTTTCAAAAGTACATTATCTCCAGAATGATATTAATGATTTAGATATAACATATATCATATATATCCAGCATATATATTTATTTATAATAGTACATAACATTTAAAGATAGGAAATTAAATGCATCATTCATTGAGACGGTAAGTCGTGCGTACGTATGAACGCTACTTTCATTTCCATTTAATATTTAATGGAATTAAAATTTAATGATAAATAGGTATATTATAATTCTAGTATAATATAATATATAATTTCATTAACTCCATCCTTTATACATTCTACATATGGCCTGAACAAGTCATGTCACTTTGAGGGGGCGGTAGTCCGCACTTCCTCAAATGAAATTATTGTAGTTACCCATTATGGAAACCATAAAGGTATAACATGAATGAAAAACATAGAAGCATAGAGATAATATAAATATAATATATATCACATATAAATACAGTTTCATCATAATGGACAATATTAGAGTCAGTATGAGATAATTGAACAATCATTTTTTAGTGAGGCAGTAGTTCGCCGTCCACAGAAACAGTATGTTCAAAATCCATTAGATGGAGTTGTGTGGAAGTGGAGTTATAATAATTCTCATAAAAAAATCCTATTATATTGAATATACTAGTTTTGTTATAAAATAATAGAATAAATAGATTTTAGGGGGTTGGAGAAGGAAAATAAAAGAAAAAACTTGAGAGAAGACGTTGCCTTTAAATTGGGTAACTCCTTTTGGTTTGAACCAAAAGGCTTTATTGAATTGCCTTCTGCCTAGGGGAAGGATTATAGGAAGAATAGAGGGATGTTGGGATCTTCTTGTATTAGATTTTGGACGATCCAAGGGGCTTTAGAGGTGTGTGAAATGTGTTATAAGTGGTGGCTTTTTATAAAAGGGAGGGGGGGCTCTTTAGAAAAATTGGAAAGTATTATTTTATTATAAAATTATTTTCAGTTTAAAAAGATCCAAAACTTATTTAATTAAAATATAAGGTACATATAAGTCGAAATAAAATCATCCAATAATAATTGGATAGGTTTTGGATATTTTTTAATCCTTAACTGTTTTATTTAACCCTTTATTAGCTTATTTAACTTTTACCATGTCCTCTTATATATTCATACTATATGGTAAATATATTTACTATAAAATGACAAGAGACCCAAAATGGATCATTAATGACATTTTAACATCATATATTTCATTTTAACTAATATTAGAGTTTTAGGACTATTTTATCATTTAATAAAATATTGATTTATTTAAAAACTATTTTATGTCAATTTTAATACTATTCATATCATGACTTTTTACAAAATCCAAAAAAAACTTGATTCCTTAGAAAAACCTTCATTAATTCAAATATAAAAAGTCATCCTAAAATATAAAATTCGTGGATGGAATAAAAAGGTTCAAAATAAATTTATTTTAAAATTTATGACATTATTTATTCGAATCCTTTATTAATGAAGCAATTACTTCATCATTGTTGTGTCATAATTAAATTTGTTTATTTAATATTTAAAAATTATAAATAAAATACCATGATGTAATAAATATTTTTATATTTCAAATGGATATTTATAGTCTAAGATATAACTTATATAACCCCATATACAATTGTTCTACTAAAAGATATATGTTTATGTTATTTTTGTCCTTACTTTAAATTAATTAATATAAAATGTCACTTTCACTTACAAGTGGCTCCATCGGGTCCCAAAATCAACCCAAGGATACCCATGGTCGGAAATATATCATCCAATAGTATTGGGATACATTTTAGGTTAATTAAATATTATTATAATATATTTTTTACCCTTATTTACCAGATTTACCCTTTAACTATGGTAAATAAAATATTTACTGAAGTAAATATTCATAATGTATAAAAAAAAAAGTTACATATTTACACAATTTGGAATTCCTTATTCCAAATATGGAATACATTTTTCTAAATTCAAAACACACAAGTGGCATAAATTAATTTAAAATTAATTCTCATTGTCAAAACAAAAAACGAGTTTCTAAGAAATAATAACTATCAAAAGATTTACCTTTGTTTATGTCCAATTTAAGAGTAAAATTACTTAAAATGACCAAACTTGGATTAAATGGTAAAAATATAATCCAATTATATTTTAAAACCAATTAAAATAATAATCTAACTATATAAATAAATTAGATTAAAAGGCAGTTTTGAATTAAAATGCAGTATTTTTCACTATTCATTAAAAAATGAACAATATCCGAAAAATACCAAAATTTCATCCAAAGTAAATTTTTATGTCCCTATTCTAAAGAAAAATATTAGTTTTTCAAATATAACATATAAAAGTGAAAAAACTAGATTTAAAAAGGGTTCGTCGTCAAAAGGCTGTAAATCGACCATTTAAATAATATTAGAGTGTTTATGCTTAAAATTTGATTCATTCACACTTTAAGCTTCTAAATTTTATTGGATAACTGTAAAAACATTTAACAAACATGTATAATAATATTTTAGTTATTTCTGTTCATACCCACCAATACAACGGCTAAGCGTTAACTACCATTTAAAATAATAATATTATTATATTATTTTTCAGTATAACTCAACGTTGTGTGAAACATAAGATTTCAAAGAAATTTGTTGTTGCATATCGAGTAAACCATCAAACAAAGAATCCACTTTAAAGTAAAATTAATATTTAATTCAAAAATATTAATAAATATGAAATTTTCATATTCATTATTTACTTGGGATGTTACATCCTTCCACCCTTTTGGAAATTGAATCCTCACAATTTTATTCACTTATCAAATAAATGGAGGTATTTACCCCTCATAGAATTCTCAGATTCCTACATTGCCTCTTCAACCATATGGTTTTTTCACAAAACCTTTACGTGATGAATTACCTTATTCTGCAACACTTTTCATCTTCGTTCAAGAATCTAGATTGGTTGTTCCTCATAAGAAATATTGTCTTCCAACTGAACTACCTTTAGACTAAAAACATGAGATGGATCTGGAATATACTTTATCAACATTGAAATGTGAAAAAACATTATGTACATGGGATAAACTTGGAGTTAAATCCACTCTGTAGGCAACTGATCCAACTTTCTTTAGGATTTTATAGGGTCCAAGGAAACTCAGACTCAGCTTTCACATCTTGCCAAAAACCATAACACTTTTCCGTGGAGAGACTTTGAGAAAGACATGATCACCTACCTAAAATGAAGAATCCTTCATCCAGTTATCCGCGTAAATTTTCTGCCTGCTATGAGCTATTCTCATGTGCTTCTGAATCAATTGAACTCTTTCTGCCATCTCTTCTACCAATTCTGGTCCCATCAGTTTCCTTTCACCTACTTCATCCCAAAAAACTGGAATTCAACACCTATTTCCATATAATGCCTCAAATAGTTCCATTTGTGTACTGGAATGAAAACTTTTATTATAAGAAAATTCAACCAAAGAAATATGTTGGTACCAACTTTCCTGGTAATCCATTGAGAAAGTATGTAACATATCTTCCAATGTTTGAATTATTCATTCTGATTTCCCATATAATTGAGGATGAAAAGTTTTACAAAAATTTAATTCAGTATGTAATGAATTCTGAAGGCCTTTCGAAAAGTAATAAGTAAACCTGGGATCACGATCAGATACAGTGGAGAGGGGAACTCCATGAAACCTGACTATCTATTTAACATAAAACCAAGAAAGTTGATCTGGAGGAAAAGTATCTCGAATAGGAAGTAAATGAGCAGATTTAGTCAATCAATCAACAATAACCCATATTGCATTATTACCTCGAGAATTCGTTGGTAATCCCACGATGAAATCCTTGGACTCATTTTCCCATTTCCACTCTGGAACTGGTAAAGGATGAATCATCCCTTTCAGTAACTACCACTCTTCTTTAACATGTTTATAGGTTAAACACTTCACATTAAATTCAGCAATATCTCTTTTCATTCCATCCCACTAGTAATACTCCAGTGGATCTATGCACATCTTAGTACTATTGAGATGAACTGAAAACAGAGAACTATGAGCTTTACATAATAACTCTTTTTTCAACTGTGAATCACAAGGCCCATATAATCTCTTCCCAAACCTCAAAACACAATCATTATAAATGTTAAAATTAGGAAACTTACCCTTATGAACCAACTCTTCCTTTTTCTACAAATCACTATCTTCTGTTTGTGCTTGCTTAATTTTGTCTGTTATGGATGATTTCACTGACACCAGAAACAAAACAGAGGAATTTTCTTCACCAATAGCTTCAATGCCAAAGTTCATCAAATCGTTAATCAAAGGATCTTGTTCCAAATGTAAAATGGTTAATGTAGCATTACTCTTTCGACTCAAAGCATCATCCACTTTATTTTCCTTTCCTGGATGGTAATGAATCATGCAATCATAATCCTTGATTAATTCCAGCCATCTCCTCTGTCTCATGTTTAATTATTTCGGAGTAAATATATATTTTGAACTTTTTTAGTCAGTATATATTACACATTTTACTCCATACAGATGTTTCCTCCAAATTTTTAAATCAAAAAACAATAGTAGCTAATTCCAAATCATGTGTAGGGTAATTTAACTCATGAGGTTTCAACTAACTTGAAGAGTAAGCAATTACCTGATCATTCTGCATTAAGACACAACCAGGTCCTTTCAACAAAAAATCACTGTAGATAAAAAATTCACCATATCTGGAAAGCATTTCCAAAACTAAAGAATTCACCAATATTCTTTTCAATTCTTGAAAACAATCATTACATTATTTTTCTAGAAGAACTTAACACCATTTCGAGTTAACTTAGACATTGGACTAGATAATGGTGAAAAAATTCCAACAAACCTATGGTAATAACCTGCTAAACCAAGAAAACTATGGATCTCGGTTATATTTGAAAGTATTGGCCATTCTTCAACAACTTTTGTTTTATAAGTATCAATAGTTATGCCATTTTTTGAAACAATGTGACAACAGAATGAAATTTGTTGAAACTAAAACTCACACTTGCTGAATTTCCCATACAATTTCTTTTCTTTTAAGGATTGAAAGACAAACCTTAAATGACTTTCATGTTCCTATTTACTTTTGGAATAAACCAAAATATAATCAATAAACACAACCACAAACTTATCCAAGAACTCACTAAAAAATCTACTCATAAGATCCATGATTACAGTAGGTGCATTGGTTAACCCAAAAGGAATAACTACAAATTCATAATGGCCATATCGAGTATGAAATGTGGTCTTCAGAATGTCTTCTTCCTTTACATTCAACTGATGGTACCCTGAGCTCAATTCAATCTTCGAAAAATAATGAGCTCCCTAGAGATGATCAAAAAAATCATCGATATGAGGCAAAGGATACTTTTTCTTAACAGTGATGTTATTCAATGCTCAATAATCAATGAAAAGTATCATTGAACCATATTTCTTTTTAACAAACAATATTGGAGAACCCCATGCTGATGTGCTAGGTCAAATTAAGCCTTTATCTAATAACTCCTACAATTTATTTTTTAACTCTAAAAGTTCAATTTGATCCATTCGATAAGGGGTTTTTGAAATTGGCTTAGCTTCAGGAACTAAGTTAACAGTAAATTCAATTTCCCGATCTGGTATTATAACTGGAAACTTGTCAAGAAAAACATCAAGATACTCATTTACCATTCTCACATCATTAATAAGAATAGTTCATTTGTTTTCAACAATATTTTCAAGGTAACATTCATTTCCATATTTTACTATTTTCTCAGCTTCCTGATATGTTATCAAAATTAAGGGTTTATTCTTGTACACAAACTGAAATTATTTCTAAAAAGAAACCTATTTAGATCTACAGTAAATCTTAGCATGATAAACGAAAATCCAATCCATACCCAAAATAACATCAAACTCTGCTAGAGGAAAAACAATAAGGTTTGAACGTAGATTTTTTCCGCACATAAGGAAAGGAAGGTTCTTATAATTTCTTTTTGTCTCAAAATTTCCTCCTGGTGTTTTTACCATAAGTTTAGGATTCATATCTTGAGATGGAATTCCCAATTAACTAGAAAACTTCTCAGAAATGAAAGAATGTGTAGACCCTGAATGAAACAATACATCGGTATAATCTGAATAAACAAAGTTTTCCTAATACTACTTCACTCGATGGCCCAACATCTACTGAAGTAGTTGAAAAAGATTTCACCACACCTTTCTGCTTGTAGTCCATATGCTTTCCCTCAATTGAGTTCTTCATTGGACACTCATTTCCATAATGACCCATTTCATTGCACTTAAAACATTTTACTAAATGTAAATCAGATTTTGTCTTACCATTACCCTGATCTTTTTCAGTGCAATTATGATCCTTATGTCCCATTTTACCACATTGTTTTCACTTACCAAAATTCAAAATACAATCCCCAATGTACTTTTTACCACAATTTTTACAAACTATAAACTTAAGTTTCTTACCATCAGACTTTTTTTAAGAGTTATTCCCTATCATCTTCCACCTAGACCTCTTATTTTGTTTTTTTTTTCAAAGAACACTAGATCATCGAAAAACTCAATTTCCACCTTCTCCACACATGAAAAAAGTTTTTCATGACTTTTGAACTCACGAGAATCTAAAACCCTTCGATACTTTGGATTTAATCCTGAGTAAAAATGATTGGTTTTACTATTAAGATATAATATGAAATTTGGAGCATACCTTTCCAGTCGAGTGAATTTTGCTTAATAAGCAGCTACTGAATCATCCTCCTACCTCAATTGTATGAATTGTTTTTCCATCCTAAGATGAACCACCTTAGGAAAATATTTATCAAGAAACATACCTATGAATTCATCCTAATCAAGAGCATCAATATCCTCATTATCCTGGATATTTTTTCCCATTGACCACCACTAATTGGCTTTACCTTCATAATGGTAAACAGCAAGACTAACCTTTGGATTCTTTAAACACCCCATGACATTAAAAATATTCTCTAGTTCTTTAATCCACCCTTCAGCTAGCACATGGTCATATGATCATCTAAATAATGGGGGATGTTGCCTTATAAAATGATCCACTACTGAAATGTTCCTTTGTGGTTGATCTGGTTGATCTCATGCATGGATACCACCACCATTTATAGCATGAGTCAATTGTGCCATCACTGCAACAAATTGTTTAGTTTTGATTCCGACCATCTCATGTTTCTGATTTGGAAGGTTATCTTCCTCTTGATGTCCTCCCATCATAGCCGCCCCATTTCCTCTGTGGAAAACCATTATGAACACAGAAATATCTTAGGCGAAGAGACATAGTAATCTGTAAATGTTATATCATTTCAGTATTAACATAAATTAATTTATGGATATTAATTTAACAATACCCAAACTCCAAAATTTGTCTAAACTGACCTATGATACCAAATATAAGGCCTCGACCTTAAACATTAAATAATCTTGAATTAAGTTAATAATTCACATTGAGGATCTTTTCAAGTTTAGAGTTTTAGAGAATTAGTCCATAACTATTAAATTACATCTCAAATATTACAAAGTAGACACTTTTCCTCAGTATCCATTTTTTTCATAAAATAAAAGCACTTAAAAGAAAAAAAGAATTCTTTTCTTGATATAAATCTTTTTAAATTCTTCTTTTCTCTTACCTTGCCTTATATCCTATGAAAAACATTTCAAAAACCTGGGGTGAGCATAAAAATCTCAGTAAGGGTTATAAAACAAGGAAATAAAACATTAGTCCATAAATACATACAAGTCAATGAAATCATAATTTTCAATATTTAATATACTACACAAGATCATAAGATTTATGAATAAAAAATGAAAATCATAAATCATAATGGTAACATGTGGCATCCATAACATACTTACATTATAGCTTTCACAACTACATAGGGAGTTATATTTGGAATACCCATCACAGTATATTCCCTAAATCTCTTAGGAGAAACATTAATGTTTACCTCTGTCACGTTACCCAATGCATTGGAGATCTATCTTGGGATCAACTTCCCTAGGTTTATCATGGAACCACCAGTATATGTAAAAAATACCCAAGAACTATAACATATTCATAATAAATAAAACATACATAAAGGTAAGATAAAATTTATACAATTAAATCAAAATATATCATTTAAATATATTTACATAACCAATCCATTATCAAAACCATTCTCAATACCAAAATATGTAAAAGGGTATATGGTATTTATTTTCCTTTTAAAAACACTATGGCTTGTTGAGAAATCCAAATATCAAATAATGCTTGCAGTAGCGGAAAGGTTGTTTTCACCATGTACGTTAAAAAGAAACATTCGATTTGTAATTTAGTAAAATGCTACATTGAAAAAGATTCCCTTTGAATGAAATTAAAAGTAAAAGGGCTTTATACACCATATAAAATAAAGTCGTGTATAAATCAAAATATGCCTCAGTGAGAGGAGATTGAGACGAAGTCCCTTACCTCATGTCGAACTTGACCCGTTCGTTCTTTAATCTTATAAATAATAAAATAAAGTTAATTTATAATTGCTTCAGAACCTTTTTCAAGTTTTTTATTCCATTTATATCACTTATTACCATGTTATAAACATTACATAATCATTTGAGTTAATAACGGTCATTTTGTCGATATTTGGTACTTGAGTCAAAGATGAAATTCTTATAATTACAAGTTGTCCATATGGACAAAATTAAATTATATCTAGAATGATATTAATTATTTAAAAATAATATATATAATATATATCCAGTATATATATGTATTTATAATGTAACATAACATTTAAAGAAAAGAAATGAAATGCATCGTTCATGGAGATGGTATGTTGTACATACGCATGAACACTACTTTCATTTATATTTCATATTTAATGGAATGAAAACTTAATGATAAATAGGTATATTATAATTCTAGTACAATATCATATATAATTTCATTAACTCCATCCTTTATACATTCCACATACGGCATGAACAAGTCATATCACTTTGAGGTGGTGGTAGTCCGCACTTCCTCAAATTAAATTATCGTATTTACCCATTATGTAAACCATAAAGGTATAATATAAATGAAAAAAACAAAAGAAAAGAGATAATAAAAATATAATATATATCACATATAAATACATTTCCATCATAATGGACACCATGAGAGGCGGTAGGAGATAATTGAACAATCATTGTTTTGTGAGGCAGTAGTCTGTCGTCCACAGAAATAGTATATTCTAAATCCATTAGATAGAGGTGTGTGGAAGTGGAGTTCGAATCCTTCTCATAAAAAAATCCTAATATATTTAAGATACTGGTGTTTTTATAAAATAATATAATAAATAGAGTTTATGGGGTTGGAGAAGGAAAATAAAAGAAAGAACTTGAGAGAAGACATTACCTTTAAATCAGGTAACTACCTTTGGTTTGAACCAAAAGGCTTTCTTGAATAGAATTCTTCCTATGGGAAGGCTTCTAAGAAGAATATGGGGATTTTGGGAGATTCTTGGAGTATAGTTTGGATGGTCCAAGGGGCTTGATAGGAGTGTGTAATGGGTTAGAGGTGGTGGCTTTTTATAAGAGGGAGGAGGGGCTCTTTAGGAAAGTTTGAATGTATTATTTTATTATAAAAAAATTTCAGTTTCAAAAGGTCCAAACTTATTTAATTCGAATATAAGGTACATATAAGTCGAAATAAAATTATTCAATAAGAATTAGACTAGTTTTGGATATTTTTTTAACCTTATCTTTTTTATTTAACCCTTTGTTAACTTATTTAACTTTTACCATGTCCTCATATATATCCATATTATATGGTTAATATATATACTATAAAATTCCAAGAGATCCAAAATGGATCATTAATGAAATTTTTAACATCATATATGTCATTTTTACAAATATTATATTTTTAGGACTATTTTATCATTTAATAAAATATTGACTTCTTTAAAAACTCTTTTATGTCTATTTTAATACTATTCATATCATGACTTTTTAAAAAATCCAAGACAAGTTTATTATTTCTAAAAACCTTCATTAATTCAAAGATAACAAGTCATCCTAATCCATAAAATTCGTGGATGGCATAAAAAGTGCTCAAAATAAATATATTTTAATATTTATAATATCATTTATTTGAATCCTTTATTAATGAAGCAATTAATGCATCACCATTTTTTCATAATTAAATTTTTTTATTTAATGTGTAAATATTATAAATAAAATACAATGATGTAGTGAATATTTTTAGATTTAAAATTAATATTTATAGTCTAAGAGATCACTTATATAACCCCGTATACAATTGTTTTACTAAAAGATATATGTTTATGTTATTTTTTTCCTTTCTTTAAATTAATTAATATAAAGTGTCATCTTCACTTACAAGTGTCTCCATGGGGTCCCAAAATCAACCAAATGATTCTCATGGTCGGACATGTATCATAAAATAGTATTAAAACACATGTTAGGGTAATTTAATATTATTATAATATTATTTTTTTACCCTTATTTACCATATTTACCATTTTACCATGGTAAATAAAATATTTAATAAAGTAAATATTCATAATGTTTAAAAATAAAATTTACTTATTTACACAATTTGTACCTCTTGATTCCAAATATGGAATCCATTTTTCCAAATTCAAAACACAGAAGTGGCAGAAATTAATTTAAAATTAATTCCCCTTTTCAAAACTAAAAGTATGTTTTTAAGAAATAATAATTATTAAAATATTTACTTTTGTTTATGTCCAATTTAAGAGTGAAATTACTTCCAATGACCAATTTTGGATTAAATGGTAAAAATATAATCCAATTACACTTCAAAACTAATTAAAATAATAATCTAACTATGTAAATAAATTATATTAAAAGGCGGTTTTTAATTAAAATACAATATTTTTCCCTATTCATTAAAAAATGAACATTATCAGAAAAATACCAAAATATCATCCAAAGTAAATTTTGATTACCTGATTATAAATAAGAATATTATTTTGTCAAATATAACATATATAAGTGAAAAAAACTAGATTTAAAAAGGGTTCGCCATCAAAAGGCGGTAAATCGACCTTTTAAAGAATATTAGAGTGTTTATGCTTAAAATTGGATTCATTCATATTTTAAGATTCTAAATTTTATTGGATAAATGTAAAAAAAATTAAAAAACATGTATAATCATATTTTATTTAGTTCTATTCATTCCTGCTAATACAAAGGTTATGCATTAACTACCATTAAAAATAATAATACTATTATATTACTTTTTCATTATAACTCAACGTTGTGTGCAACGTAAGATTTCAAAGAAACTCGTTGTTGCTTATAGAGTACACCATCAAACATATAATCCCCTTTAAAGTAAAATTGATATTTAATTAAAAAAATATTAATAAATATGAAAATGTAATATTCTTTATTTACCTGGGATGTTACACTTTCCTTTCGATGTCCATGTGTAAGATACTAACCTTTTATAGATATATATCTAGCTCCTTTATAGGTAATATCTTTCATTGTTTTGAGTATATATTGTTTGGTGTTTATCATGGATGTGTTTGGGTAAAATTTGGAAGTTTTGTAGGGGTTTGGGGAAGTGCACGGTTGGAGAATAGTTTTCCTAAACAATTCTCCCTACCCCAACAAATTATACAACCCAAGAGAGAGAGGTATTGAACATTTGGTTCATGGTTTGGAAAACTATGTTCTCTCTTAGGAGTAACTATTCACCCCCCATAATAGAGGCACATGGTTAGGGTGAATGGTTTTGAAACCCATGTACCCCTGCCAAGGAAATTGTGTGTATGGGTTTAATTATTCCAAAAAATAGATTAAAATTTCTGAACCCCTCAGAATTCACCTGAATTCAACTAAACTTGACCCAAACCTATTCCTATAATTTTTGGAGGCTTCCAGATGAATTCTGAGGGATCTCAAACTCTATTATTAACGAATCAAATCCTGGATTAAAGATTTTCACCTCTCTCGGTAATGGATTCTAATCCCAATTGGTTTCATCCCACTCTCTTTTCTTTCTCTAATACTTTGTAGGGATTCTTTCCTCTATTGGAAATGGATATAGATATAGGATTTGATAGATCTAATCTATTTAATCTTGGATCTAGGATTTCAATCTAAATATCATTCTTCATTGTGATCTTGGTTGTTCCGCTTCAATTAGGGATTTCTGTTGGTGAGAGTCCATAAATGATCTTGAGTTAGGTGGTCTAAATTCAGTTCTCAAAGTCTTGAATTCCAAATCCATGTATGAGTTTTGAAATTTCAATTGGAATGTTTGGAAATTGAATCTTGAATTGAGTAGATTAATTGATTAATTAATTTATGGAATTATAGGATTGCTTAATTGATTTACCATGTGATTAAGAAATGATTTGAACTTGGGAAAATTGAATTGGTTAATTTTGAATATGAAATTGGAAAATAATGGGACATTAAATTGATTAATTAATGGGATTTTAATATCATTCATTTGTTGGGATTGTGAAATTTACTGATTATTTTAATGTTAAATGGGTTGATTAATGGGAATAAAAGGGGATGTTTGGATTAACCTTTAAGGGTTAATGAATTATATGGTTAACTATTATTGATTGGTTTAATGATGATGTATTCATATTATTCCATATGATAGAGATAAAGAATTATGATTGTTGTGATAAACTGAAAAGGTGCACTTAAATGAGATTGCTTGATGAGAAGGTTGCTGATTCATAACCTGAACATATATGAAATTTTGATTTATGTGATATTGTGGTATTTTTGATATATTTTATATGTGTGATAACAAGGTGTGGGATAGAGACTGAGGCTCCAAATACCCATATAAGATAGTGAGTGTGGGATAGGGAATGAGGCTCTAAATACCCGTATGTGATTATTATTGTATGGGATAGGGACTGAGGATCCAAATACCCATTTTTGATAGAAAGTATGGGATAGGTATTGAGGCTCCAAATAACCATTTGACATTCTGGTGTGGTATAGGGACAGTGGATCCAAATACCCATGGGGTGTTAGAAACAATGTTCTACGCCCATGATATTAGCATTGGATTATAGTTCCAATTGACCATGTTATAATTTGAAATGTAATGATTAATGATAACCATGGTATTGTGATGTGTGATATCCCTTGGGGATAGTTTAGACTCTGATATGGGATGAAGCGGGCATTGATAATATGGGTGTCATAGTGAATTTGGAAAACTATGTGGTTAGTTAAAGAGTAATGAAATGTGATAATTATTTACTTTATGCATCGTACTTTATTCTTTATACAACAGCATAAACTATTATTGACTGGATATTATTTTAGAAATCATTGGTTGTGATCAACTGAGTTGTAATCACACCCAACTTGAGCTTCTTGATCAGTACCCAAATAGACTTCGTGTTTGTAGGACAGGATAAGAAAAAGAGCCTTGTGTTAGATGGTTGAGTTGGGATGGAGCATGGATAACGGAACTGAACAAGGTGTCGAGGCCCGATTGGGAGTGTCATTGTGTCTTTATTTTGGTTTTTCATTTGACACATACTTGGCATGACATATCTAATCTTTTAGTTTGGATATTGTATTCCTATTTTAGTCATCATGTGATAATGGTTTTTCTGGTTATTGGTTATATAATTTGTTCTATTGTTTATTTATTTCTATTGTCGTACTACTTTGATAAATATGGTATAGTCTCACCATGATTGATATTAGACCCTCATTGTTAGTCGGTAACCTCTAGTGTATGAGGATGTGTGCTTGAGGTCATGAAACCGACCAACTCGGGGCACCAGTGTGTAGCATATAGGTCGGGACATTACAAAGCGGTATCAAAGGATTTTTCTTTTTTTCTTTTGTCTTACTATTTGGGAAAGTTGGATAGGAGACCAGAAAGAGTTATTCCTTGGACATGATATCTTGTATGGGAGTATTTAACCCATGTACAGGGGGAAATTTGAGTACCTAGGGTGATATTGTTGTTATTGGTGTTTTCTGTTACAGTTGGATGTTATTTCACCTAGAGTGACGCACTCATTGTGTGATGTTATTATTGTTTCTGAGGTTTTTTGAGATTTAACTTGTGGCCTGGTATGGAAAGAGACTTGAGTATGCATGAATAATTTTAGGCACTCTGGAATTATTGTGACATGCATCATTTTTAGGCATGCACAGAAAAACAGGTTTTGGATAAGTTGTTGAAATTGAAATATTTTTCATTGCTTGTGTAATTAAACTGAAAATGGTGCCTGATATGAAATTGAAAGTGGTAAGATGGTGAAAAATGTGAATAATTGGGTTTCTAATGACAAACTAGAAAATGATACTATGTTTACCCTTGTTAACCATGACCTATATGTAGGATAGTTAAGGGTAGTTATAATGCTTCGGTTTTGATCATGTGATCAGAAAGGGGGGAAGACTTGTTATTATTGGAACCAAGGTTTTTTGTTTCTAATACTGGAGTTTTTTTGTGTTTGTTTTCAATATGCACATGGATGACTAGGTAATTTTCAAGGAATTAGGTCATATGTTTGAGCCTGAAACCTATATTGAAGGTGGCGCAGTTTCCCAGTGTTTTCCAATTTTGTGGGCCTCAAAAATTAGGAGTTTGGTAACGGTTTGCACCAATGGTACTCGGTGAAGGTCAGAGTTATGCGGTGAAGGAACATGGTATGCGGTGAAGGCACTCGTTATGCGGTGAAGGTGCACGGTATGTGGTGAAGGTGGGCGGTATGCGGTGAAGGTGTGTGGTATGCAGAATGGTGCGCAGAACCAAAAATAGTTCGCAGCAACGGTACATGGTGAAGGTGTGCAGTACGTGGAATTCTTCCAAAAATGGTTCACAGTGATAGTACGTAGTGAAGACATGTGGTACACGGGTTGTTGAAGTTTGTAAGGATTGTTGTGGTTCGCAAAATAGGAGTGGTATGCATTGGAGCCTAACAGTGCGCGGATGGAGTTCAGTTTATAGCGAAGATTGTCCCGCATTGAAAATTTGGGTTAATCATATTACCAAAATTTGAGGAGTTACATGCCTATTTAATTAATAGTAATCCTCTTTATTAAGGATGATATTAGAGATTAAAATTTTGGGAATAAATTCGGTGAAGTCTGAAGTGGTACATGGTGGACAAGACTGTATGTGGAGAGAATCATCAGCGTAAGGAAAACAGTATGTTGAAGAGAGTGTGGTTCACACAAGTAGCTCTCACGGTACGTGGCGGAGAAAGGTAGTACGCAGAGCAGGATGGTACGTGGAGGAGAGGAGTAGTACGCATAGTAGGGAAGTACGCCGAGAAGGGCAGTTCGCGGAGGAGTCGGACGGTACGTGGAGAAGATGGACAGAACGTGAAAATTGCAGCAGTATGTGGAAACATTAGCAGTATGCGGAACACCCAAGGAAGCCTGAAAATTAGCCAAATCAATTTGAGAAATTAATTTCTATAACATATCAGTGTACGGAAAAATAAATTACATATGTGGGTGATTACGGGACTTCAATAGAGCATCCATTTATAGTTGAGGATGCATGATTTAATGTTAAACCATTGAAGTGACCTTCAAGTCGTTAAACTGAGTGAACATTCTTCCAATGCAGTGAGAAAGGGGGTCAGCAGAAGTGATTTGAGGGATGTAGTGTACTATCCCTAAAACCTTGTAAAGGCAGTGCACCTAGCACATAGTGATTGTGCTAAACTCTTGTAATCTACAACTTGTGAAGATTAGTGGTTTTTTGTATGACTGACATACTATCAGCATATTATACTAGGACGTAGCCCTTTGTGGTAAACCAAGTAAAATTATTGTGTCATTCCTTTGCATGTGATTTTTTATATTATGCACTTCCTCTTCAGATAGGTTTAACAGGTTCCTACCAATGTGGGAACAGGATCCATAAGTTTAAAAGAAAAATTTGACACCCTCATTAACCCCTCCCCTCTCCGGGTTTTTTGGGGTCCTTCAAGTGGTATCAGAACCGAAAATGTTGTTGGTGTTAAATCTTTCCTATTTTTCTAACATGGAGAATACAGTTAATGTCAGGGGAGTTCCTTCGTTTGATGGAAGTAGCATTCAGATATGGAATAACAGGATGATATCTCATCTAATATCTCTTGGAATTGATGTAATTTTTTCCACTGCACAAGGAATATAGGTCACTGATCCAACTTGTCTATCTATGACTGATACAGACAGGAAGATGCTAGATGCTGATGCTAAAGCATAGAATTCCCTAACTGCATCTCTTTCTGATAAAATGTATATGAAGGTGATGAATTTTACGTCAACAAAGTCTATGTGTGATAAACTGGAGAATATTTATGAAGGTGACAGCAAAGTGAATGAGGCAAATCTCTAAGTTTTAAACAACAAGTTTGATGATCTGAAGATGCACCCTAATGAAAATGAAGATTCCTTCTTCAATCGAATTATTAATGTTGTAGGAGAAATTCGAGGTCTTCGAGAAGAGATCAAAGAAATTTACATTGTAAAGAAAATTTTAAGAGGACTTCCACCCATTTATAATGAAAAGGTTTCAACTCTTGAAGAAAGGGATCTTTCCAAACATTATCTTAATATTCTTATGACCAGCCTGGCAGCATATGAGATGAGACACAATCCAAAAGAGGCAACGACTCGTGTAAGCAAGGAAATGGCATTCAAATCCATAGACAAACTGAAAATTTCAGGAGATTTTGTTGATGAATATGATAAGGAAAAAGAAGTTCTTTCTCTCATTTATAAGAAACTCAAGAAGGGAACAGGGAAATTTTAAGGAAAGCTACCTCTAGCTTGTTTTCGTTGTGGAATAGTTAGGCACACTGCCTCTCGTTTCCCAAGAAAGATCAATGTTTGATAAAGTGAAGATGAAGACATCCAAAATCCTCAAAAAATGTTTTTCAAAAAGATAGATTTTAAATCTGGAAATAAATTTCAACAAAAGAGTATTTTTTGTGAAGAAGAAGACGATGAAACTGAACTCTTTGAGGAAGAAGAAGTAGAATTCAAATTTGGGAACCATGATTCCATGATGTCTACCATTGAATAGTCTGAACCATTGACAGATAAAGCTTGAGATAATTGATTGACTACTGATGTTGATCCCAAGTTTTAACATAAGGAAGTTTTTAGTAATATTGAGAATAAATTTAAGAGATGCAATAAGTGGAAAGAAATGGTGCAGAAATATTTAGAATATATTGATCATCTAGAAGTGGAAATTGATCGACTAGAAGATTTTTTTAATGTAGAATCATCAATCCTTGAAATCACTCATGAATTTGTAAATCTAAAACTCAGAATTTAAGAATAAGAAAAGGTCATCAATGACCTTACCTCGAGACTGGAGGAGAATTCCAAGACTATTGAGGGGCTCAAATAATAAGTTGTTACTCTGAGAAGTAAACTCAAAAGTGAATCAAATTCAAAAGAAGCAAAGAAGAAAATACAATTTGGAAGGTTCTTAGATGTTGAGCTTCTAAATAGAGAAAAATGTGGTTCTGATGGAGTTTAAAGGATCTTGAATGATCAAAGACCCACATGCATGGGAAATGGTGGAATTGGTTGTGATGTCGAAACATCAAATGATATAAATAATGTGAACCATAATAAAGGAAAGTTGAAAGTTGATCATGTTGAAAATCCACTAGAAGTGCTGAAAAATAAATCATTAAATCAAAATGAAATGAGAATTGAAGATTATCCTCTAGTTTCAAGAAATTATGGGGAGTCAAACTATTTTCCCAAGGATGAAGTCATGAGGAGAAATATAAGTTAGAAGACATTTCCATTCATGAAGTGTTGGTTTTGCGTCTATATGGGCCATACCATGTCATACTCGGAATAGGCAATGAGATATATGAATGGGGAAGAGTTATGAGTTCAAGAAAGGAGAACATATTGATATCCTACTTCTTATAGAAGAAATAATTTATATGGATATTGTTTTAAGTGTTCTAATTTTTTCCATAAATCTATGTATTACAGGAAGAGGTATGATAGGAAAAATTCCTTTAATGCTCAAATATGTGTCAATACCCGTTAACCACATGGTGTTGCTATTTAAAATATTTTTTCTCCTATAGAAGAATAATTTGAATATGAAGAACCCATGTACAAGGAAGAGATAATTTAAAGGTCATTAGTGTCCTAAACTCAATCCAATATCTCATGGAAAGAAAAGAAAAAAATTAAGAAATCCAACTTTATAGAAGTAGCCCTCAAAGCTACCAAGAACAATAGAACTTGGATTCTTGATAGTGGATTTTCATCTCATGTGATGAGAAATGCAGTCCTATTAATGAATATCAAGAAAAATTAGATGGAACAGTGAGTTTTGGTAATGATGGTACTCTTAAGATCAAAGGCAGTGGAAATATAGAACTGGCTAATGACGAGCTGAGGAAGACGAAAGTTCTTTGTGGATGGATTGAGTCAAAATATTCTGAGTGTGAGTCAACTCTATGACTCATGCTTTATTGTGACATTCAATCATAAAGGATGTACTATAAGAGGAAATTTCGGGAATTCTCTCATGAAAGGTTGTAGAAAAGATGGAAACTTATATCAGGTTGACAATAAAGAGAACATTTTCTACATAACAGTTGAAGAGGAAAACAAATTATGGCATCAGAGATTGGGCACATCAATCATCAATACATGTAAAAGATATCTAATAAAAAGATAGTCATTTATATCCCTATTCTGAAGTGCGAATAAGAAAATACATGTGATGCTTGCATGCGAGGAAAGCTGTTATGCAGTTCATATCGTCCAAAAAAGAAAAGGGCATCCCATCTTCTTGATCTGATTCAAACAGACGTATGTGGCCCGATAAATGTTGCAGGAACTCATGGAGAGAGGTACTTCATCATTTTCATAGATTATTATAGAATAATGGCATGTGTAATGGTTATACACAAAAAATGACAAGTGCTTGACTTCATGAAAACATATCATCGAATCGACGAGAATGATATTGGATGAACAATCAAAGTGATGTGATCTGACAATGGAGGGTAATACACATCCATTGAGTTTGAAAATTACTTGGAGAATCATGGGATAAAACATGAGGTATCTACTTTGTGAACTCCACAAAAAAATGGAGTTGTTGAGCATAGGAATCTATAGGTAAACAACATGGCCAGAACTATGCTGATCGAGAGTTGTATTCCTCGAAATTACTAGAAAGAGGCATCTCAAGCTACATTGTATATTCAAAATCATATAGGGCTATATATGGGTAAGAGAAGGACACCATATGAATTGTGGCATGGAAGGAATCCCTCCTTTAAATATTTTTGTGTTCTTAGAAGCAAATGTTCCATCCAAAAAAAGAAGGAAATCAAGGGAAGTATGGTAAAAATGCAGATGAAGGAATATTTCTTAGATACTCAATGAACAGAAAAGCCCACAAGTGTTTCAATAAGTTCTTGGGAGGTATTATGGAAAGAAATGATGTTATGACAATTGAATAGAAAAATACAAATGCTTCAAGGAATTATTATACTGATGTGATAGAAGATGAGGAAAAATGTGAACCTGGAAAAAAGGTTAATAAATATGTAGAAGAAGATGTTCAAAACTCCTAGGAGTCACATCATGATGTTGAATCAGAAGAATAATCAGAAGAGGAAGCCATAGCTAGATAGAATTTTTTCAAACCCCAAAGGAGAAATTGAAGAGCAGAAATTGATTAGTCTAACATTATCGGGGATCGGAATGCACCTACACAAATGAGGAGAATGAGGAATAATTATTAATATGCATTTATATCAATTGTGGAACCATCCTAATTTTAAGAGGCTATAAAGGATGAGTCATGGGTGAAATAAATGAATGAAGAGTTAGATCAGATTGACAAAAATCAGACTTGGGATCTTATCAGAAGACTTAAAGGTCACAATGTGATTGGTATGAAGTGTATTTTTAGGAAAAAAATTTGACGATCATGGAAATATGATCATAAATAAGGCATTCTTGGTCTGTAAGGGATATTCACAAATTGAAGGTGTTGATGTTGAAGAGACATTTTCTCCAGTATAGAGACTGGATTCAATCATACTATTTCTTGCCATGGCAATCCAAAGAGGTTATAAAGTGTATCAAATGGATGACAAGACAACATTATTAAATGGATCATTGGAAGAAGAAGTCTACATTAAACAACCTATGGGGTTCTTTCTGAGAAATGATAAACTGAAGGTTTTCACATTAAAGAAAGATCTATATGGCCTGAAACAGGCACCACGGGCATGGTACTCATAGTTGGACTCTTATCTAAGAAATCATGAGTTTAAAAGTGGAGGAGTGGATCACAATCTATATGTGAAGAACTCTCAAATGGATTAGTTCATGGTATTGGTATACGTGGATGATATTAATTTTTTTGGAAGCAGACAAGGATTAGTGGATGAATTTTCCACTCACGTGAAATCCGAATTTAAAATGTCCATGATTGGTGAACTCACATAATTTTTAGGGTTGAAGGTACTTTATAAGAAGGATTACACTTTCATTTATTAGGAAAAGTATGCAATAGAGAAGCTGATGAAATTAAATATTCATGATTTCAAACCAATGATGACTCTGATTTCAGTTGGTTCAAATATCAAAAAGTGTGAGGAAGGGACTTCTGTGGATCTCACCATGTATAGAAGAATCATTGGAATCATATTGTACCTGACAGTGACACAACTAGATATTTTCATTGCAACTTTCCTTACAGCCTGCTTTAAAAGTAATCTGAAGGAAGAACATATGGTGGTAGTGAAAATAATCATGAGATACATTCAAGGTATACATAATTATGGGATATAATTTGTTGTAGGAAGAGATAGTGAACTATCATCATTTTATAATACTGACTGGGGTAGATATGTAGTGGATAGAAAGTCTACCAGTGGTGGAGAATTCTATATTGTGAAGAAATGTGTGGGCTGGTTAAGAAAAAAAATGAAAGTACTTCACTTAGTACTGCTGAAGCTAAATATATATCTTCTACCAAGGCGTGCACTCAGTTACATTGGATGAAGAAGGAACTGAGTGACATAGGTGATGAGGTGGAATAGCCAATATTGATTTACTGTGATAACAAGAGCGCAATTGATCTTATGAAGAATCATGTTCATCATTCTCATATGAAACATATTGAGATTAGATATCACTTCATCAAGGAAAAATTTGAACAAGGCGTGATCAAAATGGACCATGTGGGAACTGATGAGCAAGTGGCTGACATTATGAATAAGCCACTACCAGTGAATGTGTTTGAGAAACATCGGTTGAACCTCAGTGTTCAGCCACCTCCCAGTGTATAAGGAGGTTATGATATTCCCCCCTCCACAACTATTTTAACTGTGTTAATCTATTTGTGGAAGTTTTGTTGGTTTATGGGGGAGAAACGATCTAGGGGGAGTATGTTCTGAGCTCTACAATGTTTATATACCGGTATTTGGGATTTATTGACAATGGGGGAGAATGGATAAATTCAATGGATTCGATGGAGAGTGTGGATCAAAAAAAACCAGAGCTACAACTATGGGGGAGAAAATAAAATAATGGGAACTCAATTCATGTCCTCCCTCTTGTTTTATATATTGATAACTGCTCATGTAGACTTAGAGTGATGGATGAGTTGTTTCTTTAAGGTTCAAGTTTTGATCATGGCTAGCACATTAGTGAATTTATCTGGATATTACCAAAAAACCCAAAGGATCATATTGTTGGAACCAAGGATGATCATTGATAATACTAGAGTTTGGTTTGTGTTTGTTATCAATACACACATGGATGAATATGGAAGTTCCAAGTAATGAGTTCATACGTTTGAGGCTAAAGTCTATATTCAAGGTGGCGAAGTTTCCTAGTGTTTTCCAATTTTTTGGGCCTCAAAAATTGGGAGTTTGGTAACAGTTTTCACTAAAGGTATGCGGTGAAGGCTGGTGGTATGTGGTGAAGGCATGCGGTATGCGGTGAAGGTGCACAGTACGTGGTGATGGCATGAGGTACGCGGTCAAGGTGCATGGTATGTGGTGAAGGTGTGCGGTACGCGGTGAAGGCGCGCGGTACGAGGTGAAGGTGCGCGGTACGCGTTGAAGGCGCGTGGTACATGGTTAAGGCGCACGGTACGTAGTGAAGGCATGTGGTACACTGAACAGTGTGCAGAACCAAAAATAGTTTGTAGCAACGGTATGAGGTGAACACATGCGGTATGTGGAATGCTTCCAAAAATGGTTCACAGTGATGGTACGTGGTGAAGACATGTGGTACGCGGGATTTTGAAGTTTGGAATAATTTTTGTGGTTTGAAAAATAGTTGTGGTATGTTGTGGAGCCTAACAGTACACATATGGAGTTCAGTTTACATAGAAGATTGTCCCACATTGAAAATTTTGGTAAATCAGATTACTGAAATTTGAGGAGTTACATGCCTATTTAAGGAATAGTAATCCCATTTGTTAAGGGATGATATTGGAGATTAAAATTTCGAGAAGAAATTCGGTGAAGTCTGAAGTGGTATGCGGTGGAGAAGACAATACGTAGAGATAATCATCCAGATAAGGAAAATAGTATGCGGAAGAGAGTGTGGTTTTCACAAGTAGCTCTTACGGTACATGGCGGATTAAGGAAGTACACAGAGCAGGACGGTATGTGGAGGAGTGGAGCGGTACGCGGATTAGGGCACTACGCTAAGAAGGTCAGTTTGTGGAGGAGATAGATGGTACGTGGAGGATCTAGATGGTACGCGAAAGTAGTAGCAGTATACGGAAACTATAGCATCCGGCCTTTTTATCACATAAACTTTCATTACATTTTACAAAACCAAGGATCTTTAAGGTTTAGTGTCTTGGAAACCAGGAACATAAAACATGAAAACATAAAACATTCTTATTAAACACTTGAAAGGATTCTCCTCATGTTCATACTAGGTTCATTACTGCATCTCATAACCTGGGGACATACATCAAAAGAAAGGGTGAGCATAAGTCCAAGTAAGGGAAACAAGGGAAACATTTAACATGTGAACTTGAGATACATCAACTATGTCATGAAAAAGAACTTTAAGGCATGAGAAAGAAATCATGTGGCATATCATAATAAAAATAACATTTTTCATAACTTTAATATGTGGCTACATAATTTAACATATAAAATCATGAACATATCACCAAGGTCCATCCCCAAGGTATCATTTTAAAATTACCAAGGTTATTCACCAAGATATCGTGAAAATTTTAATCTCTAGTGGTTACATCATTACCCAATGCATTGGAGAGATATCAGGGCGCACCCTTAAATTTGCCTTTATTATCATGTGAGACACATATATCATCATCAAAAATTTCATAAATAACCCATATAGCATAAAATAAATGGGTTTCATTTTATAATCATAACGTTTTAAAAACTGCTTTAAAGACATGATCTTTACGTCACTTTAAACCCACGGAAGGGGAGAGCGGGTCTCATGTATGTAAATCCCAGAATTTAAAATAGAACATTTTGATATATATGTGAATACCCCTTTAGAAATAAGAGATTTGAGTATTCACTTTATAACATGAAGTTATTTTGAGAAAGGAGAGAGGCATTTTGAGACGAAAATTCTGCAGCATAATGGCTATGTTTCGGGGTTTTAGAAAGTATTGAAAAGAGAGGGGACATGGGTCAAAAATTCATAAATGACCCATAAAATAGTAGAGGGACAGAATATAAAGGATATATGAACATGGTAATGAAATTTTAAAATATACCATATGAAATGAAGAACATGAAAGGAAGACAAAAATAAGATTTCTCTTATGAAAATTCGGCAGCCTAACAGCGTCACATAAACTTCAACCAAAAATGAATTGATGAGATAAAATAGGGTATCTCATAATATGAACATAAAATATCAGTATGATAGATATATATATCATACCCCAACATAATAAAAAGTATCTTGAAATACTTGACATGAAAGTAGAACTTGAAAACGAGAAGGGTGAAAGAACCACTTAAAAATTCAGCAGCCTAACGGCGCCACTTAAAACTTTAAAATACTGAATTGAAGAGATCAAATGGGGTCTCTCATCATATGATCATAAAAGATCAGTATGATATATATAGAGATAATACCCCAACATAATAAAAAGGAACTTTAAAGACTTGACATGAAAGTAGAACTTGAAAGCGAGAAGGGTGAAAGAACCACTTAAAAATTCGGCAGCCTAACGGCGTCACATAAACTTCAACCAAAAATGAATTGATGAGATCAAATAGGTTCTCTCATCATATGAACATAAAAGATCAGTATGATATATATAGAGATCATACCCCAAAATAATAAAAATGGACTTGCAAGACTTGACATGGAATTAGAATTTTGAAAAAGAAGAAAGGTGAAAGAACCACTTAAAAATTCGCCAGCCTAACGGCGCCACTTAAAACTTTAAAATACTGAATTGAAGAGATCAAATGGGGTCTCTCATCACATGATCATAAAAGATCAGTATGATAGATATAGATATAATACCCCAACATAATAAAAAGTAACTTGAAAGACTTGACATGAAAGTAGAACATGAAAGCGAGAAGGGTGAAAGAACCACTTAAAAATTCGGCAGCCTAACGGCACCACTTAAAACTTAAAAATACTGAACTGAAGAGATAGAATGGGGTCTCTCATCATATTATCATAAAAGATCAGTATGATAGATATAAAGATCATACCCCATCATAATAAAAAGTAACTTGAAAGACTTGACATGAAAGTAGAACTTGAAAGCGAGAAGGGTGAAAGAACCACTTAAAAATTCGGCAGCGTAACGGCGCCACTTAAACATTCTTAAAACGAATTGATGAGAGAAAGAGGGGGTCTCTCATCATATGAACATAAAAAGAACAGTATAATGAATATAAAATAACATCCTCCAACATAAGAACATGGAGAATAAAAGGAATGACATAAAAGAGATTACTTGAAAAGAAAGAGAGAGGTCAGATCCCTTACCTTAAAACGTAACTCTTAAAACTCAAAGGTTGGGACCTTGAGGGCTTGGGGGCACCTTGGGAGGACTCCTTGGGAGGTAATGAGACCAGAACTTCGTTGGGGGAGAGTGGGGAGTCGAAAGGATGAGAGGATTTCTTGGTATTTATAGGGAAAGTGAGGGGACAAGGCATTAATGGCCAAGGGACACCTCAAAAGTGGTTTTCTCAAAAGCATGGGCCCTCCCATGGTACTTCCCATGGAGTTAGGACACATGGGGACCCCCAAACAATACTTCATCCTCTTTAGTCGACCATCACTTAAAATATCTCATGACATCATCATGACACAGTTATGATGTCATTAAACATACCGAAACCCTAAAACTGTATTTTTACTATTCACTGAAAATTCAACTTTCTCAGAAAAATCCCAAAATTTCACATTAACCAAATATTAATGCTATGATTTCAAAAATGAACTCCATTTTATAAAAAATAATTTTCTAAATATTTTTAATTTTATTTTTATATAAATACACTATTCACCGAAAATTCATATTTTTCAGAAAAAACCCCAAAAATTACCTTAACATAATATCGATGCTCTGAGTTCAAAAATGAAATCCATTTTATAAAAATAATTTTCTAAATATTTTTAATTTAATTTTTAATTAAAAAACACTATTCACCCGAAAAAACTAATACTTGAATAATAATTTATGGAACCATTATTTAAACATTTTATTGAATCACATTACTTAATCAAGGTGCCTAGATTATTTTAATACTTTCTTTAAGTGAGATTACTAATCCATTTGGTCACATTACTAATCCTAAGCATAAAATCACTATTCATAATTTACTATTCATCAAAAATCAAGTTGGTCTTATTAGACTCTAAATTTCTTACTGAACATAATTTTAGAAGACCATTTTTTGAGAATCATTACACATTTTTAATTATTTAAGGTTTATATAAACATTTTTAAAATATCCTTTCTCTAAAATTCACCAAAAATATGCATACTATATTTATCCGGACATTTGAAAAGTCATAAACGTCATCATAGGAAGAAATCCCAATTTTTATTTAAAACAAAGGATTACACAAGGTAGTTACGGTCTCCTTACATATCCCCTTATCACACCAGCATAGGACCTAAGTGTAAGGTGTGCTAAGGTGAGAGAATCCGAGGGAGGCTCGGCCAACATCGCACGAGTAGTAATTTCTATCAGTTTGAACTTCTCGCGAAGGAGATTTCGTTCTAGCTTCACATGATGAAGTTCGGCTTGGGTTTGGTCCAGAGAAAAGCCCAGTGGTGCTACCTCCTTCCCAAGTTCTGTTAGATGGGCTTTGATCAGTCCAAGACTACTAGGTGAGGCCATCGAATCTTCTTTCTATAATAATTAACCAAGATTACTTGTATTTAGAGACAAAAATCAAAATGTTTAGTTTCCAACGGTCATATTGACCAATGGTCATATAATAGTCAAAACCCAACGGTCTCATTTTAATTATAATCATGTTTTCAAATGAAACATTTTTGTTGCGTATAAAAATAAAATAAAATAACACATAAAATTAGGAAACAATATTTATTCAAAATTTCGGGTCGTTAAAGAAACAGTAACAATATGTAGAACACCCAAGGAATCCTGAAAATTAACCAAATCAGTTTGCAAAATTAATTTCCATAATATATTAGTGTATGGGAAAATAAATTATATCTTTGGGTGATTATAGGACTTCAACGGATCATCCATTTATAGTTGAGGATGCATGATTTAATGCTAACCCATTGAAGCAACCTTCAAGTCATTAAACTCAGTGAAGATTATTCCAACGTAGTGAAGAAGGGGGAGTCAGCAGAAATGATCTGAGGGACACAATGGTCTATCCCTAAAACCTTGTAAAGGCAGTGTGCCTATCACAAAGTGATTGTGCTAAACTCTTATAATCCACAACTTGTGAATATTAGTGGTTTTTGGTATGATCGACACACTGTCGACATATGATCCTTGGTCGTAGCCCTTAGTGGTGAACCAAGTAAAATTATTGTGTCATTGCTTTGCATATGATTATTTATATTTTTCACTTCCTCTTCAGATAGGTTTAACAGGTTCCTACCAACGTGGGAACAAGATCTATAATTTTAAAAGTAAAATTTGACACCCTAATTCACCCATTTCCTCTCAAGGTGTTCCGGGGTCATTCAGTTATAGATTTATGTGAATCTACCTATTTTACTATTTTAATGTTGTGAAATTTTTCCAAAGGTGTGTGTATGGAATTATAGAGATATGCCTCCATGAAAAATTTTATTAATAGGATGAAAGTTGGATATGGCTGGAAATGATCCTCCAAAAGTTGAACCCAAGGCACCAGTAGTGCCGGGTGAAAGATCCTGAGATCAGTTCTGTGAGAACTTTTCTCACATCATGTAGCTTATGGAGAGTGACCTAGAGTAGGTTGTGAAGAGTATGTCTGGCCTAACATGGGAGGTCCGGTTATAGAACCCTCTGACTTTCATTGGAGAGGGTATAACTGAGGTAGTAGAGTTATGGATTGAGTCCATATAGACTATACTTGACCATTTAGATACTCTTATAGAGAATAGGTTCAAGTTGGATGCTTATATATTATGAGGATCAGTGAAGTGCTAGTGGGATGTTCAGGCTCGTGCTAGGAAGGTAGATGGTATGGTATGGAAGGACTTCCAAGAGAAGTTCTTGGAGAACTTTTATCTTGAGGAACTGAGATTGGAGAGGGTATTTGAGTTCATATGGTTGACCCAGGGGAGTATGTTTGTAATAGACTATGTTGGTCTCTTTACTGGCATGCATTGCTTTGATCAAGTGCTGGAAGGGGATGAGAAAACTTTGGAAAGTTGTTTCCCGAATGGAATTAAATGTGAGATTAAGTCCAAGGTTAATATCTTTTAGTTAACAAAGTTTTTTGAGGTGGTGGATAAAGCTCTCATATCTAAGGGGAACCTGAAAGAGGATTCCAGTAGAGGAAAGGCAGTTTCTACTAGATGATCAGGAGGTACATCTTCCAAGTATAGGAAGCATAGTTATGAGAATGTTGACTAAAGTATTGGAAAGAAGAGCATCCAGTGGGGAGGATCTGTTACTCAAGATCTTACCTAAGTTATTTCACACTTGTGAAGTAGTTTGGGTCACTTTTATGGACATTTTCCCTAAACACTGGTTGAGTGTCAATCTTGTGGAAGGATGGGACATATACAAAGTTTCTATAGGAACCCATGATAGATGGGTAGTGATAGGGTAGATAGATAGAACCAGATTATAGGTAGGGGTCTTCTACACCATATCAGTATAGCAGTTGGAGTTCTACTGGATATGGTGATAGAGTCAGTGGACATGAAACTTTTGGGAATGAACGCTCATATCAGCAAAGTGGTGAAGCTCAGGGGACTCAAACAATATCACAGGGAATATGGGAAGTATAGTTGCATGATTTTCATCCAATATTTTTTTATAGCAATGTTGGACCATCGATAGTTAGAGGTAGTGTTATTATAAATTCTACACCTACTGGTTTATTATTTGATATTGGTGCCATTAATTTCTTTATATCTGCAGAACTTGTGAATAGGTTGAGTTTGGAAGTTGATTTTGTGAGTGGGTTTATGAGGATTGATAAACCATTGGGATTATGGTCAAGAGCCGTCTATTTGTGCAAGGGGTGTTCTCTCAAAATTGGGGAGTATCATTTTAGTTGAAATATTTATATCCTTGACATGTCATACTTAAAATTAATCTTGAGTATGGACTGGTTAGTAGCATACTAAGACAACATAGATTTTTAGAATAGGAGAGTGAATTTTACATCTCCTGAGGGGAACAATTATATTCATCATGGGGAATGGGATATCAAAGCAGGTCATCTAGAGCCAGTCCATTGTCAACTGGGAGAGCTCACCACCCAGTTTAATAGTCTATTGCTAGATGAAAAAGGTGAAAAGTAGTATTTCTTTCCACCCATAGTGGTCAATTTTCGATATGACCTTCCGGGATACTTCTTAGGGCTGCCACCTAAGAGAGATGTAGAATTTACTATTAATATAATGTCAGGGGATGAGCTAGTTTCTATTTCACCATACATAATAGCACATATAGATATTAAATATCTCAAGTATCAGTTAGAAGAGTTGATGGATAAGGGGTTTATTCATCATAGTACATCACCTTGGGGTTCTCCAGTCTTGTTTTCTAAGAAGGATGATGGAACTCTGTGATTATGTGTTGATTACTAGAAGTTGAACCAGATTACTGTGAAGAACTGGTATCCTCTTTCATGTATTGATGATATTTTGACTAGTTGATAGGAAATTTTGTTTTATCCAATATCAAATTGAGATCAGGGTATCATTAGTTGAGATTCTAACCTTAAGATATACCTTAAACTACTTTCAAAAGAAGGTATAGCGAATATGAGTTCCTCATGATGTCATCTGGGCTAACAAACGCACCAGTAGTGTTTACGGCCAGGATGACCCGAATCTTACATTCTTACCTAGATCAGTTTTTGGTAGTATTTTTGGATGACATATTGTTGTACTCAAATACTCATAAAGATCATTCCCAACATCTAGATATCATCCTGAGTACACTGAGATAGAACCAGCTATACACCAAGCTATCTAAGTGTTAGTTTTGGATTGATCGGGTACACTTATTAGACCACATAATTTCATAGGAAGGTTCTTTTGTGGACCTAAAGAAGGTGTAGGTAGTTGTTTATTGGGAGAAACCTATGAATTTTTTCAATATATGCAGTTTTCTGGGTTTAGAAGTTTATTATTGGGGGTTCATCTAATAATTTTCATAGTTGGAAAAAAATATTTCAGGCTTAACCAAGAATGGGGTAAAGTTTGAATGATCGGGAGAATTTGAGAATGAATTACAAGATTTGAAGAGGAATTTGGATATTATACCAATCTTGATCCAACCCAATATAGGTGAGGAGTACACGGTGTTTTTTTATGCTTCTAGGATCAATCTTAGAGCAGTGTTGATGTAGGGAGATCGAGTTGTGGTGTATGGATCACAACAGTTGAGGCCACATGAATGGAACTACCCTACACATGACCTCAAATTATCCATAGTGGTTTATGATTTGAAATGTTGGTAGCATTATCTGATTGGAAAAAATTTACTATGTATACCAATCATAAGATCTTAAAGTATATCTTTTTGCAACGAGATTTGAATCTTCGACAACGGAGATGGGTTCAGTATATGTATTCATTAAATTTTAAATAGAATATATTACAGGGATAGGAAACCATTTTTATTATGCTGTAAGAAGGAAAATTCAAACTTAGGAAGTTTAGGAGTCTAGTTCTGAGTGAAAGATAATGACTTTTCTGGATGAGATGAATGTTGTGGATCAGGAGATTCGGGAGTAGATGACTATCGTATTAATTTCAGTGGAGTCCAAATTTTTTATCCGGATTAGGGAGAGGTGGCATGAGAATTTTGAGTGTTTTTCCTTGACGAAAATCCTTGAAGGTGGGGATTAACCATCTGATTGGACTATATATGAGGATGAGATCATCTATGTTAGGAATCGGGTTTTTGTGCCTACAAGTATGTGGGAGGATCTAATGCATGAATTTCATGCCTCAAAGTGGGCGGTGAATCTAGGTTTGACCAAAATTTACTTTGAACTATGACTAAAATATTGGTGTTTGATCATGAATATGGATATTACAGGGTTTTTTACATGATGTTACACTTTTCAGTAGGCGAAGGCTGAGAATCAATGACCTGGTGGTCTGCTATAGCTATTTCACATTCTGGAATGGAAGTGGGATGATGTTATTATATACTTTGTGGTGGGTCTCCCAGGTATTCCTTGGAATAATGATTCTATTTGGGTGGTTATGGACTAACTGAATAAATTAACACATTTCTTGCCTATATGGGATACTTTATCAGTGGACTAGTTGGTAAATTTGTACATTTGAGAGATATTCCGTCTACATAGGGTGTTATGGAGTATTTTTTTGGACTATGAATCAAGTTTTACTTTATTCTTCTAGCAGGTCTTGCAGAAGACACTTGGTACAAAGGTTCTATTGGGTATGGAATTCCACCCATAGATAGATGGAAAGTCAAAACGTATGATACATATTCTTGAGGATATTCTATGAGCATGTGCTCTAGACTTTAGAGGGTCTTGAGAGAAGAACCTATAACTTGTGGAGTTTTCATATTACAGTACTTATTATATGACTATTTATATGGAACCATATGAGGCTCTTTATGGTAGTCCATACAGATAAATTCTATATTGGATGGAGGTAGGTGAGTCAAAGTTTTTGGGACCGAGTCTCTTGTAGGAGACTTCGGAGAAGGTTCAGTTGATTTAAAAGCATATAGATATGGATTAGAGTATACAGGAGTCACATGATGATAGACATCGACAACCCCTAGAGTTTATAGAGGGTGGTTGTGTTTTCCTTTATGTGGAACCTAGATTGGGTCACTATAGGATTCAGAGAAAAGGTAAGTTGGCACCCAGGTTTTTTGGACCATTTGAGGTTGTGGAGAGAATCGAGCCAATGGCATAATGATTTGATATTACAAAAATTAATAGTGTTATGTATGAAATTTTTCATGTTTCATAACTTTGGTGGTATCAATATAACCCTTCTCATGTGATCGATGTGGACGATGTTGATCTTGAGACTGATAAATCCTTTAAAGAGAATCTGATACATGTTTTGGATTATAGTGAGAAAGTGTTAAGGGGAAAGACCATATCTATAGTTTATATATTGTGGAAACATGGTTGTTTTATGAGGAAACTTAGGAAATATAAATGGATATATGGGCTCAGTGGCCTGATATTTTTACCTCATAATCTTACAGATTCATGGGATATTTCTCAAGGAGGAGCTGTTACAAGATGGGGAGATTATAAGATCCCGACCTTTTTTGGAGATCTCTCATGCTCTTTTACAGGTACTCTTAGAATATCTTTTTTTTGTTTTTATCATGATTGTGTTTGGGTGAAATTTGGAAGTTTTGGAGGGGTTTTGGGTAGTGCACAGTAGGCGCAAGGTTTTCCCAAACCATGCACCATACCCTAGCAAACCATGAAACCCCCAAAAAAGAGGGGTTGTACTATTGGAACATAGTTTGGAAAACCGTGCACCCTATTAAGAGTAACCATGAACCCCCCCCCCCTACCCCCCCACATACACACACACACAAGAGAGGTGCACGGCTTGGAAAACCATGCACCCCTACCCAGGAAACCATGCATGTGAGTTTAATTATTCTAAAAATTAGATTAAAAATTATTGAGCCTCCTAGACTTCATCAAAATTTTACATAACTCAACCCTAACCTAATCCTATTATTTTTTGTGGTTTCCATACAAATTACTAGGGCTCTCAAACTCCGTTATTCATGAATAAAATCCTAGATTAAAGATTTTCACCTATCCCAGTAAGATATTCTAACCCCAAATATTTTCCTCCCTCTCTTCCATATTTCTCTCATCCCTTGAAGAGATTTTTTCCTCCATTGTAAATGGATCTAGATCTAGGTTTTCTTAGATCTAATACATTTGATCTTATATCTAGGTTTTGGACCTAGATCTCATTCTTCATCATGATCTTGGTTGTTCTGCTTCAATTGAGGATTTCCATTGGTGAGTGTCCATCAAAGATCTTGAGGTTGGTGGTCTAAATCCAATTCCTATAGTCTTGAATTACAATTTCATGTATGTTTTGTGAAATTTAAATTGTCCCATTTGTTAATTGAATATTGAATTGAATAAATTAATTGATTAATTAATTTATTGAATTATGGAATGATTAATTGATTTTCCATGTGATTATGAAATGAGTTGAACTTTAGGAAAATTGAATTTGGTAATTGTGATTATACAATTTGTAAATAATGAGACATTAAAATGATTGATCAGTGAGATTGTAATATTGGTAAATTGATGGTATTGTGGAATTTTTTGATTATTTTAATGTTGAATGAGTTGATTAATGGGAATAAAAAGGGATGTTTGTATTAACCTTGAAGGGTTAACGAATTGTATGCTTAAATATAGTTTATTAGTTGAATAGTGATTTATTCATATTATTCCATGTGATAGAGATAAATAATTATGATTTATTTTGATAAATTGAAAAGGTGAATTTAAATGAGAATGTTTAATTATAAGGTTGATGATGTATAACTAGAACATATATGAAATTGTGATTTATGTGATATTATGATATTTTTTATATTTTTTATATGTGTGATAATGAGGTGTGGGATAGAGACTAAGGCACCAAATACACATATAAGATAGTGAGTGTGGTATAGGGACTAAGGCTCTAAATACCCATATGTTATTATTATTGTATGGGAAAGGGATTGAGGCTCCAAATACCCTTATGACATTATGGTGTGGGATAGAAACAGAGGCTCCAAATATCCATGGGGTGTTAGACACAATGTTCTACACCCATGATATTAGCATAGGACTATGGTTAAAATTGACCATGTTATAATTTTAAATGAATTGATTAATGATAACCTTGGTGTTGTGATGTGTGATATCCATTAGGGTAGTTCAGACTCTCACACGATCCAAAGAAGGTATTGATAATATGGGTGACATTGTGAACCTAGGAAACTATATGGTTAGTTAAAGAATAATGAAATGTGATAATTGTTTTCTATATTAATTTTAATTTATTCTTTATAATACTTCATACACTACTATTGAATGGATATTATTTTGGACATCGTTGGTGGTGGCCTACTAAATTGTACTCACACCCTACTTGGGTTTCCTGATCGGTACCCGAATAGACTTCATGTTTTCAGGATATGATAAGGGAAATAGACCTATGTTATATGGATAAGTTAGGATGGATCATGGATATAGTTACCAAAAATGGTTATAGGAACCACTTGGTAGTGTCATTGTGTCTTTATTTTTGTTTTTCATTTGACACATGACACGTACTTGGCATGACATATCTAATGTTTTGGTTTGGATATTGTATTCCTATTTTAGTCATTATGTGATACTGGTTTGTCTTATTGGTTATATCATTTGAGATATTTTTTATTTCTTTACATTGTTTTTATTATTTGACAAATAAGTTATAGTCTCCCCATGATTGATATTAGACCATCGCTTCTAGTCGACAAACTTCGGCGTACGGGGAGGCATGCTTTTGGTCATGTAACTGACTAGTTTGGGGAACCAGTGTGTGGAACCTGGGTAGGAACATTACACCATATGATGAGATACCCCATTCACTGTCACTAATCCCTCCCATGAAATTTCAGGAACACCCATTATGTTGTCTAAATTGTCCTATGATTTTCCGTACCAAAAGTGAGGGACCTCTCCCTCTTCTTTTCAATGCAATCACCTTCATTATATTTATCCTTTGTAATCTTAATTGGTTATGTTTTTATAACCTTATAAAGATCCTTATACTGTCCAATTTATTTCCTAACAATGAGACATCATTTATCCCCTCTCATTATAGAATTTACCTAAGTCGTTACTATGCCAAAATCATCTCCTTCTCTCCTTTATTCAAACATATTATTCATTTTATGCCTTTTATTTCCAATTTGTAATGTTGGTATTTGTTTCTCTACATCCTTATTACTAACCATTTGATGTACAAATGATAATATTCCCTTTTTTTCTCATTAAACCTTTTTAAAACCCTTTATTTACTATCATTGTGCTGCAGAAATTTCACTGTGATTTTTTCATATCAAACCTCTTTGTTGTAAATACCATCATTATTCCCACTCAAGGGTATTCACCTAGATATACCTATACTTATTTTATTGGGTAATTACATGTATGTTACCCAAAATCCTTAATCATGAGATTAAATGTGATAAAATATGTTCTTATGTTATATGATCAATAAAGAACACTTATAAATATATATGATATGATTATCATGGGTGAGTAAAAATAGAACTCCAATGAATTGGGTAATGTTTTAGTCTCGTGAGATTCCATGATTAGTTTATAAGAGGTTATCCTAAGCACGTTATTTTATGATTCCTTGTTGATTAACCTTGACCTATATTTATAATTTCATGTTTAATTTTGTTGGCACATTTCCCATGTTGTCTTTATGTTACTATGTTATATTATGCCTCATTGTTCATGTTTGTGATTATCAGCCCTTTTTATGTTTCATTTAAATTCCAATTGTCTAACATGTAATAATTTATTCATGTTATACTTATTTTATATTCCATTATTTAGCTTTATAGATCACTCATTTCATATGTACATCCCCAGGGTAGCCCATGCAGTTTTAGAGGACCAATGATTTCTAAGAGCATGTTAAAGACGTTTTCAATAATTTTGTTGTATTCCATGTTCAATATGTTATCATATGTACCTAATTCCCAAATACACTAGACTTATTGATATTCTGGGTTTTATTTTGTGTATTCTTATTTAATAAACCATGAATTAATGTCTAATAAAAAATATAGGTCGTCATAGTAGGTATAAAAGGAAAGTTTAGTTATTTTTGGGATTAGGTTTACATAACTCTAGAGAAAGACTTGGGGATAAGACTAAACATAATAAGACATGGCTAAATTTTGGTAAATTATAGAGTAATTGGTTTTCAAGATAATACATCCATGTCTGGATATTAAACGTGGATGTATCTTTGGCACAAATATACCTAGGGATAACACCCAAAAACATCACATTGAGCTAGAATTGATTGGGAACTGGTGCTCAGCAATATGCCTTTCTACACAACCTTATTCGACACTCCTAGGGATATGCTTTGGTAAATTCAAAATCTCATTACGAACCATTATTAATGGAACAATAATTCCTATAAGATTCTATGTTAGGAAATATATCATGGTTAACTTATATTGAATCCTATAAATTCATAAGTTAAGGACATACATTTCATTTATAGTTTATACCTTCAATGTTACTTTCTTCTAGGTTATTTTGGTGATCAGAGACCAAATCAATAAGCATGGAACTTTCTCCAAAAGATCCCCAAAAAATTAGGTGTCTAGAACTGGGAAGTCCATGCACCCTAGCCCCCACACCGATTCATCCTTGAATCTGGTTATGGTCCTACCAAGGTCTTCATTCTGACCAATGAACAAAAGTGTGTGATAAGAAAACACGGATGCAAGCATAAAGTACAAAACAATGCACAATGGGATTACGTGGTTCGGACTTTCATCTTACATCCATGGGAGAATGGAGTAATCACTTTCATTCAATGATGAGAAAATCAAGGTTACAATAATTTCAGTCTTTCAGAACTCTACATAGATCACTAGAAGATGTGCCACAAACATCATTCATTCATCGCATCTTTTTTCTCCCTCCTTCTGGTCTCTTCCCTTACAAGTCTCGACATTCACCTTTGGATCTGGTGCCTTTGGATTTGTGTGTGCCCAGGTTGGCTTCCCCAGAAGGGGATCCATCTCCACATTCATTAGGCCTTGGCTTCCACTCATAATTCATACTCAAAAAATGTCACTACATCCATTTATATAGACCCTAAGTCCATATCTCCAATTAATGAAGTCAAAATTAATTTTTCCAACCATTAATATTGATAATTAATTCTCCATTAATTTTTTGGGAAACTCATCTATTAATGTTCATATAAATCCCTCTATTAATGATTTTCTCTCTCCCCAATAAATGGGATGGACCCAAATCAATTCTATTTTGAGAATCATATCTGTAGGTTGCATCAAATAGGTTATGTGTTAAATAGTTTAAAATTACTCATCCCTGATTTTCCCTTTATTCTATTCAATGGATGGAAAGAGGAATATCCAAGTCAACATCCAATGTGATGGGAAATGCGATGACTGACCAAATGTGATGCCTAACATGATGGGAGTTTAAGTAATACATATTGTGATTATTCCAAACCAGCAATAAAAAATAAAAAATTAACAAATGTAACATAATTGAATGTATAAAGATATTAAAGAAGAGGAGGGAGATGTCTCAAGAAAGTTAAAGTAATAAAGGTGATAAAATAAAGAAGATTAAATTTCATGTGTGTCAAAATGTGGAAAGTGGAACCAAGGGAATAATATAAAGTACCTCATAGGTGTTTTAATTTTAGAGAAATATAGAATAAAGTATCTAGTTACTGTAAAAAAAATAGAGTATGGTGGAAGAGAAAAAATTAAATCCTATGTAATCCTTTGTTTTTTAATGTATTATGTGTGGAGAATGTGGGAATTACTTGATTCAATGCCTAAATCCAAGGGTTAAATCTTAGATTATGGAAGGGCCTATGCTATGAAAATCATTAAACTGTAAAGATTGAAGATTTTATGTATTAGTATTTGAGAATTATGTTGTATAAGTAGTTTATCAAATAAATTGTGGATATAAGAATCATGAAATATCTAAGGATTTTTCTACAGTAGTTTTTATTTAAGGATTTGAAACATTTTTTGAATATTACTGATAACCTATAAAAGTGATTTAGTGATAAAGTTATATAAAACGCATGATTGAGGGATTGATAACCCTTAATATGTGTTTGATATTAGGATAAACCTAAAGAATCTTGGGATGATATGTCTAAGTATAATATTTAAAATAATTGATACCACTTTTGATGATTTATTTGATGGAATTTTAGCAATATTAAATACATTTTTGGAAAATATATTACAAGATCAAATCTTTTTTTATTTTGAGATGATTAATGATATTTTAGAATATTTTTTATTAGGTTGAGGTATATATACCCATTACATTTAATATAAAGGATTATTTTAGAAGAATGATATTTTGTTTTTGTTGGATTAATATGAAGGTTATGAGTCAAACTTTGAGGTAAAAACATTCTTTAATTTTTTTTTTTGTTATTTGGTATATGGGAGTATTTATTTAAGTAATGTTCTATAACCATTGGGATTTTTTTGTTGAATTTTTAAGATTAATGTATTAAGGTTTATTAAAAAAATTGGTATCATATTACTTTATATTAACCATTTTGGATTTATTAAAGAAATGAAAAATAGATTGTTATTCTTTACTGGATTATGTGATTCATTAAAATCTTATTCTAGTGCTTCAGGCATAAAAAAATACCTTGAGTATTAATTGTTTGGAGAAATGATTGTAGTGAAAAAAATTGATTTAAGGGTGAAATTATACTTGTTATGAGTGTATATTTAGTTATGTCCCTAGTTTAAATTCTGAATTAATTCCTTAACTCTAGGAAAAGAATATTGAAACAAAAAAAATCGTAGTACAATCATTTCTGATTACTTGATGGACTTTTCTCTCATCACAAATTTATGGTTTTGTAGTCATTTAATTTCTCCTGACCATTTTATCTATAAAACTCTATTAGTTCTTTAGTGTTAGTTTTATATTCCATGTATATATTTTCACTTCCCACTAATATTCCCCTACTTGGAAACCTAGTTAAATTACTACCTTTATACTTCCTTTTCTCTATTTTCAAGTAGATGTTTTATTAACTCTTTTTATAATGAGGGTTTTCAAAAAAGATATTTTCAAGTTTTCAAACATTGCTTACCGAGATCAGTTTAAAATTTCACATATTAAATTTATTAAATGTGGGTATAATTTAATAGCCCAGGTTATTAAAAAAAATATAAAACTATGTTTGATAGCGTATGCGATATGCAACACTGAACCCAAACAAACAATGATTATTTAAATATGATTGTTTTAACATAGAAATTAAATTTTTGGATATGAATAGGATTAACTCATTTATGAAATATATATATATAATTCCTAATCAACATAAATTTATTGATAAATTTTTAGTAAAAAATCACTCAATTTTTTTTAATGACTTTTTGATCTTCAAAATATGCTTTCTTCAAAAATGATTTTCATTTATTTTTGTGAAAAAAAATATTATAATTAAATTATAGTACATTGAGAAAATTTATTTGATAAAATTAGCACCATTTTTTATATCATCATATAAAAATTATTTTAGGGTGAAATTTTGGCGTTTTTAAGAAAAATATTGATTTTTCAGTGAATAGTGAAAAATATTGATTTGTTAAAAATTATCATTTCTTCTTATAAATTAAGTAATTAAAATTTTACATTTTTATTTTAATTTTATTTCAAGGTAACATGATTTTTATTTAGTTAAATTTAATACAATTAATTGAATTTAAATCATCTTTATACTTTATTTTAGAATAAGTTTGTTTTTAGGTTTGAAAACAAATTTTTCAGATAAATGTTTTAAAATACATAATTTTTGTACATTTTAATTAATTAAAAATAACCCATAATGGGGAATGATTTAAATTATAATTAAATATTTTATATCTATAATTATTAATTTGAATTCATATGATGAATATTAATAGTTATATAGTTAAATTAAAATCACCATTTCCTTAAAAAAATGCATTTGTCAGAAAAGAGCTTTTCATCACGCTTGCGTGTTTTATTTTAAATTATTAAAATTATAAGAATTTAATTTTATAAAATATATTACATATTTATAATCATCATAATTAATATTTGGTAATAAGATCACTTAATTTTTGTACAATAATAATAGTAACCGTAATAAATATTTATTACTGCGGTAAAAGAAAAATAGGTTAATTAAGTGTAAAAATAATTTAACAGGGACTATAAAAAATGTAAAACTAAGAAAAGTAATATTTATATTTTAATTTAAATATTTTAATAATTATATTTTTTTTTGTTACTTTATAAATGATTTAATATTAATTTTGATAAAAATTAGATTTTTGATGCATTAAAACATAAATTATAGTTGGGGTAATATATAGTTTTAAACAAGAAAATTTTTAATTAATTAATGAATATATGAAATTAATTATATTTATTAAATATTATATATTAAATATAAATGATAAATATAATTTTATGAAGTCAAAATGTAATTTTTATAAGGGTTTGAAAACTTTTATTGTTAAAAAAACTCAACATTTCTCAAAAAATGTCGATTCTATTTTAAAAGTAAAAATTTAAAAAAATTAAAATTTATTTTTATAAAATAAATATTATTTTTGGAATCATCGCATTGAAATTATCCAATGGTAAATTTTTCATAATTTTCTGAGATAGTTGAATTTTAAGGTAAAAATTAAATACCATACAAATATACAGTGTGTATTATGACACCATAATGACTCAAAAGTGATGTAATAAATGGTATAAATTCTATAAATGTAAAAATATATGTTTACCCTTTAAAATAATGTGATTTTTAATTTATTTGATTAATTTTATAATGGAATTATGAATCCTCCAAAACATATATTATATTTTCAAGTTTTAAAATCATTTCTTTAAAACATGCATCAATTCCACATCACCAAGGGTGATATTTTAATAATATATGACCTTTTAATTATAAAATAATTAAAACCAATCCTATTTGTTATAAACCATGGGAAGTTTTGTGGTTTTGAAGATTTTATTATATAGAGTCCAAAACCTATGTTTGAAAAATAATAAAGAACTCTCCTCTCTTTTCCTATATAAACCCACTCAACCTCCCATTAATATTAACTAAAAAATATTGGAGAACATAATTTAGCTTCCCTACCCTCTCTAGAGTCCTCCCAAGATTCCCCCAAGCTCTCAAAAATCTCCTCCCGAGCATTTGGAATCACCCTCTCAAGGTAAGGGGTCTCCCTCTCTTCTTTTTATTCAAGCACCTATTTTATGTTGTGCATCTTAATTTCAATTTTTTTGTTTAGGTATGTTTATATATATATATATTACTTACCTTTTTATTTATATGTTATTATAGACCCATTTCACTCTCATTAATCCCTCCCATGAACCTTTATGTACACCAGTTATGCTGCTGAAATTGTCCGGTGATTTTCCGTACCAAAAGTGAGGGACCTCTCCCTCTTATTTTCAATTCAATAACCTTAATTATATTTAGTATTTTTAATATTAATTCGTCATTTTTTAATGACCTTATAAATATAACTCAACTTTCCTATTGATTTCCTAACAATGAGAGATCATTTATCCATCTCTTTATAGCATTTACCAGAGCCATTACTATGCTAAAATCCTCTCTTTCTCTCCTTTATTCAAACATATTCTTCATTTTATGAGTTTTATTTCCAATTCATAAAGTTTGGATATGTTTATACATATACTTATTACTTTCCAGTTTATTTATAAATGGTAAGATTCCCCTTTATCTCTCATTAAACCATTTTATGATCATTTACGTACTATCGTTATGCTGCCGAAATTTCACTGGGATTTTTCCATAACAATCCTATTTGTTGTGAATACCATTATTATTACCACTAAAGGGTATTCACCTAAACATAACTATACTTATTTTATTGGTTAATTCCATTTATGTAACCCAAAATACTTAATCTTGTGATTAAAATTGATTAAATATGTCCTTATGCTATATGATCTATGTGGCGTACTTATGCATGTACATGATATGATTATGATGGGTGCCACCAAATAGTGATCCAATGAATTGGATAATGTTTTAGTCTCATTAGATGGAATTTTTAGTGTATTGTAGGTTATCTAAATAACATTATATTGTGATGTCTTTGTGGTTAACCTTGAACAATGTTTATAATGTCATGTTTATTATTGTTTCCACATTTCTCATGTTGCCTTTATATTACCATGCTATATCATGCCTTAGTGTTCATGTTTAGAATTATTACACCTTTTAAATTCCTATTTTTAAACATGTAATACATTATTCATGTTATGATTATTTTATATTCCTTTACTGGGATTTATAGCTCACTAATTTCTTATATACGTCATCAGGTTATCCCATACAGTTTTAGAGGACAAATGATTTCTAATAGAATGTTAAGGAATTTTTCAATAATATTGTTGTATCCCATGTTAAAGATGTTATATTGTGTACCTAATTACCAAATACACTATACTTGTTGATCTTATGGGTTGCATTATGTTTATTCTTATGTAATAAATCATGAATTAATGTGTAATAAAAATGAGGGTTTTCATAGTTGGTATCAAAGGAAAGTTTAGTTATTTTTTGGATTAGAATTATAGAACTGTATAGAAAGAATTAGGGATAATACTAAACATAAGAAGACATCCCAAAATTTTGGTAAAGTATAGAGTAAGTGGTTTTCAAGAAAATACATCCATGTCTGGAAAATAAAAGAGGAAGTGGCTCCAGCACAGATATACCAAAGAGTAACACCCAAAAACACCAGAGTGAACCAGAATCGATTAGGAACTGGTTCATGAAAATGGGCCTTTTATGTACCTAGTTTGACACTCTTGAGGTATATGCTTTGGTAAATTCCCAATTTCATTACGAATCATTATTAAGGGAACAATAATTCCTATAATATCCTATGTTAGTAAATAGATTGTGGATAACTTAGATTGAATCCTATAAATTCATAAGTTAAAAAAATATATTTGATATATAGGTTATCCATTTAATGTTACTTTATTACCGGTTATGTGTTTAATATTTTAAAATTACTCATCCAAAATTTTACCTTTATTCTAGTAAATGGTTGGAAATTGGAATAACCAAGTCAAAAACCAATGTGATGGGAAATGCAAAGACATCCCAAATGAGATGAATAACATAGTGGGAGATCAAGTAATACATATTGTGATTATACCAAACTAGTAATCAAAAATCACAATTAAAAATTGGCACATAGTTGAAATTCCAAAGACATCAAATAAGAGTAGGAATACGTCTCAAGGAAGTTCATCTAATAAAGGTGAAAAATGATTAAAAATTCAATTTCATGTGTGTCAAAAATGTGGAAAGTGGCACCAAGGGAAATTCCATAAAGGAACTATAAGGTGTTTTAATTGTAAATAAATAGGGCATAAAGTATCCAGATTCTGTAAAAAATGAATATTATGGTGGAAGGTAATTAATTATATCCTAATACACCCTTTATTGTTTAATTTCTTATGTGTAGAGAATGTGCTAATTATTCGAGTCAATTCCCAAATACAAGGGTTAAATCCTAGACTAAGGAAGGACCTATGCTATGGAAATCATTGAATTTTAAGGATTTAAGTGTTTGTGTATTAGTATTTAAGAATTATGTTGTATAAGTAGTTTATTAAATACATTATGGATATAATAATCATGAAATATCTATATATTGTTCGAAAATAGTTTTTCATTAAGTATTTGAATTGTTCTGATAACCTATAAAATTGATTTATTGATAAAGTGATATTTTATAAAACATATGATTGAGGGGTTGACAGCCCTTAATATGTTTTTATGTTGGCATAAACCAAAAGAATATTAGGACTACATGTCTAAGTCTAATATTTAAAATCATTGATACAACTTTTGATTATTTATGTGATGGAAGTTTAGCATGATTAAAGACATTTTGGGAAAACATATTAAAGGGTCAAATAATTTTTTATTTTGAGATGATTAATAATATTTAGGAAGATGTTTTACTGGGTTGAGGTATATATATCCATTAGGTTTAATATAAAGGATTGTTTTAGAATAATTATCATATGTTTTTTGAGGTTTAAGATGAAGGGTATGAGACAACCTTTGAGGTAAAAATATTCTTTAATATTGAGTTTATTTATGTTATTTGGGATATGGGAGTATTTATTTAAGTAATTATCTATGATAAACTATTGGAATTTTTTCTAATTGAATTTTTTAGATTGTTGTATTAAGGTTTATTACATTTTTAGTATCATATTAATTTATGCTAACCATTTTGGATTTATTAAATACATGAATAATATCTTTTTATTCTTTGGTGGATTATGTGATTCATTAGAATCTTATTATAGTTCTCTAGATATATAAATTTTTTTATTGAGTATTCATTGTTTGGAAAAATGATCGTAGTAAAAAAATTGATTAAAGGGTGAAATTATACTTTTCATGAATATATATTTCCTTATCTCCCTAGTTGAAAATGTAAAGTAATTCCTTAACACTAGGAGAATTATCTTGAAATAAAAACGTTGGCATAGTACAATTATTTATGATGAATTGATGGCCTTTCACCCATCATAGAATTATGGTTTTGTATTCATTAACTTTATCCTGACCATGTTTTCTATCACACTCTATTATTTCTCTAGTGTTAGCTTTCTCTATCATGTCTATGTTTTCAATTCCCACTAATGTTATCATACTTGAAAACCTAGTTATGTGATGACCTTCATACTTCCCTTTATATCTTTTCAAATGTATGCTTTATTAAACCTCTTTATGATGTGAGTTTTCAAAAAAGATATTTTCAAGTGTACAAAAATTTCTTATCGAGATCAAGTTCAACGTGTGAGGACCCAACTTATTAAATTTGGGGGTATTGTGAAACCCCAGGTTTTAAAAAAAAGAGAAAACTATGTTTGATAGTGTACGTGATACGCAACACCAAACTCAAACAAACAACGATTATTTAAATGTGACTATTTTAACCATGACATCAAATTTTTGGATATGAATAGGATTAAATAATTTATGAAATATATATAAAATTCCTACAAAACAAAAATTTATTGATAAATTCTTAGTAAATAATCACTCAGTTTTTTGTAATTCCTTTTTGTTCTTCAAAATATGATTTCTTCAAAAATGTTTTTTATTTATTTTTTTGGAAAAAAATATTATAATTAATTTCTAGAACATTTAGAAAATTTATTTGATAAAATTAACTTTAGTTTTTATATCATCATTTCAAAATTAATTTAAGGGTAAATTATGGGATTTTTCAGAAAAATATTGACTTTTTAGTGAATAGTGAAAAATACTAATTTGTTTAAAACTTGCATTTCTTTTGATAAATTAAGTAATTTAAAATATCCATTATTCTTTTAATTTTATTTCAAGGTAAAATAATTATTATAAAGTTATATTTAATGTAACAGCCTGAGATTTTATGAAAAATATTCTTTTAATTTCATTAATGTCTTGTGTTGTATTATACACCAAGATTACCTTGCGCTATACGCAACACCGTATTAGCTTGCAGTATACGCAACACTATTCTTGGATCGTGTTACACACAATTTTGATAATAGTTATTCTACGAAACATTGAGTATATAGATATATATATATATATTCGATGTATAAATGAAATATGGTTGGATTCTGTTATACGAAACAACAAAGGATTCTTTCACAACACACAACCCTGACTTGGCTTGCATTACACGCAATCGCGACCTTCCTCGATAGCGTGTGTTGTACGCAATACCGGGTTTTAATAAACAACGATATATTATTATAATATTGTCATGAACTAGCCGTTATGAATATTATTAACTAAATTTTGAATTTTATAACATTATTATTCATCTTACACATTTTCTAGAACATGGTATAAGAACAAAATAAATTTTTCGGGTAAAATAAGTATTTTTCAAAAAATGCAGTTTTGCCGCCTTTTGATGGCGCACCCACTTTAAATCTAGTTTTTGACATGTTTATATGTTCAATTTGACAAAATAAAATTCTTCTTTTGAATCAGGATATAAAAATTTACATTAGATAAAGTTTTGATATTTTTCCGATAACTTTCATATTTTAATGAATAGTAAAAACACGCTATATTTTAATTAAAAACAACTTTTTTCATCGTAATATCTTATGTGGTTAAATTATAATATTGAATGGTTTTAAAGTATAAATAGAATATATTTTTACCATTTAATATAATGTATGTCATTAGCATTGATTTTACCTTGAATTCGTAGGTTAAATCAATTCAATCTTTTGCAATGTTTTAAAGAAAAACCCGTTTTCTTTCGACAACGGGATTAATTTTAATTTAATTTCTGCATCTTTTGTGTATTGAATTTGGAAAAATGGATTCCATATTTGGAATCAGTGGGTCCAAATTATGTTAATAATCTACTTTTTTTTTTGGGCATTGTGAATAGTAACTACGGTAAATTTTATTTACTATAGTTAAAGGTAAATCGGGTAATTAAGGGTAAATATAAGATTATAAAATTACCCTAACACTTGGAAAAATCATATTGTATGGCTATAAGTAGACCCATATAACCTAAGGGTCGGATTAGATTCATTTTATGGACTTTTTTCCATGAAAATAATTTAATTATTATTAAAACCAAAGAATGTGACAACATGTCACTTTCTTAAATCTTATAAGTATAATAATTTTAATTTAGTGATAAACTTCATGAAAATTAGAACATGAATAGTCTCCAAATATCTAATACAATTATCTGCATCATAGGAATTTATTTATAATTTTTAGGGATTAAATAAGTATCATTTATTATGACACAAAGATGATGCAGTAATTGTCTTATTAATGAAATATTGACATAATTGATGTTATAAATGCCCAAATAAATGTAATTTGAGACTTTTTATGACTTACATTAATTTTATAGGTTAATATGACATGTTATTGTTGATATAAGTAACTTGTCTCGAACTTATCATTCTGTTATGAATTTCATAAAAATCATGTACCAAATAGTGTCAAAATTGACATAAATTAGTTTTTAAAACAAATATTATATTATTAATTGTTATTTAATTACTAAAAATCTAAGGTTCGTCCAAATGACTTAGCTAAGGATATATATATTAATAATAAACAACTTGGGGTTCGTTTGGCTTGTTATTGTAAGTTTATTAACCATATAGTGTAAGAAAACGAAAAGACACGGTAAAAGTTAAATTATTTAACTTAGAGTTAAATCTAATTGATAAGGTTAAAATAATAACATAAACTTGTCTAAATCCTATTGTATGAGAGGATTTGACCCATACCCACTTTATATTCGAAATAAGACCATTTGGAACAATTATAAACCGAATTTGACCTTAATATAAAATAATATTTTGAGATTTTTCTAAGGTGCCCCTCTCCTCCCTTATAAAAGGGCACCTCCTCCCCCTCTTCCTCACACCACTTTGAGCCTTCAAGCTCAGCCAAACCCTGCCAAAATCTCTTCTCCACTTCCCTAGTATCATCCTAGAGGTTTTTGTATTCTTCAAAGACCATCCTTAGTTCTTTAAGTGGAGGTTAAGAAAAGGCGCGTCAAAAAGAGGTAATATCCATTACCGATCTTTTTCAATTTCTTTCTTCTTCAACTTCTTCTTCTTTAGTTGTTTCATGATAAAGTAATAACATCAGTATTTATTATATACTGATATGTTATTATAAATATGAAACAACTCTATTTAACCTTCTATCCATCCTATGGAAAAAGGAAATCACCGCGCGTGCGTACGTACGGAATACCGTCTCCACGTCGTGGTGTAATCTATTTTCTGCCACCACCTTAATTGGATGAGTATAATGGTGTAATTAGTAACTATATATGACTATTATAAATTGATATTGATACTTAAATAGTATTCATACACTTCAACACAATTTCACGATCATGAGAACGATATCATCGCTCGTGCGTACGTACGGACTACCATCTCCACGACGCGATGAGATTCATTCTCCACATTAACCATTCATGAATGATTATAAAGTATATATAATGAATAATAATGAAATATATGACATGTTAAATATACTGAATTTATGTATATATATATGTATGTCATCTACTTACTTCCATTCAAGACAATAAGGAAAGGAAAACAGCGTTCATGCGTACGTACGGACTACCGTCTCCATGAACGGTGTGTTTCATTTCATTTATCTATCTATTATATATATATATATACTGAATATATATGATATATAAATCATGTTTAATATTCTGTAAGTAATTAAATCATGATATAAGTAATAATAATGTCAAGAACAACAAGTCCAAACACCTACGATAAATGAAACGATTTTACCCAAAACGCTTCTTTAACATGGAATTTACAAAAGAACGGGTAATATAAAGTCATAAGTGAACCATATATGATATCATAACAATGAATATGATTCTGTAATAAGTTAATGACATTATTTAAATCATTATACAGGAGGTCCGGAAACGTACAAATCATATCGGACATAAGGTAAGGGAAAATATCACAATCTCATTTTTATCCGAGATTGTTTATACTTTGGTATTTACTGGGGTGTATTTTATCATCCAAATCCATGTTTCATCAATATTTAATATTATTTTCATCCACCTACAATTTTTTAAATCCAATTTTACCCTTCGGTGAGTTTTTAGTAAAGGATATGAAAGGAATCTTTTATTGTTTTTCGTACGAGGTACTTTTTGACTTTTCCGACAAAAGTACGAGAAGAATATTTTTTTTAACTTATACGACATGAATGGATTTTTAAAACTTTATTTCCAAAAAGATTCCTTTACAAGTTTTAAAGTTTATTTTTAATAAACTTATTTTAGTTTAAAATTTTATGACATTTTAAGAAAGGAAAAGTGTTTTTGAAGTAGAAAGGATATTTTCCTCAAGAATGAAGTTCAAGTGTTTTATCAAAATTATTTTCCATCTAAGATAATAAAGGGTTATGTTTTTAACCCTATTATTATATTGATTTGATTATGTTGTGATGGAATTATTTTTATGAATTCCTTTATCGTATATAAATTGTTTTATGATGTCATGATGTTTAAGATTCCCATTTTTATTACATGGGTTATGCAATGATGTATGGTTTATGATTTTGTGGAACACATAAGAATGGTATAATTATAAGATGGGTGGGACCTATATCTCCCTCCAATGCATTGGGTAAAGATTTTATATCTCATGAGATAGACATGGCTGGAACGGTAGGTTATACCAGTTCAGTGAAGCAGGACTGAAATGAGGGTAACTCGGTTCAGAAATGGACTTTGTCCACCAAGATAGTCTTGGCAATGAGTCTTGAATAATAAGAAATGATTCTCTATGATTATTTGTGTATTACACAAAGTTTCATGTTTTAAGTTATGATTATTGGGATTCCATTTCACTACTATGATTTATCCCATGTTATGAAATTATGATCTCTTTTACAGGTTAAGATTTCCAAAAGATATGTTCTTATGAATATGACGTGATTGATATTTCTTTTATTTACCCTTACTGAGCATTTGAGCTCACCCTTTTATGTTTTATTTTCCCCAGGACATAAAGAAAGGATTTAGGTTTTAAAAAAAGAAGATATTTATGGGAGATGTTGAAGATCTTTCACCACAATTAGAAGATTATATTCTGAGTTTCCAAAGACACTAAACTATTACGGTCCTTGTGTGTGTGTTTTTTTTATGTACTAAGTATTCCGAAAAAGTAATGTAATGTCTATGTACGTTCGGCTTCGGGTCTCTACATTTAATCTAATTGATTTCATTTAAATCATCTTTATACTATATTTTAGAATAAGTTTATATTTAGGTTTGAAAACACGTTTTTCTGAAAACTGTTTTAAAATACATAATGTTTATCCATTTTAATTAATTAAAAATAACCACTAATGGGGAATGATTTAAATTATATTTACATATTTTATATCTATAATCATTAATTTAAATTCATATAATGGATATTACTAGTTATAGAGTTAAAGTAAAGTCATCTTTTCCTTGAAAAAATGTATTTTTCAGAAAAGCGATTTTTGTTGTGCTTCTTGGTTTTATTTTAAATTATTCCACTTCAAAAAATTTAATTTTCAAAAATGGAATACATATTTAGAATAATAATAATTAACATTATGTAATAAGTTTAACTTAATTTTTGGACAATATGAATTGTAACCGTAGTAAATATTTATGACCACGATAAAAGAAAAATAGGTTAATTAAGGGTAAAAATAATTTAAAACGGAATAGAAAAAAAGTAACCCTAATAAAATGAATATTTATATTTTAATTTAAATATATTAATAATATTATTGGTTTTTTTTACTTTATATATGATTAAATACTGATTTTGATAAAAAAAAGTTATATTTTTTATAAGTTAAAACATAAATTGTAGTTGGAGTAATATATAGTTTTAATCAAGACACTCTTTTTGATTGATTGGTGAATTTTTTTAAAAAATTATATTTTAATTATATATTATTATTAAACAGTATATATTAAATATAAAATATAAATATAATTTTATTAACTGAAAATATAACTTTTATAATGGTTCGAAAACTGTTATTGTCAAACAACCTAACATTTCTCAATAAATATCATTTCTATTTTAAAAGTAAAAAATTAAAATATTTATAAAATTATTTTAATAAAATAAATATTATTTTTTAAATCAGCATGTCTAAATTATCCAACGGTGAATTTTTCACAATTTTTTGAGATAGTCAAATTTTTTGGTAAAAAGAAAATACGATATAAATATATAGTATGTATTATGACATCATAATGACCCAAAAGTAATGTAATAAATTATAAAAATGGTATCCACAACAAAATATATATTTATCCTTTAAAATATTTTGATTTTCATGTTATTTTATTTATTTTATAAATCCTTTTTGAATCCTCCAAAACCTATATTATATTTTAAGGTTTTGAAATCATTTCTTTAAGAACATGACTCACTTCCACATAACCAATGGTAATATTTTAATAATTTGGACCCTCATACTTAAAAAATAATTAAAAAATCTTATTTGGAATAAAAAATTGGCAAAAATCATGGGAACGTTTGTGGTTTTGATTATATTTTTGTAGAGTCAAAAACCTATGTTTGGGAAATAATAAATAACTCTCCCCTCTTTTCCAATATAAACCCACTCAAGATATCATTGTTATTCACTAAAAAAAATCTATCATGTCCATACTCTACACTCCCATCTCTATATTCCTACCAATGTGACCTCAATATCTCAATAAGATCCTCCTATGCTTTTGGAATCACCCTCTCAAGGTAAGGGATCTCTCTCTTTTCTTTTTATTCAAGCACCTTGTAACACCCCAATACTTTACAATATTTTCATTTTTGAATAAATTTAATTTTATTACTATCCTGATTTATATACAAAATCATGCTAATCTTATTCTACACACAATAATGAGTTAGATTGCATTACAGACAAGGCTGAGTTTTACCAAAAAATAATATATTATTAAAATATTATTATTTAATATAATAAGATATAACCTAGTAATTAAGTTGGTAGTTATGAATAGTATTAAATAAATTATAAAAATATATGTTTGAATTAATTGGTTATAAATTAATTATAAATGAATATATAAACAAACTGAATATATAGGAAATGTTTTTATAAAGAACTATTTTTATGCTCACATAGTCATTTTATCCTAATAAATTAAACTAATTACTATTAGTGAATGATATTAATTAAATATATATTTTATATATTCCATAAAATATTTTTTATATTCATACAAATAGATTTTATAGGTATAAGATGAGAACAAACCCAATATTACACATAAAAAGCTATATTTTTATAAAAGTAGTTTTACCATTTTTAATGGTGAACCTATTTTAAATCCAATTTTTGAGACTTTTATATAATTTATTTGATAAAATAAAATTCTTCATTTAAATTAGGATATAAAAATTTACTTTGGTTGAATTATTATTATTATTCTGATAAGTTTCATGTTTTGATGAAAAGTGAAAAATACTAATTTTTAATTGAAAACAAATTTTTTCATCGAAATAATTTATAGAGTTAAATTATATTTTTGATTGGATTTAAAGTATATATATATTATTTTATTATAATTTAATCCAATTTAGGTAATTTACAATAATTTTACAATGAATTTAGATATAAAAATGTTTCAATATTTTACATATTTAAACATTAATAACTTATTTTCACACCCCGTCAATGGGATTAATTTTAAATTAATTACTACAACATATGTGTTTTGAATTTTGAAAAATGGATTCCATATTTGGATTCAGTGGTTATAAATTATTTAAATATGTTTCTTTTATTTTGGGGAATATTAATAGTAACTTTAGTAAAAAAATACCACAGTTGAGGGAAAATCAGATAATTAAAGGTAAAAATTATATTATAAATAATATAAAATTTCCCTAAAAATTGTCATAATTTAATTGGATGAGTGATTTTAGATCAAAATAATACTTAGAATAAATTATAACATTTTTAATCCACTTGGGTGAGAATGTGACATTTATTATATTTTATTTAAATATAAGTTAAAAATGTCATACGAGTATTTTTAATAACTATACCATTTTTAATATTAAGTAATATAAAATATAAATTAGGCTATAAATATTAATTTGAAACAAATTTTTTTTACATAAATCATGATAATTCATTTATAATTTTTAATGATAATATAATTAACTTCATTGGTGACACAATGATGAAGCAGTAATTGTTTAAATAATAAAAGAATCAAATAAATGATATTAAAAATATTAAAATAAATATAATTTGAGAGATTTAATATCATCATATAGTTTTAATGATTCATTTTACATGTTATTAATGTTTTAAACATCTTGGTTTGAATTTTACTTGTTGTTTTGGTTTTTTTTGTAAGACAAAATAATGAATAGTGTCAAAATTGACATTATATATATTTTATAATAAATAATATTTTATTAAATGATATAAAATATATAAAATTATAAAATTCATCCAAATTATTGGGATAAATATCAAAATATCATAAATGATCTCATTTAGTGGTATTTTTTCATTTTATAGTAATAATATTAACCCTCAGTGTATAAATTACATGATATCACGGTAAGAGCAAAAGGGGTTGAATAAGGGGTAAAACAAAAATTTAAGGAATAAAAACATAATAAAACTTGTTGAAAAATTATTATATGAAGTTTATTCTACCCTTATCACCTTAATATTTGATTTTAGTTGTTTAATGGACACTTTTACATGAAAATAATTTATATATTATTTAAAGTCAATGATAGTTAAAAAATATCACTATCTTGTATTTAATATCTTTTATGTGTCCCCATTGGGACAAAAATTAAGAAATTAACAAATATAAATTTATATTATGATAATAATGAAATTAATTTCATTATATAATTTTATTTTTAATTTTTATAAATTATATAATTACCTTAAATTCTTCTTCAATATTAAAACAACATTTATTTAATTAAGAGAAAAATAATATAATCGATTTTAATAATATTAATTTTGAAAAATTTTGGATTAATTAAAGTCTATAATTAATTTAATATATATATCAGTTACATTAGATATATTTTAATCCATTATATTCTAATTCCCACTTTTTATTGATGCGTTTATAGGCAAATTAAATTAACAGTAACAAATTTGACAATAACGATATTTTATTGAACTAATATATTATTAAATAATTTATAAATCAAAAAAAATGTAAAATAATTAAAAATTGGATTATATATGGTATAAAATGTCTTCCTTCATTCATTTATATCTCATTTGGAAGTTTTTTGCACTAGAATGGCTGGTTGCGCCCAAATTTACCCTACAGGTATGCGGTCGTTGTAGTACAGGTAGGGGTCGAATCCACAGGGACCGAAGAAGAAACCGAGAGACACTCTGATTTTGGAAGGATTTGGCTATGGAGTGTCCAGCTATTTGGATTGATTTTAATTGAAAAACTACTGATTTAATTTAAAGAAAATAAATTAAAACATACACTTACTTAGTCTAAAACAATTAATGGAGATGAGTTGATCCTTTGTTACTAGGGTTAGATTGGATGTATTTATTATCTTATAACGTTCGTTTCACTAATTCAAGACGTATCCACAAAATGATATAATTCCTAAACATCATTCACCAATTTAATCCCTACACAATTTTAAGGCTAATCACCAATGCACTTAGAGGATCAATTTAATGATCACTCCAAGGAATTGGATCGTACTAGCACTCGAAATGTGTTATTGTTAAAGTTGGCGAAGATGAAGAAGAAATTAATCATCAAATGGAAATCTTAAATTAATGAATTGATTACAGAATTTTAGATCATAAAATAACATCCAATCTTCCCCATGCAACTCCCTAGGACCAACCCATAAGGGTTTAGCCCTCCATTTATGCTATTAAATAAATGGAAGCGGGAAGTCGACTTAAAGAAGTGGAATTGGAGAAGAAAAATAAAACAATGAAACGATCACTCCACCGTTGTGTGAATAAATTCACAAGTGCTGGTGTGAATAAATTCACACCTTAAAGCAACAGTATAAAAGTGATAAGAAGAAGAAAAGAAAAAGAGGAAATGAAGTACTTTTATTGAGAACTAATGTGATTCAAATAACTTACATGAGAATGAAGAACGATTACAACATCAAATGGACAGCAAAACATTACAATGAAACAAAGCATCCAAGATGATAAGAAAAAATTCCACACCCATTCCCTTCACCACTAGCTCCTTATATAGGCATATTAGGAGCCTTATGTCCACCCCCAACATTAAATTCACCCCCCAACAATTAAGAGAGTCAAAAGGAGGGTGAAGAATCAAAAGGAAATTGACGTTTCGAAGTTGACCCGGAAAACTGTCCAGATTCGTCCTCCATTTTGACGTGTGAATTTGACACTTCATATGGCCGAATCCGAAGGTGTCATAAATATAAAATATCTTCGTCCATGTGTCTTCTAGAAGCTCTCAAAATATCAGGAAATTTGGCTCAGACGTTTGGAAGGTATGGTCGAAATGGTGGGACGGATTTCTCTGCATTAATGACAAGTCCACCATTTAAATGTTAACTTCATACCCCTTTATCATCATGAAAACATCAGAATTAGCTCCGGACACAGTTGAATAAAATGATCCTAATATTTTTATCTTTCTACTGTATATATTTGAGCTTCATTGGGCTTGGTTTATGGGCCCCACATTTGTTTGATGGGCCTTAGGCCCATTATGCTTTTTCTAGCAAGTTTCTGCCTTCAGGCGCAAAATTCTCCATCTTCCTTTGGGATTCATCCATCGGACCTAAAAGATAAAATGTTCCAAACAAAGTGATCAATCATATCCCAAAATTTCAAATTAAAATGATGAATATTGTAATTTCCACAAGCACATTATTGATTGGGCCCAAATTGACATTTTAAGCATGAATTGCACAATGATGGGAAATGAAGTTCAATTTCTGAATTGGACTAAAATTGATGTTTATGAACTTTTAAAAACATTAATATTAAGAACTTAACAATGAATATTAGCCACTTTAAGTGACTAATCACACCCCCCAACTTGAGTTTTGCTAGTCCCGAGCAAAATAAATTACAAATATGAAATTGAAATCCCCTTTTCCAAAAATATTTTAAATACACATTGCTCACCCAAAAGACCTCATACCAAAAAAAAATTATGGAACCCATCAAAATCATTTAAAACAAGCTAGGTCCATAAGCATATCCCAAGCCCAAGCCCATTCCTTTGTTCAAATTCATCGCCACATTTCATCCAATTCCAATTAAGCATGATAAAGTGTTGTGCATCATAAAAGATATGGGGCCCATTTTATTGTTCAAGGGGAAAAAAATGGAAGCGCTAGGTGGGAATCACATTAAACCTTAAGATGAGTATCCCTTTTTTTCATTTATTTTTTTTTTATTTTTTTAACCACAATAGATATGAAAAGACTAACTCTGGGCAAGACAACTATGGAGTCACGATCCCCAAGTGCCGGACGCCACACATATTGTCAATTTCATGCTCTACAATAGAGATATAAAGCCTAACTCTGGGCAAGACAACTATGGAGTCACGATCCCCAAGTGCCGGACTCCACGCATTTGGACAAAACATTGCTCTATGTGGTCTTTTTTTGTTTTGTTTTTTTTTTGTTTGTTTTTTTTTTGGATACTCAAATTAAACTAAAAGTGACCCCAGAACCCTATGCTATAATGAAAGGGACCCAAGAACTCAAATTTACACCCACAATCCAAAAGACGTGCATTGTGGCATTTTTATTAAGAGGATGAAAATGTAAACTTTGAAAAATCACATTGGACAACCGCACTTTCCAAAAACTATGCTCATGAACTTAAACTTGCATTAAAATCAGAATCAAGGCATGCAAAATTTATTTGATATCCAATTTTAGAGTTTGCAATGTGTCTTTATCATGTTTATGGTTAATGGAATTTTTATTTTTTTTTATTTTTTTTCATGCATGTTCTTATTCAAAATAAAAATCATTTTTTATCCCCCCCCCAACTTAGAATAACACTGTCCCCAGTGTTTAAAGAGAAAAAAAAAGTTAGAAGGGGGTAGGAGAGGAGTTCAAAGATAAAATTGAGAATGAAAAACATGGAACAAATTCACCTGGTTTTTAAAGTTGAGGTTCATGATGCGCCAAATTACTCCTTTGATCTCTTTGGGGATGTAGGCACCTCCATGATTGAACATGTATCACCCAAAATAGTTCCTGAACCATAAAAATAAGGACAAAGAAGACAAAACAAACAACACAATGATTTATTTAATTCCATGTACCATCATTTTCATGTTTTTTTTAATCAAACTAATGATACATTGTCTTCTTTTAAATTTCTGGGTAAGGTATTACTCAGGGATCACACCGCGTGACACGGATGAATACGGTGCTCCCCTTTCATACCCATCCATACTCATAAAAGAAGAACAGGTCAAGAGTCTAATAATTTTTTTTTTAAACCTAAAAAAACATAAATAAAATAAACTGATGATACATTGTCTTCTTTAAATTTCTGGTTAAGGTATTACTCAGGGATCACACCGCGTGACACGGATGAATACGGTGCTCCCTTTTCATACCCATCCTTACTCATAAAAGAAGAACAGGTCAACAGTCTATGGTAATTTATTATATGAAAAAAAATGATTCAAAATGATTAGAAACATAAAAACCATGGGTTGCCTCCCATGCAGCGCTTTTGTTTAACGTCGTTAGCTCGACTTGAACCCCCCAACTTATCCAATTCCAACTTTCAAAATTTTAATTAACCCATCTTTCTCCACTTCAACAAGATTCAGATTGATTATTTGTTTGAAATATGTTTCATGTGAAATCCCATGGTCAATAATGAGTGTGGAAGTCCAAGGAAATTTGGTAATGGTTGATTCGGTTGAATTTCTAGTCTTTCCTAAGACATCAATGACCATTCCAAAATTATTGGTTTCTTGAGAAGAATGAACTACAAATACAAGGTTTTTCTTATCTCCTATAGTGGGATTCTTGAGTTCAGAAGAAAGTAAAATAATTTTGAGCTCGGGTTCATTGAAATTTCCTAAAGGAGATTGAAAAATTAAATCAAAATCAGTTTCTTCTCCAAAACATTTAGAAATAATTGGTTCATTTTGAAAATAAGATTCATCCTGAAAATTGTCCAGTTGAATATCAGAAGTATGTATGGGATCAATGTTTGGTATTTCTCCCAATTTTTCAGTGATTGGTGGTCCTAAAAATTCACTAATGGAGCCATGTTTAGGAAACTTAATCCATGATGTCATGTTATTATCTTTTGAATTCAAAAAATCAGTTTTCTCTTGATTTAAGCACCCATCAACAATTCCTTGATTATCTTAAACTATCCCAAATTCAATGGTTGGTTCTTCAATAAATTCTTGTGAGGTTTGTGGGAGACAAGATTCTTGTATTAGTAATGAGGAAGAGACAACTTGAGTGGGAATGGGTTCCACAACCATTTCAATGCTTTGTAGTTCTACTCTTAAAGATGAAACCTCTGAATTCATTTTATCCATTTTTTCACACAATTGTTCAAGAATTTTTTCAGAATTAGGATTTATAGATGTTTTGACATCATGAACTTCATTATGTTTGATCTCTTCAATCATCCTCGAGAGGTATGGAAATTGATCCTTTAAACAATCAGCATCCCATTGATTGTACATCTCATCTGGTGTGGTGTACTCAATCCTGGTTTAGTCAATGAAATTTTCTATGTGAGGTGATTCAAAATATTGATTTTCCAGTTGATTATAGCCTTGGTATATTAATGGGTAATGTTGAAGATAATCCATTGGAGTTGATTGAAAGTTGTTTTTTGGATTCATTGGACACGCAGAAATAGAAAGGGGAATAGAGAAGATAAATTAGGGTGAGAATAGAGAATTTGGGGTGAGAAAAGAAGATGAGTGTCTAAGGTACTTACTTGGGTCCCCGGCAACGGCGCCAAAATTTGGTTGCGCCCAAATTTACCCTACAGGTATGCGGTCGTTGTAGTACAGGTAGGGGTCGAATCCACAGGGACCGAAGAAGAAACCGAGAGACACTCTGATTTTGGAAGGATTTGGCTATGGAGTGGCCAGCTATTTGGATTGATTTTAATTGAAAAACTACTGATTTAATTTAAAGAAAATAAATTAAAACATACACTTACTTAGTCTAAAACAATTAATGGAGATGAGTTGATCCTAAGTTGTTACTAGGGTTAGATTGGATGTATTTATTATCTTACAACGTTCGTTTCACTAATTCAAGACGTATCCACAAAATGATATAATTCCTAAACATCATTCACCAATTTAATCCCTACACAATTTTAAGTCTAATCACCAATGCACTTAGAGGATCAATTTAATGATCACTCCAAGGAATTGGATCGTACTAGCACTCGAAATGTGTTATTGTTAAAGTTGGCGAAGATGAAGAAGAAATTAATCATCAAATGGAAATCTTAAATTAATGAATTGATTACAGAATTTTAGATCATAAAATAACATCCAATCTTCCCCATGCAACTCCCTAGGACCAACCCATAAGGGTTTAGCCCTCCATTTATGCTATTAAATAAATGGAAGCGGGAAGTCGACTTAAAGAAGCGGAATTGGAGAAGAAAAATAAAACAATGAAACGATCACTCCACCGTTGTGTGAATAAATTCACAAGTGCTGGTGTGAATAAATTCACACCTTAAAGCAACAGTATCAAAGTGATAAGAAGAATAAAAGAAAAAGAGGAAATGAAGAACTTTTATTGAGAACTAATGTGATTCAAATAACTTACATGAGAATGAAGAACGATTACAACATCAAATGGACAGCAAAACATTACAATGAAACAAAGCATCCAAGATGATAAGAAAAAATTCCACACCCATTCCCTTCACCACTAGCTCTTTATATAGGCATATTAGGAGCCTTAGGTCCACCCCCAACATTAAATTCACCCCCCAACAATTAAGAGAGTCAAAAGGAGGGTGAAGAATCAAAAGGAAATTGACGTTTCGAAGTTGACCCGGAAAACTGTCCAGATTCGTCCTCCATTTTGACGTGTGAATTTGACACTTCATATGGCCGAATCCAAAGGTGTCATAAATATAAAATATCTTCTTCCATGTGTCTTCTAGAATCTTTCAAAATATCAGGAAATTTGGCTCAGCCGTTTGGAAGTTATGGTCGAAATGGTGGGACGGATTTCTCTGCATTAATGACAAGTCCACCATTTAAATGTTAACTTCATACCCCTTTATCATCATGAAAACATCAGAATTAGCTCCGTCCACAGTTGAATAAAATGATCCTCATATTTTTATATTTCTACTGTATAAATTTGAGCTTCATTGGGATTGGTTTCGGGGCCCCACATTTGTTTGATGGGCCTTAGGCCCATTATGCTTTTTCCAGCAAGTTTCTGCCTTTAGGCGCAAAATTCTCCATCTTCCTTTGGGATTCATCCATCAGACCTAAAAAATAAAATTTTCCAAAAAAAGTGATCAATAATATCCCAAAATTTCAAATTAAAATGATGAATATTGTAATTTCCACAAGCACATTATTGAGTGGGCCCAAATTGACATTTTAAGCATGAATTGCACAATGATGGGAAATGAAGTTCAATTTCTGAATTGGACTAAAATTGATGTTTATGAACTTTTAAAAACATTAATATTAAGAACTTAACAATGAATATTAGCCACTTTAAGTGACTAATCAATGACCTTATTATATTTTAATATTTTGAGGATTTCCAAAAGTGCTCATCACCTCTCTTATAAAAAGGTACCTCCTCCTTCACTTCTTCACACCACATTGAGCCTTATAGATCGAAAAAAACCTCCCCATTTCTCCTCCCAAAATTTTTATTTAGGTTCTCGAGGTATTTTCCTTCTAAAAATACCAACCCCGGTATTCCTTAGAGGCTATCCAAAGGAAGTCCTCCGAAGAAGAGGTAATTGTTTTACCAATTCATTTAAGTTCATTTCTTCTTCTACTTTATCTTCCTATGTTGATTCCATACTAAAGTAATAAATACATTATAATATATATTCTGAGATGTTTTTATGATTATGTTATAACCATATTCTTCATTTAATCCATCCTGTGAAAAACAATATCACCATGCGTGCGTGCGTACGGATTATTGTCTCCATGATGTAGTGTATTTTTTTTTCATCATCACTTTATTTGGATGGGTATAATGATAAATATAATAGATAAAATAATAAATATGAAATTATATTGATTGTTTATAATTAATATACCATCTAATTTTTTACCACTACCATTAAGGGAATGATATCGTCGCTCGTACGTACGTATGGCCTACCGTCTCCACGAAGTGATGAGATTCATTCTCCACATTAACCATTAAATAATGATTAAAAATATATATATATTATTAGTGAACATAATAATTATGAACTTAATATTATTCTGTATATTAATAAAATATATCTTATGCATAATAAACATGACTTACATGACAAAACAAACATAAGAAAATAAAGCAGTTAACACCCAAAACAATGGTAATAATGAAATATAATTAACAAAACAATATAATATGACCATATATGATATCATAAATATGGATATAGTTAAATTATAGTTTAATAACATGATTTAACCATTATAAATGATCTTAACTCACCCTCGTCTAAATGAAATTACAAGGTAAGGGTTAATTTCGCAATCTCATTATTATCCAGGATTGTTTATATGTAAGTATTTACGGGGACATATTTATCATCCATATCCATGTTTCTTAAACTTTTATTTAAAATATTCTAAATATTCTTATAAAAAAATTTAAAGTCATTTTTACCCATGTTTGACTTTTTGTAAAATGTTTTGAAAGGAATCTTTTTTTCATTTTTCAAATGAGACACTTTATGACCTTTTTGAAAAAATATGAAAGGAATGTTATTTTTTTTAACTTATACAGTATAAGAAAGGATTCCTTTACAAGATTACAAGATTATTTTCTCTAAAAATGTTTTCATTTAAAATTACATGCCACTTTTAAAATATTTTCAATATAAAAAGGGGTATTTATCTCAATAAGTTTTTAATGATTTTACTAAACTACTTTCATCTATACCAATATCCTTTGTTGGATTTTATGATTAATTGAAGTTGGTCTCTTAAGATATCACCTACTATATTTTATTGAAAAGGTTTAAGATATTTTTGACTATGGATATGCTATTTTGATACCATTCATGGTTTATGGTTAATGTATTAACATTCATTATGCTAGTTTTAATATGAATGTTTATGTTGGTTATGTTTCACCCTTTTCATATGTGGAATGCATTGGACTTAGTAAGTGACGGGTGGGTCTTGCTATAGCCCCTCGATGCATCGATAGGTATCGTGAGTCAAGCTAGTTTGGGTTTTTACCCATTTATGCATGGTGTCTTGGATGAAGCCTTAATGGTATGTTTATGATGTTCGGCATAATGCATTCCTTCGTTATGAGATTAGTTTTTTATATTCCATGTGATTATTAAAATAGTAGAATATCCATGGTTATGTTTTCTAGATAATGTGATTATTTTCTATTATATTATTTATTCTTACCATATTATGCTCAATATTATGTTTAAAGGGATTTTTTCAGTTATACACCTTTCCTTAAGGTTTATGATTATTTATTCATAATAGCTTCTGTTGTACGATTACCCTTACTGAGCATCTGAGCTCACCCCTTTCTTATGTTTTATTTTACCAAGATTCCAAGATGTGTATTATGACTGATATACTGGGTTAATCTAGGAGATTAATGGTGTTCTCAAAGCATTATCTATATTTTATTTTATGTTTTGAATTGTAATGTAAGGTTCATGTGTGTAATCTATTTTCCATGACTAATAAACTGATCAGTTCTTTGTCATTTGACACTTGTATCTATTCCAATATAATAAAGTATGGCACCATCTCTGGGATACTGGGCTCGGGGTTTTTGTAGTTAGTATCAGAGGAAGTTTAGCAGCTACCTTAGAAACTATATTTAGAAAACATAAATTAGGTAACATGACCCTATGATAGACTTTAAGGATAAGCGTAAAAGAACATCCTAAAATTTTGGTAAGATAGAGATTACATGGGTCTTCCTAGAAATACATCTCAATCAGGATACTAAAAGTGGACGTGGTTATAGAATATATGTACCTAGGGGTATCAACTCTGAGAAGGTGCATCAGTCCTAACTCGACAAAACCTAGTACACGACAATGGGCATTACTGTGTACCCAATTTGACACTCCCTAGGGATATGCTTAGAATAGTTCACATTTTCTTTACAAACCATTATAAAGGGTTTAAAATTAGATATTTTACCAAAGAAGCCATGTTTATGATTTAGAGATTAGTTATACCAAAATTTTCAGTTTAGGTTATGTGATTTACTAGTTCTATGATTATATATTATGTTTCATAATGTTATGATATAATCTAGTGTTTGAAATTGTTTATAAATTATGCCTAGTGGAAGGAATGGAAACCGTATCAACACACATATTCCATGTAGGTATTTCCCTCCAATACAAGATAATGATGTTGGATATGGATCTGCAACTGGTTCTGAACAACTTATTAATATATTGGGATAGCTAACTCAATTTATGAACAATAACCTTACCCGTATGAAGCATCCTAATACACAACATGGAGGAAAAATGTTAGACCACTTCATGAGACAAAGAATACAACATTCAATGGGACTAAAAATCTATATGAGGCTGAGCAATGGATAATTTCCTTAAAAAATATATTTATCGCTTTTGAAAGTTAGGAAAGGGAGAAATTTTTCTTGGTGGTTTATCATATTTATGGAGATACGGAACAATGGTGTTCATTGATTCAAAACACTAAGGAGGAGAGAGAAATTTAAATCATGGAATGGAAGTATTTTAAGGAAATTTTTATGGAAAAATATTTTCCTCATGAAAAATGAGCGGATATGTAGAGGCAATTTCTGAGTCTGAGGCAAAAGGAAGATGAGAATGTTATTAAATATGAATCTAACTTTACAAGGTTATAAAGGCATGTTATAGACTACATGTATAACCCAATGAGTAAGATTTATCATTTCTTTTATGGGTTAAATCCATTCCTCTAAAATGCATTGGTTGCCAAAACAAATTCATCATACAAAGATATAGTCTCATATGATATCAAGACCAAGAAATAATTCTCTAAGTCTTATGACTTTAAGGGAAATCAATAGAAGAAGAGAACGGTGGAGCAAGATATGGATAAAGGGAAAAATGGAAAGGATGATTTTTTTTCACATGTGATAATTGTGGGAAGAAACTCCTTGATACTTTCTTGAAGGGAATGAGATTTTATTACAAGTGTAAAGAGAAAGGTCATCAGGCTCATGATTCTAAGTGAAATAAAGAAACTATCAATGTACAACTTTTCAACTATAAGGATATGGGGAAGTATGAAAATTAATGTCCCAAATTTTAAGGAAATATAAATCAGAAAAAGAAAAGGGATCATGGTCAAACTTATGTTGTTACTACAGTCAAATTGGAATAATTAATGTATTTGTTTTTTTGGATTCAAGGATTGTGTTATTATACTTTGGTTACAATAATAATATGATATATAAGGATTTTACTATAGTAATTATTCTTTATAGGTTTGGAAGCATGAATAATTTCATTAAGGTTTTAATGTGATCAAGGTATTCATATATTTGGTGTGTAAAAAAAGATCTCTATTATGTTTTCTAGTGAAAATCTAATGTTATATTGATTTTTGAACTTATGCGACCTTCCTTCTTAAGTGTTGGATCATAATATTTTGGAAAAATTAACCATTTATTAAATGGTTTAAGATGATTTTTGGACAAGGTTTTATAAATTGTTATATTACTTCATAGTGTGATGAAACATGTGCTAAGAAAAGAAGTATAAATAGTTCAAGGCGCAACCAAAGGATAAGATTTTGTTTATAGAAACGTATATTTACATATATTGTTATATAGTGAAAAAATTACTCAACTATAAAAAATGGTTTTGAGAGAAAATTTTAATCCAAGTACCCTCTTTTATGATGATTCAAATGGTCCTTTAGATCATCGTAGATTTATAGATTTGTGATTGTTAAGTTTCTCCTGGCCATGTTCTCTATCACTCTCCATCAGAACATGATGGTTAGATTTATCTTCCATGTCCATATTTTCTTACATGGAACCCTGGTATATTTTATCTCTAATGACCTTCATACTTACCTTTATTTATTTTAAATTGGAGGTCTCATTAATCCTTTTTCCAATGTGGGATTTCAATAAATATATTTTTAAAAGACAAACCCCTAGTTTTTTATCCCAAGTTTAAATTGCGAGTACACAATTTATTAAAGGAGGAGAGAATGTAACACCCCAATACTTTACAATATTTTCATTTTTGAATAAATGAAATTTTTTTAATAGTTTTATTTATACGCAACACCATGTTAATATTACGCTACACACAACAATGAGTTGGCTTGCATTATACGCAAGGCTGAGTTTTACCGAAAAACAATATATTATTAAAATATTATTATTTAATATAATAAGATATAACCTAGTCATTGAGTTAATGTTTATGAATAGTATTAACTAAATTATGAAAATATATGGTTGAATTCATTGGTTAAAAATTAATTAGAAATGAATATAGTAACTAACTCAATATATAGGAAATGCTTTTATAAAGATTTATTTTTATGCTCACAAAGTCATTTAATCATAATAAATTAAATTAATTATTATTAGTGAATGATATTAATAAAATATATATTTTATATATTAAATAAAATATTATTTATATTCATCCAATATATTTCATAGGAATAACATAATAATAAATCCAATATTACACATAAAAACCTATATTTTTATAAAAGTAGTTTTACCGCCTTTTAATGGCGAACCTATTTTAAATCCAATTTTTGAAAGTTTTATATAATTTATTTTAAAAAATAAAATTATTCTTTTAAATAAGTATATATAAATTTAATTGGTTAAATTATTTTTATTTTTCTAATATGTTTCATGTTTTGATGAATAGTGAAAAATATTGATTTTTAATTGAAAACAGTTTTTTCATCAAAATAATTTATTGTGATAAATTATATTTTTGATTGGTTTTAAAGTATAACTAGATTATTTTATTATAATTTAATCCAAGTTAGGTAATTTCCATTAATTTTACAATGAATTTAGATATAAAAATATTTCAATCTTTTGCAGGTTTAAACTTTAATAACCCGTTTTCTCACCCCGTCAATAGGATTAATTTTAAATTAATTACTAAAAATTCAATGTTTTGAATTTATAAAAATAGATTCCATATTTATAATCAGTGGGTATAAATTATTTAAATAGGTTTATTTTATTTTTTGGAATATAAATAGTAACTTTAGTAATATTTTTTATAACGGTTAAGGGAAAATCAAGTAATTAAAGGTAAAAATAATATTATAAATATTATAAAATTACCCTAACACTTGTCCTAATTTCATTGGATGAGTGGGTTCCAACCAAAACCATCCTTATTCCTCAATTATATCCTTTTTAAGCCACTTGGTGAGAATATTACATTTATAATATTTTATTTAAAGATACGTTAAAAATGTCATACTCGTATTTTTAATAACTATACCATTTTAATATACGGTGAAACAAAATATAAATTTATCTATAAATATTCATTTGAAATATAAAATTTTTATATACATCATGATAATTTATTTATAAGTTTTAATGATAATATAATTAACTTAAATGGTGACATAATCATGAAATAATGATTGTTTAAATAATAGAAGAATAAAATAAATGATATTAAAAATATTAAAATAAATATAATTTGAGAGATTTAATGAAATTAAATATTTTAATTGATTAATTTTAAATGTTAGTAATTTTTTAGAAGTCTTGGTTTGAATTTATCATGTTTTAGTTTTTCTATAGGACAAAATAATGAATAGTGTCAAAATTGACATTGTAGACATTTTATAACAAATAATATTTTATTAAATGATGTAAAATATCTAAAAAACTAAAATTCATCAAAATGATTGGGATAAGTATCAAAATATCATCATTTACTCGTTTAGTGATCTTTTGGTGTTTTATAGTAATAATATTAACCCTTAATGTATAAATTACATGATATCATGGTAAGAGTTAAAGGGTTAAATAAGGGTTAAAACAAAAAGTTAAGGATTAAAATAATAATAAAAACTTGTCCAAAAATTATTGGATAAATGGAATTATATTCTTATTACATTAATATCTAATTGTAATTTTTTAATGTACATTTTTCTATGATAATAACTTATATATTATTTAAATTCAAAGATAGTTACAAAATATCACTCTCTTGTATTTAATATCTTTTATGGGTCCAAATTGGGAAAAAATAAAGATATGAATGAATATAAATGTATATTTTGATCATAATGAAATTAATTTCGTTATATAATTTTATTTTTAATTTTTATAAATTATATAATTACCTTAAATGCTTTTTCAATGTTAAAACGGTATTTATTTAATTAATAGAAAAATAAAATAATTGATTTTAATAATATTAATTTTGACATATTTTGGATGAATTAATGTGTCTAACTAATTTTATAGATCTATAAGATATACTATAGATATTTTAATCCATTATATTCTAATTCCCACTTTTTATTGATGCATTTAATGTCATATTAAACTAATAGTATCAAATATGACAATAACGATATTTTATTGAATTAATATAATATTAAATTATTTAAAAATAAAAATAAAATGTAAAATAATAATAAAAAATGGATAATATATGGTCTAAAATTTCTTCCCACAATTATTTATATCTCATTTGGAAGTTTTTGTCCCTAGAATAAACTTATTATATTTTAATATATTGAGGATTTCCAAAAGTGTCCCTCACCACTCTTATAAAAAGGCACCTCATCCATCACTTCCTCACACCACATTGACCCTTATATCTTTACCAAAACCTAGAAATTTAACCTCCAAACATTCTTAGTTAAGTTCTGGAGGACCTTTTCTTCTAAAAATACCAACCCTAGTGTCCCTAAGAGAAGATCCAAAGGACGCCCACTAGAGAAGAGGTAATTGTTTTACCAATTCATTTAAGTTCATTTCTCCTTCTACTTACTCTTCCTATGTTGTTTCCATAATAAAGTAATAAATACAATATCATATATATTCTAAGATGTTATTATGATTATGGGACAACCATATTCCTCATTTTATCTATCCAATGAAAAAAAATATCACCATGCGTGCATGCGTATGGATTATTGTCTCCATGATGTAGTGTAATTTTTTTTCAATGCAAATTTATTTGGATGGGTAGAATGATGAATATAATGGATAAAATAATAAATATGACATGATATTGACTCTTTATAATTAATATAGCAGCTAATTTTTTACCACTTTACCATTAAGGGAATGATATCGTCATGTGTGTGTACGTACGGTCTACCATCTTCATGAAGTGATGAGATCCATTATCCAGGTTAACCATTCGATAATGATTATAAAAAATATATATGATGAGTGAATGTAATATTTATGAATTTAATATCATTATGGATATGAATAAAATATATCCTGTGCATAAGAAACATGAATTACATGACAAAACAAACATAGGAAAATGAATCATTTAACACCCAAAACAATAGTAATAATGAAATATTATTAAAAATGATATAAAAAGGGAAAGTACAAGCTAAGGGTTAATTTTGAAATATAATTATTTTCCAATACTATTTATACATAATTATTTACTGAGAAATATTTTTCATCCATATCCATGTTTCCTAAAAATGTATTTTAAATTATTCTTATTATTCTTCTACAGTTTTTTAAATCCATTTTTACCCATGTTTGACTTTTATAAAATGTTTTGAAAGGAATATTTTTTTTTTTACAAATGAGGTACTTTATGACCTTTCTGAAAAAATACAAAAGGAAATTTCTTTTTTAATTTATACAGCATGATAAAATATTCCTTTATAAGATTACAAGATTATTTTTAGTAAAAAAGTTTTATTTTAAAATTTCATACCCCTTTTAAAATAATTTCAATATGAAAGGGGTATTTATCTTAAGAAGTTTTTTAATTATTTTACTAGACTTCTTTCATCCATGTCAACCTCCTTTGTTGGATTTTATTCTTGATTGAAGTTGGTCTCTTAAGATATCATCTACCATATTTTATTGAAAGGGTTTATCATATGTTTGACTATGTATATCCTATTTAAATACCATTCATGGTTTATGGTCAATGTATTAACATTCCTTATGCTAGTTTTAATATGAATGTTTATGTTGGATATGTTTCTTCCTTTTTATATATGGAATACATTGGACTTATTAAGTGATAGGTGGGGCCCGTTATAAACTCTCGATGCATCGATAGATCTCATGAGACAAACTAGTTTGGGTTTTTACCCATTTATGCATGGTGTCTCGGCCGAAGCCTTGACGGTATGTTTATGATGCCCAGAATTATGAATTCCCTCATTATGATATTAGTTATTGATATTCCATGTGATTATTAGACTAGTATATTATCCATAGTTATGTTTTCTATATCATGTGATTATTTTATTTTATATTATTTATTCTTGTCATATTATGCTCAATATTATGTTTAAAGGGATTTTGTTTTAGTTATACACATGTCATTAAGGTTTATGATTATTTATTCATAATAGCTTTTGTTGTACGCTTACCCTTACTAAGAATCTCAGTTAACCCATTTTTTATGTTTTATTTTCCCCGGATTCCAAGATGTATATTATGAATGATATGAAGGGTTAATCTATAAGATTCATGGAATCTTAAAAGGATTATATATGTTTTATTTTATTTTTTTAATTGTAATGTAAGGTTCATGTATGTAATCTATTTTCTAATAATTCTAAATTGATTGGTCCTTTATAATTCTACACTTGTATCTATGTCGATATAATAAAGTAAGGCACTGGCTTTGGGCTACTAGGGTTGGGGTCGTTACAAACCTCTTTTATGTTGTACCACTTAATTTCTATTTATACTTGTTTGGGTATGTTTTTCTATATACCTATCACTCCCCTTTTGATTTCCATGTGTTGAGAGTATAATTTCACTCCCATTAATTATAAGGCCTTAGCTTTAAACATTACATAATATTGAGTTAATTCAATAATTCAACATTGAAGATCTTTTCAGGTTTAGAGTTTTAGATAATTAGGCCATAACTATTACATTACATCTCAAAAATTACAGAGTAGACACTTCTACTCTATCCAATTTTTTTCACAAAAATAAAACTCCTTAAATAAACAAGAATTATTTTCTTGATATAAATCTTCCTGAATTCTTCCTTTCTCTTACCCTCCATTATACCCTGTGAAAAAACATTTCAAAAACTTGGGATGATCATAAAAAGCTCAGTAAGGGTTATAAAATAAGGAAATAAAACATTAGTCTATCAATACATACAGATCAATTAAATCATAATTTTCACTAATAAAACATAATCTCTTTAACATACCTCATTAAATAATAAGATTTATGAATAACACATAGAAATCATAAATAATAATGGTAACTTGTGGCATCCATAACATGCTTACATTGTAGAATTCACAGCTACATAGGGAGTTAAGTTTGAAATACCCAGCACAGAATATTCCGTAAATCTATTAGTATAAACATTAACATTTACCTCCATCATGTTACCCAATGCATTGGAGATCTATCTCGAGCTCATCGGCTCTAGGTTTATCATGGAACCACCTGTATACGTAAACAATGCCCAAGAACCATAACATATTCATAACACATAAAACAAGCATAAAGGAAAAATAACATTTCTATATTTCAATCACAATATATCATTTCAAGATATTGAAATAATCAATGATTTATCAAAACCATTTTCAATATAAAAATACTTAAAAATTATATATGGCACTTATTTTCCTTTTAAAAACATTACGTCTTTCTAATGAATCCAAATATCAAATAATGCTCGTGGCGACAGAAAGGTTTTTGTCACCGCGTATGTTAGAAATAAAAATTCTTTTTGTCATTTAATAAAACACTTCGTAGAAAAATGATTCCATTTTAATGAAATTAAAATTCAAAGGGTTTTATACACCATATAAAAGAAATTCGTGTATAAATCAAAATATGCCTTAATGAAAGGAGACTGAGATGAAGTCCCTTACCTTGAGTCTGACTCATCACGTATGTTCCTTGTTATTCCTGAATAATAAACTTAAGTTAATGTATACTTCCTTAAAAACCTTTTTCAAGTTTATTATTCCTTTTATATAACTTATTACCTCGTTATAAACATTAAATAATTATTTAAGTTAATATCAGTCGTTTTGTCGATATTTGGTACTTGAGTCAAAAATGAACTTGTTATAAGTACAAATTGTCTTTATGGTCAAAATCTCATTACCTACAGAATGATATTCATGATTTAGATATCATATATATCATATATATATCAATTATATATATGTATTTATAATATTACATAAAATTTTAATATTATAAATGAAATGCACCATTCATGGAGACGGTAGGTCATACGTACGCATGAACGCTACTTTCATTTATTTTTCATATTTAATGGAACGAAAAATAAATGATACATAGGTATAATATAATTAAATTATAATATTATATTTTATATACATTATATATTTTCATTAACTTCATCCTTTATACATTCCATGTATGTTATGAATGAGTCATATCACTTTGAGGGGGGCGGTAGTCCGCACTTCCTCAAATTAAATTATCGTATTTACACATTATGGAAATCATAAAGGTATGATTTAACTAAAAAACATAATCATAGATAAAATATAAATATAATATATATTTCATATATAAATATAGTTCCATCATAATGGACACCATGAGAGGTGGTAGGGGAAAATTAAACAATCATTGTTTCGTGACGCAGTAGTTCATCGTCCACATAAATAGTATGTTCATATCAATTAGATGGAAGTGTGTGTAAGTGTAGTTTAAATCCTTCTTATAAAAACATCCTAGTATATTTAGGATAATGGTTTTGCTATGTAATAAAATAATAATAACATAATAGAGAGTGAATAAGTAAAATAATGGAAAGGAACTTTAGAGAAGATGCTACCTCTTAAAACGTGTAACTCCCTTTGATTTGAGCCAAAAAGTATTTCTTGAATTGAATTATTCTTAAGGTAAGGATTCTAGGAGTAATATTGGGATGTTGGGATATTATTTGGGAAGAGTTTGTATGAGCCAATGGGCTTGAGAGGTGTGATTAAATGGGTAGGGATGATTCCCTTTTATAAGAGGGAGGAGGGGCACTTTAGGAAAGTTTGAAATTATTATTTTATTATAAAATTATTTTCTGTTTTAAAAGGTCCCAAAGTCATTTATTTAAAATATAAGATGTTTTGGGTCGAAAACCTCTCAACCAATAGGTTTTAGACAAGTCTAGGTCACAAATTTAACCTTATATTTTAGCTTTAACCCTTAGTTAACTAATTTAATTCTTACTATGTCTTCTTGGATATTCATACTGTATGGTTAATATAGTTACTATAAAATGTCAATAGAACCTCAAGTGGTTCATTAAAGAAATTTTCCATATTATCTAATTAATTTTTCTGAATCTTATATTTTTAGGACTATTATATCATTTGATAAAATAGTATTTGTTTTAAAAACTCATTTATGTCAATTTTAATACTATTCATATGACTTTTTTTTAAAATCCATAACAACTTGATTATTTCGAAAAAAACTTCATTAATTCAAATATAACAAGTCATACTAATCAGTAAATTCGTGTATGGAATAAAAATTATTAAAATAAATTTATTTTAATATTTATAATCTCATTTATTTAAACCATTCATTAATAAGGTAATTACTACATCATCATTGTGTCATTAATTTATTTGATGTCTAAATTTTATAAATAAAATATCATGATGTAGGAAATATTTTTAGATTTATAATGACTATTTATAGTCTAAAATATCACTTATATACCCCCATATAAAAAAAATTAATAAAAAATACATGTTTATGTTTTATTTTTCGTTACTTTAAATCAATTCTTATAAAATGCCATTTTCACATCAAAGTGGCTCCATGGGGTCCCAAAATCAACTCAAGGATTCCCATGGTTAGACATATATCTTATCCAATAGTATTATGACACGTTTTATGGTGGTTTAATAATATTATAATATTACTTTTTTACCCTTATTTACCATATTTACCCTTTAACCATGGTAAATAAAATATTTATTGAACTTACTATTCATAATGTCTAAAAATAAAAGGTACATATTTACATAATTTGGACCTCCTGATTCCAAATATGGAATCCATTTTTCTAAATTCAAAACACAGAAGCTTCAATAATTAATTTAAAAATAATTACTATTTTCAAAACCAAAAAATGTGTTTTAAGAAGTAAAAGCTACCAAAAGATTGACATATTTTTATGTCCAATTTCAAAGTGAAATTACTTAAAATTACTAAAATTGGATTAAATTATAAAAATATAATCCAATTACACTTTAAAACCAATTAATATAACAATCTAACTATATAAATAAATTAGATGAAAAGACAGTTTTCACTTAAAATGCAGTATTTTTCACTATTCATTAAAAAATAAACTTTATCAGAAAAATACCAAAAATATACCCAAAGTAAATTTTGATGTCCCTCTTATAAAGAAGAAGTTTATTTTATCAAATATAACATATAAAAGTGAAAATAACTGGATTAAAAAATATTTTTCCCTCAAAAGGTGGTAAAACTACCTTTTAAAAATATTAGAGTATTTATGTTTAAAATTGGATTCATTCTCATTTTAAGCCTCTAAATTTTATTGGATAAATGTAAAAACATTTAACAAACATGTTTAATCATAATATGGTTAGTTTTGTTCATTCCCACCAATATAATGGATAGTCCTTAACTACCATTTAAAATAATAATATTATATTATTATTATTTTCAGTATGACTTAGCATTGTGTGCAAAAAAAGATTTCAGAGAAACCAATTGTTGCGTGTCGGGTACACCATCAAACATAGAATCCCCTTTAAAGTAAAATTAATATTTAATTCAAAAATATTAATAAATATGAAAATTTTATATTCTTTATTTACCATAGATGTTACATCCTTCCCCCCTTTTGGAAATTGCGTCCTCACAATTTTATTCACTTATCAAATAAGTGGGGGTATTTATCCCGCATAGAATTTTCAAATTACCATATTGCCTCTTCAACCATATGTTTTTTCCAAAAAAACCTTTACCTAATGAATTACCTTATTCCACAACACTTGCTCTCTTTGGTCAAGAATCTGGACTGCTTGTTCCTCATAAGAAATATTCTCTTCCAACTGAACTACCTCTAGAATCAAAACATGAGATGGATTTGGAATATACTTTCTCAACATTGAAACATGAAAAACAATGTTTACCTAGGATAAACTTGGAGGTAAATCCACTCTTTAGGCAACCGATCTAACTTTCTCCAGGATTTCATAGGGTCCAATAAACCTCAGACTCTGCTTTCCATTCTTACCAAAACGCATTACAATTTTCCATGGGGAAACTTTGAGAAAAACATGATCACCTACCTCAAAAGAAATATCCTTCCTCTGGTTATCCGCATAACTTTTCTACATGCTCTGAGCTATTCTCATGTGCTTCTGAATCAACTGAATTTTTTTTTCTGTTTCTTCTACCAATTCTGGTCTCATTAACTTCCTTTCACTTACTTCATCCCAAAAATATGGGGTTCAATACCGCTTTCCATATAATGCCTCAAATGGTGTCATCTATATAGTGGAATAAAAACTGTTATTATAAGAAAAATCAACCAAAGAAATATGTTGGTACCAACTTCCCCGATAATCCATTGAACAAGCACGTATCATATCTTACAAGGTCTGAATTGTTCGTTCTGACTACCCATCTGATTGAGGATAAAAAGCTATACTAAAATTTAATTTAGTTCCCAATGACTTCTGAAAGCCCTTCCAAAAGTTACAAGTGAACCTAAGATCATGATCAGATAAAATGGAGAGGGGAACTCCATGTAACCTGACTATCTCTTTAATATACAATTGAGAAATTTGATCTAGAGAAAGAGTATCTCAAATAAGAAGAAAATGAGAAGATTTAGTCAATCGATCAATAATAACCCAGATTACATTGTTACCTAAATAAGTCTTTCATAATCCCACTATGAAATCCATGGACACATTTTACCATTTCCACTCTAGCACTAGAAAAGGATGAAGCATCCCTTTCGGTAACTGCTGCTATACTTTAACATGTTGAAAAATCAAACATCTAAAGGTAAAGTCAGAAATATCTCTTTTCATTCTATCCCACCAGTAATACTCTCGAAGATCTTTGTACATCTTAGTACTACCAGGATGAACAGAAAACAGAGAACTATGAGCTTCACATAATACCTCTTTCTTCATTTGTAAATCATAAGTCACACGTAATCTCTTTCCAAACCTCAAAACACAATCTTTATCAATGTTAAATTCAGGTAACTTACCCTTCTGAACCAATTATACCTTTTTCTACAACTCACTGTCTTCTTTATACGCTTGCTTTATTCTATCTTCTAGAGATGATTTTACTACCACCTGAAACAAAATAGAGGAATTCCCTGCACCAATAACTTCCAATCAAAAATTCATTAAATCAAAAACCAAAGGATCTCGTTCCAAACGTAACATGGTTAAAGTAGCATTACTCTTTCGACTCAAAGCGTTAGCCACTATATTTTCCTTTCTCGGATGGTAATGTATCATGCAATCATAATCCTTGATTAATTATAGCTATCTCCTCTGTATCATGTTAAATTTTTTCTAAGTGAATATATACTTAAAACTTTTGTGATTAGTATATATTTCACACTTTACTCTATACAAATTATGCCTCCAAATTGTTAAACAAAAAAAACAGCATCAAATTCCAAATCATGTGTAGGGTAATTTAACTCATGAGGTTTCAACTAAAGTGAATCATAAGAAATTAACTGATCATTATTTATAAGGACACAACCAATTCCTTTAAACAAATAATCATTATAGAAAACAAATTCACCATTTCTGGAAGGCAATGCCAAAAATAGAGCATTCACCGATCTTCTTTTCAATTCCTGAAAACATTCATCACATTATTTTGTCCAGATAAACTTAACTCCTTTTAGAGTTAACTTAGTCAGTGGACTAGATAATCGTGCAAACTTTTCAACAATCCTCTAGTAATAAATTGATAAACTAAGAAAACTATGAATATCAATTATATTTTTGGTTCTTGGCCATTCTTTAACAACTTTTGTTTGATCAGGATCAACATTTATACCATATTTAGAAACAACGTTCCAAGGAAAAAAATTTGTTGTAACCAAAACTCACACTTGCTGAATTTCCCATACAGTTTCTTTTATTTTAACGTTTTAAATACAACCCTTGAATTACTTTCATTATCCTCTTTACTTTTAGAATATACCAAAATATCATAAATAAACACAACCACAAATTTATCCAAGAACTCACAGAAAATTATATTCATAAGATCTATGAATAAAGTAGGTGCATTAGTTAACCCAAAAGGAATAACTAAAAATTCATAATGGTCATATCTTGTACAAAACGTGATCCTCGAAATGTCTACTTCATTTACTTTCAACTGATGGTACCCCAACCTCGATTCAATATTCAAAAAATACTGAACTCCCTGGATCTGATCAAACAAATCCTTGATATGAGAAAAAGGATACTTGTTCTTAACATTTATGTTATTCAAGGATCTATAATCAATGAAAAGTATCATTGAACCATCTTTATTTTTAACAAAAAAGATAGGATCACCTCATGTTGATGTTCTAGGTTGAATGAAATCTTTATGTAATAACTCCTGCAATTACTTCTTTAACTCTAAAAGTTCAATTTGATCCATTCGATAAGGGGATTTTGAAATTGGTTTAGCATCAGGAACTAATTAAACTATAAATTCAACTTCTCGATCAGTTATTATACCAGGAAACTCATCAGAAAAAACATCAAGATACTCATTGACCACTGGTACATCGTTAATCTGAACAGTTCCATTGTTTTCAAAAATATGTGAAAGGTAACATTCATTTCTATCTTTTACTAGTTTCTCATATTTCTGATATGTTATCAAAAGTAAGGGTTCATTCTTATACACAAATTAAAATTATTTATGAAAATAATCCTCTTTATCTCTTCATCCAATCTTAGCATGATAAATGAAAAGCCAATCCATACCCAAAATAACATCAAACTCTACTAGAGGCAAAAGAATAAGGTTTCAAGGTAGATTCTTTATGCACACCAGTACGGGAAGGTTCTTATAATTTCTTTTTGTCTCAACATTTCCTCCAGGTGTTTTTACCACAAGTTCATGATTCATATCTTGAGATGGAATTCTCAATTTATTATAAAATTTCTTAGAAATGAAAGAATGTGTAGACCCTGAATCAAACAACACATTGGAATAATCTGAATAAACAAACAATGTACCCGATACTACTTCATTTGATGTCTGAACATCTTCTGAAGTAGTTGAAAAGAATTTCACCACCCCTTTCTTCTTGTAGTAATACTATTTTCCTTCATTTTAGTTCTTCATTAGACACTCATTTTCATAATGACCCATTTCATTGCACTTAAAACATTTTACTGACTGTAAATAAGATTTTTTCTTACCATTACCCTGATCTTTTTTAGTGCAGTTACAAGCCTTATGTCCCATTTTACCACATCGAAAGCATGACCTAGAATTAAAAATAAATTCCCCAGTGTGCTATTTACCACAATTTTCACAAACTATAAACTTAAGGTTCTTACCATCAAACTTTTTTTAAGAGTTCTTCCCTTTCGTCTGCCACCTCGACCACTTATTCTATTATTTTTCAAAGAACACATGATCATCATCAAACTCCACTTCCACCATCTCCTCACATCAAACAAGATTTTTATAACTTTTGAACTCATGAGAAGCTAAATCCCTTTGATTCTTTGTATTTAATCCTGAGTAAAAACAATTTATTTTACTATTAAGATCTCGTATGAAATTTGGATCATACCTTTCCAGTCGAGTGAATTTTTCTTCATAAGTAGCCACTGATTCATCCTCCTGCCTCAATTCCAAGAATCTTTTTTTCATCCTAAGTCTAACCACCTAAGGAAAATATTTCTCAAGAAACATACCTTTGAATTCATCCCAATAAAGAGAATTAATCTCCTCATTATCCCTGATATTTTTAACCATGGACCACCATTGATTGGCTTTACCTTCAAAATGGAAAACAACAAGACTAACCATTTGATGTTCTGAACACCCTATGACATCGAAAATATTTTCCAGTGCATTAATCCACCCTTCATATAGAACAGGGTTAGATGATCCTCTGAATGATGGGGGATGTTGCCTCATGAAATTCTCCACTACTAACACATTCCTATGTGGTTTATCCGGTTGATATCGTGCATGGATACCACCACTATTTATATCCTGATTCAATTGTTCCATCACTGCAACAAATTGTTCAATTCCTATTCCGACCATCTCAGGTTGCTGATTTGGAAGGTTGTTTTCCTCTTGATGTCTTCCCATCATAACTACCCTGTTTCCTCTACAGAAAAATATTATTAACACAAAAATTATCTTAGGTGAAGAAACATGGTAATCTTCAAATGCTATATTATTTCAATCTTACCATAAATTAAATAATATCGCAACTCCTAAATTTTTCAAAACCGACCTCTGATACCAACTATAAGGTCCCAGCCTTAAAAATTACATAATATTATGTTTAGTAAAGAATTATACATTGAGGATATTTTTAGGTTTATATTTTTAGAGAATTAGTCCATAATTATTACATTACATCTCAAAAATTATAAAGTAGATACTTCTACTCTATCAAATTTTTTTTACAAAAAGAAAACCCCTTAAATAAACAAGAATTATTTTCTTGATATAAATCTTCCTGAATTATTCCTTTCTCTTACCCTTCCTTATACACTATGAAAAAAATTTAAAACTTTGTATGAGCATAAAAATCTTAGTAAAGGTTATAAAATAAGGAAAGAAAACATTATTCCATAAATACCTACAAATCAATGAAATCATACTTTTCACTAATAAAACATAAGATATTTAACATACCTCATGAAATAATAAGATATATGAATAACACGTAGAATTCATAAATCATAATTTTAAATTATGGCATCCATAACATACTTACATTGTAGCTTTAACATCTACATATTGAGTTACATTTGGAATACCCAACATAGAATATTCCCTAAATATCTTAGGAGAAACATTAATATTTACCTCTGTCATGTTACCCAATGCATTGGAGAGCTATATTGGGATCACTTTCCCTAGGTTTATCATGGAACCACCCGTATACATAAAAAATTCCCAAGAAACATAACATATTCATAACACATAAAACAATCATAAAGGAAAGATAATATTTCCACATTTCAATCACAATATATCATTTCAATATATTGAAATAATAAATGCTTTCTCAAAACCATTTTCAATACCAAAATATGTAAAAAAGGTATATGGTATTTATTTCCTTTTAAAAACATTATGGCTTGTTAAGGAATCCAAATATCAAATAATGCTCATAGCGACGAAAAGGTTGTTGTCACTGCGTACGTTAGAAAGAAAAATTATTTTTGTCGTTTAATAAAAAGATTCATAGAAAAAATATTCCATTTAAATGAAATTAAAGGTCAAATGGGTTTATACACAGTATAAAATAAAGACGTGTATAAATCAAAATATGCCTTAATGAAAGGAGATTGAGATGAAGTCTCTTACCTTGAGTCTGACTCGTCACGTATATTCCTTGTTACTCCTAAATAATAAACTTAAGTTAATTTATACTTGATTAAGAACCTTTTTAAAGTTTATTATTCCTTTTATATCACTTATTACCTAATTATAAACATTACATAATTATTTCAGTTAATATTGGTCGTTTTGTTGATATTTGGTACTTGAGTCAAAAATGAAATTGTTATAATTATAAATTATCTATGTGGTCAAAATTCCACTATATTCATAATGATATTCATGATTTAGATATTATATATATCATGTATATCAAGTATATATATGTATTTAGAATAGTACATAAAATATTTATATTAGAAATGAAATTCACCGTTCATGGATACGGTAGGGCGTATGTAAACATGAACGCTACTTTCATTTATTTTTCATATTTAATGGAATGAAAAATAAATGATACATAGGTATATTATAATTCCAATATAATATAATATTTTATATGTGTTACATAATTTCATTAACTCCATCCTTTATATGTTCCATTTATGTCATGAATGAGTCATATCACTTTGAGGGGGCGGTAGTCTGCACTTCCTCAAATGAAATTATCGTATTTACACATTATAGAAAGCACAAAGCTATGATTTAAATAAAAAACAGAAGAATAAAGAAAACATAAATATAATATATATATATATATATATATCATATATAAATATTGTGCCATCATAATGGCCACCATGATAGTTGGTATGGGAAAACTGAACAATCATCATTTCGTGAGGCAGTAGTTCGCCGTCCACAGAAACAGTATGTTCATATCCATTAGATGGAGGTGTGTGTAAGTGTAGTTTTAATAATTATCATAACAACATCCAAGTATATTTAGGATTATAGTGTTGTTATTTAATCAAATAATGATAATATAATATAGAGTGAAGAAGTAAAATAGTGGAAAGGAACTTTAGAGAAGTCGTTAACTCTTAAAACGTGTAACTCCATTTGATTTGATCCAAAAGGCTTTCTTGAATTTCCTTCTACCTAAGGTTAGGCTTATAGGATGAATAGAGGGATGTTTGGATCTTATTTGGGTAGAGGTTGGATGATCAAAGGGTCTTGAGAGGTGTGATTAAATGGGTAGGGGAGATACCCCTTTATAAGATGGAGGAGGGGCACTTTATGAAAGTTTGAAAGTATTATTTTATTATAAAATGATTTTTAGTTTTAAAAGGTCCCAAAGTCATTTATGTGAAAGATAAGATGTTTTTGGATCTAAAACCTCTCAACAAATAGGTTTTAGACAATTATAGATCACAAATTTAACCTTATCTTTTAGCTTTAACCCTTAGTTAACTAATTTAACTCTTACCCTGTCTTTTTTTATATTCATACTATATGGTTAATATAGTTACTATAAAATTTCAATCAAACCTCAAGTGGTTCATTAATGACATGCTCAACATTATCTAAGTCATTTGGCTGAATCTTATATTTTTAGGACTATTATATCATTTAATAAAATATTATTTGTTTTAAAAACTCATTTATGTTAATTTTTATAATATTCATACCATGACTTTTTTTAAAATCCATAACAACTTGATTATTTTGAAAAAAAACTTCATTAATTCAAATATAACAAGTCATAATCATAAATAAAATTCGTGGATGGCATAAAAAAGTTTTAAAATAAATTTATTTTAATATTTATAATCTCATTTATTTAAATCATTCATTAATAAGGAAATCACAACATCATCATTGTGTCATAAATTTATTTGATGTCTAAAAATTATAAATAAAATACCATGATGTAAGAAATCTTTTTATCTTTCTAATGATTATTTATAGTATAAGATATCACTTATATAACCCCATATAAAAAATTAGTAAAAAAGGAATGTTTATGTTTTATTTTTCTTTACTTTAAATTAATTATTATAAAATGTCATTTTCACATCAAAGTGGCTCCATGGGGACAAAAAATCGACCCAAGGATGCCCATGGTCAGATATATCTCATATAATAGTATTATGACACGTGTTAGGGTAGTTTAATATTATTATAATGTTATTTTTTAACCTTATTTACCATATTTACCCTTTAACCGTGGTAAATAAAATATTTAATGAAGTTGTAGTAATTAATTTAAAATTAATTCCCGTTGTCAAAACCAAAAAATGTGTTTTTAATAAGTAAAAACTACCTAAAGATTGACATGTTTTTATGTCCAATTTCAAAGTGAAATTATTTAGAATGACCAACATTAGATTAAATGATAAAAATATAATCCAGTTACACTTTAAACCCAATTAATCGGGCAATTTAACTATACAAATAAATTATATGAAAAGAAATTTTTGACTTAAAATGCAGTATTTTTCACTATTCATTAAAAAATGAACTTTATCAGGAAAATACCAAAAATTTACCCAAAGTAAATTTTGATGTCCCACTTCTAAAGAAGAAGTTTATTTTATCAAATAGAACATATAAAAGTGATAAAACTAGATTTAAAAATGGTTTACCATCAAAAGGAAATAAAACTACCTTTTAAAAATGTTAGAGTATTTATACTTAAAATTGGATTCATTCTCATTTTAAGTCTCTAAATTTTATTGGATAAATGTAAAAAAAATTAACAAACATGTTTAATTATAATATGGTTAGTTCTGTTCATTCCTACCAATACAACAGTTAGGTATTAACTACTATTTAAAATAATAACATTATATTATTATTTTTTTCAATATGACTCAGCATTGTGTACAACATAAGATTTCAGAGAAACCCGTTGTTGCGTTTCAGGTATGTCATCGAACATAACATCCCCGTTAAAGTAAAATTAATATTTAATTCACAAATATTAATAAATATGAAAATATTGTATTCTTTATTTACTTGGGATGTTACATTAATCCCTCCCATGAACCTTTATGTATACATGTTATGCTGGAAAAAATTTCCTATGATTTTCCATACCAAAAGTGAGGGACCTATCCCTCTTATTTTCAACGCAAGCTCCTTCGTTATATTTAGACTTTTAAATCTCATTTGGTTATTTTTTCCATGACCTTATAATGATCCATATACTATAAAATTTATGTCCTAACAATGAGATTCATTTATCCCCTCTCATTATAGCGTTTACCTAAGTCGTTATTATGCCAAAATCTTCTTTATATCTTCTTTATTCAAACATATTCTTAATTTTATGCCTTTTATTTCCTATTTATAACATTAGTATATGTTTCTATTCATCCTTCTTACTTCCCATTTGATTTCCAAATTATGATATACCCCTTCTGCTCTTATTAAACCATTTTATGAACCATTATGTACTATTGTTATACTACAAAAATTTCACTATGATTTTTCCATACGAAACCTCTTTATTGTAAATACCATTGTTATTCCCACTAAATGGTATTCACATAAAAATATCTATAATTATTTGATTGGTTAATTCTATGTATGTAACCCACAATCCTTAATCATGGTATTAAATGTGATGAAATATGTTCTTATGTTATATGATCTATGTGGCACACTTATACAGGTACATAATATGATTATGATGGGTGTGCCCAGATAACACTCCAATGCATTGGTTAATGTTTTAGTCTCATTTTATGCCATGTTTAGTGTAATGGAGGTTATCCTAAGAATGTTATGTTATGATTTCTTGGTTTTTAACCTTAACCTATGTTTATAATGTCATGTTTATTGTTGTTTCCAGATTTTGAGTGTTTCTTTATGTTACTGTGCTATATCATGCCTTATTGTTCATGTTTATGATTCTCACCCATTTTTATGTTCCATTTAAATGTCTATTGTCTAGAATGTAATAATTTCTTCGTGTTAGGATTATTTTATATTCCCTTACTAGGATTTATATCTCACCTCTTTCTTATGTATGTCCCCAAGTTATCCCATCCAGTTTTAGAGGACTGTTGATTTCTAAGAGCTTGTTAAGGAATTTTTCAATAATATAGTTGTATACCATGTTAAAGATGTAATGTTGTGTACCTAATTCCCAAATACACTTGACTTCTCAATATTATGGGTTGTATTATGTGTATTCTTATATAATAAATCATGAATTAATGTGTAATAAAAACATGGTTCATCATAGAGACAGCGCCTGGTTCTGAGTCTCGGTGTGCCCAGAATTAATTTTATAAAAATATTAAATATATTTTATATCATGCATGCCTAGTTTTTCATAAATAATATGATATATCCTGAATAGAGTTTTGAATCAAAAATATGATACCTTGGTTAAATCTGGAGTGTGAGGTTTTCCCTAGGCATGACCTAGAGTTGGTGAGTGTGTAATGTTTAGATAAAGTGTTAATTAGAAGGTATTTTAAGTGAATTAATTTATTTTTTTTAATTAATTCATTAAATGATCTAAAAAAAATTCCTCTAAAAATACACTATTATGAAAAATCATCAAGTTTATCCACATAACCCCTGGACCATTGATATGAGGATTTAACCATTCTTCGTTGGCAGATTGAGATCAAAAGATTGAATGAAAACTGGATCAAGGTGAATCAAGGAGCAGTGAACGCAACAGATCTTCCCCATTGTTGGAAGATAAATTCTTCACTAACAATTGATCTTAATTGAGGTAGGATTATTCATTTGTGGTTTCCTCCCTTATGATAAAAATATTTAGCATGATCAAACCTATTATCATTTTATCTAAATTGAATTTGATCTTTTTCATGAGCTCATGAATCAAAATAAATTATCCCTTATGTTTATCTTAAATTATACCATGTTTTTTCCCAAATTTATCCTCAATTTATATTCATTTTATAATAAATATTTTCCAAAAAATTTGCACCTTTTTTATATGCCTTTCCCCCCATTGTTATTTTCATTTTTCATTATTGTCCTATGGGTCCATGATTTGACATTGTTAGGTGGGTTCAAGCATGATCGAGCCCCCTGATTGATAGAGTATTTGTGTGTGATGGATATTTTGATGATATAAGTATGAATGGAGATTAATAGTGGTATGTGGTTGAAGGATTCATGGATCTTAGATCTGAAGAAGAGATGGAAGTGGCATGGGAAATGTGTCAGAAGCGTGTGGACTTCATACGGGCTAGCCAAATTCATATTTCCAACCAACGAAGGGCTAGAATCAATGTATAGAGGTGTTTTATACTATTTTTAGGTCATCAAATGGTGGATATCATGGCGGTGTTAGTGGATCTAAGATGGATATATTAGGTCTGTAATTCTATGAAAAACTCAACTACACGTTGTGTAGTATGATGAACACACTCCGTGTAGTGACACGGCTATGGTGGATAGGGTTTGGGTGAGTTAAATATCACACGCCATGTGACTCAATGATGATGACCTAGCATGTACTCTAGGAGTACACAAACACAAACATGGACACAGCCATGCACACCTTGTGTATTGGAACATGGCCAGTGTACATGGACACGACCTGAAGGACACGGGCATGACCATAAGAACACGGCTCAGCCCTTGGTGGCCAATATATGTTGTGTATTACCCTTATATACCGTGTAGTACTATGTGTTCAGTGATCCATGTACTGGAGAGGGAATGGCCAAGAAGAGGAGCGATGTCACACATCACGTGGACCCCTTACATGTCATGTACCTCCTTTTCAGAAAACTTCTATCTATCATATCTCTTTCATTTGGACTTGTATTTTATAATGAGAGTAGCCTATCCTAAGTGTTTTTTCATGTAGAACATGATTGTTTCCTTAATAGTGTATTTTGAGATATTATGTGATATATTATGAGCATATAACTTCTTTAGGTGTCGCTCGACAATAGTAGATATTGGACGGGATTATTAGAGTGTAACCCTACTGCTGGGATAGGGCATGGGTCCTCTATCCATAGAGTGAAACCCCCTTAATAGACTAGGGAATGGGTCCTCTAACTATATTCAAAGTGGAACTCTCCTACTGGGATAGTTCATGGTCCCTCTACCTACAGAGCGGAACCCTCCTGTTGGTATGGGGTATAGGTCCTCTACCTATAGAATGGAACCCCATACTATGATAATTCATGGTTCCTATACCTATAGATTAGAACCCTCTTGATGGACTAGGGAGTTGGTCCTCTATCTACCTATATAGTGTAACCTCTCTGATGGACTAGGTAATGGGTCATCTATCTATCCACAGAGTGGAACCCCCATATGGACTAGGTTGTGGTTCCTCTATCTACCTACAGAGTGTACCCCCCTGATGGATTAGGGAATGGTTCCTATATCTATCTTTTGAGTGGAACCCTCCTGTCATACCAGGGCATGGTTCTCTATCTAGAGATTGTGTCCCCTCGACTGTGAGGCATAGTGGCAAGGTGTGGTTCCATATGGACACTTATTCATATAGACACATGAGATTTTGGTAATCATTGATGGACCCTTTTAAACTGATGATAGATGGTTTGGTGGTTATTTTAGAGGAATATAGGGATACCCCAGTGCATTAGACCATATACGGTGGTCAAATTTTGAATATCTAGAGTTGGTCTCTCTCATCATTTACTTTTCTAGTTATTTTTAGGTTGGGACATCTTTCTAGTTGGGCATGTATTTTTTCCTTACTTTTCATATTACATTGTCTTAATGCATGGTAATTACTCTAGATGTTATTATCTTTTATATTTATTCATATTCACTTCTACATGGAGATGTTTGGGTGTGTGTGTATAGGTACATTATTAAAAGGCCTCTTGTATTAGTTATTCCTTCTGGGACTTGTCTCCATCCCCTAACCTATAGAGGTGGGATTGGGGTTTTTGTGGCTCATCCTTCCACTATCTAGGAAGGACCCAATGGGTTAGGTCATGATATATTGGTATCATAGGTGGTTATACCTTGGAATGATTGTTGGAGTTATGTCCCCTTGTGAGGTTTGTTTGGGATTTAGGGAAACAATTTCAAAGTGTCTTGAGTGTGGTTTTCAGACCAGGGAATCTAGTGTTGGTGTAGAGGATGATGTATTTATTCACCAGGACTCTAAATACCTTCTTTTCAACTTGTTATAGTGAGATATTGGTTGTAGGTAACAATGGTACATGCATCATATAGGATTGAGTTTTTCATCTTTCCTTCTTGAGTCAAATCCTCATATATATATATGCTCATCTGACTATAGTGTGTCTTGATTAAATTTCTAGGATAACTCTACAAAGATAATCAGCTAGGTTACTGATTTAGGATCATGATGATGATATGATGAGTGATAATGCATTGGTTCAGGGGACATCATGTGAGATATTTCCTCCATGCGGGAAAATAGAATCACCACTTCCTACTGAGTAACAAATTATACCAGAAGAGTAGGATGAGAATGCGCACAGGTTATCACACTCTAGGAGTTCCAATACCAGAGTCCACTAAAGTTATGTAGTGATCCAAACCCCTAGGTAGATAAGGATTGGATAGAGTTGGTAATTTGGGTTTTCAGACTTATCTAGACACCGATTGATCAAGAGGTTGTACTGATATCCAATTTCTTCCATAGAGCAGTTGGGTGCTGGTGGAGTCTAGTCACACAGATACGTGATGAGTCAACACTCTCATGGTTCAACTTCTGGAAAATATTTCATGAGGATTATTACCCCTCGTGTCTTTACTTAGTTCATATTTAGGAGCTTCTGGAGTTGTAGGAGGGGGGATGATAGTTACTGAGTATTCCACAAGGTTCACTGGCCTTAAATAGTAATCCCTCAACATTACTCATGATAGCTACTTCTGGATTTGGAATTTTGAGCAGGGCCTTCACAGAGACATACATGATGGTGTGGTACCCCTATGCATTCTCACATATTCCGGAGTGTTAGAGTGGGCACTAGTGATGGAGAGCTTCCTGTCTGAGGGATTACATGCAGCTAGAGATGGCAGTGGGCTTCATAGGGCTGATTCATCTATGGTAGCTAGTAGGTGTCGGTCAATAGGATCTTGGTGCGGGGGATTTTTACATAACCAGAATCAAACACATGATCATATGGTACAGGGACCATGCATTGGAATAGGGACTTCCAAAGAGGGGAAATGTTATGCATTTCATGGGAGAGTTCACATGGAATGTCACTTCCCAACCTGACATGTTTGGGTGGGTAATAAAATAGTTGATAAGCCTCCATGGTAGAGGTAGCACCATGATCACAGATCTATCAGGCATGGCCAGGTCAGCCCCCAAGGAGGCGGAGATGGTATAAGAGTAGGTGGGGCTCTAGGAGGAGGATATTTGTATGGTGTATGATGTTATGATCTCCTTCCACCACCATTACTAGGTATCCCACATCAGGCTCAGGGAGCTGGTGGTTAGGGTCGTAGGCAGCTACAGGCTATAGAGGCTTATGACCCAAAAACTCATGAGATGATTAGAGGTACAATCTGTGTTTATTCTACTCTTTCTTCAATATTAGTAAACATAGGTTAAATTAATTCCTTCATCTCTTTAAACCTAGTTCAAGATATGGATCTCTTGGTTTAGACTTTAACCTAGTATCTTTTCCTTAAGGTTCCTATGGGTAATACTTCTTCGATATAATTTATTTATCAGTGGTTCAAGTTATCTATTGGTGGGGATAGATTCTCATGGGACCTCTTGGTTGTCATGATGAGGCCTTATGAAGTCATATTGGGTATGTAATTGTTGTCTATGGTATGAACCTAGATCACCTATCACCACAGACGATTCAGGCGCCTTCAGAATGATGGGACAATATTATCCTTTGTGGTTGAGAGAGATCTTATGATGGAGTTAGTGGGTCTTTCAAGAAATAATCTACAACTCATAACCCATTAGTTGGAGAGATTATCCATTATATCAATAATCTCTTCATGCATCTGGATTGCTTTAGTCATTGAGAATTTCATGGATGACTTCCCTAAGGATGTTCTGGGACTACCTCTGAGGTGGGAGATGGATTTTTTCATCGAATTACACCCCAATACCACTCTGATATCTTCTTAGGCATATCAAATGTCTCCTACTGAGATTTGAGAGATGAGGGTGTAGTTGGAGGACCTTAGAGAGAAGAGTTTCATTAGACCGAGTGTGTCCCCCTCAGAAGCTATGTTGTTGTTCATGAAAAAGGAGGATTGGAGTTTGTGGATTTGTGTGGATTATCATCACCTAAAACAGACCATGATAAAGAACAAGTATGCCTTGTTGAGTATTGACAACCTCTTTGATCAGTTTTGAGGTGTGAGATGGTTCTGGAAGATCAATCTTCGGTCTGACTACCACTAGTTGAGAGTTCGTGAGGCTGATATTATGAAGCTGGAATTCTGATTTCACTATGGACATTATGAGTTCGTGTTGATTCCTTTTAGTGTGATGAATAACCCTATTGTGTTTATGTATTTGATGAACCATATCTCATAGCCATACTTAGAAAAAAAATTGTTTTCCTCATTGGCGACTTACTCATATACTCTATATCAGAGGAAAAGCATGTAGAGCACTTGAGGATGGTCCTATACTTTCTTCAGGAGCACCATCTTTATGTTAATAGCTCAAAGATCCATTTTTGGGTTCATGAGGTTCACTTTCTGGGTTATTTAATCTATAATCATGGATTATTTGTGGGCCCAATAAAGATTTATATATTTATTTCTTGGGATTCACCCAAGATAATGTTAGAGGTGTAGAGTTTTCTTGGCTTTACGGGGTACTATAGGAGGTTTGCGGAATAATTCTCTAAGATTTCATCCCCTTTGACCACCCTAAAACAAAAAGGGAATCTATTTATCTAGACTGAATAGTTCCATAGAAACTTTGTAGAGTTGAGTCTAAGGTTGATGAGTGCTTTTATATTTATACTACCAGGGGAGTTCAAGGAGTACGTAGTATATTTTTATGCCTCTAAAGCTATGATCAGCTATGTTTTGATGCAGAAGTAGATAGTGAGAGAATATGGGTTGAGGCAGTTGAGACCCCACTAGAATAACTACACAACTCATGACCCAGAGTTGGAAGTGTTAGTCTTCTCTCTAAGGATGTGGAGGCATTGTCTTCTAGGATATTTCTTTGTTGTTTACTCAGACCATCAGAGTCTCAGGTATGTCTTCACATAGAGAGACCTGAACATGAGATGTAGGCACTAGTTAGAGTTCCTGAAAGACAATGAATTTGAGATAGTCTATACTCTTGGTAAGGTAAATGTGGTGGAATGTCCCCTTAACAAAAAGTCTCATGCACACTTGTTGAAGGATACATATGAGTAGTTAGCTTCGTTTCATCTAAACTGGTAGAGGAGAAGGGTATAGCTTTTCGTCAGTCGATGGTGTTGGATCCTTGGATTCTCTAGTGTGTGAGGGAGGCTCAGTTGGGAGACATCGACTGTGAGGTCCTATATGACCAAATATACTTAATAGATTTAGATAGATAATCTAGAGGGAATCATGTCATCCTTTTAAAAATATGGATGGTGGCCCCAACCATGATGTGAGAGGAGGTGATAATGGAGTTTCACACTTATCCCTTTTATGTGCATCCAAGTGTATGGAACATGTACTGAGACCTTCAGTAGTAGTTTTGGTGGTATGGCATGAGGCAGAGTGTGGCAGAGTTCATCTCTAGGTGCCTCACATGTCAGTAGTTTAATGCTAAAAACTAGTTTCTAGAAGGTTTACTATAGCCTCTTGAGATCCCAAAGTGGAAATGAGGTGGAATATCCATGAATTTTTTTATAGGGATTTCATGGATAGCAAGAGGCCATGATGTCATCTGGGTGATAATTTAATGACTTGTGAATTCAGCGCACTTCCTTGCTATTAGGGAGCAAATTTTGGTGGAGAGTTTGGGGTAGTTGTATGTAAAAGAGATCATATTCATTCATGGGGTTCCCTTGATAATTATCTCTGACCATGATGTATAGTTTATGTCAAGGTTTTGGAGATGCATGTAGGAGGAATTCATGAACCATATGAGGATGAGTATAGCCTTTCACCCTAAGAAAGATGGGAAAACTGATTGCACTATCCAGGTGCTGGAGGATATTTTTAGGTCTTGCGTGTTAGAATTTGGTTAAATCTAGGAGGATCATCTACCCTTTGTGGAGTTTTCTTATAATAATAACTATCACTCTGTTATCGGCATGGCACCTTTTGAGGCCCTACATGGGAGACCCTATAGGTCACCCTTATGTTGGACTAAGATCAATGTGGCATCTATTATTGGGCCATAGATGGTGCATACAACAATGGAGAAGGTCCAGGTGATCCGCAAGTGGATGAGGACAGCTCAGAGACAAAAAAAATATTATGCAGATTGACATCGTAGGTCTTTAGATTTTGAGAAGGGAGACCATGTTTTCTTGAGAATCTACCCACGACAAGGACTGTAGATATTTATCTAGGGAGGCAAGCTATCCCTAAGGTTCATCAGATAATTTTATATCTTGTATAGGTGAAGTTTCCTACCACCTCACCTTACCCCCACGGTTGGAGCAGGTGAATGATGTCTTCTATATATCACGGCTGGGGAGATATGTGCATGATCCCACACATGTTATTGATTGGGAAAAACTGGACAGAAAGGATTTATCAATCTTCATGGAGCACCTGGTGGCGATCAAGGATCTGTAGGAGAGGATCCTACATGGACAGACCATTCCTTTAGTTCTTGTGTTGTGACAAAATGAGAGTATGTGGGAGAGCTCCTAGGAGTGGGAGATAGATATGCGAGCTCAATATCCCCACCTTTTTGCTTAGTTTTTTCTTTTTGAGGATGAATATATTGAAGGATGTAATAATGTAGAGATCCTATTTTTTCCTTCTAATACATTGAAATATATCAAAGAATATTTATGGATCCAAGCACCAAGACAGTGCACGATTTCGAGGCTCGGTGTGCCTAGAATTTATTTTATAAAAATATTAAATATATTTTATATCACACATGAATAGTTTTTCAAAAATAATTGGATATCTCCTAAACAGAGTCTTGAATTGAAAATATGATACCATGATTGAATCTAGAGCACGATTTTTACCCTATGTGTGACCTAAAATTGGTGGGTGTAGGTCGTTCGGATAAAGCGGTCATTGGTGGGTATGTTAAGTGAATTAATTTATTTATTTATTTATTTAATTCATTAAATGACCTAAACAAATTTCCAATATAAATATTCTATTATAAAAAATCACAAGGTTTATCCACATAACCTTGGGACTATTAAGAGGAGGATTTCGCCATTCTTCATTGGCGGACTGAGATTGGGCGATCGAATGACAACCAGATCGAGGAAAATCAAGGTGTAGTGAATGCCATGGATCTTCCCCATCATTTTTAGCTGCATTATTCACATAAAATTGATCCAAATCAAGGTAGGACTTTTCATTTTTGTTTTATTACCTTATTATTAAAATATTGATCATGATCGAACCTATTATCATTTGATATGCATTGAATTTGATCCTTTGCATGAGATCGTGAATCAAAATAAATTATTCCTTCAATTTATATTTGATTATTCCATGTTTCTCACCCCATATATACCCAATTTATATTCATTGTACAATAATTCGTGGATGGTGATTTTTTTCACATTTTTTTATGTTCCTTTCCCCACATCATTATTTGTGTTCTTCATCGTTGGCCTATGGGGTCAAGGTTCGACATTGTCGGGTGGGTTCAAGTGAAATTGAACCCCAGGATTCACATTGGATTCACATGTGATGGATAGTTTTATTATATAAGGATGAATTTGGATAAATCATGGTATGTTTTTTATGGATTTTTGGATCTGGGATATGAAGTAGAGATGGAAACAGCACAGGAGATGCGCCGGAAGCGTGTGGGCTTTGTATGGGCAATCTGGATTCCAATTTTAAAAAAAATAGGGGGATGGAATCGATGTACTAAGTTGTTTTCCAACATTTTTGGGTTGTCAAATGGTGGATATCATGGCAGAATTTTTGAATCTAAGATGCATAGAGCATATCTGTAATTCTGTGAAAACCCGACTATGTGGCTTGTAATCTGATGAACAAATGTTGTGTAGTGACCCAGCTATGATGACTAGGGTATTCATGTGAGTTAAATATCACATGTCGTGTGAGACCCCCACATTCCATGTGACTCTATTCTAGTGACCCGTTGTGTACTCTAAGAGTACACAGACACAGACACAGTCGAGCACACATAGTGTACTGAAACATGGTCAGTGCACACAAACATGACCTAAAGAACATGGGCATGGAAAGGAGAACACAACTTAGCCTCAGGTGACTAAGGCATTCTATGTAGTACTACATGGCTATAAATACTTGTTCTGTAAAGTATAAGTCTAGATAGAGGAGTGGTTCCACATTCCATTTGGACCCCTTACACGTCGTGTACTTCATTTTTAAGAAACTTGTACCTCTCTTATCTCATTCATTTGGTATCATATTTTGATCTACGAGTATCCTATAGTGATTTTTTTTCATGTAGAATGTTATGGTGGCATTCATATTGTATTTTGAGATAAGATACAAGATTTTCCAAGCATGACACTTATTTAAGAAGTGCTCTTTGATGGTAGTGATCAGACAGGATCATCAAAGTGGAACACTCGTGTTGGGAGAGGGCATGGGTCCTCTATCTATATAGTGGAACCCCCATGAGGGACTAGAGAATGGATCCTATACCCATCCTAGAATAGAACCCTCCCACTGGGAGGGAACATGGTTCCTCTACCAATGGAGTGGAACCCTCCTACTGGAGTAGGGCATGGGTCCTCTACCTATATAGTGGAACCACCCCTAGAAAACGGGGGTGTGGGTACTCTATCTACCTATAGAGTGGAACCCCCTAGAAGACTAGGGTATGGGTCCTCTATATATCCACATAATGGAACCCCCCTGATGGACTAGAGTGTGGGTCCTTTATATACTTACATAGTGGAACCCCCCCTGACAGACTAGGATGTGGGTCCTCTATCTATCTACAGAGTGGAACCCTCCTGTCATACTAGGGCATGGGTCCCCTATCTAGAGATTATGTCCCCTTGACTGTGCGGTATGGTGGAGGGGTGTGGCTCAACATGGACACTTCTTCAGACAGACATGCAAGATGTTTGGAATAATTTATGGTCCCTTTAGAATTTATGGAAAACTCTTTTTTGGGTTGGGTTGTGAGATGGAGATCCTCTTTCTCTCTCATCTAGGTTTCCTTTATGAATATATATATATCCTTATTATTGGGTTTCGTTTCTATATTTCTATGGGTTGAGATGTATACTTCTATTATGTCTCTCATTGATCCCTTGCTGGTTTTGGGGGTGTCTTACTAGGTATTTATAAACTCACCCCTACATGGACTTTGCCTACACGTGTCGTGTCTTATGTAGATGACAGACAGGTCAGTGGTGATTTCATATGAGTATAGGGATACCCTAGTGCATTAGACTTCATATAGTGGTTGAGGCTTGGAGACCGAGATTTGAGCTCTCTCAGCATTTACTTTTCCAATTATTGTCAGGTTGGGACATATTTCTAGTTGGGCATATATTTTTCCCCTTTATTTTCAGATTACACTATCATACTCTTGTATTCCCTATATGTTGTTATATACATGGTTGTTACTCTAGATATTACTATATTTTATATTTATTCCTCTCCACTTCTGTATGGAGATGGTTGGGTTCATGCATACAGGTACATTAGGCAAGGGCCCCCCGTATTATTTATGTCTTTTGGTACTTATCTCCAGCCTCTGGCCTATGGAGGTGGGCTTGGGGTAGTTACGGCTCAGCCTTCCATTGGCCAGGCAGGCCCCGGTGGGTCGGGTCATGAAAAATTCCATGGATGGGATCATAAGGAAAATGATATCACTATTATGATCAATTGTTATATGAACTTAGTTATGCATATGTTTTCCCTTATCATCATATATTGGATGACCATTGAGAGTGGGATTCACCTTCTAAGGTCATGGATGGCATGATTCTTCCTTGGATTCTTTTTATGTTACACATGGGTGCCTTGGATATGTTCCTTGGGTCCTAAATAGTAATTTTTATGCACATATATTATGAAATAGGTTCAGTGATATTCTAATTAAAATTAAAGAAGGTATGGTCATCTGGGTATCCCATAGGGAAACTAAGCTTGATGTGGGTCATATTTATTTACATTATTGCTTATTGATCATTATACCTGCACACTTTTTCATTTAATATTCATTGTCTGGATTAGTTATAGACACCATTGGTGGTGTCCTAATGAGTTTTACTCACACCCTATTCATGATTTTGTTTGGTACCTAGATAGACCTCATGGTTGCAGGTAAGGTTAAAGGGAAGATCCCTATTATGGATGTAAGATTTCTTGGATGGGAGTAAAGGATTGATCCAAGAGCTCAGGATACTCATAGAGATAGTTTTTGGGTATTTTTTATCTATTAAAATTTTTTATACGTGTATTTGTGTATGCTTACTACCATGTTTTCTTGCTACTTTATGTATCATCATGACATCATCTGTTTATGATTCTAATTACTACCTTGTGTTGCTTATTTTTCTGGATGATTTTTATTCCACTTACTTTCTCTTTTATGCTACTTATATATTTATTACTAAACTAAATGGTATATTCTCCCCGCTATATTAATTTTAGACCCTTGATTCTAGTCATCAACCTCTGGAATATGGGGAGGTGTTCTTGAGGAAATATAGAAAACTAGCTCAAGGCACTATTTTAGTGGCTCCCAAGTTAGGACATTACAAGTGGAATAAAAGGTTTCTTTTTCCTTATATTATTATTTGGGTTTTGTAAATAAGAGACTAGGAATGTGTTGGCACTTGTTAAATAGATTGTGTTTGGGTTCATCCAACCCATGCACTGGGGGAAGATCAAGTTTCTAGGGATGGGATCATTCATGTTGTTGATATTACAGCTGATTACTATTTCACCTTGATTAATTAATGTACATTTCTCACTGTCTACTAATTTTTTGTATTTACATCATTTTACCCTTAGCTTGGTATGGTAAGTAAGTATTTTTCATCCATCATTATAGGAACCTGCAGATTTATATGACATTCATATTCCATGCCATGTTTAATTCATGTCCCGCATTTCCTGTTGCATATGCTATGTGTTTGGGAAGTTATATTTGAACTATGATAATGTTGAATGGAGGGTAAATGAAAAAATTAATTGGTTATTAAAGTTTTTTCATCAACCTAAATGGTATTTTTTCCATATATCTTGATGGTGACACATTAACTAGCTAATTATGATATGTTTAAGTCATGGAACTATTGTTACATGGGATGAAACATTAGTTGATTTCAGTTACATGGGTGCCAATTGTAATTTATAAAGATTTTACTTCTATAAATTGGGAATGGTGATCTATCTAATCAAATCATTATATTTGACCTGTTACATTCTAATACCAGACGTAAGGTCTGGTTACAGTTACATGAGTTCCAATTGTAACTTATAAATCATATGCCTTTATAACTTGGTAATAGTAATTCATTTAATAGGACTGTTTTATAAATATAAGTGGTTAAAATCTAACTCATAAAATGTTTTGGTTGCTTATGGATCTTAGGCTTGACTCAGCCTGAGTAGGTCAACCATGGTGTTTTTTTCTTATGAGATACACTAGAATCGACCCAAATAGGTCAATCTTGACATGATATGATTATATGATAAACACAATATGGTTGTAATTAATCTTTAATAAATAAAATGCTATTGTGTTTCACTTACATGGGCCCAAGTTAAAATGATGGTACCCTCATAGGTCGTCTTTACTTCTTTATATTCCTTGGTACTTAACTCTATGAGGTTATTCTTGTGATAAATACGGTATGGTTATTTAAAGTGTTTGTATTTTATTATATAGGTTATGTATAAATGTATGGTGTAATATTACTAAACCTACCCCCTTTGAATGAAAAAGACCTTTTATCTACCTTTGAGATTTAATTGATATGAGGATTTATTTAACTAAAATTCCAATTGAAACCTAAAGATTGTTTTTCTATATAGCTTGTAATTGAAATTCTCTTTAACTAAGACTTATTGTTTGAAATTGTGGATAAATGAAATTTTTTAAGAAGTAAATTATGATATGAGTTTCCTTATACTACATGGCTCCAACCAAATAAAGTGCTTAGTATAGTTTTCCTTTATAACTAGTACTTGAAACCCCTTATATATGAGTTGCTTTAAATATTGTAATAAATGAGCATCGACTAAATTCCTTAAGATGAAACCTTTTAGAGGTATTTATAGCATGGATCCTTGTATAAGGGTTAGAATTTCATTGGGTTACCTTGAACAGTAATGTGAGTGTTTCCTGTAATCTTCTTCTTATGTCACTTGAACCTAAATTATAGGAAGTAGGGCCTAGCAATATTTTAAGCATGACTATAATATAAAAGTTGATGAATTATTATAAAAGAGGGGTTATCCTATTGTGGTAGTTCCCTTAGATGTAAAATATTTGTTAAATTTTTATACCTCTCACTCTAAAGGTAAACCTAAAAATTCATCTTGAAAGACATCTCTAAAATGATCCACCACTGCAGGAAAGTCTATCTGTCAATTCCCCTAGTCATCAAGATATAAACTACCAATCTGAGCTATAATTCCTCCCAACCCATGATTCTTAGGTCCATCTCTTCTCACCTAGACATCACATTCACACTTGTGTAGAAACGATCTGCCCTCATGTGACATGAAACTCACCCTGTGGCGATAGCAGTCAACAAAGTCCTAAAAGGAGACCAACCAGTCCATTTTGAGAATGACATAGATGATTTTCATCTCTAATTCATAGAGGTCCCACAAGAAGTGACACCCACAAAATTCAAAAGGGAACTCCTTTCACTAATGTACACTAGCCATCCTAATCCCCAACGGAGTTTCTAGCATCATAACATTATCATAAGTAAAGATACAAATCCTAAGGCTCTCTACAATAGAAAAATATATAAAACTATGGGAACCCCCTATATCGAAATGAGAAGAAGATAAAACTGAGGCAACTAGAATCATACATCTAACTGTAGAGGGTCCGGGATCATTCTTTTGTTGGGTCTATTACATCGCAAAAGTCTAACCTGTACCACGGCCCTGTGACCCTATTTGGATACCCTAAGCTAGTCCACCCTGTTGTCGCTGAAAACTTATCATCTGGATACCATGGTCATGACCTCCTCCTTAGCCTAAACGGCCTAAAAACTCTAGTTCCATGACTAATGAGAAACTGGTGGTGCTGCTTCTAAATGTGGAGTCATAACAGATCCATTATCACCCACTGCTGGTGATAACACCCTGCAAAAACGTTGAAGATGAGCCATCTTGCTACAATATTGGAACTCAACCGGGTCCCTCAAGCACTGCAGTCTCGTATGCTCACTCCTTATTCACTAGTATAACACTACTTGGCTACCTGAAGAAACATCCATGCTATTAGAAGAACCAATGTGAGTAAGATTCATGCGGTGCTTCCTACTATTGATCAAAGGAGTATCAACCCTGGATATTGAACCGCCCTAGCTCGTAGTTCCAAAATCCCTTAGATTGTGCTCGGTAATCAGTGCCTAATTTACTATAAAATTCACCGAATTTAGCCTGAAAACATTCACTTGTGATTAGATGTCATACCTGAAACCATCCTTAAATATCTTATCTAGTGATAACTCATCACCTCCCAAAATAGGTGTGAAGCGCTAAAGCTCTATAAAATGAGAAGAGTAATCCATCACTGAAAGAGCGCCCTGGTCCAAATACATGAACACCCAGGCTTGGTCAGACCTCAACGTCTTGGGGTATAAGTAATCATAGAAGGTCCTCTAAAACTCTTCCTAAGACATACCCAGTGACATCCTGCTTGTGAGTTAACATCCCACCATCTCTTAGCATAATCACATAGTGTGTAAGTTGCAAGATTCACTCTCATCCCATGAGGCGTCTCCAGATGCTAGAAGATAGAAAGCATGGCCTCCAATCATGAATCTATAGCCTGTGGTCCTCCATCCTCTAAAAAAGTGGGAGGATGCTACTGCTGGAACACCCACATCAACTCTACCCTAGTCGGGGTAGGATGTGGTACTCCCTGAAAATTCTGCATCATCCTCAAAAATCCTTCACGTAACTGTGCCTCAGTACCTGTGTCCGGTATAACAGTTGGTTCCAAGACAGGAATGATGGGAGGATCTACCAGTGGTCCTTGATCTACTATTTTTGGTGTCTAATCACCACCCTGTACCTGGCGTACAACCGGAGGACATCTCAGTGGAATGACTTTTCAAGGTCAAGCACACACCTCAATTCAAGATTATAAGGGACTACAACTTAGAAGTGCAATAATGGAATAGGATAAGGAAAGAATTCAAGTTTTCAAAAATAAGGTTACACATCATGTAGAACCACTACACGGTGTGTTCCCTTAGGATTTAACATGGGCATGTACCTCTTCCAACTTGGTCATGTAACACCCCATACACACGGTGTGTTCCTCCTAAGACACGATGTGTACTTGAATATTCCCTCCGACCCAAATTCTTCTACATGGATAGAAATACACAGTTCTCTCCTGGTGTAACACTACATAGTGTATACACTCTAGACAAAGCGTATACCACAAGGTTCCATCCACCCATTTTGTTAGTCACACAACTGGATACACGGTCAATTACCATACGACGTGTGTAATCTAGACACGGTGTGTACAGCCTAAGTTTCATCCACCCGTGTTGTTAGTCACACAGTCGAATGCATGGTCTTTTACTGCACGGCATGTACTCTCAGTACACGGTGTGTTCTACCAAATGTTTACCAACCCCGTGTCTATGCTCACATAGTCAGTCACATGGTCATCCACTACATGGCATGTACATACAGTACACTGTGTGTACTTAAGAAAAGTTGTTTCTTCTAGAATAGAAGAACACATGGCATGTGTTCATAACATCACATGTCGTGTTGTCTAGGTTTCCGGATAGTAAAACTCTGAAACTTCTCTATAACACCCAAAATCTTAAAATTTTGGCCAAGGCATACCAAATTCTGATCCATGAGATCCCATACTCCATACGAATCAAAGTTTGGAATCCTTATTCATATCATGCCTTAATATAATTTAATTAAAGTTCAAACATGATCCACAAAATTCCAATCCAAGAGGGCCCACAACACCTCTAGGACCAAATCTTGGAATCCATCCAAATGAAACTTTACATATACCAATACTCTATCAAAAATAGAAGGTATTTCTATCATAGAATCTATCACAACACCATGCATCTCTAGCACCACATCTATCACAACAGCATGTAATCAGTAATGCACCCTAAATGGAATGACAAGAATGCATGACATGTGATCTATAGAAAGTGCTTATATGATGTATGAGGTGGAATGCCCTCATATAATTGAGTTTCAATAGAAATAGAACCACAATGATATAAATCATAATAGCACAAAACAAGCGAATCACCCAACAATGAAATCAAAACAACTGTAACACTTGAAAAACCAGAAAAATTGCAATATTCAAGGTAACTTAGCTTTTCCATGTACACAGGTTAGCTACTCCCAGGCACAGATTATTACCAACTACCCATTCCTTCCTATCCCAGTTTATAGGCTCCAAATAGTAAGGAAAATTAGGAAAGAAAATGCTCTGATGCCACTTTGTAACGTCCCGGATCCGGGTGCCGCCCAAAGGTTCCCCGAACCCAGTTGGTCACATAACCTCAAGAGCATTTCCCCAAACACCAGAGGATTCCGACTAGCAGTGAGGGACAAGATGTGATGATGGATAAACAATGCCCTCATTGGTAGAGTATACACAGTGGAAAACAAATAGTAAACAATAGCGGAAGCGGTAATACCATAAAACAGAAATAAACAGTGGAAGACTAAAGTAAATCCAACAGAAGACATAATATATATACATGATACATGGAATCTGTATCTAAGAAAACAACAAAACAAGTCACAATGCTAGAAAGCAATACAAAAACCAAGGTGAAAAAGAAACAAGTAAACTCCAGCAGCATCGCAATCCTCAGCTTGGTCTCATGCTCTCCAGCTCCGACATCAATCAAATACCTGATGAAGAAGGGTGTTTGACATTATCTATACCTGCAACCATATAATCTATTTGGGTCAAAAACATGACCCAAATAGGGTGTGAGAATAATCTCAGTAGGTAACCACCAAAAGATTTGTGCCTAATTGTCAGTGAATATATATAGAAGGTAAAAGCATAAATGAAGCAATAAACTATGAATTACTCAAAAGTAACCAATCCTATAGTTTTTCAATTACATTCATTTACATTTATTATTCATCCTTTTAATCATGTAATCCTAGGATCTATCCTAAGATCTATATCCCTTTATGTAATAGTAATAAAACAGATATCTCAGAAGACCATCTAAACAATCAAGTAAGACTGAGTCCAAGTTTGTGCTTTGGCTTGGTAGACTCATAACAATCATTCAATCAATCATAAACAACCCACTAAGAAATTTCTCACAGTCTAACCCCTCCAGTCTAACATAACATCAATTCAATAAATAATGAACCTCTGGGAAATCTCTCACAGTTTAACCCCTTTGGTCCCACATAGTATAGATCAATTTCAAACAACCACATGGGAAGCTCTCACAGTCAATACCCCTTACTCAACATAGCATCAATAAAATATAAACTACCACCTAGAAGCTCTCTTGGTCAATTCCCTAGGGTCCAACATTCATTTAATCAAATAATAATTATCACCTGGGCTGCTCTCATGGTCTAACCCAATTAATTATAAATGAACACATGGAAAGCTCTCACAGTATAACCCCTTTGGGAAGCTCTCACAGTCCAATCCTCCTTTGGTCAAACATTCACAATGCATATCACAGACATTTCATATAATCAAAAAAACTACATCCTAATCAACTAAGGCATGGAAAACAAGGTACGCCTCAAAGAAGCCTAAACCAAATGGCCATAACTATCAATCAAGGGAACACACCCATTGGGTGTCCTGAAAATAAGGTCTCTAACCTTACACATAATAAACAACACCTTTTTAATCAATCAAACCATAGCAAGTATTAAACAGGGTTAAATTCCAAATCAAGCAATACCCTAAACATGGGTATGCAGAAATTTTAGCATGTATAATCCAAATATGAACAAAAAAAGGCACAAACCACCTACCTTGATATTGTACAGTCGATATAATTGAACGTAGACCCTTGAATCAGTCTAGATCAGAATAGATCTGTAAAAAAGTGAAAAACTCCCAACCTTGAATAACTCACGAGATAGGAATAATCTAGAAGAAGGGATCTAGGGGGATTGATAACTCATCGGTTAGATTCCAACGCACCTAAAGGCATCTCAAATGGAGGTCGGACGGAGAATCAGGATGGGTTCGGAGTCCGTCGATCGTTTTTTCACTCTCCTGTACAAACCACGGGGAGAAGAATATGTTTTAGAAGATGAGATGTGACCCCACTCTGATTTATCAAATAAAAAGAAAACTACATAGCGTGTTTATTAAAGGTACATGTCATGTAGTAGCCTTAACCGGCCCCCACCTTAAGCGATCTTCCAGGTCACCACATGACCATGTACTCTGTCATTACACAGCTAGTATGCGATTGTATGCGGAAACTAGGTACACGGTGTGTACACATAAGTACATGGCGTGTACTTACAAAAATCATTTCTTCCTTTTTCCTAAAAAACAACTCGAAATCAAGATCCATACCGAGGTGAAGATATGGGTTCTTACAAACAGTTTTGGTGGTTAACCTTGAATTTTTCTCCTCTAAGTGTAATAATCCTTGAATCGTGCTAAATTCATGTTTTATGTTGCTACCACATTACTATGATACCATGTTTATATGATCCCAAGTTATACATGTTATGGTTCTGTATGTTCAATTACGTGTTATGCCTTTTTATATCATTATGTCATGCTTCCTAACCAATGTTCTAAAGCTTTATTCTTATGATTAATCCCTTACTGGGATTTTAGCTCATCCCTTTGTTCATGTTATCCCTTGGTTATCCTATGTAGATGTATGAGTACAATGGAATTTAGGAACTCATTATAGAGATTAAATAAAAAGTTGTTTTTATGATGTTTGTTTATATACCTAGTCTTCCAAGACACTAGAGTTTATGATTATTGGCTTGTAATTTGATGTTTAATTATGATTAAAATCATGTAATGATATATGTAAATGGATAGGGTCTCTATAAGGATTCCCAAGTAGGAATACCTTGTGCAAGCTCATACGACAGGTGAATTATGTTATTCCTTAAGCGATACAAGGGTTCCCAAGTAGGAATACATTGGATGGGCTCATACGGCAGGTGAATTATGTTATTCCTTAGTCAATACCTATATTCCCAAGTATTAATGTCATGGATGGGCTCAAATGGAAAATGAATCATGATATTCCTTGAGTGACACCTAGATTCCCAAGTAGGAATTTCATGGATTGAATCATAGGGAAAATTATATCATTATTATGTTTGATTGTTATATGAACTTATTTATGTATATTTTTTACCTTATCCTCATATATTGGATGACAATTTAGAGTGGTCTTGACCTTATAAGGTCATGGATGTCACATTTCTTCCATGGATCCTTTTTATATTACACATGGGCACCTTGGCTATATGCCTCAGGTTCGAACTAGTGCTCTGTATGCACATGTATGATGACATGGATTTAGAGACATTCCGGTTGAAACCAAAGTAGGTATGGTCATATGGGTATCCCATGTGGAAAATGAGTTTGACATGGGTTGTATTTATTTACAATACTACTTATTGACTATTATACCTACACACTATTGTATTTTATATTCACTATATAGATTAGTTATAGACATCATTGGTGGTGGCCTATTGAGTTTTACTCACTCCCTATCCGGGCTGTTGATTGGTACCTGGAAGAACCTCGTGGTTGTATGTTAGGTTAAATGGAACCTCCCTATTATAGATGCATGATTTCTTGGATGGGAGAAAAGGACTGAGCTAAGAGCTCATAATTCTCATGGTATCAAACCCCAACCTTGTAAATTCTTTTATTTTATTATTTTCTTAATCTTGGATCCTTTGGTAGAGGTTTGGGTTGAGCCTTGGTTTAAATTTTTTTAATCTTGGAATTCTCAAGTAAGTTTTTATCCCATGCATGGTTAGCACAAGGTTTGGGTAAACCGTGTGGCTTTTCCCAGGTAATTGTGTAGCTTGTGCTGGATGTCTAGTGGTGAGGCGCACGGGTTTCACAAGGTTTGGGAAACCATTTGGTTTGGATCTAGAACTGGAAAAAGGTGTTCATCATGGTAGGTTTATATTTTGTAAATCATGTGGCCATCCCATGCGAGGTACCCATATTTTCCAGTAAAGGGTGCATGGTTGGAGCACGGTTTAACAAACCGTGCGATCGGCCTATATTTTTAAAATCTTAAAATCCCTAATCTAACCTACCTTATTTTTATCTCAAATTTATCCCCCTTTATCCTTGTTTAATTTTGGAACATGAAGGGGTCTCAACCCCCCCTGGTTCTCCTCCCTCCATGGATTCTCCTATAAGGTTCCAAGGTGAGTTTCTTAGGGTTTTTTCCATTTTACCTCTCTTTATCTTCTCCTCTCCTAGTTTCTTGGTGTTTCCTTGGTGGTTTCTTATTTTTACAAACCCTAGAGGCTAGGGTTAATGTGTTGGGTTGTTTTTATTTAGATCTAGGGTGTTATAATTGTTCCTTGGGGTGTATTCTTCCTTTCCTTTAAGTTTTGTTGTGTCCACACTCCATTGAGGTTGGTGTTTCCATTATTTTTCTTTCCAGTACAATCCATTGTTGCTTGTGTGTTTTAAAATAATTTATAAATATGTTCGACATGCCTATTATGTGTTTATTTTGATTATATTGATGGTTTTTATAGGTATTTTGGTGAAAAAAATGGGTTTTCAAAGGATTCCTATGTTTATGCCTATACGATTATGCATTCAAAGTGTTTGATAAAATGTCTATTGCTTTTTTGAAATGAAATTAATCCCATGTTGTGATATTTAGACTTTTTTATATTTTGGTATCTTGGTTAAGATGATATAATTGGGTGTGATGTGTGATTTAGATGTCTATTTATAGATTGATGGGTTTTGATGGAATGTTTGGAAAGGCTCTCTTAGGTTTCAAATGCTTATTTTCACTTTTGTAATTAGGTGAAATTGTTGGGTTTGGTTTTAAAGCAATAGATGATTATAAAAAATGGTTTTTGGGTGTTTTCTTGGACATTTAGAGTGTGCTATTGGATGTTGGGCCATCCATGGGTGCATGAGGTTCACACATGGATGTGCATTCAAATGATTATAGCACTTTAAAACAATTATTTCCTTGAACCTCATTTTCTCAAATGGTACATTAATTTATAAAAGGTGAGTGTGTGGTACATTATGTGGTTTTTAAATTGGTTTTGAATTTGTTCTTTAAAACATGTCTCATTTTGAATTTTGGGACATGATTGCCCTTAAAGTGGTTTAAAGGCCCATTTGGAAACATGAAATGAGTTGTATGTTTTCAGTTTGGATTTGGAATAGTAATGAAATTAGAAAAAAATGGAAAATTCTTTGTAAATGTGTTCTAAATGGACATGATGTAAGGCCCAGTTGGAACCTTCTGATGTTTGGGAAAATGTATGTGATTTGGAAATATAAATGGCCAATTGGAATCTTAACTTTTTTTAAGAAATGGTTTGAAAGATCGTGTGATATGAAGTCCCAGTTGGCACTTTTTAAAGGATTGTTATGAGATGGTTACCCATATGTAGGATTTCCATATGTGGGTTATCATGTGGATGGTGTCAGTGATTGGGGTAGGTAAGTGCGGTGGCGGTAGGTAAGGTGAGTCAAGCATGTGAGGGCCTCTCCTTTCACTGTTTATTATTACTATTACCATGGGTTTCCTGGGAACCTTTTAGAGGGTCGATTGATGGATGCTTTCTGACCCCAATTAAATGGTTTGGTACCCACCATGACTTTATAGGGCTTGGTGGTATGTTCCATTATATTGTATAGTTAGAATGGCTAGTTGGTTATAGACTATGGAGCTCCACCATATGTTGGAAGGTGAGTCTGACTCGAGTATATACAGGGATCGCTCTAGGGTTGTTTAGAAAATTTCTATGGTTTATTATCTATATGTGTTTGTTTATTTTCTATTACACTTGGTTTCTTGTCCATACTACTTGTTTATTTTCATCATATCTTGGTATTGTTGTGTTTGGATTTTGGTTTGAGTTTTTGGTTATAAAATGGTAATCCATTTTGAAAATAGTGATGTGGTGTGTGTGTTTTTTGAAAGAGGGAAAGTGGTGATTATTTATTTAAAATGAGAAAAAACTATTTTCATATATGTATTTCAAACTAGTGTTAATGGACTATTTTTAGGAAAGGAATTGTATGGATTCTATGGTGGTTGCTTGCTGAGCTGTTAAGATCACACCCTACTTGTACCATTCGGTGTCGGTAGACCCAGGCTATTTTGAATGTTTCGGTTTATGGTTTATGTGATCATATTTGGAGTAGTTTGGTCTCGTGATTGGTTGGTTTATGGACGGTGTTGACCATGAGGTCACATGGAGATCGTGTCAATGGAAATTTGGTTTGGTTTGGTTTTAGTTTCAACTTTGTTTAGTTGTATTTGTATGTAGATCAGTTTGTGTATTTATTTTTGATAATTTTCTAGTTATTGTTGCATGATCAGTTTTTTTAGTTTATTTATTTGATCCTAGTTTATTGGGAAACAATTATTCCCACCTGGATTCTTATGATTCCTAGCACTAGTTTACAGCCTCTGGGGATCGGGAATGCCCTTCAGTCTATCTCTCAGACCGAGTCGAGTTTCAGGTTGAATGGCATCCCAACCTGGTTCATGACAAAACGGTATCATAGGGAGGTTATTTTTTATTTGGGGTGTCAGTTATATTGGAGATTAGGACTATCGGGAATCGATAGGTAGGTACAGGAAGAGTGTCACGAACTCTTGATCGTTCTGATCCTCGAGTTTCCAGGGGTAGTCCAGGTTTTGAGTCTTTTTTTGTTTTTGGATTATTTTGTGTGAGGAATGACAATAGAGGTGATTCATCATTATGTTGTTTTATAACATGTAGTAGTGAACCATGTGGAGTCTGATTACATGGTTAAATATCCTCTTAGTTTTTTATGCTTACTTGGGGTATGGCCCACTAACCTGGTCACTGAATTAGGTATGGACACTAGTTTCTCACTCCAATATCTTGGTATAAGTTGTTTTCTATTTTGGTTTTGGTTGGTGTAAGTGATATTTTAAAATGAAAATAGTTTTTAAATGGAAATTATTTATTTCAATTGGTTTTTAAATTGATAAAAAAGTGGGTTTTGGTTGTGAAAAGTGGATTTTTATATTTGAATGGTATCCTTGGAAGAAGGCTGTTTTGAAATTGAAATGAAAGTGGTGATTTTTTAAAATGTGATTTCTAGTTGTGTTTGTATGTGTGTAGCTTGTGAGCATGTTTTTTTGGCTTGCAATGTTTTTTTTATTGTGTTTCTGGTTGATGTTGATTTTAGTTTGGTGTTTCTTGTGTTGATCAGAATATGTGGCCCAAAAAGGTCCCCAAAGTTTCTAATGATCCATGCCCATTTTCTAGTTTTTATTGAGTGTTTCCTATCTATCTTGGTGATTGAGGTCTGTTAGAAGCAGTGGAGTGGATTTATAGAGTTGAGTGTGTCTTCAAATAATTGGGAACTCTCTAAACTATTAGATTTCGTGCTATTCTGGGATTTTTTTAGGGTCCATATTTGAATGAATGGGAGTTTTTCTCTGCCATTGATGCAGGTTGGGACGATGTGGTATGTTTTTAAGTCTGTTTTTTCGATGTTTTATACTTGAGGAGGTGAAGACGAAGAAAAAGGAAGAGCTCGTGAGTATTCAGCAAGGCCAGTGGATGGTGAAGGTCTATGTTGACAACTTCAAGGAGATGGTTTCCTTTTCTCCTAAGTTAGTGTCACAAGATCTATTGAAGGATTCTCTTTTCATCATGGATCTTCATTTATAGATTAAAGAGTGATCCCTATCCTCCAAGGATCTTTTTTTTAGAAATTGGTGGATGAATCATTTTTAGTTAAGTTGACTTACGGATCTCGGGTATTTGGAAATCCAATATATTTTGTCTCTCATGAAGGTTCCTCATCTGGAGAGAGGTGTGTGTCATAGGAACCTATTTCTAAAGGGTCTCCTTCATTGGTTCTGGCTTCCAGTTCATCGGACCATTCGCTTGTGTTTCACCAGTGTGGTTGGTTCGGGCACTTGAAGTCGTCTTGTTGCAATCCTCTAAAGACTGGTCGTAATTTTGGTCATTTGGGTCATATGGAGAAGTTTTGTAGGAATCATTTCCCAAAGAATAAGTTTTCATCGGAGTATGACTACTTCTAGATGTGATTCAGTAGATGCTTCAACCATTAGGGCTCCAACTATAGGCCCTAGAGTGAATCTCACGCATAGTCAGGAATTGTTAGGGGTGTGCGGGGAACCTTGGCCCAATTTTTGTCCTCTATGTTAGAGTGGAGACAATTTGAGTTTTATTTTGTAGTTTATTCCCTGTTGTATCATTCCCTTATCTTTGTAAAAGTCTTGGTGATCTTGTTTTCTTGTTTTAGTTTTCCTATTGTTTTAAGTTCATCTCTTTGTTATAAAAGTGTAGTGAACTTGTTCTTTCATAATCAGAGTAGTTGTGTTTATTTGAATGTGGATCTTTGAATTGTTTGTTCTTCTTTGATTTTTCTTATCCCTTGTGTGGGTTGGTCTCAGTTTTAGATGTGTTCGTTTGGAGATGCTTGAGTTTTGTGGAAATCGTTGCTTGTGGTTTGAGTTTGAGTTCACTTTTTGGTTCAATCTCTTTGTGGGTTTTCCCCTTATGTTGGGGGTTTTACTAGTGTGGAAAAAATTTCGTTTCTAGTGGAATTGTTTTTCAGATTTTGTGGAGAAGTTATGGGATTTTGGATCAAGTTGGGAGTTCCCATTTAGGTGTCATTGTGTTGTGATTTCACAGTTTTCCTTGTAGTGGTTTTTACATGTTGGTGTTGCCACATTGGGGTTTTTAATGTTAGTGTTGTTAGTTTAATTCTTGTTGTGGGTAAAACCCTCTCATGTTCTCCCCTTACACCTAATTCTGGGGTTTCCTCTAGTATCGGTCGGGTATGACTTGTGAAGTGAATGGTCACCCTGATGTTCATGGTTTCTTTTGATTTGCATCATACATTAAATCAAATTTTGTTTTATCTTTCAATTGGGTGACTTTATAAGGGAATAAAGTGTTTGTGGTGGGGATAATTGTCACACCGCGACCTTGGAAATTATTTTATTTTATTCTTTTCTTGATCTTGGATCCTTTGGTCGAGGTTCGAGTTGATCCCAGATTTAAATTTTTTTAATTTTGGAATTCTCAAGTGAGTTTTTTCCTGTACATGGTTAGTGCACGGTTTGGGTAAACCGTGCGGCTTTTCCCAAGTACTATGAGGCTTGTGTTAGATGTCTAGTGGTGAGGCACACGGGTTGCGCATGGTTTGGGAAACCATGTGGAAACCATGCAGTTTGGTTCTAGAACTAGAAAAAGGCATTTAGCACAGTCAGCATGAGGTTTGGAAATCATGAGGCCAACCTGTGCAAGGTTCCCCTCTTGTCTAGTAGAGAACACACAGTTGGCACACAGTTTACCAAACTATTTGTCCAAACTATGTGATTGGACCAGATTATTAAAATTTTAAAATCCATAATCTACCCCCACCCCCCTCTTTTTATCCCAAATCAATCCCCCTCCCTCCTTGGTCATTTTGGAGCATGAAGGGGTCCCAAACCACCCCCCCCCCCCCTCCCTTTGGTTCTCCTCCCTCCATGGATACTCCTCTAAGGTTCCAAGGTGATTTTCTTAGGGTTTTTTAACATTTTTTCCTTCTTTCTCTTCTCCTTTCTTAGTTTCTTGGTTTTCCTTGGCAAGTTCTTGTTTTTATGAACCCTAGATGTTAGGTTTAATGTGTTTGGTTGTTTTTCTTTGGATCTATGGTATACAGATTATTCCTTAGGTAATAGTCTTCCTTCCCTTGAAGTTTTTTTGCATCTGCACTCTGTTAAGGTAGGTGTTTCCATTATTCTCCATTCCAGCACAATCCATTAATGCTTGTGTGTTTTAAAATAATTTATAAATATGTTTATAATGCCTATGATGTGTTGGTGTTGATTATAGTGATGGTTTGGTGTTGGTAGTTTGGTGAAAAAAATGATTTTTTAATGGATTCCTATGTTTATGCCTATAATCTTGTACACCCAAAGTGTTTGATAAAATGTATATTGTTTTATTAAAATGAAATTAATCCCTTGTTGTGATATTTGGCCTTTGTTGTATTTTTTTATCTTGGTTAATATGATGTAATTGGGTGTGATGTGTGATTTGTATTTCTCTTTATGGATTGATGGTTTTTGGTGGAATGTTTGGAAAGGCTCTCTTGGTTTTCAAATTCTTTTTTCACTTTTTAAATTTGGTGATTGTTGGGTTTGGTTTGAAAGAAATTTTTGCTTCTAAAAAATGGTTTTTGGTTGTTTTCATGGATATTTAGAGTGTGCCATTGGATTTTGGCACATCCATGGGTGCACGAGGTGCACACGTGGATGTGCATTCAAATAAAGATGTCACTTTAAAACAATTCTTTACTTGAACCTCATTTTATCAAATGGTACCTTAATTTCTAAAAGGTGTTTGTGTAGTACATTATGTGGTTTTGAAAGTGGTTTTGAATGTGTTCTTAAAAACTTGTATCTTTTGTCATTTTGGGACATGATTGGTCTCTAAATGGTTTGAAGGCTCATTTGGAAACTTGAAGTCAGTTGTATGCTTTCGGTTTGGCTTTGAAATAGTATTAAAATTGGAAATGATTGGAAAATGATTTGTAAATTTGTTCTAAATGTACATGATGTAAGTCCTGGTTTTAACCTTCTAATGTTTAGGAAAATGGAGGTTATTTGGAAATATAAATGCCTGGTTGGAATCTTAACTTGTTTTAAGAAATGGTTTAAAAGATCATGTGATATGAAGGCCCAGTTAGAACTTGTGAAAGTATTTTTGTGAGATGGGAACCCCTATGGAGGATTTTCCTATGTGGGTTATCATGTGGGTGGTGTCGGTGATTGGGGTAGGCAAGTTTAGTGGTGGTAGGTAAGGTGAGTCACACATGCGAGGACCTCTCATTTCATTGTTTATTATTACTATTAACATGGGTTTCTTGGGAATATTTTAGAGGGTTGAGTGATGGTTGCTTTTTGACCCTGATTAGATGGGTTAGTACCCCCCCCCCCCCTGAATTTATATGGATTGGTGGGATGTGCCAATGGATTGGATAGTTAGAACGGCCAGTTGGTAATAGACTATGGAGTCGCACCATATGTCGGTAGGTGAGTCCGACCTGAGTACGTCTAGGGATCGCTCTAGGGATGTTTAGGAAATTCCCATGGTTTTCTATTTGTATGTGTTTTTTTATTTTCTGTTTTACTTGGTTTCTTGTTCATACTGCTTGTTTATTTTCAGCATAGCTTGGTATTGTTGTGTTTGTATTTTGGTTTGGGTTTTTGGTTATAAAATGGTAATCCGTTTTGAAAACAGTGATGTGGTGTGTGTTGTTTTGAAATAGGGAAAGTTGTGTTTGTTTATTTAAAATGAGAAAAACATATTTTCATATATGTATTTCAAACTAGTGTTAATGGACTATTTTCATGAAATTAAATGTATGGATTTTGTGGTGGTTTCATACTGATTTGTTAAGCTCACACCCTACTTGTATCATTCGGTGTCGGTAGACCTGATCTGTTTTGTAGGTTTAGGTTTCTGGTTCATGTGCTCATCTTTATGGAAGGTTGCCCTCGTGGATAGTTGTTTTGAGGAAATTGGTGACCATGAGGTCACATAGAGATCATGTTTTTGGTATTTTGGTTTTGTTTGGTTTTAGTTTCAACTTTGTTCGGTTGTATTTGTATCTGGATTAGTTTGTGTATTTATTTTTAATCAGTGGTTGGTTATTGTTGTGTACTCAGTTTGTTTAGTTTATTTATTTTATCCTAGTTTATTGGGAAAAACTCATTCCCATATGGATTTTTATGATGTCTGACACTAGTTTCCAGCCCATAGGGATTGGGAATGCCCTTCGGGCCATGTCCTGGATCGGGTCGGGTGTTAGGTCGAATGAAATCATGGCCTAGTTCATGACACATGGAGATGGTTGTTGGATATTTTACATCTATTTCCCTTTTATTATACATGTATTGGTTTATTCTTGGTGCTATGTCTACCTACTTCTTTATGTATCATCATGACATCATTTTTTTATGATCCTGATTACTGCTTTGTGTTTCTTATTTATATAGATGATTTTTCTTCTGCTACCTTTATCTTTTATTCTTCCTATGTATTTATTATTGATACAGATGGTATATTCTCTCCACTATATCAATTTTAGACCCTCGCTGCTAATCACCAGCCTCTAGCATATGGGGAGGTGCGTTGAAGGCTACGTTGTGAACCGGATTGGAACACTGTTTTAGTAGCTCTTGGATCAGGATGTTACATTATTTGTGATAGAATATTAATCACTAATTTGTTGTTGATTTTATCTTTTACAACATTGATTTCATGATAATAAAATCCATGGTGTAAAAGGTATTTTCAACCACTATGTCTAATGGTGACAAATTATACAATAATAAATTTGTAGTGATTTTTTGTGACGAATATAATCATTTTATATTATTTATTACATAATATACTATTTGTGAAGCTCATCAAAAATATCAATGCAAGGTATTGGAATTTTTGTGATATTATTTGTGATGAGATTCACAAATAGTATATTATGTCACAAAAAATGAAAATATTTTGTGAAAAAAATGGCAAAATCATCAAAAAAATATCATGAAAAAAAATCAAATAGATAGTCGTCACAAAAAAAATTATAATTCACATAATATTCATATAATGCACAGTATATTCAGTAATGAAAAATGTATCTTAGAAAAAAATAGGTGTGAAATAATTATATAATAATGAATAAAAATTATAATAATGGAAATAATATAAAAATAATAATTAAAAAAATAGATGAAAATACTCTATGACATCAATGGTTTGTTGCTAATAGATGAAAATGTTTGGTAATGAAAAAATTATCTTTTGTGACAACTATTGTACATCGCAAATAGATGAAAATGTTTGATAATGAAAAAATTATATTTTCCCTCTCATTTGAGTTTATTTTATGAACATATATATATCCTTGTTGTTGGATTTCGTTTCTCTATTGTTATGGGTTGATTTGTCTACTTCTATTGTGTCTCTAATTTCTCCCTCATCGGTTTTCGGGATGCCCTACTGGGTATGTATATTCTCACCCCTGCTTGAACTTTCCCCACATTTTTTATGTCATATGAAGATGATGGATAGGTCAGTGGTGATTTCATAGGAGCATTGGGATACTCTGATACATTAGACTGTGTATGATGGTCGGGGCTTGGATATCTAGAGTTGGTCTCTCTCATTATTTACTTTTTCAGTTATTTTCAAGTTGGGACATATTTCTGGTTGGGCGTGTATTGTTTCCCTTGCTTTTTAGATTATTTTGTCCTACTCTTGTATTCCCTATAGGTTGTCACATGCAAGGTTTTTACTCAATATTTTACTATCTTTTATATTTATTCCTTTTCACTTCTTCATGGATATGGTTGGGTGTGTGCATACAGGTACATTAGGAAAAGGCCTCCCATATTAGTTATGTCTTTTAGTGCCTGTCTCCAACCCTTGGCCTGTGGAGGTGGGATTGGGGTAGTTTCGGCTCGGCCTTCTACCAACTAAGTGGGCCCCGGTGGGTCAGTTCATGAAAAATTATATTGATGAGCTCATAGGGAAAATGATATCATTATTATTCTTAATTGTTATATGAACTTATTTATGCATATTTTTTCCCTTATCCTCATATATTAGATGACTATTGAGAGTGGGATTCGCCTTCTAAGGCCATGGATGTCATGGTTCTTCCTTGGATCCTTTTTACATTACTCATGGTCACCTTGTCTATATTCCTCAGGCCCTAACCAGTACTTTTTATGCACATGTATGATGACACAGGTTCAGTGACATTCCAATTAAAACTAAATCAGGTATGATCATTTGGGTATCCCATGGGGAAACTAAGCTCAACATGGGTCATATTTATTTACATTATTGTTTATTGATTATTATACCTTCACACTTTTTCATTTATATTCACTGGCTCGATTAGTTATAGAAACAATTGGTGGTGGACTACTGGGTTTTACTCACACCTTGTTCGAGATGTCGTTTGGTACCCAGATAGACCTCAGGGTTTCAAGTCTTGTTAAAGAGAATATCCCTATTATGGATGTGAGATTTCTTAGATGGGAGCAAAGGATTGATCCAAGATCTCGGGATGCTTATGGAGAAAAAATTTTGGGTCTTTTGGATCTATTTTCCTTTTCTATACATGTATTGGTGTATGATCTATTACATGTATGTTTGCTACTTTATGTATCATCATGACATCATCTATTTATGATCTCGATTACTACCTTGTGTTGCTTATTTTTTTGGATGATTTTTCTTTTGCCTCCTTTCTCTTTTATGCTTCTGCTATATTTATTAATGACCTAAATGGTATAGTCTCCCCACTATATTAATTTTAGATCCTTATTGTTATTCGGAAGCCTCTAGCGTATGGGGAGGTGCGCTTGAGGCCACGTAGCGAACCGTATCGGGGAAAAATTTTAGTGGATACTAGGTTGGTACGTTACAAGTGGCATCAAAGGTTTATTTTTCATTTTCTTACTATTTGGGGTTGGTAGGCAGGAGACTAGGAATATGTTGGCACTTGGTAAATAACTCGTGTTTGGGTTCGGCCAACCCACGTACTGGGGGAAGATCAAGTTTTCAGGGATGGGGTCATTCATGTTGTTGATATTACAGTTGATTACTATTTCACCTTGAGAAATTGATGTAATTTTCTCACTAATTACTAATTTTTGGGATTTACAGCATTTTACCCTTAGCCTAGTATGGAAAGTGAGTGTTTTTCATGCATCATTATAGGCACCTGAGGATTTATATGTCATTCATATGTCATGCCATATTTATTTCATTACCCACATTGATTTTTTCATATGATATGTTCTTGGGAAGTTATATTTGAATTGTTCTAATGTTTCATACAGGGGAAATGAAAAAAAAATGGTTATTAAAGTTTTTGCATCAAACAAAATTGTATTTTTCTATATAGCTTGATGGTGGCACCTTAACTAACCAAATATGATATGTTTAATCCATATAACTATAGTTAACTAGGATGAAACGTTCGTTGATTTTAGTTACATGGGTGTCAATTGTAATTTATAAATTTTATACTTATTTAAATTGGGAACGATGATCTATCTAATAAAATCATCATATTTGACCTGTTACATTCTAATACCAGATTTAAGGTATGGTTATAGTTACATGAATTCCAATTATAACTTATAAATCATATGTCTTTATAACTTGGTAATGGTAACTCATCTAATAGAACCATTGTATAAATATAAAATTGGTTAAAATTTAACTAATGTAATGTTTCAGTTGCTTATGGATATTAGACTTGACTCAGCCTGAGTAGGTCGGTCGGTGTGTTTTATTCTTATGAGATACACTAGACTTGACCCAAGTAGGCCAGTCTTGACATGATATGATTATATGATAAACCCATTAAGGGTGAATTAATCTTTAATAAATCAACTACTATTAGGTTTCTCTTATATGGGCCTAAGTTGGAATGATGGGACCCTCATAGGTTGTCTTTACTTTTTTATATTCCTTAGTACTTAACTCTGTGGGGCTGTACTTGTGATAAATATGGGATGGTTATTTAAAGTTTCAGTAGCTACTTATACGGGCTATGTATAAATGTATGGTGGGATCTTAAAGAACCTACCCCCTTTGAATGATAAAGACTTTTTATTTGCCTTTGATATTTAATTGATATGAGGCATTAGTTAATTAAAATTTCAATTGCAACCTAAAGAGTGTTTTCCTCTATAGCTTGTAATTGAAATTTTCTTCAACTAAGCCCTATTGTGAGAACTTTTGGATAAATGAAATTTTTTTAGAAGTAAATTATGAGATTAGTCACCTAATTTTGCATGGATCCAACTAAATAAAGTTCTTAGTACAGTTTTCATTTATAACTAGTACTTTAAATTCCTTATATATGAGTTGCTTTAAATATTATAATAAATGAGCATCGACAAAATTCCTTAAGATGAAACCTTTTAGAGGTGTTTATAGCATGTACCCTCGTGTAGGGGTTAGTTTTAAATTTCCTTGGGTTACCTTGAATGAAAACGTGAGCATTTCCCATAATCTTCTTCTTATGTATCTTGAACCTAAATTATAGGCGGTAGATCCTAGAAAAATTTTAAGCATGTATTTAATTTAAAGTCAATGCCTTATGCTAAAAGAGGGGTTAGCTCGTTGTGGTAGTGCCCTTGGATGCAAAATACTTACTAAATTTTTATGAAAATTTTTAGACATGAGGTGATGTTCAGGTGCCATTTATACTTAGTATGACTCTTAGTGATGAAACAACGCCCTCAACTATATGGGTGGTCATTTGGTAAGATAAGACTTGTAAAGGATCTGAGCATCGTGTAATGCTCCAGTCCAGTGGGATAGACAATATTGGGGAATGGCCAGCCACCATAATGGTCATGTGATATTTTTTTATATCTAGTGAATGGATCTAAAGGTTGTCAACCTATTTTCATCCATATGGATAAAATAGATCAGAGTAAATAACTTGTATAGACTATCACATGCTAAGATTTGTAGTTCTATTAGGCCTGTAAATTTAAAGGGCTGGTAGCACTTGTTGTGTTGTTTAGATAATGCAGTAACATGTGTTGTTACACATGGTGTTAATTGAGTTAATAAAGAATCCATCAAATCATAAGTAGTTCAGTGGTAGTTTTTTAAATCCCGGGAAAGTTTGATTAATAAGGTTTTTCAACACCTTAAATCTTGTTATTTCATGATTTCCTAGAAGAAAAAAAGAGGGTTCATGTGTATGTGAAGGCTATAATCACAGTTTATCTCTAGAGTAGAGTAACCTAGGTATTAAGACCTTTTTATGAGTATGGTAGCCTTGGATTAGAAGGATGAGTTGTCCTAGTGGTTCGATATGACATTGTAAAAAGGATCGGTTGTGATAACACTACCGATCCAGATTATTTTGGATTTTATTCTTGATGTTGATGATGTGTGTAAACATGACTCGGGGTGAGCATCACATGTTCATTCAATAGAGAACCTGTTTTAGCATGCTTATAAGCAGCTAGTTATCTCTCATTTTATTTTGGTGCTTGATATAAGCATGTTAGTCACGTCCAAGCACCCTGTTTAGTGGTGGTGGAGTGTGTGCCATGGAATAAGTTCTATTTATAATAAAGTGGAAACCAAGATATTCCTAAGGTGGGGAGCCTCACATTGGTTTTGAGGAGTGCTTCCTTCCAAGTAGAGGGAACACGGCCATAATAGACCATTCAAAATGGTTATATTTTCTTCTAGAAGCTGATGATCTAGTGAGTTCATACATTTTAATCTCAGACACAATGTTATGTTTTAACTTGGGTGGGAGTTGAACCGATTCTAGGCACTAGATTTAGGCTCGGGGTGCATAAATGAACCAAAAGTGTCATTGATCAGTAGCTCATTTGTTCTTGTAGGGAAACATGATAGCAAGGCGGTTGGTTGAGTAACCAACCATTAATTAACATCAAGGATCGAAGATTTTAAATTTAAAACTTGTGGGCACAATGACCCAAAGCTTTGAGTAATTAATGGGAGTTCCTGGAATAAGGGAGATCCTATAAATAATTTGGGTGCTGAGAGACCATTGTCCCATGGTTGGAATTGAATACACCTTGTTAGGAAATGTGGTTTTAGGAGCTAGTTAAATGCAAGTAAAGACTATTTTGATGTGATCATGGATCAAAGAGAGATATAGAATCCCATTGGTGGAATCCTCGATGTAACATCTTAGTGTACTTCTGGTTTTATGGTGATAATGCCCAATATATTGAATTTATCCTGAGTATGATGGGAGAGCGTTAGTCATACACCGAGCTAAGGAAATTAAATTAAGTCAAATGACTTTTTTGATTGATGGATGAACTCCTTTTGTGTAACTCTTGAGGAGAAGTATAAAGAAAGACTTATATTGTAGATGCCCACCATTATCTATTAGAGGGTAACCCTCATATGAGTGTTGGACCAGTCGTTGGATAGTCGTTTCAGTTTTGAGAGCCTTGATAAATGGAACTGAATACTACTGAATGTATGGGTAAATACCAGGTAATATTTTGGTTTTTTTATGCATGAATATGGTCATGTAACTGGATCTCAGGGTAGGTGTGGTTTTCCCTAAGTAACACCTAGATTCATAAGTAGGAATGCCTTCAACAGACTCACATACACTAATTGTTTCTTTGACCTAACCGCTAGGTTAGATATCACCTTAGGCGCGGTCAGTGATTCTAATGTGTGGATATCTCGGATATGTATTGTTGTTTCACTCATACACTTTGGAGTATGAACTATGTTAGATGAGCTCCATGAACTATATTAGTTGATACCAAGATTACCCTAGACTTACGGTTGGGCATGGTTTGACCAAGAGATGTCACCAGAAGTCGGGAGTACTGTGACTCAGAATTGGCCATTGAAAATCTAGAACCTATGGTGGAGGTTCCATAGGTCGGTTGATGAGGGGAATGATGGTGTGATCATGTATCGGTTAGGCGGTCTCATCTAAGCATCGCCTTAGTGTTTCTTTGATTTTTACAAGCATTTATTTGAGTTTTATAAGTTTTAACATTGTCTGATTAAAGTGATGCTTGGGGGTGTGTTGGGAATTTGGGAATGCAATGTGACCATTTCAGTGGAAAATTCACAACCCAAGTAGGTTAGGTGATGTTTTGTTATTCCCTAAGGCTTCTCAGGGACAAGAAGTTATAAGGTGGGGAGGTTGTAATGCCCCGCATTTTTAGAATAATTTGAAAAGTCTAAAGTAATTTGAGCTTTTGTTTGGTGGATGGGCCAAATCTTGGAGCGAGCTTCAAAATGGGATTCCATGTGTTTGAAGGCTCTAAAATGTTGTTTTTTGGATATGGTTTGAGGCCTGAGAAGTATCTCCGGAGTTTAGATGACTTTATGAAGCATCGTGCTTCAAAGACTCAGTTCCGAGATAAATAGGTTGGGGCGCACGGTTAGTGCTAACCGTTCCCACCAAACTGTACGGCCCTTTTGAATAGGAACATGGTTTGTTTTAACCATGAGAAGGGACCATCAAACCGTGTGAAATGGTGCATATGTGTAAGGTTAGTCTCATAGTTAGCGCACAATTTTTTTAACCATGTGTTGCAACCATGCGAAGTGGTGGGGCTTTTGGACAATGGCACTGCACGGGCTGCGCACAATTTGACTAACCATGCACCTAGCCATGCGAGGGGCATGTCACCAGAGACAGTGAGCCCACACGGTTGGCACATGGTTTGTCAAATTGTGTGTCCATGTAACATCCCCAAATGAAAAATGGTTAAATGGCTAAATTATATGACTCATGTCAACAAGGTGCACCTTCCTTTTTGGGAGCCTACCTGATTAGAACTCCATAGTTAAGCGTGATTGGCCTGGAGTAGTGATCAGGATGGGTGACCTTCTGGGAAGTTTCCCAGGGTGTGTGTGAGTAAGGAAAAAGCACACTAGAAAGGACATGTGTTGGCCTGTGGGGACAGTCATTAGTCATATCACCCATTCAGGCACGTGGGTGGGCCCCACGTGTCTGCGGGTAAACTGGTGGTACCTGGTGGGCCAGGACCCGGCCGCCATGTTAAGGCGGGGTGGATGTGCTGTCACCGGGACCCAGTTGTCACATTTGGTATCAGAGCTGGTACCCAACCTTAAGTGTGGTGCACTGCCTGGGTTGAGATGTAGGGCCCACAACGAGGGCGTTGTGCTCTAAAGGGGGGTGATTGTAACATCCCCAAATGACAAAGGGTTAAATGACTAAATTATATGACTCGTGTCAACAGGGTGCACCTTCCTTTTTGGGAGCCTACCTGATTCCTTCTGGGAAGTTTCCCAGAGTGTGAGTGAGTGAGGACAAAGCACACTAGAAAGGACATGTGTTGGCCTATGGGGACAGTCATTAGTCATATCACCCGTTCAGGCACGTGGGTGGAACCTAGGGTGGGCCCCACGTGTCTGCGGGGCAACTGGTGGTACCTGGTGGGCCAGGACTCGACGGCCATGTTAAGGCGGGGTGGTTGTGCTGTCACCGGGACCCAGTTGTCATAGGCCAAACTATATAGCTCATTAAAGGGTATTGAAATTACCATTTTACCCCTGACTCCTTTAACTTTTCCTCCTTCCTTCATTCCCTCATTTCTCTCACACCATCAGCCGCTCGAGCTCCTCCCTTGGACTCCTCTTTGGCTTCAATGTATCTCTTTCATTTGAATTCAGAATTGAACATAGTTTGTCACATTTATTCACCCTTGATAAGTATATGAGTCCTCTTGATTATTTTCTTCATTTATCTTGTCGTATCAAATTTTATTTCCATGCAAGCTCATATACCCTATTTTCAATGTGTTTGACGATTCTTCTCATCATCAAAATCATCATGAATTTTATTAACAAGAACACCGCATACAAAGTGGGTCACTCAATGAGGTATATATTAGTGCAAGACAAGGGCATCCCCTCTAACAAGAATCACCCCCTCAAGAGGAAGTGAATTTAAACTGGAAAACAAAGTGATATCAGTACAATTGGTTGCAGTAGAGGCCAGAAAGTCTGCAACTTGATTCCCCTCCCTATAACTGTGAAGAACCTCCATGTCTCTATTTAGATAAGTCCCACACCATCTGATAGTATAAATGATAGACCACGGCACTTTACCAATGACCTTAAGTGAGTCCTGAAGAACCAAGGAATCCATCTCCACTATTGTAAGAGATATCTTCTTTTGCTGGAAAAGCTGAATACCAGTGAAGAGAGCCATCTCCTCGGCTTGGAGAGCATGGACTTGACCAAAAATTGCACTGAAGTTGAGAATAACAGAGCCACTAGAATCCCAAACTACCCCCCCCCCCCTCACGAAGAGTACCAGAGATACAAGATCCATTAGTGTTGAGTTTCAGTCCTGAGGGGTGAGGGGACCAACACACCTGTAGTCCTTGTCTGGCTTTAAGAGTGGGGGAGTCCTACCCATAATTGAGAATGTTGGTGAAATACCTTAGCAGGATTTTGGTGTGGATAATCAGTGAGTGACACCGGGTGGCCACCCCTTCAAAGCGAGCTGAATTTCAAGCTTTCCATATGCACCAACATTCAGCAAGAAGGACCAATGCTCTCACCTTTCTCTTCGGTCCTTTGGCAGAGGCTCCATGGAACCAAGAATCAAAAAAGGAGTGAGTCTCATATAAACGAAAGCCTGTGAAATCACCGAATGAGCTCCAGATTGAACACACCCATTCACTTTCAAAAAAGAGATGATTAGAAGTCTTTGCCTTGTGAATACTACAACAGGAGCACCTGGAAACCGAGGAGATGCCCATGCATTGAATATTTTCATCCATGGCCAACGCACAGTTCCTAATCCTCCATAGAATAAAGATGATCTTGCCAAGAAATTCCTTCCTCCATAGTAATTCCCCCCACACATCCACCTCCTCCCTGATCGCATCAACCTGCAAAAATCCTTAGATGAGAAAGCATCAGAAGCAGACTCAGTGAAAATGCATATGTCAAGCTCTGGATTGAAGATGATGCTGTTGTAAATGGATCTATAATCGGGAGTCAGGATAACATCAATGAAATGTGGAAAGAAACTAGCCTCTTTGAAAGTAATCCCAGAGATGGGGCACCTAGGGAAGTCGAGAATCCCTCCCATCCAGTTATGGAACCAAAAGGAAATGTCTCCCTTACCAACAATCCATCGAGAGTGGTCCTGGAGCATTTGAAGGTGTGGATAAACTAATGGCCATATGGACGGAGGGCTCCCCCCAGCAATGGTCACCTTCCCCTAGTTTTCCATTTCATGTGATAACCCTAGAGGGTGTTCTCCTCTAGGTAATCCCATCCAAGCTTAGCATGCATGCATTGAAGTGTGACCGAAAAGTTCCGAATGTTGATTCCCCCTGTCCCATACGGCCTGGCCATACGCCCCCATGAAGCCCAGTGATGCTTTTCATCACCATGTTAATCCCAACTAAAAGAGTCCAAAATTCTGTCGATAGAGGAAACCGCCTCCTTTGGAACCCTGACAACAGAGAACGCGTGTATAGGTATGGAGGACAAGATGCTATTCATAAGAGAGATCCTTCCTCCGAATAAAAAAACGGGTTCTTCCAGTTAAAAATATTGTGTGAAATTCTCCCAAGGAGATGATCAAAGTGATGGATGTTTAGTTTCCTTGAGGAGAGGGGGGCACCCAAATATTTCATAGGGAAGGATCCCCACTGCATGTGCAAGCTGCTCATGATAGAAGCAGCTCGTTGGTCTGAGAACTTGTTAGAGATATAAAATCTGCTCTTCGAAAGATTTATCATTTGCCCACTCCACTTGAAATAGATCTCTAGGACATCATTAAATCCTCTTAAGGAGCTCTTACTAGCATTAAGAAAGATAATCATGTCATCCGAAAACATGAGATGAGACACCTTGTTACGAAGAGCCTGACACCTGTAGGGAAAAATAATTCCCTGCATCAAGCTCCTATTAAGGATATGACTAAGAACATCCTAAGAAAGAATGAATAATTGTGGAGATAAAGGGTCACCCTTTCTGAGACCACACACCGCCTTAAAGAAACCAGAGGTTCTGCCAATGAAGGAGATAGACATCCAAGAGGAACAGAAACACCTAAAGAGGAGATTCGTAGCCAAGTTGGAAAAACCCATCCTCACAAGCACCTTTAAGATGAAGCTCCACTCAACCCAGTTGTATTCCTTATCCATATCTAGTTTAATCACCATATTTGAACCTCAGGACTTGAAGTTTATGTCACTGATCAGCTCTTGAGCCAAAGCAATCTCCCCTTAACGAAGTCGTGTTGCTCTTTGGAAACCCACCTAGAGATATAGCCAGAAAGCCTTCGGTAGATGACACTCGAAAGCACCTTATAAGAGAAGTTACAAAGGCTAATTGCCCTGTAGTGGAGAATAGATGAAGGGTTCTTGATTTTTGGAATTAGGACGAGGGAGGTCACACTAGCCACTCAGGGGAGATTGTCTCCCCAGAAAAAGTCTTACACCACTATGGTTAACTCTTTCCCAACAATACTCCATGCATCCCTATAAAATGATCTGGGAAAACTGTCCAGCCCTGGGGCGCTCTCCAGGTTGAGCCCTTTCATCACTGCATGCACCTCGTCTGTAGTGGGCATGGCCTCAAACAAGGAGTTGTCCTTAGAGGACATCAAGGTAGAAACAACCTCCAAAAACTCCTCACAACCCTCAGGATAACCCTCCACTATTCTTGTATTGGTCCCTGCTAACAGCTCACGAAAGTGGGACTCCGAAAACTCTCCAACCACGTTAATATCATCAGAGTAGGAACCATTATCAATAAGGATATTGGGTATGTTGGTTCTCCTCTTCTCCTTAAGGAAAGCATGAAAAAAGACCTTGTTATGGTCGCCTTCATTGAGCCACTTGATTCTTGACTGCTCCCTGACAACCAGCTCCTGCCAGAGAAGGAAATCCTCTAGAACTCCCTTCTTCCCAGCCAGCTCCACAAAGATCTAATCATCCCAGTTATCTTCCAAGCTGGTCTCTAGGCACTCAACATCAGCTTTAGCCTGGTCCAGGTCCATTGAGCGAGGAGGTTGTTGGCATACCCAAGCTTTGAGGTATTCCTTCAGCCTCTGAAGCTTGGAGTGAAGACTCAACCAAGAGATCCCCCGTTATGGCTTGTTCCAAGAGCTCTCAACAGCTTGAAGATAACCCGGAATTTCCACCCAGAGATGTGAAAAAAGAAAATGATCCTCCCTCTCTTGACTGCAAGACAAAGTAACCAAGAGCAGAGAGTGATCAGAAATTCCACAGACTAAATGTGTCACCTTAGAGTTGGAAAAGAGGGATATGGCATGGTCATTAGCCAGACAGCGGTCCAAGCAGTTCCATGAGCGAGAGATTCCTCTTCTATTTTTGCTTTATGTAAAAGGGTCCCCCGAGAAACCCATGTCCATAAGACCATTGACAGCCATAAAGTGAGCAAAGCTTTCACCTTCACGTTTAGGAAAGGGCCCTCTACCTCTTCTCTCTTGCACAGAAACCACAGTGTTTAAGTCCCCAACCACGACCCAATGAGTGATTTCGGGGGAAAAAGCACCCAGGTCCCCCCAAAGTTCCTCTCTTTTCTATGAGTCACATCTTCCGTAGAAAAATGTAATGAAAAACACATTAGAGTTAGAAGAAACTCTTGTAGTAATATATTGGTCTGATCCATCGACAAGGACCACTGAGATGGAACTGTTCCATAAAATCCAAATATGTGAATTACAAGGCCCTGCATGCATGGAATCCCGCATACTTAAACGATGAGAAAACTCTGGAAGCTTGGTGGCATTCTTCTTGGGTTCAAGCACCGCAATGAGAGAGATTTTGTGTTTTCGGATCTCCAAGGATAAGAAATCCGAATTCACCCGGGCCCCAAGCCCCCGGGCATTCCACGATAGAAGGCTTAACATAGGTACTGGCAGCGCCTGGTTTTAGACCCAAACAATACGCCGTTGTTCTTTCTAGAAGAGGAGGGAGGAAAAACCTGGAGGATTTTCATTTGACCCCTCATGCACACTCCTTCAGTCCGAGAGAAAGACCCCCCCCCCCTGAGAGGAGTAACTCTGAGATTGGGTGTGGCGCGGTGACTTCGGATTCTTGAAGGCGGACATCCGTAAAGGAGGATCGAACACTGAGGGGACTGCTGGGGGACAGGGAGGGATCGCGTCCAAGGCAGGCAGGGCAACCAAGTCCTCCCATGGGGAAGGGGGGAACTGGGGAGGCAATCAATGAGAAGAGAAGAACTGGGCAGCACTGAACCGCCAAGAGGAAGAAAGGAGCTGAACTGACGCGCTACCATGTCGTCCACACTGGCAAGTGAGATGAAAACCTACAACCTCCCCAGAGGGTGAGGAGGAAAGAAAAGCACCAGGTCTCTACAAGAGTTGATAGTAGGGCCAAGGGACGACGAGGAAGGGGAAACCCAGAGAGCCTGAGACACCTCCTTCCCCTTCTGGACCTCCCCACCTGGCTCTGGGAGAGGCTGCTCCATAAGCGCTTGAGAAACAGAAGGCTGAGGTTGGGGATCCACCGTCTTTGAAGAAGATGTCCCAGGACGATCCAAATGACGTTTCCTTCTGCAAACTGGAAGCGAATGCCCTTGAAGGCAACAGTGAGAGCAAAACCTCGGGGGGCCAGAAACATGAGCGGGTGACTCCAAGATAAGGCGTCCTGAACTTTAAGGGTAATGTTGTTCGGAAGGGGGAGGTGAGGTCCAACTCCACATAGATGCGCGCAACCGAGACTTCATCCATGCCGAGAGTCCGATCATCCGAGCATAAGAAAACCCCCAACGAATCACCAATAGCCCTCAGAAGAGTCACATTTTGAAAGGCAAGAGGAAGCCCAGGAAGAGAAATCCACACAGCAGCCAATGACGACTCGCGACCACGATGAACCTCCATCGCCCAACGAGTTAGAGAGAACTGCCATCTTCCAAAAAACTGAGGGGCTTTGCACCAAGCTCGGACAAAGTCCCCACGCGAGGTCTGGATCACATGTTACTCCTTCAATGTCTAATACCTTAAATTAATTGTTTAAACCATGACTTAGGCGTGTCATGTGACTTATATACCCAATTGGAGGTTGAAAACCTCAACCCGAACGACCCCATGGGTGTGTTCAGTCATATGCCTAGATGAATTACTATTCTTAAGATCAAAGCACCACTAAGGTGTATTTGGCTTGATTGATAATTGAAATGACCCAATTGAGTTGATTAATCCTTAAAGAGGGGATGTATGGCATGCATAATACTTTTCCCTTTTAGGTATATATAACTTGAGAGTGAGATGACCTAATTTAATTAAATGAATTGTTATGTGGTATGGATAACTCCTTGGACCACTTGTTTGATTTTAAATGAGAATAGCTTATGGTTTGAGTGTCTGGTGTTGTTTTAAATTGAAATAAAAATGGTTAACTTGGCATTGATGAACGGAATGACCGATGGGTTTTAAATGAATGGAAACATAAATGGGCATGTGTACACACATGGCCTTCTTGGTTACTTATCAATGAAATGTTTAATGGTGTGTTATGAAATTGTAAGTTGGCAAGAATGATACTCATGGCCTATGTTTATTTATTTAGGGCAATGTGCCTACTCTTTCATGTTAGGCGTTCAGCGATACTGAATTCCCAAGGAGGAATGTCATAGACAGGTTCTTAGGCCAATTGAATGATGTTATGCCTTGTGAGATACCTGGATTTCCATGTAGGAATACCATGGTTGGACTCGTAGGTTAAATGAATAATAATGTGTCTTAGCGATACAAGGGTTCCTAGGTAGGAATACCTTGGACGGGCTCATACGGCAGGTGAATTATGTTATGTCTTGGGCGATACAAGGGTTCCCAAGTTGGAATACTTTGAACGGGCTCATGTGGCAGGTGAATTATGTTATGCCTTGGGTGATGTCTGGATTTCCAATTAGGAATGTCATGGACGGGCTCAGAGGGCAAATGAATCATGATATGCCCTAAGCGACACCTGGATTCCCAAATAGGAATGTCATGGACGGACTCATAGGGAAAATGATATCATTATTATGCTTGATTGTTATATGAACTTAGTTATGCATATGTTTTCCCTTAGCCTCATATATTGGATGACCATTGGGAGTGGGCTTAACCCTTTATGGTTATGGATGCCACGGTTCTTCTATGGATCCTTCTTATATTACACATGGGCGCCTTGACTATATGCCTCGGGTCCTAGCCAATGTTGATGACACAGGTTCAAAGACATTTTAGTTGAAACTGAAGCAAGTATGGTTATCCGGGTATCCCATGGGGAAACTGAGCTCGACATGGGTCGTATTTATTTACATTACAACTTAATGATTATTATACATGCACAATATTGCATTTTATATTCATTGGTTGGATTGGTTATAAATATTGTTGGTGGTGGCCTATTGAGTTTGACTCACACCGTGTTCGGGGTGCCGTTTAGTACCCTGATAGACCTCGTGGTTGCAGGTCAGGTTAAAGGGAAGCTCGCTATTACGAATGCGTGGTTTTTTGGATGAGAGCAAAGGACTGGGCTAAGAGCTCAAGATGCTCGTGGAGATAGTTGTTGAGTCTTGTGCATCTATTGCCCTTTTGTTATACATATGTACCGGTGTATGCTTGATGCCATGTATGCCTGCTGCTTTATGTATCATCATGACATCATCTGTTTATGATCCTGATTATTGTCTTGTGTTGCTTATTTATCTAGATGATTTTTATTCCGCTGTCTTTCTATTTTATGATTCTGTTGTATTTATTATTGATCTAAAGGGTATAGTCTCTTCATTATATCAATTTTAGATCTTTGGTGCTAGTCGGCATCCTCTGACATACGGGGATGTGCACTTGATGCCAGATAGTGGGTCGGCTCGGGGCATCGTTTTAGTGGATCCCGAATCGGGATGTTGCATTATTTATGATAGAATATTAGTCCCTGATATGTTTCTAATATTATTTTTTACAACATTGTTTTCATGATAATAAAATTGGTGGTGTAAAAAGTATTTTCAAGCACTGTGTAGTGGTGGCAAATAATAGAATAATATATTTGTGGTGTTTTTTTTTGTAATGGATATAATCACTTTACATTATTAATGACACAATATACTATTTATGTTGCAAATAGTCGAAAATCTTGTTGTTATATATACCTACATACATACATGTGTGTACAAAACAATTATATAATAATACACATAATATTCAGATGTATTCATATATAATTCGCATAACATTCGTATAATGCACATAATATTTATATTTGTATGCACAAAACGTTTGGCAATTTATATTCAACATTTACATTTGTAACGGACACGACATTTAGTATTTATATTTAGCATTTATATATTTATTGCAGATGACATATTTATATTGCATAAAACATAATTATCACACTTAGCATTTAGATTTGAAATGCACATAACATATTTGTATTTATGTGACTTAAAACATGTTTGTTATGCATATAATGTTTGACATATTTAGCCTATATATTTGTAATGCACACAGCATATATCATTTAATATTTATCATTTGTTTTAAGTCACGGTCATTTTGTTTTGTTTTGTTTATGATTAAACTATCATTAATTAATTTGACTTTTTTTATTTATCATTTAATTTTGATATCATTACATATAATTACAAAACTAATATTATAATTTTAAAATACAATTCCACAACATAATCATTCATCCAAATAGATCGATACAATTTTTTTTAAAAAGTGCATATATATTAAGTAATTAAATACAATTATAATTTAAGGCTTAATTAAATTGTTCACTTTCCGATAAAGTGGACTCTATTTTGAGCTGTTATAATTTTAAACAAAAAGTCAGAAAATCGCTCCCAATCATCTGCGGGTGCGGGGAGTAATTCGCGGGTTACTCCCTCGTTTAGCGGACAATAAGGGCGCGTTTGGGATGTTTCCAAATTTAATTAAAATAGCTTTTTTGGGATTCAATTCGAACAGTAAATTTGTTAAATAGATTGTAACTGTGTATCGTATCCAAACAGTTCAAAGCTGGACGAATAAAAGTGAAGGTGGTTTAATTTTGTCAAATTAGGCAACTATTTATCAACCCTATTTGAGCTGACCAATATCTTGTATTGACTTGTATTAGAATTTAACTATGTTGAAAAGAAGTGAACCTGGGTTCATTTTGGCCTTTGATGAATAAACTACTAAAAACAGCCCAACGCTTCAAATAATGGCTAAATATAGAGAAGATTCTGACCCTTTAAATGAAGGGTGCAAAATAGAGACTATTAACACCACAACATAATCATTCATTATCGTCTAAGAATACATGAAATAAATATTAAAGGAAATACTCACACTTAATTCATTTAGGCGAACTCAACCTCTAAAACCAATTACTGTATTTATAGTCTCCAAATTTTCACTGCTGCATATTTTGGTTTATTCAACGTTGGATTTTATTAGTGTTAACGAAAATCGATGACAAAGGATAACTTTATCCGCCCTAAAAAAACAATGATAAAATAATACATTTATCAACGTTTTTTTAGTGCTTATAAAGACCGAATATATCAACGCTAGTTAAAGCAGTGATAAAACTAAATCGATCATGCGCGAGTCTCATATCAAACTTGCGGACATTCGACCACCTCTTTTTATATCATTCCACACAATAACCACACCATAAGCCTGTTGTGCAACGTCTCGAGTTTTTTTGAAAGAGTCGAATTTCCTCAACCTTTTTGAATTTTTCTTTTGGTGGTCGGCCCAACTCCTTTTTGGCCTTTCACAACCTAATTCCAAGTGTTTGAATGCTCTAAGGCGTTGTTTTTAAACGGGGTTTAAGTCTCGTCAAGTGCCTTGAGAGTTAGAATGACTTTCAGAAACGTCAAGCTCTGAAAACCCAGTTTAGGGAAAAGTATGTCTAACTATGCAGCCTAAACCGTGCGACCTCTTTCAATCAAGCATGCATATGTTTGTAGGTCTTCATAGAGGGTGCGCACAGTTGGCGCACAATCTGCCCAAAACACATGACCTATTTCAAACGGGTGATTCTTTGGACATTGAGCACCGCACATTTGGCGCACGGTTTGTCAACCGTGCGAGAACTGTGCAACATTTTAAAGAGACTAAAATGACATTTTTGCCCCTTCTTTCTTTAAGAGAATTTCCCCTCTTTCTCTCCTCACTTGCACACACAACTCTATTTTTCTTCCTCTTCTAAATTCCTTTGAAACTTCTCTGTTCAAGCTCTAATCCAAGCTCTGTCTATCTCATTGGAAGTATAACGATAAAACCTTCAATCCTCCTGCTTCTTTTTCTAGTTTATCTCGCCATACAGATTCCTAAATCTGTGCAACCACTTTGACCTATTTTTCAGGGTGTTTGTTTAAAACTCTGTTTTCTCTCATTTCAGCTCGAGTTAGAGGTTGATATTCAACTGGCGAGCGCCTACAAGTATAAGGTAGGTGGTGCCCAACTTTCTCCTTAATTTTACAGGTGTTTGAGGGTATGTGATTTATTTTGCACGTTGGATTGACCGAGTGAGACCCTTAATTAATTAATGTTTGTCTTTAAATTGATTCAATGATGTTATGAGACGTTGTTGTGTATGTCCTACTCTATATCCAATTTATGCTAACTTGGGCAAGGGGCTTTTGACCAACTGGGCAAGTTAGGCTGGTTGTCTTTTTTAATTAATTAAATTGTTTATGAATACTATGTTTTCATGGGGGACGTGACGGGCATGGCCCAAGGCTTTTAGGTGATGATGATCACTAAGACTGAGGCGACATGATTCGTCAAGTTGGGCTTGGCCTGAGATACATGGGGTGACGATGGTCACCAGGTTGAGGCGACATGGTTCATCGAGATTGAGGTGACATAGTTCGTCGGGATTGAGTCGGCATGGTCGTCAGGATGAGGGAATGACCCACAGGACTTGAGATGGTGTTGACCATCTGGACTTGGCGACGTGGTCGCTGGAGAACGACCTGCCAAATGACGTGGCTTTGAAATTGTTTGGTGATTGCCACTCACCGTTGTTAGCCGACGCGCCGTTGGAGTTGTGTGCACACAAATACGATCAGTTGAGGTGGTGTTGACCACTCATTGTGGGTGGAGGCCTCTATAGATATTGTGGCTTAGGGGATGGTGTTAACCATTAGTCATGGAGGATGTGTTCACCGTAAAAAGCCACAGTTGATGGTGATGGACCATCGTGTGATGGTATTGTGACCATCGGTTGGGTGTTGAGGCTCGCCATTATATTTGAGGTCAATGGACCAGGTTTATTGGAAGAAAAATATCGATGTGCCTCCGGACTTTGGGTTGTGGAGCCAACGATGATTCATTATACGTTGGAGGATGAACATCGTCATGCCTCAGGACATCGGGCTATGAGCCGACAATGACTTTCTAAGTGAAGGTCTGAGGGATTTGGGACTTAATGATGGGTGTACTGCTTGGATGCAAGATACTTGACAACTAGCACATGAGGTGTTGGATGGAACAAGGCGTCGGTGATGCATTTGTGGGAGGTGCCTGAGGGCTCTACAGGTATAGTATTCTTTAGGGTATGCTAGGGCACTGAGCCATGAGTCCTCGCCACTGCAAATATATATATATTGAGACCTGTATGGTATGCCAAATATATATTTGGGGGTACATATTCAGTGATATACCAGCGTTAGCCAAAGCAGGTAAACGCTCACTTGTGGTTGTTGAGCATAGGTGGAGCAGGTTTAATACTAAACATGTGTGCATTTCCTTTTTAATTATATTTTGCATACATTGTAGAATTATGGATGTAAGACAAACACATGTTGGTGGAGGCCCACTGAGTTCATACTCACACCCTACACGATCCTCTCGGGACACGTGTAGACTTTATGGTTTTGAGATTAGGTTAGGGATCAAGCTCAAGAGCTGGACCCTAGTGATTAGAGTTATACCACTTTTGCATGGGATGGATGACAATGGACCAGGCAGTTCCTCTACATCGAGCTGGACCTTCTTTTGGGATTTATATATATGTACTTATATGGTCAACCATGGGCGACCTTGATTATCTTCTTTGTATGACCTGACTTGTTACAACCTGTCTATTTATCTGCATATGGTATTATTCCCTTGGGCCTGTGATTATTGATGTTGTTTATTATGCTTCCGCTGTGTTTTATTTTGTTGCTTCTGCTGTTATGGTCCTTCTGCTGTGTTATATACATATGAACTATTATTATTATCACCACCAGAGGGTATAGCCTCTCCACTATCACATAATCAGATCATCGCTGCTAGTTGGCAGCCTTTGGCGTATGAGGAGGTGCATCTATGGCCCAGTGGAACACCAACTCATAGCACAGATTAAGTTTCAAACTAATTCATGGCATCAAAGGAGTTTCTTTTCATTTTTAGTTATTATTTGGGCTATAGTTGACTGAAGACTAGGATGTAGTCAGAACTGGGTAAAGAGATTGTGTTTGGGTGTCTGCAGCCCCATGCACGGAGGACAAACCAAGTTTCTAGGGGTGGGAAATTGGTGTTATGATTTGCACTTTTACAGTTGATTGATTTTCACCTCGAGTGGCGCACTTGGGTGTGATGTTATTAGATTATGAGGTTTTGACCCTTAGACCGGTATGAAAAGGGAGAATTATTTATGCATCATGATAGGCACTTAGGCTCATATGATGTGTGATATGCTTGTGATCGTCATTAAAAACTCAAAATGCGCTAAGAGGGGTTGAGTTGTTTAAAGTTTCAACAAAGAAGCTAAATAATGTTTTCATGTTTAGCCTTTTGGTGGAATTCTACTCACCCATCCCATGTATGTGCTTCCCAATGAGATTTGATGTGAGGCTATGTGTATATGGTATGTATAGGCCCGACTATGTTATGGGTAGACATGGACAATGAAAGGGGGTGAGTTGTTTAATGTGTCAACAAAAATCTAAGCAGCGTTTTCCTATATAGACTTTTGGTAGCATTCTACTCACCTATCCCAGATTGATGATATTCGATGCGTATGATGCGTGATGTCCGACTCTAATATGGGTAGGCAAGGGTCAATAAGGCTGGATGATACTTGATACTTGGCATGGATATGGGTAGGCAAGGGGCTATGAGGCCGGATGTCATGTGACATGGGTGCGATAGGGGAGTGTAAGGGTGGTGAGATGCGCTGTATGTTACAACTTTCCCTGTATGCACTATATATATATATATTGTTATGGATGTTTGACCATTTTATTTGGTCTTCAACACGATGCCACCTAGACAGCTTTCGATGAAGCATCAGGAGGGCTAAGATGCGGTTTCGTATGAGCGTGCACGGGATGAGGCCCCTTAGAGTCGGGCTGATCATGAGTAACATGTACAGGCTCCGGTACAAGTGGGGAAAGTGTAAGAGATGGAATATTTTGGTCCATTGTTAAATGAGAAACTTAGGATGAGCTTGGTATGAGTCATACTTGGTATTGACTAGGGAGTTCAGGGAGCTTAGACGTCCATGGCGTATCTGATGTGGGAATTCCAGTCCTAGCACCCACCTTTGTTTCAAGGTGAGGATGGACCACAGGCAGTAGATAACTGGATCAAATCAGTGCAGATGATATTCAATCATCTCTAAACACCCTGAGGTCAGAGGGTGAAGCTGAATACCTATATGATCAGAGGACCGACAAAGCATTGGTGGGATGTATAGGTGCATGATAATAGACACGAGAGACTGTGTTGAAAGGATTTTGAGGCCAATTTCTTTGATCACTTCTTCCGAGAGACCTTGAAGGTGGATAGAGATCGTGAGTTTATAACCTCTGGCAGGTAGACACATCCGTTATGGATTATGTGGCTAATTTCATAGACCTATCACGATTTGATCGTACTATGGTAGGCGACGACATCTCCATGGTGAGGTGTTTTGAGGATAGCTCATAGAACGCCATCAGGGTGCTGGTGAACATCTTCAGACTGACCTCATTCTCAGAGGTGGTAAATCAGGTACTGATAGATGAGGGAAACTTGATTGACTGGTCTTACTCTAGCTGGGTGATGGTGTCAGGTGAGTTTAGCGAAGATGCTTCATGCAACTGAAAGTGAGGCCATGAGGAGTTTCAGTAGGGTAGTTGGGGCATGTTTAAACTCTATGTGAGCAGGCTCCAACGAAGTGCCGAACATGTGGTCAGATGAGGCATCTGTAGAGGTTCTACAAGAAGTCTTCTTGGAAAACTGGGAGTTAGGGACCATATCAGACTCAGGGATCTAAGGAAAAACTGGGAGTGATACTAGGATTTGATATCTAGGATTAAACTACACACATAGGTCATGGAAGATACAAAGAGACCCAACCAAGGGTTCAGTGGCCAGTAGCTAGTGCAACTATGTAGGGAGGTTAGGCCTTAGGTAGTCATGCTTCAGGCCAGGTGCATGCTGTTAAGCTACCAGGGTTAGAGCAAGTCGAGGAGCCGAATACGGTTAAAGGTATGCCTTAATCATGGTGTGAACTTCTATATATGGGCATGGGGTTTTGTTTAGCATGACTAGTTTTGGTTCATGAGGTGCACCTGTATTGTATTTGGACTAACTGAGAATTGGTTAATATGTGGGAATCAATGCGATGTGTGATATGTATGAGGTGCGTAAGCATGAAGACTATGATGGGCATGCATATATATATATATATGATGTAGGATTATTTTGAGCATATGTTGAGATGAAGGACTTATGGGAATCGATGAGATGTGGGACTCATGGGTGTTGTGTATGGCACAAGTAATTATGGGCATCTAATGAGATGTAGGATTTGAAGGGTGTCGCGTATGACACAAGTATGAATTGAGAACTTGATGAAGTGCAAGAATAATGATATGTCGTTGGAGGACTTATATGTTTGGGGATGGTTGATGATACCAGTGGAATGTTTAATTTTTGGGTCAGGAAGTGACCAAAGAGGTAATTCCTAAGGTGGGGAGCGCCACTAGGGGAATTAATACTAGTATAAAAATGATTTTTAACGTCATCAATTTAACATCGGTTTCTTATAAACTGACTTAAAAAATGTTTGCAGAGAATTTTAGGCGTCGGTTTTTTTAAAAACCGACGACAAAAACAAAAAAAAATTGTTTTGGCATCGATTTTTAAGAAAAACCGACCCCAAAAATTCTCCGCAAACATTTTTGGCGTCGATTTTTAAATAAACCGATGCTAAAATGTTAAAAAAAATATTTTTCGTGTCGGTTTTTTTACAAACCGACGCCAAAATTTTAAAAATGAAAAACTTTTCGCGTTGGTTTTTAAAAAAATCGACGCAAAAAACTAAAAAAAAATTGGCGTCGGTTTTTATGAAAACCAATGCCAAAAAATTAAAAAAAATTAGAATGTTATAGAAAATTATCTAAGATTCGATTTGACTAGTCGTGGAGCAAAAACGGAGTTACAGATTAAAAGCTATGGATGTTGGAAGTTGATCTTCTCTAAGAGATGTATTAAAAAGGTCCAACTTTCAAAGGCCATATCTTTTAATCCGTAACTCCGTTTTAGCTCCACGACCAGTCAAATTAAAGCTTAAAGAATTCTCTAAAACACTGTATTTTTTTAAACGTTTTTTCATCAGTTTTCATAAAAATCTATGCCAATTTTTTTAGTTTTTCACGTCGGTTTTTTTAAAAACCGACGCTATTTTTTTTTATTTTTTTTATTTTTGGCGTTGGTTTTTAAAAAAACCGACGCGAAAAGTTTTTTCTTTTTAAATTTTTAGCATTGGTTTGTAAAAAAACCAACGCAAAAAATATATATATTTTCAACATTTTAGTGTCGGTTTATTTAAAAACCAACGCCAAAAAGGACATCGATTGACATTTTTAGTGTCAGTTTTCTAAAAAACTGACACCAAAAGACCAATGTAAATCCTCTTTTGCGTCGTTTTCAAAAAAACCGACGCCAAAGTGTAACGTGGGATCAGAATTTCAATTTTTTTACAACACGCGTTTAACTTTTTAAAATCCCGCCTACATTTTCATACAACACAATTGAAAATATTTTCCTTTACTATATATATCTCTTTTCTCATTAGTTCATCATTTTCAAGATCTTCAATTCAATTGAGTTTTCAATGCGGCTTCAATCATTAATTTGAACACGGTACATATTCTATTCATTTATTTTCTTTATTATTAATTTCCTTCATTTCTAAACAACTCTATTAGCTTTCTTATTATAATGATTAATTCTTATTTCTAAATATAAGTTATATGATTATAAACAACATATACTTTTGATGGATGCTCCTAAAACCATTGAAATATGTTTGAAGTATTATGTTTATTTTATTTCATTTGGTGTATGATTTCAATTTATGTTTATCATGTTTTTTTTAAATGAGTTGTGTCAATCAAAACGTTGAAAGGTTCAACTTCCGACGACCATCACTTTTGATCCGTAACTCCGTTTTAGCTCCACAACCAGTCAAATCAAAGCTTAGGAAATTATCTAAAATATAGAATAAGAAAAAATTACTTTTTGACGTCGGATTTTTTAAAAACTGATGCCAAAAATATTTTTTTCATTTATGGGGTCGGTTTTTTTGAAGAACTGACGCCAAAACTTTTTTTTTTACTTTTTGGCATCGATTTTTAAGGAAACCGACGCCAAAAATGATACAAATGAGTTTTTTTTGTATCAGTTTTTTAAAAAACTGATGCTAAAAAACAAATGTAATACATTTTTGGTGTCGGTTTACAAAAACCAACTTAAAAAGTTATATTTTTTACGTCGATGACTTCAACGTCAGTTAAAAACCAACGTCAAAAATAAAAAAAAAACCGACATTAAAGACCATTTTTCTACTAGTGTAGTCTGTGACTTAATAATCGAGGAATACTAGATTGATATTTATGAGATGAGTATGTTAGGTACCATATTTGGTTAAAGCCTAATATATTAGATATGAACTATTATAGGGTTGTGATACTGTAATGTCTTGGTTTTTTTCAGTGGGTCGAATTTTCTCAACCTGTTTGATTTTTTCTGTTGGTGGTTAGGACAACTTCCTTTTTTGGATAAGCTAAGTCTGAGAGTTTGAAAACTCCAAGACATTTATTTTAGATGTGTTTTAAGACTCATCAATTAAATCAAGAGTTAGAATGGGTTTTGGAAGCATCAGGCTCTGAAAACCTAGTTTCAAGAAAAGGAGGACAAGGGCGCACAATTGGCGCATGGTCTATCTAACGGTGCAATGTAAACCACGCGACCTATTTTATAATGGGAACAATTTTTTTTAACTATGATGCTTTCAGTCAAGTGTGTGGGCGTCTAAAAGTCTTCACATAGGGTGTTCATGGTTGGTGCATGGTCTGACCAAACCGTGCGGCCAAACCGTGCGACCTATTTCAAAGGGGTGACCCTTTGGACAGTGGGCACCGTACGATTGGTGTACGGTTTTATAAACCATGCAGTAACCATGAATTTTTTTAAAAAGGCCAAAATGACAATTTCCCCTTCTTCCTTTAAGAGTATTTCTCCTCTTTCTCTCCTCCTCACTCGTATGCACAGCAAGGGAGATCTCCATTTTTCTTCCTCCTCTAGGTTCCTTTGGAACTTATTCGTCCAAGCTCTGATCCATGCTCCATCTATCTTGTTGTAAGTGTGGTGATAAGGTCTTGAATCCTATTTATTCTCTTTTTAGTTTATCTCGCCATACGAAATCTTAAATCCATGCAACCCATTTTCCCTATTTTCACGTCATTTGTCTAAAACTCCATTTTCTCTCATTTCAGCTCGAGTTATAGGTCAATATTAGATGATAAAGATCCTATGATTATAAGGCAGGTGTTTCCTAGATTTCTTCTTAATTTTGTAGGTGTTTGGGAGGTGTTTTTTTTCATGTTGGTTTGACTGAGTGAGGCCCTAAATTAATTAATGATTGCCTTTAAATTGATTTAATGATGTAATGACATGTCTTTGGGCATGCCTTAGTCTATCCAATTTATGCTAATCCAGGTAAGGGCCTTTTGACCAAATAGGTAGGTTAGGTTGGTTTCATTTTTTAATAAATTAAATTATTTATGAATGCTATGGTTCCATGGGAATGTAATGGGCATAGCCTGAGGCTTTGAGGTGATGATGATCATGAGGACCGAGGCGACATGATTCACTAGGTTGTGATTGAACCAAGATACATGGGGTGACGATGATCACTAGGTTGAGGCGACATGGTTTGCCAAGATTGAGGTGACAAGGTCGTTAGGATGAGGGCATGACCCACAAGACTTGAGATGATGTTGACCATCTAAACTTAGTGATGTGGTCACATGGGCACGAGGTGTAGGATGATGTGTCTTAGGAGTTGTTTGGTGATTTACACTCACCATTGTTGGATGACATGTCATTGGAGTCATGTGCACACAAATATAACTCAGTTGAGGTGGTGTTGACCACTCATTGTGGGTAGGGGAATTCATAGATATTTCAGCTTAGGGGATGATGTTGACCATTAGTTATGGAGGAGGTACTCACCATAGAAATCCATAGTTGATGGTGGTGGACCATCGGGTGATGGCATTGATACCATCAGTTTGGGGTTGAGGCTCACCATTATATTTGAGGTTGATGGTCGAGAATTATTGGAGGATGGATATCATCATGCCTTGGGTACATCGGTCTATTGAGATGATGGTGATTCATTATATATTGGAGGATTGACATTATCGTGCCTCAGGACTTTGAGCTATTAGCCAACAGTGACATTCTGAGCGAAGGTCTGAGGGACCTACAACTTAATGATGGGTGTTCCACTTAGGTCCCAAACACTTTATGGGTGGCATGTGAGGTGTCGAATGGCACGAGGTGCCAGTGATGCATTTATGGGAGGTGCCTGAGGGATCTTCACATATGTCATTCTTCAAGGGATTCCAGGGCACTAAAACATGGGTCCTCACCACTAAAAATATATATATATTTTCAGACATGTATAGTATTCCAAATATATATTTGAGGGCATGTATTCATAGATATGATAGCATTGGACGAAGCAGGTAAACACTCACTTGTGGTTGGTGAGCACCGAAAGAGCAGGTTTAATATTAAACATGTGTGTGTTGGATTTTTAATTATATTATGCTTACACTATAGAATTATGGATGTAAGATAGACACATGTGGGTGGTGTCCTACTGAATTTATACTCACACCCTACACAAGCCCATCAGGAAGCATGTAGACTTTATGGTTTTTAGATTAGGTAAGGGATCAGGCTCAGGAGACGGACCTTAGTGATCAGAGTTGTACTGCTTTTTCATGGGATGGATGAAAGTAGACCAGGTGGTTCCTCTGTATCAACTTGGACCTTCTTTTGGGATTTTTATATATGTACTTATATGGTCTTCCATGAGTGACCTTGATTATGTGCTTTATATGACCTGACTTTTTATGACATATCTATTTATCTACATATGGTATTATGACCTTGGGAATATGATTACTACTAGTGTTTATTATGCTTCTGCTGTGTTTTATTATATTACTTCTTCTATTATGCCCATTCTTCCACTATGTTATATACATATGGACCAATATTATTTTCACCACCAGAGGGTATAGTCTCCCCACTATCACCTAATCATACCCTCGCTGCTAGTCGATAGCCTTTGGCATATGGGGGGCGCACCTAAGGCCTAGTGGCACACTAGATCAAAGCACAAATTAAGTGGAAAACCAGGTCAGGACGCTACATGCTGCGGGGATGGGCTCCTACATACACTCCTCACACACCTATATTGGATTGTTCTTACATGCACGAGACCGAATGGGCCTTTCCCTACCCTAAGATCTTCGTGGGCTTTGAACCATCCTATGCTCAGAAGGCCTTCCCTGTTGGGCTGCCTAAATGCACGACCCTTCAGGTTAAGGGCTAGCTGACTTAATAATTTTTTTATAATTAAATTCTTATTTCATATATAAAAATATATATTAATATATATGAATATATTAAATATTAATATATATATATATATATATGTTAAATTTGTTTTTAAAATTTTTATTTGTTTAATATTTTGTAAAATTTATTCATTTTTAATATTTATTTATATTTATTCATTTTTTATGATTAAATTCTTATTTCGTATATAAAAATAAATATTGATATATATTAATAAATATTGACTTATATTAATAAATAATATACTAATTATTTAATTATATATATATATATATATAATTTATTAAATTGAATATATATATATATATATATTAATAAATAGTATATTAATTATTTAATTAAAAATTAATAAATTTTAAAGAATATTATATATATAATTAAATAAGTAATACACTATTTATATTAAATTTATTAATTTTTATTAATAAGTATTTCATTAAAAAAATTAATTTTTTAACATTTATTGTTTTTAATATAATTTTAATTTACATAATTAATATATAGATCGAGATGAAGGGTCTGTGAGAGCTTCTCTCACTATACCTTGATGGTGATTAGGGATTCATGCTCATGGTGTCTTCGTCTCATTACACTATTGATGAATCTTTCCTTGGCCAAGGAAGATTTAACTCCCACATGGTGACTGATGATGGATTGGAAAGTCGAAAAGTAGTTTATGGTGAGATTGCTGCAACTGTTTCAACTATGAAAAATGACCTTATTCATTCTTTATCTCTCTTCAAAGGGTTCTTTATTGGTGGTCTTCATCATAAGGGAAATGTGTCTCATGTAAAGGTTGTCCTAGATGCGGTCTCATAATTCCTTGAAATTGGTAAGCATTTTATTATTGTGTGTCTTTTTTTTCCAAGGGGCTCAAAGTCATGTAAAATCAATGGCCTGGTTGAGATACTTTCAGATATTTGAGGTTTTACAAATTGGAAGTGCATCTTGTTTGATCAGGGGGTTTTTCACCTACTCTTCCCTTCTGAGGACCTAAAAATGAGGGCTTGGGGTTTTGGGTCAATTTCTATCAAGCTAAGTACTATTCACATCTGGGATTGGGATTAAAATTTTAATCCTTTAGAGGTGAGTAATACTTATTTTTAGTTGTGGTTCAAGGTTTACAGATTAAACCGGGTACTTTGGCACCCTAGGATCTTATATGATATTGTAATGGCCATTAGGATTTTGATAAAATTGGACAGGGAAACTGAGTTGGCTAGATTCGGCCACTATGCTCATTTTTAGTGGAAATTGACTTGTGCTCCACTTTAGTCGATAGAGTTCTTTTAACTAATGATGAAAAGTTTGAACTGATAATTGAGTATAAAAAAAGTTCCTTAGTTTTTCAAGGATTGTAAGGTCTTAGGACATGATATTATGAATTATAAGAGGTCTTCCATCTGTGTTTTTTATTCTACTTGAGGGAATGAGGAAAAATAATGCTTTAAAAAGATTAATCTCTCGAGATCCACAGCTCATGGTGGTCTTGAAAATTCTAGGTATGCTCAGATCCAGTATGAAGGAGTTCCCAAATAGGTGAGATCGATGGGGTAAGGACTTGGCTGTGAGCCTGAGCATAATCTGGGAATGCAGTCGACCCATCTGAATGGATATGGGGATGGTCCTACTAGACTTTCTTTTGCTAATTATATTATTAGAGAAGGGTATACACACATGGAAAAATATATTCATAAGAGGGAGTGCTCTGCTTCTCTAAATGTTTTAGGAAAATATAGCTAGACTGTCCCAGCTGGTGTGAAAAATGGGAAACAAGCTATCAGTGAAGGTTCCGGACGCAGAAGAAGCGCGGTTGGGCCGACACCCAACTTTAATTTTTTCCATGATCAATGATTATTTTGGGATCAATAAAACGATGAATTATAGTCTCTATGTAATAGAATCAAATATTTAGATAAATAAAAAAGAGGCTCGAAATCTTTAGAGAAGATCTTACACATCATGTTTATAATTAATTTAATTAATTTCATAAAGAAAAGAATACATGGATCTTTGGTATTTTCTTTGTTGATGATGTTAATCATCTGGAATGACCCTTCTAAATTATCTCATTACGCTTGCGAGGATCCAAACTAGAATCCCTCTAGTGGTGATCCACACGTGCTCTGATGACCTCCGATCAACACCACTCGTTCTCCGGGTGCTAGCGTGGCGAAGCGAGTGTCTTGTGTCAGTCATTCTTGATCACTCGTACTTTGTCCTTGAATAACATCTCTCGTTCTTGAGAGTGGCGGAAAGAGGATACGAGATAGAAATTTTTTAACTCAACAATTCTCAATTCACCGGGTGTGCGGTTCGATCCATGGCACAATAGACGTCCGTGTCTATTTATTAACATGAGGCTTAAATTACAATATTTAATTGGGTAACAACAATTAAATACATTTATAACCTTATAGAAAATCCATGCTATTAATAATAATACAATGTCATTATTTATGGTGCACCAACTTGCGTAAAACGTAATTATAAATAAAATTTCGTGTCACAAAAAATAACAGTGTTATTTTAATTTGTGCTAACTAGTTAAATAATTATTTACCATCTTGAAAATAATTATTTTACTACCAGACCAGCCTTGGTCCTCTCGAACTCCACTTCCATTTATTGAATAATCGAATAAATTAATAAATAATTTATTATCTTAAATAAATATTTTATTTACAAACTAGTAAATAAATATTTATTAAATGTTCAATAAAATAAATAAATATATTTTACCCCAAATCCGGTGAATAAATATTTATTTAATTTATACAATCATTTTAACTTGAATAATTTTATTCCACTGTCTTGAGAATAATATTTATTAATTAAATTCAAATAGAATTTAACCTAGACCACCAGAAACACTTAGTGTGTGACCCTCTAGGATTCTTTCTCATTGGCATTAGGCAAGCTTGCCTAAAGTCCAAGAGTACTGTCTAGCAACGGGTTAAGGCACCCAAGAGAAAGAACTTAAAGTCACAAAAACAACATCCACATATGAAATCTCACTGTGTAATATAATCCCTTTGTCGAAATATCTCATCAAGAAGGTTTCATGATAGTGTCATCAACTTTTATGCTTGATACGTCATTTTTTGACTACCTGAAATAAACTCGTCGTTACACCATGGACATGGAATTTCACGCGATGGTTCTATTTCAATCAAAAGGCTGAGATATAAACTTCTATAAATGGAAGGGACAAATCCTTCCTTGACTTATCCATTAATAACATGCCACTCGTGACACACCCAATGTACCCTAATTCCCGCCAATTATCTGCGTGATGGTTTTTGTCAGTAAATCAAAGTGCGCGAGTTATGAAACGTATTAATGATAATCTTAAAGTATAAGAATCATTGAAAATACTCACAAATATAAATATTCGATGACACCAAAACATTCGGAATTCTTACTGGTGGGTTTATTCTCATAATCTCCTATCTTGGAGATTACCAAGTGCGAACTTCATGAGAGGAAGTCTCACATGCTTACGAGTACTCGCACCTGACAGTCTGCATGCTATGTGTCCCATCATAGTATGTCATTCAACCATAGAATTATATTTAAGAATATTGTTTTATCATTTCAAGGTTCTTATCATAGCGGGGAACTACCATGACCTTATCAATGCAACAAATACTCTAGGACATTATTACATCACTGTCATGAAGAACAACGAACAATATATAATAATATGTTTAATATTTAAATACATTAAATATCTATGAAATCAAAGTACAAATATTTTGTTCTAGGACACCAACTCTAACAAAATACCACTTGGACTAGATCCAACTACCTATGACTTTCAGTCTGCTAGACCTCACATGATGATCATGTTTCTACCGAGTCAAGGCTTTAGTCAAGGGGTCCGCTACGTTGTCTTCCGTGGAAATACTGCTCAATGCAACTTCACCTCTATGAGAAAAATACCTCAAGAGATGATACTTCCAAAGTATGTGCTTCTTCTACTAATGTGACCTTGACACTTTTGCAAGAGCCACCACTACATTATTATCACAATACAGTGTGATGGTATCTTTACTACTAGGTATCACATCTAGCTCCTGGATGAATCTTCACATCCAAACTACTTCTTTAGCTGCCTTAGAAGCTATGATATATTCGTACTCTACTGTAGAATCTACGACCACACTCTACTTTGATCTCTTCCAGCTCACTGCACCTCCATTCAAAATGAAGATGTTGTGACTTCATGTCATCTTGATCAGTCTAGAAACTAGCATATGCATATCCTCTAATGACCAGTTCTTCATCTCCTCCATAAACCATGAAAATATTCTTAGTACACCTTAGATACTTTAGGATAGTCTTGAATACCATCCAATGGCGGTCACCTGGGTCAGCTTGATATCTTCCTATCACACTCAATGCATAGGTGACATCCAGCCTAGTACGTAGCATGACATACATGACTGACCTAATCACTGATGTGTATGGAGTCCTTTCCATTATCTTTCTTTCCTCATGTGTCTGAGGAAACATTTTCTTGGAAAAATTAATGCCATGTGACACTGGCAACAACCTCCTCTTGGATTGTTCCATACCGAATCTATTCAGTATCCTATCAATGTATGTACTTTGACTTAGGCCAAGAAATCTCTTGGATATATCAAGATAGATCTTGATCCTAAGAATATATGCTGCCTTGCCCAAGTCCTTCATAGAGAAGCATTGATTTAACCATGCCTTAATAGACTGTAATATTCGTACCTCGTTTCCAATAAGTAATATGTCATCAAAATATACTATTAGTAAAACGACTACAATTCTACTAAACCATTTATATACACAAGGCTCACATTCATTCTTGATAAAACCAAATTTTGTTATGGATTCATCAAAATGAATGTTCCATGACATGGATGCTTACTTTAATCCATAAATGGATTTTTGCAACTTTCATACCTTATTGGAATCCTTTGGAGTCATAAACCCTTCAGGTTGTGTCATGTAGACATCTTCCTGAAGGTTCTCGTTAAGGAAGGCTGTTTTGAAATCCATTTTCCGAATCTCATAGTCATGGTAAGAGACAATGGACAATAGAATTATGATGGATTTCATCATTTCAACTGGTGAAAAGGTTTCGTCGTAGTCAATGCCTTGATGCTGTTTGAACCCTTTTGCAACCGGTCATGCCTTATAGGTACTGAATTTTCCTTCCATGTCCAGTTTCTTCTTGAATACCCATTTTCAACCAATAGGCTTTACATCAACTGGAGGATCTAATAAAATCCAAACTTGGTTTTGGTATATGGAATCCATTTTAGAAATCATGGCTTCTTTCCACTTGGCAACATATGTGCCACTTATTACTTCTTTGTAGGTTAAAGGATCATTATTATCAACTAATAATGAGTCACCATCCTCGGTAACTAGAAAACCATACAGTTCCATTTATCTAACCTCTCTTGTACTCCTACACAGTTCTTGTGTCTCTACAATAGTTATTTCTTCCACGGGGCTTTGTGAAATCTGCTTATGTACCAACTCTTATATACCTTGAGCCTCAACTTCATTGAAGTCTATCTCACACCCACTATCTATTTTGAAGACGTGCTCCCTCTTAAATAATATGGAATGTCTAGCCACTATAACCTTTTTTTCTGAGGGGTTTTATAGGTAATATCACCTTGTTTCCTTAGGGTATCCTATAAAGGTACACTTTGTGCCTTGGGGTGAAAGTTTGTTACCAGAAGAGGCCATAACAAATTCATCACTTCCCCACACATTTAAATTCGATAACATGGATTTATTTCCACTCCAGAACTCATATGGAATACCATTTATTGATTTAGTTGGTACTTGGTTTAGTATGTGTGCCAGTGTTCATAACACATATCCCCAAAAGGATAATGAAAGACTCTCATGAATCATCATTGATCTCACCATGTCCAACAGGGCGCGGTTCCTCTTTTTTCTCACACCATTCCACTGGGGAATGTAAAGAGGAGTGAGTTGGGATAAGATCCCAAACTTCCATAAGTAATCAATGAAGTCTTGATTAAGATATTCTCTACCTCGTTCTGAGCGAAGTTTCTTAATTTTCTTACCAAGATGGTTCTCAATTTCATTCTTGTATTCTTTGAACTTATCAAAATAATCCAACTTATACCTCATTAAGTAGATATATCCATATCTACTAAAATCATGGGTAAAAGTTATTAAGTATGAGTACAATCCTCTTGCTTCAACTAGAAATAGTCCACATACATCAGTATGAACCAATTAAAGAAGTTCTTTATCCCTTTCACCTTTCCCACTAACTAGGGCTTTGGTCATTTTTCCTTGCAAACATTCATTACATACACTAAGTGGTTTTAGTTTGAAAGAATCTAAATATCCATATTGATGTAACATTGTCAAGCATTTCTATTTTACATGACCTATCCAGTGATTTCAAAGTTGGGTGTGGTATGAGTCATGTGAAGAATCTTTGTTATCTATTTTAATTACTTGGTTTATGTAATCCAACATGTAAAGACCATTGTATAAATGTGCCCTATCAAAACAAACACTATCTTTATAAAAGAAGAAACATTCATTTTCAAACTTGAAAACAAATCTATATGTATCTAATCTGGATACAGAAATAATGTTTTTAGTAACAAAAGACACATAATAACAACCCTTTAACACCAATATTATCCCAGTTGGCAACATGAGGTGGTAGTCCCCGACAACTACAACAACAATTTTAGCTCTGTTGGATACTCGAAGATCTACCTCCCATCAGTCAATATTCCTAAATCAACTTGGTTCCTGTATTTGGATGCATATGTGAGCACCAAAAGCTGTATCTAATACCCAATTTATAGAAACAGATAGATTGCATTTGATAACAAACTCACCTGAAGCTTCCCCTTACATCTTAGGCTGGGCGTAATTCTTCTTCTAGTGGCCTTTCTTTCCACATGCGAAACAAATAGCCTCATGTTCCCTTTTCTACCTTTTGATCTTCCTTTTCTTGGAAGGCCGTGAAGAAGCTTTGGGCTTAAATCTCTTTTCCTCCCCTTTCCTCTTATTCACCATAAAGACAAAAGGATTTTTGCGCTTCATATCTTTGTCCACTTGGAGAATGAGGATAAGAAGATCAGATATAGACTTCTCAATGTTGTTCATGTTGAAATTGACAAATAAGTTGGAGAATCTCCAAGGGAGTGATGTGAGAATGAGATAAGTGCCTAGTTCTTTGGGGGAGTTTAAACCCTAGAACCTTCAGGCGCTCAATGTACCCAATGAGCTTGACTACATGAGGCCCAGCTGGGGCACCCTCTCTGTCACGAACTAGATCTGGACGCTATCAAAACCATCAACCAACATGGTCCATGACAAGGCCCTAAGGGTGTTCCCAATCCCCATGGGATGGAACAAGTTCCCATGTATCATTAACTGAAAATTGGGAATGATTTACCCAAGTTTATAAACTTAAAACAACAAAAAACCAATAAAACAAATATGGATTTTTCAAATAAAAACATCCTTTACAAAATTTCAGAACTAAATTACATGGTTTAAAACAACCATCAAAGACTATAAAAAATGGGTAAAACCAAAAATAGCAGCCCAAGAACCATCATCATGGCAAGAGGCACCGCCCTCAAGCCATCTCTACAAGACAACACCACGAAGGACCAGCTAGAAACCCGAACCACTGGCACTAAAAACTATAACCAAACCTGCGACAAAAACAAACAAGTCTACTTACAACCAATGATGTAAGTAGGGTGTGACCCAAAGCCCAGTAGGATACCAACACTAAGAGATTCCATGTGGCAAACATTTAGAGACAAAAAGCATGCAAGTTTTCAAAACATGAAATGCTAGCTACAATTTCTAAAAGATGCAACTTTAAATAAAAATAGTTTTCAAGTGGGATAATTTAAAGAATCAATAATTTTAAAATAAATTCCAAAGCTACTGAATATTTAAGACAATCATATCATATGACTATAGTAAGCACAAAGTAACTAATGAGCAAAAGAAATTGGAAATAACCCCTAGGCACTAGCTCACTGTGGGTCCCAGGTACCTCGTATCTCGGTGAAAGTAACCATCACAAATATATTTTCTCATAAACGAGCCACTAGTAGGGAATATACCCATAACTTAGTGGTCCCCCATCATAATCATCATAGTTTAGTTAGTTTTTAAGCTTTAATCTTTCTACGTTAAACTGAGGCCAAACCCCACAAGATCACTAGCATACTAGTACGCGTCCACCCACCTAGATACCCGGGCTTCCCTCTTGTGCTCAAACAAGTTCAACAATCCAAGAAATATAATTTGTAAATGAAAATACCACTTTCACATCACACATTTACCAAAAAACCCACATGTACATCACACAAGTCACATCATCCCCCTTTTTATTCAAATTGATTTTGAATTCAAACTCACACCAAAATAGCCCACAACACTTTTCACATTTCTTTAACACTTCCATGAATCCTTTAATTTTTTATAAAAAGTTTCCAAGATAGTGAAAATAACATAACATCCCACACACATGTCACATAATACTCTCACAAAAAATTCATTTTTCACATCATACCCTCACAAAACAGCCCACACCACATTCACATATCTTTCACACTTTAGTAAATCCTTTAAACATTTTTATAAAAAATTTCCAAGATGACACACATCACAAAAAATCCCCTTTCACATTTAAAATGGAACATTTCAAAATATACACAAACCAAAATAGTTTTCCAATATGGTTTCACCTCTTACATAAATCATTAAACCATTCAAAAATTTCATAGAACAATTCTAAGAAGTATACCCAAGCTTTGCACATGAAACCCATTTCAAAACCCTCTTTCCAAGCCAAAATCACACCAATACCAATACAAAATAGAATTTTAATCCCTAGAGACATTTTTTAAACCACTCACAAGTTTCATAAAATTACCTCGAATAACACCACAAAAGATACACATGAAAACACACATTTTCATAAAATACTCTAAAGAAGTATAACAAGGTTTTACACATAAAACCCATTAAAAAACCCTATTTAAAACCCAAAAGAACACCCAGACCCTACCAAATCAGAATTGGCATCCCAAAAAACATTTAAAAAACCACTTGCATATGTTAGAGAATAACCCAAATAATACCACAAGAGTTTCACATGGAAATACACCCAATTTAAATCAAAATGAAACTATAGAATTAAATTCTTAACTAAATGCATCAAAAATAGTTTTTTCACCACACATAACATATTAGAAACATGAAAAATCAGTAAAACATGCAAACTAACTCATCAAGGAATGATTACACATGGAATCACCTACCTTTTGAGTCAAAACCCTTGAATCTTGGTGTGAAACCTCAACCACACCTCCACTGCACCACAAGGAAGTGAAAACAAACCCTAAACCATAATATTTCACCAAAAATACCCCAAATAAAACCCAAGGTATGAACCCTAACTTCTGGAAACTCTACAAATTCATGAAAGAGGGAGGAAACCCTAAGGAGAAGGAAAGAAATGAAGAGAGAAACACTTACCCGAATAAATATTGAAGAAAATGACCCAAATACACCAATATCTTAATTTAAAAACAACCATATATGAAATTGAGGTTATAATAAGGCTAGTTAGGTCATGTAGGAACTAGAATGGAAGGAAAATAGTAAAAATAGTAGTTATGAAAGAATCAATTTACCTCTTCAAATCTGAGTGATTTGTGAAATTGAGAGAAGTTTTTCCCAAATTCACGATAAAAATGAGCTCCAAAGAGGGGGAGGAGAGCACAGGGGAGCGCCTTGGGTAAGTTGTCTCAGGTTAGAGTTGGAATCATCTAAATAACTTAAAAATTGAATGAGATATTAAAGAATTAAAAAAAATATTTAAAGCAGGAAATGAGCTTTTGGACTAGCCCAACACCTTAATAAAAAACCCAAATCCATCATTATTATGAATTCCTATGGGGTCAAAATTGATATGGTGGTTTTAATATACCAGGGGATTACAATTTTTAAATGTAATTAGTGTAAAATGTTGAAAAATTAAGGAGTTATAAAAGAAACAAAATTTATTTTTAAATCTGGAAATGAGCTCACGGTTTGGTCCAAATTTTGAAAACCCACCATTTCCACCAAAATGCATGGAAAATCCCCATAACAAAGGAATGATGGAAATTAAATGAAAAATAAATTTAAAAGAAGTCATGTATATAAAAATTCTCCCCACCATAAAACTTTCTGACCTTGGAAATCCACAGCAAGGCCAAAGGCAAAAACCAAACCCAATTGGAAGGCCAAAATGGACTCATTTGCCATGTTTCACCACTACTGAAAAAGAAAAGATATCTCTAGTTGATCAATAAAGGAATGAATACTCTCACAATCCAAAAAATAATCCAATTTACTGTAATTATCAAGCACATTCTGAATTCATCCAAAAAAAAACACCTCAAACACCATCTGAACAAGACTCAAGTAGTTTACCCAAACAAACAACAACATCGAACAAGGTTACATTAAACTTACTTTAACTAAACCGTTGTGCACCTTCCAATCCAAATGTTTACCCAAGGAATATGTTGGTAGTTAGATATCTCTAAACAAGACTAACTATCACCAAGCCGAGACTAAGGACAAAACTGAGTTACTGATACGGGGAGACACAAATGGGCTCCCCACCATAAGAGACAACTTAAATTTTCCCGAGATGGAATCGAGGCACTAACAGGGGGAGGCCCGAATGGAATCCTCTGAATAAGGGGTATAATCTCATTATATTTTTCCAAAAAAAAAACTTACATGAGACCCATAGTGGGTCTCTCCACCATAAGAACCAACCATCTAAACCGACTAGCACGATCCGACCTAAAAATACCCCAAAATTTAAAGAGTTAGCACAACCACATGGTTAGTCCGCACAGTTTGGGAAACCATGCGCTAACCATTCCGAGCATTCTGTCCAAAGGGGAAACTTTTCATGGTTACATCGGCCAAGGCGAACGGCCGTGTGGAGACTGTGTGATAGCTACTGCCTCTTATTGCTCAATTCCCTAGGTTATCGCATAGTTACTACTAACCGTGCACATATAGTGTACATTAATCTTCCTAGAATAAATTTCAAACTTTTCTCCAAAAATTCAAAGGAAACCAGAGGAGAAAAGTATGAACTCAAGCTACAATATGGAAATAAGGTCCTCCCACCTTTACCACCAAACTAGAACAACTAGAACAAGATAATGACACAAGAGGTTTAAAATCTTCCTATCTTTCATACTAAGGATAATACTTTGTACATGGGTTTGAACAACCCTAGGATTTCCCCTAACTATGTGTCGACTTCTCTCCAAGACCTATGTATGGAGCTCAAATCATTGAAGCATCTTTGGCCTTGTAGTTAGGCTTTGGAAACCCCTTGAACATGACTTCTTCTTCCGGTGATACAAACAACTACACCAGAATCCCCGGTAAGTTTACCAAGACATAACACATTCCCAACTCACCTTACCCTAACCTGACATCTCACTGAAACAAGGGCTTAGAATATGCACACATATCAAACCTTGTTTCTTTGGATGAGGAACAATAGAAGGAAAGGACACATATAATCACCTTCCTTTAAAATGGAGGATTTTGAAGTTTTTCCAAGGGAGACATACTCCCAACCTAACAAAGACTCTCAGAGGATCACACGACTTTCACCTTTACAGTCAAATAAGAACACGAAATCACAAGGCATCATCGAACATGACCACTACGACTGATAGAAACAATACATGGAAAGGGACCTTATGCCAAGTCCCCAAACAACACACAATTCCAGAAAGTGGCCATAATAGCCTCTCATGACCAGATTTCCCAAACTGGTGGTTTAACGAGAACTCCTGCTTCCAAGAGACTATAAAGGATATACAAGCAAACTTGTACACCATCTTGACACTCATCCACACCAACAACCCCAGAACACTTCCACCTTTGACGAATCAGGTAACTTAAGATACTAAGGTTTATTTCAACCTTCCACGAGCACTCTCCCGCTACAAGAGGATCCACAAATAAAATAAAGTAAATGATGCAAACTCAATCTCCAAAGCTTGAGAAAAATATTCCTTATATTGATCAACTGGAGGATTTTCCAATGGTGAAACAATTCGGGTTGCACATCAGTCATGCACTAAACCTTAATGGGGGTGTACCTTATCCAACAAGAGAACCCAAGGACCCAACCAAGCTAATACATTGGTCAAAAAATGCCACAAACCAGATCTAAACACATGAAGGGAACTACCATAAAGGTTTCCCGAATAATTTCTCATAAGATACCACTAACCAGCCCTTCAACCCAGCTTACTGACTGAACACAAACCCAAAACACCATTCAAACAGGAGGGGTTCTTGGACTCAAAACATCCCACAACATCAAAATTTTCAAAAAACACATAAAACACACCAGCCCAAATCAGTCATCAAGACATCATGTTTTCCTTTAAAAACATTTATTTGAAAACAAACGGTTCAACAGTTAGCATATCCACCAGTGGTACCCCATGGACCTCACACATGAATGTTTCTGTGCCACCGGACACCCTCCTCATATCCACCATGACACTCATCCAGTCGTGCCATTAGCCATCCATCATCCCATATAACCCCATCCATGTGGTCGCTCATGTAAATACCAAAGGTTAAAACAAAAATCCTTTCCACTTTTCAAAACCAAAACAGTCAACCCATACTTCCTTTTTTTCTCAAGACCGCTAACCATGAAATCAAAATCCCAATTTACATCTATGTTTTTTAGAAAAACACAACCATTCAAATAAGAACTCAATTTCAAGTTATTCACATCAATTTTAAAACATCTCATCCCATTAAAAAACCTTTCAATAGTTTAGAAAACTCTATTGGAAACACTTTTTAAAAACCAACTTTAAAATAGTTCCTACTTTCAAAAGAGGTGTAAACACACCATGTTCCCTTTCAAAACAATCCTAAGATTCCAGTTCCATCATTTCAAAAATCAAACCCTTCCCTCTATATTAGAAAATCATTTCATAGAAACTTCACACTTCTTAAAACCATGTCATTTTTTCTTTAAAACCAAACTTCTAAGATTTCCAAACTAAAGGACACAAGACAATATGAGAGGAAACTAGTTTCAGTGGGTGACTTAGACATATGGTTGGAAGCCATACTATAATCACTTCACCATCAAAGAGAGTTTTCTAGGGAAATATCTCTAGCTCTACACGGCTTTCCAGGCCTTGCGAGCTCACTGAGACCATTAACCCAACTCTCTTTTCATTTCCCCTAATCACCATTAAACCAAGAAAACCAAAGGACTCAGATAAGTCCCAACTTCCCCTAGTGACTTGAATATCATTATGAGGTGTGGTGATCAGGAAGACTACCCATAACCAGAATTCCAACTCCTAAAAATCCTAACTCAAGACTATCCCGACTGCTCTCCAAATAACATGACCCAAAGAGTTAACCTGAACCTCCTCTTATACCATTTTGTCATGAACCAAATATGGTTGCCATCAAAACCGGCACTCGACATGGTCCGTGACAAGTCTCGAAGGGCGTTCCCGATCCCCATGGACTGGCACAAGTGCCCGGGTATCATAAACTGAAAATTGGGAACGATTTACCTGAGTTTATAAACCTAAAACAACAAAAAAACCTAATAAAACAAATCTGGATTTTTCAAATAAAACCATCCTTTAAAAAATTTCAGAAGTGAATTACATGGTTTAAAACAACTATAAAAGACTATAAAAAATGAGTAAAACCAAAAATGAAAGCCCAAGAACCATCCTCATGGCAAGAGGCACCACCCTCAAGCCATCACCACAAGACAACCCCACGAAGGACCTGCTAGAAACCCAAACCACTGGCACTAAAAACTATGCCCAAACCTGTGACAAAAACAACCAAGTCTACTTACAACCAATGGTGTAAGTAGGGTGTGAGCCAAATCCCAGTAGGACACCACCACAAAGATATTCCATGTGGTAAACATTTAGAGACGAAAAGCATGCAAGTTTTCGAAACATGAAATGCTAGCTACAATTTCTAAATGATGCAACTTTAAATAAAAAAAGTTTTCAAGTGGGATAATTTAAAGAATAAAAACTTTTAAAATAAATTTTAAAGCTATTTAATTTTTCATCCAATCATACCATATGCCTATGGTAAGCACAAAGTAACTAATGAGAATAAGCAATTGGAAATAACCCCCAGGTACTAGCTCGCTGTGGGTCCCAGGTACCTCGTATCTCGGTGAAAGTAACCATCAAAAATATCTGTTCTCATGCACGAGCCACTAGTAGAGAACATACCATAACCTAGTGGCCCCCTACCATCATCATTATAGTTTATTTAGTGTTGTAAGCATCAATCTTGCTACGTGAAACTGAGGCCAAACCCCACAGGATCACTAGAATACTAGTACGCGTCTACCCACCTAGATACCCAAGCTTCCCTCTTATGCTCAAGAAAGTAAAAAAAGTAAAGAAATATAATTTTCACATAACAAATTCACCAAACATCCCACATGTACATCACACAAGTCACATTATCCCCCTTTTATTCAAATTGATTTTGAAATCAAACTCACACCAAAATAGCCCACAACACTTTTCACATTTCTTTAAAACTTCCAAAAATCCTTTAATTTTTTTTATAAAACCTTTCAAAGATATTAAAAATAACATAACATCCCACACACATGTCACATAATACTCATTTCATAAAAAAATCATTTTTCACATCACACCCTCACAAAACAGCCCACACTACGTCCACATCTCTTTCACACTTTAGTAAATCCTTTAAAAATTTTTATAAAACATTTCCAAAATGGAATACATAAAAAAACCCCTTTAACATTTAAAATGGACCATTTCAAAATATACACAAACCAAAACAGTTTTCCAATATGGCTTCACCTATTACATAAATCATTAAACCATTCAAAACTTTCACAAAACAATTCTAAGGAGTATACCCAAGCTTTGCACATGAAAAACATTTCAAAACCCTCTTTCCAAGACAAAATCACACCAATAACAACCCAAAACAGAATTGGAATCCCTAGATACATTTGTTAAACCACTCACAAGTTTCATAAAATTACCTCGAATAACACCACAAAAGATACACATGAAAACACACATTTTCATAAAATACTCTCAAGAAGTATAACAAGGTTTTACACATAAAACCCATTAAAAACCATCTTTAAAACCCAAAATCACACCAAGACCCTAAAAAATCATAATTGGAATCCCAAAAAACATTTACTAAACCACTTGCATATTTTTAGAGAATAACCCAAATAACACCACAAGAGTTTCACATGGAAATACACCCAATTTAAATAAAAATGAAACTATAGAATTAAATGCTTAACCAAATCCATAAAAAATAGTTTTCACACCACAAATAACATATTAGGAACATGAAAAATCACTAAAATAAGCAAACTAACTCATTAATAAATGGTTACATATGGAATCACCTACCTTTTGAGTCAAAACCCTTGAATCTTGGTGCGAAACCTCAACCGAACCTCTTCCACACCACAAGAAAGTGAAAACAAACCCTAAACCATAAGATTTTCTAAAAAAGTCCCCAAATAAAATCCTAGGTATGAACCCTAACTTCTGGACACTCTAGAAATTCATGAAAGAGGGAGGAAACCCTAAGTAGAAGGAAGGAAATGAAAACAGAAACACTTACCTGAATAAATATTGAATAAATAGACCTTAATACACTAGTATATGAATTTAAAAACAAACATAAATGAAATTGATGTTATAATAAGTCTGAGGAGGTCATTTAGGAACTAGAATGAGAGGAAAAGAGTAAAAATATAAGGAGTTATGAAAGAATCAATTTAACTCTTCAAATATGAGAGATTTGTGAAATCTAGAGAAGGTTCACCCAAATTCGTGATGAAAATGAGCTTCAAAGAGGGGGATGATAGCATGGGGGCGCGCCTTGGGTAAGTAGGCTCAGGTGAGAGTTGGAATCACCAAAAAATATTAAAAATTAAATGATATATTAAATAATTTAAAAAAATATTTAAAGTAGGAAATGGGCTTTCGGGATGGCCCAACACCTTAATAAAAAACCCAAATCCATCATTATTATGAATTCATATGGGTTCACAATTAATACTATGGTTTTAATATACCGGGGGATTCCAATTGGTAAGTGTAATGAGTGTAAAATGTTAAAAAATTATGGAGTTATAAAAGAAACAAAATTTATTTTTAAATCTGGAAACGGGCTCACAGTTTGGCCCAAATTTTGAAAACCCACCATTTCCACCAAAATGCATGGAAAACCTCCAAAACAAAGAAAAGATGGAAATTCAATGAAAAATACATTTAAAATAAGTCATTTATGTGACACTCTCCAATCTTACTCTAAAAGAGTGCTTTGGAGATCTCAAACCTTCCCTGTCTTACTCTCTCCTAGTAAATAACAAAGAGGTGCTTGAGCATGCTATAAGCATCCATGTTTTCGTGAGACTTCATGAGCTCACTAGACATTGATGATAGCATAAAACATTGAACACCAACCACATCATCAATATGTTTCTCAAATACCATAAAATTCTCATCACTCACCTCTTTGGCAGGCGAATCGGGTAATGCCGACCCCAACACGTAAGAATTCCGTTCATGGCGTAGGATAACCCAGAGGTGTCTAAACAATTCCTGGAAGTTACTTTCAGTGAGGATGCTGTCTTTATCTAGAATTGGTCATAGGGATAGTGTGGTTGATGAACTTTTCATTTTTATTCTACAATTAAAAGAGCAGATCATTATTACTTTCTTGATTTTTATGAGAAATAATATATTAATTTTATTAAGTCTCCCACTATTTTATCAAGTCCCAATGGCCCCCACCATTGAACTCAGAATGTCCAGTTTTCATGACATAATGGTGGAAAGGATCCATATTCCCCTTCTCATAACCCCAACAAGGGTTGGTCAAGCAATTTGAAGGTATTTAGGTAGGAAGGTCTTTGCCAACTGTGGGATTGCAGCTCCTTGATCTATTGAGTGGACTCCCTAATCTAGAAATCCTGACTTTGGATTTCCTTAACTCTTGCCTCCAATATTACACCAAGTCTATAAAGGGATACTCCTCTTGATGTAATACGGTTAAGTAAACCCAAAACCTTTCATAAAGGATTCCTATATAAAAGTAAGTGTCCTAACAAGGGTTGGTCAAACACATAGTTTTATTGAGTTTTTTCCCTTAATCAAGTAATGGAAGGATTGGTATGACTTAATATTTTATTTGAGGGGTTTTTATCTCTTATGCATGAATTGATTATTATCATTATCACATGCTTGTTAATATTAAGTGGAACTTACTTAAGTGATTAACCATGTCTTGATAATATTTACACATAAGCCTGGTTTATTTTAGTTTCATCTTGCATGCTTGTTTAATACATTAATGAAGTGATCGTGACAACACATCCATAATGATAAACCATGCAACTGATAGAAATAAAATAAAGAAAAGTGAATGATCATGAGATTTTCTAATGGTTAGTTTATTTAGCGGTTGATAAACTAACCTTAACCTAGGAGATAAATATCTTGAACCTTTTGGGTTCATGTTTACAGGTTTCCACTTGTCCAGCTCTGTATCTACTAGGATTGGTTTCGTCTTGGCTCCAGCTTGAACTGCCTCCTCTATCTTGGGAGTTCCATCCATTACATATGCTTTTAAACTCACGCATAGGTGATTGGTAAAAGGGGGTTTACATAAAATAAACCATAGGCATGCATTACCTATATATTAATGAGGAGAGATGGCTCACATGACAACAATTAATTTAATAAATAAATTAAAAGGAAACCAATCACATAAAAAGGTATTGGTCTAGCTCATGATCACCCACATACATGCAATGAGTTATGCATTTAATAAAACTAGTTTTCAATTCTTTAATCGTTCTTGTTAAGAAAAATTGCACTTAAATCGATTAATTATTATCTTTAATAAATCAATCCTTTTATCTTAATCCTTTTCTGAATTTCCTTTAGATTCTAATCCATCATAATTTTAAACAAATAAATTCATATAAAATTATCTTTTTACGTAACTTGTACCTTGTAGGCAACCTAGTGAATTCTCATTAATAACTAACCAATGAGTAGAAATGAACATTACACAAATATTAAATTAAACACATATACATAAAACACCTATCACGTGTTGTGCCTCAGCTTTACACCTGCACCATGATACACGTTTCAAGGGTTTTTATAATATAATAATAAATTTTAATAAATATACATAATTTGGAAGAGTACATGGCATGTAGTTCCAACTACACGGCATGTACTATCATTCAATATCCATCTGAAGTACATGCCTAGGGATACAGTGTGTAAATGTAATTCAGAAATCTTCAGAGTACACGACGTGTCCAGTGGGCCACATGCTGTGTAGTATCCGCATTACATGGTCTCTAGCCAGGCAAGCCGTGTACGGGGTACACGGTCCAACCCTAACCCAAAGGGACTACACGTCGTGTCCAGTGGGCCACATGGCATGTAATCTAGAAACCATGTGCCACTTATTCCTGGTCAACACATGGAGTCATTGAGACTTTAAAAAACTCTAATGACACGACTTGGTTTGGCGGACTAGTCCCGATAAATTAAATATTGACTACACGACGTGTACTAACGAATACACATTGTGTATTCTGGTGTTGTATGGTCAGGAACCTTTGTCACCTCCAGATGAGATCCTCTTTTTTATTTTAATAAAAAATTAAAAGAAAAGATCATTTCTGTAAGGTGAATGAGAAACGAAAAGTGGGAGAACATATCTCGAAATCTATATTACAATAACAATTAATCTTGAATTGACAAACTAAATTATTAAACTATAAATCATAAAAAAATTATTTAAATAATTATAAACTTTAATGTGACTGCTCTAATACCACTGGAAGGTTTCGGGCACAGCGGAAGCGAGGTTGGGCCGACACCCAACTTTAATTTTTTCCACAATTAATGATTATTTCAGGATCAATACGATTATGAATGCCAGTATTCATGGAATAGAATCAAAGATTTAGATAAATAAGGAAGAGGCTCAAAACCTTTAGAGATGATCTTTCACATCATGTTTATAATTAATTTAATTAATTTCATAAAGAAAAAAAATACCTTGATCTTCAATCTTTTCTTCATTGATGATGCTGATCATCCAGAATAACCCTTCCAAATTATCTTGTTGTGCTTGAGAGGATCCAAACTAGAATCCCTCTAGCGGTGATCCACACGTGCTCTGATGACATCTGATCAACACCAATCGTTCTCCGAGTGCTAGAGTAGTGAAGCGAGTGTCTTGTGTCAGTCGTTCTTGATCGTTTGTTCTTCGACCTTGAAGAATGTCTCTCGTTCTTGAGAGGGGTGGGGAGAGGATTCAAGAGAGAAATTATTTAGTTCAAAAATTCTCAATTCACCAGGTGTGTGGCTCGGTCTATGGCATAATAGACACACATGTCTATTTATTGACATGGGGCTTCAGTTACAATATTTAATTACGTAACAATAATTAAATACATTCATAACCTTAGAGAAAACCCATGCTATTAATAATAATACCACATCATTATTTATGGTGTGCCAACTTTCACAAAACAGAATTATAAATAAAATTATGTGTCACAAAATAATAGCAACGTTATTTTAATTTGTGCCAACTAGTTAAATAATTATTTACTGTCTTTCAAATAATTATTTTACTACCAGACCAACCTTGGTTCGCTCAAACTCCACTTCCATTTATTAAACACCCGAATAAATAAATAATTTATTATCTTAAATAAATATTTTATTTACAAACTAGTAAATAAATATTTATTAAATGTTCAATAAAATAAAAATATATATTTTACCCACAATCCAGTAAATAAATATTTATTTAATTTATACAATCATTTTAATTTGAATAAAATTATTCCACTATCTTGAGAATAATATTTATTAATTAAATTCAAATATAATTTAACCAATACCACCATAAACACTTAGTGTGTGACCCTCTAGGATTCTTTCTCATTGGCATTAGGCGAGCTTGCCTAAAGTTCAAGAGTACTGTCTAGCAATGGGTCAAGGTACCCAAGAGAAAGAAGTTAAAGTCGGAACAACGAAATCCACATACGAACACTCAATGTGTAATATAATCTATTTTTTTCGCAATATCTCATCAAGCAGGTTTCATGATAGTCTCATCAACTTTTATGCTTAATACTTCATTCTTTGACTACCTGAAATAAACTCGTCGTTACACCATGACCATGGAATTTTGCGCGATAGTTCTATTTCAATCAAATGTTTGAGATATCAACTTCCATAAATGGAAGGGACAAATCCTTCCTCAACTTATCCATTAATAACATGCCACTCGTGACACACCTAACATACCCTACTTCCCGCCAACTGTCTGCATGACGGTTTTCATTAGTAAATCAAAGCATGTGAGTTGTGACACATATTAATGATAATATTATTGTCTAAGGATAATTACACATGCTCAGAGATAGAAATATCTAATGACACTAAATCATACAGAATTCCTACTGGCGGTTCCGTTCTCATAATCTCTTGTCTTGGAGATTACCAAGTGTGAACTTTATGAGAGGAGGTCTCATCTTCTTACGAGTACTCGCACCTGATGGTCTACATGATATGTGTCCCATAATAGCATGTAATCCAACTGTAGAACTATATTTAAGAGTATTTTTATAACATTTAAAGATTCTCATCATAGAAGGGAACTGCCATGACCTTATCAATGCAACAAATACTCTAGGAAATTATTACATCACAGTCATGCAGAACAATGAAAAATATGTAATAAGATGTTTAATATTTAAATACATTAAATATCCATGTAATCAAAGTAAAAACAGTTGGTTCTAGGACACCAACTCTAACAGTCAGGTCATGTGATGAGGTTTTTGAAGAGGGGATGGGTATTGAGGAGCAATCATCTGATAAAGTGGATGCATATGAGATTTCTAATCAACAACTTCTTTAAGAGAAATTGATTAATTAAAGATACTACAAAGGAAATTAGAAAATGGATGTTGAGGCACCTTTGAATTCAAATCCTATGGATACCATTCGAATCAAGGAATTGGCTGACATGACCCTCAAGAAGGATCTGTCCAAGGATTTTGATCTAGTTTTCTTGACTTCAAGACTAGATAAACCATTGTTGGCTAGCTCAGATAACATGAGTAACATGAACTTGGAAGGTGTCTCTTCCCCTCATGCTAATCATATTATTTTAAATCCAATGTTGGATCACTATAAAGAAATCAATATTCATACTAAAACTAATGTTAAAGAGGTATCTGATAATAACTATTCGGGTCTTGATTTTTCCAAAAGCAGTACAGGGACTCATAGGATCAACAGTGATATAGATGAGCTTCCCATGATTGGTGCTGCTGATATTTCCATACTGATGACCCCAATGCCTGGTCATTAACTATCTCATGGAAAATCTTACACCTTTCAAGATAATGATTCACATAATTACAATCCTTTGATACATGATACTCAGAAAAGTAGGGCTTCTCTATATAATATTGATGAATCTCGACTAGAATCCCAAATTATTGCTAATTCTTAGAATGAGGTACAGGGAGTTGTGGTGGAAAGTGTTCGGTCTTCTAAAAATAAAATTCTAAGCAAGGATCATGTCTTCGCTTCCAATCCTTTCAGAGTGCTTGAATCAGCTAAGGAAGTTCCCTTAGAAGTGAACATGGAGGGGGCCTTTAGAAGTACTATTGAAATTGGGATAAATCATCAGATATAGGGGCACCTTCATGGGACGGTCTCCAGCGATATGGGTGCAGTGGTCTCTGCTGAACCATCTTCAGATGAAGTCCATGAGCCTTAACAGAGAGTAAAGACATGAAAGCATGACCAACATCTATGTGGCAGAGCCCCCCCGTGGTAGGGATAGGCAAGGTCCTTCCCTATCCCATGCGGTTGATTTTGACTTTTAATGCCTCTTTGGGTCTTTTGTGGTTGTGGGTTGTTTTGTCATGTCTGAACCTCTTATCCTCTTTGTATCTTTTTATTTTAATAAATGGGACAGGGCCTTTGTGCCCTATCCTAGATTTATTTTAAAAAAACATAATTAATATATATTCATTTTTATTTAAACATATATTCACACGGGTTCACGAGCTGGACTACGCCAACCCTCAGTTTTTTTTGTAATTAAATTTATTAAATTTAATATATATATAGTAATAAATAGTATATAAATTATATATATAATTAAATAATTAATATACTATTTATTACTGTATACTAATTAAATAATTAATATACCATTTATTGATGTATATATATATATTAAATTTATTTATTTTTTAATAATTTTATTCATTTTTATTAATTATAAACAGTATATTAGTAATTTAATTATATATATAACTAAATTTCAATCATTTTTAACATGCATTCATTTAATATAATTTATTTATTGATAATGTTAAGTGTGTGCTTACTTTTTTTAGAATTTATAGATTTTAAATATTTATTCATTCAACATTTTTGTAATTTATTCATTTTTAATGTGTTTTATACATAATTATTCATTAATATATTTAATATTTTTTTAATTTATTCCTTTTCAATTTTTTATTGTACAATATTTTTGTAATTTTATCCATTTTATAATATTTATTTATATATATTTGTTCATTAAAATTTAATGTTTTTAATATGATTATAATTTATATAATTAATATATATTCATTTCCATTTTAACATATATAAATATTCATTTTTTTAAATTATCTATATAATTAATAACAATTATTCATTTTTTAAATTTATTCATTCTTCTTATTTTTTATTTCATTAATAACTGCTACATATTATATAATGTCATTGTTCAATTTAACATATATCAAACTTGTATATACATATACATTAATTTTACACACACAAATATTTACGTAATTAATAAAATATTATATAGAAACACTCACACCTAATGTTTATGTAATTTATTCAAATTTTAATATTTATTTTAGAATTTAATTTAGTAACATATTATATTTAATATATTATGTTTTTAATTGGTAAATTTTATTTATTTATTTTCAATATTATTTCAGTTAGTATTATTTATTCGTTTTAAATATTTTTCATTATATATATTTTTTTGGAATTTAATTATTTTTTAATATTTATTTATAAATATTTATTTACCGTGTTTTAATATTTTAAATATGTATTCATCCCCCTTTAAATATATATCCATATTTATTTATTTAATAATTTTTATAATTAATAAAACTTATCCATTGACTTCTCTGGATGGAGGAACGAGAGCGGATATCCCCGACACTATATGATGATCGGGTAGACCTAGTTCATCCAAGGAGTTTGTACATCCACTCCTATTCTTTGAATCTCGGAAACGCTCGATAGGAATCAGATTCCATGAAGAAGAATAAGCGAGGTGATGAAGCATATGGTTTCTCTTCCTTTTCGAGTTTTTTGGGAGGGTATTTCGTCTTCCCAAAGAATTGGATCACGCAACATATCATCAGGAAGGGTACAACAACGCATGTTTTGGCATCAGATGGGTCAATTTTTGAATGTTTCGGTCTCTATAAACATTCATTCATTGGTCGTGTTTCATTGGACAAAGGTACGAAGCCCTATAAATTTTTGTATTTTGTTACCCATTTAACATCGATATTGGGATTTTGCGAGTTCAAGTGTGTCTCCCTTGGTCAAGGGTTCTTCCATTCCCTCTTTCCATCTACGAATTTGAAAAGTCATGCTTGGAGTTTCAGCTCTATCAACTTATTTCTAGGAACACTTAGGGTTCATGAGTAGAGTTTAAGCTTTAACCTTAATGAATTCAAAGATACTTATGCTCATATTTGGATTAGAATTTATGGTTTAAATTGGGTCTTATGGCACTCAATGATATTGTTTGATATCGCCTCTACAATTGGTATTCCAATCTAGATGGATACAGTCACAGAGAATATATGATTTGGACACTTTTCTAGAATATTGGTTGAAACCGATATAAGCTCATCTTTTATTGATAAGGTTGTACTATCTACATCTCAAGATGAAATAAACCTTATAATTGTGTATGAAAAAATGCCCCTGTTTTGCGAGGACGGTCATATTGTTGGCCACTTGAGGTCTAATTGCAGGAGGAATCTGGTCTGTGCTAGATGCCAATTTATAGGACATGATATATTACACTGTAGAAAGGAAGAAAATGAAGTTGTACATGATCAAGCTGCAAATGAGGTTACACATGATTCTTCCCCCAAAAATGCACAGTTGCCTCTTAATACTGTTTACACAGAAGAATTTTCCTCTCGAACTCCATTGTATGGTAATGATGTTATTACACAGAAAACAAAAAGCATAGAGATCACTAAGGCTACCCTTATTCTTTCTCATCTGAACAATATGCCGACACCCTCTTGGGCTGATGAGAATGTAATAGCTGATGTAAGAATTTCATTAAAAGATGTCTTAATTGGAGGCTTAACTGAAGATGAGGGTGGAAATGACTTAGATGATAGCCAAATTGAAAAAGAAATATCAGCTTAGGCCGAGGTGGATGACATGCTTTGGCAAGAGAAAATGGATGTCTCCTCAAAATGTTGAAAAGGGAAGGAAAATATTGTGGCTACAGCCTCATCGAAAACTAAGAGGGCTCACACGCATAGTAAGTATTATTCTAACCCCCCTCTACTTCCACTATTCCAGCTGTGGTTGAATTTTTGGGTGATCAACATGTCTTGTAAAGTAGTTTTCAGGCTCATAAAGATACAAATAAGTCAAACAAAAATTTATTTTCTAAGTTGTCACTGAAACTGGTCTAGGGTAGGGTGGATTTTAACTTTGATACTTTGAAATCATTTGAATTGAAGATGGAGGGAAACACTATTGATACTGATATTCAACAGGTTCAGGACACTGTTTCAGTTCCTATTTTGAGCAAAGAGAAGTATGACACTTCTTTGGTTTGAAGAGTTGACTCTATTGAAAGAGATGGTTTAATTTCCATGGATGAATTTGGGAAGCAGATTGTTGGCTTTGTTGGGGTGCCAACTCCAAGGTTAGAATCTTCTGCGTGTGACAAAGTGAATATTTCTCCTACATGTTTTATTACTTCACAGGCTGGAAATATCAAATCTTCCTTGAATGTTTCCACACATAACTCATTCCAGATGCTTGCATCCAGAAGCAGTGATGATGATGGACAAACAATTGATCAAATTGTTGGCACAAAAGAAATGAAGGAGGAAGTTGAGGATGAACTATCAGATGATGGTGGTGGACCATGGATACAATTCAAATCATGGAGAAGGGGACGCCATCCACGCAGTCGAGGGGGGAGTGTCTCCCACCATAGCAAGTTCACTCAATCTCAAGTATCTTGATCTTCTTGGTCCGTTTTTTGTTCTAGCTATGAACCTTTTTGTTCAGTATGTTCCTCCTCTTGGTTTTTACTTTTACTTAATAAAGAGGACAATGCACCTAAACCTTTATAAAAAAATAAAACTTATCTATTTTTTTAATATTTTTGAAGTTTACAAATTTTTAATTATTCAATTTCACTCATTTTTAACATTTATGTATTTAAGATTATATATTCATTAATAATGTTAAAAATATATTTGTAAATAAATATTTATCAATAAATATATTTATAAATGTATATTTACTATATTTATAAAATTATATATTTATAATTATAAATATATATAAATATAAATATATTAAATATTCATAAAATTATAAATAAATAATTATATATTTAAATAATTATAAAATTATAATAAATATATTTAAATAATTAATATATTTACTATATTTATATTTATATTTATATATATTTATTAAATATATATACAATTATATAAATATGTTTATAATTATATACAAATATTTATAAATATATTTACAAATATATTTATTTATAATTATAATTATAAATATATATCTATAATTATATTTATAAATACATATTTAAAATTATTTTGATATATTTATAATTATATACATTTATATTTATTTATTATTTGTAATTATATACATTTTTATTATATTAATTATATTATTAAAATTAATTATATCAATTATATTATTAAAATTAATTATATAGGTCTTTATCAATGCTTTTTTAGTGATGATAAACAAAAATCATTATCAGTGCTAAAAGAGAATTGATAAAGAGGTATTTTATTAGTGCTTATTATTTTAGTACTGATAAAACCCTTCCTGACATTTTAAACTGAACCCTAACCAAAGTGACTTCCCTCGAACCGTTCAATCTCTCACAAAATTTCATCTCTAATGTCGCCCCTCAACATTTCTCAAATGAACTCTCTCAAATATAAGGTATGTTATTTGTTTATCCTCCTCTCTTCATTTATCAGTGTTGTCGATCACCTATCTCATGCATACCTAGTCCAAACCATGCTTTATTTTCTTGTAATTTATTTCTTGCTTTCTACATCCTTGCCTCCTTGTCTTCAACCCGGGTTTGTAACACCCTAATAATTTGTTTAATAATTTTAAATAATTTAAAATTAAGTGGTTTTAATTAATAATAATACTTATAAATAATTATAATTTATAAATTTCAAATTAATTAATGTTCTAAAAAACAAATACTATTTTACAACATTATTTTTGTGTATTTTAATATGAATATATATATATTTTATTATTTTTACAAAATTATTTTTTATCAATAGATTATTTAATTAAATAATATATATATATATCGACTATTATAATTATTTTTATAAATACTAAATTATGTTATGAATATATTCACTATTAATATGACACCCCAATATTTTATACTATATTTCTTCATAACTAATTTCAATGCATTAAATACCCTATATGCACACAACACTGAGTCTTCGTGAAATAATTTTTTTTTATAACCTTACCATGAAAAATAATTTTTCCACTTCTGTGATTTGAATTTTGAAAAACAGACATACACCGTTGTGATCAGTAAGTTTTTTAGAGTCTAATAGGATCAACTTAATTTTTTAGTGAATAGTAAATTGAACCTTATGAATAGTAATGCACCCTTAAGAATAGTAATGTTACCCTTATGAATACTAACTTTACCCTTATGAATATTAACCTCACCCATGAAAGTATAAATAAAATTTAGGTACCATATAAATGAGAGTGAATGTTTTAAAAATAAATAATTAAGTGTTTGTATTTTTGTGAGTAATAAATATTTATTTACAATTTTAAATTAAAAAAATTTATTTAAAATAAAATTCATTTTCATAAAATAAATTCCTAAATAAATATTTTGTTGTTTTACGATTTTAGGATAATTTTATGAGACCTCAATTAATTTTTGAAAGTATTATAAAATTAGTTTTAAAATTAAAATTTGTATTTTTCAAGTAAATAATGATTTTAATTAAAAATTAAATTTCATATATTTAGAAAATTATTTTGGTAAAATGGATTCTATTTTTTAATTCTACAAATCGAAAAATTATTAGGGTGATTTTTGAGATTTTTCTGAAATACTTGAATTTTTTGTGAATAGTAAAATTTGATAATTTACGAAATATGCTAAATAATTGAATTTATGCATCATGCTTGAGTCATGGATGATATAAATGGCCATTGGTTCGAACTAAAATTCACTTATTACTATTTTTATTCACAAGAATCAATACTATTCATAGTCTTGAGCCAAAATAATAAAATAATGATTAAAATAATGGAAAAACCCTCCTCTCCTCCACTATAAAAATCACCCCTCACTCCCTCTTCTCTTCACTCCTATAAGCATTTAATATTCTCAATTTTCTTCCCAAATACTCTTCCCTAGTCCCTCCCCACATCTAATAGCCCTTTTTATTTCCAAAATACCAAAGCCTCTTCTCTTAAAGAAGTTCTCAAGGAGGACATTTCCAGAGGTAAACCCTCTCCCTTTTTCTTTTAATTTCATTTTAAATTTGTTTTATATTATTATCTTCCCCTAAAGTACTCTATCCAAATGATCATGGTAAATCTAGAATAATCTTTATAATGTAATTATATCATTTTAATGTAAGATACATCATCAATCTCTTTACTCTCTCTCTTTTATTTTAAAAAACGAAATCATTATCTGGGAGGTGCCAATTTACTACCTTTGTGGACGACGAACCTTCGTTCTTCATTTTCTCCTTAAAGGATTGTCATGAAACCATATTTATGGTTGAAAAATATTATAAAATAAATATTATATCTTATTTAATTATTATGGAACCATCATTTTTACATGATACTAAATAATATAACAAAACTAGTTCGTTGTGATCGAAAAACCACCGTAAAAATCTAAACGATTATCACTAAATGAATTATCTTATGATTCATCCTAATACCATGTAACCAAAGGATATATATAACCAGTTACACTTATTTATTTTCATTAATAGTATATAAATTAAATCCTGGAGAATTATATCCATTCCACATGAACATCCATACTTATAATCAAGCGAACCAATCATGAATATCAAGAAACGAATGCTCCAGAATGACAAAATTCAATATTATAACTTATCAAAAGTCCATAAATAAACTTAATAAAATTATAATAAATTATATAATTGTATAATAGGTTATTAATTAAATTATTAATGGGTCTAAATTTATATTCCAGAACCTTAAGGTCAAGTGCAGAACACATTCAGACATAAAGTAAGGGGTTTCTCATCTCACTTTTATATCCATGATATTTCCATTATTCGCCACTTATTTATTGTATGTGGTGTATGTATACTGAAATTTTATATAAAATATCATTAATCCCTTTACATTCATGTTATTAAATGATTCATTGTATGATTATTAATTTTTGGACATACGATTCAATTGATTGCTAAGTAGTAAGGGTTTTCTCAACTCACTTTCATTTCCATGAGATATGCCTTACTCACCCCTAATTCTTGTGTGTGGTGTATGTATAATTCCCATTGATGTATCATATCATGAATATATTTATTTTCATGTTATTAAATTTATAAGTTGATGCTTATTAATTTTTGGTCATATGATTTGATTTATTATAAAGTGGTAAGGGATTCCACCCAAACCTTCATTTTTCATTCAGGTTATTCTTTCACTATCCTTACCCAAATTAAATGCTTATTTATTTTTGTTTTAACCTTATATATCCTGTTTTTATGTTCCAAAATAATATATTCATATCATTTCATCTTTTGTTTATGGGGATTATATGTTTTAAAATAGTTCTCTTCTTAATTCTTCCCGAGAAACAAGCCCAATTCAAGGGAAATTTTTGAATTCTTACCCATTTTCAAGTGCACTATATAATATGTTTTAAGCCATCATTATTTTTCTAAAATAAAAAATTCTTGGTTCATTTCTAGTTTTATGAAAACAAACATGCCTTTCTGCTTTAAAATCTCTTCAAAATTTTCCTTAAACCTTACAATTTTTTTTATTTATAAAGCTTCTTAAAAAATATTTTTACATGATTTCACTTTAATGGGACATAATTTATGCCTAAAATATAATCTCAATATCATTACATTTTATTTTTTTGGATATAAATGTTTACAATAATATTTTATGAAAAATATAAATTATTTTCCAAAAGAACTCTTCTTTCCAAAGTAAAAAGGAATTTTCACGTCTCAGTTTTACTTCTATGATATAAATTCCTTGTTCAACACTTTTTACTTGAATGTGGTTTATGTAATTAACTTTTATATATCATATCAAGAGTCTCATTATTCTCATGATATTCTAAGGGATTATTATTTGAATGTTTCAATGTGTTATGTGACACTTTGGAATGTTTAAAGATTATTTCCTTATGAATCTTTTAATGGTCTCATTTAAAAGTATCTTCATCTATGTCAACATACTATGTAGAATATTCTACTTCATTGAGGTTTATATCTTATGATACCATCTACCATATATTTTTAAGGTTTTATGATCAGTTTGACTGTGAATATGCTAATTTGATACCATTCATGGGTTATAGTTAAAGTATTCACAATTTGTATGCTAGTTTTTCAATAAAAATATTTATGTTGTCTATGTATCACACTTTTTATATAAGGAATGTATTGGAATTAGTATGTGATATGTGGGGACTTATATATCACCTCTATGCATCGATAGGTCTCATGAGACAAACTAGTGTTTTGGAACGAGGCCTTAATGCTATGGTTATTATGGTCTTAGCATGAAGCCTTGATGACATGATTATGATGTCCGACATTATGAATTCCCTCATTATGATATTAGCAATTGATAAATCTTGTAATTATCATCCTAGTAGAATATCCATGGTAAATTTTCATTTTATCAATTATATGGTATTATTTACTCAGATTTCATTCATGCCATATTATGCTCAAGTTTATTTTTAAAGGCATGTGTTTTTAGTTATTCACCATGCCTAATGTTTATGTTTATGATATCTTATACTGAATTACTTATCCTTAAGGAGAATATGAGATCACCAATTTCTTATGTTTCTTTTCCCCAGGTTATGAAGAATAATATTTTGAATGATCTTTCAAGGATTTAGTTCATTTTATATTGTATCATGTTTTAATTTCATTTCCCAATTTATTATGGGTATCATTAGTGTAATATGGTCTTCCAAGACTGCTAAAATGATTGGTCCTTTGGGATTTGATTCCTTATAATCATGCCAATGTATTAAAATAATGCATTGTCTTTGGGCTTCTTGGGTTGGGGAATTTCAGGGTTGACCACCCACCATCACGAAGCATCCCTCTGATGACCACCCTTTCCCTATCTTTCACTCCCTCGGTCAACCAACACAGCAAGACTCCCCCCATTTTTTTTTTCTTTTTTAGGAGTTTTGTTTTTATATGTATTATTTGAAGGTTGATTTTATACTTTAAAATTATGAATTTTAGTTATCTAGATTCAAAAATCAATATAGTTTTTTACTATTGATTTTGAAAATCTTTTAAAAGGAAGAATGGATTTTTGGGGATTTGAAATTCAAAAATAGGTTGGTAATTAAATTTTATTGTTTTATAATGATTTCTATGAAATGTTTTTGTAGTTGATTTAGTTAAATTGTTTTTAAAATGAGTATGAATAGTTAATTATTTTATAAAATTTGTTTTTAAAGGGATTACTTCATTAAATGGGTAAATGTTCTTTTTTTAAAAATAAATATTGAATTAATTTTTTTAGAGTTAAAAATAATAAAATGTTGTTTTAAATGTAAACATATGGTTTTGATTAAGTTTATCTATGATTTGAGAGACCTATAAAATTAGTTTCTTATAGAGGTTTAACATGTGTTTTATTTTAGGTATTTATGATACGATCATGTTAATATATATGGTTTTAGGTATAGAATTTTGGATATTATAATATAAGGTTTATATCATGTTCAGATAAAGTTGAAAGGGTATAACATTTTCCCTTCACGTGAGGACATAAAATCATTTTTTATTCAACTTTTTTTCACCTTACATTCTGGTAAATAGTTATATAATGGACCTATCAATTCCTAGGGAGGTTTCAAGGTATTTTAGAGTGTTTTATTTCTTTTTGTATTATAATAGTACTCCTAGGATTGAAGGTGTTGTGGGTTTTCCTTGGTTAATATAGATGTTGAGAAAATGGTTTTTCAGATTCATTTTATTATCTAGTTTCCTTAAATGTGAGGGGTGGACAAGGAAATATTTAGTCATGGTTTTATGTGTGTAGATATGTATAATTTTTATATTTTTATTTATAACATAAATTATTTTGATTAATCCATGTATATATTATTATTATTATTTTGATCTATTTTGTATCATTAGGAATGGTTTTTATGTCACCCATATAAATTTATAATTTGAAACACATTTATCTTGGATATAACTATGAAGGATTAAAATATAGTGGAATAATTTTATTAAGTTTATTATAATATCCCTTAACCATACACATAATATGGATTTTATTAAGAATGAGTATACTCTTTTGGATACACTTGTGAAGGTTTTGACTACTAAATGTGGTAGATAGCTTATAGTGACCTATCTCATTATTAGAGGTGGAATTAGAATGTTTTGGACCTCAATGATATGAAATCCTTTCCAACTGAATTTTTTGTAAGGTTTATTAATGGCAAGTATTTGTGGTGTTTTGAAGGAAATTGATATTCTGGGACATGTGAAATATACCTAAGATTGATAAATCTAGTATTTTTTTTAAATAGGGGTTTGTTAGTGGGTTATAGTACAAATATATTTGTTGGTATTATTATAATACATAGTCTAGAATAATCTATATAAAAATAGAGTAACATGGAATACAACTTCACTTATGTTGTCAATAATAGTTTCATCCATCTGTTTCATGAAATTCCAAGCTCCTTGACCTTGTGTAAAAATTCGATGACTACATGACCATGTATGTTTTGAGGATAGATATTTTTACATAAATTTTGAAATACATGTCACTTTTAAATTACAAGCAAGAATAATAATTTCCAAGGGAAGCCTTCCATACAATAATAAATAAATGTTTTCCAACATATTTATTACCACCTTTTATCTCACACAACATCAAATCAAGAACCTAGACCAAAAGCCACATGTTTACCCTGATTTTTTTCTTTTAATATCACCCTTGCGTGAAATGATAACTTGGTAGGAATCATAACTGACAACATTCAAAATTTTCATTCCCTTTATTAGAATTATCTATAACTTTATTCTTTGATTATGAATATCTTATGTGTATTGATTTATTTTTTTGTACAAAATGAATATTATATGAACCTAATAGGGTGGATATGAAATGAAAAAGGATGCATGGTAATTTTATGGCATAAGAGTATGAAGATAGAGTTAAAGAGTTCATCAAGTTGCAATAGAGCATGCATGTGACCCTTCTCAAATACTTATTCTATGTTTCTTTTGTTGTTATTCAAGAAAAATTATTCCATAAGAGTTGGAAAAACATTTTATTTTTCACAGAATAGGTTAAAGCTATAAATTTTGTACTAAACACAGGGAAAAATAAACATGCACATCGATTGGGATGATACTGCAGTTTTTGGATCATTTGATATGAATACTAGTGTAAATGATGATGGATATCATATTAAAGAAATGAGAATGGAAATTGAATATTACCTTAGTGATTTTATAAAATTGTTTGAGAAGTTAAATATATGTGCTAAGAGACCATTGTATACTAGTTTTACTAAATACAAAACATTGTTAGCTATATTGAAGTTATATAATTTGATAGATGTTAGTGTATGGAAGGACACTAGCTTTAAAGAACTACTTGGTCTCATGAATGATATGATACTAAAAGAAAATAAACTTACTTGTCAAACATATGATGATAAATGAATACTATGTTCAATGAGCATGATCTATAAAAAAAATATGCTTATACAAATGATTGTATATTGTTTCGCAGGGACCATGAATCACTCATAAATGCCCTAAGTGTGGCATGAATCTATACAAGAAAGATGAATCAAGTCCTTCAAAATATGTATGGTACTTTCCTATCATTCGATGGTTTATAATACTATATGGATGTCAGGAAACAAAGAGACAATTGACATGGAATGTAGATACAATAATTAAATATGGGAAACTATGACATCTAACAGACTCTCCTTAGTGGAAGATAATTGATTATGAGTATCCTAAATTTAAAAATAATCCATGAAAATTTGGTCTTGCATTATTTATATATGGAATAAATCCTTTTTGTGTACAAATTATTACTCACTGTTCATGGCTAGTTATGTTGGTAAATTATAAATTTCCACCATAGTTATGTATGAAGTGAAAATACATTATGTTGTCTATGCTTATATCTGGACCAAAACAACCCAATAATGATATTGATGTCTATTTTTATCCATTGATCGAATATCTGAATTGATGTGGGATACAGGTGTTGCAATGTATGATGCTTATAGAATTAAAGAATTCACATTGATGGTCATATTGTATGGGATGATAAATGAATTTCTTGCTTATGAAAATTTATCAGGATATATAATTAAAGGAATGTTGGAGTATCCCATTTATAAAGAATACACACACTCAGTTCGGTTGAAACATTCCTCAAAGACTGTTTTTTTAGGACATCGATTGTTTTTATCTCAAAAACATAAATACTGATATTGGATGACAAAATTTTATAGGAATACCAAAAAAGATACAACACCTTATCCACTAATGGGTGATCAATGGTTATATAAAGTAAAATATATTGACACTATTTTCAATAAACCATTTTCAAAAACCTTATGAAATCAGGTTGGAAAAAGAGATCAATTTTCTTTGAATTTCCATATTGTAATTGTTTGAATGTCAGATATTTTTTTGATGTCATGCATGCATAAAAAATGTATTTGATAGTGTTATTAGAATGTTACTAAATGTTCCTAAAAAAATATGCAATCAAGGCTAGGTTGGATATGATTGACATGGGGATAAGGGAAGAGTTCACACCAATGAAGTGAAAAAGGAGGACTTTTCTTCCTCTAAAAGCTTACACTCTATCCATATAAGAAAAATTGAAAAATTTTATTTTCCTTAATGGTGTAACAGTTACATAGGGGTATTCAACAAATATCAAGAATGTTGTTTCAATGACTAATTTGAAGTTATAGGGACTAAAATCACATGACTGTCGTGTTTTGATACAAGATTTGATGTTCATCACTTTACATTACATTTTGCTTAAAAATGTAAGACATATATATTAAAGAGACTATACTTATTTTTCAAATACACATGTAGTAAGTTATAGACCCGAAGAAGTTGAAAATCATGAATAAGGAGGTTGTAGTCATATTATGGGAATTAGAGATGTTCTTCCCACCATCCTTGTTTGATATAATGTTATACCTGATGGTTCAATTGGTAAGAGAGACTCAACTATGTGGTCCTGTCCATTATAAATAGATGTACCCTATTTAATGATATATGAATATTTTCTAAGGGTATGTCATGAATCAAAGTTAGTTAGAAGGTTGTATTGAAAAATGATATATTATTGAAGAAACTATTGAATTCTATACTGATTACCTATCAGATGTTGATAGTGTTGGTTTCCCAAAGTCTTTTTATAACAGACACCTTATGGGAAAAGGTATTTCTAGAAGAGATTTTGTTACAATAACTATCACAAAGCAGGAGCAAGCTCACCTATAGATTTTACATAATAGTGAATATTTTGATCCATATATTGATACCCAAAAATAAATTCTTATACATTTGAATCCATCAAGGGTTGAAGTATGGATATAAAATATACATAATCAATAGTTTATAGGATGGTTCCATGATCATATTTATAAGTAGTTATCTAAAATTTGAATTCAATCGCATTTGAAGGCTAGCCAGGGGACCAAATGCAAATTTTATATCTTACACTAGTTTTTTAATTAATGGTTATATGTTATATACAGTAGAACATGATAACAATAGTATGATTCAAAATATTGGATTTACTATTGTGACGTAAGAGATGTACATATATGGTTCCGAGGATATAAATCAAATTTATGCGAATATGTCATATTTCGGCATCATTGAACAGATATATGAGTTAGATTATACAACATTTCAAGTGCCAATTTTTCATTTCAAATGGGTTGACAACATGAGTGGAGTGAAATTTGTTGAAATGAGATTCATGAAGGTGAATTTCAGTGTTTAAGGGTATAAATACAAGCTGTTCAAAATAGAGTCACAAGTAGTGTATGTATTTTATGTCTCAGATCTAGCAAACAAGAATTGGTCAATTATCCCATTGGTGACTAGAATAACTATAGATTCAGATAAAAATTTAATTAAGGATGACCTTTTCATTGGGAGATCACAATTATTTCATGGAGGTCCTAATATAGATGATTTATTGTACATTATAGGGGACCACAAAGAGGGGATTTTGATTCTCGATAGAGGAGCCAAATCCCTTTAACCTTTAAAGAAAAGAAAGAGAGTTCAATGAGTAGGTTAAAGTGTTTTATAATATACTATGTTTTTTATTATAATATAATGTGTTCTATACTATATTAACATAATATAAATTAAATGTTTAACTACTCATTCAAATAATGACTTTTGTACATGATGATGTTACTAATCTCAGGGAAGAAAGAAAGGTGATGTTGAAACTATAGAATTATTCAGGGATCAACAAAATGTTGATGACAAAAACAAGAACAATGTAACATCGTTGTGTTGAATAAAATTATTAAGGCAATAAGTAAGGGTATAAAATTTGATGTTGGTTGGAATCAATATGACCAACTTGTTGACCCCAAAAACTCAATGTTCATTATTTATGTTGGGATCACAATGAGAATTAATGTGCCAATTGATATAGATTCGTGGTTTTATGTACAACCTATTGTTGGAGTTAGTGTCCGAGGACCAATTGTTTGTGTATTGATCCAGACCCGAACAACCACCCGAACAGTGCTAAACGGGTCGGGTGCTACTACCTTAGGCGCACCTCCCTGAACTCCAAAGGCTTCCGACTAGAAGTGAGGGTCTTACAGGTATAGTGGAGAGGATATACCCTCTTGGAGGATCATAATAGTGGTACTGGTCCGAGTATAATAATAAAGATGCAGCGGAATAAATGACTCAACAGACTCGAACCAGACCCGCAAAGCGGAAGCACATCAATAAACAGCGGAAACAATAAATATAACCAACAGTAGTGGAAAGTAAACACAACAGCATGCTGATCACTTGTAACTACCACTGAACAACAAACATGCATCCAAAGAAGGTCATACATATCCATATGTAAAGGCGCCAATTGATAACCAACTGTAGCTACAAAACAAGTAAGCATGCTGATATAGGAAAGTAAGCAAAACAAAGTAAACTCCAGCTAGGAAAGACCTCAAGGTCCATACCATCTCCATGCAACAACTAATAAAACCCAGCTCCTAAAGCTGGCCTCTTTCCTACACGTAAATCCATAAAGTCTGAACGTGTCCCGAAGGGCCCGTGTAGGGTGTGAGACGAATCTCAGTAGGATACCACCCAACGGTGCGTACCTAATATAAGTGTTTAAGCAGGCATGCATTTATAAGGAAAGCAGTAAATAGAACGATGCACAAATAAACACAAACTCCATTAGTTCTTAGTAGCCACCATGGAGTGTCACCTGCTTCATCCAATGCCAGAATCTCTGTCACGTAACCCGACACTATGTGACTCCCTGACACTGTGTGTCTCAAGTAACGATGTCCCAAAGGCCCACCCAATAGTAGTAACCCATAGGAACAATGATGCTTGTCCTCAATAAGTAACCATAGGGACAAAAATGTCTGCCCTCAAAATAAGTAGCCGGAGAGGCAGCAATGTCTGCCCTCAAAATAAAGTATCCAGAGGGACAACGATGTCTGCCCTCAAATAACGGCGAGTCTTTTCCCCCAACCTGATAGCCTCAATGATATCCCCTGAAGGCGCCTGACCTTCCAGGCGACTTCCAACAAAAAGAACCCCCAAACCAATAATACCTAAACCGCAACTAATGGGGGCCTCTACCCACACGAGTGGTCAAAACCACCTCATCACAGAGTCTCTCTGTGTGCACACTACTCAAAGTTTCTGGGTGAGTGGTAATCACCAAAATAGTACCCAAGCCACAACACCTCTGACATCTCGTGTCCCTGTGACCATGCCGCTCAAGTCTGATGGCCTTGCCATCCAAGTAACCTAGGCCATGCCCATCCTGACAGTCATCTTGCCTCAAACCAATGCCCATGACACCCAATCCTGTGGTCAGAACCACCCAACGTAACTCGGGCCAAGCCCAACCTGTGATCAGCATCACTCAAGAATATCCGAGCCATTCCCAACACAACCAAAAAGGGTTCTATCATATGAAATTCATCAATTACATATACAACACATTTAAACAGAACAATTAAACAGGTAAAATAATCTAAACAGTTGAATTGCTCTAAGAAAGCACTATCCCATACTAGCATAATGGTCTTTAAGTCCTCTAACAATTTATATCAAGGTTTAATAACTAAACTCAATAGTTTTAAACAATATAATTCAAATATAACCATTTTGGCATCCCTCGGCCAAAATGCCCCAATGAGCAACGACCCCTCGCCCGGCCCCGCTCAAGCAAAAATGGTAACAGGGCATACCCAAAGGCATCCCATAGGTCAAACAATCAATTCAATATGTAATAGCAGATAAAACGGGTCCCGCTCAAAATACCCAAACGCACCGAAGGCCGCGTCACCCAAATGACCATGAAAACTCAAAAATAGGTATGCACCAACTACCTGAGACTCATATGATGCTACTCCTCAGATATCAGCCTCCAATTAGGTCTAAAACATGGTAGATCTACAAAAGAATCAAAACTTCTCAAACCCCTATAACTCATTCTAGAACGGAAATCAAACAAAATGGATCAAGTGGAATTAAGGCCTTACCAAGGGGGTTCCAACGCATCTATTAGTGATTGAATCGGGGTTCAGACAAAGATCCAAGAGGGATTTGAAGCCCCGACCGGCTTGGTTTGTGAAATCTGGAGGAATATTAAGGTTCTGCCTCAATACGAGGCTACTACCCATTTAAAAAAAAGAAACTACATGGCGTGTATTTTAGGACCACACGCCGTGTATCATTTCACCGTTCATACGATGTCTGAAATTCTACCGCCTTACTTTCCAGAACCTGTTGACATGAGTACACAGTGTGTACTTAGTTTTTCTTCTCTTCCTCTCCAACTTACCCACACGCCATGTATATCCCTCATACATGGCTAGACTACACAGCGTGTCCAAGGGGGACACGATGTGTATTTGGTTTAAACAATTATACCTGGCCAACATGCCTACACACCATGTATGGCCTTTACACGGTCACGGGTACATGGCGTGTCGAAAACTACATGCCGTGTAGTAAGAAATTTCTACACGATTATTACACGACATGTACTCAGTGAGCACGACTGGTCACTCGCCTAACATATATACAACATGTACTTAAAGTACACGACGTGTAGTCTAGAAATTTCTAGAAACTGCCCAATTTCTCCAGTTTCCTCAGGGACAAGTCAAACTTTCCAACAGGGTCAGGATTTGACCCGTTCTAAAAACCTGGGTTCTTACAGTTTTTACTTTGATTACATGTATATTCGATTTATTGAATATTAATAAAACTTATTATTACATATTGTTTTTTGTTCTACATGACTCTAATGTAATAATTTCCTAGAGTATACATCACATTGATATGGTCATAACAGTTCCAAGCTATGATGTGAACCTTTTGATGCTATGATGATATTCTCAAATAATGGTTTGTGGTTGGATAAAGTACTATGATGAGACACATAGTACATAGACTGTCAGGTGTGAGTACTCGTAAGCAAAAGTGACTTCTTCTCATGAAGTTAACAATTGGTAATCTCCAAGATGAGATATTATGAGAATAGACCCATCAGTAGGAATTCTACATGTTTTTGTGTAATCGAATATTCCTATCTATGAGCATGTGTGATGGTCCTTAGACTTTAAGATTATTATTAATTCATATTACAACTTTCTTACTTAGATGTATTTCATAAACCAAGATGATAAAAGTTCATGGAAAAGTTGGATATGTTGGATGCATCATGAGTGACATGTCATTAATGAATAAGTCGAGGAAGGGTTTTCCCCTTTCATCTTTATGGATGATGATATCTCATCCCTTTGATTGGAATTGAACTATCACATTAAATTTCATTTACATGGGGTAACAATGTGTTTGTTTTAGATAGTAAAAGAAAGACATATCGAGCATATAGGTTGGTGACATGGATGTGAAACCTGCTTGATGAGATATTGTGACAAAGGGATTATATTACATAATGAGCATTCGTATGTGATTGTCAATGTTGCAACATTAAGTTATTTCTATTGGGTTCCTTGAACCATTGCTAGACAATAATCTTGGACTTTAGGAAATCCTGCCTAATTCCAATGAGAAAGAATCCTAGAGGTTCACACACTAAGTGTTTCTGTTGATCCTGATTAAACACTATTTGAGTTTAATTAATGGAATAAATATTATTCTTACGTCCAGGGAATAAATATTATTCTCACATCTAGGGAATAATTTTATTCAAGTTATATTGATATCATAAATCAAATGAATATTTATTCACCGTCTTGTGAATAAAAGATTTATTTTATTTATTGAAAATTTTAATAAATATTTATTCGCTAGATTGTGAATAAAAAATTTATTTATGAAGAAAATATTTATTTGGTTGTTCAATAAATTCTAGTGGAGTTCGAACATACCAAGACCGAGTCCAGTGAAAAATATTAATTAACAAGACAATTATATATTATTTTTTATTATGAAAATTGTTGTGTGCCACAAAATAATAATAATATAATTATTATTATTTTTCATGAGGTTTATTAAAGGCAATAAATGTTATTTAATGGCTAATATGTAATTAAATAATATTTTAACTTAAATCCTAACTCTATAAATAGATATCTATGACTATTGTGTAGAGAATCCAAAAATTGATAATAGATAATTCTTATGCCCAATGAATTATCTCTTAACTCCTCCTTCCCTCTCCCCCTCAAGAATGAGAAGTGAAAGATATATTTCTTCAAGATCAAAGAATGAGAGATCAAGAACAAATATTGCATGACATTCGACGTTCCGCGCCAGCACCTAGATATCGAGTGATGTTACTTAGATATCATAAGAGCACATGTAGATCACCACTAGAGGAATTTTATCCTTAGAACCTCACAATGCAATGAAGGTAATCCAAAAGTATCTTTTCAGATGGTCGAAATTCACCAACGAAGAAAGTTTCTAAGCCCAGGTATTTATTTATTCAAATATTAAATAAATTAATTATAAATTTGATACATAAGATCCTCGCTCTTGGTTTCAGGAAATGATTATTAAAATAAATTTTAATATATCATTCACCTCCGCACACTTCCGATATGCCTAGAACCATCAAGTGGTATCAGAGGGATCACATTTAAATTTATAATTATTTATTTGACTGTTGATCCATACGTAATTGTGGTTATATTTTCATTTCTTATTATTCATTATTTAATGTGATTTGAATTAAAATGTTATAAACATATTAATCATGTTAGTTTAGTGTTTCATTTTCTTAAAGGTTTAAGAACAAATGAAGAATGACTGGATATTCCATTGGGATGTATCAAATCTTTGGTCGATAAAACTGGGTTACACAATGTGCAGGCAGATCACATACCATATACCCATACTCTTTGTATCTAGATGAACTGAGTAATTAATTACACGTGGTTATTTTATTGCACACCTCATGTTAACCAAGCCATCCTAGAATATGGAAAGAAGATACAGGGTGTGTAGCTGGCATGTACACACCACGTAATTTGGCTGAGTTAACACACCGAAGCCCCAGGCATGTGACCTAGATATATGAAAACTGAGGTACATGGCATGTAATTGTATGTACATGCCGTGTATTCTCCCATTAATGAAAAAAATTAAAAATAAATTAAATTTGAAAAATTGCAGCATTAAAACCTTATTTTATTGATTGACACACCACTGTGAGTCTGAAAATTTAATAATGGTTTAAAATATTTTTAAATGTTCAATTAATTTATTATAATTAATATGAAATTATTGGTTCTTTTATTTATTTTAAATAAATTCCATTAATGATGGGTATCTTTAAATAATATTGGATGATCATTAAGATAAAAGAGAATTAATTAATTAATTTAAGCACATTTATCCTAAATAATAAAATAATGGATAAAGAAATGATTTCTAGTCATTTACTTTTTCATATTCATTGAATATATGACCGTTCATGAGCTTAACCAAGACCTGCGTATGCGTTGGATATTTTAATTTAATTTATTGCATTGGTTTGCAATTATTTAATATGAAATTAAATGATGGCTTGTGAGTCACCCCCCCCCCCTCCATTATTATGTAAGACATGCATGTCCAAATATATTTATGTAATCCCCTTTAACCAATCCTTTCGTTCCCCTCACCTGTGTATGAGTAATAAATATTTGTAATTAATGGATCATACCAAGGCATGTGGAGGTAGTTCAAGATTGAACCATAATGATTCCAACCCAGGTGATACATAGGTGGACTTGTGGAATGCTGTAATTCATGTCAAGACCAACAATAAGAGTTATTTCCCCTAGTTCAAAGGTTGAATTAATGTCTGCTCATTAAATCAACCATTAGATAAATCTCATAAGCATGACATTTAATTAACTATTTATTTATATATATGTAATTATTTATTTTATGGATTCATGGATATGATCACATAAATAAATGAATTAATGTGCAAATATGGAAATTAAATAAATGAATTATGTGTAAACGTTTTATCCAACATGGTTAGTTAATTAATTAACATCCACTTAATATTAACAGGACATGTAAAGGATAAAACAAGATAAAATTTATGCATAATAAATTAAAATCCATCAATTAAATATTAATTCAAACTAAGACTTTCATTACTTGATTGGGAATGAAACCATAGAACTAACTGTAGTACATGGCCAAAGACTGGACACTTAATTTTATTTGGGAGTTCTCATGAGAGTTTTGGGCTGACTTAATCAAAATTTTATTGAGTTTAATAGAAAAAGTATGTTTAATACAAATTTGGAGGCAAGTTTTTAGGAAATCCAAGCTAGGATTTTAGGATAAAAGAATCCACACAATGGATTTAGGAGCTGAAAGTCCACAGTTTGCAAGACCGCCTACCTAATTACTTTATTATGGGTTTTATGGCCAAAGTTTGGATCATTAAGAAAAGTAATGGGGATCCTTGCCATAAGAATGTTAAAGAAACTAGATATTTTTAATTCAATAGTGAGGGCTATTAATACTTGATAAAGTAGTGGAATATTTAATAAATAAAAAAACATTTATTTTATTATATATCACTTTTTTGCAATCAAGTAAAGTACTAATAATATGATCTTTTAATTGTATAATAAAATGAAAATTTCATCATCCACACTATACCTATGATCAATATCGGAGAAAGATGACCTCCTAACTAGAAGTAACTTCCAGGAGTGGTTTATATGCCTTCGTGATGTGATATGCCATGAACAAAAATCTTATGTGCAAGGATTCTCAATGCCTAATTTTCCTCCTAAAGAGGCGAGTGATGAAGAGTTCCTTGTATATGAAAAACATTTGAGAGAAATAGTCATTGTTCAATGTTTTATGATTTTATCAATGTCTAGTAAACTAATGAAGTCTCACGAAATCATGGATGCATATAACATGCTTGGGAACTAACATGGTCTTTATTAGGAGAGAGCTAGATAGTAACAGTTTGAGATTTCCAAGGTGCTATTTCAAATAAATCTTGGATAGGGTGCCCTAACTGGGCCTCATGTAGTCAATATCATTGGCTACATTGATATATTAGAGGTTCTAGGGTTTAAAATCTCAAAAGAACTGGGCACTGAACTCATTCTAGCATCAATCCCTCAGAGCTTCTCCAAATTTTTTGTGAGTTTTAATATAAACAATGTTGAGAAGTCTCTACCATTTCTTCTTACTCTTATTTATCAAGTATACAAGGATATGAATATTGAAAAACCTTCCATCCTTATAGTGAGAAAACAGAAAAGACAAGAAAATATCTTTAAGCCCAAAGATTCTCCATGCCCTTCCAAGAAGTGAAAGATCAAAGGGAAGACAAGGGAACATGATGATGTTTGTTTTGCATGTGACAAGAAGGGCCACTAGAATAAAAATTGAACCCAACCAAAGAATTAAGAGGAAGATTTAATTGAGTTTTTTTATTGAGTGAAATTTATCTATTTCTACAAATTAGGTATTAGATACAGCTTGTGGTGCTCACATATGTATTAAAATATAGGAACCAAGTAGATTTGGAAAGATTGAATGAGGAGAGGTAGATCTTTAAGAAACCAATGTAGCTAATATTGTTGTTGAATCTATTAGGGACTACCACCTCATGTTGCCAATCAAAATGATATTGGTTTTAAAGGGTTGTTGTTATGTGCCTTCAGTTACCAAAAACAACATTTCTGTATCCAGACTTGATACAAATGGTTTTATTTTCAAATTTGGGAATAAATTTTGCTTATTTTATAAAGATAGAATTTTTTATGGTAAGGAACATTTAAATAATGGTCGTTATGTGTTGGATTACACAAAATAAATAATGGCAATTGATAATGAAGTTACTTCACATAACTCATACCACATCCAACTATGGTATCACTAGCTAGGTCATGTAAAGGAAAATTTTTTGACTGAATTACATCAATATGGATATTTAGATCCTTTTAAATTAAAACCACTTGGTGTATGTCACATATGTTTATATGAAAAAAATGACCAATTCCCAATTTAGTGGGAATGGAAAAAGACCTAAAGAGCTTATTAAATTAGTTCATACTGATGTGTGTGGACCATTTCCTATTGAAGCAAGGGGTGGGTACTCATACTTCATAACTTTTACTAATGATTTTAGTAGATATGAATATGTCTACTTAATGATGTATAAGTTAGATTCTTTTGATACATTCAAGGAATATAAAAATGAATTTAATAACCATCTTGGTAAGAATATTAAGAAACTTCGCTGAGACCATGGTGAAGAATATATTAATTAATAATTTATTGATTATTTATGGGATTTCAGGATTTTATCTCAACTAAATCCTCCTTATACACCTAAGTGGAATGGTGTAGGAAAAAGGAGAAACCACACCTTGTTGGACATAGTGAGATCAATTATGATTCATGTGTGCATTCCATTATCCTTTTGGGGATACATGTTACAAATAGTATCATACATTCTAAACTGAGTTCCAACTAAAGCAATAGGCATTATACCATACCAATTATGGAATGAAAAGAAATACATGTTGTCTTACTTATATATGTGGGGTTGTGAAGCATTTATTAAGGCCTCTTCAGGTAACAATATTGCACCTCGACGCACAAAGTGTATCTTTATAGGATATCCCAAAGGAACAAAGGGATACTACATATTAAATCCTTTAGACAAAAAGGTTGTGGTTGGAAGGCATCCTAAATTTATTGAAGAGGATATTATCTCTAAAATAGATAGTGGGGGTGAGATAGACTTTTATGAAGTCCATGCTCAAGATACACAAGAGTTGGAATAAGAACAAATTCCACAAAGCCTTGTGTACGAATAAATTGTTCCAGAGACACAATTACTATGTAGGAGTACTAGAGAGGTTAGAGAGCTATAAAGGTATGGTTTTCTAGTCATTGAGGATGGTGACTCATTATTAGTTGATAATAATGATCCTCTAACCTAGAAGGAAGTAGTAAGTAACACATATGTTTCCAAGTGGCAAGAATCCATGAATTCTAAAATGGATTCCATGTACCAAACCAAGTATAGATTTTGGTAGAACCTCCAGTAGATGTAAACCCTATTGGTTTAAAATGGGTATTCAAGATGAAACTGAAGATGGAATGGAAAGTTAATACCTATAAGGTGTGAATAGTTTCAAAATGGTGTAAACAATGTCAAGGCATTGACTATAAAGAAACCTTTTCACCCATTTCAATGATGAAATCCACCATAATTATACTTTCCATTACATCATTTCAGAATTATGAGATTTCTAAAATGGATATAAAAACAACCTTCCTTAATGGGAAACTTCAGGAAGATGTCTATATAACACAAACCAAAGGGTTTATGACTCCAAAGGATGCCAACAAGGTATTCAATATTTAAAGATCCATTTATGGATTAAAGTAAGAATCTAGATCATGGAACAATTGTTTTTATGAGGCCATAACAAAATTTGGTTTCATAAATAACGGTTGTGAGATGTGTGTCTATAAATGGTTTAGTGGGAGTGTAGTTGTTTTATTAATAGTATATGTTAATGACATATTACTCATTGTAAACGAAATACCAGTCTTACAATCTGTTAAGGCATGGTTGAATAAATGATCATATATGGAGGAATTGGGAGAGAAAATATATATTCCAAGGATCAAGATCCATCGTGATAGATCCAAGAGGTTTCTCAGCTTAAGTCAATGTACATACATAGACAATATACTGAAGAGATTCAGTATAGAACAATCCAAGAGGGGATTGTTTAAACTATCACATGGAATTCATCCTTCCAAGAAAATGTGTCCTTGGAAACATGAGTAAAGAAACAAAATGAAAAGTATTCCATACACATCAGTGACTAGTTCAGTCATGTATGTTATGCTATGAAATAGGATGGATGTCACTTACACATTAAGTGTTGTAGGAAGATATCAAGATGATCCATGTGACCTCCATTGGATGGTAATCAAGACTATCCTTAAGTATCTGAGGTGTACTATGGATATGTTCTTGGTTTATAGAGGAAATGAGGAACTAGTCATCAGAGGATATCCATATTCTAGTTTCCAAACTGATAAAGATTACATGAAGTCACAAACATGATACATCTTCACTTTGAATGGAGGTGTTGTGAGTTGGAAGAGCTCAAAGAATGTCTTGGTTGTAGATTTTATAGAAGAGTCCAAGTATATTGTGGATTCCGAGGAAACTAAAGAAACAGTATGGATGTAAAACTTCATCCAAGAGGTTGATGTGGTATCTAATATTAAAGATCCTATCACACTCTATTGTGATAATACTACAGTAGTGACTCTTGTAAAAGATCGATGGTCACATAAATGGGAAAAGAACATACTTTGGAAGTTTTATCTATTGAAATATTTTTCTCAAAGAGGTGAAGTTGTGGTGAGTAGTATTTCCATAGAATACAATGTGGTAGATCCCTTTAATAAAGCTTTGAATTAGTAGAAACATGACTATCATGTGATGTCTAGTAGACTGAAGGTCATAGATAGTTAGCTCTAGTCAAAGTGGGAGTTTATTGGAGTTGGTGTCCTAGGACCAACTATTTACAATTTTATTACATGCATATTCAATGTATTAAATATTAATAAAATTTCTTATTACATATTTTTTTTGTTCTGCGTGACTCTAATATAATAATGTCCTAGAGTATACTTCACATTGATATAGTCATAATAGTTCCCTACTTTGATGAAAACCCAAATGTGCTAGGAGATATTCTCAAATAATGTTATGTGATTAGATAACATATTATTTTGGGACACATAGTATATATATTGTCAGGTGAGAGTACTCATAAGTAGATGTGGCTTCTTCTCATGAATTTCATACTTAGTAATCTCCAAGACAGAAGATTATGAGAGTTTACCCATCGGTAGGAATGCCGTATGTTTTGGTGTCATCAGATATTCCAATCTATGAGCATGTGTGATGGTCCTTAGACTTTAAGATTATTATTATTGCATGTTACAACTCACATACTTAAATGTATTTCGTAAACAATGATGATAATTTTTCATGGTGAATATAGATATGTTGGGTGCATCACAAGGGACATTTCATTAATGAATAAGTTGAGGAATTATTGTTAACTTCTATATTTATAAAATCTGATATCTCATCCCATTTATTGGAATAGAACCGTCATATTAAATTTTATGGTCATGGTGTAACCACATGTTTATTTCAGATAGTCAAAGAAATACATATCAAGCATATAGGTTGGTGACACAGATGTGAAACCTACTTGATGAGATATTGTGACAAAGAGACTATATTACATAGTGAGAATTCGTATGTGGTTTTTGAAGTTGGGACATTAGTTTCTTTCTTTTGGGTTCCTTGACCCATTGTTAGACAGTAATCTTGTACTTTAGGCTAGCTCGCCTAATGCCAATGAGAAAGAATCCTAGAGGGTCACACACTAAGTGTTTCCATTGATCTCGATTAAATACTATTTGAGTTTAATTAATAGAATAAATATTATTCTCAAGTTTGAGGAATAATTTTATTCAAGTTATATTGATCACATAAATTAAGTAAATATTTATTCACCATCTTATGAATAAAATATTTATTTATAAATAAAATATTTATTGAGTTGTTCAATAAATTTTATAGGAGTTAGAATGGACTAATACTGATTCTGGTGACAAATATTAATTAACAAGACTGTTACATAATATTTTTTACTGCACAAGTTGACACACGCCACAAAATAATAATAATATAATTATTATTATGTGGCATGGGGTTTATTAAAGGTAATATATTTTATTTAATGGACAATATGCAATTAAATAATATTTTAACTTAAATCCAAACACTATAAATAGACGGTTATTTCTATTTTTTAGGAATCCAAAAATTGAGAATAGAGAATTTTTGTACACAACGAATTCTCTCTCAACTCTTCCTTCTCTATCTCTTTCAAGAATGAGAAGTGCAAGAGATATTTCTTCAAGACTGAAGAATGAAATATCAAGAAAAAAATGTATGACATTCAAATTGCCAAAATAGAATTCAGATATTGATTGGTGCTACTCAGAAATCATAGGATCCCATACGTATGGAATCCCACCTTTTTATTACATAACATTGCATTACATTTTGCAAAGAGAGGATCTTTAAAGTTTAGTGTATTGGAAAATGGTACATAATAAATGAAAACATATAACATTATTCTAATACACTTGAAAGTATTCTTTATTTGTCCACACTAAGTACAATTACTACAACTCATAACCTGGGGACATACATCAAAGTAAAGGTTGATAAGAAGGCCCAGTAAGGGAAAAACAAGAGAAACAATTTACATGTGAACTTGAGAGAATACAATAAGAACTTGAGGAAAAATTAGAAAGGCATGAGAAAGAGGCATATAATGATAATAATAACTTGAATAATATCTTGATAATGTGTCCAAAACATTAAATTTATACATTCATAATCATATCACCAAGGTCCATCCCTAAGGTGTCATAAAAATTATTAAGGTTATTCACCAGGGTATCGTAAAACTTATCATCTATAGAGATTATTTTCTTTACCCAATGAATTGGAGTGATATCAAGGAACACCCTTAATATGTATTTATTTTCATGTGATACACATAGATCATAATCAACCATTTAATAAATAACCCAAATATAATAAAATAAATGGGTTTCATATCAAAATCATGGCGTTTTTAAAAAGTGCTTAAAAATATGATCATTATGTCATTTATAACCCATGGAAAGGGAATAAGGGTTTTATGTATGTAAATTAAAGAATCAAATAAATAATTTTTATGTCTCTAGTAATACCCTTATAAACAAAAGAGATTTGGGTATTCACATAAAGAAAATAAAATAATTTCTTGAGAAAAAAAGAGAGATTTTGAGACGAAAATTCTACAGTATAATGGGTACGAAACATAGTTTTATAAAACATTAAAAAGAGATTGGGAAGGGGTAAAACATTCATAAAAAACTCATAATAAATTATAGGTATAGAATAAAATGTAAATAAGAACATGGTATGGAAATTTGAAAGACATACCACATAAAAGATAACTTGAAAGGAAAAGATAAGTTGGGAATTCCCTTAAATTGAAGAGTAACTTCTAAAACTCTAAGATTGGGACCTTGAGGGATTGAGGAAACCTTGGGAGGATTCCTTGTGAGGTAATAATATCAGATATTATAGGGGGTGATTTTTTAATGAAAAAAAAACGAAGTAATGGCTTGGTATTTATAGTAAAATAGAGGGATTTTTTTATTAATTTATGAGGACACCTCATTGGTGGTATTTGAAAAACCATGAGATTTACCATGGTATTTTCCCATGGTTTTGGCCACTTATGACACATAATATAATATTTTAATACACATGAGTTTAAAAACATTTTAAATTACATGTTACATCATTACGATTTCATAAAACACACTGAGAACCGAAAAATTGTATTTTTACTATTCACCAAAAAATAAAACATTCTATAAAAATATCATAAATTCACCCTAACCTAATATTGATATTATAAATTCAAAAATTAACTCCATTTTATGAAAATAATTTTCTAAATATGATAAATTTAATTTTTAAGTAAAATCACAATTTACTTGAAAAAAGAACTAACACTTTACCAATAATTTCTAAAACAGATATTTAATTATACTATTATGTAACAATACCATTCAAGATGCCTAAATTATATTTATACTTCCTCAGGTGAGTTTACTATTCCATTGGTCGTATTACTATTCATTAGGATAATATTATTGTTCATAAGTTACTATTCACCAAAAAATAAGTTGATCTTATCAGAATCTAAATTTCTTACTGATAACAACTGTATATGTCCATTTTTTAAAATTCATTTCACAATATAAAATATTTATAGTATAAAAAATATTTTAAAATACTTTTTTTTCAGTATTCATCTATAATATTAAACTTCTTAGAAAAATACTAAAAATTCATCCTAGATTAATTTTGACATTTGAAATTCAAAAATGATGTTTATTTTACCATAAAAAACAATTTTATTTATACAAATGGATTACAAAAAGTAACTAAGGCCTAGTTACATAACCCCTTATAACACATGCATAGGACCTAAGAGTTAGGTGTGCAATGGTGATATAATCTTGGGGCGTCTCCGACGACATTACTCAAGTGGTGATTTCTATCAACTTGAACTTCTCCCATAGGCGATTTCATTCAAGATTAACATATTGAAGCTCAACTTGGTCTTGGTCCAGAGGAAAATCCAATGATGCTACCTCCTTCCCAAGCTCAGAAAAACGGGCTTCGTATGATATGATTCTATTGGTAGAGGCCACCGACTCTTATTTTTACATTAATTATCCATTATCATTTCTATTTATAAACAATAATTATAACGTTAAAAAATTATAATGGTTTCCAATAGTCATGTTAACCAACGGTCATATAACAATCCAAAATCAATGGTTACATTTCAATTATACATATATAGTTTTATTGATTATGACATAGTAAAACATATTTTTTCAGGAAACAAAATATTATTCAAAATTTTGGGTTGTTACATTCTTCCCCCCTTAAGAAAATTTTTCCCTAAAATTTCAACTTGTACCCTCAAAAGAGAAAAGGTGTGGGTTATTCTGCCTCATATTCTCCTATGGTTCCCATATGTATTCTTCATATTTTTGGTTCCTCCACAACACTTTAACAAGGTGGGTAGTCTGGTTGCGTAGAACCTTATCTCTATGATCCAAGATATCCACCAGCTACTCCTCATAAGAGAGGTCATGCTCTAGTTGCACCACCTATGGATTTAGTACATGTGAAGGGTCAGTTATGTACTTCCTCAAGAGGGATATGTGGAATAAATCATGAACTTGTGCTAGATTTATAGGAATTGCAAGCTGATAGGCTACAACTCCTACACGATCAAGGATTTCATAGGGGCCAATGTACATAGGGATGAGATTCCATTTCTTCCTAGACCTCATGAATCTCTTCCAAGTTGAAATTCAAAGAAAGAATTTGTCACTAACCTCAAAATCCAAGTCTCTTCGACGGTTGTCAGCATAAATCTTCTACAGAATCTAAGCAACCTTTATGTGTTGTTTGATGACATGAACCTTTTCAGTCATCTCTTATACAAGATAAGGCCCAAAAATATTTCTCTCACTAGCTTCATCCCAAAAAATAGTAGTTTCACACCTATTTCCATATATAGCTTCATAGGGTGTCATTTGAATATTTGAATGGAAACTGTTGTTATAAGAGAACTCAACTAATGGGAGATGTTGATCCTGTCCACCTTTAAATTCTATTGAGCATGTTCTCAACATATCCTCGAGTGTCTAAATAGTCCTTTCAGATTGGCCATTAGTTTGGGGGTGATAGGCTGTACTAAAATTCAATTCAGCACATAGAGCATGTTGAATAATTATCTAGAATTTTGATGTGAACCATGGATCACGATCAGATACAATAGAAAGTGGAACTCTACATAGCCTTAACACTTCCTTCATGTAAATCCTATCAAGTTTATCAAGAGATAAATCTTCCTAAATAGAGATAAAATGGACATTCTTGGTGAGATGGTCCACTATAACCTATATCGCATTATTTTCTTTGTAAGTTCTCAGAACACCAATGACAAAGTCTATAGTGATATTTTCCCACTTCCATGCTGGTATGGGTAGTGGTTGTAATACCCCTATAGGAATTTTTCACTATGCCTTCACTTATTGACATACCAGGCACCTTTTAGTGTAGTCAACAATCTCCTTTTTCATATTATCCCACCAATAATGATCACAAAGGTCCCTATACATTTTAGTGCTTCCTGGATGTATAGAGAATGTAGAGATTGATCTTCAACCATCATCTCCTTCCTTATTTCCATAATATATGGAACACATAGCCATGTATGAAATTTTAGTACACCTTCTTGATCAATATTGAACTCAGGAAACTTCCCATCCTTCACAGCCTCAAACATATTCTATAACAAAGGATCTTCTTTATGATCTTTCTTTATCTTATTTAGTAATGACAGCTGAGAAATAATTTGGGATAGGGTTGATGATGTCCCTTCCCTTACAACTCCCATTTCCAGTTTTACTAGGTCTTTGATCAAGGGATATACTTAAATCCTCATCTTTTCCAAAACAACATGGTCTTTCTACTTAATGCATCAGTGACTTTGTTTTCTCTTCTAGGGTGATAATGAATTGAACAATCACACTCTTTAAGAATTTCCAACCATCTCCTCTATCTCATGTTCAATTCCTTTTTTTGTGAAAATATACTTCAAACTTTTATGGTATGTGTATATATCAAATTTCTCCCCATAAAGATAGTGCCTCCATATATTTATAGCAAAAACAACCACAACCATCTCAAGATCATGTGTTGGATAATTTTACTCATGAGTATTTAGCTGTCGAGATGCATAAGAAATGACTTTTTCATTTTTCATGAGGACGCACCGAATCCCTTTTAGAGATGCATCGCTAAAAATAATGAATCCTTCTCCGATTGTGGGAAGAGTTAACATGGGTGTAGTAACCAATATCTTCTTTAGCTCTTGGAAAATTTCTTCACACTCCCTTATCCATATGAACTTTCCCCCTTTTTGAGTTAACTTGGTTAATGGATTATAAATTCATGATTTTTTTTCAAAAACCTCCTATAATATCCTACTAAGCTAAGGAAACTATGAATATCAATTACTATTTTAGGATAAGGCCACTCCTATACAACCTTTTTCTTTGTAGGTTCAACTGAGATTCTTTCATTGGTTTCAATTTTCCCCAAGAAAACAACTTTTTATAACCAAAATTCACATTTTATGAACTTTACAAAAATCCTTTCCTTACGTAGAGATTGAAAAATAACCCTTAGATGACTCTTATGCTCCTCACAAATTTTATAATATATCAAAATAACATTAATAAAAACTACAAAAAAATTATCAAGGTAGTCCCTAAAGACTCTATTCATCAAATCCATAAAAATAGCAGGTGCATTAGTAAAGCCGAAGGGTATAAGAAAAAACTCATAATGCCCATATTTTAATTGGAAGATGGTTTTTGGAATATCTTCTTTCTTAACCATCAATTGATGATAACTAGATCAAAGATCAGTCTTGGAGAATAATTGAGCCCCAAATATTTGTTCAAATAAGTCATCAATTCTTGGAATATGGTATTTGTTCTTCATTGTGATCCTGTCTAGTTCTTTATAATCAATGCATAGCCACATTGATCCATCCTTCTTCTTCACAAAAAGAACAATTGATCCCCAAGGAGACACACACGATTGAATAAACCCATTCTAGAAAATATCATGGAGTAGTTTCTTTAATTCCTTCAGATCCACATTTTCCATTATATGGGGTCTTTGATATTGGATGAGATCCAGGTACGAGTTCAATGGATAACTCTACCTATCTTTCTGGGGGAGGTCCAGGAAACTCCTCAGGAAATACATCAATGTATTCCTAAATGATGGGGACATTCTCTATTCATATATTATCATTTAATCCTTCATATTCACTAATAAAATCTATAAAGAAGGAAATGGGTGGTTCTTCTAGACAAAACTCAGGTTGAGATATATCCCCTTTAAATATAGTTGTAGGTTGTCCATTCAAGACTACCGATATTTCCTTACTTCTACATTTGATTTTAGAATTATACTTTGAGAGCCAGTGCATACCTAGTATAATTTCGAATTCTAGAATGGTAATGACTACTAGATTTGTGATAAGATTGTTCTCACTAAATCAAATACTATAGTTTCTAAACACTGATTATTCTTTGATAATCCCTCCAAGATTCTTGACTGATAACTCTACTTTTATCAATTCAAGGTTTAATTCTAAATTCTTTGAAAACTTGGAGGAAATAAAGGAATGTGTAGAACCAGAATCAAACAAATTACTTGATATCTTTGAGATAAAAACAAGAGTACCTTCCACCACATAATTTGGAGCTTCAACTTAATCCGTTGTGATAGAAAAATCACGACCTTTCTCCCTTGGTCTATGCTGAGGCAGATGATGATTCCCATCCACTGCCCTCAAATTTGGATAGTGATTGGAAAAGTGCCCAAGATGTCCACACTTGAAGCAATAGACTTAAAGTAGGGACTACACTATATTCCCCTAATCATTAGTGTTGGTAAGTTGAGGCTTCACCTCACTACAACAATTTTGCGCGATATGTCCATCTCTTCCACACTTTTATCACTTCCCAATCCTGAGCAGGAAGTTCCCCTAATGCTTCTTCCCACATTTATTACATGTGGGAAGTTTCACTTGCTTTCCACCTCTTCCCTAATCAAAGATCCTTCCTAATCTTGGCTTCATTGATCTCTTATTTTCATTTTATTTGTTAGACCATTGCATCTCACTGAACTTTAGTTCGACTTTTGTATCACTCCGCACAATTTTTTCATAGCTATCATAGTCTCAGTTTGCTAGATTATTCCACAGATTAGGTCTTAGTCCACCAAATAATCTATCAACATCACCATTAGGATCCATTAAAAAGGTTAAGGTGTAATGAGAATTTTTTGTGAAGTTCAGCTCATAGCTTCCCACAGATTCATTCTCCTTCTACTTCAACTTGAGAAATTCCTTGTTCATTTTTGTTCTCATTGAACAAGGGAAATACTTATTGAATAAAATACCTCTGAAATCTTCTAACTCCATAGCCTGAAAATCACCTATTATTTTTGTGTTTTTAATCAGTTCCCACCATTGATCAGCTTATCCTTCTAAGTAGTAAACAACCAAGGTGACCTTCTCTTGTTCTGAATAGCGGAGTGCATAAAAGTTCTTTTCGATAGAGCTGGTCCACTTTTCAGCAATCAATGGGTCAGCAGATCCAATGAATGTTGGTGTTTGTTGACACATAAAGGACTCAATGAAAATTTGTTCCCTTCTTGGTGAAATTGGTCTCTCATCTTGATTAAAGTTATTCCCCATAACTTGAGTTATTTGGTTCATCATTCTCATGAAAGCTTCCATTCCGTCTTCCATCGGAGGGCCGTCAGCACATGGTCTATTGCAGTCACCATTTTCATGGTTCCTCCTATTTTCCACATTTTTCTAAAAAAATAAAACCTTAGTGAGAAATTTGTTTCATTTAATAATCTTATAACTCTAAATAATTTTTATGTCTTAAAACATTATTCTTAAACATGTTATTCATTATCAATAATTATATTTTCTATAAATCCTTCATAATGGTTCATAAAAAGCTTGTGATTAACCAAACATATCCCTTAATAGTGTCATACTCGGAGTGTGGAAAGTCTTGTTATTGTGCACTAGTTCTCGTTAGATTCTAGATCAAATGGGTGTTTTCAGGTTTTACCCCTAGATACATCTATGCTAGAGCCACATCCACTTGTTCTTATCTAGACATGGACTTATTTGTTTGGAAACCACTTCCTTAATATTTCACCAAAATACTAGATTTTTTCCTATATTTAATATTTTTCTTAAGGTTCTTCCTAAAATTATAAAATTCTAATTTCCATAAATAACTAAAATATCCTTTGATACCAACTATATCATCTCTCCTTTTTATTACATAACATTGCATTACATTTTACAAACATAGGATATTTAAAGTTTAGTGTCTTGGAAAAAGGTACATGATACATGAAAACATATAAAATTATTATAATCCACTTGAAAGGATTATTCATTTTTTCATCCTAAGTAAAATTAATCCAACTCATAACCTGGGGAAATACATCAAAGGAAAGGGTGAGCAGAAGGCCCAGTAAGGGAAAAACAAGAGAAATAATTTACATGTGAACTTGAGAGAATACAATAAGAACTTGAGGAAAGATCATAAAGGCATGATAAAGATGAATATAATGATAATAATAAATTTAATAACATATTGAAAATGTGGGTAAAAAATTCAATTTATACATTCATAATCATATCACCAAGGCCGATCCCCAATGTGTCATAAAAATTACCAAGGTTATTAACTAAGGTATCGTAAAACGTGTCATCTCTAGAGATTATTTTCTTTACCCAATGAATTAGATAACTATCAGGGTGAACCCTTAATATGTATTTATTTTAATGTGATCCACATAGATCATAATAAAAAATTTCATAAATAACCCAAATAGAATAAAATAAATGGGTTTCATATCAAAATCATGGCTTTTTTTAAAAGTTCTTAAAAATATGATCATTATGTCATTTATAACCCACAAAAAGGGAATTAGGGTTTTATGTAAGTAAATTATAGAATAAAATAAATAATTTTTATGTCTTTATTAATACCCCTATAAATGAATGACGTTTGGGTATTCAAATAAATAAAATAAAATAATTTCTTTAGAAAAAGAGAGATATTTTGAGATGAAAATTCTGCAGCATAACAGGTATGAAACATAGTTGTATTATAAATTAAAAATAGAGGGGATAGGGGTAAAACATTCATAAAAGACTCATAATATAGTATATGGGAATAATAAAATTGAAATAAGAACATGGTATGGAAATTTGAAAGACATACCACATAAAAGAGAACTTGAAAGGAAAAGAGAAGTTGGGAATTCCCTTACATTGAAGTGTAACTTCTAAAAATATAGGATCGGGACCTTGAGAGATTTAGAACCTTGGGAGGAATCCTTGGGAGGTAATAATATAATATTTTATAGGGGGGTTATTTTTGAATGAAATAAATGAATTAATGGATTGGTATTTATAGTAAAAGAGAAGGAGTTTTTTATTAATTTTCGAGGACACCTCATCGGTGGTATTTGCAAAACCATGGGCTTTACCATGGTATTTACCCATGGTTTTGGTCACTTGGGACACATCATATAATATTTTAATACACATGAGTTTACAATAATTTTAAATTATATATTACATCATTATGATGTCATAAAACATAGTGAAAACTCAAAAACTGTATTTTTACTATACACCGAAAAACAAAACATTTTATAAAAATGTCATAAATTCACCCTAACCTAATACTAATGTTTTGAATTCAAAAATTAACTCCATTTTATGAAAATAATTTTATAAATATGATAAATTTAATTTTTAAGTAAAATCACAATATACTCAAAAAAAATAACTAATACTTGACTAATAATTTCTAAAATAGTTATTTACTTATGCTATTATATCACAATATCATTCAAGATGTATAGATTATATTTATACTTCCTTAGGTGTGGTTAATATTCCATTTGTCATATTAATATTCATAAGGGTAATATTATTATTCATAAGTTACTATTCACTAAAAATTAAGTTGATCTTACCAGACTCTAAATTTATTACTCATCACAACCGTTTAAGTCCATTTTTCGAAAATCATTTCACAATATCAAATATTTAAAGTATAAAAAAATATTTTAAAATACTATTTTTTTTCAATATTAATCAATAATATGAAACTTATAAAAATACAAAAAAATCATCCTAGATTAATTTTGACATTTGAAATTCAAAAATGATGTTTATTTTACCATAAAAAACAATTTTATTTATACAAATGGATTACCAAAGTAACCAAGGCCTTATTTCATAACTCCTTATAACACGTGAATAGGACCTAAGAGTTAGGTGTGTAATGGTGATAGAATATTGGAGGGGATCAGACAACATTGCTCGAGTGGTGATTTCTATCAAGTTGAACTTCTTCTGTAAGCGATTTCTTTCAAGCTTAACATATTGAAGCTAAGATTGGTCTTGCTCCAGAGCACAGCCCAATGACACTTACCCCTTCCTAAGCTCAAAAAAATGGGCTTGGTATGGTATTATTCTATTGGTAGAGGTAATTAACTCTTATTTCTACATTAATTATCCACTATCATTTCTATTTATAAACAATAATTATAATGTTAAAAAATTATAATGGTTTCCAATAGTCATGTTAACCAACGGTCATATAACAGTCTAAAATCAATGGTTACATTTCAATTATACATATATAGTTTTATTGATGATGACATAGTAAAACATATTTTTTCAGGAAACAAAATATTATTCAAAATTTTGGGTCATTACAGTGTGGATCACTACTAGAGGGATTTTATTCTTGGATCCTTACAACACAATGAAGCTAATATGAAAGGTTATCAAAAATCAATAAAAAATAAGGCCTTCGGGCCATTTGGAAAAGTTTATTTTCAGATGATCAACATTCAGAAATGTAGAAAGTTTCTAAGCATATGTATTTATTTCTTCAAATATTAAATAAATTAATTATAAATTTGATGTGCAAGATCCTCACTCTTGGTTTTGGGCAATGACTATTAAAAGAAATTTTAATATATTTACCACCTCTATGCGCTTCTGTTGCACCCGAAACCATCACCTATAATGAAGAAACCCTTTGGGAAGATATTAAGGTAATGTTACTGTATACTTTATTATTTTACTAAAAAATTATATAATGAAATGTTGATTTACTTTTCATTATCCCTTGAAAAGTTTGTTTATTTTAGATAATTTTCACAATAAATATGTCTTCATTGAAGGTTTTGGGTGCAGCAAAAGCGTGGTTGGGATGGAACCAAACTTTGATTTTTACCATGATCAATGATTATTCTAGGATCAATACAACGATGAATGCCAATCTCCATAGAATAGAATCAAAGATTTAGATAAAGAAGGAAGAGGCCTCAAACCTTTAGAGAGGATCTTGCACATCATGTTTATAATTAATTTAATTAATTTCATAAGGAAAATGATTCCTAGATCTTTGGTATTTTCTTCATTGATGATTTTGATCATCCGAAATGACCCTTCTAGATTATCTTGTTGTGATTTCAAGGATAAAAACTAAAATACCTCTAGCGGTGATCCACACGTGCTCCAATGGCCTCCAATTGACACTGCTCATTCTCTATGTGCTAGTGCGGTGAAGTGAGTGTCTTGTGTTGGTCATTCTTGATCACTTGTTTTTTGGCCTTGAAGAACATCTCTTATTCTTAAGAGGGGCGAGAAGAAGATTCGAGAGAGAAAATTTTTAGCTCAATAATTCTCAATTCACTAGGTGTGCATTTCGGTACATGGCACAATAGACGTATGTGTCTATTTATTAACATGGGGCTTCATTTACAATATTTAATTATGTAATAACAATTAAATACATTCATAACCTTAGAGAAAACTCATGAAATTAATAATAATACCGTGTCATTATTTATGTTGTGCCAACTTGCACAAAAATGGAATTATAAATAAAATTCTACATCACAAAATAATAACAACGTTATTTTAATTTGTGCTAACTAGTTAAATAATTATTTATCATTTTTCAAATTATTAGTTTACTACCAGACCGGCCTTGATCCTCTCAAAATCCACTTCCATTTTTTGAACACCCAAATAAATAAATAAATAATTTATTCTATTAAATAAATATTTTATTTACAAACTAATAAATAAATATTTATTAAATTCTCTATAAAATAAATAAATATATTTTACCCACAATCAAGTAAATAAATATTTATTTAATTTATGCAATCATTTTAACTGAAATAAAATTATTCCATTGTCTTGAGAATAATATTTATTAATTAAATTCAAATATAATTTAACCGAGACCACTAGAAACACATAGTGTATGACCCTCTAGGATTCTTTCTCATTGGCATTAGGTAGGCTTTCCTAAAGTCCAAGAGTATTATCTAGCAATGGGTCAAGGAACCCAAGAGAAATAAATTAAAGTTTCAACAACGACATCCACATATGAATTCTCACTGTGTAATATAATCCCTTTGTCACAATATCTCACAAATCAGGTTTCATGATAGTGTCATCAAATTTTATGCTTGATACGCCATTCTTTGACTACCTAAAATAAACTCATTATTACACCATGGCCATGGAATTTTGTGTGATGGTTCTATTTCAATCAAAGGGATGAGATATCAACTTCCATAAATGGAAGGGATAAATCCTTCCTCGATTAATCTATTAATAACATGCCACTCATGACGCACCCAACGTTCCCTACTTCCCGCCAACTATCTGTGTGATGGTTTTCATCAGTAAAACAAAGTACGCAAGTCATGACACATATTAATAATAATCTTAAAGTCTAAGTATCATTACACACACTCACATATAGAAATATCTGATGACACCAAAACATGCAGAATTCCTACTGGCGGGTCTGTTCTCATAATCTCCTGTCTTGGATATTACCAAGTGTGAAATTCATGGGAGGAAGTCTCATCTTCTTATGATTACTCACACTTGACGATATACATGCTATGTGTCCCATCATATTATTTCATTTAACTGTAGAACTATATTTAAGAATATTGTTATAGCATTTCAAGGTTCTCATCATAGCAGCAAACTGTCATGACCTTATTAATGCAACAAATACTCTAAAACATTATTACATCATAGGCATGTAGAACAATGAACAATATGTAATAATGTGTTTAATATTTAAATACATTAAATTTATAGGTAATAAAAGTACAACCAATTGGTTATACGACACCAACTCTTACAAACTCCCACTTGGACTAGAGCCAACTACCTATGACTTTCAGTCTACTGGACATCACATGGTAATCATATTTATGTTGAGTGAAGGCTTTAGTTAAGGGGTATGCCACGTTGTCTTCTGTTGAAATATTTCTCACTGCAACTTCACCTATCTGAGAAAAATCCCTCAAGAGATGATACTTCCGAATTATGTGATTAGTATGCTGATGTGACCTTGGCTCTTTTGAGAGATCCACTATTGTAGTATTATCATAGTATATTGTGATGGGATCTTTACTTCTAAGTATCACATCCAGCTCCTGGACGAATCTTCGCATCCAAAATTCTTATTTAGCTACCTCAGAAGCTACGATATACTCGGTCTCTACTGTAGAATTTATGACCACACTCTGCTTTGAGCTCTTCCAGCTCACTGCACCTCCATTCAAAGTGAATATATATCCTGTTTCCAACTTCATTTAATCTTGATCCGTCTGAAAACTAGAATGTGCATATCCTATGATGACTAGTTCCTTATCTTCTCCATAAAATAGGAACATATCCTTAGTACACCTCAGATACTTTGGGATAGTCTTGACTTCCATCCAATGGCTTTCACTTGGGTCAACTTGATATCTTCCTACCACACTCAATGCATTGGCGACATCCATCCTAGTACATAGCATTGCATACATGACTGACTCAATCGTCGATGCCTGTGGATTCCTTGCTATAATCTTTCTTTCCTCATGTGTCTGAGGACACATTTTATTGGAAAGATGAATGCCATGTGATGCTGGAAAAAATCCCCTCTTGGATTGTTCCATACTAAATCTCTTCAATATCTTATCAATGTATGTACTTTGACTTAGGCCCAAAAACCTCTTGAATATATCATGATGGATCTTGATCCCAAGAATATATGCTGCCTCACCCAAGTCCTTCATGGAGAATCATTGATTCAACCATTCCTTAACAGACTGTAATACTGGTATCTCGTTTCCAATAAGTAATATGTCATAAACATATACTATTAGGAAAACTACTTCACACCCACTAAACTGTTTGTAGATACAAGGCTCACATTCATTCTTGATAAAACCAAATTTTGTTATGGATTCATCAAAATGAACATTCACGACCTGGATTCTTGCTTTAATCCATAAATGAATTTCTGAAACTTTCATACCTTATTGGAATCCTTTGGAGTTATAAACCCTTCAGGTTGTGTCATGTAGACATATTCCTAAAGGTTCCCATTAAGGATGGATATTTTGAAATCCATTTTCCAAATCTCATAGTCATGGTAAGCGGAAATGGCCAATATAATTCTGATGTATTTCAACATTGCAACTGGTGAAAATGTTTCATCGTAGTCAATTCCTTGATGATGTTTCAACCCTTTTGCAACCATTCATGCCTTAGAGATGCTGACTTATCCTTCCATGTACAGTTTCTTCTTGAATACCCATTTGCAACCAATAGGCTTTACATCAACTGGAGGATCTACCAAAATCTAGACTTGGTTTTGGTACATGAAATCTATTTCAGAATTCCTAGATTCTTGCCACTTGGAAACATTTGTGCCACTTACTACTTATTTATAGGTTAGAGGATCATTATTATCAACTAATAATGAGTCACCATCCTTGGTAACTATAAAACCATACCGTTCCAGTTCTCCAACATCTCTTGTACTCCTACATAGCTCTTGTGTCTCTTGAAGAGTTCTTTCTTCCACATGGCTTTTTGGAATCTGTTCATGTACCAACTCTTATGTACCTTGAGCCTCAACTTCATCGAAGTCTATCTTCCTCCCACTATATCTTTTGTAGAGGTTCTCCCTCTAAAGGAATATGGTGTGTCTTTCCACTATAAACTTTTTGTCTGAGGGGTTGTATATTTAATATCCCTTTATTTTCTTAGGGTATCCTATAAAGGTACACTTTGTGCCTCAGGGTGCAAGTTTTTTACCTAAAGAGGACTTAACAAATTTATCACTTCCCCACACATGTAAATTCGATAATATGGATTTCTTTCCACTCCAGAACTCATATGGAATACCATTTATCGATTTAGTTGGTACTTGGTTTAGTATGTGCACCACTATTTGTAACGCATATCCCCAAAAGGATAATGGAAGATTCATATGACTCATCATTGATCTCACCATGTCCAATAGGAAATATTGGAAATAGAGGTTTTTCCAACGGTTTTTACCAATGGTTTGAAGAAATCATTGGTCAACTGTAAAAAAGGCAGTGTTTCCCAATGGTTTGTTCAAACCGTTGGCAATGTGATATTATAATTAAAATTTCCCAATAGTTTACTCAAACCATTAGGAAATCTATAATTTATCTAATATATACCAATGGTTTATTAAAACCATTGGTAAAGCGATGATTTCCCAATGGTTTTTAAAAACCATTGGGAAATTTTTCCCCCAAATACACAACAACCCAGCTCCCACTTCGCCTGATTGCAGACCCTAATCCGAAGCTCTTCTAGAAGGTCTATCTTTACCCTAGGCCGAAAAACTCCTTTCACCCATAGATCCATATTCAATCAAGAAATTTTTTATTTATACACTTCAAATTAGTAAGTTTTACCTTAGTTTTAATGTTATGCATTTAATTTTTTTTTTCTATTTTATATTTTGATTTGGGCTAAATCAGAGTTCTTGCGGTCTATGGAATACCAAACACTTTAATTTTTTTTATGTTTTTTGTTCTACAATTAAAATATGGTATAGGGTTTGTTTAGTCCTATGGTCTCGAGGTGGGTAATGGATATAATTATGGTCCACATGAAGGGATTGGGGATGGTTGGGGTAGTGGTGTAGGTGGTTTTCCATTTTTTTAGTGGGGTGATATGGTAGTTTATATGGACTTTAGTTTAGTTGAAAATTGGATTTGGATTTTGTATTTATAGTTTTTGTTCAAGGAATAATTTTAAGGGTATTGATATTAAGGATGAATTGGTTGTTGGTTAGGTTATGGATTGGAACTGTGATGTTGGTTGGATTGGGTATAGGTAATTTTTAAGGTATTATATGGGTATTGCCACCCCTGAACACCCCCTGGGAACCCCCACCCCCTGGAAAGCCCCCCGACCCCACTGGACACCCCCCATTGGACAACCCCCAACCCCATACACCCCCCTGGACACCCCCACCCCCTTGGACAACCCCATCTCCCCCCACCCCCTGGACGCCCCCACTACCCTTGACACCCCTCACCCCCCATGGAACCCCCCCAGACACCCCCACCCCCTTGGACAACCCCCACCCCCTGGACACCCCCACCCCCTGGACACACTCTAACCCCTTGGACAACCCCCACCCCCCTTAGACAGCCCCCCTGGACACCACCACACCCCTTGGACACCATCACACCTCCTAAGTGCTTAGCCAAATTTTTAAATTGGAATTAAAAAGGTAGGTGATTTACCCTTTCCCCGGTGACATTTCTTAAGTGACCCATAGAGTCTTATAAATTGAATTTTTCATGTTTTGATAAATTGGATTTTTCGTGTTTTGATAAATTGAATTTGTCATGTTTTGATAAATTGAATTTGTCATGTTTTGATAAATTGAATGGGTTGTTTGGAATGAAATGGCTAATGTATAATGGTTTGACTTTCTTAATAAATAAAATGGTTTTAAATAAAATTACCCTAATGGGGGCTGCAGGGGGGGTGGGGGTTGTCCAGGAGTGGGGGGTTGTCCAGGTGGGGGTGGGTTGTCCAGGGGGTAGGGGGGTATAGGGGGTAGGGGGGCTATAGGGGTGTGGGGGAGGGGGGGTATGGGCTGCCTAAGGAGGTGTGTGGGCTGTCTAGGGGGGGTGGGATATCCAGGTGGGGGGGGGGGCTGTCCAGGTGGGGGTCGGGGGGGGGGGGGGGTGGGCTATCCAGGTGGGGGTGGGAGGGCTATCCAGGTGGGGTGGGGGGGGGGGGGCTATCCAGGTTCGGGGTGGGAGGGGGTGGGCTGTCTAGGTGGGGGGGGGCTCTCCAGTTGGGGGTGGGGGTGGGGGGTGTCCAAGTCGGGGGGGGGGGGGGTGCTATCCAGGTGGGGGGTGTCTAGGGGCGTAGTAGGGGGTATGGGGGGTTGTAGGGGAGAGGTGGTGTGGGCTGTACAGGGAGGGGGTGGGCTATATTGGGGGTTGTGGGTGGGGCTGTCCAGGGGGGGTGGGTAGTCCTGGGGGGTGGGGGGTGTCGAAGTAGGGAGGGGGTGTGGGATATCCAGGGGGTGGGATGCCAGGGGGGTAGGGTGGACTGTCCAGGTGGGGGAGGGAGTGTGGATGTCCAGGGGGTGGGCTATCCAGGTTGGGGTGGGGGGGGCATCCAAGTAGGGGTGGGGGGGGGGGGGCTGTCCAGTTAGGGTGGTGGGGGTGGGATATCTAGGTGTGGGGGGGATGTCCATGTGGGGTGGGGGGGGGTTGACCAGGTGGGGATGGGGGCTGTCTAGTTGGGGGGTGGGGGGCTATCCAGGTGGGGGGGGTGGGATATCCAGGAGGGGGGTGGGCTGTCCAGGGGGGCTGTAGGGGTTAGGGGGGATATAGGGGAGGGGGTTTGGGCTGTCTAGGGAGGGGGGTGAGTTTTCCAGGGGGTGGTGGGTGGGCTATCCAAGTGGGGGAGGGGGTATGAGCTATCTAGGAGGGCTGTCCATATGAGGGGTTGGGGGGGCAGTCCAGTTGGGGGGTGGGGTGGGTTATCCAGGTGGGGGGGGGGGGGCTATCCAGGGGCTACAGGGGGTAGGGAGGCTACAGGGGAGGGAGGGTATGGGCACCCCCACCCATCCCCTTGGACAACCCCCTAGACACCACCCCACCCCCTGGACACCCCTTTCCCCCCTGGACACCCCCACCATCGCTAGGCTTCCCCCCCCACCCCCTAGACAGCCCCACCCCCTTGGAAATCCCCCCACCCCCTGGACAGCCCCCCTGGACACCCCCACCCCCTTGGACAACCCCCCTAGACACCAACCCACGCCCTGGACACCCCCCACCCCCTTGGATACCCCCACCCCCTGGACAGTCCCCACCCCCCGGGATAGCCCCCACCCCCTGGACACCCCCCTGGACACCCCCACCCCCCTTGGGCAGTGCATGTGAGCACTCAAATAATCTAATAAAATATAAAATTTCTTCGATCTAAAATTTAGTCAACTCCTGAATAATTCTCCTCCACAAGTGTACATGATCTTGTACACTCATGTATAGTTCTTCAAAGATATTTTGTTATAGATATTGTATTTTTTTGTCTTTTATATTATGATTCTCATATAGAGTAGTGTGTCGGTTATGGTTTTCATATAAAGTGAACAATTCTTGTTTACTGAAATATATTTTCAATGAAACTTCAATCTTATTGAATTTCTTTTGATGAAATGAATTATAGCAATTTTTTTATAGAATGGATAGAATTTGGATGTAGGAAACCGATCAGAACTCAAATGATTTTCAAAAAAAATGGAGAGATTTTTAGATTTTGCAGTTGACGTGCATAATGTGAGGCTGGCTCTTTTATGTGATGGTTTTAATCCATTTGGGAAAATGATTACTTCACACAGCACATGGCCAATTTTTATACACATTTATAACCTTCCCCCATGGTTGTGTATGAAAAAACCTTTCACTTTCATGTGTATACTCATATATGGTCCTTCTAATCCCAGCAATGATACAGACATATACATTCAACCTTTAATAAAATAGTTGAAACTTATTTGGGATGTGGGTGTGCGCACATATGATGCATGTTCGAAAGACATATTTCAGATGCGTTCTGCGCTTATGTGGATGATCAATTATTTTACAACTTATGAAATGATGTCTATATGGAGCATGAAGGGAAAACTATCATGTCCAGTTTGTATGAAGAATACATGATCTAGAACACTGAAACATTGCTATAGTCTCGGTTTTATAAGACATCGATGATTCTTGCCAATGGATCATCCATATAGAAATAATCGTCGATGATTTGACAATACCATGGAGACCGATGATCCACATCAGAGTATGTCTGGAATTGATGTTCTTAATGAATTGAAAGATTTCAGTTTTTCATTTGGGAAAGGTCAAATTAAATCTAGAAAGAGAAAGAATGTTTCCACTGAAACCTGTTACAATTAGAAGAAGATAAGCATCTCCATTGATTTTCCTTATTGCTCAACCAATTTGTTACATCATTGCTTAGAAGTAATACACATTGAAAAAAATATATATGTGAAATGTTGCTTTCGATTCTTCTAAATGTTAAGGGAATGAAAAAAGATGATTTACGGTCTTAGTGTGACTTGGTGGATTGAGGCATCAGACCAGAATTGCATCCTGTGCATATTAGTGAAAATAAATGGAAAGTTCCAAGTGATTCTTATGTGACGAAACCTAGAGAAAAAAAGAAATTTCTGGAAGTACTAGAGACTATTAAAGTTCCTAATGGCTATTCAAGCAACATATCTAAACGGGTCAATAGAAAAGAGTTGAGGATAAAATATTTTAAGACTCATGATTATCACATCCTTTTGCATGAGTTGATTCCAATAGAAATCCATCATCTTTTGTACAATAATGTAAGGGTGGTTGTTATTCAATTGTGCCATTTGTTTAGAGATAATTGTGCTAAGAATTTTTCCAAGTCTTTATTTCAAAAAAATGTTGGTAGATTCCCCAATAATTTTGTGTGAGTTAGAGAAAATATTTCCTCCATCATTTTCACTTGCATGCTGCATATGACTGTACATATTCCAACTAAAATACTTCTCAGAGGGCCTATTTTTTTTGGATGTATCCAACTTAAATAAATATGTACATATTAAAGTCTTATGTCTGAAACAGGAATCATCCCGAAGGTTCTATCGTGAACGGTTACTTGGCACAAGAATATATGGATTTATACTCTATGTATTTGTCTGATCTTACCACAAAAATAAACAGACCAATGAGAAAAGAATAAGAACAGTATGAGAAAATTGAACCCATTTTTCCATCACTTCCTCAAATAGGAGGAATTTCTAGATTATATACATTGACGACATTAATCCTTGAAGACCGGAAGATGGCACATTCCACAGTTTTTTTCAACTGTGATTTTTTTGATGACTACATCTTGTATGTAAATTTAATATGTATATTATATATATATATATATTAAACTATTACTATTTTTATCTACAGGGAACATAAAGCGATGATAAAAAATAAATCATTGTTCTTTATCTTTGATAAGGAGGGAGACGTTGCATAACAAAGAGTTTTCTTCTTGGTTAAAATTGAAGGTAATAATATTATTGTTTAAAATAATTAATTTTTTTTTTAATTAAGTTTAATATTCATTTATACTTCAGGTATTGATTTTTCCTACTGACTCTACCTGTGAAAAAATAAGAGCTTTGAATTTTGGTCCTAATACTGTGGTTCGTGACTGTAAATCAAATTTTATCAATTGGAATAGATTTATTATCACTGAAAGAGCAAAGAACATGAGAACACAACATGATGGTGTTATGGTTACTACCACAACAAACTGTTATGCTAGTGAATCAGATAGTAGACCATGACTTGAAAATGTAGGTTATTACAGAGTCATTGAAAAAAATAGTATTAGATTATTACTCTCATGGATGAGTCGTGATGATGAAATGCCAGTGGTTTGATTAGATGACAAGGCAGGGAAAATTTATTGATGATTGTGGATTTTTAGTAATTGATATGACTCACACTCTTTCTATCGATGAAACATATATATTGGCATCAATGGAGAAATAAATTTTTTATGTAAAAGACCATATTCAACCTGAATTTGTTGTCATTATTGAAGTAATTCCAAGATATATTTTTTATGATGGTGATGATGGAATTGAGACCATCCCTACTACCATTATAAATGATCGATTTATTACTTTTGATGACTCCAATAGCTCAATTTTTAGAGTTGACTGTGAACCTGAATTTGTGGTCAGAAATATGTAGAATCATCCATCCATGTTCTCAATTATTTTGGTTTTGCTTGACTTGGGTTGTTAAGGTTGGTACTATTCAAATTGATTTAATATTGATTACAAATATGTTGTATCGAACTTGAACGTATGTGAATTTTCAATATTTATTGGTTGCAATTTTATTTGAATATGGTAGATATATTATCCTTATTCATATATGTATATCATCATTTCCAACTATCTTAAGGGTTTAATCATTCATAATATATAGACCGATGACACTTAGTAAATAACCATCCTACTCAAAATTAATTTTTTTATTACATCTTGTATGATTTATTGAATTAATTATATATCCATTCAAGCTCACCTAAAATAATGGATAAGTAAATTATCTATGAATCCCCCTATTCCCTCTTATATATTTTGTTTTTTGGGTTACACATTAGTTATCCTTTTCTAATTACTTCTATATTTGTTTTCAAATGCATGAAATGCATCCAATTGAAGAGAGGCGATGGAAAAAATGATGGACAAAAATCGTCGCATGGTTGAGATGGGAATTCCACCACTAGTGCCTGTAGTGAGTTTTTTATTTCAAATATATATATTTAAATAATATATAATGTCATGTGATTAATTTTGTTTTCAACATTTTTGTAGGATCCACCTCTTAGGATATAATTATTTAATGAGCAGCCTAGTAGTGGTCCTAGTACACAAGGTATTCGTACGAGGGGCGGGGGGTACGAGAGCTAACCGATATGGTGGACGTACCCGATTAGACCCTACCCCTACCACTAATATACCATCTATCCCACATTTTAGAACCACCGCATGTATTTTATGGTGGATTACAATGAAGATAGTCAAATGATTGAAAAATCAGGGTAGCAAAGATGGAGTTTTTTTGCGATGCTTTCCAAATACTCCGAAATAATTCTTGTCAGCCCTCTCTCATGGATACAATTGCCAAATGAAGTCAAGGATAATTCTTGGGTAGATATGTGGGTAAAAAAATCTTTTGTATTTAATGCAATATATTATTTTTTTATTTATATTAATTAATATTTCAGTGTCAGCTTCGGTTTAATTTCCCCGACGGTGAGGGTGTACGACCAGCACATCTAAAGGATTTTGGTGAGCTTTGGAGAGCCTATAAGCACGATTTGTATATTGGATGGAATTCTAGAGTTGTCATAGACTTATAGGCTGTCCCTGTCGTTGATGATTGTCTATTATAACAATATCATAAGATGATTACTCATTGGACGACTACCCAGTTTAAGGTATTAATCATATTTGAGGTATTTAAATGAAAATTTTTATGTTTTTCATTGATAATATCTTTTTTATTATTGAATTTTATTTAGGAATCATCTGAAAGAAATAAAAAAACATTTATGCTAAAAAATACCTCCACACATTGGGACGTACTACGATGCCAGATCTTGAGAGGAAGAAGGTTTGACAGTTGTTTATATAATTTTAGTTATGAAATTAATTTTTGGTAACCTATTTTTAATTATGGTTTCCTATATTCAATGTCATTTTAGAGGCAAAAAATGAATATTGAAGGATATGTACCTCAAGGAAAACTGTTTTTCTCGAGTAGAAGGAAGAAATATGGAAGTGCGGTTAATGAACCAACTCAGCAACAGATTGTAAGTTTTACTTTGTTGATTTCATGTTTTAATATTTATTTTGTAACCTAATAATCTATTTATATTTTTAATAGGCTGCTTTAGAGGCCCTTGATACCCAGGAACCTGACAATTTTGGGTCAAATGATTTTTTACATCAGGTGTTGGGAGATGAGCACCCTAGATGAGTACGCTGCCGACCTGGGAAGAGTATAGTCTCGACGAGGTATTGGCCCTCCTCAGGAATGGTTTGTAGTGCCATTGAGTTCTATCAGGTTAAGTAATAGGTAGAACATCTGAAAAATGGCCATAGAGACGACAAAACTGTCTACTAGGGCAAACACAACATTTATGAAACTAATGGAAGTTTTACGTCCAACACTTCCACTAGAGGCCAACACAACTTGTGATGAATATATGTCATCGATGCGTTTTATATATGGTGCACCAGGTGTCATTTCTAGTGGTGGTTGAGATGATGGAGAGGAGGAGGGAAAGGCAGAGGAGGAGGAGGCTGAGGTGGAGGAGGAGGTCAAGGAGGAGGAGGGTGAGGAGGAGGCTTAGGCAGAGTGTGAGGGCAATGGGGAGGGCGTTGAGGAGGGAGGGGAAGATAATGGGGATGATAATGAGGATGGGGGTGAGGATAATGATGACAGTGATGATAGTGATGGTGATGAGGGACAAATTGATCTATTACATTTTTGACTGATATTACTGACATTTTATGTTTGATGATTTGTTGTGCCTAAATGTTTTTGTTATTAGGTAGGTGAAATTATATTTATTTTCTTATATATAAATAATAAAACTTGACTTGATTATTTTTTGTGATTGATTCACCCCTCCCCTGGACAGCCCCACCCCTGACAGCCCCACCCCCTTAGACACACCCACCCCCTACACCCCCTGGACAGCCCCCAACCCCCTGGACACCCCCACCTCCCTGGACACCCCTTTATCCCTTGGACAACCCCCAACCCCCATGGACACCCCCACCCACCAAAAACCCCCCCGGACCCCCCCAACCCCGGTACCCTCTACCCCCTAGACACCCCCAACCCCTAGACACCCCCACCCCAATGGACAGCCCGCCACCACCCTGGACAACCCCCCACCCCCAGACACCCACTTCCCCCTTGGACAGCCCCCAACCCCCTGGATAGCCCCCCTGGACACCCCCACCCCCCTAGACACCCCCACCCCCTGGATATCCCCCACCCCCCTAGACAGTCCCCCACCCCAAGACACCCCCTACCCCCTTGGACAACCCCCCAAACCCCTGGACAACTCCTCCATTCCCCCTAGACACCAACCCACCCCCTAGACACCCCCACCCCGTGGAAACCCCACCCCCATGGACAACCCCCCCCCCCCCCCCCCAGGACACCCCCTTCCCCCTTGGAAAGCCCCCCAACCCCCTGGTCAACCCCCCTGGACCCCACCCCACCCACTGGAAACCCCCACCCCCCCGGGAACCCCTTTAGACAGCCCCCCCCCCCCCACCTGGACATCCCCTAACCCACCCCCGCAGACACCCCTACCCCCTTGGACACCCCCACCCCCCCAGACACCCCCTACCCCCTTGGACACCCCCAACCCCCTGGACATCCCCTCCACCCCCTGGACACCACCCCACCCCCAGGGATAGACCCCACCCCTAGACAACACCCCCCCCCCCCCCCTCAAACACCCCTTCCCCCTTGGATAGCCCCCCCAACCCCATGGATAGCCCCCACCCCCTGGACACCACCCAACCCCCTAGACACCCCACCCCCTTGGACAGCCCTCACCCCATGGACACCAACCCACCCCCTGGACACCCCCACCCCTGGACACCCCACCCCCATGGACAACCACCACCACCCCCTGAACACCCCACCCCCTGGACACCCCCACCCCTAGACCCCCACCCCCTAGACACCCCCTACCCCTTCCCTATGGATAGCCTTCCCACCCCACCTGGACCCCCCACCCCCTTGGCCTCCCCAACCCCCAGGATAGCCCACCCAACCCCCCTGGACAGCAGCCCACCCACCCCACCTGGACCCCCCAAACCCTTGGACACCCCCGACCCCCCTGGATAGCCCCCACCCCCCCTGGACACCCCACCCCTGGACAACCCACCCTCCAAGATAGCCCCCCCACCCCGGACACCCCCGACCCCCTTGGACAGACCCCAACCCCCTAGACATCCCCTCCATCCCCCCCTGGGCACCACCCCACTCCCTGGACACCCCCCCTAGAAACCCCCACCCCCATGGATAGACCCACCCCCTAGACAACCCCCCGGACACCCCTACCCCCTTGGACATCCCCCCAACCCCCTGAACACCCCCCATGGACACCACCCCACCCCATGAAACCCCCCGGACACCCCAACCCCCCTGGACAGCCCCCCAACCCCCTAGGCAGTCCCTCCATCCCCCCTGGACACCAAACCGCCCCTGGATCCCCCCACCCCCATGGACAACCCCCCCCCCCCCCACCCCCCCGGACACCCCCTACCCCCTTGGACATCCCCCCAACCACCCCAGACATCCCCCACCCCCCTTGGACACCACCCCACCCCCTGGACACCCCCACCCCCATGGTAAGCCCCCCACCACCCTGGACAGCCCCAGTGGACACCCCTCCATCCCCTCAGATAGCCCCCACCACCCTAGAGAGCCCCCAACCCCCTGGATGCCCCCATCTCTGAGACACCCCCACCCCCCTAGACACCCCTACCCCCTTGGACATCCCCCAACCCCCTGAACAGCCCCCAACCCCCTGAACAGCCCCCCACCATGGACAGCCCCCCCACCCCTGGACAACCCCCACCCCCTGGACACCCCTACCCCCTTAGACAACCCCCCAACCCTTTGGACAGCCCCCACCCCCCATTTTACATTACCCCTTACTACAACATGGCATACCGCATTATCCAAAAATTCAAATCTCATCTGAATTCACCCATCTCTATGAACAAAAATTCCATATTCAAAACCTGAAACATGATTTTCTTATATAGGGGTTATTGCATTCTGAATTCTGAATTCAATTCTATATGTGTTATAGAGAATTTAATATTGTATGTACATATTCAATTCATAATTCTATATTGCATAGGGTAATTGACTTCTGAATTCTGAATTGAATTTTATATGTGTTAATTGTTAATTAACTTATGAATTATGAATTATAAATTATGTATGGGTGTAATTAAATGCAGAATTGAAGGTATTGATAATTATGTGTTATATGAATTTTGTATTAATTCATACAGAATTATGTATGTATTCTTTAGGTATTGAGAATTATGTATGAATTCTACACAGGGGAAGGTAGACCTGCTGGTGGAAGTGCTGCAGGTGCATAGGGGGGAGGCAGGCTTCCTGCAGGTGTATAAATCCTATGCCACTGGTCGTAAACCGTTGGTATATGTGTCTAAACAGAACATATACCAAAATTTTCATGTAAACCGTTGGAAAAAGTATATACCAACAATTTACAAACTATTGGTATAGAACATTTTACTTTACTTTTACCAACAGTTTGTGGGAAACCATTGGTAAAAGTCTATACCAACGATTTTAAAACCATTATTAAAGATTTATACCAATAGTTACATGAAGCCGTTGGTATATAATCCATTTTCCTACCATATATTAATGGTTCTCATAGAATTGTTGGGATATTTCTATCCCCATGGCTCAAAGACCAATGGTTTGGACAACCGTTGGTACAGTTTATACCAACGGTTATCCAGCCTTTACCAACGGTTTGAAACTATTGGTAAAGGATAAGTTTCCAGTAGTGATGGTGTGGTTCCTACTTTCGACCACACCATTCCACTGGGGCATGTATGGAGGAGTGAGTTGGTATAGGATACCAAACTCCTATAAGTAATCAATTAGGTCTTGATTAAGATATTCTCCACCTCATTCTGAGTGGAGTTTCTTAATCTTCTTACTAAGATGGTTCTCAACTTCATTCTTGTATTCTTTGAATTTATCAAAAGAATCTGACATATACCTCATCAAGTAGATATATCCATATCTACTAAAATCATCAGTAAAAGTTATGAAGTATGAGTACCCTCACCTTGCTTCAACTGGAAATGGTCTACACACATCGGTATGAACCAATTCAAGAAGTTATTTATCCCTTTCACCTTTCCCACTAAATGGTGCTTTGATCATTTTTCCTTGTAAACAATCATGACATACACCAAGTGGTTTTAGTTCTAAAGAATCAAAATATCCATCTTGATGTAACTTTGTCAAGCATTTCTCATTTACATGACCTAGCTGGTGATGTCAAAGTTGGGTGTGGTATGAGTCATGTGAAGTATCTTTGTTATCGATTGTCAATACTTGGTTTGTGTAATCCAACATGTAAAGGTCGTTGTATAAATGTGCCCTACCAAAACAAATTCTATCTTTGAAAAAAAAGAAACATTCATTTCCAAACTTGAAAAAAATCCATCTGTATCTAATCTGGATATAGAAATAATGTTTGCAGTAACAGACAACACATAATAACAACCCTTTAACACTTGGATCATCACAGTTGGAAACGTGAGGTGGTAGTCCCCGACATCTACAGTAGTAAGTATAGCTCCATTTGCGGCTCGTAGATATACCTCCTCTCAGTCAATCTTCCTGAATCTACTTGGTTCCTATATTTGGATACATATGTGAGCACAAAAATTTGTATCTAATACCCAATTTGTAGAAACAGATAGATTTCATTTGATAACGAATGCACCTGAATCTTCCCCTTGCTTCTTAGGCTAGGTGCAATTCTTTTTTAAGTGGCCTTTATTTTCACATGCGAAACAAACAACCTCTTGTTCTCTTCCCTCCCCTTTGATCTTCCTTTTATTGGAAGGTCATGAAGAATATTTGGTCTTAAAGCTCTTCACATTCCCTTTCCTCTTATTCACCATAAAGACATAAGGTTTTCACACTTCATATCTTTATCCACTTGGCGAATGAGGATAAGAAGATTATATTGAGACTTCTCAATGTTGTTCATATTGAAATTGGAAAAAAATTTAGAGAAGATATGAGGGAGTGATGTGAGAATGAGATCGGTTCCTAGTTCTTCGGGGATTTTAAACCCTAGAACCTCCAGGCGCTCAATGTAGCCAATGAACTTGACTGCATGAGGCCCAGCTGGGGAACCTTCTCCAAGATTACTCTGAAAGAGTTCCTTAGAGATCTCAAACCTTTCCTATCTTTCTCTCTCCTAGTAAATACCACAGTGGTGCTCGAGCATGCTATAAACATCCATGTTTTCATGAGACTTCATGAACTCACTAGACATTGATGATAGCATCAAACATTGAACATAGACCACATTGTTCATATGTTTCTCATAGACTAGCAAATCCTCATCATTTACCTCTTTGGAGGGTGGACCAGGTAATGCTAACTCCATCACATAAGACTTCAGTTCATGGCGTAGGATAACCCAAAGGTGTCTAAACTGTTCCTGGAAGTTATTTCCAGTGAGGATTTTTAACTAACATGTAGGTGATGGGTAAAATGGGTTTTTACATCAAATAAACCTTGGGCACGCAGGCCCTATATATTAATGACGAGAAGGCTTGCTGGCCAACAAATTTAATTTAAATTAATTAATTAAAATAAACCATCCACATACAAAGGTCTTGGTCTAGCTTATGCTCATCCATACATGCAATTTTATTTATGTATAAATGAAACTAGAATTAAATTCTTTAATCATTCTTGTTTAAGATATATCATGCTTGAATCAATTAATTATCATCCTTAATTAATCAATCCTTTTATCTTAAACCCTTTTTTTAATTTCCTTGAGATTCTCATCCATCATAATTTTAAAAAAATAAATTCATTTAAAATTATATTTGTACGTAACTTGTACCCTGGAGGAAACCTGGTGAATTACTATTCATAACTACCCAATGAGTAGACTTGAACATTATGCAGATGTTAAATTAAACACATATATATAAAACACTTATCACATGTTGTGCCACATCTTTACACCTACATGATGGTACATGTTCAAGGGTTTGTATAATATAATAATAAATTTTAATAAATATTTGTAATTTGGATGAGTACACGGCGTGTACTATTTTTCACCGTCCATATGAAGTACACACCCAGGGAAACGAAATGTGAGTGTACTTATAAAATCTTTAGAGTACATGGAGTTTCCAATAGGGCACACGCCGTGTAGTTATTCATCACACAGTCTCCAGCCAGGCAATCCGTGTACGAGGTACACGGTCCAACCCTAACCCGAAGGGACTACACGTCATGTCTAGTGGGCCACACAACGTGTAATCTAGAAACCATGTTCCACCTATTCCTGGTCAACACACATAGTCATTAAGGCTTATACAAACTCCAATGACATAGCGTGGTTTGGAGGACTAGACCTGGTGCATTGAACCTTGGCTACACAGCGTATACTGATGAATACACGTCGTGTGTTCTTGTGATGTATGGGATAGAACCTTTGGCACCTCTATATGAGATCCTCTATTTTATTTTAATCAAAATTAAAAGAAAATATCATTTATATATGGTGAATGAGAAATGAAATAGGAGGAACAGATCTCGAGATTCAGATTTTCAGAATGATTAAATGTAATTGAAACAACTAAATTATTAAATTCATAAATCATCAAAGAAATATTTAAATAATTATAAACTATGATGTAACCCCTCTAATACCACTTGAAGGTTCTGGGTGCAGTGGAAGCGTGGTTGGGACGAAACCCAACTTTAATTTTTACCATCATCAATGATTATTATGAGATCAATACGATGATGAACGCCAATCTCCAAGGAATAAAACCAAATATTTAGATAAAGAAGTAAGAGGCACAAAACCTTTATAGAGGATATTTCACATCATGTTTATAATTAATTTAATTAATTTAATAAATAAAATGATACCTGGATCTTAGGTATTTTCTTCATTGATGATGTTGATCATCCAGAATGACCCTTCCATATTATCTTGTTATGCTTGTAAGGATCCAAACTAGAATCTCTCTAGCGGTGATCCACATGTGCTCCGATGGCCTCTGATTGACACTGCTCATTCTTCGGGTGATAGCGCGACTAATCAACTATCTTGTGTTGGTCATTATTGATCACTTTTTATTCAGCCTTTAAGAACATTTCTCATTCTTGAGAGGGGAGGGAAGAGGATTTTAGAGAGAAATTGTTTAGCTCAACAATTATCTATTCACTAGGTGTACAATTCGGTACATAACACAATAGACATATATGTCTATTTATTGACCTGGGGCTTCAATTAAAATATTTAATTGCATAACACCAATTAAATACATTCATAAACTTAGAGAAAACTCATTCTACTAATAATAATACCGTATCATTATTTATGGTAATCCAAATTGCTAAAAAATGGAATTATAAATAAAATTCTATGTTACAAAATAATAACAGTGTTATTTTAATTTGTTCCAACAAGTTAAATAATTATTTTACTACTGAACTAACCTTGCTCTTCTCAAACTCCACTTCCATTTATTGAACACCCTAATAAATAAATAAATAATTTATTCTCTTAAATAAATATTTTGTTTACAAACTAGTAAATAAATATTTATTAAATGTTCAATAAAATAAATAAATATATTTTACCCACAATCTGGTGAATAAATATTTATTTCATTTATACAATCATTTTAAATTCAATAAAATTATTCCATTGTCTTGAGAATAATATTAATTAATTAAATTCAAATAGAATTTAACTAAGACCACCAGAAACACTTAGTATGTGACCCTCTAGGATTCTTTCTCATTGGCATTAGGCAGGCTTTCCTAAAGTCCAAGATTATTGTCTAGAAACGGGTCAAGGCACCCAAGAGAAAGAACATAAAGTCATAACAATGACATCCAAATATGAATGTTCACTATGTAATATAATCCCTTTGTCTCAATATCTCATCTAGTAGGTTTCATGATAGTGTCATAAACTTTTATGCTTGATACGTCATTCTTTGACAACCTGAAATAAACTCATCATTACACCATGGCCATGGAATTTCACACGACGGTTCTATTTCAATAAAAGGGTTGAGATATCAACTTCCATAAATGGAAGGGACAAATCCTTTCTTGACTTATCCATTAATAACATGCCACTCATGACGCACCCAACATACCCTACTTCCCGCCAACTATCAGTGTGATTGTTTTCATCAGTAAATCAAAGTATGTGAGTCGTGACACGTATTAATGATAATATTAAAGTCTAAGGATCATTACACATGCTCGCAGATAGAAATATCTGATGACATCGATAAACATGCAAAATTCATACTAGTGGGTTTGTTCTCGTAATCTCCTATCTTGGAGATTACCACGTGCGAACTTCATGAGAGGAAGTATCATCTACTTGAGAGTATTCACACATAATGGTCTGCATGCTATGTGTCCCATCATAGCATGTCATCAAACCGTAGAACTATATTAAAGAATATTGTTATAGCATTTCAAGGTTCTCATCATAGCGGGGAACTGTCTTGACCTTATCAATGCAACAAATACTCTAGAACATTATTATATCAAAGTCATGAAAAACAATGAACAATATGTAATAATATGTTTAATATTTAAATACATTAAATGTCCATGTAATCAAAGTACAACCAATTGGTTCTAGGACACCAAATATTACAATAATGGCCACTAGAAAAGATCATAGAGGCTTCTAGACACTTATTATAAAGTTTCATCTTAGGGATGCTGAGGGGGAAGTAAATCCCCACCAACCAGTTACTTATGCACACATTATAAATCAGGAAACATGGAATGCTTTCATCATTCATCGCGATAAGAAATCATTTCAGGGGCATTGTAGTCAATAAAATATTATTTGACATTATTTATATATCCAATTTGTTTCAAAATTGTTAATTTATGAAACATAAAATGAGTGATGAAAATAAAAAACATATATCAAAACTAATGCACCTCTATTGTAAAGTAAAGTTGAGGTATGCTTCACTAGAGGAGAAAATGGTATGTGTTTTAAATCTACAATAAAATTTTTATATGATATGAAACAACATATACTCCTCTAATTATATGAATATTGATGAATAAAAATTCAAATCCACTTCTATCCCACATAATGTGTTATGGAAGGAAGCCCGTATAAATAAAGAGGGTAAGCTAGTTGATGAAAATACAAAAGAAATATGGGAAACATGTGTAAGTATGATATAATAGTAATTCGTTATGATTTATAATTATATTAAATAAAAATATATATTTATTTTAATTTTTTTATATATTTTAGACACAAGAATCGACAACGACTGTACCATAAGAAAAACTAATTTCAATATCTTTGAAGTGGTCGAAATAATATGGACACATTAGAGGTGATGGTTTTAGAGTGTCACCTCAAATATATTTCATGAAAAAAAACCACAAGAGGATACATATAAGATGATTAAAGTATTATAGGTGAAAATAGATGTTTTGTAAGATACTATTGTCCTATTTGGTTTTGCAGAGTAATATATGTGAAAGGATCAAAGTGAACCGGCAATGGAACAATGATCAACACATGAACAACCAAATGATCCCAATTTTTTAGGCTAGCCATTACCCTCAACCAAATACCTTACCCAAGGGAATAAATATTTTCGTTACTCCTTCTAAATGAATATAAAACAACTTCCAATAACTTTATATTACTAAAATTATATAGGGTAAAGTTGTATGTGATTTCTATCTATCAACACCAAAACATTGCCTTATTAAGAGGGGAATGGTGTATAATATCCTATAAGACATGATACAAAACAAAAAACTACAAAAAATATCACATGATAATGGGTATGGAAGTAGCTAAAGAGTTGATTGTTGAGTTTTATATTCCACTTGATGATCCAGATATTACAACAGTCAATGATGTAATTGTAACTTTCATAGCATGACTATCTAATATTATAAAGATACATGAGGTATGTACTTAATGATTTTTTTAAATGAAAAACCTATAATAGTTTATGAAAAAAGGTATGAAGTGTATTATAGTATTACATAAAGATAAGACAATGGGGAAATAGAAGGTTGAATCAAGGTAATCTAGTGAATCGACCAAGAAAACAAAAGGACCTTCCAGGAGTACCTTCTCCCCTCTAGTTCCACTATAGAATATATTAAACTATTATAATTTTATAGAGAAACTAGATTCAAAGATAGAGATATATCCTACATTCAATATGAAGAAGAAATATGTTAGGTCCACAAGGCTGAATACCCTGAGAGGGGGGTGAATCAGGGTATGACTAATTTAAAATTAACGTCCGTTCTGATCATGTTTCACTGTTAAGAAAAACACTCTTCTCTCTCTTTACTATTGAACAAAGTAAATAGAAAGTAAAGCATGCATAGGACACAACAATTTTACTTGGTTCACCGCAAAGGGCTACGTCCAATGAGCATATGCCGACAAGTTTCCGGTCGTACCAATTCCACTAAACTTCACTAGTTGTGGATTACAATGTTCGGGCTAGATCACTTCTATGCCCAGGATCACTGCCTTTACAAAGTTTAGGGTCATCTCACTACTTCCCAAAGGGTCACTCCATGTTTCTCTCTCTCTGGCTCACTTCCAGTGGAGAGGATCACCTTCTTTCTCTTCCTTTTCTCACTACTCTTGAAAGGAATCCACTCACAGTTTATAGACCTGTAGGTCTCTTCATTTGCATGAAAGAATGCATCTTCCTCTTTATGTATATGCTCTATTGAAGTAAAACTTTCACCCATAGATGAATATCTCTTTTCACTGAAGGTATCGGGCAAACTTCCAGCTTCCACGCAGCCCGAAAAACACTGCTGGAAATAGACCTTACTTGGCGTACAAGTCTAACTCGGCCCGCAAGTATCGGCGTGCAAGTCACAACGGGCGCGCAATTCCTCCTCATACACTTGCGCGACTCAAGATTCCTCAACTCCAAACTTGCGTGACTATCTTCCTTTTACGCCCAAACAAACATTGGCGCACAACTACCAACAGGCACGCAACTTCTCACACTGGCGCGTAACTTCAACCACTGGCGCGCAACTTCACCTGCGCGACCCACACACCACTTGCGCGACCACCACACCTACGTGACGGAAGCTATGATTTCTCAAAGTGTTGAACTCTGGTAGAGAATGAAGAGGGGTGGTCTAGTATTTATAGGAAAATTGACCACCCTGCACGACGGCGCGCAAGTCACCCACGCGACCCAGTCTCGGCACGCAAGTCTTCTGTCCTTTTAGACACTTGCGCGACCAACTCCCAAACTTGAGCGAACCTATTTCCTTAGCCATATTTTGATCTTATGATCTTGAAAAACATATGGCGCACAAGTTTCCTATACTCCAAGTCCTTGGCGCGCAAGTCCCTTTGCCAAAAACACATTTCTTCACTTGTCGATTGTCAGGCCAAAAAATTTGGCAAACACTGGAAAACGGAGACACCTTGTATCTGTTCTTTTGTACCACCTCCAGATCATCCATTCCTTTTGTCGAAGTTATTGAATCAAACAAGGATCGTTGACCTCAGATCTTGAACTCGACATTCCATCATGAAATCCTCTTTGTCAATAAATTTGTATGTCATTGTTTTTCTTTGTCAACAATCACCACTCAGATGTCCACTTTGTCAACAAACACAATCACCTCATAAATGCTTCAATGATGCCTTGAGGGATTTTTTCCCAACACAATATTTGGAAATGTCATTACAGACGAGGTTAGTCTCGATAGCATAAATGATATTCTGAAGTTTGAATGACTAGGAGCCTTAGTTTTGGATACATACATATGGTAAATTTTCATAACCCATCTATCCAAAAAAGGATCTACTATATTAATTAAAGCTAATAAATATTCATATTTTTTATAGGTGTTTATATTACTACTATATAAAGGGAAAAACCTATGAAGCGCGATTTAGATTTATTAGTCCCTATGTTTTTTCTATGCAAGAAATTTCTTTAGAAGTGAAATAAATTAATAAGAAAAAAGATGAAATAAGTGAGATGTTTGAGAAGAAAATAATAAATGACAGACTCTTCTTGATGCTTACAATGTAGGGTTACAACTCCAAAATCTAATCATATAAAATATATTTTTCTTTTTTTTCAGTACTTATTTGATTTTTTTAGGAAGCACTGAATGTTTATCACAATCAATTTAGATACCCTAAATATTTATTTTTTGGATTAAATGCATGGATTTCCATCAAACTGAAAACACATGATGTTTATTGTGAATTTGTAATACACTTCAATCAATATTTTATACATAAACTTCAAATTGTATGTTTCAATCTGGGTATTAATGAGAATTTTGTTATGATAGGGAGATATATAAATATAGGTTAAATCATGGTATGAGTTCGGTCACTAAACATAAGAAACATATGGATTTATTCAAATAGAAATAGATTAAAGTATATATATAAAGATTAACTATCAAAACATATTTCATTTTTTTCCTATTTTGGTTAATGTTTCTACAGTGTCCGTAGCAAGATAAAGAAAATGATTGCGGATATGATGTTTGAAATTTTTTGATAGATATGATATACCATCAAAGGACTAATATCCCTATAAAGGTAATTTTCAATGGTAATACAATTTCATTAAAAATATTTCTTAATTGTTTGTTTATCTATATTTTATCACTACTGCCAAGATTAACAAAAATATACATACTCAAAAGAAGTAAATTTTTATAGGGATGAGTGGCAAGAGTACATAGTGTTGGAATGTTTGCTGACATAAAATTTAGGTGATTCCCTATTATGTTTGCGATCTAGTATGGCATATAAACTTAGAAATATATTTGTGATGTAAAGCATTAGTATCAAAATTCTTATATATTATTTTTGATATGTTTTTCAAGGATAAGTATAATGGAGGAAATAAATTTGTTTAGAAACAAATGGGAAGGATACATGGTGTCCGAATATATATAAAATCATGAAGAGGTGACTTATTAATACTTATTTAGTTAATTTTATTATCATTTTATCTACGTTTTTAATTAATTTCCTTATCATTTTTATATGATACCTATTTTTTAAAATTTATACATTAGTTCAAAACACATGTCTCATTCTCAAAACTAAGAAAAAAAATCAAATTGTTTTGATACCTTAGGAAAATGATCCATAAGTCATTTTTGATGTGTATAAATTGATAGCACATTAATTCATCACATGATGTGGTCGGTAGGACTCAAAATGTGTGTTTTCAATAAAAAAGTGTCATTTTAGTTTCAAACATGTATCACAAAGACAAAATTTAGAAAATGATATTTGATTGTTTTCAAAACATAGGACAATGGTCGATAATTCATTTGGGATGTGTAGGAATTGACCACACATCAATCTGACACCTAATATGGTTAGTATGACTCTAAGTCTATGTTTTCAATATAAAAGCATCATTTTAGTTTAAAACACACATTAATAGAAAAAACTGATAAATTGAGCTTATATTGTTTTCAAACTTTAAGAAAAAACACATAATTCATTTTTCACATGTAGGAATCGACCACATGTCAATCTGACGCCCGATGTGGTTGTTATGACTTGAAGTGCGTGTTTTCAATAAAAAGGTGTCATTTTATTTTAAAACATGCTTCCAATAGCCAAAAACAAGAAAACAATCTTAGATTGTTTTCAAAATTTAGGTAAATGATTGAAAATTAATTTTTGATGTGCAGGAATTGACCGTAAGGAAATATGATACCTGATGTGGATGGTATGAATCATAGTGTGTGTTTTTAATATAAAAGTGCCATTTTAGTTTAAAACATGTGTCACATCATAAAAACCAAGAAAAAAAACTCATATTATTTTCAAACTTTAGTAAAATGATCCATAATTCATTTTTTAAGTTTAGGAATTGACCGCACACTAATCCAATATGCGATGTGCATGGTGTGACTCAAAGTATGTGTTTTCAATATAAAAGTTCCATTTTAGTTTAAAGTGAATGTCACATCTCCAAAATCGATAAAACAACCTTGGATTTTTTTTTTAACTTTAGGAAAATAATACATAATTCATTTTTCATATATAGGAATTTATTGCATGCCAATATGATACATGATGTGGTCAGTATAACTCAAAGTAACTATTTTCAATATAAAAGTTTCGTTTTAGTTTAAAACCTATCACTTAGAAAAAACCAAGAAAACAAGCCCGAATTGTTTTTAAAATTTAGAACAAGAATACATAATTCATTTGTTAAATATAGGAATTGACCACATGTTAATCTAACACCATATGTGACCGATATGACTCGAAGTGTATGTTTTCAATACAATAGTGTCATTTTAGTTTAAAACACGCATCAAATACCCAAAAATGATGTGCTCGGTATGACTCAAAGTTTGTTTTTTCAATAGAAAAGTGTCATTTTAGTTTAAAATACATGTCACATATCCAAAGTAGAGAAAAAAATATCATATTGTTTTCAAGATTTAGGAAAACGATCCATAATTCATTTTTCACCTTTAGGAATTTACTGCACGCCAATCTGACATACGATGAGGTCAATATGACTCAAAGTATGAGTTTTAATATAAAAGTGTCATTTTAATTGAAAAACCATGTCACATCACCAAAACCATGAAAGAAAACATGGGTTGCTTTCAATCTTTTGGAAAATATCCATAATTCATTTTTCATGTGTAGTAATTGACCGCATGCCAATCTAACACACGATGTGGTTGGTATGACTCAAAGTATGTGTTTTCAATATAAAAGTGTCATTTTAGTTTAAAACACATCACATATCCAAAACCGAGAAATTTATATCATATTGTTTTAAAATTTAGGACAACAATCCATAATTTTTTGTTACGTGTAGGAATCAACCACACATTAATCTAAAACCCGATGTGGTCGGTATGACTCGAAGTGCATGTTTTCAATAAAAAGGTATCATTTTAGTTTAAAACATGCATAAAATATCCAACATTGATAAAATGAGCTTAGATTTATTTTTAAATTTTAGAAAAAGGATAAATAATTCATTTTTTATGTATAGTAATTGATCGTACATCAATCTGACACTTGATGTGGTTGGTATGACTTAAAGTGAATGTTTTCAATAAAAAATTTCCCTTTTAGTTTAAAACTTGTGTCGCATCACCAAAACTGAGAAAAAAGATCTCATATTGTTTTCAAACTTTAGTAAAATGATCAATAATTCATTTTTGACATATTAGAATTGATCACACATTAATCCGAAAAACTTTATGGTTGATATGACTCTAAGTTCATGTTTTCAATACAAAAGTTTCATTTTAGTTTAAAACACACATTGAATGGAAAATTTTGAGAAAAAGAGATCATATTGTTTTCAAACTTTAGAAAAATGATCCATAATTCATTTTTGACGTGTGGGAATAAAACACACATCAAACTGACACACAACGTGACCGATATGACTCAAAGTGCATGTTTTCAATATAAAGGTATCATTTCAGTTTAAAACATGCATCAAATATCCAAAAACGAGCAAACAAGATTGTATTTTTTAAGAAAATTATGAAAATGATCTATAATTCATTTGTGATGTGTATAAATTGACCACACATTAATATGACACGTGATGTGGTTAGTATGACTTGAAGTGTGTGTTTTTATTAGAAAATTTTCATTTTAGTTTAAAATGTACATCACATAGGAAACACTGAGCATAACAATCTCATATTGTTTTCTCATTATTTTATATTTTATTAATTAATTAATTTCCTTGTCATTTTAATCTTATGCTTATTTAGTTAATTTTCAAAGAGATAATGCTTAAATATGAACAAGAAATGGTGTGAAAGTTGAAGGTTTGTTCTCAAAAAGCAAGTACTCTTGAATTGAATCACTTCCATAGTGAGTTTTTTATCACCAAATATGTGATCCAATTCAAGATCACCTAATTTTAAGAACAAAAAATAAATGGAGTGATGTGTTAGAATCAACCACAACTCAATCTGATACACGGTGTGCCTGGTATGACTCAAAGTATATATCTTTTGTTTAAAATGGACACTTTGTGTTTAATTTAATTCTATATAGTATTACTAACATAAGAATTTTTTTTCTTATAAAGGAGTATTATTTTTTCTGATTTGGGGTGTTTTATTCAGAATCTAATAGTATGAACGGGGGTTAGGGGCAAAAAACAAAGGAACATTGACGTTTTTGAATGTCTATGATAATTTTTACTTACTCTTGTAATTGTACAAACAAATATTTGAAATGTATATAATATAGTGTTTTTTTCTTGTTTTTATGGTTTAAATTTTATTTCAATTAAATTATATATTTTATCCTGTATTTACTCCCTATTTTTTCTATTAAAATGTAATTTAATTTTAATAGCACACTGCAATAGTATTCCCCTTTATTAGCACCATGAAAAGCACTGATAAAGGGATCTTGTAACACCCCGACCCCTCTAGAACAGAGTCGGTGCATTACTTGTTATGTTTTCATGGTTATAAGGAAATAAATCCCAAAGGACCGATCATTTTAATAGTCTTGAAAAAACTATATACATAGATGTAACTCAAATTACATTGGAAAATGTTACAAAATACAATACATAACAAAAACTAAAAACTGCATCCACATAACTCAGTAAATAGTCTCATCTTCATAACCTATTGAAGGTAAAAAAATTAAAGGGTTAATCTCAAATGATTAGTAAGGGTTACAAATGGAAGAAGCATGAATCAATAATAACTAAATCATAAATAATTTTATATAATCAATTTGGAATGGTGAATAAATGAAAAACTCACACCATTAATAAACTGAGAATGAAACTGCATCCATATATTTTGTTATAGTGAAAAACTCATGAATAGTAATAACTGATAATGAATAAATAGAATGATTATTAATTTCATGTCATGTATCTGGAACATGATACCATAATACCGTTAAAATTGTTTAAGCCTGTGGGTAGAAACCTGTCTGATTTTTGGAAACAAGCTCGAAGGGTTTTTCGCCAACTGATTTGTCTCATGAGACCTGTCAGTGCATTGAGGGGCTATATCAGGCACCACCCACCACTTAAAGTCCAAATAATTCTTTATAAATTTATTTAATATAAGAGCAATATGACTTTTCAATATCCGTATAGAGTAGAGGATACAGATTCATCAATATTTCTACAATTAAAACAACATTCCAAATAAACACCATATATAAAATGGTATACGGTTTAGACAATACTCATATCCATGAAACCAAAATATGGATACATAATATATTTAAAATTTTAAATGAAAAAATATCTCAAATGGGTAGTAGGTACACCACATAAGAATTATTAAGTACACAATACAAAGTAAGTCACAAAGAAATGGAAAATTGACACAAAGCCCATTACCACATTGTAATCATTCATTTTGTGTGACCAAGAATTAATAATTATCAAATGAATCATTTAATACCATAAAAATAAATATAATAATGATATTATATATCAAATTTCAGTATACATACACCACATTCAAGAAATGAGTGGCGAACAATGGAAATCTCACAGAATTAAAAGTGAGATAAGAAACCCCTTACCTTATGCTTGAGTGTGTTCTTCATTTGTTTTAATGACCTGAAAAATAAAATTTAGCTTAATTAATTAATAATTCCATAACCTCATATACATGTAATTGATTTAATACAACCTTATTAGGTTCATTCATGGCCCTTTTTATGGGTTTAATAGGTTCAATTTTATTGTTTTGGAAGCATTTTCTTCCTTGGTTTTCATGATTCTTTTACTTGTATTCATGAATGGAAGTTCATTAGAAATGTGGATAAACATATAGAATTGTTAATATATATTATTAGTGACATTAAAGAGATATAAATGATCTTATTATGATTCTGGGCTATATACTTGAGGATGAATCATTAGTTAAAATTTATTAATAAACGCTTGGATTTAGCTTGGTAGTTTTGTGCACAATGAACTTGTTTTGTATTATTATTCTATATTATGAGTTTTAGGGATTCCAAAACATTAATGAGATTAAATACATATATTCTGATCTGGTTCAAATAGAAAAATGGTTTCATGACCAGAATTGAAGATGGTAATGAAAATTGAGAACTCGTCTTCTTTGAATGTGATAAATCAACACATCTCGGACCACTGGTGGAAATCCCACCTATACCAACACAAAATTCCCAAAAGTTAAAAAAAATCATTGTTAAAAGGATACTATACCAAATGTTATGTAGAACCATTGGTATATTCATATGGTTTTTCTGTTGTCCTAATGGTTTACGAAAACTGTTGTGTATAGTGGTGATGAAGAGGTTTTTCCCAACGATTTAAAGAAACCGTTGGGTATAGTTTTGAAGATTTTTTCCCAATGGTTGTAAACCGTTGGGATAAAATTACTTTCCCAATGGTTTTTTTAAAACCATTGGGAAATAAAATACCAAAATATTGATGCCTCCAGGGATATCGAACTCCAGATATATCGAAAGCTTTTCCCTAAAAGAGAGCTCGACGCACCATCTCAAATATTTTTCCCTAAACCTCAACCATCTTGAAGATTTGTCCATAAATCTCAACGTGAACTCTACTTCCCAGCACAACAGGTCTGGTTTCCAATGATTTTTCTTCCACTTTAAATCGGTACGTGTGAGTTCATTTATTTTAGATTTTGTCGTTCCATTTTTTTGTAATGTAGTGTGTATTATGATCCCCTTACGAACAAAAGGCATATATAATTTTAGGTTGTGGTTCAAACCCTACTTTCCAACCTACTCTCGAGCCTGCTAACTCAAATTTCCAACCGGGCATCTATCTTTGATTCAAGTAATTTTTGTTCTTCCATTTTATATCAGTAAGTGTGCCTTCATTTATTTTAGATTTTTTTTGTTCCATTTCGCTGCAATGTACTGTGTATTATGATCCCCTTATGAACACAAGAAATATATCATTTTAGGTAGTGGGTTTGTTATGATTTATCTGTATAGAATAATTTTGATTGATATTTAATAGGTCAATATTATCCTGAGTTATTTTATCCTTGTTTTATTTTAAATTTAAGTTCTATTGACATGATTTCATTGGTTATACATAAATACATTTATAGAATTTTTTATCCTAAGAGGAACGATAAGATACTCATTCTTTATGAATGTACCCCTAAATGTTATCTTTAAAATATCACACTCTAACTTTAAGATAATGATACCCACACTATAAGTCATTTAATGAAGTAGCGCTTCCACCTGAACCATTAGAGTGGGTTTGGGGTCATTTTCATGTGTGAATGGTGATATAACCAAAATTTACTCTATTACATGATCATTTATTCCTACTCCATCAAGTGGTTCAGTCATAAACTTGTAATATTTTTTGAAATTCAAAATGAGTGTTAGGAATTCATGTCACAATTTTCTTATGTAGTTATAAAGAATTATTAAGGCATTTATATCATTTTTTATCCTAGGAAGCCACCCATAATAAAAGAGTATAACCATCATAGAACTCATTAATGTTATTCATGCCTACTCATTATTTACTCTCTAATATATATCTCATGAAAAAAAATAGAATGGTCATGTGAACATAATTATTCACCACAAGTTGATTGTATTGGAAGTCTGTGGAGGTGCACCTCAGGTGTTTTTGTGAACTTGCTTGGATTATACTGTTTTTCTTTTATTCTAGGCAATAGGAATCAATATTAGAGTGTTTTATTTTTCTTAATATTTGTGGATAATTATACGGTGATAGGTTTGTGTTGGATAGGTGAGCCGTGAACCCATCTCCAATGGTAATTATAGGTTAATAGGGTTATGAAATTGCACTTCTTGATTATCAATGTTACCTGGACACCCCCTCCCACCCCCTGGACACCCCCTACCCCCTTGGACAACACCCCCAACCCCCGGGACAGACCCCCACCCCCCTGGACAGCCCCCAACCCCCTGGACACCCCCACCCTGGACAACCCCCCCCCCCCCACACCCCCTGGACACCCCCTACCCCCTTGGACAGTCACCCCAACCCCCTGGACAACCTCTCAAGCCCTCAAACACCCCCACCCCCTGAACACCACCCCACCCTCGTGGACAGCCCCCCAACCCCCTGGACAGCCCCCACCTCCCTGGACACCACCCCACCCCCTGAACACCCCCACCCCCTAGAGAGCCCTGCCACCCCCATGGATATCCCCCCAACCCCATGGACAACCCCCCACCCCAGTGGAAACCCCCCCCCCCACCCCCGTGGACAATCTTCCCACCCCTGTACACCTCTAACCCCCCTGGACAGCCCCGTCACCCCTGTGGACAGCCCGCCAACCACCCTGGACACCTCGTACCCCCTGGACAACCCTTCCACCCCCGTGGACAGCTCGTCCACCCCCCTAGACACCCCCTACCCATGGAGAGCCCCACCACCCCAGTGGATAGCCTGCCCACACCCCTGGACAGCCCTACCCCCCGGATAGCCTCCCCACCACTGGGGATAGCCCCCCCCCCCCCAAACACCCCCTACCCCTACCCCCTGGACAGCACCACCACCCCCGTGGATATCCCGCCCACCCCCCTGGACACCCCGTACCCCCGAGACATCTCTTCCATCCCCGTGGACAGCCCTCCCACCCCCCCTAGACACCCCGTACCCCCCTAGACAACCCCGCCACCCCCGTGGACAGCCTACCCATCCCCTGGACACCTCGTACCCCCCTTGACAGCCCCCACCCCCCAGTAAAGCCACCTAACCCACCTAGATAGCCCCAAAACCCTCATGGACAGCCCGCCCACCCCTAGACACTTCTTACCCCTCTGGACAGCCCCCCATCCCAGTGGACATCCTGCCCACCCCTGGACACCCCGTAACCCCTTAGACAGCCTCTCCACCCCCGTGGACTACCTGCCCACCCCATGGACACCTCGTAACCACCTGGATATCCCTCCACCCCTGGAACCCCCCCCCCCCCCGACCCCCCTGGACAACCCTTCCCACACATCTGGACACCCCGTACCCCCCTAGACAGCCCCACCACCCCCGTGGACAACCCTTCCACCCCCTGGACACCTCGTACCCCTCTGGACAGCCCCCAAACCCCACCCCTAGAAAGCCCCCCCCCCCCGACCCCCCCAAGACAGCCCCACCTCCCCTGTGGACAGCCCGCCCACCCCCTGGACACCCTATACCCCCTGGACATCCACCCACCCCTCCCACCCCCGTAGACAACCCACCCACCCCCCTGGACACCTCATACCCCCTAGAGAGCCTTTTCACCCCTGCGGATATCCCACCCACTCCCCTGGACACCTCATACCCCACTGTACATTTCCCCCTCCCCCACCCCACCCCATGGAAAGCCCCCCGACCCCCCTAGACAGTCATGTCACCCCTGTGGATAGCCCACCCACCCCCTGGACACTTCGTACCCCCTGGATAACCCCCCCCACCCCATGGACAGCCCTCCCACCCCCTTAGACACCCCGTACCCCCCTAGATAGCCCCACCACCCTTGTGGAAAGCCCGCCCACCCCCTAGATGCCTCGTACCCCATGGACAGCCCCCCCCCCACCCCCTGGAAAGCCCCCATACCCACCTAGACAGCCCCACCCACCCACCTGGACACCCTGTACCCCCCTGGACAGCCCTGACACCCCCATGGACAGCCCGCCCTCCCCTTGGACACCTTGTACCCCCTGGACTGCCCCCACCCTTGGAAATCCCCCCCCCCCTCTTGACCCCACTGGGCAGCCCCGCCACCCCTGTGGACAGCCCGCCCACCCCCTGGACACCTCGCACCCCTCTGGACAACTCCCCACCCCTTGGAAAGCCCCCCAACCACCCTGGATAGCCCTTCCACCCCTGTGTACATCCCTCCCACCCCTCTGGACACCTGGTACCCCTGGAAATCCCCCCCCCACCCACCCCCATGGACAACCCGCCCACCCCCTAGACACATCGTACCCTCCTGGACAGCCCCGTCACCCCCGTGGACAGCCCGACCACCCCCCTTGACAGCCCCCCCCCCAGAAAACCCCACGACCCCCTTGGACAGACCTGCCACCCCCGTGCATAGCCCGCCCACCCCCTGGACACCCTGAACCCCCATTAACATCCCGCCCACCCCCTAGACACCGCGTACCACCCTGGACAGCCCCGCCACCCCCATGGACAGCCCGCCCACCCCCCGTGGATAGCCCGCCCACCCCCTCGACACTACGTACCACCCTGGACAGCCCCGCCTCCCCCGTGGATAGCCCACCGACCCCCCCTGGACACCTAGTACCCCATGGATAGCCCCCTGGAAAGCCCCCCCGACCCTCGTGGATAGCCCTTCCACCCCCATGGACAGCCTGCCCACCCCCTGGACACCTTGTACCCCCTAGATAGATCCCACCCCTGTGGACAGCCCGCCCAACCCCGATGGACGCTCCGTACACCCATGGACAGCCCCGCCACCCCCGCGGACAGCCCACCACCCCCAGGACACCTTGTACCCCCTAGACAGCCCCCTGGAAAGCCCCCCCTGACCCCCCTGGATAGCTCCTCCACCCCGTGGACAGCTCGCCACCCCCTGGACACCCTGTACCCCTGGACATCCCCCCCCACCCTTCTAGATAGCCCTCTCACCCCTGGAAACCCCGTACCCCCATGGACAGCCTTGCCACCCCCGTGGATAGCCCGCCCACCCCTTGGACACCTCGTACCCCCTGGACACCCCAACAGAAAGCGCCCCCCCCCCCCCCCCCCCCCCGACCCCCCTGGATAGCCCCACCAGCCCCGTGGATAGCCCACCCACCCCCCTGGACATCTCGTACCCCCCTATATATCCCCCCACCCCCGTGGACACCCCACCCACCCCGTGGACACCCCATACCCCATAAACAGCCCCATCATCCCCATGGATAGTCCACCCACCCCTTGGACACCTCGTACCCCCTGGACAGCCCCCCACCCCCTTAGAAAGCCCCCCTGACCCACTGGACAACCCATTCACCCTCATGGATAGCTCGCCCATCCCCTGGACACCTCGTACCCCCCTAGACAACCCCCCACCCCCTGGAAAGCCCCCTGACCCCCTGGAAAGCCCCGCCACCCCTGTGGACAGCCCGCCCACCCCCTGGACACCTCGTCCCCAGGATAGCCCTGCCACCCCTGTGGACAGCCCGCCCACCACCTGGATACCTCGTACCCCCTGGACAGCCCCCCACCCCCTAGAAAGCCCCCCCAACCCCCTGGACAGCCCCACCAACCCTGTGGACAGCCCACCCACCCTTTTGAACACCCTGTACCCCCGTGGATAGCCCCCCACCCTTATGGATAGCCCTCCCACCCCCCCTGGACACCACATACCCCCTGGACAACACCCCACCGCCTAGAAAGCCCCCTGACCCCTCGGGACAGCCCGACCACCCCTATGGACAGCCCTCCCACCCCTGGACACGCCATACCCCCTAGATATCCCCCACCCCCATGGATAGATCGCCCACCCCCTAGACACCCCATACCCCCTGGACAGCCCCACCACTCCTGTGGACAGCCCACCCACCCCCTGGACACATCGTACCCCCCTGGACAGCCTCCCCCCCAGAAAGCCCCCCAACCCCCCTGGATAGCCCCTCCACCCCCATGGTATCCCACCCACCCCCCAACCCCCTGGACACCCCCCAACCACAGGATACCCCCACCCCCTTGGGCAGTGTATGTGATAACTCAAATAATCTAATAAAATATAAAATTTCTTCGATCTAAAATCTACTCAACTCCTGAATAATTCACCTCCACAAGGGTATATGATCTTATATACTCATGTTTAGTTATTCAAAGATATTTTGTTATAAATATAGTATTTTTTTGTCTTTTATATTATGATTCTCATATAGAGTAGTCTGTCAGTAATGGTTTCATATAAAGTGAACAATTCTCGTTTACTTAAATATATTTTCGATGAAACTTCAATATTATTGAATTATTTTTGACAAAATAACTTATAATAATTTTTTTGTACAGAATAGATAGAAGTTGGATGTATGAAACTGATCGGATCTCAAGCAATTTTCAAAACAATTTAGAGAGCTTTTTAGATTTTTCATTTCACAACGCTTCAGATAGTGGTCACATGCACTGCCCCTGTTACAATTGTGTTGGAAGACCTTGGTTAAGCTGTGAAGAAGTCATATACCACATAACCAAATATGGTTTTGAATCAAACTACTCTGTGTGGTATCACAATGGAGAGAAAATGAAATCTCAAATTGATGATGATCCAAATGAGAGGACTGGATTGGAGAATTTGTTGCAAGACTGGTTTCCGTTTATTCGTCATTATGAAAAAGAAAGGATTCCGGCCCAAGAATATTTTGATATGAGCACACATGATGCGTATAATGAAGATGATGATGTTTTCAGGGTGAAAAAATTGAATGATGCTGCCGCAACTCCAATATATCGACAATGTGGTAAAATGAAAAAGCTAGAATTTTTAATCCAATTGTTTCATGGGAAAACTATGTATGGGATTTCTAATACTTCCATTGATTATATTCTTACCTTTTTGAAGGAATTAAACTACAATAAAATCCGGTCCTAGCGGAGGTTTTTTTCCTGTTTAGCGGCGGTTTAAACCGCCGCTATATTGTGTGGCGGCGGTTTACAAAAACCGCCGCTAAGTTTGGCGTCGACAATCTATTAGCGGCGGTTTTTTCGATTCTACGGCGGTTTTAGAAATGGGTCGTAGATCCGTCATTTAGCGGCGGTTTCTCTTCATTTAGCGGCGGTTATATGGGTATCTGACATTTTTTTATTCGCGGCGGTTTTAACCGCCGCTAAATTCAGGCGTTTGATGCGCCTATTCTACGGAGGTGAAAACCGCCGCTAAATATCAACATAATATATTTAGCGGCGGTTAAAACCGCCGCTAAATGTTGAACTGGAAAAAAAAATATGTTGGATTTGCTCCACCACTGCCCTAAATTTTCCAAAACCACAGCCACATCTCACCCATCAGCCCCACATAATATCACATCCACACATCATCATCCCATAATCATGTACATGCATCACAACACATCAAGGATCATTTTATAGATTTATCAACGGGTATTTTATCACATGATACTTTATTTTAGGAGTGTTGTAACACAATCCATAATCATAGAGTATCCATTTCATTAGAAAAATATAAGTGGTTGGTTAATTTCCCTTTTAGGGTGATATCACAACAATAACAATAGACACAACAGTCACAACACATATCATCCAGTGAAAGAAAATCCCCCAATGACCATAATTTTAACCAAGGTATCAATACCATACAATCCATCATATCATAATAATATCAAAGCTGTAAAAACATGTGAATCATTCCTATTTTACCCCTTCAGTTTCAATTAGCCAATTATTTATCGTTGATTAAGCCAGCACAACTAGAACCCATAGATGAACAAGAGTAACCCCCCATGCATGATACACAATAAAGAGAAATAACTGATTCCCTACCTTAAAGAATATTTTTCGACTCGCAGCACACCATAGGGTGAAGAAGAAATGACCATAAACCACAAATGCATGAAAAACCCACAAATAAACCTACACTGTGCCAAAAGATCATCAAAATGTAAACCAACTCAGACCCTAGACCAAAAAGGAATCACTGTATTGAATCCCCAAGAGAATAATAAGAGGAAACTAACCAAGAAGAAGGAAGGTATTACCACCAATTTCCAACCAACATCCACCGAATCCAATGACATCCACCATGCCTAAACTAAAAACAAATTGGTATTCCTGGACCCATTGGAGTGGTGTAAAATTTTTAAGGCCATGACAGAGCCTTTTATCATTAACCTTTCATGCCTTAGCCATTTATGGTCATGGGATTGGTCTTTTAGTGTGATACATATTGGATATGGATCCAATAGGGGTATGAATATGGGTTACATATATGGTATTATCATTGGATGTGGTATCATCACATGCATATTACATTAAGAATCTTTTTGTCAACACATGAGGAATCCAGAACACAATAAATAAAATGCATAGAAGGAAACATGAGAAATCAAGAAAATGTTAGGACATGGAAATGTTTGGTGGAAACTATGTGCCATAAATGTTAAATATACAAACCAACTGTTATCATACTTGTTCAACGCATCAACAATACTACTACTCATCATCTGATGCTGCATCGTCACCCTCTCCACCTTCATCTCCACCACCTGCTGCCACCTGTAAGAACATTATATTGAAAATTAAATATTGTTGCATATTTATAATAAAAATTAAAACCAATAAAAGTTTGCAAACTAAATGATTTTGATTTTTTTGTGATTTAACTGCTCACCACTACCCGATGCACTACCACCAGGGGAATATCTGCTCATATGCTTACGTATTTCAAGCAACTCTTTCTGCAAAGTAGATATCTGATCCCCCTGCTGGTGAACTGTGTTTTGTAGAGCAGACATCTCTCTCTGAGCATCTTCATGTATGAAATGACTATAACCAGGAGTAGATGAGGCCAAAATCCCTGATGGCATGCGAAAGACCTCAGACGGTACGGGTCCCAAACCCATCTCGTGCACTCTACCAGGATGCTCCTTCCCAAGGACTTGACCAACCGGGTCATCCTGGGAGACTGAGTAGGATTGCCCAGGATTGGCATCCCATATTTATTTAATTTTTACCTATAAATCAAATATCAATATATATTAACACAGTAAAAACTGATATTAAGTTATTATAATAAATAATTGACTTCATACCCCAACTTCTCTGGCAGGTTCATTAACAAAACTTCCATCTGTTTTTTTATGAACATCCAGCCACAGTTCTGTTCGGGATGCTTCATGCCCTAAACTCTGTGACTGCATTAAACAAAGATAAATCATCAATCAAATATGTTAAATAGATAATATTATCTTATAAATATTTAAACTAATTAAAATATTACCAATGACATTCGGCTTCTTGAAAAGCTTTTTGAACCCGCAGTGTGTGGGATTACCTGCTTCGCCCGGTTTGAAGCATTCTTTCTTGAGAGATCCTGAAATAAATAAAATTCAATTTAACAGTATTGTATTCAATGTCTATCTCCTCTTCATGTACATGTATAAATGTAAAATGAGGATAATATAATAATATATATTTCAATACCATACGCTTCTCATCACGATGTCTATCGACAAAAACCTTCCACTGTTCTTTCGGTACCCCACTGGGTATCTTCTCATACATCTGCTGCACGGTCAACGAAAAATCGTTGAAATCACACCACAACCTCCATTTGAAATCTTTCCATTTTTTTCCAAGATTTTTCAATGTCCACTTTCGTGCTATCACATCAGCAACGGTAAAGTGGAAGAACATCTGTATACAGAATTCATTTTGAATATATTAGTAAAATGACATTCAATTAAACCATAAAGTAATAAAATTACCTTTATCTGAGAATCATAAACTTCATTTTTCCAGTTTGGAGGCATATGCCTCCAATCATCATACGAAATAGGCAGGGAAACGGACTCCGCTGCCAGCTGACCTATAATCTGACCAAGTAAACCTGCGGCGTCATCCGTCGGGACCCCATAAGAATAAAATGGCACCACTATCTTCTTGCCATGCATGTTCCAAACATCAGAAATTTTTATGTCTTTTTCCACGGTTTCATTGTCTTCATCTGCAATGAGCAAACAATTACTATAAAAAAAATGCAATAAATTTATTTAATTAAAATTTGTACCTATGACTGCGACCCTCCAGAATGTCCGTGATGAACTGGAGGGGGCGTGTTGCTGCCCCACTGCTGAAGCTCCTGTAGGGGGAGGTGATGACTCATCCTCTAATGAGGCATCCACTGATGGTGTCAGAGATGGTGCAGGGGGAGATGATGCCGTGGGGACAGACGGATCTTCATCTGTCGCAGAAGAAGAAGGAATAGTGTACCGCTTCTTCCTTGGCATTCCTGTCATTTAATCAAATAAAATTAAGTTCAGAATATATATTTCAAAAAATTTATGCAGAAAAAAAATTAAAAATGATAATAGATGCCCAGTATTAACAAACAAAATATATATAACAATGATAATGAATGACTACAGAAATGAAACAAGTAGTTGCTGAATGAATAAATAATTGTACATACAATCATTTTCCCCTTCAATCATGTCGGTTTCCTGCTCCATTGCTTCATCCACTTCATTCATCCTTGCTAGACCAATATTTTCAATATCATGCTGGACAAATAATTCTGCTTCCTGTTGTTAATGAAATTCAATTGCAGAGGTCAAATCTTCCACTTCATCACCCATATCATACAAATCTCTTTGTATTACGTGAGTAACTACACTCCACCCTTCATCCATAACATCATTCACATAATATACCATTTTTGCCTGCGATGCTAAGATATATGGATCATGCAGTTCACGATCACCAACATCCATCAAGCGAGAGAATTTTACAAAAGTAAATTGTAAGGAATCTCTTTTAACACCTCTGATAAAATCGACCCATTTGCATTTGAATAAAACAACAGAAAAATTCCCGTGGTAGTTTAATTCAATAATATCATGTAGCTTTCCATAGTATTCCACTTCAGCAAATGTAAAAATACCACTATTCTGTGTTTTCAAACCCACTTCTCGATCGACTGTACGAAATCTAAAACCATTCACATTATAAGCGTTGAACTTTCTAACTTGTTTTAGAGGACCTCTAGCAAGAAACTTCAAATCTTCTGAAAAGTCAGCTCGAGTATCAGTATTCATGATCTGAAAAAAAAAAATAATAGATTTTCAAATTGTATGTGTCAAAGTAATATTCGTATTTATTGCAATATTTATAAACTTACACGTCGTGCAAACCATTCTACCAGCTCTTTATTCACAGCTTTCGTTATATCTTTTTCATTTCGTGTTCGGCTTCTCATTCGTCTCTTTGTTTGTATCCTCAACTCTTCAATAAATGGATCTGCAATTTCACTATTCAGCAGCACGTATCTATGTGCCTGTAATAATTCCAATTCTGTTAGTGTCGCGTATGAGGTCCTCCCAACTGATCGGCCAATAGCAGGAAATATTTTTGATTTCTGATGCATTTGAGATTGAGTTGATGTGTCGTCAACACGTCCAACTCGAGTAAATCTTGTCTCAATATCATCCAAATATCTGGAACAAAAGGTGAGAAACTCCTTGTCCAAATAGCCTTCAGCAATAGAGCCTTCTGGTTGAGCTTTATTTCTCACGTATACTTTCAAATGCCCAAGATATCTGTGAAAAAAAAATAATAATATTATGCATTTATTTAAATGCCAAAAAATGTTTACTTAACTGGAAACATATAAATAAAATACCTCTCAATTGGATACATCCATCGATAATGAACGGGGCCTCCTAATTTAGCTTCGTCAACCAAATGCACAGTTAAATGCATCATGACAGTAAAAAACGATGGAGGGAAGATCATCTCCATTGCACAAAGGGTCAATACAAACCTCTCTTGTAGGTTGTCAAGCTGAAATGGATGTAGAGCTTTCTCACATAACTGTCTGAAAAATGTGCAGAAATGGAGTACAACAGTAGTAACTTTTTCAGGTAATAATGTACGCAATGCCATTGGTAGTAACTGTTGTAACAAAACATGTGAATCGTGACTTTTCAATCCATATAACTTAGGATTCTTCAAGTCAACACACCTCGAGATGTTACTCGAATACCCATCAGATACCTTCACATTCTTTAAAATTTGAAGGAACGTATCTTTATCTCTATTTTTCAATGAAAAAATAGCCGGAGCATACTTTTCATTCTCATCTGGCCAGAGATCACGTTTTATGTTCATTACTTGTAAGTCTTTACGAGCATTGAGATGATCCTTCGACTTTCCATGCTCATTAAGTAATGTGAAAATAAAATTATCACATACATTCTTCTCAATATGCATCACATCAAGATTGTGGCGCAAAGAATTAAATTCCCAATACGGAAGTTTGAAGAATATACTTTTTTTCTTCCATTGTTGTGTTCTGATTTCACTTGACGATGCACTTCACACTCGTTTTCCGCTATCATTCAAATGATGAACCTTCCCAAATTCTGTTTTAACATTTTCAAGCTGTGTCAATATTTCAGAACCGGTTAACAACTTTGGAGGTGGTCTACGATCAATGCAACCATTAAATTTTTATTTGTTCAGCCGAAATCTATGAGATGCATCAAGAAATATTCGATGGCACAAGAAGCACCATTTTCTACTGTGAGGTAGCCGTTTGGGCTCGAAATCAAAGTTACAAACGGGACAAGCCAAACCCGTATAAGTGTTCCAACCAGATAAATTCCCAAGCCCAGGGAAGTCACTAATGGTCCACATTAAAGCAGCATGCATTTTAAACATTGTTTTAGAAGAAACATCAAATGTCTCAACACCATTGCTCCCTAACTCCTGCAATTCTTCAATCAAAGGCTGCAGGTATACATCAATATCATTTCTAGGCATTTGTTTTCTAGGAATAATCATCGAAATGATAAAAGATGTTTGTTGCATACACATCCACGGAGGTAGATTATAAGGGATCAAAACAACTGGCCAAATGTTATAACCCGTACTCAAAGTCCCAAATGGGTTGAATCCATCGGCAGCCAATCCCAATCGAACATTCCTAGGATCAGCTGAGAAATCTGGATGTAATGAATCAAATGTCTTCCACGATTGGGAATCTCGTGGATGTCTCATTAACCCATCATTGTTATTATCTACAACAAGCCACTTCATGTGTTCGACAGTTTTTGATGACATGAATAATCTTTGCAATCGAGGCTTCAAAGGAAAGTAACGCAAAACTTTTGCAGGTGTGTTCCTTTTCTTCTTCTCCGTGAAATTATGTTCAGTCATACTTCCAACATCACCCTTTGACTGCCATCTAGAAGAAGAACATTTCTTACAATTCTGTCTACTTGAATTCTCTCCCCAGTAAAGCATACAATCATTGGGACACGCATGTATTTTTGTATAATTCAGACCAAGCTTGTTAACAACTTTTTTCATATCATAAAACGATTCTGAGATTTTTGCTTCAGCAAATGCATCACGAATCAATTCCAATAACATGGACATTTCCTTATTTGTAATTCCACATAGACATTTGATATGGTACAACTTCAGTAGAAATGAAAGCTTTGAATATTTCAAACACCCACTATACAACTCTTGATTTCCATCGTCAACTAAATCATGAAATGCATTTTCCTCACTGAATTTTTCCCTTACATTTGGCTCCATAGAATCAATAGGATCCAATGATATGTTACAATCTTGATCTGCTTGTGTTACAGTCTCAGAAACATCACTTGTCACGTTGCAATTTGTAGCACCCTCTTCTGGTTGTTCTGATATGTTTTGATGCTCATAGTGGTGTCTTGCAGTGCCGAATGCATCATTTATGAGGTTTTGCATTTCATTTTCCATTTTCAAAGAACTTGGGACCTCATTCTGTGGATTAACATCAGTCCTCAATCTTTCTGTATTGTTTGATTCTCCATGCCAAATCCAACACAAATATTGCTCAGGGAATTGCTTCAGTATTAAATGTTCATAAACTTCATCTCTCTTCAACCATGTTCTAAATTTACATTTAGGACATGGACATCTTATTCTCCCTTCAACGGATCGATTAGAAATTGCAAAATCTAAAAACCCATTCAAACCCTTAACATATTGAGGTGTGTTCCTCGGTAATGTGATCCAGCTTTTATCCATGTATATCACAATGTGCCTACACAAAATATACGATAGTGTAATATTACAGAAACATAATATAATAAAGATAAACCATTGACCATAAAGTATGCATAATATAATAAAGATGATTCATTGACCACATTTACCATTTCAGACCAACTGAACAAGTCTGGTCCATAGGAGACAACGTCAATACCTCATTGAGGAGCAATAAGAATATCGGGATACACACTTATCATAACACCATCGATCACACATTTATGTTGCCTCAAACAACACCCCATTGATGTGTGATCTAAACTGATCATAATTTATTTTAAATCAAGTTAACTACATTCACTAAAACCATTTTCACAATGGGTAATGTTTGTTTTATTGTTCTAGGGAAATCTAAATGGCCACATTTAAGTTTTGGGGTTCATCTTGTGATGGAAGCATGAGACATGGTGTTTGAATTTCTTGAATAAATTAGTGATAATGACCCTCCTAAGGTGGAGAGAATTATGTTAGTCATGGAAATGTGGAGAAAACTGTAGAGTGGATGTGGAGGAATCAAGGTTCCAAATAGAAACCTATAAGGGATATGTTTGGGGGTTCTTAGGGAAGGCCAGGTGGAACTTGGATATGGTGTGTGTAGGTGATGGAGGTATACCTTAAGTGAGAAGGCTTTGTGTTTGGGTAGAGGGGCGACATGCCAATAGGGGAAGTTGGGAACCAACGGAGTGAGTTAACAGGAATGTAAAGACATAGTTGGATAGAAAGGGAATGGATGTGGTGGGCTGCGAGGCACCTCAAGTTAATGTTGAAATGATAAGTTTATCCTAGTAATGTGAATGAGTTTTGAAGAAGAACCAAGTAGTCCTTGGTTGAGATATGTATGGTGAAAGTGTGACAAATCTGGGTAGTTTTGGCAGAAATAATGAATGCTAGAATTGGGTGGAGTTTTCATGGATGTTGTGAGTTGGAAAACATGTTAGGGAAGTTTTGAAGGTTGAGTTGAGGTTCTTTTGACCTCTTTTATGATGAGTGAAGTTCTCAAAACTAGAAAATTGTGGTGACGAAGTAATTAATATGGTGTTGAGAACCATGGAAGGAAAGTAATCTATTAATGGTGTGGCTAGAGTTTCAAGTTGGATGGTCTCAGGTAGGAACCATATTAGTGTATTAGTTTTGGTGATGGGTGTTGGATCAGGTTTTGGATGGTTGAATACCTTGAGATGAAGGTTATGCTTGGGTTGTGCATTGGATGTTTCAAATGGAGTGAGGCTGTTGGGACTTGAGTTCTGGATTGATGTAGGTCAGAGAATGTGGTTGGAATCTATGTATCCCTTCAGCGACAATTAGTTTGTGTCACCATTATAATTTTGGTAACTAGGTGAGGTGGTGCTAAGAATTTTGGGCCATGAGTTGTGGAGAGGATTGGAACAAAGGTGTTCCGATTGGCTCTCCACAGGGTAGTGTAGTGCCTTATCGATATCCTCTTGTGCGGTGGTATAGTAACATTACCTAAACCTTTAATTTTCATTTGATGTTGATAATAAATAGTTGATGTGGATGCATCCTCAAAGATAATTGGGTTTTAATTGTGGTTCATGGTTGGGGAAAATGTTTTCAGGTAGGACCTTTTCCTTAGTCCGAGTGTTGTTATAACATGGTTGAGTTCAAGGAGTATATTAGAAGATGGAAGTTTATAGGTGGGTCCGTGGAACTAAAATTGGCCTTAGGGGTGCTGTGATGCTTGGGAAGTTTGGATATGTGATGATATGTTATAAGGTGGGGAGGTTTTAAGATCCCAACCCTTATCCATGTGATATGATGAAAAAAAATTACACCATGTAGCCATAAATAACACACACCCTACTAACATGGATACCCATGACTTCTATGAGGAACCTTTCCGTTACATACATTATATAAAAAAGGACCTGAAAACACCCAATGGTCAGTGTATGGTGTGAGAAAATGAATATTAGAAATATTACACCATGTTTTTCATAAGGAGACATTAGAAAAATAAAACAATTATTCTTATTAAGGGAAAATAAAATAATAAAAAATATATATATATATATATATATTAAAAAAATGGTAATTCACCCTTTTAGAATATATTAAAAAGAATAATCAAATTGATACATCATATTCCATTTAAAATAAATGTGATTAAACCATTTCATAATGTATTTATAAATAACCTCTTTGAAAAGGAAAACAATAGAAAATACTCCTATGGTATATTAGGTATAAGTCATCTAAGATCCTTTTAAATATATGGTCAAATGACTATTTATATACATATCCCTAAAATATGTTCCCTTAAATGAGGTAATCACCCTGATAAGTGAATCCACTATGGAAACAATATTTAGTTATATTTTTAGTGTAAATCATTGATAGGTAGCCACAATTCATCCTAGAATTATTTTCTTATTATATACCTTACTAAGTACCACATGATCCCATCTATCGTAGCCCATATTGGAAGGATTTCATTTATTAATTTTCCCACACATAAAGGATTTCAATTTCACAAATGACCCATACATGTAGGATTTAAATTAAAAATTCAAACTATTTTGAGGGAATATCACACATCAATAATCAAACTACTTAATTTCAAATAAAACATGATTCAAAATCCATTTTCAAAATCAATTCCAAATCAATAAATCATTTAATAAAATAATTCAAAAAACAAACCATTGTAAGAATCATAAATCAATCTGTTAATCAACTTATATAATCCAAAAAAATGATATAGCAAGTATGGATTATAAAATAAAAGATATCTTTAAAGCCTACTACCTAAAACACATAATTTTTTTAAAAATGAATGAAATAAATACCAATAGGATAAAAAACTAAAATAAATCCATTAACCAAGAGACCCATATAATGAATCTCGGATTCAATTAGAAACAAATCATCAAGATGGATGTGATAATAGAGAAAACTCACTTTTGGGCCGAGGTCGAAGTGAGAAAGGTCGTCGGGAGAAGGGGGTCACGGGTTGCCGGTCGCAGGCACCACCGGAGGAGGTCGCGGGGTCGCCGGAGGAGGTCGCGGGGTCGCCGGAGGAGGTCGCGGGATCGCCGGGGGGTCGCGGGGGGCTGCGGGCGAGGGTTGCAGCACACGGGGTCGGTGGAAACGGGGGTCGGGGTAGGGAAGGGTCGGGGTTTTTTAAAAAAAACAAAGGTTTAGCGGCGGTTTATTAAAAACCGCCGCGAAACGTATTTCGAAAAACGTTTAGCGGCGGTTTTGTGAACCGCCGCCACAAAACCGCCGCTAAACACTGTTTATTTTGTAGTGTTACTTCCAAATGATTCATATATTCCCTCAAACCACTATATGGAATGGAATTTAGTTGTGGAACTTTGATTTTCAAGAAACATAATTCATGCTTGCCCGAAAGATTATAGTTTATTTTGGGAGGAAACTACTGAATGAAATGATTGTATAAAATGTGGCACATCCCACTGGAAGCCAAAAGCTGATGGAACACCATCTTGTGTGCCACAAAAAGTAATGTGGAACTTTCCATTGATCCTTAGAATCTAGAATCTTTTTATGCCTGATGAAATATCAAATAAAAATTTGATGGCATGATACTGAGAGAAAGAAGACTAATGACGAGTTGGTTCACCCTAGAGATGGATTTTCATGGAAAAGATTTGATGCTCGATATCCTGATTTTGCAGTTGACGTGCGTAATGTGAGGTTGGATCTTTCATGGGACAGTTTTAATCTATTTTGGAATATTCTTACATCGCACAATACATGGATGGGTTTTATACACATTTATAAACTTCCCCCATGGTTTTGTATGAAAAAACCTTTCACTTTCATGAGTATACTCATATCTAGCCCTTATGATCCCGACAATGATATAGACGTATATATGCAAACTTTAATAAAAGAGTTGAAATTTTTTTGGGATGTGGGTGTGTGCACATACGATGCATGTTCAAAAGACATATTTCATATGCATGTTGCGCTTATGTGGATGATCAATGATTTTCCTGCTTATGCAATGATGTCTGGATGGAGCATGAATGGAAAACAATCACATCCTATTTGTATGAATAATAGATAATCCAAATGGCTGAAACATCGTTTTAGTTTCAGTTTTATGGGACATCGACGATTCTTGCCAATGGACCATCCATATAGAAATAATCGTCGAAGATTTGACAATACCATGAATACCGATGATCCTCTTCAGTGTATGTATGGAACTGATGTGCTTAATGAATTGAAAGAGTTCATTTTTTCATTCAGGAAGGGTCAAATGAAATCTGGAAAGAGAAAGAATGTTTCCACTAAAACCTGTTACAATTGGAAGAAGAGAAGTATCTTATTTGATTTGTCTTATTGGTCAACCAATTTTTTACGTCATTACTTAGACGTAATGCAAATTGAAAAAATATATGTGAAATTTTGCTTTCAATTCTTCTAAATGTTAAGGGAAAGACAAAAGATGATTTACAATCTCGGCGTGACTTGGTGGATTGGGGCATCTGACCAGAATTTCATCATGTGCGTATTAGTGAAAATAAATAGAAAGTTCCATGTGCTTCTTATGTGATGAAACCTATAGAAAAAAACCAATTTCTGGAAGTTATAGAGACTATTAAAGTTCCTAATGGATATTTAAGTAACATATCTAAATAGGTCAACAGAAGAGAGTTGAAGCTAAAATCTTTGAAGACTCGTGATTATCACATCCTTCTGCATGAGTTGATTATAATAGAAATTCATCATCTTTTGTCCAATAATGTAAGGGTGGGTTTTTATTTGGTTGTTCCATTTGTTTAGAGATATTTTTTCTAAGAAGTTGTCCAAGTCTTTCTTGCAAAAAATGTTGGCAGATGCCCCATTAATTTTGTGTGAGTTAGAGAAAATATTTCCTCCATCATTTTTCACATGCATGTTACATATGACTATCCATATTCCAACTGAAATACTTCTCAGAGGACCTATTTCTTTTCTTTGGATGTATCCAACTAAAATAAATATATACACATTAAAGTCGTATGTCCGTAACAGGAATCATCCCAGTGGTTCTATCGTGAATGATTACTTGGCTCAAGAATGTATGGATTTCTTCTCTTTGTATTTGTTTGATCTTAATACAAGAATGAACTGACCGATGAGAAATGAAGAAGAATAGTCTGAGAAAATTTAACCCAAATTTCCATCACTTCCTCAAACAAGAGGAATTCCTGGATCATATACATTGGCGATATAAAGCCTTAAAGAGCGGGAGATGGCAGATCGCACAGTTTTGTTCAACTGTGATTTTTTCGATGACTACATATTGTAAGTCCATTGAATATGTATATCATATATATATATATATATGTTAATCTATTCCTATTTTTATCTACAGGGAACATAAAGCGATGATAAATAGAAAGCATTATTCTTTATCTTTGAGAATGAGGGAGACTTTGTATAGCAAAGTGTTTTTTGCTTGGTTAAAATTGAAGGTAATAATATTACTATTTAAAATAATTAAAAAAATATTTAATTAAGTTTAATATTTATTTATATTTTAGGTATTGATTTTTCCAGCTGACTCTGTCTCTGAAGAAATAAGAGATTTGGATTTTGGTCCTAATATCGTGGTTCGTGATTGTAAATCAATTTTTATCAATGGGTAGAGATTTATTATCATTGAATGACCAAAGAACAAGAGAACACAACATGATGGTGTTATGTTTACTGCCATAACAGACTGTTATGTTAGTGCATCAGATATTAGACCACAATTTGAAAATGTAGGTTATTATCGAGTCATTTAAAAAATAATAACATTGGATTATTATTCTTATGGATGAGTCACGATGATGAAATGCCAATGGTTTGATTCGATGACGAGGTAGGTCACATTTATTGATTATTGTGGATTTCAAGTAATTGATACGACTCTCACTTTTTCTACCGATGAACCATATGTATTGGCATCAATGGTGAAACAAGTTTTTTATGTCAAATACCATCTTCAACCTGAATTTGGTGTCATTATTGAAGTAATTCCAAGAAATATTTTTTATGATGGTGATGATGGAATTGACACCATCCCTAATTCCATTGGAAACAATCCATTTATTAAATTTTATGACACCCATAGCTCAATTGTCAGAGTTAACTGTGAACCTGAAGTTTTGGTGGAAAATATATAAAATCATCCATTCATGTTCTAAATTCTTTTGGTTTACCTCGCCTTGGGTTGTAAAGGTTGGTACTATTCAAATTGATTTAATATTGATTACAAATATGTTGTATCCGACTTGACCGTTATGTGAATTTTCAATGTTTATTGGTTGCAATATTATTTGAATTGAATTTTCTAATTTGGAATTGAAATGTATTCAAACCTACAAAACCAATATTTCTAACTTGGTGAAAATTTCAATGCTTCAAATGTCATTTGTATAAAATTAGTATAACTCTAATACCCCTCATTAACATTTTACCAGGTAATGAACATGATGGTTTGTATTATTCTTCAAAACATGTATAGAAACCTGCATCATCTACCTGGGCTAAATAAATTAAATTTTTCATTAATTTCAATAACTACTTTACCCCTTATGAATCTGGTAAAATCAATGTTTTATTATTTCAATAGACTAATGAAACTTAGTAAATTACTATCCTACTAAAAATTAAATTTCTTTATTACATATTGTATGATTTATTGACTTCATTATATATCTATTCAAGCTCATTTTTTTGGGTTACAAATTAGTTATCCTTTTATAATTACTTCCATATTTGTTTTCAAATTCAAGAAATGAAACCAATTGAAGATAGGTGATGGAAACAGATGATGGAAAACAATCGTTGCGTGACTGAGATGAGAATTCCACCACTAGTTCATGTAGTGAGTATTTTATTTCAAATATATATATTCAAATAATATATAATGTCATGTGATTAATTTTTTTTTCAAAATTTTTTCAGGATCCATTTATTAGGAGACATTTATTTGATGAGCATCCTGTTAGTGGTCCCAGTACTTAGGGTGTTCATATGAGGGGGGGGGGTATGAGAGCTAGACAATCTGGTCGCCGTACCCGATTAGACCCTGCCCCTCCCACTGACATATCATTCATCCCACATTATGATCCCAGTGTGTCGTTAGGGACACACATGATATTTAGGCCTCCCATGTTTTCACCACCCTTTACATCTGATCCTCCTCACCTATCTATACCATTTCCGATGATGATTCCCACTCCCCATCCAGCATTCGGCCAACCATCCCTGTCATCTTCTTTTACTTCTGCTTCCTTCTCTCTCGGCTTTTATTTTCTATCTTCTTCGACTCCTCCTCCACCAGAGTCTATCCCTACGGAGCATACATTGGGACCCACTCCACCTGGACAGGGTGTTCCTTCAGTTTCTGCAAATCTAGCGGTGCCCACTGATCAGTCTACCCCATGTATACTTATACAACCCTAATAAATTTTTACACCATTATTTATTTTCATTAGAACATTTATTGATAAAATATTTGTTTTTCTTTCATAATAGATACATCTACTGATAGGAGGTGGGAGAGGGGGCGTACGTGCATGCGTGCATTGTGGAACCGCCGCATGCAGTTGGTGGTGGACTATAATAAAGATAGTCAAATGATTGAAAAAATCAGGGAAACAATGTCGGAGTTTTTTGGAAACGCTTGCCAAATACTCCAACATCATTCCTGTCAACCTGCTCTCATGGAGACAGTTGCCAAATGAAGTCAAGGATAAAGCTTGGACAGAGATATGGGTGAAAAAATATATTGTATTTAATGAAATATATTATTTTTTGTATTTATATGAATTAATATTTTAGTGTTATCTTTAGTTTAATTTCCCCGATGGTGAGGGTGCGTGGCTAGCACGTCTAAAGGATTTAGGTGAGATTTGGAGAGCTTATAAGCACGAGTTGTATATTGGATGGCATGCTAGAGTTGGCACAGAGTAAGAGACGGTCCCTATCATAGATTATTTTCCATTAGAAAAGTATCAACAGATGATTACTCATTGGACGACTAGCCAATTTAAGGTATTAATCACATTAGAGGTATTAAAATTAAAATTTTCGTGTTTTTCATTAATACTAATTATTGAATTTTATTTAGGAATCATCTGGAAGAAATAAAAAAACATTATTTCTAAAAAATATCTCCACACATTTTGATGTACTACAATTATAGATCATGAGAGGCAGCAGGTATGACAATTTATAATTTTTCTTTACAACTTTCACTTTCCATTGCTTCCTCTATAATTTATTTGATTGCTAAAGTTGTTATATAACTTTAATTATGCAATTAATTATTGGTATCATATTTTTAATTATGGTTCCCTATATTCAATGTCATTTTAGAGGCCTAAATTGAATATAGAAGGACATGTTCCTTGAGCAAAACTGTTTTGCTCGAGTAGAAGGAAGAAAGATGGAAGTGCGGTTAATGAACCGACTCAGTAGCAGATTGTAAGTTTTACTTTGTAGATTTAAAATTTTAATCTCTATTTTTTAAATTAATAATCTATTTATATTTTTAAGAGGATTCTTTAGAGGCTCTTGATGCCTAGGAAGTTGATAATTTTGGGCCAAACGATCACTTACATCAGGTGTTGGGAGATGAGCACCTTGGTAGATTACGTTGCCGACTTGGGAAGAGTATAGTTCTGATGAGGTATTGGACCCCCTAAGGTATGATTTGTAGTTCCACCAAGTTCTAAGAGATTAAGGCACATGAAGAACAAACTAAAAAAGGTCCACAGAGAGAGCAAAACAGTCTGCTAGGGAAAACACTGCATTAATGAAACTAATGGAAGTTTTACATCCAACACTTCCTCTAGAGGCCAGCACAGCTTGTAATGGATATATGTCATTGATGAGTTATATATATGGTGCACCAGGTGGCAGTTCTAATGGTGGTCGAGACGATGGCGAGGATGAGGCTGAGGCAGAGGAGGAGGAGGGCGATGAGGAGGTCGAAGCTGAGTACGAGGGTGAGAAGAATGGCATTGAGGAGGGTGTGGATGGTGATGGGGATGACGATGAGGATGAGGGTGAGGCTGATGATGACGGTGATAATAGTGATGGCGATGAAGGACAGATTGATCCGTCACATTTTTGATAGATATTACTGACATTTGATGTTTATTGATTTATTGTACCTGAATATATGTGTGATTAGGTAGGTCACATTATCTTTATTTTTTATATATAAATAATAAAACTTGACTTGATGATTTTTTGTGACTGATTCACCCCTCCCCTAGATATCCCCCACCCCCGTGGACAGCCTGCCCACCACCTTGGACACCGCGTACCCGCCTGGACAGCCCCGCCACCCCCATGGACTGCCCGCCCACCCCCCTGGACACACATGACCCCCCTGAATAGCCCCCCACCCCCGTGGACAGCCCTCCCACCCCCCTGGATAGCCCCTCCCCCCTTGGACAACCCCCACCCCCGTGGATAGACCGCCCACCCCTTGGACACCCCCTACCCCTGGACAGCCCCGCCACCCTCGTGGACAGCCAGCCCACCCCTTTGGACACCTCGTACCCCCTGTACAGCACCACCCACCCCTTGGACACCCCATACCCCCCTCGACAACCACCCCCCCCCCCCCCACCACCATGGATAGCCCTCCCACCCCCATGGACAGCCCGCCCACCCCCTTGGACACCCCGTACCCCCTGGACACCCTGCGACCCCCTGGACAGCCCACCCACCCCCTTGGACACCCCGTACCCCCCTGGATAGCCCCCCTATGGATAGCCCGCCCACCCCCATGGATAGCTCGCCCACCCCCTAGACACTCCCTACCCCCCTCAACAGCCCCTCCACCCCCATGGACAGCCTGCCCACCCCCTTGGACACCCCTTCCCTCGTGGACAGCCCCCCCACCCTCGAGGATAGCCCGCCAACCCCCCTGGACAACCCTACCCCCTGGACAGCCCTGTCACCCCCATGGACAGCCATCCCACCCCATGGGACACCCCGTACCCCCCAAAACAGCCCCTTCCACCCCCCCTAGACACCCCATATCCCCCTGGACAGCCCCCCCCCCCCCCTCGTGGATAGCCCGCACACCCCCTTGGACAGCCTGCCCGCCCCATTAGACACCCCGTACCCACCTAGACAGCCCCACTACCCTCGTGGACAGCCCACCCATCCCCCTGTACACCCCGTACCCCCTGGACATCCTTCCCCCATCCCTCTAGATAGCCCGCCCACCCCCTACCCCCCTCGAAAGCCCCGCTACCCCCTGTATAGCCCTCCCACCCCCTGGACACCCCCTCCCCCTATGGACAGCCCCCCACACACTTGGACATCCCACCCACCCACCCCCCTGGACACCCCCTAAACCCTAGACAGCCTCACCACCCCTGTTGATAGCCCTCCCACCCCCTGGACACCCAGTACCCCCCTAGATAGCCCCACCCACCCCCCTGGACACCCTGTACCCCCTGGACAGCCCCCCACCCCCGTGGATAGCCCCGCCCACCCCCTGGACACCCCCTACCCCCTGGACAGCCCCGCCACCCTGTGGATAGCCCCACCACCCCCTGGATAGCCCCCCCACCCCCGTGGATTATAGGGTTTCTAACAACTCAAAGATCCCATTAATCATAGATACCCACTTCGTTGCCTCCTGGGATCCTTGATCACTAATAAAAAATAGTGGATGATATTTTTTAAAATCTCATGCATAATCAATGATCCGAGAAGAACATAACTATTCCACTTCCACAAGAGTTTGAGTAGAGACAAAGACTTGGGAGACAATAGCTGGATCACAAGAATGACTACCTAAGATATCCCCTTATTGACTTTTTGATTTATTTTTAGTGGTAACATTCTAAAGAATTATCAAAAACAAAACCTTTAGTAAAATAATCTAATGTTCTAAAACAAGGGACACAAAATCACAAATCCCATAAAGATACATCATAAATAATTTTTCATAAAACCATTTCAAAATCACATAATAGAGACTTATTTCAATTTAAAACTCCCCAATGGTTTATAAAAATCCCTTTTAAGGTTCCATTTCAAAAATCATATAGTATTTTTTCCCACAATAAAAATGTAATCCATTTCCTAAAAACCAAATCCCCCTTCCTACCATACCCACCCCCTGGACAGCCCCCCAACCCCCTGGACACCCCCCAACCTTGGACAACCCCCACCCCCTAGACACCCTACCCCCTGGATAGCCACCAACCCCCTGGATGGTCCCCCCACCCCCCAGGACACCACCCCACCACCTGGACACCCCCACTCCCCCTGGATACCTCCCCACCACCTGGACACCCCCACCCCCCTAGACACCCCCACCCCCATGGACAACCCCCCACCCCCGTGGACACCCCCACCACTTGGACACCCCTAACCCCTTGGACCGCCCCTTAACCCCCTGGACTCCCCCCTCCCCCACCCCCTGGACACCACCCCAGCACCTAGACACCCCCACCCCTTGGACACCCCCACCCCTATGGATAGCCCCCTACCCCCTAGACAACCATCCCCAACCCTGTGGACAGCCCCCCACCCCCACCCCTCCTAGACACCACCCCACCACCTAGACACCCCCACCCCCCTTAGACACCCCCACCCCCATGGACAACCCCCACCCCCTGGACACCCCCACCCCCATGGACATCTCCCCCCACCCCTAGATAGCCCCCCCAACCCCCTGGACGGGCCCCCACCCCTCCTAGACACCACCCCACCACCTAGACCCCACCCCACCCCCCTGGACACCCCCACCCCCATGGAAAGCCCCCCCCCCCCACCTTCTGGACAGCCCCCCCCCCACCCCCTAGACACCATCCCCCTGGACAGCCCCCCCCCCCCAACCCCCTGGATGGCCCCCACCCCCCTGGACACCACCCCACCCCCTAGACACCCCCACCCCCTGGACACCCCACCCCCCTGGACACCCCCACCCCCTGGACACCCCTACCCCCTTGGAAAGCCCCCCCAACCCCCTAGACACCACCCCACCCCTTGAAACCCACCCACACCCCCTAGACACCCCCATGGATACCCCCCCCCCCCCACACACACACACCCTGGACACCCCCATCCCCTCGGACACCCCCCCCCCCACACCCCCACCCCCAGACACCCCCCACCCACACCTCCCCTGGACACCCCCCATCCCCCGGGACACCCCCCACCCCCTGGACACCCCCTACCCCCTTGGACAGGCATCCCAACCCCCTGAATAGCCCTCCAACCCCCTGAATAGCCCCCAACCCCCTGAAACCTGAATTGAATTATTTATGTATTTAATTAACTTATGAATTATGTGTTAATGGTGTATGGGTATACTTGTTGTATGGGTATACTTGTTGTATGTGTATACTTATTATAATTACCTTATGAATTATGTGTTAATTCTGTATGTGTGTATAGGGTAATTAAATACAAAATTGGAGGTATTCAGAATTTTTTATGAATTATGTGTTGTATGAATTTTGTATGAATTTATATATAATTATGTATGTATTCTTCAGGTATTGAGAATTATGCAATTATTCAGAATTGTGTATGAATTGTGTATGAATTGTGCAGGTATTCTGTATGGACCGCCCCCAACCCCTTGTATGTATTCTGCAAGTATTCAGAATTGTGTATGAATTCTACAGGCCTACTGGTGGAAGCTGGTGGAATTATTGTAGGTGCACAGGGGGTGGCCGGTTTGCTGCTGCATGTACATAAAGGCTATGCCAACGGTTTACAACTATTGTCATATCTGTAAAAACAGAACTTATACCAACGGTTTTATGTAAACTGATGGTAAAACTATATACCAATGGTTTAAAAACCATTGATATAAGTATTTTTACTCGATATTTACCAACGGTTTGTGGGAAAACATTGGTAAAAGTCTATACCAATGGTTTTTAAACCATTGGTATAGAGATTATTTTTTATATTACCAAAGGTTTTAAACATTTGGTAAAAATTTATACCAATGATTTCAATGAACTATTGGTATATACTCAATTTTCATACATATCCCAATGGTTCTCATAGAACCGTTGGGATATTTCTATCCCCGCAGCTCAAGACCCAACAGTTTGGACAACCATTGGTATAGTTTGTACCAATGGCTTTCCAGCCTTTACCAACGGTTTTAAACTGTTGGTAAAGATGAAATTTCTAGTAGTGGACGGTGTTTTCATCTTTAGTATAGGAGATGGGGAAACAAATGGTGCTGAAATATTCCATTAGCATAATATAATTCCAGTTCATGTAAGGTACTATAATTATCATAGCATTTGGATGAGGGGAGATGAGGAAATTATTATAAAAGAAAGGAACTCAAAATATAATAAAATTTTGAGAAATCTCTCGCGAAAATTCAGCAACCTAACAGCGTCACTTAAAATTTCATAAAATAGTTTGATGTGAGAAAGGGGGTATCTCATCAATATTACATAATATGGATAGTAAGTGGGATATGGAATGACATATCCCAAAATAATCCAAAGTAAATTTAAAAATAATAACATAAAATGAATGAAAAGAAAGAAAACTAAAGAGAATGTTTACCTCTTGATCTCTTCTCCTTGAGATCCTTCTTAAGGCCTTTGGTTTTGGCCTTTTGGTGAGACCAACAGCTCTAGGATGCGGGGAAGAGGGATTGGGAAGTTTATTTGGTAGAATTTAGGTAAGTCTCAAGGCTTGAGAGGTGTGGGAGGAAGATGGGAATGAGGGTGGTATTTATAGTGGATGAGAGGAGGTATTTTTCATTATTTTAATCATTATTATAATATTTTGGCTCAAGACTATGAATAATATTAATTAATGTGACCCCAAATAGTAATAATGGCATGTGAGTTCTAACCAAGTGGTCTTACATCACTTATTATGTCATAAATAGTGTATTTTATTGATAATTTGAATATATGGTATTTTACCGTATTTCATTATTCATCAAAAATTCTAGAATTTCAGAAACATCCCAAAAATTCATCCTAACCATTTTTTGATGTGGAGAATTCAAAAATGAACTCCATTTTTCAAAAACAATTTTCAAAATATTATTAATTTAAATTTTAAATAAAATCATAGTTAATTTGAAAAATAACAACTTTAAAAGTATAATTAGTTTTATATCACATTGAAAAATTAATTAAGATTTCATTATCTTATTACCTTAAGAAAATAAAATATTATCATTATTTAATATTCATAAGGGTCATATTACTATTCATATTACTATTCATAAGGGTATGTTACTATTCATTAAAAAATCAAGTTGGTTCTATCAGACTCCGAAGGACTTACTGGTCACAACTCTAGATGACTGTTTTTCGAAATTCAAAACATAGAAGTGGAGCATAGTGTTGTTTCAAAAGAACATAGTGCTTTATAAAATATAGGCTATGAATAGAATATATTTAAGAGGAGCATAACATAAAATGTTTGGGGTGTTACATATCCTTTATTAGCACTATGAAAGGTGCTAGTAAATGGGTCCTTTATTAGTGCTGAACTAGCACCGTTAAAGGACCCCATTTATTGATGATTTTTTTAGCACTGATAATGGGAGTCCTTTATCAATGCTTAAAGAAGTGCAGGTAAAGGTGACCTTTATCAATTATTTTTTAGCACATATATTGGGTTCATTTATCAATTCTTTTCTAGAACTAATAAAGGCCTAGGTCTTTTAAGGGCACTCCAAATTTTAGTGCTTTTTTTTCACTGACAAAGGCTTGTTATAGAAATATTAAAGAACTTATGTGTATTGGTGGTTTTTTTCATTGAATATGTATTAAAATACTTATCTTTTCATTATTCATGATATATGGTATATTTTAAGGCATGATATATGATATCCTACTACTTCCTCATCCTGTCACGATGTATGACAATGGTATATCATAAGGCGGTGTTTTATAGTAAATTGTATTATACGATTCATATTACACCTTACTATTGGTCTTGTTATTTAAATGTTAAGTGGAAATGTTCAGATAAATTATCCACATAAAGTTATCATTGATTAAAACATTTCATGAGATGAAACAAGTGGGAGAACCGAGTTCACTTAAGTGTTAAACGCATGCATGAGGGTTACAATGAGTTATAACCGAATTCATTTACTTGTATGTTTCATAATGTAAAAGTAAATTCTATAGAGGCTTATAAAATGTACTAAGGGCTATATAAGGAGGCTAAGTCCATTGTGATGGTGTTCACCTGAGCCTACCTTAATGTTCCCAGTTCTATATGGATCACTGAAAAGGGAAGGGGTGAATTAGTGAACTCTTTATTTTTATGAAATATCCTCTTTTTAAATTCAACCTCTATGGATAGTTAAAGCCTTTATCCTCTCATAGTTAGTATCTTAACCTAAAATTGTATACAATATAAATAAATAGAAATAATAACACATAAGTATTTACAAGGTTTAGATAAAATGTCTACTACTTTCTATGTTGACTAGATGCACCAAAATGGATTCTTCACTATATGTGTAAGTGAATATAAAAGTAGTTGGTTAGGAACCCCAACTACAATCCTCCAACAACTAGTAATAAAATCTAGTCATAAATATCCTCTTTTACAATTGGTTAGACACCCCATTAACAAACCTTCAACGTCTGGTTATAGACCCCAACCTTAAGCCTCTTGAATTACTAGTTAGACACCCCAGCTACAAGCTCCTTTGGTTTTGATCCAGTGATAGAAATATCTCCTCCTTTTTCAAGCATTGTTTTCACCATTTTATTAAATGTAGTCTCTCTCCATGAGCATATAGGATCATGTTTTCTCATGTAAAAATCTTCATGGTTTTCAAAAACTGATTACGTAGTTTTGTTGGTCTTGAAACTCCTTCTAGATCTTGAGTGATATGATTATTATCAATCATCATGAATACCTAATCTCAGTGGGATTCTCACTTCTTGAAATACTCTTTAATTCACTGATTCTTATTCTCTCCTTGATGTAGTGATGTATCGAGTATCTCAAAAAATCTCTCACACTTGGTTTACATGAGTTCTCAATAATCTATCACCCATTATTATTTTCCCCTACATATTATATAATCACATAAAATAATTTCACATGAATAATATTTTCTATATTTGAAATATGAAAACTCGATGATCTTCGGATGTAGGTGTGATCTTCTCTTTTAAAATTGGTTAGTAGATCTCTAATTTATTCTCATTAAAAATAATTATAATTTTAGTCAAAATATTCCACTTAAATTCTCTAAAGACTTGTAATTTTTAAATTATTTTATTCTCTATGAAATCCTCTTCTTTAAATATTTTAAATCTCTATGTACAAAGAATCATGCATATTTTCTATGTGGACCTCATGCTTTCAGTGTGGTTATTATCTTAGTATTTTTGTATGTCATAGAAGTATTGGAATTATGTCAAGTGTTGAAATAATAAAATCATGAATACTTACGATTAGAAACAAAGACTAATGATCAATTACAATGGCTTATGCTCAGCAGAAAAAGATTATTCCAAGAAAGGCTTATGCTTAACTGAAAGACTTGTGATGAAATCGTATGATCACAAGTATTATGATGCAGCAAATTCCTACAATATTACTGAATTCATACAACCTATATTAAATTCATACATTCAACTCCTCACTCTTAGAGGCTTATGTTTATTCATTTTACATTCTTGATCAGAAGACTTCACAAAATAGCTAGCAGTAATAGACTACAGTGTGGAGTGACTCATTGTTTGTCTAAGGTGGATTGAAAACTCACCATGACCTTCAAAATTTCTGGAGATAATTCACTATGGAATATAAGAATCATTATGTATTATATTTCATAACTCTTCTATGATAACCAAAACACCCAAAAAATGGATTCATAGATTTTACCATGGCGTGGTAGAACTCATTTCACAGTGACCACATCTTATACAATGGTGTGGTGTTTATAGGATAATTTTTCAACCTCCATGAGAATAAAATCTTGTGTACGGACACTACATTCACCATTTTTTCATTATGAAGCTCATATCCTTTACAACATAATCTTAGATTTGATTTTTTTTACTCAACATCCATTTTATTCATAATTATTACTTGAATCACAATCTCATTTTAATGTTTAATCAATGAAGAACAGCTTAAAGACATCATCTTATTTTCACCTTTTATTCTTTATTTATCCAGAATATCATTCTAAATATCTCCTAAAAAACTAAGAAAATATAACTGCAAATCATCTCACCCTTATGTAGATTATATATCACCAACTTACCTTTACATTGGTCACTAATTTTCAGATTGACCATTATGTGGCTCAGTGGAGTTATGAACAAACTTTATATAGCTCCTTAACTTCTAAAATACCTTTATATAAATAATAGGTTACATTTTTATAGCTCCTGAATTTTGTGTAACCTTTACATATTCTATATTATTCACAATTTACCTATACAAATCTTCCAAAATTTTTATAATTTATCCCAAAACCTCTTCAACTTAATTTTAATCCTTCTCAAATAACCAAAACACACTTACAAAGTGTAGTAGACAATATTCCTTCAACCACCAATAATTTTCTTTCTCTTGAATACCATTGCAATAATCATCTTAATAAAAGTTTCCACTTTTTATTAAATCACTCCACTTGAGTTATTCAAGATGTAGCCTCAAATAGTTATGGGTTTGGATGAATAATCAATCATGTAATCCAATTCCAACCCATGAATCCCTAATAGTACTCCAAGAATCATCACTTTTATCACTAAAAATGTATTTTAATTTTGATAATAAATACTTGGGAACTTCATTCTCCCCATTTTTGTTTTTTGTCAATACCTCTGAGCACTTCTCATTCTAATATTTGTACTTATTTTTCTCCCCCTTTATTGAAAATAAATGCAGAGGTAATATTGGTGGGGGGTCCATCTCACTATCTCCTTCTCACACTATCAATACATCTTCTCCTCCTCCTTAAGATTGTCTTGATCCACTTTTTAGGAAAGGATGAAACCACATGATTTCCCTTAGTATATGTCCTTTAGTTAGTCCACTCTAAGTCTACTTGAGATAGCCCGATGTAGAAAAAATAGGGATGTGACCAAGGTTTCTTATGTTGTCTATAAATAACCATATATGTGTTACCATGCTCAAAAATCATTCTAGGGGTTGATTATATAGATTCATCAAGAAAAAAACATTATATCCCACATAACTCACAATAAACACATCAAAAAGTTAAAGTGAAAAGTATAAAAATCCCCCTTATCTCATCCTTTTCATCAACCAATGCTCCCACTTTATAACACATACAAAATAATTCAAAGATAAGGGTTGAAAGTGTGATTGAAATATATCATCTTTAGATTTTATGGGTTTGTACATAAATTCAATATTTCATGAAATACTTGATTTTAACAGCCATATCATCTTATTTTTTTCTCCCCCTAAAGGGATTCACTCACTCCTTAACTTCATGGTAGTTGAAACACCACGAAAAAAACCTTATTTTCTATCCATTAGTGAAAAATTTACACCTTTATTTTAATTCCCTGCTTGTTATAATAAATAAATAAAATTTTTAAGTAATAATTAGGGATCTATTTGTTAATCATAAGTAACAATGATATTGATATTTTCCACTCAACCTTGTTCCTTTTTCCTTTATTTTCATCTAAAAATGTGTATTTCTCTTTTTCTTGTTGAAAACCATCATAGACTGTACATTTTTCTTTATCCCATGATATGTTTCTTCACATGGGGTTATCTTCACCACCTCATATGTCAAGGATACTTCATTACATTTTTCTTGTATCATCCTTTTCATGATATCTTCTTATGATGGTAGAATTTTCATACAATTCTTTATTCCATGCCCAGTTTGTCTATACCTTTCACAATGATTCTTTTGAATCATCAAGTCACCACTTATTGAAGATTCATCAAGAATTTTTAAATCACAATTTTTGGATATATTCTTATAAATTCCACTTTATTCATGTGTAGCCACTTGTTTTCATTTAGATTTAGAATATATCTCCTATTTCCTCATTCTCTTGGTTATCTATAACTATTTGGGCTATATCTATAATATTTTTTTGCGATTCTCACCTATATTCTCGAAATTCTTAATATTTCATGACTTATCCTCTTTTAATTTTGGAATTTTCATCCCATTATTAGAATATGGAATCTCTATTGGAAGTATAGTCATGAAATCCCCATCCTCATGAGCTTGTTTTCCACATCTTTCACACCTTCTTATAAGGATCCAATTTTTTTAGTGGATATATTTGTTATATTCTTGGTCACAACTTGATTCATAAGTGTTTTTATACTTAGTTTCTCACCATAAGTCCCCTTGGTTATTTCCTCTACAATATTAAAGAAATACCCATAAGAATAAAATTTTTGTTCATACCTTACATAACATAAACAAAATCCTCTAAAATTGGATCTTCCATTTTTATAATCCATCTGATTATAATTTTTATACTATTTTTCTACTACAAACCTTTCCCCTATTTTTCTAGGAGGTTGTGGTCTAATTTGAAAACTCATACCTTCCTCCAATGTGGAATATTGCCTCTTAATTCTCTTATTCCAAACCTCCTCAGATTTTTTTTAGTACATGTGCTATTAGAAATTATAGATTTGTCTTGTGATTGATTATTTGTAGATTTTACCTTTGTATCAGGATTTATCCTCTCACCAATATGAGATAACTCAAATATAACCTCAATTTACCTATTAAAATATTTCTAGAAATTTTCAGGTCATTTTGAACTAAAAGAAACATGGATTGGGTCTCAAAAATTTATTTTTCCCTTTTATCCAACTTTTATTCAAGATTACTTACAAATTATCAAGTTTAACAACTTTAAATATACTCTTCTTGTTTTCATAAACAAAATTCTCTTCTTTTCTATCATTATACACATTTTCAGCAGCTAACTTTTTATTCTATTTCATCTGTTTTTTCTTTCCTTTCTTAAGCTATATATTCTTCTCAAGAGTTTCTTATAAATTCTCCTTTAGTGTATATTCTAGTTTAGTTCTCCATCACCAGCACTACTTGATGAATCAAAACCTCTTTCAAATTTAGAAAGGAAATTAAACTCATCATATAAATATTTAATTGATGATAAATAATCCTTCTAAATATTTCTTATCAAATTATTTTTCCTACTACTATAATGTTTCTTCTTCTTTTTCTTATCCCTTTTCTATTTTTGAAGTTTCTCATCTTCCTCTTCAGATTCAGATTCAATGGCCTTTCTCTTTAGAAAATCATAGGCAAAGTGTCTAAGTCCATTATAATTCCATCACTTTGGTGATTGTTTTATTTTTCCCTTCCTCTTGTATTTTTTGAATCTATTTGAAAGAAGATAAATCATATTATTTAAGTCTTATTTATCTTTATCATCCCTAAAATCACTTGATTTTATATATTTCTTTTCTTTGACTCTTCCTTTTCTCATGGACTCAGAATCCAGCTCATTTTTTACTTTCTTCTTGAAAGTTTTAGCTTTTCTCATCTCATAAGGTATGAGTATGTTATGTAACACATCTAGTGTCGAATATTATCTTTCTTCTAGGGGTGATATTTTTTAATCAAATTAGTTTGAAAAAATCCTCATCTGTTTTATAAAAATGATGGAATACTCTAGATTATCACTAAAACCTTATATGTTTATCATAATCTAATTTAACTTTGTACAGTAGTAATCAATGGTCTCATCATTAGATATTTTCATTCCTTCAAATTTCTCATCTAGACTTATAGATTGGATTATATTATATGATTTTTTATTTCCTTTATAACTTCTCTTTAATTTTTCCCAGATCTCATTTTTAGTTTGAAGACCCATGACCTTGGTATATAGATTTTCTGATAGATTCATTATGATAAAATTTTGATCCTTTTCATCTAACTCCATATTTCTATTATCAGCCTGAGTCAAGTAAGCACCTTCAAAAATGGGTGTAAAACCCATTGTTGTATCATCTATCACTTTGGGGCCAAGTGATAGGAGGTAGGGTAGCATCCCATTCCTCTAACTGTGATAATTCTTTCCATAAAAATTTGAACCACCCCTATTTCCCATCAAATTGAGAATTATTCATTTCTCATAAATTATTTTGGATTTTTATTGGGAATCTTTGCTTTGATACCACTTGAAGTTGACCATATGGATCACTATGATGGGGAGGGGTGAATTAGTGATCTCTTTATATTTTTATAAAATATTATCCTTTTAACTTCAACCACTATAACCAGTTAAATCCTCTATCTTCTCATCTCTAATATCTCATCCACTCCTCAAATTCAATAGTAATAGAGATAAAACACTACACACAAGGATTTACAAGGTTTGGATAAAAAACCCACTTATTTCTATGTTGATTAGACACCCAAACAAGGATTCTTCACCACATGAACAAGTGAATACAATAGTAGTTGGTTAGAAACTCTAACTACAATCTTATAGTAACTAGTTAGACACCCCTATCAAAAATATCATCTTCTATAATTAGTAATACACCCCCAATTGAAAAATTCTAGTGATTATTTATACACCCCATCCTCAATATTCTTCAGTAACTAGTTATAAATCCAAACTACAAGGTCCTTAGATTTTGATCCAGTGATAGAAATATCTCCTTCTTGCATCTGGAATCATATTCACCACAGGATAAAATATGATCCCTCACCATGAGTATACAAGATCATGTTTTCTCATATATAACTCTTCAAGATCTTCAAAAAAATATTTCATAGTTTTTTTAGTCTCAAAAATCCTTCCAGATATTGAATAATATGGTTCTTCTTGATCTTCATGAATACTCAGGCTCAGAATGATTATTCCTTCTTGAAATAATCCTAGATTTAGCTCTTCTTCTTCTCTCCCCAATACAATGATGTATCTGATCTCTTAAAAAATATCTCACTTAGTGTTTGCAAGTTCTCAATAATCTATCACACTTTCTTCCTACCAATTCATATTATATAATCAAATAAAATAATATCATGTGAATAATATCTTTCATATTCTAAATATATAAACTCTTTGATCTTTAGATGTAGGTGCAATCTTCTCTTTTAAAATCAGTATGTAGATCTTTGATTTATTCTCATTTAAACTTATTTGAATTTCAGTCAAAATATTTATCTTAAATTCCCTAAAGACTCAAAATTATTTCCTTATTTTATTCTTCATAAAATATAATTTTTTAAATTATTCAAAATCTCTATGTATATGGAATCATGCATCATTTTCATGTGGACCTCCTACTTGTGGCATGGTTCTTATCTCAGTATTTTCATATTTCTTAAATGACTCATAATTTTTCTAAGTGTTTAATTCATATTCTTATGAATAATTACAATCATCATCAAATACTAATGATCAATTATAGAGACTTGTGCTCAGTGGTAAAGTATTATGTTGGGAAAGGATTATCTTTAGCTCCAAAACTCATGATGAGGTCATATGATCATAAGTATTATAATGCAGTAAATACCTATGATCCAACTGAATTCATATGATCAAGTTTAAATTCATATGAATAATTCCTCACTCTTAAAGGATTAAATTCATGCCTTTACTATTCTTGATCAAAAGACTTTGTAAAATGACCAGTAGTAATGGACTAAGGTATGGAGTGACTCACTACTTATCATAGGTGGATTAAAAACTCACCACAACCTTCAAAACACCCAGAGATAATTCAATATGGTGTGTAAGAGTCATTATGTATTATTTTTCATTACTCATATATGATGAACAAAATTACCCTCAAAACAAATTCAGATACTCTACCATGGCATGATAGAATCCATTTTATGGTATCTACATCTTATACAATGGTGTGGCGTCTATAGGATGCTTTTTTTCCTCTCTGATCTTCACAACTCATTTACAAACACCAAAGTCACCATTTTTTCATTGTGGTCCTCATCTTCTTCATAATATCATCTTTGATTTGATGTTCACTCAAAATTAATTTTCTTCACAATTCTTTTTGGAATCAAAATATTATTATGATGTTTAATCAATAAAGAATAAATCAAATGCATCATCTGATTTTCACATTTTATTCTTTTTTTATTCATAATATCATTTTGAATATCTCCTTAATAACCTCAAAAAATATAACTGAAGCTCAATTCACCCTTACATAGCTTACGGATCACCAACTTACCTTTATATGGGTCACCAATTTTCATATTGACCTACACATAGATCAGTGGATACTTAAACAACCTTTATGTAGCTCCTGAACTTATGAACTACCATTATGTAGACACTAGGTTACATTTATGCAGCACCTGGATTTTGGTGTAACCTTTATATAGGCTATGTTATTCACAATTTATCTATAAATAACTTCCAAATTTCCTCTAATTTATTTCATATCCTATTAAAGGAAATTTTATTCCCTCTCAAATAACTCAAATACACTTCTAAAGTGTATTAGGAAATGTTCCTTCACCTAAAAATTTTATTTTTCTTGAAGATCAGTGAAATAATCATCACAATAAAAGTTTCCACTTTGTCTTGAACCTCTCCACTTGAGTTCTTCAATCTGTAGCTTCAAACAATTATAGACATGGATGAATCATCATGTATGTCATCCAATTCCTACCCATTAATCCATAACAATCCTCCAAGCATCATCACTTCCATAAATAAACACATATTGACATATTGATAACAAATACAATCTAACACTTGGGCACTTCATGCCTAAGTCCCTTATTGATTCTCCTTCATGAAGCACTCTTCCTTATCCTTATTTAATTCCTAAGAGATAATAACATATCTTGGATGTGAGGTGGATCCCACCCAAGTGTTAGGTGATTCAGTTGGCCTATGGATACACCCTAGAGAAAAGAATCCTTTAGTTACACCTTAGCGATCTTTATTGAGAATGTGTGATTGAAGAACATGAATAGTTTCTATCCTCAGTGAAAGGTATATGTTCTCCATTTATATTTACATGGTTTTGATTTTTCATAGCATGTTGATCTTAGAAATAAATTTTCTATTGTATTTTGATGCATTGAAAAAGTCTGATTCGATACCAAGAAATCCTTCATTGATATCAGACCCATTACATGCTTCATGATTCATAATATTATATTTGAAAAATGAAGAAATAGTATATTGTATTGATATCATAATTGTTAGCATAAAATATAGTATAATTTTTTCCTATGACTGGCTATATAATATGTGATATCGTAGGCAGTGACACAGTTCTATTCCTTTGTTTTTTCACATATCAAAGTGTATAATATGGGAAGTCATAGACAATGATGGTGTTGATCTACACATGACAAAAAGTACTATATTATCTTAGTGATATGATTTATGTCGTTAAATATGATTTTTAAGTGCCTAAGGGATATCATAGGTCATAGTTTATTCATCATTAAATATTATGGATAATACAAATAGGACATGAATTATGATATGAAGTATATCATCAAATACGATATACAAGAAGGATTTTTTTAAAATTTTCAATAATTAATTCAATTATATAATTTATAAAGTGTTAATAAATTATAGAAAAATGTATTTTCAAATATTTATTTAATTTATAGAGTGTTTATAAATTAATTAACTATAAATTATTTATAATTAATTATATAATGTTTGTGAAACATTAATTAAATAAATATCCATAATATAAAATGTTAATATTAAATATATTTTGAAATTATATGTCATGACTTATAATTTAGATATAAAATGTTTATATAGAAATTTTAAGTGTAATTTATAAAATTTTTATAAATTAAAAAATAAGGTAAAATATAAAAGATTTTATATTTAATATTTTAAATTGACTGTAATATTTAATTTAAATTATTCAAATTAAAAAGGACTTATTTGAGAAATTATTTAAACTATATCAAATGATGTTTTAATAGTTGATATGATCAATGTTTAAATAATATTAAACATGTGATATTTAAATTATCTAAATTGTTTACATAATAAAATTGGAATATTAAATGTTTATATTTCATTTAATATAATATATTTAACTAAATTCCACATAAAATGATAATATGAAGGAATTTATATTGGGAATAAAAATAAAGTATTTATATTTATTTTATTATGGAATGTTCATAATGCATGGATAAATTATAAAGTGTTTATAAATTCCATTATTTATGAATATTTCATAAATCTTTTATCTCGTGTTTAAATATATATAAATTATTCATTAATTTAGTTCATTAATTTATTTATTCATGAATATAATTGTTATATTTTGAATTGTTTTATTCTTTAGTTTAAAGTGTTAAAATGCTTTTATAAATTTTCATGCACATATATAAGAAGTTACATGCTAGGTATGATAATTGATTTAGTTTTCTTTCATCTTGAATTTGGCTTGTAATGGGTTATAATATTGAATTTAAAGGTTGATTATAGTTTATAAATATTAGGTGTTATACTAGTATTTTAATTAAGGCCTTTCTTGAGTAAATTAACTTTGGGTAGAGGGACTTTGGGTCAGACTACTCTTTGGCCTAGAGGCTTATGTCATGCCTAAAAAGTGGGGTTGGTTATCTATTGCTCCAAGTTTAATTTTATGGGAATTATTGATTTCATATGATTCTAATAATTTTCACGAAATTTTTTCATATATATTATGCATTAAATTAATTTAGATATATATGAATATAGTTTCCATTTAATTTGGGTTGGTAACACAAGCTATAAGTTGTGTAAAGCATTACACATCAATATAGTTTGAAAATATTGGTTTGATGGAAGGGATAATATTAAAAACTAAATAATTATAACCATAAATACATTTAAAGGGAATAAATTTGATAATATGGTGAGATTAAGTCCCCTTTAAAAATACTAAGTGTTATATTCCTTTCAAAGTGACACTTGTTATAACCTCGATCAACCAACCGGGTAGGTTATGCCAAAGTAGGATACCCATGTATTATCCTATGTAAGTTGATTAAGTGATGAGGTGAACCTAATATCTTGGTTCTACATTTTTAGTGTTTTATTTGGGTTTCACTTAGCTTGTAATCCCAAATATTTAGGATACTGGAGGAATAGTGTTGAGTTTATATATATAATGGTTTGGGAAAAGAGTTGTCTACTCAACTATAAAAGATACATATATGATATGATTGGAATGATGGACTACCTAAATAGATAAGTGGTGAGATTAATGTTAAAGTGGACTCATTTATTAGTGAAATATGGATATTTTCCCACTAATGGATATGATGGATCCTAAAATGGGTCATCATTTTAGTGGGAGCACATTTAATAAAATTCCTTATTAAATGAATGTAAAAAATGATACTCACATGATAAAAGATTTTATTTAAGATACATTAGAATCATAATCATTATCATTAAACTTGAATTTGAGATCAATTATTTAAAATAGAACTACAGTGGATGTAATCTCTAAGCTGATATAGAAACTTAAGAATCGTTCTTAGGCTAGAAGAAAATTTTATGTGTTAGAGAAACCTTCTCGAGTAATATAATGTTGAAGTTATTTAATAATTGAGTATAGATTACTATAAGAAGAATAGAATCATTCACTAAAGGTTTTAAAGTCATTAAATTCAAATTAACCTAGGGAACTTTAATCTCCACTTAAATACTCAATGTGATGAGGTGTGTCAATGACTTGGTGGGACTGAAGATATCCTTTAAGGAATGATCTGGTTGTTGAATTAATTTTTGATTTATAATTGGAAATTTTCTGATAATTTTAATGATTTTAAGAAATTTTTTACCTATTTTCTCAAATTTTTTAGGATAGATGAACTGAGAATGTGATAATCAGATACTGGTTGTAAAGACCCGGTTTCTTTTAAATGATATTTGTTTCCTGAGAAAATATATGTTATATTATATAATATTATACACATAAAGAATATATAGGAACTAAAAAACCTTATATAATTAATAAATATCATTACATTAGTCAGATAAGAAACCAATTAAAATTCCAAACATTATTATTGGATGAAAAATATAAAATATAAAATATAAAATGGAAAAATATGGATGTCTCTAATCTGTTATAATCATTGACCCCAAAAAAAATTCTATAGAAATAACAAAAAAATTAGTAAACCAATCAACATCTTAAGAAAATGAAAATATAACCTTAAAAGGAATTGTAGTGAATTTTTAGTGAAAGGATGAAGTGGTATTTATAGGGAGCAATGTGACTGTTGGAATAGTAATATAACCGTTGGTAAAATATGATCTTTGGTCAATATAACTGAAGGTCGATTTGACCATTGGGAATTATACAATTTCTTAATAATATTACCATTATAATTAGTGTTTATAAATATTAATGATAAATTAAAATTGATGCAGAAAGGAGAAACGATGGCCTCAACCAGTAAAGTCATGTCGTTTGAAGCCCATTTGTCAGAACTTGGGAGAGAGGTAGCGTCACTAGGGTTTTCCCTTGACCAAGACCAAGCTATGCTTCAACAGGTGAAGATTTAATGAAATTTCCTATGATATAATTTCAAGTGATTATATATTAACACTCAATCGATGTTTTTTGAGACACCCCATGAAACTACCACCATCGCACACCTTACCCTTAAGGGGTGCATGGGTGTAATAAGGGGTTACATGTCCAGTTCATAGTTACTTAAAGTGTAATTCCCCTTATATAAATAAATTATTTATTCTATCAATCCCATTATGAGAATAATTTTGTTAATAAAATATATGTTTAAGTAATGCAATTTGATAAATTGATCGTTGGATGCAAATAAAACATAATTGCATTTTTTAGAAAATATATACACTTTTATAATAAACTTGGGTATTTTTAATATTATTAATTTTAATTAAATATTATTTTAAAATAATCTTATTTAAATATAAATGATAAAATAATTTTATAATGTCTTTGGAATTTTTTTATAGGTGTTGGAAATTTTACTATGTCTTAAAAACTGTTATTTTTCAATAAATAAGGATTTTTATATTCAAGATTTTAAATTATCATATTTAGATATTTTTTTGATAAAATAAATATTATATTTGAAATCAGGACATTGAAATTAGGTTAGGGTGTTTTTTTTAATTTTATAAAATACTTTATTTTTTAGTGAATAGTAAAAATACCCTTTTGGATTTTTGATATGTTTTATGACATCATATTTACGTCATAATGATTTAATAATTAATTAAATACAATAAATGACCTAAAATATTTTATTTTATTAATATTAATCATTTTAATATATTTTATTCAATTTCCAAACCATTTAGTGACTTTCCAAAGTCTAAAATGGAAAATTTGATTTTAAAAACATGACTTTGTGGAAAATTTACTTTTCTATACCAAAATAAGTATTAAAAAAATGTGTTTGGTTATAATGGATTAAAATATCATAAAATTTGACTCAATTTTCCAAAACCATGAGAAAAAATAATGGGTAATCCAATGGTTTTTCATTTTCCACAACCTAGATTTCCAAGACCTATATTTGGAAATTATTAAACAATTCCTCCACTTTTTCTATAAATACCCTCCCATTTCACCATTACCATTAACTAAAAATACATCCTCCATGAATTTATACTCAATTTTCCTCCCCCAAGATTTAACTAATGTTTCCTTAATCCCCTAAGGTTTCATCCTATTTTTTTAGGAACAACTCTTCAAGGTAAGGGAATTCTCATCATCCTCTTTTCCATTCAAGTAATTATTTTTATGTACATCTTATAAAGGGTATTTTATTCTATTTTCTTATGATTTTATCATACCCTTACTACTAAAATAATGTTTTATAAATGTTAAACCATCATTCTATCTCATTTTACCCTTTTATAAATCCATGTTTTATACTCGTTATGCTATCGAATTTACTTCTCAAATTTCTCTCTTTTACATAAGAAATTTTTTATTATGAATACCCAAACCATTTTATTATCCATGGGTATTAAAATAGGAGTTATTATAATTTATTTATTTTGGAATTTACATGTATGAAACCCACATTCTCTTTTTGTGGGTTAAAAATGATGTAATGGTTAAGCCTTTAAACACTTATGTACTCAGTGCTTTTATATGAAACTCATAATTTATTCTCCTAAGTTTATTGGTGAAATGATTTACTATTATTGGTGTGGATCACATGAAATTAATACATATTAAGGGATCATCCTAATAGTTCTCCAATGTAATGGGTAAAAAATTTAATCTCTATAGATGACATGTTTTACGATACCTTGGTGAATAACCATGGTAATTTTGATTTATGATACCTTTTTGAAAAACTTGGTGATATGCTTATGAATGTATCATTTAAATGTTTTAGCCACATTTCCATGTTATGATTCATGTTTTTTATCGTGATATGCATCATGTTCACTTGATCATGTTATATTGTTATACCTCTTGTTCTTATTGATATGCCTCATGATCACATGATAAATATATCCCTTACTTATTCCCTTACTGGGTTCAAGCTCACCCCATTTCTTTTGATGTATGTCCCCAGGATATGAGATGTAGTAAAAGTAACTTAGGGTGAACCCATTAAGGATACTTTCGCATGGATTAGAATAATGTTTTATAATTTCTTGTATTATCTTCATAATTTCCAAGAAACTAACTTTAAAAGATCCTATGTTTTGTTCTATGCATTGAAAATTTTATATAATAAAAAGGTGGAATTCCATACTGGTGGGTAAAGGTTTAATCTAGAAAAAGAAGATCAAATTTTACCAATAGTTATCCTTTTACATTAAACCCTAATGTATATTTCAGGAAGTAGGGACATTATTTCTATATGATGGAATAATCTAAGATACCTAAATGGGTTTATGAAACTCTATGGAAACACCATGTTTAGTATCAATTTTATAAAAATCAAATGTTTTATTTTGAAGGGTATGTGGTAACAAATGTATATTTTAAAAATGTTTTAAATATACAAGAGTTAAAAATCAAGAAAATAATTGACCGAGATTGTAGTTTTCATTCAAGTAATGAAGCAATGGTTTGATGTATCTTGATGAATCATGATGAAGAAAAGGATTTATATTATTTCTAGAACACAATTGAGTTTGTGAATTTTAGCATGATATTCTTAAGTGGGTATAGTTTCTAAGAGTCTAGTGGGAGTATATTTGGACTTTTTTAAGTTAAATAGTTAAAAAATAAAATATTATACTAGTAAAAAATAAAAAAGTAAATGCTACTTTATATCCTAAAAGAGTTTAGTATGCGTTGGTAAAGGAAAATGTAAAGAGTTACATTTTTTTACCAAAATGATCTTAATTAAAATATTTACTGGAAAGGTATTGGGTTATCTATGATAATTTTTTTCCATAAAATTTAATATATATTCCAAAAGTTTTGTTTTGGAAGATATATTTCAAAACTAGATGGAAGAATTTTGATGGAATCAAGGAAGTCTGGAAGTGAAAGTTTGAGTAGTGAAAATAATGGAAACGAATGAATCTAGATAATGGAAGCGTAGTGGGACCAATATAATTTCATAATAGTAACTTTTTTAGATATATAGGAATAAATCAACATTATTTCAAGGGATGTGTAAGAGTAGAAAGGATTTTTTTACTATTCCTGGTGAATTGGAAATTTAGGTGGTACATCTTATGATGGATTTGACTAAGTGGAGGGACATCAGAGAAGATCGAAAGGAAGTGTCATTATAACCACCAAATAGATTTTTCTATAAATATATGAGTGGGACCACTTTTTCACTTAACTTAAAATCTTGTGTAATCATTCTCTTCTATTCAATTTATAAATTAGTAGTGTTTCTCTAGTAGAGTGGGGCTAAGTCTGAACCACCTAAAACCCTTGTATTTTCATGTTTTGTGTGATTTATTATATTTTTATACATGTGGATGTATTTCATAATCTATTCTTAGGTCAAGGTGATGCAGTGAAAGACATTAGAGTTTACTTCCCTCATCCATATTTTAACATTAGGTTCTTCCATTTTTCAAAATTTTCAAACCTTGTTTCATAAGCGAGGTTCAAAAAGAGGAGATATTGAACTTAGGGTCATCGATACAATGAATGGTATTCAATCTCAATATTAGATTTTTGGAGTTTATTTTCCTTAGTTCCTTTTCATTTTATTGAAAGTTTATTGATTCAAAATAATGGTGTTGGTAAAATGAAAGGTTTATATTGACATGCTCAATAGGATAAACTTTGGATTCTGTAGGATTTATATTGAATAATATTTATAGTATAAGGAGGATGAGCTTCTTTTGAAGTGGGCTAAATTATAAGTAATGGGAAAATAGAATGGGAAAGACTCAATTGTAAATAAAATGAGGTATTTTGGATTTCATTGTCCTAAAACATGGCCTTCAATATTTGGGAGGTGAAGACAACTATGGGAATAATGACCACACTAATCAACATGTATAAAAAATCCTACCATGGTGAAAAAAGTATGCATGGTGTGATGACTATTTAGTATAATATGTTGGAATTAAAGTTAGTGGTGGAACATATAAATGAATTTAACATGATTTAGAGTCAACTTAAATTGGTGGGAGTGAATTTTGATGATGCATTATGTGTATTGGTACTTATTTTATCGCTTTTGGGATCATAGGATATGATGGTTACTATCATTATTAATTTTATTAGTAAAATCAAATTGGTGTTTAAGGAAATATATGATCTAGTTTTGAATGAGGATATACAAAATAATTAATTCCAGGGTTCTACTAGAATAGTGTTCAGTACATATGGTAGGGGATGTTTTTCATGAAGTGAAAACCAAATTCAGAAGAAGGGGAATGATAAAAGTGATAAGAGCCATAGTAAATTCGTAGGGCCTTGAATTTTATGTTGTAATTTCAAGAAAAAGGGAACTTTAAGAAAGATTACATATATGGAAGGGTAAATTATGGAAGGTTCACTTCTGAAAGTTATTCTGAAAATATTGTAGCTATGGAGGAAATCAATTTATTTCCAAGTTTTTTAGTGTGTTTAAGTCATGGATTATTGATTATGGGGATTCATTTAACTCAGAATCTGAGAGGGGGAGCATGTATTATTATGAATCTGTGATATTTGGAAAGTTGTATCTTGTAGATGATGAATATCTAGAGATAGTTGGAAAGGTTGATGTGAATGTTTGAAGAGGGGGTATATACTTGATGAATTTGTAAAGGGTGTAACACATTATAGGATTAAGGAATAATTTAATCTTAGTTGGTCAACTTGTTGATGTGTGTTTCTATATAATCTTTGTAGAAAAAGTGTGAAATATAGCATATGGTTTCATGGTGGTGTTCAAAGGTGTGAAGGAAAGAACACCGTACCTTACCCAGAGTTTTGAATATACAACACTTTCCAAAACAACAACTTACATATTTCTTAAGTTATGGAATGATCATCTAGATCACATGGGTGATAAGGGGGTGAAATTGTTGGTTGAAAAGGGAATACTAGAACATGATTTTGTAGAGTATGAAACATGTGAAAATTGTACCTTTGAGAATAAGTGGAAGGTTTCCTTAAATAATGAAGTAAAAACACCAAAGAATTAGAAGTTAGAGCTAGTACCTACGACTTTATGGGGGAAATATTTTCTTCTTTCTCATAGAGGGTAATTATACTTTATTTCCTTCATTGATGATACAACACATAAGGTGTGAGTATTATTTCTCAATCACAAGTTTGAAGTTCTGAAAAATTTCATTTGATGTAGAGTCATGTAGGAAAGGGAGTCTGGTTTAAATCTTAAGTACTTGAGGTATGATAATGGTGGGGAATACATAAAAAGGTAGTTCCATAAGTTTTAATGAAATAAATGAATACATTTTAAGAATAAATTTCCTATAACATCGAAACAAAATGGTGTGGGGGGAGATGAATCAGACTCTATGTGAGAGAGCCTAAAACTTGAAAACATATTTTGGGTTTCCCAAGGAGTTTTAAGTGGAATATATAAATTATCTAATGCACCTCATAAATATAATTAATTTTTCACCAATGGGTAATGAGATTTAAGAATAGATGTGGAACAAAATAAAGGTCAATGTATCCCACCTTAAATTATTTGGATTCATTATCTATGTCTATGTTGATGTCAGGAAAAGGGATAAATTAGATGCATAGTCTTGAACATGTTTATTTATAGGTTATGAAAATGATTAATTTGGATTTTGGATATGGGGTAATGATGACTATAAGATAATTTGAAACTGAAATTTTCACTTTAATAAAGGAGTCCTATGGAATGATCAAAACCTAGAAGAATATACTACCAAGAATAAAGAATCAGTGCAACGTACCAAGGTTGATCTGAAGAGATGAACAAAACGTTCAATAATGACTCAAGTTATGAAATAAACTGATAGTACAAATGTTGGATTTTTTTATCGAGGTGAAATTATAGAGTTTCAGCCAAGGTTGGATGCACCAAAAATCTTAAGGAATATAAAATCTTTGGGAATAGTTCTGGAAGAAGCAATTATAAAAGGAGAAAAACCTCAAGAGTTGAGGTGGTCTATCGGAGTTGGAAGGATACTGAAATTTTTTGGATCTAATTTACAATATCTAATTCTTATAGATGTTGGAGAACCCTAAATCCCAAAATAGGTGAATAATCTTAGTGATGAAAAATAGTTGGAGTTAGAGATGAAGGAGGAGATGGAATCCTTAAATACTTTTAGAACATGATATATTTCAGAAATTCCATTAGGAATGAAGGAATTTCTATATAAATGGGTCTACCAGTTGAAATTAGAAATAAATGGTATGAATTTTTACAAGTAAAGGTTAACAATGATGTTATTTTAGTAAAATTAAGAAGTGGATTTCGACAAAATATTGTATTCAGCTATTAAGAACACAAAAATCTAGATAGTGATTGTAATAGTTATGGGAGAAGGACTATATTTTGAATACTTAAATATAAATATGTCTTTCCTTCATGGATATTTATAGGAAGAAAATTACATAGAGAAATTATAAGGATTCAAGGAATAAAAAAGAAACACAGTATGCATTCTCAAATAGATCTTGCATGGGATAGAGCAAGTACCCAGGCAGTGGAACCAGAAGTTTGATACCTTTATATAAGAACATAAGTTCATATAATTCAATGGTGGTTATTAATACTATAATAATGTGTTTTATGATATAATATTCATCATAATTATTTTTTATGTGTATAATATGCTCTTGATATATCCATATAATAAATAGATTAAAGAGACGAAGGATGAGTTATCGAGAAGGTTTGAGATGAAGGGTCTTAGGGAATCCAAATAGATTTTGGGGATGATTCTCCAAAGGGACTGGAAGAATGAAATTTTGATGTTTTTATTATTTTATTTCATCCAAAATATAGTTTAAAGGTTTAAAATGTATGGATATAAACCTATCCATACACCATTGGGTGAAAAATTCAAACTATCCGAAGAGAATGCACCATGAATGGAAGTTGTGGCTAAGTACATTGAAAAGGTTCCTTGTGCATTAACAGTCAGAAGTATAATGTATTTAGTGATTTTTACATGGTTGGTCATTTCTCAAGAAATGGGATTTATTAGTTGTTTCATATAAAATCTATAAAAGGATCATTAGGGAGTGGTAAAGTGGATATTATGGTATCTCAAAGGTTTGGAAGGGTTTGCCTTATGTTTTAGAATGGATGATTCATTGAAAGGGAATGTTTATATGGGTTTTAGAGGAGATAAGGACACATAAATAAGTACCAAATGATTTATGATTCCCTGTGGAGGAAATTTTGTAAATTGGATGTCAAGACCACAACTAGTAGTTTCACTATTTACCATGAAAGTAGAGTATATTGCAATAACAAAAGTAAGGAAGAATATGATATGGTTGAAGGGTTTATTGGAGGGACTCAAAAGAAAGCATGATAATGACATATAATTCCATCATAGTTAAAATTTGATCCATATTTCAATGAATCATGTGTTTCACTAAAGAAGAAAACATATTCCACTAAAATATCACTTCATTTGGAAGCTTGTAGAATATGGAGTGTTGAAGATATAGAAGATAGGTAGAAGTCATAATTTGGTTTATATGTTGAAAAAGGTTATATTATAGGAAAGTATGAGGCATAGTTTCACCCTAATGGGACTTAGGTGACTAGGAATAAAAAAATGCAAGACTTACTGACTTTCATGGAAGAAAGGGGGAAGTAAGGATAAAATTATCTAAGTGGTCCAAAGGACTGTGGTGAGGTTGAGAAAACAATTCTTAAGTGTGAGATTTTTGTGTTAGCTATGATCTATGTTTTTTAAAAATGTCAATATATATTAGAAAATGAATGTTTTAGAAGATATATTTTGAAACTATATGGAACCATTTCAGTGGAACTAAGGAAGTCTGAACGTGGAAACTTAAGTGGAAGTAGAAGTTGGAGAAATGGAAGTAGTGGTAACAATTGAACCTAGATAATATAAGTGTAGGAGGAGAAACTAAATTGCATAGGATAAGCTCTATTTGGATATATAAGAATAAATTAGTGATCTTTATAGGTATATATAAGAGTAAAAATAATTAATTTCACTATTCAATGGGAATCAGAAGTTAAAGTGATGCATTTTATGGTGGATTTGACTGAGCGGAGGGACGTCTGTGAATATCATAAGGTGGTGCCACAAAAACCACTAGTTATAATTTTCTATAAATAGATGAGTGGGATCACTTGTTCATTTAAATTTAAATCTTGTGTAATCATTCTATTTTATTCTATAAATAAAGTAGTGGTATTTCTCCCGTGGAGTATGACTAAGTATTAACCACATAAATCCCTTATTGCTCTATGTTATGTGTGAGTTATTTTGATATTAAACTAATGGGTTTATTATTTAAGGTCTTCTTAGATCAAGGAAATTGATTGTGAGAATTTGGAGTGTAGTTCCCTCATGTGTACATTGACATCATGTACTACCATTTTTCAGGATGACCAAACATTGTTTCATAAGTGAGGTTCCAAAATAGGAGTTCTAGAACTTGTGGTCATCAACCCAGCAAGTGGTTTTGATAATTATGATAATAATGAACTTAGAAATAGTTTTATGTAGAATAAATAATCTATTAAAATCATAAAATTTGATTTTTTTAATTAAATGGGTTTTAATACTTGTTCAATGAGTTGATAATTAGGAATATGATTCCTCAATTTCATCATTATTCAAACTGGATTACTTTATAGATGTTACTCATTAAAATATTTTAGTGGTAGTATTTTATCATATGGTCACATAGAGATGTGGCATTAATTACAAAGATATGTAATGAGTTTAAAAAAACCTTAGAGTAATAGTAAACATAAGGTAGATATGGAAATATATCATATGGGATATGATTAGATGAGAACTTATGTATGGTTTTGTTAATATTCTTAAAAGAGTTTAAGAGTGTGAAATTTATCATGTTTTCTAAAATTAAATATCCACTTTATCATTATTTCACATTGGATACATATTGTTAGGGATATTTTTGAGTCAGTGACTCCTTTACATACTTTGTTTTGTAAATCACCATATACTTCTTAGTGATTCTTGATTTAACTTAAAATATTGTTTTGTAGTTTTTATTGTTATGAAGGAAGAAATTTTGATAAACTTATTTTCAAGATAGAATTAATTTCACATGATTTATAAGGACATTATTAGTGTATAATTCATTTCATTTAAAGATATAAAATAATTATGAGTTAATCAAAAGAGGAAAAGGCTACTTCCAATGTAGTTACAACTGACTTTGAAGAATGCGGATTTCAAACAATTGTGTTTTTCACAAATTTACCTATAAATTGAAATATAGTTTTTTAATCAAATTAACATGAATGATAGAAGATATAAAAAATGTTCATTATAAAAGTCTCTGGTAATTTTTAAGTTTTTCAACTTCTTGTTATTGATAACACTTTTGATTAGTGTAATAGTTTTCTCTCTAAGTGTTTTTTATGAGAGCTATATTATTTTAGGTTTATATTTGTAAAGATCTTTAAAAATTTTCATTTGCATTCATTATATTTCCAATTGTTGTATTCTTGGGATTAAAAGGGTAGAAATATATATCTAAGTGTTTCCAATCCTATGAGATTGATGGATTTTGGGGATATGAAGATAGAGTGCCTTCTAAAGGGTTTAAGTTTAGGGTTTCCAGGGATAGGAAGGTGGGTACCTTTAATTAGGTTGAAAGATCATCATTACACTTTTGGATAAAAATTGTATTTATAATATCCTTCAAAGTATTATTTATATTTTAATCCAATACTCCATATTTCTTTAATTTCCCACTATGTATACATATTTTACTTTTATATTTGTTTGATTTTACCATAGTTATAAAAAATTGAATTTTTGTTGTGTTTATAAGTTTTATACTTGATTATATTTCCAATTATTTTATATTTATTTATTGATTGTTGAATTTTTTCTATGTTTAATCTACGTATTTGTATTTACATTACATTTACTCTAATAAACTCTGAGTTTATTATAAGATCGCATTTCTGATAAACTTACATCATGAGGTGGATAAAAATTATAAGTTATGTTTTAGACTACAATTCACACTTCCACTTGTAGTTTACTTGTTTATCTTATATGGGATAACACTTGGTATCTATAATGCATGTGTGTATGCACGAGTCTTTAATATCAAGATGAATTTTATTTTTTCAATTAGTATGGATATTAATGTTGAATTAGATTTCAGAATTGAATTTCAAATTTTGGAACACCTAAAATGAGGTATTATGTAAATTGAATGGAGGTTAGATGGTGGTTGAGAGTAGTGTAATGGATTTAGAATGAATTTAAGTTATCCGAGCTACAGCTAGTTTCCACTAACTAGTTTGTGGGAATCTGGTTGTTTTTTTATTAGGAAGAAGCTTGGTAATTTTACCAACCATCCCCTCAGGGTTTTGAAGATGAAGGAGGGTATGAAGGAGACCATTTAGTTGAACCACCCCTCTCTTTAATCTCCATCGACCCTACTTCAAGTGGGATGATTTTATAATCTTTTGAATAACGATTCAAGGTATGTTTTTCCATTTATTTTCTTGTTCATCTTCCTATTATTATCCATTTCCTTTCTTTTGATTTCAGCTAAGGATTTAAAGTCAATTCCACCAAAGTATGGTAGAATCTGTCAAATATGAGGTATATTTTGTGAAACCTTGGAAGAGGATATCTCATGATGATGCTTTCCTACCATTTTTTATTATTTAATCAATGGTAGTTCATGTTTATGAATTTATTAGAGTTTCTCAATTAAATTTAATTAAATTGGTATTGGTTTTTCCATTGTGTGTTAGGTATTTGGCCTAGGTTGGTGCTAGGGGTTTGTTGCAAACCTCTTGTAGGATATTGGCTTTGGTTCTGGCGTGGCATGGCTACGTATTGAGGTTTTTGGAAAATATGCCAATTAGGATTAAATTGATTTATTCATTGTAAATATTGATTTTATTTAATTGTTGATGTTTGGTTTTTTTGGAATGATCCAGGGGATTGGGGGCTGATTGATATATATATATCATGCATAAATTTTAGGGTGTTTAAATACAATAATTTTTGTAATTTAATTGATATTATTTGCAATATTTGAATGGTTTAACTTGTTTTTTGTTTTACAATAGGATAGATCCTATATTTGGAAAAGGAAAAAAATGGATGAATATAAGGATAAAAAGATACTTTGGGCCATGTCGTGAAGCAGTGCAGTGAAACATTGGAAAATTATAAGGCATCCCTTGATGTTGAATACATATGGGATGATCCTGGGACATGAAACTGAAGGAACAATGAGGAACAAAGCTTCTGACATTGGAAATTGAAGATTCACATCATGTAAATATTACATGACATGAAAGCATTATAACACAAGAAACCAATACAAAATTTTATTTGAAGAAAAGTTCAAGTGAAAAAATCCTCGAACATTACATGTCATGGAATCATTACACAATGTGTAGGTGTCGGACAGACCCAGTTATGAGCCTTTAACGAGATTTTGTGTGATGATGACCATTTTTATGACCTGGGACCCACTTTTGACCACCTTTTAACCCATAATTAATGTCATTGAATGCTGCATGGACCCATACGAAGTCTATAAATAGAGGTTTGGGCTGCTACTATCAGGGGGATCCCAAATACCAAAGTTTAGTGTGAGAAGCTGCATTGTGTAGGGTCCTCTCCAGTTTCATCTTTGTTTTCATTATTCTTTATTTTTCTTTATTCCTCCACTCATATCCTCTCATCACTAGGATGAGGGGGTAAACCTGTCTTGTTCCAGGGTTATGTATTATAAGGGAGAAAGTGTTTTTGGATTTATTCCCTTTTCTTTATCCATGTATTTGGATTATTATAGTTTTTCCAATCAACTTCCAATCCCTTTCTTTTACTTTTATCATGAACATTGGTAATTGAATCTGAAAGGAACATTAAAATTACACAACTGATTACCCTAAAGGAGGTATGTCCATTATCAAATTTTGGTAAATAAGTTTTAAATATGGTATCGAGACAAATTTGATTTGGTGAAACCCTAAATTTCCAGAATAAGAGAAATATGGGGTTTTCATGTTAAGGAGGGGATATTGTGACCATTGGACTGCCCTTATATCGACTTTGAAACCAAACATGGATTAATCAATTTTTTTGATAAAAATAAGATTTCACGTGAACCTTGAAACTATAAAACCCTAGCACGCATTCAAATCTGATTTAAAACAAAATAATCAATCTGCTTCGTCTTCATTATTCTTTCTTCAAATTAATCAAACCGATCCGATTCTTCACCTATTTATTCAATTTAAATATATTAAATCTTTTTAAAACCTAAATAAACTAATTCACCATTTATGTGGGTTCAACCACATATTTTCCTAATACTGCAATTTAATTAATTGAGTAGTATAGTTTGAGTTTTTATAAATTTTTTATTCTAATTAGACTCACAGGGAATTAACTACGCCCTTTAGGTCTGTCCTTGATGCAGGATTGGAATAGACATCATTGGTATTATTCAATCTTAGACAGGCCTTGGAAGATCAGTTGACCCTCAAAAATAAATAAGGAAAGCTTCATTAAAGGCTGGTGGTCTAGATGTCTTTTCTATGGAATAAATTATTTCTGTTATATACATATAGATGCATGATCCTCCACTAAGGGTGTTTCCCTTATTGATTAATTATTTTCATTTATTATGATTAAATTAAATTTTTTTAATTGAAATAAATATCTAGTATGGTAAATATTAGCTTCCAGACCACTTGGGATCATGTTCATTGGCTTGACACCTCATCTGCTAATGGTTGAGTATTAGACTATTATGGTGTCCCTTGGATGCTTTTACCACTTTGAGGGGTGTTAATTAAATGTTCTGGAATATGTAAGGCATAATGACCCTTGTGAGATGACTTGGTAAAGGTTGGCCATATGAGGCCATAATGAAATCCTTATGATACCTTAGATCCATTAGGCTCATTTATTTGACATTAGAACAATTGATCTTTCCCCCGGATATGTGACCCAGACTAGGTGGTTAGACTGTAGGTAGATCGAGATCAGGTTGGGTGAGCAGACCAACATAGTGAGACCTTGACAACTGGGATGGGTCATGGGCCATCTCTTTTATTGTTTCCTATATGATATACCTTATGTAGTTTATGAGGCTGGGTTATTCTGGTGATGATTCCATGGGATGTGATGTCCTTGTGAGGGAACCTCAGTGATGTTGTGACCATGGGGACCTGAGTGGGTGCACCGTTGATAGACCGAACATGATTGGATGCATATGGATATGGGTAGAGATGGTTTTGGGTATCACCTAGAACCCAAAATTACATGTAAGACCGATGGGGATGAGATAATGATGATGGTCATTGTAATTTGGCCAGCCCTTATGGTATGTTTATTTTGACTTATATTTATGATTTAGGATATGTGATTTCTCGGGATTCATGGGAATTAGCCATTGGACCTGACACTAACATGATTTCCTGAGACGACTAGGAATCACTTATTGAGATAAATGAGATCTTGGGATGATTGGTATGTTTGGGATCCAGTCTTACATTATTTGGGGGTGGATACCTAGTCCAGATAGCATCCAATGATATATTTGATGTAGGAATGGATGCCTAGTGGTGGTACCTAGGATACAATATCAAATCATTGTAATTGAACATATAAAGGAATTCCTGATATGTATGGGATTTATTTGATATTGTGAGACCAATGTGAATGCCTAATAAGTATGGGATTCGAATGGGGTTTCAATTAGACTGTTTTGAATACCTGGGATTCCTAGTATTTGAATGGTGGCATGAAGTTTTGGGTGGGTTTATATCACCAAGAATAGATGTTTTACATCCCAAGTGTGACTACTAGATCCCCTCAATCAATGCCTAGGATAACCCCTAGGATTAGGTGGATGCACCAGTGATGGTTCATATGAGGAGCTATGACATATTGGATGCCTAGGAGATTAAATGTGGGATCCAGAGAGGGTATTACCTTTGATTTCCTAGGTCACCCAGAAATTAGTCATGCTTGGAAGTATAGGATTACTTAGGGCCTCCCCCTCTATGGAATCAGATATCATACTAACATTGATAATACGTAGGTACTACTATGGTATTTAGCCTAAGGTCTTGAGGATGAGGGATGCACAATTATGTACCAAGATCTGATACTCATCCATGAAGGTGTGATCATGGGATCCCCAGTGAGTGGACATAGGTTCCCACAAGGTGATTCTCATGCTCAAAGACACTCTAGAACTGTCCAAAGTAAGTATGGTTGATTAAGGTTGTGGACTTGAGGATCTACTATAGTTTCCAAGCTTGGAATGGGATATACGAGTATGCCCATGGTGATATTGTGATACTATTGAGGCATGATCATTGTGACAATCTTAGATACATTTAGACATCAGTAAAAATAAGGTATCATTGGTGGTTTATTTATTTTTATGTTAAGTAGTGTATTTATTATTTATGTTGTTCATATCACATGTAAATATCAAAATATTATTGGTTAGTATGGGAACAAATTGGTGGTGCCATACTGATTTATGTACTCACATCGTACTCAGGATACCATTGTACGTGGGTACCCGAGAATCCCTCACATGGTTATTACAGTCATAGGTAGAGCTGAGGACTGGGATCAGGTTTATCACGGTCAATCAGGATAAATCAATAGAGAACTGAATATCAGTATGTGGTATGGATCAAATTTAGAGCAGAGCCTCATGTATTTTATTGTTTTCATTTATTCTATATCTTAGTAGGATTAGTGGGTGATCTTTCTTTATTTTATATTCTGAGTATGATTGTTCGAGTTGTGTATTGTATATCATTTTTTTATAACATTCCTTATTTTTATTGACCATGTCGTACTATTTATTTTATATTAGGTGTGATAATTTTTTATTTATCTTTTGTTTCTTACTATGATACAAGGGTTATAACCTCCCCACAATACCTCTTCAGACCCCCACTATTGGTCGGTGGCCTTTGGTGTTCGGGGAGGTGTGCTTGAGGTCACATGGTGGTCCAATTTGACTATCATTCAGAGTGATCCAGGTTGAGGTGGTAAAGAGTGGTATCTGATCATTTTTTTTATTTTTGTCTTACTATTTAGGTATTTGGTAAATAGGTGACATAGTTATGTGTTGTAGATTGTGATAGAACCTAGACTGGTGTATCACAAACACCTTCCTAGTGGAATTCTAGGTTACCAAGGATTGGATTAATGTACTAGACATTTGATTTTATAGTTGTTTGATTTTCACTTAGCATGATACACATGATGCTTGATATTTATGGTTTCTCATAGATTTTTTTATGTGGTCCATTGGCAAGAATCCAAATAGTGGTCTTTTCCTCTCATCCTGTAGAGGCAAGTGGTGTCTCATCCATCCTATCAAGAACTTAGGATTTTCATGATATATAGGCCTACTAGTATGACTATTTTCATTAACGCTTGAGGATTAGCTGTTTAAATTGTTAGAAATTTCTCATATAGTGTTTTCCTATATATGTACTTAGTGTCATTATACTCACTTGGGCCTACTTTTACGCATGTATTTTATTCTGGTGGAAGTTATTATGGATCCTATTGTGAAGTGATCATTGGAAATTATTATAATAAAATACCTTTAGCAGGGTATGGGTGGAGACACTGAGGAGTTATTAAGGGTAATTATTTCCTTAGAGGTGCACCCTATTAGAGTGAGTTTTTCATAGGTTCGGTTATATAAAGTGTTGGTAACAACCTATATGTTGTTTTCATGTATAGATTTGGATTAAATTCTGTCTAACTAAACCTCATATTTATAGTTCCTTAACACTAATTGTCTCGAACGATGCCATAGGGGTATTAGCCTTAGATTGTGATTCTCAAGGGAGTAGTCATATGTATGGATTCTCATTCTTAGTGAGAATTTATGCCTTGGTTGGCTGTTGGGTTGGCATGTGTTGTCACTATATGGATGAGACCCTTGAGAGGGTGTTGTCACATGATATGTCATGTGGTTATAGGCGAGAGCCATGTGGTGTTGTCTGTTAGTTTGACCCCTAGTGAGACCTGGTTTATGGGCTAGGTGGGTGGATTTAGAGACCTTGAGGTGTAACTTGAGATTTTAGTGAGTTGGGAAGTTGTGTTTGATTGAGGGAAACTTGATAGAGGGATTTGTCAGGGTTTATTGGTTCCTTTGAGGTAGGACGAATGAGAAAGTGATTCGGGTTATTTAATCAATTCATAGAGGTGATATCGAGTATATGACATGGGCATGGTGATGGATTAGAGGATCATGGATGTGGAACAACCTTATGTGATAACACTTGGGTTTCAAGGACAGGTGACTCTTGGGTGGTATTGGAGTGTGCTCCCATTAAATTGTAAATGAGACCTGGGTAGTTAATTCACTAGTTACATGTGGTGTTTTTTAAATTAGAATTTAGTGATGGTCATGGGTAGTAAAAGGACAGATGGATATTATGAGTTTTTATGGGCCTAGTAGCCCAATAATTTTGGTGAGTGCATCCCAAGATGAGTGATGTGTGTTTAACAATGGATCATATTGATCTTATGCTTGAGGAGTGGTATAAGTGAATCCATATGGTGGTGGAAGAACACTTATTTCCATTTGAGGGTGTGACCCTAGTTTGTTATGGGATTTCAGTGGGTGTCATAGATGAAGTTCCCATGAGTCGGGGATGACTAATGGTATAATGTGTTTGGTTAAAGCTAAAAAATGAGCGGTGTTGGCCATGTACAATCATCATATGTGGGGATAGATAGAGCGTGGTCTATAAAAGTTAAGATTTTGACCTAGTTATCTGATTAAAAGGAAACTCCTATGGTGGATAATAGGATTTTGGTTGTGGGTATGTGGCCCTCATGTGAGAAGGGTCATGGGATTACAAGATCGATCATCAAATGATTGTTATATAATTCTTATTCCTGAGATTAAATGGAACTGAATGCATCTAGATTCCTTGATGAATTATGGGTATAAATTCAATTATGGTATTGGGTGGGATTTGAGCATGGGCATTGGTCTTAAGATGGTTATGAAGATCCGAATTTGATGAATTAGGAATGTATTGGTGCTCGCTATAATCATGAAATAAGTTCATTCTACTGGTGATACAATTGAGAAGATTACACCAGAATTTAGGAATAGACTTTAGTGGGTATATTTGGGTGATCATGATATGCCTCTATGTATGTGGGTATCATGATATGGGAATTGGCGACACATTGGCAGTTGGAGCCGAGCGATTTTTAGATGGGTTGTACAAAGGATTTTATTCTAGTGGTTTTATGGGTATTTGGACATGATGAGCCTAAAAATGTATAGGGTTCATTATTTTGGATAGAATGGGGGTAGAGTTGGTTGGGGATTTTCAAGAAAAACTAGCATGATCATGTTGTGCATGGGCGGTGGAGGAACATTATCTATGACTTGAAATTCAATAGTTATGATGGTTATTGGTGTTTTAATGTGTGTTTGGTTGTGGTGATTTGGGAACCATGTAGAGTTCATTTTTTGGAATATGGGTGTAGAGTTTTGGTAGACAATTCTGATGGTGGGAAGGCACTGTATCTCAGAATTGGATTTTGGACTAGGTCTTATAGCGGGAGCACCAAGGGATGAGTGATTCATTGGGAAATAAAACCTTGGGTGTATCAAGATGGACGGGATTGATAAATCACCATCCTAGTGTTATAGTAATGGTTATAAGCTTTGGATCATGGTTTAGTGGCTTAAGCACCTTAATTTTAAAGTTTTTCTTAGAATAGCGTTTGGTGTTTCAAGCTAGAAATTGGCCAGTTGATGACATTTTGATGAACCAGATAGATCATTTTTTTGGTTGGATAACCATCGCGACTTCTCAAGGATGAGAAGTTTTGTGTTAAGGAGTTTATAATACCTGTGTGTGTGAATGGGCCTTTAATTTCAAGAGGAATTTGAGTTTCTGAATTATTGGAGGGTTGAATTTTGAACTAGAGTTTAGAATTGAATTTTGAAGGGTAAGACCCATCAAAGAGGTATTTTGGGCATGGAATAGAGTTTGGATGGTGGTTTGGAGAAATATAATGGATTTGGAAAGAAGCCAAGCTGGCCAGGTTGTAGTCTACAGCCACCGACTAGCAGGTGGGGCCGGTAGTGGCATGGGTGCTACTTCAGGTGGCACTAGTTAGCTAGTGGACCTGTACCAGCTAGCCAGTTAGAATCTAGATGTTTTTATGTGTAAAATTATAATAATTTTACCAACCCACCCCTCATATTTTTTAATAGGAAGGGGGTGTGAGGAGGACCATTCATTTAAACCACCCCTCCCTTTTCTCTCAATGGATCCCCCTTCAAAGGGGATGATTTTAGCAGATTTTGAATGGATATACAAGGTCTTTTTGTCCATTTATTATCTCATTATTCCTACTCTTTTTATCCCTTGTATTTATTTTGATTTTATCTAGGGATTTAATGGTCATTCCACCAAATCATGGTGGAATCGGACGAATGTGAGGGGGATTTCATGCCGCCTAGGAAGAGAACATATTGAGATGAAATATGCATTATTTTTTTCATCATTTCATAAATAATAAATTGAGTTGATAAATTTATTAAGATTTCTAAATTAAATTAAATTAAATTGGTTTTGGTTTTAATGATTCATGTTAGGGTTTTGTCCTAGGTTGGTTTCAGGGGTCCACTACAGACCCCCCTTAGGGCGTTGGATTCGGTTCAAGTGTGGCACAGTGATGTGGTGAGGTTTTGAGTAATTATTCCAATTTGGTTTGAATTGATTTATTATATATAAATATTGATTTTATTTAATATTTTATGTTTGGAATTGTTGGAACAAGCTTGGGGATCAAGTGATGATGCAGGCTTGGAATGGAAATTTTCGGGCTTAGTAGATCTTGGGATACCATTGAGGCTATTGCCTTTACTGATTAATTATTTTCACTACCTAAGATTAATGTGAAATGTTTAATTGAAATGTATATCTAATATAATGAAGATGAGGTTCTAGACCACTCTATATTTAGTGCACTCGCTTTAGACCTCGGTTGTTGATGGTTGAGGCTTGGACTAATATGGTGTCCCTTGGATGCTTGGACCCCTTTGAGGGGTGTTAATTAAATATTCTGAAATATGTAAGGCATAGTGAACCTTCTTAGGTGAATCGGGAAAATTTTTCCCTATGAAGTCATGGTGAAACCCTTATGAGACCATAGAGTTGTTAGTCTCATTGTGTTGACATCAAGGTGAGTGATATTTTCCTGTGAGATGTGACCAGGCTTAGTTGGATAGACCTTAGGTAGACTAGGATCATTTTGGGTGAGTAGACCAACCTAGTAACACCTTGATGACGGAGATGGGTCATGGGTCATCTTATTGATTTTTTCCAATATAGATTACCTTATGTATTTGGAAAGGATGAGTTATTATGATGAATTTTATATGGGACACATCGTCCTTAGAGAATCAGGTGTCGACCTGATACATTAGTTGAGACCAAGAACACTTGTGAGGGTGCCTCAATGATATTGTGACCATAGGGACCCAAGTGGGTGCCCCGTTGATAGACCGACCCTGATTCGGTGCACATGGATGTAGAGATGGTTGTGGGTGTCACCTAAAACCCAAGCTGACATGTACACCTAGTGGGACTAAGGTTATGATGATTGATGTGGCTTGTGGTATGTTTATTTTGACTTATATTTATGATTTATGATATGTGATTTCCCATGATTCCAGGGAATCATCCTTTAGGCCTAAAAATAATTTGATTTCCCAAGATTCCTAAGAATCACTTGTTGAGATGGATGAGAGCTTGGGATGATTGGTATGTTTAGGATCTGATCTCATAATATATTGGGGTGGATGTTTAGTCTGATTAGAATCAAGGGATATAACTTATGTAGGAATGGATTCATGGAGGCGACACATAGGATCCAACATTAGATTTTTGTGATTGTGTGCATATAATAATTCCTGATATGTATGGGATTATTTTTATATTGTGAGACAATCTTGAATGCCTTAGAAGGATGGCATTCAAATGGAATTTCCATTAGAATATTGTGAATACCTATGATACTTAGGATTCAAATGGTGGTATGAGATGTTGGGTGGGAATATATCTTTGAGCATATTTATTATACATCCTGAGGGTGACTGTTGGTTCCCCTCGATTGATGTTTAGGATACCCCCTAGGATTATGTGGATGCACTAGTGATGGTTCTACTGAGGAGATGCATGATATAATATGCTCAAGAGATTGATCCTGGGATCTATAGAGGGTATTCCATTTGATTTTATAGGTCACATAGGAATTGTCCATACTTGGACATATAGGATTTCCTTGGGCCTCCTCTCCTAAGAATCATATGTGGGCCTGATATTAAGAATGCATAGGCACCGCCATGGGCTTCATCTTGAGGTCTTGAGGATGAGGGATGCATGGTGATGTCCCAAATGTAAGATTTGGTGTCTTAGAACCAACTGTTTGTACTTCGATTACGTGAATATTTAATATATTTAAATATTAAACATCTTATTACATATTTTTCATTATTCTACATGACTATAGTGTAATAATGTCCTAGAGTATTTTTCTCATTTACAAGGTCATAATAGTTCCCAACTATGATGAGAACCATAAAGTGATATGAAAATATTCTTAAATATAGTTTTGCAGTTTGATGACATACTATAATGGGAAACATAGTATACAGATCGTTAGGTGTGAGTACTCATAAGCATATGAGACTTCTTCTCGTGAAATTCGTACTTGGTAATCTCTAAGATGGGAGATTATGAGAATATACCTTCCAGTAGTAATTCTGCATATTTTGGTGTCATCAGATATTCCTATCTGTGAGCATGTGTAATGATCATCATAGTTTAAGATTTTCATTAATATGTGTCATGACTCGTGCACTTTTATTTGCTGACAAAAACCGTCACACAGATAGTTGGCGGGAAGTAGGGTATATTGGGTGCATCATGAATGACATGTTATGAATGGATAAGTTGAGGAAGGATTTGTCCCTTCCATTTATGGAAGTTGATATATTCACCCTTTGATTGAAATAGAACCATCACATGAAATTCTATGGCCATGGTGTAACGATGAGTTTATTTTAGGTAGTCAAAGAATGAAATATCAAGCATAAAGGTTGATGAAACTATCATGAAGCCAGCTTAATGAGATATTGAGATAAAGGGATTATATTACACAGTGATTGTTTGTGTGTGGATTTCGTTGTTGAGACTTTAAGTTCTTTCTCTTGGGTGTCTTGACCCATTTCTAGACAGTACTCTTATACTTTAGGCAAGCTCGCCTAATGCCAACAAGAAAAAATTCTGGAGGGTCACACACTAAGTGTTTCTGGTGGTCTCGGTTAAATTCTATTTGAATTTAATTAATGGAATAAATATTATTCTCAAGACAGTGGAATAATTTTTTTCAAGTTAAAATGATTTCATAAATTAAATAAATATTTATTCATTGGATGTAGGTAAATTTTATTTATTTATTTTATTAAACATTTAATAAATATTTATTTACTAGTTTGTAAATAAAATATTTATTTAAGAGAATAAATTATTTATTCAGGTGTTCAATAAATGGAAGTGGAGTTCGAGCGGACCAAGGCTGGTCTAGTAGTAAAATAATTATTTTCAATATGGTAGATAATTATTTAACTAGTTGGCACGAGTTAAAATAATAATAACACTGCTATTATTTTGTGACACGGAATTTTATTTATAATTCAATTTTGTGCAATTTGGAGCACCATGAATAATGAAGCGGTATTATTATTAAAATCATGGGTTTTCTCTAAGGTTATAAATGTATTTAATTACTATTACTCAATTAAATATTATAACTAAATCCCAATGTCGATAAATAGACACGTATGTCTATTGCGCCATGTACCGAACTGCACGCTCGATGAATTGAGAATTATTGAGCTAAACGATTTCTCTCTCAAATACTCTTCCCTACCTTCTCAAGAATGAGATATGTTCTTCAAGACTGAAGAACAAACGATCAAGAATTACTGAGACAATATACTCGCTTCACTGACCTAGCACCCATAGAATGAGTGGTGTCGATCAGAGGCCATTAGAGCACGTGAGGATCATCGCTAGAGGGATTCTGGTTTGGATCATCGTAAGCACAATGATATAATCTTAAAGGGCCATTCCGGATGATCAACATCATAAAAGAAGAAAGTACTGAAGATTCAGGTATTCTTTTATTTATGAAATTAATTAAATTAATTATAAACATGATGTGAAAGATCCTCTCTAAAGGTTTCAGGCCTCTTTATTCATTATCTACATCTTTGATTATATTCCATGGAGACTGTCATTCATCGTCATATTGATCTTGTAATAATCAGTGATCATGGTAAAAATTAAAGTTAGGCACTGGCCCAACCATGCTTCCACTGCGCCCAAAACTGACAAGTGGTATCAGAGTGGTTACATCATAGTTTATAATTATTTAAATAATCCGTTGATGATTTACAATTTAATAATTTAGTTTGTCAAATCAAGGTTAATAGTTCTTGTAATTGGGATTTTGAGATCTATTCTTCCTCTCTTAGTTTCTCACAGATTTCACAGAAACAAGTGATTTTTTAATTAAAATTAAAATAGAGAACTCGTTAGGAGGTGTCGATGATTATAACCAGGTGACATGAAAGTACACACCGTGTGTTTGGACTTACTCACTGTGTTCTCTTCCATACGCACCATGTAATCTAGACTACATGTCGTGTAGTCGTGTTCAGCACATCGGGAGTAATTTGGTAATTACTCAATTCATATGCATTTATTGCATGCGGTATTTAATTCTACACTGCATGGTGACCAGGAAATATAGGCACATGCTTATTAGATTATAGGCCGTGTGGCCCACTGTACATAGCGTGTAGTCCCTTCAGGTCAGGAGGCCAAACCGTGTATCCCATACATGGCTAAGCCGACCGGTAAACGTGTAACGTAGAGAGAACACGGCGTGTAGCCCACTGTATAAGTCATTACTCTATGTATTGAAACATATTGTATTCCATATTTCATAAGACTAAGACAGTATACAAATATAATACATGTTGGCTAGATTTGAATGGTTATTCACCAAGATTCCTCCAAGGTCTATTTATGTACAAAGATGCGAATCTCAAGGAAATTCATAAAATGATTAATATAAAAAGATTGATTAATTAAACATAATAATTAATTGATTCAAGCGTAATTTATCTTAATAAGAATGATTAAAAAATTGAATACTTGTTTTATTAAATGCCTAACTCGTTTCATGTATGTGGGTGATCATGAGTTAGACCAAGACCTTTGTATGTGATTGGTTTTCTTTTAATTTATTTATTAAATTAATTGTTGACATGTAAGACATCTCTCCTCATTAATATGTAGGTCATGTGTTCCCATGGTTTCTTTTATGTAAACCCCCCCCCCTTCCCCTCACTTGCATTTGAGTTAAAAAAATCATATGTAATGGATGGAACTCCCAAGCTAGTAGAGGCAGTTCAAATTGGAGCTGAAATGAAACCAATCCTAGGAGATATAGAGGTGGGTAGGTGGAAAGTTGTAAACACGAACCCAAAAGGTTCGAGGTGTTTCTACCCTAGGTCGGGGTTAGTTTATAAACCACTAGATAAACTAACTATTAAAAAATCTCATGATCATTTCCTTTATTTTATTTCTGTCAGTTGCATGGTTTATCATTATGGATGTGTTGTCGTGATCACATAATTAATGAACTAACAAGCATGCAAGATGGAACTAAAATAAACCAAGATTATGCATAAATATTATCAAGACATGGTTAATCACTTAAGTAAGTTCCACTTAATATTAACAAGCATGTGATAAAGATAATAAGAAATTTATGTATAAGAGATAAAAATCCCTTAATAAAATATTAAGTTAGACTAAGCCTTTCATTGCTTGATTAAGGGAAAGACTCAATAAAACTATGTGTTTGACCAACCATTGTTGGGACGCTTACTTTTATACAGGAATATCTTATGAAAGGTTTTGGGTTTACTTAACCATATTACATCAAGAGGAGTATCCCTTGATAGACTTGGTGTAATATTGAAGGCAAGTGTTGAGGAAATCCAAGTCAGGATTTTAAGATTGGGGAGTCCACTCAATGGATCAAGGAGCTGCAAACCCACAGTTGGCAAAGACTTGCATACCTAAATACCTTCAAATATCTTGACCAACCCTTTTTGGGTTTATGCGAAGGGGAATATGGATCCTTGCCACTAGAATGTCACAGTAACTAGACATTCCGAGTTCAATGGTGAGGGTCATTAGGATTTGAAAAAATAGTGAGAGACTTAATAAAATTAATTTATTATTTCTCATAAAATGTAATCAAGAAAATTATAATCATATTCTCTTTTAATTTTATAATAAAATGACAAACTCTTCAACCACACTATCCCTATGATCAATTCTGGATAAAGACAACATCCTCACCAGCTGTAACTTCCAGGAATGGTTTAGATGCCTTTGGGTTATTCTATGCCATGAACAGAAGTCTTACATGATAGAGTTAGAATTACCTGATTCACTTGCCCAAAAGGTGAGTGAAGAAGAGTGATTGGTCTATGAGAAACATATGAATGATGTGGTTGACATTTAATGTTTGATGTTATCATCAATTTCTGGTGATCTCATGAAGTCTCACGAAAACATGGATGCCCATAGCATGCTCAATCACCTACATGGTTTTTACCAGGAGAGAGAAAGAAAAGAACGGTTTGAGATCTCCAAGGCACTCTTTCAAAGTAATCTTAGATAGGGTTTCCCAGATGGGACTCACATAGTCAAGATCATTGGCTACATTGAGCGCCTGGAGGTTCTAGGGTTTAAACTACCCGAAGAACTGGGTACCAATATCATTCTTACATCACTCTCTCATAGATTCTCCAAATTTTTTGTTAATTTCAATATGAAAAACATTGAGAAGTCTTTATATGATATTCTTATCCTCATTCTCCAAGTGTAAAAAGATATGAAGCATGAAAATCCTTCTTTCCTTATGGTGAATAAGAGGAAAGGGAAGGTGAAGATCTTTAAGCCCAAAGCTTCTTCATGCCCTTCCATGAAAAGGAAGATCAAAGGGGGGGCAAGGGAACAAGAAGTTGTTTGTTTCACATGTGGTAAGAAGGGAAACTGGAAGAAGAACTAAACCCAGCCTAAGAAGCAAGGGGAATATTTAGGTGTGTTTTTTATAAAATGTAATCTATCTTTTTCTACAAATTGGGTATTAGATACAGATTTTGGTATTCATATATGTATCCAAATACATTAACCAAGTATATTTGAAAAGATTGACCAAGGGGAGGTAGATCTAGGAGAATCCAACAGAGCCAGACTTGATATTATAGCTATCGGGGACTACCACCTCATGCTTCCAACTGGGATGATCTTGGTGTTAAAAGGTTGTTATTATGTGTCATCTGTTACTAAAAACATTATTTATATATCCAGATTAGATATATATGGATTTATTTTCAATTTTGGAAATGAATGTTTCTTATTTTAAAAATAGATAATTTGTTTTGGTAGGGAACATTTATACAACGGTCTTTACGTATTGGATTACACAAACCAAGTAATGGAAATTGATAACAAAGATACTTCGCATGACCCATACCGCACCCAACTTTGGAATCATCAACTGGGTCATGTAAACGAGAAACACTTTACAAATTTTCATCAAGATGGATATTTAGATTCTTTCAAACTAAAACCACTTGGAGTATGTCATGCATGTTTACAAGGCAAAATGACCAAAGATCCATTTAGCGGGAAAGGTGAAAGGGCAAAAGATATTCTTGAATTGGTTCATACCGATGTGTGTGGACCACTTTCAGTTAAAGAAAGGGGAGGGTACTCATACTTCATAACTTTTAATAATGATTTTAGTAGATATGGATATATCTACTTAATGAGGTATAATTTGGATTATTTTGATAAGTTCAAAGAATACAAGAATTAAGTTAAGAACCATCTTGGTAAGAAGATTAATAAACTCTGCTCAGACCGAAGTGGATAATATCTTAATCAAGACTTTATTGATTACTTACAAGAGTTTGGGATCCTATCCCTACTCACTCCTCCTAACACGCCCCAGTGGAATAGTGTGAGAAAAAGAAAAAACCACTCCTTGTTGTATGTGGTGAGATCAATGATGAGTCATGCAAGTCTTCTATTATCCTTTTGGGGATATGTGTTACAAACAGCAGTGCATATACTAAACCAAGTACCAACAAAATTGATAAATGGTATTACATATGATTTATGGAGTGGAAATAAATCCATGTTATCTAATTTACTTGTGTGGGGAAGGGAAGCATTTGTTAAGGCCTATTTAGGTAACAAAATTCCACCCTAAGGCACAAAGTGTACCTTTATATGATACCCCAAGGAAATGAGGGGATATTACCTATATAACCCCTCATAAAAAGGGTTATAATGGAAAGACATGCCATATTATTTGAGAGAGCACATCTCCAAAAGAGATAGTGGGAGCGAGATAGAATTCAGTGAATTCAAGGCTCAAGGTACACAAGAGTTGGTACGGGAACAAATTCCACAAAGCCCAGTGGAAGAAAGATATGTTATAGAGACACAAGAACTGCGTAAGAGTAAAAGAGAGGTTTGAGAACCAGAACGGTACGATTTTCTAGTTACCGAGGATGGTGACTTATTATTAGTTGATAATAATGATCCTCTGACCTACAAGGAAGCAGTAAGTGGAAAAGATGTTTCCAAGTGGAAAGAATCCATGAATTCTGAAATGGATTCCATGTACCAAAACCAAGTCTGGATTTTGGTAGAGCCTCCAGTTGATATAAAGCCTGTTGGTTTCAAATGGGTATTCAAGAAGAAACTAGACCTAGAAGGAAAAGTTAGTACCTATAAGGAATGACTGGTTACAAAAGGGTTCAAGTAGCGTCAAGGCATTGACTACAAAGAAACCTTTTCACCGGTTGCAATGATGAAATCCATCATAATTCTATTGGTCATTGCCACTTACCATGACTATGAGATTTGGAAAATGGATATCAAAACAACTTTCATTAATGGTAAACTTTAGGAATATGTCTACATGACACAAACTAAAGGGTTTATGACTCCAAAGGGTGGAAATAAGATATGAAAGTTTCAAAAAAGCATTTATGGATTAAATCAATCATCTAAGTCAGAGAACATTCGTTTTGATGAATCCATAATGAAATTTGGTTTTATCAAGTGGGAATGTGAGCCTTGTGTCTATAAACATTTTAGTAGGAGTGCGGTCATTTTACTAATAGTATATTTTAATGACATATTACTTATTGGAAATGAGATACAAGTCTTACAGTCTGTTAAGGCATGGTTGAATCAATACTTCTCCATGAAGGACTTGGGTGAGGTAGTATATATTCTTGGGATCAAGATCCATCGTGATAGATTCAAGATATTGTTGGACCTAATTCAAAGTACATACACTAATAAGATAATGAAGAGATTAAGTATGGAACAATCCAAGAGGGGGTTGTTTCTAGTGTCACATGGAATTTATCTTTCCAAGAAAATGTGTCCTCAGACACATGAGGAAAGAAAGATAATTTCAAAGACTCTATACACATTAGCGATTGGGTCAGTCATGTATGTCATGTTATGTACTTGGCTACATGTCACCTATGCATTGAGTGCGGTAGGCAGATATCAAGATGACCCAGGTGACCGCCATTGGATGGTATTCAGGACTATCCTAAAGTATCTGAGGCATACTAAGGATTTTTTTCTAGTTTATGTAGGATATGAGGAACTAGTCATCATAGGATATGCAGATGCTAGTTTCTAGACCGATCAAGATGACATGGAGTCGCAAATGGGATACATCTTCACTTTGAATGGAGGTGCAGTGAGCTGGAAGAGCTCAAAGTAGAGTGTAGTTGTAGATTCTACAGTAGAGTTTGAGTATATCATATCTTATGAGGCAGCTAAACAAGAAGTTTGGATGTGAATCTTAGAACAGGAGATAGATGTGATACCTAGCAGTAAAGATCTCATCACATTATACTGTGATAATACTGCAGTGGTGGCTCTCGCAAAAGTGCCAAGGTCACATTAGCAAATGAAGCACATACTTATGAAGTTTCATCTCTTGAGATATTTTTCTCAGAGAGGTGAAGTTGTAGTGAGAATTATTTCTACAGAAGACAATGTGGTAGACCCCTTGACTAAAGCCTTGACTCATTAGAAACATGATCATCGTGTGAGGTCTAGTTGACTGAAAGTCGTAGGCAGTTAGATCTAGTCCAAGTGTGAGTTTGTAAGATTTGGTGTCCTAAAACCAACTGTTTGTACTTTGATTACATGAATATTTGAGCATGTGTAATTATTCTTAGACTTTAATATTATCAATAATACGTTTTATGACTCGCACACTTTTATTTGTGGACAAAAACCTTCATACAGACAGTTGGAAGGAAGTAGGGTACATTGGGTGCGTCATGAAAGATATGTTATTAATGGATAAGTCGAGGAAGGATTAGTTCCTTCCATTTATGGAAGTTGATATCCCATCCTTTTGATTGAAATAGAACCATTACACGAAATTCCATAGACATGGTGTAACAACGAGTTTATTTTAGGTAGTTAAAGAATGACATATCAAGCATAAAGGTCGATGACACTATCATGAAATATTCTTGATGAGATATTGAGGTAAAAAGATTATATTACATAGTGAGCGTTCGTATGTGGATATCATTTTTGTGAATTTAAGTTCTTTCTTTTGGGTGCCTTTCTCCATTGCTAGACAGCACTCTTAGACTTTAGGTGAGCTTGCCTAATGCTAATGATAAATAATCCTAGAGGGTCACACACTAAGTGTTTCTAGTGGTATCAGTTAAATTCTATTTGAATTTAATTAATGTAATAAATATTATTCTCAAGACAGTGGAATAATTTTATTCAAGTTAAAATGAATTCATAAATTAAATAAATATTTATTCACCGAATGTGGGTAAAATATATTTATTTATTTTATTAAACATTTAATAAATATTTATTTACTAGTTTGTAAATAAAATATTTATTTAAGAGAGTAAATTATTTATTCAGGTGTTCAATAAACGGAATTGGATTTTGAGCAGACCAAGGCTACTCCAGTAGTAAAATAATTATTTACAAGACAGTAGATAATTATTTTACTAGTTGATACAAGTTAAAATAAAAAAAACACTCTTATTATTTTGTGACGTGGAATTTTATTTATAATTATGTTTTGCGCAAGTTGGACCACCATAAATAATGACGTGGTATTATTATTAAAATCATGGTTTTTCTCTAAGGTTATGAATGTATTTAATTGCTATTACGCAATTAAATATCATAACTGAATCCCCATGTCGATAAATAGACACGTACGTCTATTGTTCCATGTACCAAACTGCACGCCCGGTGAATTGAAAATTGTTGAGATAAACGATTTCTCTCTCAAATCCTCTTCCCTCCCTTCTCAAGAATGAGATACATTCTTCAAGACCTAAGAACAAGTGATCAATAATGACCTACACAAGACACTCGCTTCGTCAAGCTAGCACCCAGAGAATGAGTGGTGTCGATCGGAGGCTATCATAGCATGTGTGGATCACCGCTAGATGGATTATGGTTTGGATACTCGCAACCGCAATGATACAATCTAGAAGGGTCATTTCAGACAATGAACATCATTAATAAAGAAAGTATCGAAGATCCAAGTATTATTTTATTTATGAAATTAATTAAATTAATTATAAACATGATGTGAAAGATCCTCTCTAAAGGTTTCCGTCCTCTTCCTTATTTATCTAAATCATTGATTCTATTCTGTGGAGACTAGCGTTCATCATCGTATTGATTCTGGAATATTCATTGATCATGGTAAAAATTAAAGTTGGGCGTCGGCCCAACAGTGATTTCGCTACACCTGGAACCTACACCAAGATCCGTTACTCATCAATGTAGGTGTGGGAATGGGATCTCCAGTGTGTGGGAAGAGGTTCCCTTGAGGTGATACTCATGCTCAGAGACAATTTGGCACTGGTGGAATCATTTATAGTCGATCATGGTCATGGACCTAAGGATCGGTGATGGTTATCAAGCTTATACCGAGACATGTTAGTATACCTATGGGGAGATTGTGATATTGTGGAGGCGCGATCATCATGATATTCTTAGAGACATTCTAACATCGAGTTGAAGTAGGTATCGTTGGTGGTTTATTTATTTATTATATCTAGTAGTATATTTATTGTTTATGGTTGAGTATGTCACATGCATATATCCTATAATTACTAGTTAGTACGGGGTCACATTGTTGGTTCCCTACTGAGCTATGTACTCATACCCTAATTGGACCTCCATTGCACATGGGTACCCGAGAAACTCTCACATGGTTTTTACAAGCACGGGTAGGGATGAGCTTGAGATCAAGTTTAACATTGTCAAGTTGAACAACTCAAAAGAGATATGTTGATCGGGATGAGGTATGTCTTAGATCTAGAGTAGATCCTCGTGTATTTTATTGCTTTTATTCACTTTAAATCTCAATCAACTGACTGGGTGATCTGTCAATATTTTATATTTTGAGCAATATTATTAGAGTTATGTGTTGCATATCATTTTTTATAGCATGCCTTATTTTTATTTCTTTTATTATATAATTTATTTTATATTGGGTGTGATACTTAGTTATTTTCCCACAATTTCTTACTCTAATATAGGGGGTATATCCTCCCTCAAGTACCTCCTCAGACCCCAACTACTAGTCGGAAGCCTCTAGCATTTAGGGAGGCACGCATGGCATCATATGGCTGTCCAGTATAACTATTGCTTGGAGTGAGATGGTTTTGGGAGTTATGGTATCAAAGCCTGTTTCTACTAAAACTGATCTTATTCATATTTCATATTAGTTTTTGAAACTTATCTCAGTTTTACTTCTAACACTAAATATGTTGTAGAAGTAATATTATCTCTCATTTTTAATATGGAAGGACTTCCAATTTGAATGCTAGAGAACTTGAATCCTATAATACCACTTAAAAACTTTTCATTTTGACTTATAAGAGATTTTAAATCTATAATATAGACATTTTGAAAATGGGATGTAGTAAAGATTTCTTGTAAAATTAAAAACTTTTCAAAAATTGTTTTCAAAAGAAATTTTAAAACCACTATCACATAATTGAATAATACTTAGTAAATTATTATTTAAGGTGTCAATAAATAAAACATATTTAATTAAAGTAGATTTGGGGAAATAGATCGTACCAATATTAGTGATTGTACTTTTTGAATCATATCCAAACATGGCATGTCCTCCGTTGAAATTTTTAAGATGATTAAATTCAAAAGGATCACCACACATGTGCCTAAATCACCCAATATCCATATACCAAGTATCTTCATGGGTTTTTTATCTTGAGAACCCTTTCCTAAAAAAGATTAAGAGGCTAATTTTTTTGGTACCCATATCTTGGTCCCACTTAAGTTAGTTACTAAATACTTTGGAATCCAAACTTTTTTAACAAAAAAAATTCCATTAGAAATGCAATATGAGAGATGAATGGTTTTTTATCTACTATATTTGGTATTTTTTTAATTGTATTCATAGATAAGATTTCCAAATGTCTTACAATAATTACAGAATTTATTTTGGGAAATTATATTTACAATGGTAGACCTTTTAGAATTTTAGGGAAAACTATATTTTTTTGAAAAACCAATTCCATAATTACTAATAACACATTGATATCCCAAAATCATATTTAGATATTCATCACCATTGGTGAATTGAGTGAGTGATTATTTTCAAGATCTTTAATTTTTTATTCTAAATTCTCAACATTTGGTTGTTCTTTTACTTTTAATACCAAATTATATTTTTCTTTTAAAATTTGATCTCTTTCAAAAATAACTAGATTGTATTTATTTTTTAAGATCTTTAAATTTTAAAATAAGTTTACAAAAACCATTTTGAAGTTGATCTATAGCATAAATAAGATCTTCATAACTTAAAGAAGCGGTTGAAGGAGTAGAAGATAAATAAGTAGAACATGAAAATTTTGCTTTGTTACATACCTCGATATCATCCATGAGGAACTTAGAACTTTAGTCACTTGATTCACATGATGAAATTGAATCCGTTTTAGCACTACAAGTTGAAACTTTTAGTGTCTTCTTAATTTTCTTCTTGTATTTAGACTTCTTATTTTTCAAGGGACAATCTAGCTTGATATAACCCTTCTTTTTTCAACCAAAGCAAGTAACTTCTATTTCTTGATTTTACTTTTTGAAGCATTGAAAATATCTTTTTGTTTTCTTGTACTAGTTAATATATTTGGAAAGATCAACTATTTCAGTTTCTCTTTCAGATGTTTCGTCATTGACTTACTTGAAAGAAATTATCTTCTTAGTTCTTTGACTTCTTTTTCCTCCTTTGCATCTTGTCTTCTCATAGTTTTCTCATATGTCATGAGAGATCTGATGAGTTCCTCGACCACCATGTTCTTTATGTCTTTAACTTCTTAGATCATGGTGACTTTGTATGCCCAATTTCTTGTTAAAACCCAAAGTATTTTCTTGAATAAAGTCTCTATAAAAAGAGTATCTCCAAGAGCCTTTCAAATATTATAAATTCCATTGAATCGTGAAAAAAAATTAGTAATTGACTTGTTATGATGCATAGAAAAACTCTCAGAGTCATGTCTAAACATATCTAACCTAGTACCTTTGACTTTGTTTATTCCTTAATGAGTTACTTCTAAGAGTTTCCATATTTTATGAAGCATTTTTAATGTAAAAATTGATTAAATTAATTTTGGTATAAACCACAATGCATGGAATTTATTGTTTTACCACTTAATTCAAAAGTAGAAATATCATTAGGAGTCAATTTTTATTCTTTTTCAGTAGTAGAAGTATAACCATGTATAACTATCTTTTATATGAGATAAACAATTTATATAAGAAATATATATATACATGTATTCTAATAACCATAATTTGAACCATAAAAAAATGGAGGGTGACCCATAGAGTATCCTTTGAGAGCACCATGGGTGTTTGAAAAAACCATTTAGAAAAAGAAAGTTTCTTTAAAAACTAGTTAAATATTTTTTTTAAATAAGCTTTGAAAGAGTTTGAAAACAAATCAATAAAGAAAAAATGATTTAATTCAATTCAATATCCATCTGATTCCAAATTTAGGTAAAATTAGGGTAAAATGGAAAGAGGGGTGAATTTACCTTTAAAAAACAAATCAAAAAATTAAAGTCCTAAAGAATAAAAACCTCTTGTAAAAGTTTGATGATAATTAAAACCTTTTGAAGATATTAAAATGAACAAATGATATAATTAAATTAAAGATAATGTTCAATGTAATAACTATATATGTTTATAAAAGTGGAAGTATATAAGAATGAGTGATTCATAAATTAAATGATTAAGCATATTAAAGTTTGAATGTATAAGTGCAATGTTAATAAAAAGATAAAGTGATAAAGCATAAAATAAAGAACACAATTTGATAAAGGATTTAGGCTAAAGTTGTTTGATGAACCCTCACATATCCTACTCCAATTTTTTGAGGGTTTATTATATTAGTCTATTGATTTAATGGTAGCCAAGACACTGAAACTCCATTACTTTTTAATTGGTTATAACAAGAAACTAGAATACAATAAACCCTAGATTTTTAATGGTTGTAGATAGAAACCTCAAAGATAAGTAATCCCTTTCCTTTTAGAGGGTTTGGAAAGAAACTTGAGCCCCTCACTTTAAATGGTAGTGAGTAACTAAATAGAATAAAGATAGTAAGAAAGAGAGGATTTCTAGAAGTAATCTAATTTAAGCACGGTCTTGAATATCTCAAATAGAAAAGAAAATGAGATAGGAGATGTAACGTCCTAGATCCGGATGTCACTAAACCGGTCCCCTGTACCCATTTGGCCATATGGTCTCAAGCACATTTCCCCAAATTCCAAAGTCTTTCGACTAGCAGCGAGGGCCTAGGGTGTGATAGTGGGGAAACTATTCCCTCATTGGAACAGTGTAACATAGCAGAATAAATAGAAATACAATATCAGAAATAGTAAACAACAATAAATTGAAGTATGTAATGGAAGACTAAATGATAAATATAACCATTTGTTATATAATATCAAAATTTTGCAGCAAGTCATATGTTCTAAGAAATCATCCAAAACAAGATACACTACAATCAAGTACAAAATATAATACCAAGGTACAACAATACAAAATGAAACTTAGCAGCATCGCAAACCTTAACTTGGTTATATGCTCTCTTTATCCTAAGAAACAATCAAGTACCTATATAAGGAGCTTTTACCCTATTGACACCTACAGCAATACAGATTTTTGGGCCTAAAACATGACCCAAATAGGGTGTGAGAATTAAATCCCAGTAGGCAACCACCTAAAGATCTGTGCCTATCTGTCATGGAGTATATGTAACAGTAGTGTGCAATAAGGAAATTAATAAACTAAGAAGTACTCAAAAGTAAACATTCCTACCAATCATATTTTTGTTTATATAGTTTGTGTTCATTTAACAATTCAATCTAATTAAATTATAAGTTATTGAGATTCGGCCTCAGCCCATCGATCCCCTGAAAGAAGTAAGCACAACAGATACTTCTACAGGCTATCTAACAAGTAAAAAGATGATCTAATCAAACCATTTTCTTTGACTTGGAAGATGAATCATAAGTAATTACCGCATTCAATACTCAGTTTGAATCCTTTCCCCCAAGCAATCCACAAACATAACAAATCCTTACCCTCATACAGGACAAAGTGTCACCCTCAGGTAATTACCCACAGGCACACAAGACATTGCCCACAGGCATGATAAATCTTCACCCACAGGCATCCCATAGGAATAGTAAAACAATATGTCCAATCCCCACATATAATCAATTCATCATAAGATAACACATGAAATATACATCATTACATGATTAACAAATAAATAGCTCACTTGGTAAACATTCAATTAAGCAATTCATTCTAAGAAACCCATAAAAGGAAATAATACAGGCATACCCATAAGTATCATAATCCAAACATCCCAACAATATTTATCTAAGGGAAACATACCCATGGGGTGGCCCTTAATCAAAACAAGCAGTCTCAAACATGATTCACTTCATATAATTAATCACCTAAAGATCCTTAGGTATCAACACGGTCAAAGTCTCAACAAAGAGACACCCTAAACATGGGAGTGTAGCAGAAAGGCATGTATAAACAAATTAACATCAAGCAATAATCATGAGACCACCTACCTCATTATAGTACGACTCTCCTTCTCCAGCCTCATGCTCCAATTCGAGCTAGAACGAAGCAGATCTAAGAAACAAGAATAAACACTCAACCTTAAAATAACTTTTTCTAGAACATGAATTAGGAATAATGGATCAATATTAATCGATATCTTATTGATATGGTTCAAACGTAACATACGGCGATCGAATCAGAGTCTGGAAAAAAGATTTGGGAGAAGGTTGAAGTTTTGGTGGTGCTTGTTCTTCAACCTAGCGAGCCCTTTGTTCATTCTGCCGAAAGGAGTGGATTCTACCCATTTTAATTGAGAAAACACATATACAAAGAATTTAATACCATATACATGTCATTTATATCATTTTACTATTAATTTTTCGGTCGTTTTCCATCAACTTACTTTTCAGGACTTGTCGACATGACTACACGGCGTGTGCTTAGGATTACACAGCGTGTAGTTGGTTTTTCCTCTTTTTCTGGCCGATATGCCCACATGCTATGTATTTCCTTTATAGACGGTCATACTATGTGGAGTGTGCTTAGTATTACATGGTGTGTGACCTCTGATTCCAGTACTTTTTCGGTTTTCCCTTATTTTCTCAAAAACAACTTAAAGGAAAAGAAAAGAAGAAACTTATACCTCAAAGTAAGAACTGGGTTCTTACAAACTCCCCCCCCCCCCCTTAAAGAAATTCATCCCCAAATTTCCCTTACAAGAGTGGTGAAGGAATATCTGAGAATAACTCTGGTCACTGAGCATATACGTCAGCATCCCTCTCCCAAGTCTCGTCTTGTACTCGGTCGTGCCGCCATAGCACCCGTACGAGAGGAACTACCGGCCTTGGAGAACCTTCAAGATCCTGTCAACTATTCGAATCATATTCTCCTAAAAGGATGCATAAACCTGAAGCTCAACCTCCTCGGGTTGAAAAATATGAGATGGGTCTGAGTGATAGCGGCATAGCTGAGATACATGGAAGACGTCGTGTATGCCTTGGTACCTCTGAGGTAACTGTAATCGCTAGGAAACTGACCTGAATCACTCCAGAATCTCAAACTACCTGACATATCTTGGTGAAAGTTTACCCTATCTCCTGATCCTCTTGTGTCCCAACCTCGGTGTGACACATAGGAAAACTTGATCCCCGACCTCAAACTTCAATGGTTGTCTATGACGATTATTGTAAGATTTCTGACAAGACTATGCAGTAGGAATCCACTTCTGAATCAATTGGACCTACTTAGTGGTCTCCTGGACAAGACGAGGACTTAGCATAACTGCCTCTCCTGCCTCCAACCAACACAGGGGTGATCAGCATGGCCTCCCGTATAAAGCCTCATATGGTGCCATCTGAATAGTGGCCTGGAAGCTATTATTATAGGTGAACTCAACAAGGGATATATGCTTCTCCCAAGATCCCCCAATGTATAGGAAACATGTACACAACATGTCTTCTAGAACCTGAATTGTACACTCTAACTAGTTATCAGTCTAAGGGTGGTATGTTGCGGTCAGAAGCACCTATGTACCCAGCACCCTCTAAAAACTCTGCTAGAAACGAGATGTAAAGCGGGTGTCTCTATCTGAAATGATAGAATGAGGGACCTCATGAAGTCGTACCACCTCTCAAATATACAGCTTTTTGAGCTCATCAACACTGAAGGTCTCCTTGATTAGCAGGAAGTGAGCTACCTTTGTAAGCCTATCAACTACAACCCACACAACATCGTTGCCTCTAGGCAACCTCAATAAACCCATCACGAAATCCATCATGACACCATCCCAATTCCACTCTGGAATAGGTAACTGTTGTAAAATCATAGTTGGTCAATGATGTTCTGCCTTCACCTATTGATAGGTGGAACACCTCGTAATAAAACCATCTACTTCTCACCTCATACCCAACCACTAGTACTGATGGCATAAGTCACAGTACATCTTGGTGACTCCGGGATGCACTGCCCAAGCTGAAGCATGAAACTCTTGCATCATCTCCTCACATATAATCCCTAAAACCCACACACATCCATGGATATGCAGAACTTCATCATCACCTATTGTTCATCCAGGAGTAGGGTCATCACCTTCCACACTCTATTGTAGAACTAGGCCTTTGGAATCTGATAGTTTCCTCATCCTCACTCTATCCAGTAGGGTAGAGGTAACAACCAAAGATAAAAGATAATTCTGTCCCTGACTATTGTGCACCTCTAAATGCATCTCAGAGAACAAAGCCATAAGCTACCACTTACCACTATCCTCCTATACTTCCTGTATCTAAGTCCTCTTACTTAGTGTGTCAGCCACTGTATTTCCTTTTCCAGACGTATAGGAAAGATCAAAATCAAACGACTGAAGGTATTCCACCCACCTTCATTGTTGCGGATTCAAATCATGATGAGTAAAGATGTATTTGAGATTTTGTGGTTCATGTACACCACAAAATGTTCTCCCAATAAATAATGTCTCCAACAGTACAAAGCATGAACAACCACAACCAACTCGAGATCATGCATCGGGTAATTCCTCTCATGTGGCCTCAACTTTTGAGACCCATACACAACAACTCGATCCCCATACATAAGCACTACTCCCAGCCCAATACCTGATGCATCACAATACACAGTGTAACTCTTGCCCATCTCTGGAAATATTAGTATCTACATTAAAGTCAAACATCCCTTCAACTCCTGAAAGGCTACATCATAAGAATCTGACCACTCAAACTTCACACCTTTCTTAGTCAAGTCATTCATCGGTGCTGCTAAGCATGGGAAGTCATGTATAAAATGCTTATAGTAACCAGCTATCCCCAAGAAACTTCATACCTCAAAAATATTCTTGGGATGCTCCCAATTAACTACTACTCTTACCTTCTCTGTGTCCACTAATACTTCATTATTTGAGATGACGTGACCCTAGAAGTGAATCTGATCCATCCAAAAGTGGCATTTTGTGAGCTTAGCATATAACTGATTCTCTATTAGTGTATTAAAAAATGATCTCAAGATGTTTGCAATGGTCGTGTTGATTATGAGAATATACCAAGATACCATCCATGAAAACCACCACAAAATAATCTAGATAAGGATGGAACACTCAGTTCATCAGCACCATGAAAATTGTTGGCGCTTTCGTGAGACCAAACAGCATAACCAAGTACTCAAATAAGCCATACCTAATATGAAAGGTTGTACGAGGTATGTTTGCAGGTTGAACATGTACCTGATGATATCCTAACCTTAGGTAAATCTTCAAGAACACTCGAGCTCCTCAAAGTTTATCAAATAGGTCATCTATATGTGGTAAGGAATATTGGTTTTTAATCGTCAACTGGTTCAGTTTCCGATAGTCCACACGGGTACCATCTGCCTTTTTCGCGAAAAGGACCGTTGAACCCCAAGGAGAAGTATTGGGTCGGATAAAACCCTTAGCTTCTAGATCTTCCAACTGCCTCTTGAGCTATTTCAACTATGTATTAGTTATCCTGTAAGGAGGAATGGATAACAGTGCAACTCCTGACACTAGATCGATAGTGAACTCCACCTCTCTAACTGGAGGTATTCCTGAAAAGTCATTTGGGAAAACATCCCTAAAACGATCAACCACTAGAGGGAAATCTGCCAAACATGCTCCCTAATCATCTAGATACAAACTCGCAACCTGGGCTGTCATTCTGCCCAGCCCACGATGCTCAGGTCTAGCTCAGCTCGCCTAAACATCCCATTCACCCTTATGTAGAAACTCTCTGCCCTCTGGTGAAGTGAAAATCACCTTGCGGTGATAGAAATCAACAAAGGCTCAAAAAGAAACCAAATAGTCCATTCTAAGAATGAAATTGAAACATATCATCTCTAAGATATAGAGGTTCCATAGAAAGTGACACTCACCAACCTCAAGGGGGAACTCCTTGCACTGATGCACACCTGTCGTTCTAATCCCTAATGGAGTGTCTAGCATCATAACATTAGTAGAAGTATAAACACAGATCCCAAGGCTCTACACAATGGCCACAGGTATAAAACTATGTGTAACACGAGTATCAAAAAGTGTAGAAGATAAAACAGAGGTGACTAGAATAGTACCTCTAACATTGGAAGGTTCGGGATCCTACTCCTGTTGGGTCTATTACACCACATATGTCTAGCCTATACCACGGCCCTGAGACATCGCATGGATACCATGAGTGGACCTGCCCTGCTGTCTCTAGGATCCTGGGGTCTGACTACCACATCCATGACCACCACCTTAGCCTGAACGCCCTGACGTATTCTAGTTTCCAGACTGGTGAGAAGCTGCTAACCCTGCTCCTACACGTGGAGTCTGTACAGAACCCCTCTCACTATCCACTAGTGGAAAAGCCCTGCATTAATGCTATAGATGGCCCATATTTTTGAAAGCTTGGCACTCAACTGGGTATCTTGGGCACTGAGGTCTCTTGTGCCCAACCTTTCCGCACTGGCATCATGTCACCTGGCCATTGGAGGAAATGTTCTGGATGATACTATCACCGCGAGAGAACTCCACCTGATGATTCCTCTTGCCGGTTGAGACAGTACCATAGATCGATGTTGAACTGCCCTAGTTCGCACCTCTAGCTTCCCACAGATTACGCTCGGTGATTAGTGCATGATTCACAATAGCATGTACAAAAGGAAACCTGAAAATGTTCACTTGTGCTCGGATGTCATATTGAAGACCATACTCAAATCACCTAGCTATTAATATCTCATCGCCCATCAGAATAGGTGTGAATCACTGAAGTTCAGTGAAATGACCAGAGTATTCCATCACCAACATAGCACCCTACTCCAGATGCATGAACTTCTAGGCTTGATCGACCCTCATCATCTCGGGAAAGAAATAGTCATAGAAGACAACCTGAAAATCTTCCCATGCCATGTCCTGATAATGCTCTATCTGAGTGGTAACATCCCACCACCTCTTGGTAGAATCATAAAGCATATAAGTCGTAAGCTTGACCCTCCTCTCAGGAGGCGTCTCTAGATGCTCGAAGATAGTCAGCATTAATTTCATCCATGATTCTACACCCAGTGGTCCACCATCCCCTGAAAAAGTAGGCAGATGCTACTACTGGAATATACGTGTCAACTCTTCCATAGACGTGGCAGCCTATGCTACTCCCTAAAAGGTATGCATAAACCTCACAAAGGCTTCACGGAACTGTGCATCTGCACCTACATCCAGTATAACAGTTGGTGCCACAACTGTCACAACTGGAGGATCCATTGGTACCCTATGGCCTACCATCTCTGGAGTATGATCATCGTCGCTCTCTTGGCGTAAAACTCATGGTCATCATAGTGGAATGACTCTACAAGGCCAAAAACATGCCTTAGTTAAAACTTATTGTCAAGGTTTTTTCTATTCAAGAGTGTCAAAATAAAACAGGAAAAGACCCTCAAAATTTGGAAAAAAAAAGGGATTACATGGCATGTACCCTTAAACCCTTACATGGTCATGTACTACTGTCAGCCTGGCATGTATTAACCTCAAGTACACAGCATGTTCCACAAGTAAACAGCGTGTACACAGGTCTATCCTCCTGGTCATGTACTCCCACACAGCCAGGTCCACATGGGTTCTGCTTGGGTAGGCTACGCGGCGTGTACTGAGAGTACACGATGTGTTCTAATCAAAACTCAATAGCCTGTGTTTCCTCTCACATGGCCCGTTACACAGTCAGTTACTACACGGCATGTACAGGTGATACATGGCATGTACATCTTAAAACTTGGAACACCTTCTTCCCTGAATAAAAATAACACACGGTGTGATAGGCTAAACTACGCATCGTGTATACTGTGTTTTTTAGGAAAGAAGCTCTATATTTGCCAGAAAACCCCTGTTTTGTAGAAAATCCAACTAGTGGGATGCCAATTTCTAATCCGTGAGGGCCCATACTCCCCATGAATCAAATTTTGGCACCCAAGAAGAGCATATCATAGCAAAATTCTATACAAAAGTCTGAATCATAATCCACCAAATTCTAATCCAAGAGGGCCCATACACCTCAGAGATCAAAGTTTGGTGTCCATCCAATTCAGACCATATCATGTACCAATACACCTATCACAACCGCAGACATATCTATCAAGGTACTATCACAACAACATGCATCTATAGCACGACATCTATCACAACAACATGCAATATCTAATACATCCTAGATGGCATGACATGTGATTTTAACAAGTGTCTATATGATTCATGAGATGGAATACCCTCATCTCATTGGGTTGAAACAAAATAGAACCACAATTTCATCAATAGTAATAGCATAAATCAAGTGTGTCACCCAACGGTGAAATCAAATCAACTATAATAGCTCAAAATCCAAAAGCACAATTTAATTTGAGGCAATTTGGATTTTCCCTGTACACGGGGTAGCTACTTCTAGGCACATCTAATTACCAAATTCCATGTCCTTTATATCATCACCAAATAGTAAAACAAAGCAGAAAATAAACCCTCTAATACCACTTTGTAATGTCTCGGATCTGGATGCCACTCAATTGGTGCCCCATACCCGATTGGCCACATGGCCTCAAGCACATTTCCTCAAACGTCAATGGCTGCCGACTAGTAGTGAGGGCCTAGGGTGTGATAGTGGGGAAACTATTCCCTCATTGGCAGAGTGTAACACATCGGAATAAATAGAAATAGAATATCGAAAACAGTAAACAACAAGCAATTGAAGTAAGTAAGGGAAGACTAAATGATAAAGATAACCAGATTTTATATAATATCAAAATGTTGCAGAAATTCATATGTTCTAAGAAAGCATCTTAAACAAGATACAGTGCAATCAAGTACAAAATACAATACCAAGGTACAATAATACAAAATGAAACTCAACAGCATCACAAGACTTGGCTTAGTCCCATTCTCTCCTACCCCTAAGCAACAATCAAGTACCTGTATAAGTAGCCTTTCCCCTATCGACACATGTAGCAATATAGTCTATTTGGTCCCAAAACATGACCCAAACAGGGTGTGATAATTAAATCTCGGTAGGCAACCACCTAAAGATTTGTGCCTATCTGTCAGGGAGTATATGCAACAACAGTGTGCAATAAGGAAAGAAATAAATAAGAAAGTACTCAAAAGTAAACACTCTTACCAGTCATGTTTCCGTTTATATAGTTCATGTTCATTTAAAAATTCAATATAATTGAATTATAAGTTCTTGAGATCTGGACTCAGCCCGTCGATCCCCTAAAAGAAGTAAGCACAGCAGATACCTCAATAGGTTATCTAACAAGTAAAAAGATGATCAAATCCAAGCTTGTGCTTTAACTTGGAAGCCGAATCATAATTAATTACCACATTCAATACTCAATTTGAATCCTTTCCCTCGGGTAGTCCAGAAACATAACAAATCCTTACCCTCAGGCAGGAAAAATCATCACCCTCAGGTAATTGCTCACAGGCACACAAGACATTGCCCACAGGCATGATAAATCTTCACCCACAGGCATCCCATAGGAATAGTAAAACAACAGGGCTAATCCCCATATATAAAAAATTCATCATAAGACAACACATGCAATATACACCATTACATAGTTAATAAATAAATAACTCACTTAGTAAACATTAAATTAACCAATTCATTCCAAGAAACCCATAAAAGGAAACAATATAGGCATACCCACAGGTATCCTAATCCAAACGGCCCTACAATAGTTATCTAAGGGAAACGCACCCATGGGGTGGCCCTTAATCAAAAAAAATAGTCTCAAACGTGCTTCAGTTCATATAATTAATCTCCTAAACATCCTTAGGTATCAACATAGTCAAAGTCTCAACAATGTGACACCCTAAACATGGGTGTGTGACACAATGACATGTATAAACAACTTGACATCAAGTAATAGCATGAGACCACCTACCTTGTTGTAGTACGACTCTCCTCTTCCAGCCACAAGCTCCAATTCGAGCTAGAACGACATAGATCTATGAAACAAAAATAAACACTCAACCTTAAAATAACTTATTCTAGAATAGTAATTAGGAGGAACGTATCAAGGGTAATCGAGAGATTATCGATACGGTTCAAATTCAATCGACGATGATCAAATCAGAGTCCAAACGAAGATTTGGGAGAAGGTTGAAGTTCTGGCGGTGCTTGTTCTTCTACCCGGCGAGCCCTTTGTCCGTTCTGCGAAAAGGAGGGTCTTTTACCCATTTTAAGTGAGAAAACACATATACACAGCATGTAATACCATATACACGGTGTGTATTTCAAACTACTATTCATTTGGTGGTCGTTTTCCACCGACTTACTTTTCAGGACCTGTCAACATGACTACACGGCGTATAACGACCCATACTTTACATACATTATTACTACTTCAAAATTTAAGCACACTTATTACAACATATGACAAAACCACAAAGGACCGTATAGGTATAGTGTCTTTAGAAACTGGGAAACATAAACAACTGGTTCATAAATCTTCTACAGTGTCTCCCATTTATTTCATCATATCTAGGGTCCCTTTTAGCATATTCTACTTAATATCCATCTTCCTGACCTGGGGAAAAGAAAACATAAAAGGGTGAGCTCAAATGCTCAGCAAGGGCAAATAAAGGAAATAAAAATCATATCATATCTTTATCAAAACCTGCAAAAGAGATCATAATATCTTAACATGGAATAAATCATAGAAGTGAAAATGAGATCCCCATAATCATAACATAAAACTTGAAACTTTGTGGCATGCACACATAATCATGGAAAATCATTTCTTGTTAGTCATGACTCATCGCCAAGACTATCTTAGTGGACAAAGTCCCTTTCTGAACCGAGTTCACTCCTCGTTTCAGTCCTGTATCACTGAACCGAAATAACCTTCCGTTCCAGCCATGTCTATCTCATGAGATATAAAATCTTTACCCAATGAATTGGAGGTAGATATAGGTCCCACCCATCTTATAATGAATCCTTTCTTATGTGTGCCACATAATCATAAAACATACATCATCGCATAACACATGAAACAAAAATGGGATTCTTGAAACATCATGACATCATAAATCAATTCATATAAGATAAAGGAATTCATAAAAATAATTCCATCACAACATGATCAAATCAATGTAATAATAGGGATAAAAACAGAACCCTTTATTATCTTAGATGGAAAATAATTTTGAAAATCACTTGAACTCCATTCTTGAGGAACATATCCTTTCTTCTTCAAAAACATTTTTCCTTTCTTAACATGTCATACAACTTTAAAATAAAAGAAGTTGATTAAAAATAAACTTGAAAACTTGTAAAGGAAGCTTCTTTGAAGTAATGTTTTAAAAATCCATTCATGCCGTATAAGTTAAAAAAAACATTCTTCGTACTTTTGTCGGAAAAGTCAAAAAGTACCTCGTACGGAAAAACGACAAAAGATTCCTTTCATATTCTTTACCAAAAACTCACCTAAGGGTAAAATTGGATTTAAACTATTTCAAGTGGATGGAAACAATATTACATATTGAGGGAACATGGATGTGGATGATAAAATACACCCCAGTAAATACTTACGAATAAACAATCTCGGATAAAAATGAGATTGTGATATTTCCCTTACCTTAGGTCCGATTAGCTTTGTACGTGTCCGAAGCTCCTGTATAATGGTTTAAATAATGTTATTGACTTATTCCAGAATCATACATATTTATATGATATCATATATGGTCATATTATTAGCTTCTTGTTAGTAATATTTCATTGTTACTTGTTACTCGGGTCTTTATAACTTTTTGTTCTTATGCGTGTTTTGTCGAATAAATTCTTATTCTTATCTTTAGGTTATAGATAATTCATTTCCAGAATGGTATTAGTGTATTATATACCATATTCATTCATTCAATTCATTTATATAATCATTATGAAATGAAGATCATGTAGAACGAGTCGCATCACATCGTGGAGACGGTATTCCGTACGTACGCACGAGTGATGATATCATTCCTATGATCGTGGAATTGTATTGGAGTATATATATATTATTTCAGTATCAATATTACTTCATAATAATCATATTTAGTTACTCATTACACCATTATAACCATCCTTGTAAGGTGATGGTGGAAAATAGATTACACCACGGTGTGGAGACGGTATTCCGTACGTACGCACGCGTGGTGATTTCATTTTTCCGTAGGATGGATAGAAGGTGAATTAGGGTTGTTTCATATTTATAATAACATATCAGTATGTAAGTAATACTGATGTTATTACTTTATCATGAAACAACTAAAGAAGAAGAAGTTGAAGAAGAAAGAAATTGAAAAGATCGGTAATGGATATTACCTCTTCTTTGGAACGCCTCTTTGAATCCTTCACTTAGGGAACTAAGATTGGTCTTTGAAGAAGACCAGGACCTCTAGGATTATTCTAGGGAAGTGGAGAAGGGAAAATGGCAGGGGTTGGCCGAGCTTGAGTGCTCAAATTGGTGTGAGGAGGAGGGGAAGGAGGTGCCCTTTTATAAGGGAGGAGAGGGGCACCTTAGGAATATCTCAAAATATTATTTTATATTAAAGTCAAAATCGGTTTATAATGGTTCCAAAGGGTCTTATTTCGAAGATAAAGTGGGGAAGGGTCGAAATACTATCAACCAATAGGATTTAGACAAGTTTAGGGTATTATTTTAACCTTATCAATTAGATTTAACTCTATGTTAAATAATTTAACTTTTACCATGTCTTTTTGTTTTCTTTCACTATATGGTTAATACACTTACTATAACATGCCAAACGAACCCCAAATTGTTTATTATTAAAATATATATCCTTATCTAAGTCATTTGGCCGAACCGTAGATTTTTAGGAATAAAATAACAATTAATAATATAATATTTGATTTAAAAACTATTTTGTGTCAATTTTGACACTATTTGATATATGATTTTTGTGAAAGTCATAAAAGAATTATATGTTCGAACCAAGTTGATTAAATCAACATTAATATATCATAGTAACCTATAAAATTAGTTGAATTCATAAAAAGTCTCAAATTACATTTATTTTGGTGTTTATAACATCAATTATGTCAATATTTCATTAATAAGATAATTACTGCATCATATTTGTGTCATAAATAAATTACATTATTTGATGTCTAAAAATTACAAATAAAATATCATCATGTAGGAAATCTTTTTAGCTTTCTAATGAATATTTACAATTGAATTTATCTTATGTATAACCCCATATTAAAAATGATTTACTTATTAAACTTTAATTTTAACTATTTTAACCCTTCTTTAAATAAATTAATAATAAATGTCCTAATCTAATCCAAGTGGGCCTAAATGGTCATATTTTATTCCTAAGTTTGTTTTTGGTCGAATTACACTTGTCCAATAGAATTAGGACATGTGTTAGGGTAATATTAATATCATATTTACCCTTAGTTACCCTATTTACTATTAACCGCGGTAAAAAAAGTAAAAAGTTACTATTCACCAAAAAATTATTTTCATCTCATTGAACCACATTTTAGTCCTTGATATTAACCGTGTCTCTCGGATTTTCGAAATTTCAATCACAGAAGCGGTAAAATTAAGTTTTATGCAAAATTCAGTTTTTAACCTACCACTTAGTGGTTTCACTATTCATCAAAAATTGAAAGTTTTCAGAAAAATACCAAAATTTCACCCTAGGCTAATTTCGATATTCTGAGTCCAAAAATGAAGTCCATTTTGAAAAATAAAATTTATAAAATTCAAAAAGTGGTTATTACTATTCATAACGGCTAGTTTTAATAGCATAATGTTGTTTAGTGAAACTCGGTATTGCGTACGACGCAAGCTATCGAGGAAGGTCGCGATTGCGTGTAAAGCAAGCCAAGCAAGTGTTGTATAGAAAAAGATTCCTTTGATGATTTATATAACATAAAAGTCTCGGGTGTTACACGGCGTTTGCTTAGGATTGCACAGTGTGTAGTTTGTTTTTCCTCTTTTTCTGGCCGATATGCCCAGACACCATGTATTCCCTTCAAACATGGCTATACTACATGATGTGTGCTTATGATTACATGGTGTGTAACCTCTGATTCCAGTACTTTTACAATTTTCCCTTGTTTTCTCAAAAACAACTTAACACTACTGAAAATCCCACTTTTACCAACACTTATATCCCAATGATTTAGATAAACTATTGGGAATGGCTATGTATACCAACGGTTTGCTTAAACTGTTGGTATAGGCCTTAGTATAGGCACTTTTACCAACGGTTATCAATAACCGTTGGTATATGTTGGCTTTTTACCAACGGTTTGTGTGAACTGTTGGTATAGGCCTTACCATACATATATTCCCAACGGTTTTTAAAAACCATTGGGAAAGTTTTCCCCTAAATGCAGATCGGGAGTCCATTTCCTCCTCCACTCAATTGCAGGTCCCCCTCCGCTTGATTGGTGCCCTAAATTGAATCTCCCTCTTCCCCAGCCTACCAAACTTCTTCCACTGATCGATCCATCTTCAATCAAGGAAATTTTTTCTTCTACACTTCAAATCTGTAAGTGATACCTTGGTTTTGTGGTTCTGCAACTATTTTTTATACCTTGGTTTTTTTTCTGCAACTATTTTTTTCTCTCTTTTGATATGGTAGAAAGGAGAGCTCTGTGGACATTAATCATGGTTGTGGGTGGTCATTTAGGATGTAAGATAGTATGTCTTCATTTTACTTGATATATCCAATAGTATTATTGATTTATGTTCAATTTTATTATCTTTGACAAATTATGTTGTTTAATAAGTTGTTTTTAATGGTTGTAATAATGACTATATGGTATAAGGGTTCACATGGTTTATATAAGGGTTCACATGGTGTCTAAGATAATCTAGTGTCCTAGGAATGTACAGAGAGTACATGACTTGGATAGCCATATAAATATACATGGCCAATCCCTTATGGTGAAAAGTATGTTTGGCCAAATGGGGTGTTGAAAACGTCCCATTTAAACATGCATTTGTTTCATGGGTATGCCCATATGATGTGTTGGCCATACTATAGAGTGGGTAGTAATTAGATCACCCAAAACACTTTCATCCCTGAAATCCAAGACTACATGGTTAAATGGAAGAACCCATGTTCTAATGACATGCCTAACTAGGTTTCTAACTCACCTCACCTAAACATAAACTAGAACACTGGTTAAATGCAAGAACTCATCCTAAACATACACTATAACATTGGTTAAATGGAATAACCCATCCTCGTTACTGAATTCCATACACATATGGACAAAAACCATCATTCATAAACATCCCTATAATGCATAGGCTTTTCAAAAAACACATATCCCTTAAATTTCATGAAATTCCAGTAGGCACTGATATAAATTTGTCATGTTTACAGGTGGAAGCTTCATAGCTTTGGATAATATATTCTCAGAACTATAGAGTGGAACCCCATTCAGTGTTTTGAGGTCAACCCAAATCCACACATGAAAAATAATATCATTATCCATCAATAAAACCAATATAAATATATAAATGGTGATTTATATCAGTATAATTAATAGATTTTAGGAATTCTTAATCCATTAGGGTGTTCTCCCGATACCTCCCTTGTTGGATTTCAAATTCAATTATCCTCATTTAACACCACTTTGAGGCATCTCTTCATTTACAATTATGTTTTGGTTATAGGATATTCTGAAATCTTTATCTTCTATATGAGTTGGAGCTATTTAATTAGAAATTTCAAAACCCTCCATAAAAATCCTACTTCTAACACTTTAGTTTTCATTTCTAAACCCACCTATTTAATTTTAGAACACTATGAAGAGTCTTATTACATAGGAAAACTTGATTTTCTTCATACTTGAAGGTCGTGAACAACATCAAAATTGCAAAAAATATGTCATCGTTTTTAGCATTTGGAGTAGAGGCATAATATTTGCGTTTGTTTGAAGAAGAAAAAATCATATTTAAGGTATTTTTAATTTCAATTTCATGTTTTCATGGTAGGGAGGGGGAGTGTGCAGGTGGGGTGGGGAATGGGGTGGGGTGGGGGGGCTTTCCAGGTGGGGGGGGGGGGGGTTGGGCTGTCCAGGTGGGTTCATGGTTGGCCAAGTGTCACAACCATTATTTAATTATGATGTAATTTTTATATTTTTTTGGTATTTTATTTTTCCCTTGTATTTACTTCAGTATTTTTAGAGAAAATATAGCATTTTTACCCAACAATATGTGGTTCATGTTTGGCACACAGTTCAGTGAAATGAACAACATTTTAAGTGAAAGCAACAACTGACATATGGAAAACTGACCAAATATCCATGTTCTCTCAATGTTTCCAAATGCCAAGGTGAGTCACTTGGTTCGCGGGATTTTTGACCATTCCCTGCTTCTCCTCTCTTTGTCTCCAAGGCAGGCCACTCAAGAAAGGTTCAGGTTTATGAGCCAATGGAGTGGTGTACTGGGTTATCATCAGATTGTGACGGAGATATGGGGGGACTCGATCCAAGGACACACTTGGGTGGCCATTCACAACAAGCTGAGGAGGTTAAAGAATGGGTTTCAGTAGTGGGCCAGGGATATCCCACCTAGTAACTAGAATTTGGAGGAGCTCAAGAGGGATATGGATCATTTGGAATCCAGTCTGGAGGAGGATTGGGATGATTCAATTTTTGTTGAGCTCTGTGTTAAGAAAAGTGGAGTGGCTGAATTGATCCTTTCCCAGGAGCGCAGTGCAAAAGAGAGAGCAAAGATCAAGTGGCTTCGTAAAGGGGATAGAAATACTGCATACTTCCATGCTTGCATAAAGGAGAAGATGAGGCCTATCAAACCAAAAATAGTTCTAGAGGATGGATCATACACTAATGATGGGGATGTGGTCAGGGAGATGGTGCACAATTTCTTCAAAGACCTCTTGGTAGGCCCAAGCTCGACCATGCCAAATGGCTATCTGGTAGGGGGTGAGGAGTTTTGGGGAGAGGTTCTTATCCTCATCTCGTCTCATGTCAATTAAGCACTGGAAGAGATACCAGGGGAATAGAAGATTCACAACGCCATGATGAGGCTCAATCCAGAGAGCACTCCGGGCCCCGATAGCTTCCGAGGCTCGTTTTATAGGGAATCCTGGGAAGTTGTTAAACAAGATATCATCTCTACTATCCAAGACTTCTTTCGCGGCGGCAGCCTACCGCGAGTGGCATGCGCTACTTCTCTAGTTCTTATCCCAAAGATCAAGGATCCATCCTCTCTCAGCCACTACAGACCAGTAATATTATACAATTTCCCTTACAAGATACTAGCTTGTATTCTTAATGCTAGGTTGTCTAAGCTTCTGCCCTGGTGGATATCCCTTGAACAACACGACTTTGTAAGAGGCCTCACAATTCAAGGGGCTATCGTGCTATCGCAGGAGATGCTGAGGGACCTCAAAATCAAAACCCATGGCTCGAACATAGCAATTAAACTGGACATGAATAAGGCGTATGGCCGAGTGGAATGGGGCTACATCAACAGGGTACTCGCCCGCATGGGGTTCTCAGCTTGGGCATGCGATCTCCTCTTCTGTTGTTATAGATCGGCATGGATGGTTGTCTCCTTCATGGGGAGAACCCGCGGTTTCTTTAAGGCATTCTGAGGCCTTCGACAAGGGGATCTTATCTCCCCTAGCATATTCATCCTAGTTCAGGACCTGCTCAGCCGCATGATCAATAGAGGCATTACCAATGGGGTCATTCGGCCCTACCAAAGGAAACTGAATCTCCCATCAACTTCCCATATGATGTTTGATGATGACATGATTATTTTTATGAATGCTGGGAAGAGGTCGATGCGGGGTATCAAAAGAATTCTGGAGGATTACTGTCGCTGGAGTGGCCAAGCGATCAACAAAGAAAAAAGCTGCTTCTATATCTCTAACAAATGTGATGAAAGGAGGATGATGCATCTGAGTAATAGGTTGGGGATGAATCAGGGGGTCTTTCTCAATGGAATACCTTGGAACACCTCTATCCCCTGGCAGGAAAAGAATACAGGATTTTGATCGGGTGGTGAGTAGGATTGCAGGACGTGTGCTCAACTGGAATAACTATTTTCTGTCCTTCGGAGGTCAGATTGCCTTGGTCAACAGTTTCCTAACAGCGATCCCAATTCATGCAATGGCTTCCACTAATGTCCCGAAGGGGGTCATTAAATCCATTGACAAAATGCTATCGGGTTTTATTTAGGATGCTCAGTTGGAGGGGAGAAGACGTTGGGTGTCGTGGGAGAGGATGACGAGGACAATTCAGGACGGAGGGATCAACGTGAAAAGTTTAGAAGGAATTTTACTATGGATTCATGTGAAACTGGCGTGGTAATTGATTGAAGAGCGTTCTCTTTGGGGGAAGATCATGGCTCAAAGTCTGGGTGGGAATAAGCACAACGAGCCCATGCAAGGTTTCCCCCTCTGGTCCTCCATTTTCCACCTTCTTCTGAATCTACGACATAATTCGAAATGGATCATAGGAGAGGGGATTATCCAGTTTTGGAACAAAAACTAGGATGGGGAAGTGATTGGATACCCGGGTTGTCCTGCTTCCACAATCTCCTTTAAAGAGGCGAGCCTTCATCCTCGTTTCATCAGGTTAGTCCTAATGGGGAGGTGGGGGGCTGTGCTGGTTGGGGGGTTGTGCAGGGGTGAGGTGAATTACTACTGGAAGAGTGGTTATCATATGAAGATTGAAATGAGTGTAAAAAATGTTTGAGTTATTGAAATTGTTATTCAACTCTAATGGAAGATTGTTGTCATATGAAGATTGAAATAGGGAATTGTAGTACATGACATGGTTGGAAGATTTTGATGGTTTTATGTGTTTTTTTGTGCTATTGCATGTGTTTTTTATGTTTTTTTAAGTCTATTTGTATGTATTTTTTTTGATATTTTTTATGCAGGTGTATACTGGAGGGGCTACTGGAGGGGCTACTGGAGGGGCTGCTTTGCAATAGTTCTAGAAATACACAATACCAACGGTTTTAAACCGTTGGTATACTTTGAGAAAACACATTTTTATTATGTTTATAATTTAGGACAAAGATCCATGGGTCATTTGTGATGTGTACGAGTCAACCCCGCCTCAATTCGAGTCACGGTGTGGCCGGAACCACTCTAAGTGTCTCTCTTTTGTTTAAAATGGACATCATTTTAAGTGAAAACAACAGCTGGCATACGGACAACTAACCAAACGCATTCGGATTGTGTTGATACTTTAGGACAGTGACCCATGAGTCATATGTGACGTGTACGAGTCAACCCCACCTCAATCTGAGGCATGGTGTGTCTGGTATCACTCAAAGTGTCTCTCTTTTGTTTAAAATGGACACCCTTTTAAGTAAAAACAACTGGCATACATAAAACTGACCAAATGTTTTCGGATTGTGTTGATACTTTATCACAACGATCCATGGGACATTTGTGACGTGTAGGAGTCAACCTCGCATCAATCTAAGGCGCGGTGTGACCGGTACCACTCAAAGTGTCTCACCTTTATTTGAAATGAACAACATTTTAAGTGAAAACAACAACTGTCATACGGAAAACCAACCAAACACATTCAGATTGTATTGATACTTTAGGACAATGATCCATGGGACATTTGTGACATGTACGAGTCAACCCCACATCAATACAAGGCACGGTGTGGCCGGTACCACTCTAAATGTCTCTCTTTTATTTAAAATGGACATCATTTTGAGTGAAAACAACAACTGGCATACAAAAAACCGACCAAACGCATTCAGATTGTGTTGATACTTTATTAAAATTATCTATGAGTCATGTGTGATGTGTATGAGTCAACCCCGCCTCAATCTGAGGCACGGTGTGGCTGGTATCACTCCAAGTGTCTCTCTTTTGTTTAAAATGGACATCATTTGTTGGAACCATGGTCTTCTATGCATGATTTGGAGTGTGGTTTGTGTTTTTTGTCTATCATCAATGGAAGTTCGGATCGTGTACCAGCAAAGAGATCATACTGTTCAAGCAGACAATAGTTTTGAAGGTGGCGTTGTTTCCCAGTGTTTGCCAAATTTTGGGGGTCCAAAATCTGGATGTTGCTGAGCATCGCGAAAAGTGGATTTCCAGGAAGATCTTCATTTAATATGGCAAGGGCATGAGTTTTGCGAAGATGGGATGCATGGACTGGATTTCGCGAAAACCAGAAGAATGGAGGCGGTGAGGCTTCGCGATTACGTCAAGCTTCACGAACGGCAGAGGCTGGTGAGCTTCGCGGCGAGAAATGGCTTCGCGAGGGAGCTTCACGGTGAAGGCGCGAAGGTATGTTGACGGTGATTCTTCGCGACTACGTCAAGCTTCCCGTGGTGCTTCGCGATTTGGATAGAATTCCGACGGAACTTCGGAGCTTCACGATAGGTGCTGACGTGGCGTTGACTTCGCGCGAAAAGTTCGAGGGTCGGTGGAGCCGCCTATAAATTGAGGCCGACCCCCTCAAGCGAAGTAGAGAGAATTTCAGAGAAAGTCCATTGCTCTCAGTTCGCAAAGGTCTCTCGTGAAGGCAGTGTGCTTCGTGAAAGAGGAGCTTCGCGGCGGCTATTCTAGCTCCGCGAAAGATGTGCGCCCCGCGTTGGCTCAGTGAGCTTCGTGAAGTGGCAGGAGCTTCACGATAGCCAAGCATTGCGAAGGCTGGAGCATCGCAAGAGTGCTTCGCGATTAAGCATCGCGATTGAGCTTCGCGAAATGGCAGGGGCTCTGCGAAGGCTTGTTTGAGCTTTGCAATATTGGGACCCTCGCAGAGTAGGGTACTTTGCGAAGGCCTTTTCCAAAGGTTGATTGCCCTGTGGACAAAGGAAAAGGGAGTATTAATCAGTGGTTGGAATTTGGATCTTAACAGAGCATTAAAATCATAACTCTGATGCAAGCAAAGTCTCATGATGAACAGGAGACAATGAACTTCATGACTAACAATTGAAGAGACCTTCACGTCTATAAACTGAGTGGGACTTCACCAACGGCAGTGAGCCAGGGGGAGTCAATGGGAGTGACCCGAGGGGAGCAGTAAGCTCTCCCTGAACCTTTGTAAAGGTAGTGAGCCTAGGACAGAGTGACTGTGCCCGAACGTTTGTATTCTCCAGCTTGTGAAGCATAGTAGATTTTGGTACGACCGACAACTTGTCGGCGTATGCTCCTTGGACGTAGCCCTTAGTGGTAAACCAAGTAAAAAGGGCTGTGTCTTCTCTATGCATGTGCATGTTTGCTTTCTGATCTTTTTCATCATACAGATTCAACAAGTTCCTACCAGCGTGGGAACAAGATTTATCCCATTAGAAGAAAAAGTTGACACCCTGATTCACCCCTCCCCTCTCAGGGCATCCCGGGGTCCTTCAAGTGGTATCAGAGGGAAGGTTGCTGGTGTTGAATCTGACCTTCTTTTTCCATCATGGAAAACGCGGTCAATGTCAGGGGAGTCCCTCCCTTCGATGGAAGCAATTTCCAGATCTGGAAGAACAGAATGAGATCTCATCTAAGATCTCTTGGAATGGAAGTTCTCTTTTCTACTGTGCAAGGAATACAAGTCACTGATCCAACAGGCCTAGCTATGACTGAAACAGACAAGAAACTTCTTGATACAGATGCTAAAGCATATAATGCACTCACTGCAGCCCTTTCTGATCAGATCTACCTAAAGGTGATAAATTGCACCTCAGCAAAATCTACGTGGGATAAACTTGAGAATATTTATGAAGGAGATAGCAAAGTGAAGGAGGCGAAACTACAAGTGTTGCACAACCGGTTTGATGATTTGAATATGCATCCAGACGAGAATGCAGACTCATTCTTCAATCGAATTACTGAAGTAGTTGGAGCAATTCGGGGTCTAGGCGAAGAAATCAAAGACATTGATATTGTAAAGAAAATATTGAGAAGACTTTCACCTCTGTATAATGCAAAGGTGTCATCCCTTGAGGAAAGGGATCTTTCCAAACTTTCTCTTGATGATCTACTGAGCAGCTTGGTAGCATATGAAATGAGGGTCAAACCAGAAGATGCTAGGACTCGGGTGAGCAAGGAAATGGCATTCAATGCCATGGACAAACTGAAAATCTCAAAGGATAGTAGCGGGGAATATGAAGAAGAAAAAGAAATTCTTTCTCTCATTGCAAAGAAGTTCCAGAAGGGGAAAGGGAAATTCAAAGGGAAGTTACCTCTCGCGTGTTTCTGTTGTGGAAAAGTTGGGCACATTGTCTCTCAGTGCTTAAAAATGATCAATGATGAAGACAGTGAGGATGAAATCCTCAAGAAGCCTCAGAAAAGGTTCTTCAAAAAGGGAGACTTCAAATCTGGTAAGAAAATGCAAAGGAAGAGTTTTGTCTGTGAAGAGGAAGAAGATGATAATGAATTCTGTGACGAAGAAGAACCAGAATTCAAAACTGGGAACCATGCTTCTATGATGGCCACTGTTGAAAAGCCAGAAGATACTGAAGGAGAAAAGCAACTGAGAACTTGTGCAGATCCTGAGATACAACTTAAGGATGCGGTTAGTAAGCTCAAGATTAAATGTAAGAGCTGCAATAAGTGGAAATCTATTGCAGAAGAATCAACTGAATACGTTGATCAACTTGAAGCTGAAATTGAACGACTGGAAGAATTTGTGAAGGTACAGTCTAAAATAATCGAAAGTAATGATGATGTAATAGATCTGAAGCTGAGAATTGAAGAGCAGGCTAAGGTCATCAATGACCTCACCTCTAGACTGGATGAAAAATCCAATACTACTGATGGTCTTGAGGAGGAAGTAGTTACTCTAAGAAGCAAACTAGAGACTGAATCAGTTTCAAAAGAATCGAAGAAGAAAATACAGTTTGGAAGATTCTCAGATGCAGAATTACTAGCAAGGGCCAAGTGTGGTTCAGATGGGGTTGAAAAAATCTTGAGTAATCAAAGACCCGCTTGTATGGGAAAGAGTGGAATTGGCTGTGAGGCTGAGACATCAACTACTGAAAGTGAAAATACCCAAAAGAAAGATAAGATGAAAGTTGAACATGCTAAAACGTTGCCTAGAATTCCGAAAAAGGAACCCTCAATCCAAAATAAAAGGGGACCTACAAATTATCCTCAAACATTCAGAAATGACAGACAGTCTTACTATTCTCCCAAGGAAGAAGGTATGAGGAGAAATTCAAGTGAGAAGACATTTCCTCTCATGAAGTTTCAGTTCTGTGGCTATCTGGGCCATACCATGTCATATTGTGAAGAGGCAAGAAGCTATCTGAATGGAGAAGATATAGAAGCTCAAAAAAGGAGAACAATTTCATGTCCCAATTCTTATAGAAGAAATAATTTCTATGGATATTGTTTTTTTTGTTCTAACTTTGGTCATAAGGCCGCTAATTTTAGGCAGAGAAGGGACATGGACACCTCATACCGAAGTTCAAGACAAGTCAAGTCTTGTCAGCAAGATAGTGTTTCTCTTTCAAACAGGTTTTCACCTCTCAAAGAAGACTTTGACTATGAAGAACCTGGGTATGCAGAAGAGATAATTGAAAGACCATCAGTTCTTTATACTCGATCTAATGTCTCATGGAAGGAAAGGAAGAAGATTGAGAAATCCAACCTTGCAGAGGTGGCTCTCAAAGCTACAAAGAACAACAGTACCTGGATTCTGGATAGAGGTTGTTCATCTCATATGACAGGTAATGTCGGCCTACTAACGAATATCATAAGGAATGTCGATGGTACAGTAATATTTGGTAATGATGGGGCTCTAAAAATCAAAGGTAGTGGAAGTACCGAATTAGCTAATGGAGAGCTAAAGAAGACTGAAGTCCTTTACGTAGATGGCCTACGTCATAATCTCCTCAGCGTGAGTCAACTCTGTGACTCAGGACTTATAGTCACGTTTAATCAGAAAGGCTGCACTATCAAGGGAAAGATTGGAAATTCTCTTATGAAGGGATGCAAAACAGAAGGTAACTTGTATCAGGTTGATAGTGAAGAAAATGTATGTTACATGACTATTGAAGAAGAAAACAATTTGTTGCATCGGAGACTGGGACACATCAATCAACAATACATGGAGAAAATATCAAAATTGAGAATTGTCATGGACATTCCCAACCTGAAGCGTGAGCGTGAAAAATCTTGTGATGCTTGTATGCGTGGGAAGCTGGTCTGCAGTTCATATCGGCCAAAGAAGAAAAGAGCGTCTCACCTTCTTGATCTGATTCATACAGATGTTTGTGGGCCAATAAATGTTTTCGGAACTCATGGAGAAAGGTACTTTGTCCTTTTCATAGATGATTACAGTAGAATGGCATGTGTGATGGTCATTCACAGGAAACGACAAGTCCTTGACTGCATGAAAACATATCGGCGAATCGCCGAGAATGATACTGGACGAACAATCAAAGTGTTGCGATCTGACAATGGAGGAGAATACACGTCCATTGAATTTGAGAATTATCTGGAGAAGCATGGGATACAGCATGAGGTAGCTGCTATGAGAACTCCACAACAAAATGGATTTGTTGAACGTAGGAATCGACAGGTGAACAACATGGCACGAACAATGCTGATTGAGAGTCGTATTCCACGGCATTACTGGAAAGAGGTTGTTCAAGCTGCAATGTACATTCAGAATCGAACAGGACTCTATATGGGTGAGACGAAGACACCATATGAATTTTGGCATGGAAGGAAGCCTTCTCTAAAATACTTTCGTGTCTTTGGAAGTAAATGCTTCATCAGGAACAAAGAAGGAAATCAAGGGAAGTACAGTGACAATGCAGATGAAGGAATTTTCCTCGGTTACTCAATGAACAGCAAAGCCTACAAATGTTTCAACAAGCGTTTGGGAAGGATTGTGGAAAGCAGTTATGTTAATATAATTGAAGAGAAAACCACAAATGCTTCAAGGACGCCATATGCTTATGTGATAGAAAGTCAGGAAGAATGTGAACGTGAAGAAAATACAAATGCAGAAATAGAGGAAGCTATTCAAAACACTCAGCAGTCACATCAAGATGTTGACTCAGAAGAAGAATCTGAAGATGAAACAATGGTTGAAGAGAATACTACTGAACCTCGCAGGAGAAATCGAAGAGCTGAGATTGATCCATCCAACATAATTGGGGATAGGAACGCACCCACTCAAACAATAAGGATGAGGAATACCACGCAATCTGCATTTCTATCAGTTGTAGAGCCATCCTCATTCGAAGAAGCTGCAAAAGATAAATCTTGGGTGAAAGCCATGAATGATGAATTAGATCAGATTGAAAAGAATCAAACATGGGATCTTGTCCAGAGACCCAAAGGTTACAATGTTATTGGTACCAAATGGATCTTCAAAAATAAGTTTGATGAGCATGGAAGTGTCATCAGAAACAAGGCACGACTGGTATGTAAAGGATACTCCCAGATTGAAGGCATTGATGTTGAAGAAACCTTTGCTCCAGTGGCTATACTGGAGTCAATCAGGCTTTTCCTTGCCATGGCACTCCAAAGAGGATATAAAGTATATCAAATGGATGTCAAGACAGCATTCTTGAATGGTGTACTCGAAGAAGAAGTCTACATTGAACAACCAGTGGGCTTTGTTTTGGATACTGATGAAACAAAGGTCTGTAAACTGAAGAAATCTCTATATGGTTTGAAGCAGGAACCACGGTCATGGTACTCACGGCTGGACTCATATCTCAAGAAGTTGGAATTCAAAAGAGGAGGAGTTGATCACAATCTCTATGTGAAGAATTCTCCAAAAGATCAATTCATGGTTCTTGTCTACGTTGATGATATCATATTTGGTGGCAGTAGGCAGAAATCAGTGGATGAATTTGCCAACCACATGAAATCATAATTTGAAATGTCTATGATTGGGGAGCTCACATATTTCTTGGGGCTGCAAGTGATTCAAAAGAAGGAATACACTTTCATTTCTCAGGAAAAATATGCAAGAGAGTTGCTGAAGAAGTTCAATATGCAAGACTCCAAACCAATGTCAACTCCGATTGCAGTTGGAACTAAACTTGGAAAGCATGAGGATGGGAACTCTGTTGATCCCACCATGTACAGGAGGATCATTGGAAGCCTACTGTACCTGACAGCGACAAGGCCAGATATTGTCTTTGCAACATGCCTTGCAGCCCGCTTTCAGAGTAATCCAAAGGAGGAACATATGGCAGCAGTAAAAAGAATCATGAGGTACATTCAAGGTACATATAACTTCGGGTTATTTTTTGCTGCAGGCAGGGACAGTGAATTATCAGCGTTTTCTGATGCTGACTGGGCTGGTGATGTAGTAGACAGAAAGTCCAATAGTGGTGGAGCTTTCTATATTGGGCAGAAATGTGTTGGTTGGTTGAGCAAGAAACAAGAAAGTACTTCTCTTAGTACTGCTGAAGCCGAGTATATCTCCGCCACAAAGGCATGCACTCAACTGCTATGGATGAAGCAGCAATTAACTGACATTGGCGATGAGGTGACGCAACCAATGGTGATTTACTGTGACAATAAGAGCGCAATTGATCTTACAAAGAATCCTGTTCAACATTCTCGTACAAAACACATTGAAATCAGGTATCACTTTATCAAATAAAAAGTTGAGCAAAGCGTGATTAGATTGGATCACGTGGGAACAAATGAACAAGTGGCTGATATCCTGACAAAGCCACTGTCAGCGGCTGTGTTTGAGAAGCATCGGTTGAACCTTGGTGTTTGACCACCTCCCAGTGCATAAGGAGGATACAGAGCACCCCTCTCCCCGTTTGTTATAAATGTTTTAATCTGTTTATGGATATAATGTAGGTTTCTGGGGGAGATACTATCCAGGGGGAGTATGGTTTGAGCTGAACGTGAAAAATTTTACTGGTCTTTGGATTTATTGTCAATGGGGGAAAAAGGAGAAGGAATAAATTCAGGCGACTTATGAGAAGAATGAGAAGGAAAATAATGGAACCCAATTTAAGCCTCCTCTCTTATTTTCTACACCGAGCATTGCTCCCGTAGACTTAGAGTGGTGGCCGGGTTGATTCCTGCGTTTTTTGGTTTTCACATTGATGGAGATCTATTGAATTTTTCTTCTGATTTCCAACAAACCCAAAGGGGGAGATTGTTGGAACCATGGTCTTCTATGCATGATTTGGAGTGTGGTTTGTGTTTGTTGTCCATCATCAATGGAAGTTCGGATCGTGTACCAGCAAAGAGATCATACCGTTCAAGCAGACAACAGTTTTGAAGGTGGAGTCGTTTCCCAGTGTTTTCCAAATTTTGGGGGTCCAAAATCTGGATGTTGCTGAGCATCGCGAAAAGTGGATTTCCAGGAAGATCTTCATTTAATATGGCAAGGGAATGAGTTTCGCGAAGATGGGATGCATGGACTGGATTTCGCGAAGACCAGGAGAATGGAGGCGGTGAGGCTTCGCGATTGCGTCAAGCTTCGCGAACGGCAGAGGCTGGCGAGCTTCGCGGCGAGAAAGGGCTTCGCGAGGGAGCTTCGCGGTGAAGGCGCGAAGGTATGTTGACGGTGATTCTTCGCGACTACGTCAAGCTTCCCGTGGTGCTTCGCGATTTGGATAGAATTCTGGCGGAACTTCGGAGCTTCGCGATAGGTGTTGACGTGGCGTTGACTTCGCGCGAAAAGTTTGAGGGTCGGTGGAATCGCCTATAAATTGAGGCCGACCCCCTCAAGTGAAGTAGAGAAAATTTCAGAGAAAGTCCTTTGCTCTCAGTTCGCAAAGGTCTCTCGCGAAGGCAGCGTGCTTCGCGAAAGAGGAGCTTCGTGGCGGCTATTCTAGCTCCGCGAAAGATGTGCGCCCCGCGTTGGCTCAGTGAGCTTCGCGAAGTGGCAGGAGCTTCGTGATAGCCAAGCATTGCGAAGGCTGGAGCATCGCGAGAGTGCTTCGCGATTAAGCATCGCGATTGAGTTTCGCGAAATGGCAGGGGCTCCGCGAAGGCTTGTTTGAGCTTTGCAATATTGGGACCCTCGCGGAGTAGGGTACTTTGTGAAGGCCTTTTCCAAAGGTTGATTGCCCTGTGGACAAAGGAAAAGGGAGTATTAATCAGTGGTTGGAATTTGGATCTTAACAGAGCATTAAAATCATAACTCTGATGCAAGCAAAGTCTCATGCTAAACAAGAGACAATGAACTTCATGACTAACAATTGAAGAGACCTTCGTATCTATAAACTGAGTGGGACTTCACCAACGGCAGTGAGCCAGGGGGAGTCAACAGGAGTGACCCGAGGGGAGCAGTAAGCTCTCCCTGAACCTTTGTAAAGGCAGTGATCCTGGGATAGAGTGACTGTGCCCGAACGTTTGTATTCTCCAGCTTGTGAAGCATAGTGGATTTTGGTACGACCGACAACTTGTCGGCATATGCTCCTTGGACGTAGCCCTTAGTGGTGAACCAAGTAAAAAGGGTTGTGTCTTCTCTATGCATGTGCATGTTTGCTTTCTGATCTTTTTCATCATACAGATTCAACAAGTTCCTACCAACGTGGGAACAAGATCTATCCCATTAGAAGAAAAAGTTGACACCCTGATTCACCCCTCCCCTCTCAGGGCGTCCCAGGGTCCTTCATCATTTTAAGTAAAAACAATTGACATACAGAAAACTGACCAAACGTATTCGGATTCTGTTGATACTTTAGTACAACGATCCATGAGTCATTTTTGATGTTTACAAGTAAACCCCACCTCAATCTGAGGTGCGGTGTGCCCGGTACCACTCAAAGTGTCACACCTTTATTTGAAATGATCAACATTTTAAATGAAAACAACAACTGGCATACGGAAAACAGACCAAACGCATTCAGATTCTGTTGATAATCTAGGATAATGATCCATAGGTCATTTGTGACGTGTACGAGTCAACCCCGCCTCAATTCGAGGCGTGGTGTACCCGATACCACTCAAAGTGTCTCACTTTTATTTGAAATGATCAACATTTTAAATGAAAAACAACAACTGGCATACGAAAAACCAACCAAATGCATTCAGATTGTGTTGATACATTAGGAAAATGATTCATGGGTCATTTGTGATGTGTACGAGTCAACTCCGCCTCAATCCAAGGCACGGTATGGTCGGTATCACTCTAAGTGTCTCTCTTTTGTTTAAAATGGACACTGTTTTAAGTAAAAACAACTGACATATGTAAAATCGACCAAACATATTCGGATTGTGCTGATACTTTATCACAACGATCCATGGGTCATTTATGACATGTATGAGTCAACCGAGCCTCAATCTGAGGCCCGGTGTGGCCGGTACCACTTAAAGTGTCTCACTTTTATTTGAAATGGAAAATATTTTAAGTGAAAACAACAACTGGCATACGGAAAACCAACCAAACGCATTAGGATTGTGTTGATACTTTAGGACAAAGATCCATGGGTCATATGTGACGTGTACGAGTCAACCCCACCTCAATCTGAGGCACGGTGTGGGCGGTATCACTCTAACTGTCTCTCTTTTGTTTAAAATGGACATCATTTTAAGTAAAAACAACTGGCATACAGAAAACCGACCAAACGTATTCAGATTGTGTTGATACTTTAGCACAATGATCCATGGTCCAGCCTCACACAATTCACTTCTCATGTGAGGAACTCCTACCCCTATTCTAAAACACATGACATTTAATACGCTAAGGACAACTATATTCCCTAAGTCACACAAGCTCATTGACACACACCCATTATCATCATCACTAAGTTCAAAGGCACCCGCCCCAAACCATGGGACATTATATTTGTGTTTGGTTGAATTCATTTATTTGTTTCCTTATTTTGGGTTATTAGCTTCTAATTTCTGAACTCAGTCATGTATGTGTTGTACAAAATGCAATTTTGTATGTATTCTTAATTTTGTATCACATATAATTACGTATTCAGTTTTTAATGTATTGTATTCATAATTGATTATTGTATTGTATTCATAATTGATTATTAAATTATGTATCCTTACTGTATTCATTATTGATTATATAATTTCTTGCTGTACAATTCACATAGCAGCACACAGAGCAGCAGGCTGCTGTGCGGATTGTACAACTAAGTCTATGCCAACGGTTTTAAACCGTTGGTATAGGTTCTGTGTGCACTTTTTACCAACAGTTCTCTTAGAACCATTGGCAAAAACCTTATCTCATCTCTATACCAACGATTTATATAAAATCGTTGGTATAGTATAGATTTATTCACATATACCAACGGTTTCTTTGAAACCATTGGTATATGTCTATTGTCACGGCTTACTTGGCTACGGTTTGTAAAACTGTTGGTATAATTTATACCAACGGTTTTACAGCCTATACCAACGGTTTTCAACCGCTGGTATACCTTTCATTTCCAATAGTGTGAAGGAAAAGAAAAGAAGAAACTCATACCTCAAAGTAAGAACTGAGGTCTTACAAGAGAGAATGAGAAAGATGTAAGAGATAAAGTAATTTTACAAGGTAATCATGATTTTGGAATTGAAAGAACTTTGGAGAAAGAGAGAAATATGGCGATCAAAGAACTTTGGCATTTGACAATTGTTGATAAGGTAAGTTGCCAAGCCATCCAAGGGGTCTATTTATAGCCTCCAAGTAGTTTGAGAACATTCTGGAATTGAACAGGGGTCAAGGAAGTCGAAGGGGACCAATTCAATGCATCTTGGACCATAATAAATGCATGTTTGATTGGCATGTTCTGACATGATCAAATACTTGGTAACCTCTATCGGGTAGCCGATGTGAAATCGAATCAGGGTCAAGGAAGTCGTGGAGGACTGATTTGATGCATCTTGGACTATAATAAATGCACATTTGACTGGGTTGTCCTGTCACAACAGGATACCCGATAGCCTCCACTGGGTAGTCGGTGTAGCTTCTGCAACTCTCCCGAAATCTACAGAACCCACTAGATGGATAGTGAGCAATTCTTCCATGGGAGGTTCTATCCAACACCTCTACGACCTTTCAACCTTCCCTCAACGCCTTTGATAGATCCTGGAACTTCACTCCAAGAGTTCAATAAGGCCATCAAGACTTCAACAAGGATTCTTGAATGATGTTTCAAGATTCTAACAAGATTCCATCATGATCTTTCAATAACCAAGGTTAACACATAAAATCTTTAACTACCAACAACTCAAATAAAATCATTAGACACTTTAAAGAGTCTTTTGTGATCATTAAAACTTAATGAGGTTATAAGCACAACACGTGTTTCAATTTATTATTCTTAGTAAGATATAAACAAAAAGTGTTTTAATATGTGTCGCAACCAAAGAAGTTTATACACAAACCATTTTTTTCTTTAAAGTTCAAATTTACTGGCACTAAAAATCTTTCATATGTGAATCATGTTTAGATTCAGTTTCATCAAGTGAGGAATTACCCCTGGTTTTGGACTTTGTGGTAATGGTTTGTTTTGTGAGGAAATAAAATCATGTTGCCATTTACTTTATGCTAGTATTTTATGTGAGTAGTGTGTGTGGGTGTAACCCTTTTTAAGGTAGATCTACAACTTTCCCCTTGTTTGACCGACGCTTGCCTCACTTTTGATATAAAGTTGATCTATATGTTTCCTTATATTTTTATTGGAGGTGTCACAAGGATGTTAGCAAAAGAGTAAAAGATGACCGCCTGAGTTTTTAATTTGATTTTATGCTTATTGGGCAGTGATGATTGTCCATATGTGGGTGTGAGTGACCTATGTTCCATTCTCTCATGGAAGACTATTCTTATAGATCATGGAGTGACTTGGGATAGTGATGTGTTGGTTGAGCAAGTTGGGTATTTATTGCATTGTTATAATAGTATAATAACATAGAAGACCTCTTGTCTTCTCGTGTTTCTACGAGTTCTAGAATGCAGTGATGATTAATGGTGTGACTCACAAACTGTTTCTTAAGATCTCAAGTGAGATTATCTTTTAAAAAAAACATCTTCTTATATTAAATTTTTGGTTAAGGTGCTCCAGAATCATTATATTTGAATGTGACTTGATGATCATAACATTTGAAGGAGACATGAAGATCTTTGTATTTAAGCAATGATCCAAAGGACCTAAATTTGATGGTTGGCTAAGAATTTGTAAAATAGAAGCGTAGAAACAAATTTGTTAAAGACTACCAAACACTTGAGGGGAGATCGAGATACTTACAATGACTGTTTGAGACTGAGGTAAGTTGATAATGATACCTTGGGCGGGATGGCCCTAGGACTCATTGTTTAAGATATATAGATTGTCATAAAGATATTATATGTGAGATACCATCGGTTTCATTGAACTAAACAATTTGTAGGGAAGTTTTTTTTTTAGTAAAAATGACAACTTACTATTTTAATCCCGGTTTTCTTTTATATAAATATATATCGATAAAAAAATAAATTGTATTTATTTTAGGTATAGGTAAAGTTCCCAAAATATAAAACAGGCAGAGCCCATTCATTCCCGTGGATCATGGGCGTTGGAGGAAACCGAGACTATAAAGAGGGGGGAAGGGCAGCACCAGGCGGGCACCGGTGGAGATTGTCTGTCGAGCAAACGGGGAAGAAAGAGAGCCAAAAGCAGCGGTTTTCGTGGGCCGTTTTCCCTGCGGAAAACGAGTCGCCTTTCTCTCTTCCCCACCGCCCCCTTCGCCCGCAATAACCCACCGCCACTGCATCTCTGAAACAGAGCACCGGAGAGGGAGAGGCAGAGGGAGGGGGAGCGATGGATCAGGGCTGGGGGATGGACGGCCAGACCTCAATCGCCGGACAACTCGGGCTGATGTGGGACCTTCTGAAGGCTCCATTGATCGTCCCGGCGCTGCAGCTGGGCGTGTACGTCTGCCTGGTCATGTCGCTCATGCTCTTCATCGAGCGCCTCTACATGGGCATCGTCATTATCCTCGTCAAGCTCTTCTGGAAACCCCCCGACCAGCGCTACAACTGGAAGCCCATCCAGGACGACCTGGAGCTCGGTTCCTCCAATTTCCCTCCCGTTCTGGTGCAAATCCCCATGTTCAACGAGCGTCAGGTCCGTTGCTCTGTTCATCCCCTGCGCTCATTCTGGCTCAATTCCCCTGTTCCTTCTTGATTTGGGTGCGTGGGACAGGTTTACAAGCTGTCAATCGGGGCCGCCTGCAACCTCTCTTGGCCCTCTGATCGTCTGGTGATCCAAGTGCTCGACGACTCCACCGACCCGGTCATTAAGGTTCTGTTCTCTCTTCGTTTACTGTAATTAGGATAAGCTCCACCGACAGGGCACGAATATCCATGGCGCTTTCCGTCAACCATAATGCCTGCCCCGAGGAACTGGACGAGAAAAGAAAAGCGATCAATCATGATTCGTCGGTTATCTTCCACCGACACCCCTTGATGATGAAGAACATGGTTGCAGGACATGGTGGAGGTGGAGTGCCAGAGGTGGGCGAGCAAGGGCATCGACATCCGGTACCAAATCCGGGAGAACCGGACGGGGTTCAAGGCGGGGGCCCTCCGGGAGGGCCTGAAAATGGACTACGTCAAGCACTGCGAGTACGTCGCCATCTTCGACGCCGATTTTCAGCCGGATCCCGACTATCTCCGGCGAGCCATCCCCTTCCTCGCCATCAACTCCGACCTCGCCCTCGTCCAAGCTCGCTGGAGATTCGGTACGTTTTCCCGTCCCTCCGTCTCCGTTCCGTCGTAATTCAGACGCTGCATGCCCTGTCGGCCATCTCCGTCCGTCGCCGTTCACCGTTACTAATTTTCTATTTTATTTTATTTTTCTCGTCCATTCCATTTTTTTTGGGAAAGTTAGAACTGCGGACCAAAGGTCCAGTGCTTTGGTCCCTTTTGCTTCCATTTTCTTCAATTTTTTGTGGAAAAAAATTGCTTTGATTTTCGAGCCGTCGGCGCCGACGTTTGCTGCCGGCAGGCCTACGGTCCAGGACAGACGAACGTCTCTTAAAGAGGGCCCACCGACCCCATTGATCACGGCACGGGTTATGCTCAACCGGGCCCGGTCCAGATACAGGCACATGTTATCCGCATGGCCCACCTAAACTTGACCCGACCGCCCGCTTCCACACGCCTTGATAAAAAAAAAATGTTTTGAAAATACTGAGATGGCACGTGCGTGGGTGATGCGGCACTGCTCTAATCACGTGATTTATGCTGACGTCTCAAATTTTGGCCATTACTTGTTATTCGCTTTCTGTTGGTGGGTGGGGTGCCCGTCCAAAAGCGGATCCGGGCACATGCGAAATGAATGAAGGATTTTGCCGTTGATTTTTATTATTTTTGCAGTTACGAAAATGATAAAATGGCAGTCAAAAAAATCAATTAATGAGATTAATTATCATTTAAATATCTGTTACTGAATTTAATTTATTCAACGATTTTAAATTTGTTATAATGATTAAAACGAATGGGGGTGTTCCAGTGAACGCTGACGAGTGCTTGCTGGCGAGAATGCAAGAGATGTCTCTGGACTATCACTTTAAAGTCGAGCAAGAAGTTGGTTCGTCCACGCATGCCTTCTTCGGCTTCAACGGTAACGCCTTCGTCCTCCCTGTATCGATCGTCCCACCTTCAGCACTGTAATAGTGTTAATCTGCAATCACCCATGAAAACAGGGACCGCGGGAGTCTGGAGGATCGCCGCCATTAACGATGTCGGTGGCTGGAAAGACCGCACGACCGTGGAAGATATGGATCTTGCTGTCCGAGCCGGTCTCAAAGGCTGGAAGTTCCTCTACCTCGGCGATCTTCAGGTATTCTTTCATGCCTGATTCCTCTGTTTTTTCCCATGCCCTGTTTTTAATCATGCGTTCTCGCGCAGGTGAAAAGCGAGCTTCCCAGTACCCTGAAGGCCTTCCGATACCAGCAGCACCGGTGGTCATGCGGCCCTGCCAATCTCTTCCGGAAAATGTTCATGGAGATCGTCAGAAACAAGAAAGTGACGGTGTGGAAGAAGGTGTACGTGATCTACAGCTTCTTCCTGGTGCGAAAGGTGGTTGCCCATATGGTCACCTTCTTCTTCTACTGCGTGGTTCTCCCCCTCACCATGCTGGTTCCTGAAGTTACCGTCCCCATATGGGGCGCTGTGTATATCCCATGCATCATCACCATCCTAAATGCAGTCGGAACTCCAAGGTGGAGGCCCCTCTCTCTGTCTCTCTTTCCCGTGCTGCCATGCTTTTCATGATCCTCTCTCTGAACATGTGGCCGCGTTTATGGAATTATTGCAGGTCAATTCACCTTCTGTTCTACTGGATCCTTTTCGAGAACGTGATGTCCCTTCACCGGACCAAGGCGGCCTTCATCGGCCTCCTGGAAGCCGGGCGGGCCAATGAATGGATCGTGACTGAAAAACTGGGCGACGTGATGAAGGCCAAAACCAAGAACAGAGCACCCAGAAAGCTTCCCTCTCTGCTATTCGGCGACAGGTAATTAATATTTCCTCTGATCTTCCTATGGATCGTGACTGAAAAACACGCGTTCTCATCGTTCCACAGATTAAACCTGCTGGAGCTGGGATTTGCAGCGTTCCTGTTCTTCTGCGGGTGTTTCAACTTAATCTATGGGGAAAACAACTATTTTATCTACCTCTTCCTCCAGACGATCTCGTTCTGTTTTGTAGGTTTTGGGTACATGGGCACCATCGTTCCCCGCTCGTAGAACTTGCAGGGGTTTTGCTTACACCTCAACTTCGTTTCTCCTTCCCGGACGCCGGCGCCGCCATTGCAAAGAAGTGTATATGCGTGTTCACTGTTCGGACAGAGAGAGAAGGCGTCGATCGTCGATCGTCGATCTGTAATTGAAATGCTTGCAGTTTGTATATTTAGGTGGGAACAAAAGGGGCTTGCCGTCAGTTTTTTTGTTGGAGTGAATAATATTAGATGCGCCGGCGAGAACCGGCGCAGTTTTGCGTTATTTTATTGCTTTCGAATTCGTAATGCGTTTGATTAATCGAGGAAACACCAGGGTTTTACTTTCTGAAACCATATGCGGTGAACCTTTAAAGAAAGCTCATCCATGGCGTCTGTTACAAGTTCCCTCCTCCAAACAGAGGCGCCGACAAGCTCATCCGCGGAGGCATGTGATCCCACTGGCGGCCGACAGAGAGAGCGGTGGGGATCTTGGAGATGAAAGCGATGGCTGCATCATGGGGTTTCCGGTGATGGGCTAAGGCTGAACCCATGTGGCTCTGGGTTCGTCTGACTGGGATGGGTCTAGCTTAGGATCCAAGAAAATAATGCCTAGGGTGGTGATTTGTTCGTCGGTTCTGTTCCTGAACGCGGCGGCCGCCGGAGCGGATCCCTGCCGGCGAACTGAGCTCCGGCGATTATCTTCAACTGCTCAACGGGTGTTATTTGAAGATCTTTGGCTGATCCAACATTTACTTTATTCACTGCAAACAATTTTCAGCAACAATAATGCGGTGACTTTTAGATGGCGTGGAAAATCTAGATTGAAATCTGCGATCTATTTTGGAACTGAAAACATGTGATCCAAAGTTGAAAATTGTGACATTTATTATTATTATTATTATTTATCTATCTATAACACTAAATCTTATTTATTATTCAATTAAAATAATAACCTTGTGATAAAAAATAACCGAAGACAAAATGGATCTATGCTAATTTCAAGCTACCTCATTAAAACATTTGATCACCAAAATCTAGTAGTATGAAAAACTTGACAAAGGGGAAGTGTGCAACTTTTCTAATCCCTCATCAAATCATGATAGGTTTTAGTCTCTATGATGTTTTATAGAATGTCATGAAATACTGGTTCTACCATATATGAATAAATTTCTTATTTGGGATCTAACTTTTTTATGGATCAGACAAATATTCAACATCACCATAAGCGACCAATTTTGGTTATGAATTTTAGAGTAAGTATTTATTTATATCATTGTATCTGATTTATTGTAATGAGACGTCATATTGCAAGGTACATAAATGTTGGATTTTTTTTGAAGAAAAATGAATAACTCATATATTAAGAGATCGAAGATCAGGAAAACAAATGAAGATAGCCAACTGAGGAACAAATCCAACCAGATATGTGAGTGGTTCAAGAGGACTCAAGTGGCTAAATGATGAGCCGTCATATTACCCCCCCTTTTGGTAAAAGAGGAGCAAACCGAAAAGCGGAGCTGAAATGACTTGATCTTCGAGACTAGGAGTCCAAAAGGCTGAAGGCCTTCCTTTGAGATAACACAAATGATAGTAAGAAAATCTGATTCCAAAGTTATGGTACACCACCCATGCTCCAAAGCGAATTCCAATCCAAGAATTAATGCTTTAGCTTCAGCGACTACGAGTGAGAGCGACACCAAGTAGGAAGAGCGAAGAGTCGCATCAATTAACCCATGAGAGTCCCGGGCAATGGCGCCAAAGCATGTGGTGCCTCTGTCCGAAGGTGACACATCCACATTAATTTTCAGGGTGCCACCAATGAGTGACGCATCCACATAAATGTTGGAGCAGAATCGATTTTTGGGTCTATCCTTCCAAAAATGTGGGATGTTGAAGTTAACTTTATGTCCTATAATTTCTCTTTTGTTTGTAGATAGGGGAATCATGTTGCACATTTTTTTGGCTCGTCTCAGGGGATATGTGGGGACCTCTTCCCGATGACCTTTGCAATGTTGTTTTTGACAATTTATAATATTCATGTGACTTAAAAAAAGCATTTAATGTGATAATGTTTTAGAGTGTGCCATATTGAAAAGTCATAGAATATCTCACTACTAAAAATCTAGGTTTCCATACCTATTGAAACAGGCGACCGCCATTGGAGAGTGCTATTGGCGACCTCTATTGGCTACCTCTATTGGAGACCATAAGCGACCACCAACAATGGTCATTGACCCAAATAAAAAAAGCCCTACATTGCACCTCACCCCTCCCCCTCACAAACCCTAACCCTCCCCAACTCTCCTTCTCGAGCACCCTAACCCTCACCACACCCATATCCGCTGTCGTTGCTCGTCCGCTCTCTTAACCCTCCCTGCCACACCCGAAATCGCCGCAACCACACCTAGAGTTGTCGCCGCCCCCTTCCTATCACAAACCATCTCGAATACCCTAGTACCCTGATACCCGAGTCGACACTGACATGACTCGAAAAATGTTCTCATTCCCCAAGGGTTGACGACTAGCACCTGACATCATACACAATAAAAGAGAGAACAAATTTGCCACAAAATAGCTGAAGATAAAAGATACAAGTCAGTATGCTCAACAATCCAAAGGGACAAAGTACCAGAAACAAAATAGGTATAACAAAACCCAAAGCATTACATCATCAAAGTACTCAACAGAAAGATAAACATCTCAAGATGACAACATCAACCAGACCAAAAGTCTAAAAACTCCTGTGCAATAAGTGGACAACAGCTCCACCGGTCACCATCATCACCCCACGGTCCAAAAGATCAAGAACATCCACCACCTCCAAGTGGCGCTCTCCATTTGCTCGAAACTGATATAAGAAAGTCTATAAATGCCTAAAGACAAATATAGCATGTGAGCTATAAAGCCCAACTTAGTCTCTGTTTCTTCTGGAAATGGGAATGACCTTGTTTGTTTAAGGTTCAAAATTTCCAATCGGTTTCTAACAGGTTTATTCGTAGAACTGGAAACACCCAATGATTCTATATCCATTTGGACCTACTTTCCAAAGGTAGGTGCTCATTAGTTGTGGACCAATGAGACTTAAGAATTTGCATTGGTCGAGAGGATGAGAGGTCAGACTCATCACACCTTTTTGGGGGGAATTATTGCCTACTCCGGGACTCTCTTATAGATTTAAGTTATGTTCACGAATCCTTATTAATTCACCAAGCATGAAAATGAGTTTTAGATTTGGCAATCAATGATTGATATGTATGAGATTTAGAGAATCTTTTATATGTATTTGAGGTTCTTCATCGATAGAGAATCATCCATATGTATTGGAGATTCTTAGTCAATGGTATCCTTTAATATATTATATAAAAATCTCTTGGTCATTATGATGACCATACTGGTTTTAAAGCCACTCAGTGGGGCACTTGAAGTTTATTGTCATTCAGAAAGACATAGATTATTTCAGAGTTGGGATCGTACCCGCAGATGGGCTACCTACGTATCTTCATTAAAAAGGAATCAGAGCCCACATAGTTCGATTAGAAGGATATAGTTTAATGTCATATGGGATGAAAAAAAATTAATGTAAGATGGGCTTGAACCTTATAAAGGCTTCCTACGTACTCTACTTTTAAGGCAGAGATCAAAGTCCACGTATTCGGGTAAAGAAATATGGGGTTTATGCATGGTTAATGGCCCAAAAAGAGATGTCGTGATTACTTTTACACCCTAAACTCACGTGAGACATACTCGGTGTGAGAAACAAGAGGTATTAGTAAATTTGACGATGGTGCCATGAAAGATGCAGTTATAAGAAATGATGTGGGGATTATGTATGTATGACTACCCAAGTAGATGGTGACCATGACTTACTTTAGGAAAGAAGCCCAGGAGCAGGGTCCATAAAGGTATTTGTACTTTATGGAGATTTGGAGTTTTAACTTGAGGCTTACTCCTGAGAAGGAGGCCTAAATAAAAAGGGACTTATGATTGGAGTCTATTCCTGAGAAGGAGGTCTAAATCAAAAGAAATTAATATTGGGGCTTACTCCTGAGAAGGAGGCCCGTGTAGGTTCCGGGCGCAGCAGAAGCGCGTTAGTGGGTTTGCCCAACTTTAATTTTAACGTTAAACAACGTTCAATCCGAGATCCGTCACGATATAAAACGCCGAATCTTCGGAATAGAACGAAGAACGAAAAGAAAAGAAAAGTCCCGGAACCCTTGAGGAGGATCATCATATGTTGATTATAATTAATTTAATTAATGCATAAGAATTACCTCGTTGGAATTCTTTCTTCATTGATGTGTCCGGTCACGATTTGGTGATCCGTCGTTGCGTCGTAGAATCCAAGTGTAGGATTCCTCTAGCGGTGATCCACACGTGTGTCACGTATCTCCAGACGTCGCCGAAGGGATCTCCGAGTGCTAGCGCGGAAGAACCTTCGCTTGCGATATCCGCCTTTGACCGCCTTGATCCGGTGGAGGATCTTGCTCTCGTAACTTGAGGGCGTTCTTGGTGGAAAGAGAATTCTCTCTTGGCTTGAGAGTATTTCCAAATCCGTTGTGCACAACCAATGGCTCTTCAAAATGTTGGGGTTGTGAGGATATTTATAATCATGTTTGAGGTTAATAGAGTTATGACAATAAATAAACGCGTTACGCGTTTTATTTATTTCATTAACTCTTATTGAAAACCCCCCCATGTCGAATTATTAATTCCTTGACATGCGTCCACACTGATTATAATAAATATCATTTAATAAAATAATATTAAATCCTCAAAATCCCAACTGGAAAAACTACACGGCCTGTAATAATTAATACACGGCGTGTACTTGTTTTCCATAAAACTACACGGCGTGTATATTTAATATACATGGCGTGTACTTTTATTTTCCATTTTTCTCCACCACATTTATTAAACCTTGAGTAATGACTATTTATTTCTTAAATAAATTTAACTGCATTACTCGTTAATAAATATATTATTTCGTCCACAATATATTCTCTCAAATAACTAGTGTCAAAATAAATGCGATCAGACATCCTTAAATAATTATTAAACCACAGTCGGGAATAATATTTATTTAACTTGTTAAATTAATATTTAACTGAGATACATGGACACACTTAGTGTGTGACCCTATAGGCCTCTTTCTCAGTGGCATTAGGCTGAGCATGCCTAAAGTCCAATGTTAGCGTCTAGCAACACGCCAAGGCACCCATAGAGAAAGAAGTTAACGCCGCAATGACGTGTTACCTCCTACGAACGCTTACCGTGTAATATAATCCCTTTGTCTCGATATCTCCAATCAAGCGGGTTGCATGCTAGTGCCATCAACCCATGTGCTTGATTATTCTTTCTTTGACTTCCCGGAATTGAACTTGCCCATACCTTACCATGGCCATGGATTTATTTAGGCTATATCAATTCCATCAAAGGGATTGAGATATCTACTTCAGTTATGGAACAGAAGGGACAAATCCTTTCTCGCATTATCTATTAATGCGGTATTACTCATGACGCACCCAACGTATCCTACCTCACTACGAACAGTGTGTCATCACAGTTTTCATCAATACATCTAAGTGCACGAGTTGTAATACCCATTAATAATAATCTTAAAGTCTAAGGATCAATACACACGTCCGTAGATAGGAACATCCAATGACACTATGAAATGTGGATTTCCTACTGGCGGGTCTCGTTCTCATAATATCCTCCTGGATATTACCAAGGGCACACACCATGAGAAGGTGCCTCAAAGTTTTATGAGTCCTCACCCCTAATGACCTGTATTATTTATGTCCCTCAAATAATATCATCCGTCCATAGAACATACATTCAAGAACAGTGTTATGGCACTTCCGGGTTCTCATCATAGCAGGGATCCGCTATGACCCTTTAATGCAACAGCTGTCCTTAGGACATTATCACATGACATGTCACGCAGAAGAACAATCAAGATGTGATAAGGCTTTTATTTAATGAATAAAGTACAAAGTAGTTGGTTCTAGACCACCAACTCCAACAGACTCCCACTTGGACTAGAGCCAACTGCTAACAACCTTTAACCTGTTAGCTCTCACATGATATTCATGCTTCTGCTGAGATAGGCCTTTAGTCATGGGGTCTGCCACGTTCTCTTCCATGGATACTCTGCTCACTGCAACTTCACCCCTTTGATATAAATCCCTCAAGAGGTGATACTTCCGGAGTATGTGCTTTGTCCGTTGATGTGACCTTGGTTCTTTTGCAAGAGCCACCGCTGCAGTATTATCACAATACAATGTAATGAGATCTTTACTGCTAGGCACCACATCAAGCTCCTGGACAAAGTTCCGAATTCAAACGGATTCTTTGGCTGCATCAGAAGCCGCTATATACTCGGACTCCACTGTAGAATCAGCGACAACTGGCTGCTTTGAACTCTTCCAGCTCACAGCTCCTCCATTGAGACATAAAACATATCCAGATTGCGACTTCAGATCATTCTGATCTGTTTGAAAACTAGCATCAGCATACCCTCTGATGACAAGCTCCTCGTCTCCTCTATATACCAGGAACATATCCTTAGTTCTTCTCAGATACTTAAGGATAGTCTTAACAGTAGTCCAATGCTGTTCTCCTGGATCTTCTTGATATCTGCCTACCATGCTCAGTGCATAGGCAACATCAAGCCTGGTACATAACATGGCATACATGATGGATCCTATAGCCGAAGCATATGGGATCTTTCTCATCCTATCTTTCTCCTGTTGTGTCTGGGGACACATTTTCTTAGAAAGATGTAAGCCATGTGACACTGGAACCAATCCCCTCTTAGATTTTTCCATACTAAATCTCTTTAGTATCTGGTCAATGTATGTACCCTGACTTAGTCCAAGCAGCCTCTTGGATCTATCACGAATGATCTTGATCCCTAGAATGTAGGCTGCTTCTCCTAAGTCCTTCATGGAGAAACACTTGTTCAACCAGTCCTTAACTGACTGTAAGGCTGGTACGTCGTTTCCAATAAGTAATATGTCATCAACATATACCACTAGGATGACGACCACATTCCCATTAAACCGCTTATAAACACATGGCTCACATTCGTTCTTAATGAAACCAAATTCCTTTATGGCTTCATCAAATCGAATGTTCTATGACCTGGATGCTTGCTTCAATCCATAAATAGATTTCTGCAACTTGCAAACCCGTTTGGCTTCACCTGGTGTCACAAACCCTTCTGGTTGTGTCATATAGACATCTTCCTGAAGGTTCCCATTAAGGAATGCTGTTTTGACATCCATCTGCCAAATCTCGTAGTCATGGTAAGCTGCTATGGAAAGTATGATTCTTATGGATTTAAACATGGCAACTGGCGAGAAGGTTTCATCATAGTAAATTCCTTGACATTGTCTGAATCCTTTAGCCACTATCCTTGCTTTATAGGTGCTAACTTGACCTTCCATGTCCAGCTTTCTTTTGAATACCCATTTGCATCCAACAGGATTTACATCAACTGGATCATCGACCAGAACCCAAACTTGGTTCTGATACATGGAATCCATCTCAGAATTCATAGCTTCTAGCTATCTTGCAGCTTCTGAGCTTTTTACTACTTCCTTGTAGGAGAGAGGTTCATCATTGTCCAACAATAATGATTCACCATCCTCGGTGACTAGGAAACCAAATCTCTCTGGTTCCCTTACCTCTCTTGAGCTCCTATGCAGTACTTGTGTTTCTGGAACCTCTTCCATGGGGACCTGTGGAACTTGTTCCTGTACCAACTCCTGTGTATCTTGAGCATCAACTTTGTCGAAGTCAATCTTGCTCCCACTATCCTTCTTGAGGATGTGCTCCCTCTCAAGAAAGACGGCTTGTCTCGCGACAATCACTTTCTTGTCTTGGGGGTTATATAGGCAATATCCTTTCGTTTCCTTGGGATATCCTATAAAGATACACTTCGTACCCCGGGGTGCTAGTTTGTTGCCTGAGAAGGCCTTAACAAATGCCTCGCATCCCCATACATATGTGTGCGACAAAGTGGGTTTCCTTCCATTCCATAACTTAGATGGAATTCCATTTGCCGCCTTAGTTGGTACTCGGTTTAATGTGTATGCTGCAGTTTGTAATGCATATCCCCAAAAGGATAATGGAAGATCTGCATGACTCATCATCGACCTCACCATGTCCAACAAGGTGCGGTTCCTCCTTTCACTAACACCATTCCACCGTGGTGTATAAGGAGGAGTGAGCTGAGATAGAATCCCAGACTCCCGTAGAAGATCGATGAAATCTTGGTTCAGATATTCTCCACCTCGATCCGATCGAAGCTTCTTTATCTTCTTACCAAGTTGTTTCTCTACTTCATTCTTGAATTCCTTAAATTTCTCTAAGGAATCTGACTTATACCTCATTAAGTAGACATAGCCATATCTACTCAAATCATCAGTAAAAGTAATAAAGTAAGAATATCCACCTCTAGCTTCTACTGGAAATGGTCCACACACATCTGTGTGTACCAATCCTAGAAGCTCTATGGCCCTTTCACCTTGTCCACTAAAAGGCGGCTTGGTCATTTTTCCTTGTAAACAAGCGTGACATCTATCAAGTGGTTTTAGCTCAGTAGAGTCTAAATAGCCATCTTGGCAGAGCATTGTCAAGCGCTTCTCGTTCACATGACCAAGGCGGTGATGCCATAACTGGGTGATGTATGAGTCATGTGAGTTTGTTTCGTTATCGATTGCCAACACTTGGTTTTCGTAATTTAATACATAAAAACCATTATTCAAATGTGCCATACCATAACATACATTGTTCTTATAAAAGATACAACCCTTATTTCCAAACTTGAAAATAAATCTATCCATATCCAAACAAGATACAGAAATTATGTTCTTGGTAACACTAGGCACAAAATAACAGTTTTTTAAAACCAAAATCATGCCAGTTGGCAATGAGAGGTGATAGTCGCCAATAGCCAATGCAGCCAGACTTGCGCCATTGGTAGCTCGAAGATCCACCTCTCCTCTGGCGATCTTTCTAAATCTACTTGGTTCCTGCATTTGAATACAGATGTGAGCCCCACAAGCTGTATCTAATACCCAATGTGTAGAAATAGAAAGATTGCACTCGATAACGAACGCACCTTTAGTGTCCCCATGCTTCTGGGTGCAATTCCTCTTCCAATGGCCCTGATTGCCACATGAAAAACACACTGCCTCCCGTTCCTTGCCCTGCCTCTGGATCTTCCCCTTCTTGGAGGGACAGTGCTCGGGGGTTTCAGACCGTTTATAAGTCTTTGGCCCCTTTGCCTTGTCCTTCCTTTTCTTGTTCACCATAAGGACCGTGGGTTTGTCACACCCCATGTCCTTATCTACCTGGCGAATCAAGGTCAGAAGCTCCGATAGACTCTTCTCATTGCCGCTCATGTTATAGTTAACAATGAAGCTAGAGAAGGTCTTGGGCAGTGATGATAGGATGAGATCTGTACACAACTCATCCGGGAATTTAATCCCTAAGATGTCCAAGCATTCAATGTAGCCAATAAACTTGACTACATGAGGCCCAGCTGGCGCAGACTCTCCAAGCTTCGTGGTAAACAAAGCATTGGAGATCTCATACCTCTCCTATCTCGCCTTCTCTTGGTAGAGATCTTTAAGGTGAGACATCATGCTATACGCATCCATGTTTTCATGTTGCTTCAAGAGCTCATTAGACATGGCCGATAGCATGAAACACTGGACATCTGTGGCATCATCCATGTGTTTCATATAGAGAGATAATTCCTCATCACTAGCCTCTTTCCCAGGCGCAACTGGAATAGGCTCTTCCAGCACATATAATTTCCTTTCGTGGCGAAGGACGACGCGTAAACGCCTCTGCCACTCTTGGAAATTGGTGCCGGTGAGAAGGTTTTCTTTCTCGAGTATGGTGCGCAATGATATGTTTGAAGTCATTTTCTTGCCGTTTCTACAAATTAAGATGAGCAAATGTTTAGTACTTTATTATAAAATTGAGACAAATAAATTAATACTTATTAGTCTCCCATTATTTTATCGAAATCCAATAGCCCTCACCATTGACTTCAGAATATTCTGTTGCATGAATATTCTAGTGGCAAGGATCCATATTGCCTTCGCATTACCCCAACTAGGGTTGGTCAAGCAACTTGAAGGGTTTTAGGCAGGCATTCCAAATGCCAAGTACATTAACTCGCAGTTCCTTGATCCGCTGAGTGGACTCCCCAATCCTGAAATCCTTTTTTGGATTTCCTCAACCTTTGCCTCTTGGTCACACCAAGTCCTACTGTGGCAGTCAACCCTTGATGCGAACCAAGTCAAGTTAACCCAAAACCTTAAATTAGAATTCCCCGATAATTGAAAGCACCCCAACTAGGGTTGGTCAAACACTTTGAACTATGGTTCGATTCTAACCAAGATTATGGAAGGCTATGCCGACTTAATATTTATCTTGAGGGATTTTATCCTTATACGTAAATTGCCATTTTATTATCTTTGATTACATGCTTGTTAATATTAAGTGGGATATACTTAAGTGATTAACCATGTCTAAGATAATATTTACGTATAAGCCAATTTTATTTTAGTTCCATCTTGCATGCTCGTTTAACTCATTAATTGTGTGATCGTGACAACACACCCACAATAAATAAACCATGCAACTGACAGAAATAAAATAAATGGTATTATCATGAGCTTTTCTATTGGTTAGTTTATCTAGCGGTTGATAAACTAACCCAAGACCTAGGGGAGAAACACCTTGAACCTTTCAGGTTCGTGTCTACAGCTTTCCACCTGTCCACCTTTGTATCTCCATGGATTGGTTTCACCTTGGCTCCTGACTTGAGCCGCCTCCACTAGCTTGGGAGCTCCATCCATTACATATGCATTTATCTCACACGCAGGTGAGGGGTAAAAAAGGGTTTTTATATAAAATAATCCTTGGGCACGCAGACCCTACATATTAATGAGGAGATGGCTCACAGGCCAACAAATTTAATTTAAATAAATAAATTAAAAGAAACCATTCTCATACAAAGGTCTCGGTCTAGCTCATGATCATCCATACATGCAACGATATTTACGCATAAATAAAACTAGCATTCAATTCTTTAATCGTTATTGTTTAAGATAAATCACGCTCGAATCAATTAATTATCTTTAATTAATCAATCCTTTTATCTTAAATCAATTTTCTGAATTTCCTTGAGATTCTCATCCATCATAATTTTAAACAAATAAATTCATTTAAAATTATCCTTGTACGTAACTTGTACCTTGGAGGCAACCCGGTGAATTCCCATTTATTACGAAGATGTTAAATTAAACACATATATATAAAACACCTATCACGTGTTGTGCCTCAACTTTACGCCTGCACCATGGTACACATCTCAAGGGTTTGTATAATATAATAATAAATTTTAATAAATCTGTGTAATTTGGGTGAGTACACGGTATGTAGTTCCGACTACACGACGTGTACTTTTCTTCACTGTCCATCCGAAGTACACGCCCGGGGATAAGGTGTGTTAATGTACTTCGGAAATTTTCGGAGTACACGGCGTGTACAGTGGGACACACGCCGTGTAGTTTCCGCATTACACGGTTTCCAGCCGGGCAGGCCGTGTACGGAGTACACGACCCAACCCTAACCCGAAGGGACTACACGCCGTGTTCATTAGACCACACGGCATGTATTCCAGAAACTGTGTACCACCTGTTTCTGGTCAACACACGGTGTCTTAAATTCTTATAAAGAATCCAATACACTGCATGATTTGGCGGATCAGTCAATGCATTGAACCTAGACTACACAGCGTGTACTTCCGAATACACGCCGTGTATTCTGGTGTTATACGGCCAGAAACGTTTGGCTCCTCCGGATGAGTTCCTCTATTTTATTTTAATCAAAATTAAAAGAAAAATCCGTTTCTCTGAGGTGAACGAGAAACGAGGGAGGAAGAACAGATCTCGAAATTCAGATTTTCAGAACGATTAAACATGAATTGAAATAACTAAATTATTAAATGCGTAAATCACCAACGAAAAACTAAATAATTATAACCAACGATATGACCCCTCTGATACCACTTGTAGGTTCCGGGTGCAGCGGAAGCGCGTTAGTGGGTTTGCCCAACTTTAATTTTAACGTTAAACAACGTTCAATCCGAGATCCGTCACGATATAAAACGCCGAATCTTCGGAATATAACGAAGAACGAAAAGAAAAGAAGTGTCCCGGAACCCTTGAGGAGGATCATCATATATTGATTATAATTAATTTAATTAATGCATAAGAATTACCTCATTGGAATTCTTTCTTTGTTGATGTGTCCGGTCACGATTCGGTGATCCGTTGTTGCGTTGTAGAATCCAAGTGTAGGATTCCTCTAGCGGTGATCCACACGTGTGTCACGTATCTCCGGACGTCGCCGAAGGGATCTCCGAGTGCTAGCGTGGAAGAACCTTCGCTTGCGATATCCGCCTTTGACCGCCTTGATCCGGTGGAGGATCTTGCTCTCGTAACTTGAGGGCGTTCTTGGTGGAAAGAGAATTCTCTCTTAGCTTGAGAGTATTTCCAAATCCGTTGTGTACAACCAATGGCTCTTCAAAATGTTGGGGTTGTGAGGATATTTATAATCATGTTTGAGGTTAATAGAGTTATGGCAATAAATAAATGCGTTACGCATTTTATTTATTTCATTAACTCTTATTGAAAACCCCCCCATGTCGAATTATTAATTCCTTGACATGCGCCCACACTGATTATAATAAATATCATTTAATAAAATAATATGAAATCCTCAAAATCCCAACTGGAAAAACTACACGGCGTGTACTTGTTTTCCATAAAACTACACGGCGTGTACTTTTATTTTCCATTTTTCTCCACCACATTTATTAGACCTTGAGTAATGACTATTTATTTCTTAAATAAATTTAACTGCATTACTCGTTAATAAATATATTATTTCATCCACAATATATTCTCTCGAATAACTAGTGTCAAAATAAATGCGATCAGACATCCTTAAATAATTATTAAACCACAGTCGGGAATAATATTTATTTAACTTGTTAAATTAATATTTAACTGAGATACATGGACACACTTAGTGTGTGACCCTCTAGGCCTCTTTCTCAGTGGCGTTAGGCTGAGCCTGACTAAAGTCCAAGGTTAGCATCTAGCAACACGCCAAGGCACCCATAGAGAAAGAAGTTAACGCCGCAATGATGTGTTACCTCCTACGAACGCTTACCGTGTAATATAATCCCTTTGTCTCGATATCTCCAATCAAGCGGGTTGCATGCTAGTACCATCAACCCATGTGCTTGATTATTCTTTCTTTGACTTCCCAGAATTGAACTTGCCCATACCTTACCATGGCCATGGATTTATTTAGGCTATATCAATTCCATCAAAGGGCCTGAGATATCTACTTCAGTTATGGAACTGAAGGGACAAATCCTTTCTCGCATTATCTATTAATGCGGTATTACTCGTGACACACCCAACGTATCCTACCTCGCTGCGAACAGTGTGTCGTCACAGTTTTCATCAATACATCTAAGTGCACGAGTTGTAATACCCATTAATAATAATCTTAAAGTCTAAGGATCAATACACACGTCCGTAGATAGGAACATCCAATGACACTATTAAATGTGGATTTCCTACTGGCGGGTCTCGTTCTCATAATATCCTCCTGGATATTACCAAGGGCGCACACCATGAGAAGGTGCCTCAAAGTTTTATGAGTCCTCACCCCTAATGACCTGTATTATTTGTGTCCCTCAAATAATATCATCCGGCCATAGAACATACATTCAAGAACAGTGTTATGGCACTTCCAGGTTCTCATCATAGCAGGGATCCGCTACGACCCTTTAATGCAACAACTGTCCTTAGGACATTATCACATGACATGTCACGCAAAAGAACAATCAAGATGTGATAAGGATTTTATTTAATGAAGAAAGTACAAAGTAGTTGGTTCTAGACCACCAACTCTAACAGCCCGATGTTAAAGGAAATTATGACCGGGGCTTACTCTTGAGAAGGAGGCCCGATGTTAAAGGCAATTATGACTGGGGCTTACTCCTGAGAAGGAGGCCCAGGTTAAGGGGACTTGAGACTTGGGGCTTACTCTTGGGAAGGAGGCCCAAACCAGGGGAACTTGGGGCTTACTCTTGAAGAGAATGCCCTAAATCAAAAGATCTTCTCATCTTAAAGGATGAGGTTATATAGGAAACCCCTAACCGTGGTGACATAAAGCTTGTAAGTCATGAGGTTTTAGGAGAGGTTCTCACAGAATTCTTTTTAGATAAGGAAGCCAACAAAGGAACCATGCCATAAATGGATTTGAAAAGGTGTTCGAGGGCTAATATCTTGAAGAGGAGAGGTGAACGGGAGAGAGGCACACAATGAAATTGGCGTGCAAGTATGGCCGCGCAAATCATTTGGCGCGAAAGTCTTGGCCGCACAAGTGTACTTGCGCAGCATGGGTTCACCTGGGCGATGAAGAATCTATAGGGTAATACTTGGGTGAGACTTTACTCAAGCCTTTAGTATTATCCTAAGATGTTTCCAGAAGGGAAGCGCGCAAGTTTCATTGGAAGGGTAGGGCGGCGCGCAAGTGTTTCCACTTTTAAGGAGGTCTGGACACTTAGGCGCGCAAGTGTTGATGAATTATAAACACTTAGGCCTTATCCTACTCCTTCAAGTCTTCCATTCTAGGTAAAAAGTTACCTTAGAACCTTTCAGAAGAGTTGAGTTGAAGACTTGGGCGACCAGAGCTTGAATCTAAGTTTTGAAAAATTCCTCTTTAAAATGGGGGGACCCATAGGTGGCGTGCAAGTGACTTGCGCGACACACAGGAAACTTGCGCGATTCCCTCCAAATGGGTTCCTTGTCCATTCCTTTGTCAATTTTTGATGTTCTTTAAAGGGAGACCCTCTTTGCACTTAAGGTATCCCCCTTTGCCATTCGGTGGACCCTGTGACGAAAAAGGAGCATCAACAAAAGTCCCCCCCTCAGAGTTGGATCCGAAAAGGAAAGAGGATCCGAATCTGAGGTAAAGTTGGAGAAATAAAGGGTCTGTGGCATGCAAGTATGGCACACAGATGATGGGGCGCGCAGATGCTGGGACCCATAGGAATGGAACACAGGTGGCCTGGATCGCCTATATATACAGGCTCACTCCTGCGTAAACTCACTCGGCTTCCAGCACTTGTGCTCTCATCGCACATGTGCTTTTGTTCTTCGGCGAATCGCCCTTCTTTTATTTTTTTTGCACTTCTGCAAAAGGTATTTGACTTGTGCGCCATTACTAGGGTGGCAATACTTGCGCGACACTTTTGACTTGCGTGCTAAGTTTGAGACCTGCACGCCTTAATGCCTTTGCCATTTTTTTTATTTCCTTTATCAAGATTTCACAAAACAAACTTACTTAAGGTTCGTCTATTTGATCTTTGTGCAGATTCAATGGCTCCCAAAAGAATTGGATCAGCTGATGAGTTGGCCAGCAAGAGAATAGATGACATGATGAACGTCGTCGGCCATGATTATTATGATATCTGTGACAACACTCTCCCGGATTTGGATAAGTACTTGAATAAATATCATGCCAATTTCCCATAGAGCATCTACTTGCCTTTATATGGTCATGGTCATCTGTAAGAAGTCAATGTTCCAGAGGCAAATAATTATATTCCTCATTCAAGGTTTCAGATTTAAACCAATTTCTCTTCGTCAAATGTCTCAGTTGCAGGATCATTTGTCAATGCTAAAATAGTGGAGAAGGCATTCATAATGCATCATAGCTCAAGTGCTCCAGATCTGAAGCCTCACAAGCTTGAGCTATAGCCGCATTTCTATCCCTCTATTTTCTGAAATTATCAGATGGACCAATCTAAGGGATGGAAAAAGAGTTGGGATTTCCGTCCTGGAGGAGGTGTGAAACCGACTTGGATGTGGGAATATTGAGTGCGACAAACCTGTGCAGAGTTTGTCGATGATCTGAAAGGAGCTGCAATATATGAAGCCGTCTGGGCTGGGCAGACATATGTTTACATGAATGAAAATTTCATGCCGGATTTAATCAGTCGTTGGAGCCCGAAAACGAATTCTTTCCATATGACTCATAGAGAAGTAGGCATCAGTTTGTGGGATGTCCACAAGATTTCAGGGGCTCCAATTTTGGGAGATATGTATGATGAATTCACCCCCCCAAGATGACCTGGAATGATTCAGAGATGACTCCAGCTTTGGCTCGAGAGTTAATGAAAATTTTCCACAAGCTTAAGAATACAAAAACCAAGAAAACCCACTCCAGAAAAGATATCCATTCATAGGAGTGGATGGAAATGTTTCTGATTAAGAAGAAAGAGGAGGGACCTTCCTGAACTCGTCCTACTAGTTGCCCCAGAGCAGCAAAGAGGGGTGCTCATTTTGGCAAATTTTGGAAGCAGGAGAGTTTGATAGGTGGGGGTATGAAGTGAACCATAAAATTCCAGCGAAGACCAGTCTGGCAGGCTTTTTGGACTTGTGGGTCAATGTTTACCTTTTACCAGTTTAGGATTCTAAAGAAGGTGTGAGGCTGGGGACCTTTATCGTTGCAGCTAAGCTGGCTGAAAGGAAGATGGTTGGGTTGACCACCCTAGTTTTGGCAAAGATTCATAGGAGCTTACTTCATGTTTATCTGAGTAAGTCTCCTCTAAGAATAGTGGGACCATTCCAAGTTTTATGGGGATGGATCGCCACTCACTTCAGGACATATGCTGTACAAAGTGGGGTACAGGTTCCTGGAAGTTCTTTCCGGCCATCTATTCAGTACTTTTCTGGAATTTCTCCCTTATCCTCAACGATTATGATATCAAGATAAGGTTGAGCATGTTCAAAGAGTTTCATTTCTTTCCTTATAGAAATCTACCAACAGGGTGATTTTTTGATGATGGAACAACCAGCTTGGAGTTAAGGGCATACATGCTGGCATGTAGATATGGTACACTGGCCACGAGGATTAACGAAGAAATTATATGCGAGGCCTATGATCTATAAAAATTTGAACGTCAATTCAAATGTCTGTAGAAAATTACCGTATCCCCTCCAGTGCATGTCAGGTTAGAGCAGCATCCAATGGTTGCTCGTCAACTATGGTTGTTGAAGTCTATGGAGAATACTGGGGAGGTATTTGATCTACCAACTGTTGGAGCGGAAATTCGATTGATTACAAGGTATGCTGAGAGCTGGGTAGCATCATACCCTGAAGGGGTACTGAATCAGCCGATCCCTCGGGTGGGGATAAAGAAGAGAACTGTTAGGAAAGAATCTTTTCATTTGGAAGGCGACTCTTCCTCACCTAGAGCTGATTCACCGGGTTCCTCACCAGGGGATGATTCACCGGATTCCCAGGATGGGGATGATGAGGCACAAAATGCGTCAAAGTGGCCTCGTGCCAGATATAACCCACCTGCCAGATTCAAGAGACCTACTCCATCGACTCATGGTGAGTTACATCATTGAGGCAATTTAGTCACCATTATTTTAAAGATCAACAAGTTTCATTTTCTTATCCTTTATCTGTGGTTGCAGGAGTTAGGATGAAGTTGAAGTCCCAGATTGTAGGACCCTCCTTGCGGCCTTCTTGTGCACATTCTGAATATTTATGACCAGAGGTTGTCCGGACATGGTGGAGTTTATATTGTGATGTTGAAACCGCCTGGATGGACTTATGCGAAGGGCTACATATCCCTAGAGTAGGGAATCTATGGGCTTCTTCTAACATCCATTTTGAGGACAACCCCAATGAAGTGAGGGCTTACATCAAAGAGCTAGAAACGCTCATATATGACACTGATAAGTCAGTTCCTGTAACCAAGAGGGTGAAGGAAATGATGGATCGTGGTACCATTGAGGGGATTAGTCCTTCATTAGACGAAGAGTGGAGTGATTATGTGGCTCCTGAAGATGTAAGTTTTACTTTTTCTCATATTTCTATTTTCTTTTCAATTTGAATTTAATCAAAGATTTTTCATTTAAGGAAATAATCTTCTTCATCCTAAATCTTGTAAAGGAAAGAACCACTGAAATCCCTTCGCCGCGGTATAGCCCTGGTGGCACCGCTCTTGGATCCACTGAATCTCCTCATGAGTCGGCCGAAGTATCTCCAGGCCAGCAAGCCATGGATGAAGAATTAGAAAGGGTGTTATTGTCTCTAATACCTGTTTTTGGAGATGATGATGCCAGTCCACCACAAAAGGCCAATAAGTAAAATCATCAAAGAAAGAAGACCACAGTCAAATGCTTTATCAGTAGTGGTAAGTCTTTCTGGTAGTCGTGAATCTTAAATTATGAAAAAGTGCTCAAACTTCTCAGGATTGCAGGTGCTTATTTAGTTTCCCCTTTAAGGGAAAGGACTGACCATACTCATAGTACAACAGAGGATGTTGGAGAATGACTACAAGTTCCTGCTCAAAGGGCTGTTCCTGAAGAAATACTGAGAGCAGATGAGCCGACATCTGTTCTCAACACCGCTCCTGTTTCTGATGCCAGGAGAGAAAAGGATTCTAGTAAATTAACAAAACTTCATAGAAACTCAAATGAGACATCAAATGACTTCCATTATGTGATGTTTTAGGTTCAACACATGTATCATAACATTTGGAAACTGCCTAAGTTGACTCCATAACTGTCTCTGAAGAAGCTATCCGGGGTCAGAGATTTCCAGATGAAAGTCATGAAGAGGACATGTCGAGTGCTCCCACTGGTGAGACTAACTTGGGATCTGGGACATCATTGGATAAAATGATGAATCTTGGCATGTACTTTGAAGAAATTTTAGACCATGTTAAATTACCATGTGATTTAGAAGATTTTGGACATTTAGTTATAGAATCAACTGGATGCGAGTTTCATCATTTGTCCTTTTAATCTTCTCATGATTACACTTCTAACCCTATTTGGTTAAAAATGTACAGTTCCATCTAAAGAGACTACTGAGCCAATAATGCTTGAGAGGGATGTAGACATGGATGTCAACCCTATTATTGTAGAAACATTGGCTTAGGTGGAACTTAACACGACAGACCCTCCTGAAACCCATCCTGAAAATCCTTTTGAAGCTAGGAAAGATGGGGAGGAGTCTTCATAAGTTGATGATCTACTGTTAGGTAAAAGATGATGATATTTGTAGCTTACTTAACCTACACAACAATCAATAAACTTTTACTATCATTTGAAACGTACCATACTTTCAATTGACCAAACAAGGCTATCAACTTCAATGGCTAGGTCTGGAGGTGAAGCCTCAGCCTCAACCCAAATAGTAGCAAAAGGGGAAGTAACCAGGGTCAGGGAAGGAGTAGAATAGGGAATTTACTTAAGTGCATTAATGTCACATACATTACTTATTTTAATGTTAAATTCCATTTAATTTCCATTCATTCTTTGTTTTGAGGGTTTCCCAAGCATTTATGGAGGAATGGGTGAGTTTTTATGAATTGGGCCAAACCGTGAGCCCAATTCCAGATTTAAAAATAAATTTTGATTCCTTTATAAATCCTTCATTTTTAAACATTTTTCATCCATTCCAATTCCTAATTGTCATACTCTGATCTATTAACACCACCATATGAATTTGGACCATTTAGGAATCCATAATTATGGTGGATATGGGTTTATATTTAAGAGATTGAGCCTGCCTGAAAGCCCATTTTCTGCATTAAAAATAAATTTTAATTCTTTAATATCTCCTTCACTATTTGGTTTTTTTCGGTGATTCAAACTCTCACCCGATACAACTTACCTAAGTCGCGCCCCCATTCCCTCCTCCCCCAATTTTGAGCTCGATAGAATTTCTAAAGTGGTCGAAACTTCTCTAGAGTCCATAAATCGTCCAGATTTAGAGAGGTAAATTGATCCTTTCATAACTCATTCTATTTTTAATCTTTTTCCCCCATTAAAGTTCCTAAAAGATCTCCTTATATTTTTTAGAACCTCCCATGAATTTTTGGATGTTTTAAAATTCATATGATGGTGTATTTTGGGTCATTTTCTTCAAGATTATTTTGGGTAAGTGTTTCTCTCTTCAATTCCTTCCTTCTCTTTAGTGTTTCCTCCCACTTTAATGAATTTATAGAATGTACAGAAGTTTGGGTTAGAACCTAGGGTTTTATTTGGTGTATTTTTGGTCAAATATTGTGTTCTAGGGCTGGATTTATCTTCCTTGTGGTGCGGTGGTGGTGCGGTTGATGTTTCACACCAAGTTTTGAGGGATTCGACACTTTCGGTAGGTGGTTCCATGCGTAAAAAATTATTGATGAGATAGCTTGCTGTATTTAACCATTTTTAATATTCCTAATATGTTGGATGTGGTGCGACAACTATTTATGATTGATTTGGTTATGTGTTAAATTTTATAGTAGCTTTTTAACATGAAATTGGGTGTTTTCATGTGTAACTCATGAGGTTTTATTTGGGTGTTGTTTATAACTTATGAAATTGGTTTATTAAATCTTGTTTGGACTGACAATTCTGGTTTGGTAATTTACTAGTGTCATGTGGTACTAAAAAGAAGGTTTTTGAATAATTTTGATGTGTAAAACATTGTTATACTTCTTGAGGTCATTTTAGGAAAATGTGTGTTTTCATTTGTATCTTTTGTGGTATTATTCAAGGTTATTTTATAACACTTGAATGTGTTTTTATAAATGTATCTAGGGCTGAAAATTCTATTTTTGATAGGAATTGGTATGGTTTTGGTCTTAAATGGGGGTTTTGAAATGAGTTTTGTGTGCAAGACATAGTTACACCCTTTGAGTTGTTTTATGAAAATTGTGAATGTTTTGTTTGGTTAAACAAAGTGGATAAAAGGGTGTATATGTACTATTTTGGGGGTGTGTTCACATAATATGGGTTTTTGAAAGGTATGGTGGTTATTTATGATTTAAAATATTTTTTTAGAATGTTTTATAAAGTGCTGAAATGTTTTAGAAAATGAAAAGAGAGCTGCAAAACATGGTTGTGGGCTGTTTTGTGTGAGTGTGTTGTGAAAATTGAATTTTGTTGATGAAAGTGGTATTATATGTTATTTGAGTGGGCTATTATGTGAGTTAGAATGTCTTGGAATGGTTTATAATTTTTTTTAAAGGATTTGTGGAAGTGTTAATGTAATGTGAAGAGTGCTGTGGGCTTTTTTTGTATGAGTCGGATTTCAAAATCAATTTGAATGAAAAGGGTACTTTTGTGACTTGTGTGGTATACATGTAGTATTTTTGGTGAATTTTTGATATGGAAATGATATTTTCATGTGCAAAGTATATATCTTGACTTGTTGAACTTGTTTAAGCACAAAGGGAAAACCTGGATATCTAGGTGGGTGGACGTGTACTAGTATGCTAGTGAATCCGTGGGGTTTGGCCTCAGTTTCACTTAGCAAGATTGACGCTTACAACTCTAAATAAACTATGATGATGATTATTGGGGACCACTATGTTATGGGTATGTTCCCTACTAGTGGCTCGTGCACGAGAACAGATATTTGTGATGGTTACTCTCACCGAGATACGAGGTACCTGGGACCCACAACTAGCTAGTGCCTAGGGGTTATTTCCCATTGCTTTTGCTCATTGGATATTTTGTTCTTACCGTCGGAATATGGTATGAGAGGCTGGAAAATTCAGTAGCTATGGTATTTATTTTAAATGTTTTTATTCTTTAAATTAGCCCACCTGAAAACTGTTTTTATTTAATGTTGCATCTTTTAGAAATTTTAACTAGCATCTCACATTTTTGAAAACTTGCATGCTTTTCGTCATTAAATGTTTATCACATGGAATCTATTGGTGGTGGTATCCAATTGTGATTTGGATCACACCCTACTTACACCATTGGGTGTAAGTAGACTTGGTTATTCTTGTTGTTGCAGGTTGGGTACAACTTTTAGTTCTAGTGGTTCGGGTTTCTGGCAGGTCCTTAGTGGTGAAGTCTTGTGGAGATGGCTTAAGGGCGGTGCCACTTGCCATGATGGTTCTTGTGCTGTCCTTATTTTCTTTTTTACCTTTGTAATTGTCTTTAAACATAATTTAAACTTATGTAATTTAGTTCTGAAATTTTGTAAAAGATGGTTTTAGTTGAAAATCCAGATTTGTTTTATTGAGTTTGTTTGTTGTTTAATGTTTATAAAATCGGGTAAATCGTTCCCAATTATCATTATATGATACTCGGGAACTTGTGCCAGACCGTGGGGATCGGGAACGCCCTTCGGGCCTTATCACGGGCCGGGTTTGGTGCCATTTTTGGTGGTGATTGATTCGGTTCGTGACAAAATGGTATCATAGGAGGTTCAGGTTAACTCTTTGAGTCATGTTATTTGGGGAAGAGTCAGGATAGTATGAAGTTAGGTTTGTTGGGACATGGAATTTCTCTTATGGTTAGTGTGCCTGATCACCACACCTCATAATGGGATTCAAGTTTCCAGGAGAAGTTGGGATTTATCTAAGTCCTTTGGTTTTCTTGGTTCGATGATGATTAGGGGAAATGAAAAGAGAGTTGGGTTAATGGTCCTAGTGAGACCGCAGGGCCTGGAAAGCCATGTGGAGCCAAGGATATTCCCTATAACACTCTCTGTGATAGTGAATTGATTGGAGTATGGATGACAACCATATGCCCAAATCACCCACTGAAACTAGTTTCCTCTCACATTGTTTTGTTCTTAGGTTTTAAAATCTTGACACTTTGGTTTTAAGAAGTGTAAAGTTTTTGTGAAATGATTTTCAAATAAATAGGGAATGGTTTGATTTATGAAATGGTGGAACTGAATTTTTATAATTGTTTTGAAATGGAAAATGGTGTGCGAACACCTCTTTTGAAAGGAGGAACTATATTGAAGTTGGTTTTGAAAAGTGTTTCCAATAGAGTTTTCTAAACAATCAAAGGGTGTTTTAATGGGATGAGATGTTTTGAAATTGATGTGAATATCTTGAAAGTGAGTTATTTTTTTAAATGGTTGTGTATTTCTGAAAAGTTTTGTAATATGTGAGTTGAGATTTTGATATCGTGGTTAGCAGTTTTGAGAAAAAGGATGTGTTGGTTGACCATTTTGGTTTAGAAAAGTGGAAAAAAATTTTGTTTTATCCTTTGGTATTTTCATGAGCAACCAAACGCATGGGGTTATATGGGAAGATGGATGGTTTATGACATGACTGGATGAGTTTCGGGATGGATATGAGGAGGGTGCCCAGTGTGGCACAGAAACATGCATGTGTAAGGCCCATGAGGTACCATTGGTGGATGCACTAACCGCTGAACCATTTTTTTTTCAAAGAAAGGTTTTTAAAGAGAAACATGATGTCTTGATGAATTGTTTGAGATGGTTTATATTATGTGTTTTTGGAAAATGATGATGTTGTGGGATGTTTTTATTTCAAGAACCCATCTTGTTCGAACCGTGTTTTGGGTTTGTGTTTGGACAACAAGTTGGGTAGAAGGATCGGTTAGTAGTCTCTTCTGAGATATGTTTTGGGACACCTTTATGGTTGTTACCTTTATGTGTTTGGATCTAGTTTATGGATTTTTTGACCAATGGACCAGCTTGGTTGGGTCCTTGGGCTCTCTCATTGGATAAGGTATTCCCCCATTAAGGGTTAATGCATAACTGAAGTGCAACCCGAATTGTTTTTCCATTCGAAAATCCTCCAGTTGATCAATATAAGGAATATTTTTTTTCTCGAGATCTGTAGATTGAGTCTACACCCATTCGTTTCTTTGATTTTTTTATATCCTCTTGTAATGGGAGAGTTCTCGTGGAAGGTTGAAAGAGACCTTAGTTTCTTAAGTTTCCTGATTCGTTAAAGGTGGATGTGGTCTAGGGTTGTTAGTGTGGATGAGTGTCTCGATGGTGTCTAAGAGGGCCTTTGGGTTATTCAAAGTTTCTATGAAGCATGAGTTCATGTTAAACCACCGGTGTGGGAAATATTGTCACGATAGGATATTATAGCCACTTTCTAGAATTTTGTGTTGTTTGGGGATGTCGTATAAGGTCCCTCTCCATGCATTGTTTATATCAGTCGCAATGGTCATGTTCGGTGATGCCTTATGATGTCATGTGCTTGATTGACCGTATAGGTGAAAGTCGTGAAATCCTCCGAGAGTCCCTGTTATGTTGGACAAATGTCTCCCTTGAAAAAACTTCAAAATATTCCATTTTAGAGGAAGGTGAGTTTAGGTGTTCTTTACTTCTATTGTTTCTCACCCGAACAAACAAGGATTGTTGTGTATGCATTTTCTAAGCCCTTGTTTCAATGAAACATCGGGTTAGGGTAATGTGAGTTTGTAATGTGTTATGTCATGGAAAAAATACCAGGGGTTGCGGTGTAGTTGTTGGTTGCATCGAAAGAATAATTATCGTCCAAGGGGTTTCCAAAGCCCAAATGCGAGGCCGAAGATGCTTCAATCATTTGAGCTCCAGCCATAGGTCTCAGAGAGAAGCTGGCTCGTAGTCAGGGGAAATCTCAGGGTCGTTTAAACCCTTGTACAATGTCCTATCCTCATAATTAAAGATAGGAATATTTTAAACCTCTGGTGTCATCATATTTTCTCTTTTGTTCTCGTTCGGTGGAAATAGGTGGAGGGCATTATACCCATGACTTCGCATAAGGTCATTCCCTCCCACTTTGGTTTCCATGGAGTCATTAGAGAATGGTTGGAAATTTGGATAGAAATAATGAGGACACAGTTTGTGCATGATTAGTAGTGACCGTGTTCCAGGAAGCCATGCGGAAAGAATGATCTGCACAGCTAGTGCATGGTTTCCCAAATCGTGCAGACTAACCCTATGCCCTTCCCAAATCTTTAAAAAAAATTTGGGCCTGTCTGTGTCGGCCCATGCTGGTCAGTTAAGATGATTATTTCTTATGGTGGGGAGACCCACTATGATTCTCATGTACATTCCTTCACAAAAATTGAATGGAATTCTACTGTTTTTACTAAGGAGTCCGTTTAGTCCTCCCCTGTTAGTGTCTTGATTCTGTCTCAGAAAAATATAGGTTGTCTCTTTTGGCGGGGAGCCTATTTGTGTCCAACCCGTACCAATAACTTAGATTTATCCATGGTCTTGGCTTGGTAGTAGGTAGTATTATTTGGAACTATCTAGCTACCAATATAATCCTTGAGTAAATGTTGGGATTGGAGAGTGCCCAATGGTTTAGTTAAAGGTAAGTGTAACCTTGTTCGATGTTGTTGTTCGTTTGGGTGAATTGCTTGAGTCTTGTTCGGATAGTGTTTGAGGAGTTTTCTTTTGGGATAAAGTATGAATGTGATTGATCATTTTAGGAAAGTGGTGTATGTTTTGGTTGTGAGAGTAATCCTTAATTGATCACTGGAGGTGTTTCAGCCTTTGGGGGCGAAACCTGACAAGGGAGTACCGCTTGGTTTCTCAGTTGGGATTGATTGTTACTTTGGCCTTGATGTGACTTTCCGGGGCGGAAAGTTTTCATGGTGGGGAGAATTTTCACATACATGACTTATTTTAATGTTAAATTCCATTTAATTTCCATTCATTCTTTGTTTTGAGGGTTTCCCAAGCATTTATGGAGGAATGGGTGAGTTTTTATGAATTAGGCCAAACTGTGAGCCCAATTCCAGATTTAAAAATAAATTTTGATTCCTTTATAACTCCTTCATTTTTAAACATTTTTCATCCATTCCAATTCCTAATTGTCATACCCTGACCTATTAACACCACCATATTAATTTGGACCATTTAGGAATCCATAATTATGGTGGATATGAGTTTATATTTAAGGGATTGGGCCTGCCCGAAAGCCCATTTTCTGCATTAAAAATAAATTTTAATTCTTTAATATCTCCTTCACTATTTGGGTTTTTTCGGTTATTACAACTCTCACCCAAGACCACTTACCTAAGGCGAGCCCCCATTCCCTCCTCCCCCAATTTGGAGCTTGATAGAATCGCTAAAGAGGTCTAAACTTCTCTAGATTCCAGAAATCGTCCAGATTTAGAGAGGTAAATTGATCCTTTCATAACTCATTCTATTTTTACTCTTTTTCCTCCATTACAGTTCCTACAAGATATACTAATATTTTTTCGAACCTCCCATGAATTTTTGGATGTTTTCAAATTCATATGATGGTGTATTTTGGGTCGTTTTCTTCAAGATTATTTTGGGTAAGTGTTTCTCTCTTCAATTCCTTCCTTCTCTTTAGGGTTTCCTCCCACTTTAATGAATTTATAGAATGTACAGAAGTTAGGGTTCGAACCTAGGGTTTGATTTGGTGTATTTTTGGTCAAATATTGTGTTCTAGGGATGGATTTATCTTCCTTGTGGTGCGATGGTGGTGCGGTTGATATTTCGCACCAAGTTTTGAGGGATTCGACACTTTCGGTAGGTGGTTCCATATGTAAACAATTATTGATGAGATAGCTTGATGTATTTAACCATTTTTCATATTCCTAATATTTTGGGTGTGGTGAAAAAACTATTTATGATTGATTTGGTTATGTGTTAAATTTTATAGTAGCTTTTTAACATGAAATTGGGTGTTTTCATGTGTAACTCATGAGGTTTTATTTGGGTGTTGTTTATAACTTATGAAATTGGTTTATTAAATCTTGTTTGGCCTGAAAATTATGGTTTGGTAATTTACTAGTGTCATGTGGTCCTAAAAAGAAGGTTTTTGAATAGGTTTGATGTGTAAAACATTGTTATACTTCTTGAGGTCATTTTAGGAAAATGTGTGTTTTCATTTGTATCTTTTGTGGTATTATTCAAGGTTATTTTATAACACTTGAATGTGTTTTTATAAATGTATCTAGGGCTTCCAATTCTATTTTTTATAGGAATTGGTATGGTTTTGGTCTTAAATGGGGGTTTTGAAATGGGTTTTGTGTGCAAGACATAGTTACACCCCTTGAGTTGTTTTATGAAAATTGTGAATGTTTTGTTTGGTTAAAAAAAGTGGATAAAAGGGTGTATATGTAATGTTTTGGGGGTGTGTTCACCTAATATGGGTTTTTGAAAGGTATGGTGGTTATTTATGATTTCAAATATTTTTTTATAATGTTTTATAAAGTGCTGAAATGTTTTAGAAAACAGAAAGAGAGCTGCAAAACATGGTTGTGGGCTGTTTTGTGTGAGTGTGTTGTGAAAATTGAATTTTGTTGATGAAAGTGGTATTATATGTTATTTGAGTGGGATGTTATGTGAGTTAGAATTTCTTGTAATGGTTTATAAAAATTGTTTAAAGGATTTTTGGAAGTGTCAATGTAATGTGAAGAGTGTTGTGGGATTTTTTTTGTATGAGTCGGATTTCAAAATCAATTTGAATGAAAAGTGTACTTTTGTGACTTGTGTGTTATAAATGTGGGTTGTTTGGTAAATTTTTGATATGGAAATGATATTTTCATGTGAAAAGTATATATCTTGACTTTTTGAACTTGTTTGAGCACAAAGGGAAAACCTGAGTATCTAGGTGTGTGGATGTGTACTAGTATGCTAGTGAATCCGTGGGGTTTGGCCTCAGTTTCACTTAGCAAGATTGACGCTTACAACTCTAACTAAACTATGATGATGATTATTGGGGACCACTAGGTTATGGTTATGTTCCCTACTAGTGGCTCGTTCATGAGAACATATATTTGTGATGGTTACTCTCACCGAGATACGAGGTACCTGGGACCCACAGCTAGCTAGTGCCTAGGGGTTATTTCCCATTGCTTGTGCTCACTGGATATTTTGTTCTTACCGTCGGCATACGGTATGAGAGGCTGGAAAATTCAGTAGCTATGGTATTTATTTTAAATGTTTTTATTCTTTAAATTATCCCACCTGAAAACTGTTTTTATTTAATGTTGCATCTTTTAGAAATTTTAACTAGCATCTCATGTTTTTGAAAACTTGCATGCTTTTCGTCATTAAATGTTTATCACAAGGAATCTATTGGTGGTGGTATCCTATTTTTCTTTGTCTCACACCCTACTTACACCCTTGGGTGTAAGTATACTTGGTTATTATTGTTGTCGCAGGTTGGGTACAGTTTTTAGTTCCAGTGGTTCGGGTTTCTGGCAGGTCCTTAGTGGTGAAGTATTGTGGAGATAGCTTAAGGGTAGTGCTCCTTGCCATGAGGGTTCTTGGGATATCCTTATTTGATTTTTTTACCTTTGTAATTGTCTTTAAACATAATTTAAACTTATGTAATTCAGTTCTGAAATTTTGTAAAAGATGGTTTTAGTTGAAAATCCAGATTTGTTTTATTGAGTTTGTTTGTTGTTGAATGTTTATAAAATCAGGTAAATTGTTCCCAATTATCATTATATGATACCTGAGCACTTGTTCTAGCCCGTGGGGATTGGGAATGCCCTTCAGGCCTTGTCACGGGCTGGGTTTGGTGTCGTTTTTGGCGGCGACCAGATTCAGTTCATGACAATTAATCCCAAACTATGTTCCTCCCTGTGATAGCGATGCTGAATTAGACCAAGAGGTGCAAAAGGCGCTCCAATTATCACGTCGTAAGGCATGGAAAAATATATGGAAGATAATATATGAGGTGCCTCTTAAAGATTTGCCTTCGAAAATTCCAAGACTCTCATCCTTGTTCATCATGCTGGGACTTGGCAGTTTTGGATATCAATAAATCCATGTCGCCGTGAAACAAGTCATTCGAAGGAGGGAGCAAGAGAAAAGGTGTCATAAGGACCTGATCAGAGCTAGATTGCTGATCAATACCAGTGAATTTCAGGTTGTAGTGTCTCGAGCTGAGGCTGATCATGCTACAAAGCTGAAGGAACTAAATCAAAAGATCAAGGAGAAGATTGTCTAGTAGTTGCTCCTTTAGCAAGAGCTAGATGCTGTTACTGGGGAGCTTGACCAACTTCATAATTCATTATAATAAGTCCAAGCGGATGGTATAAAATCCATCAAATATTCCAAAGAAGAACTTAATCAAGCTGAAGAGAGTGAAGCTGGTCGGGTAAATGAACTTCAAGTGGCTGCTGATGAAGTTTGGGATGCTATGAAATAGATGAGAAGTCATGTTGAATGTCTTCTGTAATTTATGAAAATAAGAGAAGAGAATCCAGTCTATGGATGTTCTTCTAATCTTGTTCATCAATGAAAAATAGTTCATCTTCAATCATCCGTACCTTCATAGTTTTATTTTTACTAGGGTTATATAAACAACCCCACAAACTTTATCTTTTAATTGCTCAATATTGCCTAAATCATACAAAATGTAAGTTTAGCGAGCTGGGACTCAACTTTTGTTCAGAGTACCCTTTATAGGTTCCCAATTTAATGAGTACCATGTCTTTTGTTATTGGAAGTTTAAAGTCATGCATGTTGGACTATAAAAAGGATAATATTTAAGCTCGAATAGCTTTGACCGAATGGATGACATTGACTCAATTATTGATAATTTGTTTGGAAACATATTACCATATTCAATTATGGAGGGGGAAAATTGTAAACTGTGACTTGAGAAATTTTGAATCCGAGGAATGAATGGGAAAAGATCTAAAAGGCATTAGAGGAAGTCTTTTCTAAGAATGAAGTTACCATTACTTGACAAACCCGTTATGGGGGATGAATTATGCAGGGCCAACTGGGGCATAAGCTGCATAGTCAAATAATATCATCTTTTGGCTGACAGGTCTGTTATGTAGACAACTTATACAAGGTCACCTAAGGGCACATTCTACATAGTTAGGCAAAATAAATCTCAGAAATTTGACTTTCTATTGCTAAAAGATGAAGAAATTTTTATGGGGATTTAAATTTTCCAAAGCATAGTCTGATTTATAGAGAAAGGCACTTGAATATGGAGAAGATATTTCCAATCATAATTATCAAAGAATTGGAGGAATGTGATTTTTACGAAGGTTTGACCCAAATGTAGGAAAAAAGGTAACTGTGGTTTTAAATCATATGACTAAAATCAGAGATAGAAAAATTATACGACATAATATTTTCAGATCATGAGAAAGAGTATGGAACAAATATGTTAAGGATAACAATTTTTTTTGTAGATCCCTACATATCATCGTTAAAACTAATAGGGACAAATGAGGATTCTCCTAATAATGAAGTTACCAATACTTGAAAAACCCATTATGGGGGCTGAATTATACAGGGCCAATTGGGGCATAATCTACATAGTTAAATAGTGGCATCTTTTGACTAACATGCCTGTTATGTAGACAACTTATGCAAGGCCATCTAAGGGAACATACTGCATATTCAGGAAAAATAATTCTCAGGTATCAGACATTTTGTGACTAGAAGTCAATAAAAGGGTTTTGTAGATCATGAATATTATTTGTATGATGTTGCGGCTGGGTCCTAAATTGAGATTCTGTATGTCACTATGTATCTCATTAGGATGAGAATCAAGCCACACGTAGTTCTTGAAATACAGTTTAACATCATGCATGGCGATAGCATGGAAGATCTTAGTTTAGGGTCATAAATCTTGGACCATAGTGAGGGAGACACATCATGTATTTGTTATAAACTTGATGCGAATAAAAGACCAGGGTGTTCCATATCACATCATGTGCTCCCAGGGGGACTTTTCAGCCAAGGGACCGAAAGTGGAGTTTGGGGTTAGGCCCAAAGGCTCGAGGCTGGACTCGAGGAATGCTCGAGCATTCCTACATATCCCATGAGGATGATAATCAAGCTACACATAGTTCTTGAAATACCCTTTGTACAGATTTGGTTCGTACATATGAGGGGAAAAGAGGAATTTATTGCAATTATGGTTGGACCCAAGATTAAAAACTTGGGTGTCACTACGCATCTCATAAGGATGAGAATCAAGCCACACGTAGTTCTTGAAACATGACATGGTTGAAGACCATGTCAATGATGATTCCTCTCAAGTGAGGATATTAGGGATTGTTGTAGTTTATTGTCATATAGAACAAAAGTGCAAATAGTTTAAGATCATATGCATGGACCAGTGCTATGTAGTTTAATGTCTTGCAACAAAGACAATGAGGAACTGTATAGTTTAATGTCAAATAGTTAGGACAATGGTACATACACAGTTTAATGTCATGTAGGATGAAAGTGAACTGATATGAATAAGATGGTTGACGGGGACTTCACAGATCAACATCGTATGGGATGAAGGTGAATCGATGTGAAGAAAGTGGTTTCGAGATTGAACCTCAGGAGGTTGCCTACATACTCGGAATAGGAGGCAAGGATCAAAGTTTACATAGTTCAATTGAGAGGGATTTGATGATCAGGGTGTACTTGAGGACAACAACCCAAAGATGATGTTGGGACTTAAGCGTGGTTAGTGGTCTAGAGAAAATGTCATGGTTGAAGCTTATTCTAGGCTCACGTGAGTCATGTTCGGTGTGAGAAACACGAAGCAGCAACATACCTTATGATCATGTCACGAAAGGTGCGACCATGAAGGATGGTGTGGGGCTTATGCATGGTTAGCTGCCCAGGGCACGCATGGTAAAAGAGTTTAAAAAACAATTGTGCATGCGACGATCACAGTTTAATGTCATGTGTCACAGACATGGGGTTCTTGGCAGTTTAATGTCCTATAGCTCGGACGATGCACAGTTTAATGTAATGTTGGACAAAAAAGGGGGGATACAGTTTAACGTCATGTTGGACGATGAAGGGAGCTATGTATTTTAATGTCCTGTAGCAAGTACAATAGGTGTATTTGTGTTACCCAAAATAATTCTTCAAGAATATTGCATTTGTTTGAGTTGTAATGAGTTCTCCATTCATTGAGATTAAATAATAATCTCCATTGGAGTAGACCTTATGTATTAAGTAAGATCCTTCCCACTTTGGCTCAAGCTTTGGAGGTTTCTTTCCCGGTATCATTGGGGTTCTGAGGACCAATACCAATTCTCCTTGAATGAATGAACGAAAATGAACCTTTTTATTGAAAGCTCGTGCTATTCGATTCTGATAGACTTCTAAATGGTGTAGTGTGCACAATCTTTTTTCATCTAGTCATTCCAATTCATCCAACCGCTTCTGAGATTGTTCATATGTAGATAACTGATCACAAATGGCGACTCTAAGCGAAGGTAATTAGAATTCAATAGGCAAGACTGCTTTCGTTCCATATACCAATGAATATGGAGTTGATCATGTAGTAGTGAGGGTGGTAGTCTGATAAGCCCATAGAGCATGGAAAAGTTTATCAGGCCATGACTTCTTATCTTTATCCACCATCTTTTGAAGTATGTTTGAAAGAGTCTTATTGAAAGACTCTATTTGACCATTGGCCACTGCATGATACCAAGATGAATGGTTGGATCTGATATTGTATTCTTGATACAATTTTCTTACCTCAGATGAACAAAATTTTGTGCCATTATCCGTCAATATGGTATGAGGAACACCAAATCTGGTAATGATGTTATAATTGACAAAGCTAACAATTCTTTTAACACCGACTTCTTTGAGAGGTATTACCTCTGCCCATTTGGAAAATAAGTCAGTAGCAGTAAGAATATACTTAAACTGCTTAGCTATAGCCGGAGGATAAGGTCCTACTATATCCATTCCCCATGTAGAAAACAGCCAGGAGTATTTAGCTGTATGAAGCAACTTCGGGGGTTGATGAATGAAGTTGGCACATATTTGGAAAGAATGACACTTTTTAGTGAAATCAACACAATCTTGCACCATTGAAGGCCAGAAGTATCCAAGCCTTCAGATTCGACCAGAAAGTCTATGTCCAGACTGGTGGGCACCAAAAACTCCTACATGTACTTCATTCATGACAACCATTGTCTCTTCACCATCAATACATCTGAAGATAATTCCATCAAAACCTCGCTTGTAGAGAATTTTTTGGTGATATGGGCTATCATAAAGAGTAAAATTGACCACACATCACCGAACTTGTTCTTTCCTGGCTCTATTAGGTGGGAGTGTTCCATTTTGAAGGTATTTTCTGATAGGTGTCATCCATCCTGTAGTATAACCATAAGGTTCAGAAATGAGACTGATTTCATTGATTTACTCTGTTCTGATTTGAACAAAAGGTGAAACTACACAATGATGGTCAATACTGATGATTGTTTCGTCCCAATTTGGATCTTCCAGGGCTGTGGCTACATTAGCCAGTGCATCATCTTGGGCATTTTGTGATCGCAGGACATAAGAAAATATTGGTTATGAGGGAAATTCCGCCATTAACTCTCTGATGTAATCATACAAAGGGATTAATTCTTCTTTTATAATGGCATAATCCCCATTTACTTGTTTGATTACCAAATATGAATCACATTTTACCTTCAAGTAATTCACCTGTGCCTGAAGCGCCAATTCCAAGCCTGTGATGAGAGCTTGATATTCTGCTTCATTGTTTGTACCGCCTTCCAATAATAAGAAGGAATAGGGTAGCACTGCCTTTTCTGGGGAAATAAACATGATTCCTAACCCAACTTTGTTGAATTTAGGATCTTCCATTTTCTTCCCTGTTGGACTTCTGGAGGCACCATCAAAGTACATTTCCCATGTCTAAGAATTATCTTGAATAGAGAAGACTTCCTCATCAGGAAGTTTAGTATTTAAAGATGTATCTTCTACAGATGGGTGTTCATCAAGGAAATTGGCCAGATCTTGGCCCTTTATTACCTTTAGAGACACATAATGGATATCAAACTGCTGCAAAATAACTTCCCATCTTTCCAGACGTCCTATAAGCATTGGATGACTAAGGATAAATTTGAGCGGGTTATTGCAAGATACCAATTGGACCTCATGATATTATAGGTATTATCTCAATTTATGAACTGCAAATATTAATTCTAGGTAGCACTTTTCAATACTTGAATATCGAGTTTCTACCTCAAGCATAGTGAGACTGAGATAGTAAAGGCTATTTTCACTCCTAACATCATTCTTTTGGGAAAGGAAGGCACCTAGTGATCACTCTAAAGTTATCACATAGAGAATAAATGGTATTCCTTTGATAGGTGGAATTAACACCAGTGGACTCAAGAGAAATTTCCTGAGGACATCGAATGCTTCTTGACATTCTTCAGTCCACTGGTAGGTTAATACCTTCTTCATTAATCTGGTGAAGGGTAAACACTTTCCTTCCAAATTGGAAATGAAACTCCGAATATAGGCCAAGTGTCCTTGAAGTCCTCTTAATTGCTTCAGATTTCTAGGAGGTGACATGTTAAGGATTGATTTTGTCTTCTCAGGATAAACTTCGATACCACGATGGCGTACAACAAAGCTGAGAAATTTTCCCAAGGTTACCCCGAAAGCACATTTCAAGGGGTTCATCTTCAAATTATGTGGTCAAAGTTTGTTGAATATGATTTCCAGACCGGCCAAGTGGTCAGAACATTGTCTAGATTTAACCACCAAATCATCCACATAACATTCAACAAATTTCCCTAAAAAGGGTTTGAAGATATAGTGCATGGCACGTTGATACGTTGCACCTACATTCTTCAGGCCAAAGGGCATTACCTGATAGCAAAACACACCTTGAGGGGCTTTGAAGGCTGTAGATTATTCATCCTCTAGAGCCATTCAGATTTGATTATACCTAGAATATCCATCCATGAAGGAAAGTGATTCATAGCCAACCGTTGCATCAATTAAGAGTTCTATGATCGGAACTGGAAAATCATCCTTGGGACAATGCTGATTAAGATCTCTAAAGTCAAAGAAAACTCTAATTTGTCCATTCTTCTTTTTCACAGGGAAAATATTAGCCAGCCATTTGGGATATTGAACTTCTCTGATGAAGTTAGCCTTGATAAGCTTATCAACTTCAGCTTCAATTTTGGAAGGATAAGTTGAGTGTGTTCTTCTTGCTGCTTGATTGAATCCTCGATGTTCTTCTGACAAACCCAAAAGATGAGTGGCAACATCGGGATTAAGACCTATCATTTCTATATAATTCTAAGAAAATACATCTCGATTTTTCTTTATAAATGAAGTATACATTTCTTTCTCTTCAAGAGTTATGGCTGCACTAATTAAAGTGGGGAGTGAATCTTCTTTTGTACCCAGATTTATTTCTCTGAGTTCATCCATAGTGGTAGAGATACCCTTTTCAAATGCTGGAGGAGAATCCCTGAGATCTTCCTCTTATTCTTCAATATGTGTTACTTCTTCTGTTTCTACTTGCATAGTATATGGCGAAGCAGAATTTCCATGGTTAGGGGAGAAGTTAAAATTTGACCATCTTGGATAAGAGGATGCCATTTCTGACCCTATTGATGATGAAGGGTCTTCTTGGGGTGATATAGAGAAGATGATGGATTGAGAATCGACATCATTATTTTCCTCTGATATCACAATAACTTTTTCTGATCTGGTTGATGAAGTATAGAATTTCTGGATTTCAGCGGATGAAATGAAGACATCTACATCTAAGATTTCATAATTTCTTGGTGAATCAACAATTTATCCCATGATGTCTAGCTTGGTAGCTATAATTGACATTATGGAAGTTTCCATAAGAGTGTTTGGATTTAGGTCTATCATGTCAATTTGACTGATAGGAAACACATAATCTGTACTCACATGTATGAATGGGTTTATTGGAATCTTTTCCAAACCATTTGGAGCATTAATTTTGGTGACCTTTTTTGTCGTGGATTTTTCCTTTCCCTCCATGTGATAGAATTATGCCTTAATGTATTGAGATTCACATGTTTTGAATGGGGCCTTGTCACCATAAAATGTCCCAATTTGACCATTGAAACAATATTTGATACATTGATGGTATGATGAAGGTATGAACACATGTTGATGTAGCCAAGGTCTTCCAAGAAAAATGTTTAAGGCTGTGTCCTGACGAACAACCATGAAATCTGAATTAGACACAAGGTCTAAAAACTGAATTCTGAGTGTAATTTCACCCAGAGGTTCTTGTTCATTATTATCACATCCTTGCAACATCAAAGTAGAAGGAGATAAATCAGATTCGGCGAGGCCTAATCGACGAAGTGTATGAATAGGAATGAGATTGACTCCTGATCCATTATCAATTAAAGCTCATCGGATGTCTATATCATTGACTTTTCTAGATAGATACAAAGGTCTGATATGTCCATGTACAATATCATCTTCATCTTCATCTGTGAAAGATATCACTACATAGAATTCCACAAAATCATTCTCTATATGGTAGGCCTCAACTGCAGCAATTTCAGTTTCGAATTCTTGAGGACTTGACAAAGCCTCAATAAGCGCCTCCCGAAGATCTTTTGATAGATTCAAAGCATCCAGAATTGATAACTTGGCCAGTAATTGGGCCAAATGTTTCAATACATCATAATTTTAGTCTAAAGGTCTACGTTTTCCATTATGAAAATGTGGTTTTGAAGGTGCCTTGGAAGTTCATGATTTGGCAGTAGATGCATCCCGTATCGGGGTAGGAGTTGGAAACACTCTCGGCTTCAGTAGATTAGACCGACTAGTTCTATCTGTTTGTTGAGAGGAAGAAGGTGTAACCACTAACCGGTCCTCTAAAATAACTGTGTTAGGACTGAATCTTCCATGTGTGGAAGAACTTTCTTATTCCTATTGATCCCACTGAAGGGATTTTCCATGAGTTTCTACCGCATATACAGTTTTAGAAGGGGTAGGATTGAAATAGTGGCTTCTGAAATATCCACATCTTCCCCTGTATCCTAGACTTCTGTCTCTTTATCTAACTCCTCTATTAGATATGGGGAACTTAGGCTCATCATGATCGAAACTGTCATTGGAATAGATATCTGTTAAATGAATCATGTTAATAGAACCAAAGGTCAATTTTTCATCTGACGAAGATTCTACCTGATGAACCAATTCAAGTTGTTCCATTTGGTGGGGTAGTACCCGTGCTTTTGAAGTAGAAGGCATAAAATCTTCCAGAGTCAAAGACAAATTAGGCTTTGACATGAGCTTGTTTTCTTCTGACTGCTCTTCTTTCTTCAAATTACGCTCCTTCTTGGAGGATTTTCCTTCTGATGAAGGGGGTTTTTCTATGGAAGAAATAACAGAAGAAACAATTGGTTTATTCGATTGTGTTTATAAAATGGCATGAGTTTGGTTGATCATTTTCTTGACCATCCAATAATCATATTTCTATGCATTTTTACTTTTGACTTCATACCATTCGCCTTCTTCCTCTGGATCAATAGTAGTAACACATGCTACCTGGGCTAAAGAACCTTTCAGTTTTACTTGTCCAGAGTCCACCATCTTTTGCAGGAGGTCTTTGAAGAAAAAAAACTCCTGAATGGGATGAACCAACATCTGATGAAATGGGAAATAGTTGGGAAGGTCTTCATATCCTTCCTTGTTCATCCTTTTGGGCCTCGGAAATTGAACCAGATTGTTTTCCAGAGCCGAGATGAAGTAACCAGGAACTTGTTTATTCCGAAAAGAATAAACTTTATTCTTTAAATCCTAAAACTGTTTCCACCTTTGATATTTTTGATCATCTTGATGAGGAGACAATTGTTGTTGATGCTCAGGAGGTGGATCCCTTCGATACGATGAATTTTTTGAAGTGGAAGCAGGTACAAGTGTTTGTTTAAGTGTAACTGTATCAGTCTCTTCTTTCCCTATTCTCCTTCCTGGAACTGATGGAATTACATGAGTTTTAGCCTTAGTCTTTATAAGAGAGTCTTCTATCTACTGAGCGATTGAATTAAGGTATCGAAACCCTCCTGTGTATTTCATAGGGATCAATGGTGTGCATAATTCATCATGCAAATTTTCCACACAGATTGGCAACAACTCTTCTTAAGGGAGTGCTAAACTTAAGGAATATATTAATCCCTTCCAGTAAGCAATGAAATATAAATCTATTTAATTTTCCCTTTTCTTACAATTGGTAATATAAAAAACTATCGTCTTTGGTAATGTTGAGCTAAATTGAAGAAGGAACCTTTGACAGAGATATTACCACCCGATAATTGACCGAGATTGCAAACTTGTATACTAGACAAAAGAAGGTCCTTGTAATTACTACACAAAACACCCGAGATTAACTGCTTCTTGTTGTTGAGGAGTTCCCATCATAGGATCACAATGAGAAACAAAATGTGTTAAGTTTTGTTCTGGATCTCCCGAACCATTAAAAATTGGGAATGTGGTTTTCGTAAAATTTGATGGGGGAGAAATTGCATCCACCCATTCTGGGTAAGCTCTATTTTCTGGTTGAACTTGTGCACGTTTTCCTTCCATAGATTCCAACTGATCTATTAATGAATCAATGGTATTCATTAATTTTTGAGAAATATCTGGTTGATCTTGGACCTGAGCAGGTGCAATAACTGGAATTTGAATGGGCATGGTGACCGGTACTGCCACTGATGGTAGTATCTCCAGTTTCTGTCATGCATGACCCATAAGATTGGACCTATGAGGGTGTACTTTTAAAGGGGGATATTCTTGATCCATACTAGTAGCTGCAACAAATTATCTTGATTGATTAACTTCAGCATACTTAGGAGGAAGACTACCTTGAAGTAGTTCTGCATTTAACCTCCTTAACTCCTTCATTTCTTCTTTTTGTTGTGCGGACCTTTCCTCTAATGAGAGTGATTGGCCTTCTACAGAGGTAGGGTGGGATGTAACCTAACTTTTACCCTTTTCCTTGACATGTGCCTTTCTGGAGTATAGAAGGACATTACCCGAAGGAATGTCTTGCCTCTGGGCAACCCTCTGGCTTCTGGTACGCACACCTCCTTCATTTGTTTCCATGTGTACAACCTATTGAACATGAAATTCTTCATCTGATCCCTTTGAATGAGCCTCATGTTCTGGGGGATTAGTGAAAACGACATTGATGACATTTATCTATTCATAACACATTGCAACCCTTCTGTCAGCACTTCTGTGATACTGTCTTCTTTCATGTCCTTTATAAGACACTACCTTTCGTTTGGTTGATCCTTCAAGAACTTCTTGATGAACCGTAATTTAGAGGGAATATCCTGATAATTCGGCTCTATGTTCCTCTTGTTTCTTCTTCCATAACCGAGAGAAGATTGAATTTCGCTAATAAAGAGATTGGGAATTTGAAAAAGTCCCCAGTTCAATGGACTGGGGTTGTTCCTGTTTTTCCTGCTCAACTCCTCGAATCCTATCTATTGATTCTGAGGGTTGGATTAAAAGAGTCCCCAACCTAGCAAGATGAGGTGGATCTTGAGTTGCTACATCTAAAACTTTCTTAAAATCCCTCCTAATTTTGCGGATTTTAGTCCGGAAATTGGCCGGATGCATCATCTTACATCCACTCAAATCACCTGGCTCAGATGACCATTGAATTATTTCTAACACCTCTGTCACCTGATGATGCACATGATCTAAATGAGAAGCCTATTCGATATTCTCATTTTCTTGATGCAAGAGTAATTCGACAACTTTTTCTTTATATGCCTGACTTTGGGAAGAACTAGTTGAGGCATGTTCTTGAGAAAGCCTTTGATTACACACAAAACCAGTTAGATGTGGCCATCCATGGGCAATAACATTGCATGAGACCATTTTTTGCGGGCTTCTTTGATTGGGGAGCACAGTAAAATGCAATGCTCCATGAACACCTCATCCCCTGATATGAATACCAGATGGGGCATTGGTAATTAACTGGCGCAACCTTTTTAATGCGCCAAGGCATGTATGCTGAAGGGCTCTCTGCTGCTTTTCAACCTTTGGATGTCGGGAAACTGAGAGAGATGCCAAGTCAATTTGGCGTTGCAACCCTTCTATTATCTTGACATGGTTTTTATATTCATCATAAGATAATATTTTCTCTTTTAAGTGATAAAGAGTTTTCCATATGTTGAGAAAAATATCGTGAATACAATATTCTGTCAACGTTTCTGGAATATCATACTGAGAGTCAGCCAAAGGCCAAAACATGACTGGTATCTCACCTTTTTCCAGTTGTTTTCTCATATTCAACACTTCCTCTTTGTCATTTTATAAATATTCTTCTACCTGATTGGACCAAAGCTGGTGCTTCTTTGTTACTTCATTAGATTCAACAAGATTGGTAGTGAATTCATTTATCAAATTAGAAGATGAATGACCCAGGTGTGGTTTGGAGAATGACCTACACCCTGGGCTATCTTCTGATTGAGAAATTATTTCACATGCTAGCAGTAAGGCGTCAGACATTACTGGCTTCGCATTTGCAAGTGCCTCAAGATAAGAGGGATTTCTCATTACTGCATTGTCCATTGAAGAATTTTCCAGGCAATGCGAATTCCTATTGTAGAGAGGACTTTTGAATCTAAATTCATCATCATGGGGAGGACCACCATGGTGGGTTACAACAAAAGATGAAACCTTTTTATCCTTGGTCTTCTGACTATGCAGAGGGTTATCGTGTCTCTCATCTAAAGATGATACTTCGATATTGACCAAATTGTCATGAATCAAGCCTTCATGAGGAAGTGTCTGATAAAGACCTTCAAAATTATTGTTTTTACTTATGGAATCTGGAAATGAGAGAGTAGAATCTTGAGTTGCAACAGACAATTGTCTGAGGGCTTCAAGAACTCTAGCATCGAGCAAGGCCTTATTGCAGATTAGATCTTGAGTTTTCAACTGTGCTGGATGGGTCTTTTTCTTGGATGCCTTCTTACTCACTTTGGAAACCACTTGTTGATGAAATTGGTTATTATGGGAAGGTGTATGTTCCTGCTAATGAGAAATGGTCAGTTTAGGCTGACTATCTCCATTTAAATCAGGTGTATGTGCTTGACTTGATTGTCCGTATGACATGGGAGAGTATACCCCATGACTCTCTTGGAATGGAACAGAGGTGTGTATCTACTCTAGAGTGACATGTTGATGAGTCACTCCACTGATAGGGATAGATTTATGTTTCTTTCCCTGGGATGTCACTGAAGTTGTTATAATATTCTGACAGGTGTCCAAAATATGGGCAGAGATTTGCTTATACTCTTTCACCATTGTCAGAATGTGCTTGGTGACTTCAGCTGCCAGAACAGGAATATACATCCATTCTGTGTTTGGAGTAGGTGTGTGTTCCTGCTCCTGTCTTCCTTTTCCTATTAGTGAATTCTGACAGTACTCATGGGTGGGGGCAGAAAGTTGTGTCTGCCTCCTGTTTGTCATTAGACCTTTCCAATTGACATCTCCGAGTGCTACCAAATGAGACTGTTGGTTAGCCTAATGAATTGCAGGTGTATGTGCATGCTGATTATTCTCCACCGAATATGATTGATGGACTTCCTTCAATTCTGGCAGACGAGACTGCTGACAAAATTGATGAGTGTAAGCAGGTGTATGTGCTTGTTTACAGGTGGTCACCACATTTTGTTGAAGAGATTCTTTGGATACAGTCAGGTGAGCCTGATGACTGGCTGATGAACTATAAACAGGTGTATGTGCCTGCCTATAGTACTCCGCCAGAATTTCCTGGCGGGATTGGTGTGTTACTTCCAGAAAAGTCTGCTGGTAAGAGAAATCAGGACGGACGGGTGTATATGCCCGCTCGTTGTTTTCCATAAAGTTAGATTGATGGACTTCTCTGGAGGGGAAATAAATAATGATCTTCACCCTATTGGCCTAATTTCTCCTCTGACGATTCGTCTTGCATGCTCGGGTCTGAGGAACCTGATCTGAACACCTAGAGATGATACCCTCATCATGTTGAGGGTGTACTACCGCACGAGTCTGGCGGTGATTGTTGGTGGGAGTCCTCAGGAAGGGCTCCTGTCTTCTTAAAATGAGGCCTTGAGTGACCTTTTTATTCACCTCCCATAATATGGGAGGGACTGGTTATTGTGTTCCAGGGATAACGACTCGAAATGGTTGGAGATGGTGGTTGGAACCAACTACTTCCTAATTACTGGTTGTCATTGTCCGGACAACCAGGGTGAGTTGTTAACTTGGAGGGATTGTCGAGCGGCCTCCAGATTTGGGATGGTACCATGTTGACGGTATTTCCTCACCAATGTATTCGAGACCCAACATTGAAGACGCTGAGTAGTTGATTTCATCCTCAGAGTGGATGAGGATCTAGTAGGACTAGTGGCCAAGGCATTCACAGGTTTGAACTTTAAAGAAGCCATTTTGTGTTGCAGATAGATCTTGGAAAAGAGTGCCTGTTTGATATAGAAAACATAATCAAGATAGGTTTTTCCAGACTACATCTTTTGGATGAGCACATATGTTATTGATTTCTTTGTTGGCCCTCATATTGAGTTTAATAGGGGACTAACAAAAAATTAAAACATCATTTAACTTGGTTAATGATTCACGTCAGGTTCACCATTTTTTTGTTTCTTCTGGAACTGGGAATGACCTTGTTTGTTTAAGGTTCAAACTTTCCAATCGGTTTCCAACAGGTTTATTCGTAGAAACGGAAACACCCAATGATTTTATATCCATTTCGACCTACTTTCCAAAGGTAGGTGCTCATTAGTTGTGGACCGATGAGGCTTAAGAATTTTCATTGGTCAAGAGGATGAGAGGTCAGACTCATCACACCTTTTTGGGGGGAATTATTGCCTACTCCGAGACTCTCTTATATATTTAAGTTATGTTCACGAATCCTTATTAATTTACCAAGCATGAAAATGATTTTTAGATTTGGAAATCAATGATTGATATGTATGGGATTTAGAGAATCTTTTATATGTATTTGAGGTTCTTCATCGATAGAGAATCATCAATATGTATTGGAGATTCTTAGTCAATGGTATCCTTCAATATATTATATAGAAATCTCTTGGTCATTATGATGACAATACTGGTTTTAAAGCCACTCAGTGGGGCACTTGAAGTTTATTTTCATTTAGAAAGATAGGGATTATTTCAGAGTTGGGATCGTACCCGCAGATGGGCTACCTATGTATCCTCATTAAAAATGAATCAGAACCCACATAGTTCAATTAGAAGGATATAGTTTAACATCATATGGGACGAAAAAAAATTAATGAAAGATGGGCTTGAACCTTATAAAGGCTTCCTACGTATTCTACTTTTAATGCAGAGATCAAAGTACACGTATTCGGGTAAAGAAATATGGGATTTATGCATGGTTAATGGCCCAAAAAGAGATGTCGTGATTACTTTTACACCCTAAGCTCATGTGAGACATGATCGGTGTGAGAAACAAGAGGTATCAGTAAATTTGACGATGGTGCCATGAAAGATGCAGTCATGAGAAATGATGTGGGGATTATGTATGTATGACTGCCCAAGTAGATGAAGACCATGACTTACTTTAGGAAAGAATCCCAGGAGCAGGGTCCATAAAGGTATTTGTACTTTATGGAGATTTGGAGTTTTAACTTGGGGCTTACTCCTGAGAAGGATGCCTAAATAAAAAGGGACTTATGATTGGGGTTTATTCCTGAGAAGGAGGCCCAAATCAAAAGAAATTAAGATTGGGGCTTACTCCTGAGAAGGAGGCCCGATGTTAAAGGAAATTATGATTTGGGCTTACTCCTGAGAAGGAGGCCCAATATTAAAAGCAATTATGACTGGGGCTTACTCATGATAAGGAGGCCCAGGTTAAGGGGACTTGAGACTTGGGGCTTACTCCTGGGAAGGAGGCCCAAACTAGGGGAACTTGGGGCTTACTCTTAAAGAGAATTCCCTAAATCAAAATATCTTCTCATCTTAAAGGATGAGGTTATATAGGAAACCCCTAACCGTGGTGACATAAAGCTTATAAGTCATGAGGTTTTGGGAGAGGTTCTCACAAAATTCCTTTCAGATAAGGAAGCCAACAAAGGAACTATGCCATAAATGACTTTGAAAAGGTGTTGGAGGGATAATATCTTGAAGAGGAGAGGTGAATGAGAGAGAGGCACACAAATGAAATTGGTTCGCAAGAATGGTCACGCAAATAATTTGGCATGCAAGTCTTGGCCACACAAGTGTACTTGTGCGGCATGGGTTCACCTGGGAGATGAAGAATCTATAGGGTAATACTTGGCTGAGACTTAACTCAAGCCTTTAGTATTATCCTAAGATGTTTTCAAAATGGAAGCATGCAAGTTTCATTGAAAGGGTAGGGAGGCGCGCAAGTTTTTCCACTTTTAAGGAGGTCTTGACACTTAGGCGTGCAAGTGTTGATGAATTCTAAACACTTAGGCATTATCCCACTCCTTCAAGTCTTCCATTCTAGGTAAAAAGTTACCTTAGAAGCTTTCAGAAGAGTTGAGTTGAAGACTTGGGCAACCAGAGCTTGAATCTATGTTTTGGAAAATTACTCTTTTAAATGGGGGGCCCACAGGGGCTATTTATAGGCCACCGAGCACCTTGGGTGAAAAAAGAATCGGGCGCTCAAGTGACTTGCATAACCCATAGGTGGCACGCAGGAAACTTGCACGGTTCCCTCCAAATGGGTTCCTTGTACATGCCTTTGTTAATTTTTGATGTTCTTCAAAGGGTGACCCCCTTTGTTCTTAAGGTATCCCCCTTTTCCATTCGGTGGACCCTGTGATGAAAAAGGAGCGTCAAAAGTCTCACAAAGTGTTCCATAATCAATACCATAACAATTTACCATTTATGCTATCAATTTAAATAAAACAAGGCAAGACATCACATTTTCATATTTTAAACCAAAACATGATTTCTTTCAAAAAGATGAAAGATATATCAAAACAACTTTCAAACGAGATTAAATGAACATTTTATATAAAACAGTTTATATAAATTAGTTGACATGAATTAAATTTTGGAGTTTGTGCCCTAAAGACAACTTCTATATACTTTATAATAAATTTTATTCATGATTTTGAATATTAATAAACCACTTATCACATCATGATTGTTCTTTTGTGTAACATTGTATGTGATAATGTCTTAAGAGTAGCTGACACACTAAAAGGTCAGAGCAGTTCCCCACTTTGATGAAAACCCAGAAGTGCTACGACATTATTCTTAAATATATGTTCCATACCCAGATGATAACATTTGAGGGACACAAATGATACAATCTATCAGGAGTGGATACTCATAGGACTTTGAAGAACCTTCTCATAGTGTATGCCCTCGGTAATATCCATTAGGATATTATGAGAACGAGACCCGCGAGTGGGAAATCTACATTTATATGTGTCATCGAATGTTCCTATTTGCGGACATGTGTATTGTTCCTTAGACTTTTAGATTATTATTAATGAGTATTATGAGTCACACACTTTCATGTATTAATGAAAACTGTGATGATGGATGTTCATAGTGTGGTAGGATACGTTGAGTGCATCACCAGTAATATTGCATTAATGAATAATGTGAGAAATGATTCATCCCTTCTATTTTTTAATGGAAGTTAATATCTATGGCCCTTTGATGGAAATGATATAGGCTAAATAAATCAATGGTCATGGTATTCTATAGGCAAATTATATTTCTGAAATGTCAAATAAAGATACATCAAGCACATAGGTTGATGACACTCACATGCAACCTGGTTGATATGAGATATTACTATAAAGATATTATATTACACAGTAAGAATCCGTATGAGGTATTATGTCATTGCAACATTAACTTCTTTCTCTATGGATGTCTTGACATGTTTCTAGATGCTAACCTTGTACTTTAGGTCACTTCGTCTAATGCCACCGAGAAAGAGCTCTAGATGTCCACACACTAAGTATATCTAGAATCTCAGTTAAATAATATATTCTTATTTATTATTTAACTAGTTGAATAAATATTATTTCCCATCATGGTTTAATAATTATTCATGTATGCTTTATCTCATGTCATGGCCCATCCCCCAGGGCCCATGCTGTGACTACCCCAAGCCCGCCTTCCATAGGCCAGGGGTTGGAGACTAGCACCAGAAATGTGTATCCCTAAAATAGGAAGGCATTGTCTTTAAACTTGTAAAAACACACAATCCAAGAACACAACAAGATGAAACCACGACGTAAAACTACAGTAGTAAAGGTGTGTACTAAAAGTAAAGGGGTCCGGAATGCAAGCCCAACTGAAAGGTACAACTATAACTAAAAAACAGAAAACATATCTTGAATCGTCCACCGAGGATCCTACCTGAAGCGTAGGTACATCTCGTCTCCACTGCTCTCCACGTCAACCAATCTCCTCCGTGTATTGCTAGGTCCTGGATCCCTCAAGTCTCAGCCAATATTCACGTCATCTGCACAAGACACAATAAGGTGCGGGTGTAGCTCATGTAGGGGTGAGAATAACAATACCCAGTAGGGACCCTGAGACCCCCTTGAGGTCTCTCAGAATTCCACAAAGGAAAACTACGAAGCATGATCTCAATCACAAAGCACAAAGCAAAAGACTCAGCTCAAATCAGGTATAAGTGAAGTATAGAAGTACAATTGATTAGTTGAGAAGCTGGATCATCTTATTCTATCAAGAAGCACTGCTCCTGACCATACAGAGTCTGATCCACACAGGATTGATAGGTACTAACCCTTGAAAGACCGACACAAGATCCGACCCACATAGGATCAGTATGCGCTGACCCATACAGGATCACCGAGCACTGACCCACATAGGATCTGACCTATACAGGATCGGTATGCGCTGACCCACACAGGATCGTTGAGCACTGAATCACACAAGATCTGAACCACACATGATCAGTTCTTATCCACACAGGACCACTAGGTACTAACCTCCGTATGATCTGTCTCCAACCTCTGCCTCATGGCCACCCACTAGATTCCCACTCATAGTATGCTTGATTCTGGGAGAACCATTACTCAAGCCATTGGTCATATTTCAATCGGCACAAAGTCCCATGAAGAAGTGACCCAATGATCCGTCACGTCATAAGGGTTCCAATGCAACAAACAACGCGTCAACCGCACGCCCGGTCTGTTAGTTATAGGAATTTTAGTGTTGAGGGCCTGGTTGGATTCAGAGTCAATCCAACTAGGACATACTCCAAATTTCTCCAAAATTCTCATGGAGTATCTAAAAAGGGTCTTCTACCTCCAAGGATCCTAGCGCCATAGATGGTTCGTCAAACGGATGTCCAGTTTGCAAGTTACATCCTTTTATGCGTTTCTGGGCCCGAGAGGGGTCCGGTCCGACCCGACCTGACTCGGTCTGGCCCAAACCAGCCTGGGCGGGGCTGCGGTAGGTTCTTCCTGCTAGGCCATGGACCGGCTCGTCCCGCTGGCTAGCGCGACCCGTGGGGGTCGCGTGGTCCACTGCTTCTGAACGACACAAAGGAGCTGTTCGGCTCCTTTAATTGGCGGTGCTGACTGGCACCGCCTTATCACATGTGGGACCCATAGGAGGTAGGTACCTTGCCAACTCGCTACAAATTTCTTCAAAGTAGTGTATAACAGAGTTCCGCCTTTGCGGCTGGCCAAGAGATGGCTGCCTTCTGCAGCCACCACAGCATGATGCCACACCTTTCCTCCACGGCGTGCGATGACACACTGCCTACTGCCACGACGACCAGTCGATTCCTGCTACCGCCATCACTCACCGGCGCCAGTCTCCGGTGCTGATGGATCTTCTACGGGGCTCCGACAATGCTCTGGAGCTTCATTTCCACTCCCATATACACCTACGGGCCTCCCGGACTGCCGTCGTCATAGCGTGACCCTCTATCTCGCGTTACCGTCAAATTGGGAAAACCGTCCCTGAAGAATGCAATGAAAAAAAAGCAGCATAGGGTCCGAGCCTTGTTCATTTGGCCCATGTAATCTGATTTATCATTATAACGAGTGATATTAATTTAATCATCACATTAAAAATAATGATAAACCCCGTTCAAATCCCCCGCAACGACCACCTTCAAATTCAAGAATGAGAAAAAGAATTAAGGGGATTTCTAGAACTAAAATACAACCCCTACCTCATGATTCGTTGGAGGTATCGCAGTTGTTGGTAGAAGGAGATTTCTTGTCGGAGTGAGGTCGTCGGTGTTTGTCGATCCTAGATCGTCGCTGACCAAGCTTCTGTCCTCCATCGGTGGAAGTCGTCGTGTCACTTCTCCAGAGGTTCCTTACTTGGTGAATCCATGCCAAAACTCCACCCCGAGTCTCACTTAAATACGAGGAGAAAAGGTGAGTAACGCATTGAGAAATTAATGAGGTTCATTAAATGAATTAATGAACCTATTTTAATTCACAACGATGAAGTTATGCAATTGATGAGTCAAACCATTAAATGGATTTGACAAGTCATTGGTCCCGCCACCGCCACTCATCTATTGGAGAAAAAGGAAATAAAATAACAATTACATGTTATTTTACTTTTCTTTAAAAATTCCAAAAACTAACTTTTTCTCTCGATCTACTACTATCGAAGTGAATCTTCCCTTAACTGAATCCCGACATTGCGGATTCAACGGTGTCCTCAAATTTTTAATCTGAGCACCAGTTCAAAAGATAGAAAACACCGCCCGTTCTTTTACTGAACGCACCCTAAAAAAAGTTCAGAAATTCATTCTGGGAACACCGGGCCTCAGAATCATGCACTGTCAATTTTAGAAGACTCGTAATAATCCCAAATAATTTTAAAAAAATTTACATGGAATTTTTGGGTCTTTAAATTCTCCCCACCTTAGGGATTTTCATCCCCGAAAGTTACAACAAAACCAGGGAAACAAATGGGGAACTGAGCACGCATCTGATCCTCCCACTCCCATGTGCTATCCTAGAGATTACTATGTTGCCAAAGAATTCAAACCAAAGGAATCAACCACCCATGAAGGACCCAATCCCATTGATCCTCTATCGCCACTGGGAACTTCGCAAACGTCGCTCCATCATCGATGTCCAGCTTGCCCTAGTTGATAATGTGAGATGGATCATGAACTTATCTCCTCAAATGCGACACATGGAAAACATTATGAACCCGGTGTATCTATGGGGGAAGAGCTAAATGGTACGCCACCTCACCTACTCTATTGAGGATCTGGTGGAAAGGTCCGATAAATCTTAGAGATAGCTTGCCGCCCTGACCAAACCTCTGTAATCCTCGTCGGAGTGAGACCCATAGAAAGACATGGTCCCCTTACTCAAACTCCAAGGGTCTCAGTCTCCTGTCGGAATAAGACTTCTGCTAACTCTATGCAGTCTTCATCTGCTCCTGGATGACCTGCACCTTCTCTGTTGTAGCCTGTACCAACTCTGGGCCCATAAGTGCTGACTCCCCTAGGTCTGTCCAGCAAAGAGGTGATCTGCATTGTCACAAGTACAAAGCCTCAAATGGGGCCATGCCGATGGTGGAGTGATAACTATTTTTGTACGCAAACTCCACCAGGGACAGGTGGTCCTCCCAACTGTGGCCAAAATCGAGGACACAAGCATGAAGCATGTCCTCAAGTGTTTGTATGGTCCGCTCCATCTGACCATCTGTCTAAGGGTGAAAGATGGTGCTCAAGCGTTGATGAGTCCCGAATGCCTCCTGTAATCCCTTCCACAAGTGAGATGTAAAATGTGCATCATGATCTGAGATGATCATCGACAGCACTCCGTGAAGTCGCACTATCTTCTGCACGTAGAGGCATCCCAAACCATCTACCAATCCCTGCTCTTAGATGGGTAGGAAGTGGGATGACTTGGTGAGTCAGTTAATGATCACCCAAATGGAATCGTGGCCCCTAGATATATGTGGTATCCCTATCATGAATTCCATAGAGATACCATCCCACTTCCACTCTGGTACCTCAAGTGGCTGAGCTAAGCCCGCTGATACCTGATGCTCAGCCTTCACTTGCTAACAAGTAAGGCATCGAGATACAAACTCTACCACTACTTTCTTCATCCCTAGCCACCAGTACTAATGCTGGAGGTCCTGGTACATCTTCGCTACTCCTGGATGTACCGCCAAAGGGGATGTGTGAAACTCCCTCAACACCTCCTCCTGTAGCATCACTGGTACCATAGTGCGTCATCTGAAGAGGACGACGTGCTCCCCACCTTCATAAAATTCATTAGGAGCCTGTCCTAAGGATATTTGAGCACGTCGGGCCTCGCAGTCTACGTCCCCAAGCTGTGCTTCCCGAGCAAGCTGAAGAAGCGGGGGAGTGAAAATCATAGACTGGAGGTAAGCTGCTCCATCTATATCCAAAAAGGATATCTATAACGCGACTAGCTGCTCTGTTGCCTCACTCATCAACTGTAGGTCAGACCTCCTGCTGAGTGCATCTGATACTATGTTCCCCTTCCCATGAGTATAAACTATCTGAAAGTCATAGTCCTGGAGGAAATATATCCATCATCACTATCTCAGGTTCAGGTCCTTCTGTGAGAAGATATACCTAAGACTCTTGTGATTAGAGTAGACTGTAAAATTTTTTCCCATCAAGTAGTGCCACCACATATTCAGTTTAAATAATACTACTAATAACTCCAAGTCATGGGTAGCGTAGTTCTTCTCGTGTTTTCTACACTACCGTAAACCATAGTCGATCACTTATTGCTCCTGCATCAGGAAACAACCTAGTTCAGTCCCTGATGCGTCACAACAGACTACAAACCCAACTCCCTCTCCCAATAGACTCAAGACGGGGGCACTCATCAGTCTCTGACTCAGCTCCTGAAAACTATTCCGACACTTTTCTATCCATAAGAAAGGATGCCCCTTATTTTTCAAGGCTGAAAAGGGTGCCTCTACCCTGGATAAGTCATGTATAAATATCCGGTAGTACCCAGCCAATCCCAGAAAACTACGCACTTTGCTCACACTTCTAGGTGGTTCCTAAGAAAGTAATGCCTCTATCTTTTCCGGATCCACTACGACTCTAGCCTACGAGATAACGTTACCCAAGAAGTGTAATTCTTGTATCCATGACTAGAACTTCAAGAGATTTCCATAAAGCTGGTTCTCTCAGAGTTTATCCATAACTATCTGCAGGTGCGTGGAGTGATCCTCCTCCGACACTGAGTATATCAAGATGTCATCGATGAAGACCACCACAAAGTGATCGAGGTATGGCTGAAAGATACTATTCATGAGCCCCATGAACACTGGTGGGGAATTGGTCACGCCGAAAGGAATCACCAAGAACTTGTAATGGTCATACCGACATCTGAAGGCTATATTTGACACATCCTCATCTCGTACTCTAAGTTGATGATAGCCTGATCTGAGGTCTATCTTTGAAAACCATCTAGCCCCCTTCAGCTGGTCGAAGAGATCATTAATCCTCGAGAGTGGATACTTGTTCTTCACAGTCACTTGGTTCAGGTTCTGATAGTCCACACAAAGCCTCAAGCTACTATCTTCCTTCTTGGCGAACAATATCGGGGATGCTCATGGAGAAACACTGGGACATATGGACCCCTTTCCCTGCAAGTCCTCCAACTGTACCCTTAGCTCACAAAGCTGCATGGGAGCCATCCAATATGCTGGTGTAGATATCTGTGCTATCCCAGAGTATAGGTTGATATAAAAGTCTACCTCTCTGCATGGAGGTAGTCCCAGAACATCATCAGGAAAGACATCAACATACTGGTCCACCACTACAGGATATCTTGGACTCCTCACGTCAACTAATTTGAGGGTGAGGCTATCCAACTGGTGAGTGATCAATTTCACCCTCCTCCAAGAAATCCCATCCTATGCTGAAAAGGGTTCCTTCCAACTGGTGAGAATGGACTGTGGATAGCCAATCCGAGAATGGACTGTGGATAGCCAATCCATACCCAAGATGACATTGTAAGGCCTCGATGTTGCTAATAGGAGATCCCAACTGAAGCTCTCGCCTCCTAGAGTGAGCTCACACTTCCTGCATCAGTGTGTAATCGTTGAATATTCTCCCGTAGGAGTCTCTAATCACAAGGATCGAGCCAACAGCTCCATCAGAATCTCCGAGATCTGAACGAGTGTCATGGAAATGGAAGAGTAACTGTAACCTATGTCTATAAGTACTAAATCTAGGGTGGAATAGATATATATCATACCTATAATCATCTATGGAGCTCCATGGTCATAGGCCTCATCTGCCTGAAGTTGTGCTCGCCCCTATCCACCTGCTCCCTGTGGTTAGGGTGGACCTCCTAGTCGTGGTGGTGGTAGAACCTCAAATCACTGCCCACCGCCTATGACACAACTTGCTCCTTCTGCCTTGTCCGCCTCCCTGTGGACCTCCTCACTCGAATCTCTACCTCTACCTCGACGGTCCCTCAACCATCTGCTGATCATTGATACAGTGGGTTGGGTAGCCGCGAGCCATGTGGCCCTAACCGACGCACGTGAATCACAGTCTGTCTCCCAACTGACCTTCTCTGCCTCACGAGCTCCAAACCTCCGACCCTACGTCCCGGGGTCATCCACCAGTGGGTCTGGCCCACATGGACCTCTGCATCATCTGTCTACTATCTCTTGCAGATGACTTGGATACCTATCGTCCGGTGGTGGCTCTCACCATCGGTGCTTACTCAGTTATGAATCTCTCCACCAATAATGCTCGCTCGAGCACTCCACCCTGCATCAGGATATTCAGCGATATCATCGACACTTTGATCTCCCATCGGAGACCCTGCTCAAAGGTCCGAGCCCTAAAGAATGGGTCCCGTACCATGTTGGTGGAGTAGTGTGAGAGGTCAGTGAATCTCACTGAGTACTGGGCCACTGATAAGCTGCCCTGCTGTAAGTGCAGGAGATCCTAAATGTGCACAGAGCATAGTGTTGCTGAAATGAACTCCTCCCTGAAGAGGCTCTCAAAGTCCATCCAGGTGAGGGTCTCCTCATCATGTGTCTGGAGTGTCAGCCTCCACCATCTCCCTGCTGTGCCCTATAAAAGGATAGTAGTAAGGATAACAATCTGCTCTGCTGTTGTCTCAACCAAGTGAAAAACACTAGCCATAACCTCCAGCCAGTCCTTAGCTACCTGGCGATCTATCTTATCTCAAAACCTCAGAGGCCTCTATCTCTGGAACTCGTAAAACGCGTTTAGCCCGCGTTCATGGTCTACTGGTGGGGCTGGTGGCATCTTCTACCCAACAAGTGCTGCTGCTGCTGGTGCACCACCTGAAGGTGCTACCACAGTAAGAGGGACCTGCACCGAAGCCTTGTTGCTCGATGGGCCGTCATCGTGTACTCTCTCAGGCATCCTGGATGGCTGTCTACATAGTGACATCCTAAAAAGAAACAAGTGCACCACAGTCAATAAGTTATAATGGTGAGCTGACTCTAAAGAGATCAAAGTAAAAACATTTCCAAAACACATGCAATCAGTATTTTCATGAATTGAGTCGAGAATTAGAATTCAGGGTCCCAGTGTATGGATACATTGGCTGCCACACCAAAATTGGACTCCCCAAACTAAAAACCACACTCAAAACACTTTACACTATTGCTCTATTAAAAAGATCATAGTCTTAGTTCTTTGGTAGAACCGACTCCTATGATACCACTTTGTCACGACCTATCCCCCGGGGCCCATCCCGTGACTACCCCAAGCCCGCCTTCCATAGGACAGGGGTTAACAACTAGCACCAAAAAGGTGTATCCATAAAACAGGAAGGCATTTCCTTTAAACCTATACAATCACACAATCTAAGAACACAACAAGATGCAACCACGAAGTAAAACTGTAGTAGTAAAGGTGTGTACTAAAAGTAAAGAGGGCCAAAATACAAGCCCAAATGAAAGGTACAACTACAACTGAAAAATAGAAAATAGATCCTAGAATCATCCACCAAGGATCCCACCTAAAGGGTAGGTACATCTCATCTCCACTGCTCTCCACGCCAGCCAATCTCCTCCATGTACCGCCTGGTCCTGGCTCCCTCAAGTCTCAGCCAAGTTGCACGTCGTCTGCACAAGACACAACATGGTGCGGGAGAAGCCCGTGTAGGGGTGAGTATAACAATACCTAGTAGGTACCCTGAGACATCTGAAGGTATCTCATAACTCCACGAAGTAAAACCACAAAGCATGATCTCAATCACAAAACACAAAGAAAAATACTCAGCTCAAACCAAGTATAAGTGTAGTATAAAATTACAGATGATTAGTCGCGAAGCTAGATCATCTTATTCTATCAAGTGGCACTAATGCTTACCATACAAAGTCTGACCCACATAGGATTGATAGGTAATAACCCCCGCAAGACCCACACAGGATCCGAGCCGCCTGGAGTCTATAGGTACTAACCCCTGTAAGACCCACATAGGATTGGTATGCGCTGACCTACATAGGATCATTGAGCGCTAACCCACATAGGATCTAACCCACATAGGATCGGTATGCGCTGAAGCACATAGGATTGCCGAGCACTGACCCACACAAGATCTCACCCACACAGGATTGGTGCTGATCCACATAAGATCGCTAGGTACTAACCTCCATATGATCTGTCTCCAACCTCCGTCTCACTTCCAGCCACTAGATTCCCACTCATAGTACGCATGATTCTGGGAGAAACACTCCTCAAGACATCGGTCATACTTAAACTGTCATGAAGTCCCATGAATAAGTAACCCGATGATCCATCATGTCATAAGGGTTCCAATGCAACAGACGGTGTGTCATCCGGACACCCGGTCTGTTAGTTATAGGAATTTTAGTACTGAGGGACTGGTTGGATTCAGAGTCGATTCAACCTATCCATACTCCAAAATTCTCCAAAATTATCATGGATTATCTAAAAAGGGCCGTATCTCTCCAAGGATCCCAACACCGCTGACAGTTCGTCAAACAAACGTCCGATTCGCAAGTTACAACCTTTTATGCATTTCTAGGACTGAGAGGGGTCCGGCCTGACCCGGTTTGGGCTGACCTGGTCTAGGCCAACCCGACCCGGTTCGGGTTGACCTGACCCAGTCCAGCCCAAATCGGCCTGGGCTACAGTCCGGTCCGCTGACTGGCACGACCCGCAGGGGTCACGTTCTGTTGCTCTCGAACGGCTCAAAGGATTCGTTTGGCTCCATTAATTGGCGACACTGGGTGGCACCACTTTGTCACCTGTAGGACCCGCAGGAGGTGGGTCCCTTGCCAACTCTCTACGGCTTAGAGCCACGAATTCCTTCAACATGGCGCGCGATGACGCGCCGCCTCCACCTCCATGGCCGGCTGAGAGCCAGCCACCTTCTACAGCCGCGACACGCGACGGTGCACCGCCTAGTGGTGCCATGGCTGGTCGATGCCAGCCGCCGCCACCGCATGTTGGCACTAGTCGCTGGCACCTATGAATCTTTCACGGAGATCCAGTGATTCTTTGAAGCTCCATTTCCACTCCCGTCTACACCTACGTGCCTCCCGGACTATCGCCGTCACAACGTGACCCTCTGTCTCGCGTTGCCGTAAAATTGGGAAAACAATCCACAAAGAGAGCAATGAAAAACAAGCAGTGGAGGGTCCGAGCCTTGTTCATTTGGTCCACACACTTCGTGTTAGCATTATAACATGTGGGAGTAATTTAATAATCACATTAAAAATAATGAAAACCCCCGTTGAAATCCCCCTCAACGACCACCCGTAAATTCAAGAACGAGGAAAATAATTGAGGGGACTTCTTAAATTAAAAGACAACCCCTACCTCGTGATTTTTTGGAGGTATTAGGGTCATTGGTGGAAGGAGAGTTCTTGTCGGAGTGAGGTCGTTGGCGTTCGTCGATCCTAGATCATCGCCGCCCAAGCTTCCATCCTCCATTAGTGGAAGTCATCGCATCACTTCGCCAGAGGTTCCTTGCTTGGTGAAGTCATTCCAAAACTCCACCCTGGGCCTCACTTAAATAGGAGGGGGAAAGGTGAGTAACACATTGAGGAATTATTGCAGTTTATTAAATGAATTAATGAACCTATTTTAATTCACAGCTGTGGAGTTACATAGTTGATGAGTCAAGCCATTAAATAGCTTTGACAAGTCACTGGTCCCACCACCGCCATTCATCTATTTGAGAAAAAGAAAAAAAACAATTACATGTTATCTTACTTTTATTTAAAAAGTCCAAAACTAACTTTTTCTCCCGACCTACTACGGTCAAAGTGAAGCTTCCCTTAAGCGAATTCTGGCGGTGCAGATTCAACGGTGTCCTCAGATTTTTAATCCGAGCACCAGTTCAAAAGATATAAAATGCCACCCGCACGTTTACTGAACGGACCTTAAAAAAGTTCAAAAATTCATTCTGGGCACACTGGGCCTCTAAATCACACGCCGTCAATTTTCAAAGACTCGTAATAATCCCAAATAATTTAAAAAAAATTTACATGGAATTTTCGGGTCTTTACATTGAAAATATTCCATCACCAGTTATTCAAGAGAATATAATGTGAGTAGAATATTTAATAAATATTTATTTTCTATTTAGTGAATATAATATTTATTTATTTAATGGTGAATAATATAATGATATTAATTTAATAAATAAATAGACATTATTCAAGGCCTGATAAATATTGTGGAGGAATGGCAGACCGAGTTTAATGTTTTGGTGAGAAATAAAAAATATTTTATATTATTTAATTAAATAATATTTAATTTTAATTCGCAAGTTAAGCACATGTCGAGAAATGATAATAATAATATTATTATTTGACATGGGGGTTTGCTAGGATTATATAAATAATTAAGGGTACCTGTGTAATTATTTTATTTTAACCCTAGAAATATAAATGCCCAATCATGTTATTTTCTCAAGTGAGCCAATTTATTTGTCTTGGTTGTGCACAACGAATTTAGAGAATCCTCTCAAGCCTAGAGAGGTCCCTTCTCTAAGAACACTCCCAAGAATGGAGAGAAATCCTCATTGTTGGAGTTGGTGGCCTAGAACCAACTACTTTGTACTTTATTCATTAATAAATACCTTATCACATCTTGATTGTTCTTCTGCATGACAATGCATGTGATAATGTAGTAAGGATAGCTGTTGCATTAAAGGGTCATAGTGGATCCCTGCTATAATGAGAACCCAGAAGTACCATAACACTATTCTTGAATATATTTTATATGGCCAGATGATGTTATTTGAGGGACACATATAATACAGGCCATTAGGGGTGAGCACTCATAAAACTTTGAGGCACCTTCTCATGTTGTGCACCCTTAGTAATGTCCAGGAGGATATTATGAGAACGAGACCCGCCAGTAGGAAATCCACATTTCATAGTGTTATTGGATGTTCCTATCTACGGACGTGTGTATTGGTCCTTATACTTTAAGATTATAATTAATGGGTATTACAAATCGTGCACTTAGATGTATTGATGAAAAATGTGACGACACACTATTCACAGTGAGGTAGGATACGTTGGGTGCGTCAAGAGTGATATTACATTAATAGATAATGCGAGAAAGGATTTGTCCCTTCTGTTCCATAACAGAAGTAGATATCTCAGGCCCTTTGATGAAATTGATATAGCCTAAATAAATCCATGGCCATGGTGACGAATGAGTAAGTTCAATTCTGGAAAGTCAAAGAAAGAATAACCGAGGATATGGGTTGATGGCACTAGCATGAAACCCGCTTGATTCGAGATATCGTGAAAAAGAGATTACATTACACGGTAAGCGTTCATAGGAGGTGACACGTCTTTCCGACGTTAACTTCTTTCTCTATAGTCACCTTGGCGTGTTGCTAGATGCTAACATTGGACTTTAGGCAGGCTCTGCCTAATGCCACTGAGAAAGAGGCCTAGAGGGTCACACACTAAGTGTGTCCATGTATCTCAGTTAAATATTAATTTAACAAGTTGAATAAATATTATTCCCGATTGTGGTTTAATAATTATTCAAGGATGCCTGATAGAATTTATTTTGACACTAGTTATTCGAGAGAATATATTTTGGGTGAAATAATATATTTCTTAGTGAGTAATGCAGTGATATTTATTTGAGAAATAAATATTCATTATTCAAGGTCTAATAAATATGGTGGAGGAAATTAAGAAAAATTAAAAATAAAAGTATACTCCGTGTATATTAATATATACACGTCGTGTAGTTTTTCTGGGAATTTATGAGAAATAATATTATTTATTTAATTAAATAATATCAGGTGTAATTCACTGGGTGCATGTCAAGTAATAATAATAGTCAACTGTTATTATTATACATGGGGTATTACTAAGAATTAAATGAAATGAATAAATGCTTTCGGGTAATTAATTCATTTTGTTATTCTATGTAATTAAAAATCCCAATTATATATTTCTCATTAGACTAGCCATTTTGGGGGTTGGGCACAACGGATTTGGAAAAACTCTCAAGCCAAGAGAGAATTCTTTTTCCACCAAGAACACTCTCAAGCTACGAGAGAGAGAGATCCACCACCACCGGATCAAGGCGATCGAAGGTGGACATCACAAGCGAAGACTCTTCTGCACTAGCACCCGGATATCCCTTCAGTGACGTCCAGAGATATGTGGAGCACGTGTGGATAACCGCTAGAGGAATCCTACACTTGGATTCTATGACACAACAATGGATCACATCAGCTCGTTACCGGAGACATCAATGAAGAAAGAATTCCATCAAGGAAATTCTTGTCAATTAATTAAATTAATTATAACTAACATATGATGATCCTCTATATGGTTCCGAGACTCCCCTCTTTCTTTTTCATTCTTCATTCTATTCTGAAGATTCGACGTTTTATTATCGTGACGGATCTCGGATTGATCGTTGTTAATACTAAAATTAAAGTTGGGTACACCCACTAAAGCGCTTCCACTACACCCGGAACCTAAAAGCATTATTAGAGGGAGTCATATCATTGATTATAATTATTTATTTTTTCATTGGGGATTTATGCATTTAATAATTTTGTTGTTTTAATTCAAGTTAATCATTCTTTAAATCCGAATCTTGAGATTTGTTCCTCCTCTCTTGTTTCTCATCCACCTTATAGAAACAAATTTTTCTTTTAATTTTGATTAAAATAAAATAGAGGATCTCATCTGAAGGTGCCAGACATTCCTGGCCATACAACACCAGAATACACGGTGTGTATTCAGAAGTACATGCTGTGTAGTCTCAGTTCACTGCATTGGACTAGTCCACCAAATCGGGCCGTGTAAATGGATCCTATCTAAGTCTTTAATACTCCGTGTGTTGACCAGGAATAGGTGGCACACAGTTTCTAGATTACATGCTATGTAGCCCATGGAACATGGCGTGTAGTACCTTCGGGTTAAGGTTGGACTGTGTACCCTATACATGGCTTGCCCGGCTGGAAACCGTGTAATGCAGATACTACACGGCGTGTGTCCTATTGAACACGTTGTGTACTCCAAAAATTTCCAAAGTACATCTACACGCCATGTCCCTGGGCATGTACTTCAGATGGATGGTGAACAAAAGTACACTCAATGTATTCGGAACTACACGCCGTGTAATCATCAAAATTACATAGATTTATTAAAATTTATTATTATATTATACAAACCCTTGAGATGTGTACCATAGTGTAGGTGTAAAGCTGAGACACAACACGTGATAGGTGTTTTATATATATATGTGTTTAATTTAACATCTGCATAATGTTCATTTATACTCATTGGGTAGTTATGAACAGGAATTCACCGGGTTACCTCCAAGGTACAAGTTACATACAAAGATAATTTTAAATAATTTTTTTTGTTTAAAATTATGATGGATGAGAATCTCAAGGAAATTCAGAAAAAGAGTTTAAGATAAAAGGATTGATTAATTAAAAATAATTAATTGATTTGAGCATGATTTATCTTAAGAAATAATGATTAAAGAATTCAATGCTAGTTTTATTTACACGTAAATATCATTGCATTCATGGATGATCATGAGCTAGACCAAAACCTTTTTATGTGAATGGTTTCTTTTAATTTATTTATTTAAATTAAATTTGTTGGCCTGCGAGCCTTCTCCTAATTAATATGTAAGGCCTGCGTGCCCAAGGTTTCTTTTATGTAAAACCCCATTTTACCCCTCACCTGCGTGTGAGATAAAAGCATATGTAATGGATGGATCTCCCAAGCTAGTATAGGAGGCTCAAGTTAGAATCCAAGGTGAAACCAATCCAAGAAGATACAAAGGTGGACGTGTGGAAAGCTGTAAAAACGAACCCAAAAGGTTCAACGTGTCTCTCCCTTAGGTCTTGGGTTAGTTTATCAACCGCTAGATAAACTAACCAATAGAACAAGCTCATTATCATACCATTTTTTTTTTCAGTTGCATGGTTTATTTATTGTGGGTGTGTTTTCATGATCACACAATTAATGAATTAAACAAGCATGCAAGATGGAACTAAAATAAGACCAACTTATGCGTAAAATACTATCTTAGACATGGTTAATCACTTAATTATATCCCACTTAATATTAACAATAATGTAATCAAAGATAATAAAATAGAAATTTACGCATAAGGATAAAATCCCTCAAAGAAATATTAAGTCGGTATAGCCATCCATAATCTTAGTTAGAATCGAACAATAGTTCAAAGTTCTGGACCAACCCTAGTTGGGGTGCTTTCAATTATTGAGGAATTATAATTCAAGGTTTTGGGTTGACTTCCACAGTAGGACTTTGTGTGACTAAGAGGCAAAGGTTGAGGAAATCCAAGGTAAAAGGATTTCAGGATTGGGGAGTCCACTCAACAGATCAAGGAGCTGCGAGTTAATGCAGTTGAAATTTGGAATGCCTACCTAAAACCCTTCAAGTTTATTGACCAACCCTAGATGGGGTAATGTGAAGGGAAATATGGATCCTTTCCGCTAGAATATTCAGGCAACATAATATTCTGAAGTCAATGGTGAGGGCTATTGGATTTTGATAAAATAGTGGGAGACTAATAAATATTAATTTATTTATTTGTCTCAGTTTTATCATAATAAAGTACTAAACCTTTGCTCATATTAATTTTTAGAAATGGAAAGAAAATGACTTCAAACATATCATTTTGAACCATACTCGAGAAAGAAAACCTTCTCACTAGAACCAATTTCCAAGAGTGGCAGAGGTGTTTATGCATTATCCTTCACCGCGAGAGGAAATTGTATGTGATGGAAGAGCCTATTCTAGTTTCACCTAGGAAAGAGGCCAGTGACGAGGAAATATATATCTATATGAAACATATGGATGACACCACAGATTTCCAATGTTTCATGCTATCATCTATTTCTAATGAGCTCTTTAAGCAACATGAAAACATGGACGCGTATAGAATGATGTCTCACCTTAAGGATCTCTACCAAGAGAAGACGAGACATGAGAGATATGAGATCTCCAACACTTTTTTTACAACTAATATTGGAGAGTCTATGCCAACTGGGACTCATGTAGTCAAGCTTATTGTCTACATTGAACACCTGGACATCTTAGGGATTAAGTTCCTGGATGAGTTGCGTACAGATCTCATCCTATCATCACTGCCCAAGACCTTATCTTGCTTTATTGTCAAAAATAACATGAGCAATGATGAGAAATGTCTATCAGAACTTCTAACCTTAATTCTACATGTAGATAAGGACATGGGGTGTGACAAACCCGCAGTCCTTATAGTGAATAAGAAAAGGAAGGACAAGACAAAGGGGCCAAGGACTTATAAACGGTCTGAATCCCCTGAGCACCGTCCCTCCAATAAGGGGAAGATCTAGAGGAAGGGAAAGGAACGGGGGGAGGTATGTTTTTCATGTGTCAAGCAAGGCCACTGAAAGAGTAACTGCACCCAGAAGCACGTGGAAGCTAAAGGTGCATTTGTTATTGAGTGTAATCTTTCCATTTCTATACATTGGTTATTAGATACAGCTTGTGGGGATCACATATGTATTCAAATGTAGGAACCAAGTAGATTTAGAAAGATTGCTAGAGGATAGGTAGATCTTCGAGCTTCCAATCCTATGAGGCTCGCTGTGTTAGCCATTGGCGATTACCACCTCTCATTTGCAACTAGGATGATTTTGGTTTTACATAACTGTTATTATGTTCCTAGTGTTACCAAAAACATAATATCTGTATCATGTTTGGATATGGATGGATTTATTTTCAAGTTTAGAAATAAGGGTTGCTTCTTTTATAAGAACAACATATGTTATGGTATGACACATTTAAATAATATGTTTGTATGTATTAAATTACTAAAACCAAGTGTTGGAAATCGATAACGAAACAAACTCACATGACTCATACATCACCCAGTTGCAGCATCACCGTCTCAGTCATGTAAAGGAGAATCACTTGACAAAGCTCTTCCAAGATAGATATTTAGAATCTACTGAGCTAAAGCCGCTTGATATATGTCACGCTTTTTTACAAGGTAAAATGACCAAGCTACCTTTCGATGGACAGAGTGAAAGGGATACAGAGCTTCTAGGATTGGTGCACATGAATGTGTGTGGACCATTTCCAGTAGAATATAGAGGTATATATTCTTACTTCATTACTTTACTTATGATTTAAGTAGATATGGATATGTCTATTTAATAAGGTATAAGTTAGAATCCTTGGTGAAATTTATGGAATTCAAGAATGAAGTAGAGAATCAGCTTGGTAAGAAGATAAAGAAGCTTTGATCGGATTGAGGTAGAGAATATCTGAACCAAGAGTTCATCAATCTTATACAGGAGTCTGGGATTCTATCTCAGCTCACTCCTCCTTATACACCACAGTGGAATGGTGTTAGTGAAAGGAGGAACCTCACCTTGTTGGACATGGTGAGGTTGACGATGAGTCATGCAGATCTTCCATTATCCTTTTGGGGATATGTATTACAAATTTCAGCATACACATTAAACCGAGTACCAAATAAGGCTGAAAATGGAATTCCCTCTGAGTTATGGAATGGAAAGAAACCCATTTTGTCGCACACATGTGTATGGGGATGTGAGGCATTTGTTAAGGCCTTATCAGGAAACAAACTAGAACCCTAGGGCACAAAGTGTATCTTTATAGGATATCCCAAGGAAACGAAATGATATTACCTATATAACCCTTCAGATAAGAAAGTGACTATCGCCAGACAAGCCGTCTTTCTCAAGAGGGAGTACATCCTCAAAAAGGATAGTGGGAGAAAGATTGACTTCGACGAAGTTAATGATCAAGATACACGGGAGTTGGTACAGGAACAAGTTTCACAAGTCCTCATGGAAGAGGTTCCAGAAACACAAGTACTGCATAGGATCTCAAGAGAGGTAAGAGAACCAGAGAGATTTGGTTTCCTAGTCACTGAGGATGGTGAATCATTATTGTTGGACAATGAAGAACCTCTCTCCTACAAGGAAGTATTATAAATCTCAGAAGCTACAAGATGGATAGAAGCTATGAATTCTAAGATGGATTCCATGTATCAGAATCAAGTATAGGTTCTGGTCGATGAGCCAGTTGATGTAAATACTGTTGGATGCAAATGGGTATTCAAGAGAAAACTAGACATGGAAGGTCAAGTTTGCACCTATAAATCAAGGCTAGTGGCTAAAGGATTCAGACAACATCAAGGAATTGACTATGATGAAACCTTCTCACCAGTTTCCATGTTTAAATCCATAAGAATCATACTTTCCATAGCAGCTTACCATGACTATGAGATTTGGAAAATGGATATCAAAACAGCATTCCTTAATGTGAACCTTTAGGAAGATGTCTATATGACACAACCAGAAGGGTTTGTGACACCAGGTGAAGTAAAATGAGTTTTCAAGCTACAGAAATTCATTTATGAATTAAAGCAAGCATCCATGTCATAGAACATTCAATTTTATGAATCCATAAAGGAATTTGGTTTCATTAAGAATGAATGTGAGCCATGTGTTTATAAGCAGTTTAATGGGAATGAGATCATTATCCTAGTAGTATATGTTGATGAAATATTGCTTATTGGAAACGATGTACCAATCTTACAGTTAGTTAAGGACTAGTTGAACAAGTGTTTCTCCATGAAGGAATTGGGTGAAGTAGCCTACATTCTAGGGATCAAGATCATTCGTGATAGATCCAAGAGGATACTTGGACTAAGTCAGGGTACATACATTGACCAGATACTAAATAGATTTAGTATGGAACAATACAAGAGAGGATTGGTTCCAGTGTCACAAGGCCTACATCTTTGTAAGAAAATTTGTCCTGAGAAACAACAAGAGAAAGATAGAATGAGTAATATCCCATACACTTTGGCTATAGGATCCATCATGTATTCCATGTTATGTACCAGGATTGATGTTTCCTATGCACTGATCATGGTAGGAAGATATCAAGCAAATCCAAGAGAACAACATTGGACTACTGTTAAGACTATCCTTAAGTATCTGAGAAGAACTAAGGATATGTTCCTGGTGTATGAAGGAGACGAGGATCTTTTCATCAGAGGGTATGCTGATGCTGGTTTTTAGATAGATCAGAATGATTTGAAGTCACAATCTGGATATGTTTTCTGTCTCAATGGAGGAGTTGTGAGCTGGAAGAGTTCAAAGCAGCTAGTTGTCACCAATTCTACAGCAGAGTCTGAATATATAGCGGCTTATGATGCAGCCAAGGAATCATTCTGGATTTGGAACTTTGTCCAGGATCTTGATGTGGTTCCTAGAAATAAAAATCCTATCACGTTGTATTGTGATAATAATGTAGTGGTGGCTTTAGAAAAAGAACCAAGGTCACATCAATGGACAAAGTACATACTACAGAAGTATCACCTCTTGAGGGATTTATATAAAAGGGGTGATGTTACAGTGAGAATAGTTTCCATGGAAGAGAACAATGCAGACCCCATGACTAAATTCCTATCTCAGCAGAAGCATGAATATCATGTGAGAGCTAGCGGGGTAAAGGTTGTTAGTAGTTGGCTCTAGTCCAAGTGGGATTCTGTTGGAGTTGGTGACCTAGAACCAAATAATTTGTACTATATTCATTGATAAATACCTTATCAGATATTGATTTTTCTTATGCATGAAAATTCATGTGATAATTTCCAAGGATAGCTATTGCATTAAAGGGTCATAGTAGATCCGTGCTATGATGAGAACCCGGAAGTTCCATAACACTATTCTTGAATATATGTTTTATGAACGAATGATGTTATTTGAGGGACACAAATAATACATGCCATTAGGGGTGAGGACTCATAAAACTTTGCGGCACCTTCTCATGGTGTGCACCCTTAGTAATGTCTAGGAGGATGTTTTGAGAATGAGACCCGCCAGTAGGAAATCCACATTTCATAGTGTCACTGGATGTTCCTATCTGCAGATGTGTATATTGGTCCTTAGACTTTAAAATTATTATTAATGGGTATTACAACATGCACACTTAAATGTATTGATGAAAACTGTAATGATACACTGTTCGTAGTGAGGTAGGATACGTCGGGTGTGTCATGAGTGATATTACATTAATAGATAATGCAAGAAAGAATTTGTACCTTTTTTTCCATAATGGAAGTAGATATCTTAGGCCCTTTGATGTAATTGATATAGCCTAAATAAATCCATGTCCATGGTGAGGAATGAGAAAGTTCAATTATAGAAAGTAAAAGAAAGAATAATCAAGCACATGGGTTGATGACACTAGCATGAAACCCACTTGATTTGAGATATCGTGACAAAGGGATTACATTAAACGATAAGAATTTGTAAGAGGTGACACATCGTTGTGGCGTTAACTTATTTCTCTATGTGTGCCTTGACATGTTTCTAGAAGCTAAACTTGGAATTTAGGCAGAATCTGCCTAATGCCATTAAGAAAAAGGCTTAGAGGGTCACACACTAAGTGTGTCCACGTATCTCAGTTAAATATTAATTTAACAAGTTGAATAAAGATTATTCTCGACTGTGGTTTAATAATTATTCAAGGATTCCTGATCGAATTTATTTCAAAACTAGTTATTCGAGAGAATATATTTTGGGCGAAATAATATATTTATTAGCAAGTAATGCAGTGATATTTATTTGAGAAATAAATAGTCATTATTCAGGGTCTAATAAATGTGGTGGAGGAAATTAAGAAAAATGGAAAATAAAAGTACACTCCGTGTAGTTTTTCTAGGAATTTATGAGAAATAATATTATTTATTTAATTAAATAATATTAGGTGTAGTTAGCTTGGTGCATTTCAAGTAATAATAATAGTCAACTATTATTATTAGACATGGGGTATTACTAAGAATTAAATGAAATGAATAAATGATTTTAGGTAATTAATTCATTTTATTATTCTATGTAATTAAAAATCCCAATTATATATTTCTCATTAGCCTAGACATTTTGGGGGTTGTGCACAATGGATTTGGAAAAACTCTCAAGCCAAGAGATAATTCTTTTTCCACCAAGAACGCTCTCAAGCTACGAGAGCGAGATCTATCTCAACCGGATCAAGGTGATTGAAGGCGGACATCGCAAGCGAAGGCTCTTCTGTGCTAGCACCTAGAGATCCCTTCAGTGACATCCAGAGATATGTGGAGCACATGTGGATCACCACTAGAGGAATACTACACTTGGATTCTATGACACAATGATGGATCACATCAGATCGTGACCAAAGACATCAACGAAGAAATAATTACATCAAGGTAATTCTTGTCAATTAATTAAATTAATTATAACCAACATATGATGATTCTCTATATGGTTTCAGGACTCCCCTATTTATTTTTAATTCTTCATTCTATTCCTAAGATTTGGCATTTTATTATCATGATGGATCTTAGATTGATCGTTGTTAATGCTAAAATTAAAGTTGTGTACACCCACCAACGCGCTTCTACTGCGCCTGAAACCTACACTCCTCCACCAGATCAAGTAGAACACTTTGGAAGTGATTCTCAAAGTGATCAAAGGGAGACGATGCAAGTGCAAGGATTTTCCGTACTAGCACCCGGAGATTACTTCAACAACGTTTGGAGATTCATAGAACACGTGTGAATCACCGCTAGAGGAAATATACACCTGTTTTCTACAACGTAATGACGATGGACCATAGATTTGTCTCCATATTCATCAATGAAGAAATAATTCCTTAAATGTAATTGTTAATTTAATTAGATTAATTATAAATAATATGTGATGATCCTCTCTCTAGTTCCAGCATGATTATCCATTATCTATTTCTTTGATTCAATTCTGTGGATCATAATGTTCATCGTCATATAGATCTCAAATTGATAATCGATTATGAAAAAAAATAAAGTTGGTTACCGACCATCTCACCCTTCTGCGGTGCCTGAAACCTACAAGTGGTATCATAGTGGCACATAATTATTTAAAGATTGTTGGTGATTCACACATTTGTTATTTAGTTTTTCAAAAAAAGTTTAATTGTTCTTTTAATCTGAATCAAGAGATCTGCTTCTTCCTCCTCCATTTATCCTAGATCTAATTGAGACGATTAATTTTATGAATAAAATAAAATTGAGGAATTCATTTGGAGGTGCCAAGGATTTTGGACGGATAACACATGAGTGCATGCTGTGTAATCTGAATTCACACCATGTACTCATGGTCAGTGTATGAGGAGTTAATTTGGTAATTACTCAAATTGTGTTCATTGATGACATGCGGTATAGTTAATTATTACACCGCGTGTTTACCGGACCAGGGTGGAACATGGTCAACCGGAGTATATGATGTGTAGACTACGCACATCGTGTGTTGTCCCTTTGATTCACTGATGAGCCGTGTATTACCATACATGGACCACTTGACTGATGACCATGTAATTTAGAGATTACATGACATGTTTCCCATTGGACACACCATGCGCTCCAATTTCCAAGGTATAATTTACACACTGAGTCCCTAGGCGTGTACGTAGAATAGACATTGAGAGATGTACATGCCATGTAGCTCATATGCACACACCGTGTACTTATACCAAATTACTCAAATTTAAAATTTATTTATTTTACTATGTAAACCTTGATACATGTACTTGTGTGTGGTCATAAAGATAGGACACACCATGTGATTGGTTTTAATATACGTAAATTTTTAAATGTTTAATTAATATCTACATAATGTTCAGATCTGCATATGATGTATAAGTCATATTACAAGTTGTTACTCTACGTGCATTGAAGCATAACATGTGATTGAAAAATCATGTAATTCGTGTAATCATTCGTAAAGTACATGTTGTGAAAGTACATGGTAAGTCATGTATTCCATATATCACAAGTGTAAAACAATATACGAGTATAATACATATTGGGAAGAATTGGATGGGTATTCACCGTGTTGCCTGCAAGATACATTTATGTACATAGTTAATTTTAAATGAATTTATTTAATTTGTTTAAAATTATAATAGATAAGAATCTCGAGGAAATTCAGATGAGAATTAAGATAAATTAATTGATTAATTAAAGATAATAATTAATTAATTCGAGCATAATTTATCTTAAATAAGAATGATTAATAATTGAATGCTAGTTTTATTAAATGTGTAATTCGTTGCATACATGTGGATTATCATGATATAGAAAAGACCTTTATATGTGATTGATTTCATTTAATTTATTATTATATTAAATTGTTGTCTAGTATGCCTTCTCTCCTCTTATTTTGTAGGGCCTGCATTCCAATTGTTTCTTTTATGTAAACCCGTTTCCCCCTCACTTATGTGTGAGTTAAAAGGCATATGTAAAGGATATAGCTCCCAAGCTAGTGGAGGCAGTTCAAGTTTGGAGCCGAGGTGAAACAAATCTAAGGAGATACATAGGTGGACAAGTGGAAATCTATAACACGAACCTTAATTGGTTCGATGTGTTTTTCCCCTAAGTCAATGAATAGTTTATCAACTACTAGATAAACCAATGATTATTAAATCCCATGATCATACCAATTTATTATTTTATTCTTTTCAAGTTTCTTGGTTATTTTATTATGGATGTTATTGTCGCGATCACATAAATTAATGAATTAACGAGTATGTAAGATAGAAAGGAAATTATATGTGCTGAAAGAACCTTTTCCAGTTGCACCTGGTAATGATCCAAGTGATAAAGATCTATCTCTCTATGAGAAATATCTAAATAATGCTAAAAATTTCCAGTGATTCATGTTATCATCCATGTCCAATGAGTTTTTAAAGCAACATGAGGACATGGACACTTATAGAATGATGTCTCACCTTTGAGATCTCTATCAAGAGAAGGTGAGACAAAAGAGGTATGAGATCTAAAATGATTTTTCCACAACTAAGTTTGGAGAGTCTATGTTATCTGGGCCTCACATAGTCAAGATTAATGGCTATATTGAATGCCTAGAAATATTAGGGATTAAATTCAGGGATGAGTTGCGTACAGATCTCATAATTTCATCACTGCCCAAGACCTTCTCCGGATTTATTGTTAATTATAATATGAGCAATAATGAGAAGAGTATTTTGAAACTTATTACTTTAATTTTCCAAGTGTATAAGGACACTGGGAATGACAAACCCATAGTCCTTATGGTGAATAAGAAAAGGAAGAACAAGGCAAAGGGGCCCATGACTTATAAATAGTCTAAATCACCCAAGCACCATCCTTCCAAGAAGAAGAAGTTCTATAGACAGGGAAAGGAAAAGGAGGCAATATGTTTTTCATGTGGCAAGTTAGGCTACTGGAAGAGGAACTTCACCCAGAAGTAAGGGTAATCTAAAGGTGCATTAATTATCGAGTATACTATTTCAATATCTATATATTGGGTATTAGATACATCTTATGGGGATCACATCTATATCCAAATACATGAACCAAGTAGATTCTGAAAGATTTCTAGAGGATAGATGGATCTAAGAGTTGATAAGGGTGTGAGTATGGTCACTCTTTTCATTGGTGACTACCAAATCTCATTGCCAATGAGAATTATTTTGGTTTTGAAAGATTGTTATTATGTAATGATAGTTACCAAAAACATAATTTCTATATCATGCCTAGATACCGATGGGTTTATTTTCAAGTTTGGAAATTAAAGTTGTTTCTTTTATAAGGACAATATATGTTATGGTATGAAATATTTAAATAATGGTCTTTATGTATTAAATTATGAAAAACAAGTGTTGGAAATTGATAACAAATCATGTTCTCATGAATCATACAACACCTAACTTTAGCATCACCGTATTAGTCATGTAAATGAGAATCATTTAACCAAGCTCTGTTAAGATGGTTATTTAGACCCATTTGAGATAAAACCACTTGAAAGATTTCATGATTGTTTAGAAGGGAAAATTACCAAAGCACAATTTGGTGGAAAGGGTGAAAGGGCCACAAAGATTATAAGATTGGAACACACTAATTTGTGTCGACCATTTCAAGTAGAATCTAGAGGTGGATATTCTTACTTTATAACTTTTAATAATGACTTGAGTAGATATGTATATGACTACTTAATGAGGTATAAGTCCGAGTCATTTTATAAATTCAAGGAATTCAAGAATTAATTTGAGAATCAACATGATAAGAAGATAAAAAATATTCAATCAGATCGAGGTTGTGAATATCTTAACCAAGAGTTCATTGAATTTTTATGAGAGTTTGAGATTTTATCTAAACTCACTCTACCTTACACACCACAATGGATTGATGTTAGTGAAAGGAGGAACTATACCTTTTTAGACATGGTAAGGTCTACAATGAGTCATGCAGAACTTCAATTATCCCTTTAGGGATATGCATTACAAACTGCGATATACACATTAAACCAAGTTCCAACTAAAGTGAAAAATAGAATTCCATTTGAGTTATGGAGTGGAAAGAAACCCTTTTTGTCACATACACATGTATAGGGTTGCGGGGAATTTGTTAAGGCCTTATTGGGAAACAAACTATCACCCTAGGGTATGAAGTGTATATTTATAGGGTATCCCAAGGAAACAAAGGGATACTACTTATAAAACCCCTCAAACAAGAAATTTTCCATCGCCAGACAATCTTTCTTTCTTGAGATGGAGCACATCCTCAAAAAGGATAGTGGGAGCAAGATTGACTTTGATGAAGTTGATTCTCAAGATACACAAGATTTGGTACATGAACAGATTCTACAGGTCCCCATTGAAGAAGTAGTTCCTAAAACACAAGTACTATGTAAGATAGGTAAGAGAACCAGAGATATATGGTTTTCTAGTCATCGAAGATGGAAACTCATTATTAGTTAACAATGATGAACCTCTCTCCTATAAGGTGGCAGTAGATAGCTCAGAAGCAACAAGATGGAAATAATCCTTGAATTTTGAAATGGATTCCATGTATTAGAACTAATTTTGGGTTCTGGTCGATGCACCAATTTATGTAAAGATCATTAGGTGAAAATGGGTATTCAAGAGGAAACTAGACATAGAAGGTAAAGTAAATACCTATAAATCAATAACAGCGGCTAAAGGGTTTAAACAACATTAATGAATTGATTACGATGAAACCTTTTCACCAATTTCCATGTTCAAATCCATCAGAATTCTATTTTATGTAGTAGGTTACCATGACTATGATATTTGGATAATGGATGTCAAAAATTAATTCCTTAATGGAAACATTTAGAAAGATTTCTATATGACACAAATAGAAGGGTTTGTGACTCCAGGTGATTCCAAGAAGATTTTCAAGTTTTATAGATCCATTTATGGATTAAACCAAGCATCCAGGTCATGAAACATTCGATTTGATGAAGCCATAAAATAATTTGGTTTCATTAATAATGAATGTGAGCCATGTATTTACAATAGGTTTAGTGAAAATGTGGTCATTATCCTGTTAGTATATGTTGATGAAATATTACTAATTGGAAAAGACATACCATTCTTATAGTATGTTAAGGGCTGGTTAAATTAGTGTTCTCCATGAAGTGAAGCAACATATATTCTAGGGATTAAGATCATTTGTGATAAATCCAAGAGGCTGCTTGCACTAAGTCAAAGTACATATATTTACCATATACTAAAGATATTTAGTATGGAACAATCCAAGAGGGGATTGGTTCCCATGTCACGTGGTTTACATATTTCTAAGAAAATGTGTCCTCATACACAACAGGATAAAGAGAGAATATGTAAGATCCCATACACTTCAGCAATAGGATCAATCATGTATACCATGTTATACAATATACTTGATGTTTCCTATGCATTGATAATGGTAGGAAAATATCAAGAAGATCTAGGAGAACAACATTGGACTGCTTTTAAGGCTATCCTTAAGTATCTGAGAAGAACTAAGGATATCTTCCTAGTGTATGGAGGAGACGAGGAGATGATCATCAGGGGTTATAATGATGATAGTTTTTTGATAGAACAAAATGGTCTGAATTCACATTTGAGTAAATGTTTTATATCTCAATGGAGGAGCTGTGCACTAGAAGAGTTCAAAGCAGCTAGTTGTCATTAATTCTATAGTAGAGTCTGAGTATATAGAAGCTTGTAATGCTGCCAAGGAATCCATTTGGATTAAATTTTTTTTCTAGGATCTTGATGTGGTACCTAATAGTAAAGACCCTATCAAATCGTATTGTGATAATACTACAGTAGTGGATCTTATAAAATAACCAAGGTCACACCAATAGACAAAGCATATACTTCATAAGTATCACCTCTTGAGGGATTTATTTAAGAGGGGTGAAGTTGTATTAAGAAGATTACCCATAGAAGAGAATGTGGTATACCATTTGACCAAAGGACTATCTCAGAAGAATCATGAGTATTATGTGAGAGCTAGCGGACTGAAGGTTATTATCAGTTAGATCTAGTGAAAGTGAGAGTCTGTTGGAGTTGGTTCCCTAGAACCAACTTCTATATAATTTATGATAACTTGTATTCAGGGTTTTGAATATTAATAAAATACTTATCACATGATTATTTTTCTTATGCATAATATTTTATGTGATAATGACCCAATAGTAGTTGTTGCACTAAAAGTTCATAGCAATTCCTCGCTATAACGATAACCCAGAAGTGCTAGGACACTATTATTAAATATATGTTCTATAGATGAATGATATCATTTACATTTAAGGGACATAAATGATATGGACTATCAGGGGTGGAGACTCATAGGACTTTGAGTCACCTTCTCATGGTATAAAACCTTGGTAATATCTAGTAAGATATTATGAGAACGAGACCTGCCAATAGGAAATCCACATTTATATCTGTCATTGGATGTTCTATCTGCAAACATGTGTATTGGTCCTTAGACTTTAATATTATTATTAATGAGTATTATGAGTCACATAATTTCATGTATTGACAAAATTCATGATGAAAAATGTTTATGGAGAGGTAGGATACGTTGGGTGCATCACAAGTAATATTGTATTAATGAATAATGCAGGAAATGATTTATCCCTTCTATTCTTTAACAGAAGTTAATATCTCAAGCCCTTTGATGAAAATGATATAGCCTAAATAAATCAATGACCATGGTGTTCTATAGGAAAGTTATATTTATGGAAAGTCAATGAAAGATACATCGAGCACATAGGTTGATGGAACTGGCATGCAACCTTCTCAATTTGAGATATTGAGATAAAGAGATTATATTACATAGTAAGCATCCGTATTAGGTATTATATCGTTGCCACATTAACTTCTTTCTCTATGGGTGCCTTGAAATTTTGCTAGATGCTTACCTTTCACTTTAGGATACCTCTCATAATACCACTAAGAAAGAGGCTTATAGGGTCGCACACTAAGTGTATCTAGAATCTTAGTTAAATAATATATTATTATTTATTATTTAACAAGTTTAATAAATATTATTCCCAGTTGTGGTTTAATAATTATTCATGTATACTTGATCTCATATATTCCATCACCAGTTATTCAAGGGAATATATTGTGAGTGGAATATTTAATAAATATATATTTTTTTCTATTTAGTGAATATAATATTTATTTATTTATTGGTTAATAATGCATTGATATTTATTTAATAAATAAATAGACATTATTCAATGATTGATAAATATTTTGGAGGAATGGAAAATTAAGTTTAATGGTCTGGTGAGAAATAATAAATAATGAATATTATTTAATTAAATAATATATAATTTTAATTCTTAATTTAAGTGCATGTACAATTATTTTATTTTAATTCTAGAAATTTAAATACCCAATTATGTTATTTTCTCAAGTGATACAATTAATTTATCTTGGTTATGCCCAATGGATTTGGAAAATCCTCTCAAGCCTAGAGATATCCCTTCTCTAAGAATGATCTAAAGAATGGAGAACAATCCTCCTACACTAGATCAAGGAGAACACATTGGAAGCAGTTCTCAAAGCGATCAAAGGCGGATGATGCAAGTGCAAGGATCTACCGTGCTAGTACCTAGAGATTCCTTCGGTGATGTCTGGAGATTCATGGAACATGTGTGGATCACCTCTAGAGGAAATTTACACCTGGTTTCTATAATGCAACGATGGTTGACCTTAGATCTATCACCAAATTCATCAATGAAGAAATATTTACTTAATGGTATTTTTTTAATTAAATTAATTATGATTAATATTTGATGATCCTCTATATGGTTCCACCGTAGTTATCCATTGTCTATTTATTTGATTCAATTTTTTGGATTATGACATTCATCATCATATAGATCTCAGATTGATCATCGATTATGAAAAAAAGAAAATTTGGGCATCGCCCATCGCACGCTTCCACTATGCCCAAAACTTACATTAAACACTTAAACAATCAAAGGCATGTATAATAAAGTCACAAATCATGTCAAAGAACCATGTACAAAATCCCCATGGTAAGTTAGTTTATCAGGTAATGTGACCCTTACACATATCATAGTGACCACGACTCTAGTTAGGCGTACACACACAAAATACACCCCAAAAAGGGGAACCCATAAAGGGTAGTCTACACCCTAATAGAGGAACCCATAATCGATAGTCAAGGAACATTAGTTTTAGTAATAATTGTCTTCATCAATCTATTTCTAGGGATTAAAGGTCTTAGTGTGCTTGTCCCAGTTACCACTAACTACTTAGGATAACATGTTCTTCAAACAAACAATCAATCAAATTGGAAATCAATCATTTCAAAACATTTCAAAATATATTTTCCCAATTTCAGTTTTCAGCATGCCTTCTCATTTCAAAACCAAATAATAGGTTTTTATCATTTCATGCCATTTCAAACCACTTTTCAATTTAATCTATTTTCTCAAGATCAATCATCAAATAATTTTATCAAAAAATTTTCCAAATCAAGCCATCATTTTCATAAATCCATCCCATAATTCCAATTCCATTGGAATTGAGGTTTTTCTCAAATATAATGACCATTTCAAATAAAAGGTCAAATCCTCACAATTACATGTTTTTAAATCAACTTAAAACTTATTTCAAATTAATCAATCAATTAAAGGTTTCAATCATAGGGAAAATAATTACAAAACCTCCCACCATTAAATCAAAGATCTAGAAATCAACACCCGCAATGGGAATCTCCAATAGCGAATGATGGAATAGAAGATCTAGAGACACAACCTAGAATCAAGTTCCAAAAAAACGGAGTTTAGATCCATTAATTATGAAATGATATATCAAACTCTATGGAGGAGAGAAATGGAAATTTGAAGGAGCTATAATAGAGGATATCCACTTTCCCAGAGAGACAAAACACAATCACCATGAAGATCAATAACTGAACGAAGAGATACAGAAGGAGAAAAGGTCACCAAAATTTCTTGGGAGAGTTCCTAGGTCAAAAGGAAAGATCCTACAGATAAATGAATGAGGAATCAGTCATGAAACTCCCTAAAACCACAACTCTTGAGATTAGTATAACGTGTATTCCTATTACATTTTGTGTAATCCAAGAAACTTAAGTACACTGAAAACCCATAACCTTTTTATTAAAATACCAACTCTTCTAAAAAAATGATGTGAACCAAATACACAATGTATAATCTTTTACACTATGTACCAGACTCACGAATTCTTCTCAAAATACATTACACAGCATGTAAAAACATTAAATGGTGTGTATTTCTTCTACATACTGCAAAAGACTAGTTTTTAGAAAAAAATCCAAACCAAATATGGAACTCTCTATCCCCAAGATTACCAAGATGCACTGAATATAAAGAGAAAAATAAATAAAGTGAAATGAAATACTTGAAAATAAGTAACTAAATGTTACAACCTCATCACTATAAAAACTTTATATCCCCATAAAATCCTGTTAATAATTTTTCATATCAAAGAGATGAGGCCACTTATCTCTCATCAGTGCCTCACACTCGTACGTGTCATGAAAATTAGAACCATGCTTCCATAGCACACGAACCAAAGGTATCGTCCTCCCATGAAGTACCTTTGTCTTATAATCAACTATCCTAAATAGATGCTCAGTCATAGATAAATCTGGATCAACATCAAGATCCTCCCAACTCAAGACATGGGGTGGTTTAGAAAGATACTTTCAAAGCAGCGATACATGGAACACATTATGTATCAACATCAGCTATAGTGGAATTTCTAAATGGTAATCCACTTTCCCCACCCACTCAAAAATCTCGAAAGGACCCAAAAAGTGAGGAGAAATCTTTCCTTTCCTCCCAAGACATCGATGACCTAACCGATGTGAAACTCTCAAAAACACCTGGTCACCAACTGAAAACTCTGACGGTCACCTATGATGGAAAGTGTAATATTTTTAAGATCTCTGTACCATCAACATTCTCTAATGAATCAACTAAATATTTACTGTCATCTCTTGGAACAAGCTCTATTCAACTAAGTAAGTTTCACCAATCTATGACCAATACAATGAAGATTTACATGGCATACCATACAAGGCCTCAAAAGGATCCATTTTGATTGTGGATTGGTAACTATTGTTATAAGAAAACTCAAAAAAATCCTAAGTGGTCATCCCAAGATCCAAAAAAGTCTAGAACACAACTATGTAGTATATCCTCAAGAATCTATATAGTTCTTTATATCTATCCATCCATCTATTGATGGTATTATGTACTCAAACGAACCTCAGATCCCATCACCTCTTGAAGTAATCTCTAGAAACAGGAGGTAAAATAGAGATCTCTATCATATACTATAACAAATAGAACTCCGTGAAATCGAACAATATATTTCACATAGAGATTTCCCAACTCTTCAACTTTGTTTGTATCTTGAATGGGTAATAAGTGAGCTGATTTCATCAACTGATAGATCACAACCCATATCAAATTCTACTTTTGATGGGTATGCAGAAACTAAACCACAAAGCCCATAGAGATCTCATCCCAATTACTATTCATCACTAAAAGTGGATGAAGAAAATATAAAGGTCTCTAGTGCTTGGCCTTGACCTGTTGGAAAGTATAACAATGATAAAAAAAATCAATAATGTCTTGTATCATACCTGGCCATCAAAATTTTCTCCACATGTCATAGAACATATTTTTGGTACTTGGGTGCACCGCCCACTGGTAATTATGGAAATCCCCCATCATGACCTTTCTCAGTTGAAAAGGCACAACATAACAATTATAGAAACATAGGATTCCATCCGAATAAAACTTACACCCCAATGGTCTCTCCACCATAAAGAGAGTCCCTAATGACACAAAATTCATCATTAAGGAACTTATCCTCAAGAATCATCTCTAGAAGTCAGGAGATTAATTGAACACTTGTCAAAACAACCTTAGCCTCTTCCTCCTGGACTCCTAAATACATATGTACAAAAAGGCATCAAGTTCCACTATTATGATTATTTATTTATGGTCTGGGTTGGAAGATTCCTGCTCAAATCATTAGCAATGAAATTTTCCCTCCTTGAGGTGTAGGAAATGTTGAAATCAAAAGACTGCAGGTACTCCACCCAATGCCTCTGCTAAAGGTTCAAATATTTTTGAGAGAAGATATGACTCAATATTTTTGTGGTATAAATAGAGAGTGAACCTTTCTCCAAAAAGATAATGCTATCAACTCTTAAGATCATTCATCAAAACTATGATTTCAAGGTCATGGATTGAGAAATTATTCTTGTTTGGACTATGATTCTGGGAGATATAGGCTACATGAGAGCACACTATATAAGAACACAACCTAAACCCAAACTTGATGCATCACAAAAGACCAGATAGCCCTGCTCAACCTATTAAAGAGTCAACATTGGTGCATAAGTCAAAAGACATTACAGATCAACAAAATAACTTTGACGAAAACTGGAGGGATATCATCACTAAAATATTACCACTCCAAGTCAAAATAAAACACTAATATTACCCTACCAAACTCTATAAAATTTGGTCTGACTCTACTCAACCTTAGGTCCCATTCTCCCTCAAAGACACAACACACCACATCAGGAACAATAAAGGAGACCTATCAAGAATAATAGTCAATTAAGGCCTAATTATAAATGATCTAATCCATCCTGAAAATCACATAAAAAAGTTTCATATCGAGATCTAGAAAATTATAGGTAAGCTCAAACTTTTATAAAGAGAAAACACAAGGAGGACAACGGAGACCCTACTCTCTCTTCCTTATGAGGGGCGTGAAAATATCCATCACATAAGACAAAATATCCATAGTAATATTTAGAAATTCCATAATATGTGTTGATATAAATGAGTGAGATGCACCAATATCAAATAAAGTAGTCACTAAAGATGAATCTATAGTGATGGTACCTCTCAAAGTCGCTAGACCTATATCGGCTTTCTCTAGAGACTCTTCCAATATGTAAAGAAGCTTCATTCCAGATGCTTGTGGATAGAACCCTATTGTTCGCAAATCATTTGATTGTACCATAGTAATTTTAGGTAATGATAACCCCATGCCTCTTTGTGGAGAAAAAAAAAGAAATAGTAGAAAATTTGTAGGTTTTTTGAATGACCACAGGAACTGCTGATCTTGGGTGCCTTAGTATAAACACATATCGAATGTCCAACCTTACAACACTAGAAGTAGGTAAAAGGGACTCTTCCAGACACTCCATGAGGTCTAGAAGATTATTGCTTTCGATAACCACCATGATATTCATCGTGCTTCCTATTTCCTTTAAAGGAACTCATAGAATTTCCATTGGGAGAAAAAATAACTCCTATCAACCCATACTTACTAGCCAGATCAAGCTCAACTATAAACACCCTATACAGCACGTCAGCATACAAATTGAGATTTAGTAATATGAAATGTGGATGAATATTAGGTCAGATAACCATCTTGAATCATATATTTTTCATCTTCTCATTCAATACAATCTCTGATGAAAACTGAACAAGCTTAGAAAATATATTCACATACCGTGTCACGGTCCTATAAGTCTATTAGAGTTTGAAAAACTCCATATATTTAGACATCACCATAAATTATGGATAGAACTGATTCGTAAAAATAACTATAAATTCCTTCCACTCTAAACCATCATGATTATTTTTCGTTACCAACCAATACAACTATCTATTTCTAGGCCCTTCCAGCTTAAAGGTGAAACATTTCACCTTAATCAAATCAAGTGTTTCTATGAAATTAAAAATAATCTCAATATTTATCAACAAATCCTTAGACTCTTGAGGATAATTAGAGCCTTAAAAAACTGGTAGATTATGGTGAAGAAACTCTTGAGCATGATTCTGAGATTCATACCTATGAGGTTCCACAAGTGGAGCTTGAATGGGAATGGGTGCGGTTTCATGTCCTAGATCTTGGATAGCATGCACAAAAATCTCAAAAATATTCTGGTTTATGAGAGGATTTTCTCACTGTGGTTCACCAACAGCTTCCTTATGTGGCCTATTCACATGTCTTCTTGAAGTCATGATGCTTCACAACATATGAAAACAATATTGAAGACATAAAAAAGGATACATAGATTTACAACTCAAACAAGAGTAATGGGAATATAAATCCCATAAGATAAGATTTCAAGATTTATATTTCAACATACCCAAATCAAAATATGGGAAAAGACAAGAACAAGATCAAAATGTTCCTCAAAGACACTTTTTGCAAACACCCTTGGTGACTTACGACTCATTATGATGAGATTTGGTCAGTCACTCGCTCACAACTACCTTTTAAGTCCCAAAAAAGAATCCCAAACTGCATACTGATATTAAGGAAAGATGATTAACCTCCCTTTAATACCACTTTGTCACAAACCATCCTGGATACCCTGGTACCCTGATACCCAAGATAGAACTGAGATAGACTGAAGGACGTTCCTGATACCCATAGGTTGGTGATTAAAACCTGAAATTATACATGATTAAATAGGGAATAAATTTTTCCAAAAAATAGCATAAGATAAAAGATACAAGTCAGTATTCTCAACAATAAAAAGGGAGAAAGTACAAGAAATAGAACATGTATAGGACAACCCGAATCAGTACATCATCAAAGTACTCAAAAAAAAAGATAAGCATCCCAAGATGACAACTACTACTAGATCAAAATACTCAAAACCCCTATGCAATAAGAGAACAACAACTCCACTGATCACCATCATCACCCCATAGTCCAAAGGATCAAGAACATCCACCACCTCTAAGTGGATCTTTCCATTTTCTTATACCGAGCATAATAAAGTCTACAAATGGCTGAAGGAAAAGGTAGGGTGTAATATATAAAGACCAATAGGGTCTCACCAAGTGTTCCTTAATCAATACAATAACAATTTACAATTTATGCTATCAGTTTAAATAAAATAAGACATGACATCACATTTTCATATTTTAAACCAAAATATGATTTCTTTAAAAAATATAGAAGATATATCAAAACTACATTCAATAATATTAAATGAAAATTTTATATAATTTTTTTATATAAATCAGTTGGCATGAATTAAACAATTCAATAATCAATGACATGTATAATCAATTCACAAATCATGTCAAAGCACCATGTACAAAATCCCTGTGGTAAGTCATTTTATTAGGTAATAGTATCATCACACATCTTATAATGATAATGAATATATTAAGGTTCACACACACAAAATACACACCAAAAGAGGAACCCATCAAGGGAATTCATCATCCTAATAGGGGAAACCATAATGGGCAGTCAGGTCATAGTTGTTTTAGTAACAATTTTCAACATCAATCTATTATTAGGGTGTCAAGGTCTTTGGGTGCTTGTCCCAGTCACCACTAACTACCCAGGATATCATGTGATTAAAACAATAATTCAATAATTTTTTTGATAAATCATTTAAAAAAATTTCAAAATACAATTTCTTGATTTCAGTTTTCAATATGACTTCTCATTTCAAAATAAAATCATAGGTTTTCATCATTTCATTCCATTTTAAACCAATTTTCAATTTAATCCATTTTCTTAAGATCAATCATAATTTCATTAAAACAATTTATAAATCAATCCATCATTTTTCATATATCCATCCCACAATTCCAATTCCATTAGAATTGGGGTTTTTATCAAATCTCATGCCCATTTCAAATAAAAGGTCAAACCCTAACAATTCTATGTTTATAAATCAATTAAAAACTTATTTCAAATTAATAAATCAATTCAAGGTTTCAATCATAGGGAAAATAATTATGGAACCACCTATGTTTAAATCAGAGATCCATAAATTAACACCCATAACAGGACTCTCCAATAGAGAACAAAGGTGTGAAAGATCTAAGAACACAATCAAGAATCAAGATCCATTAAAACGAAGTTTAGATCCATCAATTACGTTATGATATATCAAAATATAATTAGGAGAGAAAGGGAAATAAAAATAAACTATATAAGAGGAGATTGATTTACTTGGAGAGATGCAACACAACCACCATGAAGATCAATCACTGAATGAAGTGATTCAGAAGGAGCGAGGGTCTCCAAAATCATCTCGGAGAGTTCTTAGGTCAAGATCCAATATCCTGTGGATGAATTAATGAGGAATTAGTCATGAAGCACCCTAAAATCACAAATTGTGAGATTTAAATGGTGTTTATTCCCATTAAATGTTGTATAATTCATGAAACTCAAGTATTCTAAAAAACCTATCACCTTTATAGTTACTATACGTTTTCTTACATAACTATTACATAATTTTTAAGATAAAAACATAATAGAATTACAAAACTAGGATCCAAAGGTTTAGTATCTTGGAAAAATTAGGACCATACATCACTTATGAATAATAAAACATAAACATTTATTTAAAAAAATTTCTTCTTTATCCTTCTAAAGCTCACGATCTCCTTAGTACATGTAGTCACCTGAGGATATACATCAAAGAAAGGGGTGATAAAAAAGTCCATTAAGTGGATAGATAAGGACATGATTCAATATAACATGGGTGAGAATAATAATTGTCATCATAACATAAACATATGATCATCATCATAATCATGATAGGAAGCATTAGATAAATACATGGAATATGGAAATGCATAAAAATGAAACATCATGTCTTAGTGGTCAAATACCACACATAGCTATGAACAAAGATAACATTATATTCACACATAACATATGTGAATAATCATAAAATCATCATTGTGAAAAAATATAGTATCATACTCATGCATATTGCAAATTATCTCATGAGATACATCACATTACCCAATGCATTGTAGGGTTATATAATTTCGATCCCACCCATCATATCATAACATTTACATAATCATGCATGACACACAGAATATAATCAATAAAAGTCATGAAGTATAAACAAGGAAGAGAATGAGTTTTATAAGGATTTCATAAAGCATACATTATTGAATAAAATTTTTGGTTCCAAAATTAATAAGGGGAATCATACTTGAATATAACACATCATTATTCTTGAGTGGACAAGAAGTATTTCAAGAGGAGTAAAATACGATGTTTTGGAAATTGAAGTCACTTTGAAAAAAAGAGGTTTTTCTTAGATTTTTTTGACTTGGTAGTAACATGTATATACCTAAAGGAAAAGTTAAAGTACATTTGAAGAACATAATATTAACATTCGTACCGTGGAAGAGAGAATTACCCAAATAAATGAATTGGGTTTGGGAATCCCTTTACCTTATGTTTGAATGATCTATTCACTTTAATATACTGTATAATCAAATTAAATTAATTAATTACTAAATCTAGAACCAATTATACATGAATTTTATTTATTACAATATTATTAATTTCTTTTATGGCCTTTTCTATGAGTTATAAAGTTCAATTTCATCATTTTGGGAGTGTTCATTTTCATGGTTTCATGGTCGGTTTACTTGTATATAATTATGGAAGTTTATGTAAAATAAGAATAATTATCTAGAAGTGATGTGTTATTAATGAAATTTAATAATTTAAAATGGCCTCATATATAATTTTATTATATGGAATGAGGACAATTCATTATATAAAATGTTGATGAAAATGTTTTAATTTATTTTGGTGATTTTTACGACCATCATGAACATGTATCATTTTATTTAATACCATGCTTATATATTGATTCTAGTACATCATAACAGTTATAATATGTATATTAAAATATTATTTAACCATAATAATGGTTTTATTAGCAGCCTTGTAGGTGGTAATGGAAAATGAAAATTCACCATCCATAAAGGCGGTGAATCAACACATCACAGACAATGTTTTCATTTTTAGAATAAAATCAGTAGGGAAGAGATTTAATGATGGACATTACATTATTAAAATTAAATTATAGTATATATAATATTTTGGAGTTATAATTACACTTTGGATATAGGAGGTAATTACAGGATAAGAAAAGAAATGAAATTAAAAGAGAATGAAACATGATTTTACCTCTTGAATTTATTCTCCTTAAGAACCTCCTTAAGGAACTTGGGTTTGGTATTTTGTTAATAAAAGAAGATATTAGACTTGGGGAAGAGGATATAGAAGGTAATTGGGTAGAATTTATACAACCTTCAAGACTTTTGAGGTGCGAGGAAAAGTGGTGGTGAGGGGTGGTATTTAAAAGGTATGAGAGGGGTGTTTTTTATCATTTTATTCATTTGTTTATTATTTTGTTTCAAGACTATCAATAGGGTTGATTACTGTGAATAAATACAATAAAAGGTTCAGTATATTTCTAACCAATGGGTTCTTACCTCATCCAAACTTCAACCATGACTCAATAATTCATGTATTTAGCATATATTGTAAATTATTGTATTTCACTATTCACCAAAAATAAAACTATTTTAGAAAAATACAAAAAAATCACCCTAACCATTTTTTGACATGTATAATTCAAAAATAGACTCCATTTTATGAAAATAATTTTCTAAATTTTCTAAATTTTATTTTTAATTAAAATAATCATTTATTCAAAAAATACTGATTTTAATATTATAACCCATTTTATGACACTTTGAAAAATTAATTAATGTCTCATAAAATTGTGTTATAATTATAATAAAACAAAATATTAATCTTTGAATATATTTTTTGAAAATTAATTTTCTTTTAAATCATTATATTAATTATAAAATTGTAAAAATACATTTACCTTTCGTAAAAATACCAACACTTAATTTATAATTTTAAAACATTTATTTAATTATACTATGATATAATTATATCAGATTTTCATTTATAATGAAAAAATTTATTTATACTTTTATAGATGTGATTACTATTCTATTGACCATATTACTCTTCCTAATGGTCATATTATAATTCTAATGGTGAGGTTACTATTCCAATGGTATAAGTTCCTTAATTTCTATAAATATCATCTATTTAATTCTTAATTTATTATAATAATGTTTTTACTGGGTTCTATATGATATGTATATGTTTTATAACATATAAAATAATTATAAGAATGGAAAAAATTCCATTGATAAAATTTTGGGTTGTCACATTCTTCCCCCCTTTTGAAATTTCACCCTCAAAATTTTGTTTTACTTATTAAGTTCCAAAAAGGTGAGGGTAATTCTTATTCATTTCTTCCTCTAGTTCCCATGTTGCCTCTTCATACTTATTATTCCTCCACAACACTTCGATAAGGTGATTTGTCTTGTTTCGTGGGAATTTTCCTCTTCAATATAAGATCTTTACCAATTTCTCCTCACACGAGAGATCATTTTCCACTTGCACCACATCCAAATTCAGTATATGTGAGGGGTCAGGTATGTACTTACTTAGGAGAGATACATGGAAAACATCATGAACTTGATCCATATTTTGTGGAAGTTCAAGCCAATAGTCCACTTCTCTTATGTGATCAAGGATCTCCAAGGGGCCAATGCACCTTAGGTCAAGCTTCCATTTCTTTCCAAACAACATGAATCTTTTCCTTAGTGATTATAGAAGGAAGACTTTGTCTCTAACATTGAACTCCAAGTCCCTTTAATAGTTGTAATCATATCAATTTTTTCAACTCTGAGTAGTTTTTATATGTTATTTAATAACTTAAACCTTCTCTATCATCTCTTGCATAAGATCAAGTCCAAGTAGCTTTTGTTCACCAACTTCATCCCAACAAGTTTGAGTTCTAAATCACTTCCCATATAGAGCTTCATATGGATCCATCTGAATACTTGAGTGGAAGTTGTTGTATGAGAACTAAAATAATGAGAGATTCTAATCCCATCCACCTTTGAATTCCATTGAGCAGAATCTTAGCATGTCTTCGAGTGTCCGAATAGTCCTTTCAGATTGACCATTAGTTTGGGGGTGATAGGACCATCTGAAATTCAATTAAGTACTCAAATCACGTTGAATACTTCTCCGAAATTTAGATGTGAAACTTGGATCGTGATCAGAGACAATCAAAAGTGGAACCCCATGTAGCCTCACCACTTAATTCACATATATATTAGAAATTTGTTCAAGCAATAAATCTTTCCTAATAGTGATAAAGTGGAAAATCTTGATGAGTTAATCCATAACAACCCATATCACATTGTTTCCTTTGGATGTCTTTGGGTGACTAGTGACAAAGTCCATAGTGACATCCTCCCATTTCCATGTGGGTATAGGCAATGGTTGTATCATTCCTTTATACTTATGTCGCTCTTCTTTAATTTGATGACATACCAAAAACCAAGAGATATAATCAATAATCTCATTTTTCATGTTATCCCACCAAAAGTGTTCTCTAAGATCATGATCCATCTTGGTACTTCTAGGATGGATGGAGAATGGTGAGAAATGTGAATTATCCAATATATCCTTCTTTATCTCACATTATGAAGGAACACATAGACTTATTCCAAACTGAATCACACCATAATCATCGTTATGAAAGTCATGTAGATTTCATTCCTTTATGACATTCACCTTCTTTTGTAACTCCAGATCATCCATTTGTTCCTCCCTAATCTTCTCTTGGATAGATGGTTGGATACTCATTTGGGAAAGGTAGGATTTATTCCCTACCATTATAATTTCCAAATCAATCCTTTTTATATCAATGAAAATATGGTCTTTCTCAATCTGCATCATAGATAGAGTAGAATATTCTTTTTTTGAGAGCATCAACTACTTTGTTCGCCTTTCCTAGCTAATAGTGAATAGATCAATCATAGTCCTTTATTATATCTGACTATCTTCTTCTATGTATGTTGAGTTCCTTTTGTGTGAATATATACTTTAAACTCTTGTGATCAGTATATATATCACACTTCTCACCATAGAGGCAGTGTCTCCATATTTTCAAGGAAAAAATCACAGCTGCTAGCTCCAGTTCATGAATAGGGTAGTTATTCTCATGGATCTTCAACTGCCATGAGGCTTAGGCTATCACTTTATCAATTTTCATGCGTACATAACCCAAAAATTTCTTTGATGCATCAATGTATATCACAAAACTTTCTCTACTTTTAGTTAGTGTGAGTACAAGTACAGCGATAAACCTATTCTTTATCTCCTTGAAGCTTTCCTCACATTCTTATATCTAGAAATACTTTACCCCTTTCCTTGTTAAATTAGTTATCAAGATAGAAAATCATGATAAATTTCTCATAAAATTTGGGTAGTACCCTACTAATCCAAGAAAAGTGCATATTTCCTTGACATTGGTGGGTCTAGGACATTCCTCAATTAACTTTGTTTTTGAAGGGTCTATAGAAATTAACTCACTTGTGATCACATGTCCAAATAATATGACTTGCTGTATCCAAAAGTCACACTTATTGAACTTGACATAAAATTTATCCTTCCTTAATGTGCCAACACAATCCTTAGATGTTCTTCACGTTCTTCCTTGATCTTGGAGTATATGAGAACATTATCGATAAACACTACCACAAATTTTTCAAGGTAGTGTCTAAATAATCTATTCATAAAATCCATGAATATTATAGGGGAATTAGTAAGTCTGAAGGGAATCACTAGAAACTCATAGTACCCATACCTTTTATATAAAGAATTCTTCTGAATATCTTCATTCTTCACCTTCAGTTTATGATATCCAGAATGAAGATCCACCTTTGAGGAGTATTGAGATCCTCGTAGTTGATCAAACAAGTCATCAATCCTTGGAAAATGAAACTTGTTATTTATAGTGATCTTATTGAGCTCCCTATAATCGATACATAGCTACATCGATATATCCTTTTTCTTTACAAAGAGAATTGGTTCACCCTAAGGAGAAGAACTAGGGTGTATGAACCCTTTTTCCAAATTCTCTTATAGCTGATTCTTTAACTCCTCCAGTTCGATCATGGCTATCATGTAGGGTAATTTAGAGATAGAAGTATCTTTAGGTATAAGTTCTATTGAGAAATATACCTCATAATTTGGGGGAAGTTTAGGTAACTCTTTAGGAAATAAATCACTATATTGCCTCACAATGGGCATTTACCCTAATTTGATACCTTCTTTTAACTCAATGATCGCAACACCAGGTGTTTTTATAGATATCTATACTTCAAGGTATCAGGTCTTCGATTCAATAGTTGTAATAGACTTTCAAGATATAAAGTAATGCGTAAAACCAAAATCAAATAATAATTTTTACATTATTGAGTGAATAGGAAGTGTACCTTGTATGACTTTTTTTCTTGATCCACTTTAATAGTAGTGATTAAAATTAGATTTCCATTGCTCCTTTGGATTTGGTGGCTACTGACACTATTACCCTCATGGAGTTGAGGTTTAGTGCACTAGCTTGCATAGTGACCTTACTCCCTGCAGTTAAATCATTGAACCATGGGTGGTTATCTCCTTTCCCCCATCAAAGTGTTCAGCTTATTCATGTCTCTTAGACATTCATGAACTTTGTGTCCTTCTATCCCACACTTATAGAATTTTCCGATCCCATTTAGGCAGTTCCCATGATATTTCTTCCTAAATTTTTGGCATGTGAGTGGTAGAGATTTCTTTACACCTTTTTCATTAGATCCTCCAACTTGAAACTCAATATTTCATTTATTATCTCTATATCCATCAAACCATTATCCAAAATCTATCTCCACTTTGAGAGCACATTGAACAACTTCTTCAAAACTACCAAATTCTCAAATAGTTAGAGATTTTTGGAAGGTGTGGTTTTAAACCACTAAAGAATATATCTATTTTTATATCATTGTTGATAAAAAAACTCATGGAATACCTTGAAATACTTTTGAAATATTCTTTATAATCCATGATAGATTCACCTTCCTTTTTCTTCAGTTATATGAATTCTATCTCTGTCTTTGTATGAAGAGTTCGAGGGAAATAATTATTAAGAAATATATTCTTAAAATCTTACCACTATGTATCTTCAATTTCATCCTTCATCTTGGGGTTATTAATCAATTCCCACCATTGATTAAACTATCCATATAAATGATATAAGGCTAGAGACACCTTCTCCTTCTTAGAATAGTGAAGCACAGAAAAGATCTTTTCCATTGAGTTAACCCACTGTTCCACAACGAGTGGATGAGAAGATCCACTAAATGTCAGTGGTTGTTTCTGTATAAAAGATTTGATAGCCATTTTCCCTATTAGGTAAAGAAGGATGCTCCACATTATTCAGTTTATTGTTCATAGCCTAAGATAGATGGGTAAGCATCAACATGAAATTTTGAACTCCACCTCCTAAGGCATTGGGTATTTCATTCGATAAATCACTGCATTTTCCCTCACATGGGCTGTTGGCCTGGTTTCTCCTAGTTCCCACTATTTTATAAAATAGAAAAGGTTTGAATAAAACATAAGTCAATAGGTCATGAATAATTTATTCCTTTATGCAATTAACTCTAAAGGCATATCTTGTGAGATCCCTATGTTTAGCATTTTTCTAAAAAAAATATTCTTGGGTTCTTACATATAATTAGTCTCATACTAAGGATTTTTACTAATGTTCTCTAATCATAATTCCAAAATTAACTAAACCATGCTCTAATAATGACTATAGTGATCCTTCTTACATAACTATTACATAATTTTCAAGATAAATAATATAATATCATTATAAAACAAGGATATAAAGTTTTAGTATCTTGGGAAAATTAGGACCATACATCACTTATGCATAATAAAACACAAACATTTATTTTAAAAAAACTTATTATTTATTTTTCTAAAGATCATGATCTCCTTATTACATATAGTCACCTGAGGATATACATTAAATAAATGGGTGAGCTAAAAGCCTAGTAAGAGGATAGACAAGGACATGAATCAATATAACATTAGTGAGAATAATCATTGACATCATAACATAATCCTAGTATCATTATCATAATCATTATATGAGGAATTAGATAATGGAATGAAATGTGGAAATGCATAAAAATGAAATATCACGTCTTAGTGGTCAAATACCTCAAATAGTTGTAAACAAAGATAGCATCATGTTCATGAATAACATATTTGAATAATCATAAAATCATCATTTTGAAAAAATATAGCATTATGTTCATTCATATTTAACATTATCTCATAAGATACATCACATTACAAAATTCATTAGAGGGATATACAATTCTAGTCCCACCCGTCATATCATAACATTTACATAATCATGCATGCAACATAGAATGTATATCAATCAAAGTCATGAAGTAAACCCAAGGAATAGAATGGGTTTCATAAGGATTTGATAAATCATACATTCAAGAATAAACTTTATGGTTCCCAAATTAATAAGGGAAATCATACTTGGACATAATACACCATTATTATTGATTGGACAAGAAATATTTCAAGAGGAGTAAAATATGATGTTTTGGAAATTGAAGTCACTTTGAAAAAAAATGGTTTTTATTGGAATTTTTTTAATTGGTAGGATCATATATATCCCAAAATGAAAAGGTAAAGGAAATTTTAAGAACATAATATGAACATTCATACTATGGAATAGAGAATAATCCAATGAAAGGAATTGGGTTTGAGAATCCCCTTACCTTATGTCTGAATGATTTCTTTACTTTAATATCCTGTATAATCAAATTTGATTCATTATTTACTAAATAAATAACCTATTATACATGAATTTGATTTATTATAGTTTTAGTAAGTAATTTTATGTCCTTTTTCAATGAGTTATAGAGTTCAATTTCACCGTTTCAGGAGCATTCATTTTCATGGTTTCATGGTTGGTTTACTTGTATATAATTATGGAAGTTCATGCAAAATTAGAATAATTATCCAGAAGTAAAATTATGTATTATTAATGAACTTAAAGAAGTTAAAATGGTCTCATATATAATTTGGTTATATGGTATGAGGATGATTCATTAAATAAAATGTTGGTGAAAATGTTTTAATTTATTTTGGTTATTTTTATGACCATCACGAACTTGTATCATTTTATTTAATATCATGATTATATATTGGTTCAAATACATAATAAAGGTTATAAAATGTATATTAAAATATTATTTAACCATAATAATGGTTTTATTACTAGCTTTGAAGGAGGTAATGGAAAATGAAAACTCATCGTCCATGAAGGCGGTGAATCAATACATCACAGATGATGTTTTCATTTTTATAATAATAGAAGTAGAGAAGAGATTTTATGATGGATATTCCATTATCATAATAAAATTTTAGTATATATAAGATACTGTAGTTATCATTCCACTTTTTATAGGGGATGTAATTATAGGATAAGAAAAGAAAATAAATTAAAAAATAACGAAAGAAGATTTTACCTCTTGAATTTCTTCTCCTTGAGAACCTCCTTAAGGCACTTAGGTTTGGTCTTTTGTTGAGACCAGAAGCTCCTGAAAATGGGTAGGAGGATTGAGAAGGTAATTGGGCAGAATTTAGATGATATTCAAGGCTTTTGAGGTGTGAGGAGAAGAGTTGGTGAGGGGTGGTATTTATTGGGGAGGAGAGGTTTTTTTTTTGATTTTTATTCATTTGTTTATTATTTTGGCTCAAGACTATCAATAGTATTGATTCTTGTGACTAGATACAGTAAAATGTTCATGGGTGTTTGAAACAATGGATTATTATCCTATCCAATCATTATCCATTACTCAATAATTCATGTATTTAGCTTATATCGTAAATCATCATATTTCACCATTCACAAAAAATTCAACTATTTTAGAAAAATCCAAAAAATTCACCCTAACCATTTTTTGATGTGTATGATTCAAAAATAGACTCCATTTTATTAATATAATTTTCTAAATATGATAAATTTAATTTTTAATTAAAATCACCATTTATTAAAAAAATAGTAATTTTAATATTTTAATCGATTTTATGACACTTTGAAAAATTAATTAAAATCTCATAAAATTATATTATAATTATAATACAACAAAATATTAATTTATTAATCTATTTTATGAAAATAAATTTTCTTTTAAATCATTATATTAATTATAAAATTATAAATAAACATTTACCTTCCACAAAAATACCAACACTTAATTTATAATTTTTAAAACATTTATTTTCTTATACTATGATATAATTATGTCATATTTTCATTTATAAGATACCTAAATTTTATTTATAATTTTATAGGTGTGGTTACTATTCTATTGGCAAGATTACTATTCCTAATGGTTATATTACTATTTCAATGGTCAGGTTACTATTCCATTGGTATAGGTTTCTTAATTTTAATAAATATATATTTTTTCATTATTAATTTATTAGAATAATGTTTTATTGGGTTATCTATGATATGTATGTGTTTTATACAATATAACATAATTATAATTAGAGAAAAAAATTCCATTGATAAAATTTTGTGCTGTTACAACCTTTTTATCAAAACCCAACTTTTCTAAAAATAGGATATGAACCAAATACATGACATTTAATATTTCACACTATGTACTTGACTCACCACTTCTTCCCAGAAGCCATTACACGGTGTGTAAAAACTCTACACAACGTTTATTTCTTCTAAAAACTACGAAAAGACAAGTTTTTAGTAGAAAACTCTAAACCACCTCTAGTGATCTCTACCCTCAGGAGTCCCATGATGCACCAAAAATAAAGAGAAAAATAAAAAAGAGAAGTTAAATTCCTGAAAACAACTGACAAGATGTTACAACCTCCTAATCATAAAACCTTTTTATCCCCATAAATTCTATCAAGAAGTTTCCATATCAAAGCGATGAGGGCACTACTCTCTCATTAGTGCCTCATACTCCCATGTATCATGAAAATAAAGACCATACTGCCATAGAACGTGGACCAAAGGTATCATCCTCCCATGAAGTACCTTTATCTCATAATCAACTATCCTCATTAGATGCTTAGTCATGGATAAATAAGGCTCAACATCAAGATCCTCCCATCTCAAGATATGATATGGGTTAGAAAGATACTTCCAACGATGTGATACATAGAACACATTATGTATCAACGTCAACTGTGGTGGAAGTGTTAAATGGTAAGCCACTTTTCCCACCTAATCAACAATCTCAAAAGGACCCAAAAAGCGTGGAGTATGATTACCTTCCCTACCAATATTTCAATGACCCAATCAAGGTGAAAATCTCAAAAACATCTGGTCACCAACTGAAAAATTCAATGGTTTACTACAATGGTCATCATAATATTTATACCAGCTCTATTTTTTCAATACTATCTGATGTATCAAATTAATATTTACTATCATCTCCTAGATCAAGCTTGTTCCAACCAAGGAAGTTTCACTAATATTTGACCAAAATAGCAGATATTTACATGGAAAGTTGTACAAGGATTTAAAAGGATAAATTCTGATTGAGGATTGGTAAGTATTGTTATAATAAAACTTAAACATTCCTAAGTGATCATCCCAAGATCCACCAAAGTCAAAAAAAATCACATAGAATATCCTCAGGAATCTCTAGTCCTCTCTATCTGGCCATCCATCTGTGGATGATATTCTATAATCAAATAAACTTAAGATCCCATCACCTCCTGAAGGCCTATTTAGAAATGATAGGTAAAACATGGATCTATATTAGATAATATAACATTCAAAACTCTGTGAAATTGAATAATCATTTTCAGATAGAGATTTACCAACTATTCAGCTTTGGTTTTATCTCAAATGAGTAATAATCTATCTGATTTTTTTAGCCAATTTATCAAAACCCATATCACATTATTATTTATATAAGTACATGGAAACCCAACCAAAAATTCTATAGATATCTCATCCCACTTCTAATTCAACACTAGAAGTGGATGAAGAAAACATGAAGGTCTATGATGCCCGACCTTGACCCGTTGGAAAGTATAATAATGAGAAACAAAATCAACAATGCCTCACCCCATTCCTGACCACCAGAATCGTCACCACATGACATAAAACATCTTTGTGGTACCCAGGTTCACCACCCACTTGGAATTATAAAAATCCCCTATCACAATTTTTCTCATTGGAAAAGGTACAATGAGACGGTTCCAAAAAAATAGGATGCCCTTAGAAGAGAACGTCCACTCCCCGATGGTCTCCCCACTATAAGAGAGTCCCTAATTCCATGGAATTCATCATCAAGATGTTTCTCCTGAATAATCATCTCAAGAAGAGAAGAGGTCATATAAACACTTTTCAAAACAACCTTGACCTCTTCCTCCTAGAATCCTAAATTCAATCGTAAAAAAAGATCCATGAAGTTCTACTCTTCTAGTGATTCCTTCACAGCATGGGTCGGAAGATTCCTGATTAAAGAATCAACAATGACATTTCCCTTCCTCGAGGTGTAGGCAATGTCAAAATTAAAATACTACAGGTACTCCACCCAATGCATCTTATGAAGGTTAAAATCTTTTTGAGATAAGATATAACTAATGATTTTGTGGTTTGAATAAACGATGAAACTTTTTATGAAAAGGTAATGATAGAAAATATTAAGTGTATGCATCACAGCTATGAGTTCAATGTTATGGGTCGAGTAATTATTCTCATGTGGCCAAATCATCTTGGATCCATAGGCTACCATGTGATCACCCTATGTGAGAACATAGCCCAAAAACAAACCTAATGTGTCAAAAAAGACTACATAGACCTACTCATCCTCTAGAAGAGTCAATACTGATGCCAAAGTCAAAATAAGTTTCATCTAAACAAAATATTTCTGAAATTTCTCATCCCATGAAAACTTCACTCCCTTCTAAGTGAGGGCGGTCATTGGAGAAGACAACTTAGAGAAATAATTCACGAACATGTGGTATTATCCTACCAAATCTAATAAGATCTATATCTCAAAAATATTTCATGGTTTATCTCATATAATATCATATTTCAACTTCTCAATATCAACTGAGATACCATGTTCCAACACCACATTTCCCAAGAATTTCACTTCTCAAATCCAAAAATTAAACTTTGAAAGTTTCACGTAATGTATGTGATCTCTCAAGATTTCTAGAACTATTCTATAATGAAAAAAATGATCCTTCTTAGACTATAGGAGTGTTGGTTAGGCCAAATGTCATAGAAAGATATTCAAATTGACTGTACATTCTCCAGAAAGTATTTTTCTGAATGGCTGATTCTTTTATTCTCAACAGGTGATAACTAGACCGAAGTTCAATCTTTGAGCACCAATTTTACCCTTCCAACTGGTCAAACATATCATCATTCTGTGATAATAGATTATTTTTATTCACCATAAATTAGTTGAGTTTTTGGTAATAAACACTGAGGTGAAGTGTTCCATTAGCTTTCTTTGTAAAAAGAACATACACCTCCTAAGGAGACACACTCAAGCGAATGAAGAATTTGTCTAATAGATCATCCAACTAAGTCTTCAGTTCTTTCATTTCATCTAGTTCCATATGCTAAGAAGGAATAGATATTGACAGGGTACCAAGTACTAAATAAATAGAGAAATATACCTCTTTTACCGGTGTTATACCAAATAAACCATAAGGAAAAACATTGATAAACTCGACGATAAATAGAGAGAGATCATAACTAAAAGATTCTCAATCAAAGTAAAAAGAAAACACTAATATTACCTTGAAAAAATTTGGAAAATATGGTCCATCTCTACTTGACCTTGGGTCCCATTATCCCTAAAAAACATGACACACCCCATCAGGCATAGTAAAGGATACCCACCAAAGATAATAGTCAATTCAGGTTTGATTGTAAAGGATCCAATCCATAACAAAAATCACATAAAAAAGTTTCATGTCAAGAACAAAAAGATTACAAGAAATATCATCTATGATAAAGAGAAAACAAAAGAAAAAAATGGATACCCTACTCTCTATTCATTCTATGGGGTGTAGTAATATCCATCACATAAGATAAAAGCTCCATAGGAAGATTTAGCAAGTCCACAATACGATTTGTTATAAATGAGTGAGATGAACTAATGTCAAATAAAGTATTCACTAAAGATGAATATATAGTGATGGTACCTCTCACAACCACTGGACCTATATCATCTTCCTATGGAGACTCTTCTATAACATGAAGAAGCTTCATTCTGGATGCCTTTGGATCAAACCCCTTTGTTTGAAAAGTATTTGATTACACCAAAATAATTTAAGGTGATGATGATATCGTTCCACTATGTGGAGTATAAAATAAATAGAACAATTTATATAGTTTTCTTTAATGAACATAAGAACTATATATCTTGGTTGCCTTATTAAAAACACACCTCGAATGCCCAACCTTTCCACACTGGAAGGAGGTTAAAGAGATTTTACAAGGCACTATAGGAATTATAGAGGAAACCTATTGTCAATAACCACCATGAGACTCATCATGCTTCCTATTTAATTTAAAGGAACTCAAAAAAATTCCAGCAGAAGAAAAAGAAACTTCTTTTAACCCTGACTTATTGGCCAGATCAAGTTGAACCATAAACACCCTATCCAAAATGTCAGCATACAAAGTGAGATTTAGTAAGAAGACCAATGAATGGATATCAGGTCAGAGTCCCATATAAAACCCTTTAGTCTTCATCTTCTCATTTGATACAATCTCATATGAAAATTGCACAATATCAGTAAAGTGGTTCAAATACCGTGTCATGATCCTATCATATTATTAGAGGTTAAAAAACTCCATAGATTTAGACACCACCATAGATTCTGGATAGAATTGATTAGTGAAAAGAACTCTAAAGTACTTACACTCAATACCCTCACACTTATTCATAATTACCATCGAATCCCACCATCTACTTCTAGGACATTCCATATTAATCATGGAATATTTCACCTTAATCAAATCAAGAATTTCTAAGAAATAAAAAAGAAGCTTAATATTTCTCAACAAATACTCCGACTCTTGAGGATCATTAGAGAATTGGAATTCTAGTGGATTCTAGTGAATAAAATCTTGATCATGATTCTAATATTCATAACTCTGAGGTTCTATAACTGGATCCAGAATGGGAAAAAGTGCATGTGCCTGTGCTTGTCCAAAATCTTGGAAAACACACACAATAATATCAAAAATATTATGGTTCACAAGAGGATTCCCTCACTATGTTTCACCAGTAAATTCCTCCTAGATCCTATTGACATGAATTCTTGGAGGAATGATGTTACAACACATCAGAAAATAACATTGAATACATCAGAAAGGACACATATATTAACAAATCGAACAAGAGTAACAGGCATATAAATCCCATCACATAATATTTCAAGATTTGGATTTCAACATACTCAAATAAAACATAGGTAAAGTACAAGAATAAGATCAAAAAAATTCCTCAAAGGCACTTTTCATAAATACCCCTGGTGGCTTAAGGCTCGTTACAATGATAAATAGCCAGAAAGTTGCGCTCAATTATCTCCTAAGTCCTAAAAAGACATTCCAAACCATATACTGACATCAAGGAAATATGCCTAACCTCCCTTTGATACCACTTTGTTACAAACCATCATAGATACCCTGGTACCCCAATACATGATCTAACACTGACATGTCCTGAAGGGAATTCCCGATCTTCACTAGTTAGCGACTAGATCCTGACATCCTACATGATAACTGAGGGAATATATTTTCCATAAAACTGAAGAAGATAAAAGATAAAAGTCATTATGATCAATACTCCAAAGGGAGAAAGTAATAAAAATAGAACAAGTATAAAGAAACCCAAAGCAGTACAACATCAACGTACTCCATATAAATATAAACATCCCAAGATTATAGCATCAACCAAACCAAAAATATCAAAACTTATGTGCAACAAGTGGACAACAACTCCACCAGTCACCATCATCACCCTATGGACCAAAAGATCAAGAATATTCAACACCATTAAGTGGCTGTTTCCCTTTCCTCAGAAATACCATAATAAATTTTAAAAATTCCCAAAATAAAAGGTAGGGTGTGATCTATAATTCCTAATAGGGTCTCAATAAGTGTTCTATAATCAATACCATAACAATTTACCATTTATGCTACAATTTAAATAAAACAAGTCATGGAATCACATTTTCATATTTTAAACCAAAAAATTATTTCTTTAAAAGAGATGATAGATATATCAAAACAACTTTCAAATGGGATTAAATGAACATTTTATATAAATTATTTGGTATGAATTAAACAGTTCAATAATCAATGACATGTATAATCAAGTCACAAATCTTGTAAAAAAAACATGTAAAAAATCCCTTTGTAAAGTAACTTTATATGGTAATAGGATACTCACACATATCATAGTGATCATGGATCTAGTTAGGTGAACACACAAAAAATAAACCCAAAAAAGGGGAACCCATCAAGGATTGTCTACAACCCAATAGGGGAACCCATAATGTGAAGTCAGGCTAGAGTTGTTTTAGTAAAAATTGTCATAATCAATCCATTGCTTGAGATTCAAGGTCCTAGTGTGCTTGTCCCAGTTACCATTAACTACCTAGGATAACACGTACCTCAAAAAAATAGTTAATCAAATTAAAAATTAATCATTTCAAAAACATTTAATAATATAATTTTCTAATTTTAGTTTTCAACATGCCTCCGTATTTCAAAACCAAATAATAGATTTTCATCATTTTATGCCATTTAAAACAACTTTTCAATTTAATCCATTTTCTAAAGATCAATCATAAAATCATTTCATCAAAATGATTTATAAATCAAGCTATCATTTTTCATTAATCTATCCTACAATTCCAATTCCATTGGAATTGTAGTTTTTCTCAAATCTCATGACCATTTCAAATCAAAGGTCAAATCCATACAATTCCATGTTTTTAAATAAGTTAAAAAATTATTTCAAATTAATCAAGAAATTCATGGTTTTAATTGTAGGGTAAATAGTTATGGAACCACATAACTTTAAATAAAAGATCTAGAAATCAACACTCGTAATGGGACTCGCTAATGGAGAACAAAGGCATGAAAGATCTAGGAACACAACCTAGAATCAAGATAAAAAATAGAGTTTAGATCCATCAATTATGTGATAATATATAAAACTATAAGGAGGAGATAAAGGTAAATTGGAAGAAACTATATGAGAAGATATCCACTCACCCGGAGAGAGGAAACACAACCGCCATGAAGATCAATCGCTAAAAAAAGTGATCCAAAAGGAGAAAATGTCTCTAAAATCGCTTGGGATAGTTCCTAGGTCAAGATCCAAGAGCCTACGGATGAATGAATGAGGAATTAGTCATTAAGTTCCCTAAAACCACAACTCGTGATATTTACATGGAGTGTATTACCATTACACATCTTATAATTTATGAAACTCAAGTATGCTGAAAAACCCGTTGCCTTTTTATTAAAAAACCAACTTTACAAAAAACATGAAATGAAATAAATTAAAGGAATTTAATATTTCACATTGTGTACCCGACTCATATATTTATCTCAGAAGCTATTACACGGAGATTAAAAACTTTACACAATGTGTATTTCTTTTATAGATTTTTAAAAGACTAGTTTTCAGTAGAAAGCTCCAAACCACCTCCGATACTCTCCATCCTCACAAGTCCCAAGATGCACCCAAAAATAAAGAGGAAAACAAATAATGAGAAAGGTAATACCTAAAAATAAGTGACATAATGTTACAAACTTTCCACCATAAACACTTTATGTCCCCATAAATACCATCAAGAAGTTTTCATATCAAAGAGATAAGGCCGTTACTCTCTCATCAGTGCCTCACACTCCCACATCTCATGTAAATTAGAACCATGCTGCCATAGCACACAAATCAATGGAATCATCCTCCACAAAGTTCCTTTGTCTCAGAATCAACTATCCTAACTGGATGCTTAGTCATGGATAAACCAGGTTCCACATCAAGATTCTCCTAGCCCAAGACATGAGATGGGTAAGAAATACACTTTAAAAGCTGTGATACATGTAACACATTATGTATTGATTCCAAATATAGTGGAAGTGATAAAGGGTAATACACTTTCCCCAACAGCTAAAAAATATCAAAATGACCCAAAAATTAAGGATAAATCTTCCTTTTCCTCCCAAGACATCGATGAACCAACCAAGGTAAAACTCTCAAAAAAACCTGGTCACCAATTGAAAACTCCAATGGTCATCTATGAATGTTAGTATAAGATTTTTATTAGCTCTGTACCATAAAAATTCTTTGATGAATCAATTGAATATTTTCTGTCATCTCTTAGACCAATATCAGTCAAACCAAGGAAGTTTCACCAATATCTAAACAACACAATGAATATTTACATTACCTACTATTCAAGGCATCAAAATGATCCATTCTAATTACGAACTGGTAACTATTGTTGTAAGTAAACTCAAATAGTCCTAATTGGTCATCCCAAGATCTACTAAAGTTTATAAAACAAACACATAGTATATCCTCAAGAATATTTATAGTTATATATGTCTATATATCCATATGTGGATGGTATTCCATACTTAAAAAAACCTGAGATCCCATCACCTCTTGATGTATTTTCGAAAAACAAGAGGTAAAAAGGGGATCTCTATCAGATACTATAATAGAAAGAAGTATGTGAAATCAAGAAATCTCTTTCACATAGAGATTTCCCAACTTTTCAACTTTAGTTATATCTCACATGCTTAATAAGTGATCCAATTTCATCAGTAGATCAATCAAAACCCATATCATATTCTTCTTTTGAGGGGTAAATGGAAACCAAACTGAAAAGTTCATAAAGATATCATCCGACTTTCAAGTAGGGACTATAAGTGGTTGATGAAAACATGAAGGTCTCTGGTGCTCGACCTTGATTTGTTGGTAAGTATAATAACGAGAAACAAAATCAACAATTTCTTGTCTCATACTGGCAGCCAGAATCATCACTGCATGTTATATAATATCTTTGTGGTAACCAAGTGCACCACCCACTAAGAATTATGGAAATCACCCATCATAGCCTTTATCACTGTAAAAGGTAAAAAATATAGATTCCAGAAACATAGGATTCCATTAGAATAGAACTTCCCCTCCCTGATGGTCTCCCCAATATAAAGAGATTCCCTAATGCCATAAAATTCATCATCAAACTGCTGATCTTGAAGAATAATCTCAAGAAGATCAGAGGCCAGATGAACACTTGTCAAAATAGACTTGACCTCTTCCTCCTGGAATCCTAAATGAAACTGAAAAAAAAGAGACACCAAGTTCTACTCTTCTAATTATTCCTTCATGGAATGGGTAATAATCTTCCTTCCAAAGCATCAGTAATGACATTTCCCTTCCCCGAGGTGTAGGTAATGTCGAAATAAAAATATCGCAGGTACTCCCCCCAATGCTTCTTCTAAAGGTTCAAATATTTTTGAGAGAAGATATAAATTAGGATTTTGTGAAATGTTCTGTAAAAAGTTAATGCCACCAATTATTAAGAGTATGAATCACAAATGCGAGTTCAAGGTTATGGTTCGGGTAATTCTTCTCATGTGGCCTAAGATGTCGGAAGACATAGGATACCATGTGAACACCCTTCATGAGAACTCAACTCAAACCCAAACCTGATGAATAAAAAATGACCACATATCCCCACTTTCCTTTCGAATAGTCCACACCAACACATAAGTCAAAAGACTTTTCATCTCAACAAAATAACTCTAACATTTCATATCCCAAGAAAACTTCACTCCCTTCTAAGTGAGAGAAGTCATCAGAGAAGCTGACTTTGATAAATACTTCATGAATATGCGGTATTATACCACAAAACCAAAGAAGTTATGTATATAGAAGACATTATGAAGTTTCTCCCATGTCATAATAGCTTTCACCTTCTTAAGATCAATTGAGATACTATGTTCTGACACCGTGTGTCCCAAGAATTTCACTTCCTAAATATTGAAACTACACTTTGAAATTTTCATGTAAAGACTATAATCTCTCAAGATTTATAAAAATATTATTAGATAACACACATGATCCTCCTCAAACTTAGATTAAACCAAAATATCATCCACAAAACCACCACAAATGTGTCAAGGTACTCCTGAAAAATCCTATTCATCAAATCCATAAAGACTGTAGGAGTATTGGCCAGTTTAAAGGGAATAATAATATACTCAAAGTGACCATACCTAATCTTAAAGATAGTATTCTAAATTTTATATTCTTTTATTCTCAATTGGTGATAACCATAATGAAGTTCAATATTTTAGAACCACTTCACCCCTTTCAACTAGTAAAGCAGATCATCAATATGTTGTAATAGATAATTTTTCTTTACTATAACATGGTTGAGTTTCCAAGAATCAAAAAAAATATGAAGTGTTGCATTATATTTCTTTAAAAGAGAACAAGAGCCTCCCAAGGTGACACACTTGGGAGAATGAAGTATTTCTATAACAAATCAACCAACTGATTCTTCATCTCTTTTGGTTCATCTAGTGCTATATAGAAAGAAGGAATAGATACCGTCTGAGTACCAAGTAATAAATCAATAGAGAACTCTACCTATATTAATAATGGTAGAACAAATAAATCATAAGGAAACACATCAAAAAACTCAATGAAAACTGGAGGGATATTATCACTCCAATTCAAAACAAAACACCGATATTACCCTGCCCAACTTCAGAAAATTATGTCTGGATCTACTCAACCTTGGCTCCCACTTTCCCTAAAAAATACAACACGCCCCATTAGGTGTAATAAATAAGAACCAATAAAGATAATAGTCAATTTGGTCCTGATTGGAAATGAACCAATCCATCCCAAAAATCACATAAAATTTTTTCCAGTCAAGTACTAGGAAATTCAAGACAAGCTCAATCTCTGATAAATAGATAACACAAGAAGGACAACAGAGACCCTTCTCTCTCTTCATTCCAAGGGGAATAGTAATACCATCACATAAGAAAAAATATTCATAGGAAGATTTAACAATTCCATAATATGAGTTGATATAAATGAGTGAGATGCACCAGTATCAAATAAAGTAGTCACCATAGATGAAGCTATAGTGATGGTACCCCTCACAATCTTTGGACCTATATCAACTTCCTATGGAGGCCCTTCCACTACGTAAATAAGATTCATTCCAGATTCTTGTGGATAGAACCCCTGTGTTCGAGAAGCATATGATTTCACTATAGTAATTTTAGGTGTTAATGTGCCTATTCCACTACATGGAGCAGAAAAGAAATGGAATAATTTCTTTAGGTGTCCTGAATGACCATAAGAATTGCAGATTTTGGGTGCCTCAGTGCAAAAATGTCTTGAATTCCCCACTTTTCCACACTATAATTAGGTCAATGGTCCTCTTCTAGGCATTGTGGGAGGTTTAGAGGATGCATGCTATTGAAAACTACAATGAGAGTCATCATGTTTCCTCTTTCTTTTATAGGAACTCACAGAACTACCATCGGGATAAAAAAGAACTCCCATCAACCCTGACTTACCATCTAGATCAAGCTCAGCCATCATCATCCTATTCAACATGTCATCATGTGAACTTAGATTTAGTAAAAAGGATTATGAAAAAATATCAGGTTGGAGAACCATATCAAACCATCATTTATTCATCTTCTCATTCGATACAATCTTAGGTGAAAACTATACAAGCTCAGAAAAATGGTTTTCATACCACATCATGGTCCTATCCGCCTACTGGAGGTTGAAAAACTCTATATATTTAGACAACATCAAAGATTATGGATAGAAATGATCAGTGAAAATAACTCTAAAGTCCTTCGACTCTAAACCCTCATTCCTCTTCACCATTACCATCGAATCCCACCATCTTCTATTAGGCCCTTATAGCTTAAAGGTGTCACATTTCACCTTAATCAAATCAGGAATTTACAAGAAATAAAAAAGAGGATAAATCTTTCTCAACCAATACTTAGCCTCTTAAGAACCATTATTTCCCTGGAAAATTGGTGTATTTTGGTAATGAAACTCTTGATTAGGATTCTGATATTCATCCCTCCGAGGTTCCATAACCTGAGTATGAATGTGAATGGGTACATGTGCCTATCCCAAAGCTTGGATAACACACACAAAAATATAAACAATATTATGGTCCATGAGAGGATTCACTCACCATGGTTTACTAGAATCTTCCTCTTGGGCCGTATTGACATGTCTTCTTAGATACGTGATGCTACACAACATCAATGACCAATATTCAAGACATCAAAAAGGATACATAGATTAACAACATAAACAATATTAACAAGAATATAAATCTAATCATATAATATTTCAATATTTGGATTTCAACATACCCAAATCAAAAGTAGGTAAAATACTAGAATAATATATAAAAATTCCCCAAATACACTTTTCCCAAGTACCCTAGGGACTTCAGGCTCATTATGATGAGAGATGGCCAATCAATGGATCAAAACTACTTCCCAAGCCCCAAAAAGAAATCCCAAATCACACACTGACATCAAGGAAAGATTATTAACCTCACTCTGATATCACTTTTTCATGAAAAAACCTAGATACCCTGGTACCCTGATACCCAATACAATACTAACATGGCCCAAAGGGCGAACCATTCCCCATCAGTTGGCGATTAGAACCGAGAATCATACATGATAAAAGGGGGAATGATTTTTCCAAAAAATAGTGAAATATAAAAGATAAAATTCAGTATGATCAACTCTACAAAGGGAGAAATTACCATAAATAGAACATGTATAATAAAACCCAAAGTAATACATCATAAAAGTACTCAGTAGAAAGATAAACATCCTAATATGACAACATCAACCTGAACAAAGTCTCAAAACTCTTATTTAATAAGTGGAAAACAACTCCACTGGTCAACATCATCACCACATAGTCTAAAGGATTAGGAAAATCCACCACATCAAAGTGCAATTTTACCTTTTCTCAGACTTGGCATAAGAATGTCTACAAATTATCGAATGAAAAGGTGGGAGTGTGAGATATAAAACCCAGGAGGGTCTCACCAAGTTTTCAATAATCAATACCATAAAAATTTACTATTTATGCTATCATTTTATATAAAACAAGGAATGAAATCACATTTTCATATTTTAAACCAAAACATTATTTCATTAAAAAAGATGGTACATATATAAAAATAAAATTCAGATGGTCTTAAATGAAAATTTTATATAAAATAGTTTATATAAATTAGTTGGCATGAATTAAAATGATCAATAATCAATGACATGTACAATCAAGTCACAAATCATGTCAAAGAAAAATGTAAAAAAGCTCCATGGTAAGTCATTTTATCAAGAAATAGGATCCTCACACATCTCATAGGGATTGTGACTCTAATAAGGTGTACAAAAACAAAATACACCACAAAAGGGGAATCCATCAAGGGAAGTCTACACCCCAATAGGGGAACCCATAATTGGTAGTCTGGACATAGTTGTTTTAGTAACAATTTTCATCATCAATACATTACTAGAGAGTCAAGGTCTTAGCATTCTTGTCCTTGTTACCACTAACTACCCAGGATAACATGTGCTTCAAACAATTAATCTATCAAATTGGAAATCAATAATTTCAAAACATTTCAAAATACAATTTCTCAATTTCAGTTTTCCACATGACTTCTCATTTCAAAACAATATCATAGGTTTTCAACATTTTATTCCATTTAAAACAACTTTTCAATTTAAGTAAATTTATCAAGATCAGTCATTGAATCATTTCAAAAAAATGATTTCCAAATCAATCCATCAATTTTTATAAATCCATTCCCCAATTTCAATTATATTAGAATTGGCTTTGTTTCCACAAATATCATGCCCATTTCAAATCAATGGTAAAATAATCCCAATTATAAGTTTTTAAATCAATTTAAAACTAATTTAAAATTAATCAAGAAATTCGAGGTTTCAATTTTATGGGAAAAAATTATGGAACCGCCTACCTTTAAATAAAAAAAATCCAGAAATGAACACCCACAACGGGACTTTCCAATGGAGAACGAAGGTGAAAAAGATCTAGGAACACAAACCAAAATCAAGTTAAAAAAAAAGAGTTTAGATCCATTAATTATGTGATGATATATCAAACTCTAAGGTGGATAGAAAGGGAAATCATAAGAAACTATATGATAGGAGATCCACTTACCTAGAGATATGCAACAAAACCACCATAAAGATCAATAGAATGAATCAATCCAAAAGGATCGAAGGTCTATAAAATTGTATTGGAGAGTTCATAGGTTAAGATCCAAGAGCCTTCAGATGAATGAATGATTAATCAGTGATGCAGTTACCTAAAATAACAACTCATGAGATTTACACGACTTTTTTTCCCATTACACATTGTGTAATCCATGAAACTAAAGTATGCCTAAAAACCCATCAAATTCTTATTAAAAATAAGAATTTTTAAAAAACATGACATGAAACAAATACACGGTGTGTAATCTTTCAATCTATGTAATATACACATGATTTCTACCCAAAATCCATTACACGGTGTGTAAAAACTTTACATGGCATATATTTCTTCTGCAGACTATGAAAAACCAGTTTTTAGTAGAAAACTCCAAACCATATCCAACACTCTCCATCCCCAGGAGTCCCAAGATGCACCCAAAATAAAGAGTAAAACAAATAAATAGAAGGGAAATACCTGAAAACAAGTAACAATATGTTTCACATCCACCCTTCTAACCCTGTCTGCCGCACCTATAGCCACTACCGCCACAAATGGAGTTTCCACCGCTACCCATCCACCCTCACCACCCCCACTGCCCTAGAACTTTCCACACCCCCTTATAGAGAAGCCACTACCACTCATTTTACCTCCACATCCTCTCCCTCCCCCTCCCCCTCTGTTGTAGTCATTTCGACCACCACCTCTGGTCCCAGTAACCACCGCTATCCCCTCTCTACCACTGCCCATGATTTGGCTACTGTCACTCCCTCTTCTCATTGCCCTCCTAGATTCATAACACTATCAATGGTAAAAAATGTTATTATGGATTAATTAGAAACAATATCTATTTTAGGGTTTTTATTTTGATAATAATTTTATGGAAACATAAAAAAAACATGAAAGAAAAATGAGAAATGTATTGGAAAGTCAATAGTTTGTTTTCTATGCATGAAAAATGTGTGATATTTTTTTTAAATATAGTAAATATTTAATAACAATAAAAATATAATATAATTTTTTCCATTTTTTAAAGAATTTCCTTATCAATAATGTACAAAAATAAGAACATTTTTTCCTATATAATAAAGAAATTGATATTTTAACAAAATTGAGAGGAACTCTCTCCCCCAGTATCTCCCTAAAATCATTTCTAATTGTTTATTCATTCATTATTTTTTTCCCAAGGAAGTGTTCATTTATACTAAAAATTAAAAAAATAAATATATGAAATTACTATCCTAATTTTTAGTGGATTTGGAATGAACCCTGAAGTAATCCTTTGTAACAAACCAGCCCGAGTCAACTAAACAAGTCACTCGAGATGGCCCATCACATAGAGATGTGAAACCAAGAACAAAAAAATAGTCTCATGCATAAAAAAAACAAGGTATAAAACCATAATATAGTGAATAAGAAAGATAAACTTCCATGAGACCAACAAAGTCAATCCAAATCGACCAAACCATAAAGATAAAATAGAGAAGACATGAATTTTCCTTGTGTGACCATCCATCACCACCAAACCATCCTACTATGAATAAGAAGACCCATAAGAGAGACCCACATGACACACAATTCCATTCCCTATACCTGAGTCATGAAAACCAACATCTACAACCGCCCAAAGGAAAAAGTAGGGTGTGAGAATAAGGCCCAATAGGATACCACCAGAAAATCTTTGTAATTTCTAATATCAGTAATTCATTATCTCTACATTTGAAACAAATATAGTTTAAAAATAATTTTCATAAAGTAAAACAATTTTATAAATCATCCTTTGGTTTCCGTAAAAACATACCATATTCACTAAATCTAGAAATTTATCAAGAATAAAAGAGAGTAGGTAAGAATAGGTAAACCAACCATAGATACACCATAAGATAAACATGTGATCGAATAACCATGAAATACCATCATGTTATAAACCAATAATAAATGAAAAAACACACCATTTAGGATCTAACCTATGGCTAGACATGAAAGAAAATCCCCAATCTAGGCCTAAAGTATATCTAACCAATGTAACCTCTAGTGTAATTACACACACTAAAGTGACATAAAACCACTTTTGGAATTACACACATAAAGAGTGAAAAGTATATTCCCAATGAACCCAAGGTTACCCAATATGTTGAGTTTTTCAAAATCCATTTAAAAACCGAAACTACATTTTAAAGCATTTAATAAAATACCTAATGTGTGAAAAACCATTTTTAAATTAAATCCATTTTAAAAAATTTTATTTTTTCTAAAAAATCCATTCCAATGTCAAATCAATCAATTTGAATGAAAAAACCTAATGAATTGATAAGAACTTAAATAAATTCACAAATTAAAACCTCCTTTATAGATATACCTACCTCAAGAATGGAGGAAAACAAGTCACCTTTGATAATGGAAATGGGTAACTAGCAGACTAGTCTCCAAAGGACAAGGATTAAGGGGAAACTATAATTAATCGATAGAAAACACTAATCGATAACAACCCAATACACAAACATAGACAAATACACTACCATAACCAAAGTTAGAGAATGGACATGAATACTACTTTCTAGAGAGAAGTGACACAACCTCCATGGGGATAAAATTATAAATAGAGTGATATGAAAGGAGGGAGATCACCCAAAATCACCCAAAATCACTATAGGGTTTGAGAGGGAGTATTTCAAATCTAATGGGATAATATTAATATGTGCAACATTATTAAAAACCATTTAACCCGAAGAATTGACATCATGAACCCCTTCCACATTGTGAATTTGATGATTTTAAAAATATGCTAAAAAATGCATCACCTTAGGTTGATTTAATCCCTTTTGACCCATTTAAATTGGTAAAATAATTCATAGCTTGTAAATTTTCATGCTATAAATGGGACTCATAGTATTTTCCATACAATGGATTCACATCGTGTAACTAGTTTACAACGTGAATATGTCCAATAGGCAGTCTTAATTCCATATTCTATAGAAAAATACCAAACTGTATCCAAATATTTCCAAACCCATAGAGTACCCCCTTGATCCTTTAAACATTTATACTCAGACTCTAGGTCATTTTCCATGATAAAAGATCTCCATCCCTATAGGACCTGAAACACACCCAAAAAAAGAGTAAAGACTAGAGTCAAGATGTACCCAAATAAAGGAAAAAAATGTTACAATCTCTCCACCAAAAACAATTTCCATCTCCAAAAAGACTTCAAGATCTTGAACTCACAAAAAGATAAGTACACTAACACCTTATCAACAATTCCCACTCCCATGTCTCATGGATATCCTATCTGAATTGCCACACTGCATGGACCAAGTTAATTGTTTTACCATGAAATACCTTCTCTTGAAAATCTGTAATCTGAACTAGTTACTCAACCATAGTAATTTTGGGTTCAAGATCAACATTCTCTAATTCAATCACATGGTAAGGATCCAGTTGATAACTCATTATCTAGGAAACATGAAACACATTGTGGATGAAGTCCAATGAAATGAAAATTCCAACCGATATGAAACCTTTCCAAGATGCTAAAAAATCTATAAGGGACCAAAAAACCTCGGTTCCAGCTTACCCTATCTACCAAACTCACGCTGTCCCAAGTGAGGTAAAACTTTTAGAAATTCTATATCACTAACTAGAAACTCTGGCGACTGATGACGAAAATCAGAATAGGATTTATGATGACTCTTTTCCATGTCCAATCTTTTGTAGATCAATTGTAAGTTTTCTGTCATCTCTTGAACAAGACTTGTCCTAACTAAGGACCACTCTCCAAACTCTACCCAACACATGGGAGATCTATATGTCCACCCATAAAAATTCTCAAAAAGCACTATCCTAATCAAGTCTTGATTACTTTTGTTACAGGAAAACTCGACTAGAGACAAATTAGTTTCCCTAAAACCATCAAAAATCAGGAACACATTCCTGAAGTATATCCTAAAAAACATAGATAGATATCACTATTTTTCCATCCATCCATGGATGATATGTCATGGTCAATTTCAACCGGGAACCCATCGCCTCTTATAATCCTTTCCAGAAACTAGATGTTATTCTATGGTCCCTATAAAAAACAATCACATATGAAACCCCATGATGTATCAAAACCTATCAAACATATAATTCTCTAAGATGCTTCACTTTCTTTATCGCCTTGATAGGGAGGAAATGTGATTATTTAATGATTTGATCAATGGTCACACAAATCATGTACCTCCTTCTATTAATATATGGTAAACCAATGATTAAGTCTATGAAAATATCATCTTACTTCCATAACAGAATGGGTATGGGATGAAAAAAATCAGCAGGTTTCTAGTGCTCAGATTTAAGTTTTTGAAACGTAAGACATCATGATACAAAAATTGAAATTAACTGTCTTATCCCTAAAAACCAATAATGATGTTTCATGTAATGATACATATTGTTATTCCTAGGGTACATGGACCAATAAAAATATATAATCTTTCAATTAACTACTATCTCAGAGAAAAAGAAATAACCAACCTACTTTGAAAACACAAAGCACCACTGGGAGACCGATACCACTCACCCAATGTCTCCCCACCATTTAGAATTTCACTAAAGTGCTATCACTCAGTTTTAGGTACTTTATCAATCCAAACCCTCTCATAAAATAATGATTCAACCTTTAATGAATCCAAAACACTTTACCACCATATTCTTCCACTCCCAATCTCATCTCAGCAAACAAACTCATTAGAGACCACTATTCAACTAATTCCTTCAAGGATTGTGACAGTAATTTTCTAATCAATGTATTAGTGATGACATTTTGATTCCCAAAAGTATAAGAAATATCAAAATCAAAAGTTTGAAGATACTCAACCCAACATATTTACCACAAGTTAAAATCCCTAGGAGTAAAAATATAATTCAGGTTTTTGTGATCTGAGTATTCTCTAAAACACTATTCAAAGAGTTAGTAAAGTCAAGTTTTGAGTGCATGCATAACCATCACCAACATAAGATCATGGGTATGGTAGTTTTTATAATGTGGGAATAATTGGTGAGATAGATAGTGTAACACCCCAAGATTTCATAGAATGTTGTTTCGTCAAATTAATTCCATAACTTGCACTACACGCAACACCGAGTTCAAGCACACCATGACTTACCAAACTGGCCATTCAAAAGCAGTTATGAATAATATTAACTGAATTTTGAACTATATAAAATCCTTATAATTTTAGAATCCATATTATTAGTTTCTTAGAAATAATGTAAGAACTAATTCATTTTTTCAGATAAAAGAAGTATTTTTCAAAAAATGCACTTTTACCGCCTTTTAATGGTGAACCATTTTTAAATCCAATATTTGAAACTTTTAGATATTAAATTTGACAAAATAAACTTCTTTTTTAGAATTGGTACATAATAATTTAGTTTCAATAAATTTTTGGTGTTATTCTGATAACTTTCATATTAGGGTGAATAGTGAAAAATACTATATTTTAGCTGAAAAGAGCTTTTTTAATCAAAATAATTTATAGTGTTAAATTATAAAATTTAATGGTTTGGAAGTAAAAATAGATTATATTTTTACCATTTAATCCAATTCTGGTCATTGTAAGTAATTTCACTTTGAAATTGGACACAAATAAGTGTCAATCTTTTGATAGTTATTATTTCTTAAAAATACGCCTTTTGGTTTTGACAATGGGAATTAAGTTTAAATTAATAAAAAAAAATTCTATGTTTTTAATTTGGTAAAATAGACTTCATTATTGAATTTTGAATATCAAAATTATATTAGGGTGATTTTTTGGTATTTTTTTAAAAACTTTCAAGTTTTGATGAATAATGAAAAAACACCGAGTTATTGTTTAAAACCGAATTTTTGTTTAAATAATAATTTATTTTATTTGAATTTATTTTAGGTCAAAATAGAAACATAATACCTATATAAGTTAAATTTAATTCATTGGAGTCATTTTATAATAAGATTAGATATATAAAAATTTTATCGAACTTTTTACAGTCTTACCCACCTCCTAGGCGCATTTGCAAATTTACATAAAACATAATTTTACCGCTTCTATGAGTTGAATTTTGAAAATCCGAGAGACATGGTTAATATCAAGGATTAAAATGTGGTTCAATAAGATACAAATAATTTTTGGTGAATAGTAAGTTTTTACTTTTATTTACCACGATTAAAAGTAAATAGGGTAATTAAGGGGAAAATGATATTAATATTTCCCTAACGCATGTCCTAATTCTATTGGACATGTGTATATAGACCAAAAAAAACCTTATGAATAAAATATTATCATTTAGGTCCACCTGGATTAGATTATGACATTATTATTTAATTCAAAGAAGAGTTAAATGAGTTAAAATCAAAGTTTAATAACTAAAACAATTTTAATATTGGGTTATACATAATATAAATTCGATTATAAATATTCATTATAAAGATAAAAATATTTCCTACATAATAAAATTTTATTTATAATTTTTATACCTTAAATAATTTAATTTATTTCTAACACAATGATGATGCAGTAATTACCGTATTAATGAAAGATTAATATAATTGATATTATAAATACCCAAATAAATGTAATTTGAGACTTTTTATGAATTACAATAATTTTCTAGGTTAATATGACATACTATTATTGGTTATATGAATTGTGTTTTAAGTAATAATGATTTTATGAATTTATCAAAAACAAAATACCCAATAGTGTCAAAATTGACATAAAAGAGTTTTTAAAACAAATATTATATTACTAATTGATATTATATTCCTAAAAATCTAAGTTTCTACCAAAATACTTATATCATGATAGGTGTATCATTAATGGACCAATTGGAGATATATTGTAAGTTTATAGTAAGTTTATTAACCATATAGTGTAAGAATACAAGAAGACATGGTAAAAGTTAAATTATTTAACTTAGAGTTAAATCTAAATGATAAGTTTAAAATGGTAACATAAACTTGTCTAAAACCTATTTTTTGAGAGTATTTAGACCCATACCCACCCTAAACAATAAATAAGTCACTTTTGAGCCATTATAAACGAAATATGAATTTATTATAAAATAATATTTTAAGTTTTTCCTAAGGTGCCCCTCACCCCTCTTATAAAAGGGCACTCCCCATTCAATCTAAATATATATGATATATAAATTATGTTTTATATTCTTGAAGTATTTAAATCATTATCTAAGTGATACAATCAATAGTAACAATTTAAAACACGTACGATAAAGAAAACGATTATTACCCGAAATATTAATATAACTTGGAAATTATTATTAAATGGGTAGTATAAAGTCATAAATGAATAATGTATGATATCATAAATATTAATATGGTTATGGATTAATTTAATAACATACAATAGTCTTCATATGAGAGGTTAAATGTACCCTCGACTAAAGGAAAGTGCAAGGTAAGGGGTTTTCATCTCACTCCTTATTCCTGTGAGATTCATGCCATATTGCCACTATTACCTTTTGTGTGGTGTATATACTTCCCATAATTGTATTATTTGTTTAATACACTTTAATTTATGTTTATTTACTTATTCATTGTATGATACTTCTTTCATGGGGTGTATGTTTCGTAAGTTAACAAATTGGTAAGGGTTAATTCCTCAATCTCATTATTATCCGAGATTGTTTATGTGTAAGTATTACTGGGAAATTTTTATCATCCATGTAAATTTTTCATAAAAATGATTTCAAAATGAATATTTTAAGGATTTTTGAAAGGTAATATTTATCAATATCAGAATTTTAAATGTTTTAAAGATTTGTCTTTCTAAATATTTTTAATTAATGTTCATGTTTTCAAAATGATTTTAAGGATTTATTTATATGGACATGAATGTTTTGAAATGATAATTCTTTTCAAAAGTTTCAAAGTGGTATGGGACACTTTGATTCAAAAATATATTTTAAATTACTTCCTTTATAAATGTGTTACTTTTAAATGATTTTACAAAAAGGATATTTCTCTCAAAAAGTTTTACTCATCATTTTAAACTATGTCAGCATCCTTTAATGGATATTATTTTTGATTGAGGTTGATTTATTATAATACAATCTTCCATGTTTTATTGAATGAGTTATGATATGTTTGACTGTGTATGTTCTATTTTTATACCATTCATGGTTTATGGTTAATGTCATGACATTTCGTATGCTAGTTTTAATACGAATGTTTATGTTATGTTTCAACTTTTTCATATGAGGAATGCAGTGGACTTAGTAAGTGACGGATGGAGCCCTCTATAGTTCCTCGATGCATCGGTAGGTCTCATGATACAAACTAGTGTCTTGGCACAAGGCCTTGAAAAAAAATTTATTTGTAGTCTTGGCACGAGGCCTTGACTATGTGGTAATGATGTCTGGTATTAGGAATTCCCTCATTGTGAAATTAGTTATTACATGTGATTATTTGACTAGTAGAATATCCATGTACATGTTTATATGGTAATGTTTCATTTATTTTTACCATGTTATGTTCAAGTTTTGGTTTAAATGGTTGTTGTTTTTATTACACATCTTGCCTTAAAAGTTTATAGCTTTCGCTAAATTATTTACCCTTACTGAGCATCTGAGCTCACCCCTTTCTTATGTTTTATTTTACCAAGATTCTAAGAAGTGTATTACGATTGAAATGAAGGGTTATGCTAAAGGAAAAAATATAATTCTCAAAGAACTATCTATGCTGTGTTTTAAGCTTCAAATTGTAATGTAAAGTTAATGTATGTAATCTATTTTCCAAGACTGCTAAACTGATCGGTCCTTAGGGACTTGATTCCTTGTAATCATGCCAATGTATTAAAATAATGCACCGGCTCTGGGTAACTGGGGTCAGGGTGTTACAATTGGTATCATAGGAAGTTTAGAAATAACGTTGGAAACTAGATTTAGATAAACTCTGATTAGAACACATTACCCTAAGATAGACTTTGAGGATTAGTATAGAATAACACCCTAGAATTTTGGTAATGTAGAGATTTTGTGAGTTTTCCAAGAAAATAAATCCCTTTATGGATATGAGCAGGTAGAGGTGGATCTAGCACAGATGTACCTAGGGGTAAAACCTGAAAACACCACTTTAAGCTAGACTCAAACAAGAACTGGTGCATGACAACGGGCCTTGCTGCACTCTTGGTTACGACACTCCCGGGGGATATGCTTAGGATAATTCTCATTTTCTTTAAAAACAACTATAAAGGGTTTATGGGAATATATCTCCTCAAAGAAAACACTTTTGTGATTATGGATTATATCTATAAAATGTTCAATTTACGTTAGGTATTTTACGTGTCTGTAATTATGAATTATGATTCATAAACTGACCTAGTGTATTCCATTGTTTAGAAATGGCGCCCATTAGAAGGAATGAGAACTCCAGCAATACATATGATCCAAAGAGTAAGAAGGATCATATCTTTAACGGTATTAAGCCAACATTTATGAGGGAAATAGTCTCCCATGTATTCTCAACATATGAAGAAATAATTTCTTTTGTTAATAAGACAAGTAAATAATTCTCTGAATCCTATGGATTTGAAGGGAAGCAAGAGAAGAAAAGGATGGTAGAGAGAAATATGGATAAAGTGAATCGGGGAAAGAATGATTTTACCATATGTGATAAATGTGAGAATAATCACCTTGGTAAATTCTTGGAGGAAATGGGAGTTTGTTATAAGTGTGGAGAAAAATGACACCAAATACGTGATTACAAGGGTAATAAAAAGTTTTCAAATGTAAAACACTTCATCTGCAAGGTGTTGAGACACTACGCGAATCAATTTCCCATTCATAAGAGTATACCACAAATGATGTTATTGGATAATAATCAAGTTATGATACTACCTCAGATGAAGAGGAATGACTAGTGTTCTTATGTTTTTATTATTGAATTATTTCATTTGAGTGTTGTATCAACAGTATACTGGTTACATGAATTATGGAGATAAATAAGGATTGTACTGTAGTACTATTTTATTGAGGATTTGAGATTATATGGTTCTAAGAAAAGTGACTTAATAGTAAGCTACACTTTTTGGAAAATACATTGTTAAAGGAAAGGTAATCCTTAATATGGTCCTGATAATGAGGTAGTTATTTTGGAATAAGAGATGGTTGATTTTGGAAATTCAGAATGTTGCGATATTGTAAAAGAATACATGATGAATGCATTCACATGTTATTACATGGAAAAAAGGATCCTCATTATGATTAACTTCCTTATAAATTTTGTACTGAGAGTTTGGATATAAGTATTTTTGATAATTCTAAAGGCTGGAATGGATTAAGTTTGAAATTGGATATTATTGTTAAGGTTATTTTTGGATTTCCATAAAAAGGACAACTCAGAGGTCGGGCAGAAACCCATCGCGTCCAGAAAGGCCACAAGACTTGAACCCGCAACCAAAGAGAGACAAGGGTGTATCACCTATCAATAACCCACACGATGTCCTAAATTGAATAATGTAGTTTTTTTTAAAAGGGTCTGGTAGATGAATTATAAATTCATTTTTTTGGAACCCTAAAGGAATATGATAAACAGAATATTTTTTTATGTTCTAATATCTTTTATTGTGAAAGATGAGTTTGTGGTAGAAATTAGTTGAAGGATGATACTCTACTTGTCGAGTATAAACACACACACACACACAAACACACACACACATATATATTTTCCTCTTATTTTATGGATATATTAATTATTAAACTTTAGGGAAGGGATCTTAAAACCAAAAATGTGTTATCCTAATAACTTACATTTTGTTGAATCGATGGTATTTTAAATCATCATAGATTGGTGTCTTTTCGGCCCACAATTCTACAATTGTTTGTGATTGATGACCTCCATCACTCCCTATAAATATTTACGTTTCTCCTCCAATTACGTGTCTCTAATTTCCACTAATGTTCTCCTAATCGAGATCATAATTTGGTGGTGACTTTTTTATTCCCCTTTTCCTCTTAATAAGACTAAATTTTATTAACCCAATTTCTGATGTGGGTTTTCCCACAAAGGTATTTTTTATTTTCAACCTTTTATTTTCGAAGAACAATTTCAAATTGCGAGGATGAAATTTATTTAAGGAGGGAATAATTTAACACCCCAAGATTTCATAGAATGTTATTTCTTTAAAGTAATTCAATAACTTACACAACACGCAACACTGAGTTCAACCGCACCATAACTTACCAAACTAGCCGTTCAAAAGCAGTTATGAATAATATTAACTAAATTTTGAACTATATAAAATCCTTATAATTTTAGAATCCATATTATGAGTTTCTTAGGCATAATTTAAGAACTAATTCATTTTTTTCAGATAAAAGAAGTATTTTTCTAAAAATGCACTTTTACCGCCTTTTAATGGTGAACCAATTTTAAATCCAATATTTGAAACTTTTAGATATTCAATTTGACAAAATAAACTTCCTTTTTAGAATGGGGACATAATAATTTAGTTTCAATAAATTTTTGGTGTTATTCTGATAACTTTCATATTTGGGTGAATAGTGAAAAATACTATATTTTAGCTGAAAAGAACTTTTTTATCAAAATAATTTATAGTGTTAAATTATAAAATTTAATGGTTTGGAAGTACAAATAGATTATATTTTTTCCATTTAATCCAATGCTGGTTATTTTAAGTAATTTCACTTTGAAATTGGATAGAAACAAGTGTCAATCTTTTGATAGTTATTATTTCTTAAAAATACGCCTTTTGGTTTTGACAATGGGAATTAATTTTAAATTAATAAATAAAACTTCTATTTTTTGAATTTGGTAAAATAGACTTCATTATTGAATTCGGAATATCAAAATTAGCTTAGGGTGAATTTTTGGTATTTTTCTAAAAACTTTCAATTTTTGATGAATAGTGAAAAAACACTGAGTTATTGTTTAAAACCGAATTTTTATTTAAATAATAATTTATTTTATTTAAATTTATTTTAGGTAAAAATAGATACATAATACCTATTTAAGTTCAATTTAATTCATTAGAGTCATTTTATAATAAGATTAGATATAAAAAAATTATATCAAACTTTTTACCGTCTTTTACCCACCTCCTAGGAGCATTTGCAAATTTACATAAAACATAATTTTACTGCTTCTATGAGTTGAATTTTGAAAATCCAAGAGACACGGTTAATATCAAGGAGTAAAATGTGGTTCAATAAGATTAAAATAATTTTTGGTGAATAGTAAATTTTTACTTTTATTTACCACGGTTAAAAGTAAATAGGGTAATTAAGGGTAAAAATGATATTAATATTTCCCTAACACATGTCCTAATTCTATTGGACAAGTGTATCTCGACCAAAAACAACCTTATGAATAAAATATTATCATTTAGTTCCACTTGTATTATATTAGGACATTTATTATTATTTAATTCAAAGAAGAGTTAAAAGAGTTAAAATCAAAGTTTAATAACTAAAACATTTTTAATATAGGATTATACATAATATAAATTAGATTATAAACATTGATTAGAAATATAAAAAGATTTCATACATAATGGTATTTTATTTATAATTTTTAGACATTCAATAATTTAATTTATTTGTGACACAATGATGATGCAGTAATTACCGTATTAATGAAAGATTAAGATAATTGATATTATAAATACCCAAATAAATGAAATTTGAGACTTTTTATGAATTCAAATAATTTTCTAGGTTAATATGACATATTATTATTGGTTATATGAATTGTTTTCTAAGTAATAATGCTTTTATGAATTTATCAAAAAAAATACCCAATAGTGTCAAAATTGACATAAAAGAGTTTTGAAAAAAAATATTATATTATTAATTGATATTCTATTCCTAAAAATCTAAGGTTCGGCCAAAGGACTTATATAATGATAGGTGTATCATTAATGGACCACTTGGGTATTTATTGGAAGTTTATAGTATGTTTATTAACCATATAGTGTAAGAATACAAGAAGACACGGTAAAAGTTACATTATTTAGCTTAGAGTTAAATATAAATGATAAGGTTAAAATGGTAAACTAAACTTGTCTAAAACCTATTGGTTGAGATTATTTCGACCCATCACCACCCTACCCTAGAAATAAGTCACTTTGGAACCATTATAAACCGAATATGAATTTATTATAAAATAATATTTTATGTTTTTCCTAAGGTGCCCCTCACCTCTCTTATAAAAAGGCACTCCCCCTTCACTCTAATTTACACCTTCTAAGCCATTTTTCTCGGCCAATCCCTACCCAAATAACCTATCAACTATCCTACCTTGACCCTAGAGGACTTATTTTGATCAGAAAGCCAACATAAGGAGCCCTTTTGATCAAATCAAAAGGAATAACCTGAAGAAGAGGTAATGATTTCACCACCCTCTTTCAAGTTCCTTTCTTCTTCCGCTTCCTTTTTATTTTTTGTTTCAATTATAAAATAATAACTCAAGTATATTCTATATAATGTGATGTTATTATAATTATGGTACAACCAAATTTATTATTCTATCCACCCTTTGAATGATATGTCACCATACGTGCGTACGTACTGCTTACCGTCTCCACGTCGTGGTGTAATTGTTATTCGATACATTATTATTTGGATGGGTATAATAATGATATGTATTTGATGTAAATAATAAATATAACATGATAAGGATTATGTATATATGATATAACATCTAATTATATATTATTTTAATATCAAAATAATGATATTTTCACTCTTGCATACGTACGGATTACCGTCTCCACGACGCGATGAGATTCATTTCTAAGTTCACCATTCATCGACGATTATAAAAATATATATTACTAATAAGTATGTAATATATGACATAATAATTATACTATAGATATATATATATATATTTATATATATAAGTATTTATGTACTTACATATATCTTATTCACTTACTTCCATTCAATACTATATGAAAATAGAAACAACGTTTATGCGTACGTACGGATTACCGTCTCCATAAACGGTGTTTTCCATTTTATATATATCTCTGTTATACATATTTATATTCTAAATATATATGATATATAAATCATGTTTTATATTCTGGAAGTATTTAAATCATGATCTAAGTGATATAATAAATAGTAACAAGTTAAAACACGTACGATAAAGAAAGCGATTATTACCCGAAATATTAATATAACTTGGAAATTATTATTAAATGGGTAGTATAAAGTCATAAATGAATAATTTATGATAACATAAATATTAATATGGTGATTGTATAATTTAATAACATACTATAGTCTTCATACAGGAGGTTAAACGTACCCTCGACTAAAGGAAAGTGCAAGGTAAGGGGTTTTCATCTCACTCCTTATTCTCATGAGATTCCTGACATATTGCCACTATTACCTTTTGTGTGGTGTATGTACTTCCCATAATTGTATTTTTAGTGTAATAAACTTTAATTTATGTGTATTTACATATTCATTGTATGATACTTCTTTCATGGGGTGTATGTTTCGTAAGTTAACAAATTGGTCAGGGTTAATTCCTCAATCTCATTATTATCCGAGATTGTTTATGTGTAAGTATTTACTGAGAAATTTTTATCATCCATGTCCATTTTTCATAAAAATGATTTAAAAATGAATATTTTAAGGATTTTTGAAAGGTACTCTTTATCAAGGTCAGAATTTTAAATGTTTTAAATATTTATCTTTCTAAATCTTTTTAATTAATGTCCATGTTTTCAAAATGATTTTAAGGATTTTTTATATGGACATGAATGTTTTGAAATGATAATTATTTTCACAAGTTTCAAAGTGGTATGGGATAATTTTATTTAAAAATATCTTTTAAATTAATTCCTTTATAAATTTGTGACTTTTAAATGATTTTACAAAAAGGATATTTCTCTCAAAAAGTTTTACTCATCATTTTCAACTATGTCAGCATCCTTTACTGGATATTATTTTTTATTGAGGTTGATTTATTATAATACAATCTTCCATGTTGTATTAAATGAGTTATGATATGTTTTACTGTGGATGTTCTATTTTTATACCATTCATGGTTAACGGTTAATGTTATGACATTTCTTATACTAGTTTTAATACGAATGTTTATGTTATGATTCAATTTTTTCATATGAAGAATGTAGTGGAATTAGTAAGTGATGGGTGGAGCCCTCTATAGCTCCTCGATGCATCTGTAGGTCTCATGAGACAAACTAGTGTCTTGGCATAAGGCCTTGACAAAAAATTTATTTGTAGTCTTGACACGAGGCCTTGACTATGTGGTAATGTTGTTTGGTATTAGGCATTCCCTCATTGTGAAATTAGTTATCACATGTGATTATTTGACTAGTAGAATATCCATGTGCATGCTTATATGGTAATGTTTAATTTATTTTTACCATATTATGTTCAATTTTATGTTTAAAAGGTTGTTGTTTTTATTACACATCTTGCCTTAAAAGTTTATAGCTTCTGCTAAATTATTTACCCTTACTGAGCATCTGAGCTCACCCCTTTCTTATGTTTTATTTTCCTAGGATTCCAAGAAGTGTATTACGATTAATATGTAGGGTTAAGCTAAAGGGAAAAATGGAATTCTCGAAGAACTATCTGTGATGTGTTTTTTTTCTTTAAATTGCAATGTAAAGTTAAAGTATGTAATCTATTTTCCAAGACTGCTAAACTGATCGGTCCTTCGGGACTTGATTCCTTGTAATCATGCCAATGTATTAAAATAATGCACTGGCTCTGGGTAACTGGGGTTGGGGTGTTACACTATAGGCCACTACCTATTTTACCTACATCAAGACACTCCTAAAAATCATTCCAAAAGCATGACATAAAACATAATCTAGTCAGAAAAGAATAAAAACCGGATTAGAATCCAACCTTAGCTTCAGTTCCTTAAAATATCTCTGACATTTTTTATTCCACTCAAACTTTACACCCTTATGGGTTAAAGATGTTATCAGAGATGCAAGATTGGAGAAGTATTGAAATAAAAACTTCTAATAACCATCCAACCCCAAAAATCTTTCGTTATCAAACAAATTTCTTGGAAACACATAGGAAATAACTACATGTACCTTTTTAGGATCCACTAAGACACCCTTATTAGATATAACATGCCCCAGAAACTTTACTTCTTGAATAAAAAACTCACATTTGGAAATATTACCATACAAGTGACGTTCCATCAAGGATTTGAGAATTATATCCAATTTTTCCATGTGATACTCCTATGACTTGGAGTATATCAAAATACTATCCACAAAAAAAAAACAACAAAAAAAAAGATTCCAAGAACTGAAGAATTATCCGGTTCATCAATTCCATAAATATCATAGGATCATTTTTGAGACCAAATGACATAACCAAAAACTCAAAATTCCCATAACGTCTCCTAAAAACTGTGTTTGGTATATCCTCTTCTTGGAATTTCAATTGGTGGTACCCTGACTGAAGTTAAATCTTGAAAAACCAATGATTCCTTCTAAGCTAATCAAATAGATCATCAATCCCAGTAAATGGATATTTGTTCTTTAGGGTCACCTGGTTTAACTTTCGATAATCAATAAAAATTATGAGGATCCTATCTACCTTCTTAGTAAAGAGGAAAGGTGAAGCCCATAGTGACACTTTAGATTGAATAAATTCCTTAGCCTAAAGATCTGTAAGCTGGAACGTATGTTCTACAAACTCATTAGGTGCCATATTATAAGATGGAATAGAAATGGACATCATACCAGGTAATAGGTCTATGTGAAATTGACCTCTCAATATGATAGCAGACCAGAAAAATCCTATGGGAAGACCTTGGGGTACACAAAAAGCCACCACAGGAAGTGTTATTATCAAACAAGAGTCAACAATATCTAGGAACATTTCCAAAAACTGACATGAGATCACCCCAACATAAGGAACAACATGACTCACTATCCCAAACTTGGAATCCCACTCACCTTGAAATACACGATTGATTCCATTCTTAGATAAAAACTAAACTTGACGGTAATAATAATCAATATGGGCTTTAATTCTAATCATCTAATCTATGCCAATAATCATGTCAAATATATCAAGATCAAGCACTAAGATTTCCCACTTCACCTCATGGTATGCTATCGTCACTCAATATGTTGGAAACTTGAAACCTTGTTCAAAACTCTTTAAAAAAGGTGTGGAAAGATAAAAAAATAACGAAATAAGATCCAAACACAATATAAATACATCAAATAACTTTTAAATTATAAAACAACGAGTGACATTTATATCAAAAAAATCTAGCACCATAGAATAAGAAACAAACACCGTACCTATAACAGTAGTCAGACCTACTTCAGATTCCTCTTGTGTATACTCCACTGCATAAAATGTTCTGTATTAGCTCGTACCTAAGATTTATTATCTATATTAATGTACCCCTTAGCCTAAGGATAAGACCCAACACCCTTGGAAGCATCGACACAAACCTGTGAACCCTTGGTGAGAGTGGATCTAGCCTTACTGTCTTAGCACATCCTTTCACAAAAACACCTCAAAAGGCTAGATTTTCCACAATGAAGACAAGTATTTGGAGACTAAATACAATTATAATTGGTATAACTTGTCCTTACAAACTAATACAAATCATCTTTCTACTATCCTGATAAATCCCCTTGAAACTGGTCTTGAAGAAAACTGACTACCTTTGTGACATCCCAGGTAAACAAAGAATATTATATTTTCATATTTATTAATATTTGGAAATTAAATATTAATTTTTCTTTAAAGGGGATGATATGTTTGTTGGATTACCCTACACACAACAATGAGTTTCTCCAAAATCTCATGTTGCACACAAGGTTGAGTCATACTGAAAAATAATAATATAATATTATTTAAAATGATAGATAACGCCTAGCTGTTGTATTGGAAAGAATGAACAGAACTAACTAAAATATTATTATACATGTTTTATAAATGTATTTACATTTATCCAATAAATTTTAGAATCTTAAAATGAGAATTAATTCATTTTTAATCATGAAATACTTTAATATTCTTTAAAAGACCGATTTACCGCCTTTTGACGGCGAACCCTTTTTAAATCCTGTTTTTGTCATTTTTATATGTTCCATTTGACAAAATAAACTTATTATTTAGAATATGTACATCAAAATTTATGTTGGGTAAATTTATGGCATTTTTATGATAAAGTTCATTTTTTATGAATAGTGAAAAATACTGCATTTTAATTCAAAACTGCCTTTTAATCTAACTTATTTATATAGTTATATTGCTCTTTATATTGGTTTTAAAGTGTAAAAGGATTATATTTTTACCATTTAATCTAATTTTTTTCATTTTAAGTAATTTAAATTTGATATTTAACATAAACATGTGTCAATCTTTTGATAGTTATTATTTCTTAAAAACACGCTTTTTGGTTTTGACAACGAGAATTGATTTTAAATTAATTTCTGCAACTTCTGTGTTTTGAATTTGGAAAAATAGATTCAATATTTATAATTAGGAATTCCAAATTGTGTAAATATATAACTTTTATTTTTAGACATTGTGAATAGTAACTTCAGTAAATATTTTATTTACAATGGTTAAAGGGTAAATCTGGTAAATAAGGGTAAAAAATAATATTACAATAATATTAAATTATCCTAACACGTGTCCTAATACTATTTTATGATAAATTTCTAGCCATGGGAATCCTTGGGTCTAGTTTGGGACCCCATGGAGCCACTTTTAAGTGAAAATGACATTTTATAAAAATTAATTTAAAGTTATGGAAAATGTAACATAAACTTATATCATTTAGTAAAACAATTTTTATATGGGGTTATATAAGTGATATTTTCAGCTATAAATAGTCATTATAAAGATAAAACTATTTCCTACATCATGATATTTTATTTATAATTTTCAGATATCAAATATATAAATTTATTTATGACACAATGATGATGTAATAATTACCTTATTAATGAATGTTTTAAATAATTGAGATTATAAATATAAAAATCAATTTATTTTGAAACTTTTTATGACATCAAATAATTTTAGAGATAATTATGACTTGTTAAATTTTAATTTTTGAAGCTTTTTTGAAATAATCAAGTTGTTTTATATTTTTAAAAAAGTCATGATATGAATAGTATATAAATTAATATAAATGAGTTTTTAAAACAAATATTATTTTATTAATTGATATAATAATCCTAAAAATATAAGATTCAGCCAAATGACATATATGATGTTTAAAATTTAATTAATTATCCATTTGGGTCTATTGACATCTTATAGTAAATATATTTACCATATAGTATGAATATACAAGAAGACATGGTATAAGTTAAATAAGTTAATAAAGAGTTAAATAAAAAAGATAAGGATTAAAAAATATATCCAAAACCTATCAATTTCTTATTGGATGATTTTATTTAGACTTATATTCATCTTATATATTAATTGAATGAGTTTTGGATCTGTTGAAACTGAAAATCATTTTATAATAAAATAATACTTTCAAACTTTCCTAAAGAGCCCTTCCCCCCTTATAAAAGGCCATCCCCTATAACCCATCAATCACAACTATCAAGCCTCTTGGATCATCCAAAATCTACTCAAAAAATCTCCCAACATCCCCCAATTCCTCCTATAAGATTTCCTATAGGTATAAGTAAATTCAATAAAGCCTTTTGTCTCAAATCAGAGAGAGTTACACATTTTTGGAGGTAACGTCTTCTCTAAAATTCCTTTCCATTATTCTAATTATTAACTCCCTATTATATTATTTTTATTTGATTACATTACAAATAAAGTATCATAAATATACTAGGATGTTTTTATGAGAAGTATTCATACTAAACTTACACACACCTCCATATAATGGGTATAGAACATACTGTTTCTGTGTATAGTGAACTACTGCCTCACGAAATGATGATTGTTCAATATTATCACACCACCTCTCATGGTGGCCATTATGATGTAAATGTAATTATATATTATATATATGATATTTATTTTATCTATATACTTATGTAATTCTCATTTAGAACATACCTTTATTCTTTTCATGTTGTATATATACGATAATTTCATTTGAGGAAGTGCAGACTACCACCCCCTCAAAGTGATATGACTCGTTCATACCATACATGGAACATATAAAGTATAGTGTTAATTAACTTATTTACCACATATAAAATATGATATTATAATTTAATAGTAATATAACTATGTATCATTTGATTTTCATTCCTTTTAAAATGAAAAAATGAATTGAAAGTAGTGTTCATGCGTACGTACGACTTACTGTCTCCATGAACGGTGAATTTAATTTTCATATATCCGAATGATATGGACTATTATAAATACATATATAATGGATATATATTATATTTAAATCCTGAATAAAAATCAAGATATAATGTACTTTTGACCACATATATAATTTTTAATTATAACAAGTTCATTTTTGACCCAAGTTCCGAACATCGACAAAATGTACAATATGAATTCAAATAATTAACTAATTGTTATAGCAAGTTAATAAGTGAAATAAAAGGAATAATAAAATTTAAAAAGGTTCTGAAGAAATTATAGATTAAATTAAATTTATTATTCAGGAAGAACAAAGAACATACGTGACGAGTCAGACTCAAGGTAAGGAAACCTCTTAATCCAATTTCCATTATTTGGGTTGATCTTCTACTTTTTGATTATGCCGTTATATGATTACATGAGAAATGAATTTTGATGTACTATGTTGTACTTATACTTGATTTATGTGTATTTATTTTAAATACACATAATTGATCTATTTTATTCTCAAAATGATATTTGTAAGGGAACCTTTCACCGTCCTCTTTTTGTCAAGGTCTTCTTTTACGTTATGTCTTTAAATTTCAATTTTTAAATATTGTGATATGTTATTATTCATACTCATTGATTTAAATTTTGTGTCCAAGTGATGAGAGACCCTTTTCTCTCACATCAGCTCATTTTATAAATTTTAATATGACACTGTTAGGCTGTCGAATTTTCGTAAGGGAATACGTCTCAATATCCTTTCATTGAGGCATATCGTGACAATATGAACCTTTATTATCCTATAAGGTGTATATACTACCCTTTGATATATGATATCATGAATATCCTTATTCTCATGATATTAAGGTTTTTTTTAATTTTATTCTTTAATTATTTTTATTCAATTATTTTCTCAAGTGGTAAAGGACTCTTGAACTAAAACATCATTTTAAATGTTTAAAATATTTATCTTTATCATTAATATCCATGTTTTAAAAATGTTTTTTATCTATTTATTTATATGGACATTAATTTTTTAAAATTTTAATTACTATAAAAGTTTCAAAGTGGTATGGGACACTTTTATTCAAAAATATCTTTATTAAATGTTTTAAATAGTTTTCAAAAGGAATATTTTTTCTACGAAGCATTTTACTAAACGACAAAAGGAATGTTTCTTTTTAACGTATGCAGTGACAACAACCTTTTTTCCTCTACGATCATTATTTGTTTTTTGGATTCCTTAAAAAGCCTTATTGTTTTTAAAATGTAAAATAAATACCATATACTCTTTTTACGTATTTTGGTATTGAAAATGGTTTTGAGAATGGATTGATTATGTCAATATTTTGAAATGATATATTGTGAATTCATTGTGGAAGTGTTATATTTCCTTTATAATTGTGTTATGTGTTATGATTATTTTATAGTTCTTGGGCACTATTTAAGTATATAAGTTGTTCCATGATAAACCTAGGGTGGGTGACCCCGAGACAGCTCTCTAAGGAATTGGGTAACGTGATAGAGGTAAACATTAATGTTTCTCCTAAGAGATTTAGGGAATATGCTGTGATGGGTATTCCAGACATAACTCCCTATATAGCTGTGAAAGCTACAATGTAAGTATGATATGGATGCCACAAGTTAATTTTATGATTTTTTATTTCTATAAGTTATTAATAAATCTTATGATTTAATGAGGTATTTTAAAGAGGTTATGTTTTGTATATATTGATGGGATAATGTTTTATTTCTTTTTTTTATAACACTTACTGAGCTTTTTGTGCTCATCCCAAGTTTTTAAATCTTTTTCACCAGGTATAAGGAAGGGTAATAGAAAGGAATAATTCAATAAGATTTATATCAAGAAAATAATTCTTGTTTTGTTTTAAGAGTTTTTATTATATGAAAAAAATGGATACTGAGTATAAGTGTCTACTTTCTAATATTTGAGATGTAATGTAATAGTTATGACCCAATTCTCTAAAACTCTAAACCTGAAAAGATCATAAATCTTAATCCTTGATTTAACTCAAGATTAAGTAATGTTTTAAGGATGTGGCCTTATAGTTGGTATCAGAGGTCAGTTAAGACAACTTTAAGGATTAAAAGTTTCTGTTAGACACATGGTTAGTCTCTATTTATACTCCTTAAGTTAAATCCTTATTTTGTAACTTTTTTTAGATCAAGTAAATTCTGTTACAAATGGAAGGAGGAAGATCTCAAACAACATTTCTATCTCTTCCTGATGACTTGTTTGCCAAAATTATTGTAAACTCATGTACATACAATTCTGAAAATTTTTTAACATACTACTCACTTGCAAGAAATTGTTTGAGATATTAAACACCTTTGCTATACCTCAATACCATCGCGGATCATGGATTGTATTTAATCAAGTCCTATTTTCTCAATATTCACATATTTTCAAGAAAGGTAAATATTATCAAGGAATTTTTCAAATATTTTACCTTATCACAATATTTTGAATCATATTATGATTTTGAAAAAGGTGCTGAAGAAGGAGACACTTACACAACCTATTTATATTTGATTTTAAATTATAGTCTTTCAGCACATACTTATGGTATTTTAAAAGGACCATTGATTGAATGTTTCAACTCAAACTCGGTCCGTCTATTTTATAAAAATCAAGTTTTATCAGATTTTTTGAAATTATATGTCATACATGATTATTTTCTGAAACTATTTTTCTGTGAACACCCATATGACGCAAGTTGTATGAGGTGTATTTGGATAAAGGAAGTAGATGATTTTGAAGGATCTATAAATCATTGTTGCAATTCATGGACCATCTATCTACGTCAACAAGATGATGATGAAACCTGGTGGACACCATGATCAAGGTACAATGTTATTTCTTTGGGAATGGTTTTATTTTATAGAGGTAACAAAATTATGTCAATATATATATATAAGACTTCATGAATTAAGATATTGAGGTCATTATGAGTTGGAATGAAAATGAGTGGTATAATACAACCATTGATGTAAATCATGTTAGGGTTATTTTTGAGTTTTATAAAAAGGGATAACACGCAAGATGGGTGACAACCCGTCGCATCTGGCAAGGCCATAGGAATTGAATCCACAACCGAAGGACGACAATGGAGCATCACCTACCACTAGCCTATGTGAAGTCGATGGTTAGTATGACTTATTATTTTTTGTTAAATGATTTTATGGTTTAAGAATAATTTAATTTTTGGAACTTATGTTTTATCAAATAGATATCCTTAGTATAGGAAAATGATCTGGTGATTAAGTGATAAAGGTTATTTTGGAAGATGTTCTCTCTTTTGGGAACACTATATGACTAAGGAAAATAGAATGCTATGGGATTTAATTTTCGGAGTAATGGTTGAAATTTTATTTTGTAAGAATATATATTTTTATTGTGGACATATAGAGATTTATGTTTTTAATAGAAATGATTAACCTATCTTGGAGAATATGTGATTAGGTTAATTACTTTTCATTATGATACTTTAAGAGTAGCTGATGTTATTTGGAGATAAATGTTAAATTTTTTGTGATCAAATACTTCTGAATTTTGGGTTTCAAACTTAGTTTGGATTATTTTGATGTATTTTAAGGACAATTGTTTATTGAATGGTCTCTGTTGAACTTTGGGTATTGTTTGTTCAATTTTGGAGATGAAGAGTAGTATTTATCTTTATAAAAGATTGTCCTTTTTGGATATTATCTGATCTTGTACTAATATTTTTGGTTTTGGTTAATCTCTAAAGACATAGGAAATATATGGTTCATATTTTTTGGATCATGTTATTCTCTATAAGTTGAATCTTGCCCTTCAGGTGTGACCAAGTCATCTTGAATACTCATTGTTTGGAGGAATGATGAGTTTTTGGTAGAAAATTATTAAAGGTTGAAACTCTATTTTAAAAGTAAGTATATTTCCTTATGTTCTTAGTCAATCTCATAAATAAATTTTCCAATTTACGAGAGAGAACTTAAAAAAATGTTGTCTGTTTACTTTTCCAACTAGTGAATCAAATACTGTTTAACCTATCACAAGTTTGTGATTTTCTTGTTGTTAACTTTCTCCTAGTCATGTTTTCTATCGCTCTCTATCAGAACTTGACACTTAGTTTCTCCTCCAAATCCATGTTTTCATACATGGAATCCTAGTATGTGTTATCTCAAGTGACCTTTTTTACTTATAATTATTTCTTTTAAAGTGATAGTTTTATTGACTCTTTTTCTGATGTGGGACTTTTAATGAAGTTTCTGAGCCCAATTTTAAAATTGCGAGGACACAATTTCCAAAAGGGGGAAGGATGTAACATCCAAGGTAAATAAAGAATATGACATTTTCATATTTATTAATATTTTTGAATTAAATATTAATTTAACTTTAAATGAGATTCTATGTTCGATGGTGTACCCGACACGCAACAATGGGTTTCTCTAAAATCTCACGTTTCATACAAGGCTGAGTCATATTGAAAAATAATAATATTATATTATTTTAAATGGTAGTTAACACATTGCCGTTTTATTAGTGAGAGTGAAAAAAACTAACTAAAATATGATTATAAATGTTTTTTAAATGTCTTTACATTTATCTAATAAATTTTAGAATCTTCAAATAAGAATGAATCTGTTTTTAAGATTGAAATACTTTAATATTCTTTAAAAGGTTGATTTATCGCCTTTTGATGGTGAACCCTTTTTAAATATCATTTTTGTCACATTTATATATTCCATTTGAAAAAAATAAACTTCTTATTTAGAAATGGGATATCAAAATTTACTTTAAGTAATTTTTGGTATTTTTCTGATAAAGTTCATTTTTTTATGAATAGTGAAAAAATACTACATTTTAATTCTAAACCACCTTTTAATCTAATACATTTATATAGTTATATTGTTCATTTTATTGGTTTTAAAGTTTAATTGGATTATATTTTTACCATTTAATACAATTTTGGTCATTGGAAATAATTTTACTTTGATATTGAACATAAACAAGTGTCAATCTTTTGATAGTTATTATTTATTAAAAACACGCATTTTGGTTTTGACAATGGGAATTAATTTTAAATTAATTTATGAAACTTCACTATTTTGAATTTGGAAAAATGGATTCCATATTTGGAATCAGGAGGTCAAAATTTTGTAAATAGATAAATTTTATTTTTAAACATTATGAATAGTAACTTTAGTAAATATTTTATTTACCATGGTTAAAGGGTAAATATGGTAAATAAGGGTAAAAAATAATATTATAATAATATTAAATTACCCTAACACATGTAAAAATACTATTGGATGATAAAAGTTAGACCATGGGCATCCTTTAGTCGATTTTGCGACTCCATGGAGCCACTTGTAAGTGAAAATGAAATTTTATAAAAATTAATTTAAAGTTAAGGAAAATGTAACATAAACATATATCTTTTAGTAATTTTTTATATGGGGTTATATAAGTAATATTTTAGACTATAAATAGTTATTAGAAAGATACAAATATTTAATACATCATGCTATTTTATTTATAATTTTTTGACATCAAATAAATAAATTTATTTATGACCCAATGATGATGTAATGATTACATCATTAATGAATGTTTTAAATAAATGAGATTATAAATATAAAAATAAATTTATTTTTAAACTTTTTATGACATCCAAGAATTTCAGAGATAATTATTACTTTTTATATTTTAATTATTGATGGTTTTTCGAAAGAATCAAGTTGTTTTGGATTTTTAAAAAAGTCATGATATGAATAGTATATAAATTGACATAAATGAGTTTTTTTTAAAAGAATATTTTATTAATTGCTATAAAAATCATTAAAATATAAGATTATTCCTAATGACATATATGATATTATAAATGTAATTAATGATCCATTTTTGGCTGCTTATCATTTTATAGTAAATATATTAACCATGTAGTATGAATATACAAGAAGACATGGTATACGTTAAATAAGTTAACAAAGGGTTAAATAAAAAAGATAAGGATTAAAAAAATATCCAAAACCTGTCCAATTATTATTGGATGATTTTATTTAGACTTATATTTATATTATATTTGAATTTAATTAGTTTTATACTTTTTAAAACCGACAATTATTTTATAATAAAATAATACTTTCAAACTTTCCTAAAGAGACCATCCTCCCCCTTATAAAAGGCCATCACCTCTAACCCATTAGTCACAACTCTCAAGCCCCTTGGATCGTCAAAAATATGCTATAATAAGCTCCCAAAATCCACCTATTACTCCTGTAATCTTTCCCCTTTGCTTAAGTAAATTCAAGAAAGCCTTTTGTCTCAAATCAAAGAGATTTACACATTTTAAGAGGTAACATCTTCTCTAAAATTCCTTTCCATTATTCTAATTCTTCACTCCCTATTATATTATTTTTCTTTGCTTAAATAAAAAATACAATATCATAAATATAATATTATTTTTTTATGATAAGTATAAAAACTACACTTACACACACCTCCATCTAATGGGTATTGAACATACTGTTTCTGTGTACGGAAAACTACCGCCTCACGAAACGATGATTGTTCAATATTCTCCCAGTGCCTCTCAAGGTGGAAATTATGATGGAAATGTAATTATATATGATATATATGATATTTATTTTATCTCTATACTTCTTTAATTCTCATTTATAACATACCTTTATGCTTTTCATGTTGTATATATACGATAATTTCATTTGAGGAAGTGCGGACTACGACCCCCCACAAAGTGATATGACTAGTTCATACCATACATGAAATTTAAAAAGGATAGTGTTAATGAAATTATGTAATGTATATAAAATATGATATTATACTGGAATAATAATATACCTATGTATCATTTGGTTTTCATTCCTTTAAAAATGAAAAAATAAAATGAAATTAGCTTTTATGCGTACGTACGACTTATCATCTCCATGAACGGTGCATTTCATTTTCATATATCCAAATGATATGTACTATTATAAATACATATATAATGGATATATATTATATATATTATATGGATATAATAGACTTTTGACCACATGGACAATTTTTAATTATAACAAGTTCATTTTTTACTCAAGTTCCGAACATCGACAAAATGTCTGATATGAACCCAAATAATTAACTAATTTTTGTAGCAAAGTAATAAGTGATATAAAAGGAATAATAATATTTAAAAATGTTCTTAATAAAGTATAAATTAACTTGAGTTTATTATTCAGGAATAACAAGGATAATTCGTGATGATTCATACTCAAGGTAAGGGAACTTCTTAACCTAATTTCCATTCTTTGGGTTGATCTTATACTTCTTGATTTCATCATTATACGATTATATCAGAAATGAATTTTTATGTACTATATTGTATTTATACTTGATTTATGTGTATTTATTGTAAATACACATAATTGATCTATTTTATTATAAAATTATCTTTGTAATGGAACATTTCATCGTCCTCTTTTGGTCAAAGTCTACTTTTATTTTTTTTGAAAGGTTGGGGCTGAAGCCTCAATTTATTATTAAAGAAATTCAAAGTATTATTTTATGTTTTTTCTTTAAATTTAAATTTTCAAATGTTGGGATATGTTCTTATACATACTTATTGATTTAAATTTTATATCCATGTGATGAGAGACCCTTTTCTCTCCCATTAACTCATTTTATGAATTTTAATATGATGCTATTAGGTTTCCAAATTTTCATAAGGTAATATGTCTCAATATCATATAATTGAATAATATCTTGATAATTTTCACCTTTATTATCCTATAAGGTGTATATACTTCCCTTTGACATATGATATCATGAATCTCCTTATTCTCATGATATTAATGTTTTGTTTAATATTATTCTTTAATTATTTTTATTTAGTTATTTTCTTAAGTGGTAAAAGAATGTTCAACTAAAACATCATTTTAAATGTTTAAAATATTTATATTTCTCTTTAATATCCATGTTTTCAAAATGTTTTTATGGATTTATTTATATGAACAATAATTTTTTAAAATGTTAATTCCTATAAAAGTTTCAAAGTGGTATGAGACACTTTGATTCAAAAATATATTTATTAAATGTTTTAAATGGGGTTCAAAATTAATATTTTTCTATGAAGAATTTTAATAAATGAAAAAAGGAATGTTTTTAATGTATGTGGTGATAAAGAACTTTCCACCGCTATGGGAATTATTTATTATTTGGATTCCTTAACAAGAATTAGTGTTTTTAAAAATAAAAATAAATACCTTATACTCTTTTTACGTATTTTGGTATTGAAAATAGTTTTGAGAATGGATTAATTATGTAAATATATTGATATGATATATTGGGATTGCAATGTGGAAATGTAATATTTTTTTATTCTTGTGTTATGTGTTATGATTATGTTATGGTTCTTTGGAATTGTTTAAGTATATGGGTGGTTCCATGATAAACCTAGGGCAGGTGAGCCTGAGATAGATCTCCAATGCATTGGGTAACGTGACAGAGGTAAACATTAATGTTTCTCCTAAGAGATTTTGGGAATATACTATGATGAGTATTCCAAACATAACTCTCTATGTAGCTGTGAAAGCTACAATGTAAGTATGATAAAGATGCCACAATTTACCTTTATGATTTATAATTTATATATGTTATTCATAAATCTTATGATTTCATGAGGTATATTAAAGAGATTATGTTTTGTATGTATTGATGGGATAATGTTTTTTTCTTTATTTTATAAACCTTACTAAGATTTTTATACTCATGACAAGTTTTTGAAATGTTTTTCATAGGGTTTAAATAAGGAAAAGAGAAAGGAAGAATTCAAGAAGATTTATATCAAGAAAATAATTCTTGTTTTCTTTTAAGAGTTTTTATTTTATGAAAAAATGGATACTAATTAGAAGTGTCTACTTTTTAATATTTGAGATATAATGTAATAATTATTACCTAATTCTCTAAAACTCTAAAACTTAAAAGACCCTCAATATTAATTATTCATTTAACTCAAGATTAAGTATTGTTTTAAGGCTGTGGCCTTACAACCTTTGTTCTTCCTTTATAGCCAAAAGATACACCCTGGATAATGAAGGTATCAACTGAAGCACTACCTAAACCTAGTTTTATAGCTATTTTCACCTCTACCAAATATGCCTTATCAACTACCTCTATAAAGGTCGTAAGGCACATGAGAATAAAAATCGACTAAATATAATCCCTCAACCGCAACTCAATCCTCAAAGCCTTTAGGTAATCATTGGTGACTAAATTTAATTCCAAATGAACCAACTTAGTAAAACGGGTGGAATAATATAGAATGGTATGATCCTCTTTCTCTAAGGTTAGAAACTCCTAGGTCTTTTAACATCATAACATCTCAGGATAATGTTTTTGATTGAATATCTTCTTGAAAGAAACCCAGGTGAGATCCTCGTGCAAATTATCTTGCACAATAGAGTCCCACCATCTCCTTCCCAATCCCTCAAACATATACATGAAAAAAATCCACCTTATAGTCCTAAGGAGTCTTTATAAAGTTAAATATCCTATCAATATTGTCAATCCATTCTTCAGATTCCTAGGGTCCTTTATCACTATAGAAGATAGGTGGATGCTACTTAGTAAATTATAAGCCTTGATCCACTGCTCGTCTTGGGTTCCCAAAACCTACTTGAACCAGAGTTTGAATAGTGCGATTATAACTTCTACCAAATAAGGTACCACTACAGGATTCAATTATGGAACCTATCTCATATCTTCCTCACTCGAATTTGGAAGAGCTCTTCTAGGAGGCATTGTATAATAATACAAAAACCAATCAGTCATGAGCATATTCCAAAATCATTGGACTAACATCAGGTATCTATATCAATGCTTTAAAAAAACAAGAATTTAAAGAAATTATGCATTATTTGAACAAAAAAACATATTAAGAAAGTAAAAAGTCCATTTAAATAAAACCCAAAATCCATTTATTCAAATAAACCCAACTACCAAGTCTCAATCTTGGAAAAAATACCTAAACACCCATGGTAACTCAGGTTTAGTCATGGAAGTGAGCTAGACATACCCCTTTTCCGTACTTACAATCTGAATTTTGATAGTCCAAACTCTGATCTACTAAGATACTAAACCAAACCCATCTAGTGTCACAAAAATTCATGCTGGGTAGTTCCTATGATACCAATTTGTAATGAACCAGCCTGAGTCAACTAAATAAGTCACCTGAGATGGCCCGTAACATAGAGAGGTGAAACCATGGAACACAAAACCGGTCTCATGTGTAACAAAAAACAAGGTATAAAAATGTAGTACAGTGTAGAATAAAGATAAAAATCCATATGACTAACAAAGTCAATCCAAAAAAGCCAATCCAAAAAGATAATATACACCAAAAAAAGCATATCCCTGTGTGACCATCCCTCACCACCAAACCATCCTGCTATGAAGATAAAGACCCTAAATTGAATCCATCATTATACATGTAAAATCCTAAACCGGTTCCACTAAATCAGTTTCCCAAGCTGGTTCACCATGAGGCCTAAATCATGCCTCCCCATACAGCAGAGGCTACCAACTAGTAGAAATGGTATAAAGCTGGTACAATGGGGAGACTATACCCTCACATCAAAGTAACCATAGTGTCAATAACTAGATATCATCCAAGTTTTAAATAATGAGAGTGCATAATAAGTAAATAAACTAAAATAAAAGCATTTTTTAATAATAAATAAAATGCCATAAAATCCCAAACATCCATGTCATAAATACCACATTGGTCACCCACTCGGACGACCATACATACAAGAGTACATAAAAGAAAAAAAGTACAGGAATCCACTTTTAACTCTGATCTCGACCACATAGCCAGTATCCATGACACTATCGAGGTGCACCATCCGGATCATAAGAATAGACACAAGCGAATGCACTTGATCATTAAATCCTTGGCCTCAACCCTATCGATCATGTATCTATTATCTACCTGAAAGGAAGACATAAGGTCTGCATGCACATCGAGGTGCACATACAGGTTTGAGAAATAATCTCATCAATCCACCCCAATTATGAACCCATAAATATTCCATCATAAGTGCATGATCATGAAATATGCTCAGCCTAGATGAGACACAACTAAAATGATAAATGAAATAAATCAAGTGAAACCACAATCGATCCCTGGGTCTGTGATCCCGATCAATTGGGAAATGTTTCGTTATGTATATATATATTTATGTGTATATATATTCCCATAAATAAATAAATATATATACATAAATTTGAATATACATGAGTAAGGTGAAATAAATAACATATAACAACAGCAGTCAAACCTTAGGTTCGTAATCTCGATTTTTTGGATATCCTTTAAAAAGGGAATTGATATGGATGTCTTACCACTCAAGGTATGTATAATTAAGTTGATCCTCAGGTCCGTAATCTTGATCAAAATACCTTCTTCACCCAGTGATGGAAATATCTATGAGAAAGATTTGTTACCACATAGGCATACATGTCTTAGCCTTAGATTCACCCGTACTCACCTCCAACAACTAAAATGAAGGATTCAAAGTAATAACTAAACAAACTGTAAATGGTATCTGAGTTGGAAATCATGCCACCAAGCCATGTAAATCTAGTCTGATGTCTGATATCTAGGTCCTGGTCTGTAGGTGGTCACAACATTGGAGCTCAAATGAACACCGAGGGGTTTAAACTTAGTAGATATATAAACAGAATTCTCTCCATATCCAAGTACATGGTCAACATCCATTTATATAAATGGATTAACAACCCATACCCTAGAAGTACCTCTAGGTGATGTAGTAATAACACATCCACCCGACCCAAGGGATCATCCTAGGTGTACTCTGGATAGTGTAATCATCCATGAGTATCCATCAATGATTTGGAGCACCATGTACAACACCACATTCAAGTAATAGACTAGGGAGAATATAATCATCCCCATCACTTAGGAGAGCATAACCATCCTTGAGTATATGTCATATTAATGGTGAAAATAACCATTCCACCACCACTATCAAGGAATTGATCAACGAGAGAATAATCATACCCATTTATCTAGTATCGTAGTCAAAATGGATTCCATGCCTAAACATCATAATCAAAGGGACACCATGCCCAAATATCATAATAAATAGCACTCAAAATTTGGATCCTAGGAAATAAATCTAGGAATCCAAAATATATACATAATAATAAAATAAAAGGATCAGAAGCTGGAACCAAAGAAATACATATGGTAATCCCAATAAATGAATAATATAGATCCCAAGAAGCACATATGGGTATCCTAAAGATAAATGTCGCATCACGTCAGGTTCATAGGCCACAAACCCAGAAGCACCTATAGTGATCGTCGCTGTATCTATTATAAATAGTTGAATTTATAAATAAAAGAGTGAGGGTGGAAAAATTCCTAAACCCACCACTACTGTAACAACCTCTCAATCTTACAAGTTTGACATTGGTTCTAAGGTGATACCTACTACCATACCTACTCAAACACGATGTACTAGCTCAGGACCGGTCAAACATCGGGGAGAACACTAGGCACCTCATGTAAAAACCCTAGAGAGGCATCTTACTTGGGATCCTAGAAGTTTACAAATAAGGGAAGGAATACTACACGTGATCCTCAACAATGAAGGTAAAAGGAGAAATCCTACATGATATCCTTGATGGTAAGTGAACATAGGCATCCTACACAGGATCCTCGAAATAGTACATAGGAAGAGGGGCCCAACATGGGACCCTTAATAATAGTGTATGTAAGCATAGGATTTAAACATGGGATCCTTGGAAATATTAAATAGGTAGGGGATCCTACAAGGGATTCCTTAGGTCAACATGTAAGCTAAGACTTGCTAGAGGGAACCCTCAGTAACAGCTAACCTCACGAAATCCTAGTCCATAAGGAAACATATCACAAGGGATACATCATAAAGGGTAAAGATACATAATAATTGGTCATGGGATTTGGCTCATGAACCATCTTAGATCAAGGTCTTACTCTCAGGATACAACTAGATTTGATTACTGAAGGAAGAACCTCTCCATTTGGGAAAAACCCTGAAACACCTCCAAGGAGTCCTTAAATCACATCAAGGGTTTCAGCCTCATGATATAAAAATAAAGATAATAAAAATAGGCTACTCATTTGTCCAATTACAACTCATAGGAATAAATATATGAAAAACCATCAAAAGGGTAGCAAGGGAGGAGTGCACTATATATACCCTTGAAGCTCCACCTGGGTGTGTACTTCAGCCAGACATGGCATAAAAAATCCCATGTATACAGTGTGTAAGTAAATTACACTATGTGTACTCTACATGAGGTAATTTATAGTATACATCACATGTCCTGGACATGTATATATCCTATACATGTAATACTAAATGGCGTGTAACCCACATGAGGTATGGCCATGTACCCTACATCGCCATGTTCCCCTACGTGGGCTATCTATCTGGGTACTCAACTACATGGATGAATCCCAATACATGGTGTGTATACCCTTTACACGATGTGTACTTATAAAATATCATCTTCCCTGAATAATAAGAATACATGGTGTGTGTCCCCTAAACTATACGCCGTATGATAAGGATTCTTGAACAGGAAACCCCTCAAATCATCCCCAAACCCAATTTTCTCCCCAAAATATATAGATCGACCCTAAAGGGGTCCTAAGTAGTAATAATAGGGGTTTAAAACTTTAAAATGGTAAATCTATGAGGATTTATGACAAAAATTAAAGATTAACTACCTTTAGATGGAATTTGATGAAGCTTCGCCCATTTCTATGATCCATAGCTACAATACAATTATACTATTCCTCCTAAGCTTCGTGTTCTACCTCTCCCTATCTCTATCTCTCCCTCTCCCTCCCTCTCTTGATCATATGAAACATGATTCCTGTAGGGGGGGGTATACATGATAATCCAAAGGGTAGGAGAAGAAAAGAAAAGAAAAAAAGAAAAGGAAGAAAATAAACGAAAAAGAAAAAGGGGCCTGAGCCTGGACCTGATGCCTTACATGAGTTTATGCCTCACCTAGGAAACAATATCCATTCTAGACTCAATGAAAGTAACAAAATATCAATCTGATTCTCCATTCAAAATATATAGCTTAAAAATGTGTGCAAATAAATTAATTTTTAATTAAATATATATATTAAATATTAGTTATTACACCTAAATTAAAATGGTTCAAAATTACAAAAAACTCATGTACTTGGGTAAAAAACCTATTATAAGACCAAATAAGTGGTTAGAATAATTATCCATGATTATATTCTATGATAAAATAATGATTTTACCCCTTAAAATCATCAGAAGGAAAAAATTCAAATTTCAACTAAAATTTCCAATCAAGAAAAATACAAGTCCGTATAGTCTCTCAGCCATAAACCTTCTCATCCTTGAGAAGATTTGGTGGTAAGACTAACAACCATGATCTCATCTCGAGAATCTATGAAATTACTTTATCTTGGCCATCCAATGACTGGTCCCTCAATATACACAACTCTCCTATACATGATTCATTCAAACGTGACCGATCTGATACTCCCCACTATAGGAGAATCCTTATTGTCGCCTCACAATATCACCTATTCCCACTTCTTGAGAATTATTTCCATAAAAAATAATGTATTTAAATTGAAAATGAGGGTCACCAACCTCAAAAATCCAATGGAACACTCCCCACCATATTGATTACCTTATACCGCTCCTCAAGTGCAACATCAATAAGTTCCTTTATCATCTAGGAAAGAAATTTAAAGAAAAGAAGATTGGTATAGATTCGTATCAATATCAATGTACTCAATATGATTTCAAGATATATCATGATCATCTCTAACTAGGAGTACACTAAGATTTTATCAATATGAATGTATCTCTTTATCTGATCCATGCTCACATAAAAAAATTCTATGCTTTACTTTAACCAGCTCCTGACACTATGTCTCCTGAAAATGCATGCCAAGGTCTAGCCATTGGTCAACCATCTCATGACACCTGATCCATTTCCGATGTCTCCTCAACCAAAAAGGGACATTCTTCATTTAACCACAACTCTTGACCAACCATGCCCACAAACCATAAATACTTGAATCACATATAGACACTCACTAATTTAAGATTTAAATGACACCACATGCAATTGACGTATACCTTTATCACCTGAATCATACTCCCATGATTCATCTACTATTAAAACCAATCTAACCAAGCTACACGACATGTTATTTCAAACATTCTTGAAGCTCCTTGGGAACTCCTCTTCAAAATTGAAAACCTCACCTATTCCATGATTTATTCCGTGATCAATAGTCACCTAGCATTGTTCCAATCATGACCATATACCCATGCTCTGACTACATTAACAAAAAAAATAAACACTAGTAAACAAGGATAGAAAGATAAAAAATACTACCTGTTAAAGCTAGTCTTGATACCAAATCACCCTAGGTGCTTCATCCAAATATAAAGGCATCAACATGCCTATATTACAAAACCTGATCACTAACCATGAATCAGTCTCGAAATAAGCATATAACCAAGATCACTGCCTAAAAATGCATCCATAAACCTGGAAAAACCCTACTCAAAGGTTTCCCTTTATCAAACAAGATATCGAACTATTAGGATCTAAGGTAAAACTAAGGGCCTCTGGGTATCCCACCTAGACCTATTGATCTATTCTCACAACTAGGTCACAAGGTCTAACCACTTAGTCCAAAAGTCAAACCTCTCCAAGGGGGGTAAAGATAAAACTAACCTACGAGGGTCGAAATAGTTAACATAGCCTAAAAGGGACTAATCCTCTCTGATCATTCTCAAAAGTAACTACTCCATAGAGGTCATGATATAATGTAAAAGATATACTAAACTAACACTCACCAAGCATCTGTATATGGTAATACCCCCTTGAGGTATAGTTCATTATAATTCCCTGGTACCTATTAATATTATACTCAGATATCCAACTAGATAACCATAAGAGAAGGAAAAAACTAAAAAATTTGACCTATGATGGATAACAATATGAAAAAGAATCATAGAGATGATCCATGTTGTACCATATATATGATTTAGTTATGTAGAATGTAATTTCAACATATACAAGAAAAAACTCTATATGTTGTTACTAAAAATTTAAATAATCGAACTAAGGAACAACACCCTAAAAGGGGTCCAATATTTGGGAATATTTTTCCCTATCGACCTACTAGGGTCAATGGACCTCCTATACATGAGTATTGATTCATCATCTTCCCTATAAAATATCTTAATATAGATCCACAACATCTTCTATCATAATAAAATATATATTCATGTCGAAAAAATTGAGTAGAAATCCACCTAGAACCTTTATGGGAAAACACCATTTAGGTTTTTTTGACACTTTAAACAATTGGTCTATATCATCAGTAAAATTTCACACTAGTAGGCCTATAACATGTGAATCCTACATGCCAAATATGATGCATCATATGCCTCTTTACTTTTCTATACAAGAGTCAAAATCGATCTCTGGCCTCTCAACAATGGTCCAAGATCCATAAATCCATAATAAATCATAACATACAAATAAAATTTGTGTCACTCAAAGAGAAAATCATATAAAACTATAACATCATATATCAAAACAACAATTCCATATCCCTGGAAACCATGACTTCTTACCAGAACAAGTTTTCTCAATGAACCAGTATGATATCTATCAAAATTTATAAAACATTCCTAATACTACTATCTATTATATCCCAAATAGTAAATCAAAATGAAATGAACACCTATGATACCAAATTTTAACATCCCGACCTGGGTTCCACAAAACTAGTGCCCTGAGCATATCGCTCAAGGGCCTCAAGCGTACCTACCTATATGCCAGAGGATTCCAACTAGAAGAAAGGGTATAAAGGTGGTACATTGGGGTAAGTATACCCTCATATCATAGTAACCAAAATTAAAATAACTAGATATAATTAAACCAGTAAATAATCAGAGTGAAGAAGTAGTAAATAAACTAAAATAAAAGAATGATTTCATAATAAATGGAATGTTGTAAAAGATAGAACATTCATGCCATACATACAACATTGGTCACCCACTAAGATGACCATACATGTAGTAGTACATAAAAGAACTAAAATAATGTATAAGAATCCACTAATAACTCTAAGTCAGATCACATACCTGGTCTCCGTGACACTGTTGATCTGCCCTAGTCCGATCATAAGAACCCACACAAGTAGATCTGCTCGATCATGAAACCCTATGCCTCAACCTTAAACATCGTGTATATATTCTCAACCTAAAAAGAATACATAAGGTATGTATGCAGACTGAGGAGAACATACATGGGTGAGAAATAATCTCAGCAGGACACACCAATGATGAACCAATAAATCTGTTGTCATAAGTTCATGCTCATGCAATATGCTCAACCTAGCTGAGACATAACTGAAATGATAAATCAAACAAATCAAGTGGAACAACAATTGATCCTTGGGTTTGTGATCCCAATCAACTGGTCAAAGTTCCATCACATATATATATATATATATTTATTTGTGTATGGATGACATACCACTCAATCCATGTAAAATTAATTTGATCCTTGGGTCCATAATCTTGATTGATAATAACTTATTTTGCTAACACCATAAATACCTCCAAGAAAGCTATGTCATAACAAGGGGATACATATCCTATCCTTGGTTTCACCCATACTCACCTTTAATCACTATAATGAAGGATTCTAGGTAATAACCTGATATCTTGTAAATGTTCTATGAGCTGGACATCATGTCACTCAATCCATGTAAATATAGACCAATTTTTGAGCCCTAGGTCCTGATACATAAGAAATAACAACATTGGAGATTAGATGAATCATAATGGGATGAACCTTAGGTGATCTATAAATGGAACACTCTCTAGATCCAAGTACACACTCTGAATCCATTCATATAAATGAATCAAAGACCCATACTTAGGAAGTAACTCTGAGCAATGTAGTAATGGTGCATCCAGTAAACCCTAGGGAGCATCCTAGGCATCTATCGGGAGAGTGAAATAATCCATGAGTATCCTTCAAAATTTGGAGCACTATGTCCTACACTATGGTCAAGTAATCGATCAGGGAGAGCATAATCATACCCATTGCTCAGGAGAGCATAATCATCCTTGATTATATGTCACATAAATGGTGAGGATCCCCATGTCCAAAACTATTATCGAGTAATTGATCAGGGAGAGTGTAATCATACCCATTTCTCTAGTATCACAGTCAAAATGGATTCCAAGGTCGAACGTAACAATCAAAGGGATTCCATGCCCAAATATTATATCAATAGGCCTCAAAATCTAGATCCTTTGAAATACATCTAGGATTCACAAATAAATAAATAATAGTAAAATAAAAGGCTCAAAATATGGTCCCCAAGAAATACTTCTGGTCATCCCAATAAGATAACAAGACGGATCCTAGTAAGTATGTTTGGGCATCCCAAAGATAAATGTCGCATCGCATCAGGCTTATCAGACACAAAATAGAAATCACCTATGGTGATCATTACTACATTAGCTATAAACAAGTGAATGTATAAATTAAATAGTGAGGGTGGATGAACTCATAAACCCACCCCCACTGTCACAACCTCTCAGGCTTTCAAGTTTAGCATGGGATCTACACCTGCTACCATCTATACCCAAACCCGAGGTACTAGATCAGGGTCAATCAAACACCAGGAAAACCACTGGGTCCCTCATGTCAAAACACTAGAGAGGAATCATACTTAGGATCCTCGAGGTCTACACATAAGAGAATACGACTTAATCCGAATCCTCAATGGTGAAGGCAAAATGAGGAATCCTATATGGGATCGTTGATGATGAGTGAACAGAGGCATCCTACTCGTGATCCTCGAAAAAGTACATATGAAGATCCTTAATATATGGGAAACTTAAGGATAGTGTAAGTAAGAATAGGAATACTACATGGGATCCTTATAAAGATTAAACTGTTATGGATTCCCTAGGTCATTATGTAAGCTAAGGTATCCCACAAGGGACCCTCGGTAATAGCTAACCTCATAGCCTCTTGGGACAGAAGGGAACATATCAAAAGGGATACATCCTCTAGGGAAAATATATATAATAATTTTCCATGGGAGATGGATAATTTCCAATCTTATATCAAGTTATTACTCTAAGGAGACAACTTGATTCGATTACTAGAGGAAGAAACTATTTATTTGGTAAAAAATCCTAAAACTCCTCCTAGGAGTCCTAAAATAACCTCAAGAGTTTCACCCTCATAATATACACAAAAATGTACTCAAAATTTTCTACTCATGTGTCCAATTATGACTCATGGGCGTAAAGATATGAAAAACCATCAAAAGGGGAACAAGGGAGGAGTACAAGGTGTGTGTACCCTGGTATATGGTGTGTACCCTCGAAGCTCCACCTGGGTGTGTACTTCAGCTGGACATGGCATGTAAAAGCCCATGTACATGGTTTCTGAGTCATGTATAGGGTGCTTAACCAACATGAGGTACCTTCCCATGTACCTCACATGTACTTTCCATGTATGTATCCGGGATGTGTACTTCTACATGACGTGAAACCCACATGGGGTCGGGCCATGTACCCTACACGACCATGTGCCCCTATACAGGATGTCTGGCTGAGTACTCGACTTTATAGATGAGTCCTAGTACATGGAATGTATAAAATTTACAAGGAACATACTTCTAGATGATCATATTCCTAGAACAATAATATCACATGGTGTGTGTTCCCTGAACTACATGCTGTGTGATTGGATCCCCGAACGGGAAACCACTAAAATTAGCCTGAAACCCTGTCTTTCTCACCAAAAGCTATAGATCTAACCTTGAGTTGTCATAATAAATGATAATAAGATTTTAAATCTTTTAAAAAGTAAATATATGGTTATTTATGGAAAAAATTAAAAACAACCTACCATTGGGCAGAATCTATCGAAGCTTCATCCGTTTCAGCGATACATGGTTTCTGCACAAAGATTCGGCCCCTCACGAGCTCCACGGTGGTACCTCCCTTATTATACCTATCTCTATATCTCCCACTATCCCATTATCTATCATCAATGTGACATAGGAGGCCCAGAATGGGGGATACAAAAGAAACCAAAGGGTAGAAAAATAAAAGAAAAGAGAAAATGAAAAGGAAGAAAAGAAAAGAAAAAGAAAAATGGGCCCAGGCCGAGCCCCAGTGCCCGATATGAGTTTATGCACCGCATAAGAAAAAATACCCATTATGGACTCAACTTTAGAGATGTAATATCAATATTATGAATCATTAAAAATATATAGATGAATGAACATGTGTGAATAAATTAATATTTAATTAAATATATATTAAATATTAGTTATTCCACCTAAATTCAAACGATTCAGAATTACAAAAAACTCACATTATAGGGTAAAGACCCTATTACAAGACCAAAAGAGTGGTCAGAATAATTATCCAAGATCATATGCCAGGAGAAAATGACTATTTTACCCCTTACAAGAATTCAATGCACAAAATTTAAATTTCTTATGACAATTTTTTATCTAGAAAAAATGGGTCCTTAAACTACACAATGCATTTACCTTTACCCGAGTCTTGTAAAATAAAACCTATAACTTACCAAAGAAAAAATTAGGGTGTGAGAAAAAATCCAAGTAGGATACCACCAAAGAATCTATACAATTTCTAATATCAATAATTCATTAGCTCTGTTGACACTCCTTTCGTCACAGAATCTAAAGATCGGAAAAGGGAATATCTGTGCTCAAAGTGATTCAGCCTTTGAAGAAAACATCAAAAATCAACAAAGGAAGGAAGAAAGGATCAACAACAACCTCACAGCGCAAGTTATCTAACTGGCGCGCAAGTATACTTGCGCGGCTACCTTGGTCGCGCAGGTGACTTGCGCGACCTAATTGGTAACCGCCCGGTAACCGCCCGGGGTCTTCTTTTGCCTATAAATAGACCCTGTGGGCCCCCCATTCGAGAGGATCTTTTTCCAGAAACTCGGATTGAAGCTCCCGACGCCCAAGTCTCTTCTCAAAGCTTCCGGAACACTGCTAAGGTAATTTCTTACCTAGAACGGAAGATCTAAAGAGAAGAAGGAAGGCCTAAGTGTTGAAACTGATCAAACACTTGCGCGCCGACTTATTTCCTTCAACATAACTTGCGCGTCCCTTTTCTGGAAGAACCTCGAGAACATTCTAAAGGGTTTAAAAAAGAGTCGCTCAAGTATTTCAATGCTGGTTGAAAATCGCGCAAGTACACTATGTGTCGCGTAGGTATACCTGCGCGACCAATACTTGCGCGCCCACGGAAGACTTGTGCGCCTTGCAAGACTTGCGCGCCCCTATCTTTTTGGGTGCCCATCTTGCACATTTGTACCCCTCTTAAGCCATTTCACCTTTCCTTTTCAAGATTCAGTCTTCAAGAAACTCTTCAAAGCCATTTATGGCATGATTTCTTGATTTGACTTTCTTATCTGAAAGGAATTCTGTGGAATCTCTCTCAAAGTCTAGTGATTTAAATATCCTTATGTCACTAAAATACGGAGAGTTCATTCATTCAAACTCATCCTTTAAGATGAGAGAATCTTAACCTGGGTCTCCTTTTTCAGGAATAATCCCCAGTGATAAAACCTTTAACTTGGGCATCCTCCTCAGGAGTAAGCCCCAATCATAATTCTTTAACTTGGGCATCCTTCTAAGGAGTAAGCCCCAACCTCAAATATGGGCATCCTTCTTAGGAGTAAGCCCCAAATCTTAATCCCTAACCTGGGTCTCCTTTTTCCGGAATAAGACTCAGTCATAATCTTGGGCTTCCTTTTAAAGAATAAGCCCCAAGTCTCCTAACCTGAGTCTCCTTTTTTAGGAATAAGACTCAGTCATAATCTTGGGCTTCCTTTTAAATAATAAGCCCCAAGTCCCCTAACCTGGGTCTCCTTTTTAGGAATAAGACTCAGTCATAACCTTGGGTCTCCTTTTCAGGAATAAGCCCCAAGTTCCCTTAAATTTCTCTTAACCAGTCATAATTTACCTTTGATTTGGGTTTCCTTTTTAGGAGTAAAACCCCATCATAAGTCCCCTCCTAATTTGGGCATCCTCCTTAGGAGTAAGCCCCAAGATTAGAGTATTCAAATCTCCATGAAGCACATATAACTTTATGGACCCTGTTCATGGATTTTCTCCCTAAAAGTAAATCCTAAACCTTCATCTATCTGGGCAGTCATCCATACATAAGCCCCAAAAAAATTCTTATGATTGCATCTTTCATGGCACAATTGTCTAAATTTTTACCAATACCTCTTGTTTCTCACACAGAGCATGACTCACGTGAGCTTAGAGTGTAAAAGTAATTATGACATTAATCTTTGAGCCATCAATCATAAACATCATACTCCATAACTCAAACTACGTGGGTTCTGATTCCTTTTCTAAAACAAAGGATACGTAGGTAGCCCATTTATGGGTTCGATCCCAACTTTGAAATAATCCCTGTCCTTCTGAATGACGATAAACTTCAAGTGCCCCACTGAGTGGCTTTAAAACCAGCCTGGTCATCATAATGACCAAGAGACTTTTATATAAATGTTTTGAAGGATACCATTGACCAAGAATCTCTAAACAGATATAGATGATTCTCTATTGATGAAGAACCTCGAATACATATAAAAGATTCTCTAAATTTCTTGCATATTTAACCATTGATTGTTAAAACTAAAGGAAAGCTCATTTTATACTTGGTAATATAATAAGGATTCACGAACATAACTTAAATCTATAAAGAGAGTCCCGGAGTAGACAATAATTCCCCTCAAAAAGGTGTGATGAGTCCGACCTCCCATCCTCTCGACCAATGCAAATTCCTAAGCCTCATTAGTCCACAAGCTAATGAGCGCCTGCCTTTGGAAAGTAGGTCCAAACGGATGTGGAATCATTGGATGTTTCCTGTTCTACGAACAAACCCGTTAGAAACCGATCGGAACATTTGAATCTCCCGTCCAGGAGGTTATCCCCGGATTCCGTGCGAAACAAAAATGGTGAACCCGACGTGAATCCTTAACCAAGTTAAAGTGATGTTCTTCTTATTTGTTAGGCCCCTTGGGCCAACAAAGCAATCATTGACATGTGCTCATCCAAAAGATGCAGTGGCCGGATTCATCTTGATTATGTCTGTTACATGGAACAGGCACTCTTTTCTCAAGATCTTCTGCAAAAATGGCTTTCCTTAAATTCACCCCTGTGAATACTGCTGCTGTGAACACCTCTACTGTGAGGTCTGCTGCTGTGAAAACCAATGCTGCTACTCCTGCTGGAACGTCATCCGCTCTGAGGATGACATCACCAACTCAGCGTCTTCAACGCTGTGTTTCTAATGCACTGGTTAAGGAGTACCGTCGCAACGGTACTATCCCAACTCTGGAGGCCGCTCGTCAAGTCCTCCAAGTTAACAACTCTACCTGGTCGTTCGGACAACAGCGGCCAGCAATCAAGAAGCAGGCGGTGCTGACTACCGTTTCAAACCGTTTCGGGTCGTTATCCCCGGAACGCAATTTCCATTCACTCCCTTACTCTGAGGAAGTGAATGAGCAGGTCCCGCAGGACCTTAATTCAAAAAGACAGGAGTCATTCTCAAGGTCTCCCATCAACAATCGCCGCTAGACTCGTGCGGTAGTGCGCCCTCAACAGGATGAAGGTACCGACTCCAGGCATTCAGCTCAGGTTCCTCGAACCCGAGCAGGCAAGATGAACCGCCAGAGACAGAATCCGGTTAACAATAGGCGGGTTTTCATCCCTGCCATCTCCGGAGAAGTCCACCAACCTAACTTGGTGGCAAACAACGAGAAGGCATACACACCTGTTCGTTTTAATTCCGCTATCCAGCAGACTCGTCTGGCAGCATCAAGCCTATCCCGCCAGGCAATTCCGGCGGAGTACCATAGGCAGGAACATACACCTGCTTATACATCATCAGTTAGTCAGCAGGCTCGTCTGACTACATATGATGGATCTCGTCAACCGCGTTTGGCGAAGTGTAATCAGCAGGCACATACACCTGCTAATACTAATCAGGCCTACCAACAGTCTCGCTTGGTAGTGCCCTGAGAAGTCAGTCGGAAAGTCCCGACGACAAACAGGAGGCAGACTCAACTCTCTGCCTCCACACTTGAGTACTGTCAGGATTCACTGACAGGAAAAGGAGGACAGGAGCATGCACATACACCTACTCCAAGACCGGAATGGACGTATATCCCCGTTCCGGCGGTTGAAGTCACCAAAAATATTTTGTCAATGGTGAAAGAGCAGAAGAAAATTCCTGCTCATATTCTGGATGCTTGCCAGGATATCATAACAGCTTCAGCATCATCTCAGGGACATACACATAAATCTATCCCTAGCAATGGAGTGACACATCAACGATTCACTCCGGAACAGACACACACATCTGTTCCAGTCCAAGAGGGTTATGGGGCATACTCCCCCATATCATACGGACAACCAAGTCAGGCACATACACCTGATTTGAGTGGAGATCGTCAGCCTAACCTGACCATCTTTCCTGATCAGGCACATACACCTGCTCAGAGCAATCACTTTCGTCATCAAGTGGTTTCTAAAGCGAGTAAGAAGGCATCTAAGAAAAAGATCCGCCCAGCACAGTCAGGAGATCAAAGGCCAATCTGCAACAAGGCCTTGCTCGATGCTGGAGTTCTTGAAGCCCTCAGACATTTATCTGTCGGAATTCAAGATTCTACTCCCTCAGTTCCCAATAACGGGAACATTAATTCTGAAGGTCTTCAACAGACACTTCCTCATGAAGACTTGCTTCATGAAAATTCGGTCAATCTTGAAGTTTCTTCTTCAGATGAGAGCCACAGGAACCCTCTGTGTGGTCAGAAGACCAAGGAGCAAGAGATTTCATCTTTTGCTGTAACCCATCATGACGGTCCTCCTCATGGTGATGAACTTCGCTGTGAAAGTCCTCTCTGCAGTAGTGATTCACGTTGTCTCGAAAATTCTTCAGAAGGCAATGTAGTGACGAGAAAGCCCTCCTATCTCGAGGCACTTGCAAACATAAAACCAGTCATGTCTGATGCTTTACTATCGGCAGGTGAAACTCTTTCTCCATCAGAAGATAGCCTGGGGTTCAGGTTATTCTCCGAACCATCCCTGGGTCATTTATCTACCAACATGAATAGTGATTTCTCTACCAATCTTGTTGAATCCGATGAAGCAACAAGGAAACACCAACTCTGGTCCAAACAGGTAGAAGAATCTTCATTTAATGATAAAGGGGAAATGCTGAACATGAGGAAAAAACTGGAAAAAGGTGAAGTACCAGTCATGTTTTGGCCTTTGGCTGACTCCCAGTACGACATTCCAAAGATGTTGACGGATGATGGAATCCATGATATTCGTCTCAACATATGGAAAACTCTTTGTCAATTAAAGAAGAAGGTATTATCTTACGATGAATACGAAAATCATCTTAAGATAATAGAAGGGTTACAACGCCAGATTGATTTGGCATCTCTATCAGTCTCTCGGTATCCAAAGGCTGAAAAGCAACAGAGAACCCTTCAACGTTCATGCCTTGGATCACTAAGAAGATTGCGTCAGTTAATTGCCAATGCTCCATCTGATGTTCATATCAGAGGATGGGGTGTTCACGGAGCACTACATTTCACAGTGCTTTCTGGTCAGCAAAGCCTGCCGAAAATGGTCTCATGCAATGTTATTGCCCATGGCCGACCACAGTCAATGGGCTTTGTTCATAATCAAAAGCTTTCTCAAGAACAGGCTTCAACTAGTTCCTCTCAAAATCAAGTATATAGAGAACAGGTTGTTGAATTGATCCTACATCAAGCAGGCGAGAATATTGCACAAGCCTCTCGTCTGGAGCAAACACGTCATCAAATGACAGAAGTTTCGGAAATCATCCAACGGTCTGTTGAACCAGGTGATAAAAGTGGATACAGGTTAATTCATCCAGCTAATTTCCGAACTAAGATTCGCAAGATCAAGAGAGATTTTAAGAAGATCTCAGACATAGCATGTCAAGAGACACCCCAGCTTGCCAGACTGGGGACTTCTCTAACCCAACCCTCAGAGTCAACGAATGGGATTAGAGGAGTTGAGCGGAAGCAGCAGGAACATCCCCAGTCCACCGGACTGGGGACTTTTTCAAATCCTCAATCCCTCCCTCAGAGAAAGTTAGTATTCTCTTGATTAGGGAATAAGCCTCAAGAGGAATTAAGAGCCAAGCTGTCAGGAGATTCTCTCCAAGTGACGGTTCTCCAAGAAATTCCAGAGGGATCAAGTCAACGGAATGCCATGTCTCATCATGGACATGGAAGGAGACAATATCACAGAAATGATGATAGAAAGGATTCCATGAAATATGCATCCATTAATGTCATCAATGTCGTTGCTGCTGATTCACCAGATGAGGCTCAATCAGAGGGATCAGACGAAGAGGTTCCTGCTCAAGAAGTTGCGCACACAGACCTAAATGAAGAAGGTGTGCGCACACGTAATCAAAGGCTTACCCAAAATCTGGGTATTCCTTCAAGTAACCCACTTACCCATCTACGAAAAGGATCCAATAAGGGGAAAGGAAAGAATCAGGTTACTTCTCACCCTTCCTCTGAAGGAGGTCAATCGCTCTCATTAGAGCAAAGGTTTGCACAACAGGAGGAAGAAATGAAAGAATTAAGAAGGTTGAATGCAGAACTACTTCAGAGTAGTCTTCTTCTTAAGAATGATGAAGTCCGACAGTCGAAGGAATTTGTTGTAACTACTGAGATGGATCAAGAATATCCTCCTTTATCAGTACACCCACATAGGTCTAATCCTACGGGTCAAACGCAACAACGGTTGGCAGCACTACCATCAGTTGCAGCACCAACCACCACGTCTGTCCAAGCTCCATTCATTGCACCTACCCAAAACCAAGTTCAACCTGATGTTTCTCAAAAGTTAATAACTACTATTGAGTCATTAACAGCTCGGTTAGAAACTATGGAAGGGAAACGAGCGCAAGTTCAACCTGAAAAGAAAGTTTACCCTGAATGGGTAGATTCAATTTCTCCTCCATCCAGTTTTGGAAACCCTATTTTCCCTACTTTCAATGGATCAGGCGACCCTGAACAACATTTGACGCATTACGTGGCTTGTTGTGATCCTATGATGGGAACTCCAGAGCAGCAAGAAGCAGTGAAACTCAGATGCTTCGTGCGAACCTTGCAAGGACCAGATTTTGTCTGGTATACAAGCTTGCAATCCCGGCCAGTCATCGGATGGGAGGATCTTCGTCAAAAATTCCTTCTTCAGTTTAGCTCAACTTTGCCAAAAACGACAGTTTTCGATCTTACAAACTGCAAGCAAAGGGAGAATAAAAGATTCTCTGATTTCATTGCTCGTTGGAAGGGATTAACGTGTTCCTTGAGTTTAGCACTCCCTCAGGAGGAATTGTTGCCAATCTGTGTGGCAAATTTGCGTGACGAATTACGCACGCCATTGATTCGTGTGAAATACACAGGAGGGTTTCGAGACCTTACTTCAATCGCTCAACAGATTGAAGATTCCCTTATACAGGCTAAGGTTAAATCTCGTGTAATTCCATCAGCTCCAGGAAGAAGAATGAGTAAAGCAGAAACTGCTACAGTTATGCTTAAACAGGCACCTGTACCTATTTCTACTTCAAAACCTTCATCTTCTCGAAGGGCTCCACCTCCTGAACGCCAACAACAAAGGCTGTTTCGTCTAAATGATCAAAAAGATCAACGACGAAAACAATTTGAGGATATGAAGAGTAAAACATACTCTTTACGAAGTGAGAAAGTTCCTGGTTACTTCATTTCAGCTCTGGAAAATAATTTGGTTCAATTACCAGTGCCGAAGAGGCCAAACAAGGAAGGAGATGAAGACCGTCCCAATTATTGTCCCTTTCATCAAATGTTGGGGCATCCCATCTAGGAGTGTTTTGTCTTTAAAGACCTCCTGCAAAAGATGGTCGACCTGGGACAAGTCAAATTGAAGGGTTCTTCAGCTCATGTAGCGTGTATTACCGCTACAGATCCAGAGGAAGGAGGCGAGTGGCAGGAAGTCAAAAGCAAAACTGCGAAAAAATATGATGATTGGATGGTCAGGAAGACAATCAATCAGACCCATTCCATTTTGCGAACACAATTGAAGAAGCCAATTGTGTCTCCTACAAAAGCTGCAGTAAAGCCTCCATCAAAAGAAAAATCCTCAAAAGGGCAGCGCAATTCAAAGAAGAAAGAGGAATCAGGAGAAGATGAGTATGTAGCAAAGCCTAAATTGTCTTTGACTCTGGCAGATTTCATGCCATCTACTTCGAAGCCACGGGCACCGTCCCACCAAACGGCACAGCCTAAACAGGCTAACCAGGCAGAGTCTTTATCAGATGAAGAGTTAATCTTTGGTTCTGTTAATATGATTCAATTAACAGATTCATATTCCAGTCTTGATGAGCCTGAATTCCCTGTATCAAATAAGGGAACCTGAGGAAGTTCTAGAGGTTCAGGATATAGGGGAAGACGTGGATCTTTCCGAAGCCACTACTCTAATTCTACCCCTACTAGAACTGTATATGCAGCAGAAACTCGTGGTAGAGCCCTTCAGCGAGCTCAAAAAGAACAAGCAAGTTCTTCTACCAATGGCCAACTTAGTTTCGGCACAGTTATTTTGGAAGACCGATTAAAAGTTCCATCTTCTTTATCTCAGCAAGTAAATGGATCTAATCAGTCTAATTTTCCAAAACCAAGGATGTTTCCAACTTCAATACAAGATGCATCAGCTTCCAAAGCATCTGCTTCCAAGGTACCTGCTAAACCGCATATTCCTATTGGGAAACGCAGACCTCTAGATCAAAAGTATGATATATTGAAACACTTGGCCCAAGTACCAGCCAAGTTATCAATTTTGGATGCTTTGAATCTGTCAAGAGATCTTCGGGAAGCACTCATCGAAGCTTTGTCAAGTCCTCAGGAGTTTGAAGCTGAAATTGTTGTAGCTGAAATCTATCACATAGAGAATAATCCTGCAGAATGCCATGCAGTGATATCTTTTACTGATAAAGATGAAGATGATGTTGTGCATGGGCACATAAAACCTTTGTACTTATCTGGCAAAGTCAATGGTATAGATGTTCGAAGAGCTTTCATTGACAATGGTTCAGGAGTCAACCTCATGCCCATTCGCACACTTCGTCGATTGGGCCTCACGGAATCTGATTTATCTCCTTCTACCATGATGTTGCAAGGATATGATAAAAATGAACAAGAACCACTGGGAGAAGTCACGCTCAGAACTCAGTTTGGAGATCTTGTTTCCAATTCGGATTTCATGATTGTTGATCAAGACTCAGCTTTCAATATCTTGCTTGGAAGACCCTGGCTACATCAGCATGCAGCTATTCCGTCATCATACCATCAGTGTCTCAAATACTGTTTCGATGGTCAAGTTGGAACATTGTATGGTGATAAGGCCCCGTTCAAGACATGTTAGTCTCAATACATTGAGGCGGAATTTTATCACATGAAGGGAAGAGAAAAATCTACAATGAAGGAAATTACCAAAGTTAATGCTCCATATGGTTTGGAAAAAATTCCAATAAATCCATTTTCACATGTGAGTACAGATTATGTGTTACGTATCAGTCAAATTGACAAAATAGGCCCAAATCAAAATATTCTTATGGAAAGATCCATAATGTCAATTACGGCAATTGAGCCAGACAACATGGGAGAAATTGGTAACTTACCAAGCAGTGATGAAAGCATAAGTGGTGACGTTTTCATTTCGTCTACTGAAATCCAACAAGTCTATACTTCGCTAATCAGGCCAGAAGAAGTTATATCAACCCCAGAGGTAAATATTGATGTCGATTCTCAATCCATCATCTCCTCTTTATTTCCCAAAGAAGACCCTTTATCATCAATAGGGTCGGAAATGGAAGCTTCTTCTTCAAAATGTGAAAATTTTGACATCTCTTATGATTATGAGAATTTCGTTTTTTCATCTACTTTGCAAGTAGAAACGGAAGAAATAACACATGATGAAGAGGAAGAGGAAGATCTTAGAGATGCTCCTCCAGCATTTGAAGAGGGTATCTCTACCACTGTGGATGAACTCAGAGAAGTAAATCTAGGTACAGAGAAAGATCCACGCCCCACTTTAATTAGTGCGGCCATGACCCTTGAAGAGAAAGAGATGTATATTTCTTTTCTAAAGAAAAATAAAGATATTTTTGCTTGGAATTATACAGAGATGCCTGGCCTTGATCCTGATGTTGCCACCCATTATTTGGGTTTGCCAAAAGAACATCAAGGATTCAAGCAAGCCGCAAGAAGAACACACCCAACCTATGCTTCCAAAATCGAGGCTGAAGTGGATAATCTTATCAAAGCTAACTTCATCAGAGAAGTTCAATATCCCAAGTGGTTGGATAATATTGTCCCTGTAAAGAAGAAGAACAGACAAATTAGGGTTTGCATCGATTTCAGAGATCTTAATCGGTATTGTCCTAAAGATGATTTCCCAGTTCTGATTACAGAACTCTTAATTGATGCGACGGCTAGCTATGAAGTACTTTCTTTCATGGATGGATATTCTGGATATAATCAGATCCAAATGGCCCCAGAAGATGAGGAATATACAGCCTTCAGAGCTCCTCAAGGTGTGTTTTGTTACCGGGTGATGCCCTTTGGTTTAAAGAATGTAGGTGCAACATATCAACGCTCCATGCATCGTATCTTCAAACCTTTTCTAGGGAAATTTGTTGAATGCTATGTAGATGATTTGGTGGTTAAATCCAAACAATGTTTTGATCACTTGGCTGATTTGGAAGTCGTATTCCACAAGCTTCGACAACATAATTTGAAGATGAACCCCTTAAAATGTGCTTTTGGGGTAACCTCAGGAAAATTCCTCGGCTTTGTTGTACGCCATCGTGGTATTGAAGTCGATCCTAAGAAGACCAAATCAATCCTTGGTATGTCACCTCCTCAGAATTTGAAATAATTAAGAGGACTTCAAGGACACTTATCCTATATTCGGCGTTTCATCGCCAATTTGGCAGGCAAAAGTTTACCCTTTACCAAATTATTGAAGAAAGGAGTCACTTACCAGTGGACTGAAGAATGTCAAGAAGCATTTGATGTTCTCAAGAAATACCTCTTGAGTCCACCAGTACTCATGCCACCTGTTGAGGGTAGGCCTCTTATCCTCTATGTGACAGCTTTAGAGCGATCATTGGGTGCCTTTCTCGCTCAAAAGAATGATGCTGGGAATGAAAATAGTCTCTACTATCTCAGTAGAACTATGCTTGAAGCAGAAACCCGGTATTCGAGTATTGAAAAGTGCTGCCTAGCATTAATATTTGCAGTTCAGAAACTGATACATTACCTGCAACATCACGAGGTCCAGTTGGTATCTCGTAATAATCCGCTCAAATTCATCCTTAGTCGTCCAATGCTTACAGGACGTCTGGCAAGATGGGCGGTTATTCTACAGCAGTTCGACATTCAGTATGTGTCTCAAAAGGCAATTAAGGGCCAAGCTCTGGCTGATTTCCTGGATGAACATCCTTCAGTGGAAGACACATATTCAGATATCGAACTCCCTGATGAGGAAGTTTTCTCTATTCAAGAGAGTCCTCAAACATGGGAAATGTATTTTGATGGTGCTTCTAGAAGTCCAACAGGGAAGAAAATGGAAAATCCTAAATTCAACAAAGTTGGTTTAGGAATTGTGCTCATTTATCCAAATAAGGCAGTGTTACCTTATTCCTTTTTGTTGTGGGAAGGTGGTACCAATAATGAAGCTGAATACCAAGCTCTCATTACAGGCTTGGAGTTAGCGCTTCAAGCACAAGTGAATCACTTAAAGGTGAAAGGTGATTCAGACCTGGTAATCAAACAAGTCAATGGGGATTATGCCATCAGAAAAGAAGAATTAATCCCTTTGTATGATTACGTCAGAGAGTTAATGTCGGAATTCCCTTCAGAACCGACATTTTCTTATGTCCCAAGATCACAAAATGCTCAAGATGATGCACTGGCTAATATAGCCACAGCTTTAGCAGATCCAAATCGGGACGAGACAACCATCTGTATTGCCCACCATCGTGCAATTTCACCTTATGTTCAAGTCAGAACAGAGGAAATTAATGAAATTAGTCCCATTCCTAAACCGTATGGTCATACTACAGGATGGATGTCACCTATCAAGGAATACCTTCAAAATGGAACACTTCCACCTGATAGAGCCGAGAAAGAACAAATTCAGCGACATGTGGTCAATTTTACTCTTTATGATGGTCCAAACCACCTCGAGAAAATTCTATACAAACGTGGTTTTGATAGAGTTCTCTTCAGATGTATTGATGGTGAAGAGACAATGGCTGTCATAAAAGAAGTGCATGCAGGAGTCTGTGGTGCCCACCAGTCTGGACATAGATTGTCTGATCAAATTCGAAGGCTTGGATAATTCTGGCCTTCAATGATACAAGATTGTGTTAATTTCACAAAGAAGTGTCATTCATGTCAAATATATGCCAACTTCATTCATCAACCTCCAGAGTTGCTTCATACAGCTAAATACTCATGGCCATTTTCCACATGGGGAATGGATGTGGTGGGACCTTACCCTTCAGCTACGGCCAAGCAGTTTAAGTACATTCTTACTGCTACTGATTTCTTTTCCAAATGGGCAGAGGCAGTACCTCTCAAAGAAGTCAGTTCTAAATGCATTGTTAGCTTCATCAAGTCCAACATCATTACTAGATTTGGTGTCCCTCATACCATATTGACGGACAACGACACCAATTTCTGTTCTTCTGAGGTAAATAAATTGTATCAAGAATACAACGTTAAGTCCAACCATTCATCTCGATATCATGCAGCGGCTAATGGCCAGATAGAGGCCTTCAACAAGACTCTTTCAAATATACTGCAAAAGATGGTGGATAAAGATAAGAGGTCATGGCCTGATAAACTCTTTCATGCTTTATGGGCTTATCGGACTACCACTCGCAATGCAACGCGGTCTACTCCATATTCATTGGTATATGGAACAGAAGCAGTCTTGCCAATTGAAGTTCAATTGCCCTCACTCAGAATAGCCATTTGTGATCTGTTATCAACAGATGAGCAATCCCAAAAGCGGTTGAATGAATTGGAACAGTTAGATGAGAAAAGATTGTACACTTTGCACCACTTGGAAATCTATCAGAATCGGATAGCACGAGCTTTTAACAAAAAAGTTCATCTTCGTTCATTCATTCAGGGAGAATTGGTATTGGTTCTCAGAGCACCAATGATACCAGGAAAGAAGCCTCCCAAGCTTGAACCAAAATGGGAAGGACCTTATTCAATACATAAGGTCTACTCCAATGGAGCGTATTCTCTGATCTCAATGGATGGAGAAAACATCACGACTCCAACTAATGCCAGATTTCTGAAGAAGTATTTTTTATAAACACAAAATATTGTTCCCAGATCCAAAACAATCACATTGGTTCATGAGATGTCCGAGATGACATTAAACTATATATTGTCCTACATGACATTAAACTGTTATTAGGTCCTATCTACATGACATTAAACTGTACAAAAGATCCTATATTTTGTCTGAGATGACATTAAACTATATTGTGTCCTAGCAACATGACATTAAACTGTGTGTGGCACTTCCAACGTCCAGCATGACTATAAACTGTAAAAAAGTCCCCAGAACTGATATCCTCATATTGGTTCACCTTCGTCCTTGCTATATGACGTTAAACTATACAGCAATGGTCCAGTATGACTTTAAACTGCAACTTCGTCCCACACGACATTAAACTGTGAAAAAGTTCCCTAAACCTTCCAGCATGACCTTAAACTGCATCATCCCTGGTCCATGTATATGACCATAAACTATTTGCAAATCCCTTATGTCCAGCAAGACGTTAAACTGTGACGTCATAAACTACATGACGCTAAACTGTATAAAAGTCCCTCACGTCCGAAAAGACGTTAAATTATATAATCATCAAAGGTCCAGCATGACATTAAACTGCACCATCCACGGTCTATGCATATGACCTTAAACTATTCACACTTTCGTCCAACATGACATAAATGGTGTGTTATTTTGTCCTTACGGCATGACATTAAACTACACAGTCCCCCTTTCGTCCAATATGACGTTAAACTATTTTATCCCCATCGTCCTAACTACATGATGCTAAACTGTACAGAAAATCCTTGATAGGTCCTACATGACATTAAACTGTATTTTTTCCCTGCTACATGACACTAAACTGTGCAGCACCAATAGTCCTAACTGCAAGACTTTAAACTGCATAGTCCCTTTTTTATGTCCTACATGACATTAATCTGTACATCGTTAAGGTTGTTATTACCTCTTGTTTCTCACACCGAGTATGACTCACGTGAGCTTAGAGCGAACATCAACCATAACACTCCCTTTGGGCCACTAACCATGTGTAAGTCCCAAAATTATTTTTTATTAGATCATTGTCCACAAGAACAACTTGATCATTAATTCATTCTTTAATTGAACTACACAGACTTTGATCCTCGCCCTCCAGGCTGGGTATGTAGGCAACCTCCCAGGGTTCAAGCCCAAAAACAATCTCTTCACATCGGTTCACCACAACCTCATATGATGTTGATTTGTGAAACCGCCCCTGGAATCAATATCTTTACATTGATTCACTTTCGTCCTTGTTATATGACGTTAAACTATACAACACTTTTGTCCGGTACGACAATAAACTACAATATTCTTTGATTTCCTCATTTGAGAAGGAACCATTATTGACATTGATTTTTTAAATCATGTTTCATTTTCAAAAGACTACGTGCATACATGGTAATGCCTAAACTTTTTATCTCAGGTTAAACCATCATTGCACTAAAGTCCCCTTTCACCCTTCACATGTACGAACCAAATTTGTACAAAGGGTATTTCTAGAACTACGTGGACTTGATTCCCATCCTTATGGGATACGTAGGAACATTCGGGTGTCCCTTGAATCCAGTCCCAAGTATTTTGGGCCTAACCCCAAATTTCACTTTCAGTCCCTTGGCTGAAAAGTCCTCATGAAAACACACACTGTGTATTCATTATTATGGTCCAAATTCTATGACCCTAAACTAAGATCACTCATACTTTCATCCTGCACGACGTTAAACTGCATTTCAAGAACTACGTATGGCTTGATTCTCATTCTTATGAGATACGTAGTGAATTCCAAGTTTCAATTCAGGATCCAGCCACAACATGATTATGGTTTTCATTGACCTATGTATCTCTATATACATTGGACAATACCCATCTTTATGTGTTATAATCCTAACCTTAAATATTTTCAGATCTTCATAACCCTTTTCATGACTTCTAGTCACAAAAATGTCAAACTTCTGAGAATTCTTTTGCCTGACTATGCAGCACGTGCCCATAGGTGGCCTTGCATAAGCAGTCCACATAACAGACTTGTCAGCCAAAAGATGCTATTCATTTGACCATGCAGCCAATTCCCATAGGTGGCCCTGCATATTTCAACCCCCTAACGGGTTTTGTTAAATAATAGTAACTTCATTCTTGGGAAGAATGCCTCTTTTGTCCTTATTTGTCTTAAACGACAATATGTAGGGATCCGCAAAAAATATCCATCCTTAACATATTTGTCCCATATCCTTTTTCATGATCTGAAAGTATTCAAGTCTATGGTTTATTCTTCTTCCCTACGTTTGGGTCAGACCTTCATAGGAGTGATATTCATCCAGTTCTTCGATGTTCTTGTTCGGAAATATCTTCTCCATATTCAAGTACCTCTTTCCATACAACAAACTCTATGCTTTAGAAAATTTGAATCTCCATAAACTTTCATTGGCTTTTAGCACTAGGAAAGTAAATTTCTGGGAGTTCTTTTGCCTGACTATGCAGCACGTGCCCATAGGTGGCCTTGCATAAACAGTCCACATAACAGACTTGTCAGCCAAAAGATGCTATTTATTTGACCATGCAGCCAATGCCCATAGGTGGCCCTGCATATTTCAACCCCCTAACGGGTTTTGTTAAATAATAGTAACTTCATTCTTGGAAACTACTTCTTCTAATGCCTTTTAGCTCTTTTTCATATCATTCCTCAGATTCAAATATTCTTAAGCCATAGTTTACATTTTTTCCCTCATACTTGAGTATGGTAATACGTTTTCAGATAAATTGTCAAGGAATTGAATCCATTTTTTAATCCATTTCGGTCAAAGCTATTTCGACCTTAAACATTAGCCCCTTTATGTCTGGTGTGCATGACTTTAAACTGACCACACAAAAGACAAAGGAACTCTGAATAAAAGTCAAGTTCCTATACATTTTTGTATGATTTAGGTAATATTGAGCAGTTAAAAGATTCAAAGTTTGTAGGATTATTTGTAATAATCCTAGTAAAAATCAAACTATGCTTACTAGGCCCATTGGCTTAAGTAAATTTGAAGCAGGTAATGAAAGAATGCAGGTACAAATGATTGAAGATGAAAGTGTTTTTCATTGATACACAAGAGTTAGAAGGACATCCACAGACTGGAGTCTCTTCTCTTTTTCGAGAATTACAAGAGGCTTTCAACATAACACTTCATTTGATTTACGGAATCCCGATCTTCATTAGCAACCACCTAGAATTCATTCATTCAACTGGATACAATAAGAGATGCAGTGATACCAGCTCTTCTTGGAACAATTGTAAAAGGATGTTCTTGAGTGCGGTTTGAGAAAATTTTCTGCTGATCAAACAGTGACTCTGTTTCTGTCCAAGAGACTTGGAAGATGGATACATGGATTTGAGAATGGAGCATTGGAAGTAAAGAGCCATTTGGAGAGAGTACTCTTTTCAGATATTGCTCTAATACCATGTTTGTCTTCTCTCCACCAACCGGCAGTGGAAAACATTTCAGCCCATGGGTTTGCCATTTTCATATCTGCAAGGGAATGACATGGAGGAAGAATTTGAAAGTTCACACCATTGTTGTTACTCTTAATACACAGCATAACCGAAATAGAGAAATAGCAGTGCAGCTGCATCTCAGGTGTATAATTGTCTGCATTTGGAACATTGACTCCTTGCAGATGACCATGAACACATAGAGATAGGTAGATGCTCTGTGGGAAATTAAGATGATATTTCTTCAAGTACTTATCCAAATCTGGGAAAGTGTTGTCGCAGATATCATAGTAATCATGGCCAATAATGTTTATCATGTCATCAATCCACTTGCTAGCCAGTTCATCAGCCGTTCCAATTCCCTTAGGAGCCATTGAATCTGTACAAAAGTTGAACAAATTTAACTCTTAAATGGGTTTATTTTTTTTAAAAATTTGTAAAAAAAATTCGGGAAAAAATGGCCAAGGCATTAAGGATCACAAGTATGGAGATGTCGCGCAAGTAATACATGTGCCGCACAAGTTTTTGTCGCACAAGTATTACCGCGCAAGCCCTATTACCTTGAGAGTAGCGCGGCAGTGAGGAAACAGTGAAAACAAGAGACTTGCGCGGCGAGGAAGACTTGTGCGGTGAGAGCTTGAGAAATCCAGAAATCCAGATACTTGTACGGAGGTGAGGCCGTGTATTTATAGGCCAGGAATCCTACCTGCGCGCCACACCCAGAGCGCTTAAGGCCTGCGCGACGCAGACTTTCGCGCCGCCCTCTGCGCACTGAAAGACTTGCGCGCCCTCCCTTTTCCTTTGGCGGGATTCGATTTCCTCAGAGTCAAATCCTCATTTCTCTCCGGATCCAACTCTGAGGGGGGACTTTTGTTGACGCTCCTTTCGTCACAGAATCTAAAGATCAGAAAAGGGAATATCTGAGCTCAAAGTGATTCAGCCTTTGAAGAAAACATCAAAAATCAACAAAGGAAGGAAGAAAGGATCAACAGCAACCTCACCGCGCAAGTTATCTAACTGGCGCGCAAGTATACTTGCGCGGCTACCTTGGTCGCACAGGTGACTTGCGCGACCTAATTGGTAACCGCCTGGTAACCGCCCGGGGTCTTCTTTTGCCTATAAATAGACCCTGTGGGCCCCCCATTCGAGAGGATCTTTTTCCAGAAACTCGGATTGAAGCTCCCGACGCCCAAGTCTCTTCTCAAAGCTTCCGGAACACTTCTAAGGTAATTTCTTACCTAGAACGGAAGATCTAAAGAGAAGAAGGAAGGCCTAAGTGTTGAAACTGATCAAACACTTGCGCAGTGACTTATTTCCTTCAATATAACTTGTGCGTCCCTTTTTTAGAAGAACCTCGAGAACATTCTAAAGGGTTTAAAAAAGAGTCGCTCAAGTATTTCAATGCTGGTTGAAAATCACGCAAGTACACTATGTGTCGCGCAGGTATACCTGCGCGACCAATACTTGCGCGCCCACGTAAGACTTGCGCGCCCCTATCTTTTTGGGTGCCCATCTTGCCCATTTGTACCCCTCTTAAGCCATTTCACCTTTCCTTTTCAAGATTCAGTCTTCAAGACACTCTTCAAAGCCATTTATGGCATGATTTCTTGATTTGACTTTCTTATCTGAAAGTAATTCTGTGGAATCTCTCTCAAAGTCTAGTGATTTAAATATCCTTATGTCACTAAAATACGGAGAGTTCATTCATTCAACCTCATCCTTTAAGATGAGAGAATCTTAACCTGGGTCTCCTTTTTCAGGAATAATCCCCAGTGATAAAACCTTTAACTTGGGCATCCTCCTCAGGAGTAAGCCCCAATCATAATTCTTTAACTTGGGCATCCTTCTTAGGAGTAAGCCCCAACCTCAAATATGGGCATCCTTCTTAGGAGTAAGCCCCAAACCTTAATCCCTAACCTGGGTCTCCTTTTTCAGGAATAAGACTCAGTCATAATCTTGGGCTTCCTTTTAAAGAATAATCCCCAAGTCTCCTAACCTGAGTCTCCTTTTTCAGGAATAAGACTCAGTCATAATATTGGGATTCCTTTTAAAGAATAAGCCCCAAGTCCCCTAACCTGGGTCTCCTTTTTAGGAATAAGACTCAGTCATAACCTTGGGTCTCCTTTTCAGGAATAAGCCCCAAGTTCCCTTAAATTTCTCTTAACCAGTCATAATTTACCTTTGATTTGGGTTTCCTTTTTAGGAGTAAAACCCCATCATAAGTCCCCTCCTAATTTGGGCATCCTCCTTAGGAGTAAGCCCCAAGATTAGAGTATTCAAATCTCCATGAAGCACATATAACTTTATGGACCCTGTTCATGGATTTTCTCCCTAAAAGTAAATCCTAAACCTTCATCTATCTGGGAATTCATCCATACATAAGCCCCAAACAAATTCTTATGATTACATCTTTCATGGCACAATTGTCTAAATTTTTACCAATACCTCTTGTTTCTCACACCGAGCATGACTCATGTGAGCTTAGAGTGTAAAAGTAATTATGAAATTCATCTTTGAGCCATCAATCATAAACATCATACTCCATAACTCGAACTACGTGGGTTCTGATTCCTTTTCTAAAACAAAGGATACGTAGGTATCCCATTTATGGGTTCGATCCCAACTTTGAAATAATCCTTGTCCTTCTGAATGACGATAAACTTCAAGTGCCCCACTGAGTGGCTTTAAAACCAGCCTGGTCATCATAATGACCAAGAGACTTTTATATAAATGTTTTTAAGGATACCATTGACCAAGAATCTCTAAACAGATATAGATGATTCTCTATTGATGAAGAACCTCGAATACATATAAAAGATTCTCTAAATTTCTTGCATATTTAATCATTGATTGTTAAAACTAAAGGAAAGCTCATTTTGTACTTGGTAATATAATAAGGATTCACGAACATAACTTAAATCTATAAATAGAGTCCCGGAGTAGACAATAATTCCCCTCAAAAAGGTGTGATGAGTCCGACCTCCCATCCTCTCGACCAATGCAAATTCCTAAGCCTCATTAGTCCACAAGCTAATGAGCGCCTTCCTTTGGAAAGTAGGTCCAAACGGATGTGGAATCATTGGATGTTTCCGGTTCTACGAACAAATCCGTTAGAAACCGATCGGAACGTTTGAATCTCCCGTCCAGGAGGTCATCCCCGGATTCCGTGTGAAACAAGCTCTAACTATAAAACAAATATAGTTTAAAAATAATTTTCATAAAATAAACCTATTTTATATATCATCCTTTGGGTTTCATAAAAACATAACAAATTTACCAAATCCATGAATATTTCAAGAATAACATATAGTAGGTAAGTATAGTCAAACCAACCATGGATACACTATAAGATAAAATTTTGAGCAAATAACCAAGAAAACACCATCATGTGATAAACCAATCATAAATAAAAATCACACCATTTGGGATATTACCTATGGTTATACATACTATAATTGAAATAAAATCCCCAATATAGGCCTAAGGAGGATCTTACCAATATAAACTCTAGTGGAATTACACACACTAAAGTGACATAAAACCTCTTATGGAAGTACACACAGAAAGTGTAACAAGTCTATTCTTGATGCACCCAAGGTTCCCAATGTGCTAAGTTTTTTAAAAGCCATTTAAAAAACAAAACCACCCTTTAAATCATTTAATTAATTACCTAGTGTGCATAAAACAATTTTTAAATAAAATACTTTTAAAAACATACATATTTTCCAAAAAATCCATTATAATGTAAAATAAATCAATTTCAATACAAAAACCTAAAGGAATTGACAATAACTTAAGGAAATTCATGAATTAGAACCACTTGTCTAGATACACCTACCTTGAGAATAGAGTAAACCAAGTTTCCTTCAACAATAGAAATGGTTAACTAGAAGATCGACCTTGAAAAGGTAAGGCTTGAGGGTAAACTACAAAGGATCGATATAAAACACCAACTGATCACTACTCGATCCACAAATAGATCCAAATCCATTCCCATGACCAAAGGTAAAGAAGAAATAGGAAGACCACTTACCAGAGAGAAGTGACACAACATCAAAAGGGATAAAATGTCATATAGAGTGATCAAAAAGGAGGGAGACCACCCAAAATCACCCAAAATATCCCTAGGGTTTGAGAGGAAGGAATGCATGTCAAATGGGAGAATATTTATACACTAAATGTGATTAAAAACCATTTAACCCAAATAATTCATGTTTTGAACCACTTTTACATGATGAATTCGATGATTTTACAAATATGAAAAAAAAGGTATTAGATTGGTTTGATTTAATCTCTTTTGAACCATTAAAATCATGAATTCATGGCTTGAAAATTTTTGTGCTCTGAATAGGTCTCATGATATCTTACCTGCAATGGATTCATGTTGTGTAGCTAGTTTATGATGTGAATATGTCCAACAGTTATTCCACAGTCCAGATTCTATGGAAAAAACCTGAACCGTCTCTAAATATTTCCGAACCCATGGAGAAACTCTTAAACCTTTGATAAATTTATACATAGAATTTAGGTCATTTTCCCCAATAAAAGTTCTCCATCGATGTAGTGCCTGAAATAAACTAAAAAAGGAGTAAATAATAGATTCAATAAGTACCAAAAGGAAGGTAACATAATGTTTCATACTTTTTCCTCATGGTTGTCATAATTATATCACATTTAGATAATTTTGAAATATACTAGGGTGAGTTTTGAAAAATAGAATGTTTTATTAATATCATGAATAAGAACAAAAAAACTATACATTTTCATTTTCTCCTATCTATATTTACTACTCATACCCAATAAATACCTAAAATAAAAACAAGGAAAAATGTTAGGATATGTTAATAAAAACACGTTTTAATATTTACTATAATAAAGATGATGCATATGGTGTCCATATATTTGACCGGTGGAATCTTTAAAACTGTAGAGGTTTTGAAAAAAAGTGTTTTGGTCGGGGTGAGTTTCCTATATTTTATAGATTTAATGTAAATGAAATCCAATTTTGGATATTATTCCATTGTTTCAAAACTAAAATTTTTCCATTTCATTGGTTTTGGGTTTTTTAGCATTGAATCATTGCTCAGTATAAACATGTATGGATTATATTGCTTCAAAATTTGATACAAAATTTCCTACTAATTACGATTTAATATCCATCAATAATTTGACACTAACATATCAATGATAGTTGAATAACATACTATTATGTAGTCAAGTGTTTTTATGAATAAATTTAAAAAATAACCATTGTTCATATATTAATATATATTTTTTAATTTTTTCAAATTTTAAATTTCCTTTTCATACATTAATTTATAAATGACATGCTAAAAAATATTTAGTCATGTACAAAAGAATACTTTAAAGAATAAATGGTATAAAAAATTAAATATAACTCAAAATATGATGATCATGTCCTTTGTGAATTGTTTTTTTGTTTTAGATGATTATGAATTGAAATACACATGCAATTGGTTAGTATTTATTTTAGATATATTTTGTGATATGAAATTCTAAAAATGCATGAAATATGAAGTCTTGTGTAAATGTTACTACTTATTGAATATATACTAATATTGATAAGAGTTGGATTGATCTTCCAAATTGAACGTCTATATAATATTTTGGGGGAATTATGCACTCTATTGATTTCACTAGAATATTTAAAAGTGACTATATTAGCTGTATGTGTAGAAAATGTGCAAACAAATATCAATTCACATGAGATACCATTAGGGAGAATCTAGTATTGAATGGTCTTCTGAAAAATTAAAAATATTGGACTCATCAGGAAGAAGAATATATTAGTTTTCATTACATAGAAATAGTTCATATGGTTTTTTATGTAAGGGTGACTAATCTGATGCATGAAATGCTTGGTGAAATGGTATGTGGGTTGGATCCTAAAGGCATTAACATTCAGAATGTTGGAACTGGTGATATCAATCTACACTCTAGTGCATATCATGATTCATATTGGTTTTATAAAATACCTAATGATGAAAAAAATGATTTATATTTTGGGTGTATTTCTTATATTAAATTTTCATTTATTGTGGATTTGTTTCACTTGAAGGCTTTGAATCAGTGGTCAAACACATCATTTCAAAATTTGTTGGTGTTATTGAAAGAAGTACTTCCTGCCATTGATAAGATTCCTAAGTATCATTACCCTGCCCGTAAGTTGATAGAGAACTTAGGTTTCACATATGAGACCATAAATTCATGTAAAAACAACTTTATTATTTTTATAAAGGAAACTCCCCATTTGGATAATTTTACAGTGTGACCCTTCTAGGTGGAAAGATAATGGGGGAAATAAAATTCATCAAAGTCATAGAGCGAAACAGGGGAAACTGATTACCATAAAGAAAATGTGTTACTTTTTGATGAATATGAGGTTGAAAAGATTATTTATTTTATTTAAAGTTTCTAAATTAATGAGATGTAATGTGGAATGAAATAAGGAAAGTGATATGATAATGCACCCATCAGACTCTCTTGCATGGAAGAAGTTTGATTAGAGGAACCCCAATATTACTAAATATAGTTGTAATGTCTGATCAGGGTTGAAAATAGTTGGTTTCAATCCATTTAGGTTTATGGTTAGTGAAAATCATAGCACATGGCCTATAGTGTTGATTTCGTATAATATTCCTCCATGGATTTTTTATGAAACTGCTATTTACATTAATTTCCACTCTTATTGATGGACCTAGAAGTACAAGGGATATGATTGATATTTACCTTCAGTCGTTTATTGAAGAGTTGAATGAATTTTTCGGTGATGGTGTGATGTCTTATGATAATGAAATAAATGAAAATTTCAAACTACATGATTCTTTATTATGGGAAATCAATGATTTCCCAGCTTATGAAAATGTATCTGATTGGAGTATAAAAGAGGAATTTTATTTCCCTTGATGTAATAAAATTTAAAAATTTACATGGATTAAACATTGTAAAAAATAGGAATACATAGATCATAAATTTTTTCTTCCCCCTAAGCATAGGCTCAGAAAGGGCAGTGTGGAATTTGATGGTTCGAGAGAATTCAACCCAACACCAAAGATCATGAAAGGAGTAGAAATATTATCATAGATTATGAAAGAAAACATCCACATGGAATATGAATTTTAGGATTTTTTGGATCATTCATTACCCACTATTCACAGTCAAGGTAGACAACACAGTCGCAATTGGAAGAATAAAAGTATTTTTTAATCTCCCTTATTGGAAAACTAACATACTAAGACCTAATATGAATATCATGCACTCTTAAAAAATGTTTATGATAATATATTGTGGACCATTTTGAGTGCCAGTGGTAAATTAAAGGACCATGTAAATACAAAAAATGATTTAGAAGAAATGGGTTTAAGGAAAAAATTTCATTTATAGTTGGGTGAGGGAAAAAAGGCATACATGCCTACTACACAGTATACGATGAGAAAAAAAGAGAAAGTGACATTTATTTCCATTTTGAAGATGTTCAAGGTTCATGATTGTTACTCTTCTAATATTTCCAAGTATGTGAATATGATGATAAGGACATTTCAAGGGTTTAAAATTCATGACAATCACATACTAATTCAGTAGTTTATTCCAATCAAAAGTTTTGATTGTCTATCACCCAATGTTATTAAATTATTGATTGAGATGAGTATTTTTTTTAGAATTTTTTTTATAAAATCAATGAATGGGTGGTTTAAAAGTTTTATATGATATAATTATACTTATTCTTTGTCACTTGGAGAAACCACTTCCACTCTCATTTTTCAATATTATGGTTCACTTGATAGTGTACCTAATTGATGAAGTAATGGCTATTATTTTAGTGCAATTCAAGCGGATGTATCCTATTGAGTGGTATCTAAATACATTGAAATTTTTTTTACATAACTAATCTCATTTGGAGGCATCAATACCCAATGGTTATTTTATGGATGTGTCTACTACTTTTTTGTAGAATATCTTGGGGATTTTGAAACAAAATTAGATAATACCTATCAGATTCATGATGTTATAGTTAGAGAAAGAACTATATTTGATGTGTAAAACATAGAGTGGGTAAAATCTCATCAATATATCTTGTTAAATACTCCATCAGTTGAACCATTGATGTGTCTTATCACATTTATTGTTTAACTTCTACATGTTTTTATCATATATAAGTTGATCATTTAAACATAGAATTATTAATTTTCAAGAAATAAATTAATGAGATAAAACAAAAGATGCCTCATGTGAGTGATTATAAAATTCAAATGTCCAATTATGCATCATTTCTTGATTGTTTCAAGGTTTTTATATGTATAAATGGTTTTTAATTATGATTTAATCACAATACTAATTTATTTATATATAAAAGTTTATTTAATTATGTGAAATATATAGGCCCATAACATGCAGGATTTAAGTGACCATACACTAACTAAATAAATTAACTAACTAGATAAGGTTCCATTTATAATGTCTCATCATTAAAAATATTTAAATTCTAATAAATTTCAATTTCACATTAAATATATTGATAACAAACATGAAACAAAAAATAGTGGAATTGGTTTTCTATCTATCGATTCTGGTTATTACTATGGTCAATTGAAATACAATATTGAGTTTTTATACACAAATGGGTTGAAATACATATTGTTAAAGTGTAATTGGGTTGATCTAGACCGTGAAAGTAAAGTTGATCAATATCAGTTTATATTAGTGAACTTTAATAGTATGTTATATAGATATGAACAAGTTAGTAACAAACCTTTCATTTTGGAATTACCAGAAGAATAAGTTTTCTTCATTACCTTGCTATCTAATCTGAATTGGGAAGTTGTTATGAAAATTTCAAAGTGAAGATTGTTTTTAATAGAATGAGATTAATCCAAGACTATTGTCTTTTTTGTGAAACATTTTTATCAACACACTACAGTTCAATGTATAAGAGATAGTCATTGGTTTAGAGAGACCATTAAAGGATAAATGGTCGATTTTCCTATTTAATGAAAGGTATAATTTTTTTATTTCTCATAAGTTTAAAACCATTTTTTTCTATTTAACTCTTTATAAACTATTTAACTTTTGTTTTTGTATTTACTATATATTTATTTTATATATAGTCTATGTGTTTAACTACTAATGCTTTCTATGACTTCAAACATGTTAGGGGAACATGCACTAGATACCCTCATTATAAAGATCCATCTATGTCTATGGGTTGAGGTATATATGAATGTAAATGTATTTTTTTAATTAGGAATTAAATATATATATGAACATATTTTTTAATCATGTATAAAATTATTTTCAATAGGATAAGACTCGATCAATTATTCCTCTCGTAGAAGAGTACCTGATCATGGTATTTCATCATGGAATTCCGAAACAACCCTTGACATATCATTTGAAGATACATACAATCCCTTGGGAGTGGGTTCCCATGAATTTTTTCGCAAGTTGGTTCATATCATATGAAAACCACACATATTTTCATTGACTAGAAATGACTAGGATGAATTACCATAGGATCCATTAGATTAGCTATGGAGTGAAGTTAAAGTAAGAGGATCATTTTAGCTTCTTATCTATATTTAAAAAATACTTAAAATTGTTATAATTTTTTTCCTTATATAGAATAATATGTGAGTGTGACCAGATGATTTTTGACCAGTGTGTATGAAAAAATGTAATAAAATTTGGAAATATTATAAAGGTAGAGTCACGAGGGAGCACTGGGTACCAAATGTGGGTGGCCCAAATATTTTGGACAGAGTTTTGAGAGGCATTCTCCCATATCTGTGGTGTTACTTGGTTACATATTGGTCCAATGAGCCTACGATGGTGAGCCTATTTGTTTTGGTTTATATATTTCAATGATTTTTTATCATTTTACACGTTTGAAATTTGAATTAATTTAATGTAGGTGGAGACAACACATCATTCCAAGAATTGTACATTGTAGGGACCACATCACAGGCTTGGGATTCATCACATGTCCCAAATTCAACACGATGAATTTATAATTTACTTTTTATATTCATGATTTAATATGGGTTTATGTTCTATAGTAATATCATTTTGGTATACAGTTATGGAAGTAATGTGCATTGACTGATAAAATGTTGGTGTGGATGATGACTTGTGACCAAAATGATCTCAAGTTTGCAGTTCTTATAGTATGTTCTTATATTAATTATAAATATTTACACACACACACACACACAAATATATATATTACATAGGCTCAATTTGAGGTCATTTTAGCACAACTTCCAGAGGAGCAATGAAAATATTCTATACTGAGGTATGAGTTATTTCATCACATTATTTGTCATGATGGACATGGATATAGCTTGACATATGGCATGGGGATTACTCATTTGTAGTTTCATGAACTAATGCATTGGCTCATATTGTTGCTGGGATGACATACTAGGTGATAGATTTAGAGGTACTGATGTGTTCTTCTAAGGAGGTAAATGCACAACTATTAATTGAGATCAGAGCACTACATAAGTATATGTATCGGGGAGATGGTGTATGGGATCCTATACCATAAGTTTATACTGATTTTTTTATTTTTTTTTATTACATTTATTATTATTATCTTCATAATCTTTTATTTTTTAGGCCCCTGCCGCACTGAACACAAGTAAAAGATATAGTCCTACATGATGAATCAGATCTAGGAGGGATTCAAAACCAACTAAATACATTTATATTGATGAGAAAACTTATGAAAATAATCAATAAGTGATTTTTTATCTTTAAATTTTAACCGCATGTCACATGTGGAGAATACAAAAAGTCATCATTTAGATAAATTCAATTACAAAGTGAACCCCACTCTATAATTAATAGAAGAGCCCTACTTTTCAAGGAATATGTGTTCACCTGAGGGACCATGTTTCTGGTTTTGGTGAAATACTCTCAGAGCACCCCATGTTTATCTCCTACTGGTTATTGATATTGTTTTTAATTGCACTGTCGATTCTTGAAAACACTTTGAACCAATAAACATGTATTCAACTACTAGGATATGATCAAGAACACTTTATGCACATTGTATATGTTCTTTAATCAGTCTCAAAATGATTTAAAGTCATCATAGATCTCAATATTAATGAGAATTAATGAAATTAGATTAATAGTATAAGTATCATCTATAACATCCTTCCCCTCACCCATTAGATTGGGAAGAGGCAGAGGGTGTTACTGGGCCTTAAGTGACATCCCCAAGACACCAAAGGCTGACAATAAATTACCAGGAATTCATAAATTATTGGCAAATGATTTCCCTTTGAAAATATAACAACCATACCAAGATAACCATAACCAAACAAATAATTACATGATGCATGGGTACAATGTAATACAAATCAAGGTAAACCAACTGAAAACAAAACCAAACTACAACCATGAACCATATCAGAGTAAAAAGTTTAAACCAAAAATAAAAAATCAAAGAAAACCATAGAAAAAAAATCCATAGATCCCAACATACTCTAACATATAACTTCACAATTCATGCCCATGGTATCACTATGCATCACAAAAGAAATGAGATACATTGCCTTTACCTGTGTCTTGATACACAACATCTAAAAATGAACCAAAGAAACCAATAACGGGGTGAGTATAATACTTAGTAATATTTATCCAATGGATTCCCCACTCACTTTACTAGGATAGAACATGTTATCAAATTTATATAAATTTTTTTATATAAAACAATATAAAAAATTTTCCATCAAAACCAAAACCATTTCTAAAAAAAACATTATTTCCATGGAAAACAACCAAACTATTTTTTAAAACAGTTTATTAAATCCATTTTGAATAACCTATTTCATTCCATAAAACAACACATGAATGAATAGGTGAAAGTTACATACTCATGAGAGGTCTCTCATCAATCTACCAAGTCGTCACAAGGTAACCATATACCAAGTTCCCCAATGGAACACACCCCTTTCATAGGGTCACATCAATGCAAATGAACAAAAGACAACCGTTTATTCCAAATCCCATGCCAAACCAACCATTCCAATCCATTTAAACAAAAAATTATTTTATTGAAAAAATTTCTACTAAACCATTTACATGAATAAAAAAAATCTATATTTTAAAATCATGAAAACAAACCACTTTTCATAACAACAAATTTCTTCAATTTTGTAAACCATCACTAAAAAGGGTTTCTATCAATATTTTCACACCAGTTTCACAATTAAAAGCATACAATTTAATTAATTTGAAATCAATCCTTTTAGTTCTAATAAGAGGAGTTGGGAGCTAAGCCACCTACCTGAAAAACTTAGGTGAAAACAAATAATGTCAAAAATTCTTCAACAAATTTGATTAAAACCCCTTAAAGAATCCTTATATCTTGTTAACCTTAAACAAAACAAAAATATCTCATCATTATTATCATGAAAAAACATGAATATATCCCCAAAATATTATATTCATGCATCTAAGAGAGAAAAGACGAAAAAAATAAGGAAAACCACCAATAAAAAGAACTTACCAAGGAATCCAGGCCTCCAACACATAAAGAATTGCCAACAGATTTTTCCCAGATCAAGAGAAATTATCTCTCCAACATTTTCAAGAAGTGGAAAAAAATTTATGGTTTGATTGGAAAAAACGATCCATTAAGGGTGTAATCCGAGTGAGATCCATAATTTTTGGATCTGGTTTTTAACATTGCACGATTCAGGCACATGATTTAGAAAACTATGTGCTAACCATGTATTAGACACTACCTCCAAAACCCCTAACATGGTTGGATCACATAGTTAGACAAACTGTGTGCCAATCATGCTAAACCCCTCTGTCAAACATCACACAGTTTCTCTTGGGTGGCTGCATGGTTTGGCCAAACCACATGCCTAACCACACACCTACTCAGTGGCCACTATTTCAGTTGCACGGTTTCCTGGAAGGTGTTGTACGGTTTCTACCAATGACACTCAATCCGTAAACCTCTAGTAAACCCAAAAAACTTTTCAAAAATCATCCAGACCTCTAAAAACATAAATCAATTACTTTAACTATTTAAAATACATAAATAAAGTATTAATTACCAAAAATTTGGGGCTCTAAATTCTCCCCACCATGGTCCTTTTCATCCCTAGAAAGTTGAAAACCACCATTGGCCTAAATGTATTCGGGCCATTACTTGAAAATTTCCTTCTCCTATATCCACTTTTCTTATTGAATCCCACCATGTTTCCATAAAACCTGCACTAGATCAATTTTTTTTCTTCTCAAGACTTTCTCTCACCTATCCAAAATCTACACTGGCAGATGAACCAATATAGCATCCAGATATAGGTCAATGTGAATCCATTGAATCACATTGTCAGGAAATGGTTGAAACTTATTCAATTGAGATACATAAAACACATTATGCACTGAAATGAACCTTGGTGGAAAATAAAATTGATATTCCACCTCACTAATGCTTTCAAGTATCACAAAAGGGATTATGTACTAGGGAGATAACTTTCCCAGGTTCCCAAAATGATAATTACCATGCCTTGGAGAGATTCTCAAGAACACATGATCACTCACCTCAAATGATAAAAACTGTCTATGATGTTTCACATACAATTTTTGATGACTCTGAGCTATCTCTATCCTCTTCCTAATCAATTTATTTTTCTCTATTCTCTCTTGCACAAGGCTTGGTCCAACCAATGAAGTGTCACCGGTTTTACCCAACAAAGTGAGAATGACAAGGAAAACCATACAATTCTTTAAAATGATCCATATATATTGAGGTATAATAACTATTTTTATATGAGAAATCCACTAACGACCTGCACTCCTCACACGATCCATCAAAATATATTACACTAGCTCTAAGCATGTCTTCCAACATTTGTACCATCCTTTTGAAATGTCCATCTGTTTGAGGTTGATACACCTTGATCATAGTTAACTGAGTACCAAAATATTACTATAAGGATTTCCAGAAATAAGAGGTAAACCTCATATATTAGTATTATAATATCAAAATTGGAATTCCATGCCTCTTTACCACTTCATGGATATATATTTTTGACAAGTCCTCCACCACATGATATTCATGAATAGGGATGAAATGGGTAGACTTTTTGAGACGATACACTATCAACCATATGTAATCTTTTTTCAAAACATTCCTTGGGATACCTATCACAAAATTCATAGCTATCTACTCCCATTTTCAAATCAGAATAGTTAAATACCGGAACATACCAACTAGTCACTGGTGCTCTACCTTAACCTGTTGACAAGTGAGGAATATAATAAAAAACTTAGCCACTCTTATTTTCATTACAAAAAACCAAAATTTTGATTTCAATGACTTATAAATAGTTTATATTCTAGGATGAACAACCCTTCTCAAATGGTGGTTAACATGAAGAAGTTTTTCTTTAAAAGACATAGGTATGACCATATGATCTTGAAACGGTAAAAATAAATTCCCATACAGCTTCTATCCCTCAATGGTATCCCAACCATTGAGTTTTGAACTCATAGAAACACATTCAGAATCATATTTACACACATTTTTAACCTTTTCAACTAAATCAGGAACAAAAGAAACCGAGAAGAAAACTACAACACTACCTTGATCTTCACAATCCAAGTTCATGTCAGTTATCATCGACATCAATTTCCATTGATCTAAAGACTCATTTTTCAACAGACTATATAAATTTATTATTAATTAATATTCCATTGAATTACCTTTACCTAGTGTATACAAAAATTCAAAGTCAAATATTGGAAGATACTCCATCCATCTTCTTTGTCTTAGGTTTAAATCTCTTTGGGAGAAAATGTGTTTCAAACTCTTATGATTACTAAACACCCTAAATTTCTTACCAAATAAGTAATGATGCCATGTATTAAAATCATGGACTATAGATGCTAATTCAAAATTGTGTTTTGGGTATTTATTCTCATGAAACTGTAACTTCCGCGAGCCATAAGAAACAACATGGTCATCCTGCATGAGAACACACCCCAACCCAGATCTCAATGCATCACAATACACCACAAACCCTTGTATTGGTGCTAGAAATATCAATATTGGTGCTGATATAAGGTGAAATATAATCAATTGAAAATACTTTTTACATTCATCATCTCATTGAAATGGAATACTCTTCCTTATCAAAGCTATCATTGGTGAAGCTAATCATGAAAAGTCCTGAAAAAAGTGTCGGTAATATCGAGACAAACCAAGGAAATTGTGTATCTCAATGACATTATTTGGTGGTTTCCAAGAGATCACCAACTCTATATTTTCAAGATCCACAAAAACACATTTTTAGAGATAATGTGGCTAAGGAACCATACCTCTTCTATAAAAAAACACTTTTAAAGTTTGGAATAAAAATGGTGATATTGTAGTGTAATCAACACTATTGAAAAGTGTTGATAATGATCAGACCTTGTCCTAGAATACACCAATATTTAATCTAAAAACCACAAAAAAATAATCAAGATACCTTTGAAATATCCAATTCATAAATTCTATAAATATAGTTGGATCATTCATAAGACTGAAAGGCATAACTACATACACGTAATGGCCATATCTACTCCTAAAATCTTTTTTTGGAATATACTTCTTCTGAAATTGAAATTAGTGATATCATGATGACAAGTAAATTTTAGAGAACCATTGGGATACCCTAAATTTATTGAATAGATCATTAATACGTGGAAGTGGATACTGATTCTTTATCATAACATGGTTACGATTATGATAATCCACACAAATTTGAAGAGTTCCATTAACATTTTTCACAAACAAGATTGGTGCTACCCAAAAAGACGTACTAGGCTGAATAAACCCTTTAATTTACAGCTCTTACAGTTGGAATTTCAATTCTATTAATTCCATTGGTTCCATTCGATAATATGGAAGTGAGATAGGAATAGTACATATTAATAGATCAATCATAAACTCTACTTCTCTTGTGGTTAAAAATCCTGATAAATTCTTAGAAAAAACATATGGAAGCTGATCAATATTAACAGAAAACCAATATCCCGGATCTGATCCACAAATTCCAAGGTCAAAGCTACTAACTAGTATGAGATAATTCCAAATTATGGTGAAAAAAGTCCTTCTACACCTACCTTTACATTTTGGTCTCCTCTAAAGAGATGCTCAATGCCATCATCAGTTGTAAAACTAACCCATCAGGTATAACAATAGATGTGAGATTTAAACATTGTCAACCAATCCATGCCCAGGATTATTTCATATAATTCTATCTCAAGCACAAATAAATCCCATATCAATTTAGATCCATAAATAGTTATAGAACATTCTTTGCACATGAAGTCTCCATATTTTCTTTGACCAAGAAGAGTTTGAAGTTTCAAAAAAGAAGGCATCATCTCAACATGAAATCCCAGAATATAAAAAACATGAGAAGAAATAAAATAATTGGATGGAATGATATCTAAAAAATCCTACATAAGGGTAGATTTAAATATAATCATACCTCTCACCATCGATGGTCTAGATTGATCACCCACAATTCCTTTGTCATCTCTATACAATTTCTTACTCACTAAAATTTTCTCTTGATTGCCTTATTGAGATTTCCCTGGTTGAGGATTCATTGTATTCCTAGAATCACCCTGGATAGATCAGTTCTTCTAGAAAGAATTATTTTTATTCTCTCATCCCATTGAAGAATACAATGTCTGTGAAAAATGAGATGTATCCCTAGCACCTGAGAATTGGAGCACTACAACAATAGCTCTGAAGATGACCCATCTGGTTTCAATTGTGACATGCTCTAGGTGGTTATAGAAAATCTCACTTCATGTGATCAAAATAACCACATTGAAAACATCCAGGCTTTATTTTGGGTTTAGGTTGAAGATTCACTTATCCAACCATTAGATTCTAAGTCATACCACTAACTTGGAAATATGGGTCCCTCTTATACCTATTCCTAGCATTAGAGTTCCCACCATTTCCCATAGGTATCAACATGATTCCTCTACCTTTATTTAATTATATATCTATTTCTATCACTATTTCTCTATTGACCATCTCTATATAATACATTATACAAAGCAAGAAAATCTTCAAGTGAATATCTGGAATTAACCCTGATTAAAAAATGCATGCCTTTAAGGATGAAATTCGAGAAACTTTTGGGGAAAATCAAACTAAATTTATGAATTTATCAATTTAATCTATAAATGTGAGGTTATCTTGGTTCAAACAAAAAAAATTCCATCATTCTAGAAATGTTGAACGTGTGAGGATAGAATTATTTGTTGAAAAAATATTCAAAATCCTCCCATGTAATGCATTGGTCTAATTTAGCCTGGACTGGTAAATTCCACCATTGGCATTCTAGATCATATAACATGTACATTAATAACTTGAATTTTAGCTCAAATGGTGTTCCAAGTAAATAGAAGATTTGATTCATCATATTCATCCACACTTCTGCCTTTTTTGGTTCTAAATCACCCTAAAGAGATGGGTGAATTATAATTTTGAAACTGAATGGAATTATCCACTTACCTGGGCTCATCCCTTCTATTTTATCTATCCACAGTCTAAAAATACTTGAAAATACTCCAAACAAACTTTTTGTTCACCTGTGGCTTTGGAGCAAGTGCAATTTCAGCAACCACTTCTGGTTGGTTTCTTCTATGCCTAACTGGTTCCATTATCTATAATGAAAAAATACCATTTAGTCTCACTCTATATCAACTGGAGGCTTATAAATGTCAAATTTACCCCATCACACATATCACAACAAGGCTTTTCGAAATTCAACATTTTCCATTTTCAAACCATTTTTGAAAATTCCACAGTGATTTTTAAAATCAAACCATTTTAAAATATTAATAAAAATCAACATTTTTCACCAAATCATAAATCATTAATCAAAATGAATTATGCACACATTGTGGGAAGTCATTTATATCAATTCATTTCATTCTATTATCATTGGATAAACCCATTATAATAAAGTAATAACTCCTCGAAGTGTCTTAAACACTCATGTAACCAAACTCCCTGGTAACTTGAAGTTCCACATAAATAAGTTAGATACACCTCTTTATGCTCTATATTTCAAGTTTCGACAATCCTACATCCTTGCTACCAATCCAACTAAATGACTAAATGATATTGATTTTCAACTCCTAGACTAAAAAAAGTAATAACATTTATCCCAAAATGAAAGATGTAACGACCAAGATTGATACTATTTATAACATACATCCACTCACTCATTAGTTTGGGAAGATTCAAAGGGTGTTACTAGGCCTTAGGTGACATCCCCAGGACAACAAAGGCTAAAAATAAATTCCAAGGGCTTCATAAATAGTTTGGGGATGATTTTCCCTTTGAAAATAAAATAATCAAACCAAGATAACTATAAACAAAAAAACTACTATATGATGCATGAGTACAATGTAATACAACTCAAGGTGAACTAAATAAAAACAAAACCAAACTACAACCATGAACCATATCAGTGTACAAAGTATAAAAAACCAACAGCTCAACAAAAACCAAATACATAAACTCCATACATCCCAATATTCTCCAAGATCCAACTCCACAACCCATTCCCAAGGTATCATAATGAATCACTAAATAAATGAGATTCATTACCTTTATATGCATATTGATATACAACATCTGAAAATGAACCAAATTTACCAACCTTTGGGTGAGTGTAAAACTCATTAGTATTTCCCTAATGAATTCCCTACTCGCGCCACTAAGATAGAACATGCTAGCACATTTATATAAAACACAGTAAAATAGATTATATCAAAACCAATTTTTTTTTAAAATCCATTTGGAATAACCCATTCCATTCCAAAAAAACACACAAGAATGAACAGGTGACCGTTCCATACTCATAAGAGATCTCTTTTCGATCTACCAAGTCATTTCATGGTAACCATATAATAGGTTCCCCAATGGCCCACACCCCTTCTACATTGTCATTTCAACAAAAATGAACACACGCCAACCATTTATGCCAAATCCCATGCCAAAAAAACCATTATAAGACATTATAATAAAAAATTTATTTTATTGAAAACATTTATACCAAAAAATTTCCATGAATAAAAACAAATCCATATTTTAAAATCATGAAACAAAGCACTTTTCACAATAACCAATTTTGACAATTTTACAAACCATCACTTAAGAGGGTTTATATCATTATTTTATCATCAATTTCATAATTTAAATAAAAAATTCAATCAATTTGAAATAAATCCTTCTAGTTATAACAAGAGGAGTTAAGAGTGAAGCCACATACCACAAAAACTTCGGTGAAAATGAATAACGACAAAAATTATTCTACAAACCTGCTTTAAACTACTTAAAACATCCTCAGATATTGTTCCCCTTAAAAACAACCATATATAATCATGATTGTCATAAAAAAACGTGAATATATCCAGAAAGAGTTGGATTCATGCATCTAAGAGAGGTAAGAAGAGGAAAACTAAGGAAAACCACCAATAACAAGAACTTACAAAGGAACATGAGCTTACAACACACTAAGAATCACCAACAGATTTCTCTCAGATCAGGAGGAAGGGTATCTCCAGCCCTTGGAAGAAGTGGAAATTGTGTTAGGGTTAGGTTAGGGAAAAATGATCTGTTAAGGGTGTAATCCAAGGGAGATCCATAATTTTTTGATCTTTTTTTAATGTTTCACAATTAGGATTCACAGTTAGGAAAACTGTGTGCTAACAGTGTGTTAGCCACTACCTCTAAGAACCCCTCAAATAGTTGGCTCACACAGTTAGACAAATCATGCGCCAACCGTGCTAAACCCATATATCCAATGCCACCTGGGTGGCTGCACAATTTGGACAAACTGTGCACCTACCCAATGCCCCCTGTTCTGTTGCACAGTTTCTTGGAAGGTGTTGCATGTTTTCTACTCACCGTGATCAAACCGTTAACCTCCATAAAAGCCCCAAAACCATTCCAAAACTCCTCCAAACCTCTCGAAACATAATCCAATTACTTTGTATACTTAAAATACATAAATAAAGGGTTAATTACTAAAAATTAGGGGTAATACAAAATCATTATATTATCCTTCTCAATCTTATTATTCACCTTCAATACATAGGAATTCTTGAACGCATTGAGATCTATGTTTCTTGAACTGGAATTTTGTTTCTACAAAATTTAAATTTAAACAAGTTCTCAATATTATCAATAAAGCTCAAATAAAAATATTTATAACCAATATTAATATATAAAAAAGAGATATCAAGTATATCAATTCCTACTAATTCTTCTAGTAATATTGGAAATTAGAGATCAATTGAGTATTTTAACTTTAATACCATTTAAACATGAGATAAAAATTCCACTAAAACCCATGAAGTATCTACTAAAAAAATCATGTGGTATTTGAATACCACATACTCATTTTCTTAATAATTATCATTTATTTAATTTTTATTTAAATATTTATTTTTTCTCAGATTTATATCTCCTCGCATAACTATAATTCTGTAAATACATGCATGAAATCATGAAAATTATATGGTCATTTATATTTGAGTGTCTAAAAAATTCTTCTTCCATATTCATTATTATAATTCTTCCTCTATTTCATAGAGGATTTTCATATTCTATATGAAGACATCATGATAACTCCATATCATTATGTATATAACTTGGAAGCACAGTTCACTTTGTATCGAATGAGTTAAATATATGTATAATTTTGGTATAATCCTCCCCATTACATACAATATATAAATACCCAAATATCAATAAAAATATCAAAATATTTGGTTATCATTCTTTACACGACATGAACACCCATGATTTATATTTAAACCACATTTTAAATATATATACGGATGATCATCATTTTCTTACATTATTAAACCTATGGTATTTACTCTTTATGAATAGTAGTGCATAAACCATAAATATGTTGAGTATAACTATAAATGTGAACTTAATGGAGAATGTGACTGCTCAAAATAAACTTGATGATATATTATTTTCACTCAATAGACATGAGTGAATGTGAAGTTTCATGTATATGTGAGATTATCGCACACTTATTCATGTCACCCTCTATTTATTGTATCATAACTTAAGATCCTATAAATATAAGCATATAAGTACCCTTGAAGCTCATTTTTAGTTTCAACATCAGCTATTAACATGACTTAGTTTCTTTGTATCAGTATGCATGTAACAATATTACTCATGCATCAAACCTATAACATGAGTCATGCTTCTTTTTATATGCTCGAAATATTATGAATCCTCACTACAACCACCACACTCTTAACATGAACATCACTATAATTGACATCCATATTCTTAAACTGATCTAGCTTGAAATGTTTATGTAATGACCCAAAGTTTTATCAATGAAAATTCCCTTCTTATAATTATGTAATATATTATAAATCACATTTAATAACATAAATAACACAATATAAACATTATAAATGAATAATGAATGAAATAATAAGTATTTCAAGAAGTTAAGGAACCAATACTGATTAAATAGTAACTTGACCATTCAAATAGTAATGTGACCCTTATGAATAGTAAACCAACCAATTAAATAGTAACATCACCAATGAAAGTATAAATAAAATTTTTCCATCTTATAATTGATGATATGATATAATTATATCATAGTATAAGTAAATAAATATTTTAAAAACTATTTATTAAGTGTTGGTAATTTTTTTAATTCATAAATATTTAATTACAATTTTATGACTAATTTAATAATTTAAAAGAAAATTTATTTTCATAAAATGTATTCATAAATTATTATTTTAATGTCTTATGATTATAATATAATTTTATGAGCACTTAGTTAATTTTCAAAGTGTTATAAAAGCAGTTATAATTTTAAAATTTTTATTTTCCAAGTAAATGATGATTTTAATTAAAATTAATATTTCTCATATTTAGAAAATTATTTTCATAAAATTGAGTTCATTTTTTAATTCTACATGTTGAAAAATGGTTAGTGTTTATTTTTGGGATTTTTCTAAAATACTTGAATTTTTGGTGAATAGTGAAATACAATAATTTACAGTATATGTAAATAGATGAATTTTTGAGTCATGCTTGAGTGATGGATGATTTTGGTGACCATTTTTTAGAATTAAAATTCACACATTACTATATTTAGTCTCAAGAATAATCACTATTACTTGTTTTGAGAAAATAATAAAATATTGATTAAAATAATGACAAAACACCCCTCTCCTCCACTATAAATACCACCCCTCAGCACCTCTTCTCTTCACACCTATAAAGACTTGATCCTTGTCAGAATTATACAAAATAATATTCCCAAACCTCTCACAAAAGTCTAGGATCTTTTGGTCTGAACAACATACCAAAGCCAATCCCATAAGGAGGTTCTCAAGAAGAAGGAATCAAGAGGTAAAACCCTCTTTCGTTTTCTTGCAAGTTCTTTTTCAACTTCCTTTCTTTTCTTATATTATCTTCACTTACCCTTTTACAAGTGGCATAAAAACTCAAATATCTTACATATACTGGAATGTTATCATGTTTATGGAATATTTATTCATCAAATTTGTTCTCCTCTTTCTTTTATTTTAAGAATGAAAATATTGTCCATGAGGTACCAATTTACCACCTTTGTGGATGACATGCTTTCATATTTCAATTACATATTCAAGGATGGTCAAGAAACCATTTTTATGGTTGAACCAGATTATAATATAAGTATTATATATTATTTAATGCTTTAGAATCTTTTTTTCTCATGATATTAATTTATAAAACAAAATGAATTCATTGTGATAAAAAAATGATAAATTAATCTAAACGATTATCATTAATTATTTATCTAATTAATCATACTAAATTATGTAAAATGGTATTTTAATATTATATAAGTTAATTAATAACATATATGTTCATTTCTGGACATCTATCTTCATTCTACATGATTTTCCATTCACATATACAAGTAAATCAATCATGAAAACCAAGGAAACTAATGCTCTCAAACGATGAAATTGAATCTCATAACCCATAAAAGGGGACATAAGTGAACTTAATAAAATTATAATAAATAAATTAAATGTATAAAATGTTCTGAATTAATTAATTAATGTATTTTATTTGATTATTCAGGACATTAATATCGAGTGCAGAATTGTTTCAGACATAAGGTAAGAGATTCTACCTGAACCTCCATTCACTACCACAAAATAGGGAAAGGGAAGCACTGCCTTTTATCAGTGCTAAGAAGAAAGAACTAATAAAGGGGTAGGCATTTATCATAACTAAAATAAGCACTAAAAAAGTGTACATTTATCAACGCTATTATTAGCGTTGATAAAAGTTTTTATTATTAATTTATACAAAATTATTATATTTATATTAAAAAATAATATTTATTTGTATACATTAAATAAAAAAAATATTTATAATTATTATATATTCTTTAATAATTCATATATATATATATAATGTTTTAATTTAGAAAAGTACTTCTAAGATTGTAAATAAATAAATAAATATATATATATAGTTAAATAATTATAAGATTATAATAAATTACATTAAATAATAAATATATTTTTTATATTTATTATATTTATTAGAGATTTATTAGATTTATTAGATTTATTGGATTAATTCATTGTATTTATTATATTTAATATATTTAATATATTTAATATATTTATTTTATTTTTAAATATATAGTGCTTTTTAATATATAAATTTATAATTAAAATTATTGAATATATATGTGTTTTCTAATGAATTTGGTCAATGAATATATTGATCATGCATATATGTTATTTATCATATGCATGAATGTTCATTTATATATTATATCTCGTTGTCCATTGATTTGGTAAGTTGATTAATTCTTAATGTTACCCATAGGAACTATATATGTTCTAAAAAATGTACTTATAAAATTACATTAAATATATATTATTATATTTTTAATGATATATATAAATACTATTCAAATAAATTTGTAATTATAATTTTATTAATATATATTAATAATTATATACCAATATTTATAAATATGTACTATTTATAGTTATTATTATTAATAAATAAATATATATTTATCCTATATATCATTTTAAATAAATATATAAGAATATAAAATTATTAAAATTATACCTTTATCAACAATTTTTTTCGATAATAAAGGCCTATCTTTATCAGTGCTAAAAAATCACAGATAAAATAAGTTTTTTTCAGCTCTATAATTTTAGCACTGATAAAATAACTATTTATTAGCACTATAATTTTAGCGCTAATAAATAGGTATTTTATTTGCGCTTTTTTAGCACTGATAAAGGCCTATATTTATTCGTGATTTTAACTAGCGCTGATAAAAGTTCCAAAGGTTTTTATAAAAGAACCCTAATAGGCTCCTCCTCTATCACACCATTTCAATCCTTTGTAGAAGCTGAACCCTACACTATCGACCACTCCTCCACCGCAACCCCTACTCCTCCTTCTCCTCCTCCGCTGCCGCTGCCTCCTCCTCCACCTCCACCGCGACTATCCTCCTCCTCCTCCACCGTCGTTGGCTTCTCCTCCTCCTCCACCATGACCCCTCCTCCACCGCAACCCTCCTCCTCCTCCTCCTCCTCCTCTACTACTACCTCATCATCCTCATCCTCCTCCTCCACCTCCTTCTCCACATCTTCCTCGAGCAGACCCCTTGTCCATGTGACCTTCTCTAGTGCGCCCTCCTCATTCGATGACCATCCCAGTATCCTCCTCTACAACACATGAATTCCCCTCGGTGAGTCTCTTATTTAATTAATTTGTACTCTTCTACATTAGAAATGCAGTTGGTGTGCATATCTAGTCTTTGGGTCACTGTGAAAGCACTGGATACTGGTGCACATGTGGTTTTTATAAAATATGGATGCCTTTTGGAATCCCAGAGGTTGTTTTTGTTTGGTGATGATTAGAGTCTGATAGGATATTTTGAGCTAATGATAGATGACATGATCTTGGAAGGATTCTATTGGCTGCATGCTAGTTCATAGGTGATGGCATAATGGCTAGTTTAATTGGTTCAATGTTTGACTGTGGAATCACATCAGGGGTCAAATTAGAACATGATATATTAAGATGATCATGGGATTACCATTAAGATAAATGAATCATGCTTTAGTTCTTAATGGAAAATTGGTGGAGGAAGTCTAGAATTGTTTAGTTTCGTTATCTAGGGTTTTAATTGTAAAATGGCATAATTTTTTTGATTTAGACTATGATGTGTATTCTTGGTAGGTTTTTGGATTCCTTCAAAGTTAGTAATTTTGATTAGAAAGTGAGATAACATGTTAGTGACTGCCAAACCTTTTGAGGTAGTTCAAGTGACGGATGTTTGACTTATGCTATCATGTGATGTTATATGTAATGGTTTGACACATTAATTGATTATTTAATATTGTTTGTGATAGAAAGTTTTTAGATCTATCTGAGGATTTACAAGGAAAATATTTGTGCTTAGGTTGTACTTGGATTGTGGAGGTTTATCTGTGGTGTTTATAATTTTGGGAATGAAGGAAAATACCAACAATATACTATAATTCTCATGTGTGGTTGGGTAAGTTTCATTTTACGTGGAACTAGGTGTGTCATTAAAAACTTGAAAATAGATTTTGGTAAGTAATTTTGTAGGTGGGAGGCACCATGGATCGAAATTGGCTTTCATGAGTTAAGTATTATGGTGGGGAGTGTATTAGACTGGGTGATTGACTAAATATTGACAAGATATTTTCTCAAGATGGGAAATCTTAAGTAAGTACCATCTCATCATCTCAGTGATGGTTATGAGCTTTGGCTCAGGATCAGGTGGCATTGTGTCTTCTATTGGGTGATACAATTTAAAATCAAGTTGGGAGTTCAATAATAGAATGAATTTGTTTAACTCCAAATAGATAACCAATAGTGGCAATTCAATATTTTTACCATTTGGATATATCGAATATGATAAGCACAACGGTGGATAGTTTGTAATGCCTTATCCATATTGGCATTTGAATTTTAAGCCAGAGATGGAATTATTTTTCAATTAGTGGAAAAAATATTTTTTAAAATGAGGGTTGGATATAGAACCTAGATTTTGGGACACATTAAAGGAGTTTTTTAATATAGTTTGAGGCTCAAGATGTGTCTTAGGTTCTTAAAAAAGTCAAAAAATCTTTAGGAGTTGAAATTCTGGTTTTAGGGGTAGAAGCCTAGGGAGCATGGTTTGCACATGATTAGTGATAACCATGCACCATAATAATGAATATTGGTTTTCATAGGCAAAAAGTTTTCTTAAATCATATGATGGGCCTTAGAAAACCATAAAAAATTAATTAATAAATTTTAAATGGATTTATCATGGTTTGCGAACTATTTGTTAAACCATGAACATTAACCATGTGAAATGGTGTGTCCTAGATGGTTAAGAATATATAGTTTGCACATGGTTTTGAAAGCCATATGGAAAAACCTTGAACCCCTTTAAAATTGAAGTTTTACAAAAATTCCCCTCTAAACCTTTTATGTTTCACTGGATTTTTCCCCTTTTCTCGTCCAAAAACCCTCTGCGCCACACCACCCTCCCCGTCCTCTTTTCATAGGTGATTCTCCCTCACCCAATGTATGTTTCATCTTTCATCACTTGTATTGGAGATCCTAGAATAATTTTATATCTCTTATTCCTTCTATTTTAGTTTTATTTAATCTTCATACAGTTTCCACTTGGTTAAGCTAATATGCCCTATTTTTTTTACATTTTTCTAGTTTCTCATTTTCTCTCATTTTAGGCTAAATCGAAGGCTGATATTTGGTTTGTATGGTATCAGAGTTTATGGTGTAGTTATGAACAATTCATCATAGTCCCTTTCCCCTAAATTACATGATCTCATTTTTAACTATTCATGTGGATTCTAGATGTGTTTTTACTAGGAACCATTGTGGTGTGGCCATATCATTTGTGTCATAGTTCTTTCTCATTTGGGACCCATCATGTCATGGACCTATGTGTTGTGTTTTGATGCATGTGTTCCCAGATTTCCTATGTGTTGTGTTTTGATTCATGTCTTGTTCTCCCTTATATTTAGGTCATTTCTGATTAAGTCCATTTGATGCTTGGATGCTTGATTCACCTCTTATTATTGAACCTCATGATGGAATAAGACAAACGAACAAAATATTATTACTTAAACCCACCTCATTCTATTGAAAAATATATAATGAATATTTAAACACACTTCCATATCATCATTTCCATCAACACCTCCACATCATTCCTCCCCCCTGCTTTTCATTTACACATTCCACATCACTTGTAACTATGTGATGAATGAAACCAAACCTATTAAGATTCAATGAGGTTTGTAAGATATTTCCTATATATTTTTCTATAGGTTATGAATTCATCACATAAATTTTAATCAATTATTAGTATCTGATGTCTACTTCACACACTAGGTTCAAAAAACATTACTACCATACAAATGAGAAAATCCTTAGCAGTGACTACTCTAATGTCTAATCAGTAAAATATTTATCAGATATGATATTATCAGGACCCACCCCTATAGGAAATCCATTGGAGTTGGGAATATATTAGTGTCTACCCCCCCCTAAAAAAAATCCTATATTTAAATGGAAATGGGTTAGTTACAATTGGAAATGTAATGATATAACCTAGGATGGTATCATAACTAACAACTGACGTGAATTTACACTAACCTCAGAGGCATTAATGATCCATATGGTATAGAAACAATCCCTTGGAAAAAAGATACAATTAATGTGGAATATTTTATCCCTAAATTAGAGTAAATTAAAAATGATCTTTCTCCTGAAAACCAGACATTTCCCATTCATAAGTTGAACATCTAGGAAAATAGTAGATATGAAAAAAATAAATAAACATGAAGAAGATATCAAAGATGGAAAATAAAATCCCACTATTGACCAATAAAACTATTTAACCAGGCATGTATCATTTCTATATCTCATTGGACCTATTTTGGATAGGTATAACATATGAGTTCTCATTTTATGTTTTATTTTCAGTTGGAAATCTCCTCTTCTACGTGCCTCTCCTCTACCACGAACGCACCTCTTCCACATGCTGAATGACACCTTAGTGGTGAGTTTTATCCTCTTACTCACTGGTTTCATATTGTTCTCTTGTTATTACTATTTTATATTGATGGTTATGTTGTGAAATGTATGGGATAAATTCCCCTATGAAAATCATGGCCATTGGTGTTCCTTGTTTGCACACTAAATGAATTGCATGTTGGTTGGTTCTTGTTTGACATTTGAATATAAAAATTTCTAATTTATGTATACTTGGATAATGAATGAATTCCCTAGGATTATAAAACTTCTGTGATAACCCATGAATTAACAAATCGAATTGAATAAGGGATGCTTTTTAAAATATGAAATTGTGTTTTTTGGTTTGTATGGTGTGATGATTGTGAGCTTGATTGTGTGTTTGTATGGTGTTGCGATTGTTGGAATGATTTTTATTCCATTTGTTTTCGATGTTTTAGTTCCTCCACCATTGAATGTCAATCCAAACCTTACCCATTTCAATGGAACCACTACTTTGTTACTAGTGGAATTCCACTGAATCTTAGAAAACCATTTCACTAGAGGACTCTATGGGACACTTTATGGACACCCTATTCAAATAAACATAACAACACATGTAATGAATCCTTCCACCTACAAGAACTCTATTTAAAATCATACCATTTATTAGTTTAGTACCATAGTTCTTGACTCGAGACATCATGTTTCTAAAGAAACACTAAAAAACTAGTGTACAACAATGCATATAGATCACATGTGGGATACTAAAACATTTTAGTGCAATGGATTATCATATATAGTTCTATTAATCCGGTGGTTGGGAGGATGGGTGTGATCTAATTTGGTCCTGAGTAATTCATAGAGAGGTAAGGGTATTGTTTACCATATCTAGTTCCATTTATTATAGTTGGATGATGACCCTATTTGAACATATTTTGTGTAATTAATTTGATAAATATTAATATTATTGAATCAAATAGGATGAATATGAATAAATAATGGATGAATTCCAATAGGTTGACAAAAGAGTATGAAGATGGCATGAAAGAGTTTATCAAGTTTGCAAAACATCATGCATATAAACCTTCTCAAATCCTTTGTTCGTGTTTACACTGTTTTTATTCAAGAAAAATTAGTCCAGAGGTGTTGGAAGAACACCTGATCTATCACGGATTAGATTGAAGTTATACATGTTGGAATAAACCCAGAGAAAAAAGTAATGTAGGTAGTGGATGGGATAACACTACATTTTATGGATCATTTGATATGATGAAAAGCATGAACAATGAAGTCGATCATATGGAGGATGTGATTACAAATGTGAATGATTATGAACATCATATTGAAAAAATGACAATGAAAATTGAAGATTAACTTCTTGATTGCCCAAAATTGTTTGAGAAGTTAAAAGAGTTGTGAAAAGACACCACTGTATGCTGGTTGCACTAAATATACAACATTTTTCATCCGTACTGAAGCTGTATAATTTTAAAGTTGGAAATGGGTGGAGGGATGCTAGTTTTATAGAACTACTTACTCTCCTGAATGACATGCTCCTAGAAGATAATGAGATCTTGATCTGAACATATGACACTAAATGAATGCTACGCTCAATGGGTATGATCTCTAAAAGAATACATGCCTACCCGAATGACTGTATATTGTTTCTCATGGAACACAAATCAGTTAAAGAATGCCCAGAGTGTGGTGCTTCTCGATACAAGAAATATGAATCCAGTCCTAAAAAAGTTGTATGGTACTTTCAAATCATTTTATGGTTTAGGTGCCTATATGAAAGTGAGGAGAATGCAGGACAATTGAAATGACATGCATATAAAATAATTAAAGATAGGAAATTAAGAACCCCAACAAAATCTCCTCAATGGTAGAGAATTGATCATTAGTATCCTGAATTTGGAAATGAGTCGAGAAACCTTTATCTTGCATTATCTACAGATAGCATGAATCCTTTTAGTTTTCAAAGAAGTAGTCATAGTATATGGATAGTTATGTTGGTAAATTATAACTTACCACCATGATTATGCATGAAATGAAAATACATCATGTTATCTATGCTTATATCAGGACCAAAAAAACCGGGTAACAATATTTTTGTTTATTTGGCTCTATTGATAGAGGATTTAAAATTATTGTGGGATTTAAGTGTTACATTGTATGATTCTTACAAAAATAAATATTTCACTTTGAGTTCCATGTTATATGGGACAATAAATGAATTTCCTACTTATATAAATTTGTTAGGATATATTATTAAAGGAACTAAAGAGTGTCCCATTTTCAAAAAAGGTACACTTTCAATTACGTTGAAACATTTATAAAAAAAAGTGTTTCTAGGACATCGTAGATTTCTACCCCGACGACATAAGTACCGATCTTGGATGACATCATTCGATGGAAGTTTAGAAGAACATACAACACCATCTCCAATAACAGGTGATCAATTTTTTGAGAAAGTAAAAGATATGGATACTACTTTTGGTAAACCATTTTCGTAAAACCTTACAAAAACTGGTTGGAAAAAGAGATCAATTTTTTCGAATTACTATACTAAAATTTTCTGTTTGTCAGACATTTTTTTAATGTTATGCATGTTGAAAAAATGTATGTGATAGTGTCATCGACACATTTCTAAATGCACCCATCAAAAAAAGGATGTGATTAAGTCTAGGTTGGACATGGTTGAGATGGGAATACGAGAAGATTTGGCACCAGGGAAGGGTGAAAAATGAACATTTTTTCCTCCTACTGCTTACACTCTTTCCCGGATGGAGAGATATCAGTTTTAAAACTTCTTGAATGATGTAATGGTTCTAGAGGGGTATTCATCAAATAATGGGAACATCGTTTCAATTAGAAATTTAAAGTTAAAGGGCCTGAAATCAAATTAATTCCATGTTTTGATGCAAGATATAATTTCTATAGATTTATTTTTCATTTTTCCCAAGAATTTATTCCATACATTAATGAAGCTCTGTTTTTTCTTCAAAGATATATGCAACAAATTTATAGACCCAGTGAAATTTCCAATAATGGAAAGATAATTTGCTATCATATTATGTGGATTGGAAATTTTCTTTACACCAACATTCTTTGATATGATTGTTCATTTGATGGTTCATTTGGTGAGAGATATTCGACTATGTGGTCCTGTAAATTATAGATAGATTTACCCCATTGAACCGTATATGATGATTTTGAAAGGGTATGTCAAAAATCAAATTTATCCAGACGGTTGTATTGAGGAGCGATATATTTTTGAGGAAGCTACTAAATTCTTTACTGAATACCTGTTTGGTGTGGAAAACATTGTCCTACCAAAATATCATCACATTGGGTTGCTTGAGGTTGAAGTAATTTCTAGAAGAGAGGTTGTCACAATCAATATTACAGATCGGAAGTAGGCCCACCTTTACGTTTTTCATATCAGTTTCAGCATTTTCCCATATGTTCAAACCCAAAAAGAAATTATTAGGCATTTGAATCCATATAGGGATGAAAATGGATATTAGATACACCTAATTGATAGTTTATAGGATGGTTTCGGGACCATATTTTTAATAAGTTAGATGAAAATCCAGACTCAATTTCATAACAACTTTGATGGCTTGTTAGAGGACCGAGTGTGTATATATTATCTTACAATGATTATGTAGTTAATGGTTATACATTCTATACTAATGAACATTATGAAGATAGTAACATGATGAATAATGGGGTTACACTTGTGGTTGAAGTGATGCATGTTTCTGGCGCTAAGGAAAAAAATCCAATTTATGTGAATATGTCATACTTTGGAATCATCAAACAAACATGGGAGTTTGATTATATGAAATTACAAGTACTAATATTTCAATGAAAGTGGCTTGATAATAGGGGTGGTGTTAAAATAGATGAATTGGGATTCATGAAAGTTAATTTTAGTAAGGAAGGGGAGAAATACAAACCATTTATAATGGAATCATTGGTAGTACACATATTTTATGTTCCAGATCCCGTAAACTGAAACTGGTCAATTATTCTGTTATCAACCAAAACAACTGAAGGGTTAGATGGAAGTTCAATAGAGGATGACCCTTTCATTGGGAATTTTCAAAATTTTTGTAGCGGTCCCAATGTAGACGACATTTTTTATGTCATAAGAGACCACAATGAAGGGATTTATATAGTCGATAGAGGGGTCAAATATCTTCAACCTTAAAAAAAGAGAGTCTAATAATCTGGTTATTTTTTTATTATAATATACATTGTGTTAAATTATGTTATTATATATTCTCTACTGATTTAGTGTAATATAAATTAAATGTTAAACCACTTTTTCTGATAATGACTTCTTCACCTACTAATGCGCCCAATCCTAAGGCACAACAGGTCTCTCAACTTGCTGCTACTGGTCCCAGTGCAAAGCAACAAAATGTTTCTCAACCCATTGCTACTGGTCCCAATGCTGAGGTACAAAAGGTTTCTCAACCTATTGTTGTTGATCCCAGTGCCAAGGCTAGCGCTCTGGAGGAATATAATGATGATGTTGAAACCGAGGAAATGGTAGACAATGAAACCCTAGAGGCTCAAAAAAAAAACAAGAGCACTGTAGTTTGACAGTGTTAGCCAAAATACTTAAGGAAAAAGAAAAAGACATCAAATTTGTGGTGGTATGGAATAAGCGAGGCCATCATGTTAACCCCAACAAAGCCATTTTTAGTAGCTACATTGGAATCATCACTCAGAAACGCGTGCCTATTGATGTACAGTCATGGCACCATGTTGCCACCGAGCTTAATACACTAATGTAATAAGAGCTTACAACAACATTATGATATCATTTATTTAATTTATTAAAATAAAATTAAATACTAAAACATTGAATTACTCTTCATCACCCCATGCAGAGTACATTTAGAGTAGATTCCTCACACAATGAATATGTATTAAGAGTTGCAGGAAGGATTCATAGAGGATTCCGAAATTTTTTAACAAAATATCATCTTAAAGACGCTGAATGGAAAATCAAACCACACCCACCTCATCTTTATGCGCACTAAATATCCCAGGAGTGTGGGATGCATTTAGCAACTATCGTGTAGAGGTGAGTTTTCAGGTACATTGTGTCTTGTAATACATTGTTTGACATTACTTGTATTCTTCACTTTGATTGATAGTTTTTATTTATGAAATAGCTACTGAGTGCTGAAAAAAAAGAATGGTCAGCAACACCAGCACACCCCTACCATAAAGCAAGGATGGGGCATGTTTCACTTGGGAAAAAATTGGTACGTATTTTAAATCTATCGTAATAGTTTTATGTTACATAAAAAAACACCATAAACATGTTCCTCTATTTATATACAGATTGATGAATCAAAATCGAAAGAAACTTCCATCCCATGCCATGTGCTATAGAAGGAGGCTCTTGTAAATAAATAGGTGATACTGATAGATGAAAACACACAAAAAGTGTGGGAAACATGTATAAGTATGACATAATATAAATTTGATTTTATTTAAATTTCTATCACATAACAATGAATAATTATTTTTCTTTATTTTCTATCTTACATAGTCACGGTAATCAATAACACCCGCACGAGTGGCAGATATACTATCAGCGACCTTGAAGTAGCCTGAATAGTATATTTGTGTTAGAGGTCTGAGTTTTGTGGTGACACCCCGGACATATTTTCAGAAATAAAAAAAAGCGAAGGGTCAAACTAAGGAAATGAAAAATATTAGAGAAACAATATCGATGTTTCAATAAAAATTACAATTCCAGAGAGAGCTGATTGCAAGTTTTATGAGGGGGAGGAAAAGAGAAGAAACGACTCAGCAACAACCCGTGCATGAAGATCCCGCCCCACCACCACCAACATTGAGGTGATCCATTCCCCTCAAAAACCTAACTTAGATGAGGTAATAAATATTTTAATAATTTTTTATGTGAAAATTGAATCACATAGTCACTAATACCTTTGCTGTACTGATATTCTATAGGGTGAAAATGATTGTGATTTATATCTATCAACTCCCACCTATCACCTTGTAGTGAGGGATACGATGTTCAATATGCAGAACAACATGCTACACAACAAACCACTTTCAATAGGTCATGTCAAAGTGTCAATTAACATAGCTAATGAGATGAGAACAGAGCTAACTTTTTCCAAATAATGATGACAACATTCATATGGTCAAACAAGTTATTGGAAAATTCATCGCATGACCGTCAATTATTTTAAAAAAACATGTCAACAAGGAGGTATTCTTTTCCAATTTATTTTTCAAGCCGAACCTTTCACATTTAATGAAAAAGTATGAACCAAGGAATATTATTACATAATGACAAAGGGAAGGGGGTGGAATGAAATATCAGCTCAAAACTATCTCAAGAATCAACCAACTAATCGAAATGATCTACCGAGAGAACCTTCACCCCGCCCGTTCTATATCCAAATTTAATATCATTGTAGGCTCATGTGGATAAAAATTTGATAGATGGAAATACTCAAACAGCTGATTTTGAAAAAAATATGTATGGAGGGGAAGAATCAGATTACATTAGTACTGATAATGTAGACGAAATCCTCAAGTATGAATGGATAAGAGTCTTAGTTGTAAATGTATACATGAGGTGTGTTTTCATGATTTTACTTTACAAAAGATGATATACTATGATAATTTTTACCAAATAAATTTAATATTTTTTGCAGGTGTTTATATTAAAAAAAATTTAAGGGATTTCCCTAGGAACATAAATTTAGACTCGTTAGTCCTCACATCACCTCTTTAAAAGAAGAAATAAATGATGATAAAGAGGGTAAAATAATGTCATCCCTTCTCAAATAGTTTGAAAAAAAATTATGGATGACAGAATCTTTTTAATACCAATGATGTAGGGGTAAAACTCTACAATTTAATCATATCAACTATATTTTTATTTCTTTCATTAATTATTCCTTTTTGTGTTTTAGGCAATACTGGATGCTCATTGCCGTCAATTTGGATACTCTAGAGATTTATTTTTTTGGATTCAATGCATGGATATCCAACAAACTGACCACACATGATGGTGTTTGTCAATTTTTAATAGACTAGATCCTAGATTTTAGAACTAAACATCTAGTTATATAATTTATATTATCTAATAATGAGTATTCTGTTATGATAGGACAATGGATCAATATCTTCTACTTCATGGAATAAATCTAAGGCCTAAGGAAAAGAACACCGAAGAGATCTATAAGTAGACTTGTATCATGGTATATATAATAAGACCGCACTATAGAGATACATATAAAAACAAATTACTTATTTTTATTGATGTTTTTGCAGTGTCCGAAACAAACAAATGGAAAGGAATGTGTTTATTATGTTTGTAAATTTATGAAAGAGATCTTATTTCATTAAAAAAATAGCATCCCTGAAGAGGTATTTTCAAAAATAATTACTAGTTAATTTATAATATTTATTAATCCTATGTGTATTTATATTTTTTCAATACTACCATGACTATCACAAAAACTCATATTAACAAGATTATATAGATGTGTTTAGAAACGAATTGGCTGCATAATTGATAAAATATTGTACTCAAATAGGATGAAGGTGAATTCCTAATACTTATGTTGTCCTTATAGGATCATTTATATCTCCATTGTTTAAACTTATTGAGAATCTATGATCACCCTTTCTAATGTTTCATATCATTATGTTATGAAGAATTGTTTTAGAAAATATTTGTATTTATAGTAAAGAATAACTTAATGAGCGACACTTACGAACTAGTTATTTATGTTTCCATGTTTCCAAAAACACTAGACCTAAACTATTATGGAATGGATCATTTATATTCTGTATTTTGGTCATTTATGATAATATTTCTACTGATGTAGTGTGTTGGAAGAAAACTGGTTGTGCATCACTCACAAATTTAATAACAAAACCAAGGATTCTTTACTATTGTTGGTTAACTACCGCTTATAATAGCATCTGATATGAAATTACGATCCAACATCCTCGTGATGCTCTCATCCCACACCATCTCTATGATATCATCTTTCATATTTCACTTTTACTTCTCTTCCTACACCCATTTACTAGTTAAATGGGTGCATTAAGAGAAGGAAAAGTGAACACTGAATGATGATATCATAGATATGGGCCACTTTAGTGGTGTCATGGTGGTGAAGGTGAGTGGTACAAAAATTCTGTTCTTTGGTAGGTTCATGGTTCGAATCTTGGGACTCCTCTTTTAGGACGAGCCTCTACCCTAGGATCCTCCCCTCTTACTAGGTCACCCAGTCTCGACTGGGTGGAAAGAATGAGGCGAGACCCACCATGCTGATGGATTTATTTGATGAATCATCTCCAATAGGACTGTCACCCTCTAAGATGATCTTCCATCTCAGCTGGTAACGTCTCCTTCCCTAGTTGGGGCTCTACCTTAGGGCAGGGACCTCTTTATGGGGGATGAGGGTTACCATGTGTGGAGGGTTTGAAAATTCCACATATGGGAATTCCATTTTTAAAAAGAAATAATAATAAAGATGATGTCGGATGAGAGAATCATGGGGATGCCGGATTAGAAGTTTAGATCAGATTCTATGCTAAGCGATAGTTAACCAATAGTAGTAAAGTGAAAAAAGAATCATTAGTTTTGTTATTATATTTTATCTGGACCAATGAAAACCTTTGAAAATATATAAAGTTAATATTATGATATAATATCTCTATTTTAATGAAAAATTATATAATGAAATGTTGATTTGATTTTTATTATTCCTTACAGAGTTTGTTTATTTTAGAAGAATTATGTCCTTGTGACATGCCTTTGTAAGAAGAGAAATGATGTTGTGTCTGCTCAATCTCAGAGGTAATCTTGATGTTTTCACAACAAAATCATTGTCCATAGAATTAATGCATTGTTTCCTATTTTTTTTAATTTATCTCTTTTATGTAAGGAATATTAGTGTACTCATATGTGATATCAATGTATGAAATGTTTTGGTCATTATAGTTGGTATCATAGTAACTGGCCTATTAAAAATTGAGAAAACATATTCAGTTGTTTGAAACTTTAGGGAGATGATCCATAAGTCATTTGAAATGTGTTGGAATCAACTCCACCTCAATATGACACACAATGCAACCTGTATGACTCAAATTGTCTTTTTTTATTTAAAATTGAAATTATTTTTAATAGAAAGAACATGTGACATACTAAAAACTAAGAAAAAACATTCTGATTGTTTTTACTCTTTAGGGAAATGATTCATAAGTCATTTGTGACCTATAGAAATCAACCACACTTCAATTCAAAACACAATGAGACTGGTATGACTCAAAGTGTCTCGTTTTTATTTAAAATTGACATTTATTTTAGAAAAAAAAATAATTGATATATTGATGGTCAACACCATCCCCTAACTACAGAGTCTACAGGGGCCTCCACGCACAATGAGTGGTCAAAATCACCTCGACTAAGTCCCGTCTATATGAACACGACTCCAACAGTGCATCAAACAAAAAATGATGAGCAAAAATCACCAAAAAACATAATCTACATCATCTGAAACCTCATGCCCCTATGAAAATTTCCCTAAAATCATGATGGTCAGCACCATCTCAAGTCTCGAGAGCCATGAACTTGTCTTGAAAACTTCATCACCTCAAATCCTGATGACCAAGTCGCCTCAACCTGGTGATCCTCATCACTCCAAGTATTTGATCCAAGCTCCACCTGACGAACCATATCGAATCAATCCAGACAATTAGCACCCAACTCAATCCTAAGGCCAAGCCCATTACATTCCCATAGATCTTGCATCTGAATAATTGATGAAATAAACCTGCATCATATATACATATGCATGCCCATCAAAATCTGGGTGCCAACACACCTCACATAGAACCTGCATCACATCAATGCCCAGATGCATACACACCTCACATACAAATCTGCATCGCTTCTATTCCCACATAAATCTCGATGCCAATGCACCTCATATATATATATATATATATAAACATATCACATCATAATTTATAGAAACTTTTTAACCAGTGCCAAGTTATTCGGAAAAAATACTCTTTCACCTAATGCACCAAAACCTACCAAATAAAAAATGAAATAAAAGTGAGGTCACACCCATGACATACCACAAACTATCATTAAATCACCATCCTACTCTAAACCTAATAGCTTGATAATGTGCTTTTGGCCTGATTCCCGACTACCTGAGTTCTGGCCTCCCGATAGAGCTCCACCAGCCACTAGCCACTGATCCCACTACTAGGTGTCACTATCTTTTATAAGACCTCCACGTGTAGCTAAATCCCAACAACCCACTCCTTGTACTACTCTTAGTCTGACATCAGATCCCTAATTATTCCTTATTCCTTGGCTCCCACCCGTCTGATAAGGATTCCTATAGAAAATCTCCAAATGGCTCATTTGGTCGCACGCATGACACTCCTTCAGATTATTATCACATTGGGTCTGAACATGCCCTGGATTCCTACACTAAAATAATAGTACTGTAAACCCACTCCTAAGAAGTCTTCCCAAGTCTCTGTCCTGACTGCCTTGCCAAGAATCCTTATGACCTCTCTTCATGATGCCTAAGGAATCATTGTTTGGCTCACCTGAAACTTTCACCCATCTCGAATAAGACCACTCTGTCAAGTTTCCCTAATCCATCGGTTGCTAATTAACTGACTCTGAGAAGGATGTTAGTCTGAAGATGTTGAACTACACCCTAATTTTGTATCACAATCCATCCTCAAAATGCTGCACCCTAATGATTTCATCTCCCACCACATCAGGTGAAAATCACGATAGGTCAGTGAAATTCTCTGCATAGTCCACGATTGAAGTATCCCCCTCCTAGAGGTTCATTAACTCACAATTTCCATCTACCCTCAGTTTCTCTAGATGAAGTGCTCAAAGAATATGACTTCAAAATCCTTATAAGAAAGTCCCTTGTGTCTGCCCTCCTATACCTATATATCCCACAAGAATTATGTATTTCCTCTGAACATGTATTTCACCCACTTCACCCTCTGACCCGGGGTGTCTCGAGCCTATCAAAGATACTTTGTACCAACTCTATCAAGTTATCTGTTGTTTTTGGTCCACCCTCACTCTAAAATAGTTATGGGTGCTGAGATTGGAACAATCAAGTCAAGTACGCCATAGATGGTTCATCTCCCTTGGATCCCCTATCGATGCACTATATTAAATGAACTAGGATCACCCTAAGATGCTCATCAATAAATGGCCCAAATTTTTCCATCTGTAGATTTCTCACCTATACCGAATCTTGTACTTAGAGATCATGATCATCTGGACCCTTTGGGGTCTCATCCCAACTCTTAGGGGCCTCATCCCATGAACACTTAAGCAGCACCATATCAACATCCTCCTAACACTCCACTGAATTCAATCTAGGTGGAATCCCACTAATACCAATCATGATGGTCAAATATCCATATCATTGTATATATACAAATGTATCCAATAGAAAAGGTTGTAACAGGTAATACATCTCACCAACCTTACACTCCCTTACCATACCATGTCACACAACATCTGGTCTCAAGGCTGCTTACCTACCAATATAAAGGTCAGGTATCAAGTATCATCTAGTATTATAGCCCCCTAACTACCCACATTAGAGTCAGACATCACATATAATACAGCCTCATGGACCCTTGCCTACCCATGATAAGGCCAGGCTTCAAATCACATATATCAATTTAGGTTAGCTGAGTATAATTCCCCTGAAGAGGCTATACATAAAAAACACTATTTAGATTCTTTTTTGACACTTTAAAAAACTCACCCCAAATCATCATCTATGTCTACCATTATCAGGTTCAGGACCATATATTAGATTCAAAACAAGTCACATACAGATGTCATTGGAATCACATGTTTGGGTTGGATGAGTAGAATGCCACCAAATGAGGCTAAGTAAGAAAACACTATTTAGCTTCTTTGCGGGAAATTTAAAAAGTCCAACCTGTTACGACCCGACCCAACAGGGCTCGAGCCGCGACTCCCCAAGCCCGCCTCCAATAGGCCAGGGGATGGCGACCAGTGCCGAGTAGGCTATCACACACATGAGAGGCATTAGCTTAAGGTACCTGTACACACGCACCCACAAACACCTCCATGCAACAGTGTAGAGATAAAGAAACTGAAATGTAAATGCATGCATACACTATCCCACAACCAGAGAGCCACAACAAATGTATGAGGGAAAAACAGGGCCCACCAAATGAAAACTACAAAGCGCATCCAACCTGCTCTGAAGAAGGGGAACGCTGCCACAAACACCCGCCAGAAAGCTCCCACGACACAGCTCCGGTAAACACCCCGGTCAACCCGCTCACTAAGCTCCGCCTGCTCCGGGTCCTCCTGGGACTCCGTCAAAAGGCATGTGGTCTGCACAAGACACAAACATGTGCGGGCAAAGCCTGTGCAGGGGTGAGTATAAACATACTCAGTAGGCACCCCAAAAACCCAAAACCCAAGGGAGCAACTGAAAGGCAACAGTCTGCTCAGCCCAGCCAGAGGGAACCTGGACGAGAGAGAAACTCCATCTCGTGACCATCCTCGGCTAACACAACTAGTTAGCTCAGCTCAGCTCAGGTGTATGCCCATACATACACCTTGAACAATCCAGATATACAAGCTCACGCCACAAAGCCACAAGAGGTACCGACCTCGTCACCAGCAACTGTCCACAACAAGGAGAGTACACCACGAACACTTTCATACCAGATGACACTCATCCGAGAGATACACTCCATCGGGTCCCAAACAAACATCTCAGACGCTCACCCGAGAGACCACGCTCGTCGGATAACATCACTGAGGAAACATCACTGAAACAACATAACCACCAAACTCCTCAGAGAGGGGATCGCCGCTAGGGTCCGCTAGGGGATACCAAGACCCACTCCGGTATACGTAGCTCACAGATAGGGGATCACTCCCAGGGTCCGCTGGGGGATACCACGACCCGATCTGGCATACGTAGTTCTCAAAGATAGGGGATCACACCCAGGATCCGCTGGGGGATACCACAACCTGATCTGACGCTCGACAGAAGCTTCACACTCAGATAGAGGATCATCGTCCATATAAAGATGGTCACGACGATACCAGAACCCTATCTGGTATAACTCGTGATGTAGGGGATCGAACCGACGATGCCACAACCCTACCGAAACCACGCACTGAGTAGGGGATCGCATAACCAACGATACCGCAACCCTACCGACACCAAGCACTGAGTAGGGGATCGTATAACCAACGATACTGCAACCCTACTATAAACATCATGCTGAGTAGGAGATCGTAAACCCGACGATGCCACAACCCTACTGTGCACGACCCACCGCGTAGGGGATCATATTCCTGATGATGCCATAAACCCTACGGGGTTAACCTGCTAGATAGGGGATCGCCGCCCGTAAATAAGCGGTCACAGCGATACCAAGAACCCGATCTAGGGTAAAGATGCTAGAGGATCCACTCCGGGCCCACCGGAGGGATACCACAACTCTAACAGTTTAAACATCCTATCGAGAGGATAAAAAACCCATACGAAGGTTGTGATACCACACGAAACCTCGTAGGAACGAACCAAGGGCGAACCCTCAACCACTGCTGGTCCAAACGTCGCTACCCGAGCGACTCGCCCCAAAGCCACACTGCGCACCTCCGAAGCCAAAACCGAGGCCACCATCGCGTTCCACGCGGAAAAACACGCAGGATAGGCTGTTTACTCGCCCGAAACGGAGCACCGGTGAAAAAGGAACTATTCACCGTAGCTAGCTCGTGCGGGGCCCACGCTAAGATCCCGAAACCCATCGAGTGGATCGCACCACGACAATCCCCTCGGAAAAATAAGCGGAATCGACTACTCGCTCGTCCAAAACGGACACCCGGTGAAAAAGGTACTATTCACTAAAGGCCAGCTCGGGTGGGGCCCACGTCTGGATTCTGAAACTCATCGAACGGAACGCACCATTGCGATCCTCTCGGAAAAACACACAGGATCGACTATTCATCGGCCAAAATCGGACTCCTGGTGCAAAAGCTGCGTTTCTTCGCAAACGCAAAACCCAGCCTCGTGGGGCCCGCACCCCGTTCTCAGTCCCAACACCCGGAAACCATCTCAAAAAGTCCGTCGTACCATCAGGGTCTCAACGCCACTGACGGCACGTCAATCGGACGCTCCGGGTAGAAGTTACAACGGCCCGTAGTCGTAAAATAATAAAATAATATTATTTTATACGACGTTTCTAACTCCCGGGCCATGATCCCAAACCCTTAAACCCTGGAAGTGAGTTCAAAAGGTCCGTCTCGACGCAAGGAGCGCGTCGCCGCAAACGGATCGCAAATCGGAGTTACGGTTTGCGAGTTACAGGGGTTTAAAGAACCCCCGGAACATTCTGGCCGGACCACCGCAGGGTCGCCGGAAACCACCGCGCCGTCGCCGGACTCCGCCGTGCCGGAGCCGGAAACCACCGCGTCGCCGCCGCGCCGCTGCGGAACTCGCCGGAATCCGCCATGGCCGCCGCGGGTCTCGCCGGAAAACCAGGTTTTTTCGCCGGAAAACTTCCGGGAGCCACCAGGAGCACCCCGGTGCTCCAAATTCAGATCCGAAACATGTTTCGGAAAGCTCAGGACCCAAACTATACAAATCTTATGAAAATTTGAAGAAAAACAACACAAAAACGGGATCCGGGATTGTAAAACTCAAACCGCCTACCTCACGGGCGAAACGCCGACGTTCTGCCTCAGATCCGCGCTCCAGAGCTTCCGTTGCGCGCTCCTGGAACGTCCGCCGTCGAATTCTGAGCTCGTGGGCGCTCCGTTTGCTCAATTCGGCGGAGTGGCGGCGAAGAACGATTAAATGTGGGGGGGGGGGGGGGCGCTGATATTTATATCAGCGGCCCGCCGGCGCCAAACCCGCCTCGGACTCGACGCCCGATGCGAACAAAAGTAAGGTCACCCCTAGGGTAAACGCACCGTTCTGAACGCAACGGCGGTCTCAGATTTTCCATCCGAGACTCCGTTCAGAAGTTATTCGAGCCGACGCTCGCCCACTAACTTGCTACTTATTTACGGAAACGCCTATGGTGGCGTTTCTCACCGCAGGCCCGCGCCCGCAATGTTTACACCCCGCCTAGGGTAAATGGAACGTTCCGGACGAAACTGTGCCCTCAGATTCTCGTTCTGAGCTACCATTTAGGAGATATCACACCCCCGCCACGTGCATAGTATAAAAATACTTAACATTTTTATAAAATTTAATTTCGGGCACACCGGGCCTCGGAATCGCACGCCGTCTTCGCGCCTAGCTCTGGAATTATTCGTAGAAATATTCCAAAGTCTGACAGGGCCAAAAACCCGAGTCGCTACATCCTCCCCCTTAGAACTTTTCGTCCCCGAAAAGCCCTAAGCACAAGGAAAGCGACTGGACTCTCAACTGGGTCTCACACACCAGCGAGCTCACCAAAAAACAACCACTCAGGGTCTTACCAACGCCCTGAACAAAACTCGAGCAAGAAACAAAAGGAAAGAGTACCGCTAAACAGTGTCTGACAAACTACTACAGTAAGTAGAAAGACACAAGGCGTACCTCTATCCATCCGCGGTGCCTCTGGGTCAACAGCCTCCAGGGCATGCAACTGTCCTCACCCTCGACCACCAGCTCCCTGAGCTTGGCGTGGACCACCTGGGGGTGGGGGTGGTGGCAACTGGTACTGCCCACCACCGCCTCCCGCTGCACCAGCTCCGCCCCCACGTCCGCCGCCCTGCAGACCTCCTTGCTCGAGACGCTGCCTCTGCCAAGGCAGTCCATCGACCGACTCCCTCTCAGCAGCACGTCGGGTGGGACAATCTCTAGCAAGATGTCCCCGACCAATGCAAGCATAACATCGCCTCTCCTGCGGCTGACCAAAACTGGCCTGCGAGCCCTGTGAGCCCTGAGGCTCAGATCCTCCATCCTGGGGTCGCCTCCTGAAATGTCGGCCACGTCCAGACCCCTGAGTCTGTCGTCGGCTACCAGATGCCGATCCGACCGTCGAAGTCTCAGCTCTCGAGTGCCCAACACTAACAGGGGGAAACTGCTCAGCCAGAAAACTCTCCACCACCAATGCTCACTTTAGCACTCTAGCATAGGTGGGCAGGCACAAGGAAACCACACCTACTCAGATATCCCTGCGTAAGCCCTGCTCGAAGGTCTGAGCCCTAAAGAACGGGTCTCGAACCATATCCAGGGAGTAGTGCGACAGGACTGTAAACCTCGCTGAGTACTCCGACACAGTCATGCTCTTTTGTCGAAGCTGCAGAAGCTCCTGGATCCGCACTGACCTCAGCGTCATCAGATAGAACTCTTCCCTGAAGAGCCGCTCAAACTCTGCCCACGTGAGCGTCTCCTCGTCATGGGACTGCGTCACCAAACTCCACCATCGCCCGGCCGAACCATGCAGAAGGCTCGCCGCTAGGACCACCATCTGATCAAGAGGTGTCCTCACTAGGCGGAAAACTCGAGTAACTGCCTCGAGCCAGTCATCAGCTGCCTGGGGGTCTGGATCACCCCGAAACCTCAGAGGTCGCTGCCTCTGGAACTCGTGCAGCGCACTCAGCCTGCGCGCAACCTCATCCTGCACCACCGGCACAACCAGCTGCTCGACAGGTGGTGACTCAACTGGCAGACCACCTGGAGGTGCAACCTCGGAACCTGCGCCCTGCTCCACAGTCACTACATGAGGCGGGTCATCAACACAATCCTGCTGCGGAACCCTCGTTGGCTGTCGTCGTGGAGGCATCCTGAAATACATTCAAGACGCACCATAGTCAAAGTGTATATCTAGAGAGCTGACTCAAGAAGGACAAGGAAAAACCAAAAACCCAGTCCTATATGATGCATGTACCATTATGTCCCCGCGACCAATGTACAAATGTCCTGAGTCGAAAGGCAGGTTATCAGAGTCCTGGTGTATGGATACGTCGGCCGCCGCACCAACACTAGAGTCCCTGGCCTGAAAGCTGAACTCAAAACACCCTAACACTGCCGCAATGCAACCCAAACCAAACTCACAGCTAGACCAGCTACGCTCTGAGATCCCAAAGGTGGAACCTGCTCTGATACCACTCTGTCACGACCCGACCCAATGGGGCTCAAGCCGCGACTCCCCAAGCCCGCCTCCAATAGGCCAGGGGATGGCGACGAGCGCCGAGTAGGCTATCACACACATGAGAGGCATTAGCTTAAGGTACCTGTACACACGCACCCACAAACACCTCCATGCAACAGTGTAGAGATAAAGAAACTGAAATGTAAATGCATGCATACACTATCCCACAACCAGAGATCCACAACAAAAGTATCAGGGCAAAACAGGGCCCACTAAATGAAAACTACAAAGCGCGTCCAACCTGCTCTGAAGAAGGGGAACGCTGCCACAAACACCTGCCGGAAAGCTCCCACGACACAGCTCCGGTAAACACCCCGGTCAACCCGCTCACTAAGCTCCGCCTGCTCCGGGTCCTCCTGGGACTCCGTCAAAAGGCATGTGGTCTGCACAAGACACAAACATGTGCGGGCAAAGCCTGTGCAGGGGTGAGTATAAACATACTCAGTAGGCACCCCAAAAACCCAAAACCCAAGGGAGTAACTGAAAGGCAACAGTCTGCTCAACCCAGCCAGAGGGAACCCGGACGAGAGAGAAACTCCATCTCGTGACCATCCTCGGCTAACACAACTAGTCAGCTCAGCTCAGCTCAGGTGTATGCCCATACATACACCTTGAACAATCCAGATATACAAGCTCACACCACAAAGCCACAAGAGGTACCGACCTCGTCACCAGCAACTGTCCACAACAAGGAGAGTACACCATGAACACTGTCATACCAAATGACACTCATCCGAGAGATACACTCCATCGGGTCCCAAACAAACATCTCAGACGCTCACCCGAGAGACCACGCTCGTCGGATAACATCACTGAGGAAACATCACTGAAACAACATAACCACCAAACTCCTCGGAGAGGGGATCACCGCTAGGGTCCGCTAGGGGATACTAAGACCCACTCTGGTATACGTAGCTCATAGATAGGGGATCACTCCCAGGGTCTGCTGGGGGATACCACGACCCGATCTGGCATACGTAGTTCTCACAGATAGGGGATCACACCCAGGATCCGCTGGGGGATACCACAACCTGATCTGGCGCTCGACAGAAGCTTCACACTCAGATAGAGGATCATCGTCCATATAAAGATGGTCACGACGATACCGGAACCCTATCTGGTATAACTCGTGATGTAGGGGATCGAACCGATGATGCCACAACCCTACCGAAACCACGCGCTGAGTAGGGGATCACATAACCAACGATACCGCAACCCTACCGACACCAAGCGCTGAGTAGGGGATCGTATAACCAACGATACCGCAACCCTACTATAAAAATCATGCTGAGTAGGAGATCGTAAACCCGACGATGCCACAACCCTACTGTGCACGACCCACCGCGTAGGGGATCATATTCCTGATGATGCCATAAACCCTACGGGGTTAACCTGCTAGATAGGGGATCGCCGCCCGTAACTAAGCGGTCACAGCGATACCAAGAACCCGATCTAGGGTAAAGATGCTAGAGGATCCACTCCGGGCCCACCGGAGGGATACCACAACTCTAACAGTTTAAACATCCCATCAAGAGGATCACAAACCCATACGAAGGTTGTGATACCACATGAACCCTCGTAGGAACGAACCAAGGGAGAACCCTCAACCACTACTGGTCCAAACGTCGCTACCCGAGAGACTCACCCCAAAGCCACACTGTGCACCTCCGAAGCCAAAACCGAGGCCACCATCGCGTTCCACGCGGAAAAACACGCAGGATAGGCAGTTTACTCGCCCGAAACGGAGCACCGGTGAAAAAGGCACTATTCACCGTAGCTAGCTCGCGGGGGGCCCACGCTACGATCCGGAAACCCATCGAGTGGATCGCACCATGACGATCCCCTCGGAAAAACAAGCGGAATCGACTACTCGCTCGTCCAAAACGGACACCTGGTGAAAAAGGTACCATTCACCGAAGGCCAGCTCGGGTGGGGCCCACACCTGGATTCCGAAACTCATCGAACGGAACACACCATTGCGATCCTCTCGGAAAAACACACAGGATCGACTATTCATCCGCCAAAATCGGACTCCTGGTGCAAAAGCTGCGTTTCTTCCCAAACGCCAAAACCCAGCCTCGTGGGGCCCGCACCCCGTTCTCAGTCCCAACACCCGGAAACCATCTCAAAAAGTCCGTCGTACCATCAAGGTCTCAACGCCACTGACAGCACGTCAATCGGACGCTCCGGGTAGAAGTTACAACGGCCTGTAGTCGTAAAATAATAAAATAATATTATTTTATACGACGTTTCTAACTCCCGGGCCACGATCCCGAACCCTTAAACCCTCAAAGTGAGTTCAAAAGGTCCGTCTCGACGCAAGGAGTGCATCGCCGCAAATGGCTCGCAAATCGGAGTTACGGTTTGCGAGTTACAGGGGTTTAAAGAACCCCCGGAACATTCTGGCCGGACCACCGCAGGGTCGCCGGAAACCACCGCGCCGTCGCCGGACTCCGCCGTGCCAGTGCCGGAAACCACTGCGTTGCCGCCGCGCCGCTGCGGAACTCGCCGGAATCCGCCATGTCCGCCGCGGGTCTCGCCGGAAAACCGGGTTTTTTCGCCGGAAAACTTCCGGGAGCCACCAGGAGCACCCCGGTGCTCCAAATTCAGATCCGAAACATGTTTCGGAAAGCTCAGGACCCGGACTATACAAATCTTATGAAAATTTGAAGAAAAACAACACAAAAATGGGATCCGGGATTGTAAAACTCAAACCGCCTACCTCGCGGGCGAAACGCCGACGTTCTGCCTCAGATCCGCGCTCCAGAGCTTCCGTTGCGCGCTCCTGGAACGTCCGCCGTCGAATTCTGAGCTCGTGGGCGCTCCGTTTGCTCGATTCAGCGGAGTGGCGGCGAAGAACGGTGAAGAACGATTAAAGGTGGGGGGGGGGGGGGGGGCGCTGATATTTATATCAGCGGCCCGCCGGCACCAAACCCGCCTCGGACTCGACGCCCGATGCGAACAAAAGTAAGGTCACCCCTAGGGTAAACGCACCGTTCTGAACACAACGACGGTCTCCGATTTTCCATCCGAGACTCCGTTCAGAAGTTATTCGAGCCGACGCTCGCCCACTAACTTGCTACTTATTTACGGAAATACCCCTGGTGGCGTTTCTCACTGCAGGCCCGTGCCCGCAAAGTTTACACCCCGCCTAGGGTAAACGGCACGTTCCGGACGCAACCGTGCCCTCGGATTCCCGTTCTGAGCTACCGTTTAGGAGATATCACACCCCCGCCACGTGCATAGTATAAAAATACTTAACATTTTTATAAAATTTAATTTCGGGCACACCGGGCCTCAGAATCGCACGCCGTCTTCACGCCTAGCTCTGGAATTATTCGTAGAAATATTCCAAAGTCTGACAGGGCCAAAAACCCGAGTCGCTACACAACCCCTCTTCGCTCAATCCAAGATCCCAATACAAATCATAAGAATGCATACATCATATGAGCCTAAGTGCCTATCATGATGCATAATCAAACCTCCCTTTCCATACCGGGCTAGGAGTCAAAATCCACATAATTGCTAAATATTACACCCAAGTGTGCCACCTAAGGTGGAAATCAAATCAACTATAAAATAGATAAGTAAAACATCAATTTACTACCATTATAAACTTATTCTGTCCCATGTGCATGGGGATGAAAGCACCCAAACATAAGATTTGTACCCAGTCCTGACATACCCAAAGAAAAAGTGACATACTTAAAACTGAGAAAACCAATTCAGATTGTTTTAATATTTTAAAATGATCTATGACTCATTTGTGACATGTAGGAATCAACCCCGACTCAATACGACACATGCTATGACCAGTGTAACTACAAATGTGTATTTTTTTTATTAAAAATTGACATTTTATTAATGTATTCTTTTATATTATTGTTTAATTTATTTAATTATTGTATTACTAATATAATATTTTTTTTATATAGGTGGAATTTTTTCTTGAGTTTGGATGCTTTTCTCAACAACTAATACCATGGACAACAATTTTTGAAAGGGGATCATAGATGAAAAAAGGATGAAACATTAATGTTTTTAACTGTTTGTTGGATAATTGTAATTGTATCCATATAAAACATTGTTTGAAATGTATATAGCAATGTGTTTTTTTGTATTCATGATGTCAAGTAAATGTATATAGCATTTTTTTTGAAACTCTTATGTGCGCTATTTTGTCCTTCTGTGATTTGTTTGTGTCCATGTGCTGTTTTGTGCAGGTGTGGAGGTGTTCAGGTGCTGTTTTGTGTGCAGGTGATGTTTTGTGCTGTTTTGTGTAGGCGTTGTTTGTGAGTAGGTGCTGTTTGTGTGTAGATGTGTAGGTACTAGGTGTGCTATTAAATAAATAGCACATCACAGGTAACACAACCTTTATCAACGCTATTTTGAGCACTGATAAAGGTGTCCCTTTATCCATGCTAAAAAAGCACTGATAAAGGGGGGACCTTTATCAATGATTTTTTAGAGTGGATAAAGGGACCCTTTTATCAGCGATTTTTAGCCCTATTAAAGGGGACCCCCTTTATCTTCTCTTCTATTAACAACACTTTTCTAGTAGTGTTAAAAACGGTTTCTGGTGCTTTTAAAAGCCATATTTTTAGTAGTGATTATTCGTTCGGGTTACTCTTTCTCTCTTTTTAACCAAATTAAATTGTCTTTTATTTTTATGAACATATTATAAATTCTATGTATATGTTCAAAAATCATGTATCAAGATCCACTCATCTTTATTTTTTTGGGACATACATATTTTTAAAAGGTTTCTTACTCAATTCTTCTCGATAAGCAAGCTCGATTTAAGGGAACTTCCCAAATTCTTACCCATTTTAAGTGTTCTCTATAATCTGTTTTAATCCCCCATTATTTTTCTTAAATCACTATTTTTATCATCAAAAACTATCTTGGTTAAATTATTATTTTATAAAAACATTATGTCTTTTCCATTTTAATGAATCTTGAAAGTTTTCCCTTAAAGTATGCTAAAATGTTTTATTTTTAAAGTTTTGTAAACACTGTTTTCACTTCGGTTTGACATAAAATATCATGATATATTCCTACATTACTTTATTAATGTCCATGTTTGATTTAATTCCTTTATTTCATGTACACTTTTATGATACACCCATTTATTATGTTTTTGACATGATTATGATACCTAATTCTTTCCATGGGTGACCCTCATGTTTAAGTTTGATTACTTATGTATAATTCTTTATGTGGAAAACATATTTATGAACATGTTATGATGGGTATGACCATATAGAATTCAAAGTCATTGGGTCTGGTTTAGTCTGATTATACGTTATGTGAAATGGTCTTGGTGGTTAACCTTGACTCGTGCTCCTTTATGTGTAACGAGCCTTGAATCGTGCTCCTCTATGTGCAAAGAGCTTTGATTCATGCTAAAGTCATCTTTTATATTACTATCACATTAATATGAATCCATTATTATATGATCCCATGTTATGATTCCTTATGCTTAATCATGTTCTATTACTTTATATATCATCATGTTATGCCTTCTAACCCATGTGATAAGCTTTATTTTAATGTTTATTCCCTTACTGGGTTTTTTAACTCATCCCTTTATTCATGTTATCCCCAGGATATCCTATGGAGATGTAAGGGCTAAAAGGAATTTAGGAGAACATAATGGATGTTAAATAAATAATTATTTTATTTATTTTCATGCTTTCAGTTTTATGTACCTAGTCTTCCAAGACACGAGAATTTACAATCATTAGATTGTAATTTGTTGTTTAATTATGCTTAAAGTCATGAAATGATATGTATAAAATACTAGGGTTACTATAGTTTAATATGCCCAAAGATAATGGTAACCCCACCACTACAAAATAGACCATTAAAAGTGATGACATTTATCAGTTCCAGAAAAATGCACTGATAAAGGTCATCTTTATCATTGCTAAAAGAAGCGCTCATAAAGGTCTAGAATAAAATGAAATAATTAAACAAATAAAAAAATATTAACAATTTTAGTAATTAAATAATTATTGTTAAAAATGAATAAAATGAATATATATATATATATAAATTATAAAAAATAATAAATAGTATATATTAAATAAATATATATGTAAAATGAAAAAATGAAATAATTAAACAAATAAAAATAAAAATTGAGTAAATTAAGAAAAATATTAAGCATTTTATTAATTAAATAATTATTGATAAAAACGAATAATTTAATATATATATATATGTATATATATATATTATAAATATTAATAAATAGTATATATTAAATAAAGATATATAAAATGAATAAATTATAACAATCAAACAAAAAAATTAAAATTGAATAAATTACCAAATTATTTAAAAATTTATTAATGAAACAATTATTAATAAAAAATGAATAAGTATAATATATATTAATTATAAATAGTAATAAATAATATATATTAAATATAAATATACAAAAAATAAATAAAATGTAATAATTAAAAACAAATTAATGTCTTATCCATTTTTAGTGTTGTTTAATTTTTCAATTTAACATATATCAAACATCACTTGTTACATTGATTTCACATACATACATACATACATACATACATACATACATACATACATACATACATACATACATACATACATACATACATACATACATACATACATACATACATACATACATACATACATACATACATACATACATACATACATACATACATACATACATACATACATACATACATACATACATACATACATACACATATGTATATATATATGTAATTAATCCATTTTTATATACAACACACACACACACAAATATTTGCATAATTTATGAAATATTATATAGAAACTCATACACCTAATATTTATGTAATTTATTAAAAGTTTAGTATATTTTAGAATTTGAATATAACATGATAAATTTAATATATTATGTTTTTAATCGGTCAATTTTATTTATTTATTTTTAATTTATTATAGTTAGAGTATTATTTATTCATTTTTAATATTTTTTATTTTTATTTTATTTTTGAATTTGATCATTTTATACTATTTATTTATATTTATTTATTTACTCTGTTTTAGTATTTTCAATATGTATTCATCTTTTCTTAAATATATGTATATATATCCATATTTTTTTTATAATTTATATTTAATTAATAAAACTTATCCATTTTTCAATATTTTTAAAGTGTAATCATTTTGAATTATTCAATTTCAATGGTTATGTGATTTATTTTGGTGTTGGAACTATGTGGTTTCTCAATTTTCCTTTAAAAGTGTTCTGATAATAAAAAATTAATTTTCAGTCTATTTCACTCATTTTTAAAATTCATGTATTTAAGATTATATATCCGTTAATAACGTGAAAAATATATTTATAAATAAATGTTTATAAATAAATATATTTATAAATGTATATTTAATATATTTATAAATTTATAATTATTATAAGTAAATAAATATTTTTTGAAAAGTATTTATATATTTATAAATAAGTAATTATATATGTTTAAATATTTATAAAATTATAATAAATTTATTTAAAACATGTACTCAAAGAGACTTGAACTCAAGACCTCACCAAGACCCATAGGGAAGCTACCACTGAACTACACCCTATGGGCTATATATATATATATTATATGAATATATAAATATTTTTTTTTAAATTATTATTCATATATTTAAAAATAAATAATTATATAGTTAAATATTTATAAATTTCTAATAAATATATTTAAATAATGAATATTTTAATATTTATATATATTTATTATATATATATAATTATATAAATATATATAATGATATAAATATATTTATAACTATAAAATTATAATTAATATATATAAATAATGAATATATTTACTATTTTTATATTTTATATATTTATTAAATATATATATAATGATATAAATATATATAATGATATAAATATACATAATGATATAAATATATAATGATATAAATATATATATTGATATAAATATATATAATGATATAAATATATATAATGATATAAATATATCTATAATTATAAATATATAATTATAAATATATTTATAAATGTATATTTACTATATTTATAAAATTATATATTTATAATTATAAATAAAAAATAATTTTTTTAAAAAGTATTAATGAAATTATAGATAAATAATTATATATTTAAATAATTATAAAATTATAATAAACACGTATATAATTATATAAATATTTCTCAATTTTTTTGTTTATAATTATAACTATAAATCCTTTATCATCACTAAAGTTTTAGCATTGATAAATTTCCATTTTATCAGTGATTTTTTAGCACTGATAAAGATCGAGATTTATCAATGCTAAAAAAGAACTATTAATAAATCTTTATCAGCATTGATAAAGATTCCTTTTATCATTGCTTATCAATTTAGGAGCGATAAAATGGTTCTTTATCAATGTTTTTTTGAAAGATCTAATAAAACTGTCCCCGATCTATTTAAAAGAACCCTAACCATTACTCATTCAATTGTGATTCTCAAGCTCTTGCAGAACTCCCCTACTGCCAGCATTGCTCCTCCACATTCTCTAGGATTAATCAAGGCTAGAATCAAATGTATTTTATTTTCTCCTTTTCCTATCTCATTGTTTGATTTGTTGGGTTCTGCAGTTTTCATTTTTGTGCTATTCTTAACCATAATGAACCCTACATCTCATCTCTCTCTCTCTCTCACTTACCTATACCTACACAATGTCACCCAAACTCTGTAAACTCATTCCAACTTCATATGAGACCACTATGAACTACATCTTCATATGCTATTTCAACTGATGGCATTTTTGTATGTTTCCATTATATTATTTCTTGTTACCTTTTAGATAGTGTGGTTTTTCATTTTTTTGAATCTTGGTTCCAGAGTATGACATGCACACAAAGATGAAAAAAAGTTTAACATTATATTGGGCTAATTTCAGAGGGAATGCTATTTGATGTGAATTACCTAAAGTGAGTTAATATAAATATTGTTTTAATGAGAATGGGTTAATATAATTTTGGGAGCTAAAGTTTAAATTTTATATTTTATATTGGTTAACATTATCAATATGTTATATATATAAAATTTAATATGGAAAAAACTATTTCAATTTTCATTGAAATCCAAATAAGAATACTTTTTTGGTTTTTTATTTGATCCAACCTCAAAATTTGCGATGTATTGTCAATAAGAGATGTGTTTATAATTGATTGATAGGTTCCTAATATTAGCATATTTACTAAAAAATATATCCACTAAAACATTATAGTTTTGTGAGAAGATGATATTCAATGGGTCAGGGAGATCACTAATGGAGATAGCATTTATTTTCATTATCAATGAATGGTTTCCAACAATTTCCCATGTACTTTAAATTTATAATTAGTTAAAAATATGTTTGAATTTTTATAAACTGATAGTAATTATATTTTATGAATTTACTTTAGTTTACATTTATAAATGAAAACGTTTCAAAGAACAACACACCAGATCATATTCCAGTAGAAGAGTTTCCATATGCGATGTCATCTAAAGAAGACGTTATATATGAGTTTACTTTTCAATCAAATTATTTTATAAATAAATTTCTCTCCAAGAATGAAGTGATTTTTGATGAAGTGACTTGACTTAAGAAAACTTTATTTTCTTTATGTGTGTGTGTGTGTTACCCTATCTATACATTTCTCTTTTATAAAATTGTAACAACACAATATAGTCCAACTTTTCATAACCTGATCTAAGATAAATAAAAAATGTCACTCAAACCTTGGAACCATCAACCAACTTCCAAAGGATTGAAAATAAATATGTAGCATTCAACATGATCCATGATAAATGGTTTGAAAAACCAACTCACATGACAAGTGCATCTATGTAAAATAGTACACTATAGAATCCCATGAATATAAATGACTACAGACATAAAAACAATAATAACTTGATAAATCCTATGTAAAAATAAAATCATGCATCTCATTTTTATTTTATGAAAATATTCCTAATGTGTGATAATTGAAATAATCATACAACACATAATATTCATAATCAACATAACTAAATTTTCATAAAAAAGGACCATGGGTTTCACAAATAAGGTTTTATAAATAAGGGTTCATTTTGGTAAGATAAATATAAAATACAATAAAACCCATGCATAAAATTCCACATTTGTATGAATCTTTCATGAAAATTGTTACTATCTTGAAAAAAGATATAATAATTCAATACTTCAGTACAACTAACCTTCATTACCTTTATTTAATCCATCCTAAGATTCTTGATTTACTTTCATATCTTGATGATGGATTGGAATAAAATTTTCAAACTAGCCTTCCTCCCATTATTATGGTTCCAAGTTCCTTGATGACATACCTCCCACTTAGATTGTATTCATTAATCTTTATCAAACCCGCTGCCATGACTTCCTTCCGGAATGGCCCGAATGCCTTATTTTTTATTTTATTATAGATAATCCCTCTTTTTAAGGGATGAATGGGAAACCGTAGATGACCCATAGGCCCAAGGCACAAGGCCCAACATGACTCGCAATACATGACCCGAAGGCCCAGAGGCATACTATTCCCAATACATGACCCATAGGCCCAACCCACATGAACTGCCCCTCCCCTAGCATCTGCATCTTTGATCACCTAGCTCCTCACCTTGTATTGCTGATCGGCTAGCATTGCCCTGTACAAAGCTGCATGGTTCCTGGTCCTGATGGCAGTTTCCATACCCTCTCATTCTTCCAATCTAGTAGCTTTGCTTCTGGTGGTTACTTTTCTTGTTGCTCTGATCCTCTTCTGGGGCTTGCTTTGTGTGAACTGGGCTACTCTATGGTCTTTGTGTCCTGAAGGCCTTGAGGCCCAAAGACCATTGATGACCCGGAGTCCTTGGAGACCCGTAGGCCCAAAGGCCCAAATCGGGTGAATAGTTCCGGCTGCTACAGTACTGAACAATACCTGCTACAGTACTGTTACAGTACTGCTACAGTACCCCAGAAATTCACCTCTACCTAGTTTTGAACCTGGGTCTCTTGGATGCCAAGTAGGAGCCCTTACCACTTGGGTACGAGCTCGTTGGCACTGCCATGACTTCAAATACCACATCTCTCAACTCATTCTTCAACTCTTTCATCCTTTCACCCCCCTCATATACTACATCCTAGGAATAAAAAAATGAAACCTATATATTGATAAAAAAATAATGAATGATTTTTTTGGTTTCTTGATTAGAATTTTCTTATATGACTCACTCTGTTACTTTTGAAAACACTTCATCAAAAATTACTTTTAATTTGAGTGCAGTTACATTGGATCCTATTAGAATTATGCTGTTAATCATACTTGGACAAGAATACTACTATGATGGGTGACCTCTTAAAAATACTCATTTTGGCAATTCTTGTGTGAAAAAACATGCCAAACACACATTTTGATTCTCTTCCCCTTCAACCTTGATAAATTTAAAAGGGTTACAATTTGACTCTTAGAGGTATTCCTCCCATAATGAAAAGATCTCTCCAGCCCTATTTTCTTCCTCATCTTTAGGATAATTTATCTTTGAATCTTGGAGAAATGGATTATTGTCAATCTCTCACATTCAACTCACACAAGTACCTTCACAAGTTTTTATCTCCTCTAAGCCCTTCCAAAAAAAGAAACATTTCATAAGAAGGTGAAAACAATAAATTTATATGAATGGAAGTAAATGAATACGAGTGGAAGTCATGTGTATTTGATTGTCCATTCCATCATTTTTAAATTTAATATGTTAAAATCCATAATTAAAATTGAATTTAGGTTATTTTTGAACCTCAGTGGATATAGAGCTCTTATATTTGACATACAGGTGAGGGAAAAGGGCTGGTAACATAGGTTTGAGTCGGTACAACTCAGTGGGTATGAGTTGATGTTCTCATGGTAGTGTCAGGGAACTTTCATATCCTGAAAAATTATTATTGTATTTTTTTTCTTGAGACTCATCCCCCATATCTTCTATGTTGTTTGAATTAATTTTATAAGTAGTCATAAAAAATAATCACTAGTACCTGGTATGGGATGAATTTTGGTTAGATTAGTTCAATAAATAAAGGTGGATGTCCACAAAAGATGAGGGATGGGTATCAAGAAAAAAATCAATAATAACTGTTTGAGAGGTATGTCATCAAGGAATATTGGAACCAAAATGATAGGAGGAAGGATATTTTGAAAGAGGGAGTCCAATCCATCATCGATAAATGGAAGAAAATCAAGTATATGAGGACGAATTAAATAAACATAGTTGAGGTTAGTTGTACTTGAGTATTAAAGTATTATATCTCTATTGAAGATAGTAATAATTTTCATGCAAGATGCATGAAAATGAGGACTTTTATGTATGGAGTGTATTGTATTGTTTTTATTCAAGACAAATTAAATGTTTGAATACTCATGTAGACAATTTCTACTGCACATGATGATGTTACTAATCTCGAGGAGGAACATGATTTTGATGATGAAACTGTTGAATTCTTAAGGGATGTGTAAAATGTTGATGAAAAAAAAACAATGACACAAAATTTTATTGTTGAATAAAATTATCAAGGCAATAAGCTAGGGTATAAGATTTGAGGTTATTTGGAATCAACATGACCAACCTATTGACCCCAACAAGTCAATGTTATTTAGTTGTCTTGGGGACACAATGAGGATGAATGTGCCGATTGATATTGATTAATGGTGCTACATCCAACCTATAATGAAGGAAATCATTTGGAAAGATATAATGGTAATGTTATGATATGCTATCTTTATTTTATTGAAAAGTTATGTAATGAAATGTTGATTTGATTTTCATTATTCCTTTAAAAGTTTGTTTATTTCAGAATATTTACATAATTTTTTTTTCTTAATGGCCTCTAGAAAATACCACAAATGATTCCAAACTCTTCTTATGAATTTACATCTTAGTGATGCTAAGGGGAAAGTAAATCCCCACCCTCTAGTTTGTTATGCACACATTGTAAAGTAGGAAACATGAAATCATTTCATCAATTTCCGTAATGAGAAATCATTTCAAGTGCATTGCAGTTGATAATATTTTATTTGAAATTATTTATTTTATCCAAATTGCTTCAAAATTGTTAATTTATGAAACATAAAAAGAGTTTTGAAAATAGAGAACATTCATCAAAACCAATGTACCACTATTGTAAAGCAGAGATGTGGTACACTTCATTAGAGAATAAATTGGTACGTATTTTAAATCAATAATGAAATTTTATTTATGTGATATGAAACAACATATATTAATTTGTTTATATGAATATTTATGAATCAAAATCTGAATCTACTTCCATTCCACATCATGTTCTATGGAAGGAGGCACATATAAATAAGGAGGGTAAATTATTCGACGAAAACAGAAAAATAGTATGAGAAACATGTGTAAGCATGACATAATTGTAATTTATTATTATTTAAAAAAATATTACATAAAAATATATATTTATGGTTATATTTTTTTATATGGTTTATAAATAAGTATCAGTAATGAATTTTCAAGAAGAAAAGTTACTTTTAGTAGCTTTAATGCGGCCTAAACAATATGTTCATGTTAGAGGATTAGGTTTTGGGGTCTCTCCTTGAACATATTTCAAGAAGATAAAACCACATGAAGAAACATATAATATGGTGAGATGATTTCAAACACAAAAAAACTCACTATAAGATATTATTGTTTTTTCTGGTTTGGTAGACCAATGTATGAGAAAGGATCAAAGTGAACCGGTGGTGGAGAGAAGACCCAAACACAAACCAAATTATCCCACTATTTTTGAGGCTAGTTATTCACCCCAACCACATACCTTACGAGGGTAATAAATTTTTTCATTACTCTTTCTCCTAAATGTGAATCAAACAACTTTTATAAATTTATATTACTAAAAGTAGGTAGTGTACAGTTCTATGTGATTTTTATCTGTCAACCCCCATGCACCACCATGTTGTGTTGGGTACAATGTATAATATACTAAGAGACAATATGCACCATCAAGACCTCCCAAAAGATCACATGAGAGTGGGGATTGAGATAACTAATGATCTAACTTCTATGTTTTCTATTCCACTTGATGATCCATATATTACAACGGTCAATGATTATTTTGGAGGTTTCATACCATGACCAACTAATCTAATAAATATACACAAGGTATGTTTTTAACAAATTTTTACATATGAAAAACCTATAACAATTGATTATAAAATTTCTGAAGTGAGTTATGATATTATATATGGATAAAGTGGGGGAAAAACAGAAGGTTTAATCAAGAAAACATAGTGAATGAAACAAGAAAACAAAACAACCTTCTAAGAGTACCTCCTCCTAGATAGTTTTGAGAGCAACATTTATTATCATTACAACTTCATTCATAGACCACATTTAAAGATAAAATTATATCCTACATTGAATATGAAGAATAAATATATGGAAATTACTTGATATAAGGAATTCTTCTTTAGAATTTAAATGATATTATCAAGTATGAATTACTGGGCGTCTACATAGGATACATTTTCATAATAGGTGTGTCAAAATAGTGATCTAATATGTTTATTAATGTTAATAACTATTCATATTTTCTATATACATTTATATTAAAGATATATAAAGGTAATATCATCTGAAACATTATTTAGATTCATTAATACCTTTATTATTTCTATGATAGAACTTACTTTGGATAATGAAACAATTGAGAAGAAAAAGGATGAGTTACTTTAAGTTTCTGATAAAAAAGTATCAAACGACATACTCTTTTTTATGTATAAAATATAGAAGTAAAAATCTAAAATATAATCACATAAAATATATTTTTAATTTTCCTATTACATATTTGTTTTTTAGGGAGAACTAGATGCTGATCACAGTCAATTTGGACACCCTGAATATTTATTTTTTTGGATCCAGGGTATGGATATCAAACCAACCGACCACACTTGATATGTATTGTGATTATTTAATAAACTTCAGTCAGCATTTTATAGATAAACTTTGAGTTATATGTTTTAGTTTGTGTTTTAACATGAATTTTTTTATAATAGGGCTGTCTCTAAATATAGGCTAAATCAGGGCATGAAGTCGGCATATGAAGAGATAAAGTCTATGGATTACTAAAAATGGAAATAAATTACTGTATATATAGAAATATTTCACTGTCAAGAAATTTAAAAATAATTTACTTATTTTGGTCAAAGTTTCTCTTGTGTACAAAATAAGATAATGACATCGATTGTGGATATTATGTTTCCAAATTTATGAGAGAGATCATAAAGCATGAAAAGACCAGTATCTCCCAACAGACGATTTTTGAAGGTAATTAAAATTTCATTAAATATATTTCATAATCATTTGTTTGATTATATTTTATTAGTAATATAACATTTCTAACAACCTAGACACTCAAAAGAATAAATAAATTTGTTTAGAGATGAGTGGGAAGTGTATTTTTTGTCAGAATGTATGATGAAAAAAATTTAGGAGATTACCTGCTATTTTTTTGATCTAGTACGAGTTATATCCTTCAAAATATATTTGGGGGTGTGAAGCATTAGTTTCAAAATGATGATATATTATTTTTGATCTATTTCTCAAGGAGAAGTATAATAGATCAAATCATTTTTTTAGAATCACTAACCTGCAAACAATAAAATTGTTAGGAAATGGATGAGGCGGAGGCCGAGGTAGAGGCAGAGGTAGAGGCGGAGGAAAAGAAAGAGTCAGCATAAGAGACCAATGTGGAGGAGGAGGAGGGATATGTGGAGACCGAGGAAAAATAATAGACAAAGTGCTATATTAAAAACAACAAAATTTTTGGGCAATGAAGTAGAATACAAATCATACCAAGATTGTGTTTGAGAAGAATTGTTGAAAAGTGAACATGACACTTTTCACATAAGATAAGATCCATTATGAAAGTGTTTTAGGTGTCTTATTGAAATCATGTTTTTCACCACTTGTTTATGTGATTTTATACAGGGTAGTAATCCACCTGTAAGATCATTCTATGTTGGAGGCTTCAATTTTTCCACTAGTGTTATTTAAGTAACATTTATAAAACTACCAATCATAAAAAATTATATAATCCAACTTAAATGTTTGAATAAATATGTGTGTAATCAGCCACCAAAGTCAGCAGGTGTATGAGATAACTATTAAAGGAAAACCAACATTGATATATCATGGTCATCGAGGAGTGATGGTGTCAAAGTGTCCGTTATCACTTTAAAATTGACATTTAAATAGAAAAAAGTGTCACTCACTGAAAACCGAGTAAACACACTTGGATTTTATTGATAATTTTTTACAATTATTCATAATTCGTTTTTGATGTGTAGGAATCAGTTCCATGTTAAACCCACACAAAGTATGACTTGTATGACTAAAAGTACGTGTTTCTATTTTAAAATGACATTTTAGTAAAAAACACAAGTGACATACTTGAAACTGAGGAAACACATTCATATTGTTTTGACACTTTAAGAAAATAATCCATAAATCATTTAAGACATGTAGGAATCATATTCACCTCAATTTGATGTACAATGTGATCGGTATGACTCAAAGTGCCTCTTTTTATTCAAAGTTGACATTAATATTAATGAAAGAACAAAGGTCATACTCAAAACTGATAAAAAACTTTTTTATTATTTTGGTACCTTAAGAAAATGATCTATAAGTCATTTATGATTTGTAGGAATCATATGAACCTTAATCTGATACACAACATGCCCGATATGACTCAAAGTGTACGTTATTAGTTTAAAATCGACATTTTAATTCAAAAAGGTACCACTCATTGAAAATAGAGAAATCATATTTGGATTATCTTTATAATTTTGGAAAATGATTCATAATTCATTTGTGTTATGTAGGAATCAATCTCATGTCAAATCCATACCCGATGCAACCTATTGGACTAAAATTTCATGTTTTTAGTTTAAAATGACATTTTAGTAAAAAACACTAGTGGCATACTTGAAATCGATGAAACAAATTAATATTATTTTGATACTTCAGGAAAATGATCCATAAGTATTTTGGGACATTTACGATTCATCTGTACCTTAATCTGATGCGCGGTGTGACTGGTATGAATCCAAGTGCTTCTTTCTATTAAAAAATTGACATTAATTTTAGTGAAAAAAACTGACAAATTCCAAACTAATCAGACACATTAATATTGTTTTGGTACTTTAGAAAAATGATACATAAGTCAATTTTGACATGTAGGAATCAACCTCACCTCAATCTGATACATGATGTGCTTGGTATGACTCAAAATGTCCATTATTAGTTTAAAATTGACATTTTAATAAAAAAGTGTCACTCACTAAATAACAAATAAACATGATCATATTGTCTTTATAATTTATTAAAACGATTAATAATATATTTTTGATGTGTGGGAACCAGTCTCATGTCAAACCCATGCCCGATGCGACTTGTATGACTCAAAGTGCCTATTTCCATTTTAAAATTACATTTTAGTAAAAAACACAAGTGGCATACTCAAAACCAATGAAATATTTTCATATTGTTTTGATACTTTAATAATGAATTCCTTAAGTCATTTGGGAGGAGTAGGAATTAACCTAACCTCAATCCGACGCACGATGTGACCAGTATGACTCTAAGTGCGTGTTTTTATTCAAAATTGACATTAATTTTAATAAAAAAACTGACATACTCAATACCAAGAAAACACATTTGGATTGTTTTGTTACTTTAGTAAAATTATTCATATGTCATTTTTGACGTGTATGAATTATACCTGCCTATATCTGACTTACAGTATGACTAGTATGATTCATAGTGTCAGTTATCAGTTTAAAATTGACATCTTAATACAAAAAAGTTCCACTCACTAAAAACTAAGAAAAAATGATTTTATTGACTTGATAATTTAGGAAAATGATTCATAAGTAGGAATCCGTCTCATATCAAACCCACACATGATGCAACCTGTATGACTTAAAGTGCATATTTCCATTTTAAAATGACATTTTAGTAAAAAACACAAGTGGCATAATCAAAAATAAGGAAACACATTTATATTGTGTTGATAAATTAGGAAAATGATCCATAAATCATTTGGAACATGTATAAATTATCCGCACCTCAATCCGACACACAATGTGACCAATATGACTCTAGGAATGTCTTTTTATTCAAAACTGACATCAAATTTAATAAAAAAATAACTAACATACTCAAACCCAAGTAAACACATTTGAATTGTTTTGGTACTTTAGAAAAATGATCCATAAGTCATTTTTGACATGTAGTAATCAACTTAACCTCAATGAGACTCAGAGTGTGACCAGTATGACTCTTATTATTCATTTTTATTCAAAATTGACATTAATTTTAGTAAAAAATTGACATAATCTATAATTGTATTTTTTTATTGTATTTTTGTTGGAAATTTTATTTTATTTAAATTTTGTATTTATTTATGATTTTTCTGATAAATAATTCCTTGATTTGTACTTCCAAAAACACTGATAAAGAGTCCCTTTATTAGCACTTCAAAAAGCGTTGATAAAGGGACGCTTTATCCGCCCTTTTGAAAGAACTGATAAAGGGACGCTTTATTATTGATTAGTAAAGATAAAGAATTACTTTATCAATGCTTAAAAAATGCACTGATAAATGGTATATTTTTTCAGTGCTTCTAAAAGAACTGATAAAAGTGTGATTTATTTACACTTTTTTTGCACTGATAATGCACCCCTTTATCCATGATTTTATAGCGTTGATAAAAGCCTTGGACTTTTAACCATGCTGTGGTATTCAATGATTTTTTAGCACTGATAATGGCCTATTATAGAGCTGTTAAAGGCCTATTTTGTAGTAGTTCCCCTGTGATATTTCTCAGCATCTTTAACAATAAAACTACTCATATTACTCTAGATGTAGCATGATCACTTGAAAACCATTTGAATATATTTGTGTTAAACCATGTTTTCTGTAGGGATGGATCTTTGAATTACTCATGAATGTAGAAATCTATATTTATCTACCATATAATTATTCTAAATATCTCTATCCTAAGGATCTGATCCCTGTGTAACATGAATAATCTTAAATGAGTGTTGGTAATATATATTACATGCTTTTCTATAGGGAAAAAGTCATATAACCTTCATCACGTAACACACCAGATACCCTCCCTAACTTATCCTTGTTATAGTTTGACTATATATATTGTTATAAGATCTCGTCCTTTTTTGGAGTCATATCAGGTGCATTTTCAGGTACTTTTTGAATTTTTTAAGTACCTTTGTTTTTGAGTTGTGGCTTGGGGTGCGTTTGGGTGAATTTTTAATAAAAACTAACAAACAGTGGGACATGCACGTTTTGCGCATGGTTTGGAAAATCATGCGACTAAGTCATGACAACCGTACAAACCTAGATAGAGAGGTCCACACAGTTGGCACACACTTTTCCTTAACTGTGCGCCCTTGCCTAGGAAACCATGAACACATGATTAATTATTTGAAAATCTATTTTTAAAACCATATGAACCCCCAAGACTCCCATATTTTGACCTTTTCTCGGGCTTGACAAATTATTGGTGATCCCTGAGCCTTATAGAGGGATTTCAAGGTGATTCAAACATCATTCTTTTAGATTGAAAGCCCGGATTGAAGATCCTCTCTCTTCCCGATAAGTGGATTTCATCCTATTGATTATACTGTTCATTCCTCTATCTTTCCTTGATATTTTTGTGGAATATCTGCACAATTTTTATGGATCTAAACCTATGAGTTGAGATCTAGATCTAGGATTGTGGATCTAGATCTAGATTTGTAACCTCTTTATGCCTTTGATCTTAATTTTGGTTTAGGGATTTAGATTTAGAGCTTGATCGACGATGTTGTACCGCTCGAATTTTGGGGATTTCCGTTGGGATAACATCCATTAATAAACTAAGGTATGTGGTCTAAATCGAACTCCCATAGTCATGGATTTTATATGTGAATGTGATTTTATGGATTTTCTAGCTTCCCTTGATAATTTATTTCCTAAATTGGAGTAATTAGGAATGTATAATTGACTTGTGATTGCCTTAGTGATTAATTGATAGTTTAATCACGTAACAAACGAAGGGGGGGGGGGTTCCCAAATAGATATTTGTTTTGGAAATTATTTATGGGTTGAGATATTTTATTTGGGATATTGAATTGATTGTGTTATGATAATTAATTGGGGGAAATTAATTATGAAATGATATTTTTCCATGAAATATAATTAATTGTGAGAATTAATTATGTTCCATGATGTTGATAAAAGATAATTAATTAGAATAATTAATTATGACAAGTTGAAATTTGATATGGATAATTAATTGTGAGTAATTAATTATAGAATGAGAATTGTGTTAAATGATTAATTAATTGATGAATTAATTAATGGGTTATATTCTTAGTTAATTATTGAGTTAACTAATGGACTTTGAAATGTTTAACTAATAGTTGGATTAGTAATGGAATGATGTGGATAATTCTTGTGAGTTAAAGAATGATTAAATGGATGATATTTTTGTGGTGATATACATGGAGTTCTAGACCGATTAGAAGTTGGGACTTGGACATAGATTTTCTCCCCAAAAGTTATCCAAGCTTGATATATTGGGGTTCTAGGCATAACGACCTACACTGAATGAAATATGGAGCGTTAGGCATGGTTACCTATATTGAATGAGATTTGGGGTGCTTGAAATTATGTTCAAAACCAAATGAATGATAATAATGAATGATAATTCAAATGGAAAACATGAATTGAAATTGGGACTAATGTGATGATTAAAGATTATATGATAATGTGATAACTGTTTAATTATGCATTGTATTTATTTCTTCAAAAAAATAAATACACTATCTTTTGACTAAAATTGTTTTAGAAACCATTGGTGGTGTCCTTTTAAGTTGTGCCCACACCCTATTCGGTCCACCTGAATGACACCCAAGTAAAATTTATTGTTGTGGGATAGGATAAGGGAAAGGTCCTGGGATATGTTGTTGTTTATGATTGGAGCATGTGAAAGGGAACCGTATGTGGTTTGGGACTCGATTGGGAGTCGTTTTGTCTTTACTTTTAGTTTCATTCTATAAACTTGAAATTCACATTATCATAGAATGTTTTACCTTTTAATTGAGTATTGTATTTTCTTGTTTTGAATATCACATGACATGTTATTGTTCTGGTTATTTATACGCTTCCAAACTTGGTTATTGTTGTTTTCTTCCATTGGTGTTTTATTATGATAAAATAGGGTACAGTATCCCCAATACTGACTTACTAGATGCTTGCTTCTAGTCATCGCCCTCTGGCATATGGGGAGGCGCACTTTAGGGCATGTGTCCAACTGGCTTGAAGAACTGTTTAGTGTCACCCAGGTCGGGATTTCACAAAGTGATATTAGAGGAGTTTTATTTTCTTTATTTTTATTTTGTATTATTATTTTTGTAAAGGTAAACAGTATATTAGGAATATTCGAGGCATGGTAATGAGCTCATTCATGGGAGTTGAAAACCCATGTATGTGGGAAAATCCAAGTACTCAGGGTGGGATTGTTGTGATTGCTGTTTGTTGTTACAGTTGGATATTATTTCACCATGGGTCATGCACTTGTGGTGTGATGTGAAATTTGTTTTGAAAATTATTTAATTATGATTCGTGGCCTAAAGATCCATGATACTCGAGTCTTCATTCATCATTCTAGGCACCTAGGGTTGTTGTGACATCCATCATTCTAGACACTCCTGGGAAAACAGGTTATGGGTAAGTTGTTGAACTTGAACGATTTTTCATTGTTGTTATATTTAAATAATGATGCAAAATAAGAATAAATGGGTTTCTAATGAGAAAATTTATTAATGAAACGAGTATGATTAATTAATTATTGAATTAATTAATGAGAATGTATGTACCCTTGTTAACCAAGACCTAGGAGTCAGATAGTTAAGGGTAGTGAGAAGGCCTCAGTGTTGGTCGTGTATCAAGAAAAGGGGGAACGACATGTTGAAACTAGTTGTGTTAGTTTCTCATCTTACTTAAATGCTATAAGGTTGCGTTATGAGAATTAAGATGTGTGTTTGGATTTGTAGAGACATGCCTCCAAGACGCTTGTTGAGGGAGATACCAAGGGTTATTACCCAGAATGAACTTCCAGATAGGGAACTTGAGGCACCATTGGTGCAAGCTAAGGAGGAAGGGGAACAGTTCTGAGAGAACGTTTCTCATTTCATGAAATTCCTGGAGAGAGACCCAAGGAAAGTTCTGAAAAGATTGTCTGAGTTGACAAGGGAGTTTCAGCTACAGTACCCTCCTAATTTTACTAGAGAGGGTGGAGCTGAAGGAGATGAATTCTAGATTGATTCCATAGAGATGATACCTAACCATTTGGAGACTCTAGCTGGGAGGAGGGTCAAGTTGGCTACTTATATGCTACGGGGGTCAGTAAAGTACTGGTGGGCCATTCAGGTATGATCTGGACATTCTGATGATATGTTATGGAGGGAATTTTTGGAGAAGTTGTTGGATAACTTATATCCAAAGACACTGAGACAAGATAAGGCTTCAGAGTTTATGAATCTAATGCAAGGAAGCATGTCAATAATGGATTACTCTAAACAATTTTGGATTTGGTGGTCTAGAACCAACTACTTTGTACTTTATTCATTAAAAAAAGGATTATCACATCTTGATTGTTCTTCTGCGTGACAATTCATGTGATAATGTCCTAAGGAAGAAAGTTGCATTAATGGGTCATAGCAGATCCCTACTATGATGAGAACCCGGAAGTGCCATAACACTTTTCTTGAATATATGTTCTATGGCCGAATGATATTATTTGAGGGACACAAATAATACAGGTCATTAGGGGTGAGGACTCATAAAAATTTGAGGCATATTCTCATGGTGTGCGCCCTTGGTAATATCGAGGAGGATATTATGAGAACGAGACCCGCCAGTATGAAATCCAAATTTCATAGTGTCATTGGATGTTCCTATCTGCGGATATGTGTATTGGTCCTTAGACTTTAAGATTATTATTAATGGGTATTACAACTCACGCAATTAGGTGTATTGATGAAAACTGTGACGACACACTGTTTGCAATGAGGTTGGATACGTTGGGTGCATCACGAGTAATACTGCATTAATAGATAATGCGAGAAAGGATTTGTCCCTTCTGTTCCATAATGGAAGTAGATATCTCAGTCCCTTTGTTGTAATTGATATAGCTGAAATAAATCCATGGCCATGGTAAGGTATGGGTGAGTTCAATTTCGGGAAGTCAAAGAAAGAATAATCGAGCACATGGGTTGATGGCACTAGCATGCAACCTGCTTGATTGTAGATATCGAGACAAAGGGATTATATTACACGGTAAGCGTTCATAGGAGGTGACACGTCATTGCGGCGTTAACTTCTTTCTCTATGGGTGCCTTGGCGTGTTGCTAGATGCTAACCTTGGAATTTAGGCAGGCTCCGCCTAATGCCACTGAGAAAGAGGCCTATAGGGTCACACACTAAGCGTGTCCATGTATCTTAGTTAAATATTAATTTAAAAAGTTAGATAAATATTATTCCCGACTGTGGTTTAATAATTATTTAAGGATGCCTGATCGCATTTATTTTGACAATAGTTATTCGAGAGAATATATTATAGGCGAAATAATATATTTATTAGCTAGTAATGCAGTTACATTTATTTAAGAAATAAATAGCCATTACTCATTGTCTAATAAATGTGGATGAGGAGATAAAGAAAAATGGAAAATAAAAGTACACACTGTGTATATTAAATACACACGCCGTGTAGTTTTATGGAAAACAAGTAGACGCCGTGTTTTAATAATTACATGCCGTGTAGTTTTCCAGTCGGGATTTTGAGGATATAATATTGTTTTATTAAATGATGTTAATTATAATCAGCATGAGTGCATGTCAAGGAATTAATAATTCGACATGGGGTTTCAATAAGAGTTAATGAAATAAATAAAACACATAACGTGTTTATTTATTGTCATAACTCTATTAACCTCAAACCTGATTATAAATATCCTCACAACCCAATACTTTTCCAGAGCCATTTTTGTTGTGAAAAACGGATTTGGAAATACTCTCAAGCCTAGAGAGAATTCCCTTTCCACCAAGAATTCCCTCAAGTTTTGAGAGCGAGATCCTCCACCAGATCCAGGCGGTTGAAGGTAGACATCGAAAGTGAAGGATATTCTGCGCTAGCACTCAGAGTTCCCTTCGGAGACGTCCAGAGATACTTGGCACACGTGTGGATCACTGCTATAGGAATCCTACACTTAGATTCTACGACACAACGATGGATCACCGGATCGTGACCGGAGACATCAACGATGAAATAATTCCACCAAGGTAATTCTTGTTAATTAATTAAATTAATTTTAACCAACATATGATGATCCTATCTCTATGGTTCCGGGATCCCCTCTTAAGTTTTTCATTCTTCGTTCTATTCCAAAGATTCGATGTTTTAAATCGTGAAGGATCTCGGATTGAACGTTGCTTAACGTTAAAATTAAAGTTGGGAAAACCCACCAACGTGCTTCCGCTGCCCTCGGAACCTAAAAACATTTCATAGATTTACATAATTTTGCTACAGCTTTGGTATTAGATGAGGTTTCTTTGGTAAAATGATTTTAGGATGGACTTAGGTGTGAAGTTAAGTCCCTTGTAAATATATTTTGGATGAAGAAATCATCAAAATGGTTAATCAGGATCTCATTTTAGAGGGGAACTTGAAAGAGGCTTCCAGTACTAGAAAAGTAGCCATCACTAGAGGATCATGGAGTGTTCCTTTTGAGATCAAGAAGCACCATTATGAGAACCTTAGTCAGGACAATGGAAAGAAAGGTGGATATCCTGGAGGAACAGTTACACCAGATCTTACTCATGTGCTTTTCCACCTGTGCGGTAGATAGGGAAACTATCATACACATTTTACTCGACCACAATTGGAGTTCTGGTTTTGTGGTAAGATTGAGAACCTACAAAAGTTCTACAGGAACCATCAAAAAAACTAGTGCTGAGGGATCAGCTGCTCAGAGTGAGAGTGTGGGAAGGGGGTCTTTTACACCATATAGTTCTGGCAGCTAAAACTTTACGGGTAGAGGAGGTAAAGGTAGTAGACATGGTACTTTAGGGTATGAGAACCCATGTCATCAGAGTGGTACTACTCAAGAGAATTAGATGATGCCACATGGAAGAGGGGAAGGCCAGTTACATGCAGTGTAGCCTACACTTCTGGAGAGAGAGGGTTGTCCATTGACAGTGAGAGGTACTATTCTAGTTGCTTCTACTTTATCTACTACCTGGTTTGATATTGGACTCTCTCATTCATTTATATCATCAAATCTTGTTAATGGTTTGAGCCTAGAGGTGGGGTCTGGAAGCAGGGTGATGAATATTGATACACCATTGGGAACATGGTCTAGAGATATATGTTTATGCAAGGAATGTTTGATAGAGATCAGAGAGTGTCATTTTCTTTGAGATATCTATGTCCATGATATAACGAGATTCTACCTGATTATGGGTATGGACTGGCTAGTCATATACCTAGACCACATAGAATTTTATCATAGGAGAGTGAACTTTGTATCTCCTAAGGGTGACTAGTATGTTCATTGTGGAGAATAGGATATCCATACAGGATGATCTAGACCAATTACTCAACAAGTGGGAGTGCTCAAAACCCAAGTTTCTAGTCTTTTGCTGGATGATGGGAGTGGTAGGAAAGACACGCTCCCACCAGTATTAAAACTATTTTTTGGATGTCTTTCCTAAAGACTTTTATAGGTTTCCACCTAAGATAGAGGTGAAATTCACCGTTTATCTCATGCTGGGGGCTGAGCCAGTTTCTATTTCACCTTACCTAATGGCACTGACTAAGATTCACGAGCTTAAAATGCAGTTGGAGGAGTTGGAGGATAATGGGTTTATCTGTCTAAGTACATCACCTTGGGAATCGTCTGTATAGTTTGTAAAGAAGGCTGATTGGTGTTTACTCTTGTGTGTCAATTAAAAGATGTTGAATAAAATTACCATGAAAAACTGATATCCTCTTCCACGTATCGATGATCTGTATGAAAAGATGAAGGGGGCTTGTGTGTTCTCAAAGATTGAGATGAGATCAGGGTATCATTAGGTGAGAGTTAATACCTCTGATATACTAAGAATTTCTTTTAGAAGTAGGTATGTCATTTATGAGTTTGTTGTAATTCCTTTTGGGTTGAAAACTGCTCCAGTAGTATTTATGTCCTTGATGAATAGGATCTTCTATCTTTACTTAGATCATTTTGTGGTGGTATTTGTTGATGAAATATTGGTATACTATAAGAATCATGACGATCATGACCAACATCTTGACATCATCCTGGGTAAACTGAGAGAGCATAGACTATATGAAAATCTATCTAAATGTTAGTTTTGGATTTACATGGTACACTTTTTGGGGTATATCATCTCGAAAGAAGGTGTGGTAGTGGACCCAAAAAAAGTGAAGGCAATGATTTCTTGGTAGCAGCCTAAGAATGTTGTTGATATCTGAAGATTTTTTGGATTATATTGTGTTACATAAGGTTCATCTAGTACTTTTCCTAATTAGAAGAACCACTTTCAAGTTTGAAAAAGAAAGAGATAAAGTTTGATTAGATATAATAATATGGGAATATTTTTCAGGAGATGAAGAAGTGCTTGACATCAGTACCAATTTTGATCTTACCTGAGTCAGGTGAGGAGTAGACAGTGTATTGTGATGCTTTTGGGATTAGACTCGGAGCTATGTTGATGCAATGTGATTGAGTCATTGCTTACATGTCTTGGTAGTTGAGGCCACATGAATGGAATGTCCCTATGCCTAAACTTTATTTGGAAGTAGTGGTTTATACTCTTAAGTGTTGGTGACACTATATTTTTGGTGAAAAGTTTACAATTTTTATAGATCACAAAAGCTTGAAGTATATCTTTTAACAGCACAAATTGAATCTTCAGAAGTGAAGATGGGTTGATTATATGTGTTTATTTTATTTTAAACTAGCATATACACCTAGAAAGGGGAATAGTGTGGTTGATGCCTTAAGTAGGAAAACTGAGACTCATTTGGTATATGAGTCGAGTGCGGCGTGAAGATGATTACTTTTCTAGTGGAAATGAATGTGGTAGTTCAGGAGATTCAGGAGAGAATGAATCTAGTTTTTATAGTAGTGTAGTCCAAACACTTGATATGGATTAGGGATTGGCAGTATGAGGATCCTGAGTGTTTATCCTACAAGTATGTGATAGGAACACATGTGGTAATTTCATTCCTCAAAGTGGGTGGTACATCCTGGTGTGAAAAAAATGTACCATGAACTATGATGAAAATTTTGGTGGCTAGGCATAAAAAAGTAGATAGCTGAGTTCATAAGAAAATGTTTCACCTGTCAGTAGGTGAAGGCAGAGTATCAACGACCTAGAGGCCTATTGCAGCCATTGCCTATTCCGAAATGGATGTGGGATTATGTGACTATGGATTTCAAGGTAGGAATTTCAAAAACACTTAAAAATAATGATTCTATTTGGGACATTGTGGATCGACTAACGAAGGTATCACATTTATTTCTTATCAAGGAACACTTTAGAGTAGAATAGTTGGGAGAACTATATGTACAAAAGACAATTAATTTGCATGGGGTGTCACAGACTATAGTTTCATATTGCGATTCATATTTTACTTCACATTTATGACAGGGATTACCGAAGGAACTTGGTATATAGGTTTTTTTATGTATGTCCTTCCACCCCCAGACAGATGGGCAGTCGGAGCATACCATACATGTGTTAGAGGATATGTTGTGATCATGTGTTGTTGACTTTGGTGGTTATTGGGAGAATCACTTGGATTTAGTGGAGTTCTCCTATAAAAATAGTTATCAAGAAAGTATATATATGGAAGCATATGAGGCAATTTATGGTAGATCTTGTAGATCGGTGCTATGTTGGTTAGAGACTGGTGAGTTAGAGTTGTTGGGACTGAGTCTTGTTTAGAAAACTTTGGATCAAGTGCAGTTTATTTGAAAACGTATGGATATGAATTAGAATAGGAACGAGTCATATGATGATAGACAGAGATGACCCTAAGAGTTTACAGAGGGAGATTATGTATTCCTTCAGGTGTCAGCTAGATTGGGTCACCACACGATACATAGGTTAGGAAAGTTGGTGCCCAGGTTTGTGGGACTGTTTGAGGTGCTAGATAGAATCTGGATAGTGGCATACTGATTAGCCCTTCCATATAAATTCAGTGCTATGAATGATGTTTTCCATGTGTCACAACTATGGTGGTATCACCTTTAACCTTATCATGTGATTGATTTAGAATAGGTTGACCTCAAGATAGATGCATCCTTTGAGGAACTCCTGATACGTGTGCGTCGCAGTGAGAAAGTGTTACAGGGAAATACTATGCCGTTAGTTCATGTGTTATGAAATCATTGAAGTTTTTAAGAGGAAACTTGGGAACGAGAATCAGACATGAGGGCTCAATGGCCCAATCTTTTTGACTCAGGATCTTAAAGAAGTTCGGAATGCAGATCGAGGAAGAGATGTTATATGGTGAAGAGATTGTAAGATCCCAGCCTTTTCTAGAGTCATCTCAGGCATGTTTTCAAGTACTTTTTGAGATTTTTAAGTACCTTTGATCTAGAGTAGTGGATTGGGGTGTGTTTGGGTGAATTATTAAGAAAAATAATGGATAGGGGGATGCACATGGTTTGTGCATGGTTTGAAAAACTATGCAACTAATCTGTGCCAACCGTGCAAACCTGGACAAAGAGGTTCGCATGGTTGGCACACTGTTTTCCATAACCGTGTGCCCCTACCCAGGAAACTATGTGTGTGGGATTAATTATCCAAAAATATATTTTTAAAACTACTTGAACCCTCGATACTCTCATATTTAGGACTTGACTTGGTCTTGAAAAATTCTAGGTGATCATAGATCCTTCTTGAGGGATTCCAAGGTAAATTGAACATCATTCTTTGACATCGAAAGCCTGGATTGAAGATCTTCTCTCTTCCGAGTAAGTGGAATTCATCCAGTTGCTTCTCCTATTCATTAATCTATATTTCCTTGATCTTTTCATGGAATATCTCAATCGTTTTCATAGATATAAACCTATTAGTTGAGATATAGATCTATGAATGTAGATCGAGATCTAGATTTTCAAGATCTTGATGCCTTGGATAATAATTTTGGTTTAGGGATTTAGATCTAGAGTTTGAGCAATGGTGTTGTGATGCTCGAATTTTGGGGATTTTTATTGGGATAACATCCATCAATAAACCAAGATAGGTGGTCTAAATTGAACTCCCATAGTCACGTATTTGATATGTGAATGTGAGTTTATGGGTTTTCTAGCTTCCCTTGATAATTTATTTCCTAAATTGGAGTAATCAGGAATGTGGATTTGACTTGTGATTACCTTTGTGATTAATTGATAATTGAATCACGGAAAAAATGAAGGTTGGTTTCCCAAATAGATACTTGTTTTAGATATTGGTTATGTGTTGATATATTGTAAGTAAGATATTGAGTTGATTATGTTAAGATAATTAATTGGGAGAAATTAATTATGAAATGATGTTTGTCTATGAAATATAATTAATTGTGAGAATTAATTATGTGCCATGATGTTGATCAAAGATAATTGATTGTGAGAATTAATTATGGAAAGTTGATATTTGATAGGGATAATTAATTGTGAAGAATTAATTTTGGAAAGAGAATTGTGTTTAATGATTAATTAATTGATGAATTAATTAATGAGTTATGTGCTGAGATAATTATTGAGTTAATTAATTTCATTTGAAATGATTAACTAATCGTTCGATTAATAATGGAATGATGTGGATAATTATTTTTAATTAAAGAATGATTAAATGGATGATATTTTTTGTGTTTCTAGAAATGATGTTCTAGATTGATTAGAATTTGGGACTTAGACATGGCGTTCCTCCCCAATAGTTATCCAAGTTTGAGATTTTGGGGTGCTAGGCATGGAGACCTACACCGAATGAGATATGGAGTGTTAGGAATGGCGACCTACACCGAATGAGATTTGGGGTGCTTGAAATGATATTTAACACCAAATGAATTATAATAATGAATGATGATTCAAATGGAAAATATGAATTGAAACTGGGGAAAATGTGATGATTTAAGATTAAATGAAAATGTGATAACTATTTAATTATAAATTGTATTTATTACTTTATAAAAATGCATACACTATCTTTTGACTAGACTTGTTTTAGACACCGTTGGTGGTGGCCTACCGAGTTGTGCTCAAACCCTATTTGGGCCACCTGATCAGTACCTAAGTAGACTTTGTTGTTGCAGGACATGATAAGGTCAAGGCCTTGGGATATGTTTCTATTTTGGAGCAGATAAAGGGATAGGGAACCGTACTTGGTTCAGGACCCTCTTGGGAGTCCTTGTGTCTTTACTCTTAGTTTCATTATAGAAAATTGACATTTGAATTGTCAAAGAATGTTTTATCATTCATTTGAGTATTGTATTTTATTGTTTTGAATATCATATGACATGTTATTGTTTTGGTTATTTATATGATTCCAGACTAGGTTATTTTTTTTGCTTTTATTGGTGTTTTATTATGATTAAAGAGGGTATAATATCCCTAAGACTGACTTACCAGACCCTTCCTGCTAGTCAAAATCCTCTGGCATATGAGGAGGCACACTTGAGGGCATGTGGCCCACCGGCTCAGGGCACCATTTAGTGGAACCCTGGTTGATATGTCACAATTGTCCTTCCAAAGTTTTCTAGTCTAAATTATTCTACATAATCCTCATGAATTCGTGAAGATTTTTTATATTAATACAACATTCCTTAAATTCCATTTTCACATTTATTTTCATTTTTGTAATAATAGAAAAATCATGTGTTTAGGGTTTAAAAATGACCAAAAAAGCTCTGATCGAAATGAAATTTTAGGACAACAATCTTGAATTAATTTAAAATATATATGAATCATTAGCATCTGGATCAGATGCCCAAATTTCATAGTATGATCAAAAGTGGTGTTTGTCCCTTGGATTTAGAGTTAAGTGTCAAATCTTGTAAAAGGGGTTAATATACCACGAAAACACACTTGAATTATCATGAAATCATGGGATAATGATCACCAATCCATTTTTTGATATGTAAGAATCAAAACCGCATCCATCAGAAGATCATGTTTCCTGGTATGATGGAAAATGATGGGTAACATTGTCTAGTGTTATTAAAATGACATATCTCCCATCATAGGGTCAAAAATGAGAAAAAATGTTTCTAATGGATGAGAAAATATAGGATAACATTCCTTGAATCATATGTGATCTATTGGAATCAACTGGATTTCAATCCAATTCCTAGATTTTTTGATACATTTAAAAGTACATCTTCACATTTATTACTATTTGTGTAGTAATGGGTAAATCATATGTGTTAGGGTCCAAACATACCAAATGTGATCTGATTAACATGAAAGATTAGGAAAAAAAATTTAATTCTTTTAAAATATAAAAAAATCATTGGCACATTGATCAAATACTTGAATTTATTGGTATGATTGAAAGTGGTGTTTATAGCTCAGATTTTTATTAAGTGAAAAATCATGTAAAATGGGAAAATGCCAATAAATAAAACTTGTATTGACATGAAATATTAGGAGAATGATCAAGGATAATTTTTTTTTATTTTTAAGAATCAACGCCACATCCAAGGAAAGATTGTGTCACTCGATATAATAAAAAACAAAAGGTTATGTTTTCTAGTGTTATTAAAATGATATATCTCCCATCTGGTGTCAAAAAATGAGAAAAATAATTATGATCGATGTGAAAATATAGGATAAAATTCCTTTAATCATATGTGATGTATTATAATCAACCACGTTTCAATTAGATGTTAGGATTGATTGGTATAATTAAAAGTAAGTTTTCATATTTATTACCATTTTTTAATAATGGAGAAATCAGGTGTGTAGGGGTAAAAACTGACCAAAATAGATCTTATTAACATGAATTATTAGGACAAAAATATTTAATTCATTTAAAATCTATAGTAATCATAAGCATGCAGATAAGAAACCTGAATTTCTCGATATGATCAAAAGTGGCATTTGTCCCTCAGATTTGCAGTTAAGTGACAAATCATGTAAAAAGGTCCAATAACAATAAAATTCTCTCATATTGACATTAAATCATGGTATAATGATCACCAATCCATTTTTTGTCTATATGAACCTATACTACATCCATAGGATTCTCGTGTTACCCGATATGAAAGAAAATGATGGGTAATGTTGTCTAGTATTATTAAAATGACATATTTCCCACCCAGAGGTCAAAAATGAAAAAAAGACTTCTTATAGTTGATAAAATATATGATAATATTCTTTGAATCATATGTGATATATTGGAATCAACTAGACATTAATCTGATGCCTCAATTGGTTTGTATAATTTAAATTACACTTTCACATTTGTTTCCTTTTTTGTAATAATGGGAAAATCATGTATGTATGGATAGAAGCTATCAAAATGAGATCTAATTGACTTGAAATCTCCGGGAAATGATATTTAAGTAATTTATAATATTTTGGAATTATCATCACATGGATCAAATACCTGAATTTCTTGATATTATTGAAAGTGTCATTTTCCCTTGGATTAGGAGTTAAGTGAAAAATCACGTAAAAGGGAAAAATACCAATAAAACACACTTGTATTTACATAAAATAATGGGAGAATGATAAATGATTTGTTTTTTTCTTTAATAATCAATTCCACATCCATATTATTCTCTTGTGTCTTGGTATGATAAAAAACATCAAGTAACTTTGTCTAGTTTTATTAAAATGACATATCTCCCTTCCAAGGGTTAAAAAAAAATGAGAAAATGACTTCTATTCAACATGAAAATCTTATAGAACATTCCTCAAATAATATGTGATATATTTTAATCAACCATGTTTCAATCTGATTCTTGTATTTTTTGGTACAATTAAAAGTTAATTTTCACATTTATTACTATTTTTTTAGTAATGGGAAAATCTTATGTGAAGGGGTAAAAACCAACCAAACAAGATTAGATTGAAATTTAATATTATGAAAATAATATTTAATTTATTTAAAATATGTAGGAATAATTTGAATGTGGCTCAGTTACTTAAATTTCTTGGTATTTTTGAATGTGTCGTATGTCCCTTAGATTTTAAGTTTGGTGAAAAAATCACATAAAATGTACCAATACCAAGAAAACACACTTGTATTGACATAAAATCATGATATAACAACCAGATATCCATTTTTGATCTTTAAGAATCAACTCCATCCCTATCAGATGCTTGTGTATCTCGATATGAGGGAAAATGAGTTGTAACATTATCTAGTGTTATTAAAACAACATATCTCCCACCAGGGGGGAGAAATGAGAAAAAAATTCTAATTATTGTGAGAATATGTGAAAAAAATCCAGGAATGAAATGTGATCTTGTGGAATTAACTACAAATAAATATGATACCCAGATTGGTTGATAAAATTGAAAGTTATTTTTTTACATTTTTTTACGATTTTTGGTAATAATGGGAAAATCATGTGGGTTGGGTTCAAAATTGACCAAACGAGATCTAATTTACATGAAATATTAGGAAAATGATCACCGATTCATTAAAAATATATAGTAATCATCGACACATAGATGAGATACCTGATTTTCTCGGTATGATTGAAAGTATTGTTTGTCTCTTAGATTTGGAGTTAAGTGAAAAATCTTATAATAGGGTCCAATACCAAGAAAACACAAGATAATTAGAATTAAATCACAGTAGAATGACCAATGAAACTTTTTTGATCAATATGAATCAACACCACATCCCTTAAATTCTTGTGTCACTTGATATGATGGAAAAGGATGAGTAACGTTGTCTAGTGTTATTAAAATGACATATCTATCATCAGGTGTTAAAAAATGAGAAAACCACTTCTAATCGACATGAAAATCTAGAAGAACATTACTCAAAGCATATTTTATCTATTGGAATCAACTGAGTATCAATTTGATGCCCATATTGGTAAAATGATTACTAGTACATTTTGATATTTATAATTATTTTTGTAATAATGAAAAAATCATGTTTTTAGGGGTCAAAATTGGATAAATGAGCATTTATTGACATGATATATTTACACAATTTTATTTATTTCATTTAAAATCTATAGGAATCATCATAATGTGGATTAGATACCTGAATTTCTTGGTGTGATCAAAAGTGGTTATTGACCCTCAGATTTGGAGTTAAGTGAAAAATCACATAAAAGGGGACAATACCAAGAAAACACACTTTTATTGAGATGAAATCATGGTAGAATTATCATTGGTAGATTTTTTATTAGTATAAATCAATTATGCACCCATTGGATTCTCATATCACCCGGTATGGTGAAAGAATATAGGTAACATTGTCTAGTGTTATTAAAATGACATATCTCCCATTAGGGGGTCAAAAATGATCAAAAAACATATTATAGATGTGAAAATATATGATAAAATTCCTTGAATAATATAAAATATATTGGAATCAATTGCACATAATTCCGATGCTCGGATTGATTAGTATGTGGTAAAATTAATTTTCAACTTTAATAGTCATTTCATAACTAATAAATAATTTAATTAGATATTTCAAAATAGGTTTGAATCATTTATTTATTTATGATTATATATGTAAATAAAACTTTATAAACTATTTTGATTATTTTACATATATTATCTGAATAAATTCAACTTTAATGTTAAATATATTAATTTGTTTACTTTGTTTAATGATTTTTTTTATTGTATTAGTCAGTTTATTAAGACAAAAATTAGAAGGATCTACAGCTGTTTGGATCATTGGTTTTGTCTGGATCACTTTTTTTTATTTTTTTTCTTTTTATTTAGTATTTGTGTGAATGTAAAATTTTAAAAAAATTATATAGACTAGCGACCGCCTATAGCATACGCTAACTTTTTTGGGAGCATTAATGATGTTATTTGGAGGTTTCTTTATTATTATTCTTTATAGCCACCTATGATAGTTTCTAAATCTATTTATAGTGATCACCACTACAGCTGTATTAGGACCCCATGTAGTGATTTTCAATAGTGGTCGCTATTTCCATTTAGTGATGGGGCAACTACGACCGCCAAAAGTAGTCAGATGGTGGTCACTAAATCCCCTTAGTCACATCTTTTGGTGGTCACTAAAAGTAAAATTTATAGTAGTGTCTCTACTATGATGATAATGTTGGTGTTATATAATGATATCTTTAAATATATATTCTATGGTGAGGAGAAAATTTTATGATGAGACACATAATATGATTGGATATTATGTGCTTGATATGAGTAAGTGGACGAGACTGTAACCCATGAAGTTTTCACAAGGTAATCTCGATGAAGAGAGATTATGAGGATAGGCTAGAAACTAATAATACTATATTTTTTCGTGTCATTGGATATTCTTGTCTGTGAATGTGTGTAATGGTCCTTATACTTCATATTATTATCAATTCATATAATGAGTCACGTACTTTGATGTGTTAATGAAAATTGTGATGACATGTACTTGTAGTAAGGTAGGATACACTGGTTACATCACAAGTTATATTTCATTAATGTATAAGTAAATATATGATTTGTCCCTTTAGATATAAGGTATATGATACCTTATACCTTTTGATTGGAATGGAACTTTTGAACTAAAATTCCTGGGACATGGTGATTGATGAGTTCTTTTAAGGAAGTTAAAGAAATATATATTGACTACATTGGTTAGTTACATAATTATGAAACTAGATTGATTAGTGATATCCTGACAAAAGAATTATATTACATTATGAGTGTTCATATGTGGTTGTTTTCATTACAACATCGACTTATTTATTCAGGAGTGTCTTGATGTGTTGCTAGACACTAATATTAGACTTTAGGCAAACCTACCTAATGCCACTAAGAAAGAGGCCTAGTGGGTCATATAATTAGTTTAGACATTAGTCTTTGTTTTATTCTTTTATAATTTAACAATATGAATAAATATTATTCTCTTGATCTATGAATAAAATTTATTTTGGATTTGATGATTACAATTATTCAATCACCAATTATATTTGAGTCAGAAAATTTATGTGAGTTGAATTGTAAATAAATGTTTATTTTATAGACCATCAAATGAAATATTTATTTATTTATTATATTATTTTCATGGTAATAAATAATATTTATCATAAAATAATAATTTATTTAGTTAGATGAATATCAAAATAAATATATATTTTCAAGACAATGAATATAATTTTTAATTATTCATCTAATGAATAGTATTTATTATTTGAGGTTTGGTAAATGGTGAATAAGGTGGAGATGCCAAGTTAAGTCCCAATCAATAGAAATGTTATATTCATAAAAATCATTTAAATAAATAAGAATTTATTTATTTAATTAAAATGATATTTATTTTCATAAGTCGACATATGCCATTATATAATAAAATAATAATAACATTATTAACATGCGGAAAATATTGGGTTTAATATTTGATTGGGGTACTTTGTGAAATTATAAATATTAAACCCTAACTCTATATATTCCCATCTTGTATCATTTTAGAGATAACAGTTCTATTGTGCACAATTAGTTTCATCTCTAGAGTCTTCTCTCAAGATCAAAGAAGAACATTTCTAGGTTTTATCTTAACAATGAGATAATTATTCCACCCCCATATTTTCTCTCAAGATTGAGAGAGCGAGAGGGAAAATTATTCAAACCAAAATTATTGTGTTGTGATCAAGATGAAAAATGAAACATATATGGTATATCAACCTAGAAATTATATACATAGATATCACATCTTAACAGATGAACATTCATTATATAACATAACAATCCATTCCAAAATTTTATAGGTCTAGTGCCTTTGGAAACTTGGGAATATAAAATACTCATTCCTAAAAGGTTCATATTGTCTACCGTTAAGTTTTTCATAACTAGTAACCATCTTATATATATATCATACTTAATAAATTTCATCATAACTTGGGAAAAATAAACATAATAAAGGGTGAGAACTAATGCTGAGTAAGGGTAAACAAGAAGATATCAATGATCACATGAGCATAACATTATCGTAAGGGTATTAGAACATGAACATAACATTTTAAAAATAATACCCTAAATATTATATATCATAATCTCGAGTAATGAAATAAGTCTTGGTAGTTCATAATAAATGAAGCATAAAATGATGAAATAAAATTATATATGAGAGAATAACATTGGTATAATACACAAGTTTTTTGAATATACATAAGCATATAAAATCATTTCCTTAGAAGTAAATGCTCATTTCTAAGACTATCAGTGGAATTGGTTCACTGCCCAAACCATTGTAGTAGTCAAATTTCACTCCTAATATTATCATAGTAGACAAAGTCCCTTACTGAACCGAGTTCACTCCCCATTCCATTCCTCTTTATCTCATGAGATATCAAACTTTATCTAATGCATTAGAGAGAGATATAGGTCCCACCCATCCTTGGTTATAACATAAGCACCTTAATTGGTTATAATGTAACCACCATCCTTGGTTATCATGTAACCACCATCAAATAATAAAACCATACATATGTGTTCCATAATATCATAAAACATTCATCATCACATTACAACTTGTGCAAAGAAAATGGTTTTTATACACATTTAATCAATTCACTATAACATAACCCATGTAAAATAAATGGGTATCATAAATATCTCATAAATATATAAATTAACCATTTAGAGAAATATTAAGATTGATATCATTGTATAATATCCCTAGTAAAGCATAATTAACATCAAATATGTCACATTTTATGAAGAATTATTTGAAAGATCACTTGGAACATTTCTTGAGAAAAATATCCTTGTCACTCTGAAATATTTTTTTTAAAAGATAAAATATTCCAATTATTAAGGGAAAAATTTTATTTGAAAAGAACCTTGAAAAACTATAAATTAATCTTAAAATAAATTTTTGGTCTGGATGGTGGGAAATTCCATTCATGTCGTATAAATTAAAATAAAACATTCCTTTTACACTTTTGTAGAAAAAGTCAAAAAGTGCCCCATTAGGAAAATAATAAGAAGATTACTTTTAAACCATTTTGTAAAAATAGTAAAACATGATTAAAAATTATTTTAAAAAATCATAGGATAATATTAAAAACCTTCTTTAAAACATTTTTATAAAACATGTATATTGGGAAAAATGTTTTTTTCAACCGAAGAGAGAAATAAAGTCAAATTTATTTAAAAATATCACTATATTTTGAGTACTTAAGATGAGAAAAATGAAAGAGAAAAATATATTCTCAAAAATAACTTGAGGAGAATAAAATTCATGAGTTTATTGAGATATATATCATTATATTTCATCATTAGAAACATAATCATAAATAATCTTGATAAAAAATGATATTATAACATAAAACCAATATAACTTTGGTAACTTTTTATTCATAATAACCATGAAATAAATAACCTCATATGGATATTTATATACCATAATATTTATGATAATAATCATAAAATACATTCATGGGTAGTATATACACAGTTCAAAAGAAATAAATGGTTTATAAGGTATATGCCCTATAGAAGTAAAAGTGAGATGAAAATATCATACCTTAGGTCGGAATTACTTCATACACATTGTAACCTCCTATATAATAAATATATATTTATTAAAAATATATTATAGAACCATAATCATATATATCATTCCATATATTATTTACTTACAACCTTTTATCACCCTTTTTTTACCAATTTGTTTATCAAAATCACCGTTCCCAGTGATATCAGCTTCATTTTTTATGCATGTTCTTGTTCAGTAGTTTTGGTCCTTGAATTTTGATCACTGTTAAATAATATCTATAATTTTAATTATGATATAAATATCATATAAATTAATTATATACATTTTTATATTCATTCATTAAATATAGAGATAGAAAAAATGAATTATACTGTTTATGGAGATAGTAGGCCGTACATACGCAAGAACACTGTTTCTATTTTTCAGCAGATAGAATGAAAGAAATGTAAATAATAAATCAAAATTTTATAATCATTACTATGTCATATATATCATATATATTCCATAAATCCATCCTTATTACCTTCTATGTAAAAAATAAATGAAAAATTAATCACATCGCTTTGTGGATGTGGTAGTCCACACGTACGCATGATTGACATTATCGTTTTCCAATGGTTTGGAAGGTATAAATATAAATATATTATATTATCATTAAATAAGTTTAATTATTTCATAAATATCATATATAAACATTAATCTAATCATAATACCCATCTATAAAATATAGTTACGATAAATGAATTTTATCGCTACGTGGAGATGGTAAGCCATATGTACACATGAGTGATATTTTCACTTCCCATTTGATAGAAAGAGGGAGAATAAAGGTGGTTTAATAGTCATAATAAAATTTTATTATATTTAAAATACTAAATTTATTATTTTATGAATAATATAACATATTTATATTAGGTAAGGGAATAATTCAAAATAAAGTAAATGGTTATGATGACTACCTATTCTTTGAAATAACTCCTTTAGATATCCTCTTAATAGATTTAGGGTTGGTATTTTTGGAATAAAAAACAAATATAAAGTGTATATAGGAGTTTATAAGATAATATGGTATCTTTTTTTGATCTATATGGCTCAAAGTGGTGTGAAGAAGAGAAGGGAGGGGTTCCCTTTTATAATTGAGGGGAGGGGTACTCTAGGAATTTCATAAAATATTAAATTAATACAAATAAATTTAGATGTAAAAATAGAATGAAATTGAGAATATTTAAATATAATATTATTAAAAGTCTAAATTCATCCAATAAAAGTTGGACAATTTTGGATCACATTTTTACTCTTATCTTTTTGTTTTAACCATTTGTTAACCATTTTAGAAAATACCATAATATCAAAGTTTTATATCCTTCAAGGGTTAATAAATTTAGAATAAAATGTAAAAAATACATAAATAGACCATGTTTTCTATTTAAAACCATATCCCATTAATTTTTATGAATATATGTTTTTATGAATTTTATATAATTTAATTTAATATTATTTATTATAAAATACCATTAATGTCATTTTAACAATAATAATTTAATTTGAATTTATATAAATCAAGAAAAATTGGGATTTAGAATATAATTATTTAAAACCAACATAATATGTTATATATATCTATAAAATTTGTGGTACATATTAAATCATTCATATTATATCACTTTTAATATTTTTAATATCATTTATTTTATTTTTTCGTTAATTGAATAAATAATGTATTAGTGTTACATTAGCATTTATGGTAATTAAATAATTTATAAAATTTATATATAAATTTATATAATGAAAATAATTTCATTAATATCAAAATATACAATTATATTAATTCGTAACTTTCTTTTTCCCTATGTGGACATATAATTGATATTTAAAACTAAGTGAGTGACATTTTGTAACTTTCTTTGCTTTAAATATCATATAGGTCATTTTTATTTAAAAGGGTCTATTAAACAACTAAATTTTGATCATATGGAGAAAAAGGTATAATTTAATTTATCCAGTTATAATTATTATGAAAAATTATGGACTTGTCCCTTAGTTTTGACCCATATTTACCCGAGGTGATAAATTTTACACTAGTTACTATTCATATTGTCAAAAAAATAAAAAGGACTTATCTACCATATATTATCCATATGATTCCAATTATATAATTAATTTTATCACATTATACACCTAGAAGTGGCAGAAATTAATTTTAAAATAAGTTCCCAAAACACAACAACCTCTTTTAGAAAAATTTAGTTTTTAGGCATAAAACTAGATTTATTATTATCTCATGATTTAAAAAATATTAATTGAATGTTAATATTTTTATTGATTATATAATATATAAATTTAATTAAAATAATTCTCTATTAGTTATCAATTTATTTTATTAAGTTAAAAACACATTACATGCATAAAAACTATTTTTTCCTGAAAAATGCCTTCTTACCTATAAAAATGTTTTTATATTAAACTCAAACATAAAATTGATTACAATGGAAATAATTATACTATTTGAAATATAATAAAACTAATTTTACTTCTAAACCATTTTAAAAAAATGTAACTTTGTAAATACAGTTTTCAATAAAATCATTATTTTTTTAGTGTTCACTAGAAAATCTATATTTTTAGAAAATATTCAATAATTCATTATTATATAATTTTAATATGATGATTTCAAAGTTGATTTTAATTTTATAAATTAAAATTCCTAAAATTTACAGAAATTAATTATAATATTTTCTCACAAAATGAAATAAAACTATTTTTTGAAGAAACAGTTTTTTTAAAGAATATGATAAATTTACTAAAAATTGAGTGATTATTTACTAAAAATTTATCAATTAATTTATATATATTTAATAAATTAGTTAATAATATTCATACAAATTAATTTAATGTCTAAGTTATAAATTTATCATTAAATAATATTTTAATAGTATGTCATGGTTTTTTTAAACTCAGTGTTGTGCATAACAAAAGCTATCGAAGAAATTAAATTTAATTGAAAAAATTATTTCATAGAATCTCAAGGAATTAAATTCTACCCAATTTAATAAATTTCATCCTCGCAATTTGAACTTATTTTTGGTAATCAAGGGTTTGATATTTTAAAATTCCTTTTTTTGAAAACCCACATTGTAAAAAGGGTTAGTAAAATTTCCTCTCGATAATAGAGAATGGGAAATATAATTGTATTTGAAGTAACACAATACTAGGTATATGAATAAGAGAAAATTAGAAGGAATTTAAAACATGGATATGAGAGAGAAAAAAAATTCCCAAGGACTAGTAGACTGTGATAGTGAACATGGTTAGAAGAAAATGAAAAACCACAAAACTATAAATTTGTGATGGGAGAAATGACCATTAATTCATCAAAAAAGAATGTAATATAATTTTTTATATCAATATCCCTTTTAATAGATTTTAGGAATACCTTTACGATCTAGACTATGAACATAAATTATATACTTAATTTAAAAGTATAATTTCATCCTTTAATATATTTTCAACACAATCTAATATATTTCTCCCAAATAATGAGTATTTGAGACGATTTTTTATGAATGAAGAACTAAAATAAGATTATAATATATCAAAAAAGTATATAAAGATATTCCTCTTAACTTTAGGCATTAATAAAAACAAAAAATGGTTATCATAAGGTAATATAATTTCCATAATTTGTAAACCATTATATAAATAAATAGAACATTAATATCAAAATCCTTAATAATAAAATACAAGGTTCAACTAAATAAATAATCCCCACCCCAAATAACCTCAATAAACTCAACATTGAAGAATGTTTTAATCTCAAAGGCTATGTTATATCCTTAAATTTACATCATCAAAAATTTTATTGCATTAATACAAAATAAAATTTCATGTTAAATTACTTGTTAATCTTTAACCCAAAGAAACACATCCTAAAATATAAGTAATAATCATGATAAACCACTATATAATGGCCCCAACATTTAAAAAAACCACTATATAATCATATAATTCAATGAAATTCACCAAAAATATCATGAATCAAATTTAGATACTAACCTAAAAGGTAATACTTGGCTTGACTATAAATATCTCTAAAAATATCCTTATCAATGAATCAATTTTTAATAATAAAAATTATCTATATCCCACTATCCAATAGACCATAATTAACTTTCCATCAAATCATACACTAACCCCCAGGGTTATTTGATCCTCAATAGAGTATTCTTCCTAAAAAGTTTCAAATCACCTCAAAATATCATCACTTAAAATGTCAAAAAGGGGTGTTTATAGCTTTGAACTTATGATAAACCTTTAAATTATAAACCCATAATGGTATCCATAAATTTTAAGTTAACCTCACATGAAAAAAATCTATATGATTCCAAAAATAAACACAATTTTGATTCCTAAAATAATTTTACAAAGTATTGAACATATTTTATAAATATAAAAATTAAATAGACATCATCAAGGATTACCTAAATCACATTTTCATCAACTAATTAATTTAAATGCTTCAAATATTATCGTAAAAAATTTAATAATCACTTTATCCCAATTAAAATTATGTTTCAAATCTACATTAGAACAATACATAAATGATTCAGGATCCTCATATCCAAAATATCATTGTTATAACTATTCCAAAATATATTTCTCAAATAATAATTCATAAACACTGAAATATTTTCACATAATATGTCAGTAATTATTATAGTAGTTAAAAATTAGATGAGGTAATTGGATTAGATAATTCCCATATTCCCCAAACACAATACATTGAACTATAAATGTTACAGTAAAATGATCTTTATTTCCCTCCATATAGCTCTTCATTTTACTTGGAAATTACATTCGATATTTACTTTATTTCCAAATAGAAAAAATTTTCTTGTCTTTTTGATACATTCACTTGAGTGATTTCCCCATATTGTCTATATATAGGAAGTTGAATATTCTTTCCGTCATTGTCTCCACCAACAAAACTCACTGTAAACTATACCCTTATCTTTTTTGATGAGTTTGAGAGTTGGTTAAGGTGAAAGTTATTAATCATATATCATGATAATTGATCAGGCCTAATCATAAGGTTTTTTATTCTAGATATGATTTCACTTGGTTTTTCATGAGGATAATCATTATATTGTTTGTTAGCATTAACATTAAAACACTTATTTCCAACCATTGAACAGAACTAAAAATCATAGTGTGAGAAATAATAGTCTTAGTGATGAATCACGAAAAATCATCTATAGGATGTCTAAATCATGAAACATCCTTTTTAATCTATGAAACCTGAGGTTTTACCTAGGATATTCATGATCATTACCAAAAATTTAGGATGTTATCTGATACTTAGACTTATACCTGGGGTTATCGCTAAAGTTTTATCATCCTAGTTTCCAACGGTTAACTAAACCTTTACATGATACCAACTATAGTGACCCATAATTTTCATACATATATATCACATCTTAATAGATGAATATTAATTACATAACCTAACAACCCATGAAAGAATTTAAAAGGTATAGTGCCTTTAGAAAATTTGGCACATAAACATTTGGTTAATAAAGGATTAACATCGTCTCCCACTAAGTTATTCATAACTAGTACCCTTCCCAGAAATATCATAATTAACACCTTTATTGATAACCGAGTGAAATGAAACATAAAAAAGGGTGAACTCAAATTCTTATTAAGGGTAAATAAGGGAGATATCAGTGATCACATGATCATAACATGAACTTAAGGGAATAAAAACAAGAACATTCCATTTTAAAATCATACCCAACATGTCATAAATAATAATCTTGAGTCATAACATAAATATTGATAGTTTATAAGACATGTATCATAAAGTAATCAAATAACATGAGCCATGATAACATAACATTGTCATAAGAGATAAGTTTTTGGAATAAAAATAACTATATAAAATAATTTCCTTATTAGTGAAGATGCATTTCCAATACTTTCATTGTGGAATGGGTTCACTCCCCAAACTATTATAGTGTTCAAGGTTCACTACCAAGACTATCATAGTGGAAAAATTACCTTACTGAACCGGGTTCACTCACCATTCCAGTCCTATTTATCTAATGAGATATCAATATTTACCCAATTAATTGAAGGGAGATATATGTCCCACTTATACTTTGTTATTATGTAACCGTTTTCCTTGGTTATAACATAACCAACATCATTTTTTATAACATAACCACAATCCAATAATGAAAAAATATACATTTTTTACAAAATATTATAAGAAATTAATCATTACATCATAACCCATGAAAATAAAATGGTTTTCATAAACATTTCATCAATCCACTATAGCATAACACATAGAAAATAAATGGGTATTATAAACATATAATCAATATAAAAATTAACCATATAGAGAAAAATTAAGAATGGTATCATTGGATCATATACCCAAAAAAATATAATTGATATCAAAGATGACATATTAGATGGAAAATTATTTTTAAAGATCATTGGGAACATTTCTTGAGAAAAATATCCTTTTCACATTGAAATAACCTTTTTAAAGCCTAAAATTTACCAATTATTAATGAAAACATTTTATTTTAAAATAACCTTGAAATATGATAAATTAATCTTCAAATAATTTAACATTAATGATGTAAATAAATTTCATTCATTCCATATACATTAAAATAAAAAATTCCTTTCACACTTTTGTAGAAAAACAAAAAAAGAACCTCATTCAAAAAAAAGACAAGAAGATTCCTTCTGAAATTTTTTGTAAAAAAGTAAAACATGGTTAAAAATTAATTTAAAAAATTATATGATAATATTAAAAGCATTCTATAAAACATTTTTATAAAACATGGATATATAAGATAAAGGTTTTTCCACCGAAGAGAGAAATAATGTCAATTTTCTTTAAAACACATTTTTTGGTATCTTGAGTACTTAGGATGAGGAAACTGAAATAAAAAATATATATTGTCAATAAATAAATATATTATAATAAAATTCATGACTTTCTTGAGGGGTAGATTATAATATTTCAACATCATAAACATAATCATAAACAACACCAATAAATAATGATATTGTAATTTAAAACCGTTACCACATTGGTAACTTTTGAATCATAAGAACCATGAAATAAATAACTTTTAATGGATATGTATATCACATAATATTCATGATAATAATCATAAAATACATTCATATGTAGTATATACACACTGAAAAAGTAATAAGTGGTTTGTAAGGCATGTTCCCCACATAAGTAAATGTGAGACAGAAATCCCTTACCTTAGGTTCAAATTCCTTTTTACACATCAGACCTTACTATAAAATAAATATATATTTATTTTAAGTCAATTAAATAAACATAATAATTTACATCATTTGATAAATTATTTAATTATAACATTTTAACACCCATTTTTTACACCTTTTTTTTAAAATCAATGTTCCTCTTGATATCTGCTTCATTTTTTATATATGTTCTGGTTTGTTAGTTTTGGTACTTGAATTTTGATCTTGGTAAAATCATCTAAATAATGTTAATAATTATATAAATATAACATATTTTCATTATATACATGTTTATATTCACTCATAAAATGCAGAGATATGAAAATGAATTACATCGTTTATGTAGACGGTAGGCCGTACATATGCATGAAAACTATTTCAATTTTTCAACAGATGGAATGAAAGAAAGTTAAATTTTAAATAACCATTTTATAATAATTATTTTATAATATATATCATATATATTCATTAAATTAATCCCTATTACAATCTAAGTAAAACATAAATGAAAAATTAATCATATCTCTTTGTGGAGGTTGTAGTCCCTATGTACACACAATCGACATTATCATTTTAAAACGATTTGGATGGTAAGAAGTTAGATATGATATTATTATTGAAAAACTATAATTATGTAATTATTATCATATATAAACATTAAAACCATTATAATACCCATCCTTAAATTATGGTGATGATAAATGAATTGTATCATTACGTGGAGATGATAAGTCGCACATATGCACGAGCGGTATTTTAACTTCCCATTTGATGGAAAAAGGGTAAATAAAGGTTGTTTAATAATCATAATAATTTTTTTTATATTTATTATACTGAATTTATTATTTTATTAATAATATAACAGATTTATATGAGGTAAAAGAATAATTTAAACAAAAGTGACTGATTAAGGCGATTAACTCTTCTTTGAAATAACTTCTTTAGATATCCGATTATGGGATTTAGGGTTAGTATTTTGAGAATTCAATCACCTGTAGAATGTTTTTAAGGGAGTGCATAAGATAAATTTGTAGAGTTTGGTTAATATATAAGTCTCAAAGTGGTGTGGAGAAGATAAAGAAGGGGTGCCATTTTATAATTGAGGGGAGGCATACTCTTGAAATGTATTAAAATATTAAAATAATATAAATTAATATTTCAGTACAGATGGATACAAATTGTTAATATTAGAATATAATATTATTATGAGTCTAAATATTCTCATCCAATAATATTTTGACAAGTTTGTATCTTATTTTTACCCTTATCTTTTTGTTTTAACCCTTCATTAACCCCTTTGACAAATAATGTATTATTAAATTTTTCTACTATTTAAGTGTTAATAAGGTTACTATAAAATAGAAAACGACCGATAAATGGACCATGGTTGATTTTTATAACTATATACCATTTATTTTAATGTTTTTTTATGAATTTATATAATTTAATAAAATAATTTTTTGTTATAAAATATCATTAATGTCATTTTCAAACTATTCATTTAATTTGACTTTAAATACATCCATAAAAATGGAGATTTTAAATATAATGGTTTAAAACCTCAATAATATGTAATATAGATCTATATATTCATGGTATATATTAAATAATTCAAATTATATCACTTTTAAAAATTTTAAAATCATTAATTTTATTTTTTTATTAATTGAATAAATTTTATATTAATATTGCACAAGAAATTAAAGTTATTATATATTTTATTAAGATTATTAATAAATTTATATCATGAAAATAATTTAATTAACCTAAAAATAGACATTTATATTCATTCATAACTTTCCTTTGTCCCTATGTGGACATATAAGAGATATTTAAAACTAATAAAGTGATATTTTATAACTTTATTTTCTTAAAATATTATATAGGTCATTTTCATGGACAAGTATCCATTAAAAAACCCTATTTAAAGAATAAGGTAATAATAGTCAAATTAAATTCATCTTATAACAATATAGATGAAGGATTATGACCTTATCACTTATTTTTAACCTTGATTAACCCGATTTATCCTTTACCGAGGTGATAAATTTTACCACGGTTATTATTCATATTGAAAAAAAGGCCAATATTTATAAAATATTGACCTAATTATTCTAAATATGGAATTAATTTTATCAAATTCAATACCTTTATGTGTAAAAAATTAATATTAAAATAAGTGTACAAAATGAGACGACAACCGCTTTTAGAAAAATATAGTTTTTAAGCATAAAAATATATTTATAATTATCCCAAGCCTAGAAAAACATTAGATGAAGTTTAAAATATTTTATTGAGTATATAAAATATAATTTTAATTAAATTCATTCCCCAATATTGATCAGTTTAATTTATAAGATAAAAAGACATTGCATGCATAAAAACAAATTTTGAGGAAAATGAATATTTACATATAAAAATATTTTTTTACTAATTTAAAAAATAAAATTGATTCCAATGGAATTCATTGGATTATTTAAAATATAATAAAAATTATTTTAATTTGAAACCATTTAAAAAAATGGAACTTTGTACATACAGTTATTAATAAATTCGGCATTTTTTCATTATTCATTTGAAAATAATCTTTTGAGAAAATAATAAAATATATATAATAATATAATTTTAATATAGTGATTTAAAAAATTATGTTAATTTTATAAAGTAAAATATGAAAATTTCCATAAATTAATCATAATATTTCCCCACAAAAAACAATAATTTTTTTGAAGAAAATGTATTTTTAAATAATAAAACGACTTTACTAAAAATTAAGTGATTATCTAGTAAGTATTTTTTAATTAATTTAAATATATTTCATAAATTATTTAATCCTATTAATACTAAAAAATTTAATGTTTAGGTTATAAATGTCACATTATATAATATTTTAATAGTATATTGTGGTTCATTTAATCTTAATGTTTCATGTAACAAATGTTATAAAATAAATTTAATTTAATTGAATTTTTTTTCCATAAAATATAAGGGTGTTAAATGTGGATATTCCATGCAGGATCCCAGAGTTCCAATGATACTATTTATATATTATGGAGAAAATTTGAATCACTACTAGAGGGATTCTATTTTTGGATCCTTTTAGTGTAGAATTGGTACAACATGAATGATGGGTTTGTGTAACGCCCCAACCCTAATTACCCAGAGTCGGTGCATTATTACATAACATTGGCATGATCACAAGTAAATCTTGTCTCGAAATACCAATCAGTTTAGTATTATTGGATACAAGATTCATACATAAGTTCAACTTTACAACTTGAAAATAAATACAACACGAATTTATTCCATTGAAAACATCCAAGCCTCCTAAATAATGCCTGCAATTCACTCATAAATAACTACTTCATATCTTGGGAAAATGAAACATAATAAAGAGGTGAGCGCAAACGCTCAGTAAGGGTAAGAAATACACAGGAAGATAACATAAATATTAAGCATGGTGAATAATTAAAACCACATGCCTTTAGCAATAATAAACATGAATACTTTTATGGTAGGAATATGAGCTGAGTAAATAATGCCATAATAAAACATAATCATTGATATTATACTAGTAGAATGGCCACATGAACCATAAATATTATTTTCATAATGAGGAAATGTATAATGCCGGACATTCTGAAACATTTTTTCAAGGCCTCGGCCAAGATGTCTAAAAATGATTAAGGCCTCGGCCAAAACCATATATCAAAATTGGGAAAGGGCCTCGGCTAATTCCACGTCTAGTTGTCTCATGAGACCTACCAATGCATTGAGGAGCTATAGTGGGCTCCCCCCATCACTTACTAAGTCCAATACATTCCTCATATGAAAAGGTTTAAACATATCATAAACATTCATATTAAAACTAGCATACAAAATGTCAATACTTTAACCATAAACCATGAATGGTATAAAAATAGCACATCCACGGTCAAACATATCACAAAAACTTCAATACAATACGGAAGTTTTGTATCATAATAAATCAATTTCAAATAAACATAAAATCCATCAAAGGATGTTGACAAAGATGAAATAAAAACCATTTTTAGAGAAATATCTCTTTCTATTTTGAAATCATTTAAGAGTCACATAATTATAAAGAAAAAATTCATTTTGAAAATAATCTTATAAGCTTCTAAGGGAAGCTTTCATGATGTTATAACGGTGGAAAATAGCTTCACCCGTCGTATAAGTTAAAAAAACATTCTTACCTTAAATTTGTCAAAAGGTCAAAAAGTACCTTGTTTAGAAAACGACGGAAAGATTCCTTTGAAAAAACATAAGGGTATAAATGAATTTAACCCATTGTCTAGTAAATAGTAAAAATGTTTTGAAATAAATTTTTAAGAAACATGGATGTGGATTATAAAGAGGTCCCAGTAGATAATTACGTATAAAAAACCTCAAATAATGAAGAGATTGTAGAATTAACCCTTACCGTGTACTTTTCCTTGGTCGAGGATAGGTTAAAATCCTATATAATGGTGAAATGATTGTTATTAAATTATAAAAGAATCATATACATTAATATGATATCATATATGATCTTTTAATATTGCTTCGTTAATAATATCTTAGTATCATCGTTGTTTCAGGTGTTAACGAATTGGTTTTCCTTTATATTCCCTATTTTGCGAGTCATAATTGTTGTGGATAAGATGTATCATATTCATATCTAGAATGATATCAAGTCTTTAGACATTATTTTTTTAACCATATAATGAAAACTAGTCTTGAATGGATACGATGGGGAATTAATCTCATCGCGTTCGTGGAGACGGTAATCTGTATGTACGCATGAGTGAAAATATCATTCTTCTGATATTAAAATAATATATAATTGAATGGTATATCATATATACAGAATCATTATCATGTTATATTTATTATTTACATGAATTACACATCATTATTATACCCATCCAAATAATAATATATTGAATGACAATTACACCACGACGTGGAGACGGTAAGCCGTACGTACGCACGTACGGTGACATGTCATTCAAATAATGGATAGAATAATGAATATGGATGTACCATATTTATAACAACATCACAGTATATAAAAGATACTCGAGTTATTATTTTTGAATGGAAATAACATAGAAATAATTATTGGAAGAAGAAAAGAACTTGAAAGAGGGTGGTGAGGTTATTACCTCTTCTTCAGGTTCTTCCTTTTGATTCGATCAAAAGGGCTCTTTAAGTTGGCTTTCTGACTAAAGGAAGGACTCTAGGATGAAGTGAGGGAAGTTGAGAGGATATTTGGACAGGGTTTGTCCAAGCCAAAAGGCTTTCATGGTATGAATTAGAGAGAATGGGGAGTACCCTTTTATAAGAGGGGTGATGAGAACCTTAGTAAAACCTTAAAATATTATTTTATAATAAATTAATATTCAGTTTATAATGGCTGAAAACTAATTTATTTTGAGGCTAAGGTGGGTATGAGTGAAAATCCACTCAACCAATATGTTTTAGACAGGTTTGGGTCACTATATTAAGTTTATCTTTTAGATTTAACTCTTAGTTAATTAGTTTGACATTTACCATGTCTGTTTGTATTTTTATATTATTTGGTTAATAAACTTACTATAAGCTGCCAAGAAAACCCCAAGTGGTTCATTAATGACATACCTATCATCATATAAGTCCTTTGGCCGAACCTTAGATTTTTAGGAATATTAAATAAATTAATAATATAATATTTGTTTTAAAAACACCTTTATGTCAATTTTGACACTATTTAATAATTAATTTTTGTTAAAGTCTTAACAACTTTATTAATTCGAACCAAATTCATTTAATCAATCCTAACATGTAATATTAACCAATAAAATTCGTGTATGGCATCAAAATGTCTAAAAATAAAAGTTACCTATTTACCCAATTTGGACCTCCTGATTCTAAATATGGAATCCATTTTTCTAAATTCAAAACACAGAATTGGGAGAAATTAATTTAAAATTAATTCCCGTTGTCAAAACAAAAAGCGTGTTTTTTAAGAAATAATAACTATCAAAAGATTGACACTTGTTTATGTCTAGTTTAAATGTGAAATTACATCCAGTAACCAACATCGGATTAAATGGTAAAAATATATCCTAATTATTCTTTAAAACCACTCAATATTATAATTTATCACTATAAATTATTTCGATTAAAAAATTTGTTTTTAATTAAAGTTTAGTATTTTTCACTATTCATCAAAAATTGGAAGTTCTAAGAAAAATACCAAAAATTCACCCTAGGCTAATTTCGATATTCGGAATCCAAAAATGAAGTCCATTTTGAAAGATAAAATTTATAAAATTTCAAAAAGTGGTATTACTATTCATAATTGCTAGTTTGATTGGTTGTGGTGTGTGGTAGAACTCGAAGTTGCATACAACACACACTATTGTATTATTCAAAGAGAAGCGTACCGTGGAAGCTTGGGGTGTTACATTCTCCCCTACTTAAAATAATTTTTTCCTCAAAATATCTAGAATATTAATGCACAAAAAGACTTAGGTGGTTCTTCATCATAATTTCTTCGGGTTCCCATGTTGCCTCTTACATCTTATGGTTTTCTCCATAGAACTTTTACCAAAAGAGTCGTCTAGTTTCTCAGGACTTTTTCTCTTATATCAAGAATCTTGACAGGCTCTTTGCAATAAGAAAAATCAGGTTCCAGTTCTAATTCCTCATAAGTAAGTATATGCGTTGGGTCAGGCATTTATTTTCTCAACAATGATACATGGAATACATTGTGAACTTTGGAGAGATTTGGCGGCATTGCCAAACGATAAGCTACAGCCCCAATTCGTTCTAGAATTTCGAAAGTTCCTATATACCTGGGACTCAATTTATCTTTCTTACCGAAATGTATAATTCCTTTCCATGGAGATACCTTCAAGAAAACATGCTCTCCTACCTGAAATTCCAAATCCTTCCTTCAGTTATCAGCATTTCTCTTCTACCTACTTTGAGCTTCTTGGATGTGGTTTTGGATTACCTTCACCTTTTCTATCGTTTCCTCCACCAGTTCTAGTCCTACGAGTTTTCTTTCACCAAAATCATCCCAACAGATTGTTGTGCGACATCTCTTTTAATATAACGCTTCATATTGTGTCATTTGAATACTTGAATGGAAGCCATTGTTATAGTAAAATTATACCAAAGGTAAATATTGATCCAACATACCCTAAAAGTCAAGTGAGCATGATCTCAACATGTCTTCTACGTTATGAATAGTCTGTTCTGATTTTCCATCAGTTTGGGGGTGGTAGACAGTACTAAAACGAAGTTCAGTATCCAAGGCCTTCAGAAGACCCTTCCAGAATCTTGATGTAAAACATGAATCATGATCTGAAACAATTGATAAGGGTACTCCATGTAGTCTCACAACTTCATTAATATATATCCTTTCTAGAAGTTTAAGTGGTATATCTTCTCTTATATCAAGAAAATGTGTTGAATTGGTAAGACGATCAATAATGACCCATATTGCATCGTTCCTTCTAGGAGTCTTTGGTAGTCCCATGAAAAATTCCATCGTCATATTATCCCATTTCCACTCTGGTATGGGAAGAGTTTGCATGAATCCTCCAGGCTGTTTCCTTCCATCCTTCACTTTTTGACAAACCATACATATTGACACAAAATAAACAATCTCCCTTCATTTTTTCCCACAAAAAATGTTCCTTCAAATCTCTATACATTTTGGTGCTCCTAGGGTGTATAGAGAAATTAGAACTATGAGAATCATCCAACAATTCTATTTTAGATCAGGTATATTGGAAACACAAAGTCTCTTCCCAAATTTCAAAATTCCATCTTCATACACAAAGTCACTCAATCCACCATCATTCACAGATTTAATATTCTTTTGAAACTCTTCATCATCAGTCTGAGAACTCTTAATATTCTCGAGTAAATATGGTTTGGTAACCAGTTGAAAAAGCATTGATGTTTCACCTTCCATGGTTATTCCAATGTCCATCTTCACTAGATCCATGAAAATAGGATCCCTTTCAACTCTCATCTTGTTCAAAACTCCATGATCCTTTCTGCTCAGAGCATATACCACCTTATGTGGCTTCCCCGAGTGGTAGTGTATTGTGCAATCATAATCCTTTAGTAGTTCAAGCCATCACCTTTTCCCCACGTTGAGTTCTTTCTTTGAGAAAATATACATCAAACTCCTGTGATCAGTATAAATCTCACATTTTTCACCATTGAGATAGTGCCTACAAATCTTCAAAGCAAAGATTACAAATAATAACTCGAGATCATGAGTAGGATAGTTTTGATCATGAATTTTTAGCTGTGGTGATGCATAGAAAATTACCCTATCATTCTGCATAAGGACACAACCAAGTAATTTCTTTGTGGAATCACTATAAATAACAAATCCATCATTCCCTGATGGTAGAGTCAAGATAGGATCATTGAATAATCTTCTCTTCAATTCTTTTAAACATTATTCACACTCTTTTTTGCAAAAAAAATTAACCCCTTTACGTGTGATCTTTGTTAATTGGTTATCCAATCGGGAAAAATTATGGATGAAATGTCGATAATAACCCGCTAAACCAATAAAACTACGTACCTCAGTTATACTCATCGTACTGGTCAATATTGGATTGCTATTGTCTTAGAAGGATCAATGAAGATTCCATCCTTAGAGACAATATGGCCAAGAAAAGAAATCTTCTGAAGCCATAATTCACACTTGCTAATCTTCCTATATAATTCATGTATTCTTAGAGTATTCAGGATAATACACAATTTATTTTCATGATCTTTGTAGCTTTTGGAGTATACCATGATATCATCAATAAATAACACTAAAAATTCATCAAGATATTCCTTGAAAACTTATTTCATTAGATCTATGAAAATAGAGGGTGCATTAGTCAGTCCAAAATGCATTACTATAAACTTATAATTCCCACACCTGGTTCGAAATGCTATTTCCATAATGTCTTCCTTCTTCACACACAACCGATGATATCCAAATCGAAGGTCAATTTTTGAAAAATATTGAGCTCCATGAAGTTGGTTGAATAAATCATCAATGTGAGGTATGTGATAATTTTTCTTTATTGTTATAGAATTGATCTCCCTGTAGTCGATACATAACCTCATAGATCCATCTTTCTTCTTAACAAAAGGACAAGGGATCCCCATGGAGAAACACTAGGGCGAATATATCCCCTATTACTCAATTCCTCTAGTTGCTTATTTATTTCCACTAATTCCATAGTTTCCATTCTATAAGGGGTATTTGATATGGGTATTGACCTAGGAATTAAATCAATGGAAAACTAAATTTCTCATTCTGGAGGATGTCTAGGTAAATCTTTTGGAAACACATCAACATATTGTTTCACAATAGGTACATACTCTATTTGAACATTCCTCTCCTCAACCACCGTTATTTAATTCTCTTCCTCCCCAATAATTAAATTTAGTTGAGCTACCGGGGGTGGTTCTAGATAAGAATAAGGTGGTGATGATTCTTCTCTAAAGATAATGTGTTCTTTATCATCGTCATAAAAAATAGTAACCTACTTATTCTTATAATAATTTTTTGCATCATGGTATGAAATCCAATCGATTCCAATGATTATATCAAATTCAATCATGAGTATGACAATGTGATCAGCAGATAAATAACATTTATATGCCCTAATGGGAACTGATTGAGAGAACTTTTTTGCAATGATACTTCCCTTAAGAGTTTTGACTAAAAACTCCCTTATTAAATCAAATTGGAAATATCTAATTTTCTTAGAAAACTGGGAAGATATAAAACAATGCGATGATACAGATTCAAATAAAGCATTTTATAAACTTAAGGAAACCATTAAATTACCTTCCACTACGTCTTTTAGAGCTTCTACCTCAGTAGTAGTGGTAGTATAAGATTGCCCTTTAACCCTTGGCATTTTCTGAGGTAAGTTACACAGATGCTTAGTACATTCATTTTCATAATGTCCCATCTCCCTGTAATTGTAGAATTAAACATTGGTAGTGTCTTTCTTTACCTTACAATCACCAGCAATATGGCCTTTCTGTCCACATTTGTAGCATACTCCTTTTCCTTTTAGACAGGCACCAAGTTTCTTCCTTCTGCAATTATCACAGTGTGGAAATTCAATTCTTCCCTTCTTCCCTGTTTCCTTATTTCCTTTCCCAGAGTGTTTAGCAGATCTATTCTTCTCTTTCTTTTATTTAAAGTCATAAGACTTAGAGAATTCCTTTTCTCTCTTGATAGAACATGATCCAATATCTTCGTATGATGAGAAGGATTGTGATACTAATGCTCGACGGAGAAATGGTTTTAACCCATCAAAGAAATGATCAATCTTACTTCTTGGGTTATGTATATAATCTGCTACATGCCTCACCAACCTTGTAAAGTTAGCTTCATACTTTGCAACGTTATCATCCTCCTTTTTCCTCAGACTCAGAAATTGTCTTTCCACATCCACTCGATGGTCATGAAGAAAGTATTTTTCTAAGAAAATTTATTTAAAATCCATCCATTCCATATTTTATACTTCCTTGTCATCCTTTTTATTTTGAATCAATGACCACTATTGATCAGCATCTCCAGTAAGGTGACAAATAGCCATGACATATTTTTCCCTTTCGCTACTCCCCAAAGCGTGGAATATTTTCTCTAAGGAATTTATCCATTGCTCATCCAATAATGGATTTGTACTACAATTGAATCTCGGTGGTTGTTTCCTCATGAAGTGTTCTAACATTGATCCTCCACACTGCGGATCAGGGTTCTCCATACATGTAAGGTACTTATTCATAACCTGAGTGAGTTGTCCCAGTATAGTGATAAGCTGATCAGCACCAGTTGTATCACCATCTCCACTATAATTATCTTGAGTAGGAGGGAAATTCCTACATGGAGTGTGTGCATTGGTACGGTTTCCATTCCTTCTACTAGGCGCCATTTCTAAACAATGACATACAATAGATTAGTTTATGAATCACAACACATAAATCCAAACTTGTTAAACACTAAACATAAATTGAACAGTTTATGGATATAATCCATAATCATAAAAATGTTTTCTTTGAGTAAGTATATACTCATAAACCCTTCATAATGGTTTGTAAAGAAATTGAGAATTATCCTAATCATATCCCCTGGGAGTGTCGTAACCAAGAGAGCAGCAAGACCCGTTGTCATGCACCAGTTCTCGTTCGAGTCTAGCTTAAAGCAGTATTTTTCAGATTTTACTCCTAGGTACATCTGTGCCAGAGCCACCTCTACCTGATCATATCCATATAGGGATGTATTTCTCAAAAAACTCACAAAATCTCTACAATACCAAAATTCTAGGAAGTTATTCTATACTAATCCTCAAAGTCTATCTTAGGGTTGTGCTCTAATGAGATTTTATCTAAATATAGTTTCCAAAGTTTGTAATAAAATTCCTCTGATACCAACTGTAACTCCCCGACTCTAGTTACCCAGAGTCGGTGGATTATTACATAACATTGGAATGATCACTAGGAAATCATGTCTCGAAAGACCGATCAGTTTAGTACTATTGGAAGCAATATTCATACATAAGTTCAACTTTACAACTTGAAAAGAAATACAGCACGAATTTATTCCACTGGAAACATCCAAGCCTCCTGAATAATTCCTTCTAATAACTCATAACTAACTTCTTCATATCCTGGGAATATGAAACATAAGAAAGGGGTAAGCTCAAACGCTCAGTAAGGGTAAGAAATACACGGGAATATTACATAAATATTAAGAATGGTGAATAATTGAAACCACATGCCTTTACCAATAATAAACATGAATAATTTTATGGAGGAATATGATTTGAGTAAATAGTGCCATAATAAAACATAATCATTGGTATTCTACTAGTCTAATGACCACATGAACCATCAATATTATTTTCATAATGAGGAAATGTATAATGCCGGACATTCTGAAACATTTTGTCAAGGCCTTGACCAAGACGTCTAAAAATGATTAAGGCTTCAACCAACACCATATATCAAAATTGAGAAAGGTCCTCGAACAATTCCACATCTAGTTGTCTCATGAGACCTACCGATGCATCGAGGAGCTATAGCGGGCTCCACCGGTCACTTACTAAGTCTAATACATTCCTCATATGAAAAGGTTTAAACATATCATAAACATTTGTATTAAAACTAGCATACGAAATGTCAATACTTTAACCATAAATCATGAATGGTATAAAAATAGCACATCCATAGTCAAACATATCACAAAACCTTCAATACAATATTAAAGTTTTGTATCATAATAAATCAATTTCAAATAAACTTAAAATCCCTCAAAGGATGTTGACAAAGATGAAATAAAAACCCTTTTTAGAGAAATATATATTTATATTTTGAAATCATTTAAGAGTCACATAATTATAAAGAAAACATTTATTTTGAAAATATTCTTATAAGATTGTTAGGGAATCTTTGATGATGTTATAACGGTGGAAAATAGCTGCACCCTCCGTATAAGTTAAAAAAACATTCTTACCTTAAATTTGTCGAAAAGGTCAAAAAGTACCTTGTTTGGAAAATGACGGAGAGATTCATTTAAAAACACATAAGGGTTTAAATGAATTTAACCCATTTTCTAGTAAATAGTAAAAATGTTTTGAAATGAATTTTTAAGAAATATGGATGTGGATGATAAAGAGGTCCCAGTAGATAATTACATATAAACAACCTCAGATATTGAAGAGATTTTAGAATTAACCCTTACCTTGTACTTTTACATGGTCGAGGGTAGGTTAACCTCCTGTGTAATGGTGAAATAATTGTTATTAAATTATACAATAATCATATACATTAATATGATAACATATATGATCTTTGAACATTTCTTCATTAATAATATCTTAGTATTATCATTGTTTCGGGTGTTAACAGATTCATTTTCCTTTATATTCATTGTTTTGTGAGTCATAATTGTTTTGGATGGGATGTATCATATTCATATCCAGAATGATATAAAGTATTTATACCTTATTTTTAATCATCTAATGAAAATTAGTCTTGAATGGATACGATGGAGAGTGAATCTCATTGCATATTTGGAGACGGTAATCCATACGTACAAACGAGCGACAATATCATTCTTTTGATTTTAAAATAATATATAATTGGATTTTATATCATATATAAAGAATCATTATCATTTTATATTTATTATTTACATGAATTACACCTCATTATTACACCCAACCAAATAATAATGTATGGAATAACAATTACACCACGACGTGGAGACGATAAGACGTACGTACGCACGTATGGTGAATTGTCATTCAAAGGATGGATAGAATAATGAATATGGATGTACCATATTTATAATAACATCAAATTATATATAAGATACTGGATTTATTATTTTATAATGGAAATAACAAAGAAAGAAGAAGTGGAAGAAGAAAAGAACTTGAAAGAGGGTGGTGAGGTTATTGCCTCTTCTTCGGGTTCTTCCTTTTAATTTGATCAAAAGGGCTCCTTAAGTTGAATTTATGAAAAAGAAGGAATCTAGGATGAAGTGAGTGAAGTTGATAGTATATTTGGGAAGGGGTTCTCTGAGCCAAAAGGATTTGATGGTATGAATTAGAGAAAAGGTGGAGTACCCTATTATAAGAGGGGTGAGGGGTACCTTAGAAAAAATTAAAATATTATTTTATAATAAATTCATATTCAATTTTTAATGTCTCAAAACTGATTTATTTCGAGGATAAGGTGGGGATGGGTCGAAATCCACTCAACCAGTTGGTTTTATACAGGTTTGGGTCACTATATTATCCTTATCTTTTGGATTTAACTCTTAGTTAATTAGCTTGACATTTACCATGTCTCTTTCTATTTTTATTTTATTTTGTTAATAAACTTACTATAATATGAAAAGAGAACCCCAAGTGGTTCATTAATTACATACCTATCATCATATAAGTCCTTTTTTCCAAACCTTAGATTTTATGGAATATTATATCAATTAATAATATAATATTTGTTTTAAAAACTCCTTTATGTCAATTTTGACACTATTAAATAATTGTTTTTGGTTAGAGTATTAAAAAATTTATTAATTAGAAAAAAATTCATTTAATAAATACTAACATGTTATATTAACCAATAAATTTTTTTTATGGCATCAAAACTATCAAATTACATTTATTTTAACATTTATAATACCAATTATTTGATTCTTTCATTAATAAGGAAAATATTGCATCATCATTGTGTCATAAATAAATTTAATTATTAAATCTATAAAAATTATATATAAAATACCATTATGTAGAAAATATTATTATATTTCTAATGAATATTTATAGTCGAAATGATAACATATATAACCCTATGTAAAAAATTGTTTTTCGAAAAGATATATGCTTATGTCATTTTTGTATTTACTTTAACTTAATTAATATAAAGTATCATTATCACTTATAAGTGACACCATGGGGTCTCTAAATCGACCCAAAGATGCACATGGTCGGAAATGTATCATAAAATAGGTTTAGGATACGTTTTAGGGTAATTTAATATTATTATAATATTATTTTTCACCCTTATCTACCAGATTTACCCTTTAACCATGGGGAATAAAATATTTACCGAAGAATTATTCAAAATGTCAAAAAATAAAAGTTAACTATTTAAACAATTTAGACCTCCGGATTATAAATATGGAATTCATTTTTCTAAATTCAAAATATAGAAGTGGAAGAAATTAATTTAAAATTAATTCTCATTGTCAAAATAAAAAGTGTGTTTTTTAAGAAATAATAATTATCAAAAGATTGACACTTGTTTATGTCTTGTTTAAATGTGAAATTATGTCCAATGACCAACATTGGATTAAATGTTAAAAATATATTATAACTATACTTTAAAACCACTCAATATTATAATTTATCACTATAAATTATTTGGATTAAAAAAGTTGTTTTTAATTAAAGTTTAGCATTTTTCACTATTCATCAAAAATTGGAAGTTCTCAGAAAAAAACAAAAAATTCACCCTAGGCTAATTTCGATATTACGAATCCAAAAATGAAGTCCATTTTGAAAGATAAAATTTATAAAATTTCAAAAAGTGTTTATTACTATTCATAATGGCTAGTTTGATTGGTTATGGTGTGTGTTAGAACTCGAAGTTGCGTACAACACACACTATTGTATTATTCAAAGCGAAGCGTACCATGGAAGATTGAGGTATTACAGTTAGTACGATCAAAGAATTTATCAAAGAAATATTCTCAAGACCGAGGTAATTATTATTATTAAATTAATTATAAATTTATAGTGAAAGATCCTATATTTTGATTCTTAGATTCTTTATTTATTTTATTTGGGTTCATTCATTAGACATAACAATTCTTCCAAAAATTATTACAAATTATTAATTGAATTTGAAAAAAATCAATGTTACGCATGAGATCAACTGGTGCTTCCACTACCATCAGAACCTTTAAATAGTATCAGTGTGGTGACATTCAAATTTATAAATATTTGATTTTATTGATTAATATCATAGTTATTTTATTTATTTTTATATTTATTTTCATTATTAATCCATTATGTAAAGATAATGACTTCATTCAATGTTATATGACAAAGAACATGCCAAGAACAGGTGAAGAATACATGAAGATTCCATCTGGAGGTGCTGAGGATTTTGGCCGCATGGCCATATTATATGGTCTGTAACCTAATTACATATTGTATGGTCTCAGTCAACCACACAAATATGTGGTTAGGAATATCATGATATGTTGTTTGTGGGATCATTATATAATGTGAAATTGAATTATATATCGAATTCTAGTGTGGTACACAATTTATATTAAAGGGACCAGCACTTCCCTTTGTGTGGTTGAGGTGTTGATGGTACCTAGAGGGGGCTTGAGGATAAGTAAATGGAGTTAGGATATAAAATATCATATTAACATAGGATTATGTAACACAAATCCTTAGGGTGCATCATAATATTGGTAGTTGTGGTGTAGTGGGGCTAGCAAGAAGGTAGGATCCTGAGAATGGTTAATTTGGATCTACTACCAATTTTGGCATAGTTGTTCCATGATGGTAGGCTGTAGCATAGACTTACTAGGTTCTAAGACATGGAGTGATGTTGTGGTGTAGGTCCTTCCTCGGTGGTCGAGTTCGATGGTGTGTAAAATACTGGATTTTGCTTAGGGGTTTGAGGAGGTTCTGCTGAATTTGGGGTAGCTTATTTATGTACTATTGGATATAATGTTGTCCCCTTAGAAAATAGGCTTTGTGGTGAGGTAGTTTTGGACACACTATAGTGCCTTCTCGGGTATAAAGGATCTACACCATGTAAGACACTATGTTCCTTGGACACTCCTTTTTCCAAGAAGACTATGAAATAGTCCCTTGTGATACACCATAGTATGTCCCAGGTCATCTCATCCTTCGGTGTGATGCAGAGGGTTGTGCCATGATGTTGGGTCTCTCATGGTGTCTATAAATACTTAACCCCCATTCAAACCCAATTTTCTCCCAATTTTCTATCCCAACACCTAGGTGACCAAGATATCTACTTAAAGTCTTTGAATCCCATTTTGATATGGATTAGTCCCCCTACTTCTTATGATCTATCCATGGTGATCCAAGGTGAGTTTTACCTCTTTTCTAGAAAATTTATAGTCTATTTGGTGTTATTTCCTCCGATTTTTTCTTTACTTGTTATAGAGAATGATCTCCATCATTATAATGAAATTTTCTTTTAATATTGTCGTCATGGTTGTGTCATGGAATTATTATAGGGACATATCTTTTCTTATGAGAGTGGTGATTAGAGATCCACATTATTATTCCATTCTTGTGTGAAGAATGTATAATATTTTAGGTAAGGAGTTCATTTATTATAATTTTATTTTATGAGAAATTATAAATTGAGCATGGTTTATCCCTTTGTATGGAATTGGAATTATCATAATTAAATATTGAATAATATTAAACTAACAAATGGTTTATGGTTAGCGATTGCATGTCGTTGTTTTTCACCGTTATAACGGGTTTCCTCTTGATTTTTTAAATAGTGCGTTATCTATATTATTCTTTATTTCACATGTTGGTTCGGTTCGGTCTATCAGGTTTAAATTCATGAAATTAGTAAAGAAAATAAATTTGGGGATGATTGTTTGGATAAATAAATGTAAAGTGGAATCTTTAATGAATCCTTATATTCTTATAATTTTATGACAATAAAATTAATGATAATTACATGTTTAATTGTGTTTTTTCTTCTATAAGTTAATGGATATGGTTAAATTATAATTTTTGTTCTTTAAATTTTTTAAATATGGAAAATTCAAGAAATCATGTTTATGTAATTTAATAACTTTTTATAGTTGATTCCTTAGGTTACATGTAGTTGGAACTTGTGAAAATTAAATCTGTTAATTCAATATGTAATAAAAATTGTTGTATAATAAAGATAAATATTTGGGGTTGAGTGAAAATATTTTCTTATAAAGGATAAATGCCATATGTTTAGTTTCGAGAGATCCCATTTTCACGCGAAGTCCAAATTCTATGTTTTTAGGGACATGTTTTCCTATTGAATATGTTTGTTGTTTTCTTTCCTTCTGTGATGTAATCTAGATTTGAGTCATTCTTACAATGTGATGTGAGATTTTTATAACTGATGAGATATGGGCAGTGAGGCATGAGATTCTAGAAGAAGTTAATTTATATGACAACGAGATGCACAAGGATATGCATGATGGTGTTGGGGACGACACTGGTATGATGGGATGGGTTGAATTTGTGTTTACTCATTATTTTGATTAAAGCTAGGATAATTTCTTGTTAATGTTATTCTTAAGGCTGGATGGACAAGTTTACTATTTATCTATATTCCTTTCCCCACTACCTGAGGTAGATAGATGTACCTGGTTGCATCACTCTTGGTGGTAGCTTAGGATGTTTCTAGAGTATCTATAATTATGTAATGTTATTAATGTTTAATAAATGACAAAACCCATGGGGTTAGTACTTGTTAGAATGCAAAATATGATAATCTTGAGAACTTTGGACTTGGTTGGATTATACCAAGAGGGCATGTAATTCACTATGATCTTTAATAAAATGTAATTTTGTGTAAAATTACTTAATGGATAATGAATTACTTAATGAATGGTTAAATGTTAAAATAATATAAGAAATTTAATGAAATAGTTCTTAAATGTTTTTGTGCTTATAGGATATCTAGTCCCTAGTAGTGGCAATTGGGTGTTCGAATGATGATGGTTGTAATTGATATTAGGACTAGGTTTTTCCCCATAGTTTGGTATGGGATATTTTTATATCTTATATATTTTGTGATTTCATACACTACCCCACCCTTTTCGGTTAGGGTGATCGACACCCAGATGAATTTGTGAGGTTGTTTTACCCAATATCTAAGCTGGTGAGGGATGGATGGCTAACTACCCCCTTTTTCCCACTCTCTTCTATTAGTAGTATTATGTGATGGTATGCATGGTGGTTAGTTTCCCCATATATGTGTGTAGAGGGTTATAATGGATTTTTTTATTTTAAACACATGTATCTCTAGATATAGTATCAAAATTGTTATTATGGGTATGATGTGTATGGGTTGTGATGGATTGAGGTATATTACAAAGTGTATGGGATGTGATGGATTGAGGTATAATACCTACTATATAATAAACAACATAGGGGATGTTGTGGATCCTAGAAGCTAATAAATTACTATATGGAGATATGGAATGAGTTCATGTGATGATGTGATGCATGAGTCTCATGTTATGATACTTAGCCCAGGTGTCTTCAGGTTGTTGTATTTTATAGAAAGATGGACCAGGATGTGAAACATTAGGGTTGAGTGGAAAACTAGTGGGGAAGTGGTAAAGAGGTACCCTTAATGTTTTATTACTATAATATATGATCCTTTGTAAGTGATATGTGGTGAGAGATATACATGGTGAGGCTGGGAACTTAGTATACCTATTTGGGTGCTGTGTTAATTTCACTTATTGTTCACTGGGATTTAGCATTTTTTATTTATATTTTACATGAGATGCACGAGGGAGATCATACTAGGTATACCTGTTATGATCACCCTTAATATATATAAACTATTTTTAGGTCATTAAGAGAATTTTGGAGATCATGATGGATATTATTGGCTTGTGGGTTTTCAATAGTGGTTTGGGCTTCGTGGTCACTGATAAGTTTATATTATGGTACTTGTAGTTAATTTTCAGTTATATCAGTTTTGTATACCATTATTTGTTTGTACTTGGGATTTATTTTATCTTTATGATTTGGAGTTTATTAGTGTATCTTTCTGATCTCACTTATCCATATATTCTCTAAGAGGGTAATTCCTCACATTTGTATGTTCATTATAACCTCAATGTGTATTTCCAACCCATGGTCTATTGGTGGTGGGATTTAGGTAGTCACTTTCCTTATTTTCACATTTCCAACCTAGGAGGGGTACTTTTGGGGGGAGGGGGTCATGATATAGTGACATTAGAGGTTTAGGTTGAGGGATATGATTATGTTTAGAGTTAGGAATAGGTGATTAATGCATGGGTTGGTAGGGAAACAATGAAAGTTAAGTTTATTAAGTGATGTGAACAAGGAAGATTGGATGATACAATAGTATTTACGGAACATCATGATCTGATGCACAAAAAATTAAGTTTATCGAGACTACTAAATGAAGTGATACTGGTTACGGGGTGTATACTTAGGAAAGTATCTTGCATCATTCTTCTTGTGTGTATGTTTGAAATGGGTAGACCTTGGGATTGGGTTAAACCTTAAATGAATAAAATCCTTAATTAATTAATTAATTAATTTTAAACACTGTATATTCTAGGTTTATGATTTACTAAACATTTTTTATTTTGTAGGTATTATTCTAGGTCGACATATTCATCATGTTTTCACCAAATATGTTCTGTAGGATGTGATAGAAGATCATCGTAGAGTATATGTTGACAATGATGATACTTGGTGGAGGAAACTCTTATAGTTTCAACACCAGAGTTTGTAGAAGTATGTGGGATCTATTTCAAACTTAGTAATACAATACTAGTTGGAGGACATTGATATGGCATTAAATTTGATCCATGATCAAAATTAACTTTGAGTTCTATTGTTTCCAAATATGTTTCATAGAACCATGAGGTAGTCATGGGTCTTGTTCCTTTGGGATTGTGGGGATTCATTGGTATTGTGGAAGAAGTACAAGGACCTATTCTTAGCATAGTTTCTTTCCTCGATCATGAAGGAAACCATTTGACTAACATTGGTTTCTCTTTGACATGGGATTTCCAACATGATAGAGTTTGGGATCTATTTCAAGAACCTTCTATGATAAGTTTCAACCCTATTTCCAGATGAGGAGGCCGGGGTGAGGCATCTTGAGGAGGATTTTAATCCAGATATCCAGTTTTTTGGTCACCTTATTTATTTTGTGGATGTATCTTTAGGTGTTTGTTAGAGTAGATTTCATTGAGAGGATGTTGGACATAAAACATTCATCATGGGAGGGGAGTTGTTAGGATTAATCATTAAGAGAAGCTGCGGTCTGGGGTTTCTAGTTTCATGGAAAGAAGATATTTCTAATATCCTGAGGTAGGATCCATCCCTCAACATCATATTTCTCTAGGGTGGAATCTCAAAGGAATTTTACACTAGATTGGACATGTGTTTTTTTCTAGAGACTGAGGTCATCAGTTGTGAGAGTGATCAACCTTTTTGATTAGGTATCACACACCAAGTGTTCCACTTTAGGCTCCTCCATTGAGATATCTTTATATGAGGCATCAAAAATAGATTCTATTGATTTGGATCAATGGAGGAGAGATGAGTATGGAGGAGGAAAACCCCAAGATGTTCTCCATCCCCAAAGAGAAGAGCGCGACCATGGAGGTGATCATCATCAGGGTCATAGAGGCCGTGTAGAAGGTAATGGTCAGCTTCATGCCCTAGTGTTTCTAGCAGTGGGTTATCCAGACATCATTCTAGGTTCCATTTGATTTTTTATACTTGGGTGAATGCATTGTTCGATTTAGGGGCTACACACTTCTTCACATCACCTACCCTTATCCCTGATTTGAAAATTTAGCTAGAAATACTTCTAGTTACTTTAATATTGACTATGCTAGTTGGAGGTCAATATTATCTATGTGAAGTATGTAGAGACTATGACATAGTGCTGGGGAAGCACCAATCTTGGGGGACATTCCATGTTTAAGGATACATCTATACGACATCATCCTCAGTATAGACTAGTTATATTTGGTGCAGGTTATTGTGGATTGATTTAGGAGACAAGTTGTGTTCTATGATGTGGATGGAGATTCTGCTATATTCAATGGAAATATAGACCCTCATTTGGGTCAGAGTAAAATTCTATCCTTCTCTCCCTTGATAGAGGAGCTCATACTAAGTTTTTCAGATGTTTATCCAATAATATTTCATAGGGGTATATAAGAGTATCCTGATGTTTTTATTAAGGAGGTTGTGACATTTCCCCCTTGATGAGATATCAATTTTAGTATCAATGTATAGTAAAGATTTTCTCCTATATAAATGTCTCCATATTGGATGAAACCTTATAAACTATGAGAATAGTGAGTGCAGCTCATTGATTTTATTTAATGGGTTTTTTTTCTAAGTGCATCAACTCGGGGTTTACCTGTTTTGTTTGTGAAGAAGGATGACGGAAATTTGTTCCTTTTTGTTGATTATCATTTCTTAAATCAGGTGACAGCGAAAAAAATACTACCCTCTTCCATGAATTGATGATTTTTTTCAATCATCTAAAAGTATCTAACCAGTTCTCAAAGTTCGATATGTATTCAAGATATCATTAGATGTGGGTGAAAGATGAGGATATTCCGAATATTGATTTCTGATGTTGTTATGGGAGTTATGTGTTCTTTTTGATTCCATTCAGTGTGATTGATTATCCATCTATTTTTATAGGGTTTATTAACACAATTTTTAGGGAGTTTTGGATACGTTCATGGTGGTTTTCATTGAAAACATCCTAGTGTACTCCTCATTTGGTTAGGAGTATATAGAGAATTTGCATGCTGTTTTGGGAGTTCTTCATCACCAGCAACTATTCAGGAAGTTGTAAAAGTGTTATTTATGGGTTCATAAAGTTTATTTATTGGGTAATTTCATGCCCCTATGAGGTGTAGATGTGGATCCATTGAATATCGAACCTGTATTTTCTTGGGTATCCCCCATGATAGTTGCATAGATAAGAAGCTTCCTTGATCTAACAATCTATTATAGGTGATTCATGATTAATTTATATCAGGTCAAGACTTTTATGAAATCCTTGAACATGAAGGATAAGGTGTTATTGTGGACTGATTAGTATCGTACAAATTTTGAGTACCTCAAGGAGATATTGGTCAGTTCTCCCACTCTTCATCTATTGGAAGTAATTCAGTTTTTCGTTTCCTATGATGATTCATGTCCTGGATTGGGATATGTTCTGATTCCATAGAGATTAGTTTTTTCTTATGGGTCTCAATAGTTATGAACTCATGAGAATAACTATGCCACTCATGATATCTATTTGGCATCAGTTTTTTTTCTTTGAAGTTATGAATACATTACCTAATCGATTATAATTTTTTAGTTTTAACTGATCATAAGAGTCCGAGGTATGTCATATCCTATCATGACTTGAACTTGTGATAACGATGGTGGATAAAATTATTTTATGATTATGAATTCAATATTTCATGTACACTAGGAAAGAGAAATGTTGTTGCATATGTGATAATTGGGGAGTCACAAAGTGATGATGTTCAAGAATCTGGATATTCGTAGAGAGTTATGGATGAGGTCTTAATGATGTAACTTGATATAGGAGAGGTTTGTAGAAGTGGGTATCTTTTCTAGATGAAAATTAAGTTTTATTTGGTGTAGTTGGTAGAGGAATACTAACTGGGAATTCTGAGGTAGAGGTATAGAGAGACCAATTGGTCTTTGGTGATACCTCAAATGGTTGGTATGAGGATTAAAAACATTGGTTTTTTGTTTTAGTGGAGGTTTTAATCCATTTAGTAATCCGTGAGGTAGTTCTCCATGATTTTCATAGGTCACCCTTGGTGGTACATCCTGGAATGAAAAAGTTATATCGAGATCAGAGAGTACAGCTTTGGTGTCCTTGGTTGAAGAGTGCAATTTCATAGTTTGTGTCATGATGTTTATTATGTCATAAGGTAAAGGCCGAACACCATGTTCCCAGTGGTTTAATCAAGCCATTGGATATTCCTTAGGGAAAGTGGCAGGACATCTCTATAGACTTAGTTACTGGATTACCCTATCTTCAGGGAGGCTTTGATGATTTATGGTTAATATTAGAACATTTTATGAAATCATCCCACTTAATATCGATCAATGAGTCTATCTCAGTTGAGGTTTTTTTGAGGAAGTTTCTAGATGAAGTTGTCTAAATCCACAGATTCCTGAGTATGATCATCTCTGATTGAAATATTTATTTTACCTCCAGGATATAGAGAGGTCTCCCAAATTATTTTAGCTCTTAGTTATTACTTAACACTTATTTTCATCTACAAAAATATGGTTAGACATAATGGACTATCCAGACTCTTGAAGACATGTTTTGTTCTTATGTCCTAGATTTTAGAGGTTTTTTGGACAAGGCACTTTCCTTTGGTTGAGTTTTCTTAGAATAATAGTTTTCACTCCCCCATTGTAATTACACCATTTTAAGCTTTGTATGACTGATATTTCCATTATCCATTGTGATATAATGGGTTTAAGAAATCAGTTATTCTTGAGCCAGAACTAGTCATGAGTTTGATAGAGATGGTCCAAGTGATTTGTGAAAGGCTAAAGGTAGTAAAACGTCATCACAATTCCTATGTATATCCTAAGAAGAGACATTTGGAGTTCAATGTTGGAGATCATGTGTTGTTTAAAGTGACTCAATTTTATGGGAAATTAATTTTTACCTATTGGAGTAAACTTTATACCAGGTTGGTTTGGTATTTAAAGGCATTGGATCACATTGGAGACATAATGTATTAGATAAAAATTCCACCACAGATTCATGACGTATTCCTTGTGTAAAAAAATTACTACTGTCTTCATGAAAATTCCCATGTAATTTATTGGGGTGAGATCAATGATGATGATAATGAAACCTTTGAGGAGTGGACTCTGGATATCCAGGACCACTAGGAGAAGGTGTTTCATGGGCATGAAATTCCTTTGGTTTGTATCTTATAGAAACATGATGGTGTGGAGGAGTGAACCTAGGAACACGAGTCATATATATACTCTCATTACCCAGAGCTATTTTTTAGCTCTTAACTTTTATTATTTCTCATTTTTTGGATGTTTAACCTTTCTAATTATGAGATGGTTTCCTCTTCTTGATGCTTGCTATGGACTTTCTGTCATTTGAGTGGTATCTCACTTCGAGAGTTTTTAGAAGATGGTTTTTGTTGTATTATTTTTCAATTTGTTCATCTATGTTTGGTGGTTGAGATCCTATAATGTAGAGATTATTTAGAGGAATCTCATGGGGTCATCATTTATATTACACTTTTCTTTAGTTTCTCTTTGAGATCAGTATTTAATTATTGGGGATGAAATGGTTTGAGAGGCATATTATGTAAGTGACCAATTTACAGTGTCCCTTCCCTTTTTGTGGTTATGGTGTTGAAGGTTTCAAGAGGAGACTCAAGGATAATGATGTGGATTAAGGTTATAAAATCCTAACTTAATAGAGGATTCTCTACCATATGCCCCATCATTGGGGTGTAGTGGGGATAGTTGTGGCATAGGGTCTCGGGAATGGGAAATTCAGAGCCACTACCATTTTTTTTCATGGATTCACTATGAAGGTAGGATATGGAATAACCCATCTGGATTGTTATTACATAGAGTGAGTCTATGACATATGTTCTTCCTTGGTGGTTGAGCATTATGGCGAGGAGAATCATAGCTGTGGCGTGGGGGTTTGAAGAGGTTTTTACAGATTGTGGGTAGTTTTACCATAGGAAGAATGTCACAGTGTATCCTAATTCCTTGGAAAAAAATGATCCATGGAGTGGTTTTTTTCACTATTCTGTAGTTCCTCCCTTGGTATATAGGATCTCTACTATGTAAGGAATTTTGATCCTCAAACATTCCTTTGACTTGGTAGGATATAACATGGTCCCTTATGCAACACTGTAATACATCTCATGTCATCCCATCCTATAGCGTGGTGTAGGGGAATACATTGAGGTTTGGAATTTTTTAAGGTGTATATAAATTCACCAACCCCATTCAATCCCACTTTTCTACCAATTTCCTCTCTCGACCCTAGGATCCCAAGACAGCTATTTGAAGGCTTTAAATCCCTTTTCGATGGGGATTAATCCCCAAATTACCATGATCAATACATGGTGGTACAAGGTGATTTATACCAATTTTATAAGTGTTTTATCCTCCTTTTGTCCATTTTCCTTTGTTTTTGTAACACCCCAATATTTTAATTGAATAATATATTCGATAGCATACAAGATACACAGTTCACAACTTAAATGTAAAATGAAATATTATTATTTAAATTTGATCATTATAACATAGTTAAGAAGTTGTTGGTAATGAACTTTATCAACCCCATTATAAAATATATAAATTTATTACTCATTTTTGATGTATTAATTAATTCTTTGTGAATCAATACTTGATTTTCAGTAAATTAATTTTTTCTTCAAAAATGATTTTCTTGATTTTTATAATTGGATATTATAATTAATTTTGATAACTTCTAATAATTATATTTTATAAAAATAATATCATTTTTTAAATATCATATTAAAATTATATTAGGGTTATTTTTTGGGGTTTTTATAAAAACATTGATTTTCTAGTGAGTATTGAAAAATACTGTTTTTTATAAAAATGACATTTTATTTACATTAAAAAGTACCTTTATGATTTTAATTTTATCTCAAATTAAATAAATAATTATTTAGTTAGATATAATCTAATTACATTTTAATCATCCTTATTCCTTATTTTGGTATAGTTACATTTTTGGGCTTAAAAATGCATTTTTCAAGAAAACTGTTTTTCACTGCATTTTGTAGGATTAATTTTAAATTAAATTATACCACTTCTATGAGTTTAATAAAGAAAAATGTATTACATATTTAGAATAATTGGGTTCAAATTTTATAAATTAGACCTTTTTTTATTATTATGAATAGTAAACTTATTAATTTTATTACCACAGTAAAGGGTATATCAGGTAATTTATGTTAAAAATAAAATGATAAGAACCATAAAATAACCCAAAAAATTATCTAAATATTATTTTATTATTATATCTCAACCATAATCAAACAAGGGTCAAATTAATTTAATTTTGGGCCACTTGGATGAGATTATGATCTTTATAGTATTTTATTTGATGAAAGGTCAAACATGTCACACTCTTGTTTTTAATAGGTGTAATACATATTATATGGTGTTATCCAAAGGATTGTTCAACTATAAATATTAAATTGAAATATAAAGGATTTATTTAAATCATGGTAATTTAGTTTTAATTTTTAGTGAATAAATTATTAACATAAATTATTACACAACTCTGATGTAGAAATTATTTAATTAATGAAATATTCAAGTAAATGATATTAAGAATATTAAAAGTAATATAATATGTGATATTTGCAGTGATATAAGAATTATATAGATTACCATGACATGTTTAGAATATAATAAAATAGTTTTTTGGAATTTTATTTTTTTTCTTCATGTTTTTAAAGTCAATGAAATGAATAGTATCAAAATCGACAATAATGATATTTTATGGGATTAATATTTTGTAAAATTATATAAAAAATCATATAAATATTAAGTAAGAACAAATTGGATAGTGTATGGTCTATAATTTCCCCCTATGAATTTATAGGCCAGTTTGAATCATTTGACTCTTTAATAGTTTTATTATATTTCAATATTTTGGGAAATTACAAAAGTTCCTCTCACCTCAATTATAAAAGGTCACATCTTCCTTCACATATTTACACCACTTTGAGCTATCTAGCATGACCAAATACTTCCCATTCCTATTCTCTACATCATAATCCATGTTCTTGAGGTTTCTACCTTCTGGAAATAGTAATCCTACGTCCCTTAATAAGATATTTAAAGGGACTCCACCAAAAAAGAGGAGGTTTAAACACCTATAAAGGAAATCAACCCCAAGGTAAGAATTTCTCAATTCACTTTTAATTACACGAGAAATATACCATCTTCACTACTTATTTATTTATTTTGGTGTATATACTACCTCTTTGATATATTATATCATGATTCTCTTTGTTTTCTTGGAATTTAAAGTTTTATTTTATGTTTTTTATTTCATGGGACTTATGATTCAAAAGTTACTAAAGTGGTAAGGGATTATTTGACATATCATCATTATTCGGGATTGTTATGTTTATTTATCCACTGATAAATATTTATATTCCTAGTCCATGTTTTCTAAAAATGTTTTCATTTTTTTACTATTCTCCTATAATTTTTGAAATACATTTTCACCCATGTTTTAATTTTTATAAAATGTTTTAAAATAATTATTTTCATTGTTTTCTAAATAAGGGACTTTTTAAAAAGTATAAAATGAATGTTTTTTACCTTATACAACATGAGTAGAATTTCCTGCGGTCATGAAACCACAATTATTTGAATCCTCCTTTATAAGTTTATATGGTTGTTTCAAACATTTTTTTTTCTTTTATAATTGCACAAAAATTTAAAAATATGTGATTTCAAAGTGAAAAAGGGTATTTTACTCAATAATTTTTCAATTATCTTATTAATGTATTGTCATATATGTTAGAATCCTTTTTTGAGTCTTACTATTTATTGAGGTTGATCTCTTATGATATCATCTAAAATATTTTATTAAATATTTTATGATCATTTTGACAGGGGATGTGCTATTTTGATACCTTTCACTATATTACCCAGGCTAGTTTATGATTATGTATGTTGATTGGGGAAATTATTTACATTTCATATGCTTGTTTCAATATGAATGTTTAGGTTAAATATGTTTCAAACCTTTCATATGATAAATTCATTGGACACAGTGAGTGATAGGAGGGGCCTGCTATAGCCCTTCGATGCATCAGTAGATATCATGTGAAAAAGTAGCTTGGGTATTGGTTGAGGCCTTACTCATTTGTGTACGATGTCTTGGAATAAGGGATCAACAATATGTTTATAATTTATGACATTATGCATTACAACATTATTAAATTAGTTATTGAGGTCCATGTTATTATTAAATTAGTTAGAATATCCATTGAGAAGTTTCAAGAACATGTGACTATTTATATGACATTATTTGATCATAATTTATTCCTACCATATTATTTTTCTTGTTTAAGTAATTGATTAAATGAAATATTTTTTCAGTTATTTACCTTGGCACATTGATTATTACATATCTATTTATGATTGCTTTCATTTTAAGCATACCCTTATTAAGTATTAGAGCTCACATATTTCTTATGTTTTCTTTCTCTTGGATGATTAGAAGTGTATTATGATTGAGATGTATAGACATTATAAAGGGAATGATTATGTACTCAAAGAAAACACTATGTTTTATTTTATGTTTTAAATTATAATGTGAAATTTAAGTATGTATCTAGTTTACCAAGACTACTAAACTATTCAGTCCTTTAGGATGAGAGTAATTATATATACTACCAATGTAATAAATTAACCACTAACTCTAGGCTACTTGAGTTTGGATCTTTACAATTAGTATCAGATAAATTTTAGTAGAAAACTTGGGAACTAGATTTTGGAAAACATAGATTAAGGAACATAACCCGATAATAAACATTGATAATAAGGATATAAAAAAATCCTAATATTTTGGTAAGATTGAGATTATGGGTTTTTTACTAGAAATAAATCTATGTATAGGAAGGGACAATGGCCCCGTTCTCTCCCGGGAGACGCACTCCCTCCCGGGTCTAGGGTTTCTCGGGGCTTCATCTTGGCGGCATCGGCGGTTGATTCGTCTTTAGATTCTCGTCCGGCTCCCCTCGCACGATGTTGCTGCCAACCCCTCCTGGTATGCTGTCCGGAAGATCCGCGACTCCCCTGAGTGCTGCTGTTCGTGGAACCTTCCAGATCCGACAACACAACACGGATCCTGCTGCTGTGAGGCTGCTGTCGTCGACGGATCGAGCATCGCCCTTCAGCCTTCTCGAACCCCATGTGTTGCATGTAGCCGAGAGCACCCCCATTCGACGGAGTGACTCGTAAGGTCAGGATATCTACGCATGTGGTCCGGATATCTTCCAGATGGAGACTCATCCGCTATTCACCTTCTTTGATGGTGTGTTGAAAGTGGATCTTTTATTTCGACATCGTACTCTCTGATGTTCATTTGCAGGTTCTTGTTTTGTCTGGGGGCTTGGTTCGGTGCAGTTGTTTCCTGCGTTCCAGATCTTTCCTCTTTTCTGCGTTCTAGATCTTACCACTTACCCTTCCGATTTTGCGCCGTGTCACCGTACTTTGGTTCTCAGGATCGCTGCCTTGTGTTTTCATGGGCAGCTGCGGTGTGGGATGCTTGTAGGTGCATACACGGACAACAATGGTTCGACCTGGGACCAGTTTACGACACCGGTGGATGTCGAGGGTTTCTACTCCTGGATAGTTATGCGTTTTCTTGGTTCCCTCAGCCATTGCATCATGTTCCATTGTGCATGACCCAAATTTGGTTGGGCTTGATGGATTCTATGAGGTTTTGGATTGTGCATGTGGATTTGGTAAATGTTGAACTATTTGAGTGCTTTTTGGCTGGTTATTTCGTTCATGGCGGTTCATGGCGGCTCAAGGAGCTTGATTCTGGGAAATGATCCTTGACCGACCTGTTCTATCTTATTTTTTGGTTTGGGTTCTCCATTATCCTTTGAAATGGATTTGTGTTCGGGCAGGTTCTCACTTAACCAAAAATTATTTTTAAAAAATCAAAAAAATGAATTTTTAGTCAAATCTATGTATAGATACTAAAAGTGGAAGTGGTTCTAGCATAGATGTACCATGGAGTAACAAATCTAAAAAATTAATGTCAAGCATGACTTGAAAATTACCTAGTAAATAAAAATGGACTTACTACACACCTGGTTTGAAACTATTGGGGGATATGATTTAGTTAATTCACATTTTATTTACAAGCCATTATTATGGATATGAATATATTATGACCATGAATAACCTATGTTAAACCTAATGTGACATATATTGAAAAGAAGTTTTCATGATTTATACATCCTATAAACGATTCTTCATGACTATGTAATTCCCACTATGATTAGTGTTTCTCACACCATGTTTTTTGGTTTTTATCAATGGATAAAACTAAAAAAACTAGGTTAAAGTTGACTTTAATTGTAAATGTGTTAATGAGATACCAAATGGTATGATTATTGTTGTAAAGGGTGTTATGATTATGCCTAATTATTTATAATGATATATTATTAACAAATATCACTATAACCAACTATCAGACTCCCCAAAGATGAGAAGGATATAGTTCATTGAGGGATCAGGTAGTGGAGATCATATAATAAAGAAGATTCAATTTTCTATACGTCAAGAATGTGAGAAGAAAAACCCAAGTGAATTTATTAGAGGAACGAGAAGATGTTATGGTTGTGGAAAATAAGGACACCAAGAAAGTAGTTGCCGAGGAAAAAGGAAAATTATGGTTACCTAAATGGATTAGAATAATATTCTCCCTAATGTATCATCGATGGTTGAATATTTTAAATATGGAAGGTATAGTCACTATGAAAATTGATTTCCTAGGGGAGAATGCATGAAGAGAATCAGAATGTTTTTACGAGTAATGTTTATACTACTAATAACGAAGAGATTAGAAATTACATATGAAAGGAAGGTGGTATTAAGGAATAAGATGAAAAATCATAGTTAATGGATAATGAAGTGGAATTATTAAATTACTTGTTTATTTATATTCAAGAATTATGTTATTAAAGTATTTTATCATTGATATTCTGGTTATAAGAATCATGATATATATGAGGATTGTACTGTAGTACTATTTATTTATGGATTTTAATTAATATGTTGAATGGTATTGATATCTAAGAAAAGTGGTTAGTGGTAAGTTGAAGGGAAAGATAAACCTTAATGTTTTCCTGATATTGAGTTAATAATGTTTAGTTGGGATAAAGAAAAGATTGACATTAAAGAATTAAATGAGATTTTACTGATGGCCTTAGAACTGATTTTCTATTTGAGAAAAAAGTTATTTATGATGAAGTTTACTGAATTTTTGGATTTATAAAATAAATTCAATAATAAGAAATTTTATTTATGGAATAAGGAGAGAGTTAATTATTGAAAGCATGAATGTTTTCATTAAGGTTTTATGGTGATTCAAGTTATTACCCTATTTTAGGAGAATATATGATCAATGTATTCACATGTATGGAATGTGAAATTATTAATTTCATTACTTTTCTAGGGATAAATGTTTGATCAAATTTTTGGATTTTTAAAATGATCAGTAATATTTTGGAAGAATCTTAAGGTTAATTACTTACAGAATGGATTAAGTTGAACTTGGGATATTATTGTATGAGTTTAAAGTATGATTTATCATATTAGACAACCAATGATATTTTTTTTTTGGATTTAGTAAATATTTATAGGTCCAAGGAATGACTTAAATATCTTATAATTCATTAAAGGTGTTTTAGGCATGAAAAATTCATCCTGAATACCCATTTCCCAGAATAAGAGCCAAAGTGGAAATAAATCAAAGCACAACTAAAGTATGGGATTATTATTATGATATGGAAAGGATAAACTTAATTTATTTTATATACTTATTTATTTATATAGTAAAATAATCTTGAAACTTTAGTAAAAAGACATCAAAATAAAAAATGTTATATGTTTACTTTTTTTATCGATAAATCGATGGACTTTTAAACCCATCACATATTTATGATTTTTTAGTGGTTAATTTTTTCATGAATATAATCTCTATCATTATATATTAATTCCGGGGTGTTATATTTCTCTTCCATTTCAATATTTTCACTTACTACCAATATTCTTCTATTTTGAAACCTAGTTTTGTGGGGACCTTATCATTTTCATATCCATCTTTTTTAAGTGGAAGTATTATTAACACTTTTTTTGATGTGGTATTTCTACAAAGAAGTTTTCAAATTTCAAACCCTTGATTACCAAACACAATTCAAATTAAAAGTATGCAATTTATTGAGGGGGGGGGGGAGAAAGTAACACCTCAAAATTTTAAAAGAACACTACATTTGATAGCATACAAGATACACAACACCCAACATAAATGAATAATGAAATAATATTATTTAAATGTGATCATTATAATCTAGATGTTAAATTATTGGAAATTAATAACATTTAGAAAAGTTTGAAATATATAAATTTCCTACACATTTTTAATGTATTAATTTATACTTTGTGAATAAACACTTGATTTTTGTTAATGTCATTTGTAGTTGGGGTTTGGCTTGGTGGTAAGCACCCCTTAATTCTACATGTAAAATGGGGGTTCAAAACCCATTGGGCACTGGAACTGTAGCAGTACTGTAGCATACTATAGTAGTGGCGGAACTGTAGCAGTGACGGGTAATGTGTGGTACTGTAGTAGCACGAGCATTGTAGCAGTACTATTCAAAGAATGGGTCTTGGGCCAAAAAAATGGACCTACGGGCCCTGTAATGGGATAAATTCCCACTAGGCCTTCAGGATATGTAATGGGTCTCCCTCTACCCAGTTAAAGTGGCATTTTCTTGGCTTTAATAATAAATGAGGCTTCGGCCCCAACCTTTAAAAAAAATTAAATTCATTTTATTCTTCAAAAATATGTTTTCTTAAAAAATGGTTTTCTTACTTTTTATGAGTGAATATTATAATAATTTTTTTTGAATTATATTAATTTTATTTCATAAGAATAATATCATTTTTTAAAACATCATATTTAAATTGCCTTAGGGTTCATTTTGGGATTTTTCTAGAAAGATTGATTTTTTAGTGAATAGTGAAAATATAGATTTTTATAAAACTATCATTTTATTTATATTAAAAATTTCCTTTATAATTTGAATTTGAAATCAAATTTACTTAAGTACACTTTAGTTAGATATAATATAATTACATTTAAATCATCCTTATACCTTATTTTGGTATAAGTACATTTTTGGCTTAAAATAACATTTTTCAAGAAAACTTTTTTTTTCATTGTGTTTTGTGGGATTGATTTTAAATTAATTTATTCCACTTATATGAGTTTATCATTGAAAAAGATATTAAATATTTGTAATAATTGGGTCGAAATTTGTTAAATAGGTCCCTTTTTTTGGCCATTATGAATAGTAAACTAAGTAATTTTATTACCACGATAAAGGGTAGATATGGTAATTTATGTTAAAAACAAAATTATAGGAACCATCAAATAACCCAAAAATTTTATAAATATTATTTTATTGTTATATATCAATCATAATATTCTTAGGGTCTAATTTATGACTTTTTTGGGGCCACTTAGATGATATTGTGACCTTTATAGTATTTTATTTACTGAAAAGTCAAACAAGTCACACTCTGGTTTTTAATAAGTGAAATATTTTTAATATGGTGTCATATAGAAGATATTTTTGACTATATTATTTTTAAATATAAAATATTTATCTTTTTCATTGTAATTTATTTTTAATTTTTAGTTAAGAAATAATTAACTTAAATTTTTACACCACAGTGATGGAGTAATTATTTAATTAATGGAATAATCAAATAAATGATACAACTAATATTAAAAGTAATCTAATTTGAGATATTTGAGGTAATAAAATAATTCTATATATGGACATGAAATTTTTATGATATAATAAAATAGTTGGTTAGAATTTTACTTTTTTTTTCTTGATATTTTTAAAATCAAAGTAAAGAATAATATCAAAATTGATAATACTGATATTTTATGTGATTAATATTTTAATATTTTTTTTGAAAAATAATAAAAATATTAAATAAGAACAAAAGGGTTTATATATGGTCAATAATGAAATTCCCTATACATTTATAGGTAATTTGGTAGCTTTTTGGATATATAATAGTCCTATTATATTTTAATAGTTTGTGAAATTCCAAAGGTGCCCCTCACCTCAATTATAAAAGGGAACTCCTTCCTTCACTTCTTGACATCACTTTGGCCCATCAAGAATTTTAAAAAACCCATTACTCTTCTTAAAATCCTTATACAGGTTCATGAGTTTCTAGCCCTTCTAAAATTTCAATCCTAGGTCCCTTAAGGAGAGATCTAAAGGGAGTCCACTGAAGAAGAGGAGGTTCAAACATGCACAAAGGAAATCAAGACTGAGTTAAGGGTTTCTCATTTCTATTTTACTTCTATGAAACATATTACATATTCACCACTTATTTATTTTTTTTGGTGTATATTTCATCTCGTATATATATATATTATATCATTAATATCTTTTCCTTAATGGTATTTATTTTTTCATTTGAAGTTATTTATTTCATGGGGATTATGATTCAAAAGTTACTAAAGTGGTAAGAGTTTATTTCACATTCACATATTTATTCAGGATTTTTTATATTTATATCTCTACTAGAGAATATTTTTCTTCCCAGTCCATGTTTTCAAAAAAAAAAGTCAAATTTTTTTAGTATTCTGCTTTGATTTTTAAAAGTCATTTTATCTCATGTTTGGATTTTTATAAAATGTTTTAAAAGGAATCTTTTTTGTAATTTTGTGAATGAGGTACTTTTTAAATAGTATGAAATGAATGTTTTTTAACTTATAAAACATGATAAAAATTTCCCACCATCATGAAATCTCGATGCTTTGAATATTACTTTATGACTTTATAGGGTTCTTTACAAAGAAATTTTTTTCTTTTATAATTAAACATATTTTCTAAAATAATTATTTTAAAGTGAAAAAGGGCATTTTACTCAAGTATTTTTAAATAAACTTTTATATTATTTTCATTTATCTTAACATCCTTTGTTTAACCTTATAATTAACTACTTTGATATCTTTTGATACCATTTAACATTTTTTATTTAATGGTTTATGATCAGTTTGAATGGGGATATGCTATTTTGATACAATTTTCCATAATACTCATGATGGTTTTTAATTATGTTTATTAATTTGGGAAATTATTGAAATTTCATATGATATCTTCAATAGAAATTTTTAAACTGTTTATGTTTTAACCAATTCATACGAGGAATGTATTGGACTTATTAAATGATGGGCATGATTGGCTACTACGCCTCGATGCATCAGTAGGTCTCATGAGACAAACAATATTGGGTATTGGCTGAGGCTTTACTCATTTATATAATATGTCTTAGCATGTTTCCTTTATGGTATGTTTGTTATGTCCTTCATTATTCATTCCAAATTTATGAAATTATATATTAATGTCCATGTGATATTTGGTTAGTTAGAATATCCTTGTATAAGTTTCCATCACATAAGATTATTTATATGTAATTATTTGATCATCCTTTATTCCTATCATATTATTCATCATGTTCAAGTTATATATTATAAATGAATTTTTTTTAGTTATTTATATTGAAAAATTAATTATAACTTATTTAATCATAATTTATTTCAATGTACACATACCATTACTGAGCAATAGAGTTAACCCCTTTCTTATGTTTCCTTTATATAGGATGTTAGGAAGTGCATTATGATTGATATATAGATATTTTAAAAAGGGAATAGTTTTTAATCAAATAAAATAAAATATTGTATTTTATGTTTTCAGTTGTAATACTAAATTCAAGTATGTATCTAGTTTACCAAGACTTCTAAACTATTTGGTCTTTCAGGATGTGATTCCTTGTATCTGATGCCATTGTAATAAACCAACCACTAAATATAGGCTAATGGAGTTTAGGTTTTTATAGTTTCTTATTTCTATTTTATAGAGGATGATATCCATCATTATAATAGAGTTTTATTCTGATGTTGTTGGAGTAGTTGTGGCACAATTTTCTTGGAGGGGTGTAACTTTCCTTGTGATAGAGGTGACCAGATATCTGTATTCTTGTTCCATTCTCATGGGAATAATTTTGAATATTTGAGGTAGGGTATTCATTGATTCTACTTATATTTTAAATGAAATCATAAATTGACTATGGTTTAGCCCTTTGGATGATAGTGGAATTAACCTATTTAATGATCAAACTAAATTAATTTAATAATTGATTTATATTTATCAATCACATGTTGTTGTTTTCCACTGTAATAATGGTTTGCCTCTTGATTTTATTGATAGTGTTCTATCTATGTTATGATCTATTTAGCATATGGGTTATTCTTGGTTCAACATGTTTCAAATTTCGAAATTGGTAAAGAGTATAAATTTGGTAATGATTGGTTGCCTAAATAAATGTAAAGAGGAATATTTAATGAATGCTTAGATTCTTGTAATATTATGGTAATAAAATTAATGATAATTTCAGGTTTAATTGTCTTTTTTCTTCTATAAGTTAATAGAATTGGTTAAAGAACATAAATCTAGAATTGTTGTTAATATTTGTAAGATAAAAAGTCATTTTAAATGAGAATTGTTATTATTTAAAGTTTCTTAAAGCTGCTAAATGCTAGATTTAATGTTTAATTAATTTAATAGATTATTATTTCTAATTCCTTAGGTTACATGTAGTTTGAACTAGTGATAATTGAATCAGTTAATTCAAGATGGAATAAAACTAGATGTTTGATAAAGATAATTGTTTGGAGTTGAGTGCACCTAATTTATTATAAAGGTTAAGTTATCTATGTTTAGGGTTAAGAGTGACCATTTTCTTGTGAAGGATTAATGCCTTGTTTTTAGGGAAAACATTCCCTATTGAATATTTTTTTTTGTTTTCTACCATATGTGATGTTCTCTAGATGTGAAACTTACTTGCAATGGGATGTGATCCTGGTATGGATGATGAGATATGGGTGGGGAGGCCCAAGGGTGTCGCATTAGTTGATGCATGTGATAGAGAGTTACATGAGGATTTACATGATGGTATCAAATAAGACACTAAGATGATATAAATGGATGAAGATGGTCTTTACCAATATTTTTATTTAAGCTGGTACGCTTTCTTGTTAACATTCTTTTTAAGTATGGATTGCTGAGTTGCTTGTTTATCTGCATTCCTTTCCCAATGCTTGAGATAGATGGATGTGATGGAATGAATCTCTGTTGGTGGTATCTTATGATTTTTCCTAGAGTACCTAGAATTATGTAATGCTAATTTTTTTTAATTAATGACATAACCCATGGATTTAGTGCTTGTTGGAATGAAAAATATGTAAATATTGAGAACTGTAAACTTAGTTGGATTATTCCTAGATTGAATGATTTCACTTTGATGGTTAATGAAATTTAATTTGGGGAAACATTAATTAATGTATAAATAATTAATTAGTGAAAGGTTACATGTAAAAATGGTAGAATTAATTTAATGAAATCCTTCTTAAATGTTTATGTGCTTATATAATATCCTGTCCCCAACAGTGGTGTCCAGGTGTCCAAGTGACGATATCTACAACTGATCTTAGGAGTAAGGTTTTTCCCATAGTTTGGTGTGAGATATATTATATCTTATATGTTTTGTGATTTTATATGATACCCCAACCATTTAGGTTAGGGATGCTAATACCTAGTGGAATCTAGGAGGGTGTTTTCCCAAACATATAGGTTGGTGAGGGATAGATAGTTGATTTCCCCCTTGACCCCGTTCTCTTATCCTGGTAGTATCATGTGCTGTTATGCACAATCGTTAGTTTCCCTATATACATTTTTAGAGGGATTTAATATATCATGATAATTTCACACACATGTATCTACGACTATAGTATCCAAATGGTTATTATAGGTATTACGAGCATGGGATGTTGTGGCTCGAGGTATATTACCTGGTGTATGAGCTGTAATGACTTGAGGTATAATACCTGAGGTATAATACAGACCATACAAGCTATGGTGGCTCCCTAAAACTACATGGTTAGTATATAAATATGTGAAATGGGTTGATGTGATGATATAATGCATGTGTTTTATGTTATGATACTTAACACATGTGTCTTTAGGTTGGATTCTTTTGGAGAGAGATGGATCCAGATGTGTGATGTTGGGGCAGAGTGGAAAACTAGTGGGGAAGTAGTAGCTAGGTACCCTTATTATTTTATTACTATAAAATATGATCCCTTATATGTTATAATTAGTGAGATATAGTCATGGTGAGGCTAGGAACTTATTATACCAGTTCAGTTGATGAGATAGTTTCACTTGTTATTCACTCGGCTTTAGAATGCTTTCTTTTATATTTTCATTGATAGGCTCTGGGGAGGATCTTACCAAGTATAACTATTATGCTCACCCTATATATATATAAACTATTTTTAATTTTGTATGAGTTGGTTGGAGATCAGGGTGGATATTACTAGCTTATAGTTTTGTAGGAGATATTTGGGATTTATGGGCGCTGCCTAGTTTATCTTTTGGTACTTATAACTCCTTTTTTGTTGTATTTGTTTTATATGATATTATATATATATAATTATGTTTTATTTTATCTTTATAATAAGTAGTTTATTGGTTTATCTTTTTTATCTCTCTCTTCCTCATGTTCTCTTAGAGTGTAATTCCTCCAATTTGTATGTTCATTATACCATTGATGGTTTTTTCCAACCTACATCCTATTGGATATGGGCTTCGGGTAGTCACTATCCTTTTTATCTCATTACTGGACCGGGAAAAGTACCTTTTGTGGGAGGGGGTTGTGACATTTTTGGGTTACATGATGTGTAGCTCGAGTAAACATGATGTTACCCCATATGGTGTGGTGGTTGAGTGGGCAATGTATGTGATGTGTAATTATTACACACATTGTATAATTAATACAAGTTGTGTTTTGAATGAAAACCAAGATACACATTCCAACTATTTTAACATGAAATGTAGCTAAAATACATTCAATGTAAAGTGGTATTATACCACATCGATTACACAATGAGTACTTAGGAATGTAATACTGGATAACCAAAAATTGATTACTCACTGTGTATTAAGTTTATAAGATGTAACACACTAATATTTTGAAATACATTTCTTTTTAGTAAATAAATGTGTTTGATATATATTTTTTGTTCTCTTTGGAAAACTAAAGATTGAGGTAAATTGAGTTTCCAATAAATGTTCTATTAAAAATAATTTAAAAACTAAATCCGTTAATTTGATAAAATTTACCTGTTAAAAAATTAATAAATATATAATTTTATCTTTTCAAAAGATTCTCAAAAGATCTATCACAATTCTATTAAAATAATAATTTCTATTTTAAAACTAATATACTCATATGATTTTTTTTATAAAACACTAATTTAAGTTAACTATCAGAGTAATGTTTTTCTAATAAAATATAAACAAAAACTAGTTTGGTTTAATGACAAATAAAATATATAGATAAAGAACACAATATAATTTTAAACAAGGGGTTTAGTCCCAAGATGAAAATTAATCCATTCCACTTTAAAATCACCTAATTTAAAGCATTTATTTGAAAATAAACCAATCCTCAACTTAGATAGGGTTTTAAAAACAACAACACACAAGGAATTCTAAACACATAGCCTCATCCACTTTTATGTGTGGGATAAAAAAAGATGCCAGATCACACATGACATCTTCCACCTTTTTTTCTAAGAATATAAATGAAAATATTTAATAGTGTATCAAGTAATCTCCATTTTAGATTAGGAGATTCTGTTTTAAAAATAAACAGATCAATACAAAACACATCACAAATGTAAAAAATAAACAAAAAGAGAAAGGGAAGTGAGATAAGAGAAATGTGGTGAAAATATATCTAAATAGATTCATTTTTCTTGGATTCCTTTGAATTTTTCATTAGAAGGATGTTGGAAATGTTTCACTATAGGTTCGGGAAAATAGAGAGTCACAAAGTGTTCTAAATGACTCTTATTTTTAGCATAGGTGGACAAGTATGATACTATGTTATTATCTATAGAAGTATGCCTTCACCACTATCCACACTTCTCATAGTTGGTCTTTCTTATTAAAAATATCTTCATCAGAAGTATTCATTGGAGAATAATCATTATAGTCTTAAATGCATTGGTTATTCAATTAATTATTTTAAAAATAGCCATAAGATATTTGAAACACTCCACTACTAAGATATACAATTATAACTATCTTTAATTAAATCACAATTAGTTAACATGAAAACTTGACATGGTCAGTTGTCATGGTTAGTTGATGTGGCAAGGTTTCATGCTTGGTTTTTGATTCATGCAGTAAATTCATTTGATCCTATGGTAGGAATTCCTCTTCATTTAGTTACTAAAATAACAGACATAGTTAGTACATTACTTGATGAAATATTTTTATACCATGGCATGGTAACATGATTTCTTCCCATGGTTGGTAGTTTCCTTTATGCAGTCACTTCACTGATTCTCTTGGTTAGGTCATTGGTACTCATGGTATTTAAATCTCTTCCACTCAGTAGGTTGATTATACATGAAGTAAGGTGATTATGAATACATAGTAAGTTCAAATTCAATGCACATTAATTTCATAAATTTTTTTTTCCATCTGACACATGGTAGGTAGTGTGTACATGTGGAAAGGTGAAGTATAATTTACAATAGGTTACATACAGTCACTTTACCATGACATCCTCTTCAAATTCTTCACACATTAAGCACATTAGACATGCGGTAGGTTGATATGGTAAGTCCTAGACATATATATTTTTTCAAGTTCTATCTAGAAAATAATTTACTAACAGAAAAATTGAAATTCATTATTAACATTTTAAACATGATTTGGAATCATTAAAATAAGAAGGTGCTGGTCTAAGACAATAATCCCCCCTTTTTGATGATCATAACTAACGATATTTAAAGGGAATAAATTGAATTTATTAGAAATATATTTTAATAGGATTGAATAAAAAAATACTTAATTACTTAAATCTTATCAAGATATATAAAGAAATAAAATATTCAAAATAATTAAATTCAATTAATTTCACACACTTACTCCATGTTTTGGAATTATCAAAAAGTGAGCAAAAATAAAATTACAAGAATGAAGATAAAATACAAATAATAAAAAAAGAATATATTCCATTAATATATGAAAGGAGATTTACAAAAATTCTTTAATAGAGATTATAGTCTGAATTTGAGCGTAGTCTATCCCTCATATTTGAAGGAATGGTATGAGTCTTTTCCTTATAAGTTGAAAAAATGGAAGAGGTAGTCTGAGGTGAAATGGAGGAAGCAAGGTCACCAATGACTACACACTTAAACATGGGAACAATGTTCTGGAGATATTTTTGAGGAGTTAAGCCAAAAGGATTGATGGAAGATGATGTATTGGTTGGAACTAGGGATATATGTATAGCTGTATAAGCTAACACAATAGTTTGATAAGTGTATAAGAAATGTTTCATCAACCTAGTAAAGTAACTAATGACTCTATAACCATACTAAAAAACTTTAATAAAATAATCTCTATCGTCCATGAAGCCTTCCAAAATTAAATTCAAATACTTGAGACTTTCAACTTGTTACTTGGAATTATAAGTCAAATTAGATATCTTTAGATCTAAGGAAATAATTTTGAATATCCCCTTTAAGTTTAATTTAGTGAATATCTCTCTAAGGTAGTAATCAATATCCTTTTAATTTTTTCTATATCTTGACCAACTTTCTAGGAATATTCCCTAACTATTTTCATGGTTTTGGCTACATGGTTTTGGAATACATCAAATAAAACTTCTCGTGTCATTATAAACTCATCAAAAACAATCTTCAACTCATATCCTATGAGTTTTATGACTTTTTCTTCAACAAAAACCAACTAAAAAAGAGGATATTGTGAAGGAACAGGAAAGACCGAACACATAAGCCTTTGGTCTTGATATACCATCATATTAGACATGTCATCTTAGAAAGAACCCAATTGAGCTATAATATTAGTAATATCATTTTTAGCATATTCATATCAATGTAAATTTTTTTTAGATGAGAAATCACAAGCATCTCAGTCCTTATGATGTATTATTCTATAGAAGGACCCAAAGAATTTTCAAAACTAAGAAAGGATTCCTTGAAAACCCCCATAAGACCAGATTTGAATTCATTAAAATTATCCTTAATAACATATGATATATAAGTGATAGAGGTAGATGGATAATAAGAATATTCACTACCATTTATTTTAGGGAAATCCTCCACTGATTCAACTCAATATATATGATCTTAAACTCTAGAATTAGTATCCATCTCTTTCTCATGAATAATAGGAGCACCATACTCAAAAAATATACCTTGAGAACTACCTTTATTATCTTCTTCACCCTATTTGGTAGGAGTAGGACCAGTGACACCATAGAGTGTCTAGTCAAATGAAGGTCTCCCGGGAGATATCTCAAGCCTCTCTTAAGTATCAATAACAACAGCAAGAAATCCATCCTGAATTCTCTCATAAAAAGGGATGGTAGATTATGCTTGTCCAAGTGAATTTACCCCATCATCATTAGAATCTAGATAATATATCCCCAAAATAAGATATTAGAGGTATTTCTTCCCCTAATATGGTGATTATGGTATAGGATTACTAGGTGTACTTCCAATCATAGGTGATCCATCTGAATTAATTTCACTAGTCTCAATAGATTCATCCAACTGTGGCTTATATCACCTGATATATACATATATTTCAACCAGATCCTTAGGAAAAATCTCTTTTTCATGTGATGTAAAATGTAAAGTAGATTTAGGTGGTGAAAAATATATGATAGGGGAGGCTTCAATGTTATCATAATGGTTAGATCTTTCTTTGTCATCTAAATAAAACTTTTCAAACTCTTCTTCTTATTCTTCATCTTTTTAAATGACAACCACTTCATAATCTAAATATTGAAAATTTTCACCAGGTTCAAGACTTGGATTCATAATATCCTTTGGTATAATTGGGTATTTCACTAGTTTAAACTTTTTATACATCTTTTATGGGTTATACAACCATTTTAATTTCCATGGTTTCAATTTTACCTTCATTTTCTAGCAAATATTCTGCATAAGATAGAGACCATTTGATGAGTTAATTATTTCCTCTCCCTAAGGATCTAAGCCTTTGTATTCTATAAAGGCTGAAATTAGGTTAGGGTATAGAAGAGAAATAAAATTTTTGGAAGTCTTAAACAACTCAAAAATATGTCTCATGACATATATGGAAATATTTATCTGAAAACAATTCTTCATAAGAAACAAGAAAAAAAATCTAGATTCCTTAGAATACTAAAAACCACTTTCCTTAAACAAATTAGGTACTAGATAAAATTTACTAGAAACTTACATTCACCTCTCAACCAAAAAAAATGGTCTCTTGGTAGTTAAAGTATTATTTATATCTTCTAAGGAACTTTGAAATTCAAATAGATTATGATTAATTAGATATGATCTCTAGTAATCCCCATATTCTCCTTTGTGTGGCACACCAAAGAAAGTTTTCCATCACTTTGAGGAGAAATCCATAACTTCACCATTAACTATTGTCTTAAAAAAATAGATTTTTTCTACAAGAATAAATTCTATATGTGTATAAAATTCCATTATAAAATTCATATACAATTTCTTAACATTTTTTTTAAACTAACCGGTCAAAACCTGACACTGAATCACATTCAAGACTAATGATTTACTATATCAAAACCATTGCGCATAAAATTACTTTTTTATAGAGACTATATGATATAAAATGTGTGTATTTCTCAGATTCACCACTTCATTTGATTTGAATTTTGATTTCTTAAACTTCTTCGAAGGAGGTGACTGAACTGGAAATGTGATTTCCAAGACATGCTTCATCCTTGAAATTTTAGATTCAGTTTGGTTTCTAAAAATATTTGGGTTTGAGAGAGATATATTCAAAACAATAATGTTATAATAGGTTAATTAGAGATTGATTTTTAGATATATGGATTTTGATTAATGGTAAGAATTCGAAATAAAGGAGTTTTTGTGAAAATAAAGGCATCAATTCTGATTCCAATTAAAAATCAACTTTAATGATTTAGGGTATAAAATATTAATATAATTAAGTGTATTCCCACCAAAATTTATCATAAAAAATTATAAGTATGTAAACATAAAAAATAGGAACACTAGCCATAAATCTATGATAATAGGATCATGGTAGGCAAGCTAAACGTTCCCTCACAGTAGGTATTTTAATCATAAGGATTGAAAGTTAAGGTTAAGTAAGTACTGATAGTGTGAGAAAATATTCTTGGTAATAATAGTGATAATGTGAGTAAATAATCACAATAAGTATGGTGACCATGTGATTTTGGTTCTATGGTAGGTATATTATCTGTACGGCCCAGAACTATTAGTCTACATAATGGATGTGGGAACTACACTGCACAATTACTTCCATAAAATCTCAGATAGCAAGGGTTAAGTAGTTTAACACAATAATTAAATAACTAAATCAAATTAAAACAATTAGACAAAATTTATCATTCCCAAATTATGTATGATATAATTTATCCTCTAAAAATTCAAAGGTTTTGTAAGTATATCAACAAGATGATGTTCAATACCAATGAATTCCAGAGTTATATCACCTTTTTGAAAATGATCTCCTAAAAAGTGATGTCTTATGTCAATGTATTTTGTTTGATAATGTAATATAGGATTATTATAAACATTTATCACATTTTTATTGTCAAATTTTGTAGGTACATTCTATAATTGATATCCATAGTCTAGTAATGTTTGTTTCATCCAGAGAATCTATACACAATAACTAAATACAACTATATAATCAGATTTAGCAGTGGATAATACAATAAATTTTTGTTTCTTACTTCCCCATGACACTATATACTTTTCCAAAAAGTTACATGTTCTAGAAGTTATTTTTTTTTTCTGAATTACAACCACCAAAATTAGTATATAAATAATTAACTAATTAAAATTCTTATCCTCTAAAATAAAAAAAATCCTAAGTTGTTGTTTATTTTGTTATCTAAAAATTATTTTTACGATATGTAAATGTGACCCTTTTGACTTTTATTGAAAATGAGCACACATAAACATACTAAACATTTTATCAGGATAGATAATAGTTAATTATAGCAAACTTCCAATCATGCCTATGTAAGTGGTTTGATCAACTGTCATCGTAGTTTCATTAAGATCCAATTTACATCTTGTACTCATGGGAGTATCACTACATTTAGTACCATCCTTTCCAAAAAAATTTAAAATTTATTTATTGTAATTTATTATATTTAAAACAATTCCTTCTTTATTTTAAAAAATCATAAAAATAAGAAAGAATCCATGTTCACCCATCAAACTCATTTAAAATACACTTTTCATGGTTTTTGAAAATTCCATTCACAAATAATTTATTAAAGGTCCTAAAATAATATAATCAACATAGTTTTTTACTAATAATTCATATTTTGAAATTATTTTGATAAATAAATCTGGGTCTTGTATTCCTTTAGTAAAACCTTTGGAAATTAAAAATTAACTAATCCTATCATAATAAGCTTTGGGATCTTGTTTTAAACCATATAAAACCTTTTTTAATTTAAAAACATGATTTGGAAATTGAGGGTTTTGAAATCCAAGGGGTTGTTAAAAAACATCCTCAACTATATGACCATTTAATAATATACTCTTTACTTCCATTTGATATATATTAAAATTCAAATGTATTTCATAGGCAAGAAACATTTTTATAGTTTTAAGTCTAGATACGGGTGAAAAAATTTCCTCATATTCAATACCTTATTCTTGACTATATCCTTGTTTAAATAATCTAGATTTATTTATAATTATAGTACATGAATCATCAACTATGTTTCCAAACACACATTTTGTGCCAATTTTCATTCTGTCCTTGGGTCATTCAACAAATTCTTCGACTGCATTTCTCTTAAACCGATCAAGTTCTTCTTATAATTTCATTATCTTGAATTCATCATCAATTGCTTTTATGATATTATTTTATTCCAAAAGTGACAAGAAAGCTTCTTGTTCTGGTTGGCTTCTAATATAAGCTTTAGTATTAGTTACTTTATCTAGGACACCAATAATAGAATACAAGGAATGATATTTAAGACTCCTAATATCTCTAGGAATAGAATTGTTCAACACCTCAATTTTATTTATAGGTTCAGGTTCATGATATTCACTAAACAAGAACATTTTTCTTTAGTTCTCACATAATTTTCACTAGATTTATTATTAATATCCAAATTTTAATGATCATTCTCAAGATTTTATAAAGTGGAATTAGGCTCATGTGGATCTGTCTCATCAAACTTGACATGTACAGATTCTTATAAAATCTATGCGCTTTTATTAAATACCATATATTATTTACTAGTTGTGTAATACCCAAGGAAAATTCCTTAATCATTTTGGGTATAAAAAATTCTAAATTATTTTTTTGTATTGAGTAAAAATAATTTATAGCCAAAAACTCTAAATTAATTGAGTTTTTATTTTATTCCATTCTATAATTAATTAGGGCATTTATTTATAAGTTTTGAAATTAAAACTCTATTAATTATATAACAAGCTATATTTAAAACTATTCTCCAATTGTAAACATGTAAATCATACTCATTGAGCATGGTCTAGGTGATGTACTTAAGTGTTATATTTATTCTCTCTTTTTCACCATTCTGTTATGGGGTCCAATGAGAAAACATGTGTCTTTAGGTTGGACTCTTTTGGAGAGAGATGGATCCAGATGTGCGATGTTAGGGCAGAGTGGAATACTAGTGGGGAAGTAGTAGCTAGGTACCCTTGTTATTTTATTACTATAAAATATGATCCCTTATATGTTATAATTAGTGAGATATAGTCATGGTGAGGCCAGGAACTTATTATACCAGTTTAGGTGATGAGATAGTTTCACTTGTTGTTCACTAGGATTTAGAATGCTTTCTTTTATATTTTCATTGATAGGCTCTGGGGAGGATCTTACAAAGTATAACTGTTATGATCACCCTACATATATATAAACTATTTTTAATTTTGTAGTAGTTGGTTGGAGATCAGGGTGGATATTACTAGCTTATAGTTTTGTAGGAGCTATTAGGGATTTATGGCCGCTTCCTAGTTTATCTTTTGGAACTTATAACTCCTTTTTTGTTGTATTAGTTTTATATGATATTATATATATATACTTCGGTTTTATTTTATCTTTATAATAAGTAGTTTATTTGTTTATTTTTTTTTATCTCTCTCTTCCTCATGTTATCTTAGAGGGTAATTCCTCCAATTTGAATGTTCATTATACCATTGATGCTTCTTTCCAACCTACAGCCTATTGGAGATGGGCTTCGGGTAGTCACTATCCTTTTTATCTCATTACTGGACCAGGAAAAGTACCTTTTGTGGGAGGGGTTGTGACATTTTAGGGTTACATGATGTGTAGCTGGAGTAAACATGATGTTGCCCCATATGGCGTGGTGGTTGTGTGGGCAATGTATGTGATGTGTAATTATTACACAAATTGTATAATTAATACAAGTTGTGTTTTGAATGAAAACAAAGATACACATTCTAACTATTATTACATGAAATGTAGCTAAAATACATTCAATGTAAAGTGGTATTATACCACATCGATTACACAACGAGTACTTAGGCATGTAATACTGGATAACCAAAAATTGATTACTCACTGTGTAGTAAGTTTATAAGATGTAACACACTAAGATTTTGAAATACATTTCTTTTTAGTAAATAAATGTGTTTGATATATTTTTTTTGTTCTCTTTGGAAAACTAAATATTGAGGTTAATTGAGCTTCCAATAAATGTTCTATTAAAAATAATTTAAAAACTAAATCCGTTAATTTGATAAAATTTACCTGTCAAAAAATTAATAAATATATAATTTGATATTTTGAAAATATTCTCAAAAGATCGATCACAATTCTACTAAAATAATAATTTCTATTTTAAAACTAATCTACTCATATGAAACAGATTTTATAAAACACTAATTTATGTTAATAAAATATAAACAAAAACTAGTTTGGTTTAATGATAAATAAAATATATAGATAAAGAACACAATAGGATTTTAAACAAGGGGTATAGTCTCAAGATGAGGACTAATCCATTCCACTTTAAAATCACCTAATTTAAAGCATTTATTAGAAAATAAACCAATCCCCAACTTAGATAGGGTTTTCAAAACAACAACACACAAGGAATTCTAATCACATAGCCTCATCCACTTTTATGTGTGGGATAAAAAAAGATGCCAGATCACACATGAAATATTCCACAGTTGTTTCTAACAATATAAATGAAAACATTTAATAGTGTATCATGTAATCTCTATTTTAGATTAGGAGATTCTGTTTAAAAAATAAACAGATCAATACAAAACACATCACAAATGTAAAAAATAAACAAAAAAGGGAAGGGAAGTGAAATAAGAGAAATGTGGTGAAAATATATCTGAATAGATTCATTTTTCTTGGATTCCTTATAATTTTTCATTAGAAGGATGTTGGAAATGTTTCACTACAGGTTTAGGAAAATAGAGAGTCACGAAGTGTTCTAAATGACTCTTCTTTTTATCATAGGTGAACAAGTATGATAATCTGTTATTATCTATAGAAGTATGCATTCACCACTATCCACACTTCTCATATTTGGTCTTTCTTTTTAAAAAGATCTACATCAGAAGTAGTCATTGGAGAATAATCATTATAGTCTTAAATGCATTGGTTATTCAATTAATTCTTTTAAAACTAGCCATTAGAGATTTGAAACAATCCACTACTAAGATAGAAAATTAAAACTATCTTTAATTAAAGCACAATTAGTTGACATGAAAACTTGAAATGGTCAGTTGTTATGGTTAGTTGATGTGGCAAGGTTTCATGCTTGGTTTTTTATTCATGTAATAAATTCATTTGATCCTATGGTAATAATTCCTCTTCATTTAGTCACTAAAATAACAGACATAGTTAGTACATTACTTGATGAAAATTTTTCATACCATGGCATGGTAACATGAGTTATTCACATGGTTGGTAGTTTCATTTATGCAGTCACTTCCCTGATTCTCTTGGTTAGGTCGTTGGTACTCATGGTATTTAAAACTCTTCCACTCAGTAGGTTGATTATACATGAAGTAAGGTGATTATGAATTCATAGTATGTTCAAATTCAATGCACATTCATTTCATGAATTTGTTTTTTTCCATATGACACATAATAGGTAGTGTGTACATGTGGAAAGGTGAAGTATAATTTACAATAGGTTACATACAGTCACTTTACCATCACATTCTGTTCAAATTCTTCACACATTAAGCACATTAGACATGCGGTAGGTTGATATGGTAAGTCCTAGACATTTTTATTTTTTCAAGTTCTGTCTAGAAAATAATTTACTAACAGAAAAATTGAAATTCATTGTTAACATTTTAAACATGATCTGGGATCATTAAAATAAGGAGGTGCTCGTCTAAGACAATAATCCCCCCCTTTTGATGATCATAAATTACGATATTTAAAGGGAATAAATTAAATGTATTAGAAATATATTTTAATAGGATTGAATAAAAAATATATTTAATTACTTAAATATTATCAAGATATATAAAGAAATAAAATATTGAAAATAATTAAATTCAATTAATTTCACACACTTACTCCATGTTTTGGAATTATCAAAAAGTGAGAAAAAATAAAATTACAAGAATGAAGATAAAATACAAATAATAAAAAAAGAATATATTCCATTAATATATGAATGGAGATTTAAAAAAATTCCTTAATAGAGATTATAGTCTTAATTTGAGCATAGTCTATCCCTCATATTTGAAGGAAGGGTATGAGTCTTTTCCTTATAATTTGAAAAAATAGAAGAGGTAGTCTGAGGTGAAATGGAGGAGGCAGGGTCACCAATGACTACACACTTAAACATGGGAACAATGTGCTGAAGATATTTTCGAGGAGTTAAGCCAAAAGGATTGATGGTAGATGATGTAGTGGTTGGAACTAGGGATATAGGTATAGCTGTAGATGCTAACCCAATAGTTTGATAAGTGTATAAGAAATGTTTCATCAACCTAGTAAAGTCACTAACGGCTCTATAACCATACTAAAAAACTTTAATAAAATAATCTCTATCGTCCATGAAGCCTTCCAAAATTAAATTCAAATACTTGAGACTTTCAACATGTTACTTGGAATTATAAGTCAAATTAAATATCTTTAGATCTATTGAAATAATTTTGAATATCCCCTTTAATATTAATTTAGTGAATATCTCTCTTAGGTATTAATCAATAGCCTTTTAATTTTTTCTATATCTTGACCAACTTTCTAGGAATATTCCCTAACTATTTGAATGGTTTTGGCTACATGGTTTTGGAATACATCAAATAAAAACTTCTCGTGTCATTATAAACTCATAAAAACAATCTTCAACTCATATCCTATGAGTTTTATAACTTTTTCTTCAACAAAAACTAACTAAAAAAGAGGAGATGGTGAAGGAACAGGAAAGAACGAACACATAAACCTTTTGTCTTGTTATACCATCATATTATACATGTCATCTTAGAAAGAACCCAATTGAGCTATAAGATTACTAATATCATTTTTAACATATTCATATCAAGGTAAAACTTTGGTTTCAGATAATAAATCACAAGCATCTCAGTCCTTATGATGTATTATTCTATAGAAGGATCCATCGAATTTTCAAAACTAAGAAAGGATTCATTGAAAACCCCCATAAGACCAGATTTTAATTCATTAAAATAATCCTTAATAACATATGATATAGAAGTGATAGAGGTAGATGGATCATAAACATATTTCTTACAATCTATTTTAGGGAAATCCTCCACTGATTCAACTCAATCTATCTGATCTTAAATTCTAGCATTAGTATCCATCTCTTTCTCATGAATAATAGGAGCACCATCCTCAAAAAATTTACCTTGATAACTACCTTTATTAGCTTCTTCACCTTATTTGGTAGGAGTAGGACCAGTGATACCATAGAGAGTCTAGTCAAATTAATGTCTCCCGGGAGATATCTCAAGCCACTCTTAAGTATCAATAACAATAGCAAGAAATCCATCCAGAATTATCTCATTAAAAGAGATGGTAGATTACCCTTGTCCAAGTGAATTTACCCCATCATCATCAGAATCTACATAATATATCCCCAAAATAAGATATTAGAGGTATTTATTCCCCTAATATGGTGATTCTGGTATAGGATTGCTAGGTGTACTTCCAATCATAGGCGATCCATCTGAATTAATTTCACTAGTCTCAATAGATTCATCCAACTATGGCTTATATCACCTGATATATACATCTATTTCAACCAAATCCTCAAGAAAAATCTATTTTTCATGTGATATAAAAGGTAAGGTAGATTTAGTTAGTGAAAAATATATGATAGGGGAGGCTTAAATGTTATCATAATGGGTAGAACTTTCTTTGTCATCTAAATAAAACTTTTCAAACTCTTTTTCTTCTTGTTCATCTTTATGACTGACAACCACTTCATAATCTGAATGTTGAAAATTTTCACCAGGTTCAAGACTTGGGTTCACAATATCCTTAGGTATAATTGGGTATTTCACTAGGTTAAACTTTTTATACATCTTTTATGGGTTATCCAACCATTGTAATTTCCATGGTTTCTATTTTACCTTCATTTTTTAACAAATATTCTGTATAAGATAGAGACCATTTGATGAGTTAATTATTTCCTCTGCCTAAGGATCTAAGCCTTTGTATTCTATAAAGGCTGAAATTATGTTAGGGTATGGAAGAGAAATAAAATTTTTGGAAGTCTTACAAAACTCAAAAATATGTCTCATGAAATATATGGAAATATTAATCTGAAAACAATTCATCATAAGAAATAAGAAAAAAAATCTAGATTCCTGAGAATACTAAAACCCCCTTTCCTTAAACAAATTAGGTACTGGATAAAATTTACTAGAAACCTACATTCACCTCTCAACCAAAAAAACAATGGTCTCTTGGTAGTTAAATTATTATTTATATCTTCTAAGGAACTTTGAAATTCAAATAGATTATTATTAATTAGATTTGATCTCTAGTAATCCCCATATTCTCCTTTGTGTGGCACACCAAAGAAATTTTTCCATCACTTTGAGGAGAAATCCATAACTTCACCATTAACTATTGTCTTAAAAAAATCCATTTTTTCTACAAGAATAAATTCTAGATGTGTATAAAATTCCATTATAAGCATCTTATACAATGTCTTACCATTCTCTTTAAACTAACCAATCAAAACCTGACACTGAATCACATTTAAGACTAATGATTTACTAGATTAAAACCATTGCGCATAAAATTCATTTTTTATGGAGACTAGATGATAGAAAATGTGTGGATTTCTCAGATTCAACACTTCATTTGATTTGAATTTTGATTTCTTAAACTTTTTCGAAGGAGGTGACTGAACTGGAAATGTGATTTCCAAGACATGCTTCATCCATGAAATTTTCGATTCAGTTTGGTTTCTAAAAATATTTGGGTTTTAGAGATATATATTCAAAACTATAATGTTCTTTTAGGATAATTAGAGAGTTATTTTGAGATATATGGATTTTTATTAATGGTAAGAATTCGAAATAAAGGAGTTTTTTGGGAAAATAATGGCATCAATTCTGATTCCAATTCAAAATCAACTTTAATGATTTAGGGGATAAAATAATAATATAATTAAGTATATTCCCACCAAAATATTATCATGAAAAATTATAAGTATGTAAACATAAAAAATAGAAACACTATCCATAAATCTATGATAATATGAGCATGGTAGGCATGCTAAACGTTCCCTCATAGTAGGTATTTTAATCATAAGGATTCAAAGTTAAGGTTAAGTAAGTACTGATAGTGTGAGAAAATATTCATGGTAATCATAGTGATCAAGTGAGTAAATAATCACAATAAGTATGATGACCATGTGATTTTGGTTCTATGGTAGGTATATTAGCTGTACGACCCAAAACTATTAGTCTACATAATGGCTGTGGGAACTACACTGCACAATTATATCCAAAAAATCTTAGATAGTAAGGGTTAAGCATTTTAACACAATAATTAAATAACTAAATCAAATTAAACAATTAGACATAATTTATCATTCCCAAATGATGTATGATATAATTGATCCTCTAAAAATTCAAAGGTTTTGCAAATATATCAACTAGATGATGTTCAATACCAATGAATTCCAGAGTTATATCACCTTTTTGAAAATGATCTCTTAAAAATTGATGTCTTATGTCAATGTATTTTGTTGTATAATGTAATATAGGATTATTATAAACATTTATCACATTTTTACTGTCACATTTTGTAGATACATTCTAGAACTGATATCCATAGTCTAGTAATGTATGTTTCATCCACAGAATCTATAGACGATAACTAAATACAACTATGTACTCAGATTTAGTAGTGGATAATGCCATAAATTTTTCTTTCTTACTTCCCCACGAAACTATATACTTTTCCAAAAAGTGACATGTTCTAGAAGTTATTTTTTTTTCTAAATTACAACCACCAAAATTAGTATATAAATAATTAACTAATTCAAATTCTTATCCTCTAGAATAAAAAAATCCTAAGTTGTTGTTTATTTTGGTATCTGAAAATTATTTTTACTGTATGTAAATGCGACCCTTTTGAGTTATATTGAAAATGAGCACACATAAACAGACTAAAAATTTTATCAGGATAGATAATAAGTAATTATAGTAAACTTCCAATCACGCCTATGTAAGTGGTTTGATCAACTGTCATCCTAGTTTCATTAAGATCCTATTTACATCTTGTACTCAAGGGAGTATCACTACATTTAGTACTATCCTTTCCAAAAAAATTTAAAATATATTTAGTGTAATTTATTTTATTTAAAAAAATTCCTTCTTTATTTTAAAAAATTGTAAAACTAAGAAAGAATCTATTTTCACCCATCAAACTCATTTAAAATTACCTTTGCATGATTTTTGAAAATTACATTCACAAATAATTTCTTAAAGGTCCTAAAATAATATAATCGACATAGTTTTTTACTAATAATTCATATTTTGAAATTATTTTGATAAATAAAGATGGGTCTGGTATTCCTTTAGTAAAACCTTTGGAAATTAAAAATGAACTAATCCTATCATAATAATCTTTGGGATCTTTTTTTAAACCATATAAAACCTTTTTTAATTTAAAAACATGATTTGGAAATTGAGGGTTTTGAAATACAAGGGGTTATTAAAAAAACATCCTCAACTATATAACCATTTAATAATATACTCTTGACTTCCATTTGATATATATTAAAATTCAAATGTGTTTCATAGGCAAGAAACATTTTTATAGTTTCAAGTCTAGATACTGGTGAAAAAATTTCTTCATATTCAATACCTTATTCTTGAATATATCCTTATTGAACTAATCTAGATTTATTTATAATTATAGTACATGACTCATCAACCTTGTTTCCAAACACCCATTTTGTGCCAATTGTTATTCTATCCTTGGGTCATTCAACAAATTCTTAGACTGCATTTCTTTTAAACCGATCAAGTTCTTCTTACAATTTCATTATCTTGAATTCATCATCAATTGCTTTTATGATATTATTTGATTCCAAAAGTGACAAGAAAGCTTGTTGTTCTGGTTGGTTTCTAATATAAGTTTTAGTATGAGTTACTTTATCTATGACACCAATAATAGCATCCAAGGAATGATATTAAAGACTCCTAATTGCTCTAGGAATAGAATTGTTCAACACCCCAATTTCATTTATAGGTTCAGGTTCATGATATTCACTAAACATGAACATTTTTCTTTAGTTTTCACATAATTTTCACTAGATTTAGTATTAATATCCAAATTGTAATGATCATCCTCAATATTTTATAAAGTGGACTTAGGCTCATGTGGATCTGTCTCATCAAATATGACATGTACAGATTCTTATAAAATCTATGCCCTTTTATTAAATACCCTATATTATTTACTAGTTGTGTAATACCCAAGGAAAATTCCTTAATCAATCTTGGGTATAAAAAATTACAAATTATTTTTTGTATTGTGTAAAAATAATTTATAGCTAAAAACTCTAAATTAATTGAGTTTTTATTTTATTCCATTCCATAATTAATTAGGGGGTTTATTTATAACTTTTGAAATTAAAACTCTATTAATTATATAACAAGATATATTTACAACTTTTCTCCAATTGTAAACATGTAAATCATACTCATTGATCATTGTCTAAGTAATATCCTTAAGTGTTATATTTATTCTCTCCTTTTCACCATTTTGTTATAGGTTCCCATGAGAAAACATTTATTATTATATCCACGTTGGGAACATAATGATTCAAAAAATTGATTTTCAAACAAACAACCATGATCAAATTTTAAGGTGTTTATTCTAATTATTCTATTATTTTCTATATATTTAGCCTATTTAGATAATTATGAAATAAATTTACTTTTATGAGAATAGAAAAACACCCATGTATATCTTGAAAAATAAACCACTATAACATAGGAATAATATTTTCCTTCTAAAATAGAATCTCAATAATGTCCAAATGAATCCATGTGAACCAAATCTAAATTTTGAGAAGTTGATACCTATTTCTTTGGTTTGAAAGAGACTTTGTGATATTTTACATTTTTATAGGGATTAAAACTTTTTCTATATAGAATTTTAGTTTAGGTATATCCTTGAATAATCATTTACTAGTTAGATTGCTAAGTGAGTGAATGTTATAGTGTCCTAGTATCCTATGTCAAAGACAAGATTATTTCAAAAAGGAACTCAAACAAGAAACGTTATGAGAATATAATAATTTAAATCTACAAAATAAAAAATATCATTTCTCATATTAGTGAAGAATAAATCATGGTTGGCATAAAATAATTTGCAGTATATTTTTTTTCAAAATAAACTTAGAAACTATTATCACAGAATTATGAAATGACAAGAAGATTATATTATAATCCATATATAAATAAAACTTTAGAAATTATAACTGTAGTAGAGTTACATATTTGGTTGAGTACTATGGTTTTTAATTTGGAATTATCCCAAAAAGTGACATGTGCACCATACAAATTGATTAGATTATTGAAGATTGAGTAGTACCCATTCATATTTCTTGAAGATCCACAATCTAGATAGCATAATTTCTTACTATAAATCTTCAAGAATGTTTATTTTAAATAATTTTTAAATCAAAAATGATTTTGTTGACCATATTTTATTGGTCTAAATATATTTTTAATAAATTATTTTGGAATCCATACTTTTTATTGGTTTCCTATAATAAGACCTTAGACTTTTAGAAATAAACACTTTATTTAGTCCAATAGAATAAGAAATATTTTCAAAACTAGAAGAACTAGAACTTGAGAAAAATTTATTCTTATATATTTTTATCTGTCTAGGTTGATATCCAATTCCTATAATATATTTTGGATTTTTCTACTTACCAATAATTTGGGCAAGACTTTTTATTCTATTAGTGAATATCCCCATATATTTATTTAGTTTCTCAATAGATAATTTTAGCTCATTATTTTCTTTATGTAGTTGATCACACTTATCATTTTATACTACAAGATTGTTTTTAAAGTATGTAGATGCAACATGATGCTTCTTTAAACTTTTATATTTATCCTTCAATTCATTAAATGTGTCCTCCATAAGGTTACAGTATTAAAATAACTCATCATAAGACATATTATTATTGTTGTTTTTAGTTTCAAATGGAATAGAAATATCTATAAAAGATTTATTCATAGAACACATATCATCCTTATCATTCCTCGGTTCTATTCTTGAATATGAATCACTTGAGATATCCTCAGAATTATTCCAAGTGTATTTCATATCCTTTTTATACTTTTTGCCTTTATCCACCTAATTTTTCTTATAATTGAGTTTGAGATAGTCTTATTTGATGCGTCCTTTCCTTTTTCAATCATAGAAGATCACTTAATTGGAATAATTATCCTTCTTCTATTATTTTCTCTAATTCCCTATATAATTATATTTATCATTATAGTTTGATTTCTTAAAAGAGTTCTTCTTCCTGTAGAACCTTTTGAAATGCCTTGCTTGTAAAACCCTGAGATTTTATGAGATATATTATTTTTAATTTCTTTGATGTCTTATGTTATACACTACCCCAAGATTATCTTGTACTATATGTAGCACCGTATTAGCTTTCGGTATACACAACACTATTCTTGGCTCGTGTTACACATAATTTCAAGTTTGTTTTGTGGAAATTATTTTACGCAACATTAAGTATAGATTTTGTTTAATGTATAAATGAAATAAGTTTTGATTATGTTATACACAAAACCAAGAGGAGTTTTCACTACACGTGGCCCTGACTTGTCTTGCATTACATGCAATCATGACCTTCCTCGATAGCGTGTGTAGTACGCAATACCGGGTTTCACTAAACAACGATATATTTTTAAAATATTATATAAACTAGCAGTTATGAATAGTAATACCCACTTTTTGAAATTTTATAAATTTTATATTTCAAAATGGACTTCATTTTTGGATTCCGAATATGAAAATTAGCCTAGGGTGAATTTTTGGTATTTTTCTAAAAATTTCAATTTTTGATGAATAGTGAAAACACTGGGTCACTATTTAAAAACCAACTTTTTATTTAAATAATTATTTATTTTATTTAAATTTATTTTTGGTCAAAATAGATACATAATACCTATATAAGTTCAATGTAATTCATTTGAGTAATTTTATAATAATTTTAGATATATAAAAATTTTATTGAACTTTTCACCGTCTTTTACCCACCTCCTAGGAGAATTTGAAAATTTACATAAAACTTAATTTTACCCCTTATGTGAGTGGAATTTTGAAAATCCGAGAGACACGGTTAATATCAAGGAGTAAAATGTGGTTCAATAAGATAAAAATAATTTTTGGTGAATAGTAACCTTTTACTTTTATTTACCACGGTTAAAAGTAAATAGGGTAATTAAGGGTAAAAATGATATTATTATTACCCTAAAACATGTCCTAATTTTATTGTATGACTTTAATTCAACCATAAACTACCTTAGGAATAAAATATTACCCTTTAGGTCAACTTGGATTAGATTAGGACACTTATTATTATTTTATTTAAAAATGAGTTAAAATAGTTAAAATCAAAGTTTAATAACTAAAACATTTTTTAATTTGGGTTATACATAATATAAATTCAACTATAAATATTCATTATAAAGATAAAAATATTTCATACCTAATTTTATTTTATTTATAATTTTTAGACATTAAATACGTTAATTTATTTATGACACAATGGTGATGTAGTAATTAGCTAAATAATGAAATATTAAAATAATTGATATTATAAATACCCAAATTAATGTAATTTGAGACTTTTTATGAATTAAAATAATTTTATAGGTTAATATGACATGTTAGTAGTGATTTAATTAACTTTTTAGAACTAATCATGCTGTTATTAGTTTCAAAAAAATCAATTATCAAATAGTGTCAAAATTGACATAAAATAGTTTTTTAAACAAATATTATATTATTAATTGTTATTATTTTCCTAAATATATAAGGTTCATACCATTGACTTAAATAAGGTTATATATATTAATTATGACCCACTTGGGGTTCTTTGGCCTTGTTATTGTAATTTTATTAACCATATAGTGTAAGAAAATAAGAAGACACAGTAAAAGTTAAATTATTTAACTTAGAGTTAAATTTAAATGATAAGGTTAAAATAGTAATCTAAACTTGTAAAAAACCTATTGGTTGAGATGATTTCGACCCATAACCACTTTAGCTTCTAAATAATTCAATTTGGAGCAATTATAAACTGAATATGACCTTATTATAAAATAATATTTTATGTTTTCCAAAGGTGCCCCTCTCCTCCCTTATAAAAGGGAACCTCCTCCCTCTTCTCTTTACACAATTTTGAGCTTTCAATCTCATAAAAAACCTGACCATTTACCTTCTCAACTTACCTAGAAACATTATAGAGGTTCCAGTCTCCTAAAAAGACCAACTCTAGTGCCTTAAGAGGAAGCTTAAAATAGGTGCGTCGAAGAAGAGGTAATCTATTCCAACTATTCATTCAAGTTTTCTTTCTTCTTCAACTTCTTCTTCTTTAGTTTTTTCATTATAAAGTAATAAAATCAGTATCAATAATATACTAATATGTTATTATAAATATGAAACAACCCTATTTCACCTTTTATCCGTCCTACGGAAAACAAAATCACCGCGCGTGCGTACGTACAGAATACCGTCTCCATGCCGTGGTGTAATCTGTTTTTCCACCACAACCTTACTTTAATGAGTATAATGGTGTAATAAATTAATATGTATAGTTATTATAAAATAATAATTATTATGAGATATTATATCATCCACTCCAATTCAATTAAATAATTATGGGAATGATATCATTATTCGTGCGTACGTACGGATTACCGTCTCCACGATGCGATGAGATTCATTCTCCATATTAACCACTCAAGAATTACTATAAAGTATATATAATGAATAATAATTAAATATATTAAATGATAAAGTTACTTTATTTAAGTATATATATATATGTCATCTACTTACTTCCATTCAAGTCAATAAGGAAAGGAAAACAACGTTCATGCGTACGTACAGCCTACCATCTCCATGAACGGTGTATTTCATTTCATTTATCTCTCTATTACATATTTATATATAATGAATATATATGATTTATAAATCATGATTTATATTCTTTAAGTAATTAAATCATGATATAAGTAATAATAATATCAAGAACAACAAGTTCAAACACGTACGATAAATAAAATGATTTTACCCAAAACACCGCTTTAACATGGAATTTACAAAAGAATGGGTAATATAAAGTAATACGTGAACCATATATGATATCATAACAATGAATATGATTCTATAATAAGTAAATGAAATTATTTAAATCATTATACAGGAGGTTCAGATACGTACGAAGCATATCAGACCTAAGGTAAGGGAACTTCTTAACCCAATTTCCGTTCTTTGGGATGATCTTCTCTTTCTTGTTTATGTCGTTCTTTGATTATGTGAGAAATGAATTTTTATATCTTATCATGTATTTATAATTTATTTATGTTACCTTATAGTGAAAACACATAAGTGATCTATTTTATTTACAAAAATATCTTTGTAATGGAAAATCCCGCAATCTAATTTTTATCCAAGATTGTTTATACTTCAGAATTTACTGGGGAATATTTATCATCCACATCTAGGTTTCCACAATATGTAATATTATTTCTATCCTCCTACAATTTTTTGAATACAATTTTACCCATTGGTGAGTTTTTAGTAAAAAATTTGAAAGGAATCTTTTTTCGTTTTTTGTACGAGGTACTTTTTGACTTTTCCAACCAAAGTACGATAAGAATGTTTTTTTAACTTATACGAAATGAACGGATTTTTACGGTTTCATAACGCCTTATTTTCATGAACCCTACTATACAATATTTCATGACTATTTTCAAAAAAATCATTTTCTTTTAAATTTTCATGGCATTTTGTGAAAAGAAAATGATTTTGAAAAAGAACTGATATTTTCCTGAAGAATTCATTTCAAGTGTTTTATCAAAACCATTTTCTATCTAAGATGAAATTATTTAATATGTGTATGTTTCAAGTATAATATCTCTATGATTTACATGTTTTCACTATTCTTATGATGAAATTATATCAATTTGTTTTATATGGATTATGTTATGATGGGATGATGTTTATGAAACCCATTTTATTCTTTAGGTTATGATGAATGATTTATGTTTATGTTGTGGCACATGTAAGAATGATTTCTTTATGAGTTGGGTGGGACCTATATATCTCTCCAATTCATTGGGTAAAGATTTATATCTCATGATATAGCCATGGATGAAATGGTAAGTTAATCCGATTCAGTGTTACAGGACTGGAAAGAGAAGTGAACTCGATCCAGAAAGGACTTTGCCCACTAAGATGGTCTTGGCATCAATGCCTTGGCTACTATGGAAATAATATCATGTGCTTAATGGTTTGAAACAATTACATGTTTTCTTCCCATGCTATTTTATCATGACTGATGTTCCATTATGATATATGCCTTATGTGCTTACAAGATTTATGTCTTTGCTCAGGATTTTGATGTTTAGATTTTATGTTCAAGTTTTTGCATTCAAATGTTTATGGATTGTTTTATGTTCTCTATGTTTACACTTACTGAGCCTTTGAGCTCACCCTTTTTATGTTTTCTTTTCCCCAGGATATAAAGAAAGGTTTTAGTTAAGAAAAAAGGGGAATATCTTTATGGGAGATGTTGAATATCTTTCAACATGATTAGAAGTTTATGTTCCATGTTTCCAAAGACACTAAACTATTACGGTCCTTTGGTGAATGTTTCTATTATGTATTAAGTATTCTGAAAAATTAATGAAATGTCTATGTATTCCAAGATTTGGGTCTCTATAGTTGGTATCAGAGGAAAGGTTTAGTTAACCTTTGGAAATTAGGATGTGAAAACTTCAGTGAGAACCCTAGAGATATTCTAAGGTATCTCTAGGGATGTCACTAAGGTTAACTATACGTATATGTTATAGTCCTAAAATTTCGGTAACGATATTATAATTAAACCTAAGGTGTTATATATTGAAGGTACTCCCCCTTTATTATGTTGTTTTCCTAGTATGATTTTTGCCTCTCACACTATTCTTTTTGGATTTTAGAAAATGGCTGGAAACAGGAAGATTCACAATAATGGAGGATATGATGGAAAATGGAATTATATTCTTCATGAGAAACCAAATGAAATGGGATTTGGAAGTCCAAACATCGTTATTATGAATAATCAACAATCTCATAATATGACCAATAATATCAACTTTGGTAAGTTTCCTGACTTGGCTAATAAGAGGAATATGTAGTTTCAAGATGATCATAGAGGAAAGAAAGTTTAATTTCCATCATGTAAATAATGTTGGAAGAGGCATCAGGGAGAATGTTTCAAAGGAACTGGAAAATTCTTTGGGTGTGGAAAAGAAGGACATACAGCCAGTAATTGCAAAGGAAAAGTTTCAGTTAACACCATGGACAAGGATAATGGTACTGCTAAGACATCAACAATGGTTAAATGTTTTAAATGTGGAATGTATGGGTATTATGCAAACCAATTCCCTAAGGGAAAGTCTCATAAAGAGAATCAGCATGGTCGTATGGGTAGTATTTATATTGATGATAATGAAGAGACTAAAAATGATATGTGAGATGAAAGAATTGTTCAAGCTCGGTTAATGGTTTAAGAAGGTAGTGGAATGATTTATGTTTATCAAGAGTTATGTTGTATAGGTAATGGTACTATGGAATAATGACACATCTAAGGATTGTTACACTATTGTTTTTACTAAAGTATTTGTAAGTATATGTTGAATGGTACCGATAACCATGAAAGGTTATTCAAATATTTTTGGAAAGAAGATGATATGCACATAATGAATGGATAAGGAGAAAATAATATGTTTGATATTATTAAGGAGCTCATGATTGATATAAGAACTAAGTGATATCATGGATTGAGTATATAGAAATTTTAGGATTTTTGTATGTGGAAAGTGTTAAATTTTGACAGCTTTCATGTTTTCACTAAGGTTCAATGAGTTTTAATTTTTCAAGAGAATACATGATTAAGGTATTCACATGTTTGTAATTTGATCAACAAGATATATCGTATGATATATGGGGGATAAATGATGGTATTCACATGCTCGACAGATGACATTTCTAGCAATTGTTTTCTTTATACTATGAGATTGGATAGAAGTATTTTGGATAAGCCGAAAGATTGGAATGGATTATGTTGGAAATCAGATAGTATTATTTAAGGATATAAATTCTTTTTTTGATATTATTTCTGGAATTTTATAATAGTGTGGTTTTAGAAAAAGGACAACCTGCAGGACAGGCGAAAACCCGTCGCGTCGGACAAGGTTGTGGGAATCAAACCCACAGCCGAAGTGCGACAGGCATTATCGCCTACCTCTGGCCTACATGAAGTCCTTGGTTAGTATAAACTAGTTTTATTTTATTAAGCGTTATGATATATGAAGTATAAGTACATTTTAAGAACCATATACGATTAATCTTAGCATAGACAGACTTATGTATATTTAATAAAATTTTCTAAACTTTTTGCTATAAAAACGGATGGAATGACCCATAATTCTATCACATGATCTGCTAACACTTCACGAATGAAAAATTAAACTTCATTTCTTTAAGAGATGAATTGGAAATTGTTCAAAGCATGAACAACAGTGAGATTATTCCGAAATAAAGTAAGTATTTCTTCTAATTCAAACCCTTCATCTTTAGGAAAATGATCTTGAAAACAAAAATGTTGTCCTATTTCCCTTATATCCGATGAATCAAATGGTACCTTAGATCACTATAAATTTATGTATTTCTAATTTCTGTCTTTTTCATAGCTATGTTCTCTACCGCTCTCCATCAGAAGTTGACGGTTAGATTTCTCTTCCATATCCATATTTTCACCTATGCTCTTCTATGTGGAAACCCAATGATGAGTTAATTTGGGTAACAGTTATGTTTCATAGTTCACTTTTTAAAATTAAGTTTTAGTGTTCCTTTTTATGATGTGGGTTTCTATGAATGAAGCTTTCATGTAGTAAACGATTTATAACCCCAATGAATTTCGAGGGTGAAATTCATTTTAAGGGGGGTAGAATGTAACACCCCGATATTTTATGAGATATATTATTTTTAATTTCTTTGATATATTCTATTATACACTAGACCAAGATTAGATTGTACTATATGCGACATCATATTATCTTGTAGTATAGGCAACACTATTCTAGGCTTGTGTTACACACAATTTCAAGTTCGTTTTGTGGAAATTATTCTACACAACATTAATTATAGATTTTTTTTAATGTATAAATGAAATAAGTATTGATTATTTCATATGAAAAACCGAATGGAGTTTTCACTACACACAACCCTGACTTGGATGGCATTACCCGCAATCACTACCTTCCTCGATAGCGTGTGTAGTACGAAATACCGGGTTTCACTAAACAACGATATGTTATTAAAATATTATATAAACTAGCCGTTATGAATAGTAATACCCACTTTTTGAAATTTTATAAATTTTAACTTTCAAAATGGACTTCATTTTTGGATTCAGAATATCGAAATTAGCATAGGGTGATTTTTTGGTATTTTTCTGAAAACTTTAAATTTTTGATGAATAGTGAAAACACTGGATTACTATTTAAAAACTGACTTTTTATTTAAATAATTATTTATTTTATTTAAATTTATTTTAGGTAAAAATAGATAAATAATACCTATATAAGTTCAATGTAATTCATTTGAGCCATTTTATAATAATTTTAGATACATAAAATTTTATTGAACTTTTCACCGTCTTTTACCCACCTCCTAGGAGAATTTGAAAATTTACATAAAACTTAATTTTACCCCTTATGTGAGTGGAATTTCGAAAATTCGAGAGACATGGTTAATATCAAGGAGTAAAATTTTGTTCAATAAGATAATTATTTTTGGTGAATAGTAACTTTTACATTTATTTACCATGGTTAAAAGTAAATAGGGTAATTAAGGGTAAAAATGATATTATTATTACCCTAAAACATGTACTAATTCTATTGGATAAGTTTAATTCGACGAAAAAAAACCTTAGGAATAAAATATTACCCTTTAGGTTCACTTGGATTAGATTAGGACACTTATTATTATTTTATTTAAAAAAGAGTTAAATTAGGTAAAATCAAAGTTTAATCACTAAAACACTTTTAATATAGGGTTATACATAAGATAAATTTGACTATAAATATTCATTGGAAAGATAAAAAACTTTTCTAACTAATTTTATTTTATTTATAATTTTTAGACATTAAATAAGTTAATTTATTTATGACACAATGGTGATACAGTAATTACCTAAATAATGAAATATTAAAATAATGGATATTATAAATACCCAAATAAATGTAATTTGAGACCTTTTATGAATTAAACTAATTTGATAGGTTAATATGACATGTTATTAGTGATTTAATTAACTTTTTACGAAATAATAATTCTGTTATTAGTTTCAAAAAAATTAATTACCAAATAGTGTCAAAATTGACATAAAATAGTTTTTTATACAAATATTATATTATTAATTGTTATTATTTTCCTAAAAATGCATGGTTCGGCCAAATGACTTAGATAAGGTAATATATATTAATAATGAACCACTTGCGGTTCGTTTATCTTGTTATAGTATGTTTATTAACCATATAGTATAAGAAAACAAGAAGGCACGGTAAAAGTTAAATTATTTAACTTAAAGTTAAATTTAAAAGATAAGGTTAAAATAGTAACCTAAAATTTTATAAAAACTATTGGTTGAGATTATTTCGACCAGTACCCACTTTAGATTCTAAATAAATAAATTTGGAGCTATTATAAACCGAATATGACTTTATTATAAAATAATATTTTAAGTTTTTCCAAAGGTTCCCCTCTCCTCCCTTATAAAAGGGCACCTCCTCCCTCTTCTCTTCACACTATTTTGAGCTTTCAATATCGGCCAAAACCTGTAAATTTCCCTTCTCAACTTCCCTAGAAACATTATAGAGGTTCTGGTCTCCTCAAAAGACAAACTCTAGTGCCTTAAGAGGAATCTTAAAAGAGGTTCTTCGAAGAAGAGGTAATCTATTCTACCGATTCATTCAAGTTTTCTTTCTTCTTCAACTTATTCTTCTTTAGTTTTTTCATTATAAATTAATAACTTTAGTATCAATAATATACTGATATGTTATTATAAATATTAAAAAACCCCATTTCACCTTTTATCCATCCTATGGAAATTAAAATCACCGCACGCGCGTACGTACAGAATACCGTCTCCACGCCGTGGTGTTATCTGTTTTTCCACCACCACCTTACTTGGTGGGTATAATGGTGAAAAGAATAACTATGTATAGTTATTATAAAATAGTAATGATTCTGAGATATTATATCATCCACTCCAATTCAATTCAATAATTATGGGAACGATATCATCGCTCGTGCGTACGTACGATTTACCGTCTCCACAATGCGATGAGATTCATTCTCCATATTAACCACTAAAGAATTATTATAAAGTATATATAATGAATTATAATTAAATATATGACATTATAAAGCTATTTTATTTATGTATATATATATATATATTTCATCTACTTACTTCCATTCAAGTCAATAAGGAAAGGAAAACAACGTTTTTGCGTACGTACGACCTACCGTCTCCATGAACGGTGTATTTCATTTCATTTATCTATCTATTAGATATAGATATACTGAATATATTTGATATATAAATAATTATTTATATTATATAAGTAATTAAATCATGAGATAAGTAATAATAATATCAAGAACAATAATTCCAAACACGTACGATAAATAAAACGATTTTACCCAAAACACTGCTTTAACAGGGAATTTACAAAAGAACGGGTAATATAAAGTCATACGTGAACCATATATGATATCATAACAATGAATATGATTCTCTAATAAGTAAATGACATTATTTAAATAATTATACAAGAGGTTCAAATACGTACTAAGCATATCAGACCTAAGGTAAGGGAACTTCTTAATCCAATTTCCGTTCTTTGGGATGATCTTCTCTTTCTTGTTTATGTCGTTCTTTGATTATGTGAGAAATGAATTTTTATATATTATCATGTATTTATAATTTCTTTATGTGATATTATAGTGAATACACATAAGTGATCTATTTTATTTACAAAAAGATCTTTGTAAGGGAAAATCTCGTAATCTCATTTTTATATGAGATTGTTTATACTTCAGAATTAACTGGGTAATATTTATCATCCACATCCAGGTTTCCTCAATATGTAATATTATTTATATCCTCCTACAATTTTTTAAATCCAATTTTACCCATTGGTGATTTTTTAGTAAAATATATTAAAGGAATATTTTTTCGTTTTTAGTATGAGGTACTTTTGGACTTTTTTGGCCAAAGTACGAGAATAATGTTTTTTAACTTATACGGACTGAATGGATTTTTACAGTTTCATAATACCTTATTTTCATAAATATTAATATACAAGATTTCATGGCTATTTTCTACACAATCCTTTTCTTTTAAGTTTTCATGGAATTTTGTGAAAAGAAAATGATTTTGAAAAATAAAGGATATTTTCCTCAAGAATTCATTTCATGTGTTTTATCAAAACCATTTTCCATATAAGATGACATTATTTCAAATGTTTATGCTTAAAGTATAATAACTCTATGATTTACATCGTTTCAATTTTCTTATGATGAAATGATATCCATTTGCTTTATATGGATTATGTTATGATGGGATGATGTTTATGAAACCCATTTTATTCTTTGTGTTATGATGAATGATTTTTGTTTATGTTGTGGCACACGTAAGAATGATTTAATTATGAGATTGGTGGTACCTATATCTCCCTCCAATGAATTGGGTAAATATTTATATCTCATGAGATAGACATGGATGGAATGGTAAGTTAAGCTGGTTCAGTGTTACAGGACTGGAATGAGGAGTGAACTCGATTCAGAAAGGGACTTTGTCCACTAAGATGGTCTTGACAGCAATGCCTTGGATACTATGGAAATCATATCATGTGCCTAATGGTTTTCCACAATTACATGTTTTATTCCCATGCTGTTTTATCATGACTGATGTTCCATTATGATATTTGCCTTACGTCCTTCCAAGATTTATGTCTTTGCTCAAGATTTTGATGTTTAGATTTTATGTTCAAGTTTTTGCATTCAAATGTTTATGGATTGTTTTATGTTCTCTATGGTTACCCTTACTGAGCATTTGGGCTCACCCTTTTTATGTTTTCTTTTCCCCAGGATATAAAGAAAGGTTTTAGGTAAGAAAACAAAAGGGGAAGATCTTTATGGGAGATGTTGAAGATCTTTCACCATGATTAGAATATTATGTTCCGAGTTTCCAAATACACTAAAATATTATGGTCCTTTGGTGTATGTTTTTGTTATGTATTAAGAATTTGGCAAAATTAATGAAATGTATATGTACGTCAAGATTTCGGTCTCTACATTGCTAGATGATACATTTCTTCATCACTGTCTGATATGAATTTAAACAAATTTCTTTAACATTAGAAGTTATTTCACAAGATATAGAAATGGTATCCCAAATATCAAAATTAGTCACATAGGAATATATTATATTGAATTAATCTTTTCCTAAAGCACAATAAAAAGAATTAATAGCTTTATAATTACAATCATATGTTTTCTTAGTGTCATAAATCCAAGTATCTCTAGAAGATTTATGTTTTTTTATATTTATCTTCAATAATATTCTAGATATCAAAGGCCATAATTTCTAAATGATTTTTCATCTTAACTTTACACTAGGCATAATTTGTTCCATTAAAATAATGAGGCCAATTAGTGGAAGTTCCTTCTTATCTATGATTATATCTAAAAAATAAAATAGAAACAAAACAAAAATTTAAGATCTTTATGTAAAACTAGATCACATTAAAAAGTATTTTTAAAACTGCTCTGATACCGACTATTTGTCCCAATGGAAAAATCATGTGGGTGGTGAATTGAGTTTACAATAAATTTTCTATTAAAAACAATTTTAAAACTAAATCCTACAATTTGATAAAATTTCCTAGTTAACAAAAAAAGAAGAAATATATAATTTTATCTTCTCAAAATATTATCAAAATATTGATTACAACTTAATTAAAAAAACACTTTTGAAAATATTTTAACTATTGAAACTAATATACTCATATCAAACAAATTATATAAAATAATTATTTAATTTAACTATCAGTGTAAGGTTTTATTTAATAAACTAAAATAATAAAATAGTTTGTTTTAAAGATAAATAAAAAATAAATAAAGAACACAATATAATTATAAACAAGGGGTTTGGTCTCAAGGTGTGACTTAATCCCATCCACTTGGAAATCACATACTGCCCAAAAATGTATTATAAAATAAAATTATCCTTAACCTGGATTGGGTTAAAAAAATAACACACAATTCTGTCCAAGAACATAGATTATTCCACAATTATGCATTGGATAAAAAATAGTCAGTGTGTACATATGGTCAGGTGAAGTATAATGGACGATGGGTTCCATAAAGTTACTTGAAATTCATGGTTAGTTTGAATTATTTACATGGAAATCAAACTACACATGTGGTAGGTCAATATGGTAAGTTCTAAACTTGTACATTTTTTCTGGTTTTGTCCATAAAACAATTTAATAACAGAAAATATAAAATTCTTTAATAACATTATAAACATGATTTGGGATTATTAAAATAAGGAGGTGTTAGTATTAAACAAAATTTGTAAAGCAAAAAACACTAAAATTATGTGAATAATGATTATACATTAATAAATAAATCAAATTATATGGTATTTAAATGAAATATAATTATTTAAAATAATTTTTATTATTTTAAAAAATACTATTGATCCTAATGAGCTGTTATGATATATTTTGTTTATGAGCATTGTTTTTTTAATATATATTTTATTAAAAATTATTTTATTTTATTAAAAAAAGAAAAATTATTGTTTACACATGAATAAAATGAAATCATTTATTATCAATTGGGTAGAAATGAAAATAAAAGCATTTGAAGGTAAAAGAGTTGTTTTTTATGAAAAAATGGTTTTATGCACGTGATGTGTTTTTATATTAATAAATTAAATTAATCACTATTGGTGAATTATTTTAATGAAATGTGTTGATAATATATTCAATAAAATATTTTAACTTTATTCTAATGGTTTTTTCTTGGAATGGAATTAGATTAAATTCATTTTTATGATTAAAAATTCATTTTTCTAAGAACATTTTTCATTCTCTTTTTCACACATATTTTAAAATTAATTTATACCACTTATAGAAATTTAATTTAATGAAATTATCATAATATTTAGAATAATAATTTTCAAATTTTATAACAATTTGACTTTCTTTTTTGGTCATAATAAAGAGTAAATGTGGTAAGAATTTGTTACCTTGGTTAAGGTTAAAAGGGTTAATAAGGAGACTGAACTAAAACATAGGTTTTAAAATATCACTTAAACTTATCAAAATTTTATTGGTTAAATATATTTAAACCTAAAATTGTATTATCTTTAAAAGTTTTACCACTTGGCACCACATTCACTTGAATATGAATTTATTTTATTTTAATGTTTTAAGTATTTATACAAGTCCCATGAACCTCACTTATAAAAGGGAACCTCCCCTCTTCTCTTATTCACACACTTTGAGCCCTTTATTTTATTCAATACCTACCCAAACACCTTCAAAAATTCCTTCCGTATATCCTAGATCTTCTGGTCTTCCCCAAATACCAAACCAAGAAGGCTTAATGTGTTATCCAAATGAGGATTCTCAAAGAAGAGGTAATTATCTTTACTAATCCATTTTGAGTTTTTTTCTTCCTTAACCTCCTCCAAATAATATATAACTATGTTAACATTATGAAATTAGTATAATTATTAAAATAATTTTTTAATGTTAATGTTACAACCATTTTATACTTATTTTCCATCTTATAAAAAAGGATGATGTCGTTCATGCGTACAATTAGACTGTTATCTCCACGAATCAATGCGAATTATTTTTCATGTAAAACATAGAAGGCTGGTTATACAGATGGATTTAGTAAATAAATATGATTTTATTATTATTATGTAAATATATATTATTATTTACCTTTATCTCTTTTCATTCATTGGAAAATGAAAACATTACTCATGCATACATACAGACTATCATCTTAACGAAGTGATGTATTTTATTTTTCATCACAACATTATATGAACAGTTCTTAACTAAAAATTGAGATATTTATGACTAGTTAATTGTCATGGTACCCCATTGAAAATAGTTAATTCTGATAGTAACTCTTCTCAATTAACCCATACCTAAAAATGGCGTTGTAATTTTTTTATGATGGAAGCGTGTCCCATCAGAAATTGTTTTTAGCTAAACATAAAATGATTTTTTTATTTAGGATGAAAACATATTTCTATCAGAATAGATTATTTATAATGGATATGTATTTCCATCACAAATATCCTATTGTAATGGAAATAATATTTCTTCACAAATAAAATAAAAACACAAATAAAATAAAATTAATTAAAATAAATTTAAAACGGTCATAAAATTAAAAATTAATTTTTTTAAAAAATAAAATGAATTTAAAAAAAATAAATATATAAAATTACTAACATATGAATTAGTAACCATATTTTTCATAATATTTCCATGCAGAACTCATCATAATGTGTTTGTAAACAAAATATAATAATCAATGGGGAGGTTGTGGATCATCTAGAGGTCCAGGTGGAGGGAACTCCATATCTATACTATACACAAGTAATTGCATGTAATCCTTCATCTTCTCATGATGTTGATCCATCCATAGATTTTGGTGCTTCTGATACTGCTTCTAGTGTTGATGAAGATCCTATTTCTCTCTACGCATGCTCTCTATAACCCCATTTTGAGCTTATATCTTCTCCTCATACTCTAAAGAGAATGATGAAGACTCTACACATTCTCCCATAGAGATGGATAATGACCGTGAAATAGTGCCATAATAACTGTTAGATGTCAATCAAGAATCAATAATAACCAGTCGACCTCTTTTGATAACATATTGAGTCTCCTACATCCAAGCCACCTCATCAAATCTAAATAAAATGGTGTCTTGACCCTCAGTCTCAACTTGACTTTCACTATGTGTGTGAAAAGTTATGACCTCATACATCTCATTCAAATTAAATTTGATATTAAAATAGTTAAAATATTAATTTAAATTAATTTTAAAAAAATTATATTAACCACAATCTGACGCCTTTAGCCACCAGTAATCTCACCAATGGTAGGATTAGTGTACATATTCTTAAAAATATCAACCTCCATAACATCATGATACACAAATGCCTATATGAATATAAAATAATCATTTTACATTTAGTGTATATATAAATTATTAAATAAAATTTCTTACCATATTTCATTGAATAATACTAAATGTATGAGTATCAACTCTATGAGTGTCCTTCTATCTCACGTGGTTCTTCTAGTCTGATAATAATCTTCTCTGAAAACTATATCCCATCCATCCATAGCACAATCAATCCCAAACATGAGATATGATGTAATCAAGTCTATGGATTCAGCAGGACTGATAAAAAACTGTGGATACAACTTTCTCCTTGTATATCTTTCTTAGATTGTGCAAAAACTGTTGACAATGCCCACACATAAAGATCTTCTAGGACTCTCATATAGCATTTTTCATTTTATCTTCAATGGGATACTATAAGCCCTATAAATAATTAATAATTGTAATTTAATAATTAAATAAATTTTAAAATAATAATTATTTATTTATGTACCATCCAGTAGTTAAACACGTGATGATGAAAATCAATGGTAATCTGATCTCACATCACTTAGGGCCTGGAAAAATAATTCCATAGAATCATACCCCCATTGTCGAATAACTATATCTAAAAAACTGTGGGAAAATTAAAAAATTAGTATATAAATAAATTAATGAAAATTAAATTAAATAAAAATATGAAAATACCTCTGTATGAATGGATCAAAATCAAGAGGTGGATGATGATCAGGAATAGTTTCAGGAATCTTCAATCTCTCTAGACCACAAACACTCTCAGTCGATGATAAATTGATAGAAACCTGAGGGTCATATGATGAGGCATCAAGCTAATCATCAAGAAGAAAAACATTTTTGAGGGTATAGAAAATCTCTCCAAAAGCATCCCCAGCCATCTAAAACATGATATGGACATTGTTTGAAAATAATTTAAATCATGTATTACATATTAATTATAACAATAACCAACATGTAATTGTGTAATTATTTATCTTCATCCTTATATTTTTATTTGAGGGTGTCAATATATTCATCTTCCTCCTCAACATCATCAATTTCCATAGGATCTTTATCTTAATCATCTCTTTCTATTTAAAATTAATATTTTACAACATAAATATTATCAACACCATTGGCCTATAATTGTGGGGTCTTATCATCAATATTTTTATCTCTTCATGTAAAATATGTATTTGGAGTGAAACATTTCAATTACATTCACTTAATTAGAACCAATTTCACTTTTTGTAGACTAATTTTCTCGAGATTTCATTTTTATAATGAACTTCTAGTTCATAATGTCTCTTTAAGTAGAGTAATAATTTTCATAATAAATTTATTAAGATTGATGAGCCAAAATAAATGGGTTTTTTGTTACCAGATGGATTTTATATTTAAATTTAATGATTTAATTATGTGTATAAACATGAAAGCCTCTTTCTGAATTATCATTGTTACATAATTTTTTCTTAGATAACACAACTCAATTATTTCATCCAGTATACCATAAAATTAAACTTCACTTTGTTTATGATGAGATCCTTTCAAGAAGATGCGTCTATTAATTATTATTTTTGATTCACAATATACACATCTATGAAATCAAAAAACATTCACCACATATAAATTATATTATTTAACTAAATTGGATATTGGGTTACTCAATACATAATATCGATTATCAATTTTATCATAATGTTGCAATAACTTAAAATTGAAAAAATATTAGAAATATAAAAAATAATTAATTTATTTCATATATTCAACCATAATAAATTTACTTTACAAGTCATTAAAACCAGTAGGAGAAATTACGTTGTTGGTGTTCTTCATGAGAGGCAAATTTAATTTGTTGGAATTATTTCTTGATATGATAATCATATAATAAAAAAATTAAATAACTTTTATTTACTTAAAAATATAAAGAAGAGGTAAAAGTATCACTCACTACATAAATCATGTCATTTATTCATAATTGAGAAGAACATATATATGATCTTTATGTTTTACATCACTTTAAAGTCACCATTCATCAACTCCATAAAAATAAAGTTTAAGATGATTAAAAATAGATAATTAATAGTTTATTGTATCATCAAAATTTCTCTAATTACAACCCATTTGATTTTGTTTTAAAAGATATTTATTTTGAAACTAGTGAGGGTAGAAAAGAAAATTTCCTACTACAAATACATTTCTACAATTGAACCTTCAACCAATAATTTATTACATAAATTTTTCTTCAATTTCTATGTGCATCTCTCATATGTGTACATCTATCATAACTTTACCGGTGCTCTAAAATTTTCATCATATGGAAAATGTAATATTAAATCAAATTTCATTTGAAATAAAATTAAAACAACATCTTGCTAAATCCTAATAAATGCATGATAGTTTTCTATAACCACATAATTGTCTCAGAAACAATAATATATTTCTATCTGTACATCCCAAATCAAATAATTAAATAAATATCTAAGGCTAATAAATAACAATCTTTCTATTATAACATAAAAATAATCACTTTTTAATATGGTAATATGACCATTTATAACACATTAAGCTAAATTAGAAACATAACCATCTAATAAACTCAAATCCGTATTCCACTAACATAATGATTAAATATTTTTACTAGAAACTGTATTATCTAGTTTTGGATTCATTAAATTTTGCGATCTCTCTTTTTTAAATAACTCAAGTTATGGATTCCTATAAATTTGGGACAGATATAATCACGTCTTTACATTATCTTTAGTCTTACCAGGTGTGTCCAAAACTATATAAAATATGTTATCAAAGTATTTATTCTAAGTATGCAAGAAATCTAACTTGTGATGGACCAACAAATTTGACCAATATGTAAGATCCCAAGAAATAATCCATTTTATACAATTGTTATATTTCCAAAATCCATCTATTTTTATTGATTTATAGTCATTCCAAAGTTAATAGGATTTAATAAAGAGACAATATATTTTAATTCAATCCATGAGGTCATTTCATAAAGTCTATATTTTTAAATTTTACCTTTTTGAAATTAGTTTTGTTCCTTCAGAATGCGCGTTTTGTAAAAAAAGTGCAATGATATTTGAAAAAACAAGATTTTCTTCCATTGAAAAGAATTAATTATTTTCTTCCATACATACAATATGAAAATGATTTTGGACCATGTGTACTCCATCTATATCACATGTTATATGCTAGGAAGTCACTAATTGTCTACATTAATTTAGATTTCATTATGTAATTATGATTTGGAACAACATCATATGTACTAAGACCATTACTCGATAATAAATTTAACCCAGCAATCAATGAATTCAAATAAAAATCAGTATTATTTTATGGATGTCCTAGAAATGGTAATATCAAAACGATAAATGGTTCATTCATTAACATCTAAGTAGGTAATTTTTATAGAGTTATAAAGATAATTCAATAAGAATATTGATTATCGTATATACCAAATCAATAAACTATCATTAGAAAAACATAATCTCACATTATGATATTCTGAAGTAAAATAATGACTCACCAGATCAAAACATTTCCTTTAATCACCAAAAAAATCATGATTTTATATTTTATAGGTGGAAAAATTGGATTTGTACCATTTCATCAATGACATTGGGCTAAAAGACATAAATAAATGTTTTAATCTTACTTCAAGTGGTAAATATATCAACTATTTAACAGGAACCAATATGGACTTTCCTTATTATGCTTATTTATATCTCGATTGTCCATATGTAGGAAAATTAACAAATGAATCATTTACACCATAATATACGATGAAATCATTTGAAATGCATAGATGTTTTGATAACTAATACCCAAATTAGAGATCAACCTCTTGATTTTATAAAAATTTAAAGGTAATACAATTATATTTGGTAATATTTAATTAACCAAAGGGAATATTATATCAAAAGAAATATTTTACAATCCATTATTTGATTTAATATCCATAAATTTAGTAACAACTTCAATTTTTCTTATCATGAAACTGGGATATAAGGAATCTTCAATAGACTTTAATTACTCAAACAATTGATATAAATCTAACTTGGGAGTAGAATCATCATTCTGAGTTTCTTTTTGTTGAAAAGAGGTAACAATAATCTCATTCAATAAAGTTTTAAACCTTGATGGATCTGGAACCAAATTATTTATATCTTCTTCTGAATTTCATTCACCACGTTGATACCAACAAACATAATATTTCTAAATACTGAAATTTAATAGATAAACCCCAATGCTGTCAAATGTTTCAAATCTAACAAGATCACAATTATTATATAAAAACATAATTCTACCTTCTGATTTTTTTAATTTTGATGATACAAATGATAAAAAAGTTTGAATACCCTATATATATATATGTGATTTATACCATAGTCATTCATATTTTTGTGATAATTTATCTAATCATGATCTTGTAATAAAAACTATTATCTAATTCCGTGTTTCAAATTTTTATTAAAATAAAAATAGAAATGCATCTTAAAATTAATCTGATAGAAGGAAGGGATGATTTGAAAAAAAATTATAAAATAAAAAAATTACAAATTACCTATAACTATTACCAAATATCTATAATTATTGGAAATTATAACTTAATATCAGAAATTATTACTAACTAAAAAATAGATAATAGAAATATCACATACCAATTATTATAAATTAATAAAAAACATTACAAACTACCACTAATTATCAACAACTATTAGTAATTTAAAAAAATTATCAGTAATTACTACTAATTATTAATAAATATTACTAATTATTTCCAATTATTTTTTATTATTACCATTTTTGATAATTATTACCAATTATCAGCAATTATAATCAATTATTTGTAATTGTCACCGATTATCGATAATTATAACAAAGTAGTACCGATTATTAATTATTATTGATTTTTGGTAATTATTAGTAATTATTGATAATTATTGGTAATTATTGGTAATTATCAATGATTATTAGTATTTATAGTTAATTATTACCAAATATTGGCAATTTTCATCAATTATTTCTAATTATTTCTAATTATCTATAACTATTATTAATTATCACCAATTATTAATAATTTTCATTAATTGTTACTAATTATTAATTTTAATTAGTAATTAATGAAACTTATTTTTAATTATTACAAATTATTATTAGATATTTCTGAGTACTGATAATTATAGGTAATTATTAAAAATTGTTTTTAATTATTACTAATGATTTTTAATTATTATTAATTTTTACTAATTATTATTAGTTATTACTAATTATTTGTAGCTACTACTAATTATTGTTAATGATTACTAATTACTTTTAGTTAAGGGTAATTATTAATAATTTTTATTAATAATTAATAATTAATGTTAATTATATGTAATTATTACAAATTCTATTTAATTATTACGAATTATTACTAATTATTGATAATTATTAATAATTATTGGTAATTATTAATAATTATTGGTAATTATTACTAATCATTGGCAATTATTACTAATTATTTTTAATTATAAAAATTATTAAAAATTATGATTAATTATTACTAATTATTAACAACTATTACTATTTATTAGTAATTATTTTTAATTAATATTAATTATTTCTAATCATTGCTAATTATTACTAATTATTGGTAATTATTTGTAATTATTACTAATTATTGGAAATTATTTGTAATTATTACTAATTTTCATAAATTATTACAAATCTTTATTAATTATTACTAATTATTACTAGTTATTGGTAATATTTACTAAATATTGTTAATTATTATTAGTTATTACTAATTATGACTAATTATTATTAATTATTGGAAATTATTACTAACTATTTACAATTATTACTAATTATTGGTAATTATTTGTAATTATTGGTAATTATTGGTAATTATTACCAATTATTTCCAATTATTGGTAATTATTTTTAATTATTGGCAGTTACTGGTAATTATTATTAATTATAACAGATTATTACGTATTATTACTAATTATGTGTAATTATTACCAATTATTTGTAATTATTTCTAATTATTAGTCTTTTTATGTAATTATTGACAGTTATTACAAATTATTACTAATTATTGGTATTTTTTTAATTATTATTAATTATTTTTTTATAATAATAATTTTTTATTTATTACTAATAATTTCTAATTTTTACAAATTATTGTTAGTTATTTATAATTATAGATTATTGTAACTAATTATTACTAATTATCGGTAATTATTTTAATTTATTATTAATTATTAATAATTATTGGTAGTTATTACTAATTATTACTAATTATTACCAATTATTACTAATTATTATTAGTTATTACATATTATTACCAATTATTACCAATTATCGATAATTATTGGAATTTATTACTAATTATTACTAAGTATTACTATTTATTGGTAATTATTATTGGGCCCACCTATGCCTGGTAGACTCACTTGGTGGGGAGGCTTTATTTGACGACTGGCGATCTGAGCAAGGGGTCAGATTGCAGATCTGTGGCTGAGGCAGCATCGCCTATGACTGTTGGTACAAGTGGGGTTGGCGTATGGAACACGCATTGTAGGCACATGTGGGTCTGACCATCGGTGGAGGGTGGCTGGAGGAATGAAAACAGCTAGTGTCTTCATGATAACATGTATTTGATGTGGTCAAGGGAGACCTCCGATTGGGCCACACAATGGTAGTGCAAAATAGGGTCTTGCAGGTGTCGACAAGCACTTCGACAGGGAGGGTGGTCAGACGATCCACCGGACGGGGCGACCTGCAGCGATGCGGCAGAAAAAAGACATACCTGGGATTAGGGGCCATGAAGATATTGTCCAATTATGTATAAGGGTCTTTGGGCCTAATATATAGTGTTTACGAGCCTATAAATATATAAAGGGCTTAATGAGCGAGATATCCCTCAGGGGGGGGGGTATGAACTACCAATTCGGCCAATGGGTGTGAGGCGTGAGTGTGTTTCATTATAATTTTATAATCAAGCACCTAATATATATATATATATATATAACTAATTATTACTAATTGTTGATAATTATCACTAATTATTACTAGTTATTGATGATTATTACTAGTTATGTGTAATTATTACTAATTATTGGTAATTATAACTAATTATTACGAATTATTGTTAATTATTTCTAATCATTACTAATTATTGGTAATCATTGTAAATTACTTATAATTATTACAAATTATCAATTATTATTATTAATTATTACCAATTTTCGAAATTATTACTAATTAGTGGTAATTATTTTTAATTATTACTAATTTTCATTAATTATTACTAATTATATGTAATTATTTGTAATTGTTAATAATTATTGGTAATTATTAAGAATTATCTTTATTTATTACTATTTATTACTACTTATTAACTAATTACTAGTAATTATTAATAATTATTAATAAGTTTTAATAATTAGTACTAATTACCTATAATTAATATCAATTTCTACAAATTGCTACTAATTATTCCAAAATATTACTAATATAAAATAAATTAAATAAACTAACAATTTAAAAAGTTTAAAACAAATTCCCTGAAAATGATGCTTTACTAGAATGGAAATAGTGATGCAATTCTGAAGAAGTCTCTATGGAAATTCTTTGTAAAAATTTAAACTTATACAGAGAGAAACTAGAAGAGGAGTTTAGAACTTGTTAAAAAAGAATGGTGGTGGGTGGCCTTGTATAAGTTAAATTATTTGTGATGGAACCCATCACAAATAGTTCCCACAATAAATACTTATGGGGTGATCCAAATTGCATTTTCAATGGATTTGGTCGCCCGCCGAATATGCTAGCCACCATAAATTCCCATTATTTATTTTATTGGTAGAGTATTTACGATGGAATGCTTACTTCAATAAGAAATACTATTATTTTACGATGATTTTTTTTTCATTTCAAAATTTTTGGGATAGGAGAGGTTCTCTTTGCCCAAAACATTATTTGTGATGAAATTTGGAATTCTATCACAAAATAACTCTTTCCTTCATTTTGGAGTGCAGTTGCATAAAACTATTTTGCTATGACACTCATCTCTCATCTTAAATGAGACTAAATTTATGGTTATTTTCAACGAGATAAGATTCTTATCGCAAATAACCTTACATTTTTGATTACTTGTGACGAGATCCTACTCTGTCACAAATAACTCGCCAAAAATATCAATTTTTTTGTAGTGGTCATAAAAGTTTATATAATGAACAAATATGAAACTTATAACATGATTAAGATTCTTTATATTATGTATCCTTGAATAAGGTGCAAGGGATCGAACCATCAAACCCAAACATGCACGGGAAACAAACTAGTTTTCACCTGAATGATGATTTTAAAGAATAATTGTTAATGGAATGGTAATAAAAAATTATTAGGGAATTTTATAGTGTAATATAAGTATTAATATGCTACTGGTATATATTTTATTAATAGATCTATTTTTTTACACAGGATCTTATGAATGTGTATGAAGAATGTCTAGACCTGAGATAAGGGTTTATGTTACAATCTCAATTCTTTTCAGGATAACCTATATTAAATTTCCATTGTGGGGAATTATTTGATCCTTATATTTTTAAACAAATCTATTTTCTTATCATTTGTTTATTTATGGGGTTTTTATGTTTTTATTTCATTCTACCCTCTTTGTTACTTTAAACGACTGAGAAAATGTTTTTTTAAGAAAATCCAACCTTATTTCCTCTTTGGTTGAAGAAATTTTTATCCCATGTCCATGTTCTTTTAAACACTTTCTAGAATGTTCTTTTATATGATCCAATTATTATTTAAAGTCATTTTAAACCATATTAGACTTTATTTTCATAGTAATATTAAGGATTTTTTTGCAATGTTTTCCAAATATATTATTTATAAATTTTTATAAAAAATGTGAAATAAATATTTATTTTAAAACTTACCACATGGATGACTTTTCCCATCCCTATGACTGTTCATTTCATTGAATCTTAATTTACATGTTTCCATGGTTATTTTCGAAGAAAATATTTTTATCTATATTTTGTAAATTTTTAGTTTTAAAGACACTAAAAGAAAATGATATTTTGTGTTTTTTTCAAAGAAATGATCAAATATTATTTTAAAGGTATTTTTCGTGTATGTCAACCTCCTTTGATGATTTTTATGGTTCACTTGGGATATGATATAATGATACCATCCATGTTATTTCCATGTATGTATTATGATTATGTAATGATGAAATGTTTATGAAACCTGTTTCTTTTCCATGACTTATACAATAATAGGACAATGGATGTTTCTATGATATTGTAGAACATATATATGTGGTTTTAATTACGAGATTGGTGGGAACCAAATTAGATATCCCTCCAATGTATTGGGTAATGATTGATATCTCATTAGATAATATGAAAGATAATGAGGAGTGAACCCATTCCAATAATGAAAAGAGGTTGAGGAGTAAACACAACCATTATGATATTTTTTTAACTATATGATAATGGTCTTGGTAGTGATCCTTGACTAAAGAAATGACTTTCTATGTTTAGTATTGTGGAAAAATTCATATGTCATGTTATTATGTTTCTAATATACTCTCATGACTCATGATTGATTGATGATGATTCCTCACTCTTAATACCCATGTCATTTGAAATTCTAAAACTTTATACCATGACTCTTGATTTAGAATATATGACTGATTTGGTATGAACATCGTAAGTTATGATCATTCTATCATTCCCTTATGATTATCTTATGCTTTCATATGATCAGAAATTTTAATCTCACAAATTTAGCCTTACCAAGCATCTAAGCTTACCATTTATTATGTTTCCATTTCCCCAGGTTATAAAGAAAGGTATTAATTAAGAAATTTATAAAAAGGGTGCTATAAGAGAAGAAAATTGTGGTATATGTTGAATATATTTCATAAAATAAGTTTATTATGTATCTTATCTTGAATGACAGTAAGATGTTATGGTTCTAGAGTGTGCATTATTGTGAAATATATTTAATATTCATATAAAATGATGCATTTTTTATCGATGTAACACTCAGGTCACCTCAGTTGTTATTTGAGCATGGTTTAATTATTTTTATAAATTAGGTTATAAATAATATGGGTATAGAACTTAAAATAACCTATGATAAACTAAAATTGATATAGAGTGTTATAGGTTGATAAGAAGGTGTTATAATTTTGGATATATTAGGAATGATTTTTATGGTTATATGATATATCACTTTTATTAATAGGGTTTGATGATTGCAATGATTTTTTAATTTTAGTCAAAGTATGGAACCATAAGGAATTCTATTAATAATTTATATGGAAGAAAATGAAATTATTTTCTTCTTGAGAAATTGAAATACAAGGGAGATGTATTGAAAAATATTGTATCTATGATCACACAACTCTCTCCAAAAATGAATCATGCTAAGATTCCAAATGAGAAAAGGAAGGACCAATACACTGTTGGGTCTTTCATGAGGCAACATCCACCCTCTTTTAGTGGGTCCTCTGATCCACTAGTTTTCAAGTAATAAATCTATACCATTGAAAATATATTTTTTTTCTCTACTGCTCGGAGCATAAAAGTTTTTTCCTGGTGGTATATCATTTATAGTGAGAGGTAAGCTAATTCTTGAATCTTTTTAGGAATATAAGGAAAAATGTTGGAATTGAATCTAGGGAATGGGTTTATTTTAAGAGGGTATTTTTTAGTAAGTACATTCGATGAACTCTTTACATGAAAATGGAAAGGAAATTAATTTATCTTAAGTAGAATAATGATGATACTATTGGTACCCATGAGGAAAATTTTATAACACCTATGAGTTACTCTTATTGTTTTATCATAAAACCTAAAATAAAAACTGTTTAGTTCTTCAGTGGCTTAAAACCAAGTATCTAAAAGGCACTGAACATAAGGGACTTTAGTAGATATGAATAAATCATTCAATTTCCAATCAAGGTGTAATTAGAGAGTGGATATTCCTATCATTATCATGGTACTAATAATATGATAGGGATGTAATGTTGGGGAAATTACAATAATAAAACCCATGGAGTAATTACAATGAATACCCCATTATGCTGGAAGTGTGGAAATAAACATGGGAGAAACTATCTCTAAAGTATAGGAAAATGTTTCTAGTGTGGAAATGAAGTCCATCGATCAAGTTAATTACAAATATATATAAAGAGGTAATAAAATGAAAATAATTCTGAGAAAGATCAATTAAATTAATGTTCCACACTCCAATGATACAATTTTATTGAGTATGGGCATTATTACAATAATTTGATGAACCCAAGGGTTGCTAATGAAAATCGGCATCAACAACCTCTTAAGCCAAGAGATAAAGGGAAACCTCATGTGATCACAATCACTAATGTGGGTCATGCGAATGAAGTTGTTAAAGGTACAATAATCATATAATCTAGAATTTCAAATGTCTAATTTGATTTTGTAACTACTCTTTTTTATCTAAAGAATTTTCTATGTATATCACATAAACACCCCAACAATTTGATGTTCAATTATCAGTAAAAAATCATAATTTCAATATGATGGAATCTCAAGTCTATAGCTCATCTATGATATTTGTTTATAGGAATGTTCTTCTTGAAAATATTTTGATTCTCCCTCTAGTTGAATTTGATGTGATTTTGTTAATGGATTGACTTTCTTTATATATATCTCAAATCAATTACCATGTAAGGGAAGTCATATTTCATATTTAGAATGAACCAATTATTTTATATCACTGAGAGAAAGAATATGAACTTCCAACATAAGTTACTTCTGTTATATAGATAATATTACCCATTTAAGAGGGGTGTTTATCTCAAATGGTCGGAGAGAAACTGAACATTGAAGATATTCCTATTGTGTAGGAATATACTGATGTATTCCCTAAAGTGTTTCCTAGTATTCCATAAAAACATAAAGTTATGTTTTCAATTTAACTCATAGCTTATTCTATGACTATTCCAAATAATCCTTATATAATTTTCATGATTGAGTTGTATTAATTACATAAGTGAACCATGGAGAATTTTGATTATGGATTCATTTGACCAAGTGTATCATCATGGGGTGAACCAATTTTTTTTGTTAAAAATAAAGATGGTTAAATGAATTTTTGAATTGATTATGGAGAACTTAAAATGACTAAAATCATGAACAAGTATCTTATAACCCATATTGATGATTTGTTTTATCAACTATGAGGATATGAATACATCATATATTAACCTCTAATCTAGATATCATTAGTTGAGGGTAAAAAAGGAGGATATATCCAAGAAATTCTTCCATACAAGGTATAGTGATTATTAACTTATGGAGATACCATTTTGACTTACCATTCCCCTGCTATCTTCTTGGACACAATGAATAGATTCTCTAGACATTCCCTTGATCAATTTATTATAGTATTTATATATGATATTGTTATATATTCCAAGATAAAGTAAGATCATGGGTATTATTTTAGGATTATGTTGAAGAACTTTAGGAAGGATAAAATGTATGAAAAATTTAGTAAATGTGAATTTTGTCTATAGAAAGTATCTTTCTTATTTCATGTAATTACAAGTGATGGTATTTCAGTGGATCCCTTAAAGATAGAAGTTACTAAACAGTGGCCTAGACCAACCATAGTGAATGAATTATGTAGTTTTATTGGGATTTAAAGATACTATTGTTTATTTTTTTGAAATTTTCCATGGATATGAAATACATAAACCTAGTTGATGAATAATTGATTCATGCTACTTTGGACCAATAAACATGAAGAAAATTTCAAGGAATTGAAGGGAAGGTTGGTCAGTGTACTTTTTCTTACACTACCTTGTAGTGGAGAAGGATTTTGATCTATAGTGATGTACCAAAGAAAGCACTGAGATGTGTTTTCAGTTATAATGACACGGTATTATCTTATGCCTCATGCTAATTGAAGGTTCATGAGAAAAATTACCTGACTCCTGATTTAAAACTGATAGAAGTAATTTTTTATTTAAATTCATAGAACCATTATCTATATAGTGAAAGGTGTGACATATATACTATAACACACCAAGGTTTTAAAAAATAAATTGAAATTACTGAAACTTTTTTTAAGTATATATTTATAGCTAACCTTTGAACATAATTTTCCACTTCTATGTTTTGAATTTCAAAAAATGGTGATTTATGATTGTGATCCGTAAGTTATTTGGAGTCTAATTGAACCAACTTTTTTTTTGGAGAATAGTAAAACACCTTTATGAATAGTAACATGAATAGTAATATGACCCTAATGAATAGTAAATTTTATTATTATTTTATTTTCTTAAGTATTTAAGATAATGAAAACTTGGTTAATTTTTCAATGTAATATTAAAATAGTTATAGTTTTTAAAATTGTTATTTTTGAATAAATTTTGATTTTATTTAAAAACTAACTTAATAATATTTAGAAAATTATTTTAAAAAAATAGAGTTCATTTTTGAATTCTACATGCTGAAAAATATTTAGGGTAAACTTTTGGGAATTTTATGAAATTCTTGAATTTTTGATGAATAGTAAAATACGATAAATTTGGATAAATGTTAAATACTTATTTTACCGCATCATAGGTGATGTAAGACTGATGTAAGCCAACTTGTTTCAAACTCACATGAAAGGTTTAATATTTGGGGTCACCTAAATCAATACTATTCATAGTCTTGAGAAAAAATCTTATAATAATGATTAAAATAATGTAAAATCCCTCATCTCCGCCACTATAAATACCACACTCATTCCCCTATTCCTCCCACACCTATCAAGCCTTGATACTTGCCTCTGTTTTACCCAATAATCCTTGAAAGACCCTTCCCCATGTCCAATTCAAACTAGTCTCACCAAAAGGCCAAAACCATGGGCCTTAAGAGGGATCTCAAGGAGAAGAGATCAAGAGGCAAACACCTTCTTTTGTTTTCTTTATTTTATTTTCTTTTCATTTTCTTTTCTAATATTATTATTTCCCCACCTAAACTTATACCAGAAGAATTAATTATCCAATATCTTACATATTCTAGATTTCATCATGTTTATGGAATATTCAGTGTTAAACTTCTCCTCTCCCACTTATTCTAGAAATTAAAACACCATCTGTGATGAGTCGATTTACCGACATCGTGGATGATGTGATTTGAATTTATTTTACTTACTTCAAGACTGGTCATGAAACCATGTTATTGTTGAAAAAAATTATAATTTATTTATTATATCTTATTTAAAGTTTTGAAATTATTTTTACACATGATATTAATTTTAAAAACAAAATGAGTTCATTATGATTGAAGAATCACCAAAATGACCTAAAATAATATCAATAATGTTTTAAATTATGAATCATCCTCATGTAAGTATTTAAAATGATAAATGGTATAATTTTTGGTTTTGGGAGTATTTTAATACCATTACATTCCAATTTAGGAATTGAACTTCCAATCGACAAGAATATCCTTTACGAACTGATCATGGGAATCATGTGAAGAATGCACCTGAAAACAACAGAATTAACAAAATATTATTAATTAATGGGTGGAATGATGTTATATAATGATCATTAAAGGTGTTATAAACATGAATATGTTTCTATAAAATATTAATAACACTATTTTAACTATAATACATGAGTTTTATACACGTTTGATGGAAGTCAAACTCAAGGTAAGTGTTCCTCTCTTTCTCGCTTTTATTTAAGAATATGCTCTATGTTGTGCACTTTTATTTTTAATTACTAAAGATGGGTTATATTTTTAAAACCTCCCCCATACTTCCATTATGATTCATTAATGATTATATACCCCTTTATCTCTCATTAATCCCTCCCATGTAAACGTGATACCATGCTGAAATATTTAAGTGAATTCTAAACCCAAATTCCATTCTTTGTGTTAACCTTCAACTTCAAGGGTTTTTATCATGATAAGATGACTTGTGAATTATAATTTGATTATATTATGTTTTATCATGTTTATTTATATTATATATACATATTACATTCATTTAATAAATTATATCTTAAATGTTATGGTATTTATAAAGGACTTTCCTCTTAAAATCCTTTTAGATGCATCTTTTATGAAATCCAAAGAGATTGTTATTTTTTTATGACATGAGTGTTATCTTCTGATTCCAAGATTTTTTAATACTATAATTTATCAATTATATTTTATATATTTATTTTTGAATAATAAGTTTTTATTATATTGTGTGTGTAGTGTTTATGTTCTCAGAGTGATTTTTATGAAAAAGGGTATTTTGGAATGTGTATGTGTTTTGCTTAGGGGTGTAAATGATTTATGAAGTGTTTTATTCATGATATGTTCCTTTGAAATTATTTATGTTGGGTTGAGCCCATTATAACTAATTATATGATAGGTTATCCCTATTATAGCTCAAGATATGTTGGGTTGATCCCATTATATCTCAAGATTTGACAGGTGAACCCCATTATTGCTCTCCAAAGCATTGAGTACTCCAGAGATGGAATTTGACCAAATGGTTATTCTATGTGTAAGTGTGATTATAAGAGTGATATGGTAAATATTCACCAAGGAAACTAAATGATATTTCCATGTATGTTAACAAGTTTTTATGAAATGGGTTTTATTGGTTTTTATGTTATCACTTGACCAATGATTTCTTTCCTTATATCCCTTATTGAGATTTTTGTGCTCATCCGAAGTATTTAAAAGTTTTTCATAGGTTATTAGGATTTTCGAGACAATGAATGAATACAATTTAAATTTCAGGAATATTTTTCAAAGATATCATGTTTTATTTGAAAAGTTTTATATTTTGAAAAAATTGATATTGTTTTAATAGTATCCACATGTATGATTAAGATATGTTATATATGTTTTATGTAAAAATTAACTAAAACTCTAAACCTGAAAAGACCCTCAATGTGTAATAATGAATGTTGTTAACTAATATTCAAGATCAAGTAATGTTTTAAGGTTAGGTCCTTATAGTTGGTATTGGAGGATGGTTTATATATCTTTAAGGGTTTGGATGATGTTAAGAAAATACCATAAATGGTTTTTACTCTTTGGTTAATTTGAAATGTTATAAAATTTAAAAATTACCCTATTGCATCATCTTAGATATGTATGCTCAAAATATGTTTCCATAGAAGAAACAGGGAAGCTGAAGTAGGGAGGAACCAAGAGGCTGAGGTCTACTAGAATTTCCCACCGAGAATAGTTTGAATTGGAACCGAGCAATTTGTGATAGTAATGACACAGTTAACCCAAGTGATAAATTGTGGTGGTATTTATTCTATAGAGGAACATGATCTACTATGAAGTGACTTGTCTTTTGTGGAGAATTTTATGAGGAATCATCCTCCTGATTTTAGTGGAACCAAAGATCTAGTGATAGCCAAAGGGTGGATAAATTCTCTAGAAAAGATATTTGATATCATGGTATGTTCGGAAAGTCAAAAGATAACACTATACATTTATCATTTGGAATGTGAATCCTATCAATGGTGGTATCTAGTTAAGAATATGAGATAAAGATTCGAACTTGATAGTCTGTAATGGGATGATTTTAAGAGTCTTTTTATAGAAAAATATTTTTCTAAAACTATTCGACTCATAATGGAGAAACAATTCTTGGAACTGATGCAGAAAGATGATGATTCTATGGAAGCATATGAAGAAAATTTTACAATACTAGCCAGATACATACCATATTTTACTTGGGATTTTGAAAGTAAAATAAATAGAGTTTACTCTCGTTTGAAGCCATTTTTACAAAGAGCTTTGGCTTCACAAGAGTTTAAAAGATTTGAGAGACTTGTTCGTTGTGTTGTAAAAGTTGAGATGGATTTTACAGACATGTATGTCCTTATGATGAAAAGAATAAGAAGCGGTCAGGTTGACATGTATTGGGGAAGAATTTGTCAAATAAATATGGATGTAATAAAATCAATTTACTTTTTTGTTAAAATTTTTGTAAAAGGAATCCTCTTGAATGTCTTGTAAATTCTGAAAAATGTTATCGATGGGGAAAGTTTGGACATATGGCTCAAGATTGTAATGAAAATGATCCTAAGACTAATCCTGATAAGAAAACTGTAAAGTGTTTTAAATGTGGAGAGATGGTTCATTATGAAAATTCCTTCCCAAAGCGAGATCCAAATGATGCAAGGAAGCCTGACTATAAGAATAAAGGTGTAGTGAGATCTTTTTCAGCTATGTCAGCAGATGTTGGGCCATCCCATGAAGTTGTATTACGTAGCTTGTTTGTTTACTCATATTTTTATAATGTTTTGTTCAATATGGGGTCTACACATTCCTTTATTTATGAGGAATTTTCTGGTAAATTAGAAATATCACCTCAAAAAATGAGACCAGAACTTATTATTAAAACACTACGGGGAAATATTATTCCAAATAAGAATTATAAGAATATTTTTATTATGGTATGTGGAAATAGTTTACCTTAAAAACTTGTTGATTTTCCCATAGTAGAGTTTTATGTAATTCTGGGAATTAATTAGCTTTATGTTTATCATGTTAAGATTGACTGTAGATCTAAAGAAGTTGTTTTTCAGAATGATTTTCAGTTTGAATAGAATAATTAACCCATGCGATTGATAAAATATCATGAATATGAGAAACTATTGAAAGATGGAAATTAATGTTATCTTGCTCATATTTTTGAAAACAACGGAACTGTTTAGATTAATTATGTGCCAGTTGTAAATGAATACCTTGATTGTTTTTTTGATGAGTTACCCCATGTCATACCTGATCAGGAAGTTGAATTCACAATTGAATTTGTTTCTAATGCTAATTTAATTTCAAAACCCCCATATCGAATGGCTCAAATGTAACTTCTTGAATTGAAAAACCAGTTGCAAGATTTTATTGATAAATCCTTCATTCATCCTAGCACTTAAACATGGGGTTATCCTATTTTTTTCGGTAAAAATAATTATTATTCCTTGAGTCTTTACATTGATTATAGATATTTGGATAACATCACTGTTAAAAAAAGTATCCTTTTCCTCATATTGATGACCAGTTTGATTAGCTCCAAGGAGCTCAGTATTTTTCCAATATCGACTTGAGATCCAGATACCATCAGCTGAAGGTGAAGTATGATGACTTCACAAAAATAGCTTTTTGTACTAGATATGGGCATTATGAGTTTGTTGTTATGCCATTTGGGTTAACTAATGCAACAGCTGTATTCATGGATCATATGTATAAAATATTTTATGAGTTCTTGGATAAGTTTTTGGTTGTTCTTATTGATTACATTATCGTATTTTCTATGAGTAAAGTAGAGAATAAAAAAGAAATCTAAAAGGGTTGTTTTTAAAACCTTAAAGGAAAAGAAACTATATGGAAAATTCAGAAATGGTGTTTTTTGGTTACAATAGATTTCTTTTCTTGGACACATTGTAAATAAAGATGGAATAACAGTTGATCCTACAAAAAAAGTGGTTAATAAATGGACAAAAATATTAATGTTATAGAGATTAATAGTTTTCTTGGATTAGAATTTTATTACTGATGGTTTGTTAAAAACTTTACATGGTTATCTAGCATTCTAACAAAGTTAACTTTAAAAGGGGTAAAATTTATTTGGACAGAATAATGTGATGTTTGTTTTCAAGAACTGAAGAAGAGATTGGTGAATGATTCAGTTTTGGCATTGCCTTCTTGAAATGGTGAGTTTTTCATCTATAATGATGATTCATTAAAGGGAATTGGTTGTGTTTTGATGCAGAATGATTAGGAAATTTATTATGCTTCAAGACAACTAAAACCTCCTAAGTTAAGTTGTCCCACACATGATTTGGAATTAGCAGCTATGGTTTTTTCTTTTAAAATTTAGATCCATCATCTATATGGGGTAAAATATGAAATATATACTGACCCTAAAATCTAGAAGTATATATTTACTCCGAAGGAATTAAACTTGAGACAGAGAATATGGCTAAAACTGACTAAGGATTATGATTTGATGATTCATTACCATCCTAGGAAAGCAAATATAGTGGTCGATGCATTGAGTCAGAAAATTAATTCCACATTAACCATGATATATTTGGAACAAGATCATTTGGTAAATGAGTTGATAAACATTGTCTTGGAAGTTGTTGGTGTAGGAAGTTATTCTGTTTTGTTTTAGGTTTCAGTGCAATCCCCTTTGTCAGACAGAATTAAGAAAACACAAAAGGTAGATAGGGAGATACAGAGAAAGGTAGAATATGATAGAATGGGTAAGTTTCCATAATTTAAACTTGACAAAGATTGTGATTTAAGATTTGGTAAAAGGTTGTGTGTGACTTGTGATTCCCAGTTGAAGAATGATTTCTTTTGTGAAGCTCATAGTTCTTGATTTTCATTTCATCTTGGAATTACTAAGATGTACATAAACCTTTGGGAGTATTATTAGTGTGATGGAATGAAAAGAGATATTACATATTTTTTCCATGAAATGTTTTACTTGTCAACAGGTTAAAGCAGATCAGTAGTTACTGAAGGGGATTCTTCATCCTTTTCTAGTTCTAGATTGGAAATGGGATAACATATCCATATAAATTGTGGTGGGGATACTTAATAATTCTTGAGGTAATAATGTGATTTGGGTTATTATTGATCGGCTGAAAAAGTCTGCACGTTTCCATTCTATTCGAGATACTATGTCTTTGGATCGACTTTCTCGATAGTACCTTAAATATATTATTAGGTTACACGGAGTTCCACTTTCAATTGTATCTGATCGAAATCTAAGGTTGACTTATAACATTTGGAAGGGCCTTCAAATGTTGTTGGGAACATAATAGAATTTCTGTACAACTTTTTTTCCTCAATCAGATGAGAAGTCAGAACAAACAATTCATAATTTGGAAGATATTGTTCGAGATTGTTCAATGGAATACTAGGGAAGTTGTAATCATCATCTTTATTTAGTTGAGTTTTCTTATAATAATAGTTTTCATTCCAGTATACAAATGGCACCTTTTGAGGCATTGTATGGGAAGTAGTGTCGAACTCTATATTTTTGACTGGAAGTCAGGGAAAGGAAGTTGATGGGACCAGAATTAGTAGATTAAGTGGTTTATAAAGTGAATATGATCTAGAAACACATGAGGACAACTCCTAGAAAATAGAAAAGTTATGCAGACAATAGGAGGAAAAATTTTATTTCGAGGTAGGTGATCATGTTTTTCTTAGAATCTCACCATCGACGAGTGTTATGGATTTTTGTAAGAAAGGAAAGCTAAGTTCATGGTTTGTTAGACCTTATGAAATCTTGTAGAAGGTTGGACCAGTTTCCGACTGAGTAGCTTTGCCTTAGAGTTTGTCTTAGGTGCACTATGATTTTCATGTTTCGATGTTGAGAAAGTATGTGCCAGATTCATCTCATGTTTTGAGTCCAAAAGTAGTTCACCTAGAAGAGAACCTTTCTTATGAAGAGAAACCTATTCAGATCCTTGATCAAAGAGAACACGTTTTGCAGAATAAGGTAATCCACCAGGTAAAGTTTTTTTGGATAAACCACATGGCTAAAGAAGCAACATGAGAATCTAAAAATGCTATGAGGGAAAGGTACCCTCACTTGTTTAATAAGTAAATAAAATTATGATGGTGCAATTTCTAGAAGATGGGGGGAATGTAACACCCAAAGGTTTAAAAAAATAAATTAAAATGAATGAACTTTTTTAAGTAGATATTTATATCTAGCCTTTAAATATAATTTTTTCTCTTCTATGTATTGAATTTCAAAAAACTGTCATCTATAGTTGTGATTAGTAAATTAATTGGAGTATGATAGCACCAACTTTTTTTTGGTGAATAGTAACATACCATTATGAATAGTAATATTAATGGTAATATGACCCTAATGAATAATAAATTTTATTATTATTTTATTTTCATAAGGCTTTAAGATATTGGCATCTTGATTAATTTTTCATTGTGATATAAAAGCAGTTATAGTTTTAAAAATGTTATTTTTAAATAAAATATAATTTCATTTAAAAATTAAATTAATATTATTAAGAAAATTATTTTCAAAAAATATAGTTCATTTTTTAAATCTACACATCAAAAAATGGTTAGAGTAATTTTTTTGTATTTTTCTAAATTTTTTGAATTTTTTATAAATAGTAAAATACGATAAATTACGATAAATGTTAAATTATCATTTTACCACATCATAGGTGATGTAAGGCTGATGTAAGCCCACTTTTTTTGAACTCACATTAAATTTTTACTATTTGGGGTCAAATAAATCAATACTATTTAAAGTCTTGTGAAAAAATATTATAATAATTATTAAAATAATGTAAAATCCATCCTCTCCTCCACTATAAATACGAACCTCATTCCCCTCTCCCCCTACACCTCTTAAAAGTTGAGACTTGCATATTTTTTGACCAATAATCCTCCAAATACCTTTCCCTACGTCCAAGACCTTATGGTCTCACCAAATTTCCAAAACCATGGGCCATATGAAGGATCTCATGGTGAAGAGATCAAGAGGTAAACACCCTCTTTTATTTTCTTTCTTTTCCTTTCATTTTATTTTATATTCTTCTTCTTTACTCACTTACAATTATCCAAGAGGCATGAATGATCCATTATATTTCATATTCTATATTTCAACTTGTTTATGGAAGATTAACCATCACACTTCTTCTCCTCTCCCACTTATTCTAGTAATTAAAACATGGTCCGCGATGTGTCGATTTACCGACATTGTGGACGATGTGATTTAGATTTATTTTACTTACTTAAAGACTGGTCATGAAACCATTTTTATGGTAAAAAAAACTATAATTTATTTATTATATCTTATTTAATGTTCTGTAATTTTTTTACACATGATATAAATTTACAAAACAAAATGAGTTCATTATGATTGAAGAATCTCTAAAATGACCTAAACAAATGTTAATAAATTTTTAACATATGTATCATCATAATGTTAGTATTAAAAATGATAAATTGTAAAATTTATGTTTATAGAAATATTTAAATACCATTACATTCCAATTTTTTATTTTCACTTCCAATCAACAAGCATATCATTTACGAACTGATCGTGAAAACCATGTGAAGAACGCACCAGAAAACAATAGAATTAACAAAATATAATTAATGAATGAGTGGAATTATGTCATATATTTATCATGAAGGATGTTATAAACATGAATAATTATCTTTAAAATATTAATAACATTATTTTAACAGTAATACTAGAGGTTTAAACATGTTTTTCAGAAGTACAACCTGATTTAAGTGATCCTCTATTTCTCGCTTTTATTCATGAATTTACTCTATGTTGTGATATTTTATTTTTAATTCCTAAGGATTGGGTATATTTTTCACACATATCCCATAATTCAATTTTGATTTATTAATTATGTGAGACGCCTTTCTCTCTAATTAATCCCTCCCATGTACACCTGATACCATGCTGAAATTTCGTATGTGAATTCTAAACCCAAATTCCATTCTTTAGGTTAGCCTTCAAATTCAAGGATTTTTATCATGCTAAGATGACTTGTGAATTGTAATTAGATTATATTATGTTTTATTATGTTTATTTACAGTATATATACATATTAAATTCATTTAATAAAATATCTCTTAAATGTTATAGTATTTAAAAAGGACTTTCCTCTTAAAATCCTTTTGGATGTCTCCTTTATAAAATCCAAAGAGATTTTTATTTTTTTATGTCATGAGTGCTCTATTATGATTTCATGATGTTCTAATAACAAAACATCACAATTACATGTTTTATAGTTATTTTTTAATAATAAGTTTTAATTATTTTTTTGTGTGAAGTGTTTATGTTCTAAGAGTGATTTTTATGAAAAGGGTATTTTGGATTTTGTTTGTGTTTTTATCAAGGGTGTAAATGAGTTATGAAGTGTTTTATTCATGATGTGTTTATTGTAAATTATTTATGTTGGGTTTATCCCATTATATATCATTATATTATGGGTAAGACCCATTATAGCTCTAGATATGTCGGGTTGATCCCCTTATAGCGCAAGATATGATGAGTGATCCTTATTATAGATCTCCAATGCATTGGGTACTATGGAGATGGAATTTTACCAAATGGATATTCCATGTGTAAAAGTGATTATAAGAGTGATATGGTTAATATGTAACAATTCAACAAAATGATGATTCCATTTATTTTAAAAAGTTTTTATGAAATGGGTTTTATTGGTTTTTATGTTATCACTTGACTAAGGATTTGTTTATTTATACCCCTTATTGATATTTTTGTGATCATCCCAAGTTTTTTAAGTGTTTTCATAGTTTATAAGTATGTGTAAGGGAAATAAGGAGGAAAATATAAATGTCATGAATATTTTTCAAATAGATTATGTTTTATTTGATAATTTTTATATTTTGAAAAAATTGATATTATTTTAATAGTCTCCACATGTATGATTATGAGATGTTATGTATGTTTTATGTCCTAATTAATGAAAAACATAAACCCTAAATGATACTAAATTTGTAATAATGTATGTTCTTAATTAATATTCAAGATTAATTAATGTTTTAAGGTTAGTTCCTTATATATACCTATCATAAAATCTTGATGTATATATTCATACAGAAAGTGTTGAATATGCACCAGAGGAGATGGTTGGAACTGATTAAATATTATTACTTATTAATAAATTACTAGATTGGGAAGAAAAACAAGGTTGATGATGATCTGAGTTGGAAGGACCATGCTAGTTTTTCCATGACTAGGACCGAAAGAGATCAAATACTTATTGATTTATATAGGATAGAACTTCAAATCACAAGGAAATGAGAAGGATCTTACCTTTCCTAGATGAATGTTAAACATTATATTCATTTAAATATTAAATAGGAATAGAATAAATATGTGGAGTGCCAAAATAAGGAAAGGAATGTTCCTAATTCCAGTCATGATATTTATGAAATAATAACGTTCAAAAGCATAGTATGTGTCCCTTCAATTATAGAATTAAAGAAGGATATTTTAGATAATCTGCAAAAATCATCATTCTCTATTAATCCTAGAAGTATGAAGATGTATAGAGAAATTAAAGATCATTTTTAGTGGTATAACATTAAGATAGGTATTTTATTTTATTTATCTCGATTCTTGGTATGCTAGAAAGTTATTGTTGATATATATAATTCTAAGGGGATGTTACAACCAGTACCCGTAATTGAGTGAGAATGTGAAAACATCACCATTGATTTCTCCATGAGACCCCAAGACATATAATGGGAATAATGATATTTTGGTTTTATTTTACCACCTTATGAAATCATCATCTTTCATTTCCATTGGAGAATATTTCTCTCTTGATCTTATTTAAAGTTTATATGTTAATAAAGTGGTCAGTTTTCCTAGAGTATCACTCTCAATCATATCTGATCAAGATGAAAGGTTTACCTAGAATTTCTAGAGAATTATTTAGAAAAATTTGAATATGGAGTTGATTTTTAGTACTTAATATCATCCTTTGAAAAATGGATAGTTTGGTAGGAATATTTAAACTGTAACACTTTGTTACCTTCCTTCAATTATGCATTGTCTTTTTTTTATGGTTTCCCTTTTTTGGTTCATTATAGTATTCTCATGAATGGAGAGCCTTTACAAAGGAAAATGACCAATTTTTGGGGATTGATCATTGTTTCAATTATTAGAGTCCATGTATAAGAATATAAAATTATTTTTAGGGTTCTACCTAAGTTCAGAGAACACTAGAGGTGGTTTGGGTTTTTTGGGAAGAATCTGGGCTGTTTGCTGTCTGTTGGATGTTTTCACGTCCAGAATGGATTTCAAATTGTGAAACATTTTTTTGGAAGATTAAATGTATTAGTTACAGTCATGAAAGGTTTACACACCATGAATCACGTTCACTATGCAGAATGATTAGAAATAGGAATTTTTAATCCAAGGTGATGCATTTTTCAAAGACTCTTCATAATTAATAAATTCACTTTATGAAATGGTTATACATAATGAATTATTATAGGTTTGAATTTTTAAAGGAATTTTGAATCTGTTTTGTGTTTCATTCATCCATAACCTTACCATTGAGATATTTGAGATTTCTCGCATGATTTTTAGTGATCTCCTCTCCTTTTGGATCACTCATTTGACAATTTATCATCATGGTTTTTGCGGTGTGTCTCTTCAGGTAAGTGGTCTTTCTTCTTCTTATTCATTTACTTTAGTTACAAATGTGGTGAAGAATGAATTTTTTCTAGATTCATGATTTATTGGTGTTCTATATCGATCTTTATAGTTTCTTGTCGTGTATTTACTTTTGAAGTCCAATCTATGGTTTCCCAATCCCTATTGTCAAAGGAAGATAAGTTTCCATCATTATTGAGGTTGGTAGATCTATGAAAGTGTTTATAATTACTAAATTACTATATTAATTTTTATTTCCTTGGGATTTTAATTAGAATGGTGTTTTTGGGAAGAAAGGGTTTTAATTAATTGTGATCATGTTTTTTGGAAATGGTTTTGAACAAACTTGGCATATTTTGAACCTTGGGTGCATTAGGAAATAAACCTAGGTGACCCTAGTGTGCGTGGAACCACTGACAGTGATTTTATGATATAAATATACTATAAAAGGAATTAATATCAATTGAAATCATCTTAGGTTAGGTTTAGGCTTATGTTATATTTAGTATTTATTCTTATAGGCCATGCCCCAAATAATATGATTTGTATTTTATTCCTAGTTTATCACATGATGGTTTATTTCATGTATATTTTCTCACATGTTAAATTTACATGTTTTTATTTTATACCTAATATATTACAAGATTTGGTGAATATGTTATGAATTTATGGGAAATAAAGAGATTATTTTAAAATGGTTTTATTTTTGAAAACTCATTATAATATGGATTTTGGTTTAAGGATGGAACTTGTGAACTCTTTATATTAGAGAACATGGAATCTTACTGGGATTTGTTCTCACTCCCTAATTTTTCATTTAGGTGGTTTTAGAACTTTTTTTGTAGGACTTAGAAAAAGGTAATGGCATAATATAAAATTTAATGTTCTCTTTTCATATGTTTCCTTCATAGACGGATGGTTTAGAGGTGACAATTGAGTCACATGGAGGCTTGTTGGTCTTGTCATGTCATAATTTTTTGGTTCATCCTATTAGCTTTCATTATATGGATATTTTTGTATTTATTTCTTCCATATTTTACTATAGTTGTATTTATAATTTTGGTTATATTTAAGACTTGTTTCTGTTATCTTTGTTTTACCTCACTATGTGGTTGACCACCTTGGGTTACTTGTGTAGTTGAGCCAAGTTGTTTTGTTATAAATTTGTTATTAGATGGGTTGCTCATCCAGAAGTGTGTTAAAAATTCTTGAGTTTGGTTATGTTTCGTGGGTAGACATGAGTTAAGACCCCCATAATTTGGGTAGTAAGTGCAGGAAGGGCCCTGGTTAGCTCACTTCAATGTTTGAACTTGAGTTAAAACGGGTGCTCAGAAAATATTTACCAGGTTTTAGACTTGGAATTTGAGGTCATTTGAATGAAATATATGGTAAGTTTATTTAAATGAACATGTTATTTTTTAGTATCAGATTTCTTTATAATATTTCATATTGAATTAAATTCTTATTATTTTAAAGCATTAATTTTGATACCTGAATTTGGTCATATGATTTTGGAATCTACTCATGATTGATTGTTTTTTTCTTGGGATTTTGAGATAATTAATCCTAGAAGAGATATTCCAAATACAAGAGAGGAATTTGTAATAAATGATATGTAGGAAAATAATATAGTGTAACCTTATTTGGTTAATGATTTAATCTATACAATTCAGAATCTAGGTCAAGTGGGTGCTGGGAACCTGAGACGTGTGTGGGATCATGGCTCTGAATTCACTTAGATGCATCCACCTGTGATCTGTTGAAATAAAGTACCCTAAGAATCTCAGGAGTGGAATGAGCTATTGATAGGATATTTAACTTTCTAAAGACTCTTGAGGAATCTAGGGTTGATTTTTCCACATATATTCTTGAGGGACTGAGAATTTGATGGTAGGACTCTATTGTGCTAGTTAAGTTTCACAAGGATCGTAACTTGGCTTATTTCCAAAAAATATTATACCAATAGTTTTATCCTAAGATGTTATATGTGGTGAATAAATGAGAGTTTTTGAACTTGTATCAAGGGGATCATGTAGTTCTAGAGTATTTTACCTATTTTTTTGAGTTGGTGCATTTGGAATTGGAGATTGTTACCAATGAGTACCTAATGGTTTAGGGGATTGAGTTGGGACTAAGGCTTGATATTCATTCGATAATGATTCTGATGTTACTTACATCTTTAAGAGAGTTAGTTTATAAGAAATATTTGGAAGATTCTAACATATCTGGAAAAATATGTTTGGGAGGAGTTTTAGTTTGTATTGTCATTAGTTATGGTTTATCTTTTGGATATAAAGGAAAGTGAAAAGTTTGCCAGTTTTCTTCAGGACTAGTTTTGGGGGATTCGTCTAGACAGAAGCATATTTTTTTCTATCATTGTGGGAATCTTGGTAATTCCCAGACTAATTTGGAGAGGCTCCCAAGAAATTTCCTCATTATGGAAAATATTTCCTTCTGAACCATTTTTGTGATAGGATATCCCAAGGTAGTAAGGTTGGATCCAAATTCAACAAGTGATCACAGGTTCATAATAATTCATCCAAGGGTGGTGGGTCTTATACTCAGGATAAAGGGTATGTTAATGCGAGAAATAAATCTCAATGAGGAACTGAGACTAGGCATATTTATGCAGTGAAGTATGCACGATATAAATTTGAAGTAGGGTTATCCACTATTAGAGGTATAATGTTTATTTCATCTTCTATGGTGCCATATATTGTTTGATGTATGTATTAATAATTATTTTATATCATCAAATCTAGTTGAAATGTTGGGATTGAGTTTAGATGTTATTCTATACTTGTCGTATCTTTCCACACTTTTGGGAAAGAGTTAAAAAAAGGTTTCAAGTGCCTAGAATGTCAAGTGATGATAAAAAACCATGATGGGGAGTGGGACTTCTTAGTGATTCATCTTGAAATCTTTGACTTGATTATAGTCATTAATTGGATGGTATTTTTAAGGCCTAGATAGACTATTATAGCCATCAATTTTAGTCCTTATCTTTCGATGGGATCACTCATGTTTTTCAGGGAGAGTGGGAATCTTGATCAGGAAGGGATAATCCTATTATTCTTTCTATTGGGGTAATAAAATGCCTATTGTTAGAGTTATTTTTTATACTGTTTACCCTTTTTTGGAAGTCTACCACCTATAGTAGTGTGTTCATAACCCAAGGTATTTCTAGTTGTTTTTTTGTTGTTTACTACCACATATAGAGGTTGAGTTTACCATTAACCTACTATTTTACATGTTTAGAATTTCTATTCCATATTACCGTATGAAACCTTCTGAGTTATTATAACTTGAGGCCCCCCTTTTGGATCTCAAGGCTAAGGGGTTTATTTTTCCTAGCACGTCATTATGGGATTCCCTTGTCCTCTTTACTAAGAATCTAGACAAGTGCCTTATAATTTTGTTAACTATCAGAAGTAAAATCAACTAATCATTAAGAAAAAATATCCAATTACAAGGATTAATGATCTCTCTAATTATCTTAGTGGGGATCATTGGTTTCTATATATTGACCTTGGGTGAAGGTACCACTAGTTGAGATTCTAAGAAGAGGATATAACTAATATTTCATTTTGAAGATAGTATGAGCATTTTGAGTTTTTGATAATGCCATTTGGTCTCACTAATGATCCTGTGGTGTTTATGGCATTGATGAACCAAATATTTCATTTTTTTGGACTCTTTTTTTGTGGTGTTTTTGGATGTTATTTTGGAATAATCCAAGTTTGAGGAAGACCACAAGGACCTTTTGGATATCTTTATTATAACTTTTAGTAAAAATTTTCTTTATAGTAAGATTTACAATTGAACGTTTCTTATTGAAGAATTAATTTTTTTGGGGAATGTTATATTTGAGTGGGATGTCTCATTTTATCCTAAAAAGAACAAAAGAGTTATGTCCTGGGAGTAGTCCATAAATGTGTTTTAGATCCAAGGATTATTAGGTTTGGTTGGTTATTATTGGCGGGTTCTTAAAGTCTTATCCAAGCTTACATCTCTGATGATAGATTTAACTCATAAGGGTGTAAAGTTTGAGTGCAATGAAAAGTTTCCAGATCTTTTTATGAACTAAATGTGTGATTGACTTCACCTCTAGTTTTGATTCTCTCTATACCGGGTTTGAGTTATGATGTTTTATTTGATTCATTGGACATGGGTTTGAGGTGTATCTTGATGCATGGTAAATAGGTGGTAGCATGTGTCTCTTGATAGTTTTCTATCATGATACGGAATACGCTACCAATGATCTTGAGATGTAAGTGGTTAAGTATGCCCTCAAAACATGGCATCACTTCCACTTTGGGGAATGATTTACAATATATTTTGATCATAAAAGAATGAGGTATATTTTCACTCAGAGGGATTTAATATTATGAAAGAGACACTAGGTGGAGTATCTCCAGATTTTTGATTTTTATTTTACTTATCCTCTTTGAAAAGGGAATGTGATCACTTATTCACTAATAAATAAATTACTAACATAAGAAGTGATGGAATCTATGTAAGAGTGATATTTTATGAGTTTGTTTACTAATATGAGCTTGGTAATGGAAGAAGATGGTGGGTAGGTATGTCTGTCTTTGATGAATGTTCACACATCATTTGATGATAGGGTTCAGCTTAAGCTGATGTCTAACCTTCAGTTACATAGCATTATTAAAACACTATATATTGGGGAGACCTTGGGTAAGTGGTCACAGTCTCTAAATGAAGCTTTGTGATTCTACATCTTTTTTGTTTTATTGACTTTCGTAAGGAAGGTGTTGATGGATAGTGGACACCAATCTTTTTGGTCCATTCACCGGGTTATTACAATTATGTATCATGATTTGAGATGTTGGTATTGGTGTTTGGGGTTGATACAATTGATTATGGGTTTTATATAATGGTGTCTTTCTTGTTAGATAATTAATATGGAACACCAGAGACCTAATGGTTTGTTATATACCTTACCCATTTTGGTATGGAAATGAGATGATTTTTATATGGATTTCATCATTGTTTTACCATGGAATTATATTGGGAAAGATGCAATTTGGGTGATCATTGAGTGACTCATGAAATCAGTGCATTTTCATACCTGTTAAGTAGATGATGAATGTGGAAAAAATTGGGGGCTTGCATGTTTGAGAGATTTTGAGACTCTAAAGGGTTACCTCTATAGTTGTTTCTGATAGGGAGATAAGGTTTAGATACAGGTTTTGTAAAGGTTTATAGGAGGTGATGGGTTCTCAATTGAAATTAAGAATAATATATCATCTGTAGATGTATGGACAATCAAAGAGAGATATCCAAGTTCTTGAGTATATTTTCTAGGTTTTGTGATTGATTTCAGTTGTTATTTGGATTTTTTCATTTAGTTTAGTTTTCCTATAACAATAATTATCATTACTCAACTAGGATGGTTCCCTTAAAGGTTTTTATGGGTGTCTATGTAGATATTATTTTAGCTGGGAAGAGTTGGGAGAGTGTTCCTTGGTTGGGTTGAGTTTTTTTCAGGAGATGAAAGGGAGGGTGGAGTTGATCTATAAGAGTTTTTTCATGGAACAGAGTCATAAAAAATCTTATGCGGATCTTCTTCGATGGATTCTAGAGTTTTAGGTTAGTGATTATGTGTTTCTTAGAGTTTTACATCACTTGGGTCATCGTTTGTTGAATTATAATGGTAAGTTGGAACCAAGGTTTGGGATCCCCTTTGAGATCATTATATGATTGGGAAAGGTGGCCTATTGGTTGGTCTTGCCATCTCGTTTGACTTCCTTAGATGTTGTGTTTCATATCTACCAGATGAGGAGGTATCGACCAAATCCTTCCCATGTGATTGAATGATAGGATATCGATCTTGAGCTCAACATCACTATTGTTGAGAAAACAATTTAAATTATGGATCACTGAGTGAAGGTATAGCATGGTAAAATAATTTCTTTGGTCCATATACTATGGAAGTGCGAACGAGATATCCATGACACATGGGATCAGAAATTATTGATGAGGAATCAATGGACTTCACTTTTTGTGAGTCTTGGATATTGAGACTTTCTAGGGATATAAATCATTTATGATGGAGATTATAACATTGTGTTACCATCTTTCAGGCATACCTTGTCTTCTGTTTATTATTTCCCTTTTTTTTGGGTTCATTGGAGGATTCATAGGAATAAAGATACTTTTTTTGGGGAAAATGACCTAATGTTTAGGGATTTATGTTTGTTTCAATTAATGAGGACCATGTATAAGCATTTAAAAGGCTTTTTGGGGTTCTTATTGAGTTCAGATAACATCATTGGTGGTTTGGGTTTTTTTCTATAGAATATAGGCTCTTTACTATCTACTAGATGTTTTCACATCAGGAACGATTTACACAATGTAAAATATGTTTTTGGGAAAATTCCATGAATCAGTTCAAGTCATTAAAGGTTTACACACCATGAATCAGGTTCCTGAAACAAAATTATTATAAATCTTGTTTTTTATTATAAGGTGATGAATTTTTTGGCGTCTTTTGTTAATTAATAAATTCATTTCATGAAATGGTTACACATCGTGAATTCTTTAGGGTTTGTAGTTTTAAACAATCTTCACATCTATTTTGTGTTCTATTCAATCACAACCTTACCTCTAAAGACATAGGATATATTCTATACAATTTTTAGTGATATATTCATTTTCTTTATTACCCATTCAGTGATTAATCATCATGGTTTTTTTAGTGCATCTCTCCGTGTAAGTGGTCTTTCTGGTTCTTCTTTACATTTGGTCATAGCGGCAGTGTTGGTTGTGTTTGTGTTCTATATTCAAGATCTATTGGTCTTTTCTAACAATCTTTTTTAGTTTATTTTCATGCATTGAATTTTTAAGGACGATCCATGGGTTCTCAATCCTTGTTTTTTAAGGCATATAGGTTTCCATCGTTCTTAGTGTAGGTGGATCTGTGAAAGTATTTTTAATTCTTGAATTTATATATGTTATTTTTTATACCATTAATTTGTTCATTGGAATGGATTTTTTTTGTCAAAAAAGGGTTTTAATTATATGTGATCTTGGTTTTTGAAATGGTTCTGAACAAACCTGGCACATTGGGATCCTTGGGTGTGTTGGGATTTAGACATAGGTGACCCTGGTGTGTGTGGAACCAATAAGGGTTTATTTTATGATATTGAAAGAATGTGGAAGTAATTGATATTGTTTAGATCCAAATTATCCTAGGTTTAGGGTTATTTTATTTCTAGTACATATTCCCATAAGCTAGGGCCCAAATGGTGTGATTTTTCGTTTATACCAAGTTTACCGTATAATGGTTTATTTCCTGGATATTTTCTGACATGTTTAATTTTCGTATTTTTCTTTTACACCTAATATATTTCTATATTTGGTGAATATGGTATGCACTTATAGAAAACAAAGGGATTATTTATACTTGGATTTATTTATGAAAATTTATAAACTAGATTTTGTTTTAAACATAGAACTTGTGTAATCTTGATATTATAACTTGTATAGATTCTTTGGAATTATCATACTGGGATTTGTGTTCACACCCTAATTTTTTATTTGGGTGGTTTTAGACCTTGTTATTTAGGACTCAGTTAAAGGGAGGGGCATTATATAGCATGAAAAGATCTCTTTTTGTTCATTGGCATTATAGTAGGATGGTTTGGAGGTGATGGTTGGTCACATGGAGACTTGTTGGTCTTGTCATATCATAATTTTCTAGTTTATCTTATTGGATTGGATTTTATGGATCTTTTTGTATTTATTTATTCCATATTTTACAATGGTTTTATGTCTTGTTTTTGTTATATTCAAGACTTTTTTCCATTATCTATGTTTCACCTCACCATATAGAAGACCACCTTGGGTGAATTGTCTAGTTGAACCAGGTTGGTTCATTATAGAAACCATAGAAGATGTGCTAAGATATTTATTTGTGGACTTAAAAAGAGGTTGGGATAAGAAAAATTATATAGTCGAATTTTATTAAAATAATAAATTTCACTCAATCATTCAAATTACTCATTATAAACCATATATGAAAAGAATTTCAATACTCCCATATACTGGTTTGAAGTTGTGAAATAAAACCTATTGAGACTTGAACCAACTGAGGAAATAATATAGAAGGTTAAAGCCATTTGGTAACATATAAAGGATGCTCATAGTTAATAGAAAAGTTATTCTAATAATCATCAGGGGTATTTGGAGTAAAAAATTAGTGACAATTTATTCCTATGAATATCAACTTGGAATAATGTCATATGATTTAGAAATAAGGGAAAGCTAAGTTCCAGTATGTTGATCCCTATAAGATTCTTGATCCCATTGGATGGTGAGTTTTCTCTGGGTGATTGCTAATAATATCTCCCAAGTTCACAATGTATTCCTTGTATCTATTTTTATAAAGTATATACCCGATCCTTCACATGTGTTGAACACATGTTTTGTACCTTTGAAGAATTAACTTTCTTATCGGGAGTTACCGATAAATTTTTTGGATCATTGAGATAAAGTGATGAAAAAAATATTACTCACTTGGTTAATGTTTTGTGGAGGAATTAAAAATTTAAGTAAGATACATGGGAACTTGGGGATGTGATGAGGTAGAGGTTTCCAGTTTTTTGTCTTGGGGTGATGGAATTTTGAGGGAAAAATACTTGTAATGGGGTTCAAATGTAACACACTAAGTTTTTTGAGTTCATTTATCTTTAATAAATAAATGATTTTAATAGATTATAGAGAAAAAAAATCCTAAACTAATGTGAATAATTATTATAAATTATAAAATGAATCAAATTATATTGTATTTAGTTATAATTTAATTTCCAAAAATAAATTTTTATTCATTTAGAAAATACTATTGATCCTAATGAAATGTTTTGAAGTATTTTTTTTGAACATTTTTTGTCACATATTTTTTACTTAAGAATTAATTTAGTGTATTAATATTATGAAAAATTATTGTTTACACATGAATAAAATGAATTAATTACTTACCAATTTCTTATAAATGAAAATAAAATCATTTGAAGGTAAAAAAAGGTTTTTTGGAAAACTTATTTTTTGCATGAAATGTATTTTTATGTTAATAAATTAAATTAATCACTATTGGTGAATGATTTTAAGGAAATGTGTATATAATATATTCAACAAAATATTTTAACATGAAGATCCCACTTTGTGTGTGCATTTTATATGTTGAAAATGGATGTTTTTGGTTTTCAATGTAGTAGAAATATTTTTTGATGTTAATATGTTGAAAAAATAATCAAGAACTGTACTAGATTGTTCGGTTGATGTATCCAAGCTAGGTAAAAAAGTTGATAAATCTTGTATGAACTAATAAAGTCTTATTATCTTAATAAAAATATAGATGGTCTGAAGATTTTAGATTAGTTATGATGATTGATAAGTTTTTCCCAATGTCTACAACTTGTGATATGATTATTAGAGAGGCACATTTGTTTTCAAAACTCTTAAGTTTCCTTGAGAAGTTTGTAAATGTTTCCTTAAGAAGTTTGCAAATGTGAATGAATGGAGATATTGAAGATGACTAGATGGGGGAAAGTGTACCAAGGTGATAAGGAAAAGTTGATTGCACTGATGTAATTAGACAAAGCCAATCTGACTGAGTTCATCTGATGAGGATTTTTGAGTTGATAATGCACTAGGTAAGGGTACATTAAGGATACATAAAGGTAATATAAACTACATAAATGAAAGCCAAGTGATACGTAAAGATATGAAAATATTTCCAATACCTGTATATGGGTAATCTATTAGTTTCATAAGGGTAGATGCTTAAGGGTTTGGAAGTATCACCATCAGTTGGAGATTTTAAAACTATGGAATCAGATAGAGTGTCCATTATATAAACCAAGATTTATAGTCTAATCAGGCAGAGGGATGTTTGGGATACCACTAAAGTAATGTTCATAGTAATATTGGATTGATGTGAATGAAAAAAAATGATCGAATGAGAAGAGAAGTAATTGTTTCGATGATTATATTCAAAAGTTACAAAGGAGAGTGATTTTTTAGAAAACAATATATCATAATATGATTCATAGTATGATGTTATTTCTCAAACATCACAATGTCTTATTTCTACGATTCAATATGAAGTTAAGATAAAGAGAAAGGCCTTTGTGTCACTAGGAAGTGTCATTGGAAAGATAGGTATGAAGTCTGCTGAATTAGAGGATGCTTAAAAAGGTCATAGGAACTTGTTGGTTCCTAAATGAAGGGTTTTAAGAATTCAAATGTATACACTTGTAAAATGAATAAGATGAAAAGTAAATAAGTTTTTGAAGCTGGTTATCAAATTGAAGAATGATTATAAAGTTAGATAATAAAGCATTTCAAATGTTCATACAAATGTTTCCTGAAAAATATGGTGGAAAATATTAATATTGTTAGATAGATGTTGATGAGGTTTCCAAATGGATTACATCAAACAATAGTTTTCGAGTGATTCCTTAAATAAAGATTTTAAAAAATCATCAGTCTATGTATTATAGAGTTATATGAAAAATTTCTAAAAGGTCACTAGATAGAAGAAGTAGAGAAGATATATAAGGGTTCAATAGATTGAATAAAACTAATAAACATATATGAAACCATCAATTATAATAGTACCCCATGAAATTATATTGAATTGAATTTCAAAGGGTAGATAAAAATAGAGTTATCATATAAAGATATTATTAGGTGATGTTTTTGTGATACATGTTGTTGGTCATAGAAAGTTTCTTGAGATATTTTTATGAGATATTCCTCTAATGTTATAAGGTAATACTAGATAAGTTTTCAATGTGAGGAAGTAATTTTATGAAGTCATATTGGTCGAACAGTTTAAATAACTTTATGAATTTTCATTAAGTTATAAAAATGTTGATATTGTGTTTAATGTACAAAGTATGTTTATTTAGTGATGTTTATGATGTTTTTAGAAGTTTCTTAACTCTAAGTTTAATTAAGTTTTATAAAATGCGGGTCTTTAAATAAACTTCAAGAAAAATCAAGAAAACTCCATATGAGTTGATAAGTGAACTACAAAATTCAATTGAACAAAAGATTAGAAATTCAATGTTAAATTGTGTACGAAAATGTATTTGAGTTGCCTCCCAATCTTCTGTATTTTCGCCAACATAAAGGGTTATAAAAATATAGAGAATTATTTGGAACATTATTAATATACATGGGAGTGGAATTACTAAATAATTGATATAAGAAATTATGATCCACCAAGGATGAGAGATATTATTATTTGGGTAGAAACTTTGAGATAAGAAGTGTTGGATGGAGTAGAAGGTATTCATTGAAGCTAAATCATCAGGAAGAAGTAAAACACTAAAAGAAGAAAGGTAGCGAGATCAACTGGATACCAGATGAAGTTTCCTTATCAAGTGGTGATCAGAAGAATATAGAAGAACTGATCATATTTACATGTACTAGAATAAAGAAGATATCATATGGAGAAGTATGACCAGATAAAAAGGTATTAAATGGACAAGAAGAAGAAAAAATGTTTGACCATATACCATAAACAGATTCTATTTTTATATTTTTCCATAAGAATGGTGTAAAGTAAGAAGATCACGTAAACAATCACTCGACACATCCTTACCAGATGAACATTATCAGGTGGAAATATATAATAAAAATTTCCAAAAAATGATTGAATATACAAGTTAAAGAAAAATGAATAAGAATAAAGAATGTTTCTTTCTCGCATCTCTATAATTAAAAAGTGAATAAAAAGTAAGAGAAGTAAAAATAAGCATTGTTCACATCCAAAAAAATTATTATATGGTGAAATAATTTCTTAGTGTTATGAAGTATCTTATGAATAAGGAAAAGGATGTCATAAATAGAAATATAAAAAATGAGAAAGAATTTATAAGCTGGACTAGGTTATCACCAGTCCAAGGAATAAGGATTGTTTTCTTATCCTCCCCCTCAAAAGTGTAGGGACTCACACTTTTTTTAATAATTATTTCTATCCAAACCATTTCACTTGATATCATCTTATAGTGGTGAATTCATATACTAGTCATCACCATATGTGGAAAGGAGGAGATAATATTATTGATTAATAAACCTTGTAAAAATATCATGTTCCATATTTTACATGTTTCTATATACATGCATATGATAATGAAAAATATTGTAGGAGAATTGAGATCCTAACAGGTGTAAGAGGTAAAGGGATAAAAAGTTATAGTTGGAGAAAAAATTTCCAACATTGTTTCATACCCCTATCAGTGTTGAGTATATCCCAAAGTGTTCCTATCATAACAATCATCTAATTTTTTTACTAGTTAAATAATTAGACTAAATCTAGTTTTTATGCTTAAAAACACATTTTTCTAAAACAATTTTCATTGCCTTTTTCTCAAATATATTAAAATTAATTTCTGAAATTTATAAGAAATGAATTTTGTAAAATTATTTACATATCTTGAATCATCATCTTCAAAATTTTTAATGAGGCAACTTTCATTTTTGTCCCTAATGAATAGTAACTATGGTAAAAATTTATTACTTCGGTTAAGGTTAAAAAGGGTGAATTGGGGGGGGGGGGTAAGATAAAAGATAAGGTTTAAAATAAAAATTAAACTTGTCTAAATTTTACTAGTTAAGGATAATTAGATATTAAATTATCTTATATTAGAACCTTTGGCCACTTGGGGACTTTTTCACTTGAATATAACTTTATTCTATTTTAATATTTTAAGTATTTTCAAGAGTTCCAACCACCTCACTTATAAAAGTGAAACTATTATATTAACTTATTAACGAACTTTTAGCCACATATTTCATCCAATAAATACCCAAATACCTTAAAAAGTTTATTCTATACATCCTATATATTTTGGTCTTCCCCTAAGACCAAACTAAGAAGGCTTAAGAAGAAATCCAAAAGTTTCTTTTCAAATAAGAGATAGTTGTCTTTACAAAAATATTTTGAGATTATTTATTCCTTAATATCTTAAATATAATACACAACATTTTTAACATTATTTAATAAGTTTAATTATTATAATGGAATATTCTCTTAATGAAACAACCATTTTCTACCTCCTTTACATCCTATGAGAAATGATAACGCTATTTGTGGATACGTAAAGATTACCTCATCCATGAATCAATGTGGTTTGATTTTCATATCCTCTATAAATGTATAGTAATATTAAAAAATTTAATGAATATATATTATATTTATGATATTATTAAGATTATATAAATATATATTATTTAGCTTTATTTCTTTCCATCGTTGGAAAATAAAAACATTACTGTTGCTTATGTACGTGCTACCATCTCCCTGAAGTGATATAATTCATTTTTCATCACCAAATTATATGAATAATTATAAAATTGTACATAAAGAATAATTATTTTACTTATAACATGATTAATATTCTATATATGATTAAATAATGAATAAGGTGTAAGGATCATAATATTCAAAAAAAACATACATGGAAAACAGACCAGGTTCCATTCGAATGTTGATTTTTATAAAGAATTGTTAATTCATGGGTAATGAGAAATTATAAGGGAATGTTATAGTGTAATGTAAGTATGAATATGTTTCTTTTATATATGTATAATAAATATATCTTTATTAAACAAGAGCTTAGGAATTTGAATGAAGAAAGTGAGGACCCAAGTCACAAGTTTAAGTTACAATCTCATTTCCCTTTAGGATTATCTATGTTAAATTTCATTGAGAGAAATTATATTATCCATATATTTTAAGACTTATATATTTTCTTCTAATATATTTATCTATGTATTTTTCATTTTTTATTTTAATTCTGCTATCTTTGTTACTTTAAACAATCTACAATTTTTAAGAAATTCCGACCTTCTTTTATCTTTAGTCAAAAAAGTATTTATTCCATGTCCATGTTCTTTAAACAAATTTAAAAAATGTTATTTTATATGATAAAAAGATTATTTAAATTTATTTTCAGCCATATTTTACTTTATTTTAAAATTATTAAAAAATATTTTTACAATGTTTTCTGAAGAGTTTATTAATGACCCGTTTTCAAAAAGTATGAAAGAAATATTTTTTTTAACGTTTAGCACACAAAAATATTTTCCCACCAATATGATCATTATTTAAATTAGTGATTCCTTTAAAATATATTTATTTTCCGTGAAAATATTTTTCTTAGTATTTTAGAATTTTTTAGATTTAAAATATCTTAGGAAAAAATATTTTCTCTTATTTTCAAAGAAATATTGAAATACTATTTTAATGAAAATTTTCATCTTTTTCAATATCGTTGGATGTTTTTTTATTATTCATTGGGGATATTATATAATGATATATTCCATGTTATTTCTCCAGATGACTTATGATTATGTGATAATGAATTTTTTTTGAAAACATTTAATTTTTAATAGGTTTTTCTCTAATGAGATGATGAATGTTTCTATGATCTTGCAGCCCACATATGTACAATTTTCATTATGTGATAGGTGGGATAAGAATTGTGTAGTTTGATATATCCTGATAAAATATGAGATAGGATGGGGAGTGAACCCATTCAAAAAAGATAATACCTTTGGGAGTGAACTAATTCACTCTGAGACTTTGTTCTGTGATTCCTATTTTATATTCTTATAATTCTAATATGATCAAATAGATCATGATTTGTGGATAAAGATTACTTACTCTTAAGAATCATTTATTTTTTAAATGATAAATATTTTCCCGATGACTCATTATTTATGATCTATGTCTGATTGGGTTTGAAATTTATAAGTTATGATAATGATATGATACCCTTATACTTATACTATGCTTGCATATGACCATCAATTGATAGATACCATGTTTACACTCACTGAGAATATGATCTCACCCTTTCTTATGTTTCTATTTCCCCTAGCTTTAAGTAAATTTACTATATATAAAATTCCTAATAAGGGTACCATGAGAGAATAAATTTATAGAAAATTTTGTAGATATTTCATGAAATAAGGTGATTATGTATCTAGTGTCCAAATAAATAATAATTTTATAGTTATGAGGCATGTATTATTGTGTTATTTATTAAATATTAATTTTTAATGATTCAATATTTATGTATTTATACTTTGTTCACCTCATAAGCTATGTAATTCACACCCATTTATATGGAGTATATACATTTCCAGGCTATAAACCATGTATATTAATTACATAGAAAGAAAACTAATAAAATTATTAAACCACACTACACAGTATGTAGTGGTGTACATTTCATATTATAGGGTTTATATAATATTCAATTCATAATTAATTATTCAGAAACTTTGAAACTAAACATTACATGTGGTCTCCATAAATTTTTTTTACATCACACAAGCATTAAAATGGATACATGGAACGTATATTAACACATTTCATGTGTCATATACACTGGGTTGACTAATTTACTTGACATGGGAAACTATATGCTGTATAATTATGTGACATACTGTGTGGGTTACATGTGGTGTTATTGCACAGTACATGACAAGGACCGTACAAATATGTTGGGTAGTTCAGGTTGGATTTTCCATGTTTCCTATATATAAACACCATGCACTTAAGTAATTTTAAATTAAATATTTTATTTAATTTATTTAAAAATTACATTGGATTAGAATCTTATATATCTCTTGGATTAAATATTTTAATAATTAAATTTATGAATTAATTAATTAATAAAACCATTAGTAATTTATTCAGGAATATTTATCTTATTTAAAATTTGATTTTAATTGTATTATAGAATGAATGAATGTGAGGTCATTGTATTTATGTGATTGATCATGAGCTTGACTAACACATGTATGTGTAGGATTTCTATTTTATTAAATATTATTTCATGGGTTATTATATGTGATAAAGTTTTATTAAATTAAATATGACGACCTTCATGTCATCCCTCCCACATTTATTATGTAGGACCCACATATTAATAGTTTATTTTATGTATCTAAAACCCATAGTTACCCTCACCTACGTGTGGTTAAAAAATATATAAAATATAGAGGTTTAAGGATAGGATGTGGTTCAAAACCCAATATGAGGTGAAACCAACCAAAAAACCACAAAGTTCAAAAGTGAAATGATGTAACTCAACCCATGCCCTACTTAAGGAGTTTTTTACTAGTATAATAGGTTGATTTATTATCCTCTTGAAAAATAAACCATTAAAAAGTCACAATAAAGTCACTTTATTTATTATATTTTATCAGTGTGCATGTATATATTTTAAGTGATTCATGTTTATATGATGTTAAATGCGATCACGCAGAATATGATAAAAATAAATGATAGAAAATGTAAAATAAATAGATTATGAATAAATTATTTTATTATATAGATGGTTAATTAATTATGAAAAATCCACATATTTTTAATGAGAAATTTAAATGATAAAATAATAATATTTATGCATAACTAAATAAAACCACTCAATTAAATATTAAGTCATATATACTTTCATTAATTTATTTAGAATATAATAATAGGACTAAGTATTGTTCTATCATTTTTTAGGAAAATTAATTATATGAGATATTTCTAATGATGGGTTTGGGTTGAATTAACTATGTTGGCATCAATAAGAGTTACCCTTGATGGAATTGATGTAACTTGGATAAAAGTTTTGAAGAAATCCGAATCAAGATTTCTGTATTTGGGAGTCCACTTAATAGACCAAGGACCTATGAGATTATAGTTTAGAAGACTACATACTAAAATACATTAAAGTAATTGACAAGACCCTTGTCTTGGTTATGATAAGGGAAATATGGATAATTACCATTAGAATTTCCACATGATAAGACATTTTGGTACCAATAGTGATGTCTATTGGGAATTGATAAAATATTTATAGATTAATAAAATGTTTTAAAATTAATTTGATTCATATATTTTGGTATTAAAAATAACGTAATTAATTCTAGATTTATTTTTTTATAGAAAAATGAAAATTTCATAGGCCTTGATATTCGTACAATCTATACTAGATAAGGATAACCACATGTCTAGGAGTAACTTCCAATAATGGTACAAGAACTTGTGTATTGTACTATGTAAATAATGGAAACTTTACATTCCATAGTCCTTAGTTTTTAATCCGCATACTAAGGAGGTGAGTGAAGAAAATATCCCTATATACTTATAACACTTGGATGAAGGGATAAATATCTAATGTTTTATGTGATCATAAATATATTATAAAATCCAAAAGTATCATGAGAACATAGATTCATAAACCTTGATCAAACATATCCATGAAATTTATTAGGAGAGAGATAGAATTTTGTGACTTGAGACATCCAAGTCACTTTTTAGGTGTATACATAGAGAGGGTTCTCCATCTAGACCTCACAAGGTCAAGATGATTGGATACATTGAGTGTTTATAAGTTTTAGGGTTTAAGTTTCCAGAAAAATTGAGTATTGATCTCATAATTTATTCACCCCCTCAGATATTCTCTAGTTTTTTGTGAATTTTATTATGAACAATATTGAAAAGTCTCTCCCAAATCAATTTGATATTCTTTACAAAATTGATAAGGAAATTAACCACGAGAAGGATTTTGTAATTATTCTGAATAAGAGTAAGGGAAAGGATAATGAACCTAAGACTATTTTTATGTCTAAGTCTTCTTCACAATGTCTAATTAATAGGAGGAAGATTTTTGGGAAAGAAATGGAGTAGTATACCATATATTGTTAATGTGGAAAGAAGGGTCACTAAAAAAAGAACCAAACTACAACAAATAAGTAAGGGAGTGCTTCATCTTTGTTTTTTATTGAGTTAAATATTTATATTTATATAAATTTAGTATTAAAAAAATATTTTGGTGATAATTTTTTTATCTACTAGTCGTATTTAAGTAGATTTAGAAGTGTTTCTTAGGCTAAGGTGGATTTATGAGTTTCTAATAGAGAAGGAATCACTGTAGTGGATATCAGAGACTACCACCTTAGATTTCTGATAGGATTTATATTTTTCTAAGGACTATTATTATGTTCCAAAAATTACCAAAAACATTATTTCTACATATAGTCTAGTTATGTTTAGTTTTTTTCATAACCAGGTCAGTCCTGATCTGATTTTTCTTAAGTCCAAAAAGCCTATCGGTTTTCCCCCTTCCTCTCTTAAAAGGGGGTTTGATCATTATAAAAAATTTAAGGCCTTCGGGCTGTCGGTTGAATATCACACCCAAATATGGAATCACTGACCTGGTTATGAAAATTGAAAAAACTTGATAATATTTTATTAGGATGAATATTTTGATTCTTATGAACTAAAACCACTTAGTTTTTGCCCTTATTTTTGTAAGGGGAAATAAATAAATATCCATTCATTTGAAAGGGTGGGAGTTCAAAAACTCTTATTGAATTGGTTCATAAAAATGTTTACAGACCATTTCCTATTTAATAAAGGGTTTTATACTCATACCTGGTATCTTTTATTGATGAATTTATTAGAAATGGATATGTATACTTAATGTGGTATAAGTTATATACCTGGGGGATATTCAAGGAATATAAGAATGAAGTTTAGAATCATCTTGGTAAGAATATTACAAAACTCCAACGAAAAATGGAAGAGAATATATTAATAAAAATTTATTGAGAATCTTTAAGAGTTTGGGATGTTATCCAAACTGACTCCTCTTTATACACCATAATGGAATGGTGTAGGTGAATGGAAGAACCACACCTTGTTGGAAATTATAAGATAAATGAGGAGTCCTGAAAGTTTTCCATTATCCATTTAGGGGTACATGTTATATATAGTTGTGAACATACTAAACCAAGTTCCAATTAATGTTGAAAATTAAATTCCATATGAACTTTGGTTTGAAAGGAAATCTTTATTGTTGAATTTACATGTGTGGAGATGTGAATAATTTTTTAATTCCACTTCAAGTATCTAACTTTCACCCCAATGAACAAAATGAATCTTTATAGGATATCCAAATGAAATAAGGGGATATTACCTATACAAATCCTTATATAAAATGGTATTAGTGGAAATACATGCCATATTCCTTAAGGGGGATCACATATCCAAAATATATGGTGGTAGAAAGACTGACTTCATTGATGTCAAGGGTGAAGGTATACATGAGTTGACATAGGTCTTGTTTCCAAAAAACCCTATGGAAGAGAATATTCCAAATACACTTGTACTAAAAATGAGTATAAGTGAACTTAGAGTCCCAAAGAGATATAAATTTCTAGTTACCATGGATTATGACTCATTATTAGTAGATAATAATATACCAATTTCCTATAAGGAAATGTTAAGTGTCATAAAACCTACTAGATAGAAAAAAGCCATGAATTTTGAAATGGATTCCATATACAAAAAGAAAAAATATATTTTAGTTGATCCTCCAAAGGATTTAAATAATTTTGGTTTCAAATGGGTATTCAAGAATAAACTAAATATGGAAGGTGGATTCAGTACCTATAAGGCTAGACTATTAGCAAAAAGGGATTAAATAGAATCAAGGAATTGACTATGATGAAACCTTTTAAATTGTTTCTATGATGAAATTCATCTAAATTATACTTACTATATCATCTTTCCTTGATTATGTGATATAGAAAATATATGTCAAAATTTACTTCCTTAATGGGAAATTTTTGGAATATGTATGTATGGAACAACTAGAAGGGTTTGAGACTCTAAAATATTCCAATAAGGTATGAAAGATATAGAGATCCATTTATGGGTTAAAGAAAGCATCGATATCAAGGAACATTCACTTTGATAAAGTCATAAGTGAATTGATTTTCATAATTAATGAATGTGATCCTTGTGTATTTAAGTGGTTTAGTGGGAGTGATATCATTTTCACGACATCATATTATGATGATATATTAACAAAAGGAAGTGAAATACCAGTCTTACATTATGTTAAGACAATGTTGAAAACATGATTATTCTTAATGGAATCGAGTTAGGTAGACTACATTTTTGGGATCAAGATCCATCATGATATATATAATAGGCTTCCTAGAATAAGTCAAGGTACATAAATTGACAAGATACTATTGTGATTCAGTATGGAACAATATAAGATGGGATTTTTTCCAATTACTAATGCAATATATTTCTCAAAGAAAATGTATCTTCAGACATAGGATGAGAGATAAAGGATAAAAAGTTCCCTATATGAGTATGTGATAGGGTCATTCAGGTATTCAAGGATATATAATAGTCTTGATGTTTCCTATACCTTGATCATGGTTGAAGATATCAAGTAAACCTAGGATACTTTCATTGGATGATGGTCAAAACTATCCTAAAGTATATGAGGCATAATAAGGATATGTTTCTAGTTTATACAGAATATTAGGATCTAATCATCAAAGTTTATATAGATGCTAATTTTCAAACATATAAAGATTGAAGTCCCCATATAATGATGATGATGATGAATGTGTTTTCTTTGTTTTCAATAAATTACAACAAAGTGAATGAGTAAGTTTAAGTAAAGGAAGTTGGAGTTTCCTATGGATGTTCTGGTAGTAAAATAATCTTAAATACATAATATTTAAGGAGAAAATCATTATAAGTAGAAACATTTGTTGATAAATGAAATTAGACTGAATATTTTTGATGGATAGAGAAATTCATGGAAATAATTATATGAAAAAATAGTTAAAATTTAACAATTGATTTCACTGGGCTTCATTGTATTTATAACTAGTGCTAAAATATAATGAATCACTGTCTAATACTTTTTTTTATTAAAAAAGTGATTTATCTATTTGAGGATATTTATAAGATAAGTAGTCTGGAAGGTGATCACATAAAAAACCAAAATCTGCTGTTGTTATAGAATGTTCAATTAATGGAATATGGAATGAGATGATCAGACATTGAAAAATATTGAGTGAAGCTATTATCTAATGAAATTAATTTATCCAAATATAAAGTGGAAAATTTTATACTGAGTAAAAAATGAGAATATGATTGTGTAAATAATTATTATATGAAAGAATGTATGAGAAATAATATTTAAAGTTTATATGTACAAGTGGTGATGTAATCAAAAGTAAGTTTCAAAGCGAATCATCATGGATATAGTTGAGTGAGTCTGGAAGAAATACTGAACAAAAAATATTTTTTTCCCTTTTATTCTGGTGTTTTATGATTGAAAGATAAAGGATAATCAATAAGTATCATGAAGGAAGGAGATCATCTATTTTAGGTATCACGAATGTTGTAATATGAAGACTCCAGAAGATAAAGTAAGTGTGATGGAAAGCCTTACTAACAAAAGACTAAGTTATTTTAAAATATGAGAAATAGAGATATCTTGAAAGAGAATAATTATGGGAGAAGATTATTGAATCCACCAGACTAATACATGATAAAATGTAATCCATGTAGAGTAAGATGATTGGAATAATTAGTTCCTACTGAAGTTTGAATATATTTGAATTATTTGAAGAATATTATTAGAGTAAATGGATTAGTGCACATGAATTTGAAGTTGTGTTATAGAATAATGAGATTAACAGAAGGAGAATGTAGTAAATTCAGGAAATCTAGGTTCAATAGAAGCTAAGATCTATAGATGTGAAATGCACTAGAAGAAGTTTTGTGATACACTCATGCATAAATTTAATGAGGTTTTTAAAAAATTATTGTAAAGAAAAAAGGTAATTGTAGTAGAATCAAAGGTTCTATGAGAGTTTAAGTGCTGCATAGAAGTATGGTGAGTGTCTTTAAAATAAATGAGAATGAGGAAATTATAAGTCCATGCCTATTATGATTTTAGTTTAAAAAATAAAAAATATCAATTCAACAATAGGGAGTTTTTATAATTTTATAATTTATTTTAATTTCATTGGTAATTCATGTTTGATGAATTAGTGAAAAAAATATAACTTTTGATAATTTTTTTAAATTAGTGGAAGAAATTCCACGAGGAAATAATGAAGGTATTCTAATTTAAGTGAAGTTAAAATGTGAATTTTGATGATGTTGAGATGGATGGTCAATGTTAAACATTCTTGAAATAAATTCCAAGATTCTGGTTATGTTTTGAGGATTATTGGAAAAGTGATTTGATGTTGTATTTTCGGGATATTTGAGTTGACACCAAGATATTAAAATATATATTAAAGGAATTTAAAATTGAGCCTTGAAGTTTGGAGATTTAAATCACTAAACTTATGGGGAAGGATGGCCGTATTAAAGGGTTGATCTCATAGGAAGAAATCTGTTGATCTCAAGATGGAATATTTGTGAGAAGAAGTTTTTGACTAGAGATTTCAAGGAAGATTTAGTTGATTCAATGTTTTTGAGAAGTCCAAAACATCAATTTGTGAGTAAAGTTAGGAAGTTTGTAATATTAGGTTCTGAGGAAAGTTAAGAAGTATAAATCAAGTGGTTTTGAGGAAATGTTTGAGTTTAAGAACATCAGGTTCTATGAAAAGTTGAGAAGTTTTTAATATCCAGTTCTAAGGAAACATGAGAAGAAGAAACATCAGGTTATGTATAAGGGATATCTCTATAATTACTTTTAACTTAATAAGAACAAGGCTGGTATGCATGTACTACAACAGAAAAATATGTTCCATTCAAAGACCTATTAAAGATTATAGAAGATTAGAAACTGCTTGGATTCAATATAATTTGAATTTATGAGAATTTGTGATATTGGGATACTTAGTGTATGGGATGAACACTATGGTTTACGGATAAAAATTACCACACCAATTGTAAATGTTAATAAACTATTATCGAGAAATCCATAACATGATAGGATTGAAAAAAACACAAAGTAGGTTCTCATATTTTGGTTTAACCTTGAAAATATCCATATTTTCTCTTTAATTTCCTTTATTTGCATAGCCTAAGGGAAAAATGGAAAGGTAGTATACTTAAGATCCATACATCTTAATTGATGATATAGGTTTAATAAATTTAAAATAAGTAAAAATTTATGTTTAACTTAATTAGTTAAGAATGATCACCCTTGATTCTCCCCCCTCTCAGTGTGACTGCACAACCCCTATGACTCAAAATTGGTATCAGACTATAGGTTCCTTCTGTTTGAATCTATAAGTTTTTTTCCTTTTTTACCAATTTTCATGAAGTGAAAATTTCAATAAGTTAAAGAAATATTTTCTTTGAATGATAAAGAAGTTATATATGAGATAAATTTATTGGAAGACATGCTGATTAGTGGGAACAATAAGGTATCTACTATGAAATTAATGAAACAGAAGTAGAAAGAATATTAGAATCAACATAAGTTAATATCTCAAAATCATCCTAAGGAGGATTATTTATTATCAAAAGATAAACTGAGTGAAAATTTTACTAAAAAAATCCATAATTATTCCTCCTTAGAAAGAAGTATTTTCAAGAAGTGATGAGTTTGATTTAGTTGAATCTATAAATGAACTTTGTACCGATGTTAAGGAATATTTAAACAATGTACCTGGTGAAGTTTTCTATTATATATTTTCATTCATCAATGGAATTTATGAATAAAATATCATCTCGAGAAGGAAACTGACACAATGGTGGAATTATTGGTGAATAAAATAATTCAATGTAAAACTATTACTAAACTTTCTAACGTAAAGGAAAAATGGTATTAATTTCCTAAGAAAAGTTTAAACTTGGGGAAGAAGAATTAAAGGTTTTATTTTTTGAGAAATAAATATTTAACAAAGTTTCAAAATATGTTTTCTAATCCTTAAAAGATACCATTTAATTCAATAAATCTAAGTTGTAAATTAAATCTCAAAGAATAAAATAAATTTTCACTTATTAATAGAATTAATCGAAGATACTTGAAGAAAATATTCAGAAGTTTATGTATGACTATGGATATGAAGTAAAATTTCTTGAAGAATAGAAAAACACTATAAATTTAATGCGTATTGAGTGGGAAGTAAATCTATTGGAAGCTACTCAATTTGAATCTTCATATGAAGTCAAAATAAGGGATACTATTGGAAAATTTAATTGGATCATATTACTAACTTGAAGAATTAATACAGAAAAAATAAAAATGTGATAGTATCAAAAGTATTGTATTCTGATAAGTTAAAGGAAAATTCAAACCTAAATTTTGGAAAAAAAGGTTTTCATTAATTATAACACTTTGAATAATACTGGTTACAATTTAGTTACCAAACAAAGATAGGTGAATAAAAGGGAGGAACCCATTAATTCCTTATTGTTTGAATAAAGGAAGAAATCTATAATGTTTTCCCCATAATGTTTCCATAAGAAATATTTTTTGGAAGAACCCTTGCCCAGCTGAAATTATACTCAATGGAAGAAGATATGATTTTTTAGCTGTTGATGGATTTATGGAAAGTTTTATCACAAGGCCATCAATTGTTGGAAAATTTTCCCATAGACACAAAGTGTATAAGGTATAAATTAAGGGAGATATAAGAAAAAATTACGAGGAACTCATCTATGTTGAATGAAATTTCACAAAATAAGGAATATCTATTCACATCCAATAGATTGTAATATCTTGACAATTTATATGATTTTTGTGTAAGGAGTATCCATAATAATGGCGAGTGACAATTTAAATCCAACAAGAACAATTCAGATAGATTTAATAGAAGTAAGACATAACATATAAGAATAAAAAATGAATATAGATAATAATTTTACCTTGAGGTGAAAATTAAAGGAATATATAAAAAATAATACACCTGAGAGGATAACAAAGGAATATGAATCTCTAAAGAAAATATTCTACTTATATATATGAAGTGGACAATTACAAGATATTTTGTAAAATCACCATGAATTTTCAAATAAATGAAATGAAGATCAAGAAACAATGTGAATCAATCCAAGAAATACATAAGTATATTGGATGGGTTTAAGACATATTCAATAAATAAGTTAGAGTACCCTGGTAGTTACTTGTAAAGAGTAACCTACCAGAAGAATAGAATATGTACGAAAGGTACAAGTTAGTCGAAGACAATCCAAAAAGAATGTACGTCATGGTCATTCAGATATGAGAAGTTAGTGAACAACCAGATACTAGATTTAGAAGATAAATGTACTAAAAAAGTTTCACAATATAATAATATTGAATATGTTTTAAATTTATGCATGATTGTATGGACAAATTAGTTGGATGAAGCATGTAAGTTGGAAGTTAAAGAAAATTAAAATTTCCCATGTTCCTTGTAAGCTAAAATTAATAAAAAACTACCTGATAACGTTAAAATGAAAATTTGGAGATGAAATCCATTCCTACCAAGAATATTAATTCTTATAAATTTAAGGGGGTCTACATGAATAAAAATAAATTTGATTTGAATGGAGTTTCTGGGTTTAGAAAATATTCTCATTTCTATTTTAATAACTAATGAAGAAAGTAAGATCCAAATTATTCCTTGATAAGTTGTACTGAAGTTCAATGAAAAGGTAATTGAAGGTGACATAATTTTCCGGAATTTTACCCTAAAAAGAAAGTGGGTGATTCTATAATCTTAATTAAGTTGAAATCAAGATAAAAAATCTAGAATACTAATGTTTATGAAACCAGATTATGATATTTTAGTAAAGTGAACATTGAAGTACCCAAAGGATTAAGATCTTGGTGATGATGAAGGTTAAAATGCTAAAAAATGAGATAAAGGAAGTTTCTTCCATCTTGAGATATGTTTTATACACACTCCTATTCTCATATAAAAAAACGTAAGTTTAAATAAAAATTCGACAATTAATTTTTTATGAAAAAGGGAAAATGTTATATAAAGGGGAATAAACATGCTATTTTATAATTGAACGTTTTTGATCCATTCGTTGAGATGGTTTCATGAAATAATTTGAAAAAATATCCATTGAAGTTTCCCCTGAAATTTGAATTTTTAAGTCGGTATCTCTTGGTAAATTTTATGGATGGCTCTGACATCGAATTTAATCACTCTGATTTTTTTTCATCGAGCACTTCTCACGTAGAATTAGATTTGGTTAATTTTTGTTTCATTGTTTTATGAAAAAATATTACATCCTTATCTCAATGTATTCAAGAGATAATTTAAGTCCATTAATATAAAAGGGGAGAAGAATAAATTGTATGAAGAATATTCCCCATGCACCCCAATATGTCAGTGAGGGGAATTCAAATTCAAATAATTAATGGGAGAAACAAAAGTGATGAATAATATCACCATAGGATAGATTGTGAATTTATTCTCAATAAGGGGTAGAGAAACATATTGAATTTAACTTTAAATTTGGTATTGACAATAAATTAAAATTGAGAGATTGAAGTTCCCGTCAGATGATGAGAATGAAAGTGTTTTATTTATTGTTAATAAATTATAGATAAGTCTATAAGTAAGTTGAAATAAATGAATTATGAGTTTCTTATGAGCGTTATAGAAGAGTAATCACTTAATATATATACTTTATTAGAAGAAAATAATTAGATGTAGGAACACTATTAGATAAAGGAAGGTTGAATAAATACTACTGATGGATGGAGTTTTCCATGGGTATTCCCTAAGTATAATCCTAAGAATTAAATAATCCAGAAGAAGAGAATCATCAGAAGTAGAAAAACTAATAGGTGAGGGAAATTTTTCTGAATACTATTGATGGATAGAGTTTCCTATGGGTGTTCTTGAAGTATAATCACTGGAAGCATATACTTTTAAAGAATAAAATAAACTAAATTTAGAACACTGGTAGATGAAGGAAAGTGAACTGAATGTTATTGATGGATGGGGAAATTTATGGAAATAATTATATCTATATTTAGTTAAAATTTGACGACTTATTGTGGTGGGATTAATTATATTTATGACTATTTTTAAGAGATGAAGAATCACTCTCTATTCAATTTTTTATGTTAAAAAAAGAGTTTTAATGGCGAGGAGATTTGGAAGATATGTAAACCAAAAGATAAAGCAAAAATTAGAAGTTCAATTAATTGAAAATGAAGTTTGATGATTGGAAAATGAAGTTGATTTTGTGTTTCTATATTTTAGGAAAATTTATTTATGAGATGTTAAAAATAGGAAAATTTTATATTGTATAAAGTAATTATAAAAATGTTTTAAAAAATTGTAAAATATAGGAATGTATGAGATATAAGATTTAATTCTTAGAATGAAATGTGGATATGTAATCATAAATAAATTTAAAGTGAATTATCATTCATGTAATTGAGTGAGGTGGGAATAAATACTAAACAGTAAATATGAGTATCCCATTTATTCATGTTTTATATGATTGGAAGATAAAATATGATTAGTAAGTAGAAAATATGAAGGGGATTATACATTCTAGGTATCAAAAATATTATAATATGAAGTCACTGGAATATAAATAAAGGGAAATGGAAATAAATCCTAATGGTAGACTAAGTTCTTTAAGAATATGATAAATGAGTATTTCTAAAAAGAGATTATTTTTTGTAGAATATTATTAGAGGTAACATATTAGTGGATAACACCATGTAAGATATATAATTTAAGATGATCAGAAGTAGTTTCTACAGAGGTTCAAAATATATTTGGAGAAACATAAGAGTATTATAGATGAAAATAGATTAGTGCACTTGAAGTTGAAGTTTTTTTATAGAAGAATGGTCTTAATAGAAGGAGAATATATTGCGGTATGAAAATTTGAGTTTAATGAAAGCTGGGATCCATGGAAGTGAAATGAACTATAAGAAGGTGAATGGGACACTAGTGCATAAATGTATTGAGGCTACATAAGAAGTAACACAAAATATTAAGGTAAGTGAAATAGAATCGTTGGTGACTCGACAGTTTAAGTGTTATGTGAAAACAAGGTTAGTGTCTAGAAAATATATGAGGTAGAGAAAATGAAAAGTTCATGCATGCATGATTTTTTTAAATTAATAAGAAATATCAGGGCAAAAATAGAGAGTTGGGATTATTTTATAATTGAGTATAATTTAAGGGATATTTCATGTTCTAAAGAATAAGTTAAGAAATAAAGTTTTTAATAGAATTATTGGAATCTTTGGAAGCAAGTGAATTAGATAATAATGAGACAATTTTCATTAAAGTGAAGTAAAAATGTGATTTATGAATATTCTGAGCTGGATAGTCAGTGTTCAAAATTCATGAAATAAAGTACATGATTATATTTGAGTTTTTAGGAACATTTTAAAGGTGTTTCAATGTCATATTTTATAGTGATTTGAGATGGCACTGAGATTTTATAAAATTTTTTGAAGGGATTAAAATTAATCCTTGATGTTGAGACATTAAATCATTGAACATAGCTGGGAGGTTGTTCCTATAAAAATGGATGATCTATTTTAAATAAAGTTGTTGGTTTTGATAAAAAATATTTGAGAGGGTATGTTTAAAAACATAGCTTTCAATTATGATTTAGTCGGGTTTAAATTTTTAGGAGTCTATAAAATAAGGTTCTGAGGAAATTTGGGAATTATAGGGAATCGAGTTCTAGGGAAAGTTGAGAAGGCTAGAACATCCATTTATAAAGATAGTTGGGAAGTCCAAAAAATTATATTTCAAGTAATTTTGATAATTTAATTACATAAGGTAATGAGGTAAGTTAATAATACTGTAACGCAATGTTTTGAAGAAGTTAGAGATAAAAAATTAGTTTTACTAAAAGTAAAACAAAGCCAAATGTACAGGTACTGTAGTAGATAAATAAGTTATAATCAAAGAACTGTTCAATTTTGTGGAACATTATAAACACATAATAGGTTGTATAATCTAAATATAGGAGACTTTTTTTATAGGATGCACATTGTGGGTTAAGGATAAAAACTTTCCACATCACTTGTAATTTATAATGATATTATTTGTGGAAAATAATTGATACGATGGGAGTTGACACATAAAGATATTGTTTCTCACATTGAGGAAAAAAATTTTAGATACCCTTATGTTATATTTAATTTATATCATCTATATAAGATAAGGTAAAATTAGTGTGAGATCATACTAACTATATATACATACAAATAAGTGATAGCGGTTCGATTAATTTAAAGGAAGTAAGAAATTAAAGTTGAACATAATTAGTAAAAGTTGTTCACCCTTGAATCACCCCCTCCCAGGGTGACTACAAAATGTCCTAGGACTCCCAATTGGAATTAGTTCATACATTACTTTTGTTTTTATTTACATGTTTTAGTTCGTATTTGTTTATCATTGATTTACTTGGAGTGAATATTTCTAGAAGTTGAAGAAATATTTTCTCTATATGATAAGGATGTTATGCCTAAGATGACGTTAGGAGGAGATAATTTGGTTAGGGAAAGTATTAAAGTATCTTCCAAGACATTGAAGAACCATAAGAAGAAATATTATTAGAAGAAAAAAAGATAATACTTATATATTTGTGAAAGGAGGATTCAGTATTATTGTAAGGTAAACTAAGTAAAAGTTATAATGAAAAATCCATCAGAATTACTCATTTTAAAAAAACATGTTCAAGCTATTATAAAATTGATTTATTTGAATAGGAATTTATCGAGAGAGAATATATGGTTGGACAATGGGTTGGTAAATAAGGATCATGTTTTTAGAAAGGTACGAAATGTATTGTCCAATATTCCATGTGATTCCAAAAGATCTAGCCAATGGAAAGGATCTTCTGAATCAAGAGATGATTTTTTGGATTCAATAATTAGTCATGAGGATTCATCCGAATATCAAACATTGATCAATAAAATAGAGATTCATGAACTAAAAGAAAGATCGATTCTCTAGGATACTTCCTCTCTAAAAATGGAACGAGTAAAGATATAATCAGACCGATTCCCGAAGTTCCTTTCTATATTTTCCTCAATGTCCCTTCTATTCACCATCGAACGTGAGGAGCAGTAGATTAATTTTCAACTTCTTCCTGAGGAAATTGAAGAATGTATTGGGAATAGTACAAGATCCATTCATTATTTTTTTTCTCAGACAGATGGTCATAACTTCATCTGGGTTCTAATTCTTCTAAGAGGTCCATTATAGAATTATTGAAGAAACAAAAAGATGTTTCTTTTCTCCCTTCCAAGAGATCATAAAATAATGAAATGAGTATCAAGATAATTACATATAATAAAAATACAATCTCAATATATCCTATTTTATCAGATCCTTGATTTTATATAGTTCTGAAAGATGAAATGGATATGGAAAGTGATTAGATTTAATTCTTGAACAATAATCCATTTTTGGATTTATTTCATCCATTTCATGAGTGGAAAAGGGGGGATACACATACCGCTATGATTTTGAATCATAAGAGATATTTCAAATGGAAGATCAATTCACTCTATCAACAACTGAGTCTGATCTTGTGTATTATAAGGTATTTTACATTTCAATTGATTTGTAGGATTGGATCAAAAATTATTTAATGAGGTATTCTATAGGGATGAATCAAAAAAAAAATCTTTATAGATGATTCTTCCTATTCTTTTTTATGAAGAGAATAAATCTTCTAAAAGAAGGATCAGAAAAAATGGGTAAGGATCTCTAGTGGGAATTTAGAAGATCCCAACCCAAAAAGAGTAGTATTTTCTAGAAACAACATATTTGAGATAGTAAATCCATATATCTGGATCTGAAATCTGATGATTCAAATCTATAATAGCACTGAAGGTTACATAATAAATTTATGGAATCGATTCTTTTTTATATCTAATCGTTACTTTGAATATGGAATTCAAAGGTGTCCAATAGGAAATGAGAATTTAAATCATAGATCTATAATGAAATATATGATCAACCAACATTTATTGAATTTGAAAAAGAGTCAAAAGAAATGGTTCAATCATCTTTTATTATTTATCGAATCGAGAGATCCATAAACTGGGATCCTAATGCATATAGATAAAAATGGTCCAATGGGAGAAATCAATTCCAGGAAAATTTAATTTCTAAGAAAAATATCCATTGGAGAGTAGTGTTTGATTTCTTAAGTATAAAATATTCGATGGATGCTGGTGGGGTTATAAAAAAGGTTTTGTTCAAGTCACTTCTTTTGTTCAAGTGGATTCTCCTATCTAACTCACTTCATTTTTTATTTGTGAGTTTCAGGAATATCCCCATTCATAGGTCCTAGGGTTGGGATAATCAAAACACCAAACCAACCAATGTAAAGGCAGTTTTTAGTGCTGGTTCTCTAGTTATAGAAGCGACCCCACAGACAGTCGCTTTCATGTCTCTCGAAAATTGTAGTCATGGTCAATTTTTGTTTGATTTACCATCAGGGACTCCCAAGAACACAAATGGAATTTTTTATTTTATATCCTTCCATTTGTGTGCTTGTTATGAAATATTATAACATACCCGATATCTCCATGTAAACCAAATAAGGCTTTGGAATAATAAGTTAAAAAAATTCAATAAAAAAGATCATAATGGGTTTCCAAGGACTCGAACCTGAAACAAGTTGGACGGAGTATAATTTCTTTATAAAACTATTTTAAAAATATAAATTGAAGATAAATGATATTTAAATAACTTACCTTTTGAATTTGTCTCTTATTTATTTTCATTCCACAAGGGGATTTATGAAGAAAAATCACAGCTTGAGAAGTAAATCTATGCAATGTATAAATCATTGGTAAGTATAATAAGTGAATGTACAACTCCTACTAAACGTGATAAAGGTAAGGAATGAATTGTATTACTTTCACATGAAATGTTTATACTTATATAAAATAATTAAAAATGTGTTTTTTTGAGAAGGAAATATCTAATAAAGTTTTAGAATAAGTATTACATGCATCAAAATATACCATATAATTAAATAACTCTGAGTTGGAAATTAAATTAAGAAGAATAAAATAACTTGAAAAATATTTATAGAATGAAATGAATATATATGAAGAAAATATTTGGAATTTTATAGTTGGATGTTAAATAATGTAAAATTTCTTGAGACCAGAAAAATACTTTAAATTTAAATTTTATTAAGTTTAAAGTAATGTTGAGAATCATGGAAGCTACTCAATTGGTATATTCACATGAAGTCCAAATAAGGTTCATCAAAGCTTCAAAGAGGATTTGTAACACTAAGAATAATCAATCTAGTATAAATAAATATATGAAATCATTAGAAGTGTCATCTTCAAATATGTCTAAGAAAAATGTAAACACAAGTTCTATAAAAATTATTTGCACTAATTCCAATCCTTTGAATATTTGATGTTATAATTCATGTACTAAAAAAATATGGGTGAAGAAAAGTGATACACCCACCTCTTCCCCTAAGGTCGATGAAAGGAATAAATTGATAATGTGTTCCCTATAATGTATCCATAGAAAGAAGTTTTTTAATAACCCTACACTATTCAAAATTATTCTCTATGGAAGAAGATAATTTTTTTATCTATTTATCGTGTTATGTAATGTTTGGGAACTCGGAAATTGATTATTGGCATAATTTATCAATTTCTGAAAAATAGGAAATGCCTACATCAAGTGGGAGTTAAGAATAATTTAAGAGGAACTAATATAAGTTCAACACAATCTCTTAAATTAAGGAATATCTATTGAAATAAAATATATTTGATTATCTTGAAAATTTCCACAAAAATTGTGGAAGTAGTGGATATATTAACGGTGAGTTTTGGTTAACATCTACTAATAATAATTTAGCTTCATGTAATATAAGTAAGCCAATTAAGTTGAGGAAAAATAAAATGAATATATACTATAAGTCTACCTTGAGTTGTAATGTAAATAAAGATACAAATCATAGTACAATCACGAATAGAATAACAGAACATGTGACTCAAAATAAATGATGCTACTTCTATGAAATGAAATTCTACTTTTGGGATAAGTGTAAAATTTTCATGAATGTTCAATTCAATGGAAACAACCTCAAGTAACAAATTGAATCAATCATAGAAAGACATAAAAAAATTGGAATGGTGGATGACATCCCCAATGAAGAAGTTTAGGTAAAATGGAAGTTACCTATGATGAGTAACATAGAGGAAGATAAAAATAGTCATTGAAGGTCTATGTTTCCCAGAAAAACTCTTAAAAAATAAATTGAATAGTTACCTATACAAGAGAAGTTAGTGAATATCCAAATACAATATTTAGAAGACATATTTACTAAAATAGTCACACAATAGAAAAATAAATTTGAAAATATTATAAAGGTTTGCATGATTTTATTCCGAAATAAATTCAAGGATGAAATGAAGTTTTATGTAGAATAAAATAAGAAAAGTGAATGTTTGTTTCCAGATGAAATTAAAAATAGACCATCATACAATGTTTAAATGAAAATTTAGAAGAAGAAACCCATGTTTACCATGAATATTAATGCTTAAAAATATAATGGGGACCAAAATAAAAAATTTGACTTGATAGGAGTTTCTAGGTTGGGAAAATCTTCTCAGCCCTATTACTCTAACTAGAGAAGAAAATAAGATCCACCTAATTCCTTGATAAGTTGTAAAGAAGTTAAAATAAAAGTGGAATTATTGTTGATTCAATTATCGCTGAGTTTTCTTATAAAAAAGAAGATTTGGATTTTGAAAATTTTAATTGAAGATATAAATTTTAGACAACCAAATTTTATGAAACCTAATTTTGGAGTTCTAGTGAACTGAACAATGAAGTACTTAGAGACTAACACTCAGAATGATAATGAAGTACAAGATACTAAAATACAGAAAAAGTAAGCTCTTGTCATCTTGAGTTATATTTTCTATACTCTTCTATTATCATATAAAAACATTAAATTTAAATTTAAAGGGGAGAATAATTTTTTGATGAAAAAGTGAAAATGTTTTACAAAGGGGGAGAAACCTGCTATTTTAGGGTTGAACATTTTTGAACCATTTTTTAGATGGTTTCGAGAAATATATTGAATGAAAATCCATTAAAATTACCTTAAAAAGTGTAATTCATATGTTTTTATCACTTATTAAATTTTATAGATGAATTTGACATCCAATTTAATCACTCTTGTTTTGTACATTGAGAATTATTCATGTAGACTTTTATTTGTTTGATTTAAGGAGAATTACTTTATGAAATGTTATTCCATCCTGCTCTAAATGTATTAAATATATATTTTATGTCAATCAGAAGAAAAAATGAGAATAATAAATTATGTGAAGAAAGTTCCTCCCATACATCAAGATGCTTATAAGGACGATTCAAATTCAGATCATAAAGCGGGAGAAAAAAATGTGATGTTGAGTATCCTTCACATGATATATTTTGAATTTATTTTCAATAAGGGGGAGCGAAATGAATCAAATTTAATTTAATTTTTTTTTGTTGATGGAAAATACAAAGGGGGAGGTTAAAGTTACCATCTGATGAGAATGATGAATTTTTTATCTTTGTTATCAATAAATTATAGAAAATTCAATGGGTAAGTTGAATTAAAATGTATTCTAGAAGAATAATTATTGAAATTACATACTCCTAAAAGTTAAAACCATAGAAAATAGGAACATTGGTATATGAATGAAAGGGAACTAAATTATATTGTTGGATTGAGTTTCCTATAGGTGTTTCATAAGTATAATCACTAAAAGTACATACTCTAGAAATTGAAAATATTCAAAATCTAGAACACTTGTAGATGAAGGAAACTGGAATGAATGATATTGTTAGCCATATAAATTTATTGAAATAATTATACATGGAATTACTTAAAATTTCCGGATTTATTGTACTAAACTTCATTATTTTTATTCATGGTTCTAAAAGAGGAAGAAGAATTTTCTATTCCATTTTGAGTTAAAAAACGAATGTTTTCCATATGAGGTGATTTAGAATAAAAGTAGTTCAAAATGTGATTGTATAAAAAACTATATGAAACTACTATAATCATAAGTTCAATTAATAAAAGATGGAGTGAGATGATAGCACAATGAAGAATATTCATTGCAACTATCATCGAATATTTTTTTTATTGAAAGATAAAAAGAAAAAAAAATATTGAGTAAAATAATGAGAATATTTTGAAAACAATTATGGGATATAAGAATGTATGAGAAATATTATTTAATGTCCAAAAGGATTTGTGGTGATGTAATCATAAGTAGATTGAAAGTGAATAATCATACATGCATTCGAGTGAGTCTGAACGAAAAACTGAAGAGTAAATATGAGTTTCCCATTTATTCAGGTATGTTATGATTGGAAGATAAAATATGATTAGTATGTAGCCTGAAAAAAGGATATCATAATTTCTAGGTGTCATTGATGTTGTACTATGAAGACATTGGAAGATAAAGAAAGGGTGATGGAAATCATACCTAACGATTGGTTAAGTTCAGTAAGAATATGAGAATTGAGGATGTTTGGAAAGATATTTGATGTGGAAGAAGATTATCAGAGGAAAAGGATTTGATTAAAACCCTTTTTAAGTTTCATAATGTATGTTGATCATAAGAAGTAATTCCTACCACATCTCAAATTATAGTTTAACAAATTAAAGATGAGCATCAAAGGAAACTCCTTAGTGAATTTGAAGATAATGTTTTGTTGTAAAATAATGATCTTAATGAAAGGATAATATAGTGCAATATGAAAATTTGAGTTCAACAGAAGTTTGGATGCATGGAAGTACAATGCCTCAGGAGAAGGTGTGCAAGGCACTCACATAGAAGTATTTCGATTTTTATAAATAAGTAACATGAAGAAGTAAGGTAAGTGCAATAAAGTCACTAGTGCTATAATATTTTAAGTGCTATACCAAAACATGGTGAGTGTCCAAAAAAATATTTCAGATAGTGAAAATGAGAAGTCCATACATATTGTATTTTCTTATAAAATAAAAATTTTATAGGAAATCATGAAAAATTTATATAATTTAAAAATTTAATATAATTTAATTGATAAGTCATGTCCATAAGAATTAGTGTATAAATTAAGTTTTTGATAGAATTATTAAAATATACGAAATAAAGTTCATTAAAAAATAATTAGGATATTCACATTTAAGCAAAGTTAACATTTAAATTATTATTATTCAGAGTTGTATGTTTAATGTTCAAAATTCAAAAAACAATTTTCATGATTTTATTTGAGTTTTGAGGAAGATTTTAAAAGTGAGTTGACGCTGTATTTTGTGGATATTTTCGTTGACTTTGATATCTTAGAATATTTATAAAGGAATTCAAAAATGATCCGTGAATTTTAGAGATTTAAATCATTTAACTTATTGGTAATGTTGGGCCTATAAAAAAGGAAGATCTCATTAAGAGAAAGTTTTTGATGTTGAAAAGAAATATTTGAGAGGGGATGTTTCTCAATAGAACTTCTATAGAAGATTCAATCGATTTGATGTTTTTGAGAAGTCTAAAACAAATTTTTTGGAGGAAATTTGAGAAGTCTGGAGCATCAGGTTCTGAAGAAATATTAGAATACCGGAATATCAATTTCCAAGGAAATTTCAGATGTCCAGAACATAAGGTTTTTAAGAACATTGAGAAGTATAGTGCATTAGGTTTTTAGTAAGTTTGAGAAGATGAAAATATCAAGTTCCAAATATGTAAGTGATCTAGAATTAATTTTACTAGAAGTAGAATAAGGATGATGTGCATGTACTCCATTTTAAGAAAAAGTTGTATTCAAATACCTATTCACATTTATAGAACATTGTAAACTAATGGCAGTTAGTATATTAGGAATTCATGATCTTTTTTGAAGTTGGTGGATTTTCTGTGTTATATGCACACTATGGGTTAAGTATAAAAACTTTCTAGTCCACTTTTAATTGATAATAATATTATTATAGGAAAATATGTGACATGATGACAGTCGAGATGGAAAGTAAAAGGTTCTCACATTGACGTTGATCCTTATAAAATATCCATACATGCTATTTATATTTAAATATCTATATATAATAAGGGAATAGTGATGGGGATCATACTTAAGATCAATAGATCCTAATAAATGAATTTTTTTTGATAAAATTAAAGGATGTAAAAATTTAAGTTGAACTTATTCAATAAAATTTGGCCACACTTTATTCATCCCACCTCTCAGGATGACTTCATGATCCCCAACAACTCTCAAGGATGATCTAAAATCATAATCTAGATATATATTCCACCTCAATGGGGGAGTTTTGATTCAAAGTATCTCAAATAAGCTAGTGGTTTCCAATTTTATAGTAGGGTATTAGTATCTTATAGATTCTATTAGAGATAAATAAGTAGTCTGAATGAACGACTTCATCCAAGAGTTTAATGTGGTACCTAATAGTAAAGACATTATCATATTGTACTGTGATAACACTACAATGATGGAAATTTTCAAGGAACTAAGGTCACATTAGTGAATGAAACAAACACTTTATATGTATCATCTCTTGAGGGATTTTTAGAGAGGTGTGGTCATAGTAAACAAAGTTTCTTTAAAGAACTATCCTAGATACCTTGGTACCCTAATAACCAAGCTAATCCTTACATATCCAGAAGGATGTTATTGATCCCCGTGGGTTGGTGACTAGAACCTGACATCATATAAAATAAAAGTGGGAACAAATTTTCTTCAAATACATTTGAGGATATAGGTACATATTTATATGCTCAAAAACTCAAAAGGGAGATAGTACACGAAACCAAATAGTTATATAAGAAACCCAAACAGTACACAATCAATGTATCAAAAAGTCTAATATGACAAACTTTACATCCCTAAAGACACATCCCTACAATACCTAAGGGATCAAGATAATCCACCTCCTCCAATAGGTTATATCCCTTTACATGGACCTGGTAGGATAAAATCTACAAACCCCCAAAGGAAAAGTTAGTATGTGAGCTAAAAATCCCAGTATGGTCTCACCAAGTGTTCCATAATAAGACGCCACAATAATAAACCAAATCATGCTTTAAATTTTAAACAAAACTTGCACAACAATGTTGTTTAATATTTAAAATTAACATTATTTTCATTTAAAATGATGGAAACCATTTTAAATATGTCCTAAATAAAAACTTTATATTAAAAAAATTATCTAAATATTTTTTAATCAGTAAAGAAATTTCACAATCAATGGAAAATATAATAAAAATAGTTAACATAAAGAACATGGTCATACACCCTGAAGTAAAATAGTTCCAAGTTATATGATCCTCACACACTCATTTCAATGATCATGGAAATTATGTTTACACATGTCCCTTAGTCTCATTCCAAATAAGACCCTTCAAAATCCAATAGTGGATAAGATATGAAAAACTAGGTTTTTGTTAGAGTTTTAAACCACTAAACTATTTCTAGGGAATTACCATCCTTGAGTGTTAGTACTAAACAACCCACTAACTAATGAGGCCCTCATGTTCTCAGTCAATCATTATAAAAATGTCAAATAATTTCATTTCAAAATACTTCACAATCACCCATTATTACTTTTCACAATGCCAATTTATGTTCAAAACCAAAACATGGATTTTTCATCATTTCATGCATTTTCATTTCAAAATAAATCATATTTTTTTTACGAAATTAATTTAATCCATTTTACAAAAAAAATTATAAAATCAATTTACAAATTCCATGAATTTAAAATTTATCCCCAAATTCCAATTCCATCATAATTAGGGATTATCCCAAAATTCTATGCCGATTCAAATCCAAGAACCACTTCCCATAAAATTGGTTTTTTATAAATTAATGGAAATAAATTTCAAACATAAAAAATTAGAGGTTTAATCTATTTTTAAATCTTAAATGGAACAACTTAGCTTCTCCATAGATTCAAAACACCTACAACTGGACTCACCAATGGAAAATGAATGTAGAAAAGATCTTGGAACTAAACCAAAAAAAAGGGACCAACAACATGGAGTTTAGATCAATAAATCCAAAGGTGATATATTAAAACCCAAGGAGGAATGAAAGATAAATAGAACTAAATAAACAACAATATCAACTTACCTAAAAATACAAGCCACAAGAACAATGATGATCAATCACTGAGTATAGGATCTGAAAGGACCAGAGATCACCAAAATCTCTTTAGGATGGATCTAGGTCGAGACTGAAGGAAAATTGGAAGAATTAAATGATATTTTCATCTAGTCCACCTACCTAAATTTTAAACATGGGATTTTACATGGTGTGTAACCCAATTACACATCATGTAGTTGTCGAGTCCCATATATTCCACAAAACCAAGAACATTTTCATTTAAAACCTGATTTTGAATATTTACACAGTGTGTAACCTTTAATTCTGTGCAATAATTTCACAAAATCTACCGAGATATTATTACATGTTTTGTAACACCATTATACAGTGTGTAAGTATCAAGAACATTGTGGAAACTATAGGTTTTATGCTGAAAATTACAAAAAAAAACCGAGTTTACCATTAGAGGTATCCTCCTAATTCATTCTTGTCATTACTCAACTAACAAAAAAGGAAAGCTAAAAAAATATTAAAACATAATGTACAGAAACATAAATGGATTTTAAAACCTCCCCACCATAAAAACATTATGTATCCAAAAATCCTATCACGAAGAATTGATATCGAATAGGTAATGGACCTACTCTCTCATATGTGCCTCATGATCCAATGTATCATGAGAATGAGGACCATGCTTCCATAGAACATGAACCAAAGTCATTGACCTCCCATGGAGTAACTTATTCTTAGAATAAAAATCCCTAAATGTATGCACATTCATGGATAAATTAGACTCAACATCAATATAAATCCATCTCAAAACCTGAGAAGGATCAAAAGTTCACTTCAATAGCTATGATACGTGGAACATGCCATGTTTAGACATCAACTATGGTGGAAGTTATAAATGGTAAGAAACTTTACCCACCTTCCAAAAACATCAAAAGGTCCCAAAAAATGAGGAGTAAGATTCCCTCACCTCCCAATCTGTTGATGATCCAAACAAGGTGAAAATTTTGGGAACATCTAATCACCAAATAAACATTCAAATGGTTTGCATTAATGATCATAATAATATTATTAGATCTATTCCATCCAAAACCTCTAAATAATCAACTGATTTTTTCTTCATCTCTTGATGAAAACTTGGTCCAACCATGGAGCTTTAACAATATTCAACCAACACAATAAATATTTAAAAGGGTGACCATAAAAGGCATCAAAAGGAGCCATTTTTATCATATACTAGTAACTGTTGTTAGAAAGAAACTAAACCATCCCAAAATTTTTATCCCAAGATCCATATAAAATTGAGGATTCAGGCACAAAGAATATCCTCAAGAATTTGTATAGCCCTCTATGTCTAGACATTTGTTTGAGGATGGTATTCCATACTCAAATGAAATTGAGATTCCAATGCGTCCTGAAGGCCTCTCTAAAAGATATAAGTAATATGAGGATCATTATCAGAGGCTAAAACAGATGGAACTCCCTGAAAATGAACAATATCTATTACATAGATAATTCCCATCTCCTCAACTTTGGTTACATCAAGAATGCATATAATATGAGCTGGTTTGGTCAACCTATCGATTACAAACCATATCACATTATTATTTATCCGGGTACGTGTAAACCCAACCATAAAATCAATAGAATACAGATCCCACTTCTAAGTTATAATTTAAAGTGGTTGAAGAAATCTCAAAGGTCTCTAGTGCTCGGACTTAACACATTGGCAGGTATAAGAATGAGAAACAAAATATGAAATGTCCCATATTATACTTGATGCCTAAAATCAACATCAAATTTCATAGAAAATTTTTATGGTTTATGGGTACATGACCCATTACGAATTATATAAATCCCATATCACAACCTTCCTAACAGGAAAATGTAAAATGTACCAATTCTATAAACATAGGAGCCTTTGTAGAGAACAAAAACTCAACAAAAGTCTCCCCATGATAAAGAGGGTTCCTAATACCAAAAAATTCATTATCAAGATACTATTTCAAAAGAACCATCTCGAGAAGAGTAGAGGTCATCTAAACACTAGAAAAGACACACATAGCCCCTATTCCCCAAAATATGTTATGAAACTATGAAAAAAGATGCATCAAGTTCCACTCTCCAGATTATTCTCTCATGAATTGGGTTAGAAGTTTAAGGCTCAAAGAATCTATGATGACATTCCCTTTCCCTTGGGTATAGTAAATATCTAAATCAAATGATTATAAGTATTACACCTAACACCTCTTGTGGAGATTTAAATATCTTTTGGAGAATATATAACTCAATATATTTTGGTCAAAATATATGATAAAAATTTCTACAAAAAGGAAATGCTACCAACTCCTAAGTTCATGTATAATAGCTATAAGTTCAAGCTCATGGGTCAAATAACTCTTCTTGTGTGGCCTAAGATTATGAGATCCATATGCTACCACATGATCAACCTATATAAGAATTCATCTCAAACCTAAACCTGATGCATCATAGAATACCACATTTCCCTGCTCGACCTCTAGAAGTTTCAACACCAGTAAAGATTTCAAAACATGTTTCAACTCAGCTAAAGAACTTTGAAATTTTTTATCCCAATAAAACATCACTCCCTTTCTATTTAGAGTGGTCATCAGACAAGAAAACATCGAAAAATCCTTTACAAACCAATGATAATATCCTACTATACCCAAGAAGCTTGAAATCTTGAAAACCATACATGGTTACTCCTATGTTATTGAAACTTCCACCTTCTTAGGAACAACTTAAATACCATGTTCCAAGACTTCATGTCCTAATTAATTCACTTTTTGAATCCTTAAATTCTGTTTTTATATCTTAATATAAACTCTGTGATTTCTCAAAAATCCTATAACTACACTAAAATTACACACTTGACCCTCCTCAGACTTAGAGTAAACTAGGATTTCATCCACAAATACCCCCATGAAAATATCTAGATACTCATGGAAAATACTATTCATCAAAGTGATAAATATTGTAGGGGAATTGTTCAGAAAGAATACCATGACGAGGTAATCATAAAGAATATATCTTCTCTCGAAGGTGGTTTTCTGAATTTCATAATATTTTATTCTAATCTCGTGATACCCAGATCGAAGATCAATCATTGAAAACCACTTCACACCTTTCAAATTCTCAAATAGATCATCAATCCATGGAAATGGATACTTGTTATTTACCATTATTCTATTGAGTTTCCTTAATAAACACATTAGTGAAGTTCTCCATCAACTTATTTAGTAAAGAGAATAGGCACCACCCAAGGTGACATGCTCATATATATAAAGAATTTCTCTTAAATATTATCCAACTGAGTCTTAAACACTTTCTTTTAAGCTATCACCATATGTTAAGAGGGAATAGATTCTAGTTGGGTACTGGGTAATAAATCCATAGGAAAATCTACATCAGTTTCTGGAAGAGAACCAAATAATTTTGAAGGAATATTTTTGGGAAACTCAAAAATAACTGGAGGGAGATCACCACTCAAGGATTCCCAATCCATATCAAAAGAAAACACATATATTAGTTTACCTAACTCTAGATAATAAGGTCCAACTCTTCTCACACTTGGGTTCCATTCTATTTGAATGATACGACATACCCCATCGGGCATAGTACATGAGACCCATCAAACATTAGAATAAATTAGAGATTTATTATCAAAGAGCCAATTCATCATAACAATGACATCAATATGTTTCATTTTGAGATCCATTAAATCCTAGGAAATCTCAATATATGATAATTAGGAAATAAAAATAGAACAATGAAGACCCTTCTCTCTCTTCATTCCAAGGGGTGTAGTAATATCCATCACATAAGATAAAATATACATAGGAAGATTTATCAGATTCACTGCACGAGTTGATATGAACAAGTGAGATTCACCAGTATCAAATAAACTAGTAACTAACTATGGAGATATAGTAATGATTCCTCTAACAGTAGATGGACTCGTATCTACTTACTTTAGAGACACTTCCACTGCATGAAGAAGCTTTGTTCCAGAAGCATGTGGATAGATCCCCTTATATATTGGGGCATCTAATTACCCCGTATTACCTTTTGGTGTTGATGATCCTATGACACTATGTGGAGTAGATAAGATATAATATAATTTCTAAAATTGTTATAAATGACCTCATGAACCACATATCTTGGGTGCCTCAGTGAAAACCCATTTTGAATAACTGGGACTTATACACTGGTATAAAGTCAAAGGGCCTATTCTAGGCACTATAGTAGGTCTAAGATACCCCTAATATGAAGATACACCTTGAGAATCATTATACATTCTCTTCCCATTATGGTAACTCACAAAACATCCATTAGAAGAAAAAGGAACTCCCATCAACCCTAAATCACTATCCAGATCATGTTCATCCATCGATACCCTATCCAGTACATCAACATAGGAAGATATATTCAGTAAGAAAACCTGAGAACAAATATCATATCAAATTTCCATCTCAAACCATCAAGTATTTATCTTCTCATTTGATATAATCTCATGTGAAAACTAAACAAGCTCAGTGAATCAATTTGCATTCTCTATCATGGTCCTGTCAGCTTTCTCAAGTTTGAAAAAATCCATATCCTTTTATAGCACTATATATTCTAGATATAACTATTTTATGAAGATAATTTTTAAGTATTTATAGTATAAACCCTCATGATTCTTTTCCATCACCATTTAATCCCACAATATCTTGTTAGATACCTCAATCTTAAAGGCAACACATTTTTACCTTAATAACTCAGAGAGTTTCCAAGAGGTCAAAGAGAATATCTATCTTTCTCATCCACTCCTCAAGATCTTGGGGATCATTAGAGACTTAGAAAGAAGGTGGTTTATAATGAAGAAACTCCTGATCATGATTCTGATATTTGTCCCTCTGAGTTTCCATATATGGAACCTGAAATAGAATGGGTGCATGTTCTTTTCCCAAGGCTTTGACAACACAAACAACAACCTCAACCAAATTTTGGTCCACAAGAGGATTTTCTCACTATGGTTCATAAAAATATTTCTCATGGATCCTATTTAAACATCTTTTGGGAGGCATGATGCTAAAAAACATCAACAAAAAACATTTAAGACATTAAAATATTACTCAGATCAGTACTCAAACAAGAGTAATAATGGAAATTAATCTCATCATATAGATAATCATTTTTTGGATTTAGAACCATCCAAATCAAAATTAGGGAAAATACTGGAATTACTCATCAAGATGACTTTTCCAAAACACACATGGTGACTTAAGAAACATTATGATGATATCTTTCCAGACACTCGCTCGCAACTACCTCCTAAGTCCCAAAAAGGTTTCTTAACTACATACATACATCGAGGTGATATACTTAACCAGCACCTATGATACCACTTTTTCAGAAACTAGTACTAATAACCTGGTACCTTGATAATTGATTTTATCATGAAATAACCCGAAGGGTGTTTTTGAACTCCAAGGGTTAGAGACTTTTACCTGACATCATATAAATAAATAAAAGTGGGAACAAATTTTCCTTAAACATAGTAGAAGAACCATATACATTTCATTATGATAAAAAACTACTAAGAGAGATAGTACTAGAAACCAAAAAGGTATATCAAAAACCAAAACAAAACATCATCAAAGTACTAGAAATTATAACATGACAAACTCCACGCCACAAAGGACATGTCACTCTAAGCCCAAAGGGTTAAGAGCATCCACCTCCTCCAAGAGGCACATTCCCTTTACTTTGAACTCTTAAGAAAAAATCTACCATCGCATAAAGGAAAAGTTAGGGTGTGAGTCAAAAATACTAGTATAGTCTCACCAAGTGTTCTATAATATTATTCTATAATTATAAACCAAATCATGCTTTCAATTTTAGTAAAAACAGGCATGCCAATACAATTTCATATTTAAAACAAAACATGATTTTCATTTCAAATGGTGGAAAACATTTCAAACATGGATTAAATAAACACTTTATATAAAAGATTTTATATAAATAATTTGGCATGAGTAAATTAGTTTCACAATTTATGGAATATATAATCAAAAAATTAACAACAATCAACATGGTCATATGCTTTGAAGTACGATAGTTCCCAGTTGTGAGATCCTTACACATCTCATTATTGTAATAACAATAATAATTTACACACACTTCCATTAGGATCATGTTGAATAGGACCCATCAACATCTAATCATGGATAAGATACATCGAACTAGGTTTTTTTAGAGTTGTAAATCATCAATCCATTGGTAGGGAATTACTATTGTAGCAAGTTTTTTTCAAAATAACCCACTAAGTACCCCTGACCACATGTTCTCAATCAATCAATAGAAAAAGTAAAAATTATTTCAGTTTAAAATACATCACAATTGACCACTTTTCCTTTTCACAATTCCAATTCACGTTGAAAACCAAAACATAGGGTTTTCAACATTTGTTGTTTTTTCAATTTAAAACAAATAATAGGTATTTAAAAAATAAATTCAATCCATTTTCCAAAAAAGAATTCTCAAGTCAATTTAAAAATTACATCAATTTTAAATTTCAACCCAAATTACAATTCCATCAGAATTGGGGGTTTTCCTTGAAATTCTATGCCAAGTAAAATCCATGTTCCAATTCATATAAAATTGATTTTTCATAAATAAATTGAATGAAATTTAAAAGAAAATAAATTCAAGGTTTAATAAATTATAAAATATTAAACATGACCACTTACGTTTTCATGAGATTCACACCACCCACAATAAGACTTTCCTATGGAAAACAAAGGTGCATAAGATCTAATAACTAAACCTATAAATTTGAACAAAAAACAAAGAGTTTAGGTAAATCAATCCCAAGATGATCTATTAAACCTCAAGGAGGAATGAGGGAGAGAGAGAGACCAGGAGAAACCAAAAGGTCCACTTAAATGGAAATATGAACCACAACAACAATGAAGATCAATCACCAATCACATGATCAAGAAGGATTGAAGATCACTAAAACCACCTGGGGATGGATCTAGGTTGGGAGGGAAGGAAAATGGGGGAATTAAATGATATTTTAAGCCGATACACCTACTTAAAAATGACACCAGGGATTTTTCATGGTATAAAACAAAATTACACATCATGTAATTTTTGAGTCCCAAATATGCCGAAAAAGATGTTTCTTTTTTATTTAAAATAAATTTTTAATATTTACATGATGTGTAAATTTTACATGGTGTGTTACCTTTCACCCTGCATACCAATGTCTTGAAATATACCATGATATGATTACATGTCATGTAAAACCATTACACAATTTCTAAATCCCCAAAATTTTTTAGATAATGCAGGTTTTATGATGAAAATTCCAACAAATCCAAAACTTCCCCATTACATAGATCCTCCCAATTCCTTCTCAGAATTACTCACCCAATAAAAAAGGAATTACAAAACAAGAATAAAACATAACTAAAAGAAATGTAATGGGGTGTTATAGTTTCCACAGAGGAAAATAAAAAGGACATATTAGATAAAGCCTTATTTTAAAAGAGTCTTGAAAATTATGTTATAACTAGTGAACTAAAAGTTATTTGAATTTGAATTTAGTGAAAGTGAGAGTCTACTAGAGTTGGTTCTCTAGAATAAATTAAATTTCACATTAAATTACCAATATATTAAAATTACCATATACTAATTAATACCTTATCTCATATTTATTGTTATTATATAAAACATTAATGTAGTAATGTTCTAGAGTATCTGTCACATTGAAAGGTCTTAACAATTCTATGCTATGATGAGAAACTTAAAGTGATACGATGATAATCTTAAACATATATTCTACATTAAGAATATTTTTCTATGGGGGGACAGATAAAATGTCATATTTTCATGTTATAGAGACTCGTAAGAGGATGAGAATTCAACTATTAAGGTTTACACTTGGTAATCAAACAAATAAGAGATTATGAGGATAAAACCGTAGGTAGGAATTCCACATTTTTATGTGTCATTAAATATTCCTATCTACAAATATGTGTAATTATCCTTATATTTGAGATTATTATTAATGCATATTGTGATTCATATACATTGAGGTACTAACAAAATCCATGCTGTCAAATTCTCGTGGAGAGTTTGGGTTTGTTGGGTGTGCCATGAGTGATATTGCATTAACTAATAAGTCAATATAACATTATTCCATTCCAATTTATGAAAGATGACATCTCATGACATTTTAATGGAATGGAATTATCAAAATGAAATTACCTGTATATGGTAATTTATAGGTTCACTTCAGGAATTCAAAGAAATATATAGGAAGAAAATGGTTTGATGATAAGAGTATGCAACCATCTTAGTTAGATATATCATGAAAAATGGATAATATTACACAATGAACATTCATATGTGATTTTTTATTAAGAAATTAACTTCTTTCAGTATGAGTTATTTGACGTGTTGCTAGGAAATGGTCCTGGAATTTAAGAAAGGATAATTAATACCATTGAGAAAGATTCCTAGACTTCCACACACTTAGTGTATCCATATATTTCAGTTAAATTTTATTAAAATTTAACAATAGGAATAAATATTATTTTCAAAATCAAGGAATAATATTTATTTGGGATTTGAGGATTATAATTTATCAGTCACTGATTATATTTGAGTTTGAATATTTATACTTGTTTAATATTAAATAAATTTTTATTTTCAAGACCATCCAGTGGAATATTTACTCATTTCTTTTTTTATTTGTAATTTAATAAGTAATAGTAATTATTAAAAAAATATTTATTTAGTTACATAAATATTAAAATAAATATTTATTCATAAGATCATGAATATAATATTTATTGTAACACCCAATGATTTTGAAAATAAATTTAATTTTGAATGAATGAAACACTAACTCTCTACAATATACCACTTTGTTATAACCTAGCTAGTAAACATAATTTTACCACCTATGTGATTTTAATTTCGAAAAACTGACATACATAGTTGCGTTCAGTCAGATATTTAGAGTCTGATAGGATCAACTTAAATTTATGGTGAATAGTAACTTGACCATTAGGAATATTAATAGACACTTATGAATAGTAACATAACCCTTATGAATAGTAACCACACCCATGTTGGTATATATAAAATTTAGTCACCTTATAAATGAAATAGAGTATTTTAGAAATTAATAATTAAGTGCTGGTATTTTTATGAGTAATAAATATTTAAATAAAATTTTAAATTAATAAATTGATTTAAAAAAAACTTTATTTTCATAAAATTTATTCCTAAATAAATATTTTTTGTTCTATAATTTTAGGATAATTTTATAAGATCTTAGTTAATTTTTTAAAGTAATATAGAATAAGTTTTAAATTTAAATCTGTATTTTTCATGTAAATAATGTTTTTTTTAAAAATTAAATTTATATTATTTTGAAAATTATTTTGATAAAATGGAGTCCATTTTTTAATTTTACACATCAAAAATGGTTTTGGTGAATTTTTGGGATTTTTCTGAAATACTGGATTTTTTGGTGAATAGTTAAATTTCATAATTTACAAAAAATTCTAATTAAGTGAATTTCTGCATCATACTTGAGTCATGGATGATGTAAATGGATATTTTTTGAAATAATATGTATATATTATTGTTCTTGGCCACAATAATCAATAATATTTCTTTTCTTGTGGAAAATAATAAAATAACGAAAAAGATGATAAAAAATCACTCCTCCCCTCTACTATAACCCTCTCACTCCCTCTTCCCTTCACTCCTATCATGCCTTGGGAATTTTCTAAATTATATACAAATCTCCTAAAAATCTCCTCCCCCACATCCATAAGACCATGGAATCATAAAAAAACCAAAACCTCTCCCCTAAAGAGGCTCTCAAGGAAGATTTCTTTAAGAGGTAAATTCCTCTTTTCATTTCTTTTATTTCAAGTTCCATCCTTTTCTTTTTCTTTCCTAAAATAATTTCATCCAAATGTTTTGATGAATCAATTATATTACATGTACTAGAATTTTTTTATGATAAATGAATAATTCTTCATCGTCACTCCTTTCTTCATCTTTTATACTAGAAATGAAAACACCACATGAGATGTGTTAATTTATCACATTCAAGGACGACGAGTTTTCAATTTGTATTACTGTCTTCAATTATAGTCATGAAACCATCATGATGGTTGAACCAGACTATAATATATGTGTAGACGCCGGAAAAGTCCGTTGTTCCCAAACGAAGCTCCGGATGCGGGAAGCGAGGTCATATTTGGAGTCGGAAGCCCGTTTCGGAGGGCCCGGAAGCCTTGCGCGGAATTTTGGAGACCCGCGCGCAAAGTTGACGAGCCACGCGCAAACCTCCCGGGATGCGCGCAATGCGCTGGGCCGGCGCGCAATTTTGCGTGCCCGTGACCCGCGCGACTCCTTTGCACACCGGGCTCGATTCCGCGCCCGCGAAGAGAATTCCGCGCCCTCGATCCGGATTCCACGCCCGGGGTTGCCTATAAATATAAGGTGACCCCCGACGTTTTGAAGGTGGCCGGAATTCGAAAGGTCTCTCGTGCGCGCAATCCAACCGCCTCCGCGCGCAATGCCGATCTTCAGGTAACCTCCTTTCTTTCGCGCAAGAAAGCCTCGGGGTTCGCCTTCGCACACAATCCCTTTGGCTCCTTTCTTTTTGAATAATTCTTCACCCAAAGGCCTTCGCGCGCAAAAGAAGCCTCTTGCGCGCAATTGCCCCCGGGTGCGCGCAATCCAGCCCGATTGCGCGCACCCCCCTTTTTTCAAAGAGGCCATTCGTTAAAGAATGATCCGTTGCCCCCGCGCGCTATCCGAAGCCCGGTGCGCGCAATCTCTATCTTCTGCGCGCAAAGCGCTGGCCCAATTGCGCGCCAGCCTGCCCATTTGCGCGCCGACCCGCGGTATTCCGCGCCAAGCTTCTCTTTTGCGCGCAATCCGCCGGGGTCGCCCCCATTGACCCCCTGAGGGTACCCGCCTGCGTGGTGCCCGATGATCTTCATCCTGGGTGCCCGCACCGTGCGTTGTCTTCCCGTGCGGCCCTCCAGGCTCGCGCGAAGTGATACGGACCCATCGGCGGTAGTATCGTCCGAGCTACAAGACGTTAAACTGTTCAGCATTCGTCCTGCAGGACGCTAAACTGTACTTAGTCCGCGCGACAAGACGTTAAACTGCCAAGCATCTTCGTCCGCACTGCAAGTCGTTAAACTGCCAAGTGTTTCGTCCAACATGACGTTAAACTGTACCACGTCCAAGCTGCACGACGTTAAACTGCTTAGCATATCGTCCGCGCGACAAGACGTTAAACTCCCAAGCATCTTCGTCCTCAACACACGACGTTAAACTGTACTTCGTCCGGCAAGACGTCAAACCGTCCGCATCATCCGATCCTGTGTTTCGCACACAGGATCCCCCCGGTTTGGATGTGGCCCCCACCCGCGTGTCTCTGCAGGGATGTCGGGATTGGAGTGGACTTCGCCCACGAGGGTAGAGTGTTACAGACAGAACGAACTACGTGGACTTTGATCCCTGTCTTCTAAACAGGGTACGTAGGAAGCCTCTCCGAGGTTCAAGCCCACCACCTGGTCGTCCTGGTCGTATTCATGTCGGTTCGTCCATCAGTGGACCCCTCCTGGGTTCACACTCGCGTCGATTCACCTATGAATCCGCCCCTGTGGGAGACTGCACGTGTGTATCTCCATTGTGCTTCCCCACTTCCCTTTTCTCCTTTCAGCGTCCAGCATGACGTGAAACTGTGATCCACCCGGCCGTTCCATCCCCCTCTGTGCGAGGTGGTTCGGTTCAATCCTCCGCCCGGCGACCTTGATCTCTTCGTGAGTCGGATTGCCGACGTCCAGCATGACGTTAAGCTGTATATCCGAACTACGTTGACTTTGATCCGCGCTAACGCGCGGTACGTAGGAAGCCTCTACGAGGTCCAAGCTCTTCACTCCATCATCCATCCTGATCCTTACCCGGGCCGCCACATCCCGGTGGGGTCATGCCACTTCATTCCACTCCACTCGGGAAGCTGCCCATGTGCTGGCCCCAGCGTCGGAGGTTCCCCGCAAGGGGTTCTGTCATCTGATCCACTTCTCGTGTTGATCAGTCCGATGCCGTCCCCGCTGGACGTTAAACTCGCGGCATACCCCGTGTTAAACATGGGAAGCTGAGGAAAACCTCAGGTAACACAGTTCCCCGCACCCAGCGCGGGATGCCTCATGCCATCACGCCTTCGAGAAGCCCTATTAGGGACGGAAGGCAGACATGCAGAGTCGCAGTGTTAAGACACTCCCCCGACACCCAGAGCCACCCGGTCTCCTCACCGCAGGTTGCTGCCCCGACCAGACTCCTTGGAGCGTCTGGGCGGAAGCAGCGTAATTAACCGGTGTCCATGAAGATATGGCGCCGGGAACGAGATTCACGAACATTCTTAAATCTATGAGGGAGACCCGGATTAGGCGACGAGTTCCGAGGAGACGTCCACGGAAGGAGGAGCCGACATCCCATCATCCCGGTTTCGATCAAGGAGCAGACGCCCCTGAACAAGGGACGGATGCCGCCTGCATTTGGAAAGCGGGACTGCGGGACCACAAGCCGCGCACACCCATCCGCTCGGGTCGACGGGTGCACGCGCGAACGCGTCCTGGCGGAACAGCGTCGGAACAGAAACCCGACGCACAACCGCACCGAAACAGAAAAATGGTGAACCCGACGTGAATCTCTTCTCCTCAATATGAAGACCGATGGCTTTAGTTGTTGGAAGACCAGCATGCTGCTCGACCGAGCATTCAACACCGGGGCACGGAACCCGCCAGGGGCTGGGGAAGGGAAATCGGGCACTCTGTCTCACGACGTTGATGGCCTGGGTTCCCCCCCCCATGGAGGGCGTCGCGGCACTAATGGTTGGTTGTCGATTCCTTTTCCTGTTAGTGTTAATGGGTTCTTCTCCCTATCTTCAGGAATCAGGTCGTCCGATCCAATGCCCGATCACCGCCCGCCCACTGGCGCAGGGGTAGGGGAAACACCGACGCGGCTACTCCGCGCGGTCCCGCCCGTACCACAGTCGTCCCAGCAGCCGTAGCTGCGGGGCAACCACGCCCTCTCTCCCCCTCGGAGGTCATCCAGAGAAGGGTGATCAACAACTTGGTGCGTAGATATGAGGAAGAGGGAGTCATCCCCACCAGGGACATGGCTCGCCTAGGCCTCGAGGAAGCTGCACCTCGCCACCAACGCCGCCCCCGAGGGCCGCGCAGGGAGGCACCGCTGCCTACCTCGACGTTCAACCGCTTCGGGAGCTTATCCCCGGAGCGCTCCGACAACTCCTTCCCCTATGCGGATGAGGTGGAAGATGTCCGGGACCACCCTATCCGATATTCGCTCCAGGGATCCGCGATAAGGGCTCCTGTCAGGCCACAGCGACACCGCCGCCAGGCTTCTCAAGTTGAAGGACGGGCTCTCCACCTGCCCGTGCCGCTCATCCTGACTCGTTTGTCCCGACGCCAACGTCGGGCACGAGCGGAAGAGGATGCCCACCTTGGGGCCCTAGCAACAGCGGCCGCATTGGCTCAAGCCACTGCTGGCTCCAGTCACCAGGCCCCTGCGCATCCTGAGCAGGGACACTTCTATGCCCGACCTGGATCGAGGCCCCGACCGCCCCAAAGGCAGGTTGGGTTGACTCTCCCGGTTGCTGGTATAGGCAATAGCCACCGCGGACCACCTCGCGGTAGCGCTATACACCAACAGGGTCTACTCCGCGTGGCCGATCCAAGAGGCATGGGTCACCCCACCTTTCGATCCCGGCCCGGAGGCCTGCCCGGAATCATCTCTCCCCGCATCCCCTTTGATATATGTCCCGGTGCTCCTCACACCTTGGTTTCCAGCCCTCTTGGCCCCAGCACCAGTGCGGCCGGAGGACGCCAGGATAGAGATCAGCCATGCCCCGAAGAACCACCGAGGGGCAGGAAGGCGAGGCGTCGACGCCGAGGGAAGAATGTTATGGAATTCCGGACAGAGATCCGACCGGTTCGTTTCTCTGATACAGAGGCAGAGTATGATTCGGCGAAGGAGCCCTCCCCCCGATCCCGCTAGTTAGGGGCAGGGGTAGGAATGCGACACGTCAGCCTCATACTTCCCGAGAGCGAGATCGATACGATCCCCGCTTCTCTCCGAAGGTATATCCGGAGTAGTGAGGGCCTGGTAGACCCCCAAGGATCAAGCTTGCGGTTGGTACCGGCCCCTCCGGAAGCACTTTCTGCCTCGATCGGAGAAGCCGGAGACTTTTTCTGGGGACCGACGGTCGAACCACGATCTAGTGCACCCTCGGCGAGCACCGAAGCTACGGCATGAGGTACGCTCGCCGGCCCGTCCTATCGTGATGTGGTAGCTGGGGCACCGCCACCCTCAGAGGGCGGCCCGGGATACGGAGGCCAATCGGCCTGCTCGCCGTATTCACCGCCGGCCAGCCCGTCGGCCCGACGGCCCGCCTCGGCACCACTTCCGGTTCCCCATCCATTCCCAGTCGTTGAAGAGGACCAGGGAGACCTGGGTCCCGAGTTTGAGTTGTGGAGCTTCTGGACCGTCCTTGCAGAGGGCCACTTCCCTGAGAAGTTTTGGCCAGTCGCAGGACCGGACTTTGATGCACCCGAATCGCTCACCCCAGATGAGTTCGAATGCTTCCGCCGAACTCTCCGGGAGACTCACTCCCGTCTTCACCGCCTACAAATGCCATATCCCGGGAGTCAAGCACACCTGGAGGATATTGGTGAGCAGTGCCGTCAAATTGACCTGGCCACGCTCCCCGCGGTTCGGCACCCCGGGTCATTTGGGCACCATGAGGCCCTCCAACAACGATGCGTTGAGTGTTTTCAAGTACTCTGCAAGTTTATCGAGGAAGCCACCCCCCACGTGTATATCCATAGATGGGGGCAGTACGCTTCCCTACGCTTCAGTGCGATTCGCCGACAGCCTGATTCACTGGGTGGCCCTGAGAGTACATCCCCAGGGACAGAAGCGGTCAATATGGCTGACCTGTCGGGGGAGGGGAACGGCTTGGAACTTCTCGACGGGGGCTCTCCCCCCGAAGACAAGCCGTTGTTGGATCCATCGGCGAGAGTTACTCGTCACCAGAGGAACCTCCTGGGTCTCCCCACACCCACTGAAGCACTGACGTTGAGCCGAAACGTCAGCAAAGGTAAAGAGCACGACGGGGCTATGAAGCCCGCCGACCCATCTGCCTCCACACAGAGGGCGGATGAGGATCCCGAGAAGGCTATGCTACGTCAACAGCTCGCCGAGCAGAAGAAGCTGGTTGACCAGCTCCTCGCCGAGCGCGCTGCAGAACGGCGGCCTGACTACGGTGATCCTAGGCCAGGACAGCAGGGACAGGAACAACCACCCCTCGATGAGGCTCTCCCGGGCAACCGTGATTACGCCGTGTTCGCCGACAGGGGAGAGGCCATTGCCTATGGCAAGAGGGCGCGGTATGTTTCACCACACCCTCCAGAGCGGCGTGACTACCTAAGAGACCCCGCTCGGATTCCTCCCGCTGCCCCAAGGGCCGCTCCGCCCGCCATCCCACGAGCTGCCGAGTTCGACGACCCGGTCGACGACCCGATTGAAGGACCATACAATGCGATCGTGGTTAGAGATCCTCGCCAGGACTGGAACCCATGTCCGGACGATCCGATGGCGGCACTCATCGCCCGCTTGGAAGCCTTGGAGACTCGGAAAGTGGCGATCCCACCGGACGGCAAGCCATACCCAGCATGGGTGGATGACATGCCGGCACCTCCGGGATTCGGGAATCCCACTTTCGCCCCCTTCAACGGGACTGGAGATCCGCCACAGCATTTTGCCCATTTCAATTCGAGGTGCGGGCCTATGTTGGGAACTCCGGCGCAGTAGGAGGCCGCTAAGCTTCGCTGCTTTGTCCAGACACTGGACGGGCCAGCATTTGTCTGGTACAGCCAGCTCCCCGTCGGGTCGATAACTAGCTGGGAGGAACTTCGTAGACAGTTCCTCTACCAGTTCAGTTCCACGACCCGGAAGACGAGTATCGCAGACCTCTTCAAGTGCAAGCAGAGGCCTGATGAGCGAGTCGCGGACTTCGTCGCCCGATGGAAGGGTCTCACGTATTCCCTTGACATGCCATTGACTCAGGAGCAGTTGCTGACAATGTGCGTCAGGAACGTCAAGACCGAGCTGGTCCCTTCCTTGATTACTCAGAATTACCCCGGAGGGTTCAGGGACTTCTCAGACAAAGCTCAACGTCTTGAGGAAGCCCTGCAACAGGCCAGTCAGGCACCCCCGCTGCCTCCTATGATTCCTGCAAGGAGAGCCAGCAGGGCTGAGCCCGCTGCTGTTGCCCAGATAGAGGCCCCCAGGCCGTTGGATCTGCTGCCGGCGAGGCCAGATCCACAGCCTCACAGGAATCCGCCTCCACGGGCTCAGTTCCCGGCCAAGCAGCGGCAGCCCCAGAACCGGCCGGCCCCTCCGCGTAATGTACCGCCACAACCCAGGCAAGATAATCAGGGTCCACCTCCTCGGCAGGCCCCTCCAGCCCCTCATCAAGACCACTCTCCCAGGGGCCCGCGATACCTGACTTACTTATTTCACGAGGATCAGGTCCCCGGTTATTTCCGGAGCGCCCTGAAGCAGAGGATTGTGCGACTGCCTGAGTGTTGGAAGCCAGAGGAAGAACATCTCACGGATAACCCCCGCTAATGCCCTTACCATCGGGCCCTGGGGCACACCATCCGGCGGTGCTATGTGTTTAAGGATTGGCTCCAAGACCAGATTAACAACAATGTAATCAGGTTGGGCCCAGCTCCAGCACAAGTGGCGGGTGTGTTCGTGGGATCAGATGACGATAGCGACAATGAGGACGAATGGCAGCTGGTCTCCGACCGCGGATCCCAGAAGTATAAAAACTGGATGGCCCGCAAGACGATTATTCGCGCCCATGGAATCATCCGTGCGCGCTTGAATCAGCCTGAGCCCCCAGAATCTGCGGGTGCTGCTTCGGCATCGTCATCCCAGCCTGCCTCTTCCGAGAAGAGCAAACGGCGGCGGCGCAAGAAGGAAGAGTGCGCCCCGCCAGTTCCGCCACTATCCCGCACTCTCGGCGATTTCATGCCCCCAGAGATGGGGGTCCCTCCTCGGATCCGCCCGGCGATGGATGATTCGTCCGATGACGATGTTGGGTACACTTCGGTTAATACCGTCGAGCTGGTAAATCCCTTTTCGGTTCCCGACGTTGAAGAACACCAGGTGGACCTCCCTAGTGTCCCCGGTCGTCACCACCGTCGGAGGAACCGCAACAACAGGAGTCGCTGGGGAACAACAGTTGGTACCTCCAGCTAGGACCTGCAGGCCACTGAGACTAGGCAGCAGGCTCAAAACCGAGTTCAGCGCGCGCAGCCCCCCCATCCGGGGATGACAGATTCGCCTCCGCCACTGTTTGTGGTGTGGGACCAGGCATAACCGCCTCAGCCGCGTCGCGATCAGCTCCACCCTGCCGCAAGTCCGTCCCGGCCTCTTGACCCCAGTACGGTGACTACATCCCGGGCTTCAACCAATGAACAGCGGGATGTGCCAAGCACCAGTCGGCCGCCGGTCCAATCAGCAAGGCCCGTCATGCCTCCAACCGCAGAGCAACCTCCTGCAACCAGGGGCTCGCGCTTGGCCAAAAAGTATGATGTCCTGAAGCACTTGGTCGACATCCCAGCAAGGCTCTCCATCCTTGAGGCTCTGCGCATGTCATCTGAGATGCGCGAGGCACTCGCTGAAGCCCTGAAAATCCCCCTCCATTTTGGGACAGAGGTTGCGGCTGCAGAGGCCTTTCACGCCGAAACGATTGAGGACGCCGAATGTCAGGCAGTTATCTCGTTCTCTGGTAAGGATGAAGACCCTCCTATACAGGGGCACATTCGTCTGCTGTATGTTACTGGCCAGTTCAATGGCCTTGAAGTCCGGCGCTGTCTTGTCGACACGGGGTCCGGGATTAACCTGATTCCAACTCAGACGCTCCGGAGATTGGGGTTGTCTGAGGATGACTTGATCCCCTTCGACCTCAGGATCCAGGGGTACGACCGCACCGAGCAAACCCCGGTTGGCAAGATACGCTTGAAGACCCAGTTCGGTGACTTGGTTGCCAACACCGAATTAATGGTAGTCTCTCAAGACACTGCGTACAACGCATTGATGGGCAGGCCATGGCTCCACCTTCACGCGGCGGTTCCCTCATCATACCACCAATGCCTCAAATACTCCCTCAACGGTCGAGTAGGCGTGCTTCAGGGAGATGCCTCTCCTTTTGCCTCATGTGAAGCCCGCTATCTGGACACAGACTATTACAAGAGCAAGGATAAGCAGATCTTGGCAGGTGAGGTTGAGCCTGTCACTGTTGTAAGTGATCCCTGGGCAAGTTTGGATGACGCTTACGTCCTCCCGATTCATCGGTTGGACGTGGCCATGGTCTCGACGGCCTGTGAGTCTCCTGATGAGATGACCGCGACCGCCCATGCCAGCACCAGCGGCCCAGCAGGATCTGGTAGCCCCAATGCAGTTTCCAACGCAGTCTCTCCCGTGGACGATCCCTCCCCAAGTGGAGAGGACGTGGAAGATGCACCCCCAGCCTTTGAGGAGGGCGTCTCCGCCACGGTCGATGAGTTAGTACAGGTGAACCTTGGAACCGAAGCAGATCCAAGACCCACATTGGTCAGTGCCGCCATGCCCTCTGAGGAGCGGCAGCAGTACGTGGACTTTCTCAGGCAGCACCGTGATGTGTTCGCTTGGGGATATGATGAGATGCCGAGGCTAGATCCTCAGGTAGCCGTCCACCGCCTTGGTCTCCCGGCGAACCATCGCGGGTTCAAGCAGCCTCCCAGGAAGATGCACCCATTCCACGGTGCCATGGTTGAGGCCGAAGTTGACAAGCTTATCAAATCCAACTTCATGAGGGAAGTTCAGTACCCCAAATAGCTGGCCAACATTGTGCCGGTCAGGAAGAAGAACGGGCAGATCAGAGTCTGTATCGAATTCCGCGATCTCAACCGCCACTGTCCGAAGGATGATTTTCCCCTTCCAGTGACAGAGCTGTTGATTGACGCCACGACAGGGTTCCAAGCCCTCTTCTTCATGGATGGATACTCCGGATACAACCAAATCCGGATGGCCCCTGAGGATGAGGAGTTCACTGCCTTCAGGGCCCCCAAGGTATCTTTTTTTACCAGTTCATGCCCTTCGGCCTGAAGAATGCAGGTGCCACCTATCAACGGGCGATGCACCGCATATTCAAGCCAATCCTCGGCACACTGGTGGAATTCTACGTCGACGACTTGGTGGTCAAATCGCGCCAGCGTCAGGACCATCTCAAAGATCTTGAGAAAGTGTTCGGCTTCCTCCGGTCTCGCTGCCTGAAGATGAACCCGTTGAAGTGTGCCTTCGGGGTCACCTCCGGAAAGTTCCTTGGATTTGTGGTAAGATACCGGGGTATTGAGATCGAACCGGAGAAGATCAGGGTGATTAGCCAGATGCCTCCCCCAGGTAACATCCGGGAACTGCAAGGGTTCCAAGGCCACTTAGCCTATATACGCCGATTCATCGCGAATCTGGCCGGCAAGTGTAAGCCCTTTTCTCGGCTCATGAAGAAAGGTGCCACCTATGTATGGGATAAAGACTGTCAGACCACTTTCGAGGAAATCAAGCAGTACCTGCTTCAACCTCCGGTTCTGATGCCGCCTGTATCCGGGAAGCCGCTGGTCCTGTATGTGACCGCCCTGGAACGGTCCCTGGGTGCCCTTCTCGCCCAGAAGAACAACGAGGGAACAGAGAATAGCCTCTATTACATCAGTCGCATGCTCCTCGATGCGGAAGTCAGGTATTCCCCCATCGAGAAGAGCTGCCTGGCGCTCGTATTTGATGTACAGAAATTACGGCACTACTTGCAGCACCATGAGGTACAGTTGGTCTCTCGGGTAGACCCGTTGAAATATATCCTGAGCCGGCCTATGTTGACTGGCCGTCTAGCGCGGTGAGCTGTGATTCTCCAGCATTTCGAAATCAGGTATGTGTCTCAGAGGGCCATCAAAGGGAAAGCATTGGCATACTTTCTGGCTGCTCACCCGACCTCCGCGGATCAGCCGCTGGATCTAGGCTTTCCTGATGAGGCCATTCTCTCGGTCGATCGTGCCGATCCGTGCTGGCAGATGCACTTTGACGGTGCCTCCCGGAGCCCCACCGGTAGAAGGCTTGATAATCCTAAGCTCAACAGAGTGGGCTTGGGTATCGTCTTCATTACCCCGGAGCAAGCCGTACTGCCATACTCTTTCCTGTTGTTAGAGGGCTGTACCAACAATGAGGCGGAATACCATGCCCTCATCACCGGCCTCGAGTTAGCTCTCGAGATCGACATGCCCCATCTGTGTGTGAAAGGGGACTCTGAGCTGGTCGTTAAGCAGATCAATGGCGACTATGTTGTCAGGAAGCCGGAACTTGTGCCGTTGCTGGAGTGCACCCTCCTTCTGATGGCCCAGTTCCCTTCTCGGCCAGAAATTGTCCATATTCCCCGGTCGCAGAACGGTCGATCAGATGCTTTGGCCAGCCTTGCTGCATCACTTGCAGAGCCTGAACAGGATAACCTGATCGTCCGCGTGACGCACCGCAGGCTCATCGCTCCTGTTATCCCGGAGGGAGATCACGGCCCGTCGGTAAGTAATCTCACCACGGTTTCCCCCATGCCCGGAGCCCCGAGTACCCCAGATATGGCAGTCAAACCAGCCCCTGATTGGAGGACGCCTTTGGTTGAGTACCTCCAACATGGCATTCTCCCGTCGGATCGGGCCGAGCGCGAGCGAGTTCGACTCCGCGCATCGCAGTTTGTCCTCCAGAGCAGTCCCGGCCTGGAGCAGATCCTCTATAGACGCGGATTTGATGGTGTTCTCCTCCGTTGCCTTCATGGAGTTGAGATCCCACGAGTCATGCAAGAGGTTCATGCTGGTTCATGCGGTGCCCATCAGACTGGGCCAAAGCTGTCCCACTAGATTCGGAGGTTGGGATACTTCTGGCCCTCCATGATCCATGACTGCATCGAGTATGCCAGGAGGTGCCATGCGTGCCAGGTTCATGTGAACTTTGTGCATCGGCCGCCGGAGCCTCTCCATACCACCAGGTATTCTTGGCCCTTTGCAGTCTGGGGGATGGACGTTGTGGGACCTTACCCGCCGGCGACGGCTCGCCAGTGCCGGTTCATTCTGACTGCCACGGACTTCTTCTCCAAATGGGCAGAGGCGATTCCGCTCAGAGTGTTCAAATCCTGTTCGATCGCTGACTTCGTGACCTCCAACATCATTTATCTATTTGGAGTGCCTCACGATATCCTCACGGATAACGGAGCCAATTTCCGAGCATCCGAGTTGAAGAAGTTGTACGCCAAGTACAACATTCGCTCGAACCATACATCTCGCTATCATGCCCAGGTGAATGGACAGATTGAGGCGTTTAACAAAACCCTCTCTAACATTATGCAAAAGATGGTTGGTCAGAACAAGAAGAGTTGGCCAGACAAGCTCCCCAACGCCCTCTGGGCTTATCGGACGACGACTCGCAATTCCACCCAGATGACCCCTTATTCCCTGGTATATGGAGCTGAGGTCGTCCTGCCCATAGAGATCCAGTTACCGTCCTTGCGCACTGCGGTCTACGACCAGCAAGCGCCAGACAGAGCTGCTGAAGCCCTTCTAGTCGAGTTGGAAGCACTGGATGAGAATAGACTTCGCGCTTTGCACAACTTGGAGAGGCATCAAAGCAGAATGGCTCAACCTTTCAATAAGAAGGTTCGCCTCCGCTCCTTCCTGCAGGGTGACCTAGTGCTGGCCCTAAGAGCGCCAATGATCCCCGGCAGGAAGCCACCCAAGTTGGAGCCCAAGTGGGAGGGACCCTTTATTGTCCACAAGGTCTATCCCAATGGCGCGTACTCCCTAGCGACTATGGATGGTGAGCGTGTCACTCCTCCCACCAACGCTAGGTTCCTCAAGCAGTACTTTGCCTGAGTGCACCACGTCCAAGCTGCACGACGTTAAACTGCCTAGCATATCGTCCGCGCTGCAAGACGTTAAACTGCCCAGTGTTTCGTCCAACATGACGTTAAACTGTACCACGTCCAAGCTGCACGATGTTAAACTGCCTAGCATATCGTCCGCGCTGCAAGACGTTAAACTGCCCAGTGTTTCGTCCTACATGACGTTAAACTCTACCACGTCCGCGCTGCAAGACGTTAAACTGCCAAGCATCTTCGTCCGCGCTGCAAGACATTAAACTGCCCAGTGTTTCGTCCAACATGATGTTAAACTGTACCACGTCCGCGCTGCAAGACGTTATACTGCCAAGCATCTTCGTCCTGCATGACGTTAAACTGCCCCTCAAGAACTACGTACGGCTTGATTCCCATCCTTATGGGATACGTAGGACCGCCTGAACATTCATGTTTCAGGCCCAGCCCCATCCTTCGGGAATTTCCATCCCATCTCGGGCCCTTGGCCCAGTTGCCTCCGGCTGTGCGGCGTATGGTGTGAACGCGGGGCTATGCCCTCATTCACGTCGGTTTGCTCGCCACGCTGTACGCCCCCCACGTTTGGGGATGCCTTCTGCTCCCCCCTTTCTCTTTTCGTCCTGCATGACATTAAACTGCACTTCAAGAACTACGTACGGCTTGATTACCATCCTTATGGGATACGTAGGACCGCCTGAACATTCATGTTTCAGGCCCAGCCCCATTTCCCGGGAATCTCTATCCCGCATTGGGCCTTTGGCCCAAGTTCCCCTCCTTTTTGTGCGAGGCGTATGGCGTGAGCGGGGGATTATATCCTCATTCGCGTTGGCCTACTGGCCGCGTCGTACGCCTCCCCTGGGTGTGAGACTACCTCACACCCCTCATCGTCCTGCATGACGTTAAACCGCCTCTCAAGAACTACGTACGGCTTGATTCCCATCCTTATGGGATACGTAGGATCGCCTGGACGCTTGTGTCTCAGGTCCAGCCCCGTCTCTTGGTTGATCACGGGGATCTGCTGTCTTTTGGTTGCTCTCAGGGTGAGTCCTCCGACCCTTTCCGGTGATCTGTTAGCATGTTTTGGGTACTCAGGTCTATGACCCGTGGCGTCGGATTCAATCCCGACAAGTCCTGTGTTGCTTGTCGGGCCTCGCGCTTCCTCTTGTTCGATCCTTCACTCAAAGGGATCCTCGTTAGCGGTTTGGGTACGATGCCTCAATGCTCTCCTACCGCTCCGGGTCGATTTACCGGCGGGTCCTGGGCCGCAAATTGATATGAATCCTGCACTTGAGCGGTTGATGCTCGTTTGCTTGCCCCGTCCTAGGCTGACGCGATCGGATGTTGTGTTGCGAATATGGTCAGCGACATCCTTGATCGCCATGTCGGCTCTTTCAGGCTCCGAACATTGGTTGCGTGGTCCTCATCACACTCCGCCTTTGTGCGTTGTAGTGGAATCTCGACACTCTCTTCATACTGACCTTCAGTACACCTTTAACGTTAGGCAGGCCAACCAGGGTAATGGTGTCTGTCGAGGCTCCCACGATCTGAGCACCAAGGATATATGCTGATGTCCTCTCTAAGGGCCATGTGTAGCTGGACCCTCGTCCCCATAAGGAGGAAGGAGTCGCCCGAACAATCGCGTTCTGGGCCCAGTATAACTGGAGGCTAGCATCTCTGCCCCTCGGGTGATGGACATACGCCGGCCCCTATCCCAGGATCCTTCTCCTGGAATCGTGCGTGACCGCAGGGCTGGGTATGTTCCCACCTCCGCTGAGTCCGCCATATCGCAATAAGCGGATTCCTCCATGGTCCGAACCACACGACCTTAAACTGCGTTGTCCGGTCCTACCACACGACCGTAAACTGTGATCGTCTTGGCCGCCCGACGAGAAATGGCACTGCATCGTGATGTTCTCCTCAGAGGACAATCACGTTGGGCGCTGGTTACTAACCACGCCATTTGTCAATGCCTTTTATGGCTTGATTATTGTGGCGACGCCAGGGATTTCCTAATCACAGGCATGTCGCTGCACAAAGAAAAACCATCCATCTTTAAGGACAAACAAGAAATATCAAATACCACTTCTTCTATGTGCGAGGGTCAGACCCGCACCCTTCCCCGCGCTGGTGCCCGATTGTGTTGCGCCGCGCTTCCAGAACTACGTGTGGCTTGATTGCCATCCTTATGGGATACGTAGGAACGCCCGGATGTTTGAAACTTCGGGTCCAGCCCCCCACCTCTTAGAGATTCCCCCTTCTCTGGGGAATCCGCCGCCTTCGGGTCACCCTCAAGGCGTGTCCCTCGACCCCTTGCAGTGGTCCACCAGTGTCAATAGTACTCTGGTTTATTGCCAGGAGGGTCAGGTTCAGCTTGGTCAGGTTCCTTCCACTTTTCAGGCTTCGTGCTCCCTTTCATTCGGACCCATCGCCTACGCCCTGGGTGGAGCCCCCGTGAGCGGTTTGGACACAATGCCTCAGTGCTCTCCCACCGACTCGGGCTGGTGCCCCCAAGGGCCTCGGGCAGCAAATCGATATGAATCTTGCGCTTGAGCGGTTGATGCTCTTTTGCTGCCTCATTCCATCAACGGTTAGTACGATATTGATGCTGCTTTTCCGCCACGGTCGGCAGTACTCCCATATCGTTACGCCGGTGCCCCCAGTCCTTGAGTGAATGGCCGCATGATTCACATTACATTTTCCACCTCCCATTCTGACCAGGCAAAATCTCGGCACTCTTGACACTATCCCTCAGTGCATCTTTGCATATCCAGGGGATAGGACCACGATGTGGCTTACTTTGAGGTTCTTATGGTCCGAGCTCTAAGACCTTAAACTAAGATCTGCCTCTATGGTCCAAGCTCTACGACCTTAAACTAAGATCTCCCCGAACGGGGTTCTATGTCCCGCATGACGTTAAAAACTGCACTTTCATAACTACGTGTGGCTTGATCTCCAGCCTGATGGAGTACGTAGGAACGCCCGGGCATCTCGACTCGGGTCCAGCCTCAGGGATCGCTAAGTCCCGCCCCTCCTCGTCGCCGGCCGTCTGGCCTGGATTCTGGTAGAGTGGTGCAGTTGTGATACTCCCCGATCCAGCTCGGGATGCCCCATTACAATGATGGGAAGCGACAGTTTCCTCGTCAAAGAGGTTCTGTCTGAGAATTGGGGTGATTCACGGCTAGATTAGTGCATCCGCCTGACACACTTTCCCCACAGTGGCGCAATTTTGAGAGCGTTGGATTCTGTCCGAACAAATCGTCACTTTGCCCCATGCTTCGCATGCCCTGTTGATCTGGATTTCCACCCTTGTGCCTGAAGGAACCCCCAAAGCAGCATTGATGATGACATGTGATCCGCCTCCTGCAATATGAATGATGACCTTCGGTCCGTCTATTGCAGTAGTATGGTCGATTGATCCATTGTCCGCTTGCCATCTTGGGCATTTCCTGGAAGGCCGACTGTTGTGGATTTCTGAATTCGGGACACGCGATTCACCCCTTTTCATTTCCCTATGTTCGGATAAAATCTCAACACCCCTAGCATTGTCCCGCTCATGTGTCGGAACAAGTTGGGGGGATTATACATTGATTAGGTCTGAGGTCTCATTTCCTAGGAATGAACTCCCTCTTTTCTTTAGAAATCCAGGCCCAATTACGGATGCCTGAAGCTTGGTTAACGCTCCCGAGAGACAATTTGTGGTTGAGCATGTTAAGCCAAAAGATGCAGATAAATATATTGGTTCATACAAATGGATCGAAATATCGAGTAGCGGAAGAAAATGTTCTGGGAGTGGCAAAAACAAATCCCCTAGGGATTAGCGTGCTGAATAAGTCTTTCTAACGCCGCTACCCTTTGGCTGGCGGCCTCCAGAGCTGCTTCTCGCTCTCTGCGTGCCCTCTCCTCGTCGGCGGTCGTAGCACGCAGTTCGTCGATTCTGGCCTGTGCACGCTCCCGCTCGACTTGAAGTGTGACCATCTGTTGGCCCGCCTCCGTCAGCTGTACCTGGGCGTCAACCAGCTGGGCCGTTAGTTGCTCCACAAGCTCAGTGCACGTTGCGACGAAGGCCTCCTTCTCTGCCGCCTGCCCTTCGAGACGCCAGACATCCTGCTCCGCCGCGAGGAGCGCCCGCGTGTTCTCCGACACGTCCCGACATTGTGCGACGTCGGCACGTCGGCGGCTCTCGCGCATCTTTTCGGCCATGAAATCACGGACCGTCAGATGGAGGCGTTGAGCATCAGCTCCCCCAGCACACAGGAAGCGCAGCCAGGTTTGAAGGGATCCCATGCGCCCCAGCCACTCCGATGGGTCTCGCTTGAGGAAGCGCTGGATACACTTCCACACCCTGTGGCGCGTTATCCGGCTCTCCTCGACCGCCTCCGCGTCCGAGTCGTCCATCTCCTCGGGGTCGGCAGGCTGGTAGGCACGGAAGGCAGCCAGCTGGTCTGCTGCAGGGTCCGCCCCTGGGGTGTCCTCACGGGGGATAGGTTCCCCAACATCTGGGCAACCTTCTTCTCCCGCCCCAGCGGCGTTGACACCCTCGTCAGCCCCCTACCTCTCTCCTATGCCAGCACCGCCGGCGTCCGCAGCCCCCTGATTAGCAGTTGTTGGGGCCGGCTCGGTGTGAGAAGTCTGTTCCGGAGCAGGCGGCATGTCTGCCACTGGTCCACTCGTGGATGGCCCGGGTTCGGCAGCCCGACGAGCCTCCAGTGTTGAGATCACTGCACAAGGCATGCCGCGGTTAATCATGGATCGTCAACGGCAAGCACCAGTAGTAAAGTAAGGAGACTTACGGGAATTCAAAGCGTCATCTTCCGCTGTCCCGGCCGCCGCAGGAGCAATTGCAGCAGGGGACCCTTCCGCGCTTGTCAATTCAATGATGAGTGTCTGGCCCCCGCCTTGTCCTGCTGGCGCCTCTCCTACTCCTACTGAGGATGCCTGACCAACATCCACGCACTCCTGAGAAAGGTGGAGAAATGGGTTGGAAGCTGCATAAGAAAATGGATGAAGCAGGTTGAGTAGGGATAGAAGCGGACCTCGAGGAGCTCAGTGATGTCAATATTGCCAGAGCCGGCCACCTCGCCGCTCTCCCGCGGGCTCCCCTGATGGGACCTTCCCTCGGAGCCTTCATCCTCCCCCGTCTCCTCCTCTTCCTCGGAGTCGTCATTACTGTCATCTTCCTCCGGCGGCATCTGTTCTGGAGCGGGCTCTAGACCGAGCATCACCTTCACCAGAAGGGATGGCTCCGCACGCTGACCACGTTGGCGCGCGTACTCGTCCATGGCCGTCAGATACGCATACTGCCGGTTGAAGTTCACCCTGTCGGCGATCTGGAGGCGCCCGACCTCTGGCAGATGGATTCCTTCTCTGAGTATCTTTCGCCAGATGGCTTCGGTCCTCAGTGACTGCCGCGGGGTCATCCAGGCCGACCACAGCGCCGGGAAGACTGCATTGTGGGAGGGTTCGAGCAGACGCCTTACCTTCTTCCCGAGCCGCTCCCCGACCGCCGCATGTGCCCCCTCTCCGGGCGCTAAAGTCGTGGCGGCAGCTTGCGATGTGCCCGCCGCCGAAGTCCCTGCCCGCGCTGGCTCCGCTGCTTGGCGCGCCTCCGTTCTCCCCCGTGTGGCGGTGCCTCGCCTCCTTCCTTGACACCCGGTCTCCGCACGGGTGACCTCGAGCCGCCGAACTGGCTTCCGTAGAAGCCCCTCGGGGTACGCGATGGCCCAGTGTTCGGCGTACTCGGTTGCCAAGCCTGCGTCGACCCCGGTAGGAGGGAGAGTGATGACGTCGCCAGAGCCAAAGGCGGCGAACATCAGCCACATCTGGCGAAGGACGCCAGGGTTCGTCTCCTCCCGGACAGCAGTGAATACCCTCTTCGGCATCCGTTGAAGGCACCCGAACTGCCTGGAAAACCGGGTTGGCACCTAGGGCTCGCAGATCACCTTCCCGTCGATCCGAACCACGAGCACCCTGCCCCGCATGTTCAGGAAGTACTCGTGCTGCTCCAGCGGACCCTGCCCGTTGTCGATCATCTGGCCAACGGGAGTGGGGAACGGGCTGAAGTTGAAATTGGCATGATTTCCAATCCGAATCCTCACGCCCTCCTCATTTAGGGTCATCGGAGCGACCCCCGCAATGTTCAGCAGGGAGGGTCGCAGACCGTTGCCCGGAGGAATGATGGCGTTCGGAAACGTGTACCCACCAAGGTGAGCAGCCACCCAGCCGTGGAAGAATTGGAAGGGCCCACAGATCCTTCGTGGCGACCCCCCTCGCGAGATGCGTCCCAGGATGGCGTACAGCTTAGCCAGCACTGGGACCCCGAGGTTGTATCTTTTATTGGCAGCCATGGCGCCCGCCATCGCGAGTGTCGCCGGGCGGACACCCATTCTCGCGTCCCACACTGGCAGGAGCCACCCACTCAGAAAGGCGGCCAGGAACGCCGCGTACCGGACATTTGGGTCCCGGGCCTCGATGACGCGGTACCCCCATGAGCGGTAGTCGCCCGTCTCCAGGACCCGCCAGTACGACCCGTTCCGGCTCCTCTGAGCCGCGGTCGGGCACCGCTTCCCCCTGCCTGGCATCTTGACTGCTGGGTCATGCTCCAAGAACTGGCCGAACCACTCCTTGTAGGCTATGTCCTTCTGGAATTCCTTTATCCCGAGCCGCTGCGTAGCCAGGTCAAGTAGATTCCATGTCAGAATGGGAGTCCGTGACTTGTCTTCCCAGGTGTTCTTCGAAGGCAGGAACTCATCGTACTGGTAACCCTCCAGCGGGATACCTCCGATGCAGTGGATGTCCCAGAGACCGATGCCGACCTCCCCATGGTGAAGATGGAAGGTGTTGGTATCCGGGGACCAGCGGGTGAACAGCTCCGGCCCGAGCTCGGACTGCTGGTAGAAGTGGAACTGCGACGTCCACACCGCCTCGAACAGGCCGATGTACCGCAGCTCCTCCGCGAAGTGATCGCAAGTGTGGCGTACCCAGAACGCCCAGGCCCACTCACTGGTGAAATTGCCCCCAGACCGCAAGTCCCAGTCCTTTAGCCAGCCCTTGGTGTCGTCGGTGACACTCTGGCGATATGTGCTCGAGTAGAGGGCTGGAGAGTTCTCCGCAGTAGGCTCACCCCCAACGATGGTTCGCGTCCTCGGGTTCAGGACATAGACATCTAAGTGTCTGGTCTCCCTGGCAGGATGCCCATTGTTGGTGATGTTATAGCGGGGAAGCTCGTCCTCCCGAGTCACCCAGGTCCGTGGCGCATCAACCTCGAACCCTGGCACCGAAACCTCATCTAGGATGCCAAAGTTTCAGAGCGGCAAGTTTTTCGACAGCGGATATGTATTCTGGGCCGGCGTCAGCAAGTCGAACAAGGATTGATTGTTGGAAACAATCTCCTTGGCTCCGTAGACCTCCTCATTCGTCACCATCTCATCTCTGCGAGTGGCGGCATCCCCCTCATTTCCTTGATTCGCGGCCATCTCAGAAGCTCCGGGAGTCGTGTGGGTTAAGGGATGAAGCGTGCGGAATCGGAAGAGGCTGGTAGAGAAGTTTGAGAGTTGGCGCGCAATCCTAGTGGACGGCTGGCAATCGGGAAGTTCGTCGCGTAAAACCCCGGGTGTTCGCGCAAAAGCAGGCCGAAATCCGGAGAGGTTTGCGCGACAAGCGGGTGAATTTCGCGCCGGCAAAGGCAATTTCGCGAACGAGAGCTTGGAAGGTAGTCGCGCGGAAAGCCGGTGTACAGTGCGAGGGACCCAGGCCCCTATTTATAGGCAAGGCCGAGAGTCCGCGCTGCGCGGAAAGCGCTTTGCACGACCGCACCGGCGAATTTCGCGCCCGACACCCTTTTTTGCGCGCCACAGTCTCGCGCCACCCAGGACTTCGACATTCCGGCGTCTCCCTCGGAACCCGATCGTTGCGACCTCTCGCCGATCAGATTCCGAGGGGGTGTCTTTTGTAGACGCCATAAAAGTCCGTTGTTCCCAAACGAAGCTCCAGATGCGGGAAGCGAGGTCATATTTGGAGTCGGAAGCCCGTTTCGGAGGGCCCGGAAGCCTTGCGCGGAATTTTGGAGACCCGCGCGCAAAGTTGACGAGCCGCGCGCAAACCTCCCGGGATGTGCGCAATGCGCTGGGTCGGCGCACAATTTTGCGCGCCCATGACCCGCGCGACTCCTTTGCGCGCCGGGCCCGATTCCGCGCCCGCGAAGAGAATTCCGCGCCCGCGATCCGGATTCCGCGCCCGGGGTTGCCTATAAATATAAGGCGACCCCCGACGTTTTGAAGGTGGCCGGAATTCGAAAGTTCTCTCGTGCGCGCAATCCAACCCCCTCCGCGCGCAATGCCGATCTTCAGGTAACCTCCTTTCTTTCGTGCAAGAAAGCCTCGGGGTTCGCCTTCACGCGCAATCCCTTTGGCTCCTTTCTTTTTGAATAATTCTTCACCCAAAGGCCTTCACGCGCAAAAGAATCCTCTTGCGTGCAATTTCCCCTGGGTGCGCGCAATCCAGCCCGATTGCACGCACCCCCCTTTTTTCAAAGAGGCCATTCGTTAAAGAATCAGCCGTTGCCCCCGCGCGCTATCCGAAGCCCGGTGCGCGCAATCTCTATCTTCTGCGCGCAAAGCGCTGGCCCAATTGTGCGCCAGCCTGCCCATTTGCGCGCCGACCCGCGGTATTGCGCGCCAAGCTTCTCTTTTGCGCACAATCCGCTGGGGTCGCCCCCTTTGACCCCCTGAGGGTACCCGCTGCGTGGCGCCCGATGATCATCATCCTGGGTGCCCACACCGTGCGTTGTCTTCCCGTGCGGCCCTCCAGGCTCGCGCGAAGTGATACGAACCCATCGGCGGCAGTATCGTCCGAGCTACAAGACGTTAAACTATTCAGCATTCATCCTGCAGGACGCTAAACTGTACTTCGTCCGCGCGACAAGACGTTAAACTGCCAAGCATCTTCGTCCACACTGCAAGACGTTAAACTGCCAAGTGTTTCGTCCAACATGACGTTAAACTGTACCACGTCCAAGCTGCACGACGTTAAACTGCTTAGCATATCGTCCGCGCGACAAGACGTTAAACTGCCAAGCATCTTCGTCCTCAACACACGACGTTAAACTGTAATTCGTCCGGCAAGACGTTAAACCGTCCGCATCACCCGATCCCGTGTCTCGCACGCAGGATCCCCCCGGTTTGGATGTGGCCCCCACCCGCGCGTCTCTGCAGGGATGTTGGGATTGGAGTGGCCTTCGCCCACGGGGGTGGAGTGTTACAGACAGAACAAACTACGTGGACTTTGATCCCTGTCTTCTAAACAGGGTACGTAGGAACCCTATCCGAGGTTCAAGCCCACCACCTGGTCGTCCCTGTCGTATTCACGTCGGTTCGTCCATCAGTGGACCCCTCCTGGGTTCACACTCGCGTCGATTCACCTATGAATCCGCCCCTGTGGGAGACTACATGTGTGTATCTCCATTGTGCTTCCCCACTTCCCTTTTCTCCTTTCAGCGTCCAGCATGACGTGAAATTGTGATCCACCCGGCCGTTCCATCCCCCTCTGTGCGAGGTGGTTCGGTTCAATCCTCGGCCCGACGGCCTTGATCTCTTCGTGAGTCGGCTTGCCGACGTCCAGCATGACGTTAAACTGTATATCCGAACTACGTTGACTTTGATCCGCGCTAACGCGCGGTACGTAGGAAGCCTCTACGAGGTCCAAGCTCTTCACTCCATCATCCATCCTGATCCTTACCCGGGCCGCCACATCCCGGTGGGGTCATGCCACTTCATTCCACTCCACTCGGGAAGCCGCCCATGTGTTGGCCCCAGCGTCGGAGGTTCCCCGCAAGGGGTTCTGTCATCTGATCCACTTCTCGTGTTGATCAGTCCGATGCCGTCCCCGCTGGACGTTAAACTCGCGGCATACCCCGTGTTAAACATGGGAAGCTGAGGAAAACCTCAGGTAACACAGTTCCCCGCACCCAGCGCGGGATGCCTCAGGCCATCACGCCTTCGAGAAGCCCTATTAGGGACGGAAGGCAGACATGCAGAGTCGCGGTGTTAAGACACGCCCCCGACACCCAGAGCCACCCGGTCTCCTCACCGCAGGTTGCTGCCCCGACCAGACTCCTTGGAGCGTCCGGGCGGAAGCAGCGTAATTAACCGGTGTCCATGAAGATATGGCGCCAGGAACGAGATTCACGAACATTCTTAAATCTATGAGGGAGACCCGGATTAGCCGACGAGTTCCGAGGAGACGCCCACGGAAGGAGGAGCCGACATCCCATCATCCCGGTTTCGATCAAGGAGCAGACGCCCCTGAACAAGGGACGGATGCCGCCCGCCTTTGGAAAGCGGGATTGCGGGACCACAAGCCGCGCGCGCCCATCCCCTCGGGTTGACGGGTGCACGTGCGAACGCGTCCTGGCGGAACAGCGTCGGATCAGAAACCCGACGCACAACCGCACCGAAACAATATGTATTATAACTTATGTTATATTTTTAATCCTTTTACATATGATATTAATTTATAAATGAAAATGAGTTCAATGTGATTAAAAACTACCAATTAACCCAAGCAATTGTCATTAAAGTTTTATATAATGATTCTTCTTCACGACCAATAAAATACAAGTTTATAACCATTTAATATTATGGTTGTTAAATAATAACATACAACTTATATTTTGGACAACCATTCTAATTCTACATGTTAATTCGTACATGAATATAAGTAAACCGATCCTGAAAACCAAGGAAGAAAACGCTCCCAAACAATAAAATTGAATCTCTTAACCCATCAAAAGGAAATGAATGAACCAAATATGGTTATAATAAATCAATTAAATTTATATTATGTTCTGTAATCATTAATTTATGGACCTAAATTTTATTATTCAGGTCATTAAGATCAAGTGAGGAACACCTTCACACATAAGGTAAGGGTTTTTTACCCGAACCATCATTTTCCTTTGGGTTACTCTAATTCTCAACTTATATCAATAAAATTATTATTTATTCATATATAAGAATCATAAATTCTGTGTTAATGTTCTATATATGTGTATCAACCATAATCCTACTTTAATTTATGGGGAGTTATATGTTTTGAAAGGATCTCTCAAAAATTATTCCCAAAATACAAGCCCGATTCAAGGGAATTTCTCAAATCCTTAACTATTTTCAAGGCACTATACAATTTTCTTTTGGAAACCATTATATTAATAAAATAAATAATTTTATTATTAAAATAATATCTTACTTCACTAATGGTTTTATACAAATATTTTTCTAAAAATAAATCTAATTTTCAAAGTAAAAGAGTATTTATCTAAATAATTAATTGATGCTTTTATAAGAGTATCTTCATTTTTTTCAACAATCATGTTAATTCTTATGAATTATTCGGATTAAAATTTTATTATATCATCTAACATATTTAATTGAATGGTTTATGATTAGTTTGACTGAGCATGTGTTATCTTAAAACCATACACCAATTAAGTCCAAATGGTTAGTGTTTATGCCTAATGTTCAGGGAAAATTATTTACATTTTATTTGGTCATTTAAATATGAATGTATATTTTGTTTATGTTTATACCCTGTAATTTTTTGGAATTTATTGGATTTAATAAGTGTTAGGTGGGTCCCACCATAGCCCCTCCATGCAGCATTTGGTCTCATGATACAAACTAGGTCATGGCATGAGGCCTAAGGAAAATGGTTATTTATGGTCTTGGCATGAGGCCTTGGAATTATGGTTATGATGTCTCGAATTAATAATTCCATCATTATAAAACTAGTAATTGATTTTTCATGTGGTTATTCCACTTATAGAATTCCCATGATTATGTTTGGTTATGGAATTACTTATTCATCTCTTATTCTTTCTATATTATGTTCCTTTTTATTTTTAATGGATTAGGTACTTTTTAGTTACTCACCTTGACTTATTATTTATGATTTTTATGTATTTATTACACGGATTGAACATTTCCACACACCCCCTTCTTTAGTTTTATTTTTCCCAGGATGTGAAGAGGTATTTTATGAATGAATTTCATAGATAACCTAGGAAATATGGATGTTTTCAAAGAAATTTCTATATTGTATTTCTCTTCAAGTTTTAATTTTGAAATTATGTATGTGTCTTGTTTTTAAAGATACTAAACTACTTAGTCCTTTAGGATGAATATTTCTTATTTATATACTAATGTAATAAAATAAGGCACCAGCTCTGGGCAACTCGGTTAAGGTCTTTATAGTTGTTATCAAAGGATGTTTAGTAGAAAACTTGGAAAATAAATTTAGAAAATATAGATTAGAGAAAAAAACTCTAAGATAGCCTTTGAGGATAAATATATAATAATATCCTAGAATTTAGTAAGAAAAATATTATTCGGATAATTGTATCAAATATATCCCATTATAGATAGTACTAGTTGATGTGGTTCTAGAACATATGTACCTAGGAGTGAAAACTTCGACAAGGAGTTTCAGGCTTGAAATAGGGTATCCTAGTACATGAAAACAAGACTTACTACGCACCTAGTTTGAAACACATATGGGATATTCTTAGGATAGTTCACATTTTCTTTATAAGTCCTAATGAAGGATTTAAATTCAAAATTTTCCTCAAATAAACCCTTTTTATGATTATGAGATTTTCCATGCATAGGATTTCAATATTCGCTAAGAATTTTTCTAAGTTGAGATTATAAATTATGATTCACAACCTAATATATTGTATTCAATTATTTAAAAATGGTTCCTATGGAAGGAATTTAAACTACATGAATGAGAATTTCCTATATAGAAATCAACCTCCTAGGAAAGATAATGATTTTAGCTCTGGAGCTATGACTGGTGCTAAGAAACTTATAACTATACTTGGAAAAATGAATCAGGTTACGAACAATAACCTTACCCATATGGAGCATCCTGATCCACAATATAGAGGAGTTAAGTTATATCACTTTATGGAAAAAAACCTCCTTGATTAAATTAGACTACAATATCATTTGTAGCTGAGTAGTGGATAAATTCCCTAGGGGGGATATTTCTTACTTTGGGATGTAACAAAAGAGAGAGGGTTGTAATGATAGTTTATCATCTATTGTGATATGCAGATCAATGATGATTTTCAATCCAAAAAACAAAGGAGGAGAAGAGATTGAAAATATATAATTGTGGGATTTTAAGTAAATATTTCTAGAAAAAAATTTATCCACGTACAATAAGAGGATATGGAAAGGACATTCTTGAATTGGAGGTAGAATGAGCATGAAAATGTTACCAAGTATGAAGCCAAATTTAAAATGCTAGAAAGGCATGTTTTGGACTACATATATAATTCAAGGATATATATTGATCTATTATTTGATGGTATAAAGCCATTCCTCAAAAGGGCACTGGTCTCTCATAATTTCTCATCATGTAAAGATATTGTCTCATGTGCAATAAAGACAAAAAAGGAATTATCTAAGCCATATAAATTCAGTGGAAAAAAGAGAAGAAGAGGGCTACTGAAAACTCTGGAAAAGGAAATAAGGAAATGGGTAATAATAGAAGAGTTTTATTTCCAACCTATAGTTATTGGGGGAAGAAACACCCTGGAACTTGCTTGAAGGGAATGAGAGTCTGTTAAAAGTGTAAATAAATAGGCCACCAATCTCATTATTTCAAGGGGAAGAAAGAAACGACCAATTTTCAATGATATAACTATAAATAGGCGGGACATTATGTAAAATAATGTCCTAAGTTTTAGGGAAGAATTTATAAAAGAAGGCCAAGGGAGAAAGGACAAGATTATGTAGTCACAACTGCTATGGTTGATGTTCCTAATGATGTAGTGGATGGTACTTTAATTGTTTCCTTAATATTAGAAAATGATTTATTTGATTATGGATCATTACATTCTATAACATATTCCCAGCTTGGAAATAAAATTATACTTGTCCAATTTGATTTAATAAAGGAGTTTTTAGTCAAAACTCATAGGGGATGTATCATTGGAACGAATATGTGTCGATCAGTACCCATCATGACACATAAACATGCTTTAGTTTCTAACCTTGTCATCATACCCATTATTGAATTTGACGTAATAATTTGTATGAGGTGGCTTTCACTTTATTATGTTAAGATATATTGAAATAAGAGAGAAGTTACTATTTTTGAGAATGGTGTTGAATCCCTTACCTTTAGAGTAGAAACCTGGCCAGCTGATTCTTATACAGATCCACCCCCAATAGCTCTACTGAATTCAATTATAGGGGAGGATGGGAATGAAATAACTATGGATGAGGAAAGGAATGTTAAAATAGAGGATGTACCTATTGTGAAAGAATATGTTGATTTGTTTCTAGAGGATTTACTTGGACATCCTCCAGAGCAAGAAATTGAGCTTTTCATTAACTTAAATCCCGGTTCAAGGCGCATATCAAAGACCCCTTATAGAATGAACACTATGGAATTAGTATAATTGAAGAGAAAACTTGAGGAATTGAGTGATTAAGGATTTATTCTTCCTAGTGTTTCTCTATGGGGAGCCTCTATACTTTTCGTTAAGAAGAAAGATGGATCTATGAGGTTGTTCATTGAATATAGGGAGATAAATGCTATACCAATAAAGAAAAAGTTTTCCCTACCTTGTAGTGATGATTTATTTGAACAACTTCATGGAGACCAATACTTTTCGAAGATTGACCTTCGATCTAGATATCAATAATTGCAAATAAGGAAGGAAGACATTCCAAAAACAACATTTTGGACCAGGTATGGGCATTATGATTTTACAGCAACGTCTTATGGACTGACTAATTCACCCTATGTTTTCATAGATCTAATGAATAGAGTTTTTAAGGAATATCTTGATAAAATTGTGGGGGTATTTATTAATGATATATTGGTATAATCAAAAAGCTTAGAAATTCATGAAAATCACTTGTGCACTATTATAAAGACTCTTAGAAGAAATGATTTATATGGGATGTTTAGCAAGTGTGAATTTTGGCTTTAATTAGTTTTCCTTATTAGACACATTGTCTCTAAGGATGAAATATTTATTGATATTGTGAACACAAAGGCTGAAAAATAATGTCCTACTCCAACAAACATAACTGAGGTACATAGTTTTATTGGTTTGGTTAGTTTTTATCGGCATTACATTTAGAACTTCGGTCATTTAGCAAACCCAATGACCAAGATTACACGTAAAGGGGTTGAGTTCTCATTGAAAAAAGAATGTGAGGAATGTTTTGAGTAATTGAAGAGGATATTAGTGAATGCTTCGATCCTTACTCTACTATAAGAGAATGGTGGATTTGTGATCTATAGTGACACATCAAAGAAAGGAATCAGTTGTGTCCTTATGTAGAATGATAGAGTTATTTCTTATGCATATAGGCAGTTAAAAATTAATGAGAAGAAATATCCTACTCATGATCTTGAGTTAGTAGCTATAATATTTTCTCTAAAGATATGGAGAAACTATCTTTATGGAGAAAGCAATGAGATATATACAGGTCATAAGAGCTTGAAATATATCTTCTCAATGAAATAACTCAACATGAGGCAATGTGATGGCTAGAAGTACTCAAGGAATATGATTATTCCATACACTTCCACCTAGGAATGGAAAATAAGGTCGATGATTCATTGAGTAGGAAAGATCAAGGATTCCTAAACCAAACAAGGATTAAAATAGATCCTACGTTTATGGATCCAGTAAATATGGATATGGTAATTATTCAAGATAGTGAAACATCACTACTTTTTCATTTGGTTTCCTAACCATATCTATTTGAAAGAATTAAAACTTCTCAGTATGATGATGAAAATCTTAAAAAAATTAATGGTGTGAATGATTGAATGTTCGGTGACATCATGTGTGAATATGTAATTCTAAAATTTGGGAAGAGTCTTTGTTATAACCTATCCAGAAAACATAATTTTACCACCTCTACAATTTGAATTTTGAAAAACTGACATACATGGTTGCGTTCAGTAAGATATTTAGAGTCTGATAAGATCAATTTACATTGTTTGTGAATAGTAACTTGACTTTTTTGAACAGTAACGAAAAATTATAAAAATTAATATGATCCTTATCAATAGTAACCACAACCATGAAGGTATAAATAAAATTTAGACACCATATAAATTAAATTGAGTATTTATGAAATTAATAATTAAGCATTGGTATTTTTGTGAGTAATAAATATTGAATAAAAATTTTATATTAATAAATTAATTTAAAATAAAATTCATTTTCATAAAATTTATTCCTAAATAAATATTTTGTTTTCCAATAATTTTAGGATAATTTAATAAGACCTTTGTTAATATTTGAAAGTATTATAAAATCTGTTTAAAATTTAAATCTGTATTTTACAAGTAAATATTGATTTTTTTGAAAAATTAAATTTGTATTATTTAAAAAATTATTTTGTTAAAATGGAGTCCATTTTATAATTCCAAATGTAGAAAAATGGTTTTGGTTAATTTTTGGTATTTTTTTGAAATACTCAAATTTTTAGTGAATAGTGAAATTTGAAAAATTACGAAAAATGCTAATTAAATGAATTTTTGCATCATGATGGAGTCCTAGAATATGTAAGTGGAAATTGGTTCGAAATCACATGCACATGTTTCTATTAATGTTTATAAGAATCAATACTATTTCTTTTATTGAGAAAATAATAATATAATGATTATGATAATAAACAATTACCCCTCTCCTCCACTATAACCTCCCTCACTTGCTCTTCTCTTCACTCCACTGAAGCCTTGTTCCTTGTCTAAATTCTGCCCAAATCACCTCCCAATATCCTCATCCACATCTAAAATTCCTTGGTTTTAGAAAAAGACCAAAACATCTCCTCTAAAGAGGCTCTCAAGGAATATTACTTCAAGAGGTAAATTCCTCTTTTCATTTCTTTTATTTCAAGTTCCTTTATTGTATTTTTATTTCCGCAAATCATTTCATTGAAATGTTGGGATGAATCTAGTACCTTAAATTTAATATATTTTTTTATTATAAATTATTAATTCTTCATCATCTCTCCTTTCACCATATTTTATACTAGAAATGAAAACACCATCCAAGATGTGTTAATTTATCACATTCAAGGATGACACGTTTTCAATTTATATTACCATATTCAATTCTGGACATGAAACCATTTTGATGGTTTAACTAGACTATAATATATTTATTATAACTTATGTAAGATTCTGTAATCCTTTTACACATGATATTAATTTATAAATCAAAATGAGTTCGTTGTGATAAAAAAACAAGCAATTAACCCAAACAATTGTCATTAAAGTTTTATATAACGATTCTTCTTCACTACCAATAACCAAATGAATTTTATAACTATGTAATATTTTTATTTTTCACTAATAAAATAAAATTTATATTATGGACAACCATCCTCATTCTACATGTTTATCCATACATGAATATAAGTAAACCGACCATGAAAACCAAAGAAGAAAATGCTCCCAAACAATGAAATTGAATATCTTAACCCATCAAAAGTCCATGAATGATCCTAATAAAGTTATACTAAATCATATAAACGTATAGGAGGATTTGAAATCAATAATTTATGAACCGAAATTTGATTATTATGGTTATTAAGATCATGCGAGGAACACCTTCAGACTTAATGTAAGAGTTTTCTTCCCGAACATCCATTTTTTTCGGGTTAATCTTATTCTCTACTTACCAGAATAAAATTATTATTTATTCATATTTACCCCTAATAAATTTTGTGTGAATGTTCTATATATTTTTACCAACCATAATATTACTTTCATTTATGGGGAGTTATATGTTTTAAAATGATCTTTCAAAAATTCTTCCAGAAATAGAAGCTCGATTCATGGGAATTTCTCAAGTACTTACCTATTTTCAAGGGAAATATATAATATATTTCTGGAAACAATTATATTTATAAAATTAATCCTTTTTATTATGAAAATACACTCTTTCTTCAATTCTAGTTTTATAAAAATATTTTTCCAAAATAACTCTTCTTTTGAAAGTAAAAGAGTATTTATCTCAAGAATTACTTGATGATTTTATATGAGTATCTTCACCCATTTCACCACATTTTTTGATTATTATGAATTATTTGGATTAATATTTTATGATATAATCTAACATATTTAATGGAATGGTTTATGATAATTTGACTGTGGATGTGCTATCTTAAAACTATTCACCAATTGACTCTGAATAGTTAGTGTTTATGCTTAATGTTTGGAGAAAGTTATTTACATTTCATATGTTATTTTCAATATGAATGTATATGTTGTTTATGTTTATCCCCAGTATTATGAGGAATGAATTGTAGTTAGTAAGTCTTGGGTGGGGCCCTCTATATCCCCTCAGTGCATCGGTAGGTCTCATGGGACAAACTTGGTCATGACACGAGGCGTTGACAAAATGGTTATTTAAGGTCTTGGCAGGAGGCCTTGACATTATGGTTATGAAGTCCCACATTATGAATTATCTAATTATGAAAATATTAATTGATAGTTCTTGTGGTTATTATAATAGTAAAATACCCATGATGATGTTTTATTTTGGAATTATTTATTCAGCTCTAATTCCTACCATATTTTATTCATGTTTATTTTTTATGGCATGGGTACTTTTAGTTACTCACCCCGACTTATTATTTATACTTAAACTATATTGATTACCCTTTCTAAGAATTTGAGATCACCCCTTTATTAAGTTTTATTTTTCTCAAGATGTGGTGAAGTATTTTATGAATAAACTGAAGGGATAACCTAGGAGATATGGATGTTTTCAAAAGAATTTCAATGTGGTATTTCTTTTCAAGTTATAATGTTGAAATTATATATGTATCTTTTTTCCAAAGCTACAAAACTACTTGGTCCTTCAAGATGCATATTCCTTTTTTATATACCAATGTAATAAAATAAGGCACTAACTCCGGAAAATTGGGGTCAGGTCCTTAAAATTGGTATCAAAGGATGTGGTGTAGAAAACATGGAAACTATATTTATAAAACATAGATTAGAGAACAAAACTCTAAGATAGTATTTTAGGAAAAGTATACAAGAATAAAAAAGTATTTTTATAAGGAATATATTGTTTTTATCATTATTGAAAATATAACCATTTCTAGATACTACACGTTGTCGCGGTTCTAGAACTACTGTACCTACTAGTGAAAACTTTGGCAAGGATTTTCAGGGTTGACTCGGGGTATCATGGTACACGACAACGACCCTTACTACGCACCTGGTTTGAAAATTATGTGAGATATTCTTAGGATAAGTCACATTTTCTTTAAAAGCCATTATAAATGATTTAAATGTAAATGTTTCCTTAAAGAAACCATGTTTCTTATTATAATATTAACCATGTATAAGATTTCAATTTATGCTATGTTGTGATTATACATTTTGATTCAAAACCTAATATAATATATGCCATTATTTGAAAATGGTTCCTATGGGATGTAATAGAAACCAAACGAACACACGTATCCCATGTAGTGATCACCCTACTAGGAAATATAATGATGTTATATCTTGAGCTACGATTGGTGCCGATAAAGTTATAACTATATTGGGACAACTGACTCAGGTTATGAACAATAACCTTACCCATCACGACCAACAATGTGGAGAATCTATTCTAGATATCTTTATGTTATAGTAAACTCCATCATTAAATGGGACTATAAACCCCTATGAATCTGAGCAGTGGATAAGTTTCATAGAGAATATTTTTCTCTCTTTGGGATGTAACAAAAGAAAGAAGGTTATCATGGAAGTTTATCATCTATCAGGAGATGCAGATCATCAGGGGTTGTTAATACACAAAAATAAGAAGAAGGAAGAGATTGAAAATATGGAATGGAGGAATTTTAAGGAAATATTCCTAGAAAAATATTTTCCCTTCGAACAATGAGTGGATATGGAAAGGAAATTCTTAAATATGAGGTAGAAGGAGGATGAAAAAGTTTCCAAGTATGAAGCCAACTTTACAATCTGGAAAGGCATTCTGTGAACTACATATATAATCCAAGGAGAAAGCTTTATTGATTCATTGATGGTTTAAAACCATTCATACACAGGTAAACAGTATCTCATAATTTTTCATCATATAATGAATTATTCTCATGTGAAATCAAGACAGAAAAGGAATTCTATAAGTTCCATCAATTAAAAGGAAATAAAGAGAGGAAGTGGGATTTAGAAATATATAGAATAGAAAATAAGGAAATGGGGAATAATTGAAGAGTTGACCTTCCACCCTGTAGTAATTGTGGGAATAAACACCGTAGAACTTTCCTGAAGGGAATGAGAGTTTCTTAGAAGTGGAGAGAAAAAGGCCACCAATCTCGTGATTAAAAGATGAAGAAATAAAAAACCAATGTTCAATGCTGTAGTTGTAAATATATGGTAAATTTTACACATGAATTTCCTAAGCATCAGGGAAGCATTTCCCAAATAATATCTAGGGAGAAATGACAAGCTTATGTGGTCACAAGTTCTGAGGTTGAATTTCCTAACTATGTGGTGTCATGTACTTTAATCATTTCCTCGAACTTAGATAATGATTTATTTTATTATGGATCATCACATTCTTGTATATCTTCTCAGTTTTCCAAGAAAATTAGAGATGTACAATTTTATTTAATAAAGGAGTTGTCAGAAAAAACTCATAAGGGATGTATCATTACAATAAAAATGCGTCGATCTGTACCCTTCATGAAATGTAAACGTCATTTAGTTTCTAACCTTATTATCATATTCACAATTTTCATTGATGTAATCCTTGGTATGAGTTGGCTTTCATATTACGATGCAGAGATCTATTGTAAGAAGAGGGAAGTTACAATTTTTTGAGGATGGTGTTGAATCACATATCTTTAGAGAAGAAACCTCGCCAACAGATTCTTATCTAGATCCACCCCCTTTAGCTATAATGAATTCAATTATTGGGGGGGGGGGGCATGGAATGAAATAACTATGGGTGAGGAAAGGAATATTCAAATAGAGGATGTACCTATTGTGAAAGAATATGTTGATGTGTTTACAAAGTATTTACTTAGACATCATCCATAGAAATATATTGAGTTTTCCATTGACTTAACTCCAAGTTCAAGGCCCATATCAAATACCCTTTATAGAGTGGCCACTTTGGAATTAGTAGAATTGAATAGAAAATTAGTGGAATTGAGTGATAAAGGATTTATTCTCTCTTGTGTTTCTCCATGGGGATCCCCTATCCTTTTAGTTAATAATAAAGATGGATCTATGAGGTTGTGCATTGAATACAGAGAGATAAATTCTATAACAATAAAGAACAAGTATCCCCTATCTTTAATTTATTATTTATTTGATCAACATCATGGAGAACAATATTTTTTGAAGATTTTCCTTCGATCTGGATATCATCAGCTATGAGTAAGGAAGGAATACATTCCAAAGACAAAATTTCAAACTAGGTATGGGAATTATAAGTTTACAGTAATGCCTTATGGATTAAATAATGCACCCTATGTTTTCATGGATATAATGAATATATTTTTCAAGGAATTCCTTTATGACTCTATGGTTGTGTTTATTGATGATATCTTGGTATACACCTAAAGCTAACAAGATCATGAAAATCACTTGGGCACTATTCTGAAGTATCTTAGAAGAAATGAATTATATGGGATTTTTAGAAAGTGTGAATTTTGGATTCGATCAGTTTCCTTTCTTTTCCACATTGTCTTTAAGGATGGAATAACTGTTGAACCTTCGAAGAAAAAGGCTGTGCAAGAATGGCATACTCTAATGAACATAAATGAGGTATACAGTTTTATTGGTTTAGCAGTTTATTATAATAGATTCATTGATAACTTTACCCATTTAGTGAAACCAATGGCCAAGCTTACACATAAAGGGTTTAAGTTCGTATGGACAAAATAATATGAGGAATGTCTTGAGGAATTTAATAGGAGATTAGTGAATTCTTTGATCCTGACTCTACCATCGGGGGATGGTGGATTTGTGATATATAGTGATGCATCAAAGAAAAAATTGGTTGTGTCCTTCTGAAGAATTAATGAGTTATTGCCAATGCATCTAGGAAGTTAAAAATCCATGAGAAAACTATCCTACTCTTTATATTGAGTTATCAGTTATAATCTTTTCTCTGAATATATGAAGACATTATCTCTATGGAGATAGATGTGAGATATATTCAAATCATAATAGCTTAAAATATATCTTATCACAGAAATAACTCAACATGAGGCAATTGTGATGACTTTCAATACTGAAGAATTATGATTGTTCCATACACTACCACCTAGGAAAGGAAAATAAGGTAGCTAATGCATTGAGTAGGAAGGATCAAGGATTCCAAAACAAAATAAGGATTAAACGAGATCCTGTGTTTATAGATCTAGTAATGATAGATATGGGAATTATCAAAGAAGGTGAAACATAACCACTTTTTTATTTGGTTGCCCAACCATCTCTTTTAGAAATTATTAAAACTTCTTAGTATGATGATGTGAATCTTCAATTGAAAATCAATGGTGTGAGTGATGGGATGTTGGATGACATCATGTGTGAAGATGGAATTCTAAAATTTGGGAAGAGAATTTGTGTTACAGCTATACCCAAGCTAAAAAGGGAGTTAATGGATGATGTCCATAGTTAAAATTTCATTATACATCCTTGTAGCACTAAGATATATAGAGATTTGATGGCACATTTCTGGTGGGAAAACATGAAGTGGGAAATTACTGATTATGTATCAAGATGTCTAGTCTGTCGGCAAGTAATGGCCAAAATAAAACATCCAAGAGGACTCATGAAACAACTAAATATTACTAAATGGAAATGGTATTAAATCACCATTAATTGTTTCAATGGATTACCCAAAAATCCAAGGAAGAATGATGCAATATGGGTAATTGTTGATCGACTTACAAAATCTGTACATTTTCTCACTCTAGAGGAGGGTTTCCCACTAGATAACCTAGAAAGAATCTATATCAATTAAGTTGTGAGACTTAATGGAGAACCAATCTAAATTTTGTCTAGTAGTTATCCATGATTTACGTCGAAATAATGGAAAATGCTTCATAATGCTTTGGATACTGAGGTTCATTTTAGTACTGCTTACCACCCACAAACTGTTGGGTAATTAGAAAGGATGATTCAAAACATAGAAGAGATGTTGAGATCATGTTCAATTGACTTTAAATGTTTGTGGTAACAATATTTATATTTATTGGAGTTTTCATATAATAATAGTTTCCATGAAAGTATCCAAATTTCACCATATTAATCATTATACGGAAATAGATTTCGTACACCAAATTGTTGGGATAAATTTGGAGAAAGGAAGGCTGTGGGCCTAGAGCTTGTTGAGGAAACAATGGAAAAGGTAAAGACTATAAAAACCCATATCAAAGCAGCTCAAAGCAGGAAAAATATCTTTGCCGATAATTGAATTAAGGATTTGGATTTTCATGAGGGAGATCACGTTTTCTGGAAAGTTTCTCCATAGAAGGGCGTTATAAGATTTGGGAAGAAAGGGAAACTGAGCCCAAGTTACATTAGAACTTTTGAAATCATAGATATAATTAGAGATGTTTCATATCAATTGGATATGAATATTAGTTTTTCTAAAGTACACAATTTGATCCATGCCTCATTGTTGAAGAAGTACATGCTAGACCCAACACATGTCCTCACTTATGAAGGAATAGAATTGGAACTTGACCTATGACACTGTGAACAACCTATCTGAATTCTGGACACTAAAGAACATGTGTTGAGGAATCAGACAAATAAACTGGTAAAGATACTTTGAAAAAATCATCAAATCAAAGAGGCAACATTGGAGCTTGAATAGATTATGATGAAGACCTACACAAATCTTTTTATGAGGTAACATTTTGTGAAATTTTAGGATGAAATTTTTTGTAAGTAGGAGAGAATGTAACACCCCAAGATTTTGAAAATAAATTTAATATCGAATGATTGAAACAATGAGTCTCTACAAAACACCACTTTATGATAACCCAGATAGTAAATATAAATTTACTACCTCTGTGATTTGAATTTCGAAAAACTAACATACATAGTTGCATTTAGTAACATATTTAGAGTCTCATAAGACCAACTTATATTTTCGGTGAATAGTAAATTGACCCATATGAATACTAACATACCCTTATGAATATTAATATTACCCTTATCAATAGTAACCATACCCATGAAGGTATAAATAAAATTTAGACACCTTATAAATGATGTAGAGTTTTTTAGAAATTAATAATAAAGTGTTGCTATTTTTTGAGTAATAAATATTTAATTAAAAATTAAAATTTATAAAATGATTTAAAAGAAAATTAATTTTCATAAAATTTATTTCCAAATAAATATTTATTTCCTAAAATTTAATGATATTTTAATAATACCTTAGTTAATTTTTGAAAGTATTATAAAATCAGTTTTAAATTTAAATCTGTGTTTTTAAAGTAAATTGTGATTTTATATAAAACTAAATTTCTATTTTTTATAAAATTATTTTTATAAAATGGATTCCATGTTTTAATTCTACATATCTTAAAATGGTCAGTGTGGATTTTTTGGATTTTTCTGAAATACTCAAATTTTTGGTGAATAGTGAAATTTGATAATATATGGAAAATGTTATTTAAGTGAATTTATGCATAATGCTTGAGTCATGGATGATGTAAATGGCCATTGGTTATAAATAAAATTCACATATTTCTATTCTCGGTCACAAGAATCAATACTATTTCTTGTTTTCATGAAAATAATAAAATAATCAACAAGATAATCAAAAATCATTCCTCTCATCCACTATAAACCTCCCTCACTACCTCTATTATTTTATCTTCTCAAGAATTGTTACTTATCTAAATTGTTCCCAAATATCATCCAAATATCATCCCCCATGTCCAAAATCCTTTGGTCACATAAAAATACCCAAACCACTCCCCTAAAGAGGCTCTCAAGGAAGATTACTTCAAGAGGTAAATTCCAATCTTCATTTCTTTTATTTCAAGTTCATTTCTTTTCTTTTTCTTTCCTCACCCCCCTTCATCAAAATTTTGTGATTAATTCAGTAACAAAATTTTAACAGAATTTTTTTATTATAAAATAATAATTCTTCATCATCTCTTATTTCCCCTTCTTTTATACTAGAAATGAAAACACCATCCGAGATGTGTTAATTTATCACATTCAAGGATGACAAGTTTTTAATTTCAATTACCATATTCAATTAAGGAAATGAAACCATGTTTATGGTTGAAACATAATATAATATATTTATTATAACTTATTTAATATCCTTTAATCGTTTTACACATGATATTAATTTATAAATCAAAACCAGTTCGTTGTGATCAAAAACCAACAATTAACCCAAACAATTGCCGTTAAAGTTTTATATAATGATTAATCTTCACTCCCAATAATGAAACGAATTTTATAACCATTTAATATTCTATTTTTTAACTAATAATATACAAATTCTATTCTAGAAAACCATTCTCATTCTACATGTTTATTGGTACATGAATATAAGTAAACTGATCATGAAAACCAATGAAGAAAATGCTCCCAAACAATGAAATTGAATCTCTTAACTCATCAAAAGGAAATGAATGAAAATAATAAGGTTATAATAAATAAATTAAATTTATAGGATGATATGTATTAATTAATTTATGAACCTAATTTTTCTTATTCATGTCATTAAGTTCAAGTGATGAACACCTTTGTACTTAAGGTAAGGGTTTTCTGCCCGAACCTCCATTTTTTTAGGTTACTCTTATTTTATACTTACCTAAATAAAAATATTATTTTTTCATATGCACCCCTCATAAATTTTCTTTAAATTTTCTATATATATATATACCAAATATAATAATACATTCAGTTATGGGTAATTGAATGTTTTAAAATTATATTTAAAAAATTCTTCCCAATATACATGCCCGATTCAATGGAATTTATAAAATCTTTACCTATTTTCAAAGACACTATATAATCTATTTTGGGAAAAATTATATTTATAAAATCAGTTATTTTATTATGAAATTAATATCTTACTTCAATTATAGTTTTATACAAAGACTTTTCCAAAATAACACTTCTGTTCAACGTAAAAAAGTATTTATCTCAAGAATTACTCGATGATTTTATTAGAGTATCTTCATCTATTTCGACACTCTTGTGGATTATTATGAATTATTACGATTAATATTTTATGATATAATATACCATATTTAATATAATTTTTTTAAGATTAGTTTGACTATGGATGTGCTATCTTAAAACCATTCACCAATTTCCTCCAAATATTTAGTGTTTGTTCTTAATGTTCGAGGAAAGTTATTTACATTTCATAAGATAGTTTCAATATGAATGTATATGTTGTTTATGTTTATTACTGCTCATATGAGGAATCAATTGGAATTTTTAAGTGTTGGTTGGGGCTTGTTATAGCCCCTCGGTGCATCAGTAGGTCTTATGAGAAAAATTGGGTCATGTCATGAAGCATTGACAAAATGGTTATTTATGGTCTTGGAACGAGGACATGACATTATGGTTACGTTGTCATTCATTATGAATTACCTCATTATAAAACTAGTAATTGATAGTTCATGTGTTTATTCAACAATTATAAAACCCATGATTTTGTTTTATTATGGAATTATTTATTTATCTCTTATTCCTTACGTATTATATTCAAGTTTATTGCTAATGGAATGGGTACATTTAGTTACCATCCTTGCCCTATTATTTATGATTCCACTATATTTCTTACCCTTAATGAGCATTTGAGCTCAACCCTTTTGTAAGAACCTGAGTTTTTAGAATGGGTCAAATCCCGCCCCTGTTTGAAATTTTTGATTGGTTCCTGAGAAGTCTGGAAAATCTAGGCAGTTCTGGAAATTTCCAGACTACACGCCATGTAATTTAAGTACACACCATGTATGTGTTAACTGTGGGACCGACCATGTGCTCACTGAGTACATGCCGTGTGGTGCCCAGGTGTAGATTTCCATCTACACGGCGTGTAGTCTTCCTTGACACGCCGTGTAACTTTGTTCCGTGTAGAGGCCGAGTCCCTGGCCGTGTGTTGACCGTGTACACTGTCCAAGCCATGTGCATGAATCTGCTTAATTCGGAGTACGAAAACCCATCTACACGACGTGTAATTTGAAAATACACGTCGTGTACTTTTTTTATTTGATCATCTAAGATGTTGTCACGTCTTATTTCTGAAACGTCCTTCTTCTTCTCCTCTGGAGAAACAGCTCGTTCGAAAACCTCCGAAAAACTCAAACCCTCCCAAAATCGTCATACATTGTCTGTTCTTTGATCCATAGGTGGCAGCAGGACCACATCGGAAAGGCTAACCCCACACACCCTTCTTCATCCTTGATCCCTCACCTGTTTCTCTTGAGATTCCATCCGAACGGAATTTCCAGGATTTGACAGAAATGCAGATCTATAGTGATTCAGACCGAATCAGAGGCTGGTATCAAAGGAGTGTCATCGTATGAGTATGAGGTGGGTGGTGCCTACCTTCTTTCTTGTTTTTGTAGACTTTTGGGGGTTACGACCTTCAGGCGCAACATTGGGTATTGATCGAAACCCTTGTTTATTTATCTTTAACAGTTTATCTGCATTGTGAGATTCCTATGGGTAATCCTTGACCCTTTTTGTGCTTGAGTGAGGCTGAGTGAGAGGATATAGCTTGTTTGGGGAAATTAGGTCGAGGGTGCCGAAATGCATATGATTTTGACCAGTATTTAAGCTGCTGATTTTTGACTACTTTTGATGCTGTTGGATTAAACTGCTGAGTTTATTTGTTAAATCATGTTAGTAATTTTTTTAAGGCATTTAAGACCTTAGGTGCTGGTATGGATTAGCAGAAGTTAGTGCAATTTGGCTATTTAGTTTTTTCCTGTTTAAAGTGATGCTTCCAAGTATGAATATGCAGTGTGTGATATTGCCTGTGTTGAACTGCTTGTTGTGTTGGGCATGGCCTGGATATATTGTTGAGTGATGGGGATCACAGGTTGGGGCTTCGGCTCAGGTTACTTGGGGTGGTTGCTACCATGGGATTGGGCCTCTTGGACGTCGGTTGAGACAGTTTTACTTTCGGGTTGGGCTTGGCCCGATTTACTTGGATGGCGAGGCCATCAGACTTGAGCGACAAGTTTGCAGGGGAATGAGGTGTCAGATGTGTTGTGGGTTGGGGACATAATGAGGTGATTACCGCTCATCGGGTACTTTTGAGTAGTGTGCACACAGATAGACTCTGAGATGAGGTGGTACGACCACTCGCTGGGTAGAGGCCCCCAGTAGATGTAGTTAGGTATATTTAGTTTGAGGGTACTTTCTATAGGAATCCACATCGAATGTGAGGAGCCTTCAGGAGACGGATTTGAGGTGGTCAGGTTGGGGGCAGAGGATCGCCATGATTTGAGGGTAGACATCGCTGTCCCTCCAGTTATCTTTTGAGGATAGGTATCGTTGTTCCTCCGGATGTTGTGCCATGGGAAGGTTGATATTCCGAGCTGGATTACGATTGTTGGGTGTGCCTTCGGGACGTCGGTACCTGAGACACATGGTGTCACGTGGAACGTGGTGCTGGGTTACAACCAAAGATTCCAGCGCTGGACGAAGCAGGGGACACTTCCTAGTGGCTTCTCAGCACCAGTGAAGTTCATGTTTACTTTTGGGCATTGTACTGTTTACTATTTTTCTTATATAAGAATGTCTTCCTAAACACTTATATTAGGTACGCACCCTTGGGTGGTATCCTACTGAGACTTGTCTCACACCCTACACGGGCCCTTCGGGATGCATGTAGACTTTATGAAATTGTGTGCAGGTAAAGAGTCAGCCTTAGGAGCTGGACTTTAGTGCTATTGGCATGGAGAGTGGTATGAACCTTGAGGTCATGCCTTGCTGGAGTTACATTGTTTAGTTTTCCTTTTAGTATCAGCATGCTTACTTTGTTATGTAACAACTGTTGGTTACCCATTGGTGCCGTTTTTATACTGATATGTATGACTTGCTTTGGATGCATTGCCTTGTTTTCTTATAGTAGTCGTTACTTGTATTGTTAGTCTTGTTGTTCTGTTTAATTTATGCTACTGTTATTTCAATATTTCTTCCACTGGTTTATTGATATTTGATATGCTTCTGCTATGCGGGTCTAGTTCGAGTCTACTGAGTCATTTATTTCCGCTGTATTTTCATAGTATTATACTCAGACCAGTACAATTTTTATTCTTCCAAGAGGGTATAACCTCCCCACTATACCTAACAGACCCTCGCTGCTAGTCGGCAGCCTTTGGCGTTCAGGGGAGGTGCGCCTAAGGTAGTGAAACCCAACTCGTTTTGCACTATTCAGGTGGCTACTCTGGTCCAGGTTGTTATAAAGTGGTATCAGAGGAGTTCTTGACATGGATTTATTAGAAGTGTTTTCTGGATACTAATGAGTTTGAGACTTCTCTTTTTTCCTTCTACTGGTTTTACTATTTTTGATATGGTAGACTCGAGATAGGTTGTTGTTGGAACAGGATTTTGAACTCATTATTGGTTGCCTGCTGCCCCATGTACGAGGGATATATTGAGTTTCCGGGGGTGGGAATTGCAATTAATTTTTGATCAGATTACAGTTGATATGATTTCCACCTTGGTGGATCACTTGTTGTGTGATTTTATTGATTATGATATGAAAACCTTGGCCGGTATGACAAGGCTTGTTTTTTTGGATTTTGATAGGCACATTTTGGGGTACTTAAATTTCATAAATGCACGTATGCTTTGTGAGGTGATAATACCATGTGAATAAAATCAATTGCCGTGCTATGTGTGCTCTGAAATGTGAATAGGTGAAAGTCCTGATAAAATTGCTTGTTTATTGCCATGTGTATGCCATGCTTTGTATTTTGTAGAATTGAATGTGCAGGATATTTGGGTCTGGCTCTTATGAGAGTAGGCATGTACTATGGGTGAGGGAGTGTAACTGTCAGGATTGGGTGACTCGGTCATCGGGTTTGAGGAAATGTTGGTTGCCCAGACGGGCTTGGCCCGAGGTACTATTGATACTTGGCTCTGTTGAGGGCGGGTAAGGAGGCCATGAGGTCGGGATGCCGAGAGCATGAGTTGCGACAGGGGAGAGTAAGGGTAGTTGTTATACACTTCCTCTTTATTGATTTCCTTATCTGCGTAGAATATATTGACATATATATATGGACTGTCTGACCATTTATGGTATTCAGTGGGTTACTCCTTCACAAATTAATGGAGCGTCAGGTAGGAGATGATACGGTACTGTAGGAGCAGGTTCAGAATCCGGTTCAAGCAGAGCATGAGCTGCAGGTACAGGCTCAGGGACTGAATCAGGTTCAAGATCCAGGGCAGGCAGGGCAACAGCCGGGTTTGGCAGTTTTCAGATTGTGGCTTGACGAGCAGCTCCAAGCGATCCTGTTACGTGTATTGCAGGGGATTGACAGAGGAATGCAGGGTACATAGCCTTCAGGGTGATGGTGGTCCGCAGGCGGTTGGGAATTGGATAGAGAGTATGCAGATGATCTTCAAGTAGCTCGAGATGCCTCTAGGGTAGAGGGTCAAGCTAGCTACGTAAATGCTGAGAGGACCAGCGAAGCGTTGGTGGGACGTACAGGTTAAGGCTCGTAGGTACGAGGGATTGACATGAAAGGACTTCGAGGATAGGTTCTTAGAGCACTTTTACCCGGAGATGCTGAGGGAAGAGAGAGCTTGGGAGTTCTTGAGTCTTCAGCAAGGAGATATGTCCGTTATGGACTACGCAGCTACCTTCACAGAGTTGTCTCGCTTTGCACCTGTTATGGTAAGCGATGACGCAGATAGGGTGAGCCGCATCGAGGATGGCTTACGACACGCCATTCGGGATCAAGTAAACATCCTCAGGCTGGGTTCCTTCTCTGAGGTGGTGAACCAGGTGCTTATACCAGAGGGAAACCAGAGGGATAGACCCCAAATGGTAGGACGACAACTTCAGGTGATGGATCAGACAACAGGAAGCGAGGTAGAGGTGAGTTCCAGCAAGGCGGGCAGGCTAAGGACTCAGCTAGGCCACCTCATGGCAGTTCAGCGGTGGTTTGCTTTTAGTTTGGGCAGCCAGGACATGTTCGGGCTTAGTGCAATAAGCCTCTGAATGAGTGCCGGGCCAGTGGGCAGATCAGGCATCTGGAGAGGTTTTGCAGGCAGCCTTCTCAGACAGCCGGCAGGTAGGGACCAGGACAGACTGTGGCGTCAGGTGTTGGTTTAGGTTCGGTACCACAAGAGGGTAGTCAAGGTTCAGCGATGCACGGAGGACGTGACCGATATGGTGGGACCCATGTAACACCCAATGCTTCTACGTTACGATTATCTTTCAATAATGTAATAACATTAATTGTATGCAAGTTTGAGGTTCTATTACACCGCGACCAATCAAAGTAGCCGTTATGAATAATAATACCAACTTTTTGAAATTATATAAATTTTATATTTCAAAATGGACTTTATTTTTGGATTTGGAATATTGAAATTAGCCTCAGTAGAATTTTTTGTATTATTCCTAGAACTTCCAATTTTCGATGAATAGTGAAAAATAATTAAAAACAACTTTTTTAATCAAAATAATTTATAGTGATAAATAATACTATTGAGTGGTTTTAAATTATAATTATAATATAATTTTACCATTTTATCCAATGGTGGTCTTTAGAATTAATTTCACTTTGAAATTGGACATAAACAATTGTCAATCTTTTGATTGATATTGTTTCTTAAAAACATGCTATTTGTTTTGACAACGGGAGTTAATTATAAAATTAATTAATGAAACTTATATATTTAGAATTTTGTAAAATATACATCATTTTTGAATTCAGAATATCAATTATAGCTTAGGGTGAATTTTTGGTATTTTTCTGAAAATCTTCAATTTTTGATGAATAGTGAAACCACTAAGTGGTAGTTAAGAAACTGATTTTTTGTTAAAATGAAATTTTTCCGCTTCTGTAATTGAATTTTAAAAATCTGAGATACATCATTGTCATTAGGAAGTAAAATCTTGTTCAATGGGATTAAAATATTTTTTGGTGAATAGTAACTTTTATGTTCTATTAATCGTGATTAAAGGTAATTAGTGTAATTTAAGGTAAATATAATGTTATAATAATATGAAATTACCATTACACTTGTACTACCCTTATTGGATGAGTCATGGCCGAAAACGACAATCCATGGTTCAACTTGGGGACCCCATGGAGCCACTTGGGTAAGAAAATGACATTAATAACTTTTTATTTAAAGTAAAATCAAAATTGTCACAAACATGTGTTGTTTTACTAAAACAATTATTACATGGGGTTATATAAGTTAACTTTTTGACTATAAATATTAATTGGAAATATAAAGGGATTTCATATATCATGATATTTTTTTATAATTTTTAGACATTAAATAAATTAATTTTTTTATGACACCATGATGATGCAGCGATTACCTCATTAATTAACGATTAAAATAAAATGAAAATATAATGTAAAATCTAAGACTTAAACTTGTCAAAAACCTATTGGATGGGTGTATTTAGAACCCTTATCACCTTATCCTCGAAATATATAATTTTGGGACCTTTAAAATCAGAAAAGCACTTCATAATAATGTAACATTTCATGACTTTCCAAGAGTGCCCCTCCTGTCCTCTTATAAAAGGCCCCCACCTTTACCACCTTATTCACTCCATCAAAGACATTTGACTCGGCCAAACTCTGCCCAAATACTCTCTCAACTTCCCTCTCTTAATCCTATACGCCTCAATTTGGGAAAAAGTCTTCCCAAGGAAGCCTTTGGCTCAAATCAATAAGAGTTACCCGATTTTAAGGTAATGCCTTCTCTTATGTTCGTTTATTTTATTGTGTTTCTCCAACCCCTTAAACTCTTTTTATTCCTTTCTTTTGTAACAAAACTAGTATATTCAATATACTAGGATGTTTTTATTATAATTATTTGATTTACACTTACATAAACCTTCGTCTAATGGTTAAATAACATACTTTTTCTATGGGTAGTGAATTACTGCCTCACGAAACGATGATTGTTCAATATTATTTTAACACATCCCATGGTGGCCATTAAGATGTCACTATATTTATATATGATATATATTATGTTTATGTTTTCCTTATGCTTCTGTATTTTTTATTTATGGAAAACCTTTATGATTTCCATTATGGGTAAACGTGATAATTTGATTTTTGGAACTGCGGATTACCGCCCCCTCAAAGTGATTTGAATCGTTAATGCCATATGTGGGATGTATAAAGGATAGAGTAAATTATATTATATATGATATTATACTTGAATTATAATGTACCTTTATATCATTATAATTTCATTCCATTAAATATGAAATAGAAATGAAAGTAGCATTCATGCGTACGTACGGCTTACCGTCTCCATGAACGGTGCATTCCATTTCTTACCTCTAAATGTTATGTAATATTATAAATACATGTATATAACGGATATATATGATATATATGATATCTAAATCATGAATATAATTCTGGATATAATGGATATTTTACCACATGAACAACTTGTAATTATAAGAAGTTTATTTTTTACTCAAGTACCATAGATCGACAAAACGACCGTTATTAACTTAAATAATTACATAATGTTCATAACATGGTAATAAGTGATATAAAAGGAATAATGAACTTGAAAAAGGTTCTTAATCAAGTAGAAATTAACTCTAGTTTATTATTTTGGAGGTTAATGAACGATCAAGTCAAGTCGGACACGAGGTAAGGAATTTCGTCTCAATATCCTTTCATTGAGGCATATTTTGTTTTATACACAACTTTATTTTATACGGCTTATAAAACCCTTTGAAATTTACTTTTATTCAAAAGGAATATTTTTATATGATGTTTTTTTACTAAACGACAAAAGTATTGTTTTGTCTTACGTATGTGGCGACAACGACTTCTCCGCCGCTGTGACCATTATTTGAGTTTTGGCTTCCTCTACAAGCCATAACTTTTTTTAAATGAAAAATAAATACCATATTTACTTTTATTTTATTTTGGTATTGAAAATGGTTTTGATAATGTGTTGATTATATTAATGTGTTGTATTTATATCTTGTTATTGAAATGTGGAAATGTTATGTTTCATTTATTCATGTTATATTTGATACGATTATGTTATGGTTTATGATATGTTTAAACCTTTTCATATAAGGAATGTATTGGACATATTATGTGACGTGTGGAGCCCTCTATAGATCCTCAATGTATCGGCAGGTCTCATGAGACAAACTAGTGTCTTGGCACGAGGCCTTGACAAAATCTTATTTGTAGTCTTGGCACGAGGCCTTGGCTACATGGTTATGATAGTCTAGCATTATGTATTCCATCATTATGAAAGTGGTTATTGATATTGCATGTGATTATTCGACCAGTAGAATATACATGTGAATAAGTAAATGGAATTATTTCATTTTACTTTTTCCATATTATGCTGAAGTTCAAGTTTAAAAGGCTTTTGTATTAGTTATACATTGCCTTAAATGTTTATGTTTATTTATGAAAGCTTCCTCTATATTGTTATCCTTACTGAGCATCTGAGCTCACCCCTTTCTATGTTTTATTTTTCCCAGGATGTGAAGAAATATTTTATGAATGACCGACAGGGATAGTCTGAAAGGGATATGGGTTTTGACTATGGAGACTATGTTATTTTAGTTTTTCACTTTATGATGTAATGTATCATTTATGAATATATCTAATGTTTCTAAGGCTACTAAACTAATCGGTTTTTCGAGACTTGATATTTTGTGATCATTACAAAGTTACATAATAATGTACCGATTCTGGGTAACTGGGGTCGGGGCATTACATTTGGTATCAGAGGTTGTTTAGTAATAAACTTGGAAGCTAGATTTAGATAAACTCTGATTAGAGCGCATATCCCTAAGATAAACATTGAGGATTAGTATAAATAACTTCCTAGAATTTTTGTATCGTAGATATTTTGTGAGTTTTCCAAGCAATATATCCCTGTCTGGATATGAGCAGGTAGAGGTGGCTCTGGCATAGATTTACCTAGGGGTAAAACCCAAAAACACCGCTTTGAGCTAGACATGAACATGAACTAATGCACGACAACGAGCCTTGCTGCACTCTTGGTTACGACACTCCCGAGGGATATGCTTAGGATAATTCATGATTTCTTTAAAAACCATTATGAAGGGTTTAGGAGTATATAATTCCTCAAAGAAAACATTTTTTATGATTATGGATTATATCAAAAAACTATTCAATTTATGGTAGGTGTTTGGAAAGTTTGTTATTCTGTATTTCGATTCATAAACTAATCTAGTTTATGCCATTATTTATAAATGGCGCCTAGTGGAAGGAATGGAAACCGTATCAATGCACGCCCTCCATGTAGGGATTTCCCTCCTTCTCAAGATAATTATAATGGAGCTGGTGAAACAACTAGTGCTGATCAGCTTATCACCATAATGGGTCAACTCACTCAGGTTATGAATAATAAACTTATTCGTATGGAGCACCCTGGTCCACAACATGGAAGATCAATGTTAGACTGCTTCATGAGGCAACAACCACAAACATTCAATGGGAGTACGAATCCCTTAGTAGCTGAGTAATGGATATATTCCTTAGAGAAAATATTCCATGCATTGGGGAGTAGTGAAAGGGAAAAGGTTATCATGGCAGTTTACCGCCTCACTGGAGATACTGATCAATGGTGGTCATTGATTAAAAACCCAAAGGAAGATGATGAAGAATAAAATATGGAATGGAGGGATTTAAAAGAGATTTTTTTAGAAAAAACACTTTCCTCGTGACCATTGATAAGATATGGAAAGGAAATTTCTGAGTCTGAGGTAAAAGGAGGATGAGAATGTCGTAAAGTATGAGTCTAACATTACAAGGTTAGCGAGGCATGATGCAGATTATATACGTAACCCTAGAAGTAAGATTGATCGTTTCTTTGATGGGTTAAAACCATTTCTCCACCAAGCTTTACTATCAAAATCTTCCTCAACGTATGAAGATATAGTCTCGTGTTCTATCAAGACAGAAAATGAATTCTCTAAATCTTATGAAAATAAAGTAAAGAAAGAGAAGAAGAGAATGGTGGAACAAGAGATAGATAAAGGGAAAAAGGGAAAGAAGGATTTTCCATTACGCGATAATTGTGGGAAGAATAACCCCGGTAATTGCCTAAAAGGAATGAGAGTTTGTTATAAATGTGGAGAAAAAGGTCACCAGGATCGTGATTGCAAGGGAAAGAAAGAGGCTATCAATGTTGAATGCTACAATTGTAGAGAAATTGGGAATTATGCAAATGAATGCCCTAAGCTCCAAGGAAACTTACCTCATAAAAGGCCAAGGGAGAAAGGCCAATCTTATGCTGTTACTACAGCTGAAGTGGAATAATTTTTGTATTTGTGTTTTTGGACTCAAGGATTATATTCTAGTTATAATAATAATGTGATATATATAAGGATTATACTGTAGTACTTGTTGTTTTCATTAGGGTTTTAATATGATGAAGGTAATCATATTTTTAGTATATGACAATGAGAGAAACTTTACTTTGTTTGGGGAATTTGATTAATTGATTTTGGAATTTAGAGACCTTTTAGAGAATGTCTGGACAGAGGTATTTTGGACAACTATAATGGTTGGAATTGATTATATTTTACATTGGATACTATTTTAAGGTTATTTTTGGATATTTATAAAATGGACAACACGCAGACTGTGTGACAACCCATCGCGTCAGACAAAGATGTGGGAATCAAACCCAAAACCATAGTGCGATTGGGATTTATCGCCTAACACTGGACTACATGAAGTCCCTGGAGTGTATAATGTAGTTTTTTTAGTTATGATAGATGATTTATAAATTTATTTTTGGAACCCTATATGGTTAGGATAAATAGAATATTTTTGAGTTCTATTTTCTTTTTGAGTAAAAGATAAGTTTGTTTTAGAAATTAGTTGAATGTTGAAACTATACTTGTCAAGAATATATATATACCTATCTCTTATTATATGAATAAATTAATTATTAAACATTTATAAGGGATATTAAAACAAAAAATGTGTTATCCTAATACCTTATGTTTTGTTGAACTGATGATATTTTAAATCAATATGCTTTGAAGGATTTGAGGCACTCAATTTTACACTTGTTTGTGATTGATGTCCTCAATCACTCCCTACAAATATTTATTTTTTTACTCCAATTATATGTCTCTAATTTCCACGAAAGTTCTCCTAATCGAGATCATAATTTGGTGGTGACTTTTTCATTTCACTTTCCTTCTTATTAAGGCTAAATTTTATTAACCTTATTTCCAATCTGGGGTTTCCACAAAGGTATTTGATATTTTCAACATTTTATTTTTGAAGACCATTTTCAAATTGTGAGGACAAAATTTATTTAAGGAGGGGAGAATGTAACACCCCAAGTTTCCATGGTACGATTCTCTCTCAATAATGCAATAGCCTGCATTTTATGCAAGTTCGAGGTTCTAACACACTGCGACCAATCAAAGTAGCTGTTATGAATAGTAATACCCAGTTTTTGAAATTATAAAAATTTTATATTTCAGAATGGACTTCATTTTTGGATTTGGAATATCGAAATTATCCTCAGTTGAATTTTTGGTATTTTCCCTAGAACTTCCAATTTTTGATGAATAGTGAAAATACATAAAAAAAACTTTTTTAATCAAAATAATTTATAATGATAAATTATACTATTTAGTGGTTTTAAAGTATAATTAGAATATAATTTTACTATTTTATCCAATGGTAGTCATTAGAATACATTTCACTTTGAAATTAGACATAAACAATTGTTAATCTTTTGATTGATATTGTTTCTTAAAAACACGCTATTTGTTTTGACAATAGGAGTTAATTATAAAATTCATTAATGCAACATATATGTTTGTAATTTTGTAAAATAGAAATCATTTTTGAATTCGAAATATCAATTATATCTTAGGGTGAATTTTTGGTATTTTTCTGAAAAACATCAATTTTTGATGAATAGTGAAACCACTAAGTAGTAGTTAAAAAACTGATATTTCTCTTTAATGAAATTTTACCACTTCTGTAATTGAATTCCAAAAATCCTACATAAATCATTTTATTAGGAAGTAAAATTTGGTTCAATGGGATTAGAATAATTTTTGGTTAATAATAACTTTTAAGTTCTCTTAATCATGATTAAAGGTAATTAGTGTAATTTAAGGTAAACATAATGTTATAATAATATGAAATTAACTTTACACTTGTCCTAACCTTATTGGATGAGTCATGGACGACCAAGAAAATCCATGGGTCAACTTGGGGACCCCATGGAGCCACTTGGGTAAGAAAATAACATTAATAACTTTTTATTTAAAGTAAAAATAAAATTGACACAAACATGTGTTGTTTTACTAAAACAATTATTACATGGAGTTATATAAGTTAACTTTTCTACTATAAATATTAATTGGAAAAATAAAGATATTTCCTATATCATGATATTTTTTTTATAATTTTTAGACATTAAATAAGTTAAATTTTTTATGACACCATGATGATGCAGCGATTACCTCATCAATTAACAATTTAAATAAAATGAAAAGATAATGTAAAATATAAGACTTAAACTTGTAAAAAACCTATTGGATTGGTGGATTTCTAACCCTTATCACCTTATCCTAGAAATATATAATTTTGGGACCTTTGAAATCAGAAAAGCACTTCATAATAATGTAACATTTCAGGACATTCCAAGAGTTCCCCTCCTCTCCTCTTATAAAAGGCCCCCACCTCTACCACTTTATTCACACCATCAAAGCCATTTTTCTAGGCCATACTCTGCTCAAATACTCCCTAAACTTCCCTCTATTACTCCTAGGAGCCTCAATTTTGGTAGAAGTCTTCCCAAGGAATCCTTTGGCTAAAATCAAAAAAGAGTTACCCGATTTTAAGGTAATGTCTTCTCTTATGTTCTTTTGTTTTATTTTTCATCTCCAACCACTTAAACTATTTTTATTACTTTATTTTGTAACAACACCAGTATCTAAAATATACTATGATGTTTTTATGAGAAGTATTTTATTTACACTTACATACACCTTCGTCTAATGGTTAAAGAACATACTTTTTCTGTGGGTGGTGAATTACTGCCTCACGAAACGATGATTCTTCAATCTTCTTTTAAAACCTCTCATGATGGCCATTAAGATGTCAATATATTTATATATGATATATATTATGTTTATGTTTTCCTTATGCTTCTTTATTTTTCATTTATGGAAAACCATTACGATTTCCATTATGGGTAAACACGATAATTTCATTTTAGGAAGTGCGGACTACCGCCCCCTCAAAGTGATTTGAATCGTTAAGGCCGTATATGAGATGTATAAAGGATTGAGTAAATGATATTATATATTATATTATACTAGAATTATAATTTACCTTTATATCATTATTATTTCATTCTATTAAATACATAATAGAAATGAAAGTAGCGTTCATGCGTACGTACGGCTTACCGTCTCCATGAACGGTGCATTTCATTTCTTACCTCTAAATGTTATGAAATATTATAAATTCATGTATATAATTCATATATATGATATATATGATATCTACATCATGAATATAATTATGGATATAATGGATATTTTACCACATGAACAACTTGTAATCATAAGATGTTTTTTTTAACTCAAGTACCAAAGATCGACAAGACGACTGTTATTAACATAAATAATTAAATAATGTTCATAACATGGTAATAAGTGATATAAAAGGAATAATGAACTTGAAAAAGGTTCTTAAGGAAGTATAAATTAACTCTAGTTTATTATTCATGAGGTTAAAGAATGATCGAGTCAAGTTGGACACGAGGTAAGGGACTTTGTCTCAATCTCCTTTCATTGAGGCATATTTTTTTTATACGCAACTTTCCTTTAGACGGTGTATAAAACCCTTTGACTTTTACATTTATTTAAAAGGAATATTTTTATACAAAGCTTTTTTACTAAACGAGAGAAGGAATGTTTTGTCTTACGTATGCGGTAACAACGACTTCTCCGCCGCCATGACCATTATTTGAGTTTCGGCTTCCTCTACCAGCCATAACTTTTTTTAAATGAAAAATAAATACCATGTTTACTTTTATTTTATTTTGGTATTGAAAATGGTTTTGATAATGTTTTTATTATATTAATGTGTTGTATTTATATCTTATGATTGAAATGTGGAAATGTTATGTTTCCTTTATCCATGTTTTATGTGATACGATTATGTTATGGTCTATGATATGTTTAAACCTTTTCATATAAGGAATGCATTGGACATAGTATGTGACGGGTGGAGCCCGCTATAGCTCCTCGATGAATCAGCAGGTCTCATGAGACAAACTAGTGTCTTATCACGAGGCCTTGAAAAAATCTTATTTGTAGTCTTGGCATGAGGCCTTGGCTACGTGGTTATGATAGTCTGGCATTATGCATTCCATCATTATGAATGTGGTTTTTGATATTACATGTGATTATTCAACTAGTAGAATATCCATGTGAATAAGTAAATGACATTATTTCATTTTACTTTTTCCATATTATGCTCAAGTTCAAGTTTAAATGGCTTTTGTTTTAGTTATACATTGACTTAAATGTTTATGTTTATTTATGAAAGATTCTGCAATATTGTTATCCTTACTGAGCATCTGAGCTCACCCCTTTCCATGTTTTATTTTTCCCAGGATGTGGATAAATATTTTATGACTGACCTGCAGGGATAGTCTTAAGGGGATATGGGTGTGGACTATGCAGACTATGTTATTTTAGTTTTTCACTTTATGATGTAATGTAACATTTATGAATGTATCTAGTGTTTCCAAGTCTACTAAACTAATCGGTTTTTCAAGACTTGATATTTTGTGATCATGCCAATGTTACGTAATAATGCACCGACTCTGGGTAACTTGGGTCGGGGCCTTACAACCTAGCTGAGGGGTCAGTGGCCGATGACTGGAGCAGCATCACAGGGAGGTCAGGCATGAGGCAGTCGTGTTGAGTGCATGGGCTGCACAGGGTACTTGTTGACTGACTAGATGCTAGTTAGTGGGATTGGCATCATATTAGATGTGTTATATATTTTATTTATTTATTTGAGATGTGTGGCATCAGAAGCATCAAGGATGCATGATAGTTGAGGTGCCATGGGCATCAGGGCATCATGGATGTGAGTTACTTGAGGTGCATAGAACCAGGTTTGATTTGAGCATCTATTAGATGCAGGAACTCAGGGTGGAGGACACCGATGCGGTGAGGGTTACATTGGGTGTCGAAAGCGACACATTTGCACCGAGGAGGTGCAGGGGTGACGATGCGTCATGGGAAGACCATGGGTCCAGCAAATAGGTCATTGGGATTTCCTTGTTAATTTGATTTGATTTGATATTTGTTCGGGTTGAGACCGAGTAGGCAATTCCTAAGGTGGGTAGCCTTTTTGGAATTTAGCCATGACCTTGAGACATGGGGTAGTCCGTGTTGTTTAACCGGGACGGGTGTGTTAGGTGCCATCTCCTGGTTTCGTTCGGTAGCTCGGGGACGAGATACGTTAAGGTGGGGAGTTTGTAAGAACCCGGGTTTTTAGAATAGGACAAATCCCGCCCTTTTTTGAAATTTTTGACTGGTTCCTGAGAAGTCCGGAAAATCTGGGAAGTTATGGAAATTTCCATACTACACACCGTGCACTTTAAGTACACGCAGTATATGTGTTAACTGATGGACCGACCGTGTGCTCACTGAGTACATGCCGTGTGGTGCCCAGGTGTAAATTTCCATCTACATGGCATGTAGTCTTCCTTTACACAACGTGTAACTTTGTTCCATGTAGAGGCCGAGTCCCTGGCTGTGTGTTGACCATATACATGGTCCAATCCATGTGATGGACTCCACTAAATCAAAGTACGGAAACCCATATACAAGGCTTGTACATTGAAAATATACACCGTGTACTTTTTTTTTATTTTCTCATCCGAGATGCCGTCACGTCTTATTTCTGGAACATCCTTTTTCTTCTCCTCTGGACTAACAGCTTGTCCGAAAACCTCTGAAAAACTCAAACCCTCCCATAATAGTCATAAGTTGTCTGTTCTTTGATCCGTCGGTGGTAGCGGGACCACATCGGAAAGGCTAACCCTGCACACCCTTCTTCATCCTTGATCCCTCACCTGTTTCTCCGCAGATTCCATCATAATGGAATTGCCGGGGTTTGACGAAAACACAGATCTACCACAATTCAGACTGAATTAGAGGCTGGTATCAAAGGAGTGTTGTCGTACGAGTACGAGGTGGGTGGTTCATACCTTCTTTCGTTTTTTCGTAGAATTTTGGGGGTTGCGACCTTTGGGCGCAACATTGGGTATTGAGCAAAACCCTTGTTTATTTATCTTTAATAGTTTATCTCCATTTTGGGATGCCTCTGGGTATTCCCTCACCCTTTTTGTGCTTGATCGAGGCCGAGTGAGAGGTCATAACTTGTTTGGGGCAATTAGGCCGAGGGTGCCAAAATGCATATGGTTTGGACCAGTATTTATACTGCTGATTTTAGACTGCTTTTGATGCTGTTGGATTAAACTGCTGAGTTGATTTGTAAAATAATGTTAGTAATTTTTTTAAGGAATTCAAGACCATAGGTGTTGGTATGGATTAGCACAAGTTAGTGCAATTTGACTATTTAGTTTTTTTCTGTTTAAAGTGATGCTTCCAAGTATGAATATGCAATGTGTGATATTGCCTATGTTGAACTTCTTGTTGTGTTGGGAGTGGCCCAAATATATTGTTGAGTGATGGGGATCACAGGTTGGGGCTTCGGCTTGGGTTACTTGGGGTGTTTTCTACCCCATGATTGGGCATCATGGACTTTGGTTGAGGTAGTTGGACTGTCGGTTTGGGCTTGGCCCGAGATACATGGATGACGAGGCCATCAGACTTGAGCGACAGGTTCGCATGGGAACAAGGTGTCAGATGTGTTGTGCCTTGGGGACATACTGAGGTGATTACCGCTCACCGAGTACTTTTGAGTAGTGTGCACATAGATAGACTCCGAGATGAGCTGGTACAACCACTCTCTAGGTAGAGACCCCCGGTAGATGCGATTAGGTATATTTGGTTTGGGGGTGCTTGCAATAGGAAGCCACCTGAAAGGTGAGGAGCCTTCAGGAGACAACTTTGAGGTGGTCAGGTTGGGGGCAGAGGATCTCCTTGATTTGAGGGCAGATATCACTGTCCCTCCGGTTATCTTTTGAGGACAGGTATCGCTGTTACTCTGGATGTTGTGCCATGGGCATGTTGAGCTTTTGATCTAGGTTACGATTGTTGGGCGTGCCTTCGGGATGTCGGAACTTGAGACACATGGTGTCAGGTGGCACGTGGGGCCGAATTACAACCAAAGATTCTGGCACTGGCTGAAGCAGGTGACACTTCCTGGTGGCTGCTGAGCACCAGTGAAGTTCATGTTTAATTTTGGGCATTGTACTGTTTATTGTTTTTCTTATATAAGAATGTATGCCTAAACACTTGTATTAGCTACCCACCCTTGGGTGATATCCTACTAAGACTTGTCTCACACCCTACATGGGACCTTCAGGACGCTTATAGATTTTATGAAATTGCATGCAGGTAAAGGGTCAGCCTCAGGAGCTGGACTTTAGTACTGTTGGCATGGAGACTGGTATGGAACTTGGGGTCATGCCTTGCTGGAGTTACTTTTTTTAGTTTTACTTTTAGTATCAACATTCTTACTTTATTATGTAACTACTGTAGGTTAACCATTGGTGCCGTTAAATATACTGATATGTATGAATTGCTTTGGATGCATTTCCTTGTTTGCTTACAGTTGTAGTTGCTTGTATTCTTCAGCTTGTTGTTCTGTTTAATTTCTGCTGCTGTTGTTTCAATATTTGTTCCACTGGTTTATCGATATTTGATATGCTTCCACTATGCGGGTCTGGTTCAATTCCGATGAGTCATTTATTTCCGCTGCATTGTTTTTGGTATTATACTCGGACCAGTACCAATTTTATTCCTCCGAGAGGGAATAACCTCCCCACTATACCTAACAGACCCTCACTGTTAGTCGGAAGACTTTGGCGTTCATGGGAGGTACACCTAAAGTAGTGACACCCAACTCGTTTGGCACTGTTCGGGTTGCTTCTTGGGTCCAGGTTGTTATACCTTTCGTATGTTTTATCTTTACATGGTTGTGAATAAGTATTTTATGAATGAAATGCAGGGATAACCTATGAGATATGGTTGTTTTAAATATAATTTCAATGTTGTATTTATTTTCTAGTTGTAATGTTGAACTTATGTATGTATCTTGTTTTAAAATCTACTAAACTACTCGGTCCTTCAGGATACATATTCCTTGTTTATATGATAATGTAATAAAATAAAGCACAAACTCTAGGCAACTGGGGTTGGGTCCTTAAATTTATTTATTTTTTGAATGAATATTTTTTTTATGATTTTAGGAGTTGTAAAAGCTGATGAATGTGGGCGGGCTAAGTTAAGGGCCTGATAACAAAAATTGTATAATCATAAATATCATTTAAATAAATAAAAAATTATATATTTTATTAAAATTATATTTTTTGACAAGTTGGAAAAGACTATTAAATATTATTAATATTGGGATGAGGAAAAAATTAGGTTTAATATTTGATTAAGGTAATTTTTTCAATTATCAATATTAAACTCTAGATATATATATTCCCATATTATAACATTTTAGAGACAACATGTTTTTTTAAATAATGGTTTTCCACTCTAGATATTTCTCCCTAGATCGAAGAAGATTTTCTCAAGGTTTTCTATAAAATATGATAGATTTCTTCCATCTTCTTACCCCTCTGAAGTTTGAGAGTGTGAGAGAGAAAATACATTAAACTTGAAGGATTATGATGTAATCAAGATAATAAATTAATGATGTATGGATCCTACATGCTAGCATTTGGAGTTCCAACAACATTGTTAGAAGATTGTTGATCTTGTGTGGATCACTATTAGAGGGTTTTTATTTTGGATCTTGTTAGAACAATGAAAGTACAATATGAATAAGGGGTTCATATGATCAAAAACTTAATAAAAGAAATATTCCCAAGACTAAAGAAATTATAATTATTAAATTAATTATAAATTTAATGTGAATGATCCTATGTTATTTGTTTTGGGATTATTTTTATAGTTTCTTGGGAACATTAATTTAGCATGAAATTTATTATTTATGTTCATGGGGATTATTTTGTAAATGTGAAAAAATCCATGTTGGGTAAGGGACTTAATAGTGCTTCCACTGCATCTATAACCATAAATAGACACATTTAAATGCATATCCATAAGAGATAAATAAAACCTAAATTAATATTGGATATTTTAGGAAAAAATTTGTTTATTTTAAAATTTTTAATGAAATATAACACTTATATAAAAAATTAAATTGTTCATTACGAGTATTTTTAGTTATATGTAAATTTTTTAAAAAACATAAGATTTCATCTTTTGGATAGTAATTTTAAAATTCAAGGACATTCCATGTCATTTTATGTTCAAAATATTTTACTTCTTTTTGAAACACATTATGATTTTTTATGTTATTAATTTTTTTTTGATATATATGAAGACTAACATAAATTCATTAACTTATCAAACCATAGGTTGATGAAATTAATTCTATATCCTTATTTCTATGAATTAAAATTGTAATGTTAGATATTTCATGTTAAGGTGAACCCATATAACAATTTATCTAATTTGGTGAAACTTTCATAATTTATATATGTTTCATTTATTTTTAACCATTTGAGGATAAGAATATAAATATTTTAGTCAGTGTTACCACATATATAAACAATGAAATCATCAATTAGATATAATATAAAGTTATATATCACCAAATTCAATAGTAAAAGACTTTTTATGATAATATATCACGTATTCAATAATCATTTCATTTTATACAACCAATCCAATTTTTTTTTAAGTTTAACATAATACATAGTGCTTCAATTATTTTTGAAGAACTAATTTTTTTAAAATATATCAAATTTAATTTTTGTCAAATATTTTTGAAATAAATTAATAAATTAATACATATTATCAACAATAATTAATGAGATATCATAATTTATTTAGTATTAGTGCCACTTTATAGAAAATATATGAAAATACATTTTTATTGATATACTCATTTTTTTCCTCTAGGGAAACATTTATTTATTTATTTATAATCACTATGAAAAATAACATTTTTCAATAAATTGAACCACCTTATTTACATGTATACTAAATATATTAGAATTTTGAATTTTAATACTTTAAAACAAAATATTTTATATAAGTTTTTTGATCTTATTATAAATTATCCCTCTTGATTATTTTTCATAAGGTATGTGATAACCAATATTCATTTCAGTCAATATGAAAAACATATGACATATATCCTCCAGTAAATCATAATACATGAAATCAATTCAAAGTTGAATATTTCATAAAACATTTACATGGATCACATGGTAGGTGAGTGAACCCATATATATTTCATATAAATTATTATTTTAACTTAAAATATAGATTGTGATTATATAAATAATTTACCTTAACAATATATAACCTATGGTAAATGATTTTTTACAACATCTTATTGTAGATTTTTTAGATCATGATCTTGTAATTAATTTACAATGATTTCTTGAAGAATATCAAAATTAATTAAAAATTTATTCTCCTCTTTCTCAACCGACAAGATTTTATTTTATTTTATATATTAATGTTTTTTATTTTTTAAACTAAATGGTAAATAATGATTCAAGAATGGATTAAAAGTATTGATTTTTTCTTCATAAATTACTCCTCATGGGATATTTGTTAGTACTAGTGCATTTATAGGGGTGTATAGATTTTGTTTCCCATTATTAATCATCTAGTTCATCAGGAAATGGATTTGATAAATTTAAAAAGTTAATGATCCTCTTGGAATTCTAGTTTATTATTCTTTCTATGAGGATAAAGATGTAATTTATTTCTTTTTAATTTAAATTGTATCATGAATAGGACTAAATTTTTTATATTCAATGAAATTTTAATATACAAATAACCATTAATTAAAATTATATTTGTCCCAAATTTTTTTACTAATAAATTTATTTTCATGTATGAATTTTCCTATATTTATTTAATCATAATTTATCCTAAAAGACCTAAATTATTTTATCATATAATTAATGTTTTTGGAAGAATAAAACTTTGGTTTACCATATTTTATTCTATTGTACATAGTTTAAATAAAGATGGAGCCTCAAAAATATCTCTCAAATAATTATTTTATCTATTATGAATGCTTGTTATATATAATGTTATTTAAAATATCTTTCATCCCTTTAGTAAATATGATATCCATTTTTATTAATATATTTAAAACTAAATTGATTTCATCATGACTTAGGATAAAAAAATCATTGTTTATTAAATTTTTTATACCACCAGGTAGATATATATTTACACTTTTCAGGTCATCAATAAAATTTTATCTACTAGTTAAGGTTCTTACATGATAATATACATTATCATTTAGGTATTTCATTAATAGTAAACATATATGATCTTGTTCAAAGTATTTAATTAAAATAATATTTTATAATATTTATCCTTCGAGTTAGGAATATATAAAATCTTCAAGAACATCTATTGGAAACATTAGACACATTCATAACATCCATATTTAATAAATAAAGATATATAGATATAAGTAAATGAAATAAAGAATATAATATTTATTGAAAAAATTATCTAAAAACATCCCTTTCAAGAGAATTTATACATAATCATCACGTGTAACACCTTCTAGGTTTATAAGGAAATCATAGATGTAAATAATAATTTATTTTATCTTTATGCTATGTGTAATGGTTATAAATTTATTTTTTGAAACATTTAAATTTCTATTTTATGGATTATATATAAATATGAATAAATATTTTTGGTAAAAAATAATTTACCTATAATGAAATAAAAATTTATGGGTCTTGGTTTTTAGGAGAATTTTGAATTTTTGGTTCTAGAGTAAGGGACATTTTTAGAATGGGGTTCCAGATCAGGATTTTGAGGGTTATAATATCTTTAATAGGTATTTTTGAAGTAATTTAAAGTGAATGAGGTCTATTAAAATGACCTCGTAAGTTTGGAATTTAATAGTGGTAGTTTTTATAACGACCCAAACATATATTAATAAAGTTACCTTTCTTTTAATTAAATGTCTTATGGATATAGAAAACACATGAATTATTTTTGTCTTATTTTATACAATTTGATTCCAATGAACATTAATTGTCCTTAGCATTGATAATATAGTCATTGAACAATGATCACATGACTAGTATAAATATAGGGTTTTAACAATTCCTTTTTGCATAGACAGAGAAAGTGATGACCTCAACCAGTTGGATCGTACCATATAAATCCCATTTATTAGAGCTTTTGAGGGAGATAAAATCTATGGATTTTATTTTAGAACAATAACAAGATGAGATCCAAGAACTTAAGCATTAGATAAACCATTTATGGGAGAAGTTCAAGCACATTAAGATCACGACCCAAACCATGTTCACCGAACGACCCCAAGAAAGACCCACGATCGCAAACCCTACTATTAGGGTGTATGATGGTGTAATAAAGGGAGAAGTATCAAGACACTATAATTATGATTATTTTTTGTATAGAATAATGGATATAATTTTATTCTATTATTATTACTTTGTAAATGATTTTCTGAAGCCCAAATTGTATTTTTAGTTGACGTTCTAATTCAATTAAGGAATATATTTTGTTTAATTAATGTATTGTTGAAGTAAATTATATTTTAATAAAATATTATATTCAAAATAAATTTATTAAAAATTAACAATCATATAATTTTTATGAAATCAGAAGTAACTTTTTTTAATTTTTGAAAACTATTTTTTGCCAAAACTCAGCAATTTTCAATAAATGTTGGTTTTTATTTTAAAAGTGAAAATTCACATATTTTGAAAATTATTTAGATAAAATGAATATTATTTTTGTAAACAGGATGCCAAAATTTTTGAATGGTGATTTTTTCATAATTTTACGAGACAGTCAAATTTTTGGGTAAAAATTAAATACCATATAAATATATAATGTGTTTTATGACATCATAATGACCCAATACCGATGTAATAAAATAATATAAAAGGTATATTCAGACATTTATATATTTTTCACTTTAAAATAATCTAATTTTCGGTTTATTTTTTTTTATTTTATAAAGCCTCAGTGAATCCTCCAAGACATAAAATATTTTACAATTTTTAAATCATTTCCTTGAATGTATGACTCACCTCCACATAATAAAGGGAGATATTTTAATATATTTGGACCCTATACTTATAAAAAAATTTATACAAATCCCATTTTCTTGAAACGATGAGATACAACCCTGATATGGTTTGTGGTTTTGAATATTTTAGTGTGTAGAGTCCCAAACCAAAATAATAAAGAATTCCCCCACGTTTCCTATATAAACCCACCAAAGGACTGATTAATTTTTCCTAAAACTCCTTTAATATCTTCAAAACTCTTATTTATACTTCCTTGAGTCCTCCAAATGTGACCCCAAGATCCCAATAATCATCTCCCAATCTTCTGGGATCACACATCCAAGTAAGGGATCCTCACCTCTCTCTCTTCATTTCAATTCAAGAACCCTGTTTGAAATTTTATTTTCAATTTAAATTGGTTATATTTTAATCCATTTATAATAAATTAGCTATTATCCATTTTATTTTATGTTAACTAGGGATCATTTATCTTCCTCTCATTTGGACCCTTACCTAAGTCGTTACTATGCTGAAATTCTGTATGCGATTTCTCTCTTCTCATTTCCATTAAAGAACTTATTTTATATTATGATTATTAATTTACATTTTTATATATTGGGTTATGATTTTATATGATCCCATTAATTTCAATTTTATGTAAAAATTATGAGAGTTTCATTTCACTCTAATTAATCCCCCCTATGATCCTTTAAGTACACCCATTACAAAGCCAAAATTCCATAAATGATCTTCCACTATCCTCTTTTACTAAGAACTCCTTTTATGAAATGTCTTTTAATTTAAATTTTCATACGTTGGTATATGTTAATATATACTCCCCTTAATATAAATTTTATTTATAAATAATTATATATTTCTTTACACTTTCATTAAGCCATACCTGATCCTTTATATACACTTATTATTATGCCAAAATTCCGTAAGGGATTCCTCCCTCTCCTCTTTTTATCATGAACCTCAATTATGAAATACCATTTAAATTAAAATTTCTTATTTTGGGTTACATTATTACCTATCCACATTACTTTAAATTTCATGAATAAATTATAAGAGTCCCCTTTATCTCTCATCAACCCTTTTTATGAACTTCTATTTGACACCGTTATGCTGCCAAAATTGAACTTCGATTTTCCATGCCAAAAACATCATGTAGTGAATACCATACACATTTATTTATCAAGGGTATTAGAATTTATGATAATGTACTTATTTATTAGGGACTTACATGTATTTATTCTACATTCCTTATTCTTGGAATAATATTTGATATTTAACAAATCAATGTTGTATGATTGATGTGGAACACTTATACATGAAAATGAAATGATTATGAAGGGTGAATCATGATATCACTCCAATGCATTGGGTAATGTTTATTATAATGATAAACCATGTGCAATGAGGGTTTACTCATGCTAATTGTTGTTAAATAAGGGTTTATTCATGCTAATCCATGTGAAATGAGGGTTTAATGATGCTAATTAATATTTAATGATGGTTTATTCATGCTAATACAGGTGTAATGATCCTTGGATCATGATAATTCCATGTTTCATGTTTCTACCACATTTCCATGTGATGATTATGATGCTTTATCATGCCTTTATGTTCATGTTCCTTTTATTCTCCATTTGTATTTTTATTGTTTATCATGTGTTGTATTCCTCATGTTATACCAGGTTTATTCCCATACTAGGCTTTATAGCTCACACCTTTCTTATGTATGACCTTAGGTTATCACATGAAATGCTAAGTATGAAGGAATGTTCTGGTCATGTCAAATAATTTTTCAATAAAGTTTTTATTAAATGTTTTATGTTTTTTTGTAATGTTCCAAATCCCAAAAGACACTAGATCTCTTGATATACTGAGTTGAATTAAGTGAAATTTTATGTAATAAATCATGTTTAAATATTAAATAAAGATAAGGGTTGTTATAGTTGGTATTAGTGGAATTTTTAGTTATTTTTGGTATTAGTATTAGAAAAATCTTGTTAAGGACTTAGTTATAAGAATAAGTATAATAAAATAATCGATAAATTTTTTGAGTATATTGTAATTGGTTTATCAATAAAATAAATCCTTTTCTAGATTTGAACAAGTATAGGTGGATTTGACACAGATGTATCTTCCCGTAAAACCCCAAAACAACACTTTGATCTAGACTCAATCTGGAACTGGTGCAAGAAAATGGGATTTAATGCACTCTATATTCAACACTCTTGGGGGATATGCTTTGTAAATTCAAAATATTAGTACGAACCACTATTGAGGGAATAAAAATGACCCAGAAGAATATAAGTTAGGATGTATATCACAGATAACTTAGATCGAAGCCTGTAAATTATTAAGTTGATAAGATAAATATAATTTATAATTTATAACTTTAATTTCATTGGATTCCTTTTTATTTTTTTAATTGTTTAAAATATTTATCCATATTTTTCCTTTTATTCTATCCAATGGGAAGTAAAAGGAGGAATCGAGCTAACAACCTATATGAAGATCTATGTGATGACTGCCCTAATGAGATGCCCAATCCAATGGGAGCATGAATCACAAACATTTTCATGACACTATATTAGTTAACTAATGTTTTGAATATAAAATTGGATTAAGAGGAACTTTCAACCCCCCCCCCAATAAAGAACAAGTCGCAATCCGGAGATTAATGTGACAAAAGAATCTTACTTTAAATGGATAACCTGATCCCTAAATCACTAACAATGGATCAACTCCATTAAGATGATCTTGTCCATCCTTGAATGATTCAAAAAAATAAGGTTATTCAAGCAACTTATTTTATGGAGGGTGAAGCTGATCAATGGTGGACATTGATCAAAAATACCACGCCTGATCAAGAGATTGAGGTGATGGAATGGAATTTTTTGTTGAAAATGTTTTTCAATAAATATTTTCCCCACACCCTCAAACTTAAGATGGAAAGGTACTTCCTTTACCTCAAGGATAAAGATAACGAATCCATTGGAGCATACGAGGTAAACTTCACAAGCCTTGCATGGTACACCTTTAGTTTTGTTGTCACCCCCGAATATAAGGTTGTACACTTCTTTAGTGGGCTAAAGGCCAGTCTACGAAAATCCATGGAAATATTTGACTTTGATAGCTACGAGAAAATTTTATGATGTTCCCTCAAAGTTGAGATAAAGACTAAATAATCTCAAGGGTATCATGGTAATAAGAAGCAAAAAGTGTAATTTAGTTCTTGTAGTCTAATGGATAAACCCAATGGTGCTAAGAAATTAAAACACCCTAATTCTCAAAAGTGTGGAAGGAATCACCCCATAAATTTCCTAAGGGATCAAGGAAATGTTATAGGTGTATAAGAGAAGGGAACCTAGACAAATAATTTCCAACAGGAGAAACCACTCAATGTGATAGGGGAAAGGAATGCTCTGGTTGAACCTCAGTGCATTGTTCATTGCTACAAATGTATGAAAATATGGAAGTTTTCAAACTAGTTCCCTAAAGAAAGGGTAATTAGAGGTATCCAACAACCTCCAAGGCATCAAGGGTGATGTTTTTCCATCACTACTGTTGAAATTAATCTTGACAACCAAGTGGTGACATGTAAACTGGTTATTCAATCATGAATAGAGTACTTACTTTTTTATTCTGGTTATATGCATTCTTTTATATCCCAAAATTTGGGTAGAACAATACAAACACCACCACAAAGCATGGAAGTATTGATTTCAATGAAAATGGAAAATGGGGTAATTATTGAATCCTATGCATATAACTCCTACTCTGTCACAATTTTTGGATTGAACATACCATTGAACCTCATCATACTCCCTATGGTGTAATTTTATGTAATTCTTAGCATGGATTGACTTTCTCTATATAGAGCTAACATAAATATCCACTAGAGTGAAATCAGTCTCTATAGGGTGAATCGAACCCTGATTCTATTAAAGTGAAAGGAGGTGGATGAATCTTCTTTAGAACCATCATCTAAAGTGATGATATTACTGCCCTATGAGCATTTGTATTTTTCCCAAATGATTGAATCCAAGAAAAGAACCATCTTCAAAGACATGCCTATTGTGAGGTAATTTTCTGATGAGTTTCCCAAGGAATTGTATGGTCTTCCTCCTAGAAGAGATATTGAATTATCAATTGATCTTATACCTGGGAAATTTCAAATATCCAAGACTCAATGTAGAAAGGATGTTGTGGAGCTTGAGTAGTTAAATAATCAGCTACAAGAGAATCTGGAAAAAGGGTTTGTACGTCCAAGTGCTTCACCATGGGGTGAACCGGTCCTCTTTGTTAATAAGAAGGATGGGTCTATGCACCTTTTCATTGATTATCATGAGCTCCAAAAAATCATGATAAAGAACAAGTATCCTATTCCAATAATTGATGGATTGTTTTATTAACCAAGTGGAGAACAATACTTCTCTAATGTGAATCTGTGGTTGGGATATTACCATGTTAGGTTGAAGAAGGAGGATATCCCCAAGAGTGCTTCTAATATGAGATATAGTCATTATGAGTTCATAGTGATTCCATTAAGACTCACAGATTCTCCATTAATATTTATGTAATTGATTAATATAGTCTTTATATATTACCTTGACAAGTTTTTTGGTAGTCTTTATAGATGATATTCTAGAATACTCCGAAACTAAGGAGGAGTATGCGGAGAGTCTGTGTACTGTGTTAGAGACCTTACTAATGTAGAAGTTATATGAAATGTACAATAAGTGAGAGTTATGGTTGAAGGAAGTATCATTACTATGTCATAAAATCACAAGGAATTGGATATATTTGGATCCTTCAAAGAAAAATTCATTTTAGGGACGAATGAGGCTGATATTTGTGATGAATATCCATTGCTTCTTGGGGTTACATAGATATTATTTCCAATTTGTGAGAAATTTATCCTGATTTTCCATCCCTCTTACCATGATAAGTCTGAAGGTAGTCAGATTTTCTAGGAATGAAGAATATTAAGAAAGATTCTTGGAGTTGAAGAAGAGGCTTGTGACTGCCCTTGTGCTCACACTACCCACAATTGGGGAGCATTTATTAATTTTTAGTGATGCTCTAAAGAAGTTAATGGGCCATGTGTTGATGTAGTATAACAAAGTCATAGACTTTATAGCATCCCGCCTTTTTATAACATAACTTTTCATTACATTTTACAAAACCGAGGATTGTTAAGGTTTAGTGTCTTCGAAACCAGGAACTTATTACATGAGAAAAAAAACATTCTTCTTAAACACTTGAATGGATTATTCATTTTTTCATCCTAGGTTCATTACATCATCTCAGAACCTAGGAGCATACATCAAAGGAAAGGGTGAGAAAAAGTCCCAGAATGGGAAACAAGGGAAACATTTAACATGTGAACATGAGATACATCAATAAAGTCATGAAAAAGAACTTTAAGGAATGAGAAAGAAATCATGAGGAATATCATAATAAAAATAATGTATTTAATAACTTGAAGATGTGGATAAAACATTTAACAAAGAAAATCATTTCCGTTTCACGAAGGCCCATCCCCAAGGTGTCAATAAAAATTACCAAGGTTATTCACCAAGGTATCAGTCTAAATGGTAATCTCTAGAGATTAAGTCTTTACCCAATGGATTGAAGAGCTATCAGGGTGAACCCTTGAAATGTCTTTATTATCATGTGAGCCACATATATAATCATCAATAATTTCGTAAACAACCCAAATAGCATAAAATAAATGGGTTTCATTTCATAATCATAACGTTTTAAAAACTGCTTTAAAGACATGATCTTTATGTCACTTTAAACCCACGAAAAGGAAAGCGGTTTTTGTGTATGTAAATCCCAGAATTTAAAATAGAAAATTTTTATATATACGTGAATACCCCTGTATAAGAAAGAGATTTGAGTATTCACTTAATAAGATCAAATAATTTTAGAAAAAGAGGGTGGTATTTTGAGACGAAAATTCTGTAGCATAACAGCTAAGTTACGAGGTTTTAGAAAACATTGAAAAGAGAGGGGACATGGGTAACCCACTCATAAATGATACACAAAACAGTAGGGGAACAGAATATAAAGGATTTAAGAACATGGTTATGAAATTTTAATGATATACCATATGAAACGAAGAACTTGAAAGGTAGACAAAAATAAGACTTCTCTTATGAAAATTTGGCAGCCTAACGACGTCACTTAAATTTCAACAAAAATGAATTGAAGAGATCAAATAGGGCCTCTCATCATATGAACATAAAAGATCAGTATGATAGATATATAGATCACACCCCAATATAATAAAAAAGGAACTTGAAATACTTGACCTGAAAGTAGATATTTGAAAATTGAGAAAGGTGAACGAATCCCTTAAAAATTTGGCAGCCTAACGGCGTCACTTAAACTTCAACAAAAATGAATTGACAAGATAAAATAGGGTCTATAATACTATGAACATAAAATATAAGTATGATATATTTATATATCATAACCCAAAATAATAAAAAGGAACTTTAAATACTTGAAATAAAAGTATATCTTTGAAAAATGAGAATGGTGAATGAATCCCTTAAAAATTTGGCAGCCTAACGGCGTCACTTAAACTTTAACAAAAATGATTTGATGAGATAAAATAGGGCCTCTCATCATATTAAAATAAAAGATAAGTATGATAGATATAGATATCATACCCCAACATAATAAAAAGGAACTTAAAATACTTGACATGAAAGTAGAACTTTGAAAAATGAGAAAGTTGAACGAATCCCTTAAAAATTCGGCAGCCTAACGACGCCACTTAAACTTCAACAAAAATGAATTAAAGAGATGAAATAGGGTCTCTCATCATATGAACATAAAAGATCAGTATTATAGATATAGATATCATACCCCAACATAATAAAAAGTAACTTGAAATACTTGACATGAAAGTAGATCTTTGAAAAATGAGAAAGGTGAATGAATCCCTTAAAAAATTTGGCAGCCTAACGGCGTCACTTAAACTTCAACAAAAATGAATTGATGAGATCAAATAGTGTCTCTACTCATATGAACATAAAAGATCAGTATGATAGATATAGAGATCATATCCCAACATAATAAAAAGGAACTTGAAAGACTTGACATGAAAGTAGAACTTTGAAAAATGAGAAATTTGAACGAATCCCTTAAAAATTCGGCAGCCTAACGATGCCACTTAAACTTTATTAAAAAAAATTGATGAGAGGAAGAGAGGATCTCTCATAATATGAACATTAAAAGGGAAGTAAGATGAATATAAAATAACATCCTTCTACATAACAGCATGAAGCATAAAAGAAATGACATAAAAGAGATTACTTGAAAAGAAAGAGAGAGCTCGGATCCCTTACCTTAAAACGTAACTCTTAAAACTCAAAGGTTTGGACCTTGAGGGATTGGGGGAACCTTGAGAGGACTCCTTGGGAGGTAATGATACTATAGCTTCGTTGGGGGAGAGTTAGGAGTGAAAACTAAAGGGATAAAGGGTGGGTATTTATAGGGAATGTGAGGGGACAAGGTATTAATGGCCAAGGGACACCTCACAAGTGGTTTTCTCAAAACAATGGGCTCTACCATGGTATTTATGATAGAGTTAGGACACATGGAACCCCTCATACAATAATTCATCACCTTTGGTCGGAAAAACCTTAAAATATCTCATGACATCATCATGACACAGTTATGATGTCATTAAACATACCGAAACCCTAAAACTGCATTTTTACTATTCACTGAAAATTCATCTTTCTCAGAAAAATCCCAAAATTTAACATTAACCAAATATGGATGCTATGATTACAAAAATGAACTCCATTTTATAAAAATAATTTTCTAAGTATTTTTAATTTAATTTTTAAATAAATACACTATCCATTGAAAATTCATTTTTTTTGAAAAATCCGCAAAAATTACCATAACATAATATCGATTCTCTGAGTTCAAAAATAAAGTCCATTTTATAAAAATAATTTTCTAATTATTTATAATTTAATTTTTAAATAAAAAACACTATTCACCTGAAAAAACTAATACTTGACTAATAATTTATGAAACCATTATTTACCCATTTTGTTGAATCACATTACATAAACAAGGTGTGTAAATTATATTAAAACTTTTTTTAAGTGAGATTACTAATCCATTTTCTCACATTACTAATCCTAAGCGAAAAATCACTATTCATAATTTTCTATTCATCAAAAATCAAGTTGATCTTATTAGAATCTAAATTTCGTACCGAACACAATTGTAGAAGACCATTTTTTTAAAATCATTACACATTTTTTATTATTTAAGGTTTACATAAACATTTTTAAAATATCCTTTTTCTAAAATTCATCAAAAATATGCATACTATATATATCTGGTCATTTGAAAATTCATAAACTTCATTATAAAAGAAATCGAAATTTTTATTTAAAACAAAGTATTACACAAGGCGGTTACGGTCTCCTTACATAGCCCCTTATCACAGCAGCATAGGATCTAAGTGTAAGGTGTGCTAAGGTTAGAGAATCTGAGGGCGGCTCGACCAACATCGCACGAGTAGTAATTTATATCAGTTTGAACTTCTCGCGAAGGCGATTCCGTTCTTGCTTCACATGATGATGTTCAGCTTGGGTTTGGTCCAGAGAAAAGCCCAGTGGTGCTACCTCCTTCCCAAGTTCTGTTAGATGGTCTTCGATCGGTCCAAGACTACTGGGTGAGGCCATCAAATCTTATTTCTATTTTAATTAACCAAGATCACTTGTATTTAGAGACAATAATCAAAACGTTTAGTTTCCAGTGGTCATATTGACCAACAATCATATAACAATCAAAACCCAACAGTATCATTTTAATTATACTCATGTTATCAAATGAAACAGTTTTGTTGAGTATAAAATAACACACAAAATTAGGAAACAAGATTTATTCAAAATTTCGGGTCGTTACAATCTTCCCCCCTTAAGAAATTGCATCCTCCCAATTTTTTTAAAATTGGGTTTTGAAATTTCATTGAATGTCCCACATCAAAAAAAGATTCAGTAACACTATTACTTTAAAAGAAAGAAAAGGAAGTACAAAGGCCATTCGAGTTAACCCATACTAGGATTCCATGTACGAAAACATGGACATGGAGGAGAAAACAAGGGTCACGTTCTAAGGGAGAGTGATAGAAAACATGATTAGGAGAAAGTTAACAACAAGAAAATCAAAAACATATGATGGGTTAAATGGTATTTGATTTCCCAGTAGGAAGCATTAACAGACAACATTTTTGTTTTACATTCCTTTTCATAGTTTTGAGTAATTGATTTACTACATAGAATAAAACACAATTAAATACACCAACCTTCAAGTAGAGTTTCACCCATTAATAAGTTTCTACCAAAACAAATCTTTTCTCTAAATGATGAGAATTCAAAACTACTTGGTCTCATCAAAGCACAAGAATCATCTTCTAGAGAATCACATAATCCACCAAAGATTAACTATCTATTTCTTCTATTATCCCAAAAAAATAGAAAGGGTAAGATAAAACAACTCTTCAAAAAGAAAGAATCCCATAGGAAGGGGAACTTCTTTAAATATTTAAAATTACACAATACTACACAAGTTCATCATAGACCATTCCATAAATAACTATCCTTAAAATTCCTCAAAATAAACCAAACTAAGATTGAAACCCAAATACAAGAAGATTTGATAAAATAGTCTTCCAAAATAAACTTCATCATTCATCTCCAAACAACATCAATCACTCCTAACATCTTATAACAAAAGACACTAACCTAACCATATTTTCCCCTAGGTAGGTTAATCATTTCCATAAGTAACCTAAATTACTATAAGTCCACCTTAAATTCATCGATTCTTCAAAATATAAGTCAACCTTTACTCCTCAAAGAAAATACCATAGTAATCTATTTACCTCGATCAAATAGGGTTCCCAGAATAGTGAACATCTTCCAAAATAATAATCATCTTTTAATCCCCTAATCATATCTGTCATATTAATATGGCCATCGTCACATTTCCTATCACATTGGTTATTGGGACATGTTATTGCATTTCCCGACGTTAACTACGAAAAGAAAGTACAATTTGGGGCTTGAATACTTATCCAATAATCATTAAAAGGAAACTTTAAGAATAGAAGGATAAACTTGTAGAAGGAAAGTATACCCTAACTTGTGATCCCCTAGGTTCCAATCTAGGTTATCCATGATCATATATTCTTATGTGAATCGTTATTTTATTTGATCTTGGTTTCTTTAATAATGGTTCATACTAAGCTTATGAATTTATCAAAGCATATCCCCCGGGAGTGTTGTAACCAAGAATGCAGCAAGGCTCGTTGTCGTGTACCAGTTCCCATTTGAGTCTAGCTCAAAGCAGTGTTTTCAGGTTTTACCCCTATGTACATCTATGTCAGAGCCACCTCTACCTGCTTGTATCCAGACAGGGATGCATTTGCTTGGCAACCCCTTACTCAATACTCACCAAAATACCAGGAAGATTTCCTATATATAAAATTTTCTATAGGATTCTTCCTAAAGTTTTCATATCCTAATTTTCACAAATAACTAAACCTACCTTTGATACCAACTATAGCATCCAAACTTTTTATAACGTAACTTTTCATTATATTTTACAAAACCGAGGATCGTTAAGGTTTAGTGTCTTGGAAACCACGAACTTATTACCTGAGAAAAAAAATTCTTCTTAAACACTTTAAAGGATTCTTAATTTGTTCGTCCTAGGTTCATTAAAACATCTCATAACCTGGGAGTATACATCAAAGGAAAGGGTGAGAAAAAGGCCCAGTAAGGGAAACAAGTGAAACATTTAACAAGTGAACATGAGATACATCAATAAAGTCATGAAAAAGAACTTTAAGGCATGAGAAAGAAATCATGAGGAATATCATAATAAAAATAACATATTTCATAACTTGAAGATGTGGCTAAAACATTTAGCAAAGACAATCATTTCCATTTCACCAAGGTTTATCCCCAAGGTGTCAATAAAAATTACCAAGGTTATTCACCAAGGTATCAGTCTAAATGGTAATCTATAGAGATTAAGTCTTTTCCCAATGCATTGGAGCGCTATCAGGGCGCACCCTTGAAATGTATTTATTATCATGTGATCCACATATATCATCATCAATCATTTCATAAAGAACCCATATAGAATAAAATAAATCGGTTTCATTTCATAATCATAACGTTTTAAAAACTGCTTTAAAGGCATGATCTTTATGTCACTTTAAACCCACGAAAAGGAAAGCGGTTTTCGTGTATGTAAATACCAGATTTTAAAATAGAATATTTTGATATATATGTGAATACCCCTGTATAATAAAGAGCATTGAGTATTCACTTAATAAGATAAAATAATTTTAGAAAAATAGGGAGGTATTTTGAGACGAAAATTATGCAGCATAAAAGCTATGTTACAGGGTTTTAGAATACATTGAAAAGAGAAGGGACATGGGTCACACACTCATAAATGATACCTAAAACAGTATGGGAACAGAATATAAATGATTTAAGAACATGGTAATGAAATTTTAATGATATACCATATGAAATGAAGAACTTGAAAGGAAGACAAAAATAAGATTTCTCTTATGAAAATTCGGCTGCCTAACGACGTCACTTAAACTTCAACAAAAATGAATTAAAGAGATCAAATAGGGTCTCTAATCATATGAACATACAAGATCAGTATGATAGATATATATATTATACCACAATATAATAAAAAGGAACTTGAAATACTTGACATGAAAGTAGATCTTTGAAAAATTAGAAAGGTGAACGAATCCCTTAAAAATTTGGCAGCCTAACGACGTCACTTAAACTTCAACAAAAATGAATTGACGAGATCAAATAGGGTCTCTAATCATATTAAAATAAAATATCAATATGATAGATATATAGATCATACCCCAACAAAATAAAAAGGAACTTGAAATACTTGACATGAAAGTAGATCTTTGAAAAATGAGAAAGGTGAACGAATCCCTTAAATATTCGGCAGCCTAACGACATCACTTAAACTTCAACAAAAATGATTTGACGAGATCAAAAAGGGTCTCTCATCATATGAACATAAAAGATCAGTATGATAGATATATAGATCATACCCCAACACATTAAAAAGGAACTTAAAAGACTTTACATGAAAGTAGAACTTTGAAAAATGAGAAAGTTGAATGAATCCCATAAAAATTCGGCAGCCTAACGACGCCACTTAAACTTCAACAAAAATGAATTTTGGAGATAAAATAGTGTCTCTAATAATATGAACATAAAAGATCAGTATGATAGATATAGAGATCATACCCAAATATAATAAAAAAGAACTTGAAATACTTGACATGAAATTAGATCTTTGAAAAATGAAAAAGTTGAACGAATCCCTTAAAAAATTCGGCAGCCTAACGACGTCACTTAAACTTCAAAAAAAATGAATTGAAAAGATCAAATAGGGTATCTCATAATATGAAAAAAAATATCAGCATGATAGATATAGAGATCTTACCCAAACATAATAAAAAGGAACTTGAAAGATGTGACATGAAAGTAGAACTTTGAAAAATGAGAAAGGTGAACGAATCCCTTAAAAATTCGGCAGCCTAACAACGCCACTTAAACTTTCGTAAAACGAATTGATGAGAGAAAGAGGGGGTATCTCATCATATGAACATGAAAAGGGAAGTAAGATGAATATAAAATAACATCCTTAAACATAAGAGCATGGATCATAATGAAATGACATAAAAGAGATTACTTGAAAAGAAAGAGAGAGGTCGGATCCCTTACCTTAAAACTTAACTCTTAAAACTCAAAGGTTGGGACCTTGAGGGCTTGGGGGAACCTTGAGAGGACACCTTGGGAGGTAATGAGACTAGAGCTTAGTTGTGGGAGAGTTGGAAGTGAAAAATAAAGGAGGAAAGGGTGGGTATTTATAGGGAATGTGAGGGGACAAGATATTAATGGCCAAGGGACACCACACAAGTGGTTTTCTCAAAACCATGGGCTCTCCCATGGTATTTCTCATGGATTTAGGCCACATGGGGCCCCTCATACAATTATTCATCACCTTTGGTCGGAAAACCCTTAAAATATCTCATGAAATCATCCTGACCCATTTATGATGTCATTAAACATACCGAAACCCTAAAACTGCATTTTTACTATTCACTGAAAATTTATCTTTCTCAGAAAAATCCCGAAATTTCACCTTAACCAAATATCAATGATCTGATTACAAAAATGAACTCCATTTTATAAAAATAATTTTCTAAATAATTTTAAGTTATTTTTTAAATAAATACACTATTCACTAAAAATTCATTTATTCAGAAAAATCCCCAAAAATTACCATAACATAATATCGATGCTCTGAGTTCAAAAATAAAGTCCATTTTATAAAAATAATTTTCTAATTATTTTTAATTTAATTTTTAATTAAAAAAAACTATTCACCCGAAAAAACTAATACTTGACTAATAATTTATGAAACCGTTATTTGACCATTTTATTGAATCCCATTACTTAAACAAGGTGGCTAAATTATATTAAAACTTTCTTTAAGTGAGATTACTAATCCATTTGGTCACATTACTAATCCTAAGCGAAAAATCACTATTCATAATTTACTATTCATCAAAAATCAAGTTGATCTTATTATACTCTAAATTTCGTACTGAACATAATTGTAGAAGAGCATTTTTTAAAAATCATTACACATTTTTAATTATTTAAGGTTTACATAAACATTTTTAAAATGTCCTTTTTCTAAAATTCATCAAAAATATGCATACTATATATATCTGGTCATTTGAAAATTTCATAAACTTCATCATAAGATGAAGTTGAAATTTTTATTTAAAACAAAGGATTACACAAGGTAGATACGGTCTCCTTACATTGCTCCTTATCACACCAGCATAGGACCTAAGTGTAAGGTGTGTTAAGGTGAGAGAATCTGAGGGTGGCTTGGCCAACATCGCATGAGTAGTAATTTATATCAGTTTGAACTTCTCTGTTCGGCTTGGGTTTGGTCTAGAGAAAAGTCCAGTGGTGCTACCTCCTTCCCAAGTTCTGTTAGGTGGGCTTCGATCGGTCCAAGACTGCTGGGTGAGGCCATCAAATCTTCTTTATATATTAATTAACCAAGATCACCTGTATTTAGATACAATAATCAAAACGTTTAGTTTCCAGTGGTCATATTGTCAAACGATCATATAACAGTCAAAAACCCAATAGTCTCATTTTAATTATACTCATGTTATTAAATTGAACAGTTTTGTTGAGTATAAAATAACACACAAAATTAGGAAACAAGATTTATTCAAAATTTTGGGTCGTTACAGACTTTGTCTCAAGGTAGTTGAAAATTCATGAGAAAAAATATCCCAAACATGATCTGGAGTTGGTAGCTGTGATCTTTGAATTGAAAATCTGAAATCATTATCTATTTTGGGATAAGTGTGAAATATATACATAGTAGAAAATTCTCAAAATATATATTCACAAAGAAAGAGATGAATATGCACCAACGAAGATGTTTAGAGATTATCAAGGATTACAACTACTCAATCCATCACAAACATGTAAAGAAAAAAAGGTGGAAGATTCTCTAAGTATAAAGGAACCAAGAATTCCATCATTTATGATAATTGAAAAGGATCGAATCTTCTTTGATTTTTGGAAGATGGAATTGGTAATCATAATTAATGGAACATCGTCAATCCTTTCACAAATGATTTTCTACTGTATCTTTTGGAAAAGTTAAAGGATGCTCAAAAAGATAATGTGGGAATTTATAAAAAAGTAGAAACTATTAGAAAAGAGAAATTATTAGAGTTAAATGTTAATAAATAAGGAATTGTCATATTTGGGTCAAGACTATTTATTACATCAAATATGGTGTAAAAAAATAACTTTTGGATGACACACATTGTTTGAATTTCTCTATTCACCCAGTAAACATGATGATGTATTGAGATCTCTAAGAGAACTACTGATGGAATAACATGAAGAAGGATATTACTGAGTTTACATCAAAGTTCCTAGTATGTCAGCTAGTGAAGGATGAGAGTAAAACCCCTAAGGTAATGATGCAAACATTACCCATACCAAAATGAAAATGGGAAAACATCACCATGGACTTTGTCACTGGAATTATAAATACTTCCATAAGAAATAATGTTATCTGGGTTATTATGTATCATCTTAGAAAGGTTGCATACTTCATTAAAATTTGAGAGGATTTCTAACTGGGTCAACTGGCAAAAATATACATTTGATAAGTTGTAAGGATGCTCGGAGTGCCACTATCGATTATGTTCGATCAAGATCGACGATTAAACTCTAAGTTTCAAAAGAGTCTCCAGTATGCTATGAACACTATGTTGAACTTCATAATGACCTATCACCCTAAAACTGATGGTCAATTTGATTAGACTATCTATACACTTGAGAAAATGTTCAGATCATTCAAAATGGATATCAAAGGCGGATGTGACCAACATATTCCATTGGTGGATATCTATTACTACAATAATTTCCACTCAATCATCCTAATGGATCCTTATTAATCCATTTATGTGAAGAGGTACCTAACACCGACATGTTGGGATGAATTTGGGGAATGAAAACTTATAGGTATAGAAATCGTATAATAAATGGTGGATAAAGTTAACACCATCCTACATAACATCAAAGATGCCAAGAGTAGACAAAAGAGATATGTTGGAAATTATCGAGGAGACCTTGAATTTGATCTTGGAGACATGATATTCCTACAAATATCTCCATGGAAGATAGTTATGAGATTTGGGAAGAAGGGAATGATTAGTCCAATGCACATTGTAATTTTTGAGATCCTTTATCGCATCAGAGTAGTGGCCTATTGAACACTCCCACCGAACCTATCTCAAGTACATGATGTATTCCATGTATCAATTTTGAGTATGTATATACCTAAGCCATCACATTTACTCAATCCAAAGGTGGTACCATTAGATAATGAAATCTCCTATGAAAAGAATCCAATGGAAATCTTAAACTGTAGAGAAAATGTTCTACAAAATAAGATAACGCCCCTTGTCAAGGTGTTGTGGAGAAACCATTAGTTTGGAGAAGAAATGTGGGAAGTAGAGGAAGTGATGAAGTAGATTTTCCCTCAACTGTTTTAATGTGTGAAAATGAAATTTTGAGGGTGAAATTTCTTAAGGGGGGAAGGTTGTAATGATCCGAATATTTATAAATAATATTCCCTTTCTTTTAATTAAATGTATTATGGATATAGAAATCCCTTGCACTCATTTTGTTTAATTATATCCAATTGAATTTAAATGAATGTCAAGTATCCTTAACATTGATAAATAGGTGTTGAAAAATGATCAGATTACTAGTATAAATATAGGGTTTTAAAAAATACTATTAGCACAAACAAAGGAAGTAATAGAATGAAACCGTAGGATTGTAACCTTTGAAGCCCATTTATTAGAGATTTCGAGGGAGATAGAATTTCTAGGCTTTTCCCTAGACCAAGCCCAATATGAGATCTAACAACTTATGCATGAGCGAAACTATTTATGGGAGAAGTTCAAGCTCATTGAGATTACTGCCCAAACCATGTTCGGTGAACGTCCCTAAGAAATCCCCACCATCACACACCTTACTCTTATGGTGTATACTGGCATAATAAAGGGATATGTTTCATGACCCTAACATTATGATTATTTTTTTATTGAATAATGAATATACTTTCATTCTATTATTGTAACTTTGTAAATGATTTTCTAAAGCACAAATAAAATATTTGGTTAATATTCGAATTCAATTAAGGAATCTATTTTGATGAATTAATTTATTTTTAAAATAAATAATATTTTAATAAAATATTATTATTAAATTAAAATTATTAAACATTAATGATCATATAATTTTTGTGAAGTAAAAATAAATTTTATTAAGGTTTGAAAACTATTTTTTCCAAAACCCTTCAATTTTAAATAAATGTCGGTTTTTATTTTAAAGGAGAAAATATACATATTTATAAAATTATTTAGATAAAATTAATATTATTTTTGGAACTAGTATGTCGAAATTATCTAATAGATAATTTTTCATAATTTTCTGAGACAATAAATTTTTTGGTAAAAATAAAATACCATATAAATATAATGTGTTTTATGACCTAATAATGACCCAATAGTGATGTTATAAAATAAAATAAAATATATATTCAGTAAAATATATGTTTCTACTTTAAAATAATGTAATTTTATGTTTATTTTATTTATTTTATATATCCCGAGGGAATCCTCCAATACATATAAAATATTTTAAGATTTGGAATCATTTCCTTGAAAGTGTGACACACCTCCACATAAGAAAGATAAATACTTTAATATATTATCATTATAAAATAATGTATACCACTCTCCTTTTCTAGAAACCCTTTAAAAAAACATAGGATGGTTTGTGGTTTTGTATATTTTAGTGTCTTGCATCCAAAACTAAAATAATAAAGAAATCCCACACCTATCCTATATAAACCCACCCAAGAACCAATTCATCACCACTCAGACTCCTTAAATCTCATCCAAACTCTACTCTCTACTCCCTAGATTTCTCCCAAGGTTCCCAAATGCTCTCAAGAATACTCTCCCCACTACCCTCTCTTTATTTCAATTCAAGAACCTTGATTGAAATTTTTCTTTTCAATTTTAATTGGTTATATTTTAATCCATTTATAATCAATTACCTACTGTCAATTTTATGTTATGTGAATGAGGTATAATTTATCTCCCCCTCATTTGGACCCTTAATTAAGCCGTTACTTTTCCAAATTTCCATAAGAAATTTCTCTCTTCTCATTTCCATTCAAGAATTTTTTTTATATTATGCTTCTTAAATTATCTTATTAAATTTTAGTTTATGATGTTACTTGCTCCCCTTACTATCTATTTTATGTAAAAATTATGAGAGTTTTCTTTCACTCTCATTAATCCCCCATAGGATCCTTTAAGTACACCCATTACTATTCCAAAATTCCGTAAGGTATCTTCCACTCTCCTCTTTCACCAAGCACTCCTTTTATGATATGCCTTTTAATTTCAATTTTCACATGTTATTATATGTTCATAAAAACTCCCTTCACTATACATTTTATTTATAAATTATTATATTTTCCTTTCCACTTTCATTAATCCATCCATGATCCTTTATATACACCCATTACTATGCCTAAATTCACTAAGGGATTTCTCCCTATTCTCTTTTTATCTAGCACCAAATTTATGATATTCTCTTTAATTTTCAATTTATTACGTTTGGTAACATTATTAACTATCCCAATTACTTTAAATTTCGTGAAGAAATTATAAGATTCCCCTTTCTCTCTTATCAACAAATTTTATGAACTTGTATTTGACATTGTTATGCTGCCGAAATTGCACTACAATTTTCCATGGAAAAAACATTGTATAGTGAATACCATACCCATTTATCTATCAAGGGTATTCAAATTTATGATCACTTATTTATTGGGGATGTACTTGTATTTATTCCATAATCCTTGTTTGTGGAATAATTTATGACATTTAATAAATCCATGTTGTATGATCTATGTGGCACACTTAAACATGAAAAAAATGATTTTGAATGGTGTGCTGGGATAGGGCTCCATTGCATTGGGTAATGTTTAGTATCATTATACACCATGTTAAATTAGAGTTTACTCATGATAATTCATGTGTAATTAGAGTTTACTAATTCAAATTCAAGTGCAATGAGGGTTTACTCATGCTAATTCTTGTGCAATGAGGGTTTACTCATGTTAATCCATGTGCATGTGCCTTGGATCATGCTAATATCATGTTGTATGTTTTTTCCACATTTAAATGTTTTTATTATCATGAATTATCATGAATTTATGTTCATGCTCCTTTTATTCTCCATTTATAAGCCTATTTTCTAACATGTGTTGTATTTCTAATGTTATGACATGTTTATTCCCTTACTAGGCTTTATAACTCACTCCTTTCTTATATATGTCCTTAGGTTATCCCATGAAATGCTATTTTTAAAGGAATTTTGTGGTCTTGTAAAAGAAGTTTTCAATAAATATCTGTATTTCATGTTTTAAGTTGTTATGTAATGTTAATAAGGCCCAAAGGTAGTAGAGCTCTTGATCTTTTGATATGTATTAAGTGAAAGTTTATGTAATAAATCATGTTTAAATATGAAATAAAGAGTAGGGTTGTTATAGTTTTTAAGTTGAAACATAGTTTTAGAAAGTTTATTTTTTTAGTTGTAGGGTGTGACTGTGGAAAGTTATAGGCTATGTCTAATCCATAAAGTTATGATTTTTAGTGTGAAAATTAGCTAATTCCCATACATAAGGGTCTCACTATTTTGAAAAAATGGATGAATCTTATATATAAGTTTCTTAGTGTTTTTAAAATTTGAGAAATTTCCATACATATAGGTTATAGTGTTTGAAAAAATGGGTAAGTCCCCATACATGGGGTATTTTATACATAAAGGTATTAATATAGATATTTCCTCCCCCTTTTCAAAAAATGGCTAAGTATTTAAGTCTTATATGTTTCGTAAGAGCAACCTCATACATAATGGTTCTAAACTAAATATAATTTATTGATAAAGCACAAGGGTTGATGATACGTAAGTGTAACCCCATGCATAAGGGTTAGAGATTTTTTAAGAGTTAGGATACCCTACGATATGTAAATGTATGATACATAAGGATCATCCCATACATATGTATCAAAAGATTAAGAAAATTTCAAAGTGTAATACAAAGTGGTCATTTCCCTAATATATAATGTTAATCTCATATGTAAGGCTCTCGAACTTAGAAAATTTTAGTGGTTAATATATAAGGGTAATTTCTCCTAATATATAATGTCCATCCCATATGTGAGGTTCTTATAATTAGTGAATTTTTATGGATGATTAATGAGGGAAATTAGAATACCCTGAGATATGTTAGGGTCTCAGACATGGTAACTATCAAGGGTTAATACGTAAGATTACTCAATGTAGGATCGAAATAGTGATGTAGATGCTCAATATACAAGAGGGGGGGGGGGGGTGAATTTTATCCTTTAAAAATTCCTTTGGAACCTTTAATGTTAGTTAAGAATAACTATGTTTTCCTTAAGAAAAGGAAAAAGGCTAAGTTTAACAAAGTTAAACTAAGCAAATTCACAACACCTCTAACACCGAATACAAACTAGGAAAGAGATTCCGAATGAGGGTTCCGGAAATATGGTTCCGGAAGTTGAAACTTAACAAAATATTGCAATATGAGATTCTACCTTAAAGCGTATAGAATAAAAATTAATCAGAGTACAAGTAAGAAAGTATAAGAAAGTTATACTTTCCTTATATTACAAAATGCAGTGGAATAGAAACAAGTAGTAGAACTACAAGTAACAAAATATAAGTCTTTTAACCCAAAGAGAAGGGTATCCAACAACCTTGGATAAAGGTCCCTTGATTTATACTTTCAAGCAAGTTTGTCTTACCCACACCAGGGTAAGCCCTCGATACGAAGATCGGAGTCTCTGTCTTGCTATCCCCGCAAGCCCTCAACTTCAAGGTAGTTGGCAACCTCTGTCTTCCTCAGCAAGGAAGCCCTCAAACTTTAAGGTAGTCGGCACCTCTGTCTTCCTATCCCCGGAAGCCCTCGAATGTAATCACCAACATTCGGAGTCGCACGAAGCTTTGAGAGTTAATAAGAGCCTCTCTCTCTCTAGAAATCACTTCAACAGCATGTAAGCACAAAAAAAAGTTGTTTATCTGTCATACATTCCGAGCTCTTTCAAATGAGCTCCTATTTATAGGTAAGGTCGGCTCCTTCTCCAACGGTCATATTTTCCTTAAAGATCGGAGGGACCTGTACACGTGTCACTTAGACAGCGGTTAGTTTATAACAAAATATACGACATCGTTTTATAACAAAACAAGTGTAACAGAAAGTACGACATCCTTTTAAATTCTAACATAAAAGTTCGGAATGGAAACTTCAGAGTGAAGATTCGGAGTGTAAGGAACAATAGTAAAGAGTAGACAAATTTTAGAAGTATAAGTAATATAAAAGTTCGGAGTGTAACAAAGATATTTTTCGGAGTCTGAATTAATTCAGAGTGTATATAACAAAGATACTCAAATTCTGTTTAATAGGTGAATTCGGAATGAGAATTCGGAATAGGAATTCTTCATCAGAATTCGTAATGAGAATTCGTCATCAGAATTCGTAATGAGAGTTCTTCATTATAATTCGTAATGTGAATTTAGAATGATATTTCTTCATTAGAACTCGTAATGATAATTCTTCATTGGAATTCGTAATGATAATTCTTCTTTAGAATTCGTATACTGAATCTGGAATAGAACTTAGTCAGAGTTCATATCCGGAATTCGGAATGAAACTTCCTTATAGTTCTTATTCAGAATCCGAATCCTAAAACAGAATGCTTTATATCAAAGTTTCAATGATTACAAGAAAATGAATCCGAATCTCATACTTAAGAAAAATATGGATGAAAATATGATAAAGATAATTTTTCTTATAAAAGCGATTTTCCTTAAGAAAGCAAATTTTCCTTATAAAAGCAATTTTCCTTAAGAAAGCAATTTTCTTAAAGATAAGGTGTTTGTAATTTTCAAAACAAGAAGGAATGGAAAAGTCATAAGGAAAACCTTATTGACTCAACACTCAAGGGGTGATATGTTAGTGTATTCCATAGGGTTAGGATAAATTTATTTGATTTTTTAATCCATTTTGATATGTAAGGTTCCTCATGTGTAACACCCAAGCTTTAAATATGCAGATTTTATTTTTAAAGAAATAATAACATAATACACATAGTTTTAGTCAAGAATGTGATTAAAACCTAAATTTTAAAATTTTATAAATTTAATTTTATTAAATTAATTTCATTTTTAAATCAATATAATAAAATTAACTTAGAGTGGAATTTTTTGGATTTTCCTGAAATAATTGATTTTCAGTGAATAGTAAAAAATATTTATTTTTCAAATACAATCATTTATTTTCATTAAATTAACTAATATAAGCCCAATTATATTTTCTAGTTTTATTAAATTAAAAAAATGATACATTTTATTCATCATAATTTAATATTAATGAACAATTTACATGATTTGGATATAATTTAATTGTTATACTTAAAAATGTATTTTCCTAAAACATTTTTTTCTTTTAATTTCATGTATTTATATTAAAATATATTTATAAAACTTATAAAAATTGAACCATGAAAAACTGATTACAAATATGGAATTATGAGATCCAAATTCGGTAAATAGGTTCCTTTTATTTTTTATCATTATGAGTAGAAAACTTAATGAATATTTGTTACCTCGGGAAGTGTAAAACATGTAATATAGTGTTAAAACATTGGTATAAGGTGGTAAAATTTATCTAAAATCTTATTTTTTTCCTGTTGGACGAACGTATTTGAGTAATAATAATACAATTTTTTAAAAAATTGAAATATTTCACCATATTTCTTTGATTTTGACCTTTATAATATTTAGGTAAAAGATAAAGCAAAAAATGTAACCTTCTTGCTTTTAATATCTATAATATTTATTGATAGGGATAATAAAACTTGTGTTCATTTATATAAGGTTATTTTAAATATTAATGAATTGTTTTTATCAGGGTAATTTATTTGAAATTTTTGGTTATGGAATAATTATCTTAAATTCTTATTCAATGATGAAAGAATATTTGTACAATTAATAGTGAAATAAAATAAATGATTTTAAATATATTAAAATTAACAAAAACTTGATGAATTATGGTGTCAAAAAAATCGATAGGTACATATGAAAATTTTGGTTGGTGTGAAAGGATTATATTTCAATTCAATCTTTGTCTTTATGTATTTATGGACAAATTAAATGAGTCATGTCAAAAATAACATTAAAGATATTTTATAATAAATAATATTTTTTAAAATTATTTAAAATTGATAAAAATATTATATTCTAAAAAATTAATGATATATGGTTTAAAACTTCAACCATGTTCCATTTATTAGTTTTTTTCTTTAATTGTAACATTCATAACCCTCAAAGTGTGGAAAACATTAATATCTCGTTAATTGCCAAAAGAGTAAATGGGGGTTAAAACTAAAAGATAAGGGTGAAAAAATCCAAAACTTGTCAAATTTTATTGGATGAGAGTATTTAAACTCATAATAATATTATATTTAAATTTTATCAATTTTCATCCCTTTTTACATAAAAAGTTTTTATATTACTTTAATAATTTATGAAATTCCAAGAATACCCCTCCCCTACCTATAAAAGGATACCCCTTCCCACTTTTCATTACACCACTTTGAGAAACCTAGATCAAAAAAATCCTAAAAAAGTTACTTATAATCACTATTATCCATGTTTTAGAGGCTTTGAGCCTTCCAAAAGAAAAACCCTAGGCTTCTTAAGAATAGAACTGAAGGACGTATACTAAAGAGGAGGTAATCGTCTTTACTGAATGTTTAAAGTTTATTTCTTATTATACTTCTAATTAATATGTTTTATCCATCCTAAAATAATAAATAAAATATCATAGACATAATTATATTTTATGCTGATTTTGTAATGGCCATATTATATCTCTTTTACATCTTATGAAATGTGAAAACATCACTCGTGTGTATGTACGACTATCATCACCACGTAGTAGTGTAATTAGTTTTTCATCAACACTCTACATGGATGATTATAAATATAGAAATAATAAATAAATAAATACACACACACACACACACATATGTATATATAATATTTATGAAATAATAATACTTCTAAAATTATAATATCCAATGTATCTTCTTACCTTCCAAACTTTTGGAAAACGATAACGTCAATCGTGTGTACGTGTGGAATACCACCTCCATGAAACGATATGATCCATTTTTAATTTAATATTTTAATGGATGGTAATAAGTATAGATATAATTAATATATATTATATTTATATCATCATTAAAATAATAGAGTTAATTTCACCACAATCAAATTATAAGGACTCGAACTTCTAGGAAAAAACATGCATGATATAAAAATCTATTATCACGCAAAATAATGATATTAATGGAATATTATTTTAGAATGGGTGATAAGATTATAAAATATGATAAAATATGATATTATAAATATTAATATGTTTCTAGTATAAATTTACAACCTGTTTAAAAACCATTCTACCAGAGGTTAAATCACGTTCAACTAAGTAGAAACATGAGGTAAGGGAATTCATCTCAATTTCCATTGCATTAGGCCTATTTGGTATTATGAACCTGTTTATTTTTATGTGGTGTATATACTAACCATTTTGGGTATTTAACATTAATATATATTTATTCATGATTATTAATGATTCAATTCAAGTCACTTTCAATAGAAATGTTTAAAAGAAATGTCGATCTTATTTCTCTTTTTTTTGACTAGGAACATTTTTCTTCCATACCGATATTTTTAAAAATTATTTTACAAAAGTCCTTTTATTTACAATATTTATTTATTTAATAAATATTATTTTATCCTTTTACTTTTAAAATGTTTCAAATGAATATTTATAATGTTTTATTAAAGGTTTTCTTTTTTACTTTATTTACAAAAATTCAAAAGAAATGTTTTATTAAAGTATACACCGTTAATGGATTTCCCATCATAATAACCATTTTACACTCTTAACTTATTATAAAAGTCTTAAATGGTTTTAAAATGAAAAATCACAAATGAAATATCATTTTAATAATTTTCATCAATTTATTTATTTATTTAAAGGACATGATTTTGTTACAAAACCTATATATCTAATGAATCAATTTTCATCTCTTATATATTATTAATTTTTTGGTCATTAAATTTTTCATAAAAAACTCATCTTATTATGATCATTGTGAAATTAAATTTATCTTAAATATCGAAATTATTTATATCGTGGATATAATCATTTCCTAAACTGTACACCATTTATACATATGGTTTTTAATTTGAAAGTTATTTTATTGACTGTAGAAATATTGATATTTTATTTTAATTATTCAATAAGGATATTTATTGATAAGGTATATTTTTATGAATTAAATTAAGTATATGAGGAATGTATTAGACATATAGTGATGGGTGGGCCAAAGAATTATATATCCCCTTAATGCATTGAAAAATTTCATGATACAAATTAGTTGTCCAAACTAAATGAGTTTTTGGTGTATAATTACCCATAGTTTAAACTGTCTTGGAATAAGGATTTTAGGGTAGGCATGTCATGGTTTATGAGATAATGACATCGAATACTAGATATTTCTTTAATCTAGAATCAAATTATTATTATCCATGAGATTAATATATTGATATTATCCATGGATTCATTTTGTGCTCAATTTATTGATTAAATTTCATGAGTTTATAGTTATTTAAATTTCTATATTGATTATGGATTATTTACTCATAATAGTTTTTATTCTAAGTAACCCTTACCGAGTATCAGGCTCACCCTTAATTTTTTTCCATTTCTTAAGATATGAAGTAGGAAAATATAAATAATATCAATAATGTTAAAATATTTCTTATGGGGCTTAAATTTTATCTATTATTATTCATGACCATTATGAGCTAACTCAATGAAAGGAATTATTTAAAGATAGAACCTAATGACAAAATGAGAATTAAAACCGATAGATAATGTAGGGATTTACCTGCTGAGAAAACCATTATAGACGGTGTTGGAACTAGGTATATCAAGGCCATATTTGGGTAGATAACTCAAGTTACAACAAATAAACATGCATGAATGGAATAATGTGTTCTTATAGAGCATGATTCTCCTATGTTGGATAAATTATTGTGATAAAAGTATCTATTTTTTGTGGAATTAGTAATCCAATGGTTGTTGAGAAATATATTAAATCTATCAAAAATATATACCTAACTTTGTGATGTAAAGAAAGTGAAAGGGTTATTCAGTCAGCATATTTCTTGATAGGAGATTACGATCAATGGTGGCCATTGATTTAGACCACTAAATTGACTAATAAAATATAAAACATGTATGAATAACTTTTAAAGTGGAATTATTTAATAAATACTTCCCTTGAGAACAACAAGATGAAATGGAGATGAGTTATTCAGTTTAAATCAGAAGTAAAAAGAAAGTGTGGGGGAATATGAGGATAACTTCATAAGATTATCCGAGAATACTTCAGACTACATATGTATAGAACATAGTAAGATTGAATAATTATTTGACAAAAATTTGGCCGAGTCTCCATAGGTCACTAGTTTCTCAAACATTTTCAGCACATTGTGATATGGTATAAATGGATACTGATATAGAGATATCATATTTTATATCCTATATATTCAAGTAAAATTCAGAAAATAAGAGGTCATCTAAGAACTAATAAAAAGGTAAAGTGTCAATGAAGAATAAGGGAAATGAATAAATCTCTATAATGTGAAAATTTTCTAATGAAACATCCTAGAAAATGATTGAAGGGTCTGGGAGTTTGTTACAGGTGAATAGATAAGAGTCATACGGATAATAAATGAAAGGAATAGAAATAAATAAATAAATAGAGTGCTTTAATTTTAGATAAATGGGGCATTAATCATACCAATTTCCTAATCATCAAGGGAACCTACCATGAAACTGGTTGATGAGAGGAGGCCAACCTTATGGGATCACTATAACTAATGTTAATGTTCTTAAAGATGTCGTGGTTTTTACTTTAATAATAGAATCAATTTTAGATAATTCTTTATTTTTATAGATATTCATATATTTATATCTTCCATGTATAACAATAAAATTAAATATTTCCCTAGAATCTAATGAATAGAGTTTTTAGTCAAAACTTAGAGTAAATCTCACCAAAATAAGGATGTGTAATTAAGTTCCCATTATGACCTATAAATGTAACCTATTTATAGACTTTATTACTATAACTATGATAAATTTTGATATAATCCTTAGTATGTATTGGATTTTATAATATAATTCAAAAATTTATTACCAAGAGAATGAAATTGCGATTTGTAATAAATATGGAGAATTTATTATCTTTGTAGGGGAACATAATAATTTTATTTTTATCTAGATCAAACCTCAATAGATCTTTAGAATGATATTATTTGGGAATAATATCCAACCAAACTACAAATTAAGAAGGTAATAATCAGATTATGGATGTACATCTTATACAAGAATAAATTGATTTATTTCATGAGGAATTAACTGGAAACCCCCCAGAATGTGAAGTTAAGTTTTCCATTGATTTAGTCCATGATATGAGTCCTTAAAAAATAATCCCTATAGAATAACCACTGTATAATTAGTATATTTGAGTAAAAAACTATAGTATTTTTATGATAAAGGATTTATACACACTAGTGTTTCACCATGAGGATCCCCCTGATCTTTTTGATTAAGAATAAATATAGATATATGGTAATTATCATTTATTATAGGGATGATGTTACTATAAAGGAAAAGTATCCTCTACACATATTGATGAATTGTTTGATCCACTTCATGAGATCAATATTTTTCAAATATTGAACATCATTCTAGGAATCTCTAATTGTGAGTAAATAAGGAATATATTATGAAGATAACATATGATATGATTTATGAACATTACAAGTTTATATTAATACCATTTTTATTGACTAATGAACCATCTATTTTTAGGTATTTAATGAATATAGTATTCAAGGAATATCTTGATAATTTTGGTGTGGTATTTATTGATGATTTCTTGGTGTGATTTAAAATCTTTGAGGTTCATGAGAATCTTTTACGATTCATTACTGAGACTCTTAGTGAAAATGAGTTATATGGGAAATTTATCAAGGGTTAATTTTGGATTCTAAAATTTTCTTTTCTTGTCCTTATTGTCTTTGAGGATGGAATCTCAATTATTCTTGAAAAGTCAAAGGTAGTAAATGAATATCCTACACCAATGAACATAATAGATGTACATTGTTTCATTAGTTTGACAGGGTACTATCGATGATTAATTTGAAATTTTTTCTGATTGAATGATATGTTAATTAAGATTATATGTAAAGGGGTTAAGTTCATATGAATAGAAAAATGTGAATAATATTTTGAATAATACAAGTGGATATTGGTGAATGATTTGATTTTGAATTTACCATCAAGAAATACAACATTTTTTTATATAGTGATTTATTAAAGAATGTTCTTGTTTTTATCCTTATACTGATGTATAATGTTATTTCCATTGAGTCAAGGTATTTAAATACCTATGAATAGAACTATCTAAATAATGATCTTTAGTTGGTAGCTATAATATTTATATTGGTGATATTGATACATTATCTCTATGGTCAAATATTTGAGATATACACTGACCATAAGAGTCTAAAATACATATTTCCATAGAAAGATCTAAATATGAGGAAAAGGAAATTACTTGATCTACTCAAGGATTTTTATTTCTCAATACACAACCACCAAGGGATGGAAAATATGATAACAGATTCATTGAGAAGGATAGATCGGGAAGTCCTAACCATAATGAGGATTAATATGGATCAAATGTTCATGGATTTAGTGAAGATAGATATTTTAATTATTGAGGAAGGGGAAACATAAATCATTTTTCAAATGATTAATAAACCATATTTTTTAAAAAATATGAAAATTTCTCATCTTGATGATGATAATTTTCTAAAGATAATTAATATTGTGAATGATAGGCAATTAGAAGAAATCATATATGAAGATGGCACTATAAAATTTTTAAAGATGATATGTGTTCCATATATACCTAAGTTAAGTAGAAATTTTTTAAATAATGATCCTATATCAAATTTATCTATAAATTCTAGTAGCACTAAGATGTATTCATATTTGAAGGACCACTTTTTTGTGATAATATGAACCGCGGAATTGATGATTACTTGTCAATATGTTTTTTGTTGCAATAGGTGTGGGCTGAGATAAAATATTCTAGAGGAGTAATAAAACCGATAACAATTTATATATGAAAATGGGATAACATTAATTTGGAATTTTTCATCAAATTAATGAGGAATCATAGAATGAATGGTGCAATATAGATTACTATTGACCGCATTTACAAATACAAACATTTCCACGCTATAAGAGAATATTTAACTATTGATCACCTAACATGAATATATATTAATAAATTCATAAGAATTTATGGACTACCTATTTTAAATGTATATAATCATAATCCATGATTTTCATCTAAATTCTGAAAAGTATTCAGAAGGTTATAGATACTAATTTTCATTTGAGCACTACTTATCACCCTTAAAAAGATGGACCATCCATATAGAATATTCAAACATTATAAGACATGTTGAGGACATTAAAATTTTAATTAAAAGGTATGTGAGAATAAAATTTACCTTTGGATGATTTTTCTTATAAAAATAGCTTCCATTCAAGTATTCATATGGAGTTGTATGAAGAATTATATAGTAAGATATGTCGTACTCCATCATGTTGGGATGAAGTTAGTAAAATAAATCTTGAGGGCATAGATCATATTGAGGAGACAATGGTGAAGGTAACGAATATTCAAACCCACACTAAAGTATATCAGAGAAAAAAAAGAGATATGCTAATAAATAATTGAAATATTTAGTTTTTCAACTTGGAGATCACATTTTCTTGAAAGAATCTCCATGGAAGGGTGTTATATGTTTTTTAAGAAATGAAAAATTATCCCCCTGTAAATCATAACTTTTAAAATTCTTGAAAGTATTATAGATATGGATTATAATTTTGTAATTACAAAAATCCAATCTAAGGTAAATGATGTGTTGCATATCTCTTTATTAAGGAAGTACAATCCAGATCCAATGCTTATGATCAGCTATAAGGATATAGAATTAGAACCTGTTTTATCTTATAGTGAGTATCCTACAAGGATTATAGACACTACAAAATATGTGTTAAGGAATCTAATGAATCTACTGGTAAAGGTAATCTAAAAAAATCATAAGATAGAAGAGGCGCTGTGGGAACCTAAAACATTACGATGAAAACTACCCAAATCTATTCATGAGGTGAAATTCTAGAAATTCTTAGGATAAATTCTTTTGAAGGAGGATAGAATGTAACACCAATGCTTCAATTATAGTAATATTTTCTTTTTAATGAAACATAAAAATAGTACACATAGTTTTATTCAAGATTCTAATTAACACCTAAATTTTCAAATTTTATATTTTTAATTTTATTAAATTAATTTCATTTTCAGAATCAACATATCAAAATTAACTTATGGTGATTAAATTTTTAGTGAATAGTGAAAATAACATTTTGTCAAATATTGTTATCTATTTTCATGAAATAATGTAATTTAAAATACGCATTATATTTTGGATTTGGTATTAAATTAACATATGATCCATCTAATTTATAATAATTTAATTTTAATCAAAGATTTTCATTATTTTTATATAAGTTAATTTTTATGCATAAAAATGATTTTTTCTAAAAATTATTTTTTCATTGCGTTTTACACATTTATATTATGATTTATTTCAAAAAATTATAGAAATTAAATAATAAAAAATTGATTAAATATATGGAATCAAGTGTTTTGAATTTTTTAAACGGATCCCTTTTATTTTTTGTTATTATGAATAGTAAAATTAATAAATATTGGTTACCTTGGTAAAACAAGTAAAACAAGGAAAAAAAATTTGTGTATGGAATTAAAATTTATCTAAAACTTTCTTTTATCGATCTTGCTAAATTTATTTCATCCATTTCCATCCAAGTTTCCAAAATATATTAATTTAGTTCTATATTTCTTTAATTTTTATCTTTATAAAATTTATGTAAAAGATAGAGTCGAAAATGTCATTTTCTTGCTTTTAATATCTATAATATTTTGTAACAGAGATATAAAAAACTTATATTTGGTTAAAAAATATTATTTTAAATAGAAATTAGTTTTTATATCATGGTAATTTTTTTATTTTTTTAGTGATCTAATAGTTTTCTGAAATGCGTACGCCACACCGAAAATGCATTTATTCAATTAATATAAAAATAAAATTAATGATATTAAAAATATTACAAGTAATAAAAATTGGATGAATTATTTCATTTAAAAAACTTTATAGAAACATAAGACATGTTAGGGACATTTTATGGGATTATATTTGAACTCACTCTTTATATTTATGTGTATAAAGTCAGATTAACAAGATATTATAAAATTGACATTAATGATATTTTATTGTAAATAATATTTTATTAAACGATTTATAATTCATAAGAAAATTATTTTTATAAAAATTAATGGTATATGGTTGAAGTCATCAACCATGGTCCATTTAGGTATATTTTTTCCTTTTGTGGTAGCATTTTTGACCTTTAACATGTAGAAAACTTTAATATTTTGTAAATTTAAAAAAGGGTTACTAGGGGGGGGTTAAAAATTAAATATAAGAGTGAAAACATAACCAAAACTGATATTTTATTATTTTATTAGAGTATTTAGAATCATCATAATAGTATCTTAGAATTATATTAATTTGGATACATTTAGACATAAAAAATAATTTATATTAATTTAATACTTAAAAAATCATGAAATTCCCCTCCCATCACTTATAAAAGGACACCTCGTATCTCATTTATTTACACCACATTGAGAAACATTAATCACGAAAATTGGAAAAATTACCTTTGAAACGACCTTATACAAGTTCTAGTGCTTTTTTCCCTACCAAAACACGAAACCAATTGTAACAACCGAGGTAAATAAAGAATATGAAATTTTCAAATTTATCCATATTTTTGAATAAAATATTAATATTACTTTAAATGGGACGCTATTCTCGATGGAGTACCCAAAACGCAACAACGAGTTTCTTTGGAATCTTACGTTGCACTCTAATAATAAAATAATATTATTTGAAATGGTAGTTAACGCCTAGCCGTTGTAATGGCGGGAATGAACAAAACTAACTACAAAATTATTATATATATTTTTCAAATATTTTAAATTTTTTCAATAAATTTTAGAGGATTAAAAATGCGAATGAATCCAATTTTAAGCGTAAACATTCTAATAATCTTTAAAAGGTCGATTAACCGACTTTTTATGGAGAACCTCTTTTAAATTCACTTTTTGAAAATTTTATGTGTTATATTTGACAAAATAAAATTATTCTTTAGAATCGGGACATCAAAATTTACTTTGTGTAAATTTTTGGTATTTTTTCGATAAAGTTCATTTTTTTAATGAATGGTGAAAAATGTTGTATTTTAACTCAAAAACTTTTTTTAATATAATTTATTTATATGATTAGATCTTCTTTTGAATTGTTTTAAAGTGAAATTTGAATATATTTTTACTATTTAATCCAATAGTGGCCATTGGAATTAATTTTACTTTGAAATTGGACTTAAACTAGTGTCAATCTTTAAATAGATATTGTTTCTTAAAAACACGTTTTTTGTTTTGACAGTGGGAATTAATTATTAAATTAATTAATTCAACTTATATGTTTTTAATTATTCAAAATAGACATCATTTTTGAATTCGGAATATCAAATACAGCTTAGGGTGAATTTTTGCTATTTTTTTGAAAAACATCAATTTTTGATGAATAGTGAAACCACTAAGTGGTAGTTTAAAAACTGTTTTTTCGTTTAAATGAATCTTTACCACTTCTTTGTTTTTAATTTCAAAAATCCGACATACATGGTTGTCATTAAGAAATAAAATGTGGTTCAATGAGATTAAAATAATTTTTCGTGAATAGTATGTTTTATGTTTTATTAATCACGATTATAGGTAATTAGTGTAATTTAAGGTAAAAATAATATTTTAATAACATCTAATGATCTAGAAACATGTACTACCCTCATTGGATGTGTGATGGCCGAACAAGAAAATTCATGGGTCAACTTGGGGACCCCATGGAGCCACTTTGGTAGGAAAATGACATAAATAACTTTTTATTTAATGTTAAAATAAAAATGTCACAAACATGAGTTGTTTTACTAAAACAATTTTTAAATGGGGTAATAGAAGTCATATTTTTGACTATAAATATTCATTAGAAAGCTAAAAATATTTCCTATATCATGATAGTCTTTTTATAATTTTTATACATTAAATAAATTAATTTATTTATGACACCATGATGATGCAGTGATTACCTCATTATTTAACGATTTAAATTAAATGAAAAGATAATGTCAAATATAAGACCTAAACATGTCAAAAACCTATTGGATGAGTGGATTTAGATATCTTATCACCTTATACTCTAAATATATAATTTTTGGACCTTTAAAATCTGAAAAGCATTTTATAATAAAGTAACCTTTTATAACTTTCCAAGAGTGCCCCTCCTCTTCTCTTATAAAAGACCCCCACTTCTACCACCTTACCCACACCTATCAAGCCTTTGGCTCGGCCAAACCCTGCCCATTTTGTCTCTCCACATCCCTATATTCATCATTAAATCCTCACTTTGGGAATAATCCTTTCCAAGGAATCCTTTGAGCTCAAATCAAAGAGAGTTACTCGATTTAAAGGTAATGTCTTCCCTTGTGTTCTTTTGTTTTATTTTGCTTCTCCAAACCCCTAAAATCTTTTTGTTACTTTTTTTATAACAAAACCATTATATTAAATATACTAGGATTTTGTTATAATAAGTATTAGAGCTACACTTTCACACACCTCCGTCTAATGGTTAAAGAACATACTGTTTCTGTGGAAGGTGAATTACTGCCTCACGAAACGATGATTGTTCAATATTCTTTTAACACCTTCAAAGGTGTCCATTAAGATGTCACTATATTTATATATGATATATAATATGTTTATTTTTTCCTTAAGATTCTGTATTTTTCATTTATGGCATACCTTTATGGTTTCCATTATGGGTAAACATGATATCTTCATTTTAGGAAGTGCGGACTACTGCCCCTTCAAAGTGATTTGATTCGTTAATGCCATATGTGGGACATATAAATGATGGAATTAATGGTATTACATATGATATCCTACTGGAATTATAATATACCTTTATATAATTATTATTTCATTCCATTTAATACAAAATAAATAAATGAAAGTAGCGTTCATGTGTACGTACGACTTACCGTCTCTATGAACGATACATTTCATTTCTTATCTCCAAATGTTATGTACTATTATAAGTAAATATATATATATATTGGATATATATGTAATATATTACATCTAAATGATGTATATCATTCTGGAATTATAATATATATATCTCTCATTTTGTTTTAATTCCATTAATATCACAAACAATGAAAGTTGTGTTCATGCGTACGTACAACCTACCGTCTCCATGAACGGTGCTTTTAATTTTTTTTACCTCTAAATGCTATGTAATAGTATAAAATGACTATTTACTGGATATATATGATATTTATAACATCAATACTATTCTGGATATGATGTACCTATAAATACATGGAAAATTCTTTTCTAACAAGTTCAATTTTTACTCATGTACCGAACATCAACAAAAATGTCTGATATGAACTCACTTTATTAACCAATTATTATAACATTATAATATGTGATATGAACTGAATAATAATCTTTAAAGGAGGTACTTAAGAAATTAAAAATTTACCAAATTTTATTATTCAGGAGATTAAAGTACGATCGAGTCATGTCAGATACGAGATAAGTGATCCTACCTCTCTCTTTCTTTTTAAGTACTCTTTTTTATGTCATTTCTTTTAAGATCATCTTTCTTATGTTTGGGGATGTTATTTTATATTAATAATTCTGTAATTTTTATGTTCATATTATGAGAGACCCTATTTTATCTCATAAATCCATTTTTTTAAGTTTTAATTGGCGTCATTAGGCTGCCGAAATTTCATAAGGGGCTTTTTATCTCACTTTGTGTTTTTGTGAGATTCATGCTACATTTGCCAATATTTCATTTTGAGTGGTGTATGTACTGTCCATTATTCTAATCTTTTTGTAACATACTTTAGTTTATGAGTATTTACATCAATGTTGTAGAGTCCTTCTTTCATGGGGTGTACGTTTTGAAAGTTACCCAAATCGGTAAGGGAACCTTTCAACATCCTCTTTTTAAAAGACTTATTTTGTTATGTCTTTTAATTTTCATCTTATTACGTGGGGATATGTTATTATATATCCTTATTGCCATAAATTTTATGTCCAAGTGATGAGATACCATTTATCTCTCTCATCAACTCTTTTTCTAAAATTTGATGTGATGCCGTTAGGCTGTCAAGGGAACTTCTTAACCCAATTTAGATTTCTTTGGGTTCAACATATAGTTATAGAATATGTAATCCTTTGAATATGTGTGAATGACCTTTGATTTTTTTTCAATTAATACCCACTTATATTGGGTGTATTTATATTTGACACACATTATTATGAGATTGATTTATCCTTAATTTAAGGATACCTTATTTATAAGGGATTTCATATCATTTTACATTTCTATTGAGACTTCATTGTTGTTATGCACCAATTCACTCTTATATGGTGTATATACAATTCCTTGTAATATTATATCATGGATCCATTTATTCTCATGATATTATAAAGTGTTGATTAAATTTTATTCTCAATTATGGTATTCAAGTGTCTCTCATTTTGTTAAAAACCCTTTAACTAAAATATCGTTTTAAATGTTTTAATGATTTATTCTTATAAATATTTCTCATTAATATCAATGTTTTAAAAATGGTTTTAAGGATTTAATTATATGGATATTAATGGTTTAAAATGTTAAAAACTTCAAAGTGGTATGGGACACTTTGATTCAAAAATCTCTTTATTAAATGTTTTAAATGATTTTGAAAATGGTTTTTTAGAATGGATTCATTATTTAAATATCTTAAAATGTTATATTGTTATTGAAATGTGGGAATGTTATCTTTCCTTTATGCTTAAGTTATGTGCTATGATTATGTTATGGTTCTTGGGCATTTTTATGAAGACGGGTGGTTCCGTGATAAACTAAGGGAGGGTGAGCCTGATATAGCTCTTTAATGCATTGGGTAACGCGATGGAGTTAAACATTAAGCTTTCTACGAAGAGATTTAGGGAATATACTATGATGGGTATTCCAAACGTAACCGAGAGGGTTACTCCCTATGTAAGAATATAATGAATGCATCAAGTTACCTTTATGACTTATGATTTCTATGATTTATTCATGATTTGATGAGGTATGTTAAAATGATTATGTTTTATGAGTAAATTATGTTTTCATACATGGACTAATGTTTTCTTTTCATACTTTTATATCCCTTACTAAGCTTTTTATGCTCATCCCAAGTTTCTAAAATGTTTTTCACAGGTCAAGGGAAAGGTTCATGATATGATGATAGTGTCAAGGAAGTGTCAAGAAAGAATCCATATTTTATTTTAAATATGTTTCTATTGATTGGAAAAAATGAATACTATCTTTTATGTAACCACTTTGTTTAAATGTGGAATGTAATTCATGATTTATGATATAATTCTCTAAAACTCTAAACCTGAAAAGATCCTCAATGTGAATTATTAATTTAATTAAATATTATGTAAGTTTTATGGTCGGGGCCTTATTTTTGGTATCAAAGGGAGGTTTAGATAACTTTAGAGGTTGGGGTATTCTCTAAGCATAGGTGACAGTAACATAATAGTTAGGATTTTAGAAAGAGTCCCAGTTTTTGATAAAGTGAATGAGTAAGTATATCTTAGTGTTTATCTTCATCATTAGTACATGATGGTTTTGTTGATATACTCACACTGACATTTCTGTTTTTAGTGAATGGATGGATCTACCAGGCACCAAAGTGACAATAGGTTTGAAGGAAACTGTGGTGGTTCTCTGATTAAGAGACTGGATGAAATGGGGGATTCAATGAGGAAACTCGTGGTTGCTCTAAACCAACTATCAATGAGTCATGATCAACTACTTGAACCTTGGTATGTTCTGTAATGCATCATGTACGAGATGACCAATCGATGTGGATGTTCATGTAATAATTATAAAGGTAACCATTAGAGTTTATATGATCCTTACTTTTGAGGTAATTATGGGTCATTATATGTTATGATGGAAAATGGAGGGCATGAGATAAACTTGAGGTTAAAATATGTTATGATTATTTTTGAAGATTCTATCTCATTTTGGGGAATGTTTTAAGAATTATATAGTTTTGGAAAAAGGACAACACACAGACCATGTGACAACCCGTCACGTCGGACAAAGCTGTGAGAATCAAACCCACAACCAAAGCGCGACTGGTATTTATCACCTACCACTGGACTACGTGAATTCCCTGGTTAGTTTGTCTAATTCTTTTTAGTTAGATGATTTTAGTAATCAAGAGTAAGTTTATTTTGGGTTATCTATGGAAATGATTAACCTATCATGCAGGATATGTGATTAGGTTAATTACTTTTCAATATGAGAATTTAAGAGCAACTGATGTTATTTGGGGATAAAAGTTAATTTGTACCTTGGAAGACTATGTGATTAAATCCTTCAAATATTTGGGTTTCAATCTTAGTTTGGTTTAATTTGCATAATTTTAGGGACAATTGTTTATCGAATGGTCTTCGTTGAACTTTGGGTTTTTTTGGACAAATTTTGGAGATTAAGAATAAAGTTTCTTTTTATAAAGGATTATACTTTTGTGGATTATCTGATCTCATACTAACAATTTTGGTTTTGGTTTTTTTTCTAAATACATGGGAAATATATAGTTATCTTTTTTGGATTTTGTGATTCTCAAGAAGTTGATTATAGTACTCTTAATGCGAACAAGTCTTCCTAAATACTCTTCTTTTGGAGAAAATATGAGTTTGATTAAGGAATCTATTAAAAGTTTAATGTCTACATGACAAGTAAGTATGTTTCATTATGATTTAGTTAAGCTAAAAAATAAATTCCCCAATCAAGAGTAACTTAAAACAAATATGTTGTCTGTTAAATTTTCCTACTGGGGAATCGAATACCGTTTAACCCATCACAAGTTTGTGATTTTCTTATGGTTAACTTTCTCCTAGACATGTTTACTATCACTCTCCCTCAGTACATGACCCTTTGTTTTTTCCTCCATATCCATGTTTTCCTACATGGAATCCTAGTATGGGTTAACTCGGTTGACCTTTGTACTTATCTTTCTTTATTTTAAAGTGGTTGTTTTACTGACTCTTGTTCCGATGTGGGATTTTCAATGAAGTTTCCAAGCCCAATTTTAAAATTGCGAGGATGCAATTCCCAAAAGGGGCGAAGGATGTAACATCCTAGGTAAATAAAGAGTATGCAATTTTCAAATTTATCCATATTTGTGAATAAAATATTAATATTACTTTAAAAAGGACTCTATGCTCGATGGAGTACCCAATACGCAACAATGAGTTTCTTTGTAATCTTACGTTTCACTCTAATAATAAAATAATATTATTTTAAATGGTAGTTAACGCCTAGCAGTTGTAATGGTGGGAATGAACAGAACTAACTACAAAATGATTATATATGTTTTTCAAATATTTTAACTTTTTACAGTAAATGTTAGAGGATTAAAAATGCGAATGAATCCAATTTTAAGTGTAAACATTCTAATATTCTTTAAAAGGTCGATTAACCGCCTTTTGATGGAAAACCTCTTTTAAATCCACTTTTTGACAATTTTATGTGTTATATTTGAAAAAATAAAATTATTAATTAGAATCGGGACATCAAAATTTACTTTGTGTAATTTTTTGGTATTTTTCCGATAAAGTTCATTTTTAATGAATAGTGAAAAATGTTGTATTTTAATTCAAAACCTCTTTTTAATCTAATTTTTTTATATGATTAGATTTTATTTTGAACTGTTTTTAAAGTGAAATTTGAATATATTTTTACCATTTAATACAATAGTGGTCATTGGAATTAATTTCACTTTGAAATTGGACTTAAACTAGTGTCAATCTTTTAATAGATATTGTTTCTTAAAAACATGCTTTTTGTTTTGACAACGGGAATTAATTATAAAATTAATTAATGCAACTTATATGTTTTGAATTTTTTAAAATAGAAATAATTTTTGAATTCGGAATATCAAATATATCTTAGGGTGAATTTTTGGTATTTTTCTGAAAAACGTTAATTTTTGATGAATAGTGAAACCACTTAGTGGTACTTTAAAAACTGTTTTTTCATTTAAATGAAACTTTACTGGTTCTGTGGTTTGAATTTCAAAAATCCGACATACATGGTTTTCATTAAGAAGTAAAATGTGGTTCAATGAGATTAAAATAATTTTTGGTGAATAGTAACATTTATGTTTTATTAATCACGATTAAAGGTAATTAGTGTAATTTAAGGTAAAAATAATGTTTTAATAATATGAAATGACCTAGAAACATGTCCTAAACTCATTGGATGTTTCATGGCCGACCAAGAAAATCCATGGGTAAACTTGGGGACCCCATGGAGCCACTTTGGTAGGAAAATGACAAAAATAACTTTTTATTTAAAGTTAAAATAAAAATGTCACAAACATGAGTTGTTTTACTAAATTTTTTTTTAAATGGGGTTATACAAGTCATATTTTTGAATATAAATATTCATTAGAAATATAAAAAGATTTCCTACATCATGATAGTTTTTTTATAATTTTTATACATTAAATAATTTTTTTATGACACCATGATGATGCAGCGATTAAATCATTATTTAACGATTTAAATAAAATGAAAAGATAATGTAAAATCTAAGACCTAAACATGTAAAAAACATATTGGTTGGGTTGATTTAGAACTCTTATCACCTTATCCTCGAAATATATAATTTTGGGACCTTTAAAATCCGAAAATAATTTTATAATAAAGTAACCGTTTATAACTTTCCAAGAGTGCCCCTCCTCTCCTCCTATAAAAGGCCCCCACCTCTACCACCTTACCCACACCTACCAAGCCTTTGGCTCGGCCAAACCCTGCCCATTTTTTCTCTCCACATCCCTCTCTTCATCATTGAAGCCTCACTTTGGGCAGAAGCCTTTCCAAGGAATCCTTTGAGCTCAAATCAAAGAGAGTTACCCGATTTAAAGGTAATGTCTTCCCTTGTGTTCTTTTGTTTTATTTTGCTTCTCCAAACCCCTAAACTCTTTTTATTACTTTTTTTGTAAAAACACCCGTATATTAAATATACTAGGTTGTTGTTATAATAAGGATTCGAGCTACACTTTCACACACCTCCGTGTAATGGTTAAAGACCATACTGTTTCTGTGGATGGCGAATTACTGCCTCACGAAACGATGATTGTTCAATATTCTTTTAAAACCTTCAAAGGTGGACATTAAGATGTAAATATATTTATATATGATATATAATATGTATATTTTTTCCTTATTCTTATGTATTTTTCATTTATGTCATACCTTTATGGTTTCCATTATGGGTAAACGCGATATCTTCATTTTAGGAAGTGCAGACTACCACCCCCTCAAAGGGATTTGATTCGTTAATGCCATATGTGGGACGTATAAAGGATGGAATTAATGTTATTAAATATGATATCCTAATGTAATTATAATATACCATTATATCATGATTATTTCATTCCATTGAATATAAAAAAAGAAATGAAAGTAGCGTTCATGCGTACGTACGGCTTACCGTCTCCATGAACGGCACATTTCATTTCTTATCTCCAAATGTTATGTACTATTATAAGTACATATATAAAATGGATATATATGTAATATATTACATATAAATTATGGATATAATTATGGAATTATAATATATATATATATCTCATTTTGTTTTAATTCCATTGATATGACAAAAAATGAAAGTAGCGTTCATGCGTACGTACGGCCTACCGTCTCCATGAACGGTGATTTTAATTTTTTTAATATATAAATGATATGTAATAGTATAAAATGAATATTTACTGGATATATATGATATTTATAACATAAATACTTTTCTGGATATGATCTACCTATAACTACATGGAAAATTCTTTTCCAACAAGTTCAATTTTTACTCATGTACCGAACATCGACAAAAACGTCTGATATGAACTCACTTTATTAACCAATTATTATAACATTATAATATGTGATATTAACTGAATAATAATCTTTAAAGGAGTTACTTAAGAAATTATAAATTGAACAAATTTTATTATTTAGGAGATTAAAGAACGATCGAGTCATGTCGGACACGAGGTAAGGGATCCAACCTCTCTCTTTCTTTCTAAGTACTCTCTTTTATGTCATTTCTTTTAAGATCATCTTTCTTATGTTTGGGGATGTTATTTTATATTAATAATTATGTAATTTTTATGTTCATATTATGAGAGACCCTATTTGATCTCATAAATCCATTTTCGGAAGTTTTAATTAGCGTCGTTAGGCTGCCGAAATTTCGTATGGGGATTTTTATCTCACTTTGTGTTTTTGTGAGATTCATGCTAAATTTACAAATATTTCCTTTTGAGTGGTGTATGTACTGTAAATTATTCTAATCTTTGTTTAACATACTTTATTTTATGAGTATTTACATCAATGTTGTATAGTCCTTCTTTCATGGGGTGTACGTTTCGAAAGTTACCCAAATCGGTAAGGGAACCTTTCACCCTCCTCTTTTTAAAAGACTTATTTTGTTATGTCTTTTAATTTTCATCTCAGTATGTGGGGATATGTTCTTATATATTCTTATTGCCATAAATTTTATGTCCAAGTGATGAGATACCCTTTATCAATCTCATCAAATCTTTTTCTAAAATTTGATGTGACGCCGTTAGGCTGTCAAGGGAACTTCTTAACCCAATTTCTATTTCTTTGGGTTCAACATGTAGTTATGGAATATGTCATCCTTTGAATATGTGTGAATGAACTTTGATTGTTTTTCAATTAATACCCACTTATATTGGGTGTATTTATATTTGACACACATAATTATGAGATTGATTTATCCTTAATTTAAGGATACCTTCTTTATAAGGGATTTCATCTCATTTAACATTTCTATTGAGACTTCATTGTTGTTATGCACCAATTCACTATTATATGATGTATATACTATCCCTTGGAATATTATATCATGAATCCATTGATTATCATGATATAATAATGTTTTGATTAAATTTTATTCCACAATTATGGTATTCAAGTGTCTCTCATTTTGTTAAAAACCCTTTAACTAAAATATCGTTTTAAATGTTTTAATGATTTATTCTTAAAAATATTTCTCATTAATATACATGTTTTAAAAATGGTTTTTAGGATTTAATTATATGGATATTAATGGTTTAAAATGTTAAAAACTTCAAAGTGGTATGGGACACTTTGATTAAAAAATATCTTTATTAAATGTTTTAAATGGTTTTGAAAATGGGTTTTTAGAATGGATTCATTATTTCATTATCTTAAAATGTTATATTGTTATTTCAATGTGGGAATGTTATCTTTCCATTATGCTTAAGTTATTTGCTATGATTATGTTATGATTCTTGGGCATTGTTATGAAGACGGTTGGATCCCTGATAAACTAAGGGCGGGTGATCCCGATATAGCTCTCCAATGCATTGGGTAATGCGAAGGAGTTAAACATTAAGGTGTATCCGAAGAGATTTAGGGAATATACTATAATGGGTATTCCAAACGTAACCAAGAGGGTTACTCCCTACATAAGAATGTCATGAATTCCTCAGGTTACCTTTATTCCTTATTATTTCTATGATTTATTCATGATTTGATGAGTTAAGTTAAAATGATTATGTTTTATGAGTAAAGTATGATTTTATATATGAACTAATGTTTTCTTTTCGTACTTTTATATCCCTTACTGAGGTTTTTATGATCATTCCATGTTTTTGAAATGTTTTTCACATGTCAAGGGAAAGGTGCATGATATGATGATAGTTTCAAGGAAGTGTCAATAAAGAATCCATGTTTTATTCTAAATATGTTTCTGTTGATGGGAAAAAACAAATACTATCTTTTATGTAACCACTTTGTTTAAATGTGGAATGTAATTCATGATTTATGATCTAATTCTCTAAAACTATAAACCTGAAAATATATTTAATGTGAATTATTTATTTAATTCAATATTAAGTAAGGTTTAAGGTCGGGGCCTTATACCAATAACCCTTAAGAGGATATCTAAATGAATTCTACCGAATAATTAGCAATCATCTCTACCGACTCTTTCAAGTTTATTTATTCTTCTACATACTCTTAATGTGTTGTACCCATCATAAAATAATAACTGTGGTATTATTAAAATAATAATATGTCATTATAATTATGTTATATCCATATTCTTTCTATTTACATTTATTTGAAATGCGAAAACATTTCTTGTGCGTACGTATGACTTACTATTTTCACAATGTGTTATAATTTTTTTTCATCACCACTTTACATATATGGTTATAAATAAGATAATATATATAGTATTAAATAGTCAAACTTATGGAATTATTATACCAGATCTACCTTCTTACCATGAAATATATTGGGAAAAAATAACGCCTCTCTTGCGTATGTGTGGACTACCAACTCCACGAAGTGATACAATATATTTTTTATTTATGTATTATATGGATAGAAATAATAATATATTTAATGAAATATATAATATTTATATAATTATTAACAATTTGGAGATAATGAAACCATAATCAAAGTACAAGGATTGTAACTTTTATTACAAAACATTCGTGATAAAATTAAGTCCTTAACACATAAAACAATGATAATAATGAAATATTATTAAAGAACGGGTGATAAGATGCTATAAAAGGATCATAAATGGAATTATAAATATAAATATGGTTATATTATTAATTTATAACATGTTTAAATCCATTATATAGGAGGTTAAATCGTGTTCAACTAAGGGGAAACATAAGGTAATGTATTTCTTCTCAATTTCTACTACATTGAGACATATTTGGGATTATACACTTATTTATTTTTATGTGGTGTATATAATAACCCTTTGAGGAATTTAACATGATTATATATTTATTAATGATGATTAATGACTAAATTAAACTTACTATTTTATGATATATTTTTAAATAAAAATCGAATATTATCTTTCTTTTTTGATCAGGAACATTTTTCTTCCATGTCAATATTTTTAAAAGTTGTTTTTAAAAATCCATTTATTTACTAAAATTATTTATTAAGTTAATTTTAATTTATCCTTTAATTTTTTGAAATATTTTAATGGAATATTTTTAATTCTTTCTCTTAGGGTCATTTTTTTCTTTCTTTTAAAAAAGTCAAAAGGAATGTTTTCTTAACATATATGGAATTAAGAGATTTTCCCAATAAATAACCATTTTATGATGTCATATTTTTCTAAATTCTTTCAATGGGTTTACAAAGAGAACTATTAAATGAATGATCATCTTAATATTTCACTTATATTTTCTTTATTTCTTCCAAGTACATGATTTTATTACATAACCTATATTTCTGATGAATTGATGGTCCACTCTTGTCTCATATTAATTTTTTGGTCATTAAATTTCTCTTGAAACATTAAATTTAATTTGATATTTGGGATATTAGACTTCTTTGAAATATATATATATATATATATTTATCACAGGTATACTTACTTCCTAAATCATATACCATTTATACATATAATGTTTTACTTTGAAAGTTATTTGATTGACTGATTAAATATTGATATTCATTATTCCTTATTCAATTCCAATATTTATTGACAAGTAATATTATTATGAATTAAATTCAATATATGAGGAATTAATTGGACATTCTATGATGCTTGGTGACCAAAATTATATATCCCTTTGATTCATCGATCTGTCTCATGAGAAAAATTAGTTGGCCAAATTAAATGGGTTATTGGTGTATGCCAACCTAGAGTTTAAATTTTCCTGGCACAAATCATTAATGGAAGTGATATCATGATGTATGAGATCGTGACATCCAACATTAATCATTTTATTTATTGGGAAAATAGTTTTTATTATCCATGATATTTTTTATTTGATATTATCCATGGATACATTTTGTTCTCAAGCTATTGACTGAATAAAATGTGTTTTTAGTTATTTAATTTTCCATATTGATTATGCCGTATTTATTCATGATATTTTATACTATACATAACCCTTACTGAGCATCTGAGCTCACTCTTTTTCATATTTCCTCCCATCAGAGTCAGATTAGCTTGGGTTTCTTCGTGAGTAGAGTTTTTTAACTTTGAATGAGTTAGATGACCTTGAAATTCTTTAGTATCTTGCTCATTTGATTATTTTATGTTAGTTCTATATAATTATGTTTATTTCAAGCATGATAAGAAATTTAAGTGATCTCACCCCATGAATTTGGAAGAGATCATGTCACCCTAATAGTCAACTAGGATCACATAGCTTGATAAATGGTTAATTGGTGGTGCCTTTTTTCAATGTGTATGGCCCTTGATTTTCAATCTTCTTTATTTTTTTTAGGTTTTTGGAAGTGTTTTAAAAGGGGGTGTGTGTTTCAGAGTTATTGCGAGGTGATGGGTGCACCATGGGGAATAAAATGGCTAGGGAGACAATTTTAGAGGTATTTTTTTCTGGGGGAATTCACATTTGTAAAATGAGAAAGTGGATAATACCTAGGGTATTATGCGTGTCAATTTTCATTATCGTGGTAATTTGAAATGCCTATAATTATTTAACTATGCTTTTGTGGTGGCTAGGTGGTGGTTGGGTGAAGTTTTATGTCAAATGAGGGTAAAGTGGAGTCACAAAACGGTCAAAAAATATTTCCATTATCCGCATGAGGATCTTATAAGATTTACATCAGGATAAGTGCTGCATGAGGGTCTAATTCAAGAACTACTTAGAGGTATTGTGGGAGGGTAGATCGCTCACATATAGGTTGTATTAGGATCACAAAAGGTTAAAATATGAATCCTAATTCTCACATTGTTTGCACTTACCCTTTTGCAACATATATAGGTCATGTGGGGGTAGCAGGTTTTGTCCAATAATCCTAATTTTTTCATAGTTCCATTCTATAGATCCCTTTTGATGACATTTAAAGGGTTTTTAACTTAAAATTCATTGATTTAAATATTTTATGAGAATATTTTATTAATTCATTTACTTCATATGTTATATAATATTAAAATGGGTTGTGTGAGGTGAATTAAGTTGAATATAATTAAAGTGAAATATAATAAAGGATTTTGATTATTATTATAGGAAATATCTATTATCTTCTAAATTGGTGAGACTTTCTCAGTTGAGTTCCTAAAATTATCCTTTGAGTCTAGGTGTTCCAAAGTCCCCCACTCGTGTCTTATGAGACTTCTTTGACCAACTTGATCTATTCCTAAGAATTTATATAACTAATATCATTTTATATCTCCCAATCTTGATGTGTCTTGATAAAAATTTCCCCAGTTTGCGGATTCAATACTTCTCTTTATTATTTTGAAAAAATTCTTAGGCTATCTTGATTTTTTCCCTGGGTAATTAGTGTAAACCAACTTAAACAAGATAAAATAGGGTTTCTACTTATACTACTATCATAAATTAAATAGATTGAATCACTAAAGGAAAATGTGACATTAAAGGGAATGGAAAATTTATGGAAATAATGCGATGAATGAGTATGGAAATCTCTATGATATATAATCCCTTTTAATCATTTAGTATGTTTTACATTAATTTTATTTATTGGTATGATCTCCATTAATGTTGTGTATTTATTTTTGTTGAGATCAAAATTTTTTATAGTGTTTGTTTACTAGAAACACCACACAAATATGACTAATAATTATATCTACTAATTTAATGAGATTTTTGGATAGTGAGGAAATGTATGATGTTAGAAAATGTATTTTTTATGCTGGGAATATGATGGTTACTTTCAATTGTGTGGGATGTGATGTGAGATGTTTGGTATATGATGGGTGGTTTTTTAGTTATGGGTAGTAGAATTTTATGGGATGAATTAACAAATATGGAAACCAGGTTGTGGATGGAATAAGATAATTTGGGCTATTAATTAAATATGAAGAAGTGGAATGGATGGAAACAAATAGTTATAAGATATTATTGAGATATAAATTCATTTATAAATAATTAATGTGTGGGGAGAAATGTGGGTTATGGATGTAAATAGTGTCTATTTTAATGTGGGAAATAAATGGTTAATAAACATAAAATTTATTGATGAATGAAATATTTGAATTAGGTAAATAAATGAATAAAAATTGAGTGACTATTATTGTTATGGCTATTTTGTGAGGTTTTTGTCGAGTTAGTGTTATAGAAGCCACAATGGTTGTGGGTGGGTGTTGGTGAGGAAGTTGATAAATAGATAAATTTTTATAGGTCTATTTGAATACTCTCCCAGGATGAGTTTTATGTGAATTCATTATACTATTTTTTTCTTACAATTTCTAAATATACCCCACTAGAGTTTAGTATTTTATATCGATACCAAATGTTTTGTTTCTAGGTGTTTTCCTCAATATATTAGTTAGTGAGGGTAGATGGTGGATTACTTTATCTTACCTAATATCCCTTTATAAATAGAGTATCCATGATGTTCTGAGGATGGTAAAATAATTCAAGGTGAGGTAGTGAAATGTGGTGTACCAGATGGATGGTGTGGTTTTGATGGAACAATGGTTATGTGGTGGGGGTCATGCATGGTTGCAGGGGGGAACAAGGTTGATTACCTTCATGTTCATGATGCCTTACTACTCTAGATTATTGTGTTATGGATGTGCATTGTTGTTAATGATTAGATTATGGTACATGATATGTGTTTTTTACATAAATCCAAAATGTGATGTTAGACCCTGAGAGAGTTGGGGTAGATAGTGATGCATCATGACCCACTTCAAGAAAGAATTGATATAAGAACAAGACATTTGATTTTGGTGTGTGAGAATGAATAAAACAATAGAAAGTGGTTTTTGGGATCCTATGATTATATTCTTATGATATTATTTTATTATACTTGGATGTGATACTTGGAGAGTGAGCCTTGGTGAGGTTGGGAATGGGGAGTTAACCTGTTAGGTGCATGTTGGTTCTACACTTTACTTATATGAGATTAAATATGATATTATCTCAATTTAATGAGAGTTCATGAGGAGTATACTAATGATTATACACCTTACACTCACAATAATTATATATAAATAGTTTTTAGGTGTTCATGGTTTTGGTGATAGAGCTGCATCAGGATAGCTTGAAGCTGTACTTGTTGTTTAGAGCTACTACTTTGGAGTTGTTTCATTATTTTATTTTGGGAATTTATTTATATGACATGATAAGAATTGTTGTATTTATTTATTTAAATCATAGTTCTTTTAATTAATTTGGTTTTAGTTAGGGTATCTCCTCTTATCCATTGTCTTTAATTTATATTATGAGCACAATGCCTCCCATTGGGTGCTTTATAGCTTATATTCTAGTCACCAAGATGAGGCTAATTGGAGTCGCTCTTCAAGGTTAAATTTTTAATTGAATTCCCAAGAAAATTAAAAAATAAATCAATATGATGTTTTATTAATATTCATTACTATATTTTATGGATTTATATTCACTATAACAATTTTATGTAATTTTTCAATAAAAAATAGTATTATTCTACCAGAATCATTTTCTATAAATTATATGGTTTTATTTAATATTTAAAATTATAAATTTAATCAATTTAATATTTTATGTAATATTCAATTATATATATAAATATCAAATATTCATTGGGTTATTTTTTGGGATTATTTTGAAAAGATTGATTTTCGAGTGAGGAGTTAAATATAGAGATTTTTCTGAAATCCATCTTTTCTTTTCAAGTATTTACAAAGTAAAATTCTATTTTTAATTGATTTTAAAGTAAAATTAGACCCATTTAATTAAAAATTATCCTCTTAATTCCCTAGGAATAAATATTATACTTTATTTTGGTATAAATTTATTTTTAATCTTTGAACACATTTTTCTAAAAAACCGTTTTCATTGTGTTTGGCAGACTTATATTAAAAATATTTTCTGAAACTTTTAAAAATTTAATCCTAAAAAATTATTTCAAATTTTCAATCATTAGTTTCAAATTTTTTAATGATTTGAATTTCATTTTTGGTCATAACTAAGAGTTACCATGGTACAAATTAGTTATCATGATAAATAGTAAAACATGTTCATTAAGGTAAAAACCAAGTGACATGGTCAATAATTCTTATCTTAATTCATATTTGATTATAGTATTTTAAAAATTAAAATATCATATATAAAATTTATTTTATTTATTTCCACTTTCCCATGAGTAATGCATTTAAAATATTTAAAATTTAATGATATTTACTAGTGTGCCACTACCCTCACTTATAAAAGGGTACCTCCTCTCCTCAATTTTTCACAAAATTTGAGTATAATAGATCAGAAAATAACCACAAAAATACATTCCTAAATTAATTTAATACATTATATATGTCCTATTCTCTCAAAAATAACAACCTAGATGGCTTAAAAAGTAATCCATAGGAGATTTTCGAAAAAGAGGTATAACTATTAACCGAATTCTTTCATGTTTATTTCCTCTTAAACGTCCTTTAAACCAATCCTAACCATTTTTATATAATAGAATAAGTATATAAAATATATTTAAATGTTATTATGTTTATTATTCAACCCTATTTCATCTTCCTTTCAATCCTATGAGAAATTAAAATATCGCTCATGCGTACATGCAAATTACCACCTCCATGAAGTGATATACTTAACTTTCCACCCCCATATCACACAACTGGTAATAGAATTGTAATCAATGAATATATAATATTCTTTTATGAAATTATTATTATTATTTAAAAATAATATATTACTTACCTTCTTACCCTTCCATATGTTGTAAAATGATAACATTGGTCGTGTGTACGTGTGGACAACCACCCATGCAAAGTGATGCAATTCATTTTTCCAGACCACATTACATGAATGGTTATAAAAGTGTATATTATTTATAAAAATTATAAATATAATTATTTTATATTATATATATAATAAAACTATGACCCCTTAATGAAAGTCTATATGCTGATGTTGTTTTGAGTTTAAAACACAGTTTTAAATGTTTTAAATTCCTTTTGCTCCATATCAATGTTATTAATTTTTGTGGAAGTATTATATATACTAAAATGTTTGATTATGGTATTTTATTCTATCTTTTTAATTTTTTAAAAATTATTAGATACAAATCTTTTTAAATGTTTTCTGTGTGGGTCACTTTTGACTCTTTTTTTCCAATGTGGAAAAATGTTTTTATAATGCCTACCACATGACTGAATTTTTCAATTTACATACCCATTATTCATTATTAATATACCTATATAATTTTTCATGGTTTTAAAATAAAATATTATTTCAATTGTTTTGAGAAATTTTCATTTTAAAGGTTTTTAATGAAAAATTATTTTCATCGTTATTTTTATGTTAAGCCTAGAATAATTTCTACATATTTATTAAATAGAATATTTAATGAGATTTTAGGATGTAAATGCATTATTTTCTGTGTTTTTAAATAATATTGTTCTTTTACATTTTATATGATAATGGGTAAGTATAAAATAAAATTGATAATGAGTTAGATTGATATAACTCTCCAATGCATCCAGTAATATGACAGAGTTAAAAAAAATTAAGGTACCCCTAAGTGATATGTTGGAACTAACTATGACAGTTATTACTTTGTAAGAGTTATTTTTATTATAATTTCCCAATTTACCAACATGTTTTTCAAGTTCATACTATGATATTTTAAGGACATATTTTAATTTCTTAAGGTAATAAAATAAACTCATGATTTAAGGGAAATATTATACTCTTCTAAAGGGTAATGATTTGTTTTTCTTGAATTCTTATGATTTCTTACATTATGATTTCATACAAAATTTTTATGGTATATTTGTTTTGAAGATGATTTAATGATTAATTAATGATTATTTTGAGCTCAAAGTTTATCATGTTAAAAGAAAAAATTCTTTACAAGTTTTCATGAATCATCTAAAGGGTTAATGAGTTTCCTTTCTTTTTATATCGCTTAATGAGATCTTTTTTTTTCTCATAAAAGTTTTTGAAATGTTTTTAATAGAGATTAATGATGTGTAGTGATTATAACAAGGTCATTAGTGACACGTACTGAATGAATAAAAAGTGTCCTGAATGAAATAAGAGCGCAAACATAAAACCTATTCTTATGGAAGAAAATTTACAATATATGTAATTTTACACTATGTTATACAATTGTTTTACAAATTCAATAAAAATATAAACCTAATAGATCCCATAAATGTTATAAATTCCAACCATTATTGTAAATAATTTAATTATGGGTGGATTATGTTACAAAGTGTTATAATTGATATCCAAGGAAAGGTTTAAGTAACTTTAGAGATTATGATGATACCAAATTAATCTTTTAAGAGATTTTAATTTATGGTTATACTATCTTGAGAAATATTTTGAGGAATTCAATGATTTTTCATTTAATTCACTTTTATCTAGAATGTTTTTTATAGAGTAAATATGTAAAATGAAGAAGAAAGGTAACAAGAAAATGAAATTCTTCCGATTCAACAAACTTGAATGGTTGGTGTTAGAAGTGAGCAATTTATAGATGAGTTAAACCAAATAAAGAAGATATAAAAAGTGGAACCCGTACAAGGGAGTAACTAAATTCACCATAAAGAAACATTTCTATAGTTGAACTATTTGTGAAACAACATACTCTGGATTTTGGTGGATCTTCAGACCTAGTTTAAGATAATGGATTTATCAATTCATTGAAAAATATATTCAATGTTTTGGGATATTAAAAACATCAAAAGGTAACTATCATAATTAATTACATAGAATGTGAAGTTGATCAATTGTGGTATATGATTAAGAATAGAAAATATAAATATGAGATTGATTCCGTGGAATGGAAAAAATTCCAGGAACTTTTCCTAATGTTTTTCAATCTATAATGGAAATGAAATTCTTGGATTTTATGTTTAAAGAGGACTCAGTTGCATCTTATTAAGAAAATTTTACTAGATTATCTAGGTAAACCAAATTTCAATCTAGATCATGATAATAAAATTGATTGATTTTACTCAGGATTGAAAACAATTTTATGATGAGATTTGGTTACTCATGAGCTTATATGTTATGAGTATCTCATTGAATGTTCTAAGAAGGTTGATATGGATTTTTTCTGATTTCCATAGTAATAAGGAAAAAATCAATCTTGGTGGTATAAAATAAGGAATAATTCATTGAATAAATCCTAAGTAAATAAAATTAATTTTCCTTATGATGATAAGTGCGGTAAAAATAATTCTAGTAAATGTATTATGAAATCTGGAAAGTGTTTTCAGAGTGGTGAGATTGGACATCTTGATCATGTATATAATGAGAAAAAAAAAGTAATGGTTAGAAAAATTATGATAATATGACCATAAAATGTTTAAATTTTAATAACGTAGGATATTATGTAGGTTTCCATATGAATAAAAAATAATGTATTACGATCATTAAGATCATAAGAAGAATTGTGCGGTCAGATCATTTATGAATACCATAGGAAATAAATTACCATTGACTTAAGTGGTGAAATGTAAACTACTTGTTTACATAGATTATACCAATATAATGTTTGATTTAGGGTATAAGGCCCCAGCCTTAAACCTTACTTAATATTGAATTAAATGATTAATTCACATTGAGGACCTTCTCAGGTTTAGAGTTTTAGAGAATTAGGAAATAACTATTACATCTCAAAAGATTACAAAGTAGACACTTCTACTAAGTTTCCATAAAATAAAAACTCTTAAAAAGAAACATGTCTAGTTCCATGTTTTAGATAGAATGAATTTTTCTTGATCCCATCCTTGACCCTATTCCACTTTAAATTCTATGAAAAACATTTCAAAAACTTGGGGTGAGCATAAAAAGCTCAGTAAGGGATACACAAAGAAGGAAATCTGTTAGTTTTTCAAAACCACCAGTAAACCATGAATACTTTATCAAAGTAAAAATTTTCACCTTTATGAAGCAGAAAATACTCTTCATTGAATAAAAGATCATTACTTATCCTTTTGTAATCAAAATATCACCATAAAACCCATATAAAGAACACATAACATATAAAGGTAACTTGGGACTTAAACATACTTAAATGGAATAACCATACGGTCGTCTTCCACACATACTTAAATGGAATAGCCATACGGCCGACTTCCATACCCAATGCATTGGAGGTTATAACGTAACCACCCATCCTGGTATTCAAGGCACCACCCGTCATATGGTTTATCACGTAACCACCCGTCAAATTTCCAAGTACCATTATAAAATCACAAGACATAAAACAAACATAATGGAAAGAAAACATTTCCACACTTTGATCACAATATATCACTTAAATATATTGACATAACAAATCCATTATAAAAACCATTTTCAATACCAAAATACATAAAATATTATATTGTATTTATTTCATTTTAAAAACATTACGGCTTGTTCAGGAAGCCAAATACCAAATAATACTCACGGCGACGGAAAAGGTCGTTGTTACCGCATATGTTAAAAGAAACATTCCTTTTTGTCGCTTTGTAAAACTCTTCATAGAAAAAGATTCCTTCTGTATAAAATTAAAAGTCAAAGGGGTTTATACACCGTATAAAATAAATCCTTGTATTATAACAAAATATGCCTCAATGAAAGGAGATTGAGACGAAGTCCCTTACCTCGGGTCTGACTTGACTCGATCGTTCTTTAACGTCCTGAATAATGAACATGAGTTAATTTCTACTTTCTTAAGAACATTTTTCAAGTTAATTTTTCCTTTTATATCACTTATTTCCATGTTATAAACATTATGTAATCATTTAAGTTAATAATGTTTGTTTTGTCAATATTTGGTTCTTAAGTCGAAAGTGGACTTCTTAAAATTACATGTTGTTCGTGTGGTCAAAGGTTCATTATATCCAGAATGATATTTATGATTTAGATATAATATATATCATATATATCTAGAATATACATTTATTTATAATATTACATAATCATTTATAGGTAAGAAATAAAATGCACCGTTTATGGAGACGGTAAGCCGTACGTACGCATGAACGCTACTTTCATTTCTATGTCATATTAATGGAATTAAAACTAAATGAGAGGTATGTATATTTTAATTACAGAATTATATTCATCATTTAGATGTAACATAAATCATATATAATAACTTTAAATCCATCCTTTATATGTCCCACATATGGCATTAAGGAATCAAATCACTTTGAGGGGGCGGTAGTCCGCACTTCCTAAAATGAAGATATCGTGTATACCCATAATGGAAGCCATAAAGGTATGCCATAAATAGAAAATACAGAAGATTAAGGAAAACATAAACATATTATATATCATATATAAATATAGTGATATCTTAATGGCCACCTTTGAATGTGTTAGAAGAATATTGAACAATCATCGTTTCATGAGGCAGAAATTCACCATCCATGGAAATAGTATGCTATTTAACCATTAGATGAAGGTGTGTGTAAGTGTAGCTCGAATCCTTCACATAAAAACATACTAGTATATTTAAGATACTTTTGTTGTTACAAATGAAAGGAATAAAAAGAGTTTATGGGGTTGGAGAAGCAAAATAAAACATAAGAACACAAGAGAAAACACTACCTTTAAAATGGGTAACTCTTTTTGATTTGTGCTCAAAGGCTTCCTTGGGAAGAATTCTGCCCAAAGTGAGGATTCTAGGAGTAATAGAGGGATGTGTAGAGAAAAAATGAGTAGATCTTGGCCGAACCAAAGGCTTTATAGGTGTGGGTAAGGAGGTAGAGCTGGGGGCCTTTTATAAGAGGAGAGGAGGGGCACTCTTGGAAAGTTATAAAAGGTTACTTTATTATAAAATGATTCTCGGATAAAAAAGGTCCCACAATTATAAATTTAGAGGATAAAGTGATAAGGGTTCGAAATCCACCCATCTAATAGGTTTTTTACTTGTGTAGGTCTTAGATTTTACATTATATTTTCAATTTATTTAAATTGTTAAATAATGAGGTAATCATTGCATCATCATGGTGCCATAAATAATTTAATTTATTTAATGTCTAATAATTATAAAAAAAATATCATGATGTAGTAAATCTTTTTATATTTCTAATGAATATTTATAGTCAAAATTATTACTTGTATAACCTCATTGAAAAATTGGTTTAGTAAAACATTTCTTGTTTGTGACATTTTTATTTTAACATTAAATAAAAAGTTATTAATGTCATTTTCCTACCAAAGTGGCTCCATGGGGTCCCCAAGTTGACCCATGGATTTTAATGGTCGGAAATGACACATCCAATAAGGGTAGAAAATATGTTTAGGTCATTTCATATTATTAAAACATTATTTTTACCTTAAACTACACTAATTACCCTTAATCGCGATTAATAAACATAAAAGTTATTATTCACCAAAAAAATATTTTAATCCCATTGAACCACATTTTACTTATTAATGAAAACCATGTATATTGGATTTTTTAAATTCAAAACACATATGTGGTAAAGTTTCATTTAAATGAAAAATCAGTTTTTTAAGTACCACTTAGTGGTTTCACTATTCATCAAAAATTGATGTTTTTCAGAAAAATACAAAAAATTCACCCTAAGATATATTTGATATTCCGAATTCAAAAATGATTTCTATTTTAAAAAATTAAAAAAATATAAGTTTCATTAATTAATTTAATAATTAATTCCCACTGTCAAAACAAATAGCGTGTTTTTATGAAACAAAAAGTATCAAAAGATTGACACTAGTTTAAGTCCGATTTCAAAGTGAAATTAATTCCAACGACCACAATTGGATTAAATGGTAAAAATATATTCTAATTTCACTTTAAAACCAATTCAAAATATAATCTAATAATATAAATAAATTAGATTAAAAAGAGGTTTTGAATTAAAATACAACATTTTTCACTATTCATTAAAAATGATCTTTATCGGAAAAATACCAAAAATTTACACAAAGTAAATTTTGATGTCCCAATTCTAAATAAGAAGTTTATTTGGTCCAATAGAATTTATAAGAGTGATAAAAACTATATTTAATGATGATTCTCCATCAAAAGGCGATAAGTGGACCTTTAGTGAAAATTAGAGTATATATGCCTAAAATTGAATTCTTTTCGTATTTTAAGCCTTTATCCTTTATTGGATAAATGTAAAAACATTTAACAAACATATATAATCATATTTTAGTTATTTATATTCATTATCGACAATACAACGGCTACTTGTTAACTACCATTTAAAATAATATTGTTTTATTACTAGTGTGCAATGTAAGATTTCAAAGAAACTCTTTGTTGCGTATCAGGTACGCTATCGAACATAGAAACCCCTTTAAAGTAAAATTAATATTTAATTCATAAATATTAATAAATATGAGAACTTATTATTATTTATTTACCTGGGATGTCACATCCTTCCCCCCTTTTGGGAATTGCGTCCTCGCAATTTTATTCACTTATCAAAATAAGGGGGGTATTTATCCCTCATAGCATTTTAAGATTCCCATGTTGCCTCTTCACTCATGTGGTTTTTACACAAAACCTTTACTTGATTAATCACCTTATTCCACAACACTTTCTCCCTGTGGTCCAGAATCTGGACTGGTTGTTCTTTATAAGAGAGATTCTCCTCCAACTGAACTACCTCTGGGCTCAATACATGAGATGGATTGGGCATATAATTTCTCAAAATCGAATCCTGAAAAACATTGTGTACCTGAGATAAAATCGGAGGTAAATCCACTCAGTAAGCAACTAATCCAACTTTCTCCAGAATTTCATATGGTACAATGATCCTTGGGCTCAACTTTCCTTTCTTACCAAATCGCATCACACTTTTCCACGGTGAAACTTTTGAGAAAAACATGATCTCCTACCTCGAAAGATAGATCATTCCTCTGGTTATCCGCATAACTTTTCTGTCTGATCTGAGCTATTCTCATGTGTTTCTGAATGAACTAAACTTTTTCTACCATCTCTTCTACCAATTCTGGTCCCATCATCTTCCTTTGACCTACTTCATCCCAAAAAGCGGGAGTTAGACACCGCTTTCCATATAATGCCTCAAATGGTGCCATTTGTAGACTAGAATGAAAAATGTTATTATATGAAAACTCAACCAAAGAAAGATGTTGGTCCCAACTTCCCTGATAATCCATAGAGAAAGCTCGTAGCATATCCTCCAAGGTCTGAATTGTTCGTTCTGAATGCCCATCTGATTGCAGATGAAAAACTATACTAAAATTTAATTCAGTACCCAATGACTTCTGAAGGCCTTTCCAAAAGTTAGAAGTAAACCTGGGATCACGATCAGATACAGTGGAGAGGGGAACTCCATGCAACCTGACTATCTCTTTAAGATACAATGGAGAAAGTTGATCTGGAGAGAATGTATCTCTAATAGGAAGGAAATGCGCAGATTTAGTTAATCGATCAACAATAACCCGGATTGCATTATTACCACGAGATGTCCACGGTAATCCCACAACAAAGTCCATGGATATATTTTCCCATTTCCACTATGGCATTGGTAATGGTTGAAGCATCCCTTTCTGTAACTGCCGCTCTAATTTTACCTGCTGACAAGTCAATCACTTCACAGTAAAATCAGTAATATCTCTTTTCATTCCATCCCACCAGTAATACTCCCGCAGATCTCTGTACATCTTAGTACTGCCAGGATGAACTGAAAACGGGGAACTATGAGCCTCACATAACAACTCATTATAAAACTATGAATCACCAAGGACTCATAATATCTTCCCAAACCTCAAAGCACAATCATTATCAATGTCGAATTCAGGAAACTTACCCTTCTGAACCAGCTCTACCTTTTTCTGCAACTCACTGTCCTACTTCTGTGCTTGCTTGATTCTGTCTGATAGAGAAGATTTCACTTGTACCTGAAACAAAAGATAAGGAATTCCTGAACAAACAAATTCTATGCCAAAGTTCATCAAATAATTAACCAAAGGATCATGTTCAGAACACAACATTATTAATGAAGCATTACTTTTTCGACTCAAAGCATCAACCATTTTATTTACTTTTCCCGGATGGTAATGAATTGTACAATCATAATCCTTGATTAATTCCAGCCATCTCCTCTGTCTCATGTTCAACTCTTTCTGAGTGAATATATACTTTAAAATTTTCTGATCGGTATATATTTCACACTTTACTCCATACAAATGATGCCTCCAAATTTTTAAATAAAAAACAACAGCAGCTAATTCCAAGTCATGTGTAGGATAATTTAACTCATGAGTTTTCAACTGACATGAAGCATATGCAATTACCTGATCATCCTGCATAAGGACAAAACCAATTCCTTTAAATGAAGCATCACTGTAGATAACAAACTCACCATTCCTGGAAGGAAGTGACAAAAATGGATCATTCACCAATCTTCTTTTCAACTCCTGAAAACAATCATCACATTCTTTTGTCCAGATAAACTTAACACCCTTCCGAGTTAGCTTAGTCATTGGACTAGATAATCGTGAAAAATCTTCAACAAACCTTCAGTAGTAACCTTCCAAACAGAGGAAACTATGGATCTTGGTTACATATGTGGGTCTTGGCCGTTCTTCAATAACTTTTGTTTTAGCAGGATCAACAGTTATGCCATTTTTTGAAACAATATGACCAAGGAATGAAATTTTTTATAACCAAAACTCACACTTGCTGAATTTTCCATACAGTTTCTTTTCTTTTATGGTTTGAAAGATAACCCTTAAATTACATTCATGCTCCTATTTACTTTTAGAAAACACCAAAATATCATCAATGAAAACAACAACAAACTTATCAAAGAACTCATAGAAAATTCTATTCATAAGGTCCATGAATACAACATGTGAATTGGTTAACCCAAAAGGCATAACTACAAATTCATAATGGATATATCTAGTATGGAACACAGTCTTCGGAACGTCTTCTTATTTTAATTTCAACTGATGGTACCCCGACCTCAAATCAATCTTCGAAAAATACTGAGCTCCCTGGAGCTGATAAAACAAATCATCGATATGAGGAAAATGATACTTGTTCATAACAGTAATGTTATTTAAGGCTCTATAATTAATGAAAAGTCTCATTGAACCATCATTCTTTTTAACAAGCAAGATAGGATCACCCCATGGTGATGTTCTAGGTCGAATGAAACCTTTATCTAATAAATTTTTCAATTGCTTCATTAACTCTAAAAGTTCAAATTGAGCCATTAGATAAGGGGGTTTTGAAATTGTCTTAGAATCAGGAAGTGAGTCAACAGTAAATTCAACTTCCCGATCATGAATAATACCAGACAACTCATCAGGAAAAACATCAAGATACTCATTTACCACTGGAACATCATTAATCTGAACAATTCCTTTATTTTCAACAATATGTGAAAGGTAACATTCATTTCCCTCTTTTACTAGTTTCTAAACATCCTGATATGTTATCAAAATCAAGAGTTCATTCTTGCACACAAATTGAAAATCTTTCTAAAAAGAAACCATTTTAGCTCTGCAGTCAATCTTATCATGATAAATTGAAATCCAATCCATGCCCAAAATAACATCAAACTCTACTAGAGGCAAAAAAATAAGGTTTCCTGGCATATTCTTTCCACACACAAGGATATGAAGGTTATTATAATTCCTTTTTGTCTCAACGTTCCCTCCAGGTGTTTTTACCATAAGTTCAGGATTCATATCTGGAGATGGAATTTCCAATTTACTAGAAAACTTCTCAGAAATGAAAGAATGTGTAGTCCCTAAATCAAACAACACATTGGCATAATCTGAAAAAGCAAACAGTGTACCTGATACTACTTCATTCGATGGCCCAACATCTGCTGAAGTAGTTGCAAAGGATTTCACCACCCCTTTCTGATTTTAGTCTGGCTGCTTTTCCCCAGTTGAGTTCTTCGTTAGACACTCATTTGCATAATGAACCATTTCATTACACCTAAAACATCTTACTGCTGGCTTTTTATTGCCTGCTTGATCATCTTCCTTATAGTTACGAGCAATATGACCAGACTTACCACACCAAAAGCACTTTCCAGAATTGGATAAACATTCTCCAGGATTCATTTTACCACACTTCTCATCGGATGGATATTTGGTTTTCTTACCTCCTTGTTTCTTTGATGAATTATTCCCCTTTTCCTGCCAACTAGACCTCTTATTCTGTTGTTTGTCAAAGATCACCTGATCATCAAAAAACTCCATTTCCACCTTCTCCACACATCGAACAAGTTTTTCATAACTTTTGAACTCACGAGAAGCTAAATCCTTTTGATACCTTGGATTTTACCCTGAGTAAAAACAGTTTATTCTACTATCAAGATCTCGTATGAAGTTCGGAGCATACCTTGCCAGTCGAGTGAACATTGCTTCATAAGCAGCCACTGAATCATCTTCCTGCCTCAATTCTAGGAATTGTGTTTCCATCCTAAGACGAACCACCTTAGGAAAATATTTCTCAAGAAACATACCTTTGAATTCGTCCCAGTGAAGATCATCAATCTCATCACTATCCCTGATATTTTTAACCATCGACCACCACTGATCAGCTTCTCCTTCAAAACGGTAAACAGCAAGACTAACCTTTTGATGTTCCGAACACCCCACGACATCAAAAATAGTCTCCAGTGCTTTAATCCACCCTTCAGCTACCACATGGTCAGATGATCCAATGAATGATGGGGGATGTTGCCTCATGAAATGTTCCACCACTGATATGGTCCTATGCGGTTGATCTGGCTGATCTCATGCATGGATACCACCACCATTTATAGCCTGAGTCAACTGTGCCATCACTGCAACAAACTGTTCAGTTCCAATTCCGACCATCTCAGGTTGCTGATTTGGAAGGTTGTCTTCCTCCTGATTTCGTCCCAACATAGCTTCTTTGTTTCCTCTCCGGAAAACCATTATGAACACAGAAATATCTTAGGCGAAGCAACATGGTAATTTTAAATGCTATATCATTTCAATCATACCATAAATTAATTTATAATTTAACAATTTTCTAACTCCTAAAGTTGTCTAAACTGACCTCTGATACCAAGTAAAAGGCCCCAGCCTTAAACCTTATTGAATATTGAATTAAATGAATAATTCACATTGAGGATATTTTCCAGTTTAGAGTTTTAGAGTATTAGGACATAACTATTACATCTCAAAAGATTAAAAAGTAGACAGTTCTACTAAGTTTCCATAAAATAAAAACTCTTAAAAATAAACATGTCTAGTTCCATGTTTTAGATAGCATGACTTTTTCTTTGATCCCATCCTTGACCCTATTCCACTTTTTGTCATGTGAAAAACATTTCAAAAACTTGGGGTGAGCATAAAAAGCTCAGTAAGGGATACAATAAGAAGAAAATCTATTAGTTTTTCAAAACCACCAGTAAACCATGAATACTTTATCAAAGTAATAGTTTTCACCTTTATGAAGCAGAAAATAATCTTCATTGAATAAAAGATCATTACTTACCCTTCTGTAATCAAAAGATTACCATAAAACCTATATAAAGAACACATAACATATAAAGGTAACTTGGGACATAAACATACTTAAATGGAATAACCATACGGTCGACTTCCACACATACTTAAATGGAATAGCCATACGGCCGACTTCCATACCCAATGCATTGGAGGTTATAACGTAACCACCCATCCTAGTATTCACGGCACCACCCGTCATATGGTTTATCACGTAACCACCCATCAAATGTCCAAGTACCATTATAAAATAATAAGACATAAAACAAATATAATGGAAAGAAAAAATTTCCACACTTTGATCAAAATATATCACTTATATATATTGACATAACAAATACATTTTAAAAACCATTTTCAATACAAAAAAAACATAAAATATTATATGGTATTTATTTCATTTTAAAAACATTACGACTTGTCCAGGAACCCAAAGACCAAATAATACTCACGACGGAGGAAAAGTTCGTTGTCACCACATACGTTAAAAGAAACATTCCTTTTTGTTGTTTTGTAAAATGCATCGTAGAAAAAGATTCCTTTTGTATAAAATTAAAATTCAAAGGGGTTTATACACCGTATAAAATAAAGACTTTTATTATAACAAAATATGCCTCAATGAAAGGAGATTGAGATGAAGTCCCTTACCTCAGGTCCGACTTGACTCGATCGTTCTTTAACGTCCTGAATAATAAACATGAGTTAATTTATACTTTCTTAAGAACCTTTTTCAAGTTCATTATTCATTTTATATCACTTATTTCCATGTTATAAACATTATGTAATCATTTAAGTTAACAATGTTTGTTTTTTCAATATTTGGTTCTTAAGTTGAAAGTCGACTTCTTACAATTACATGTTGTTCGTGTGGTCAAAGGTTCATTATATCCAGAATGATATTCATGATTTGGATATAATATATATCATATATATCCAGAATATACATGTATTTATATTATTACATAATCATTTAGAGGTAATAAATGAAATGCACCGTTCATGGAGACGGTACGCCGTACGTACGCAGGAACGCTACTTTCATTTCTATGTCATATTAATGGAATTAAAACTAAATGAGAGGTATGTATATTCTAATTCCATAATTTTATTCATCATTTAAATGTAACATAAATCGTATATAATAACTTTAAATCCATCCTTTATACGTCCCACATATGGCATTAACGAATCAAATCACTTTGAGGGGGCGGTAGTCCGCACTTCCTAAAATGAAGATATCGCATATACCCATAATGGAAGCCATAAAGGTATGAAATAAATGGAAAATACAGAATATTAAGGAAAACATGAACATATTATATATAATATATAAATATAGTGACATCTTAATGGCCACATTTGAAGGTGTTAGAACAATATTGAACAATCATCGTTTCGTGAGGTAGAAATTCACCATCCACAGAAACAGTATGCTCTTTAACCATTAGATGAAGGTGTGTGTAAGTTTAGCTCGAATCCTTCACATAAAAACATCCTAGTATATTGAATATACTGGTTTTGTTAGAAAAGAAAGGAATAAAAAGAGTTTATGGTGTTGGAGAACCAAAATAAAACATACGAACACAAGATAAAAAACTACCTTTAAAACGGGTAACTCTTTTTGATTTGAGCTGAAAGGCTTCCTTGGGAAGACTTAAACCCAAAGTGAGGATTCTAGGAGTAAGGGAGGGATTTTTAGAGACAAAAGGAGCATATATTGGCCGAACAAAAGCCTTTAGAGGTGTGGGTAAGCAGGTAGAGGTGGGGGCCTTTTATAAGAGGAGAGGAAGGGAACTCTTGGAATGTTATAAAAGGTTACTTTATTATAAAATGATTTTCGGATAAAAAAGGTCCCACAATTATAAATTTAAAGTATGAGGTGATAAGGGTTCGAAATACACCCATCCAATAGGTTTTTGACATGTGTAGGTCTTAGATTTTACATTATCTTTTCATTTTATTTAAATCGTTAAATAATGAGGTAATCACTGCATCATCATGGTTCCATAAATAATTTAATTTATTTAATGTCTAAAAATTATAAACAAACTATAATGATATAGTAAAACTTTTTATATTTCTAATGAATATTTATAGTCAAAATTATGACTTGTATAACACCATTTAAAAATTGTTTTAGTAAAACATCTCATGTTTGTGACATTTTTATTTTAACATTAAATAAAAAGTTATTAATGTCTTTTTCCTACCAAAGTGGCTCCATGGGGTCCCCATGTTGACCCATGGATTTTATTGGTCAGCCATGACACATAAAATAAGGGTAGGACATGTTTCTATATCATTTCATATTATTAAAACATTATTTTTACCTTAAACTACACTAATTACCTCTAATCGTGATTAATAAACATAAAAGTTACTATTCACCAAAAAATTATTTTAATATCATTGAACAAAATTTTAATTCTTAATGACAACCATGTATGTTGGATTTTTGAAATTCAAAACATAGAAGTGTTAAAGTTTCATTTAAACGAAAAATCAGTTTTTTAAGTACCACTTAGTGCTTTCACTATTCATCCAAAATTGATGTTTTTCAGAAAAATACCAAAAATTCACCCTAAGCTATATTTGATATTCTGAATTAAAAAATGATGCCTATTTTAAAAAATTAAAAAAATATAATTTTCATTAATTAATTTAATAATTAATTCCCGCTGTCAAAACAAATAGCGTGTTTTTATGAAACAAAAAGTATCAAAAGATTGACACTAGTTTAAGTCCGATTTCAAAGTGAAAATAATTCCAACAACCAAAATTGGATTAAATGGTAAAAATATATTCTAATTTCACTTTAAAACCAATTAAAAATATAATTTAATCATATAAATAAATTATATTAAAAAGTGGTTTTGAATTAAAATACAACATTTTTCACTATTCATTAAAAAATGATCTTTATCGGAAAAATACCAAAACTTTACACAAAGTAAATTTTGATGTCCCAATTCTGAAGAAGAATTTTATTTGGTCCAATATAATGTATAAGAGTGACCAAAACTATATTTAATGACGGTTCTCCATCAAAAGGCGATAAGTGGACCTTTAGTGAAAATTAGAGTATATATGCCTAAAATTGAATTCTTTTCGTATTTTAAGTCTTTATCCTTTATTGGATAAATGTAAAAACATTTAAAAGACATATATAATCACATTTTAGTTATTTCTATTCATTATATCCAATACAGCGGCTACGTGTTAACTACCATTTAAAATAATATTGTTTTATTACTAGTGTGCAACGTAAGATTTCAAAGAAACTCTTTGTTACGTATCGGGTACGCTATCGAACATAGCAAACCCTTTAAAGTAAAATTAATATTTAATTCGTAAATATTAATAAATATGAGAAAGTATTATTCTTTATTTACCTGGGATGTTACATAGTGTCTACAAAATCATTTATTACAAGGAGGGTTTCTAGTAAAATGGAAATATCACCTTGAGAAAGGAATATGAATTTTTTTAAAAACTCACAATGGAAGTATTAAAGGAAAAATATATTTATAGGAAACATACTATCATCATATACAGAATGGTTTTTCCTAAAAATATAGTTCTTAATACCTAGTAGAGTTTGATGTCATTCTGGGTATGTATTGGCTTTCAGTTTATCCTGATAATATAGACTACATTGTTAAATAAGTCAAATTCAATCCATATAACGAGTTTCAATTTTTATAAAATAATGAGTTCTTACCTATGATAAAATATCAATAATATGAGAAATGGATTAAATATGAGGGTGAAAGTTATGTTTAATATTTTATTAAAAAGAAATGAATTATTTATATTTGTGATGTACCTATGGTAAATGAATTTTCAGATTTATTTCCTGATGATTTTCTGCGTGTTATTCTGAAATGGGAGGTTGAATTCACTATTGACTTTGTTAACTATTATTGGATGATTTCAAAACCACCTTATTTAATGGATTCAATATAGAAATTGGTATTGAAAAATTAGTTAGAAGAATTACTTGAGATGGGTATCATCCACCCTAGAAATTCACCTTAGGGTACATCTATTTTGTTTGTTAAAAATAAATATGGTTCTATGATGATTTTCATTCATTATAACACACATAATAACATTACTATTAAGAACACGTATTTATTGGATCATATAAATGTATTGCTTGATATGTTCTTGGAAGCTTAGTATTTTTCCAAGATTAACCTTAATTCTAGTTACCATTAGATAAAAGTAAAGGAAGATGTTGCTCTGAGGACAATATTTCATAATTTGTTTGTCCATTATGAGTTTGTGTCTATTCCACTTGGGTTGATGAATGCGCCCAATTCATTTATAGATCTTATGAATAGAGTTCCCATGAGTATTTGGATAAATTTTTCATGGTTTTCATTGATAAAATTATGTTATAATGTAAAATATATGAATATCCCGAGAAATATGTAAGTTTTTTTTGAAAATATTAATATAAAAGAAGTTTTATGGAAAATTTACTAAATATGAATTTTGGATGCAACTGATTTCTTTCATTGAGAATATTGTTTCTAAATATTATATAACTTTTGAAACTCATAAAACTAATGTGGTGTAAGAGTGTCCAATATCTACAAATATTACTAAAATTTTATTTTTTCTTGGATTATAGGTTACTACCAATGGTTATTTGGAAAACTTCTCCTGGTTATATAGCCCACTAATTAAGTTAACTTGAAAAGGAGTTAAATTAACATATAAAAAATAATATAATGTTTGTTTTCTATAATTTAAATGATTATTGTTTCATGATATATTGTTATCCCTGAAATATAGAAATGTGGATTTTTTTAATAATAATGATGCCCCATTTCAAGGCCTTTGTTGTGTCTTGATGTAGGATGATTGATTAATTGAATATGCATCATTCAAATTAAAACTCCATGAAAATAATTATATATCACATGATATTGGGATTTCAATGGTAGAATTTGATTTAAAAATTTGGGTGAATATTTTAAATTGGGTGAAATGTAAAATATATATTTTCCATAAAAGATTAATGTTTATATTTACTAAAATATTTTAACATAAAGAAAAGAATACAGATAGAATTGATAAAGTATTATGATTTCCCAATTCACTATAATATTGGTAAACAAAAAAAAGGTAAAATATGCCTTGAGTTAAAAAATATAACACATAATTGAACATGTTATGATTAAAACAAAATCATTTAATTGAAGATTTAATGAATCTTGGTTCGGAAGTGGTGTATTAAAATACATTTTTCACTTTTGGATCATATATCAGTATAATATTCTTTGGAAGAAAGAATTAATAAGGCTCATAAGTAAGATCGTGGTTGGAAAAGAACGGTATAATTTTTTAAAGAAGGTAAATTTTCTAACTATAATGTTTAAAAGGAAGGTATTATTTGTCTTCAAATGAGGTTATGTGTTTTGAGTTATTTTCTGTTGAAGAATGAATTTTTTAGTGAGGCTTCAAAATCCCCATTTTCTATTAATATTTATATCACCAAAAAGTTAAAATACCATTACCAATGTTACTAGTGGGAAGGAATGAAAAAAGATACTATTAATTTCATCATGAACCGTCTGACATTTCAATAGGTTAAAGTTGAGAATAAAATACCAAAGTGGATGATTCGAACTTTTTCATTGTCTCAATGGAAATGGGAGAAGATATACCTTGATTTTATAGTGGTATTTACAAATAATTATTGAGGTAGTAATAATATTTGGTTTATTTTTTATCATTTGACTAAATATTTTCATTTTATACTCATTTAAGATATTATGTCTTTAGATCAGCTTTCTAGACTTTATGTTAAAGAAATAATCAGGTTACATGGAGCCCCTCTCCCTATTATATCTGATCGTGATCCCATATATACCTCAATTTTTTGGAAAGTAAGTCCAAAGTTTTTGGGAACTAAATTGAATTTTAGTACAACATTTCATCCCCTGTCTAATGGATAGTTGGAGAAAAAAATTAAAAATTTGGAATATATGTATTTTTCTTTCTCATTGGATTATCCGGGAAGTTGTGATAAATAAATTACCTTGGTGGTATTATTTTTTTTCATAAAAGTACTAATTTTAGTATACACATGGAACCTTTTGAAGAATTAAATGGGAAGTGGTGTCAAAATACAATATTCTAGTAAAAATTCAACAAAAGGAATTTTTTAGGACCAAAATTGGTAGAAGAGATTTATTATATGGAGAAGATGATTCCACACTATATGAGGGATGCAGAGAGCAAGAAGAAATGTTATGTAGATAATTAGAGGGGAGATCTCTCGTTTGAGGTAGGGTATCTTGTTTTTCATAATGTATATTCTTATAAACGTGCTGTAAATTATGATAGGAATGGAAAATTAACAACATTGTAAATTTTTCCTTATAAAATTCTATAAATAGTGGGATCAATTTCATATTGAGAGAGTTGACCTCTAGTTTTATCCTTGGTAAATTATTTGTTTTGTGATTGATTGAAAATTTAATATTTATTTGGTCTTCAAATAATCCAGTTTATGTTTGAGTAGTAAATAATGGGATAAAAACATAGGTTTCCCAATTATAAAAATTAAAAAAATCAAAAACCCATAGAGAAAATAGAAACTGAGAAGATCATTCTCTAAGATCACATGCGTCATCCGAGTCTTTTCATCTACAACCATCACCATGAAACCAAAATTCATCTTTGCTGTCCTATATCCACTGTAGAAATTTCCGACCAAGCACCAAACCAATTCATAGATGACCATCAGAGTCCATAGAGGCATCGTAAAACATCATCACCATGGGCTTTTCATCCCCTAGAGAACCAGAAAAAACCAAACCACCAAAACAGAATGAGCACACCACATCAAACGCAAAAACCAATCGGTATAGCATCATCGTGAACAACAAAAAAAACCTACACCATAACCAAACATGAATTAAACTAAATCAGAAATATAAAATTAAACCATGTTGTCACTATTATGGTCTTTGAAGGCCACCCCACCTAATTATCAAGGAGAACCGTCATCTAACAATACCCACATACCAAAACCTCTTTTACCCATCACTGCAGATCAGACCTAGGTATGAGTAGGGGGATTAGAGGATAGAGAAGGGAATTGAACAGCCAGTGGCTCCAAATTACACTAAAACTAGGATCTATAAACAAGAGAGATCCAAATTATAAGTTCCCAAAAAACTATCTACTTCCCAACCATAAATAAAAAAACCATAGAGGCACCATCACTCTGAACCCGACTTGGAGATACATGGTGGAACACAATGTCATATTAGGGTTAAAGTGGCTTGGATATTCAATGATAAATAGCCTTCTTCGGGGTAATCCAAACCACCCTATAATAATTTCACTAGAAAACAACACCACATTAAAAGGGACCCTATCCATGGAGCATTGGTGAAATATGAAACTGAAGAGAGAGGACCAAACTCAAGTAGAGTTGGAGAAGGGGAAAGGAGAGGAAAATACAGTTTTAATTATGGATCACAGATACATGGTTTTATGGAATATGGAGACTCACCTGGTTAGTAATTTATGGAATAACAATATTTTTGGAGAAGCAACAAGGAAATTAGAAAAATTTATGAGGGAAAAATACCCTCACTTATTTAAGTAATGAATAAAATCGTGAGGATGAAATTTGTTTATGGGATGAAAAATGTTACAAACTAGATAATGTAAACAATAAATCAATATAATTTCGTATTAATATTCTTAAATATATTCTGTGGAGTTCTATTCACTATAATAATTCAAAGTAATTTTTTAATCAAAAAAGAAATAATTTTATTCTGAAAGATTTTTTCCGTTAATTACATTGTTTTATTTAAAATTTAAAATGGTTAAATTAAAAAATAGGATTTGATTAAATTGAAATATTTTTTGATATAAACATCTGAAATATTTTTTAGGTTTTATTTTTGGGATTTTTTTTGAAATGAATGATTTTGTTCGAATGATGAAAAATTCTGATTTTTATAAAAACTGTCATTTCCTCTAATGTATTTACAAAGTGCAATTATATTTGGGATTGTTTTTAAAGTAAAATAAGTTCAATTTTATTAAATAATAATCAATTAATTCCAAATGGATTTAGTTATTCTTAATTTTTGAATAAATTTAATTTTTAGCTTAAAATAGATTTTTCGAAAAACCGGTTTTTCATTTTGTTTTGTGTGCTCATATTAAAATTATTTTATACAAATTATGTAAATTGAAATTTGAAAAATTGATTTCTTATTTGGAATAAATATTTTAAAATTTATTAATGAGATTTATTTCATTTTTTTTAATAATGAATACAAACCATAGTAAATATTTGTTTCCATGATAAAGGTTAAAATAGGATACTAAAGCTAAAAAATAATTGATATGGTCAAAAAATATTATATTAATTATTATTTGATAAGATTATATAAAACCATATGAAATTATATTCAAAATTAGTTTGATTTATTTTCAATTTCATATGAGTAATACATTTATAATAATATAAAGTTAAGGATATTTACATGTGAGCCACTTCCCTCAATTATAAAAGAGAATCACATATTCTCACTTATATAGAACCTTTGATAACTATAGATTAAAAAATATGCAAAAGAATTCCTTTCTAAATTCTTTAACTAAATCTTATAGGTTACTATCCTTATAAAAACCTACCTATAAGTATGCAGGTGTAAGACAAAATAGGTTTTCTAAAGAATAGGTATAACTCTTAATATCGCTCATGCCTACGTGTGTACTACAACCTCTACGAAGTGATGTGATTCATTTGTCATACCTTACATGAATTATTATAAAAGTGTATATAATGTATAAATATTATAATTATAATTTTTTTAAGATTTTTTTAGATAATGGAACCATGAAAAGTTTGACTACGGTCAGCACACCAATGTGGTTTTGAGGTTATAAACTAAATGACCTCAAAACATACAACCTGACCTTAATTGATTTTGTTACTATATAAGAAATGGTATCAAAGATCATAAATGATATTATTATAGGGGTGTAAAACTGATAAATGTTATAAATATAGTATAATATTAATACACATTTACTATTTAAGAATGTAAAGGATGTATGTGTTTAGCGAGATGATGAAGTAAGGGATTTTTCTTTAAAACATAGATTTAAATATTTTAAACTTTTTTTACCCCATGAACATGTTCTTAAAAATTATTTTATGAAAGTTTTATCTATAAATTTTTTTTGATAAAGGTATTTCATAATAAATTATACATTGTTTATGAATTTTTAAAAATCATCTTTTAAAATATTTTTTTATGGTTCACTTTTACTATTTTTTTAATAATGTGAGAAAATATATTTTAATTTTTACCACATTACCATATTTTACCACCATAATATATATCATTCTTTAATAATCTTAGTATACACTTTTTTATGAGTTTTCTAGGATGATATTATTTCCCTTTCTTTTGGGAAATTTTCATTTGAAGAGATTTCAAAGAAAATGAATTTTAACATTTTTTTTGTAAATACAGAAAGTGTTTCTATATATGTATTAAAGAGAATATTTTATGATATTTAATGACATAAATGTAATATTTTATGTTTTTTAATCATGATATTGTTCTTTTATATTTTATTTGATAATGGGTGATCCCAAAAGATCTATAATAATGGGTGATCCCAATATACCTCTACAATGCATTGTGTATAATGATAGAGGTAATGAATTTTTTTTACTTCTAAGGGATATTTTGGAATTAACTTTTATGGTTATAACATCGTAAGGGGTTTTATAAGGGAACATTTATGTATAATCTCCCAATATACCTATTAGGATTTTCAATTCATTCTAGGAGATTTAAAAGAAATATTTTGATTTCATAATGTGACAAAACTAACTCATAATTTAAAAGAAAGTATATGATTTTATAAAGGTGAATGTTTCTTAAGAAGTTATATGATTTTTCACAAGTCACTTTTATGATTATGATTTTTCTTCTATGCTTTCTTACAAATTTTTATGAAATATTTGGTCTTTGACTTTTATTTCAGGAGTAAGTAATTATTATTTTGAGATCAATTCTTTTAATGTAAAAAGAAAATACCCCTATGAGACTTCATAAATTTTAAAAAGGAATAATGGTTTTACATTATTTTACATACCTTAATAAGATTTAATTATCTCATTTCACATTCTAAAACATTTTTCATCGAGGTTAAGAATGTATAGGGATTATAGCTAGGTCAGTTGTGTCACATGGTAAATAAATAAAAATTTTCATGACTAAAATATGATTATGATCATATAAAACATTTTTTTCGAAAAAAATGTACACTTTTTTCGAAACAAATGTACACTTTTTTGGAAATTTTCACTATGTTATTTGATTATTTTACTAATTATATAGCACTATAAAAATAAAAGATCTAAGAAATTTTAGAAAGTGAATATGTAATGGTATAAAAATTCTATACCATTCCATTATGTTTTCCGGAGACTAGGATTTTAGGGGAGTTTAGAGGCCTTTAGTGACTCTTTAGTCCAAAAAAGGTTACACCTTGATATGGTGTAATCCATGGTGGCTATGATATTCTTATATTTGAAATGTGGATGGGTAAAATAGCTTTCCAAGACATTTTAGAAGCCATAGTAAGGGAAAATTTCCTTTTGTGTGGGAAACACACACTAACATAATCCATTTTTACCTGACATACTAAAAAACTCCACAACCATGTACATGGAATGGTGGTGGATGATAATTATTTGAAATATATAACACGTGAAATGTTATATGGGAATTATATGAGTATTTAGTTCTTTATTTTCCCTTATTAATCGATATGTGAACCTCTCTTGAATCATTCTGTCGATTTACATGAATTCTAATGAACCTAGGGATTAGTTGTGTGAATTATCATGTTGAGGCTTCATTGATTCATTTTTTCACCAACTAATTGTGGGTTATAATTAAATTAATGACCAATTATTGATTTATTTAGATTATTACCCATTGTTTATGGAGAATCAAATTATTTGGTTCAAGGTACCACTTTTCTCTTCTTTTATTTTCCCTTTTTTCTTCATTTTTTCCCATGGTTTTTTTAGTAATGTACTTGGACTTAGGGATAAAATTTTATCTTATTTATTAGTGTTTTTAGGATTCTAGATTCTAGGTAGTCTTTATATGGATTTATGGTTTTTATTCCGATGTTGTTTGACCCTAAATTATCCATTATTATGTAGAGAATTTGGAACTTTTAAATTAATGAAGGGGATTTGTTGATTCTCCTATTATTATATATGTAATCATAATGTTATCATGATTTATATATTTGGTTACTGGTGGAATTAACCATAATTAATATAAAACAAAAAATAATCAAAACAGATGGTTTATGGTTGCAGTGATCACATGTGTTAATGATTTTCCTCTTATTTTTCAAGATAATGTTCTATATTTTGTTTATAAATTGGGTTGAATTTTTTTTATGCATTGGTTTAATAGGTTTTTTATGTTGTAAATTATATAAAGATCATTAATCTATTAGTGAGTTTTGGATAAATGTTACAGAATCTAGAAATGGTTTTTTTCTTAATACTGGTAGCACTCCTAGCCTGGATGGGTTCACCAAATATTTTTCTCAAATATATTGGGAGATTATTCATTGTGATGTTTTCAGGATTTCAATAATTTTTTCAATGGTGGTCATCCGACTAAGGGAATTAATCATCAATTCCATTCTATAATTATGAAAGTTGATAATCTTAATGTGATTCATCTCTTAAGGCTGGTGGCCCTTATCAAAAATATTTACAAAAATATTTACAAAATTCTTTCCAATTTTTTTGCATTTCCAACAATATAGTTTCTCAAAACAAGGCTGGATTTATCAAAGGTAGAAATATTCTGAATTGTATTATTAATACTTTAGATTGAATTAATATTCTTAGGAAAAATTTCCAATGTTGAGACATTGAAATCATGATTGATGTTAAGAAATCATTTGATAATTTTTACCCGGGATTTATTTTTAAGGTCATAAGTAATTTTTTCTTTTATAACATTTTTATCTAGTATGTTATAAAACTCCTGGGCTCTACTCATATCTCAGTCCTCATTAATATATCTCTACATGGCTATCTCACCTACTTTAGAGGTGTTAGGCAGGGTGATCCTCTCTCATCCATCATCTTCTCTATTTCAACATATTATTTTAGCAGAATCATTCTCAATATGGCTAATGTCAAAAAATTAAATATATTAGATCTTATAGGGGTCTTAATGCTCTTACTCCATTTCTTTATACTCATGACATCATTCTCTTCACTCAATGTGGAAAAAGAAACATAAAAAACCTCAAGGATGCACTTCTTCTATATGACAAAGTCTTAGGGAAGGAGGTTAGCTGGAATAAATCTTTCTTATACTTTTTAAAAAAAATATCCCTACTCCTATAAAAGTTTACATCATCAATGAGCTAGAAATCAGAGATGGTGTTTTCCCTTTTACCTACCTTGGTATTTATATGTTTTGGGAAAAACATTATCTTAGTGATTTTTCTCATATAGTGACTTAGGTAAGAAATATGTAGGCCTCATTGAAAGGAAATATGATATTGATTGATGGTATAATTATCTTTTTCAAAGATGTAATTATTTTAATTTTTTTTATTATTTCATGATCTACAAATTGTTAAATTATCTTATAAAAATCATCGGTACCTCCATTTAAAATTTTTTATCGAGTGAAAGTATCCTCCATATGAGAATTTTGATTGTATCATGGAAGTAATGTTTTCAAAAAATTGATTATGGAGGTCTTGGAATAAAGAATCTATGTAAATTCAATGAGTCTTTTTAGGTAAATTTCTTATGGAGTCTTATTAAAGACAAGTAGGAGGCTTTTTCTTTTCTGAGATACTGGTTTTAATGTAGGTTAAAATCTGTAAATTTAAATTTTGTGTACTCTTAAATTTGGAAATATCTCAATAATTATTTCTCCACTGTTTCATTGAATTTCATTAGATGGACAACATTAATTCTCCCTTGAATTTATAGTTAGAAAATTGGGCGGGTACACCTCTTCTTGAAAAGATAAATTGTTCTAATCTATCAGTCAATAAAATTGTGTCGATGAAGGAACAAATAGTACATCCTATAGAAATGATTCATGCTAAAATTAGAGATCTGGTTCTGTTATATGATTTTATTCATGGGGATGATATCCTTATATGGGAACTTTCCTAAAATAATAAACTCACCAATAAGTATTTCTAACATGAATTTGTTCAATGGTAGCCTAATTGGTCGACCAAATATCTAAATAAAGGCTTGATATCCCCTTATATATCATACATTTATTGGAGGATAAAGTATTATAAGCTCTGCACTGATGATTTTTCATAGGGTGTTGAAATTAATATATGTTTAAATGTTATCTTTGAAACCAATATAGAGAGGATATCAATAATTTGTTTCTTAGCTGTGTCAAAACCACTAATCTTTGGACTACTGTTGTAGATTTTTCTTAAACCAGAATCACCTTTAGAGAAATAATTCGGGTTCAGCTACTTGATCACATTGAGCAGCCTCTTTCACAAAAACATAGTTATCTCTTCCTTGCGGGTAGTCGATAAGTTATTCACATGATCTAAAGAAATAAAAAAATAGGATATTACATGGGGGAACTGCCTTCCACATGCAAGAGAATATTCTTCATGCATTGAAACATGTTAAAAACATACAACATGGGTATTATGATTAATCATGTCACGATTTTAATATTCCAAATTTCATTGATATTATAGTTTAATATCATTTTCATTATGAAACCTTGTAAGTCATGTGGAATCATCCTCTATTTGGCTGGTTAAAATGAAACCCTCATGGAGTGTCAAGAAGAAATATATACCCTTCTTGTTTTGGAGAAATTTTTAAAAATGGTAGATCTGGAACATTGGGATGCTTCTCTGGTCCTTGTGGTGTAAATACATCCTTTAATGCTAAAATGCTTTGGGTTATTAATTCATTTGAATTTTCAAAGTAATGAGGATACTTGAACTTGTGGCATGACTATGATTACACTACTATCATGAAATATATTTGAAAAGGCACTATTCATATCTCATGGAAGCTTACTTATAGATGGATTAACAGTATGAATGATTTGTCATCCATGAACTATATTATTAAACACACATATCAAAAGGAAAATTACTTGGGGTTTGGGTTTTCTAATAAAGGGATCTATGATTCGGAACATTCCTGGCTTAATGATGTACTTGAGAAGATCATACCTTTCTGAAAAAGGGATTATTTTAAAAATTTATCTATTATGATTCTATAGCTTTTTTTATTCAATAAACTAGTATTTCCTTTTTAAGAAGTCTCTGATTATAAAAAAACATATTTTTTTATAAAGATAAATGTTTAGTGCTAAGTGAGCCTATTTTCTTATGAAGGTGTTTTAGGGCCTAAATGCACAATTGACTCTTTTTTGTTATCTTACTATATTGTATAATTGATATATGTTTGATCATTGTGATAGGGCATGATGTGATATTGGGATGGAGAATAGTTTGGCGAGAATGGGCGGGGAGGATTGTGTTTATGATAGTAGTTATCACCTGAGATGACGAGATGTTTTCTGATATGCATGGTGGTGTTACTGTTAAATTAGGTTTGATGGACCTGGCTAATGCTGGGATTAGTCACTATTATTATCCTATAATCTTGGATGATTTCCTATTAATGAATCAGATTTAAATCCTGAATATTATTTTTTCCTAATTTCCAACATTCCTTTCCCCATTACATGAAGCATTTGATTGTGCATTGTGTATGAATCTCTTTAATGATAGATTAGGATGAGTCCTAAATTATCTAAAATTATGGAGTGATAATGAATGTTAAATGTATTATACCATGGGTTTTGTGGTTCAATGTAATTCTAAATAATGATAATTCTTAAGGAACCATGGGAGTGACTATATTATTATTAGAAGCAAGGTACTTTAGTTAATAGTTAATGTAAATTATAAATGGTATAAGATTAAATAATGGTTATTTTATTTTATTGTTAAATTTTTAGAGGAAGTATTTAATTGAAATAATTATTGAAATTTTTCTATGATTATAGGAAATTTTTTGTTCAGTGGTGTCAGTCGGCTGTCTGAGTGACGATAACTGTAGTTGAGTCTAAGATTAGGTAGACGCTCATAATGCAGTGTGAGATATATATATATCAATACTAAATTTAATGTGATTTAATATTCATCCCTAGAGATTTTGGCTGGATTTGTAAAACCTAGTGGACTCTGGAGGTGTTTTTTCTCAACATATAGGTTGGTGAGGAACAGATCGCTGAGTCCCCACTATTTCTTCAATCTCTTCTCTTGGTAGTATTATTTACTGGTATGGACGATTTTTATCTTTACCCATATATGTGTGTAGATATATGTAATGGATTATGGTTACTTCAAACATATATATCTTTGGATATAGTATTCTAATGTTTATTCTAGGTTTGGTTGGGTATGAGTTGTTATGGCTTGAGATATAATACATGATATACAAGATATTGTGGTTCCGAAAAACTACTCGATAAATATATAGAGATATAGATGGGATGTTGAGATGATGTGATACACGAGGTTAATGTTATGTGATTGTCACTACCTGACCCACTGGGGCCCACCTGACTGGTTATAAGCCGAGTGTGACTGCCCCAAACCCACCTCCAATAGGCCTGCAGCTGGAGACCAACACTGAGTAGGAACAACACTCACTTGGGAGGACTTAACCTAAGGTAACTGTAATATCTCACACTCACAGATCTATAATACCATAAAATTATAAAATATAAAATAAAACTGGTTCCTAATGGATGTACACATCTAAATCCCATAATCAGAGTATAATAAAGTACTAGAAAATACTAAGAGCTAAAGACCAAACCATGAAAAATTCTAAAGGAATATAACTTGATAGAAAGAGGGGAATGTTGTGAAATTTGGATCCTGGTATGAATCATGGTTTTTTTTATCCCAAATCAATGATTTGATTAGTCTTCGTCCACTGAGAACCCTGTGGAACCTCTTGTCATTTGCATAATGTACATCTCATGTGGGAAGATCACATGAAAGGTTGAGTATAACAATACCCAGCTGGACACCCCAAAATCATTAAGCCTAAAACATTAGAAATATGAGTCATATCATCATAAGGATATGCCAACAACATATATAATATAAAATTCCTAATATACTCATAGAAGACACCCAATATCAAATTATGGTCCCAATCGTATTTCTTGCCTAGGATTCCTACTTGAAATTTCCATATAACACTTTTATGAGAGAACACACTCCACAAGTCATGTAGAAGTTATGGTTCTCATTCAAGATGATTTTTCTATCTAGGTATCACCATAAGAAGTATGTTCTATGAGTCTAAAGCAATCTATACATATATGGTGAACACACTGAAGTCCATAGGGTATACCAAAAATACAATCTAGTTTAAACCACTAAGTAGGGGATTGATGCCCATGTCGTGTTGGTCCTGATGATTATGAGAACCCTACTTAGGGTTGATGATGAAAGAGGATATCACTCAGGGCCTCACTGATATTCTAAAAACTCTATCCAAGGATGAAGTTCCTCTAAGGGGATCTCCATCCTATACCGATACAGTTCCAAAATAAACACTCATGAAAAAATTAAAGGAATGGAACATAAAAAAACTTGTCCACACTGAAGGGAACAACGACTCCAATCCATCTTTGAATAAGTACACATTGTGTATTATAAGTACATGATGTTTCTCTTTAGTACTGGGTGTACCAGTGTATCACGACTCATGCTTGATTCCATGTCTATGTATACCAAGTAATGCTTGTTTACTTGACCGTGTGCATGGATGTGTACTCTTAGATAACAAAGAGAGCCTCCAAGTTGGATTACATCTTTAGTGACATGTGTCACACATCGTGTGATACTTATCACTTCCACAGAAACCCTTGCACTGTAGCTAGGGTCCCAAATGATATATATTCTTGGATGAAGCCACATGTATATTAGGAATTTACATAACTCATGTATCTTCATGAAAAACATATCCTCTTCAATCTCTGCTTGTGATTCCCACCACTAATGTCACTAAAGATTGTGGATTTTAGTGACCATGCCTAAAATCCCTTGCTCACCTGAATCCAGCCACCAATTCACATGGGGAATACCCTTCCATCCTATATCTAGTCTCCACAATCCAAATATCTCATGAATAATTCTAATCTAACCCCAATACATTTTTTTAGTTCGATCCCATAATAAATACAAACTCATATCTATGGTATCAATCCATTACACCAAGAAATGCGTGCTAATCGATTTATTACTGGGTATTTGTTGAACAACCTACCAAAGTGAATGATAACAATAAACAAATTAATAACTGAGGAAGAAATTATTGAAACAAAAAAAGAGTAATGGAACATGGTCATTGTTCAAATTAGTCTTGATTGATTTCTTTTAGAATAAATAATTAAGAGATATAAATAATAAATAGTAAAATACCCAAACCCTGATAATAACAAACTCATCCTAGAAATACGATCGACCCATGAATAAATTAATAAGTTGATTTATTATCATTATTTATAGGAAAAATAAAATGGGTATAAATCCACATAAAATAATGCCTTACATTGATTTGGATCAATCACTAGCGAAGAATGAATCTGCTTTGTTATCATTGTCAAGATCATCGAATTCCCCTACAAGACAAATGATGATCCATGATCTGTTTTTAGTTCATCCTAGAATGATCCTCTTTTGATTAAACTCTTAAATACATAGGGCTATGTTTCTCACCCTAGGATTTTTTCACAGAAGAATATTTATAGACAAATTTAAGTCATGTCAATGAAATTAAATTAAATATATAAATAATTTTGTTAATTAACTAATCTAACAGTGACTATGATCAACCTAAACATCTGATGTGTTCCATTTTTATGTCACAAAAAGGGCAAAAACTATGATCTGAACTCAAACAATCCTTTTATTTTAGATTTGAGTCTCTATTTTGGAGTTATTCAACCTTTTCGAGAAAAACTATATGTCAATGAAATTAATATATTTATTATATTTCAAACATTAATTTTGAGCTCACTCGGCATCAAAATTACATTCCATCTCAATGTCGGGTCTTGAAAATATTACTATATATATTAGAAGACTTTTACATGGAAACAATTTGTTACTTTATCCCCATCATGAGGATTTATGTCTCGGAATTCAAAACACTAGACTACTAAAAGAGATTTGGGTACTAGGCATGCATCTAGGTTGGTCGCTCCTAGGTACTACCCTAATGATTCTCATGCTACCACCAGACACCCACTAAAAGAATCACTCACCTATATAGGATATTATTCTATTTAACGTCAATATATATTTAATACTTCATAAAATTAGCTACATCCTTGATTCCTCACTCACCCCCGACAGGTCATGTACGTACATCCTTTGATGCTACACTTGGAAGATGCCATGTACCTGGTCTAACTGCGGGTGTAGTGATAAGAGGTATGACACCTCACCAACTACTCATAGTATCTAAAAGGTATCAATGAATTCAGATATTTCTATCCACCCCATCCAAATACCAACAACCCACATTGAGGTGAGACCCATAAGAACACATGGTCTCCCTCCTTAGACTCCAAAGGCCTTGATCATCAGTCTGTATAAGACTACAGATGGATCTATGCAGTCCTCATCTTCTCTTGGATGATTTTCACCTTCTCTATCATGGTACACACTAACTCTGGTCCCATAAGTGATGAATCTCTTGGGTTGGTCTAACATAGTGGTGACCTGCAGGGTCACCTCTACGAGGACTCAAACCATGTCATGTCGATGGTGGAATGGTAGGAATTGTTTTTTGAAAATTACACAAATTTATGGTGATCCTACCAAATACAACCAATGTATAACATGAAATCCTGTAGCATGTCCCCCAGGACTTGAATGAACCACTGATTTTGATAATCAATCTAAGGGTGAAAATTGACACACAAATGGAACTGAGTCCCATAAACACTACTAGGAAATTTCCAAGAAAAAGGGTGTCACCAAGTATTTATAGTGATCATAATGATATCATAAATATAGCTTCAGTATATCCTCATCATGTACTCATAGATTGTGATATCCTGATACGTGGTCAATTTTTTATAACCATTGTGCCCTTCCTAACTAATAATAGTGGTCATCAATCCTCGGTAGTGGATAATTGTTCTTCATAGTCACCTGGTTTAGGCGATGGTAATACAAAATCATCCTCAATGTCCACTAATCTTTCTAGGCGAAAAACACTTGGTCTTTCAATGGTAAACACTAGGTATGAAAAACCACTTCCTCTGTATGTCCTCCAACTACACCCATATCTCTCAAATCTCCATGAGAGACATATGATATGGTGGTATAGTAATCAGGGCCATCTCACGGTGTATATCAAGGCACAATTCTATCTCTCAGTAGGGAGGTAATCCTATAATTTCATTAGGAAATACTTCCTTGTATTCCACCACTACGGCAAGAAATTGTTTGCTCATAAAATAAACTATACCAAGATCCATTCTTGCCAACTGGTGAGTAAATGGATAAACCCTCTTATGAATGAGACTATCATCCTTTGCCAATATTTCCTTTTTAGCTACAAATTAAAACTTCATGCCAAATATACAAACACATCATATGCTATGACTGAAATAGTCGATCATGGAATGAACTATAGATAACCAATCCACCCCTAAGATGATGTCATAAGGCCTCATCACTATAACAAATATATCCCAAAAGAAACTATCTCCTCTAATATTCAATTCACTCTATCGAAAGAAGTGTTTGATCACTGAGTCACATATAATAAAATTTTCCAAGAACAAGTGTTGATCCAAGGGCTCCAACATAATCTCTAAGTCTCAAAGTAGATTAATGGAAATAAAGGAGTGTCTTGCACCTTTTTCTATAAATAATAGAGATAATGTAGAGAAGACATATATCATTCCTTGTATCATCCATGAAGCCTTTGGGTTATTGTCCTCAATCTTCTGTCCCTATCCTCTCTACTATCCCCTTGCTCTATGAGCCTAGCACGGACCACCTAGGGGTGGTGGTGATAACAAGTCAAAACATCTACCGCCTTAGATGCTCTGTCCTCTCCTCTACCACATCCACTGCTTTATGGCGACACCTTATCCTTTCAATCTATCTACCTAGGTGACCCATCCACAGACTCTCTATCATCCACACACCGGGTTTAGAAATCACATGAAATATGTCCACAACCATCATCAGGGTAGCACTGACTCTCCCAAGGATGACCAGATCAATCCTATGAGACCTAAAACGCATACCCTATATCCTAGTATTACCTTGTAAAATGTATCACACATCTTGGTCCCTATGTATGTCATCAGCCACCTACCATAAAAGTATGGACTCATGTGTGTCCACTACCATCACCAACGATCTGCATCTGCTCAGCCAGGAAACTCTTGACCAATAAAGCATCTTCTTAAACCATAGTATATGTATGAATTAATAAAGGTATCAAAAAGTTTCTGATGTCTCTGTGTGGGTCTGACTTGAAGGACCTAAACCAATAGAACAAATCACGCACCATATCAATCGATTACCGAGAGAGGTTGGTGAACCTCAAAGAGTACTCATCCATAGTCTTACATCCCTATAGAATTTCTTAGATGTAAAAAACACTCCACATATTTGGAGAGAAATTCTATTTGAAAAGGTGATAAAACTATGATCCTAAATGTTTTTCCTCGTCATATGACTATTTCACTAATCCCAGCAATCATCTCTCATATTATTTCTTAAAATAAAAAGTAGTTTGTTTTAACACCTAGTAATATATTCACAAGAGAATATGAAGTTTATTTGTCTAATGGGGGTATGTATGACTTAGATAACTCGCATGTTAATCTAATAATATTTTTAAAAGAATATTTAGAGTTATTTTTTCTTAATATCCTTAACAGTTAGAATATATTGCAATAAATAAAAGTATAAATAGTTACATTTGGAAACAATTAGAAAGTGGATATTAGTACTAACTAAATGATTATACATGTATAAGATTATAATGATTCATCACTGAATGTCCTAAATTTTTTAGGATATATGATGATAAATAAATATAAAGGGTTTTATTTAGTTATCATAGGAATGTAAATTACACTTGATATCCTAAAATATGTTTTAGGATATGATAGTAATGAAAAATATAAATGGATTTATTAGTTACTATGAGAGAGTTAAATTTACTTGACATTTAGAAAGGTTTTAGGATATAATGGTAATAGAAAATGTAATGAATATTATTTCGTTACCATAACAAGTGAACAAAACTAATCCATAAAGTATTATACAAGTTAATACTCAAAGTATTATACTTTATATCGTAAAATATTTTAGGGTATAACAATATAGAAAAATGTAATGTGATACATATGTTTTCATAAAAATTGTTATCAATTTGTACTAAATTCATTTAAGGTATGGAAGTAAATAAAAATATAAACTTTTTCACTATTTACCATAACAAATATAATATCATTTTATTCGAAATGAGTTTAGGATGTGCTGGTAAAATGATAATGTAAATAGTTACATTATTTACAAATGTTTTCAAGGGAAAAGGATTGATGAAAAGGGTTTAAAGGTTGATGATAAAGTATATAGAAAGAGTTCTATGTAGATAATAAAGAATAACTTTATAACATTTGATTCTGTGAAGTCTACAAGTTTGAATATGTTCACGGATTTGAAAATATGAAATTTGATTCCTATGTATCACCATTTTTTAAAAAAGATTGGTTTGTTAATTTTTCACACTAAGAGGTTAGTGGGAGTATTTTATTAGATTTTCATTGAGGTATACGACAAGAATTCCATTGGGATCTAATGTTTAGAAAATGAACCCATTAATACAACAACAACATGAGGGTTTTGTTATATCTCAATAAGATATTAGTTAAAATGGTTTTAAATAAATAATGAATTTCTAATAAAGGAAATATCTATTTATCATTAATTTATGTGTGCAAAAAGTTAATTAACATGAAGAGTCAAATGATAAATTTCAACTCAATGTAAAATCTTTGTGTTTTCCCTATCCAATGATCATCATGGAGTATAAAGGGTTCTGATGATATATAATGGTTTGATTGAATTTATTTTTATATCCATTAAAAAGGGTTATATATGAGATATTGATGAATTTATTCTTGAGGAAATAATTAGAGTATTATTTCTTAGTTAGATCAACTAAATTATATCTCATGGTATATCATACTATCATAGAAATAATTGGGGATGTATTCATATTATAGTCATTATTTCCTGGGGTTGGAAAGATACCATGCATAATAAACATTATACATTGACACCCAACTTACACAATTCAACATATGAAATTAGATAATTTGGGTGTGGTTGAGTATTTTTCTTACCATGTCATAGGTTGTAGTGAAAACAAGATGATATTTATCCACTTTTATGACAAGAAAAGTCATCTGGACCTTGATTGGATTAGACTAAGGAAATGGTTGGAAATCCTTAGTTATTTCACATATTATGGGTTCAAACTACATGGATTAGTGAAATATGATATTCTTATCAGATATATGTCTAACATAAGATGAAGTTATCCACTTAGTAAGTCTTTTTCATAAAATTAAGAAAATGATGAGAGGAAAATACTAGATTGACATATTATATGTCTAACCTTCACTTGAAGTAATCAGAAAAGGAAATATATAAGATACATATGATGTATATGATGCATCTTTTTGTGTACATGTCCATATATATATATATGAGTATATTGGATATCACACTAGACCCATTAGTATCTTGAGCAATACTAATGTTTTTCTAGTGTCCGCTATTTTATTACAACTATAAAATAGAGATTTCTTTGTTTTTTTCAACACTGATAAGGCCCACATGGTACATCACCAAGACCCTGGATAAGGATACAATTTTGGATAATTGTTTTTTTAATATATATAAATATTTTTATAAAAAACCATATTTAAAAGGGTGGGGATGGATTCAAAAAGAGTTGTGAAATTATCCATGAATTCCTTATGGGATTTTAGTGGATGTGGGGGATTGTTGAATATGAAATAATATATATATATATATATATATAATATGTGATATATATGTAAGTGTATATTTAATAATATATATTTGATGAAGGTATTATTATGAATATATTAAAATCATTTGATAATAACTATATGTATTTGATATATATATTTAATTATATCAAATGTTTTTATTATCAGAATATCATGAATGGATTAAATGGATTGAATATTCATTTAATACAATTGAATGAATTAATTATATTAGAAATCAATTTATATTCATAAATAAATATGACCGACACATTTCATTTAATGAGACAGTCCATGGATTTATTTATAAAGGGATAAAATTCCTCCTATTGTGAACAATTTATTGTTTGAAAGACTCTTTATTATATATTCCTATCATACTGTTGTTCATTTTCAAAGATGAAGGTTCTATAACCACTTTTACATTTAGGTATCCTCATGATAGGATCACATTTCCAATGGCTGGTGTCCCCCCTTATATGAAGAGTGCTTTTATTCACTGCTTCATGATCTTTATCAAGCATTCTCTATCATTGAGGAAGAAGAAAACTACTTCAATTGGTAATTTCTTGGAATAATATTAATACAGTTTTATTTATGTATTGATTATTGAATTTAATTCTTCCTTTGTTTGAGTTATATTCCACTGTATATGGTCATTTGATAACCATACAAAACCCATCATTTTTCAAAGTGAACTGATTAAAGAATCTTAGTTGATCCTGACCATCACGAATCATGAAAGTAATTCCTATACAGAATTATTTTTAAATATGAAATCATGTGGTCCATATGGTAAAAAAATAAGGAATATTCAATTTAAAAATTTCACGCATGATATATGAGGGTAAATTATACAAATATTTTCATTTGAGCGCAATACTAAATGAAAGTTTTGAGGTTCTAAGTATAATGCCTCTACCAAATGGATTTAAGTAAATTAATAATGGTTGATGATGTACTATTTTTTAATGTTTCCTTGAAGTGTTGTTATGTTTTTATTAAACATGTGTTTTTTCCCAATAAATGTTCATTCTAAAAGATAGATAACATCATTTTTATTAATGAAAATCAGTTCCCAGAATTTATATGTGAAGTGATTTCCATAAAATATGTTTCATTATTGTTGTGATTATGTGTTGCTGTTGTGTATAGACATTTGAGATCACCTTAAATAAAAAGGTACACATTTAAAGATAGTAATCAGAGTAGTTACTTGTGAAAATAAATTCACTGGATGATATTTTTTATGTGCATCTTTACCTCATGAGAAAAAAATGATACAATGTTAATTTATGTGCTTCGTTGGTTGGGTTACAATGGATTCCTTTATGAAATTAATGAAATTGGAATTTCTATGTGGAATCCTTGAACCAATGATATTATTTTATCCCTTATGTCTTATTGGTAGCATAATTCCTATTTGAGAGTCATGTTCCTTAGGAGTGTGATCTTGGGGGTTGTTTTCATGAGTTTTAAGTACCTCTTCATTCATAGGTGATGGTTCTATTTTTTTCATATCAAGGTTTTGTAGAGGTACCTCAGTATGTGGTTTTTTGGACCCCACTACCATCCCTTTATAACTTTCACTTTAATTATTGAGGATGAGAATTGTTTGAGAGGTATCTGATGTAAGGGAATGAATTTATATACTCCTTCTTTGTGTTTTATGAGGGTTTAACGGTGTTTTTCAAGGGAGTGAGTGTTTTGTAGATATTTTGAGGTATTGGGTTCACCATGTGGAGTTAAATGGATAAAAATGATGTTTATAGGTATTTTTTCTTTAGGAACAAAATTTTGTAAAAAAATAAATGGAAGATGACCTAGTGAATTGGGCATTCCATCATGTGATGACATTTTGATGTCATTTAGAGTAGGTTATCTTTACAACATGGACTTCGTAATAATAGGTTTTAATGGATAAAATTATTATATTACATCATGGTATGGTCATGGTGGCTATTAGATGACATTTATAAATCTTTGGTGGATAAAGTTGAGCCATGTAATGGTCAAAAATTGTTTCTATTATCTTTGTGAGGTTCTTCTGGTAGTTTTATCAGGGAAAACACTATGTGGGGGTATAATTCAACCACTATGTATAGGTGTTTCATGAAGGTTGATAGCTCAAGTATGGGTAATATCAGGATCACATAATGTTATAACTTGAATATTAATTATTAAACATGGTTCATCTATTGGAATCTATGTAATTTAAGTTCTCACTTATCCTTACACAACATATATAGGTCATGTCAGGGTAATGATTTTTTTCCTGGCATTCAATATTTTTCCCAATTCTATTTTGCAACATCCTTTTTATGATACTATAACTAAAATTTAAGGGTTTTAAAATGGTTTGTGTGTGCTGAACTAATTTGAAAGTAATTAATATGAAAAAAATATGGGAATTTGATAAGTATTCTAGGAAATATCTAAAAATTGTACCTATTATATTCTAAAATAGAGTGTCTTTTTCACTTAATTTCATATAGTTCTTCTTCGAGTCTAAGTGATCCAAAATCCTATATCCACGTACTTTGATCCATCATTGATTAGCCTGATATCTTCCTTAATGTTTCTGTAACCACAACCATTTTACCACTCTATATCTTGGTGTATCATGTGATGCATTTATCCATTTTGGAGATTCCGTATTTATCTCTATTATTTTATAACAATTTATTATTTTTCATTTTTTTCATTGGGTAATTATCAAGAATTGAATTAAATAAAATATAACAAATTGGAGATGAAAATAAAGGAAGAGAAGTGATTGACATTTATTTTATCCATATTTATTCACTATTATATGTATTTTTGTTGTCTCTACTATTATAAATAAAATAGTGTGAATAAACAAAGGAAAATATGACACTAAAGGGTATAGAAAATTTATGGTGATAATGTGATGCCTGAGTATGGAAACTTCATGGATATGTAATCCAATTTTAATATATAGAGGGTTTTATGTTCATTTTATTTGTTTATATGATTCCCTTGGACATTGGAATTTTTTTTATTTAGATAATAAATTATTGTTGTGTTTGTTTGATGGAAATACCACACATATATGATAAATAATTAGAGTTAGAAATTTAATGAGATGTTTTAATAATAAGGAATTGAATAATGTTGGACAATGTATTGTTTATGATTAAATTGTGATGGTCCCTTGATAATGTGTGGGTTTTGAAAAGTTATGTGGTTTCAATATGATGTGAAGTTTGTCAGTAATTCGTTATAGCATGGTAAAGGATGGATTTACAAATTTGAAAACTGGGTTTTTATTGGAATAATTTATTATGGTCTATTAATTAAATCTAAATAAGGGAAATGGATAGAAACAAATTTTTGTAGGCTATAATTGAGAAATAAATGCTTGAATAAATGAGTAATGGAGGTTGATAAATGTAGGTGATGGTTTAGAATGTTATGTAATTGAATAAGGGAAATAAATTTCTAATGAACCTAAATTTGGTTTATAAATAAAAATATTGAATTTGGTGAATGAATGAATAAAAAATGAATAGAATATGGTTGTCATGTTTTATTTATGTGAGTTTTGGAAATTTTGTGTTATACAAGCAGTGATGGTAATGGATGGGTAGTACTGCCAATGTGGTGGAATGGATAAATTGTTATACGTATTTTTGGATACACTAATAGTATTGTATTTGTGTATATATATTATACCAGGTATTTCATTATAATTTATAAATTTACCCATCAGATTCAAGTATTTTATAATGATACTAAATATCTTGGTTCTAGGTGTTAGCCCCAATATATAGGTGGGTGAGGGAGGATGGATGACTACCCCCTATTCCCTACTCCCCTTTTAGAAGTAGACTAGCTCTGATGACTCGAGGTTGGAACGGTCATGAAATGTGTGGTAGTTTCATGTGGTATACCTAATGGTGTGTTGCTGATGGGATGATGGTTATGTGGTGGAGGTCATCCATGGTAATAGAAGGGAACACAGATGATTCCCGTAATGTTCATGATATCCTACTACTATGGTCTTATGGTATGATGGATATGTATTGTGGTGAATGATGAGGTTATCATACTTGATAGGTGGATTTTTACTTTATAACAACATGAGATGTTGGACCTTTTGAGAGTTGGGTAATGTTAGGATGAATCCCAACCCAAATCATGTAAGAAGGGATATGAGCAAAAGATATTTGATGTTGAGGTGTGAGATCAGAAGAACAATGGGGAAGTTGCATTGGGGTGCCTATTATTATAATATTTTGATATTATTTTATTATATTTCGATGTGATTCTTGGTGATTGAGACTTGGTAATGTGTTAATGAGAAGTTCATCTAATAAGTGCTTGTTTGTTGTACTCTTCACTCACTGAAGCATTAGTATGATTTTGTATCATTTTCATGAGAGGTCCTAAGGTTGATCCTACTGATTATACATGTTATGATCAATCTATGTGTATATAAACTATTTTAAAAAGATTTTATAATGGTTTTTGTTGAACAAAATGAATTAAAACAGCTTGTGGTTGGAGTTTCTATTGGGTGTTGTTACTTAGGAATTATTTTTGTGTTTTATTTTGGAGATTTATTCTATAGGACATGATAAGAATTGTTGTATTTATTTATATGGATATTAGTTTATTTTATATAATTTGGTTCTGATTAGTGTTTCTCATATTCTCTATTTTCCTTCCCTTGTATTATAAGGGTAATTCCTCATATTGTGTAATTTATACCCACAATTCAATTCTCCAACCCAACACCTGTTGGATGTGGGATTTGAGGGTCACTTCTTCTATTTATTTCTGACCTAGGATGGGTACTAGTGGAGGTGTTTGGGATATAATGATTATTTATACCTCTATTTATTGATGTTTTATTGATGTGAGTTATATTTTAAAGGGAAATTTATTTTCATTTTAAAATGTGGTTTTGAAAAGTGGGATTTGAGAAAAAATAGATTTAAAAGTATATGGTTTAAAATTTTACTTCAAGGTAAATTGGATCATTACAAGTGACATTTTTAAAATGGTAACTAAAAAAATGTGGGGTTTGATAAATAACTATTCATTTAGATTTTATCTAGGTGTATAGATTGATTAAATAGGGAATGTGATGACTCTATATATGGATGATAATGAATATTTGACTTGGTTTTTAAAAGAATGACTGATGGACTTATTTGATTTTTATTTGTTCCGATTGAACTCTTGTGGAAACTTCAAATTTTCTAAGACTTGTATACTTATTGTGATTCCTAGTTATGTTTATTGGCATGTTACTATTATTTCATAATAATTCAATATCATATGATTAAATTAACAAGTTATGGAATTTATATGTGGTTTTATGGACTACTATGCATGATGCTGCCTGAGTTGGTCGTTGATGTTTTTTGTTTGGTATCAAAGTGATCTAGTGGATCCATATTGATGGAAATTACCCTTTATAGGGTATATATGGGTAAAAGATATTGGTTTAAATTAAAATATTCTAATTATTATAAATGGAGGTATGGATGTCTTCTTGGATAGGTTTATCTTTGAGTGTGTTATCTAGGCATGGTCAAGGCTGGGATACCTAGGGTTTTCCCTTGATTGATTTTATAGTTGGGATGATATTTTGGGATAGTGTTTATATGTATTTACTATATAATTAAATATTCATGGTTATTTAGTAATATATATGTGAACAAAACTTGATTGAGAGGGTCTGGTCGAGAATATGATGTAATTAACAAAGGGACCCACCTAGTGACAGATTGATTTGGCTTATTCCACGGGTCTTACCTAGATGGGGATGTTTTTGGTCTTTGTGATATATTAACTATTAATATACCATCTTCAGAATATTTTTTATAGTTATGAGATATACGATTATCCATGGGAGCTACTCTGTGTTGGGTTTGTTTAAATCATGTGAGAGGATAACCACTGAGATTCCCTTCCTCAAATCAATTTTGGTATGTTGATTTGTAGATATGATATTTTTCTATGGGTTTTTTCCCCGAGTATGTGGGTTGTATTGTGTGAGTGGTTGGATATCGATATTCCCTCCTCAGATCACTTATTGTACGTGCTGATTTTTTTATATGTCGAGACTAGATTGTTTGATACGTTTCCTTGATAAGTTTCCTTTATTCCTAATATTGGTTATTAAGATTAAATTCCCTAATGGGATACATTGTAATGGGGATACGAAATACATATTACCATCATTGGCTAAAATTAGTGAGGTTAGGTGTTACTGTGGCCTAGTTAGCACATGAAGATGCGACATGTTTTCATGTTTGTGTATTTTGTGCTATACCTTTAGGTGGGTAAGCTGCATGAGAACTACTTTCACCCCTTATTAGTATTAAATTCATAACCATTTTATTACAATGAAATTTAGTATATTGAGGAATTTGAGATTCCCACTAGGGCATTTGAATCACCCCTACCCATGTACATGACTTTGGATTTGATGTGCGTAGGTAAAAATTTATGTTTTCTTCCAAATAATAAGTATTTAATGTATATAGACAAGTGGTTTGGTATAAAATGTTTTGGAGGCTGTAGTTCGATAAGTTGGATCATCTGAGTTTCTCCAATGACCAGTTGGTTTATTTTCATATTACTATTCTACTTATGCACCCACCGATTTTCCAGTATGTTTTCTTATATATGATACCTATTGAAAATGTGTACTCACTTTTTCTACTATATTATGTTTTGAGCCATCATATAGAGAGTGTTTGCTAATATTTTAGACTATAAGGTCCCTATGGGATCTATGTGTAAGAACCCAGATCTTCTTTTCAGGTATGTGTTTCCTTTTTCTGGATTTTTTGAGAAAAATGGGTTTGATGGAAATTTTTGAAGTACACGCCATGTACTGTATGAGTACACACCATTTACTCCCTTTCCACTCTAAGCTGTGTGCTGGCCGTGTCTAGGCCACACACACTGTGTGTAGAGGCGATGTGGCAGTCGCTTAAATCGGAGTACAAAAAAACAGATTACACGTCGTGTACCCCAGAAGTACACGCCGTGTACATTTTTTTTCATTATATGCACTGGGGTCGCGCCTGATGGACAGAACACACCCCTTCTTCAGGTTCTTCATCTAAGAGCAACCCGTACAACCGTAATTCTTCTCCGGATTACCGAGCCTCCGTCTGATCTCTGTTTCAGCCGCCGTCGATTGTGTTGGAACCGCAGCGGTGAGTTCTTCCTTCTCCTAGAGCTTCATTTTACTATTTCTCCTCTTTCTCAAGGTATCATGGGTTGATCATTTTTGACATTTTCTCAGATCCTCAACGTTCTAAGGAGAATCAATCATCATTGTTCACGTATATCATTCTCATAGCATCAAGGTAGGTGGTTTGGGCCTTTCTGTAGTAAGTCTGTGAATATTTTGTGAAAATTCCACCAGTACCCTTGAATGGGGTATTGCGTGTTTCCTGTTTTTCCCTTGTTGTCTGCTTTCCTTGCTGATATGCCTCTGTAGAGGTCATTGATTATAAATAGGGTAAATTGTACTGTGCTGTGGATGTTTTTCCATGCTTGTTTTGCTTGTTTGGCATTTTCTAGTTTCCATGCGTAGTTGTAGGATAATGGAACTGTTGAATTGTTATGCTGTTGTGCCTTAGAATGGTAGCCAAGTAGTTCATGAGGTTTACTTGGGTCGATACATGTGCTATGCATGTTTATTTTACACAGTGCTGTGAGAAACTAGTGTAGTGGACCATATGGAGAATGGACGTAAGGGCTTCTCTAGTGTGTCTTTAATTATGATGCAAGACCACATGGGGAATTGATTTTGAGTGCTTCCTCAGAGCATCTGTAGTTCCTCGTCGTGAGACATAGGGGGAATTGACATTGAGTGCTTCCCTAGAGATCCTTCAGCACGATAGGAAACTATAGGGGGAATTGATGGTGAGTGCTTCCATAGAGAGTCTATTCCTTAGCTGAACCAGAGGGGCAAGATTGTGTTTGATTCCCATAGGGTTTCTAGTACTTGTAGGTTGAACCTTAGGGGTCAGACTGTGAGAACTACCCAGACGTTACCTTTTTGTTCTACTTTCTTGAGTGGCTGTTTCTTGTTTGTATATTATATTCTAGAAGATGTGGATTGTTACTGCTGTGTCTTATCCTATTTACTGCTTACTGTTTACTACTAACTGTACTTTACCTTCCATATATTGACTGACTATTAGGCACGAATATTTGGGTGGTTGCCTATTGGGACATTGTCTCACACCCTGTTTAGGTCATGCTTTTGGGCCCAAACAGATTATGTTGTTGTAGGTTTAGATAAGGTTAAGCACCCATCTACTTCAGGTACATGACTTGCTGTGGAGATGGAGAGCATGGGGACAAGCCGTGGCTTGCGATGCTGAGGAGTTTTCCTATTTTATTTTGCACTATAGTTTAGTATTGTATTCAGCATTGTGACTTGTTTGGATACTTTCCTAGATATATGTATCAGTCATCATTTTTATACATTTCTACTCTAGTTGTTTATTTATTAGTCTGTCATTGTTTCCTCTTATATGGATGTCTACTGATTCTACTATTATTGTGATTTGTTTTTTTCTTTTCCACTGTGCACTCTGCCGATGAGGGAATATTTTCCCCACTATCACACCCAAGACCCTCGCTGCTAGTCGGCAGCCTCTGGCGTTTGGGGAAATGCGCTTGAGTCCATGTGACCAACCGGGTACAGGGAGCCTTTGGGTGGCTTCCAGATCTGGGATGTTACAATGTGGTATCAGAGGGGTTCTATTCCCTTGATTTACTGTTTTCAGCCTTTATCCAGGGATAGGACGAATTCAGTACTTGGTAATAAGTTATGAGCGGGAGTAGCTAACCCGTGTACAAGGTAAAGCCATACTACCTCGATTATTGTTGTTTTCTGGTTTTGAGATTTTATGATTGTTATGATTTCACCTAGAGTGATCCACATTCCTGGTGTTGTTACTGTTGTTACTATTCTGGTTCTATTTTGTCGCAATCCAATGCGATGAGGGTATGCCATCTCATGCATCATATAGGCACCTGTTAGAAATCACATGCCATGCATTCTTGCCATGCCATATAGGGTGTATTAGCAATTTCATGTTGTTGTGATAGACTTTGTGTAGATTATGCATGATGTTGTTATAGATGCTTGATAGAATCTTTTTAGTTTTATAGAACGGTTGTTTGTTTTGTACATTGCGTAAATGAACACCATTTTTTGGTTCTTGAGGTGTTATGGGCCCTCTTAAATCGGAAATTGGTGAATCATTGACTTGTTTTTCCTTATTTATGACTGTATTGGATGCCAAGCTTTGATTCGTGGGGAGTACATGCCCTCACGAATCAAAATTTTTCACCTTTATGCTCATTTTCAGCGTTTTCTGGGTTTCAGTGCAGTTTCAGAGCTACTGCCTGAAAAACCCAGAATACACGGCGTGTACTCTATATATACACACCTTGTAGTTCTCAACCATTTCACTGACTGTGTGAGTAGAAAAATGGGTTGTGAAAAACCTCCAGGAACACGAATTGTATGTTAGGTACACTCTGTGTAGTAGTGAGCATGTACCCACCCGTGTAACTAACAACACGGGTTGGGGAAGCTCGTGTCATACAATCCGTGTTTTGTATGAACACGCCATATATCCTTGTCCTCAGTACCCAGCCATTTCATGAAACACACGGGTCAGTGTTCTCTCCTCTTCTATATGCCATGGTTGTTCGGAACACACCGTGTAATGGTCAATCATGTACTTGGCCATGTCGCCAACAACACGGGTCGGGAAAATCTTCAAGTACACGCCGTGTTTGTTCAGAACACACCATGTAGTCTCGACCGTGTAGTCGGCCGTGTAACTAACAACACGGGTCATTGAAAACTTGTCTACTACATGTCGTGTCCATAAGGGAACATGCCATGCAGTCTCATTTTAAGAAGACCATGTGGGTTAGCCGTGCATGGAGACACGAGAATGGGAGTGGAGTTAAGTAAATTCCGTGTAGGATTTATTCACGCCGTGTAGTCATGTTTTGTAAATCTTGACTGTTTCCTTCTACTGTTTCCATTTGGTACTCCTTTGTTCTCTTTCCTTGTTTTTCTAATCTAAGGTATGCTTTTGATCTTTCAGAGACATGCCTCCGAGACATCCTCCGGTTGTTCGTCAGTTGTCAGGAAGTGATCAGATTCCAGAAATGGATGATTAGGGACTTCCTGCTGATCCTCCAGTCGGGCCAACCTTGGCACCGACTATTATACCTATTGCAGGAGCTGATGTGTAGTTTAGGGAAGTTTTTATGAGGATGATGCAGACCTTTCAGGTAGCACCGCCTCCTCCCACGTCTATGGTAGACTTGACATGGGTTTTTTCAGTAGTAGCATCCTCCCACTTTATCGGTGGAAGGAGGACCGAGGGCTGTAGAGTCATGGATGGAATCCATGCTGACTATCTTCGAGCATCTGGAGATACCTCCAGAGAGGCAGGTCAAGCTCGCTACCTACATGATCTAAGACTCCGCCAAGAGGTGGTGGGACATGATCTCACACGCTGGTCATCAACCGGTTGTGGCTTGGGAGGAGTTCCAAAACGTGTTCTATGGCTACTTCTATCCGGATACCCTAAGGGCCAATCGAGCCCGGGAGTTCATGAGTCTAGAGTAGGGTACTCTTTCTATCCTGGAGTATTACTCTCGTTTCACTGAGATGCATCGGTTCACCCCCCTCTGGGATGGAAGTGGGGTGTTCTTAGAATGGAAGTTTGAGGATGGTCTCAGGCGGGAGATCCAATCGCAGGTGAATCTCTTCTAGTTGACTTCCACCACTTCCATCATCAACCAGGAACTAATTGCGAAGCGCAATATGAGAGACTCCGAAGCTGTGAGTCAGAGCGGTTTTTCTTCCAGAGCTAGTGTTCCTCCAGTTGAAAGTAGGAAGCGCCATAGGGATACTACGTGCAGTGATTCAAAGAGGCGAGATACATCTTTAGGTAGCCAGGTAGTATGCTACCAGTGTGGAAGGGAAAGGCAGACGAGGCCACCGTTCCAGAGAGACCCAGTGGAGTGCCGATCTTACGGCAAGATGGGTCACCTTCAGCGTTTCTTCCAGGTTTTCTCACCAGTATCTAGTGACGGGGGTTCTTCCATGAATCCTCATTCAGGAGCAGCACCACCAGTTTCTCATCAGTCAGGGAACTGGAGTTCTTCCGGCCGTTCAGGCCGGGGTGGAGGTTGAGGCCGTGGTAGTCAGTCACCAGTCCATCAGCGCCAGTAGGGAGGATTAGCTCAGAGTGGTCAGGCAGGGTCATAGGGCCACGGGGTTGGCCCAACTTTTGTGGTGGAGCAGACCTATCAGGAGCAGGATCCTAGACCTTCTACCCTTCAAGGTACGATTTTAGTAGCCTCATTTTTATCTTCAACACTTTTCAATATTAGTGATACTCATATATTTATCTCTATTGGTGTTGTGGAGAGCCTTGGGCCTGATATCCTTTCTTCTGCCGACTTGTTGACACTGGACACACATTTGGGGATGAGGACATCTAGTGCGCGCCTGTGCAGAGAGTACCCTATCGAGGTTGCAGTGTATCATTTCTTATGGGATCTCTATGTCATAGAGATGACAATATATGATGTCATTCTCGAAATGGACTGGTTGGTTCCCTTCCAGGAAATCATCGACTGTTATCATCGCAGGGTGAGTTTCATCTCCCCAGAGGGTGAATCTTTTCTTCATATAGGCGAATGGGATGTTCAGGAGAGTCGAGCATGACTTGAGCATCATGGGATAGGAAGGGTTATGGACCATATTTCTAGTCTTTATCTGGATGATCAAGGGACTTCACAGTTGGACTTTCCTCCAGTTGTGAATCATTTCAGAGACATATTTCCAGAGGACTTTTCAGGTTTGCGTCTGGAGTATGAGGTAGACTTCTCTATTGAGCTCGTTCCAGGAGCGGCACCAGTGTCCATTCCTCCCTATAGGTTGGCTACACCTGAGTCTCAAGAGCCCAAGAAGTAGTTGGGGGAACTATAGGAGAAGGGTTTCATCTGACCCAGTACTTCTCCTTGGGGTTCGCCTATCCTGTTTGCGAAGAAATAAGACGGTACCCTTAGGCTCTATGTGGATTATCGGAAGTTGAACCAGTTGACGATAAAGAACCGATATCCCTTTCCATGGATTTATGATCACTTCGATTAGTTTCGAGGAGCCCACATGTTCTCAAAGATTGAATTGAGGTCTGGCTATCATCAGTTGTGTGTTAGATCATCAGATATACCTCTGACAGCCTTTAAGAGAAGGTATGGTCTTTATGAGTATACGGTCATGCCGTTCGGTCTCACGAACACGCCAGTAGTTTTCATGGAACTGATGAACCAAGTGTTCCATCCTTACATGGATTCCTTCATCGTGGTCTTCGTGGACGATATCTTGGTGTATTCTCACACTCAACACGACCATGCTACCCATCTTGAGATCCTTCTGAGTACACTGAGAGAGCATCGACTTTATGCTAAATTATCAAAGTGCCACTTATGGATGGACCAGATTCACTTCTTGGGTCACGTCATCTCGGAGGCAGGAGTATCTATAGACCCAGAGAAAGTGAGAGCTGTAGTTTTCTGGGAGCATCCGAAGAACTTCTTTGAGGTACAGAGTTTCCTAGAGCTGGATGGATACTACAAATGCTTCATTCAGAACTTTTCACATCGTGCAGCACCTTTGATAGGTTTGACCAAGAAGGGGGTGAAGTTCTTATGGTTCGATTCTTGTGAGTCATCTTTTCTGGAGCTGAATAAAAGTTTGACATCAGCACCGATACTAGTCTTTCCAAAGCCAGGAAACAACTATACTATTTATTGTGATGCTTTAGGTATTGGGCTAGGCGCTGTGATTATTCAGGGAGATGTAGTCATTGCGTATAGGTTTCAGCAGTTGATGCCACACTAGAGGAACTACCAGACGCACAATCTGGAGTGGGTAGCTGTTGTTCACGCCTTACGATATTGGAGACATTACCTTCTGGGATATCCCTTTGTGGTTTTCACCAACCACAAGAGTCTCAAGTACATCTTCACTCAGTGTGATCTGAATCCGAGATAGCGCAGTTGGGTCAAGTATCTTCAGTATTTTGATTTTGAGCTTTCCTATATGCCAGGAAAGGGAAACAAAGTGGAAGATGCGTTGAGCAGGAGAACTCTGATTCATGAAGTTCAGGAGGCCAGCAGTGAGTGGCAGCTTATGGCTATGTTCTCTGAGATGCATCTGGAGGTGCACGACCAACAGGGAAATACTTTACTATCTTCTGTAGCTATTACCTCTACGCTTCTTGATCGGGTATGAATGAGGTAGATATCAGACTCAGAAGGCTTAGTCATATGGGATAGTGTGTCAGGAGAGGACCCTCTTCCTGGATGGACTGTGGGTGAGGATGAGATCTTGCGTTTCCAGGGACGCGCATGGGTGACAGCAGACATACGCGATGAGATGATCTGGGATTTTCATTCGTCAGTTGGGGCAATTCATCCTGGCATCACCATGATGTATCGAGATCTTTATCACCAGTACTGGTGGCCAGGTATGAAGAGGGATGTTGCTGGTTTCATCTTGCGGTGTTCTACTTGTCCACAGGTGAAGGCGGAGCATCATCGACTAGCAGACCTTTTATAGCAGTTACCCATTCAGGAGTGGAAGTGGAACGATGTCATGATGGACTTCATGATTGGATTGCTGAGGTCGCCTCGAGGGGATGATGTTGTTTGGGTTGTCGTCGACAGGCTCATGAAGGTTTCCCACTTCTTACCGATCAAGGAAACCTTCAGTGTGGATGATCTAGGTTGACTATACATTCGAGAGATTGTATGTCTGCATGGATTTCTACACTCCATTGTTTCAGACAGGGATGCATGCTTTACTTCTCAGTTCTAGCAGGGACTTTAAAAGGCCTTGGGTATGCATGTACTTTTGAGTACTGCATACCATCCCTAGACTGATGGCCAGTCCGAGCGTACGATCCAGGTGCTTGAGGAAATGTTTCAAGCTTACATTATAGACTTTGGTGGTTCTTGGGAGAAGCAAATCCCTCTAGTGGAGTTCGCCTAAAACAACAGTTTTCAAGAGACTATTCAGATGGAAACTTATGAGGCTTTTTACGGTAGGCCATGCCGATCACCTTTATGCGGGCTGGAGACAAAAGATGCATCTTTATTGGGACCCCGTCTTGTTCAGGAGACCTTAGAGTAGATAGAGTTGATTCAGAAGGGGATGGATACAACATTGTCTCGACAAAAGTCTTATGCTGATCAGCAGAGACGACCTCTGGAGTTCGAGGTTGGGAATCAGGTTTTCCTGCGTGTCGCACCGAGGTTGGGACACAAAAGGATTTGGAGACTGGGTAAGCTTTCACCGTTGTACATTGGGCCGTTTGAGGTATTAGAGAGAGTTGGTCTGGTTGCCTATCGGTTGCAGTTACCTCAGATGTACCGATCCATGCACAACGTCTTCCACATCTCTCAGCTCCGACGTTACATTTCAGACCCGTCTCATAACTTTCAGCTCGAGGAGGTTGAGCTCAAAGCGAATGCATTTTTTTGAGGAGCATCCTATCCGGATTGTCGATCGTAGTACGAAGGTTCTCCATGGGCAGTCTGTTCCTCTAGTATGGGTGCTATGGCAGCAAAGGTGAGTACAGGATGAGACCTGAGAGAGGGAGGCCGATGTACGATCGCAATGGCTGGAGCTGTTTGGGATTTTTTCTTCTCCGCCTCGTTAGGGAAATTTGGGGAATAATTTCTTGAATGGGGGAAATTTGTAAGAACCCATATCTTATTTTCAGGTATGTCTTTCCTTTTTTGGAGTTTTTGAGAAAAATGGGTTTTCCAGAAATTTTTGAAGTACACGTCGTGTACTTTCTGAGTACACACCGTGTACTCCCTTGCCACTCAAAGTCATGTGCTGGCCATGTCCGGGCCACACACACAGTGTGTAGAGGCGATGTGGTGGCCGCTTAAAGTGGAGTACGAAAAAACAGATTATACGCTGTGTACCCCAGAAGTACACGTAGTGTACTTTCTTTTTTTCATTAAATGCGCCAGGGTCACGCCTGACGGACAGAACACACCCCTTATTTAGGTTCTTCGTCCGAGAGCAACCTGTATGAAAACGATTATTCTCTAGATTCCTAAGCCTCCATCTGATCTCTGTTTCATCCGCCGTTGATTGTGTTGGAACCGTAGCGGTGACTTCTTCCTTCTCCTAGAGCTTCGTTTTCCAATTTCTCCTCTTTCTCGAGGTATCGTGGGTTGAACATTTTTTTACGTTTTCTCAGATCCTCAACGTTCTAAAGAGAATCAATCATCGTGGTTCACGTATATCGTTCTCCTAGCATCAAGGTAGGTAGTTTGTGCCTTTCCATAAGAATTATATGAATATTTAGTTCAAATTCCACCAATACCCTTGAACATGGTATTGGGTGTATCCTTTTTTCCTGTGTTGTTTTCTTGCCTTGCTAATATGCCTGTGTATAGGGCATTGCTTCTGAATAGGGTAAATTGTACTGTGCTCTAGATGTTTTGCCATGATATTTTTTGCTTGTTTGGCATTTGCTAGTTTCCATGCCTAGTTGTAGGATAGTGGAACTGTTGAACTGTTATGCTGTTGTGCATTAGAATGATAGCCAGGTAGTTCATGAGGTTTACTTGGGGTGATACGCACTGTATACATGTTTATTTTACAAAGGTCTGCAAGAACCTAGTGTAGTGGACCATAGAAAGAATGGATGTAAGGTCTTATCCAGAGTGTCTCAGAGAGTCTATAGTTCCTCAACGTGGTCCATAGGGGGGTTGACATTGAGTGCTTCCCCAGAGAGACTTTAGCACGATATGAGACTATAGGGGTAATTGACAGTGAGTTCTTCCTTAGAGAGTCTATTCCTTAGTTAAACCAGAGGGGCGAGACTGTGTGTTCTTCCCAGGGGGTTGCTAGTACTTGTAGGATGAACCTTAGGGGTTAGACTGTGTGAACTACCCAGAGGTTACCTTTTTGTTCTACTTGCTTGAGTGGTTGTTTCTTGTTTGTAGATTATATGCTTGAAGCTGTGGATTGTTACTGCTGTGTGTTATCCTGTTTACTGCTTACTGTTTACTACTTATTGTACACTACCTGCCATATATTCCCTGAATGTTAGGCATAGTTCTTTGGGTGGTTTCCTATTGAGGATTTGTCTCACACCCTATTTGGGTCATGTTTTTGGGACAAAACAGATTATATTGTTGCCGTTTATATAAGGGAAAACACCCTTCTACATCAGGTACTTGACTTGATATGGAGCTGGAGAGCCTGGGACCAAGCCGTGGCTTGCGATGATGAGGTGTTTACTTGTTTTCTTTTTCACATTGGTTTAGTATTCTATTCAGAATTGTGACTTGTTTGGATGCTTTCCTAGACATATGTTTCATGCATCATTTTATATACTTATCTTCTCCCGTTGTTTATTTATCAGTATATCATTGTTTACTCTTGTATGGATTTCTACTGCTTCCGCTATTGTTTTTATTAGTTTTTTTTCTTTTCCGCTGTGTACTCTACCAATGAGGATATAGTTTCCCCTATATCACACCTAAGGCCCTCGCTACTAGTCGGTAACCTTTGGCGCTCGGGGAAATGCGCTTGAGGCCATGTGACCAACCTGGTACGGGGCACATTTGGGTGGATTTCAAAACTGGGATGTTACAATATGTTTCCGGTCTTAAGGCTTTGGGTTTTTATATTATATAGATGGGTCATGATTATTTTTTGGTTGGATGAAAAATGAACCAAAGTGTTTATTTTAGAGTAAATAGTAACCCCATAATTGTTTTAGGACCTATCCATGAGTTGGTAACATATATAGTATGTGGAGGCACACCTAAGGTCATATGGTGTCCCTGCATGTATGCTATTCAAGAAATATAGGATATGACACTATAAAATTTTATCAGAGCATTTTTTTTGGGATGGTATCAATTAGATGTGGAGATAGATTTTCATAACGTGGGAGGTATACTAGTAGCTTGAATTGTCAACATAACTTATATTGAAGACCAATGTACTATGATATATCTAGTGTTTGGGATTATCCACTCCTGGATGAGTGAGGAATTGGACTAGTCTGAGAATCCCAATGCGAGATGGATGAGTATCAAGATGATTCATAGGGATTTCTCATTATCCGGTGACCTTATTAACACATTATTCTAGTGTAATTCATGTAAAGGTTCAAAATAAAGTCCAAAAATTATTTTTCCACACAAAGAAAATAAACACAACTTTTAAAAAGAATATTTGGGGAAAATCAATGTAGTTCAGCTTAAAATTTGAAATTTATAAATGATACATTCTTTCACATTTTTAATTCAATAATGTTTTTAAAATGATATCATAAAATTATATGAAAATTTAATTTTTTATCACACATAGTGGTTAACAAGACTAATAATGATAATTAGAATTATAAATAATTATAGAATGAAACACAAAACTCTAGACATTTATTTTCATTAAGGATAAAAAAATAGCTGCATAATTCGAGAAAATAGAGAATAATAGAAATAAAATAATTAAAATAATTTCTCCCCTATTTTGAAGAAGTATTTATCTTTATCATAAAAAAAGACTCCCTTATTTTCATTATATTCAATCAATCTAGAAACAAAGATGTCATTCCTAAAAAATTATAAATAATTAAAAATATATTCCAGGAATTTAAACTCCTTAAATATTATAACAAGAGAATTAAGAAAGTAATCTTGATTCAGGTTTTTTAATCTTTCAGATTATATGGAAGTAAATATCATTTCAAAGACTTTTTCATGAACTATTATAACTCTATCATATTAATGATAGGTATGGAAACTAAATATCTTATAGTTAGCAAAGTTATAGACAATTTATTTGAAAAAAACAAAAGCAATGATTAATAGTCATGGGTTTCTACCCATGTAGTGATAAAGTTTATGTCTTTATCCAAACTTCCTCTCAAAATATCTGAACATGATCATTAAGAGGAATGGCTGAATTAATGAATGAAACAACATTATTATTTATATAGATTTAATCAAAATATTCGATCACCTTAAGAACACTGACTTGAATAAAATATTCAAATAGTCCCATAAAAAACTGAGAACTAATGCAGTTTTCCACCATTGTAACTATTCCCAGGTTTCCAAAACAATGACAAAAATTTGAAAAAAACACACTATAAAATGATAAAAGTAAACCATAATGGTTCTAATAGTTTCAACCATAGTTAGGGATTCATAACACTCAAAATTAAGTGATAAAAATACTTCAACCTTATTAAAACCCTAGATAATTTTGTACCAAATAACTTATGTAAGTGAAAAATACAAATGATACCACCTAAAAGAATCAAATTATGTATTGAAAATAAAATTTTCATAGTCTTAAAAAGACTAAAAATAAGTTAATTTCTCAAAAATATGTTGTAAATTATCATACTTTGGAAAATTCAGAGTATATGTGAAAATTTCAAAAAAAATAGATTTGTCCAATTTAAAAAACAACAATATTTTTCATAGGGACTCAATACAATTTTTTTTATATTTTTATAAAATTAGAAATGATAAAAAATATATAAAAATCAATTCTAATTTTGTTTCAAAAACTCAGGAATAAGATCATGAAACTCTGGTTCTAGTTTTGATTCTTGCGAATGGGTTTCTTAATTAACAAGTGGAAGAATGGGTGGAATGGAAAGCTGAGTGATACTCTCCAAAGTATATTTTTTGATTTTAAACACATATAGATTATTAAAATTTATTTTCCTAATGTTTACCTCAAGGTTCCCTAGTATTTTTTCTCTCTAATAGATTCTGATTCAATATAATTCACTTGAAAATGTTCATCAACTGATTCATTGATTGAATCATTATAAGGGAGAGGAGAGGACTTTCTAATTTTACCACTAAAAATTTATTCAGTAGTATCCATCAATTCGTAGATTACCACATGTGGATACTACTTAAGAAACGTAACTCTTATTGATCCTTTCTCTATTTAAGGTTTGGTTTATCTTTTGAAACATATATGTTATGCCAAAGAATGGTTAAGAAAGGTCACCCAAATATTATTGGAACATTATTTTCATATTCCATTTTAAGGATAAGAAAATTAGTTGGATGTTTAATATTTACTACATTAACTAAAAGATCATATACCATTCCATAATGATAACTAAGTGACCTTTCATCTATCTATAGAGAAAAAAATGTTGGCTTCAATTCTCTAAGACCCAAATTTTAAAATAAGGATTATTGCACAACATTGAAGCTAGATCCTAAATTAAAAAGAAAGTTTAGTCCATAAAGTTTTCCTATTTTACAAGAAATTATAATGCTTCTAATGTGTTTAAGTTTTATAGGTAACTACTTATGAAAATTCACACAACAATCCTCATTGAGAGTAGTGGTTTTATACTCTCCCAAATCCCTCATGTTGGATAAGAACCTTTTATGAAATGTTCCATAAAATGTAATATTATTCAACTCCTTCAAAAATTTAATGTTAATGATAATGGTCCTAAACCCTTAATAAAACATTAAATATTCATTTTCATCTCTCTTTTAAACTCTTTGGGTAAAAGGGATGTGAGGGGAATAATTCTTCAAAATTGGTGGATTATTCTTCTCATACTCAAACCAAACCTTATTATTTTCTTCTATATCTACTCACAATTTAATTTCCCTTTGTTTTATGACTTTTTAGGTGAATATTGAGTTGTTTTATCATTTTATAACTAATTTTACACATTTCTAGATTTGGAAATATCTAGATTTTAAACATTATATTTAGATTGTTCGTCTATTTTAACTTTACAAGGATATTACATAACTTGCACTTAAGTTTTTAGGACTGATATAGTGGTTTCAGACATAAAACTATCTCTGAGATTAGGTTTTGTTTTGCGAGAAAGATTTTCATTGTCTAAAACACCTATATATCTAGCACATTTGACCATTTTTAGTTCCAGACTATAGATCCTAGAATATTTATCATTTTTTAAAAATCGAATTTAACAAAAAACACTGCTATAACGTACCCTTAATTTCAACTTGGAAATTAGATGACTCATAACCATAATTATTTTGGAAATGATGTTTAGGATTCTAGGGAAAAGAATGAACATCATTTTTATTTATCAATCGTTGATCATACTATAAAAGGGTTAGGTGATTTTTATATCAATCATTAAATTGATTAGAAAATATATTGTTATTTCATTGATTCATAGCTCGATAGTCTAAAAACTGATCACTCTCCAAACTTTGAATGAAAAAATCAAACTTGGTACAATAGTTTTGAGTGTGAACATACATACCGTAGTGACACATTTTTCTATAATAATTCTATAATAAATAATGTATCCCTTTTCTTTTATTCATCTCTATGAATGTCTCTCCTTATTGTGAACTTGTACAAATATTTTTGAGCAACATTATCAAAATTGTTTTTAAGTTCTTCAGTTGTTATTAAAGAAAAATAGCCACCATAAGATTGATGAATGAAATTCTGATTATAAGGTGTAAGAGAATTATTGAAATTATCCATCACATATTGGGCATCTAATTAGTTTTTGGGAACTGTCTAAGTATTTCTATAAATCTAACCCATGTTTTTTGAAGAATCACTCCTTGATCATGAAATATACTTTCTATTTTATGTCTCACATAAATTATTTTATTTTTGGGATAAAACATAGTGAAAAAAGATTGAAATAAATCATCCCAAGTATCAAATATTTCCTCATCTAAATTATGAATCATATTCCAATCCCTTCCCTTGAGGAACAAAGGGAAAACCGTCAACCTTAAATTCTCCTCACTAATCCCCCAAAAAGGTAGTGGTTGTACATAACTGTAAAAGTATTCAATAAAATATAAAGATTCCTCTAGGTTTAGTCCATTAATGAATGGAATCATAGAGAGGTGTGATTACTTGATATCATAATTCCTAGTCCTAGGAAATAAACTTACACACAATGGATTTCCAGATTTAGAAGGAATTTGAAACTCCCAAAGTATAGGTCACTTAGGGATATGTTTTTTGGGATATTGTATATTCTTGTTCCTCCTTATATTTGACGCTTCTATACTATCCAAATTTTCTATTTGATTCATGTTTTTTATTTTTCTTAAGGGAACTATAGTGTTTTTTAATTTCCAAAATAAAAAATCTTATATATTTATTAGATATGATGGACCTAGTTTGTATAGAAGGATGGTTTTATGAGTGAAAAACAAAAAACAATAGTGAGTAAAACTATTTTTTTCTAATTTTTTTAAATGATATTTTTAATTGATTTTTTATATAGGTGTTTTATTTTTGTGAATTTTTTCATTAATTTTTTGAACGATTTTTTTGACCTGGATACACATGCCTACCTCGGTAATGATGCCAAAATTTGACCACATCAAAATTTAGAACCTGAAATATTAAATTATTTATTTAAAACCAACTAGAACCAGTATAATTTAGGATAGGAGTATCATATCCATAGGGAAGATGAATTAATTTTGAAAAAAAACAATAAATAAATTAATAAATAAAATAACAACAGTTTAAATAGTGAAATGATGGTGACTTTGAATGTAAAATGAAAATAGTGTTAGTGAATTTTGATAGAAGACAGTATCATTATAGTGGTAGGAGATGAGCTATGTAATTGAACTACACTACCTTGATTAAATATATTTTTCTCTCTAACTATATGCTATCACATATATATCAGTGCATCAAAAAATATATGATGAGAACCAAACATTAATTAATTATTAAAAAAAACTTAGTGAACTCTATTTTGTCATGAATTTTCAATCAAAGTTAAAGATAATGATAACCATTTAATTGAGATGAGTATCAACATCATTTTGCAATTTTAGGTACTTAGATTATTGAACAAAGTTTAAGAATACACTACTATCACCCATTGGTGTGTAGAGTTGTGTAAAATAGAAACCCATTAAGATAAAATATGAGAATAATAAAAGAAAATAACACTAAAATAAAAATTATGAAAATAGTTGAATAGATTAATAAAATCAATGCATTACAATCCGATATCCATAAAAAATATTTATCCACTCATGATAAAAAATTTACAATTGTTTTCAAGAAATCAATTTCAGTGATTTATGAATTGATGAAAAAAGAAATTAGAGTGGAAAATATTCTCTATTGAAGCCAATTTCCTCTCTATTCTGTGATTTTCTAGCTCGTCATCATTTTTTTACTAGCGTGCACTTCATTTGATCTCAACTTCCATATCTATCTAGAAAATTATGTTCTATATCATTATTTTTTTTGTAAATTATATTATTTATGTTTTGAAAATAAGGTAAATATCACCCAACACAAATTTCTCTTCGTGATAGACACCCGAGAGAATTAAAACATGGACTTTTTTCACCACACATTTCATTTTGAAAAAAATATATAATAGAATCTATCACTTGAACATGAAATCAGTTGTTATCATCTAGATTTCCATATTCCACATGTCAGATTATTATTCCCACTAGTTATCTATTTTATCTATGATCAACTAGGTTACACTTCCTTGTCTATACTTATGACCTCAATCCTACCATCAGATTTGCAACTCAACAGACAACACATCCTCATCAAACTATATAAATTAATCCATGCACTGTAGTTCATTAAATAAGAACAACGTTCAATAATCCAAATAACATTTAGAATAAAATATATAGCTTATGAAACTAGTTCCACTAAATTACAGTTTCCATGAAATCTCATAGAAATTCCACTATATATTTGGCATGCATCCTCCTACAAAAATCCAGATACAACCATCAAATTCAAGGGATCTCACCTTATTAAATCTTCTTCCCTAAAATTTTAGGCATGAAAAAATTAACATATAGATCTACTATGATGTTCTTAAGGCCCCTTACAATGATTCAACTAGAGTTGATCAATTGATTCTATTCCAATATTGGGGCTGATAAATAAACTTGATGATAATATTATATTTTCATTGACAATGATCTAATTCTCTTATCAGAATGAGATAAGATATATAATCCATCATTGATTTGACCATGTTGAATAAGTTGATTTAATGATAATGTGTTGTTATTGATCCATAGATTTTGAAGCCTTGGTCATCTTCTTCCCTATTCATATTAAACCTTCAAGGAGCTTAGATATAAAAAAATATCAATTTGTTTTTCCTTCCTCGGATCTAAGCTCCAGAAAATCTGGATCATGGTTCAACTTTTGACATCAATATCAACATTCATTTTCTTATATTTTATTTTCCCTAGTTCGGTCAAAATATTACCATTGTATAATCATTTTTTAATTCTTCATGGAATATGTCTAACATAGATTGAACATAATTGACTTGGAGATTCATCATTATAAATGACCAAATAATCCTTCCACATTGATTCTTTTACCTTTTAAGCCTTGAGTATGTCTATTTCAGTGGCACAAGCTGTGAAATCATAGGCATTAAGCACAAGTTTTGATAATTTTATCCTTTCAAATAGTGAGATACCATTATTTAGTTTTGGGATACTTCTTCAAGAAGTTAAAAAATATAATTAACTATGTGAGGGAAAAAGTCTCAATCGAGCTCAAATTCTTCTTAAATGTTTATTCCCCACCTTCAAATTTTGTCTCCACTTGATAAGATGAATTCTATTATAAGAAGGTACCATGTAACAAATTATTTTATGTGTATGAGAATTCTTTTACCCAGATGGAAGATAAATATTTTATAAAACCCAAAATATCTAATGCCTTCTATAGTACATAATTGAAATAAAAAAATTAAGGGATAAAAATAAAAGAAGAAATAAATAATAATAGTAAAACATAAAAAATACAATCACAACAATTTAACATTTAAAATCGAATGAAATAATGAAATAAATGGATTCAAAAATAATAATAATCATTAATTAAAAATTGGGTAAAATAATAAAAGAAAATATTATATTAACTAAACATCTAAAATAATTAAAATTAAAAATAATATAAAATTTAAAATAATAAAATATTTAAATAATGAAAAATTGATAAATTAAACATAAAAAATACACATAATTAAAAAATAATTCAATTATTAATTAATTCAACAATAATATAAATGAAACATTATACTTAACCTATTTAAAAATGATTTAAGATTAAATAAAAAAAATTTACAACAAAAGAGATGTGAAAAAACAACTGAATAAAGGCCACATTAGCAATGTTTTTTGACATGTTTCCTCGTTAAGATCAAGTATTAATTAAAGCGACTTTTAATATAATCAATGGTTTCTTGAATAAATTATACAGGGTGATTAGATTGATATGTATATGAGGCTATCATTTTATTTATTTTTGAGTGTGATTGTTTTCCTCCATAGGGAAATGTTTTTTAGGATTTGAGGTATTTTTTGGAAAAAAACTTCTTTAAAGAGAAAAATTTTATGGGGCATGAGGGATTCATGAAATAATTTTATTAGTTAATTTTTCTTAAAATTTTTGGTGGTTCTATGATTTTGGTATAATATAGAGAATTTTTTTGAAATTATTTTCTCATGTGTAGTTTTAAAATAGAGTTGGTTTTTGGGAAGGAAAAGGATCGATAAGGCTAGGAATTTTGGGTTTTTAGTTGTGGTGAAAACCCTTAGATTCTAAGAATTGTTTAAAAATGCATATGAGTTTTGGTTTTGGGTAAAATATTATGAATAAATTTTAATAATAAATTGATACCTGTGTAAACTGGAATGCTTAAAATTTCAATGTTTTGACTAGGAGTGAACCATATTCATGATTTTTGTACTTGGATAGCGCATTATTTTAGTTATGAAAGAAATAAGTGATTTTGGTGGATTTGAACTGATTTGCTTCAATATGGGGAAAATCAGTCCCAGTATAGAACATGTTGTCTTGATTCTTATAAGTTAATTATGAGTAACCTGAGTGGTTGTGTTGGGTTGTCGGTTGGTATACTAATGTTGATTCAAGAGAACTACATGTGATAGGATCAAGTTGTCCGATGTGATTTTTTTACTGTTTCATAGTTCTAACCAATCAGTTGTTTTGGTTGGTAATTCTTGTGATGAGAAGAAAAATTATTCAGATTCAACCTTTATGAGTGGATTCATATGATGGGAAGAAATATAATCATATATTTTAATTGTCTATTAGCACTTTGTTGTTATGAATTAATGGGTGTGGTTGAGAACCATCTTGGTTTTTGGTGATGGTGATGAGTAGGGTTCTGGTAATATTAGATTTTGGATCCTTGAATTTGTATTTATATTGGGATAAAATAATTCCAGTGAAATAATAGAGATAATGGATTCATCAGAGTGGCATTGAGAAATCACGGTGGCCTAAAATTTTAATGAAATTAAAGGTATTTCTCTATATAAAGTGGTAACATTGAATATGTATCAGAGTACTATTATATGGTTAATCCAAAATATTCATTGATAGGTTTTTCCAGGGATGGGATGATATTGGATCCTGAAGAGCAACATGCATGTAATGGTGGAACCTTTTAGGCATTGCTGTCATGGTATAATATATGGGGAGGAATATGGTAGGAAGTTCATCATTAATGGTTGGAGGGTATCATCCTCATTGTGAGAAAAATTTGGAGAATACTAAGGATGATGTTACTAGTGATCTGATAATAGTTAGCAAATAATGATCCATATTGGAGATCTGGTATAACAGGGGTCGTCATGTGGAGTTATTACATTCATGAATTGACATGATGTGGCTGGTGAAGATGTTCCATTTTGTTTAATATTGAAAAAATAGTGGTACTTCTATTTTGGTGAGTATCAAATAAGCTATAGATGTATAAACCTTTTGTGAGATGGGATATGGATTCTTTTAAACGAATTGGAAGATGGTCGATATGGAATTGGTATATCAGCAATCAGATATATCCAATTAATTTTCTCTTTTATAAATACAAGATTTCGAATTCAAATGCGGTATCAGATGGTGTCTATGTGTCAACCTCAAGGTTGGGGTAGAGTTTTGTGTAATATGAGTCTGAGTTGATTTAAAGATGTGTTAGTACTCATGGGTGTAGTATGATTAAGGGTTTTTTGGTTAGGGATGTTACTATGGAATTATACTGTTTTTTAGTTTTGAACTTTGATATGGGATTTGGGTGATTCTATAATGCCTTTGTGAATTAAAGAATCAAGATTAGAAGATGTAAAGATGTGTTAGTTGGTGAAACTGATAATTTTCAAGAATGGTATTTCATAGAAGGAATGACTTGTATTGTTTCATGGGAAGGGATGTGGTGAGGCATAAACACATATAGAACATTGATTTGGATATGATTGATGATTTTTGGGGTTTAGTCAAGAATTTTCAAGAAAAAAGATAGTGTATATGGGTTTAGTGCATGTGTATTTCAGACACATATGGTCTAGTTTAAAATTGATAATAAAGGGTTGTATTATATTTTAACTAATGTATTATAATTCAAGAAAAATTCTCAGGTGATTATCAGATATGATAAGCCTTTTGATGTGGAGTTTATAATGACCTTCAAATTTAAGGGTGTTAGTTATCGAGTGAAATTTAATTATTTGGTCTTAAACTAGGGAATGATTTTAGAATTTGGTTTTAGATTATTATTATGAGAGTTATAAAAACTATCAAAGGTGTTTTATAAGTGATTTAATATGGATTTTTTTGATAAGTTGATAAGTTTATATAATAATTTTTGTGGTTTTGGATTTATGGTAGAATTTTTTTAAATTTGGATTTTTAGTCACGGGGGTGGATGAGGTAAGATTTAGGATATGGATAGTCCCAATATTTATATTTTATGTGTGAATGAATTGGAAAATCCCTATATGTAAGTGTCATAATGTTTGAAAAATTGGAAAAAGTTTAATACATGAGTACCCTTGTGTTTGAAAAATGGGCAAGTCACCATATTCTAGGGTCTTCCTATGTAAAGGAATTAATAAATATGGGTCATTACCTTATTGAAAAGATGGATAAATTTTGATCTAACCTGTGATATATAAGATTACACTCATAAATAAGGTCCCCATATGTAACATATTTTTGGGGATGAAGTATAATGGTTGATGATATGTAAGAGTAACCCCATGTGTAAGGATCATAAATAATTAAAGTGTTCAGATACCTGGTGATATATAAAGGTATGATACATAAGCGCCATCCCATATTCAAGGGTTATAGACTTAGTTAATTCCTAAGGGTGATACATAAGGGTAATTTCAATGATACATAAGGGTTATCCTATACATAAAGGTCCCTTTAAAGTTTGTTATTTAAGTATCATTTCCTTGATACAAAAGGGTCATCCCATATAAAAGCATCCAAGAGATGGTGAATTTTTAATGACAATTTGTGAGGGTTACAATATTAACATGGGATACATAAGGGTTATAGACATTGTAAATATTGAGGATTTATACATAATGCACATCAAGGGGTTATATGTAATGGAATTCCCCTTGGTTAGAAAAAAAATTGAGTATTGGAATCCAAAGTGATAAATAAGGGTCCTCATGGGTGATATGTAGGGGTCCCCCTACGTAAAGTTCCACACATAATGGTTAGTGACTATGCCAAAAGATTAATATGATAGGTTTAGTAATGATTTTATAAAAGATCAACAAAATTTTTAAATGAAATATATAAGTGGTTTTAGGCTATTTTTAGCTAGAAAATAGTGATCGCACCATTGATTGTTCCCTTAATTCTCTTTTCACCCACAAGGTAGATCTTCACTGATTGTTTCTATACCATTATTTCATTCATTTTTAGGATTATCCAACAGAAATTTTAGCAACCCTAGGGTATTTAATTATCATTTCTTACCAAGTTTTCAGAATTTTTTGTTAGGTGTTCTTTAAATTATGAATTTTTTCCACATTATTAATTTTTTTGATCGGAGATGTATTGGACATGGTTTTGCAATGAGTAGAGTCCTTTTCACTCTAGATGGGGTAGGTTCCCTTGATATTAATGATTACATTTAATATTTATTATCTTTATGTTCATGTGAAATCATTGTTGGTATTTCTATCATGTTTAATGATTTCGGTGTTCTCACCCCATGACTTTAGATGGGTTCACACTAAACTTATAGTCAGAAAAGACTTCCTATCTTCCTAAATGATTCATTGGTGGCATCTTGGTCTAATAATTTCCAATGTAACTCTTTATGGATTATTTAATGGTAGAGTTAGATCCTAAAGTAAAATGTGTTTTTAATTCTAATTGTGGTTTTAAAATGTGTTTTCAAAAAAAAATTATATTTTAATGTAAATGGTTTAAAATGGAATTTCATGGTGAATGTGATGATTTTAGGTGATGGGTTTGAAATGGTATTTCAGAACAATTTTTTGGTTTTCTTAAGAATTTTTCCAAGTGATTTTGGATAAGGGAATTGTGGGAGTAAAGGTGAAATTTTATTCATTTATAAATTGTTGATAATGGGGATTTGATTTGGGTTTATTGGAAAATCAAAACGTCTTATTTTATATTTTTTTGGACGGTTGACCCCATGTGGTAAATATGACAACCCTGCTTTTATTACAAACTTATACATGATTTATTACATAAAAATTCAGTTGATACAAGAAAGAAAATTGAGAGGTTTAGTATCTTTGGGGCTTAGGACCATTACATAAAGACTTGAAATATGAAATACAACATCTTTATTGAAAACTTCCTTTGCATGACCACTATATTCCCTCGTACTTAGCATTGCATGGGATAACCTGAGGACATGCATAAGAAAAAGGTGAGATAGAAAGCCCTGTAAGGGAACACACATGGAATAACATGAGGAGTACAATAAATGTTATACATTTGGCATATCAATAGAACACAAGAGAAACATGAACATAAAGGCATGATAAAGCATGATAATCTTAACATGGAAATGTGGCAACAACACTTAACATGGAATTAGCATGAGCCAAGGCCCATTGCACATGGAGAATGAGTAAATCATCATTGCACATGAAGAATGAGTAAAAACTCATTGAACTTGAATAAGAATGAGTCAATACTCATTGCACATGACGTATCATGATACTATACTTTACCCAATGCATTTGAGAGCTATAAGGGCGCACCCTTCTTAAACATTTCATTTCATGCATAAGTGTGCCACATGGATCATAAAACATGGATTCATAAAACATAATCATTTATTCCACGATAAAGGAATGTGGAATTAATACATGAAACATTATAATCAATAACTAAATGTGCATAAAGGTTAATACCCTTGATGGAGAAATGGGAATGGTATTCACTACACAATGGTATTGGCTTAGAAAATCGGTGCGATTTCGGTAGCGTAACGGCGTGAAGTAAAAATTCATAAAAAAGGTTGAGGAGAGAGAAAGGGGTTACTCATCATATTTACATGTAATGGACAGTAAGGAGTTCATATAGATACATTTCCCAACAATTGTAATGAAATTTAGGTTCATGATACAAAAGTATTGTTTGTATGTAAATGAGGAGGGAGAAGTTCCTTTCGGAATTTCGGCATAGTAACAGGTGTACATGGGAGGCATTTGATGAGAGTGAAAGTGGTATCCCATCATTAAAACATAAAGAGGGAAGTATGAGGTAGGTGAGAAACCATATCCCAACATTCATGATTGAAATTAGAAGGGAAAAACAACTTAAATAAAATTGGACAAAAATGAGAAAGGAAGAAAAAAAACCCTACTTGGAAGTGTGCTTCCAAAGGCTAGAGAGAGGCTTGTGAGAGGATTCTTGGGAGATTGGGGCACCTTGGGAGGATTATAGAGAGAGTAGGGAAGAGTTTGAACGAACTAAAAAGGCTTTGAGTTAGGAGGAAGTGGGAGCTTGGTTGGGTTTATATAGGAAAGGTGAGGGAATTATTTATTATTTAGGTTTGGGTACCTTACATTAAATTGTTCCAAACCTCAAACCATCCCATGGTTTTTACCCATGGTTTTTGTAAAAGGGAAGAGGAAAACAATATTTTATAAGGCCAAAGTCCTAACTTCTTAAAATAATAGGGTTGCTTATTTGGAGGTGAGTCATACTCCCAAGGAAATTAATTTAAAAAGACAAGGTGTTTAATAAGTCCTGAGGGGTTCATTAATGCTTTGAAAAGTAACCTAAAAAAACCCAAAATCACATTATTTTAATGGTAAAACATATATTGGCCGAACATAAAGATTATATTATTTTATTACATCACTATTTGGTCATTATGATGTCATAAAACACATTATATATTTAAACGGTATTTAATTTTTAATAAAAAATTTGATCGTCTCAGAAAATTATGAAAAATTCACCGTTGGATAATTTAGATGTGCTGATTCCAAAAGTAACATTTTTTTTATCTGAATAATTTTATACATATGTTAATTTTCACTTTTAAAATAAAAACTGACATTTATCGAAAATTCACGGGTTTTTGACAAAAATGGCTTTCAAACCTTAATAAAAATTACAATTGCATTCATAAAATTATAAGATCATTTATATTAAATAAAAATTAATTTAATAATAATATTTTATTAAAATATTATTTAATTCAAAAATACCTTAATTTAATAAAATAGAATTCTTAATTAAATAATAACTAAAAATATTATTTGTACTTTAAAAACTATTTACAATGTATCAATAATGACAAGAAAATATATTAATTATTATATACAAAAAAATGTACATGAACATAGTACTATTTATTTGTTACATAACCCCTTGAAATAGCCCCATAAGACCTAAGGGTAAGGTGTGCGATGGTGACAGACTCTTGGGGTGGCTCAGATAACATTGCTCGAGTGGTAATCTCTATCAACTTCCACTTTTCCCATAGACGGTCCCATTCAAGCTTGACATGATGATTCTCAGCTTGGGCTTGGTCCAGAGTGAAGCCCAAGGATGCCACCTCATTTCCAAGCTTTGATAAATGGGCTTCGTATGGGGAAATTCTACTGGATGAGGCCATCACTTCTTTTGTCTGAGTAAATTTGGATTTGTTAAGGCCCTATACTTATACTAATCATGTGATCACTGTTCAATGGATATATTAGAAACAGTCAAAATTCTTAACATAAAACCAAAGAACAAGACTTTTTATATAAACATAAAGAGACATTTAATTAGATCAAGAGGTATTTCCATTAATGAAACTTTGGGTCATTACAGTCAACTCCATATTTTACAAGGAGTATATACTTATTTTTCATCTTGATTCTGTTTTCCTAGTATTCTATTCATGATTCATGATGGTGTATGATTGTATAGAAATACCATAAAATGATATAGAATTTAGATATGGTTGTATAAACTTTTGTGCATAAGGTAGTATGAGTTGACTAATAACATTCCACTTTTAGTATTAAAGTGATTGGGTCAGTCGATATTGATGTAATTGATCAGTTAGAGGGTAGATATGGTTAAAATGGTATGGTTTCTATGGAAATATTCCTATTATAATGAATGTATGTAGGGTTTTCCTCTTGGGCCTGTCATGATTCAAGTGTGTTTTTCAGTCACAATTTCAGATTTGATAACCTTGTGATTTTATATATGGGGCAAGATGGGAAAATCATTTTGTTTTGAAGAAGTTAAGAGCATGGATATAGTTCAAATGTGTAATCTGGGGAGATTTTAGATGATGATCTGATGGGTATCAATGTGGTAATTTTATGATTTTAATTTATTTTTGGTATAGTGTTTGTGAGTGTTCTCTATATCACTTAATGTTCTAACAACTTGTCTATAATACATATGATACCCAACCTCAAGTGAGTGGGTGTGGTCAAGGACATGATGTGATTCTCCTCAGTACCCACCTAGTGATGGTGTGGTTTGAATTATTCTATGGGACCTACCTCATGGGGAATGGTTCGACTTGTGTAATATGTTACCTATTGATATTCCACCCTTAGATCATTTTCTCTATTTTTAGATATTAAATTATCCTTGAGACCAATATTATGTTGGTGTAGTTTGGATTTTGTGAGAGACTAACTATTGACATGCCCCTCCCTGGATCACATATGGTATGTTGACCAGTGGATATGATACATGTCCATGGGACCTTTCCCTATGTAGATGCTTTGGACTATGTGAGAGGTTTGAAATTGAGATTACCTCTTCAGATTACTTATTCTATGTAATGAGTTTTCTATACACAATGATCAATTTTATGATTCCTTTCCTTGATAATTTTCTTTTATGAATAATACTAACCATTGAGATTCCTTTCAAGGATGAGATATTTTATAATGTGTCTAAGATAGATTCATTACCAACATTGAATGAATCAGTAAAGGTTTGATGTGAAAGTGCTCTTATTAACACATGATGACCTGATGTTTTTGATTGTATATGCACTTTGTGTAATACTTCTGAGAGGGTATATTATTGTTCCAGCCTATGAGCCACTAAAATGGTGCCCAGAGATGGTTTACCACAAGTCCTGAAGTTTACCTCTTCATATGTCGGAGGATACTGACTAGTAGTGAGGTCCTAAGCTATGTCCATGGAGAAACTATGCCCTCATATCAGAGTAAATGACAACAAAAAATAACAAGATATCATCAAAATAAGTAAATAAATAGAGTACATACGTATTAAATATAAACAAAGATGAAATAAAGAATGAAATTTTGTAAAATACTAAATAGACATGTCATAAATATAGAACTGATCTCCCACTAGGTAGATCACATATACAAGAGTAATTAAAAGAAACTGAATTTAAATTACATGGATCTACTTTAAACACTGATCCAAACAACATACTTGGTCTCTATGACACATTTGAATTGATCAACATTGATCATATGAATCTACATGAGTGGCTATTCTCGATAATACAACTATGGGTCTCACCCTAACCATTGACATCAATGCTCAACCTGAAAGTAGACATAAGGTCTATATACACACCGAGGTGAACATATAGAGTGTGAGACAAAATACCTTTAGGCCTTCCCGAATGGGGAACCTATAATCTAATATCATAAGTTCATTATCGTGTAATTTTCTCAAACTATCCAAGAAAAAACTGGAATAATAAGGACAATAGATAAATAAATAATCCATTGTCGATCCTTGGGTCTGTGATCCCAATCAACCACACCTCCTTCATCCCAATCCATAATTTCTTTGAACAATGTTCACTAATGTATATATATATTTATAAGTTTATATATAGATTCCCATATATATATATATATTTGTAAGGATAAAAATTAAATGAATCAACCAAAAATGATCCTTGGGTCTATAACCCCTATTATCTGGGAAATCTAGTTCTGAAGGCATTGAGTTGTATTTCATACCACTCAAGATCCATATATTTATGTCAATCCTTTGATATTTAATCCCAATAAACCATACATGATTTATCTTATTCCAGGAATGTCGTTGAGAAAGCTATGTCACCTAAGGTGGAGATATGTCCTAACCCTGGGTTCACCCGTACTAGCCTCCATTCACTATATTAAAGGATTCTGAGTAATAACCAAAAATATGGTAAAAATATCACTTTTAATTTATATAAATAAAATGGTACCTAAGGTATATAACCAAGGAGTCTATGAATAATGATAATCAAGCATAAAAATAATTTCATTTTCCCTGTGAGCCAATCCAAGGAATTCCTACATGGGAATACAATTATCACTCAAGGCATATATAATATATTTTCTTTATGAGGTTAGAAAAGTAATTACTAGATGAGAATCCAAGTTTCACTCAAGGAAAAAAATAATCCATCATCCCTATGAGTCCATAAAATGTATTCCTAAATGGGAATACAAGTATCACTTATGGTGTAAAAGGCAATGTACTAATGGGGAATCCACACCGACCATAAGGATTATCTTAGACATTTCTCAAAGAGATCATCATATATCCCAAATGATATTTGAAACATAACTATTTAATTCCATGTTCACTAATTTCATACATCTCATGAGCCCATACAAGACATTCCCTATCAATAATTAAAGTGTCACTTGAGGCATAATAAAATTCCATCTAGCCTATGAGCCCATCAAAGGCCTTTTATAAGTGGAATCCAGTTGTCTCTCTAGGTGTAATATCAAATCTTTTAACCTATGATCCTATTAGAGGAATTCCTTATCTGGAACCCCAGTATCTATCATGTATGGATCATAGGAAACATTTCTGGTCCTCTCAATCATGTAATAATCAAATAAAAATCTTAAAATATAGATATCAGGAAGCATATATGGGAATCCCAATAAATGGGAATGTTTAATAGTTAAATCCTTTGATGCATGTATGGGAATACCAATAAAAGATTTTTCAATCAAATAGGCTTAGAATATAGATCCCAGGTAGTACCTCAGGTATTCCTATCAAATACATCATTTCATCTGAAACATTGGTCAAAATTATATGACGAATCATTGAAAATCATAGCTGAATCAATAACAATAATTTGAACACATAAATTAAGAGTGAGGATGGAAAATCGCCTAATCCCACTGCTACTACCATGAAATATTGTGCTTAAAAGTTCGGTATTAGGTCTATGGGGACACCTGCTACCATCTTTACCAAAACCGCCAACACACTATCTTAGGGTCGGTCAAACATCAACTCACCCAGTGGGTCCCTCATGTTAAAACAATATAGAGGCATTGTAACAGCCCAAGATTTTATAAAAAAAATATTGTTTTTAATTTTATTAATGTCTTGTGTTGTACGCTACACCAAAAGGAGCTTGCACAACACGCATCCTTGTCTTGCCTTGCATTACACGCAATCGCGACCTTCCTCGATAGTGTGTGTAATACGCAATACCGAGTTTCACTAAACAACGATGTGCTATTAAAATATTATTAAAACTAGCCGTTATGAATAGTAAAAACCACTTTTTAAAATTCTGTAAATCTTATTTTTCAAAATGAACTTCATTCTTGGATTCGGAGTATCGAATTTAGCCTAAGGTGAAATTTTGGTACTTTTCGGATAACTTTCATATTCTGATGAATAGTGAAAATTACTAAATTATAATTAAAAACAACTTTTTAATCGAAATAATTAATAGTGATAAATTATTAATTTGAGTGGTTTTAAAGTATATTTAGAATATATTTTTACAATTTAATACAATGTTGGTCATTGGACGTAATTTCACATTTAAACCAGACATAAACAAGTGTCAATCTTTTGATAGATATTGTTTCGTAAAAACACGCTATTTGTTTTAATAACGGGATTTAATTATAAAATTAATTAATTCAACTTCTATGTTATGAATTTGGTAAAATAGATTTCATTTTTGAATTCGGAATATGAAATATAGCTTAGGATGAAATTTTGGCATTTTTCTGAAAACTTTCAATTTTTGATGAATAGTGAAACCACTAAGTGGTAGGTTAAAAACTGAATTTTGCATAAAACTTAATTTTACCACTTCTGTGAATGGAATTTCGAAAATCCGAGAGACACGGTTAATATCAAGGACTAAAATGTGGTTCAATGAGATGAAAATAATTTTTGGTGAATAGTAACTTTTTACTTTTTTTTACCGCGGTTAATAGTAAATAGGGTAACTAAGGGTAAATATGATATTACTATTACCCTAACACATGTCCTAATTCTATTGGACAAGTGTAATTCGACCGAAAACAAACTTAGGAATAAAATATGACCATTTAGGCCCACTTGGATTAGATTAGGACATTTATTATTAATTTATTTAAAGAAGGGTTAAAATAGTTAAAATCAAAGTTTAATAAGTAAATCATTTTTAATATGGGGTTATACATAAGATAAATTCGATTGTAAATATTCATTAGAAAGCTAAAACGATTTCCTACATGATGGTATTTTATTTGTAATTTTTAGACATCAAATAATTTAATTTATTTATGACACAACGATGATGCAGTAATTATCTTATTAATGAAATATTGACATAATTGATGTTATAAACACCAAAATAAATGTAATTTGAGAATTTTTATGAATTCCACTAATTTTCTAGGTTACTATGATATATTAATGTTGATTTAATCAACTTTGTTCGAACATTTATTCTGTTATGACTTTTACAAAAATCATATATCAAATAGTGTCAAAATTGACAGAAAATAGTTTTTAAATCAAATATTATATTATTAATTGTTATTGTATTCCTAAAAATCTAAGGTTCGGCCAAATGACTTAGATAAGGATATATATATTAATAATAAACAATTTGGGGTTCGTTTGGCATGTTATAGTAAGTGTATTAACCATATAGTGAAAGAAAACAAAAAGACATGGTAAAAGTTAAATTATTTAACTTAGAGTTAAATCTAATTGATAAGGTTAAAATAATATCCTAAACTTGTCTAAATTCTATTGGTTGATAGGATTTCGACCCATCCCCACTTTATCTTCGAAATAAGACCCTTTGGAACCATTATAAACCAATTTTGACTTTAATATAAAATAATATTTTGAGATATTCCTAAGGTGCCCCTCTCCTCCCCTATAAAAGGACACCTCCTCCCCCTCCTCCTCACACCAATTTGAGCGCTCAAGCTCGGCCAACCCCTGCCAAAATCTCTTCTCCACATCCCTAGAAACATCCTAGAGGTTCTGGTCTTCCTCAAAGACCAATTCTAGTGCCCTAAGAGGAGGTCTCAAAGAGGCACTTCAAAGAAGAGGTAATTACCGTTACCAATTATTTCATCTTTATTTCTTCTTCCACTTCTTCTTCTTAGGTTGTTTCATTATGAAGTAATAACATCAGTATCAATAATATACTGATATGTTATTATAAGTATGAAACAACCCTATTTCACCATCTCTCCATCCTACGGAAAAAGAAATCACCGTGCGTGCGTACGTACGGAATACCGTCTCCACGCCGTGGTGTAATCTATTTTCCACCACCACCTTACATGGATGGGTATAATGGTGTAAAGAATAACTATACATAGTTATTACAACATCATATTGATTCTGATATATTGTATAATCCACTCCAATTCAATTCAATATTTATAGAAATGATATCATCGCTCGTGCGTACGTACGGACTACCGTCTCCACGACGCGATGAGATTCATTCTCCATGTTAACCATTTAAGAATGATTATAATGTATATATAAGACATAATAATGAAATATATGACATTATAAAGCTACTGGATTTATTTATATATATACATATGTATGTCATCTACTTACTTCCATTTCAAGACAATAAGGAAAGAAAAACAGCGTTCATGCGTACGTACGGACTACCGTCTCCATGAACGGTGTTTTTCATTTTATTTATCTAACTATTATATATATATATATACTGAATATATATGATATATAAATCATATTTTATATTCTGGAAGTAAGTAAATCATGATATAAGTAATAATTATGTCAAGAACAAACAAGTCAAAACACCTACGATAAATGAAACGATTTTACCCAAAACGCTTCTTTAACATGGAATTTACAAAAGAACGGGTAATATAATGTCATAAGTGAACCATATATGATATCATAACAATGAATATGATTCTTTAATAAGTCAATAACATGATTTAAATCATTATACAGGAGGTTCGGACACATACAAAGCAAGTCGGACCTAAGGTAAGGGAAATATCACAATCTCATTTTTATCCGAGATTGTTTATACTTTGGTATTTACTGGGGTGTATTTTATCATCCACATCCATGTTTCTTCAATATGTAATATTATTTCAATCCACCTACAATTGTTTAAATCCAATTTTACCCTTCGGTGAGTTTTTAGTAAAAGATATGAAAGGAATCTTTTGTCGTTTTTATACGAGGTACTTTTTGACTTTTCCGACAAAAGTACGAAGAATGCTTTTTTTTAACTTATACGGCACGAACGGATTTATACTGTTTTATAAAGCCTTATTTTCATGAAGATTCCTCTAAAAGATTTCATGACTATTTTCAATAAAATATCTTTCTTTTAAAATTGCATGATGTTTTGTGAAAAGAAATTGATTTTGAAGAAGAAAGGATATTTTCCTCAAGAATTCAATTCAAGTGTTTTATCAAAATTTTTTTCCATATAAGATAATAAAGTGTTCTGTTTCTATCCATATTTTTACATTGATTTGACTATGTTGTGATGGAATTATGTTTATGAATTCCTTTATCTTATATGAATGGTTTTATGATGTCATGTTGTTTAAGAATCCCATTTTTATTACATGGGTTATGCAATGATGTATGATTTATGATTTTGTGGCACACATAAGAAAGGATTCATTAAGAGATGGGTGGGACCTATATCTCCCTCCAATGCATTGGGTAAAGATTTTATATCTCCTGAGATAGACATGGCTGGAATGGTAGGTTATACTGGTTCAGTGAAACAGGACTGAAACGAGGATTACTCGATTCAGAAAGGGACTTTGTCCACTAAGATAGTCTTGGCAATGAGTCTTGACTAACAAGAAATGATTCTCTATGATTATGTGTGTATGCCACAAAGTTCCATGTTTTATGTTATGATTATTGTGATTACATTTCACTGCCATGATTTATCCCATGTTATGAAATTATGCTCTCTTTTGCAGGTTATGATTTCCAAAATGTTATGTTCTTATGAATATGATGTGATTGATATTTCTTTTGTTTACCCTTACTGAGAATTTGAGCTCACCCTTTTATGTTTTCTTTTCCCCAGGATATAAAGAAAGGTTTTAGGTAAAAAAAAAGGAAGATCTTTATGGGAGATGTTGAAGATCTTTCACCACGATTAGAAGATTATAGTCCGAGTTTCCAAAGACACTAAACTATTACGGTCCTTGTGTGTGTGTTTTTGTAATGTACTAAGTATTCCGCAAAAGTAATGTAAAGTCCATGTACGATAAGCTTCGGGTCTCTACAGTTGGTATCAGAGGCAAAGGAGGTAGGAATGTATCCGATCCTTGGGAACTCTCACATGTGAGCGTTGGACGAAGCATGGCTCTCCGCCCAAGGGCTTCATGTGGAAATGGCTGCCACTGGGGATGGTGGTGTGTCCCGCCCAGGGGGTGTAGCCGCCCATGGAGTACCCTGATAGGTATCAACTATAGTCCACTAGAAGTAATTCTAGACCGCTATAGTTGGTATCAGAGGAAAGGTTTAGTCAACCTTTGGAAACTAGGATGCGAAAACGTTAGTGAGATCCCTAGAGATATTTCTAAGGTATGTCTAGGGATGCCCCTAAGGATAAGTATACGTATAGGATATAGTCCTAGAACTATGGTAACGATATTAGATTAAACCAAAGATGATAGATATTTAAGTTACTTCCCCTTTATCATGATTTTTGCATCTAACACTATTCTGTTTGGGTTTTAGAAAATGGCTGGAAACAAGATGATTCACAATAATGGAGGATATGATGGACAATGGAATGATATTCTTCATGAGCAACCAAATGAAATGGGATTTGGATGTCCAAACATCATTATTATGCCGAATCAGCAATCTCACAACATGATCAATAAAGTAAAATTTGGTAAGTTTCCTGACTCGACTAATAAGAGAAAGATGGAGTTCTATGATGATCATAGAGGAAAGAAAGTTCAATTCCCCCTATGTAAATCATGTGGGAAGAGGCATCAAGGAGAATGTTTCAAAGGAACTGGAAGATGCTTTGGGTGTGGAAAGGAAGGACACAAAGCAAGTAAGTGCAAAGGAAAAGGTTCAGTTAACACCATGGATGAGGATAATGGTATTGCTACGACATCAAAAATGGTTAAGTGTTTTAAATGTGGAATGTATGGGCATTATGCAAACCAATGTCCTAAGGGAAAGACTCATGAAGAGAATCAGTATGGCCGTATGGGTAGTATTTATGTGGATGATGATGAGGAGACTACAAATGATATGTGAGATGAAAGAATTGTTGAAGCTCGGTTAATGGTTTAAGAATGTAGTGGAATGATTACATGTTTATCATGTGTAATGTTGTATAAGTAATCTCATGGTACTATGGAATAAAGAGACATCTAAGGATTGTTACACTGTTGTCTTTTCTTAAGTTTTGAAAGTGTATGATGAATGGTACCAGTAACCATGAAATGTTATTTTGGAAAGTAGATTATAAGTGCATAATTAAAGGATAAGAAGATAATGATATGTTTGATTATATTCATGAGCTCATGATTGATATAAGGACCAAGTGATATCATGGTTTGAGTATATAGAATTTTGAGGATTTTGGTATGTGGAAAGTGTTAACTTTTAACTGCACTCATGTTTTCACTAAGGTATTCAAGAGAATACACGATTAAGGACTTTGAATGTTTGGAATGTGACCAACAAGACATATCTTATGATATGTGGGGATCAACGACAGTATTAAATCTCTGGTAATCATTGTCACTATATTATGAGAGTGGACTGCAGTATTATGTATAAGCCTAAAGATTAGACTGGATTATGTTGGACATAAGTTAGTATTGTTTAAGGATAGAATATTTTCGATATTATTGATGGGATGTTATAGTAACGTAGTTTTAGAAAAAGGACAACCTGCAGGACGGGCGACAGCCCATCGCTTCGGACAAGGCTGTGGGAATCGAACCCACAACCGAAGTGCGACTGGCCTTTATCGCCTACCACTGACCTACAGGAAGTCCCTATTTAGTAGAAACTAGTTTTATTATATTAAGCAGTATGATATATGAAGTATAAGTCCATTTTAGGAACCATATATGATTAATCTCACTATAGATCGATTTATGCATATAATTTTTGCTAACCTTTTGTTTGAGACAGATGGAATGACCCGTCATTCTATCACATTATCTGCTAACACTTCACGAATAACAAATTCAACTTTATTTATTTAAGAGATGAAGTGGAAATTGTTCAAGGCACGAACAACAGTAAGATTGTACCAAAATAAAGTAAGTATTTATTCTAATTCAAATTTTCAACTTTAGGGAAATGATCTTGAAAACCAAAAATGTTGTCCTAGTGATCTTATACCTGAGGAATCAGATGGTACCTTATATCATCACAAATTTATGGATTTGTGATTTTTGGCTTTTCCATAGCCATGTTCTCTACCACTCTCCATCAGAACATGATGGTTAGATTTCTCTTCCATATCCATATTTTCACCTATGTGGAAACCCAGTGATTAATTTATTTGGGTAATCGTTACATTTCATACTTTAGTTTTTAAAGCCAAGTTTTGGTATTCCTTTTTACGATGTGGGTTTCTATTAAAGAAAATTTCGAATAGTAAACCATTTATAACCCCGACGAATTTCGAGGGCGAAATTCATTTTAAGGGGGGTAGAATGTAACAGCCCAAGATTTTATAAAAAAAAATATTCTTTTTAATTTTATTAATGTCTTGTGTTGTACGCTACACCAAAAGGAGCTTGCACAACACGCATCCTTGTCTTGCCTTGCATTACACGCAATCGCGACCTTCCTCGATAGTGTGTGTAATACGCAATACCGAGTTTCACTAAACAACGATGTGCTATTAAAATATTATTAAAACTAGCCGTTATGAATAGTAATAACCACTTTTTAAAATTCTGTAAATCTTATTTTTCAAAATGAACTTCATTCTTGGATTCGGAGTATCGAATTTAGCCTAAGGTGAAATTTTGGTACTTTTCGGATAACTTTCATATTCTGATGAATAGTGAAAATTACTAAATTATAATTAAAAACAACTTTTTAATCGAAATAATTAATAGTGATAAATTATTAATTTGAGTGGTTTTAAAGTATATTTAGAATATATTTTTACAATTTAATACAATGTTGGTCATTGGACGTAATTTCACATTTAAACCAGACATAAACAAGTGTCAATCTTTTGATAGATATTGTTTCGTAAAAACACGCTATTTGTTTTAATAGCGGGATTTAATTATAAAATTAATTAATTCAACTTCTATGTTATGAATTTGGTAAAATAGATTTCATTTTTGAATTCGGAATATGAAATATAGCTTAGGATGAAATTTTGGCATTTTTCTGAAAACTTTCAATTTTTGATGAATAGTGAAACCACTAAGTGGTAGGTTAAAAACTAAATTTTGCATAAAACTTAATTTTACCACTTCTGTGAATGGAATTTTGAAAATCCGAGAGACACGGTTAATATCAAGGACTAAAATGTGGTTCAATGAGATGAAAATAATTTTTGGTGAATAGTAACTTTTTACTTTTTTTTACCGCGGTTAATAGTAAATAGGGTAACTAAGGGTAAATATGATATTACTGTTACCCTAACACATGTCCTAATTCTATTGGACAAGTGTAATTCGACCGAAAACAAACTTAGGAATAAAATATGACCATTTAGGCCCACTTGGATTAGATTAGGACATTTATTATTAATTTATTTAAAGAAGGGTTAAAATAGTTAAAATCAAAGTTTAATAAGTAAATCATTTTTAATATGGGGTTATACATAAGATAAATTAGATTGTAAATATTCATTAGAAAGATAAAACGATTTCCTACATGATGGTATTTTATTTGTAATTTTTAGACATCAAATAATTTAATTTATTTATGACACAACGATGATGCAGTAATTATCTTATTAATGAAATATTGACATAATTGATGTTATAAACACAAAAATAAATGTAATTTTAGAATTTTTATGAATTCCACTAATTTTCTAGGTTACTAGGATATATTAATGTTGATTTAATAAACTTTTTTCGAACATTTATTCTGTTATGACTTTTACAAAAATCATATATCAAATAGTGTCAAAATTGACAGAAAATAGTTTTTAAATCAAATATTATATTATTAATTGTTATTGTATTCCTAAAAATCTAAGGTTAGGACAAATGACTTAGATAAGGATATATATATTAATAATAAACAATTTGGGGTTCGTTTGGCATGTTATAGTAAGTGTATTAACCATATAGTGAAAGAAAACAAAAAGACATGGTAAAAGTTAAATTATTTAACTTAGAGTTAAATCTAATTGATAAGGTTAAAATAATATCCTAAACTTGTCTAAATTCTATTGGTTGATAGGATTTCGACCCATCCCCACTTTATCTTCGAAATAAGACCCTTTGGAACCATTATAAACCAATTTTGACTTTAATATAAAATAATATTTTGAGATATTCCTAAGGTGCCCCTCTCCTCCCCTATAAAAGGACACCTCCTCCCCCTCCTCCTCACACCAATTTGAGCACTCAAGCTCGGCCAACCCCTGCCAAAATCTCTTCTCCACATCCCTAGCAACATCCTAGAGGTTCTGGTCTTCCTCAAAGACAAATTCTAGTGCCCTAAGAGGAGGTCTCAAAGAGGCACTTCAAAGAAGAGGTAATTACCGTTACCAATTATTTCATCTTTATTTCTTCTTCCACTTCTTCTTCTTAGGTTGTTTCATTATGAAGTAATAACATCAGTATCAATCATATACTGATATGTTATTATAAGTATGAAACAACCCTATTTCACCATCTCTCCATCCTACGGAAAAAGAAATCACCGCGCGTGCGTACGTACGGAATACCGTCTCCACGCCGTGGTGTAATCTATTTTCCACCACCACCTTACATGGATGGGTATAATGGTGTAAAGAATAACTATACATAGTTATTACAACATCATATTGATTCTGATATATTGTATAATCCACTCCAATTCAATTCAATATTTATAGAAATGATATCATCGCTCGTGCGTACGTACGGACTACCGTCTCCACGACGCGATGAGATTCATTCTCCATGTTAACCATTTAAGAATGATTATAATGTATATATAAGACATAATAATGAAATATATGACATTATAAAGCTACTGGATTTATTTATATATATACATATGTATGTCATCTACTTACTTCCATTTCAAGACAATAAGGAAAGAAAAACAGCGTTCATGCGTACGTACGGACTACCGTCTCCATGAACGGTGTTTTTCATTTTATTTATCTAACTATTATATATATATATACTGAATATATATGATATATAAATCATATTTTATATTCTGGAAGTAAGTAAATCATGATATAAGTAATAATTATGTCAAGAACAAACAAGTCAAAACACCTACGATAAATGAAACGATTTTACCCAAAACGCTTCTTTAACATGGAATTTACAAAAGAACGGGTAATATAATGTCATAAGTGAACCATATATGATATCATAACAATGAATATGATTCTTTAATAAGTCAATAACATGATTTAAATCATTATACAGGAGGTTCGGACACTTACAAAGCAAGTCGGACCTAAGGTAAGGGAAATATCACAATCTCATTTTTATCCGAGATTGTTTATACTTTGGTATTTACTGGGGTGTATTTTATCATCCACATCCATGTTTCTTCAATATGTAATATTATTTCAATCCACCTACAATTGTTTAAATCCAATTTTACCCTTCGGTGAGTTTTTAGTAAAAGATATGAAAGGAATCTTTTGTCGTTTTTATACGAGGTACTTTTTGACTTTTCCGACAAAAGTACGAAGAATGCTTTTTTTTAACTTATACGGCACGAACGGATTTATACTGTTTTATAAAGCCTTATTTTCATGAAGATTCCTCTAAAAGATTTCATGACTATTTTCAATAAAATCTCTTTCTTTTAAAATTGCATGATGTTTTGTGAAAAGAAATTGATTTTGAAGAAGAAAGGATATTTTCCTCAAGAATTCAATTCAAGTGTTTTATCAAAATTATTTTCCATATAAGATAATAAAGGGTTCTGTTTCTATCCATATTTTTACATTGATTTGACTATGTTGTGATGGAATTATGTTTATGAATTCCTTTATCTTATATGAATGGTTTTATGATGTCATGTTGTTTAAGAATCCCATTTTTATTACATGGGTTATGCAATGATGTATGATTTATGATTTTGTGGCACACATAAGAAAGGATTCATTAAGAGATGGGTGGGACCTATATCTCCCTCCAATGCATTGGGTAAAGATTTTATATCTCATGAGATAGACATGGCTGGAATGGTAGGTTATACTGGTTCAGTGAAACAGGACTGAAACGAGGATTACTCGATTCAGAAAGGGACTTTGTCCACTAAGATAGTCTTGGCAATGAGTCCTGACTAACAAGAAATGATTCTCTATGATTATGTGTGTATGCCACAAAGTTCCATGTTTTATGTTATGATTATTGTGATTACATTTCACTGCCATGATTTATCCCATGTTTTGAAATTATGCTCTCTTTTGCAGGTTATGATTTCCAAAATGTTATGTTCTTATGAATATGATGTGATTGATATTTCTTTTGTTTACCCTTAATGAGCATTTGAGCTCACCCTTTTATGTTTTCTTTTCCCCAGGATATAAAGAAAGGTTTTAGGTAAAAAAAAAGGAAGATCTTTATGGGAGATGTTGAAGATCTTTCACCACGATTAGAAGATTATAGTCCGAGTTTCCAAAGACACTAAACTATTACGGTCCTTGTGTGTGTGTTTTTGTAATGTACTAAGTATTCCGCAAAAGTAATGTAAAGTCCATGTACGATAAGCTTCGGGTCTCTACAGCCATCCAACTTGGGACCCTCAAATTTCACACATAAGTTGTGGAATCCCACTTGGGATCCTATATGTCAGCATGTAAGTGGAGGAATCCTACTCAGGATCCTTGTAAAGAGTATGTGGAGGTATCCTACATGGGATAATTAAAAAGTGTAATATGTGGAATCCTACATGAGTTCCAAATAATGATTATGCAGATTCATCCTACATGGGATCCTCAGAAATATTAAGAAATCATAGGTATCCAACATGGGATCCTCAATCATAACTAAGCTCTCAGGGTAAGCACATTCCACTACCCTATATCTAATATCTCATGAACTCTAAGGGTAAAAGGAACATCTTGTATGGGAGACATTCTCAAAGGATAGTATACGTAAATATCATTCAACAAATATGTCTTGTTCCCCATATATGATCAATACCTCACTCTCAAGAATGTGTTATATTCAATTATTTGAGGAATAACTTTTACATTGAAGATCAATTACCCCAAAAATGCTGCTTAGGAGTCCCCAAATCCCCCTAAGGGTCTCAAAAGAATGATATATATGAACAAATGCTCAAAATGGACTACTCAAACATCCAATTTTTTCTCATGGGTGTAAAACCCCTAAAAACCCTAAAGTGGGTAGCATAGGAGAAGTACATGTCATGTATACCATAGTACACAATGCGTAAGATCACAAGCCCACCTAGGAATGTAATCCAACCGACCAAGGTCTGTAAGGCCTATGTACAGAGCACGTAAAATATGTACACATCATGTACCATATATGGAGTACCTACATATGTACTTCACATGTCCGTTCCATGTATCTTTTCTTGGTTGTGTACTTTTAAATGTTGTGTAGACCACACGTGGGTTTGGCTGTCTACTCCACATAGCCGAGTTCCCCTACACAGGTTGTCTGGAAAAGTGATCAGATACATGTACAAGGACTGGTACATAGGGTTTACTATGAGTTCATGTTGTGTGCTTCTAAAAAAGTCATCTCCCCAAACAGTAAGAACACGAAACATGTGTTCCCAATCTAAATATAGTGTGAGGAGGATTTATGAATGGGAAACACTCATGAATATCCCAAAAACCCTTTTTTATACATAGAAGTTATAGATCGACACTAAATGGGTATTACAAAGTCAAAATATGTCTTAAAAAATGGTAAATATATACGGATTTATGACATAAAATTAAAAAATAGCCTACCTTTTGGTGGAATCTATCCACGCTTCGCATCAATAATTGTTCCATCGCTACAATATGACAATCCCACTTCTCCAAATCTCTATGGAGGCTCCATGCTTCCCCAATCTCTTTACCCATCAATTTTATATGTTGATGAAGAGACACATGAGGACCAAGGGTGCGTACATGATATGCTTGGGGAGGGGATGAAAGAAAAGTGAAAAATATTGTATGAAATGAAAAGAAAAATAAAAAAGAGCCCATGCCCAGCCGTGAAAAAAATCTCCATTACAGACTCAAAATAAGAGAAAAAATATCAATCTAATGCTTTCTTCAAAAGATATTGCTAAAATAACATGTTTGAATAATTCAATTTTTAGTTTCATATATATATATATATAATATTAATTATTCAAAAAAATAAAAATAAAAATGAATTATATTTATACCAAACATCTGTAATAGGGTAAACTCCCTATTTCAGGTCCACAATCATGGTCAAAAAAAATATTCAAGATAATATTTTATGGGAAAATTATCATATTAACCCTTAAAATAATTTGAAAGAATATATTCAAATTTATGCACAAATTTATAGTTTTAAAAAACATGGATTCTTACAATCTCCCTACCATAAACCATATCCTTCCTGAGAATCCATAGTGGTCAAACAAAAACAATGTTGTCATCCTAATAATCTAAACAACAATATATAGACTGTCCAATGACTATTCCCACAATATAAATAAATATTCTATCGAGGAATATGTTTATAGATGACTGATCAGGTACTCCCCACCATAATATTACCTTTATCATCACCTTCTAACAGGGCACCAAGATCAAATGACCACCATACGCCCATAACCAAACATAACGAGTAGAGTGGTTAGAATCCACTCATTCCCAAGTGCCAAGATAAAACATCATGAATCAACCATTCATGCTAAACAAGATATGTTCTCACACGAAACATGAGATTTCAACTCAAAATGAGGGCCATCACCCTCAAATGGACAAATGTGAACTCTACACTATATAAATTACCATATAAAACTCCTTGGGCACAACCTCATTGAGCTTATCCATCAAACCAAAAATATATTTGAAATGAAAATAAGCTTGACTTATAATTGACTATCTCTCAGCATAATCATGACTATGTCAATATTTAGGGAATTATCTCATATAAACTTGTAGTACACTCAGATTCCATTGATAGGTGTGTATATCTCTCTCTGAGCCACATTCACATAAAAACATGCAATAATTTTTCAACCAAATCTTGACACCAAGCCTCTTGAAAATACCTATCCAGGTCGATCCAGAGGTAAACCACCTAATTGAACACGATTTATCCTTATTTCCTCCTCTACCATAATAGAAAATTTATAATTTTATCACAATTCCTAGGCAATCAAGAATACATTATTTATTTAAAAACATCATCCATAGGCTCACACAAGACCACCCACTTATAATCGATTTTAAATAGTACCATGTATAACCAATGCATACCATTATTACCCAACTCATGTTCCCATGAGTGCTCCATGATATTTAAAATCTTACCATAATATAAGTAACATGAGTCTCATTAATACATATTATCTATTGTAACTCCTCTTCAAAATTGATCACCTCACATATGCAACAATTATTCCATGACTACTCCTTACATAGTTTCTTTTCCTACAATTAAAGAATCAAAAACACAATTACTTGTCAATAAGGATAGGAACATGATTTTTACTACCCTTGAAACCTATCCTCATTACATAAGTACCATATTTTCTTTCTCATAAGCTGAACGAACCAACATAACTATGTTGAAAAATCTAAGAACCTCCAGTTCATTGGTCTGAGAATGAATATACAACAAAGCTCACAACCTTAAAAGGAATAGAGACACAAGATTGACGTACAAGGAAATTAAAATAATTTTTCAAAATACTTAATTCTTAACAAAAATAGACACCCAAGGACCGTAATAGCTTAGTGTCTTTGGAAACTCGGAACAAAATATTCTAATCATGGTGAAAGATCTTCAACATCTCCCATAAATATCTTCCCCTTTTGTTTTGTTACCTAAAACATTTATTTATATCTTGGGGAAAAGAAAACATAAAAATGGTGAGCTCAAATGGTCAGTAAGGGAAATAATGGAGAAAATAAAACAAACCATATAAATTTGAACTTAAAAAGATGAACATAATGTTTAAACATCCAAATCTTGAGTTGTGAAATAAATATTGGCAGTATGTAAGGCATAGATCATAAAGGAACATTAATCATGATAAATTATCATGGGAATAAAACATGTAATTGTGGGAAACCATTAATAAAATGTTATGATTTCCATAGTAGCTAAGGCATTTCTACCAAGACCATTATAGTGGATAATGTCCATTACTGAACCAAGTTTACTTGTCGTTCCAGCCTTGTATTACTGAATCAGACTCACTTGTCCTTCCAGCCATGTCTATCCCATGAGATATAAATATTTACCCAATTCATTGGAGGGAGATATAGGTCCCACCCATATCATAATGAAATCATTCCTTCGTGTGCCCCAAAATAAACATAAATAATTCATTATAATCCAATGAATAAAATGGGTTTTATAAACATCATCCCATAATAATATAATCCATATAGAATAAATGGATATCATTTAATCATAAGAAAAATGAAACCATGTAAATAATAGAGACATTATAATTGAATCATAAAAATATTAAATAATGCCATCTTAGATGGAAAATAGTTCTGATAAAACACATGAAATGAATTCTTGAGTAAAATATCCTGTCTTCTTCAAAATCATTTTCTTTTCTCAAAATTTCATGACATTTTAAAAGAAATGCATTTTTTTGAAAATAATAATGAAATATTATCGAGGAATATTCATGAAATTAAGGCGTTATGAAACCGTAGAAATCCGTTCTTGCCGTATAAGTTAAAAAAACATTTTTCTCGTACTTTTTCCGAAAAAGTCAAAAAGTACCTCATATGGTAAACAAAAGAAATATTCGTTTCATACCACATAGTAAAAGTAAAAAAGAGGTAAACATGACCTTAAAAATAAATGGTGGAATATTAAAGACTTTTTGAATTTTTTAAAAAAAACATGGACTTGGATGATAAATATAACCCCAGTAAATACTTACGAATAAACAATCTCGGATAAGAATGAGATTGGAATAATTATCCCTTACCTTAGGTCCTATTTATTCTGTACGTGTCCAAAACTAATCTATAATGATTTAAATAATGTCATTGACTTATTCAATAATCATAGTAATTTTTATGATATCATATATGATTCACTTAAGAGTTTATATTACCCGTTCATTTGTCAATTCCATGTTGAAGCAATATTTCGGGTAATAATCGTTTCATTTATCGTACGTGTTTGGAATTGTTGTTCTTGATATTATTAATTATATCACGATTTACTTACTTAAAGAATGTAAAACTAGATTTATATATCATATATATATATATATATTCAGTATATATATATAAAATAAAGATAAATGAAATGAAATACACTATTCATGGAGACGGTAGGCCGTACGTATGCATGAACGTTGTTTTCCTTTCCATATTGACTTGAATGGAAGTAAGTAGATGATATATATATATATAAATAAATCTAGTAGAATTATTATGTCATATAACTCATTATTATTAAACATATATACTTTATAATAATTCTTGAATGGTTAACATGGAGAATGAATCTCATTGCGTCTTGGAGACGGTAATCCCTACGTACGCACGTGCGATGATATCATTCCCATAATTGTAGAAAGGAAATTAGAGTGGATGATATAATATCTCATAATTAGTATTATGTTATAATAATAATATATAGTTATTATTTCCACCATTATACCCATCCAATTAAGGTGGTTGTGGAAAAACATATTATACCACGGTGTGGAGATGATATTCCGTACATACGCACACGCAGTGATTTCGTTTTTCATTGAATGGATAGAAGGTGAAATAGGTTTGTTCAATATTTATAATAACATATCATTATATGACTGATACATATGTTATTACTTTATAATGAAAACACTAAATATGATGAAGTAGAAGAAGAAATATATTTGAAACAATTGGTAAAATATATTACCTCTTCCTCGAAGTGCCTCCTTTAAACTCCCTCTTAGCGCTCTAGAGTTGATACTTTGAGAATAAAATAACCTTTATAATGTAACTATAGAGGTTTAGAAGAGTAATTTTCTAGGTTTTGTCGAGCATGTAGGCTCAAAATTGAGTGAAGATGAGAGGGAAAGAGGTTCCCTTATATAGGAGAGGAGAGGGGCACTTTTGGAAACCTCCAAAATATTAATTTATAATAAACTAAAACCCAACTTAAAAACATCCAAAGTGAATCACATTCGAATATTAGATAATATAGGGTTTTAATATCATAAAAAAATCAAATTTTGACATGTTTCGATTTTATATTAAAACTTACCATTTTGATTTATCCTTATTTAATCTATTTAATTTTATTTGTGGTAATAATATTATATATTTTAAATGGTTATAAATACTTACTTATATGTTGTTAATTGTCAATAATTATATAAATTATGACATTTTGGACAATATAATTTTCAATTTGTAATTTTTAAATATTTTTTTTCGGATTTTTAAACTATTTAATAATATTTTATTTTTATAAAATATCAATAGTGTAAATTTTGACACTATTCATTTATTTGAATATAAATAAAATCCAAACAGATGATAGAGTTGAACAAAAATATTTAATAGATTTATAAAATGGTCATATATATCTATAAAATTTCTGGAGAACATTAATTATATCATATAATATTTATTTTAATATTTTTAATACCATTTATTTGATATTTCTCTTAATAAAATAATTACTACAACATTTTTTTATAATTATTTAATATACGTTTTTATTTCATAAAAATTAAAAATAAAATACTATGATGAATATAAATCTAATATATTTTATAAGAATACTTTTAGTCTAATTTATTTTCTAAACCACCCAACATTTAAAATTTTATGTTTATTAAATTATGAAGGTGAGAACTTTGACATACTTTAAAATAAAATAATATAAATGTCCTAATCTCTTTTATAAGGCTCCAAATGGTCCACAAGTATACAATTGGATGATTATGGTGTATATATACTATACCAATAAGTTTTGGTCAAATTTTTGGGTCTTTATGGGTATTATTTTTTGAATAAAAATTTTATTATTGATTTTTCACAAAATAAATAATTTCTGCATCATTAATTTATAAGCTCTTAAAATAATTAAATATTTATTAAAAATTACAAATAAATTACCTTGATAAATAAAAACATTTGAGAATTAAAATGAGTATTTATAATCAAATTTATATTCTGTATAACCTCATATTAAAAATACTCTAATTATTAAAGTTTGAGTGTGACATATTTCACTTTCCTTTAAATAAAATAAATTAAAGGTCTTAATCACATAAAAGTGGGTCCTAATAGATACCATTTAGACCCAAGTATATTTTATAATGAAATATAATAATCCAATTATATTAATACAAGTGTTAGGGTAATTGTGTAATATTATTTTTACCCTTAATTACCTGATTGACCTTCAAATGTGGTAAATAAAATTTACTGTAGTTACTGATCATAATGTCCAAAAATAAAATTATCCTATTAACATAATTTGGAGATATTTATTTAAAATATGGAATCCATTTTTCCAAATTCAAAACACATAATTTGAGTAATTAATTTAAAATTAACCCCATTGTAAAAAAAACGGGGTTTTGTTTAAAACATTGCCCAAGATTGAAATGTTTTTATCTATGAATTCTATGTTAAATTAATGAAAATGACATAAATTATATTAAATGGTAAAAATTTATTCTATTTATACTTTAAAACCATTTAATATTATAATTTATCCATATAAATTATCTCGATGAAAAAAGTTCTTTTTAACTAAAATTTTGCGCATTTTTACTATTCATCAAGATATGAAGGTTATCAAAATGAAGTCAAAAATTTATCCTATGTAAATTTTTATATACTGATTCAAAAGAAGCTGTTTATTTTGTCAAATTGAACTTATGAACTTGTCAAAAATTTTATTTAAAATGAGTGTGCCATAAAAAGATGGTAAAACTGCATTTTTTGGAAAATACTTCTTTTCTACGAAAAATTGATTTTGTTCTCATACCATGTTATAGAAAATGTATAAGATGAATTATAATGTTATAAAGTTTAATATGTGGTTAATACTATTCATAATGGCTGGTTCATAATAATATGATTACAATATATCATTGTTTAGTGAAACTCAGTATTGCGTACAACACACGCTATTGAGGAAGGTCGCTCTTACGTGCAACACAAGCCAAGAACAGTGTTGGGGTATACTAAAAGCTAATATGGTGTTCCGTATAGCACTCGATAATCTTTGTGTAGCATACAACAAAATACATCAAAGAAATTAAAAATAATATTTCTCATAAAATCTCAAGGTGTTACATTCTACCCCCCTTAAAATGATGTTCGCCCTTGAAATTCATCGGGGTTATAAATTGTTTACTACTTTAATGTTTCTTTCACAGAAACACACTTCATAAAAAGGAATACTAAAACTTAATTTTAAAATGTAAATTAAGAAAGGTAATGGTTACCCAAATTAACTCATCACCAGGTTTCCACATCGGAGAACATAGGTGAATACATGGATATAGAAGAGAAATATTACCATCATGTTCTGATGGAGAGTGGTAGAGAACATGTCTATGGAAAGGCCAATAATCACAGATCCATAAATTTGTGATGATCTAAGATACCATATTATTCATTGGATATGATGGTACTCGGATAATTTTTTTGTTTTTTAGGATCCTTTCCCTAATTATGAAGAATTGTTTTTGAATTAATAGAAATAATTACTTGATTTTGGTACAATCCCACTATTGTTCGTGCCTTGAATAATTTCCACTTCATCTCTTAAAGAAACTGAAGTTGAATTTGTCATTCTTGAAGTGTTATAAGATCAAGCAATAGAATGACAGGTCAATCCATCATTCTCAATCATAAGTTTAGAAAACTTATTAAATAAATATAAGTAAATATATGGTGAGATTAATCATATATGGTTTCAAAGATGGACTTATACTTCATCTATCACACCGCTTAATAAAATAAAACTAATTTCTACAAACCGGGTACTTCTTGTAAAACAGTGGTATGCGATAAAGCCTTGTCACACTTTGGTTGTGGGTTCGATTCCCGCAACCTTCTTCGACGTGATGGGTTGTCACCTGTCCTGCTGGTTTTTCTTTTTCTAAAACAATACTATTTTAACATTCTTGAAAAAACTTTTATTCATAAATAATACTATCTGATGTCCAACTTAATCAATTCCAAAATTTAGGCTTATTGAAAATACTCTTTTCCAACATCATAGTATAAAGAAAACGACTACTAGAACGGTCATCTACCGAGCATGTGAATACCATCATTTAACCCATACATCATAAGATATATCTTGTAGGTCACATTCCAAACATGTGAATACCTTAATCATGTATTCCCTTGAAACATGAGTTACCATAGAACCTTAGGGAAAACATGACTGCTGTAAAAAGTTAACTCTTTCAACATACCAAAATCCCAAAAAATTTATGTACTCAAACCATGATATCACTTTGTACTTATATCAATCATGAGATCACTAATACTATCAAACATATTATTCTCTCTTCATCCATTCATTATTCGCATATCATATGCTTTCCAAAAATATTTTAATCACTTTTCATGGTTACCGGTACCAGTAAACATATACTTTCAATACTCAAGGAAAAAGAATAGTGTAACAATCCTTAGGTTTTTATTTATTCCATAGTACCTTACATTATACTTGATAAACATGCTATAATTCTACCACCTTCTTAAACCATTGGTCGAGATTCATCATTTTATTCCACAACACTTCTTTCATCTCATACATCATTTCTAGTCGCTTCATCATCACGAACAAAAATACTACCCATATGACCATGTTGATTCTATTCATGAGACTTTCCCTTACTGCATTGGTTTTCATATTTCTTGTACATTCCACATTTAAAGCATTTAACCATTGTTGACGTCTTAGCAATACCATTATCCTTGTCTATGGTGTTAACTGAATCTTTTCCTTGGAAATTACTGGCTTTGTGTCCGTTTTTCCAAACCCAAAGCATATTCAAGTTCCTTTGAAACATTCCCTATGATGCCTCTTCCCACATGATTTACATGATAGAAATTGAAATTTCTTTCCTCTATGATCATCATGAAACTCCATCTTTCTCTTATTAGCTGAGTCAGGAAACATACCAAATTTGAGATTATTGGTCATTTTATGAGATTGTTGATTAAGAATAATAACGATTTTTTGACTTCCATATCCCATTTCATTTGGTTACTCATGAAGAATACCATTCTATTGTCCATCATATTCTCCATTAACATTAATCTTCCCATTTCCTGTGATTTTCTAAAACCCAAAAAGAATTGTGTGAGAGGAAAAAATCATACTAGGAAAACAACATAATCAATGGGGATTACTTTCAATCTCTAACATCTTAGGTATTATACTAGATTATTGATGATCATTATCATAATTCTAGGACTATAACCTATACTTATAATTAACCTTAGGGACATCCCTAGACGTACCTTAGAAATATCTATAGGGATCTCACTAAAGTTTTTGCATCCTAGTTTCCAAAGGATAACTAAAGCTTTTCTCTGATACCAACTATAGAGACCCAAGATTGACATACATGGACATTACATTACTTTTTTGGAATACTTAATACACAAAAAAGACAAACACCAAAGGACCGTAGTAGTTTAGTGTGTTTGGAATCTCAAAACAAAATCTTCTAATCATGGTGAATGATCTTCAACATCTCCTATAAATATCTTTCCCTTTTGTTTTCTCACCTAAAACCTTTATTTATATCCTGGAGAAATGAAAACACAAAAAGAGTGAGCTCAAAATATCAGAAAGGGTAATCATGGAGGAAATAAAACAAACCATATACATTTTAACTTAAAAACATGAACATAATGTCTAAACATCAAAATCTTGAGCTGTGAAATAAATCTTGGAAGTACGTAAGGCATTGATCATAAAGTAAAATTAATCATGATAAAATATCATGGGAATAAAACATGTAATTTTTGAGAACCATTAATCACATGTTATGATTTCAATAATGGCCAAGGCATTTATGCTGAGACCATCATATTGGACAAAGTCCATTACTGAACCAGGTTTACTTTTCATTCCAGCCCTGTTTTACTAATCCAGATTCACTTTCCATTCCATCCATGTCTATCTCATGAGATATAAATCTTAACCCAATGCATTTTAGGGAGATATAGTTCCCATCCATCTCATAATGAATCCATTCTTTCGTGTGCCACAAAATAAACATAAATCATTCATTATAACCCAATGAATAAAAGGGGTTTTATAAACATCATCCCATCATAAAATAATCCTTATAGAATAAATGGATATCATTTCCTCATAAGAAAAATGAAACCATTCAAATAATAGATACATTATACATGAAAAAAATTAAACAATGTCATATTAGATGAAATATAGTGTTGAAAAAACACTTGAAATGAATTCTTGAGGAAAATATCATTTCTTATTCATAATCATTTTCTTTTCTAAAAATTCCATGAAATATTAAAAGAAAAGGGTTTTGTTGAAAATAATCATGAAATCCTGTAGAGAATGCTTCATGAAAATAAGGCGTTATGAAATCATAAAAATCTTTTCATGCCGTATAATTTAAAATAACATTCTTCTTATAATTTATCCAAAAAAGTCAAAAAAGTACCTCGTATGGTAAATAAATAATGATTTGTTCCATACCAAATAGTAAAATTCAAAAAGAGGTAAGCACAACTTTAAAAATACATGGAAGAATAGTAAAAACATTTTGAAAACTTTTTTTTATAAAACATGAACATAGATGATAAATATAACCCCAGTAAATACTTAGGAATAAACAATATCGGATAATAAAGAGATTGTAATAATTATCCCTTACCTTAGGTCCAATTTCTTCTATACGTGTCCAAAACTCCTATATAATGATTTAAATAATGCTATTGACTTATTTAAGAATCATATTCATTTTTATTATATTATATATTATTCAATTATGACTCTATATTACCCGTTCATTTGACAATTCAATACTGAAGCAACATTTTGGGTAATAATTATTTCATTTTTCATACGTGTTTGGACTTGTTGTTCTTGATATTATTACTTATATCATGATTTAATTACGTAGGTTGTACGTATGCATGAACGCTGTTTTCCTTTCCTTATTGACTTTAATGGAAGTAAGTAGATGAAATATATATTTATATATATATATATACATAGATCTAGTAGAATTATTATGTTATATATCTCATTATTATTCAATATATATAATTTATAATCATTCTTGAATGGTTAACATGGAGAATGAATCTCATCACGTCATGGAGATGATAATCTGTATGTATGCACGAGCAATGATATCATTCCCATAATTATTGAATGGAATTGGAGTGGATGATATAATATCTAATAATTAGTATCATGTTATAATAATAATATATAGTTATTATTTCCACCATTATACCCATCCATGTAAGGTGGTGTTGGAAAACTGATTACACCACAGCGTGGAGACAGTATTCCGTACGTACGCCTGCGTAGTGATTTCGTTTGTTGTAGGATGGATAAAAGGTGAAAAATGGTTGTTTAATATTTATAATAATATATCAGTATATGAGTGACACTGATTTTATTACATTATAATGAAACAACTAAAGAAGATGAAGTAGAAAAAGAAATAAATTTGAAAGAATCGGTAACAGATATTACCTCTTCCTCGAAGTGCCTCCTTTAAACTCCCTCTTAGAGCACTAGATTTGGTATTTTGAGAATAATGGAACCTTTATAATGTAACTATAGAGGTTTAGGAGAGGAATTGTTAGGGGTTGGCTGTGCTTGTAGGCTCAAAATTGAGTGAAGAGGAGAGGGAAGGAGGTGCCCATACATAGGAGAGGGGATGGACACTTTTGGAAACCTCCAAAATATAAATTTATAATAAACTAAAACCCCAATATAAAATATCCAAATAGACTAAAATTTGAATATTATATAACATAGGGTTGTAATCTCATCATCCAATCAAATTTAGACATGTTTTTATTTTATGTTAAACGTTTTTATTTTGATTTATCCTTATTTAATCTATTTAATTTTATTTGTGGTAATAATATTATAAATTTTAAATGGTTATAAATACTTACTTATGTGTTGTGAATTTTCCATAATTAGATACATTAGGAGATTTTAGACCATATAATTTTGAATTTTAAATTTTTAAATATTTTTATGATTTTTAATCAATTTAATAATATGTTATGTTGATAAAATATTAATAAGGTGAATTTTGACACTATTCATTTATTTGAATTTAAATAAAATACAAATAGATGATAGAGTCGAACAATAATATTTAATTGATTTATAAAATTTCATATTTATCTATAAAATATGTATAGAACATTAATTATATCATATAATATATATTTTAATATTTTTAAAACCATTTATTTGAAATTTCTCTTAATAGAATTATTAATACAACATTTTTGTATAATTATTTAATATACTTATTTTTTTCATAAAAATTAAAAATAAAATACTATTATAAAGATAAATATTATATATTTCATAAGAATACATTTAGTAGAATTTATCTTCTAAAACACTCAACTTTTAAAATGTTATGTTTACTAAATTATGAAGGTGGCAACTTTGATATCATTTAAAATAAAATAATATAAATGACTTATTCCTTTTTATAAGGCTCCAAATGGGTCAAAAGTCGACACTTGGATGATTATTGTGTATATATACTCGAAAAATAAGTTTTGGTCAAGTGTTGGGGTCTTTTATAGGTATTATTATTTGAATAAAAAATATATTATTGATTTTTTACTAAATAAAAAATTTATGCATCATTAATTTATAAGCTATTAAAATTAGTAAATATTTCATAAAAATTAAAAATAAATTACCATGATAAATAAAAAAATTCAATTTTTCAAATTAGTGTTTATAATCTAATTTATATTATGTATAACCTTATATTAAAAATACATTAATTATTAAAGTTTGAGTGAGACATATTTTGGTTTTCTTTAAATTAAATAAATTAAAGCTCTTAATCACATACAAGTGGATTCGAATAGATACCATTTCATCCCAAGTATATTTTAGGACGAAATATTATCATCCAATTATATTAATACACGTGTTAGGGTAATTTTATAACATTATTTTTACACTTAATTATCTGATTTACCTTCAAATGTGGAAAATAAAATTTACCGCAATTACTATTCATAATGTCTAAAAATAAAAATAGCCAATTAAAATAATTTGGAGCTACTGATTCCAAATATGGAATCCATTTTCTCAAATTCAAAACACATAAGTTGCAGTAATTAATTTAAAATTAATACCTTTGTTGAAAAAAATTTGATTTTGTTTAAAACATTGCAAAAGATTGAAAAGTTTTTACCTATGAATTCACTGTAAAATTAATGATAATGAAATATATTATATTAAACAGTAAAAATATATTATTTTTATACTTTAAAACCCTTAAATATTATAATTTAACCATATAAAATATCCCGATGAAAAAAGTTGTTTTTAATCAAAATTTATGGTATTTTTACTATTCATCAAAATATGATGTTTATCAGAATAATGTCAAAAATTTATCCAACATAAATTTTTATATACTGATTCAAAATAAGAAGTTTAATTTTTCAAATTGAACTTATAAACATGTCAAAAATTTGATTTAAAATGGGTGTGGCATAAAAAGACGGGAAATCTGCATTTTTTGAAAAATACTTCCTTTATAAGAAAAAATGATTTTGTTCACATAAAATGTTCTAGAAAATGTGTAAGATGAATTATAATTTTATAAAATTTAAAATGTGGTAAATAATATTCATAAATTCTAGTTCATAATATTATTATTACAATATATCGTTGTTTAGTGAAACTCGGTATTGCATACAACATACTCTACTAAGGAATGTCGCTCTTTCGTGCAACACAAGACACGAATAATGTTTGTGTATACTAAAAGATAATATGATATTTCTTAGAGATCAAGATAATGTGGGTGTATCATACAACAAAATACATCAAATAAGTTAAAAAGAATATTTCTCATAAAATCTTAGGGTTTTACAAAAGGCATCCATAAACCCATGCAAAACCCTCTCACTAGTTTCCCATAATCAAACCAACATCGGCTTATAAGGTTTTGATTCATAACTAATGGATTCTAGGTATCCCTAATATCCATATATATCATGTCTCATATTAGGTCCACTAGGTATAACCACCTTTCCAAAAGGCTAAACCTCTCCAAGGGAGTTACATTTAACATTGATCTATGATGGTAAAAAACTATCTATAATTGGACTACTAGGGATTGAATACTCATAAAGAATCCACATAACAGAATTCCCCCCAACGTATCATGATATGAACAAAGAAAACATAAAAAACTAATCCTCATCAGGCATCTGTATATGAAAATACTCCCTTGAGGTCGTCATTCCATAAATTTGTTTTGGTGCCTATCCGCATTGAATTAGAGGATCTGAGTTGATAACCATAACAAAGGAATCAACTACCAACATAGACCTACAAGAGTCAACAATACTCACAAGGTATAGATACGTAGAATTAAATTCCAATCTATGTGGTGAAACATCATATAGGTTGTTATTGACACATTAAAAAATTGAACCTAAGAAACAGTGCAACATAAGGGGGTCCAACACATGGGAATCATGCTCCTTATTGGATTAACAGGTTCCCTGAACTTTATGTGTATGAGAATTGATTCATCAGCCTCATTGTCAATCATATCACCATAGATCAAAATGATATGTAATTATAAGGATATATATACAATTCGGTATAATTCAGTATAGTGGAACTAAAAAAATCTTTGTGAAAATTCCATTTATATTATTGTTAAAATTTTAAATAATTGGAATCTATCATCAATAATAATAACATACTAGAAGGATTGTAACATGTGGACCCTACATTCCAATTATGATGCATGATATACTTATTTCATTTGCTGGATAAGAGTCAAAATTAATCAATGACCTCTTTCCAATGGAACAAGAACAAAAAATCCATCAATGTCTGCTCACCAATGGTAAGAGAGCTATACATTCATAATATATCAAAAAATTCCCATCACATGCGTTTTTATAAAAATGTATCATAAAATATTAGGAACATCAATCCCATATCTATAGAAACCAGGACTTTTTTACAAAACAAGTATTCTTGATACACCAGTTCGATATCCATCATAGGTTTTGACACATTCATAATAATATTTTCTACCATATCCCCAATAGTAATAAAAAAATAATGGAAATGTTATGATACCAATTTGAAACTTCTCGACCACAGATCCACTAAAAATTATTCCCTAAGGAAGTTGGACATAAGGCCTCAATTACACCTCTCCATACACGAGAGGCTTCTGACTAGCAATAAGAGACTAAGGTGTGTTATTGGGAAGACTATGACCAAATATTAGATTACAAACTATTAAAATAAAGAGATATCATCCAAAGTATTAAATAAATAAAGTGTTGAATCCAAATATATAATCATGTCTGTAATAAAGAATGAAATAAAGTAAATCCCCAAATGGAAATTTCATACACAAAACATTGATATGACACCAAGATAATCACTTATACAAGAGTAAATAGAATAATATGTAATAAAATTACATTGTTCTACTTCTAAATTCAGGATGAACAACATTACCTATCTTCATGACACTGTATAACTAATCCAACCCAAAAATACAAATCATCATGATTATACATTCGCTATCATGAAATTATAGGCCTCAAACTAACCATAGACATATGTGCACAACCTGAATGCTAACATAAGGCCTTCACACCAATCGAGGTTCACATATAGGGGTTGGGAAATAATCTCAGCAGACCATGGCCAATGGAGAACCTATAATCTAATGTCATCAGTGAATTATCATGCAATCCTCCCAGCCTAGATGAGCTACATTTGGAATAATAAAGATAATAAATAATTAAATAATCCATTTTCGATCCTTGGGTTTGTGATCTTGATCAACCATACCTACTTCATCACAATCCAGAATGTCTCTGAACAATTTTCCCTCTTGCATGTATATTTATATGCGTATATATATATATATATATATATATATATATTCACACACAGATATATATATATATATATATCAATAAGAAGAAAAATATCATGAATCATCCATAGCCAATCCCAGGGCCTGTAACCCAAATCATAGGGACACCTTATTCATAAGGCATTGAGTTAGATTTCATACAACTCAAGCCATATATAATTTAGTCGATCCCTGGGTCTATAATACTAATAAAAAATAAACACTTTGGAAATCATCATAAATGTATCAATGCAAGCTATGTGTCCACAAGTGTCTATATGTACTAACCCTGGGTTCACCCGTACGTAAATCAATTCAGTGTAGTGAATGATTCCATGTAATGAACATACGTTCTGTTAAAACATAACTTTTACTTTATATAAAGAAAATGGGACCTAAGGTATATAACCATGAATTCTATGTAGAATGATAATGAAGCATAAAAATAATTTCATTTTCCCTATGAATCCGTGCAAGGCATCCCTATATGGGAATCCAAGTATCACCCAAGGATTATATAATTCATTTTCATTATGAGTCTATACGAGAAATTCCTATAAGAGAATACAAGTATCACTCAAGGAATAATATAATTCATTGCACCTATGATTCCATCCAAGGAATTCTAGATGTGAATCTAAGTATCAATCATGGTGTAATGGACATTTTAGTAATGGTACATCCACCTCGACCCTGAGAAGTATCTTTAGTGTCACTCAGGGATATCATCATATATCCTAGATAAAATATTAAACATAACTATGAAACTCCATGTAAAATAATTTCATCTAGACTATGAGAATGTACAAGTAATTATACATTAGGAATCTAAGTGTTTATCAGAGCTTAATATAATTCCATCTAGCCTATAACCCTATCCATGGACTTATATAATTGGAATCCAAGTGTCGGACACTGTGTAATATTAAATTGTTTAACATGTGAGGCAATCTAAGATATTCACTATAAGGAACCCAAGGATCCCTCAAAGCTGGATCCCAGGACGCACATCTGAGAATCTCAGTCATTCATAAGAAAAAAAAACAATTCCCAGAAGCTATATCTTAGGCAACATATATGGTATATAACCATGACTCATTTTTCCTCCCGATTAGTACTCAAGTCCAATTGACCATTGGGACTTAGGTGCACCACCCCATATGCCAAAGGATTCTGACTAGTAAAGCATGTGTAAATAGATGATAGTGGGGTGACTATACCATCTAGTGAAAATAATAATAATGGTTTATGTGTATAACATAGTAGAAGAATGACTGTAAAACAACAAGAACAGTAACCCACCATAGAAAAATAATCATCAACAAGAATAAATATTCAAAAATATCAAACATACCATTTATAGAATAAAAAAACTCATGATACCATTTATAGAATCTGAATACAAGTCAGTTCATACAAGATAATAATTAAATAAAAAGGGCCACCCAAGGACAACCTTAGTATATTCATATAATTGTCAATAAAAACAAAAAGGTAGACACAAAAATTAAACACTAGAAAATTTTGGAATCCAAGGTCCTTACCATCCATCCCATGATAAATTTCCCAACATGACCACTATGATCTAGATTCTGAGTGCGAACCCTTACCTGAAAAAAATTTCATAAAGTCTACACATGTCCCAAAGGGACGATGTTGGGTGTGAGAATAAATCTCAATAGGCCACCAACAATGTCTTCCTAACCTACAAATGTGATAAAACATGTGTATCTAAAAATAAATAAAATAGAACATAGACATCATATAATTAATCTGCTTAACAAATACTAATATACCATGTGACCATAGTAATATATGTGGAATACAATGCCATATCTGCATATTTATAATTATGGTGGTGAGGATCCTTAGGAATAATCCTAAGGCATCCACTAATGAGTAATATGCTGAAGATTCCTTTTGAACCTCCTGTAAAAGTAACATCAACACTTCATGCCACCCAATACCTCAAACCATAAATCAAATAACTATTGTCCTGATGGAAAATCCAAACGAGTACTTGGACCCAAGGACCTTAGCTCATAAATAGCCATCAACTTAGTATCATGATGTACAAGGAAAAACTGTGTCTATCCTCCAAATAATAAACACCATTTAGTCTATAGATAACGTCCCGAGGAATGATGACATCCATTATCCAAAATAATAATGGCCCAATGTCCTCAATACATGGGGAGCCTTAGGCCCCAACTGATGGTCTCATCACCTTCAACCAATCGATCCTCACCATCCACATGCATTTATATAGAAATAAACTCCAACCTCACTGAGTTTCAATACCACCCTATGTCACAACTAACGGAGGCCTATACCCACATATGGTATACACCAACTCATCATTTGAGACCTATCTGTGTTCACATGACTCCAACAGAACGTAATCCAATCACAATGAGTAGAAATAAACAACAAAAACCTAATACACATCATTCTGACATCTCGTCCCCCAAAAACAACATTACTCATCCTGTTGATCAACACCGTCTAAAATAACACGGGCCATGCCTGTAGCCCAACAACCTCATCGCCTCAACTCAATGACCATGTATCCCAACAGGTGATCAACATCACTCAAAGTATCCTGACAAAGACCAACCTGATGAAAAATTTCACCTCAGTCTAGGTGGTCATCACCACCTAAATACTCTGGCTAATACCATCCCATTCCCATGAAAAACCACTATTTAATATAAAGGATTTAATTTAAATAAACCAATTGGATTCACCTTCCCATATGTTCTGAATCCCTCACCAAAAATAAACCATTTATAGTCAATAGAAGCAATCCCATAAGCATCTCAAGGGTTCCATTTAAAAATTAAAAGACGAGAATTAGATTATTAAGATCTCTCTTGGAAAACCCTAAAGGGAACTCAAGAATACACCCCCAAAACATGAGAAAAATAAAATAGAAATCTAGAAACCACATACCTTTTGTTGGTAGACAGTCACTCATCTGATATTATCCTCTAACTCAATATGATTTGAAAGAAATCAGCGTTTTCTATTAATTCCCTTAAAATAGGGTAAAATTGATCACAGAGATTTAGCGTAACATATAGTGTGTGAAAGGATGGAAATAAGGTAGAAGATTTAAATCCTTACCAATTTGGTTCTAACAAGACCTAAATTTTTCAAAATGGATCGAGGATGACAAAGATGGATCAAATCCAAAGGAAGGAATAAAGTGGAGGAGAATCTCTATTGTGAATGTGTGTGGAGAAGAAAAGAAGAGGAGAAAACATAAATAGAGGGAGGGGAAAATTGAAAATTTTCCTCTTAAATTGACCTGCAGGGTTTGGCTAACTATGTGCCAATCATGCAACACCCATAGTCTGGGCACCACACCTCGCACAATTAGCACAGACAGTTTTCCAAACTATGAGCCAAACTAGAATGAATAATTTTTTAAAAACCATTGAACACCCCACATGACCATGTGGCCTATCCCACATGGTTTTTCAAATCATTCATATATCCAAGGTAGGGCCCACAGTTTCACATGGGAGGCCGGACTACTTTTACAAACCGTACACCTCTGTTTACACACCCTAAAAAGTTGGGTTTTCATTCTCCGATGCACTTGAAACCCACTCAAAACCATGAGAAACATCTTGAGCCTATACAGTGACCTAATAACTATATCATGAGTTAAAGGGAATTTAAAAATTACGTTACAAGATCAATAATACGGTTGGTCTGACCACCACAACCCAAAAATTCAAACAGGTTGAGGAATTCGACACGGTCTAAAAACCCAGGATGTTACGATCTCCCTACCTTAACACAGCTCATCCCCAAACTATAATGCATTACCGAAAGATGGTATGGAATATACCCATCCCATTTGAACCAACACAGACTACCATAATCAAAAAGTCACTGGTCAACTCTATCAATGTGCTCCCAACCTTAAGAGTAACCTACCTTGGTCATTTCCCAACCCAAAAGTCAAAATTCCAATAGTCCAATGACAATACGTAGATTCAAAGGTCCTATCGTGATGTATCTTCACTCATGAACCTCATCAAGTTCTCGATTGTTTCCTGTGATACATCTGACACCCATCTAGTAACCAATCTTATTAGATTCCCACTTTATTCCCAAGTCGCACATAGAATCTATGATGTCCCACATCTCAAAATATTCCCAAAAATCATGCATCTCAATAGTTTATCAAAATTAACTATGACCCATCTAGAACAAATAAAATCCTACATCATTTTAATGTCCAAATTCCAACACACAAAAAAGAAACTCACATCACATAGATTCCAAGAGGCCTATACACCTCATCAAAACAAACATCACATTGACGCCCATAATAAATCCTGGTTCTTGGGACCTCACATATGTATGAAGCATCTCAGCTGATGCCAATCTACTAACTAGCACCAGGTTAGTCCAAAAACACATACCATGTACCTCATGCACCCAAAAATATAAATTCCTATAGAAAGGGGCCACACCAAAACCAAAGATACCATCTAATGATCATAATCATGAAATACTTGTAACTCTACTCAACTACCTAGATTTCTATATTCTTGGAATATCCAATGTGTGTACCTATCCTGAAGCAGATAAAGTGAGTCTTGTAATATATATGGATCTAGACCATCTACTAGCCTCTGAACCCATTATTGGGTCCGACTGTCTCTTCCAGGACCTCTGCATGAATTTGTATCTCGCCTACTAGATCCTGGTATGACTCCCATTCTAACCTCAGATCCTTGATTCTTCCCCTATACATGGATACTAGCTCTCTAATAAGTCTTCCTACAAAGCCTCCCAAAATTCCTATCCTATGTGCATGATCAACACTCCTTTGGTGCCTGATCACACTATGTCTGCATATGTTCCAGCAGTCTGCAGTAGAAGAACACCATCGAAGACCCACTCCTTGGTGATTTTCTCGAATCTCATCCCTGGATTACCTATAGACATTCCTCATCACCTTACTTCTTGGTATCTTAACCATCACCGTTGTAATAAAAAACACTCTCACCTGAATCAAATATAATTGGTTTGTAAAATTTATATAGGCTATCCGTGCTTGATTTACTGCCTTTGAGAATAAGGCTAACCTAAACATTTTTACATGCACCAAAATGGTATGCCATAACCCATCCTCAAAATAACTCAACCTAATGATTTCATTACCCACCATACTGGGTGTGAAATGAGACAAATCTATGAAGGTAGACGAATAGTCCAGGTTAGAGATATCTCCCCATTATTGGCTCAAGATCTTCCTAGATCTCTCCTCCCTCATCTTCTTCAGGTAGTTGTGATGAGAGAACATGGTGATGAAGAACTTCCAAGATCGTCCCTCATGTATTCCTACTAGAACTTTTAGATCCCCGCATTGTTTAGCTAGTCAACTGAGCATGTATGTCACCAGCTTCACCCTCTAGCTTAGGGGTGTCTCGAGCAGGTCGAAGATGGTCAATATTGAACCTATCTAGTCCTTTTCCACCTACGGTACAATATCACCCTTAAATAGTGGTGGTTGTTTCATCTATAACTTTCTTGTTTGGTATTACATCGATGGCTCAAATCCCCAGGATCCCCTATTGATACCCTATTTGACACATACCAGTCTCTCCCTACGCTTCTCTTCAAGCTACAACCCAAAATATATCACATATGGTAGCTTCCCCACCTTCACAAGATCATATACCTATGAATCATGATCTGAACGAACCTCTAGGGCCTCATCCCAACCCTCATGGGCCTCAACCTATGCACACTAAAGAAACTCCAAGTAACGACCATCCTGATGCTCCATAGAAATGAATCTAGGTGGAATCATATTGAATACCAATACCATGGTTAGACAACCATAACAACACACACACACACACACACACACACATAATATCATTGTTTGGGAAATCTATAAAACATAGCGCAACCCAACCACCCTAACACTCCCTTATCTCACCCTATCTCCTGACATCCGACCTCATAGCCCCTCACCTACCTATATTAGATATAGATTCCACATGTAACCTATCCTCATGCCCCCTTACATACTCAAATCAGAGTAACTCATCAAGTATCTTATATCCTCATGGATGCTTACCTTCCCATAATAGGGACATACATCACATAACATTCAATGTAGATGAATATAATTCCACTAAAGAGATGCTATGTAAGAAAAACTCCGATTATATTACTTTGTTAAAAAACTAAATAGATCACCCCTATCATTATCATTTCATACTCATACCAGAGTCAGATCCATATATCTCATGCATACAGTCAGAAAAAATCAAATATAGATCTCATTGGAACCACATGACTAGGTTGGACGTGTTAAATTCCACCAATAAGAGGCTAATAAGGAAAAAAAATTTAGATTCCTTTGTTGAAACTTTTAAAAAATAAATTCCCCTTAGATAAATCTTGGTTCCTAATGATGATCACAATAAAAACACATGATAATTGCCTAAATACACATCAAAAAGAAAAATCAAACCTCTCTTTCCATACTAAGCGAAGGTAAAAAATCCATATAATAATAACCATCAGAACTAAGTGTAAAAATTGAGGTGTAAATCAAATCAAATAAAAAAAATAAGAACATTAATCTCCATCACCTAGAAACCTGGTTCATCTCCCATGCATGGGGCTTCACGGACCCAAACACGAGCTATAAACATTGCCTGGACTACTTCCAAGTCTTTCGACTACCATAAAAAAAATAGTAAGACAAACTAAATAGTAAATCATATTAAACCATTATTATCTTGCTAGACATTGATGCTAATACCTAGTCATAAACTACTCTGATACCATTTGTATCACTCTAACTAATTTTTCCACCTGAATAGTTCTTTGGTCTAGTTGACCACTGGTCCTTAGGCATGCCTCCCAACACACCAAAGTATGTTGACTGGAAATGATGGTGTAAAGAGGTGATAGTGTGGTGACTATACCCTCTGGTGATGATAATAATAATGGTCTACATGTATAATACAATAGAATAAAGACCATAAAAAAGCTAGACCATTAACCCACTATAACAGAAGCAAGAAAACAAGAATAAATAATCAAAAAGATAAAATATTCCATTTGTTGTATAGAACACCACATTATACCAATTATAAAACACTCATACAAGTTAGGTCATAAAAAAATTAATAAGCAGAAAGGGTTTCCGGTTTACAACCTCAGTACATGCATATAGTATGCATGCCAAACAAAATAAAAGACATAATATGTAAACTACAGCTAATATAAAAACCCAAGGTCCTTTCCATCCATCCCATGATAAAAGTCACAACATGACCCCTACGGTCCAGCTCTTAAGCTCAATAATTTTCTTTATTTAAAAATAATAAATTATACAAACATTTTAAAAGGGCCATGAAGGGTGTTAGAATAAATATTTGTAGTCCACTAGAAATGTATGCCAAAATAAAATCTATGATAAAGAAGGTGTATCTAAAAATAAATTAAATAACACCATAAAATTCTATAATTAACCTGCTTCAGCTAGCACCAGTACACCACATGCCCCGAATTATATATATGGAATACATATACATGTCTATATATATAACTTTTTTGTCTAGGATCCTTATAAACAATCCCAAGGCATCCTTAGATGAGAAATAATTTTGGGAGATCCTTGGAAAATCCGGTAAATGTAATATCAGCACCTCATGCCATCCAACGCCTGATCCCGTAAATCAAATAACCAATGTCTTGAAGGGACACAAGAATAAGTACCTGATAACTTAGAACTCAGATCATAAATATTCATCGGTTCAACATCCCGATGATTGAGGCATAATGACGTATGACCTCCAAATAATAAACACCATCATCTCAATAGACTATGTCCGGAGGAATGATGATATTAGTATTCCCAAAGAATCTTGGACCAATGAATAAATATACAGGGAGCCTCAGCCACCAACGGATGGTCTCATCACTGCCAGTTGATGGATCCTGACCATGCACATGTATTTATATGGAAATCACTTGAAACCTCTCTAATGGTCAACACCATGCTATGCGACAATGAACAGAGGCCTCTACCCACATGAGTGGTCAACACCACTACATCATCCATGTCCTATATGTGTGCACATGACTCCAACACAGTGACTACCAATCACAAACAGGAACCTAACCCACATCATCCCAGTACCTTATTCTACTGAAACCATATTGTTCATACTAATGGTCAAAATAATCTCAAATCATATGGTCTGTACGGATATCATGACAACCTCATAGCATCAACGTGGTGACTATATTGTCCAACCAGTGATCAATATCTCCCAAAGTATCTTGGATTTTCCCAACCTGAAGAACAATTTCACCTCATTTCTAGTGGTCATCACCACCACAATTCTTAGTCCAATCCCATGTCATTCACATGGAACTCTATAATTTTATATAAACAATTTAATTTAAAAAACCCACCTGGCCTGACCTTCCCAAGTGGTCTGAAGCCTCTCACCAGGCTTAAACCATTTTTAGTTAATATTTCATGACCATATACATACCATGGTTTCAATTTAATAATTAAAAAACAATATTTAAATTATAATGGTCTCTCTTGGGAAACCCAATAGCGGGTTAAAGAACACTCCCCAAAAAGACGAGAAAAATAAAAGATAAATATAGGCACCACCTTCATTTTATTGGTAGATGCTCAGTCAACTGGTATTGACCTCTAACTTAACATATTTTAGAAGAAATTAGTGTTTTATTAAAACTCCCTAAAAATATAGTAAAATGGATCACATATATTTAGCACAACATATGGAGAGAAAAGGGAAAAAATAAGTTAGCCGATCTGAATCGTTATCTATATAGTTCTAATAAGATTTATTTCAATCAAAATAGTAATCAGATGATAAATATGGCCGAAAGCATTAGCGGGGAAGAAAATTGAGGACCACTTCTGCTATGCATGTAGGTGGAGGAGAAAAAATAAATAGAGGGAGGGAGAAAGTGGTAATTGTTTCCATTTAAGTGACTCAAATTGTTTGGCCACACATTTTGGATAACCATGCAGCCATTGTGAGACACCCATTGTCTATAAACCACAACTCACATGGTTGGGCCACATGATTTTACAAACTAAGGACCAAACATGCATGAAGACTCTACTAAAAAATGAATAATGACCCACATGTCCATGGAACCCTCCCACAAAGTGTGTTAAACCATGTTTAAATCCAAGGGAGGTTAGTATAGATTCTCTTAGGAGGTTAGACGGTTTGTCCAAACCATGTGCCTTTGTCTTCCTACCCAAAAAATTAGGGTTTTCAGCCCATGATGCCCACAAAACCCATTGAAAAGACCAAAAAACTTCCCAATACTCTAAAATAATCTAATATATAGGTCTTAAGTTAATGGAACTATCCGAATTAAGTTTCTAAGATTAATAAAATTGTTTTCCTAACCCCCAAACTCCAAAAATCAAAATGATTTGATGAATTAGACACACTCCAAAAACCTAAGATGCTACATATGGGAATCCCAATAAATAATTGGGCTCAATATCCAGATCCTATGATGAATTTACTGGTATCCCAATAATATCACAGTTAATAAAAATGGCCTAGAATCCAGATCTTATGTAGTACATTGGGGCATCCCAGTCAAATATCACATCGTGTCAGGCACATCAGCCAAAATTCCCAGAATTGACTCTAGAAATCATAGACACATCAATAGTAATCATGTGAATGAATAAATAAATAGTGAGGGTGGAAGAATTAGTAATCCTAACACTACTTGTATGGACTCTTTGGATCACAAGTCCAATACAGGTACTGAGGTGACACTTTCTCCCATCTCTATTGAAACAGCCAACACACTAGATTAGGGTTGGTCAAATATTAGGGCACCCAATGGGTCCCTTATGTCAAAACACTAGAGTTGAATCTTTTTTGGGATTATTTAAGTCTATAAATAAGTGATGTAAACACACTTGGGATCCAATATGTCAACATGTATGTGGTGAAAACCTACTTAGGATGCTCAAAATGAGTAAGCTTTGGAATCCTACATGGGATCCTAAAAAAGATTAAGATGAGGCTTCATACATGAGACCCTTGAAAAGAGTAAGAGAAGGAATCCTACATGGGATCCATAAAAATATTAAGTGGAGGAATCCTACACAAGAGTGTTGGCCACCACTAAGCTATCAGGGAAAACACATTCCACTACCCAATCTCTAGCTTCTCATGGTATCCTAATTCAGATGGGCACATACCATAAAAGAAAAATCCTAATTGGAAAATGTATGTAAAAATTGGTCATGGGATATGGATTGTGGACTATATCAAAACAATATCTCACTCCTAGGAGATTTATATAATTTATTACTAGAGGAATAACATCTCAATCAATGTTAATTTTTCTAAAATTCCTACAAGGAGTTATCAAATAACCCTAAGGGTTCCTTCATCATGCTGTACTTGAAAGAAACATTAAAATTTTTATACTTTTATGTCGAATTAAAAATAAATGGTGTAAAAATATAAAAACCCTCTAAAGTTTATCATTAGAGAAGTACATGATGTGTATAACTGGGTACACAATGTGTACCCTCATAGCCCCACATGAGTGCGTATTGCAGTTAAACATGGTGTGTACGGATAATGTACACACCATGTAAAATATGTAAATGGAATATACACTACATGGGGTACCTTCTTATGAAACTCACTTGGATTATCCTTTGATCATTACCTATTCTTGTACTTATATAGGGCATGTATACCACCTGTAGGTCTTCTTGTGTACTCTACACGACTGAGTACCCCTACACAAGATGTCTATCCACGTTCTCAACTACATGTCCAAACACCAACACATAATGTGTATATTTTAAAAAAATCATATTTTATGAATTGTAACTACACATGACACGTTTTCCGGAACTACATGTTATGTTACTGAGAGTTTCAAATGGGAAACCCTCATTAATGGCCCAAAACCATGTTTTCTCCAAAAAAGCTATAGATCACCTCTAAAGGGATTTTGGAATCCATATTAGGTCCTAAAAACTGAAAAGAATTAAATATACAAATATTTATGTCATAAAATAAAATATGGATTACCATTGGGTAGATTCCAAAAAATCTTATCAATGATTCAGGTTCCATACCCAACCCATGATGATTTGACTCATCCCGAGCTGTATGGTGGAACCTATGTTCTCTCCCATATCTCTTTATTCCTCTCCTTTTTCTCTCTCGATCATGTGATGATTGATCACCAAGGGGGTGCACATTAGAAACCGAGTGAATGAGAAGAAATAAAAGATGAAAAAGAAAAAGAATAAAAGAAAAGAAAAAGAAAAAGTGACTTGGGCTCGATCCCAAATCTCAAAATGATTTTATGAATTTATTATGGAAAAATCCCCAGTACAGACTAAAAGATAGAAACATAATCTAAATCCAAGGATCTATTAAAAATATATAGTTGAATAAAAATGCGGGATTAATTAAATATTTAATTATATATATATATATTAAATATTAATTATTCCACAAAATTATAATAGCTTGAATTTCCTCCAAACTCTTATTCTAGGGTAAATTCCCAAATTTCAGGTCTAATAGAGTGGTTAGAAAAATTATCTAAATTATATACTATATTAAAATGAACATTCTAAACCACACAAATATTTGAAAAACAATTAAAATTTCTACCCAAAATTTTAGTCAGAAAAAACAAAGGCCCTTATAGGTATATTTCATGGGAATGTAGTACACTTATTAAATGAATTTCATACATATCTATTTGATAAAAAACATTCATTATGTTAAGAAATTACGAATTCTTATTATGTTATTGGAATCACCTCCTACTTGCCTACATGACATGAGTTTAATGTGTGTTGGTATACCTTAATGTTCCCTTCCATGTAATAGGTTTTCCATAGGGTTAAACTCATGGTTTAGTATAGTAGGTTTTTGGGGATGTAGATTTGGTAGGATATATTATGTGAGTCGGGTTGGAGGATAATTGGTTCATTTTCAATTATTTTTTATCTCATATATTATCAAGTGTGCTGACATGTTTACTTACATATGATTCCTATTGTGTATGTGTACCTACTATTTCTAATCATTTATGTTTTGATGAATTATGTATAAAATATTTACTCTATTATATTCATGACTGTGCGGAGCTCTTGACTCACTATTTCTTATCCTTATGTTTTTTGTTTATCTTTTATATAGATGGGTTATGTCGAGTTTTAGGTTGACTCAAGCATGATACCATGGTTCTATTTTATATAGAATAGTCTCCCAACGATTGTTTTAGGCCCTCACCACTAGTTTCTACCTCTGGTGTATAGGGAGGTTCACCTGAAGTATTAAAGTGTCCCCAATTGGGTTCCATTTGGGTGATTTGAGATTAGGAGTTACGTAAAAAACATGTACCCAATCATTCCAGTAAAAAAATATTCACTTTCACTATGTTTTAATTTCATTGGATGTATTTTTTAATTATTTAAAAAAACATATCTAGTTCCTTTTTTTATTTTCATTGGACGTATGAGAAAATCACGTACAATAATTTCCTTAACCTTGATTTCATCAATTTTTTCCACCACCATAATAATGAGTAATTAAACTCACTTCAAGGAATAAGGATGAACCCATTTTAAATTTTTATGATTCCTAAACAGGATGTAATTGTTTTTTTCAGTAATAAGAAATTATGAAATTAGTTTAGATTAAACTAAAAATTCCTTTTCATGATATTATCATTACATAATAAAATTTGAGTCATGAAAAGTTCCAAACATCCTTTCTAACATATCAATATTGATAAAATTTCCTCCACAAAAATGTTATTGGGGTGTAATTTTAAACCTTAAGGAAATATATTTACTAACCTAATTATAACCTTGTAATTGAAAATAGAATCACTCATATTTTGTGGGTAATATTGATGGCCTTAAGTGGTTATACCATTCACTAAGATTCACCTGCAATACTAAATGACCCTTCTTTATCTGGTATTGTTTCCTCAGATCCTCATAGAGGAGATGAAAAAGAAAAATTAGAGATTTAAAATGAACATATATAGAAAAATTTTTATTCACCTTGATCATCTTTCCAAGTGAATTATATTATTGATACATATCAATATCCAGAATCACTGAAAAATAGTTCTTTCTAAAAATATAAAAAGTGAAAAAAAAACCAATATTTTCAATTTTCAACATAAAAAACATGCCTTACCCAATTAAACTAACTTTTTTTAGTTTTTTAGAATCCATGTTGATAACATGTTGTAAAATTGATATTCGAACACCAATTGAAACCTTGAGAAATTTCATAATTAGAAGTGTTCATTTTATTATTATTGAATAAAAATATTCAATCAATTAACAAAATAATGTTTAAGGTATATGAAATCAAAATAAATATACAAATCCAAAGGAAATGGGTAAGATATAAAGATAAAATATATCAGCTAAAAATATTATTTCATTATGATATTATCAAATATATGTAGAGTAAGAACTTGAATTTTATTTGTGGTTCATGACCATTAATTTTCAGTATAATTAATTTATTTTAATGTTATATGAATTTATAAAGAGATACCAATGTTTTTGGTCATGTATGGGGCTTTTTCAAATCTTGGAACCTTGAATGGTGGAAGAGGAAACAAGGATGTAAAATTAGTAAAAACCATGTCGTTCAATTTGTACGGTTTCTACTAACCATGCAGGGTGTTTCAGTGAGAAGAAGCAGGACTCATAGTTTTCCCAAACACTATAACCTTAGACGCATCCCTGTGGAGAGGATATACAGTATTTAATAGAGAAATATAGAATGGTTAGGTCATGGTTTCCCAAAATGTGTGAATGAACTGTGTAAGGTACCTCTATAGACAGTGGAAGGTGCACAGTTTGGAATACCATGCGGCCAAACTATGCGCTTATTAATGTTTGTTTAATTTTAACATTTTCCCATAAAAATACTTATAAACTTAAATATACCTCCAATTTCTTATTTCATGTGATAGGGGGATCCCTTATTCTTCTGTTAAGAGATCCATCAGTGTTATACACCTAGGATTTGATCATGTTTCCCCATCCATCCTTTTAATCACACACCAATATTTCTTTTTGGATTCCTCTCATTAAGTGATCAAATCCTTAGGATCATTTTTTGTTATTATTTATTTTAATGATACTATATTTATGTGACCTTATATTACCTATTTTCTTGGTGTTCATATGTTTTTCCATTTTATTATCATCTAATCCAAACCAAGGGATGATACAAGATGATGCATCTACTATAGGCTTAAGGTATGTGGTATATGATTCATACTTTAAAGGTTCTCTATCTATAAATTGTTTCCATTGTGTACATGTCAAATTCATAGGGAATTTATCCTTCAAATTACCTTATTTAATTTAAGTTTCCTAGGCTAAATTATAAAACCCTATATGTACCTCTTAATATCATTGGATGTTTAGACCTCATTTTTCCCACCCCAAGTAGGGTGTTTTACTTGTTATTTCTTTAGTAACCCATGATGGGTTTATCTGTGACACCGTTCAAGTACATTTAACTTGACCAATAATAAGGTAAGTATTCCATCATAATTAACAAAATCATAAATTCATATTATGTAAAGTATATATTTTTAGATATCACGTGGACATGGATAATTTAATTTAATTATGTTGGTTTTATTTCCCTAACTCAACATTTCATGAATAATAAATGGAGATGGAATGACCCTAATAAATGATTATGTAATTGATTTTAAATGGTTTCATGCCCTTATGTCAACTTGTTGTGTTTAGTGAAAGGTAATGGAATGAAGCTATTGAATGATTAATTGGGATTATTATTACATGTCCTATGATGATACATACGGTATAAATATAATGAGTATAAGGTGCATACTTCTTTGAAACTTTTTCACCTTTATAGGAATGGTTAGCCTAAATCCGACATTGGATTTCCAAGGTAATTGCTTGGGAACTCAAAGGATGATATTCTGATTCATTGAGACAATTTATATAGAAGATACCCCCACAAACTCTTGTCTTTGTAATATTATGTTAATGCCTCACAATTGTACCAACAAATCACACGACCTATTTTCTAGATGTTAGAATTACTTGGATAAAGTCTTTGGATTAATGTTAATGTCTCCAGACACAATATTCCATGGATTTATCCCATGGGGCCTAGTCATACTTAGCCTAATATTACTATGGGAGAGATCCATGGACTCATTTAGACTATTTTAATGTGGAATTCCTTGGGCATTCTTCTTGGATTACACTTAGACCCCTTATATCCATACTATGTGAGTTATAACTATGATTTGGATTGAATTGTGAGGTCAAGGATTCCTTGGTTAAGCCTTGGATCCTCTATTATTATTACATCCAATAATAGTGATGTTGACACATTCAAATTTTTTAACTATATAAACTGAATCGAAAATTCGTTAATTAAATGGTTATATGTTCAGACCCCGGCTGATGCTGAGTATGTATGAGTCATTTATTTGTACTGATGTACTTTTATGTACTTGAACATTATTAAAATTTATATATAGATAAAAGATATGTATAGAGACAATTAGTGGTGTCCAAATGAGATTTATCTCACACACTATATAGGCCTCTATTAGTACCAGGGAATATTATATTAGTGTAGGTGTGGAAAAGGGAAAAACACCTCTTTGGAAACATGGCTTGAATACTTTAGTATGGGATCTTGGTAGCGGATGACTGAGACATAGATATAGATTCATAGATAGTTTCTGATCATTTTTTATTATTTTTATTGCATTTATATCAATTTCTACCTACTTCCATGTATGGATTATTTTCATTTTCTAGAGTCACGAAATCATCATTTTGTATATAATATAGTTTAAAGTCTGGGTTGATTATTATTTTTGGATGTTTATGATTATTTCTACTAAAAGTCATATTAATAACTCTAATTCCACTTATTTATTCATGTTATAAAACCAATATTCTTTACTCTGAGCAGAGGGCATAATCTCACCACTATGACCCCTAGTCCCTTAATACTAGTCGGTAGCCTATCAAGTACGGGGTGTTGTTCTTGAGGCCATTTGGCTAACCACGTTTAGTTTATTAGGCATAAACGTAGTCCAATATGTCCAAAACTAGTATAAATGGGTTTTCTTTTCTCAACATACTATTTTGGGATGGTTGAAATGAGATTAGGAACCTATTGGAACTTGGTCCTAAGCAATTACTGGGAGTAGATATCCCATATTTGGGGTAAATTCCATGTTTCTTAGGATGGGGAAATTATCGTTTTTTATTTTTCATGTTAATATTGATATACTTTCACCATTGGGTTATGAACACAAATTTTGATATTTTTTATGCTTTATGGATATTTTACCTTATCCTGGCGTGGAAATGATAATTCTTAAATGCATCATTACTAGTACCTAGGATTCATAATCTATGCATATACTAGGCTATATAAGTGCATTCTACTTCCTTCATTTCTTGTGATTATTGAGTGATCCATGATTTTTTATATTCCTGTGCTACAAATGACTTCTATAAGGAAGGGAAATTTGTTTTTAAAAATTCCAACATCATCCTAAATAGTATTTTTCTATATATATTGATGTTGAAATTTTAAATAACTAATTCCAACCCATATAAACTATGAAACCATGATTGCGTGGGTTGGGATTTAGATGTGGTTGCAAGACTACCAACTTTAATTTATAAGGTGTATAAAACCTTTTAAATTGGAATCAGTAATTCATAGAATCGATCCATCATATCTCACTTATTGCATTCTGAGACCAAATATTAGGGCTATGGTTTGGATTAAATGCATTTCATTTATATTTATAATGTGTATGGGAATTTATTATATGGGAATGATAATCCATTTAGTTGAGTTGTGAAAAATCTATAAAATCACTTATGAGTATAAAATGTAATTCTTATAAATGAAGTGGTTTCCTATAAAAGAAGAGGTTGAGTATAATTTAATGAGTTTTTCCCTCAAATTTTAATTGACCCTCCATATACGGGAACCTATGTAATTAAAAACTTAAAGACCTACCAATACCTCAGTCTTCTATGTGGGTAGTATGGGTAGCTTGTTGGAAAGTGTGCCCCAATATTTTATTTTAATTTCATTAGAGATTATATTTTATTTTAATCTTATTCTGAGGCATGTTTTTGGTTTTTGAAGAGCTATGTGACCATGAAATCCTCAAGTCCGGTTCCATGATGGTGGTGACGACATTGCTCTGAAGGTGGTGGGATCTAAGCCAACTATGATACCTCCAGTAGTCCCACATGAGGAACCACCTTCTATTCCCAAAATGGGAACTGACACACTTCTTTGAGATGTTTTCATAAGTTTGATGTAGTCTATATCGGGTTCTCCATGCCCTCCATCTATGATGATTGATCTAAATCATGCATTCTCTGAGATTTTGCCAAGCGTTGGTGGGATGTGATTACTCAGGTTGGTCATGATCAAGGCATGGTATGGGTGGAATTACATACTGCCTTATATGATTATTTTCCCCTCAAATTATGAGTGATAACCAATCTAGAGAGTATATACACATGGAGAAGGTTGCTATGTCCATAATGTACTATCCAAAAAGATTCCCTGAGTTTCAAAACATTGGAGCACCTATTTATATTGGTGAGCTATCATGATCGAGATGCTTCAATGGTGGTACCAAGTATTTCATCCCCATGCATGTGAAATCATTTTTTATATCCACCTTTCCTTAGACAATGAATCATGATATTATCACTTTGAATAACTTGAAGGAAACCGATAGTACTGGGTATTGAGGATCAGTAATAAGACATGTAATAGTTATTCTAGTGGAAAGAAGCATAGCCTCGTGGGTTTTTAATAGAGTAGTGGTGGCCAGAGTATTTGCACAGGAAGCTCCATTATATTCCATCAGTGTCGAAAATATGGTCATGTGAAGACTTAGTGCTACAGATATCCTCTTGAGTAATATTCTTGTGGTTGTATGGGTCATCTTCCTAGATTATTATGGACCTTTCTACCCATTTCTAGTTAAATAGTTCCCACACTAGATCCACCTTTAGGAACAAGACAGGTTACGCCACGTTGGAAAGGAATCTAGAGTATAAATGAAGAAAAAAAATCCTAGGATGAGGTCATGAAAATGTTAGTAATACATCTAATTATCAAAACCAGTAGAGAAAACCTTCTTAGGGTAGTACATCGTTAACTAAGGGCCATGAATCTGTCCGGTTTGACACTTTATAATAGATAGCCAAGGATCATTATGGAGGACCGTTGACTATAAGAGGTACTATTCTAGTAGCCTATAATATCATATCTTATTTATTCAACATAATTTATTATCACTCCTTTATCTCTTTATTTAAAATGGAAAGTCTTGTGCTGGAAATTCAGTACTTCTTTGGGGTGAGGACCTTGGATACACTGTTGGATGTCTATTTAGAGGGTATACCCCATTGCATGGAATGTCCCCTTGAGGTAGGATGCTATAATTTCTTATAGGACCTATTATTCCTATCAATTATGAGCTTTGATGTCATTCTTAGGATGGACTAGTTGTTTCCTTATCACACCTATTTAGATTTCTATCACTGTAGGCTATCGTTTATTTCATCGAAAGAAAATAGTTATCTTCAAAAGGGTGATTTTAATGTTTAGGATTGTACTGATAGAGCATATCATTTGTGGTCTAGGTGGATGAAAACACATATTTTTATACTTTATATAGAGGATTTGAGAATACATCTAGTTGATTTTCTTCCTTTTTTGGATCATTTTAGGGATGTTTTCTCAAAAAAAAATCTCTGCAAAACCTCCTGAGATATGGGGTGAATTTATTATTGATCTTGTTCGTGGAGCATATCTAGTATCTATTCCCCCATACAAGATAGATTCTACTTAGTTCTAGGAGCTCAAAAAATAGTTGTAGTATTTATAATCTAAGGGGTTTATCTGACCCAGTACTTATTCTTGGGGTTCAACCATGCTTGGCTCCAAGAAGGTGACAAGACCCTCACGATATGCCTAGATTAAAGATTGTGAAACTGTCTTACGGTTAATAAATAGTATTAGTTTATTGGAATATATGACATCTTCACCATCTCTAAGGAGTTTGAGTGTTCTCAAATATCGACCTAATATTGAGCTATTATCTGGTGAGAGCCAGGCCTTCAGATTTACCACATATGGATTTATCAAGTAGGTACTATTTTTATGAGTGTGGTTATTACATCTAGTCTTAAGAATGAACATGATATTTTTATAACCCTAGTGAATAGGCTTTTTATGAACCTATATTGATTCCTTTTTCATGATTTTTGTGGATGACATCTTGTGTATTCTGAAACTTTAAGAGAATATTGTAATCATATTGAGATAATTTTGAATACAATGAGAGAGAATCAGATATATGATAATATTTCTAAGTGACAATTTTGGATCAATAAGGTACACTTTCCGGGTCTTATTATCTCTAAATCATGAGTATTTGTTGACCTAGAGAAGGGGAGTACTGTTGTTTCCTTAGAGTATCCCAAAAACATGTATGATAAATGGATTTTCTTGGGGATAGCTGGATATTAAATGAATTTCATTCAGGAATTCTCATGTATTTTATCACCTGTTACTATCCCTACAAAGATTCTTGTGAAGTTAATGTGGTATTAATCAAGTGATAATACCTTTCAGAAGATGAATGGTAGGCTATAATTGGCACTAATTCTGAGTCTTCTAGAATATGACAGAGGTTATACCTCTCTTAGTGATGTATTAGACATTGGGATAGGTGATTTAATGATGTAAGAGTATAGATTCATTGGGTATGAGTCTCATTAGATGAGAACTCGTGGGCATAATTATATGACACATTAAATCAATCTTGTAGAATTTGTCCATGATTTACACAAATGGTGGAACTATCTAATGAGATGGATCATTGTAGTGTATACAGACCACACGAGTCTCAAATATATCATTATAGAGTGTGAATTGAAACTAAAATAGTGATTATTAACTGATTACCATTAGTATTTTGAAATGGACCATTCCAATATGATTAGAGAGTGAAATGATATAAATAATGAGAGGAGCCAAAAAACAAAGAAACATGCCATTTTAGAAGCCTTTGATTAATGAATATTGATGGTTGTTATTTATGATATGTATATAGAGTTTCAAGATGTTATTGAGTGGCCTTTTCTTTTAGTAATATTAGTTAACTATTCAATCCATGAGAAGGTGATGAAAAGGTAGTTTTCAAATAGAGGGGTTTTTCCAATAGGAATGAATTTCAGTTGAGGAACCATATCTAGATTGATCTGTTGGTGGAGATGACATCCTATATATACATGGTCATATCTAGGTTCCTAAAAACAAGCGAGATGATCTAATCCAGGTTTCCCATGATTATCAGTGGGAATTGGATCCAGGTATATCCAATATGTATCATGATATGTCTCCAATATTGGTCTCTAGGGAAGAAATGTTAGATTGAATTTTTTATCATTAGATGTTCCACCAATTAGAAGGTGAATGTGGAGCACCAGCGGATTTTTGAATTGTTAAATCCATTATTGGTTCCGTAATGGAAACTGGAATATGTCGAAATGGGTTTTTTGGTTGGATTTCCGAGGTTTCCTTGAGGTAGAAAAACTATTTGGGTAATCTTGGATCAAATAAATTTTTTTCCCACTTCCTTTATATGTGGGGGGATTTTTTAGTTGATGAGTTGGGATGATTTCATTTCTGTGAGGTTATATGCCTACATGGGGTCCCTTATAAAATAACTTAAGGTAGGGGTGAGAATTTTAAATCAAGGATATGGAAAGTGTTACAAAAAGGGTTGGGTATAAAGTTTCTTCTGAGCACAAGTTTTTACCCTCAGATAGATGACCAATCAGAGTGAACTATATTGTTTTTGGAGGACATGCTCGAGCATGCATCTTGAATTTTTTTAGTTCCTAGGAGAAGTATATCTCTCTTTCTAAATTCGAATACAACAATAAATTTCAGGAAAATATTTAGATGGGATATTATGAGGCCTTATACGGTAGAATGTATCGTTCACCTCTATGCTGACTAGAAGTAGGGGAGCTAGGGATACTAGGTCATCTTCTCATATAGAAAACTTCAGAGCAGGTGTAGTTAATAAGAATGGAGATGTATACTACATTGTCTTAAAAAAAATCAAATTCATATCACCATTAATGGCCTATAGAGTTCATGGGCTGGGATCATGTTTTATTTTGGGTTTGAAACCATATTGGGGATAAACGAAAATAAAGGAAGGGGAAGCTATCACATCATTTTTTCAGTCCTTTATTGATCTTGGATAGACTCATAATGGTGGAATATCAGTTTTCACTACCTCAGTGGTCCCGTTCCATGTATGAAATCTTTCTTGTTTCATAGCTTCTCCATTATCATTCGAAACCATATGATAATTTTTATCTTGAGGATTTTGAGTCTGATGTCGATGATTCTTTTGAGGAGTATAAAATTCACATCATTGATCAGATCATAAATACTTTCTAAGGCCATTTTCCCACTTTGGTATGGGTGCTATGAATGAAAAACTATGTAGAGGATGAGACTTCGGAGAAGGAGGCTTATATACATGCCCAGTGGGAAGAATTCTTCTTAGATAGCGTTTTACCACCCTTGAAAGGGGAAATCAGGGATGAGTTCTTTTAAGGAAGGAGGATTCTAGGAACTCGATGTTATTTGAGATAAGGATACTTTAATTTTATCATTAATTCCTTGGTTTTTACCATATATGAATGTATATATAGGTCCCTGAAGTTTTCAGGGTGTCTTGGGATTGTTCAAATCTTGGAACCCCAAATGGTGGAAGAGGAAACTGAGCTGAACAGTTAGTAGCATCCATGAAGATAATTCCACTTGGTTTCTACTAACAGTGAAGGATGATTTTGGGAGAATAAATGGACAAAATAGTTTTCCCTAACCTTATGGCCTTGGATGCATGAATATGTAGAGGATATATAGTTGTTAACAAATCCATTTAAAAACGTTTTCATATGGGTTTCCAAACTGTACACATGAACCATTTTATGTCCCTCCATTAACTGTGCATAACACACAGTTGGTGCACAATTGGGAGAACCAGGAAGAAAAACTATGAACATCTAAATGTTTGGGAAATTTTAATGTTTCCCATTAAAATACTTATAACATCATCCCCCATCCTATTTATTATTTCTAGTTAAAGGAGGCTCTCATCTTTATCTATTGAGAGCTCCTCTAAGGGCATACATCTTGGATTCTCACCTATTTCACCATCTGACATTCTTTAATCTTGTTTAATTACTCTTAGTGAGTGATCCAATCCATAGGATCATTTCATTATTATTATTTATATCAGTGATTCTGTTTTGGTGTGGGTGTATATGACCAATTTTCTAGGAAGTCTTCCCTTATTTTGTTTTCTTCTGATCGAGCTCAATCTAAGGGCTGATACTGGAAGATGTATCTACTATAGACATAAAGTAGGTGGTCTATGAATAATCCATTATGGTATCACCTTCTATAAATTGTTTCCATTTTTCATATTCTTGTTTAACCAAGAATTACTCCTTATAATCATTCTATTTAAATTTAAGTTATATTGGTTGTATTCTAATACCTTATGGATACCTCTTAATATCATTGGAGGTTGAGACCTCATTGTTGAACACCCCTAGTGGTTTATTCCTTTTTATTCCCTAGATATCCTATGGTGGGTTTATCTGTGACACCATTTATGGAAATTTAACTTAACCTTAGATAAGGTAACTGCGCCTTCATATTTAAAAAAACATAAGTACATGTTATAGAATGTATATATCTGTATATATCACTTGGAATTGGATAATGTAACTGAATTTATGTTGGTTTCATGTCACCAAATCACTGCTTAATTCTTAATAAAAGTTGATGGAATGATCCTAGTAAATTATTATATAATTGAATTGAAATGGTTGCATGTACTTACATCACCTTGTCAGGTTTAATGAAATGTAATGGAATAAACCTTTTAAATTATTAAATGGAATGATTATTACATGATATATGACGATAAATATGATATAAATGGAATTATTATAAAGATACTACAACTTTGGTCCACATTTATCATTATAACAATTGTGAGACATGATCCAGACATAGATTTTTGAGGGAATTACTTAAGAACTCCGAGGACACCATTCTAATTTCTGTGGGAGATACTGACCAAATAATACAGTTTTTGTATTATTTTGTGAATGACTCATAATTGTACTAATGATTTATTTGAAATATTTTCCAGATATTAGAAGTCTAGGTATACACCACCTTGATGTCTTCTGACATGTGACACCATAGTTTCACCCCATTTGGATCAGTCTTTCTTAGCATGGGATTAATATGGAAGAGTTCTATGGACTCAGTTATAATCTTATATAGTGGAATTCGTTGGGAATTCCCGTTGGATTACACTAAAAAACATATATATATATATATAGTTCATGAGTTACCACTCTATGTTGGCTGAACACCATATGTAAATGTTGAATTGGTTACACCTTAGTTCCTATATTATTATTGTTTCCTATTATAGTGCTATTGAAAACATCATGTGTTATATCTATAACAACTAAATCAAAAATGAAAAAAAAATAAATCATTACATGTTAAGACATTAGATGAGCCTGAAGATGGAATGTGTTTTTTATTTATATGTTTTTACTCTTGTATACTTTCACACTATTTTAGTTTATATACATATACTGGATATGTATTAATGACTTTGGTGGTGGCCAATTGCGATTTATCTCACACACTATCTAGGCCACCATTGGTACCTCGGAAGATTATATGATTGCAGGTGTGGACAAGTGGAAACACACTCCTTGGATATATATCTTGCAAGATTTATGATGTGATATTAAAAGAAAATGACTGAGCTAGAGCTCAGGATGCTTGGTTTCTTTTTTCTTATTTTGGATTAATTTTTCAAGCATATAAAACACTTTATTCCTACAACCATGTATTATTGATTTTATTTTTCAGGAGAGATGCTGGTATTATTTTTTATATGATACAGTTTACAATTTGAATTGATTAATATTCTTAGATGTTGGTATTTATTTACATTTTCAGTCTTAGTAATTACTCTAATTCTTCTTAATTATTCAGGTTATATCACCATTTTACTACATCCGAACTAGAGTCCATAGTCCCCTCACTGCCACACCCAAGGCCATCACTTATAGTTAGAATCCTATGGTTGTGGAGAGGAATGATTGAGGCACATGGTCTACCAAGTTTGGTTACTCAAGGGTGACTGAGTTAGGGACGTCACATGTAGGATAAAAAAATTTATAATCAATCATTTAGATTAATTATTATATTTAATACCAAATCTAATAGTTCAAATTACCTATACTAAATTTAATATAATGAAATTTTGGAATATAAAAAGTGTGAATATGGAATGTTGGAGTTGGGAAGTAATATTCATGGAATTCCCAAAAGTAGAAACTTAAGAAATCGACGATTATTATATATTTATTACTCATATTCATTGAGTTATTATTATTGATATGATAATTGGATATAAAAACTAAATAATTATTATAAATATAATCATAAAGTCTATGAATATATATGATTAATTAATATTTATTGCCAAAATATATAATAAATGGTAAAACTATAATAAAACCCATTAAAAAAATTAATGATACTATAAGATATATGAGAAATTATTATTTAAAAACATGGAAATTATTATTATATCATTCATTCACTATAATAAACTTCAATAAATTCCCCATAGTTGAGAAAAGAGTCATCCTTGCACCTGAGGACCCGCTAAAACTGATAATCCCAACTAAATAAAATTTATTATTGAGAATAAATTTTCCAAAAAAAATTGGGAAATTATTTAATGTTATATTAATAATCGATCCAGTCTTAGTCAACATCAGGAGACATAATTAATGACCTGTTATAGTGATATATTATAAAAATTATTTTAAAGGAAGACATAATTTTGGGTTTTTATTATTTTAAAATCACAAATATTATATATTTTCATTTAATTTAAGTGTAATTTATTGTTTACATAATAAATATGTTAGGATTTAGAATTGAAAAATTTAAACGGGTCAAAATTTAAGATTTTGTTAAGGACAAATTAATAAACAACCCTATTTAGGGTATTGATGCAATGATTTCTGGGTTATTATTTTGAGGGTGAAATTAAATTTTAATTCTTAATCAGAGCAAATTCCTTGAATTGGGACTCATATTGTGATTTAATGTCTTTATACATTGTTAAATGGTGTTTTTAGTTATGAAATAAGGCACAGTGAGTGCCTCAAGTGTTCAAGTGAGTGTTGGAGCCGGTATGGGTGGCCCGAGTGATGAAATTCAGAAACCTAAAGTAGATTACACCAAAACCCGGTGGTTACACTACCAACAACGCTTGTACAAGTGAAAATACCCCTTCCTTATGGCCATCACATTCTGAAGGGAACTAAGATTGATGCTTGACACCATAAATATGGGAGACAATGACTCATACCTTGCAAAGTAATTCTTTGAATCATGAATAAATGGTCGCAAAATGAGAATGAAAGGATAAATGAATATTTTCAATAGAAAACCCTTATTTCTTCCATGAATGAGTCCAATATATTTCTTTAGATAGAGGTAATTCTAATTTTTTTTGGGTCAGGGTGACACACAATTTTGGTGTTTGGGGAATTATACGAAGGCTATATCTAGCATTAATTCATCACTCCATTGATTCCCTAAGAGAGGGGATACATTTTTATGTGTTTAAGTGGTGATCCAAGGAAAGGTCACCCATTACCTTTCTTTTGTTGATCACTTGTTTCAACCCTCTAATTTGGTTTGATTTCGGGATAGGGGTTCAATGAATATTTCATCAGAGTATGGAAAAATATTCCATGATTGATGTATATTTTGTGTATGGTGACTAGAAGAGAACACATAAGATTGATCTCACTATATTGTAAGTAGTTTTGGTGTGGTAGTGTTGCACTAATCTCAAGTTGCCGTATGATCTTGTTTGAGGCATGAATGATCTTGGATAAGTATTGATGAAGCATGCATTGTGTGGTAACTCCAAGAAAGAGATAGGTGTTCTCTATAATACCGATATGTCTAAATTACATACAAATTTTCATTGGTTTTCATATATGTTTTCAATAAATATTAATTGATTTAATATGAAAACATTCATGATGTTTTTATTTTCTATATTTTTATGGAAGAGCCCATATTAACATTGATAAGGAAATTCATGAATAAAATAATAGAAATGTGAGATGATGTGGACACTTGGTGCTATATTTTTGAGTATCATGGAGTGACACAAGAAAATCAGGGTTGAAGTTTAGATAGTGTAGATAACCCAAGAAACAGTGGAGGAAGGAGTGATGAAGATATTTTGAGGGATGATATAAGTTGTATTTATGGAATAAAACCAAGGTTTACACCATAAAAAGTTTGAGTAGCATGAATAGAAGGTAAAAATTTAGGGGTAAATCATGAATTTACATCCCAAAAATATATTTTCAAGTGAAAATAATATATTTTTGGCTACCAAACAATTCAAGATGTAAATATTACTTTCACCACGTAAGTGGGGTCTGTCAAAAAATATTTGAGATTCTAGTTTGGGATTATTTCAGAGTTTTTATGGGGTTTGGAACTGAAAACCTTATGGATGAATTCCAACATTATAAAAGTTGTCTTTAGCCTTCGAGGAATGAATCATATTTCCATTTATAGGGAACTGTAGCTTGGGTTCTGACTTAAGTATATTTTTTTATTGATAGTTTTTTAGTTCTTCTTTCCTATTTTATGTTTTGTTGTAATGTTGGAGGATTTTTAGATTATTTATATTCTGATTTCTCTAATCCTTCTTTTTTATTTTTGTTTCTATGGGTATTGTCTTATTTATCACTGATAACCTCTCGATGAAGATTGGATGAACCCCATAGGGGAGACTGGTATTATTTAATGGGGGTGGGGGGTGTAAAAACAAATTTATATTTTCCATTTCTCATAATATTATTTTATTTAATATTATCTTATTTTGCATGATAATTTATTTTATTCAACATTGATTCAATTAAAATTTTATTTCAATTGTGAAGGATCACAATCATGATTGAATGAATTTATTCTTGACAATTGAATTTTATTATTCATCTTCTTTTTGATATATGATATTATTGTGATATAGATATTTTAATTCGTTAGGCCAAGATGAATTGATATGTGAGGGTATATTGATAGGTATTGGATATCCCCCAAATCTATAAAATTAGATGGTTTCATAGCTATTTAGTTTGATAATTTTTAAAGTGTAGTTGAATTATTTTATTTAGTAAAGCCACTCGTTGAAATTAGTTCTACTATTATCTGACGTTTGCCTATTATTTTTTCTTATTTTAAACTATGTAATTAGTTTAATAGATTAATTTAATTGGGATGGATAAACCTTTTATGTAGTGTTTTTACTGAATTACCATCACTTCTAGGGATCAAACCATACTACGACTACACTATTCCTTTATAGTCAGTGAGTTTTGGGAAAAATATAAATTTCAAATTAGATCACCCGTGTGGAATTAATGACATTGCCTGGGACAATAAAATTAGAAATTTATATTATTCCTAATCCACACTATATGAAAATTCATAATATAGTGGTAGTATGGGGTCATTACCATGAAGAGTGGGGAATATAATGAAAAATCTCAATCAAATGTTGGGTCATCCCAATTTAATTAATTTATTATACTAATTAAATAATTTAAAAGAAGAAAAAATAAGATAGATAATGATGATGTTAGGGAAACCAGTTTCTAGGAGATGTTTTACTAAATAAATTAATCCATATTCACTTTTAAAATAATCAAATTAAATAGCTCAGAAAACATCTAATTTTATTCAAATTAAAAATGGTCAACCCCTATTAATCAATCCTAAAATATAATTTCATATTGGCCAATAAAATTAAAGTAGATCATGTACCTTATGATCAGATTGAAAGAAGATGAAGAATAGTTGAATTCAAGGGTCATGAATCAATTTTTTTTAATAATGTTGGTGATCATTCACAATTGAAAGCATATGTTCAATGAATAAATAATGTGTAAAACAAAAATTCATTCCAAACTTGATACTATTGAATGAAAACATATTACGAGTGAAGGATATTCAATATTTATTGGTATGAAACCCCTTTAACTAATTCCACCCTCCCCTATAATGTTCAACAAATATTTTTAGGGTAATATTAGACGATAAATAAAATAAATCCCATAGAAAAAAGAATTGAAAATAAGTATTGAAAAACAATAATTGAACTTAAAAAAAAATCAAATATTATTGAAAAAAATGAACATATCCTAAGATATTACCAAAGTGAAAAATTTTACCATTACGTGCAATAGAATCCAAACCCAAATTTTTTAAATTATCTCTATGAAATTTAATCAAACACTTATTGTTTATAAAAACTATTTTTAATGAAAACTGACTTTATAACATTTTAAATCACCACCAAAGATCGAGTAAAAATAATAGATTAAAATTCATTCCTTAACAATATCAAACCAATTATTTTTATATACCAAAATAAAATTATTTCATAATGAAATTCATGTTTCTGTGAGAAATAATCCATTGGATAAAGAAATGTACCTCACCAATAGAAGAAATGATGATCCCTTCAGTTTTGGTGAGAGGAAAAAAAGAAATTAGACCCTCAATGACTATATCTAAAAATAACATCATCAAATTCTCTACTGAAAACCAAATATCCAACAATCATATCCCAATTGGGTTCCAAAAGATCAAGGGAAAGTGAGATCGAGGATAGATATATTGAAAGGAGGAGAAATCGAGAGTAAATTCTTATATACATTTATGAGATATACCCTAAAAAATCAAGGATGTCCATGTAATTAAAGAGATGGGTTATCTTGAGTCTCATAGAGGGATTCTTTATGCTAATGAAGGATTATGAGGAGATTAGAGTTCAAAATGGGAAAGTGCATTAGTGTAATTTTCCATTTTATGATGTTTGGAAGATGTCACCAAATTATAATACACAGTTAATAAACCTATGTGATTATCACAAGGTATCCATTTTACCTTTAAAATTATGTCATAGAATTTCTTAGGGATGTACAAATGTTTTAATAAACCAAGAATAACCCATGAAAAAACCTCTAGAACCAAAACCAAAAAACTACATAGTTTTCCTAAAAACTCAAATGGTTAGGAAAGGTATGGTTGAAACATGAAAGTAACCACTAGAGTAAATAGATTCATTTCACATGGTTACTGTATGTTCACTACTAATTATATTCAAAAACCATTCAATAATCAGGTTTCCCACGAAACTCCAAATGTTCAACCCTCGACTCTCGAAAGGCTCAAGAACTACAAAAGAGATAAAATGAGATCAAAATTAAACATACCTGTTACCAAGAGGGTCTCAAAATTCTCCTCACCATGAAAATTTATGCTGTCAAAAAGAAATCAAGATCATGGAATCCAAAATATATAAATCCACTACTACCTCATAAAGGATTCCTTCTCCCATGCATCATGCCTATCCCATTAGTTATGAAAACAATATGGATCAAGGAAATAATTTTACCATTAAACACCTTGTCTTGACGATCCATAATATGGAATGGTTATTCAATAATTTAGGTATCAAGTTGAATTTCAACATAACCCTATTCAGTCATGTGGCAGGGTTCTGGTTATCACTTCTTTAGCATGGAAACATGAAACATGTCTTGACTCGAGGTTAGGAGATATGGAAAGTTCAACCGATAATCCACCATTTGAAAAAATCCAATAGTATTGAAAGGACTAGTATGAGGTGTAGAAAAATTACCATTATTTACAAAGTGATGATTCCCTAGTCTAGGGGAAACTCTATGAAAAACCTGATCACAAAATTGAAATCCCAATAGTTGACAAAGATGATCAACATAAGATTTCTTGGGACTCAATGTTTTTAGTGAAATCTTTCAAATAAAATTCACTTTATTTATGGTTTCATGAACAAAAATCTATTATAATGTGACTACTCATCATGATTTTTCTAAAAAAAATTATATCTTGAGGGGTTTCAATATAACATTTCAAAGGGTTCAATTAAATTGAATTCTAATAAATATCGCTATAATCAAATTCCTTTAATAGAAGATGCATCTCCCATGATCCCTCGAAGTCAAGAAGACATTCCCAAATAATATATTTTATAATATGGATTTATTATTAGGCTAACCATTCTTCTATGGATAACACACCTTGCTTATATTTATTTAGGTAATAATGGAATCATTAAATACAAAAAAAAAACTAGAACCTAAAGCGTGAGTCTATATTGGAAACAACACTTGAAGGAACTCCATGGAGTTCCATAATATCTTGTTTATACATTAAGCTAATATCTTCTGAAATTATTATCTCTTTAATTTTAATGAAGCAATATGAATTTGTGAGCCACTAAAATGATCTCCCAAATATCAGCCTTTACACCAGTTTTCTGTGGTATTATTATAATAAAGTCTATGGATATCTCTTCCAATTTCCAAATAGGGATGGGTAAGGGATGTAAAAAACTAAAAATTCTATGAGAATCTATATTAATATTTTGTAATGTTAATCATTGTTAAATAAATTATGAAATCAACAATATCATCATGATCTATGAATATTGAGGATTCAAGTCATGATACATTTTAGTAGTCTTAGATGCACAAAACCAATCAATTGATGTTCACCATACATCAATTATTTCCTTAGAGGTGTCAGTAGAACCATACTCATAAAAGAAACTCACAATTTGAGACCAAGACAAGTCACCCAAGGACTCCCCAATACTAAGGATTTTACTCAAATAGTTACAATCGGTGTAAGTTTTTTTCCAAAAAAATTATCATTAAATGATGAATCAACTTTCAAACAAGCTAAGAACACCTTCCAATCAACCTATTCCCCTTCCAAGTTCATCTTAGAAAACAAACTCATCAAAGATGAATACTCTACTGATTCCTTTAAGGATTGATTCTTTTACTTCATACTCAATGTGATAGTAAATACATTCCATTTTCTAGGTGTATTTGTAGTATCAAAATTAAAAGTATAATGATAATCTACCCAATATCTATATCAAAAGTTAAAGTCTCCCTTGGTAAAACTATACTTCATACTATTATTATATTTATAAATAGTGATGCACTCACCAAATATATAGTGGCACCTAGTCTTAAGAGCATGTATCATGAATATTAACTCATGTTCATGGGTAGGATAGTTCTTCTGATTAGGTAATAAAAGGTAAGAGCCGTAGGCCACCATATACTTTTTCTACACTAGGAGACACCCCAACCTATACCCAAGGAATTAAAATGATCATTATAAATCAATCCCAGATTAAGAATATTCATAAATGGAGTTGAATTCATCCTAACCATTAATTCCTCAATTTATTGTTGAAATTTATTATTCCCTTTGAAATTAACACCATTTTGGGTTAACTCTACCTAATGGGATGCATTCTTGGATAATTACTCCAAAAAATTATGAAATAGCCTACTAAACCCATTAATCTCTAGATCTGGAAAAAGTTATAGTTTGATAATAATTCTTTAGCGCTTTAATATTTTCAGGATCCACTAATATTACACTCTCATAAACAACATTCCCAAGGAACTTTACTTCTGGGATCCAAAATTAAAATTTAGATAGATTAACATACATATAATGCTCTTTCATGATTCTAATTATAATATCTTGATAATCACTGTTATACTATTATAACTTGGAATATAAAAAAAATATAACCCAAAAGGAGAAACATGAATGATTCCAAGAACCAATGAGATATTTAATTCATCAAAGCCATAAATAATACATGAGTGTTTATAAAACTGAATAGAATAACTAGGAACTAGAAATTCCCATAATAGATTATAAACACTATCTTTGGTATATATTCTTTTAAAACTATTAACTAATTTTACCCCGATTAGATATTTATCTTATAAAACCACTTTGATCCTATAAATTGATCAAATAGGTCATCAATTTTTGGAATTCGGTATTTATTCTTATCATTCACCAAATTTAGAAATCGGTAGTCCTAAAAAATATGTGGCATTCTATCCTCCTTCTTTTCAAAGAGAACTAGTGTAGCATAAGGTGACACACTAGGATGATTAACTCTCTTATCCTTAATTTCATCAAGGTAAAATTTAATATCCTTCACCTCAACAAGAGACATATAATTATATGGTATAGAAATGGGACTCCTCCTAGGAAGTTATTTAATAGTGATCTTGAAATCTCTCTTGGTTGTTAACATATAAAAATCTTCATGAAACACATTAGGTTACTTACTCACCACTATAGTAAGTGCTATACTCAAATGTGGATACAAAATATTAAGAAAAGTATTTGAAAACAAGCAAGAGATCATTCCAGCATAATTAATAACGTTTCCTGCTCTCCCAGATCTTGGATCACACTCACATTAAAAGACTTGTAGGACTCCATAATAAGTAAGAAACTAAACTCAATGTCAATAAAAATAAATATAGGCCTTAATATAGATCATCTGATCCACTAAAATAATAAGGTCAAAGATATCATTATCAACGAGCAAGAAATCTCACAGGACTTCGAATTTAACAAGCTTAGTTTGATGCTTTGGAGATTTGAAACGCCAGTCCTCCCTATTTCCCAAGTTAGTGGAATGGTCCATCATAAATGTAATTATCACTAAATTAATACCTAGTGCACTAATAGACATAAATTATCTAGAGGAATGATATGCACTGATATCAAACAATTCCCGAACATTGGAAGATGAAATAAACACTATACATACAAAATAAATGACCATACATTAGATTCCATTAGTACATACTCCACTTTATAAAGATGATAAATATTATACCACCTTATTCTTTATTCACTGTCATAGTGTAACACCCCGATATTTTAAAAAATAAATATTTTCTCGATAGTGTATATGACATGCAATTCCGAGCATTGATGGACCATGAAATAATATTATTTTAAATATGATATTTATAACCTAACAGTTAACTTGGTGGGTATGAATATTATTAACTAATATATGGAATATATATATATAAATTTAATCCTCAATATAAATTTATTTATAAATTTTTAGTAAAGAATAACTCAATTTTAGTAAAGTAATTTTATTTATAAAAAATATGTTTTCTTCAAAAATGATTTTATTTATTTTTGTGAAAAAATATTATAGATAATTTATAGATATTTCATAAAATATATTTGATAAAATTAAATTAATTTTTTAAATTATCATATAAAAATCAACTTAGGGTGAAATTTTTAGATTTTTTGAAATATATGCATTTTTCAGTGAATAGTGACTAATACTGATTTCTATAAAAATGACATTTATTTTCAATAAATAAAGTAATTCCAAAGTCCAATTATATTTTGAATACAATCTAATTTAACATAATTATTATTTAGTTATATGTAATCTAATTAATTACTTTTTATTCATCTTTATTTTGTATTTTAGTATAAGTTTAATTTTTGGTATAAAAACGTGATTTTTTTAAAAAGGTTTTATTTGCATAAATTTTTTCAATTTTAATTAATTTTAAAAAACCTTAATGATGATGTATTTAAATGAAAATTATAGAATATATATATTTAAAAATTAATTTATATTCATATAATTATTATTATAGGTTATAATGTTAATATAAAATCATCCTTTTCTTGAAAAATGCACTTCTTGAAAACCAGATTTTTCTAAAAACAATTATATGGCCATATTTTTTCCTTATAATGTCTAAGTATATACAATGTAACATTTATGAGTATTTATGCATGGAACAATGTGGGTGTCACATTTTCTTTGAAAAAATTATAAGTGTACCACTCACGTCACTTATAATAGTCCACCCTCTTTCCTCACCTCTTCAAACCTTCAATCCATTCGGTTTTCCCAAGCCCCACAAAAATATATTACATACTCAACTCTAAAAATATTAGTCCTTTTTTTTTCATAAATCCAACTTAATTTTTTTGTTGACCTATGGAGTTTTTCCAAAGAAGAGGCATCATGCTTAAACACACATTTTATTTTATTTCTTATGAAAAATTATTAAAATAGTATTAATTTTTTATTATATAATAAAAATATATATTACTTTGGATAACGTGTTAATATGTTAATTTAATAACATAATTTCATATCCTATTCCATCAAACGGGATAAGAATTCATCATTCATGTGTATGGCGGACTGCCGTTTCGCGAACCGATGTCATTCATTTTCCCTCATCACCTCTCAAGGATTGTTATAACAAAGGATTTAATGCATATATATTATATTCATAACATATTAATATATATATAGGTATTATATAACTTATTCCTTCTTGCTTTAAATTTCATGGGGGATATGATAATGTCACTCCTGTGTATGGCGAACTACCATCTCATGAAGCGATGTGATTCATTTTTTATTAAATATTTACATGGAAGGTAATAAGGATACATTTGATGAATATATGTGATATAAATTAAATAATTATGATATTAATGAAATATTTATCATTATTATAAGATAATATATCATTAATATTTTACACCGTAAAATAGAAACGTCGTTAATGCGTACGTGTGGACTACCACCTCCACAAAGCAATGTAATTATTTTTTCATAACTAAAACACATGGATAATATATATAAGTAAATTTAATGAAATAATATGGTATTTATGATATTATTATAATTGTTTAAATATTAAATATTTCTTAACTTCTTTCAATAATTGTCGTTGAAAAAGGGAAACATTAATCACGCGTTAGTACGCCATACCCTCTCTAAGATTGTAACTAAGTTTATTTATCATAATCATCATTAAGGATTGTTTTTAGAAGTATAATTTATGTATAATAATTAAAAAAATAATCATTATTATTGTTATTTATGTTTTTTAACAATTTCCTATTTGACCATGATCAACACACCTAAGCTATTTTGGAATATGGATCTGAACCCCCTCAAAACACCCGATGTGGACTTAACTAATTATGTAGTCAAATATGTAATTAAAAATAAATAAAAATAAATTATTGGCATATAAGTTTTTAAATATATAATTTATTATTAAGGAAAACAATAATTTATATAATAATATTATATAGGAGATTAAGGACATGCATGGTAAGTTTGGACTTTAGGTAATTGTTTCCTGTCTCAATTTTTATTTCTGTGGGACATATAAAATATTCACAGCATATTTTTTATTGTGTGGTTGATATAATGACCATGATTTTATTATTATTATTTTCATGAAAACTATCAGGTTATATAAATCCTTATGAAGTTATATATTTCATGGGGTTTTGATCCGTATAATACCGAAGCTGTATGGGACTTCGTCTTAGTTGAATTTCATTAAGAAATTTTTTATTATAATGCATCTAATTTTATTTATATGGTGTATATAATTTTTTATCCTGAATCTGACATACTTAGTGGTATTTTACATTTAAATTTTAATTATTTTATCCAAGTTTATTTTATTTGAAACATACCAAGTGGTAAAGAGTTTTTTATATCAATTTCTATTCGTTGGGTTAGAAAACTTATTTATTAACTCTTTTTATGCCATGATTACATATGAATTGATATATAAAATATTTAATTCTATATTTATTTTTTTGTATTTAAATTATTTACACATAATATATGAATTTATTAATTCTTAATACAATACTATAATCTTTTTAAGGGCTCCTCATCTCAAATTTTCTTCTTTGAGAAATATGTTATGTTATACACCTATCTTATTTTATGAGGAGTATATAATGCCTCTTTGACATGATATATCATGAAAATTAATATGTTTCTGATATTTAAAGAATCATATAAAGGTATTCTTTCACATGGATTATGATTGAGAAGTTACCATAGTGGAAAAGTCTTTTTTTTACAATCTCCATTTTTCAGGTTTTTTTATGTTAATCATTTCATTAGATGAAGTAATATGATATTATTTTCATGGAAAACATATATTTTAATATTATATAGTTATTAATGTGTTTCAAATGATTAATTTCTTTTTAATCCCTTTTTTATTGAAGAAAAATTAATAATGTTGTTTTCAAGTGATACCGATCATATATCTATATTTTAGATAGGGAATCTTTCGCTTCTACATCCATGTTTTCTAAAATTATTTAAAAAATATTTTACTATTATTTTTAAAGTAATTTTTAACCCTAATTTTATTTTAATTTTTTTAACATGAATGTTCCTACCATTTTACAAATATTGAAAATTTTGACTTCTCTTATGTAAATGTGAATGGAATCACTGTTATAACATACATGGAATTAGCTGAACTTTTCCACCTTCATGACCACCCAATGTTTTAAATATTATATTTTATATTTCAATGGTAATATTGAAAGATTTTTTTTCTAATATTATTGAGAAATTTTTTGATTTTTAATAAGTGTTTTGAAAATGGAATATATATTTTCCTCAAGAAATGTTCTAAGTGACCTTTCAAAATAATTTTCCATCTATGATGATAACCTCTGATGTTACTCAATGTGAAAATGTTATTTTCCCCAAGAATATTTTGAAAAATATTTTAATGATATATCCATTAATCAATGTCAATAGCCCCTGATTTTACTAACACAACATTGTTTATATGTTTTATTCATCGAATCTCTATTAATTATTTGGATAAAATATGATATTTTCATAGAACACATTTATTTTCCATTGATTAATAAATATATTAAATAAAATTAATTATTATTATTATGAAAATGTGAAGGATTTTAAATATTTTATACATTAAAGGTACTTGGTTTTTATTTATGAAGGAAAGGGTGAGCTAAATATAGATTATAAAAAGGGTAGACCCCATTATATCTCATCAACGAACTCGATATATCTTATATGATGGGTGTGCCCATATAGAACTAGGTGAGACCAATACATATTATACATTGTTATCACCTAGAAAAAACTCTAATTAATTGTGTAAGGAATATTATCATTAGAGTCAAGAAGGATGGAGTTTCTAGAGCTGCTCTCTTATAGATTAAACTGGGCTCTAGTTACATTTGAAACAAGTTTAAAACGGGCTATGAAAATGATATTCTAAGATATAAATAAAATTTCCTTATGATATTTATGGGTTTTAAATGATTCATTTAATAAATATTTATGTAATATGGCTCAAGATTATTGATTCCTAAGAATCCTACCTTTGTTAATTATCTATTCCATGAAATATGTTTATTGAACTAGGTTTTATGAGAATAATTTATCTTATGTTATGATCACATATTTTGATTATTTCATAATAACCTCATGCCCATCTTATTCAAACTGAATAAATTTAGTTTTTAATGCTTATATTAACCCTTACTTAGAATTTTAGCTGACCCATATTATGTTTAATTATCCCCAAATAATAAAGAATAATGTAAATAAATGATTTCTACAGGGGATTTATATGGATTATGATGATCACCTACTGAGAAATAAGGAAAGATGGCTTTATTGGTAGTAACACTAATTTGAAAACATGGGTATTGTTATTGTATGAGTTTTTCCTAATTTTCTAAAACATTAAACCAAAAAGTCCCACGTGTGTGTAAGTGATCCAAAAAACCAATTTGATGATGTAAGTTTTCTGTGGAAAAAATTGGGCCATATTAATCAATAATGAATCATGATATGTAATGTTTATGTTTTTAGCACTAGATCTAGGAGTTTAGGTTCAAGGTTGTAATAGTTGGCATCTGATGAAGATTTAAGATAACTTTGTAGACTTGGATGTTTTCATGTGAGGTTATATTACTAGTTATGGATTCAATTAAGGGTTTATAAGTTTTAGTATAATGATATGTTCATATAATTAGATGCCTGTTTTTAGGTTTTAAGTGATAATTGTTTTTGTTATTATTGAAATTTTTGGAGATGTTTTTCTGTGTTTAATTATATGTAATTATTTGGTTTAACATGTAGTTTAACTTTATGTTTTTTTGAATTTTTTTTGTTTTCGATATCCTTTAGGTTTTATATGAGCTTGGATATTATTGTAATTATGGGAACATAAGTTTTATCACATAGATAACCATGAGACTTAAAATTGATTTTTTGACAAGGTGATTAATGTTATTTCAGAAGAAGATCACTATATTTTTGGGCTTAAAAGATGAAAGGTATGAGATAAATTTTGAGGATAAAGAATTATTTAATTTAAGATTATTTGTGATATAGGGTTACTTAATTATGAAATGATTTAGTTCAATCTTTTGTAATTATTGTAGAATTTTAAAATTACTCCACTATTTCATTATAAGATGTTTTATTAATTTTGAGAAATATCATACAATATGATAGAAATTTTTTTTTTAGTAACATAAAAAAAGGTGATATAGCTTGATGATCAATATTATGGTTATCTGTTACTTTAAAATATTATTTTAGTGCATATTTCATGAAATAAATTCATCTTGAATACACATTATTTGGTGAAAAATATGATATTGGGGTGTAAATTTATTAAAGTATGCAATTATACTCATCAAGTAAGAATATTTCTTTATTCTCCTAGTACAGATGGTAAATGAATTGAAAAACTATAGAAAAAAATATCCTGAAACAAAATTTTATCATATTACCATCATTTCTGATGACATTAATGATCATTTTAAGACTACTTTGGTTTATGGTTTTGTGGTTGTTTATTTTCTCAAGATCATTAACCTTTTCTGATAAATGATCTCTGTCACTCTACATCATTATTTGGAAATTACTATTTTCTTCTAAGACCAAATATTCAATTTAAACTAATTTTTCCTATTTATACACCTTGTTATGTGATAACCTTCTTATTTCTATTTCCCCCTTTTAAGATAATGTTTTACTAACCCTTTTTATAATGTGGCTTTCAAACAAATGAATTTTCAAATGTACAGCCTTTATTTAATGATATAATGTTAAAATTTCTATAATTGAATTTATGAAGGTTTGGGGGGAGAGATAACATAACAACTTTATATTTTTAAAAAGTAATGTATGATCAATAGCATACAAGACATGAAACACCGATCTTAAAAAAAGCATAAAATAATATTAGTTAAAAAAAGAATGTTATTAACAAGATATTAAATCAGTGGGTATGAATGGTATTAAAAATTTTATGAAATATATATATATATATATATATATTTAATTACTAATAAATATGAAATTATTTATAAATTATTATTAAATTATCAATTAGTTTTTAGTAAAGTAATTTTATTCATAAAATGTATATTTTCTTGAAAAACGTTTTTACCGATTTCTGCATGAAAATATTTGAAAAAAATATAGAGTTTTTTGAAAAATAATTTTAAAAAATGAACCTCATTTTTTGAATGTTCATATTAAAATTATATTAGTGTAACATTTTAGGAATTTTTTTGAAAATAATGATTTTTTAGTGAATAATGAAAAACACCATTTTTTGTAGAAATGTAATTTAATTTAAATAAATTAATTAATTTAAAAGTCCCATTATATTTTTAATATTATTTATATTAAAATAATAATTATTTATTTATATTAAATCCAATTATTTTAATTTTAGTTAATATTATATTGGATCATAGTAGAATTTCATTTTTTGCTTTTAAAAACAAGATTTTTTTGAAAATTCTTTTGAAGTGCACAATGTTTCTACATTTTAATTAATTAAAACAATAATTAATGAGGAAAGATTTAGATAAAATTTATAGATCATATATCAATAAAAATTATTTTAAATTCAGTTAATTTTTAATACTGGTCATAAAGTTAATACAAAATCGTATTTTTCCAGAAAAATACACTTTTGGAAAACCCCTTATTTAATCACATTTGTGGGGTTTAATTTTAGATTTTTTTTTTCAGTTATGGGAATTGAATATTTTTAAATGGATTATATGTTTGAAATCTAAATAATATATATTATATAATAAATTCTTTATAATTTTTCTTCATAATTAATAGTGAAAATAGTAAAAATATTTTACCATGGTTAAGAAAGAACCTATTTACCAATGAGTTAAATTAAAAATGTATTGGTTAAAATTACCTAAGAACTGTATAAAATACATTTAATGGCCATATTTAGGTCTAATATGGTCTAATTATTTATAATTCTCAATTTTAGACTCTTTTGGCATGTGAAAAATTCGGGTATCACTTTTTATCTTCAAAAATTACAAGTGTGCCACTGACCTCACTTATAAATGGCCACCCCCATCCAATAATCGTCGAAAATTAAAACCATTTAGGTAATGAAAATACCTACACAACAATATTTCTAAAAATCATATACACATCCTAAAGGAATTGGTCTGGTCATAAATCCATACTAATAATTCTTTTGGTGCTAACCTAAGGAGGTTGTCTGAAGAAGAGGTATAATTATTAACTGAGAATTTTTATTTTATTTTTTCTTCCACTACCTTAAAATATTCTTAAATTATGATTAGATAATAAATATAGTATATATTACATACGGAAATATTATTATGTTAATGGAATAACATAAATCCATCTCCATAATCATCAAATGGGACAAAACATTATCATTCATGTTTATAATGGACAACCACTTCATGAACCGATGTCATTAGTTTTTCATAATCACATCTCATGAATTGTTATAATGATGAATATAAAGTGTATATAAGATATTTTTATCATATTTATACTTATGTAGTTATGATATCACAAATACATACTAATTTTCCATTTCATGGAGGATATGACAATGTCGCTCATGTGTACGACATACTACCGCCTCACGAAGAGATGTGATTCATTTTTCACTAATGATTTACATGGTAGTTAATAAGGATAATATTAATGATTATTTGTGATATAAGTGATATAATTATTATTTTTATGAAATATTGATCATTCTAAAAATATAATATATCATTTTTCTTCTTATACTAAAAAATGATAATGTCGTTCCTGCGTACATGTGGACCACAACCACTACAAAGAGATGTGATTATTTATTCATCACCATAACACACAGATGATATATATAAGTATATTTGAAGAACTATTATGGTATTTATGATATAATTATTATTATTTAAATATAAAATATTACTTTCCTTCTTTCCATAATGACTGTTGAAAAATGAAAACTTTACTCTTGCGTGTGTACAACCTACCGTCTCCATGATCCTAACATAGTTCATTTTTCATAACTATCCTTGATGATTGGTTTTAATAGTTTTATTTATTTATAAATATGATAAATATTTTATTATTATTATTCTGAATATGTTGAATTAGTGACCTCTTTGACCAAGGTTGACCCACCAAATCTGTTTTGAAATAATGAACTGAACATTCTCAAAACACCCAACATTGACTAAACTAAGTTAGTATTTAAATATATAATTTAAAATAAATAAAATAAATTACTTAAGTATAAGGCATTAAAAATATAAAAGGTCATTAAGAAATAAAATTATTTATATTTTATTATTATACAAGTGTTTATGGATATTCATGGAATGTCTAGACTCGATGTAAAGGTTTCCCATCTCACTTTTGTTATCCTGTGAGACATTTTCCATATTCAACAAATGATCATGGATTTAATTTAATATTATATTCATGAAAATTATTGGAACTTATGAATCCATATGAAGATATCTCTTTCATGGGTTTTTGATCAAGAGATACCCAAATTCGTAAGGTACTTTATTTAATTTTCCTTTCATTGAGGAAAGCACTATTGTTTTGAACCTAATTTTTTTTTCATATAGTGTATATAATTCCCAATTTTACATGTTTCGTTATAAATAATTAATAAATCCTGGTATTTTTAGTTTTAATTTTAATTATTTCATTCAATGAGAGATGATTTGGAATTTACCAAGTGGTAAATGGTTTTGTAACTCAATTTATTTTCATTGGATTATAACTCTTATTAATTGAATTTGTTAAGAAATGATTATATGTGCATTAACATATAAATTTCATTATTATGTATTTAAAACTTTTATTTTTGGATTTAAAATTTTAATTCATAATCTATCTGTTGATTAATTTTTAATTCAATGATACGATATTTGTATGTTTTTATTATGCAAATTGTATTCTTTAAGACATGTGTTAATCTATACACCTAAGTTCTTTTAATAGGTGAATATACCGATCCTTTGAGTTGTAACATCATTTAAATAATTATTTTCATGATATTTAAATTATTATTTGAATTCATTCTTTTATGGGACTTATGATTGAAAAATTATCATAGTCGAATAGGCTTTATGTTACAATTTCATTTCTTTCAAGATTATTTATGTTCAAGGTTCCAGTTGAAGAAATAATAATCTCTTATTTTCAAATACCACATTATTTTATTCTCTTCTATTTATTAATGTGTTTCACATGTTTAAATTACATTTCAACTCTTATTTATTGATGAAACAGGAAGAATGTTGTTTGTATATGATACAAATCTAGTACCTTTATTTTTGATCAATAATCTTTCTCTTTCATATCCATGTTTTCTAAAATTTATTACATTGATTATTTGAATTAACATTTAACCAAAATTGGTTTTTTAAGAATTTTTTAAAAAGGAATATTGTTTTCTTTTTTTGAATAATTTACTTTTTTAATTTTATTACAAAAATGTTAAAGAAATTTTTGTTTTATCATACTTGGTATAAACAAATTTTTCTTACAATCATGACCACTCAATATTTTAAGGATTATTTTTTTTATTTCGATGATTATTTTGATAGAAAAGATTTTCTTTATGTTTTGATAATGTATTAGATTTTAAATAAGTTCTTATAAAAGTTAAATGATATTTTCCTTAGTAAAATTTCCAAATGATATTTTAAAATCATTTTTCTTTTAAGATGAAATACTTTGATGATACTTTAAGTGAAAAAGGTTATTTTTATCGAGACTGTTTTGAATGATATTTTAATGTTATTTCCATTCATCAAAATTGAAAACCATTAATTTTATATACACTACACTTGGGATATTTTTTATTTATATTGTTCTTATTATTTTTTTGATGGATTATAAGATTGTTATGGAACCCATTTCTTAGGTTCATTGAGATATGAAATAACATTTATTATCAGTATGATAGAAAATTTAAGGATTATAATTTTTTTATTCATAAACGGTACTTGTAAATTTTTGATGCTGTACATGTGAGATTGGTATAGCTTATACGAAGTGCTGATCCCCATTATAGCTCACATGTGAGCCAGATATAGCTTATATGATTGTTACACCCAAATAGGGCTAGGTGAGACCGATATAGATTATATGTTGGGAGAACAAATATAATGCTATAATAAATTGGGTAATGTTAATTGTATTTAAATGTTAAGAGGAGGGAGTTATTAAAGGGTTTATCTTATAGATTTAACTGGGCTCCACTTACTTCTTGAACATGTTTAAAATGGGATACGAAGATGATTTTCAAAGATACCAACATATTTTTTTTGATTTCTATGGGCATTAAATGTATTCTTTGATCAAGATTGACATCACATTTGATCTCACCCTGATTATGTTTCCTTTTCCTTATGTTATCTATAAATATATTAAATGAATTATTTCTATAAGGGTTTCATATGGATGATGATGATGCCTTAATTAGAAATAAGAAAATATGGTTTTAGGTGGAAGAAAACTCACTTGAAAACATGGGTATTAATTATGTAAGAGATTGTAATATTTATTTAAAACTATAAACCTAAAATGTAATTGTATTTTCAAATGATCCAATATATAAATTTGATAATTTATGTTTCGAATTGAAAAAATTAGGTTTCATTCATCAGTATCAAATCCAGATATGAAAAATTTAATTTTTTTAGCACTAGATCCTGAAGTTTGGGTTTGGGGAAGTCATATATAGTGTATCCCTTTTAGAATAAGTGTGATATACCCTGAATATTTTTCATCATATTGGATCTTACTTCATTTATTAACGGTGGATCAATCCCTGTTTTCTTTAGTTACTTTTCCACAGAAGTGATTGAGATGTCCTGAATTTTTAAAGATTTAACATGATCTAGGTATTGTACAGTAATCATGATTTGTGTGTCCATACCTCCCACATAGGATATATACAAAAAAATATATCATAATTTATTCCTCTCTCCATTTCCCCTACTATGGCATGTCTCACCTCACTTTATCTTTTATCTATAAGACACACACTAGCTTTCTCTTGTGGTTTCTAAAGCTCTTTTGAGACCAGCATTCTAGGATATGTCTATGTAGAACATAACCTATTTTCTAACCACCCTAGTAAATGTTGTAAAGAACAAGATGATCATCATAAAATCTATATCATCCCTTAAACCCTTATCAATCCTCTAAGATTTAAGGTAGTCATTAGAAAAAACTTTAGAAGATAGGTGCACTAACTCAGAAAACTTAGTAGCATACGCTGTAACCAAATATCGCCTTTCTACAGCGTCATAAATTTATGAGTCTTCACCAATAAAAAAATATTAGCATAAAATTAATTATTGAATATTTTTTTGAAAGTGGTCCAGGTAAAGTCCTTTTGTAACATAGATTGATTAATATAGTCCCTCTATTTTATTCTAAGTCTTTTAAGTATCTCTGGGGAAAAAATCACCTTTAAGTCCATTGAAGTATTCAAAAAGTGGAAAAAATGTTCAATAAAATCTATTCAAACATTGGGTTATTGTTTTATTTCAGCACCATGAAATATAGTTGGATTCCACTTAGTAAAACAGAATTCATGTCCCACCACCCATTTCTAGTTTCTAGCACTTGTCTGACCCAAATTCTAGATTGTATGGACAACTACTTCCACCAATGGTGTTTCTACTTGGAGATTATCCAATGAAACTATTCTTGTATCTTATTATCCTTATTACAAATAGCTCTTTTAGGAAGAATTTTCTATTAGACACAAAACATAACACCTGATCGGAAAAGTAACACAACTTCGTATCAAGAGATAGATTCCAAAAATCTATATTAATTCCCTTAAACATAAAAGTTTAAGAAATAAAAGATTCATCAAAGAAATAATAGTAAAATTAGAAACCAACAGAACAAAAGACAAGGATCATCTAAATAGACCACAAAATTCTATTTATTTAAATTATATAAAAAACTAAAATCAAGAATTAAGAGAATTCCTTGAACAAACATTGTAAATTGAGTTCATAAATGTTAGTGAACTTTATGAGGACCATTCCAGACTTACTACCTAGGTTACCACAGTTTTATCCTGGTCTACTTATTACCCCAGAGATAACCAACCTCTTTTTATAACAATTTCTAACAAATTGACCTAGTTTGACATGAAACATCACCCAAGGAAACCCACCAAAATGCTCAAAGCACATTCCTAATCGCCATGGGCTTACGACATGGCCTTAGGTATGAATATCGATAATAAATTGAAAGATTTAACCCAAAAAACGTTTATCAAGTACAAAAAAGATATATAAATATAAATAAGAAATTAGATAAATTGCTAAAATATTTAAATAAACATGAGACATGATAAGAAAAATGTACAATGGTCCAAAACATAAGACAAATCATGATCTAGAAGTCACCTTCTTGTAACCACCAGTTACCAAAATCCAAAACCACCCATATATGCCATCAACTAGAAGTATCATCCAATACACATAGCACCATTACCTTTACCTAAATCCTAAAAGACAAAGTCTACATATTTACAAAGGAATATGTAGTGTGTGAGGAAATGACATGTTGAATACCACAATGAATCTATATAAAGATTATCATGATGAAACCTTTAGTTCTAGTTTGAAAAAATCAGTTTCATAAATTATTTTATGTGAAGTCACATTTTCATAAAACATCTATTTTATTTTCCTTTAAATGAATATAAACACCCCAAGCCTTATAATATTGGAATAAAACCGGTTTGATTAAATAAAGGGTAACAACCAAGCAATCCATGTATAACTAAAAATAGGAAAGTAATGAAATAAAATTTGTAGTCTCTATATATTATGTTCTAATGGGACACAATATGGAGACTATGAATGTTTTATATCAAAATACTCTATCCAATATAGTGAATCCATGGTCCCTATAAAGACACATATCACTAGATAATCCTTAAGGGACAAAGTTTACTATTACATGCAAGAGAATCCAAAGTCAACATATTCAAAATATTTGTGACAACCCAATTGAAGTTATGGTAAACCATTTTAATTACATATTAAAATTAATCAATTATATTTTATATATTTATATTCATTATAATAATATTAGGTAATTTTTCAGTAAAAAGTAAAAGGCTTTATTTCTAACGAAATTGGGTTTTCATACATTATATGGTTTTACTTCAATGATAAATTTCCAAATTATAATATTTTAATTTCGAAAAAATTTTAATTATTTTTTGAAATTATCATTTAAAAATTATATTTGGATTTATATTTTGTAATTTTCTAAAAATTATGATTTTTCAACGAATAGTAAAAAATACTGATTTTTATTAGAAACTGTAATATCTTTTCAATTTTTTACTAAGTAAAATTATATTTTATAATTTGTTTTTAATAATTAATTAATTATTTTTATTTTAATTAATATAAATTTTTTTATTTTAATTAACATTAAACTTTATTTTTGTATAAAAAACATTTTACACTTGAAATGCATTTTCTGAAAAAACTATTTTTGTCATATTTTTCTATTTTAATTTTTAATTAATTTATATCAATACTATGAATTAAATTTTATAAAATAGATTCCATATTTGTACTAAATATAATAAATATACATTAATAAGTTAAACTTCTTTTTTGGGTCAGAATGAATAGTAATAATTGTAAAAATCTATATCTATAGTTAGGGTTCAAACAAGTTTACTAGAGGGTTAAAATTATGTTATATGGGATAAAGTGACCAATAAACTTATATAATTTATATTGGATTACCATATTTAGACCCTATTTCATTTAATATTAGGGAATAATCCATTTTTATCCATTTTTCATGATTAATACATTAATATATTTTAAACTTTTTAAAATTTGAAGTCTGTCCCTTCCCCCACTTTTAAAAGGACACCATCTCTCCTCTCCTATCCACACGTAATGTTCCTTTTGTTTTGGTAAATACCTTAAAAATTTCCTTCCATAAATCTATACCCATGTCAAAGATTCCCTGTTTTGATCATAAAACCAACCTTGTAAGGCATTAGGTATAAACCTAATGAGGTCGACCAAAGTAGAGGCATTGTTCTTAACTCAGAATTTTTCATAATTTTTATTCATATTAATCCTTGAAATGTTCTGAAAAACTGATTGAATAACTAAAACATTATATTAAATATATTTTAAATTCTTTATGTTAATTTAATAAGATATGTCTATCTCTTTCTTCCTTAAAATTGGAAATGAATCCATCATTTTTGTGTAAGACAGGCTATCATCTCTTGAACTGATGTAATTTTTTTCCATAACTGCCTCTCATGACTAGTTATAATGATGTATTTAATATATATATATATAATATTAATGAAATATTTATCACTATATAATGATAATATGTCAATTATTTTCTTACCATTCCATCCATTGAAAAATGATAACATCATTCGTGCGTATGCATGGATTAATTCCTATACAAAGAGATGTGATTCATTTTACATGACCACATCACATGGATATTATATAAAAGTGTATTAAAATAAATAATTTTAGATTTATGGTATAAAGATATTTATTCAATGTTTAAATTATTCTTACCTTATTTCTATGATGTTTTTTGAAAAATGGAAATGTTACTCATGCTTACGTAGGACCTACCATCTCCAGTATTACAACATAATTTATTTTTCATAACCATATTACAAGGTTGGTTATAAAAGTATAATTAATAAAAAAATGAAAACTATTTCATGATTATTTTTATGGAAATTATTGAACAATAACTTCTTTAACAACAGTCAATATACTAGGGTTATTTTTGGAATTTGAACCGATTATCATCAAGACATCTAACTTTAACTTAATTTATTATGTAATTGTATATGACATGTTATTAAATAAAATAAAATGAATCATAAATTTGAAAAATGTTCTTAAAAATGTAAATAATTAACATATGTGAATTATTCAGAAATATTAAGAATGTACATGTCGATTCAGACTCGACGTATGGGACACTTTACTTTAAAAACACATTTTAAATGTTCTAAAGATTTATTTTATAGATATTTTTATTCCATGTGGATATTATTAAATCTAAATTATGAATTTATTTATATGGATATAAATGAATTAAAAATAAAATTTTATGTCTCTTTTTTCTATCTATTAAATGTTTTCAAAAGGAATATTTTTAAATAATTTTATACTGAATATTTTGAATTTTTATAAAAAATGAAAAATAAATGTTTTATTTTAGTGTATAATATGTCAAAATCCTTTCAAAACATTGTAACCATTAATATATATTTTATATTCCATTATAAGCTTCTATGTTGTAACCTCATGACCTAGGAAATACAAAATAGAGCTCGAAGCTGGTGGGTCACTTGCTCTCAGGGGTGCCCCCCATATTCTAGAGGCTATCGACTAGAAGTGAGGGTCTAAGGTGGTATATTGGGGAGACTATAACCTCACAATCAATGTGTATTATAATGGTTTGATCACATTAATCAATTAAAAAAGCATATAAAATTACAAAATAATAATAAATAAACATTAAGATAGTGGGATTAATAAAAAATACAAAGGAACTATCATATTAATGATGAGTTTTTCATGTCTCTATAAAAATTAAAGCCTATACATAGAAACAGAAATCCCATACTTTACATGTATCAAGAGTAAAAAAGGGAAAAATTACTATCTCCTGATAGAATCCCAATCATAACTCGGTATGGTTCTCCCTTTCTTCTAAGGAATGGACAATTGATCATCATAAAGCATGCACTTTACCCGAACCCTTCCTGTATCCATCATGTCTTTCCGGGTACCCAAATATGGCCTAAATATTTTGAGAGATAGAACTTAGTAGGACACCACCAATAGTGTCTACAAAAAGTTAATTCTTTTTATATAAGATGAAGAAGTGTTAAATATATAATATTAATATGAATGTATAATCTAGTGTGATGCTTTCTAGCTGAGAAGGCTCACTATAAACAAGAAACTATATACATGGGATAACTATAAAGTATGATAATAATAAGTTATAATGGCCAATTTAATATATTTAATCGATAACTAATTGAAAGTTATATCTGTAAATCATGATAGAACATCCAATATGGCCTATGATGAGTAAAACAATATCTATACGACATGGTATGGACCAAGGGATTAAATTACCAAGGAATCCTCCTTTAGGACATAGTGAAAAGGCCCAACTAGGATCAATGTAACAACTAAGAATGGGTGGTGGTGAATATGTGATATCTATTTATTTTATGATATTTTTCTTTTATAAAAAACTTCACCACTTGATAAAGATTTATCACTTTTTATAAATCCAAACATTCACATACAGATATGAACACAAGTATTTACAATTTTCACTACTAAATATGAGTATCTAGTCCATGTAATGGTTTAGAAATAATCCAATACCACACAATAAACTACAAAACAATCATTTTTTTTGGATAAAAAAAGTAGGAAGTACCATGACACATTTATAAAACTATGATCAATACGACACTGCGTGTGATTTTTAAAATACGAATGATGTAAATATGTTTTTTAATAATTTTATAAACCTTTACTAGTTGGTTCCAAATATGATACAAATATGACTCAACAAATTCCAAATTTATGAAACTTCAAAAAAAAAATATTCACTTTCGTACCCAATAGCAGTTTGGAACAAAACCAATAGAATTATTTCAAAAGACATAGTATGATATTCTGTCTAATTCTGCAGTAAAAAAATATCTAAATAAATAGTTTGGAAACAATTCTAAATCACATAACTATTTTTCCAGAACTGTCAGTCAGCTTTCTTAGCCTGATCCAGAAAACCCTGACTACAACTTCGTCATCATACATCTTCTGTCCAGAAATGTTTGTCAAAAACATTTGTCTAAGAAACTTCCTACGATGATTGTATATCAAAAACTCCAAATCTCACTCTCTCTCCCACACATGAACCCTTTAGAGTATGTTTTACTTTGACCTCAATTTATAAGTGTACCACATATAAAAAATGAGGGAACTCGAAATTGTTTTCTTGCTCAATGAAATTTCAGAAAGTCGAATTTCATTATCATTTGAACATCATTTTGACCACTTCTCCATTCTTATAAACTTTTTTTGATTCTTCATGAATATTATAGAGACATTTCAAAACATCATCCTTCTTCATAAATATAAACAATATTTCAGTCGGATACAATTTTCTGATATGATTTTTTCCATTCTGAATATCTTAATCCGATTGAACATATGTTAAACTAATGACTTACTATTCCAATTCTCCAAACCAAATTAAACTATTCTTCCCTAAAAATGGTTGAAACTTCATTATACATTAGTTTCTTTACTTAGGCTTCCTCAATCCGATGGCTCTACTAAAACTCTATAGTAGAGCGATTGAATTTCACAATAATTTTTTTTATAGTTTTTTTCCATACATCATCAAAACTTATAAAGACTATAAAACCATTTAATAAAATTATAGTAAAAAATTCATCCTAATTTATATTTTTATCCAATATCTCTATTTATTTAAAAACACTTCAGAATGATGAAAACTGTGTTTGATGAATTCTAGCATCCAATGACTTATCAGTTTTAGTAGACGTCTGATAGATCAGTCTCTGATCCCCATTAGATGGATCAGGTTCTAGTATAGTCTAATGACTCTTGAAATAATTAAAAAAATATGAAATCTCTTCTTAGCGAATTGAAAAAAAGACAACTATTAGAACTCACTTTGATTCATTAGATATCATGGAAATAGTTCACAACATTATTGTATATCATCAGTTTTATCATTCTATGAACCCATTCATATTCATCAGCATTAAAAAAATATCTTTCCAATCACACACAACAATTATAGTTCATCTAATATTATTTTGGAACTCCAATGTTTTTCCTCCAATGGACTTCTTCATCTAATGTATTATTAGTTTTATTATATGCCCGATGGATCGTTATCAATAATGAATAATTTTTCTTCTTCAAAATAGCAGTTGATGGTTCATATGATGGATTAGTTCATTCGATGAATCAAATTCTCTGATGAATCTATTTATTAGTAATTCTAATAAATCATTGAATTTATCAAATTTAAAATCCCCATCACCAAATTTTTTTAGCATTCTATACAACTCATACAACTAATCTTCTGATTGGTAACTTAAACATAAAGATTTGTTCTATCCTACTAAAATTCTACTTGTATCATTACTTTTTCATGATGTTTAGACCATTGATATTGAAATAGAATCTCATGATATAACATACCAAACAAATTATCACCCATTTATTTAATAAACCTTGGTAAATAATTTCTAGAAAACATTTTATATTGAGAACTATTGTCACAAAAAATCATTGTTAAAATGGATGTTTTCAAACATACCAAAATACATTCTGAATCTGATGGAACATCCCAATACAATTCAAAGACTTCATTCTAGAAAAAATATGAGTATGAGAAATGAATTTATACATTAAACATCATCATAATATAAATTTAAGTTGATGGAATTTTATAAAATAGTGCAACTGATATTTTGAGTTTGTTGCTCCTTCATCTGATCACAAGCAGTTATAAAGTGAAGTGATTTCATGAAATGAAAAAAAATAAAAAACAATTTGGAAACCAAATCGTCCTTCATAAAAAAAACCATCCAAATTTGTCCCAATCATCACCCCATTGGATTTTATTTTCAACCAAGGATCATAAATCACTGAAACTTTTTCAACTGAAGCTATGGATCACTATTCAAAAACACTAACCCTATGTGATCAAACTCATTTTAGGAAATAAGAATTATTTATATCAAAACCATGTTGTATAAAATTAGTGACTAAAAAAAAAATTTATTGAACTTAAAAATTTCCATTTCATCACAAATTATTTCACTTTCCTATGAAAACAATTTTCCTACGAGCACTTTAATAAGATATTAGAATAGTTCATACACTTACACATTAAGTTCACAACATACCACTTTTAACATCTCTCTCTAAATACATGATTTATTAAAAAATTTAACACATAAAAATGAATATATTTATGAAAAAATATTTTTAACCCCCTTAAAAACAATCTACAAAGACGTGATGATAGCCTCAATAGAATCATCTACCACAACCATGGGGAGAAATAGTTCAAACACCCATGCTGAACATTAGTTTTAAAAATGACTCCTTTGGTAATGGTTTTGTAAATATTTCAACAACTTGTTATACTGTAGGAACATACTCTAGATTGATTTAATACCAAAACACGTTTTCTTTAATTCTTCATGGAAAACTTTTTAAGAAGCTCCTTGGAATACTTCTCATGAGATATAAAAATATACAGACTATTTTTAGAATTTGTAAGCTAATGATGTATTTCATTTCACCATGTATAGAAAATTTAAACAACTTCTTCATCTATTTATAAAATTTTTCAAAAGAACCTTCATCATTCCCAGTAATGAAAATATCCTCAACAAACACAATAATAATCAGAGAAATATCCGGATTTTATTTGATGTATATATCAATATAAACCCTTTTTTTCTTATTGTATAAATTAATTTAGTGGATATCCAATTTGTAATACACATCTCTCAATGCCTTATTTAGTATATAAAAATCATTCAACAACTTGTACCAAAAACTTTCATCTTTTCAAATCACAAATCCACACATTGTTCAATATAAAATTCTTCACCATGTTCTCAATTAAGGAAAAAATATTTCACGTCCTTATGAAAAATTATATAACATTGTTGTGCAAAAATTTCAAGAAATGTTCTATTTTTTATTAAACATTACAATGGGGAAAAAGCCTCATCCAAATAAATGCATTTAATATGTGGGAAAACTATTCAAGAGAAATTTTTTTTCTTATCACTTAACCATATAAATTTAACTTATTTCAAAACACCCACTTTGTATAAAAAATATTTTTATAAATAGGTTTGGGTACAAGTTCTCAATTATCATTCTTCCAAATATAATCCAAATCCTTATTCAAACTATGAATCCACTCCTAATTCTCAAAATATTCATTAAAATATTTTGATTTATCTTTTGAATACAACAATATATGTGAATTTTTTTATGTGATTCTTTTTTAAATTTTTTTGATCTCCCAATGATGTTTTTGGTCTTGTATATATATTCTCAGCCATGGATGATATGTACACATTTTATCTTGGTAAGTAGTAACAGTTGAGTTTGATTCTTCCATTTTGATGGAAACACGTTTTTTGGAATTCATTTCATGTTTCTCAACATCAAATCCTTCATCTTCTTCATCTTCATCATCTCTATGTGTTTTTGAAACTTATTCATTAACTATTTCAAGAATCTTTACATCAGTTGAATCCACTATTATTCTTGTATATTTGATAAAAAACTATATCCTATACTATCAAGAGAATAACTGATAAAGATTCCATCTTCACCTATTTGATCAAACATTCCAGGATTTACACATTTTGTTCTTCATGATGGAGGGACTCCTAAAAACTCTTATGTGTTTCAAAAATTGAGTTTCATTATAGTACATTTCAAAATGAGTAATATCATAACTTATTATATAGAAAAACTTATTCTAAATATAAACCATTGTACTAATCGCTTCCCTCCATAAGTAGTGAGAAAGTCTATGCTCAATCTATATTGTATGCCTTAGATCCACCAAACAACTATTCATACTTTTTGGGAAAAGATTCCATTATGGTGTATATGATTGAATGAAATCGTAAATAATTACATGTTTTTAAATATAGATTCAAAATTATTCATTATTGTATTAACTACAATTATAATTTCATAACTTCATAAAAAAATACCAACATTTATTTTTTATTATTTTCTTTAAACTCTTAAACCTATTTGGAGTTTCTGATCTATGTTTCAAATAAATAACACAAGTAATGGGAGAAAAATCATTAATGAAAGAAATAAATTAATTATCTCTAAAATTTTATTGTTTTCTCGTTGGACAACATATTTTAGAATGAATTAGTTCTTGGGGATGATTTGAACAAATATCAACCTTCTTGTGTAGATATTTTGTAATATTACCTTTCTAAAAAATTAAACAAAAAAATATATTCTTATTGTCATATCAGGAATATCATGAACAATATCTCATTTTGAAAACATTCTTACAATTTAGTGACACATATTCCCCAATATTTTATTCTCAAACCAATTTTATTCTTCCTTTCTTTGATAATATGAATTTTTTACATCACCAATATGAAACACGACCCCCTTTGTATGTTGGCCTATTGTAACAACTTTTCAATCTTCAACTCTTTTCACAAAAACATGTTTTCTAAAAAAACTTTATTGGATTCATAAAAATTTTGTGAAGCACTCAAAATGTTTGGTTTCATCCCATTAAAAAATACGACCTTCTTGGATTTTAATTTTCATTCCCAAAAAATTACTAAACCTACATATTCGATTCATGGTGATTCATCATTTCCAAACATCATTGTTAAATATTTATAATCACTAACATTTGTGAAAAACTTTAAATCTCCTATTATATGTGAATAGCACCCACTATCCAAAATTCATGTTTTTTCTTCTTCTAGATCTGAGAATAGTTTCTTCAACAAGATATTTTTAATTCCCTTTATATTCCTTCAATATCTAGATTTTTATAATTGTACTGATGATGATTGAACAAACACATATTTTCTATATGGCCAAATCCACCATAATACCATCAGTTTCCATCGAAAGAATATTCTCCTATGTAACTTCCATAATATCTATAATTGTTAACATATTTTTCAATAAATTTCAATTCTTATTTAAAATGATTTTTTTGGTCCAAAATTTCGTATCATTACTAAGAATCTTTTTCTTCAATTAATATTTCTTTCTAAATCTAATGGAATCAGAACTAGTGGTAACCTTTTATCTTAGAATTTTAAAATTTAGAAACATCAGAGTTTTCAACTCTGTTAATTTTGGAGACATACACAACTTGCTCGTCTTTCTTCTGCTTAGGAATATCTTCAATATTATTTTTAACCTTTGAAGATAATTTTTTTTGATCTTTCTTAGGTTCACACTTTTAAGAACAATTTCCATTATCATAGATAGAGTTCTTGTAATCTATAACTCCCTGCTCATATTTAGATAATTTTTTTAAAAGTTCACTCTTACTCATTAAATTTTATCTTTACTTAAATCTATTTATTCAAATTCCCCCTTATAATTTAATATGTAATGTGAGTAATATGAAGATACTCCAAAGAGAGAGTTTCAAAGTCTCTATATTCCAATGTTAAAAGTCTAACATCATACTTTTTAGGATGATTTCAAAAGATCTTTTATAAAATAGTTCAAATTTGAAACTTCTCACTAATACATATTATGGTGATAAAAATATCATTCACCCTTGCAAATAAATCACCAACCAATTCATATTCACCAATTTTTGGGATCATCATAATTCAGTCTCCATATTTTTATCTTTTCATTCAATACCATTTTATTTCTTTCATAGATATTTTTCAAATTCCCCTAGATAACATTGACTACTTTTACTCTAAGAAATTAACTATATTAGAGTTAATAGATTGAGGGTTTTTTTATATATTCGAACATTCTCTATATTTTTCATAGCGTCATATGAAAGAGAAGAATTTTCATCATGTCAATGGAATACATATGTATTAAATTTCAAAAAATAATTACCTAGAGGTATATAATATGTAAAGATAATATCTTTCCATATATGATAGTTTTTTTCTTCGAATAATAGAATCCATTTACTGTTCACACAATTAAAATTCTCCAAAACAACTTCCCCTAAAAACACCCCCACAAAGAGTAAACAAATGGATCCTTATCTTTGATACCAATTGAAAAGGACCAATGAGGATTAACGTAATCCCTAATAGGGGAGGGGGTAAATCAATGATATTTTTTCTTTTATTTTATCTTTATTTTATAATAACCTTCTCCTCCATTTAAATATTTATCACTTTTTTAAAAACTAAACATTCTACCTCACCGACATAGGAACACAATTATTTACATTGTTCAATAATTAATAAGATTATCTAGTCCTTGGAAGAAGCATTAATTATTCAAATACTAAATAATCCATAGGAAAAAAATCCTTTTGTGTGGACACATGAATGCGTTGTCAAGCGTGTCAAATTAGTTGTTTAATTTTGACTAGAATTTCTACAGTATAGTAGTAACCCTAGGTCGTCTCTTGTTGGATCATTAGATAATTAATTTAAAGAAATGGATTTGATTATGAAAAGTGAAGGGGAATTATATTTTGGAAATCATGGGGTTTGATGATTAAAGATGACAATAGAAAATGGAAGCGATCAAACAAAGTATAAATGAACAAGATTAATTAATCATGACCAACCTAGGGATGTCCCGTGATGATCATCCTTTATCTATTTATGAAAATGGGTATATATATATTTTAATAATTGGTTTGTAAAAACTAGTAAAATATTTTTACAGAGTTTATTCTATGATACCGCAAAGGGTTCTGTCAAAAAACACACAATGATTCACTGGACACCTCCGATGATTGGGTGATTTGTGTTCGACTTCATAAACAAATCCCACAAAGGCAACACATAAATAAATCAATGTGAAGTCTGGGTTTCTATGTTATTTATTTGTGATACCATGACATAAATGTACATGGACTTGATAGTTCTTATGTGATTTCAATTGACCAATAAAAACCACATAAACACCACAATTGAATGAGGAAATAAAAAGGGATAAATGGGGTGTGAAACATCACATGAAAGGGTACCGAAAAACATGAACATTTGATATTGAGTATAACATAATAGTATATAACTCATTTGTATTGAAAGATATGAAGAATAAAAACAACATAAAAACTGTAATTAAAAATATCATTAAAAATAATAAAACATGAATCTCAGGATTACATTATGTTCCTCCCCGAGTGATCATAAGGGGTTTAGAAATCCATAGGAGCGGAAGAAGAATAAGATGTTGAAGTAACACTTCCCATATCCTGTAGAACATCTAGGGATGATGAAAAGACTATTTGAGGATCAAAAATGGCACCAAATTTACTCTAGTTCTAACTACAAAATAGGGTGCCCATGGTGCCAATTTATAGGAAAAGTGGGAAGGGGTTTTGGGCACCATGATTTTGAGAATCCTATTGGTCCATGGATTAGGATGGTCTGATAGTCTTAAATCAAATTTGATAAAAATGAAGAGTTGTTTTATGAGAAATTTTCTACCTCCATGTAAAATTTTTCATCCAGATCAGGTATATAATAAGATATATTGCCAAAATATAGAGGTAAAGTCTTGACCCAATACAGAATATTTTTGTTGGACAGATATGTTTTTATGGTCTTTTTTTTGGAGAAGTGGGAATTTTTTCAGATGAAATGCATCTCATTCAAAATCGGACCATCACATAACGTTTTAGACCATTTGAATGCACAATATAGTAGCAGTATGTGTTTTAGTGCACTGGTGTGCTTGAATCCTATGCAGATTGGCCCAAATTCTTAGACGTCGCCATTGGTCCTCCAAATCACCTCCACCCATAATTTAATTATCAAAAAAAGTAACATTTCCATTTTTAACCGTGATAACCAACAAAATAATTTAATAAAAAATGGAGTGAAATTTGTTATTATACATGTAATTTTCAATACAATCCAGTTTAATACATTGGTATAAGTGTGAAATAGAAGAGTGAATCATGGTACAATCAAACCCCCACAACTAAACATTTTCACTCCTGGGAAAAGTATAATATCCTAATCATGTCCCATTCCTAAATCAAAGGTGTGAAAACATCCATGATATTTTGAAATTAAATTCATTATGTCTCATTTATGGAATCGATTTTTCTATCATTTTTCTTTTCTCACATTCAAATTTGTTCAACTTCATTTGTTCACAAATGAAACATATCACAACCTGACTCACCTAAACATTTCCCCCCTTCGATGATGGAAAATTTGACAATGGATTTATGCTATTTTTCTAGAGTTCATGTGATATTGCCATATGATTTCCAAGATTCTCATTTCTCTTCTGGTAGAAACTGGTCTGATACTCTAGAAGACTTCCAATAGGTTGTTCTGAGGTTCAAGGGTTGTTAGGATTTAATGTTTAAAAATATGAGGTAGAAGATGAGTGTTTAATCTTTTATGCATTAAATATATCAAAATTCTATAAGTGTTTACCTTTAATATACACACCCAACCCCTCACAAAGTGTATCATTTCTAAATCATTATCCCCATTGTTTATCTCTCCAAGTCACAAACAAGTAGTGAATTATAATTAGTGAACATCCTTTTTTCTCTTTTTTTTTCTTTTGTTCTATTTGTTTTTCAATGTACATAACTATTTTTTTATGTATAGATTTTTTTTGAGATAAAGAGGTAAAAATTTGTAAAACAATGATTTAATATGGATCGTTAAACAATTTCCCATTGAAAATTTATGCACCCTTTATATTAACCAATAACAATGATTATCCCCCCATAATTCCCATGGAAACACCCTCTCACTAATACATGCTGAAAATAAATAATAATGTACACATTATATGGGTAGGTAGGGATAAATTAACTTCTAATGTGGCAACCTAACAGGAATTTCATGGTCTCTAAGGCTTAAAAAGGATAAAATGTAATAGTGGCCAAAAATAGAGAATAATTATACAAATGGATTTTCAATAAACAACTGCCTCTGTCATGAATGTAGCATACATGTATAGTATGGATTCAAAAATAATCAAGAATAGTTCTAGTCTCTCTACATGACCCAAGACCCTCAATAAAGGGATTATAATGAAGAATATGAAATAAAGGGCTTAGAATACCTCTCAGGTAAAGGATTAAAATATTGGTCATTGCTAATGAGTCATGGGATTAAAAAATCCATTAAACACATATTTATTATTTGAAAAAAAAACTCTAGATAAAGATTCGATATTAACGTTCATTTGAAAAACATTTTTCAAAAAAAAAATGGAATTTTCCACACAATAAATTCAAGAATGAAAAATATTTTTGGATATTCTTTTTAAGATCAAGTTTCATCTAAAACAAAAAATAAGGAAAAAGAAATAAAAAATGAGATTTTTTTAATTTTTTTAATTTTTTTGTTTTGTTTAATCATAACTATGACATGTCACCCTCCCACACACCTAAAAGTTATATTTTCCTTAATTAAAGTGTATAAATAAATTTAAAATTATATAAAGGTAGGGATAAGGGACATACTTCTATGTGGTTTCATATGTGGAATCTATCAGTTGGAGTTCCTCCACGAGATGCTTTGGAAAATCCTCATAGAAGTGTTTAGGCCTCTACACATTGAGAGTAATCCTATGTCCACTCTTCTCATGAAAAATTTGTATGGAACTGAAATGGTAAAAATCAGTAAAGGATTAAGGACCAAGCCATCATGAACAAAGCATACCTGGATAAAGATTTAGCCTAGAATTATACATGAGAACCTTCTCACCAATATGAAACTTCCACTAATGAATCTTAATGTCATGGATACCCTTTTTCTTCTCTTTATAGATCTAGGAGCTCTCATATACATCATGTTCAATTTCATCCTACTCTTGAATCATTGACTTCCTATTCTCATGTGCATCTAAAAGATTCATATTACATTGTTTATCAATCCAATATGCACAATGTTATACCTCCACCGATAGGTGAAAATTATTTCCAAACCCAATCCTATATGGTGACATTCCAAATGGGGTTTTAGAAGTTGTACGGTACACCAAAAGTGCATCATCAAAGCGCAAAATCCAATATTTCTTGTTAGGGGATACCATTTTTTCCATGATTCTATTAACATCCATATTTGAGATATCTTCTTGTTCTTTAGTTTGGGGGTGATAATAAGTAGATACTTTATGATCAAACCTCTACCGACGAAGAAAAATTTTAATGTTTAGTTTGGGAAAATGTGGACCTTGATCACTAATGATGAATCTCAGCAAACCGAATCTATTGAAAATTTGGGAACTCAGAAAATAAACCACCACTCCAGAGTCATCGGTCCTGGTGGCCTTTTCTTCCACCCATTTAGATACACAATCAATATCCAATAATATGTAAACAAAGAAGAATGAATTTCAAAAAGTCCTGACGAAGTCAATGCCCAATGCATTGAAGATCTGACAATATAACATGGGCTGCGGGGGAATTTGATTCCTCTTGGAGATATTCCCTGTGAATTGACATCTACTGCATGACTTACAAAACCGATGGGAATATCTATAAAATGTTGGAAAATAAAGACCTGAGTAAAGGACCTTTCAAGTCGTATGTGGGAGCCTATGTGACCCCCATAATCTAAAGTGTGATTGAAGGTCAAAACCGAGGTGAACTCATGGCTAGGAATACACCAATGAACAACTAGGTCACTAAAAATTATTCAAAAGTATTTGTCATCCCAAATGGACCATCGAAAATCATGATTAAGTCTTTGGAATTGTGAAGTGCTGAAATCAGTGGGAACCCTAGTTGTTTCTAGAAAATTCACAATGTTCATATACCAGGGGGTAAGGTCCACAACATCACAAAAGGTTATCATGAGGGAATAATTCTCTAATGGGAAGGGTTGGGTCAACATGATGGTCTAAGGGTGTGGAAATACTACTAATGTGGTCATCTACCACATTTTCCACTCCTCTCTTATCTCCAAGCTCAAGGTCAAACTCTTATAGGAGGAGCTTCCACTGAATAAGGGTGTGTTTAGCTTCAGGTTTCATTAAGAGGAAACGAAGGGAAACATGATCAGAATAGACAATGACTATTGAGCCGATAAGATATGAAAATAATTTTTATAAGGTAAACATAATAGAAATATGTTCTTTTTAAGTGGTTGTATAGTTTTCCTAGGTGGGGTCAAGGGTACGTGAGGCATACACAAGGATATGAGGTCCCTTCTCAATCCTCTAGGATAAAATTCCACCAACAACAGTGTTAGATGCATCATACATAAGCTCAAATGGGAGATCCAACCATGGTAGTTGGATGAAGAGAGGTTATGTGAAACTCCTTCTTTGTGAATTGAAACATAATCCTAAGTTTTATCAAATAAAAACATAGAATCATATTGTAATTACTAGGACAAGGAATGTGCAATCTTACTTAAGTGTTTATTGAATCGGTGGTAAAAACTACCATGAACTAAGAAAGATAACACATCACAAGTTTTTTCTGGATATGGAAGCATTAAAATTAATTCAATTTTTCATATATCCATTTGAATTACCTCTTTTTAAATAATATTCCCAAGATCTATCCCCTTTTCCACCATGAAATGGCATTTCTTGTAATTTAATACCAGATATCTTTCATTGCAACGACCATGGATAATACTTAGGTGTGAAAAATAGTTATCAAAGGAAGTTAAATATATTTTGAAACCATCCATAAAAACATCCATCCAATTATCAAGGTACTATGAACATATACTCAACATACAACACTAAAAAGTACCCGGAGAATTACAAATACCAAAAGGATCATTCTGTATGAAAATGTGCTAAATAGATAGGTAAATGTAGTTTATTCTTGATCCTTAGGGGCTATATGGATTTGAAAATAACCCGAATAGCCATCAAGAAAACAATAATGGGACTTACAATCCAATCATTCTAACATCTGGTTAATGAAAGGTAGTGGAAAGTGGTCCTTTTGTGTGGTTTGATTCAGTCGATGGTAGTAAATAGAGACTCACCAACTATTTTTCACACATGTTGGAACCAATCCATTTGTTTCATTTGACACACTATTGTTCCAATTTTTTTGGCACAATTTTCTCTAAACAAACCCATTTACTATTAGATATAGGATAAAAGATCCCCATATCAAGTAATCTAGATACATCCAATTTTAACACTTCAAAGAGAGTGGGATTTAGCTAGAATTGGGATTTTCTTACAGGCTTAGCCTCATCATCCAAAATTATATGGTGACTACAAGTAGATGGGATAATCCATGGAATATCATCCAATGTCCATCCTGATTCTTTTCTACAATCTCTCAAAAGGTTGGGCAGTTTTGATTCGTGCTATGGAGAGAGGTTATTGGCAATAATGATGGGAAATTTCTCAATTACCACTAGATATGGATATTTTAAATTTGAAGGATGTGGTTTAAGTTCCAACCCCAGTGGTTTTTGGATTGAGGGAGGGGGTTTAGGTGGAGCGAGTTATATGAAACTATCTATCATATCATGTTTATTCAATAAAGATATAGAATCCATTGAAATGAGATTTGCAGAATCATCGACGATCATGGCTACCTCAGAATTAATACACTCATCAATTAAAGCACAAAATTTACACTTTTCCAAACCCACAGAACACTCAAAACCATAATTAAAACCCAAATCATCCAGGGGTGAAGAAGAGAAAAATGAATCAGAGTATGGTTTGAGGAGAGAATTTTGTGTATGTGCATCATTTGGGAGCACCTCCATCTAATAGACAACAATAGTGGTGTTCTATTCAATGGGGGTGTTTCTTATCCTCAATGATGTTAAAACATTTCTATTCTCCCATGAACTCCATGGACAATGTAACATTGTGAATGTTTATGACTATCTTTTCTATTTTGAGGAATGGAATCCTTAGTATAATAGGGTAATGCCCTTGAGTTCAGGTATCCTTCATCTCAAGAATATTTAAGTTGGCGAGGAAGATTATATTCTTCACTTTTGCAAGGAAATCCTCGACCACACTTGATGGGTGTGTTGTACTCTGGTTGGAAATTTTCACTATTATTCCTGTCACCTGAATCTCTCGAACCTGTAGAGAAGTGTACACAGAGTAAGGAATTACATTAATTGAAGCACCTAAATCTAGTATAGAATATTAAAAAAATGTCCCCCCTATGGTGCAAGGTATTGTTAATGTTCCTGGATCCTTACACATGGTCGGAATTGCTAGTTGAATCAAGGCTCAGATTTTCCTTCCCTAATTGACTCTCTCATTCAACTTCAGTATTCTTCTATGGGTACAATGCTCTTTAAGAAATTTGGCATATCGAGGTATTTTTTGACTATATCTAATAAAGGAAAATAAACTTGTACCTTTTTAAATGTATCCATTATTTAATTATAGGTGTCATTATCAAAATTATTCAAATATTTATAGAGTCTTTGGGGGAATGTAAGAGGAATGGATTATTCATGGGAACCCTCAATGATAATTGGTTTACCATTTTTGTTTTGTTTTTCTTTAAAGGAATATTTTATGGGGGGGGGGAGAAAGAGTGTCTCAAGAGGGGTAAATACCTATTGTATAGAATTATTATAAGTAGAAACTTCTTTACCACTATGAAGTGTTATTTTAGAAACATTACCTTTGAGCATTGAATTTGAAATGGGTTGGGATGATTTTTGTCCAGAACATTGCATCATGATTTCATTGATAGTGTTTTCCAATTGGCCCACTTGAGTTTGTATGTCTTGAATAACTGATTGTGTGGTTTGTTGGAACTTGAGGGATTGAGTTGTCATTTGATTCACCCTGTTCTCAAGGCACAGTTTACATTTGGGAGTAGGAGGAGGATTATTCTAAGAATATGAGGGATAAGAAGATTTCATTCCTTGTACTTGTGGATATGATTTTTTATTGGGGTAGCCGAGGTTGCCTCCTTGTTATTATTGTGGTTGTGATTTTCACCTGGGGTTTGGATTTAGACTAATTGGTTCTTGCTTGAAGGGTGGTGTTTGCTGAAAAGGAAACCCTGGGAATAATTCTGAACAAGACTCAGATGAATCTAGAATTTTTGGGAACTGGTCCGAAAAATGAGTGTTATCAGAACAAATACCATAGTGTAATTGAATATATGTAGAGTGTAAGTTACCTTATTCTGGTGATAATTTCTTTATAAGGGTATGAATCTCATAAAATTTATTATCCAGAATTTGTTCTATGTATGAGTGTCTTACCACATTAACTCCTCAGGTTGGTGAAATTTCTCGTGTACCAAATTGTTTTTCATTTTGAGCCATATTTTCTATTAAGTCATGTGCAGTAGAAGGAGTTTTATCCACAAGGGAACCGCCAGCTACAATATCTATCATTCCACAATCCATGGGGACAAGTCCCTCATAGAAGTATTTAATTATCAATTGTTCCCTAATTGTGTGGTCGGGTAAACTTGAGCAATGTCTTTTGAATCTCTCCCAATATTCATGATGGGTCTCTCCTTGTGATTTTCTAGTTCCACATATTTCATTAGTAATTAATGTAGTTTGGGAGTTAGGGAAGAAATTATCTAGAAAGTGTCATTTAAGGTCATTAAAACCCCCAATTGTGGTAGGTAGATAATATATTGGGTCTTTGTCTACACCATCATGGGAGAAATGGAAGGTCCTAAACTTAATTGGCCCTCAGACACATTTTGGGGTTTCATGGTGGAGCACACTATGTGAAAATCTTTGAGATGATTGTGAGGGTGACCACTAGGAAGACCAGGGAATTTAAGAATTATGTGGATGAGGCCTAATCTCTACTCAATCTTGGTTTCTTCCTTGGGATATTCTATGTATGCAGGTTGACACTCCACATCGAGGGTGGTCAGTTCATTTAAGGTTCGATTACTTGAATCCCTATTTTCTTGGGTTTGTTTGGGTTCAATTTTTGAGTGTTTTAGGACCAATTTTGGTTCCAAAATGTGTTCCTCAGTTTTACATGATTGATCTAATCTAGATTACTTGATTTGTGGGTCAAGTGTATATTGAATTTCAGTGTCAAATTCAAGTAGTTTTTCTTTGCCGGATATTGTTAGGAAACAGTGATGTCCAATTTGATTGATTGATGTTTTTTTTTGTTTTTTAAATTTTTTATGGAATATTAATTAAATAAACACACTTAAGAAGTTAAATTTTAAAAGAAAATAGAGTTTTATACAACTGATTTAGGGGGAGATAAAAAAATGGAGAGAGAGAGAAAGAACACACAAAAACAAATAAAAATAAAAAAACAATAAAGTGGGGGGATGGGATATTAAAAGGAGTACTAATTAAAAAGAAAAATAAATAAATAAAAATAAATAAATAATATAAAATGATCTTGTTTCCCTCTAAATAGTTTGACAATTTGATTGTGTTATTGATCATGTCAAATTAGTTGTTTAATTTTGACTAGAATTTCTGGAGTATATCAGTAACCCTAGGTCATCTCTCGACAGAGCCTCAGATCATTATTTTAAAAAAGTGGTTGATTATGAAAATATAAGGGGAATGTGATTTTGGAAAACATGAAATTTGATGATTAAATTTGAAAACAGAAAACGGAAGTGATAAGACAAAGGAGAAATAAACAAGATTAATTAAACGTGAACAACCCAGAGAAGTCTCGTAATGCTCATTCTTCATCACTTAAAGATAAAGGGTATAAATATTTTAATCCCTAGTTTCTAAAAACTAATACCATATTTTTACTGATTTTATGCTAGTATACATACTAGGGTTTAGTAAAAAAAACATAAATACTCGCCAAACACCGCCGATTATTGGGTTATTATTGTTGGACTTCATAACCGAAACTCACCAATGCAACACATGAAGAACTCGATGTGCTGTCAAGGTTTGTATGTTATTTATTTGTGATACCATGAAATTAATTTACATGGCCTTAACAGTGATTATGTGAGTTTAATTGACCAATATGATCCACATAAACACCATAATTGAATGAGGGAAGAAAAAGGGATGAATGGTGTGTGAAACATCACATGAAAGTATACCCCCATACATGATCATTTGAGTTTGAATATAACATATCAGTATATAACTAAATTAAATTAAAATATAGGATAAATAAAAAACACATATGGCCTATAATTAAAAAGATCATTCAAATTAATTCAAACATGATGCTTAGGATTACATTGCGTTCCACCCCAGGTGATTACAAGGGGTTTAGAAATCCATGGGAATAGAGGAAGAAGAAGATGCGGTAGTAAAACTTACCATATCCTCCAAAAAAAATAGTAAAAATGAGAAGACTATTTGGGGACTCCAAAATAGAATCACCTTTCCTCCTGGTTGAACTCCAAAATAGGTTTCCCATAGTGCCAATTTATAATAAAAGTGAGAAGTGGTTTGGGGCACCTTGATTTTGAGAATCCCCTTGGTCCGTGGTTTTGGCCTTTACAAAATTCTTAAATAATCTTGGACAAAACAGAAGAGCTTTTGACCCCGTGCTGATTCATTTTGTTGGACATATCTGTACTTATGGGCCTTTAAGTAGATGAATTAGGCTTCGGTTCCTTCATATGAAATGTATCTCCTTAAATAGTGGACCATTAGAAAAGGTCTATGCCAATTTGAATTCACGGTTTAGTAGTAGTATGATTTTTAGTCCACTGGTGTGCTTGGATCCTGTGTAGATTGACACATTTTTCTTGAACTTCATGATTGGTCCTCCAAATCACCTCCACCTACAATTTTTGTATAAAAAAAGTAACATTTCCCTTTTTAATAGTTTTAAAAACAAAATAATCGAACAAAAAATGGAGTGAATGTTTTTATTATACTTGTAATATTTAATAAAAATCCAGTTTAATACATCAATATTAGGGTGAAATAAAATAGTGAATCATGGTACAATAACACCCCCACACTGAAACAATTGCACTCCTGGGAAAAGTATAATATCCTAATTAGGTCCTATTCCTAAATCAATGGGGTGAGAAATATACAAGATTATTTTTAAACGAAATTCATCATGTCTCATTTATGGAATCAATTTTTTTTATCATTTTTCTTTTCTCACATTCGAATTTTACCAACTTCATTTGTTCACCCATGAAACATGTCTCAACCTACCCCACTAAAGAATTTTCCCTCCTCTATGAAGGAACAAATGAAAGTTTATTTTTTCTCTTTTCTTATATTTTATGTGATCTTATAATATGCTTGCGAATATTCGCATTTCCCAACCGGCACAAACTAGTCTGCTACTCAAGATCACATCTAACATGTTGTTCTGAGGTTCAATGGTTGGATGTATTTAATTTTTTTAAAATTTGAGGTAGAAGAGGAGTTTTTAATATCTTATGTAATAAGAAGGTCAAAATTCATCAATTTTTCAAAATTTATGTACACACTCAAACCATCACAAATTGTATCACATTCAAATCACTCCCCCTATTTTCTATCTCTGTGGGTCAAAACCAAACCATGAATAACAATGAGTAAACATCCTATTTTATCCATTTTTCACATTTATTTTATTTTTTTCAATTTATAGAACTTTTTTATAATGTGTATATTTCTTCGAATTAAAGAGGGAAACATGTTTAAAACAATGATGTAATATGGCTTGTAAACCCATTTCCCAAGGAAAATGTCAGAACCCTTTATATCAACACATACCAATTATTATCTCCCCAGAATTCCCATGGAAACACACTCTCACTCACACTTGATGAAAATAATCAAGAATATACCCAAGATATGGGTAGGTATGGGTAAAATAGCTTGTAATGTGGCTACTTAAAAGGCATTTCATAGTCTCTAAGGCTTTATAAAGATAAAATATAAGGGTGGACGAAAATAGAGGATAATTGTACGAAGGGCTTTTCAATAAATGATTGCCTCTATCATGAATGTTACATACTTGAAACTTATGGATTCAAATAGAATATAGGAAAGTTATCGTGTCTCTACATGACCTGATACTATCAAGAATGTTTTTAGAAGGAAGAATATACAATAAATGGCCTAGAATAACTCTTGAGTTAAGGATTAAAATATAATTTAGTGCTAACGAGGCATGGGTTTGAAAAATACATTAAACTCCTAAGAATGATTTGAAAATAAAAATTCAAAAAAAGTTTCAATATCAACATTCATTTAAAAAGAATTTCTCTAAAAATAAAGAAATTTTACACACAATTGACTCTAGAATGAAAATGTTTTTGGATATTCTTTTTAAGATATGGTTTTATCTAAAAACAAAAAACAAGGAAAAAGAAATCAAAAATAAAAACACATATTTTTTTTATTTTTTTTGTTTTGATTATTCCTTACTATGACATTCAACCTCACCATAACTAAAAGATATATTGTCCTCAATAAAAGAATTTCAAATAAATAGAAAAGTAATTAAAGGCAGGGAGAAGGGTTAACATACTATGTGGTGCCATATGTGGCATATATTAGTTAGATTTCCACCATGAGATGCGTTGGAAAATCCTCATAAAAGTGTTTAGGCCTATTCCCATTAACTTTAATCCTATGGATGAAGATATAACCTATAATTATACGTGAGAACCTTCTCACCAATATGATACATCCGCTGATGAATCATGCTACCATCTATATCCTTTTTCTTCTCTTTATATATTCGGGAGTTCTCATATACATCATGTCAAATTTCTTCCAACTCTTGAATGTGTAGCTTCTTATGCTCACCTGCATGTGAAAGATTAATATTACATTATTTAACAACCCAATTTGCACTATGTTATACCTCCAATGATAGGTGAAAAGAATTTGAAAACACAATCATGTATGGAGACATTCTGATTGGGGTTTTAAAATCTCTACGGTACGCCCAAAGTGCATCATCCAAGCACAAACTGCAATCTTTTTTGTTGGGTTATACCTTTTTCCCAAGATTCTCTTAACATCCTGATTTGAGATTTCTACATGTCTGTTAGTTTGGGGGTGATAATCAGTAGAGACTTTATGATCAACCCCATATTTACAAAGAAAATTTTTCATTTTGTGATTGGAAAAATGATAACCTTGAACCCTAATGATGAATCTCGAAAAACCAAATCTACTGAAAATTTGGGACCTCATAAAATCAACAACCACTCCAGATTCTTCAGTCCTGGTGGCCATTTCTTCCACCCATTTAGATACATAGAAAATATCCAATAATATGTAAACAAATCCAAATTAACTTAGAAATGTTCCCATGAAGTCAATTCCCCCTGCATCGAAGATCTAACAAAATAACACAGGATGTTGGGGCATTTAATTCCACTTAGAGAAATTACCTATGAATTGACATCTAGTACACGACTTACAAAACCTATGGGCATCTCTATACAAAGTTGTACAATAAAGACCTGAGTAAAGGACCATTTGAGCCATAAGTTGAGAGAAAAAGTGACCCCCACAAGCCAAAGTGTGACAGAAGGTCATAACAGAGGTGAACTCATTATCATGAATACACCAACAAACAACTTGGTCACTACATATTCTCCTCAAGTATGGGTCATCCCAAATGTACCATTGAGAATAATTATTGATTTTATTGGATTGTGAAGTGATGAAATTAGTGGGGACCCAAAATTCTTCTTGAAATTTCATAGTGTCCACATACCAGGGGGTAAGGTCCAAAACATCAAGATAGTTCTTATGAGGGAAGAATTATCAAATGGTGAGAGCTGATTCAAGATGATGATCTAATGGTGGGGAAAACATATATATATGTTTAGCTACCACATTTTACACTCCTCTCTTATCCATAATCTCAGTGTCATACTTTGGGAGGAGGAACATACACCAAATGAGGTGGGGCTTAGGATCTGGTCTCTTTAGAGGGAAACGAAGGCAAACATGATTAGAAAAGACAATTATTTTTGACCTGATAAGATATTAATAGAATTTTCCTATTGAAAAAGCAATAGATAAAAGTTATTTTTTAGTGGTTGTGTAGTTTTCTTGGGTAGGGTCAAGGGTACCTGAGGCATACAGAATGACATGTTGAGCCTTCTCAATAATTTTTGATAAAACATCACCAACTGTAAAGTTTGAGGAATCACACATATGCTCAAAGGGGAGATCCCAACTTGGTGTTTGGATAATGGGAGGTAATGTGATACACCTCATTAGTGAATTGAAATCATCCTCACAGTTTTTATCAAACAAAAATTCAGAATCTTTTTGTTATAACCAGGGAAAGGGAAGTGCAATCTTACTGAAGTCTTTAATGAATCAGTAGTAAAAACCAGCATGACCCAAGAAAGATCACACCTCACAAACAAATTTTAGATACAGAAATGATGAAATTAATTAAAATTTTGATATATCCAATTGAATTCCATATTTTTAAATAACACTCCCAAGAACTATCCCCAATAAACCATGAAATGAAATTTCTTTTAATTTAATACCTGATCTTTTTTTATTCAATAAAGGAAGATAGAACCTAGTTGTGACAAACTGTATTCAATAGAAATTCCATAAACTATGAAATCATCCATAAAAACATCCATTCAATTCTCAAGGTACTTTAAAATAAACTCATCATACAATGCTGAAAAGTACTAGGAGCATTAAAATGACCAAAAATAATCCTTCTATATGAAAATAAGACAAATGGACAGGTAAAAGTAGCCTTTTCTTGACCCTTATAGGCTATATAGATTTGAGAAAAACTCAAATATCCATCAAGGAAACAATAATGGGACTTATTGGCCAACCATTCTTTCATTTGGTCAATGGACGGTAGAAGAAAGTGGTCCTTCTACATGGCTTGATTCAACCGACGGTAGTCAACACCGACTTGCCAACTATTTTTCACAAGTGTTGGAATCAATTCATTCCTTCCATTTGAAAAAACTATTATTCCTATTTTTCTAGGCACAATTTTCACTGGGTTAACCTGTAACGCCCCGACCCCAGCTACCCAGAGTCGGTGCATTACTTCGTAACATTGGAATGATCACAAAAGATCAAGTCTCGAAAGACCGATTAGTTTAGAAGCCTTGGAAACACTAGATACATTCGTAAACTTTACATTAAATCATAATGTGAAAAACAACAATAACAAAGTCTCCATAGTCCACACTCATATCCTCTTCTCACAATCCCTACAGGTCATTCATAAAATACTTCTTCACATCCTAGAAAATATTAAAACATTGAAAGGGGTGAGCTCAGATGCTCAGTAAGGATAACAATATTGCGGAAGCTTTCATTAATAAACATAAAAATTTAAGGCAATGTATAACTAAAAAAAGCCTTTTAAACTTGAACATCAACATAATATGGCAAACTTAAAATGAGATAATGCCATTCACTTCTTCACATGGATATTCTACTGGTCGAATAATCACATGAAATATCAATAACCACTTTCATAATGATGGAATGTATAATGCCAGACATTCTGAAACATTTTGTCAAGGCCTCGGCCAAGACGTCTAAAATGATTAAGGCCTCGGCCAAAATCACAAATCAAATTGGGAAAGGGCCTCGGCCAATTCCAAGTCTAGTTGTCTCATGAAACCTACCGATGCATCGAGGAGCTATAGCGGGCTCCACCCGTCACTTATTAAGTCCAATACATTCCTCATATGAATAGGTCTAAACATATCATAAACCATAACATAATCGTATCACATAAAACATGCATAAAGGAAACATAACATTTCCACATTTCAATCACAAGATATCAATACAACACATTGATAAAAACTCTTTCAAAACCATTTTCAATACCAAAATAAAAGAAAGTTAAAACTTTGTATTTATTTTTCATTAAAAAAAAGATGGCTTGTAGAGGAAGCCGAAACTCAAATAATGGTCATGGCGGCAGAGAAGTCTTTTTCGCCGCATAAGTATGGAAAGAAAAGCATTCCCTTTTTTCGTTTAGCAAAACTCTTTGTATAAAAAATATTCGTTTTGAATAAACGTAAAAGTCAAAGGGGTTCATACACCGTATAAAAGAAAGTTGTGTATAAAACCAAATATGCCTCAATGAATGGATATTGAGACGAAGTCCCTTAAAAAGATCATTTTTAGATAAAATATATCTATTATGTGTATTCACTATATGTACACATAAAGAAAGTATAAATACAATATATGACATAATAACATCATGACATAATTTGAAAGTAGGAGATTAACCCAAAGAATGGAAATTGGGTTAAGAAGTTCCCTTACCTTGCGTCTTGTCCCGACTCAACCGTTCTTTAACCTCCTGAATAATAAACTAGAGTTAATTTCTATTTACTTAAGAACCTTTTCCATGTTCATTATTCCTTTTATATCCCTTATTACCATGTTATGAACATTATTTATTTATTTAAGTTAATAACGGTCGTTTTGTCGATCTTTGGTACTTGAGTCAAAAATAAACTTCTTATAATTACAAGTTGTTCATGCGGTGAAATATCCATTATATCCAGAATTATATTCATTATGTAGATATCATATATATCATATATACAGTATATACATTCATTCATAATGTCACGTAACATTTAGAGGTAAGAAATGAAATGCACCGTTCATGGAGACGGTAAGCCGTACGTACGCATGAACACTACTTTCATTTATATTTCGTATTTAATGGAATGAAATCATAATGATATAAATTTATAATATAATTACAGTATAATATAGTGTATAATACCGTTTAATCCATCCTTTATACATCCCACATATGGCATTAACGATTCAAATCACTTTGAGGGGGCGGTAGTCCGGACTTCCTAAAATGAAATTATCGTGTTTTACCCATAATGGAAATCATAAAGTATGACATAAATGAGAAATACAGAAGCATAAGTAAAACATAAACATATTTTATATCATATATAAATATAGTTACATCTTAATGGCCACCTTTGAAGGTGTTATATGAGTGTTGAACAATCATCGTTTCGTGAGGCAGAAATTCGCCATCCACAGAAACCGTATTTTCTTTAACCATTAGATGTAGGAGTGTGTAAGTGTTGTTAGAATACTTCCTGTAACAACATCCTAGTATATTTAGGATACTGGTGTTGTTACAAAAGAAATTAATAAAAAGAGTTTATGGGGTTGGAGAAGAAAAATAAAACAAAACAACATTAGAGAAGACATTACCTCAAAATCGGGTAACTCTTTTGATTTGAGCCAAAGGCTTCCTTGAGAAGAGTTCTGCCCAAAGTGAGGCTTCTAGGAGTAATGGAGGGAAGTTGGGAGAGTATTTGGGCAGAGTTTGGCCGAGCCAAATGGCTTGACGGTGTGAATAAGGTGGGAGAGGTGGGGGCCTTTTATAAGTGGAGAGGAGGGGCACTCTTGGAAAGTAAAGAAAAGTCACTTTATTATAAAATGAGTTTCGGATTTTAGAGGTCCCACACTTATATAATTCTAGGATAAGATGATAAGGGTTCTAAATATACTCATCCAATAGATTTTTGACAAGTGTACGCTTTGGATTTTACATTATCTTTCCATTTTATTTAAATCGTTAAATAATGAGGTCATCACTGCATCATCATGATGTCAAAAATAATTTAATTTATTTAATGTCTAAAAATTATAAAAAAAATACTATGATGTAGGAAATCGTTTTAGCTTTCTAATGAATATTTATAATCAACATTTGGACTTGTGTAACCCCAATTAAAAACTATTTTAGTAAAACAACTCATGTTTGTGTCAATTTAATTTTAACATTAAATAAATATATATTAAGGTCATTTTCCTACTAAAGTGGCTCCATGGGGTCCCCAAGTTTACCCATGGGTCTTCTTGGTCGGCCATGACTCATCCAATAGGAGTAGGACAAGTGTCATGCTCATATCATATTATTAAAACATTGTTTTTACCTTAAACTACACTAATTACCTCTAATCGCGATTAAGAACTTAAAAGTTACTATTCGCCAAAAATTTATTTTAATCTCATTGAACCACATTTTACTTCTTAATGACAATAATGTATGTTGGATTTTTGAAAATCAAACCACAGAAGTGGTAATATTTCATTTAAACAAAAAATCAGTTATTTAACTACCACTTAGTGGTTTCAGTATTCATCAAAAATTGAAGTTTTTCAGAACAATGCCAAAATTTCACCCTAAGCTATAATTGATATTCCGAATTCAAAAATGATGTCTATTTTAAAAAATTCCAAACATATATGTTGCATTAATTAATTTTATAATTAATTCCCGTTGTTACGACAAATAGCGTGTTTTTAAGAAACAATTTATATCAAAAGATTGCAAATTGTTTATGTCTAATTTCAATGTTAAATTAATTCTACTGACCACCATTGGATAAAATGGTAAAAATATATTGTAATTATACCTTAAAACCACTAAATAGTATAACTTATCATTATAAATTTTTTTATTAAAAAAGTTGTTTTAAGTATTTTTCACTATTCATAAAAATTTGGAAGTTCTCGGAAAATTACAAAAAATTCAACATAGGCTAATTTCAATATTAGGAATAAAAAAATGAAGTCCATTTTGAAATATAAATTTTCTATAAATTTAAAAGGTGGTTATTACTATTCATAACGGCTACTTTGATTAGTTGCGGTGTGTTAGAACTCGAACTTGCGTACAATGCAAGCTATTGTATTATTGAAAGAGAGGCGTATCGTGGAAGCTCGGGGTGTTACATAACCCATTAACTACCAGATATAGGATAAATAATCCCCGCATCATGTAATTTACTGATTTCAAATTTTACCACTTCAAAGAGAGTGGGATTCAACTAGCATTGAGATTGTATTACAGGCATATCCTCATGATCCATAAGTATATAGTGCATAAAAATATACAGGCAAATCTTAGGAATATCATCCAATGTCCATCCTATTTTATTTTTACACTCTCTTAAAAGGTTGGTTAGTTTTGATTCATTTTGTGGAGATAGGTCATTGAAAATAATGATAGGAAATTTCTCAATACCCACAAGAAACGCATATTAAAAATTTGAATGAAGTGGTTTATGTTCCAAAACCAATGGTTATTGGATTGGGGGAGTGGGTTTAGGTGGAGTGAGGTCCATGAAACTGTCTATCTACTCATGTTTATTCTCTAAGGATAGAGAATCTATTGAAATTAAATTTACAGAATCATCGACGATCATGGGTACCTCAGAATGAACACGCTCAAGAATTAAAGCACAACATTTACACTTTTCTGAATCCACAAAACCCTAAAAACGTTAATCAAAACTCAAATTATCCAAGGGTGAAGAATAGGAAAATGAATCATAGTATGGGATGAGGATATAATTGTTTGTGTGTGTATCATTTGAGAGAACTTCCATCAAATAGATAGGAAGAATGGAAAGCTATTTAATTGGGTGTTTCATAGCCCCATGGATGTTAAAACACACATTTTCTCCACTGAACTCCATGGATTGAGTACCATTGTGAATGTTGATGATCGTATTTGTTGTTTTGATGAATTTCCTCCCATTTATGAGAGGGTAGTTTCCTTGAGTTTGGGTATCCTCCATCTCAATAATATAGAAGTTGGAAGGGAAGATTAGATTATTCAGTTTTACAAGGACGTCCTCAACCACTCCTGATGGGTGTGTTGTACTTCGGTTGGAAAGTTTAATTATGATACCTATCGGTTGAATCTCTCCAACCTATAGAGAAGTGTACATAGAGTAATTCATTATCTTAATTGATGCTCCTAAATCTAGCACAACATCTAAAAATATTGTCTCCTCTATGGTGAAATGTATTGTAAAAGTTCTGGGAACCTTGAACTTGGTTGGCATTGCTATTTGTATCAAGGCTGAGATATTGCTTACCAAATTGACTCTCTCACTCCCCTTCAGTCTCTTTTTATGGGTACCAAGCTCTTTATGAAATTTGGCATACCGAGGGATTTGTTTAACTACATCCAATAAAGGAATATTAACCTATAGCTATTTAAAATTATCCATTATTTCTTAATCAATGTCATCATCACAATTATTTTTAGATTTAGAGAGTCTTTAGGTGAAAGGAAGTGGAACAAATTATTCATGGGAATCCTGAACGATAATTGGTTTATCCTTTTGGTTTTGGTTTTCTTCACTGTAATATTTTATGGGGGGGGATAGTTTTTTTAAGAGGTGGACATACATATTGTGTAGAATTAGTAGAAGGATAAACTTCCTTACCACTAAAAAGTGTAATTTCACAAACATTATCTTGTAATTCAGATTATAAATTGTTTGGGATGGTAGTTTTCCAGAACATTTCATCTTGGTCTCACTGATAATGTTATCCAATTTTCCAACATGTGTTCATATGTCTTGAATAACTGATTGTGTGGTCTATTGGAACTGGTGGTCTTGGGATGCCATTTTCTTCACCATATCCTCAAGGCATGGATCACATTCGGGAGGAGGAGGAGGATTATTCCGAGATATTGAGGGATTGGTATATTTCATAATTTTTCCTTGTTGATACCAATTTTTTTGGGTTACTCAGGTTTCCACCTTGTTGGTATTGTGGTTGTGCTTTCCCCCCAGGGTTTGAAATTTTCCTAATTGGTTATTTCTTGAAGGGTTGTGCTTTCTAAAAAGGACTCCCTGGGAATACTGCTGCACAAGACCTAGATGAATCCTGAATTTGTTGGCACTGGTCAGAAAAATGAGTGTTATCAAAACAAATACCACAATATAATGGAATACAAATAGAGTATGAGTTACCTTGTTCTTGAGATAATTGATTTAGAAGGGTATTCATCTCATCATGTTTTTTATCTACCTTTTGTGCTAGGGATGAATGACTTAACTCATTAACTCCTCAGGTTGGTGAAATTTCTCATCTACCAAATTGTTGTGCATTTTGAGCCATTTTTTATTTTGAGTCATGAACTACAGAAGTCGTTTTATCAACAAGGGAACCACCAAAATCATTATCTATCATTCCACGATCTATGGGGACAAGTCCCTAATAGAAGTATTGAGTTACAAATTGTTCCCTAATTTTGTGGTGGGGGAAACTTGAGAAAAGTCTTTTGAATCTCTCCCAATATTCATGAAGGGTCCCTCCTTGTTATTTCCTAATTACACAAATTTCTGTTCTAATTGATGATATTTTGAAGGGAAGAACTTATCAAGAATGAGTCATTTAAGGTCATTCCAGACACCAATTGTTTGAGGTAGATAGTATAGCCAGTCTTTGGATACACCATCAAGGGAGAAAGGGAATGATCTAAATATAATTAGGTCCTTAGAAACTTTTTGGGGTTTCATAGGAGATCACACTATGTGAAACTCTTTGATATGTTTGTGAGGATCCTCACCAGGAAGACCATGGAATTTTGGAAGAAGGTGGACGAGGAATGATCTCAACTCAACGATGGTTGCCTTCACGGGATATTGGATGTACGCAGGTTAGTAATCCACATCCATAGTGGTCAGATCTTTTTTAGAATATTAATGAAATAAAATCCTTTAATAAATTAATTCTTAAAATTAAAGATTATGTTATACTACAAATTTAGAGAGAGTGAAAAAATAGAGAGGTAGAGAGAGAGAAACACACAAAAAAAATCAAAAATAAAAAAACAATAAAATGGGGGGATGTGATATTAAAAGGAGTACTAATTAAAAAAAAATATAATAAAATTATTTTTCCTCCCCAGAAATAGTGCCAAATTTTTATCGCGTTGTCAAGCGCGTCAATTAGTTGTTTAATTTTTAAAAGAATTACTATAGTATTGCATAAACCCTAGGTTTTCACTCGACCGAGCCTCCGATCATTAATTTAAAAAAGGGTTTTTTTATAAAAATATAAGGGGAATAAGATTTTTGAAAACATGTTGTTTGAGTATTAAAGATGAAAATAAATAACAGAAGCAATAAAACAAAATAGAAATGAATAAGATTAATTAAATGTGATCAACCCCGAGAAGCCTCGTGATGCTCATTATTCACCACTACAAGAGAAAGTGTATAGATATTTTAATCTATGGTTTGTAAAAACGAGTACCATATTGTTACTAATTTTATTCTAGGAAATATCCTAGGATTTAGTAGAAAACACACAATGATTCACCGGACACCACCGATGATTGGGTGATTTGGGTTCGACTTCATAACCGAAACTCACCAAGGAAAAACACAAAGAACTAGATGTTCTGTCCAGGTTTGTATGTTATATCTTTGTGATACCATGATATAAATGTACATGTCCTTGAATATTATTATGTGATTTCAATTGTCCAATATGAACCACAGTAACACCTTAATTTAATGAGGGAAGAAAAAAAGATGAACAGTGTGTGAAACATCACATGAATGGGTACCCCCAAACACAATTATTTGAGTTTGAGTATAACATACTTGTATATAACTTAATTAAATTAAAAGATAAGATGAATAAGAACAACATAAAACTTGGAATTAAAAATATCTTTCAAAATAATACAAACATGAAGCTCAGGATTACATTACGTTCCTCCTCGGGTGACCACAAGGGGTTTAGAAATCAATGGGAGAGGATGAAGAAGAATATGTTAAATTAAAACATCCCATATCCTCTATAAATTCTAGGGATGGTTAGAATAAAATTTGGGGACTCCAAAATGGAATCACCTTTCCTTCTAGTCTAACTCTAAAATAGTGTTGCCAATGTTCCAATTTATATGAAAAGCGAGATGTGGTTTTGAGCACACTGATTTCGAGAATCCGCTTGGTATGTGGTTTTGGATGGTCCTAAATTCTTAAATAACCTTGTAAAAAACTAAGGAGTTGTTTTATGACACCATTTCTACCACCATGTCAAAATTTGCAACCACATCTGGTATATAATACGATATATTTCCAAAATAGAGGGGAAATGTTTTGACCCAATGGAGATTTGTTTGGTTTGAAAAATCAGTCTATATGGGAATCATAATGGATGAATTTGGATTTTTTTACTTCATTTGAAATGTATAGAATTTTGTTTTTGACAGGTCCACAAAGTTTCAGCCCAATTGAATGCACGGTTAAGTATTGGTATGCGTTTTAGTCCACTGGTGTGCATGGATCCTATGCAGATTGGCCCATTTTTCCTGGACATCATAATGTGTCTTCCAAATCACCTCCACCTAAATGTAATTTTCAAAAAAAGTAACATTTAACTTTCTAACAGTGTTAAAACAAAATAATTGAATAAAAAATTGTGTAAAATTTGTTATTATACTTGTAATTTTTAATACAAAACCAGTTTAATTCATTGATATAGAGGTGTAATAAAACACTGAATCGTGGTACGATCACACCCCCACACCTAAAAATTTTCACTCTTAGGCAAAGTATAATATCCCCATCATCTCCCATTCCTAAATAAATGTAGTGAAAGAATCCAATATTCTTCTGAATTTAAATTCATCATTTCTCTTTTATGGAATCAATTTTTCTAGCATTTTTCTTTTCTCACATTAGAATTTGTTCAAATTCATTCGTTAAACCATGAAACATGTCGCAACCTACCTCCCCTAAACATTTTCCTTATTCCCTCAAGGAAAATATAAATGTGAATTTATACTCTTTTCTCGTAGTTTATGTGATCATACCATATACTGACCAAGATTCTCATTTCTCTACCGGAAGAAAGTAGTCTTCTACTCTATATGACATCCAACTAGTTGTTCTGAGGTTCAAGGGTTGGTAGGATTTAATGTTTAAAAATATGAGGCATAATAACAATGTTTAATATTTTATTTAAAAAACATGTCAAAATTCATCAATTTCTCAAAATGAATGTACACACTCAACCCCTCACAAAGTGTATCGCCTCCATATAACTCTCCCCATTGTCTATCTATGTGGGTCACAACCAAGTAGTGAATAATAATGAGTAAACATTCTACTTTATCTATTTTTTTCTTTTGTTCTGTCTTTTCTTCAATTTAAAGAAATTTTTTTAATGTATAGTTTTTTTGAGATAAAGAGGGAAACATGTGTAAAACAATGATGTAAAATGTCTTATGAACCTATTTCCCATGGATAATGTAGGCACCCATTATATCAACCCCTAATAATGACTATCCCCCATGAATTCCCAAGGAAACACCCTCTGACCAACACTTGATGAAAATAAACAAGTATATACAGAAGATATGGCTTGGTAGGGATAAATTTTCTTATAATGTGGCTACCTACATGGAATTTCATGGTCTCTAAGGCATAATAATGATAAAATGTAAATGTGTCCGAAAATAGAGGATAATCATAAAAAAGGATTTTTAATGAATGATTACCTATATCATGAATGTAGCATACTTGAATCTTATGGCTTCAAACAGAATCACGGAAAGTTCTTGTCTTTCTACCTAACCCGAGTCACTCAAAAAGTGATTAGAAAGAAGAATATGCAATAAATGGATTAGAATACCTCTAGAGTAAGGGATTAAAATACTTGTCAGTGAAAAGGAGGCATTGCTATCAAAAATCCATTTAACACCAATGAATAATTTGAAAATAAAGATTCTAGAAAAATTTCAATATCAACATTAATTTGATTTTTGTTCCAAAAAATGGATTTTTCCTCAAAATTGACTCAAGCATGAAAAATGACGTCGGATATTCTTTTTAAGATCATGTTTTTTCTAAAAACACAAAATAAGGAAAAAGAAATCAACAATAAAAACACATTTTTTACTAATTTTTTGTTTTTTTGTTTTTTTTAATCCTAACTATGACATGTCACCCTCCCCCACACCTAAATGTTACATAGTCCTCAATGAAATTATTTTATATAAATAGTTAAGTAAATAAAGGTTGGGATAATGGACAACCTACTATGTGGTGTCATATGTATAATCTATCAGTTGGATTTCCTCCATGATATGCTTTAGAAAATCCTTGTAGAAGTGTTTGAGGCACTTCCCATTGATAGTAATCCTCTTTCCACTCTTCTCATGAAAAGTCTGTATAGAACCGAAAGGGTAATCATCAGGAATGGAATAAGGACTAAGTCATCAGAAACAAATCTTACCTGAATGAAGATTTAGCCAAGAATTATACATGATAAACGTCTCACAAATATGAAAATTTCGCTAATGAATCATGCTATCATGGATAGAGTTTGTCTTCTCTTTATAGATTCGATAGTTCTCATATGCATCACGTCAATTTTCATCCAAGTCTTTAATTTACAGCTTCCCATTCTCACCTGCATCTGAAATATTCATATTTCATTGTTTAACAGATCCGTATTCATGGTGTTATACCACCACTGGAAGGTGAAAACCCTTTCCAATCACAATCCTGTATGGTGCATTCCTATTGGGGTTTTAAAAGCTGTATGGTAATCCCAAGGTGCATCAGACAAGCATAAATTCCGAACTTTCCTGTTTGGTTATACCGTTTTATCCAGGATTCTCTTAACATAACGATTTATTATTTCTACTTGTTTATTAGTTTATGGGTGATAAGCAGTAGAGACTTTATGATCAACACCATTCTTATGAAGTAAAATTTTCATGTTGTTATAGGTAAAATATGAATGTTGATCACTAATGATGAATCAAGGAAAACCAAATCTTCTGAAAATTTGGGATCTCACAAAATCAAAAACCAATCGAAAGTCATCGGTCCAACTGGCCATTGAATCAAACCATTTAGATAAATAGTCAACAACCAATAATATGTAAACAAAGACAAATGAATTTGGAAAGGCCCCATAAAGTCAATTCCCCATGCATTTATGATCTGAAAAAATAACATGGGCTGTTAGAGAATTTCATTCCTCTTGGAGATATTCCCTGTGAATTGACATCTAGTACTTGACTTAAAAAACCTATGGAAATCTCTATATAATGATTTCCAAAAAATACCTGAGTAAAGGGCCTTTCGAGCCGTGCGTTGAGAGACAAGGTGAACCCGACAAGACAAAGTTTGACAGAAGGTCAAAACCGAGGTGAACTCATGGTAAGGAATATACCAATGAAAAACATGGTCAATATAAATTCTCCAAAATTATGGGTCATCCCAAATGTACCATAGAGAATCATGCTTAAGTATATGGGACTGTGAAGTGATGAAATTAGTGGTGACCCTTGATGTTTCTATAAAATTCACAATGTCTTCATACCAGGGGGTAAGGTCCACAACATCACAAAGGTTCACATGAGGGATGAAGTATATAATGGGTTTGGGTGAGTCAACATGGTGGTCTAATGGTGGGGAAATCCTACTAATGTGGCCGGTTACCACATTTTCCAGTCCTCTCTAATCTCTAATATCATGGTCAAACTCCTAGAGGAGAAGCATCCACCAAATGAGGAGGGGCTTAACTACTAGTTTATTTAGGAGGAAATGAAGGGAAACATTATCATAAAAGGAAATGATTTTTGAGTCGATAAGATATGAATGGAATTTTAATAAGGGAAAAATAGAAAGAATTTTTTTAGTGGTTTTGTAGTTTTCCTAGGCAAGGCCAAGGGTACGTGAGGCATACATAATGACATGAGGAGACTTCTCAACCCTTTGTGATAAAACATCCCCAATTTCAAAGTTAGAGCCATCACCCATAAGCTCAAAGGGAAGATTCCACCTTGGTGGTTGGATGGCAGGAGGTGATGTGATACTACTTAGTGAATTGAAATCATCCTCACAATTTTTATCAAACACAAAGTCAGAATCTTTTTGTAATAACCAGGACAAGGGAAGTGTGATCTTACTAAATTATTTAATGAATCTTCGGTAAAAACCATCATGACCCAAGAAATATCGCACCTTAGAAACACATTTTTTATATGGAAGTATTGAAATTAGTTAATTTTTTGACATCCACTTGAATTAACTCTTTTGAAATAACATTCCCAAGGACCATCCCCCATTTAACCATGAAATGAAATTTCTCATAATTTAATAAAATATCTTTTTCTATGTAACAATGGATGATAGAACCTCGGTGTGACAAAAATTAATCAAAATAAGTTCCTTAAACTGTGAAATAATTCATAAAAACTTTCATTCAATTCTCAAGGTACTATGAAAATATACTCAATATACAACACTGAAAACTACAAGGAGCATTACAAATACCTAAAGGTATCCTTCAATATGAAAATGTGACAAATGGACCGATAAATGTGGTATTTTCTTGATCCATTGGGGATATATATATTTGAAAATAAATTGAATAGCCATCACAGAAACAATAATGGGACATACCAGACAATCGTTCTAATATTTGGTCAATGAAATAAAAAGGAAATTCATCCTTCGGCATGGCTTGATTCAGTCAACGGTAGTCAAAATAGACTCTCCAACTATTTTTCACACGCGTTGGAACCAATTCATTCCTTTCATTTGGCAGAATTTTTATTCCTATTTCTTAGGGAAAATTTGCACTCGACCAACCCATTTACTATGAGATATAAAATAAATGATCCCCTCATCAAGTAATTTACTCACACAAAATTTTACCACTTTAAAGGTAGTGAAATTCTACCGTCATTGAGATTTTCTTATGATCATAGCCTCACCATCCAAAAGTATATAGTGCATACAAATAGAAAGGATAATCCTTGGAATATCAGCTAATGTCCATCCTATTTACTTTTTTACACTATCTCAAAAGGTTGAGCAGTTTTGATTCGTACTATGGATAGAGGTTATTGGAAATAATGACAGGAAATTTCTCTATACCCTCAAGGTACAAATATTTTAAATTTGAAAGAATTGATTTAAGTTCTAACATCAGTCGTTTTTGGATTGTGGGTGGGGGTTTAGGGGGATTGAGGTCCGTGAAACTGTATAGCTTCTCATGTTTATTCTCTAAGGATAGAGAATATATTGAAATGAGATTTATAGAATCATCAAAAGTCAAAATTACCTCAATATGTACACACTGATCAGTTAAAGAAAAAAATTTACACTTTTCCAAACCCACACAACACTAGATAGAAGTCTATAAAGAGTAAGTAATTACATTAATTGAAGCACCTAAATCTAGAATAACATCTGAAAACAATGTCTCCCCTATGGTGCATGGTATTGTGGAAGTTATTGGATCCTTGCACGTGTTTGGAATTTCTGGCTGAATCAATGTTGAGATATTCCTTCCCAAACTGAGTCTCTCATTCCCCTTCAGTATCCTTCTATGAGTACAATGCTCTTTAAGAAATTTGGCATATCGATGGATTTGTTTAACTGTATCTAATAAGGGAATATTGACTTGTACCTTTTAAAATGTTTCCATTATTTCTTTATCAATGTTATTATCACAATTATTCTTTGACTTAGAGAGTCTTTAGTGGAAAAGAAGAGGAATTTATTGTTTATAGGGATCCTCAATGATAATTTTTTTACCCTTTTGTTTTCTTTTATCTTCATTGGAATATTTAATGGGTGGAGAAAGAGTGTTTTCAAGAGGGGGAAATTTTTATTGTGTAGAATCAGTAGAAGTAGAATCTTCTTTGCCACTACGAAGTGTAATTGAACAAACATTACAATTGTCTTTAGGATTAGCAATGGTTTGGGATGGTAGTTGTCCTTAACCTTGAATCTTTATCTCAGTGATAGTTTTTTTCCAATTTTCCCACTTGAGTTCGTAGGTTTGGAATAGATGACTGTGTGGTCTATTGGAACTGGAGGTTTTGGTATGCCATTTTATTCACAATTTTCTCAAGTCTTGGTTCACATTTGGGATGATAAGGCCGATTATTCCGAGAATTTGAGGGATAAGAAGATTTCATACCATGGACTTCTTGATACCAAATTTTCATAGGGTATCCCAGGTTACGTTCTGGATGGTATTATGGTATTTCTATCGACCTAGGGGTTTGGATTTGGCCTAAATGGTTATTACTTGAATGGTGGTTCCCACTGAAAATGACACCCTTGGAATATTACTGCACAGGACATAGATGAATCCTAAAGTTGTGGGTAGTGGTCCGAAAAATTTGGGTTATCAGATCAAATACTACAATGTAATGGAATTTAAGTAGAGTGTGAGTTACCTTGTTCTTGAGAAAATTGCGTTAGACGAGTTTGAATCTCCTCATGTTTATTATCTACCATTTGTTCTAGGGCTGAATGACTTACCACATGATCTCCTCGGGTTGGGACAATTTCTCATGTACCAAATTGTTGTACATTTTGAGCCATGTTGGCTATTAAGTCACAGGTGGCATAAGGAGTTTTATCTGCAAGGGAACCAAAAACTATAGCAACTATCATTCCATGATCTATGGAGACAAGTCCATCATATAGGTATTGAATTAGAAATTGTTCACTAATTTGGAGGGGCTGAAACTTGAGCATTACATTTTGAATCTCTCCCAGCATTCATGAAGAGTCTCTCCTTATGATTATCTAATTCCACAGGTTTCTTTTCTAATTTATGCAATTTGGGAGGTGGGGAAGAACTTCACTATAAAGAGACATTTAAGTTCATTTCAATCCCAAAATGTGGTAGGTAAATAGTATATCCAGTCTTTGGCAACATTATTGAGAGAGAAAGGGTAGACCCTAAACTTAATTTGGTCCTTAGACACATTTTTTGGTTTTCATGGAGAAGAACACTATGTGAAAATCATTGAGATGTTTGTGAGATCCGTCACTAAGAAGACCATGGAATTTAGGAAGTAGGTGGATGAGGCATGATCTTAGATTAATGCTGGCTACTTCCTCAATATATTGGATGTACACAGGTTGGTACTCCACATATGCAGTGGTCCGTTTTTTTAGGGTTTGATTATTTTCATCCTTGTTTTCTTGGGTTTTATTAGGGTAATTGTTTAGTGGTTTAAGACAACTCTAGGTTCCAAAATTGTTTACTAAGTGTTACTTTATTGACCTAATCTAGATTTCTTGATTTTGAGTGAATCACCTTTTGAATTTCTGGGTCAAATTCAAGTAGTTTCTATTATCCACATCTAGTCATGCAATAAGGATGTACAATTTGATTAATTCATTATTTGTTGTTTCTTTAAAATTTTATGGAATATTAATGAAATAAAAAACACTTAATAAATTTAATTATTAATTAAAATATAATTTTATACTACATATTTAAAGAGAGAGAGAAAAAAAATAACAGACAAAGAGAGAAGGAACACACCAAAAAAAACAAAAATAAAACCAAATAATAAATTTGGGGGATGGTATATTAAAAGGAGTAACAATTAAAAGGAAAAATAAATAAATTAACAGAACTAAATAGAATAAAATGATCTTGGATCCTCGAAAATTTCACTAAAATTTGATTCTGTTTTCAAGCGCATCAAATTAGTTGTTTAATTTTGACTAGAATTTCTACAGTATAGCAGAAAACCTAGGTCATCTCTCGATAGAGAATTAAATCATTAATTCAAAAAAGGGGCTTGATTATGAAAATACAAGGATAATGAGATTTGTAAAACATTGGGTTTTTTTGTTTAAAGATGACAATAGAAATAGAAGTGAAAAAACAAAGTAGAAATGAACAAGATTAATTAAATGTGACCAATCCAGGGAAGTCTCGTGATTCTCATCCTTTTTCACTTCAAGAGAAAGTGTATTGATATTTTAATCCCTAGTTTTTGACAACTAGTACTATATTTTTATTGAGTTTATGATTGGATACCTACTAGGCTTTAGTAGAAAACAAACAATGATTTACCGGACCCTGTTGATAGTGATCATGTGAGTTAAATTGACCAATATGATTGACATAAAAACCACCATTGAATGAGGGAACAAAATGTGATGAATGGTGTGTGAAACATCACATGAAAGGGTACCCCAAAATATGATCATTTGAGTTTGATTGTAACATAACAATATATAACTAAATTAATTAAAAACAGTGGATGAAGAAAAAAAATACAACTTGCAATTAAAAAGATCATTACAAATATTATAAACTTGAAGCTCAGGATAACATTACGTTCCTCCCCAAGTGATCAAACGAGGGTTAGAAACCCATGGGAGTGGAGGAAGAAGAATACATTAAAGTAAAACATAACAGAGCCTCTAGAAATTCAATGGACTATGAGAATAATCCTTGGGGACTCAAAAATGGTAGCACAGTGACTCCTGGTCTAACTATAAAATAGGTTTCCTTGGGTTCCAATTTATAGAAAGAGTGGGTTCTGGTTTTGGGCACCCTGATTTTTAGAATCCTCATGGTCCAATTTTTTGCTAGTACTAAAGTATAATATCACCTTGATAAAGACTAAATTGTTTTTTTATGGCACCTTGTATACCTCTATGTAAAATCTTACGTCCAGATAGATTATATAATTAGAGATATTTAAAAAATATAGAGGCAATGTTTTGACCTCGTTCAGATTCATTTTGTTGTACAGATCAGACTGTATGCGACTCTTAAAAGAAAAATGGAGCTTCATTTCTTCCAGATGAAATGTAAAGAATTAAATTTTGAACTTGTATAAAATTTTTCATCCCACGGTTTATTAGAAGTATGATTTTAGTCCACCGGTGTGCTTGTATCTTGTGCAGAATGGCCATTTTTTCTTGGACTTTGTCATGGGTCCTCTAAATCACCTCCACCTACAATGTAAGTAACCTAAAAAAGTAACATTTACCTTTTTAAAAGTTTAAAAAAATAATTGAATAAAAAATAGAGTGAAATTTGTTTTTATATATGAAAGTTTCAATACAAAACCAGTTTAATACAGTGGTAAAAGGGTGAAATAAAACAGTGAATTATGGTTCGATCAATACAACAAAGAAGAAATACCCTTGCACCTGTGTGACACAATGATCAATACAATATTGTATGTGATTATTCTAGAATTAATGATGTAAATAATTTTTTGCAACAAGTTTTGAAACCTTCTCCAATTGGTTCTAAACATGTTAATGAGGTTCTTAAACAATATCCACTTTTGAAAAACTTTATAAACAAATTGTTCATGTTCTTACCCAACATTATGTAGGAATAACTTATGTGGACTTATTAATGAAACTAAGTAATATTTTTCATTATGATTATTAGGGAAAAAATTATGTTTATATAGATTTCCCAGAAAAAATTCTAAATCATTTCTTTCTCTTCTCGAAATAGTTAGTCTAATTTCTCGATCTGATCTAGAAAAGCCAAAACACAACTTAATTTTCAGAATTCTTATTTTCAAAAATATTTCTCAATATAAATTTGTTTAAAAAACTCCAAATTCCTATTATTTCTCAATAAATCAAGTTCTCTTTCTCGCCATTGCATGTGAACAATGTCGTATCATGTTGTACTTTGAAATCTATTTATAGGTGTGTCAGATATGGAAAAGGAGGAAACCTATAATGGATTTCCCAGTCAATGAAATTAATGAAACAAAAATTTCATAATTCCTTCAACTTAATTTTTAACACTTTCCCATTCTTATCAAGTCCTATGGATTTTTCTCAAACCTTTTTTTTAAAACATTACCCTTCTTAAAAATTATAAAAAATTATTCCATCCGATATAATTTATAAAACTACTGTTATCTATCATTTTGATTCACTTGATCTGATTAAACATATATAAAAATAAAAACGTCCCATTATGATCCACTAAACCAACTAAACATATTCTTCCATAAACATGGTTGAAACATAATTATACTTTTGTTTATTTACTTTTGATTCCACACTCACATAGATCTACTCAATCAATTTGGATGACTGATTGAATTTATCAAGTCTGTCTATTTATTTAGCCATTTTAAAACAAACTTTAAGAAAACTTATAGAGACTCAAAAACCATTCAATAATATTAATGAATAAAATTCAACCCATTTTACATTTTCATCCAATTTCTACATTTTTTCATAAACTCTTCAGACTAATGAAAATGGTCTCTTATGAAGTCTTGAATCTAATTACTTATCGATGTCAGTATGTGTATAATGGATCAATCTCTATTCCCTATCCTATGGGTCAATGTCAAGTCTTGTCCAATGACTCTTGACCCAATTCAGAAAAATAATGTCCTGTTTTATTAACCAACTGAAAATAAGAAAAAATTTAAAGCTCACTCCGATACTTCATGTCTAATGAAAATGATTGAATATATTTTTTTATATCATCAGATTTATCATTCTTAGAACCCCTACTAATTCATATCCATCAATTAATTCTCTATTCAACCACACATAACAATTTTGGTCCATTTGATTAGATTTGGACACTCTGATTTTCGGCCACCAATGGAATTATTCATCAAATGTATTATCTATGTCATGATGTTTATAATGGGCCACTATCGATTGTGAATTATTTATTTCATCAATACAATAGTAGATGGTTCACCTGATGTATTGTTTTTTTAATCAATTAGTTAGTATGATGAATTGATTGTTAAAATCATCTGCAAGAACTCTGACTTCCAAAAATTAAAACTTCCATTAACAGGACAACTTCTATTTACAATGAAAATCAGACATCTAATTTGTAACTTGATGACCTAGAAATTGAAGTATATTTTCTTCTATAAACTCATTCTTGTATCATGAATTTTTCATATTGTTCGGAACAAAAATGTCATCATAAAATTGCGTGACTTTGCATACCAAACACAGTTTCTGCCCTTTTTTCAGAAATAACGTATCTTAATCTTTATAAATCTTATTATGTTGGTAAAATTTTTCATTGAAAATAATTTTCAGATTGTGTTCTATTGAATGTACTTAAATGCATTTTGAATCTGATAATCCTTCCCAATTCGATAAAAAAACATCATTCTTGAAACAAATTGAGTTTGAAAAAATACTTCATCTAGAAAAAATCATCAGAAAAGAAAACTAAAATTGATGAAATTTATTAAAAAAGTTCATCCAATGTTATGAGTTTGGTGCTCCTTCATCTAATCCCTAACACTTATATTGTGTTGTGATTTAATGAAATTACAACCAAAGACAAAACTTTTCATCAACCAAATGTTTATGTATTTGAAAAATACGTCCATCCAACTTGGTCCCAACACTTGGAGCATCTCATAAAAAAGTCAATAAAGACTTAGGTGGAGACCCTTGAACATGTCCATGGAAATTGTCCAAGGCAGTCCAAGCATGTTGGATCCCAAGAGTATAATTGCCATTGGAATCCAAATTAATCAAGTTTCGTGGAGTAGAAATTTATACTACATCCAATTTAATCTATATCAATGTATTAGAAATTTCCATGGTATCCCATATAATCATAACCATTTTATTAATCCATTTCATAATCACATACAAGCCATGATTTCCTCCAACGGATTCCACATTTTCTCTTTTACCCTCCTAACCATTTTAACAATATGCAATAACATATGAAGGAGGCATAATCCAACTCCAAATATCACATTTAATACACTAATAATCCAATTAATATGTCTATCTCACACACACCTAGAGGGTTGATAAATAATGGGGTTGATAAAAATACACACATCATGGGTATTCTGGGTTGAGTTTGACAACCTCAAATAATACCAAGGCACTGTGTGGGAAACCTATCAAGGTTTAATTAATTTATGAAAGAAATTTAATTAATATTGGAGAAATAATGAAAAGTAAGGCTTTCAACATAATAGTAATTGGGTATAAAACAACTAGACCTTAAGGTCAAAGTTATAGACCACCTACATTATACCTGTGGTAGAACAATCTTCCAATATTAGCTCCTAACAAAAACCATATTGAAAGAAAAAGAAAAAACATAAGAATAAATTTTATATAGGGTATATTATCTTAAATCAAAATAACTACATTAATACAAAGGAAAACAAAAAAAGTAATAATTGGAATAGAGAACTCATCGATACACATCTAACGAGATCGATTATGGAAGAATCAGATTCTAGATCGATGAGTTCCTTCAATCCCTAGTTTTAAGGCTTCAGAATATATCCATCTTGATAAAAGGGTCGGACTTCTAGGGAAATGAGGAATAGAAGGGGAGGGTTAAAAATTAAATGAATTAAATAAAAAAAGTTATTTCCATTTTAAATAATCGGGCACATGTTTTGGCCGTATTCTTGGAAAATCTATTCAGCAACCATGCACCATTATCTATCCCAAATCCCCATCACAGGTTCATGGAACAATGTCAAAAATACTATGCACTGAATTTTTTTTCTTCCTATACTAAAAATTATAGGTGGATTTTTTGGGAGTGCTCCCATCATAGCATAGGTTTATTAAACCATGATATCTTGGATAGATCCCTAGAGCACCCATTTTTGTTCAAAGGTATTACGTGTCTTAGGCGGATCGATTTTTACTTATCTTGTGTCCCAGTTTTCTTTTCCACGAGATTAATCCTTCAAGGTATAAACAACCATCATAAACTCCCAAATCACCTGTGACCTCATTAGGCATTAACATTATATTAAAACCAATGAATTAAACTGAAATTAAAGAGACTAATACTTAAAAAAACCCAAATCATACAATCTTCCCATCTTAAGAAAACTCATCCTAAAGTTTTTCTTATAGGGGTAATATAAGATCATCTGAGAGAAAATATTACCACTGAGCACATATATCAGTCTCTCATTCCCAAGTCTCATTCTATACATGGTCATGCTGTCACATCATCCACACTATAGGACCTGTCCAACATCAAAGATCCCCCATTATTTAATCAATTATATGTATAATATGATCCTAAAAGGACACATTTACCTGCAACTCAAACTCATTTGTATGATGAATATGAGATGAGTCTAAGTTATCATTACACAAAAAAGATACATGGAATAAATCATGTATGGCTCAATAATTATGAGGTAACTACAACTGAGATGCTATTAGACTGACTCTCTACAGAATCTCAAAAATCCCGACATAATATGGAAAAGATTACCATATCTCTGAATCCATATAATCCCTAGAATCAATGAGATATGTAAAAATAATATATTCCTAAGCTCAAACACTAGTGGTTTTCAATTATGATCGATGTAGGATTTATATCTATATTGGGTAGTTTCCAACCACTTTCTAATCAACTAGACCATCTCTGAGGTCTCCTATATAATAAACAGTCTGAGTAATGCAACATATTATACCACTAACTAGTATATATTTGATCATCATGGCCTACCATAAAAATCCTCATAAGAGGTCTTTTGTATAATCTCCCGATATCTAGTTATGTTTGATTACTGAACTAGGGATATATGAATCTCCCCAAAGCCCCCGAAATTGAGAAAACAATCTCCCAGAAGGTCCCATAAAACATGTATAGTGTGCTCTAATTGGCCATCATTATGGGGTTGGGTTTCTATGCTCAAAACAAACTATATACACAATTACCTATGTAATCATTTCCAAAGTCGAGATGTATACCGATCATCCCTATCCGATATAGTTGTATGAGGAACCCCATGAAGGTAGACAATCTCATGGATGTAAAGTCACCCAATATAATCTATTAAAAAAGTCTCTCTGATAGGTAGGAAATGAAATATCTTCATGAGACTATCCACAACAACCCATATGATATCACTACCATGAGTTGACCTCAGTAACCCAATCAAAAAATCCATCTAAACATTATCACATTTCCACTTAGGAATGTGTCACTACAATTAATACCACATAATTTCTAGTGTTCAAAATTCACCAACTTATAGATGGAACACCTAATTAAAATGCAAGATATCTATCATTTCATACCAAGACACCGATACTAGAGATGTAAGTCTCGATACATCTCGGTGAAACATGGATGTATTGGCCCGAGTGAGGCATAGAATTCATACATAAAATCCTCTTTTTGTCTTCTAGAACCCAAATATGACCATGAATACATATAATTTTGTCCTCCCCAATGGTCTATCTAGGAGGTGGTTCCAGACCTACCATGCTCTGCCTTTGGACTGAGAACTTAGAATCTTATAGCTATCTCATCCACACTCTATCTAGAAGAGTATAACACACTGCCAAGGATGAGATAAATCTATTCCCATGACTATCCTTTACACCCAAGTGAAACTCAGAGAACAAAGCCATAAATTTCCATTCACCAATAGACTCCCTTACTTCCTATGTATGAGTCTTGTAGCTCAAAGAATCTACTACCACAATTCCATTACCAGGTGTATAGTATCGCTCAAAATGGAATGCCTAGAGATACTGAAACCACATTTTCTTCCAAATGTTTATGTAATGCTATGTAAATATGTACTTGAGGATTTTTTGGTCTGTTTATACCAGAAAACACTCTATCATAAAATAGTTCATCCAACAACTCAATGCATGAATTACTATATTATACTCGATATCATTAAATTGGAAATTCCACTAATGAGGTCTCAATTGGTGAGACCCATATGCTTCGACTCTATCCCCTATATCAGGGCCACTTCCAACCCTATTACTAATAAATCATAGTAAATAGTAAAACTTATTCTAGAATCTGGATGAATTAGAGTTGGTGGTAAAGTCAACTTGCCCTTAAGCTCTAGAGAATATTTTTCACTTGCTCCAGACCATACAAATTTCACCCCTTCTTGGTAAATCCCATGAGAAGCATAGTTAGATGTGAAAAGTATCTGGTGAAGTGTCTGTAATAACTATCCAATATCAAGAAACTCTTGATATCATATATATTCTTAGTTTTATCCCAAGAAACCACAACAATCACCTTATCTGGGTATATAGATACCTCTACCTCTGAGTTGATGTGACCATTGATGTGAAATATTTCTATGTAGAACATACATTTAGTGAGATTGGAATATAAACTATGTTCTCTTAGTGTATTCATAATTATTTCATGGTGTTTGGAATGATCATGCCGAGTATGAGAATACACCAAGATGTTTTCCACAAAACCAGTATGAAAGATTCCAAATACATGTGGAAGACCTGATTCATCAAGGCCATAAAAACTATTGGCGTGTTCTTGAGAACAATGGACATAAACAGATACTCATAAAGTCTATAAATTCTACAAAATGCTATATGAGGTACACTTATCCACCTAACATGTACCTGTTGGTAACCTAACCTCAAATAATATTTTCAGAAAACCTAAGATCCTTGGAGTTGATCAAAGAGGTCCTCGATATAGAGTAAAGGATACCAATTATTCACTGTTAACTAGTTCAATTCTTTGTAATCTATACATAACTAAAGGTTTAAATCCACATTCTTGGTGAAAAAGGACAAGATAACCCTTTGGAGAATTGTTGGGTTGTATAAAACCATTATCTTCTAAGTCATCTATTAGTTTCATGATCTCCTTCAACTTAGTAGTAGACATCCTATAAGGAAGAATGGATATCTGTGGAGCTCCTAAATCTAGATCAATAAAAAAACATTATCTCAAACTCATGGGTTAAACCTGAAATGTATTCCGGGAAGACATCCATAAAATGATATTTTACTAGAGGGAATTCTCCCAATAACATTCCTGGATCATCTAGATATTGTATATTAATCTTGGAAATCATTCTTCCCAACCCACGATGCTCGAGTCCATGTCAAATCACCTGGACATCCAACATACACTTGTAGATATATGTACCACCCTCTGGTGATGTGAAGGATAACCTTCGATGATAGAAATCCACAATTTTATAGTAAGAATTAAAAAATCTATTCCAAGAATGAAGTCAAACCCTATAATCTTGAGGATAAATAGATTCCTTAAAAGTTGGTACCTTACTATATCGAGGGGTACTCTCTATACAGGCGTACACTTTCTGTTAAAATTCCTAATGGTGTATCAAGTTTTATAACACCATTAAAAAATGAAAATCCTGCCCAAAGATCTCCAAAAATGTTATATATATGAAAAGTTTGAACCACCTATTTAAAAAATGGAATAAACTAGATTAGAAGATATTAAGATCATACCTATCACTATACATTTCTTGACACTCTTCTCCTCAGGTATAGGTTGTATTGAATATATATGGAATGAACTGTGGCCCTCTGAAATGACCTGACTACCCAGAGCTAGACCACTATGCTGTTGATATTTAACTAATGTCTTGTTCCCCAACCACAACCACATCATTGGCCTTAATGAACAGTAGTACTCTAGCTCCCAGACTGAATTAGAGCCATGAATTCTGCTATTGAACCTAGACTCAGAGTCAACCCCTCCCACTAACCCCGAGAGAAATGGTCATATAAACCTTATATATATAACCCATACTATCCTAGGTTCTCTACCCAATTGGGTATCTCTCACACTAGCTCCTCATCTGACCCCTCTTTCCAAACTGATTAAAGAAGAAAAAACTACAAGCACTCAAACTCTAGATGATATTTACCTTATGAGAAGTCTAAAAATGTTTCTTCATACCACCTGGAACTGAAATAATGGGTCAAGAAGCTGCACTGCCCTCCTTTGGGCCCCCTGAAATCCCTCAGGTTACATTCAGTATAAGTTCGTGATTCACTATATCCGGTATAATATTCAGCTAAAACATGTTCACTTATGATCGAATGGCATGATTGAGACCTTTCTCAAAGCATGTCACCCTAGATGGATTGTGAACAAGATAGAAAGGTGAAAATAATTGATGCTCTGTAAATCCAGCTGATTACTCCATAATGATCGTCACTCCATGCTCAAGATTCATAAATTCATTGTCCCATCAAACTTACAAAGTCTAGGGAAAGATGTATTTAAAAATTGTGTATTAGAAATACCTATAAAAAATATCTTGATTTCAATATTCATAGTTCAGTACATCCCACCAAAGCGTGGAGGACCAATGAAGCATATATGTCATGAGATTGACCATCCTATTTAGTGGCATCTCTATGTTTTATAATATCAACAAGACAATCTCAAGCCACAACTTGATATCCCTTGGACCACCAAAGCCTGAAAAATGGGTGGATGATACTGATGAAACACATGCATGAGCTCTTCCAAAGTCAAGGCAGGAAATGGGGATCCCTAAACGGTTTACATAAAGTACAGGAAACTGTCTAGGAACTAGAAATAATCACCCATATCAGGAACAATGGGTGGTTCCACAAGAGTCACCATTAGAAGTTCAACTAGAGGCTCAGGGTCCACCACCTCTAGAGCATGGTCATTTCCACCCTCCCAGCACATGACTGGAGGTCGTCATGGTGATATATCTCTACAAATGAAAAACACACACCAAAAACAATATTTGGTAACAAATAGATCATATATATAAATATATGGAAGATAAAAGACATCATATAACCAAGATACACTCCCCTATTCTAGAACATATATCCAAGACTGGGTAATAAGAACTATTGTAATGAACACTAGAGACACTACATACTTACCACTACAAAAGTTGGGTATGGGTAATGTTATAAACTAAATGTAATGGGTTCTAGTATATAGAGTGTCAATTTATATTTATATCTGAGAATACCCTTCAAAATTCAACTATAATCACAATTTAATTAAACCCTTTATTTTATAATTCAATTTCATTTAAATTCATTCTCAATATTTTAGAAATTTTCTCATAATTGTTGAACTATATGTAACAACAATTACAATTTATTAGGCCCCTACACCTTATAAATTTAATTGTTTCATATATTTAATATAAAGAACTTATTTATTAGGTATCTTCCTGAATTATTATTTTATAACAATTATATAACACAATCCACACATAATAAATGTCACACAGTCAAGGAATACATTCTATGTGGTATGAAATATTCATGAACCATGAATACTATAAGGTGCCGAAAATGATTCTAATTAATGATTATATTCAATATTAGGACAATGATAATGTTACAACCTCAATAATAACAATAATAACATCACATATCACATGTGTAACCCAATGGTGAAATCAAATAAACTGTAATAGTAAAAAACATGAACATAATATTCAATATCGCCTAATTTGGGTTTTTTGATAAATATGGGTTTTCCGATCACCGAAACATATAATTACAAAAAACCAAAAAATTACTAATGTCATATATAATATTACAAAATGAGTTGTAAAATAATGAAAGGCTCTAGAACCACTTTTCAATATCTCGACCTGTGAGAAATTAAACAGTTCCCCAAATCGATGGATGAAATGGAATTATGTGAACCTCCCCATATTCTTAAGGATTCCGAATAAAAAGGTTGATCAAATTTAGTTCAATGTGGGAGAATATACCCTCATAATTATAATGTAACATTGTGGTTTAATCACATTAATTAATAGCATAAGCCTGTCAAATAACTGAAAGGTAGTAAATAAATATCCATACAACATGAGTAAAAATCAAGCCAAAGGAAATATAATTTACAAGTTGAGTATGTAATGTATATTTAAAAAAGGTTTGGAAATTTATGGAAACATGCATCCTGAACATCTCATGTATCAAAACTAAAAAAGAAAAAAAAATAACTATCTCTAGATAGTATCACAAGCGTAGCTCAGTCCAATACTCCCCTCCTCCTAATAAACAAACAATCATGCATCATAAAGTGATTGATTTCCTCAGTACCTTTCTAAATATAAGAAGTATGTACAGGTACCCAATAGTAATCCAAATAGGGTGTGATATAACACTCAAAAACCCACCACCAATGGTGTCTATAAAAATTCTAGTATGTGTATATAAGATAAAGTAGTGTGAAATATAAAACAATATTATGAATAAAAAGTAGGTGTGATATTGTCCAACAGACATAGATCACAATAAATAAGAAATCATAAACAGTTTCTAACTATAAATCATGATAACTAAAAGTGATGTTGTCCATTATAATAACTATAATAAATAACCCAAAACATAGTTTATCTGCAAGTCACGGTAGAACATATATTGCAGCCTTTGTCATGTAATCCCATGTCAGACATACATGGACCAGATATGTGGTATAAAATTCCTAAGGAATCATTCTCGAGTCCATGGATAATATCTATATAAAACTCAGTAAATAGTTGGATGGAAGAAAAGGAGCATGCCCACAATGAATGTCTAAGGAAGTCCATGCAATATTGATCATCAAAGTATAATTTTTTCTGGTATCCAAAGTAATCGGGATCTGTGGAGTAGAAAAGGCTTATGTCATCAAATGTAATTTGGATCGAAGGAGTAGAAATATACAAGGAATATCATATATTCATAAACATTTTATTAATCTATATCATAATCATATACAAGCAAGGAGTTCATTCAACCCATTCTACATTTTCCATTTAACACATTTAACCATTTTAATACAATGTAATCACACAAAAAGGTAGAATAATCCCTCTACTATTATATCATTTAATTCATCAAGGTTTCCAGTAAGATGGAGATATCACATACTACAAATGGAATGGTATATCAATGGGAAGATATATAAACACATTTCATGGGTGGTCTATGTTGTGGTTGAAAACCTCCAACCATGTCATGAGACTTAGTGGGAAACTTATCAAGGTTCCATTAATCCAATAAAGTAGTTTAATTAATTTTGGAGAAACTCTAGATTTTTCAGTGTGTGTCACAACAACAATAGGGTATAAAACTACTAAAACTTAAACAAGAATCTATAGAGACCCTACCTTATTCGTGTGGTAGAACAATCATATAATATTAATTCTTAAATCGAACCAGAATTGATGAAAAAGGATAAAAAAAGAAATAACCTCAAAATATGGCATATTATCTTGAACAAAAACAAATCCTTAAATATGATGAAAATAAATGAAATGTGAAATATTAATAGAAAAATAACATGCGTGCATCCAATGAGACCAGTGAAAAAATAATGAGAGTCCAAATCAGTGATTTCCTTCAATCCCTAGGATGAAGTCTTGTCAAGAGATTAGGCGTAAAGGGGTTAAGTTCATATGAATAAAAAAAATGTGAAAAATATTTTGAATAATATTAGTGGATATTGGTGAGTGATTTGATTTTAAATTTACCATTTAGAAGTACTGTATTTTTTTATATAGTGATGCATTAAATAATTTTCTTGTTTCTATCCTTATATTGATGGATAATGTTTTTTCCATTTAGTCGAGGTATTTAAATACTTATGAATAGTTTTATCTAACTAATGATCTTGAGTTGGTAGCTATAATATTTACATTAATGATATTGATACATAATCTCTATAGTGAAATATTAGAAATATACACTGACCATAAGAGTATAAAATACATCTTTCCATAGAAAGATATAAATATGAGGAAAAGGATATGACTTGATCTACTCAAGGATTATTATTTCTCAATACACAACTGCCAAGGGATGGAAAATATGATAACAGATTCATTGAGAAGGAAGGATTGGAAAGTCCTGACCATAATGAGGATTGACATAAATCCAATGTTCATGGATTTAGTGAAGATAGATATTTGAATTATTGGGGAAGGGTAAACATAAATCTCTTTTCAAATTTTTAATAAACCATATTTTTTTAAAAAATATGAAAATTTTTCTGCTTGATGATGAGAATTTTATAAAGATAATTAGTATTGTGAAAGATAGGAAATTAGAAGAAATTGTATATGAAGATAGCATTATAAAATTTTGAAAGACACTATGTGTTCCATATATACCTAATTTAAATAGAAAATTATAAAAAAATTAACCTATCTCAAGTTTATCAATAAATTCGGGTAGCACCAAGATGAATTCATATTTGAAGGAACACTTTTTGTGTGATAATATGATGTGAGAAATTGATGATTATTTTTCAATATATTTTTTGTTCTAATAGGTGAGGGATGAGATAAAACATACTAGAGGAGTCATCAAACCTATACCAATACATATATGAAAAATGGGATAACATTACTTTGGAATTTTTCATCAAATTACTGAGGAATCATATAATGAATGGTGCAATATGAATTACTACTGATCACCTTTACAAATACAAACATATCCTCCCTATAAGAAACTATTTACCTCTTGATCACCTTACATGACTATATATTAATAAATTCATAAGAATTTATGGACCAACTATTTTAAATGTATATAATCCTGATCCATAATTTACATCTAAATTATGAAAAAGTATTCAGAAGGCTATAAATACGGAGTTTTATTTGAGCACTGCTTATCACCCTTAAACTGATGGACCATCCAGACAGAATATCCAAACATTATAAGACATTTTAATGTCATTAAAATTTTAATTAAAAGGTATGTGGGATTAGAATTTACCTTTGGTTGAGTTTTCTAATAAAAATTTCTTCCATTCAAGTATTAAAATGGAGTTGTATGAAGAATTATTTAGTTAGATATGTCATAATCCAACTTGTTGGGATGAAGATACTGAAATAAATCTTGAGTGCCTAGATCTTATTGATGAGACAACTGTGAAGGTAAAGAATATTCAAACCCACACTGAAGTATATCAGAGAACAAAAAAGAGATATGCTAATAACTAAAGGAAATATTTAGTTTTTCAACATGGAGATATCATTTTCTTAAAAGAATCTCCATGGAAGAATGTTATATGTTTTTGAAGAAATGAAAAATTATCCCCTTGTACATCATTACTTTTGAAATTCCAGAAAGTATTAGAGCTATGTATTATAATTTTGTAATTCAACAAAGCCTATCTAAAGTAAATGATGTCTTTCAAGTCACTTTATTAAGGAAGTACATTCCAGATCCAATGTTTATGATCACCTATAAGGATATAGAATTGGAACATGTTTTAACTTATAGTGAATATCCTACAAGGATGATAGATTCTACAAAATAGGTGTTAAGGAATCTAATAAATTGACTAGTAAATGAACTCTGAAAAAATCATAAGATAGAAGAGGCGATGTGGGAACCTAAAAAATTGTGATGAAAACTACCCAAATCTATTCATGAGGTCAAATTGTAGAAATTTTGAGGATGATGTCTTTTGATGGAGGATAGAATGTGACACCAAAGCTTCAATTATAGCAATATGTTCTTTTTAATGAAACAAAAAAAAGTACACACAGTTTTATTCAATAATCTAATTAACACCTAAATTTTCAAATTTTATAAATTTAATTTTCTAAAATTAATTTCATTTTCAAAATCAAAATATCAAAATTAAATTATCGTGATTGACTTTTTAGTGAATAGAGAAAATAATATTTTTTCAAATGTTGTTATCTATTTTCATGAAATAATGTAATTTAAAAGACCATTTATATTTTGGATTTGGTATTAAAGTAACATATGATCCATTTAATTTATAATAATTAAATTTTAATCAAATATTTTCATTATTTTTATATAATTTCATTTTTATGCTTAAAAATGAATTTTTCTAAAAAATGTTTTTCATTGAGTCTTACACATTTATATTAGGATTTATTTCCAAAAAAATATAGAAACTGAATAATAAAAAATGGATTAAATATATGGAATCATGAGTTTTGAAATTTTAAATGGGACCCATTTATGTTTGGTTATTATGAATAGTAAAATTAATAAATATTGGTTACCTTGGTAAGGGTAAAAAAAGTAAAACAAGGTCAAGAAATTTGTGTATGGCCTTAAAATTTATCAAAAACATTCCTTTATCGATCTTGATGAATTTATTTCATCCATTTTCATCTAAGTTTCCAAAATATACCAATTTAGTTCTATATTTCTTTAATTTTTATCTTCATAATATTTAAGTAAAAGATAAAGTCAAAAATTTCATTTTCTTGCTTTTAATATCTGTAATATTTTGTAACAGAGATATGAAAAACTTATATTTGGTTAAAAAATATTATTTTAAATAAAAATTAATTTTTTATGTCATGGTACTTTTTTTTTAATTTTTTTTGTGATCTAATAATTTTCTAAAATGCGTACGCCACACCGATAAAGTATTTATTCAATTAATAGAAAAAAATAATTGATATTAAAAATATTACAAGTAATACAAATTATACTAATTATTGCATTTAAAAAACTTTATAGAAACATATGACTTGTTAGGGACATTTTAATGGATTATATTTGAACTCACTCTTTGTATTTATGTATATAAAGTCAAATTAACTAAATATTTTAAAAATGACATTAATGATATTTTATTGTAAATAATATTTTATTAAATGATTTATAATTCATAAGAATTTTATTTTTATAAAAATTAATTGTATAGGGTTTAATTCATCAACCATGGTCCATTTATAGATATTTTTTCCTTGTGTTTTAGCATTATTGACCCTTGACGTGTGGAAAAGTTTAATATTATGTTAATTTCAAAAAGGGTTAATGGGGGGGGGGGTTAGACATAATGATAAGGGTGAAAACATGACCAAAACTGATTTTTTTTATTTTATTAGAGTATTTAGAATTATCCTAATTGTATCTTAGAATTATTTTAATTTGGATCTTTTTAGACTTAAAAAAGAATTTATATTAATTTAATACTTAAAAAATCACAGAATTTCCCTCCCATAACTTATTAAAGGACTCCTCGTATCTCATTTACTTACACCACTTTGAGAAAAATTAATCAAAAAACCTGAAAAATTACCTTTCAAATAACCTTATATAAGTTATAGTGATTCTTTCCCTCCCAAAACATGAAACCAATAACCATTAAGAGGATATATAAATGAATTCAACTGACGTATATACAATCAACTTTACCAACTCTTTCAAGTTTATTTATTATTCTACTTCCTCTTAATGTATTGTAACCATCCAAAAATAATAAATATGTTATTATTAATATAATATGATGTAATTATATGTATGGTACATCCATATTTTATCTATTTTAAATTATTTGAAATGAGAAAATATTGCTTATGCGTATATATGACTTACTATTTTCAAAATGCGTTATAATTTCTCTTCAACACCACTTTACATGGATGGTTATAAATATGAATATATATATTATTAAATAGTCATAATTATGGAATTATAAGAACAGATCTACCTTCTTACCATGCAATCTATTCGGAGAAAATAATTCATCTCTTGCATACGTGTCGACTACCAACTCCATGAAGCGATACAATATATTTTAAATTTATACTTTATAAGGATAGTGATAAGAATATATTTAATGAATATATATAATATTTATATAATTATTAAAATTTTGGAAATAATGAAACCATAAACAATGTACAAGGATTGTAACATTTATTACAACCATTCATTATAAAATTAAGTTGTTAACACCTAAAACAAAGATAATAATGAAATATTGGTAAATAATGGGTGATAAGATGTTATAAAAGAATCATACATGGTATTATAAATATAAATATGGTTATAGTATAAATTTATAACATGTTTAAATCCATTATATAGGAGGTTAAATCATGTTCAACTATAGGGAAAGATGAGGTAAAGGATTTCTTGTCAATTTCTACAACATTGAGACATATTTGGTATTATACACCTATTTATTTTTATGTGGTGCATATAATAACCCTTTGAGGTATTTAACATGATTATATATTTATTAATGATGATTAATGATTCAATTAAACTTACTATTTTATGATATATTTTTAAATGAAAATCGAATATTATCTTTCTTTTTTGATCAAGAGCATTTTTCTTCGGTGTCCATAATTTTAAAAATTGTTATCAAAAATCCATTTATTCAATCAAATTATTTATTAAGGAAATTTTAAGTTAACCTTTATTTTTTAAAATATTTTAATGGAATATTTCTAATGCTTTCTCTCGAGGTAATTCTTTAATTTCTTTTAAAAAAGTCAAATGGAATGTTTTCTTAACATATACGACATTAAGAGATTTTCCCACTATATAACCATTTTTTGATCATATATTATTCTACATTCATTCAATGGGTTTACAAAGAAAACTATTAAATTAATAATCATCTTAATATTTCACATATAATTTCTTTATTTCTTCCAAGTACATGATTTTAATACAGAAACTATATTTTTTATGAATTGATGGTCATCTCTTATCTCTTATTAATTTTTTGGTCATTAAATTTCTCTTGAAACATTAAATTTCATTTGATATTTGGGATATTAGACTTATTTGAAATATATATATATATTTTTATCAATGATATACTTATTCCCTAAATCATATACCATTTCTACATATATATTTTTTACATTGAATGTTATTTTATTAATTGAGTAAATATTGACATTCATTATACCTTATTCAGTACAAATATTTATTGAAAAGGAATATTATTATGAATTAAAATCAATATATGTGGAATTAATTGGACATTTTGTGATGGTTAGTGACCAAACTTTTTTATCCCTTTGACGCATCGATCTTTTTCATGAGAAAAATTAGTTGGCCAAATTAAATGGGTTATTGGTGCATGCCTACCCAGAGTTTAAATTGTCTTGGCATAAATCGTTAATGGTAGCGATATCATGATGTCTGAGATTATGAAATCCAACATTAATCATTTTATTTATTGCGAAATCAGTTATTATTATCCATCATATTTGTTATTTTATGTTATCCATTGATACATTTTTTTCTCAATATATTGATTAAATATAATGTGTTTTCAGTTATTTACTTTTCCATATTTATTATGACTTATTTACTCATTATATGTTCTACTATACATAACCCTTACTGAGAATCTGAGCTCACCCTTTTTCATATTTCATCCAATCAGAGTCAGATTATCTTGGTTTTCTTGTTGAATAGAGTTTTTTTAGCTTTGAATCAGGTAGGCGACCATGAAATTCTTGAGTACCTTGCTCATTTGATTATTTTATGTTAGTTCTATGTAATTGTGGTTATTTCAAGCATGATAAGAAATTTAAGTGATCTCACCCCATGAGTTTGGAAGAGATCATGTCACCCTAATAGTCGAACACGATATCATAGCTTGATAAATGGTTAATTGGTGGTTCCTTTTTTCAATGATTATGGTCCATGATTTTCAAACACCTTTATTTGTATTTTTTATGTGTTTGGAAGTGTTTTAAAAGGGGGTGTGTGTTTTAGAGTGATTTTGAGGTGACAGGTGCACAATGGGGAATGAAATGGCTAGGGAGACCGTTTTTGAGGGTTTTTTCTGGGGGAATCAATATTTGTAAAATGATAAAGTGGAAAATACCTAGGGTATTATGCATGTAATTTTTCATTATCATGGTAATTTGAAATGCCTATAATTCATGAACTATTCTACTGTGGTGGATTGGTGGTGTTTGGGTGAATTTTTAAGTCAATTTAGGGTAAATTGGAGCCATAAGAAGTTCCAAAACTATTTCCATTATCTACATGAGGATCTTATAAGATTTGCATCAGGATAAGTGCTGCATGATGGTCTAATTAAAGAACTACTTAAAAGTATTGTGTGAGGGTAGATCGCTCCCATATGGTTTGTATTAGGCTCACACAAGAGTAAAATAAGAATCTTAATTCTCACATTATTTCCACTTACCCGTTGGAAACATATATAGGTCATGTGAGGGTAGAAGATTTTGTCCAATATTCTTAATTTTTTCATAGTTCCATTCTATAGATCCCTTTTCATGACATTTGAATGTTTTTTAACTAAAAATTCAGTGTTTTAAATATTTTATGAAAATATTTAATTAAATCATTTACTTCATATGTTATATAAGATTAAAATGGGTTGTGTGAGGTGAATTAATAATAATCTAATCAATGTGGAATATAATATATGATTTTGATTATTATTATAGGAAATATCTATTATCTTTTAAATGGGTGAGACTTTCTCAGTTGAGTTCCTAAAATTAGTTTTCGAGTCTAGGTGTTACAAACTCCCCCATTCGTGTCCTATGATCCTTCTATGATCACCTTTATCTATTCCAAAGAATTTATAAAACAAATATTATTTTATATCTCCCAATCTAGATGTGTCCTAATAAAAATTTCCCCAGTTTGGGGATTCAATATTTCTCCTTATTATTTAAAAAAAATTATTTGGATATCTTGATTTGTATTTCCCTAGGTAATTAGTGTGAACCAACTTAAACAAGATAAAATAGTTTTTCTACTACTACTACTATCATAAATTAGATAGATTGAATCACCATAAGAAAATGTTACATTAAAGGGCATGGAAAATTTGTGGAAATAATGAGATGAATGAGTTCGGAAATCTATATGATATGTAATCCCTTTTAAACATTAAGTATGTTTTACATTCATTTTAATTATTGGTATGATCCCCTTTAATGTTGTGTATTTATTTTTGTTGAGATCCTATATTTTTATAGTGTTTGTTTACTAGAAACACCTCACAAATATGACTAATAATTATATCTAGTAATTTAATGAGCTTTTCGGATAGTGAGGAAATGTATGATGTTATAAAATGTATTGTTTGTACTTGGAATATGTTGGTAACTTTCAATTTTGTGGGATGTGATGTGAGATGGTTGGTATATGATGTGTGTTTTTTAAGTAATGGCTAGTATCATTTTATGGGGAAAATTAACAAATATGGAAACCAGGTTGTGGTTGGAATAAGATACTTTGGGATATTAATTAAATATGAATAAGTGGAATGGATGGAAATAAATACTTATAAGCTATTATTGAGATATAAATGCATGTATAAATGAGTAATGTATGAGGATAAATGTGGGTTATTGATGGAAATAGTATGTACTAAACGTTTGGAAATAATTGGTTAATAAAAATAAAATTTATTGATGAATGAAATACTTGAATTAGGTAAATGAATGATGTGAAATGGAATGACTATGATGTTATGGCTATTTTGTGAGGTTTTTGTCGAGTTAGAGTTATATAAGCCATAATGGTTCTGGATGGGTGTTGGTGAGGAAGTAGTGAAATTGATAAATTTTTATAGGTCTATTTGAATACTCTCCAAGGATGGTATTTATGTGAATCCATTATAATATTTATTTTATTACAATTTCTAAACATACCCCACTAGAGTTTAGTATTTTATATCGATACCAAATGTTTAGTTTCTTAGTGTTTTCCCCAATATATTATTTGGTGAGGGTAGATGTTGGACTACTTCAAATTCCCAAATGTCCCTTTAAAAATAGACTATGCATGATGGTCTGAGGTTGGTAAAATAATTCAAGGCCAGGGATTGAAATGTGGTGTACCAGATGGATGGTGAGGTTTTGGTGGAACAATGGTTATGTGGTGGGGATCATGCATGGTATCAGGAGTGAACAAGGTTGATTACCTTCATATTAATGATTCCTTAATACTCTAAACATATGGTTTTACAGATGTGTATTATTGTTATTCATTAGATTGTGGTATATGATATGTGTTTTTTACATAAATCAATAATGTGATGTTAGACCTTGAGAGAGTTGGGGTAGATAGTGATGCATCCTGACACACTTCAAGAAAGAAGTGATATGAGCACAAGACATTTGGTGTTGGTGTGTGAGAATGAAAAAACAAAGGGAAAGTGGTTTTAGGGATCCTATGATTCTATTCTTATGATATTAATTTATTATACTTGGATGTGATACTTGGAGAGTGAGCCTAGTTGAGGTAGGGAATGGGGAGTTAACAAGTTAGGTGCATGTTGGTTCTACACTTTACTCATATGAGAATAAATATGATTTTATCTCAATTTAATGAGAGTTCATGAGTAGTATACTAATGATTATACTCCTTACACTCAAAAATATATATATACAGTTTTTAGGTGTTTAGGGTTTTGGTGATTAAGATGGATTAGGCTAGCTTGAGGCTGGAGTAGTTGTTTGGAGCTATGACTTTGGAGTTGTTTCAGCATTTTATTTTGCGAAATTATCTACATGAAATGATAATAATTTTTGTATTTATTTATTAGATCATATTTTTGTTTAATTAATTTTGTTTTAGTTAGGGTTTTTCCTCTTATCCATTGCCCTTAATTTATATTATGAGGACAATGTCTCCCATTGTGTGCTTTATAGCTTAGGTACTAGTCGCCAAGCTAAGGCTAATTGGAGCTGGTATTCATGGTTAAAATTTTAATTTAATTCCTTGGTAAAGTAAAAAATAAATAAATAAGATGTTTTATTAATATTTATGATTATATTTTATTGATTTTTATTCACTTTAAAAATTTTAAGTAAATTTTAAATCAAAAAAAGAAATAGTATTATTCTACCTGAATAATTTTCCATAAATTATGGGGTTTTATTTAATATTTAAAATTATAAATTTAATAAATTTAATATTTTATATAAAAATCACTTATATATATAAATATTAAATATTCATAGGGTTATTTTTTGGGATTATTTTGAAATGATTGATTTTTGAGTGAGGAGTGAAAGATACAGATTTTTCTGAAATCCATCTTTTCTTTTAAAGTATTTACAAAGTAAAATTATATTTTAAATTGATTTTAATGTAAAATTAGTTCCATTTAAATAAAAAATATAATATTTATTCCCATGTAATAAAATCTACACTTTATTTTGGTATATTTTTTTTAATCTTAGAACACATTTTTCAAAAAAAAAAATTCATTGTGTTTGGCGCACTTATATTAAAAATATTTTCTGAAACATAGAAAAATTGAATCCTAATAAAATTAATTCATATTTTGAATCATTAGGTTCTAATTTATTAATGATTTCAATTCCAATTTTGATCATAAATAAGAGTTACCATGGTAAAAATTAGTTTTCATGATAAATATTAAAACAGGTTAGTTATGGTAAAAACCAAGTGATAAGGTCAACAAATCTTATCTTAATTCATATTTGATGATAGTATTTTAAAAATTATAACTTCATATTTAAAATTTATTTTATATAATTCTACTTTCCCATTATTAATGCATTTATAATATTTAAAACATAATGATATTTACTAGTGTGCCACTCCCCTCGCTTATAAAGGGGTACCTTCTCTCCTCAATTATTCACAAACATTGAGTATAATAGATCATAATATAACCACATATATAAATTAAAAAATTAATTTAACACATTTTATATATTCTATTCTCTCCAAAATAACATCCTTGATGGATTAAGGTGCAATCCCTATGAGATTTTTGTAAAAGAGGTATAAATATTAACCGAGTTCTTTCATGTTTATTTCTTCTTAAAACTCCTTTAAAACAATCCGAACCATTTTTATATAATAACATAAGTATCCAAAATATATTTAAATGTTATTATGTTTATTATTCAACCCTATTTCATCTTCCTTTCAATCCTATGAGAAATGAAAATATCACCCGTGCGTACATGCGAATTACCATCTCCATAAAGTGATATACTTAATTTTCCATCACCATCTCACACAACTCGTAATAGAATTGGAATTAATGAAAATATAATTTTTTTATGAAATTATTATTATTATTATTTAAATATAATATATTAATGACCTTTTTACCCTTCCATATGTTATAAAATGATAACATTGGTCATGACTATGTGTGGACAACCACCAATGCAAAGTGATGCAATTCATTTTTCCTGACCGCATTACATGAATGGTTATAAAAGTGTATATAATGTATATAAATTATAAATATAATTTTTTTATATTATATATATAATAAAACTATGACCCCTTAATGATAGTCTACATGCAGATGTTATTTTGAGTTTATAAACTGAATGATCTCAAAAACACCCAAAATAAACTTAACCAAATTAGTAACTATACAGTATATGATACAAAATTAAATAAAAATAATTATATAAGGAAATAAAAAATAAATGTTTTTATTAAAAATTAAAAAATTAATATAATTATATTATTCAATAAAGTAAATAATGTAAGTGGACATTCTAGTTATGAGGTAAGGGTTTTTTCTTTAAAACACAGTTTTAAATGTTTTAAATTCCTTTTGATCTATATCCTTGTTCTTAATTTTTTTTGGAAGTTTTATGTTTAATAAAATGTTTGATTATGGTATTTTACAATATATTTTTAATTTTTTAAAAAATATTAGATACAAATATTTTCAAATGTTTTCTGTATGGGTCAGTTTTGACTCTTTTTTTCCCAAGTGAAAAATTGTTTTTATAATGCCTACCACATGACTGAATTTTCCAATTTACATAAAAATTATTCATTATTAATATACCAATATTATTTTTCATGGTTTTAAAATAAAATATTTTGTCAATTTCTTTTGAGAAATTTTCATTTTAATAGTTTTTAATGAAAATGGATTTTCATCCGTATTTTTTTGTTAAGCCTAAAATTATTTCTACATATGTATTAAATAGAATATTTAATGTGATTTTATGATTTAAATGCATGATTTTATGTGTCTTTTAATGATATGGTTCTTTTACATTTTATATGATAATGGGTGAGTATAAAATAACATTGACAATGATTGAGATTGATGTAACTATCCAACACATCCAGTAAAATGACAGAGTTAACAAAAATTAAGTTACTCCGAAGTGATATGTTGGAAATAACTATGATGGTTATTCCATTTTAAGAGTTAATTTAAGGATAATGTTTCAATTTACCAACATAGTTTTCCAGTTCTTACTATGATATTTTAAGGACATCTTTTAATTTCTTATGGTTACAAAATGAACACATGATTTTATGGAAATATTATAGTATTCTAAAGGCGAATGGTTTGTTTTTAATGAATCCTTATGATTTTACTAATTAACATCAAGGATTATAATTTCTTACATTATGATTTCATACAAATTGTTTATGAAATATTTTTTTTGAATTTGATTTCATGAGTAATTAATAATTTTTTTGAGCTCAATATTTTTTATATTAAAAGAAAAAACACTTTATATGTTTTCATTAATATTCTAATGGGTTAATGAGTTTAATTTCTTTTTATATCACTTAATGATATTTTTGTTCTCATAAAAGTTTTTAAAATGTTTTTAATAGAGATTAATGATGTGTAGTGATTATAACAGGGTCATTAGTAACACGTCCTGAATGTATAAAAAGTGTCATGAATGAAATAAGAGCCCAAACATAGAAACCTATTATTATGGAAGAAAATATACAATATATGGAATTTTACACTATGTTATATAATTATTTTACTAATTCTATAAAAATATAAACGTAAAATATCCTATAAATGTAATAAATTCCAACCCTTGTTGTGAATAATCTAATTATGGGTGAATTATGTTACAAAGTGTCATAATTGAGAAATATTTTGAGGAATTATATGTTTTTTCATTTAATTCACTTTTATCCGGAATGTTTTTTTATAGAGTAAATTTGGAAAATGAAGAAGAAAGGTAACAAGAAAATGATAGTCTTCTGAATCAATAACCTTGAATGGTTGGATTTAGAACGGAGAAAATTCGAGATGTTTTAAACCAATTAATGTAGATATAAATAGTGGAACCCATACAATGGAGTAACTAAATTTACTATAAAGGAACTTGTCTATAGTTAAGAATTTTTTAAAACAACATCTTATAGTTTTTAGTGGATATTTAGACCCAGTGTAAGCTAAAGGATGTATCAATTCATTTGGAAAATATATCCAAAGTTTTGGGATATTAAAAACGTCAAAAAGTTCTCATAATGAGTTAATTAGAATGTGATGTCGATCAATGGTGGTCTATGATTAAGAAAACCAAATATAAATATGAGATTGATTCCGTGGCGTGGAAAATATTCCAGGAACATTTCCTACTATTGTCCAAATTATAATGGAAATGAAATTCTTGGAGTTTATGTTTAAAGAGGAATGAGTTGTATCTTATTAAGAAAATTTTACTAGGTTATCCAGGAAACCAAATTTCAATCATGATCATGATAATAAAATTGATTATTTTTACTCAGTATTGAAAACAATTTAATGATGACATTTGGTTACTCATGAGCTTATATGTTATGAGTATGTCATTCAATGATCTAAGAGGCTTAATATGGATTTTTTTGATTTCTATAGAAATAAGGAAAAAACCAGTCTTGGTGGATTAAAATAGGGAATAATTCATTGAATAAATCCTAAGTTAAGAAAATTAATTTTCCTTATAATGATAAGTGTGTTAAATATAATTATAGTAAATGTATTATGAAATCTGGAAAGTGTTATCAGAGTGGTGAGATTGGCCATCTAGATCATGGATATAAAGAAAAAAATAGTAATGATCAGAAAAATTATGATAATAAAACCATAAAACGGTTAAATTTAAATGTCATTGGATATTATTCATGTGTCCATATGAATAAAAAACTGAATGATTAAGATCATTAAGATCATAAGAAGAATTATGTGGTCAGATCATTTATGACTACTATAGGATATAAATGTCCATTGAATTAATTGGTGAAATGTAAATTACTTGTTTACTTAGATAATACCAATACAATTTTTGATTTAGGGTATACTGAATCATTTATTTAAGGAAGGTTTCTAGTAAAATTGAAATATCACCTCAAGAAAGGAATATGGAACTTTTTCTAAAAACACACAATGGAAGTATTAATGGAAAAAAATATTTATAGGAACCTTCATATCATCATATACATAACAGTTTTTCCTGAAAATATAGTTTTTAATACCTACTTGAGTTTGATGTCATTCTAGGTATGTATTTTCTTTTATTTTATCATGATAATATAGACTACAATGTTAAATATGTCAAATTAAATCAATATAGTGATTTTCAATTTTTATAAAATAATGAGTTCTTATATATGATAACAAATAAATAATATGAGAAATAGATTAAATATGGGGTGAATGTTATCTTTAAAATTTCATTGAAAAGAAATTAATTATTTAGATTTGTGATTTACCTATGGTAAATGAATTTTCAAATGTATTTGTTGGTGATTTTCTTCGTTTTATTCCTAAATCGGAGGTTGAATTAACTATTGACTTTGATAACTATTATTGGATGATTTCAAAACCACCTTATTGAATTGATTCAATAGTGTAATTGGTATTGAAAAATTACTTACAAGAATTACTTGAGAAGGATTTCATCCACCCTAGAAATTCACCTTCATGTACTTCTACTTTGATTTTTAAAAATAAATATGGTTCTATGCTGATTTTAATTCATTATAATACACTTAATAACATTACTATTAAGAATAAGTTTTTATTGGATCATATCGATGGCTTGTTTGATCTGTCTTAGGATGATTAGTATTTTTCCAAGATTAACCTTAATTCTAGTTACCATTATATAAAAGTGAAGGAAGAGGTCGTTCTGAGAACAATATTTCATTATATGTTTTTCCATTATGAGTTTGTGATTATTTCTTTTGGGTTAAAAAATGTGCCAACTACATTTATGGATCTAATGAATAGAGTTCCCATGAGTATTTGGATAAATTTTTCATGGTTTCCATTGATGAAATTATGTTATACTGTGAAATATATGAATATCCTTGGAAACATGTAAGTATTTTTTTTGAAAAATTTTAATAAAAAAGATGTTTTATCGAAAATTTACTAAATAGGAATTTTTGATGCAACCGATTTCTTTCATTGAGAATATTATTTCTAAATATTACTTAACCACAGAACATTATTAAACTAATGTGGTGTAAGTGTTTCCAATATCTACAAATGTCACTAAAAATTTATTTTTTCTTGTATTATAAGGTTACTACCAATGGTTTTTTTGAAAACTTTGCTCGGTTATATAGCCCAAAATCTAAGTTAAGTTGAAATGGAGTTAAATTAATATATAAATAACAATATAATGTTTTTTATATAATTTAAATAATTATTGTTTCAAGATATACTGTTATCCATGAAATCTAGAAATGTGAATTTTTTATTTATAATGATGCTTCATTACAAGGCCTTTATTGTGCCTTGATGTATGATGATCGAGTAATTGAATATGAATCATTCAAATTAAAAATCCATGAAAACAATTATATATCAAATGATATTTGGCTTTCAATGGTGGAATTTGATTTAAAAATTTGGATGAATCTTTTATATTGGTTGAAATGTAAAATATATATTTTCCATAAATGATTAAAGTATATATTTACTAAAAGAGTTTAACATAAATAAAATAATATGGATAGAATTGATAAAGTATTATGATTTCAGAATTCACTATAATATTGGTAAATTAAACAAGGTAAAATACACGTTGAGTTAAAAAATATAACACATAATTGACCATGTTATGATTAAAACACAATCATTTAATTGACGATTTATTGAATCTGGGTTTGGAAGTGGTGTATTTAGATACATTTTTATCTTTTTGATCATGTATAAGTATAATTTTATTTGGAAGAAATAATTAATAAGGCTCATAAGGAAGATCATGGTTGCAAAATAATGGTATAATTGGTTAAAGAAGTAAAATTTTCCAACTTTAATGTTGAAAAAGAAGGTATTATTTGACTTCAAATGAGGTTATTTGTTTTGAGTAATTTTCAATTGAAGAATGAATTTTTTAGTGAGGCTCCAAAATCACCATTTCATTTTATTCTTGATAGCACCAAAATGTAAAAATACCTTGCCCAATGTTACTGTTATGAAGGAATGAAAAAAGATACTATTAATTTTATTATGAACCGTCTGACATTTCAATAGGTTAAAGATAAGAATAAAATACTGAAGGGGATGAATCCACCTTTTTCATTGTCTCAATGGAAACTGGAGAAGATATTACATGATTTAATAGTGTTATTTACAAATAATTATTGAGGTAATAATAATATCTGGGGTTTTTTGATCATTTGACTAAATATTTTCATTTTCTACTCATTCAAGATACTATGTCTTTAGATCATCTTTCTAGACACTATGTTAAGGATATAATTAGGTTACATGGAGCCCATCTCTCTATTATATTTTATCATGATCCCATATTTTCCTCAATTTGTTTGGGAATGTAAGTCCAAAGTTTCTGGGTACCAAATTGAATTTTAGTACAACATTTCATCCTCAGTCAAATGGATATTTGGAGAAAAAAATTAAAAATTTGGAATATATGCATTTTTATTTTTCATTGGATTATCTGGGAGGTTGTGATCAATACATTACATTAGTGGTATTATTTTTTGTCATAAAATTTATAATTTAATATAAACATGGAACTTTTTGTAGCATTAAATGGGAAGTGGCTTCAAAATACAATATTTGAGAAAAAATTCAATAAAAGGAAGTTGTTAGGACCAGAATTGGTAGAAGATATTTTTTATATGGGGAAGATGATTCCACACTATATGAGGAATGCTTAGTGAAAGAAGAAATGCTATGCAGATAATTAGAGGGGATATCTCCCGTTTGATGTAGGATATCATGTTTTTCTTAATGTATATCCTTATTAAAATGTTGAAAATTGTGGTAGGAAGGGAAAATTAAGTACATGCTAAATTTGTCCATATAAAATTATATAAAAGGTGGGATCAATTACATATTGAGTGACTTGACCTCTAGTTTTATCCTTGGTACATTATTTATTTTTTGATTGACTGAAAATTTAATATTTATTTGGTTTTCAAAGAATCCAGTTTATGTTTGAGTAGTAACTAATGGGATAAAAAACATAGGTTTCCCCATTATAAAAATTAAAAAAAATAAAAAACCCATAGAGAACATTGAAACTGAGAAGATCATTCTCTAGGATCACGTGCGTCATCCGAGTCTTGTCATCTACAACCATCATCATGAAACCCAAATTAATCATTTTTTCCTATCTCCATTGTCGACATCGCTGACCAAGAACAAAACCAATACATAGGTGACCGTCGAAGTCAATAGATCCATCATAAAAAATCATCACCATGGCTTTTTTATCCCATAGAAAACCAGAAATAACCAAACCACCAATACAGAATGGGCAGACCACATCAAACACCAAAATCAATCGGTATAGCATCGTCATGAACAACACCAAAAACCTCCACTCTAACCAAACATAAATTAAACTAAATAAGAAATATAAAATTAAACCATGTTGTTACTATTATGACCCCTAAAACCTCCACCATAACCAAACATAAATTAAACTAAATCAGAAATATAGAATTAAACCATGTTGTTACTATTATGACCATTGAAGGCCACCCCACAAAATTATCAAGGAGAACCGTCATCTACCAAACCCTACATACCAAAACCGCTTTTCCACATCACTGCAGATCAGACCTAGAGAAGAGTAGGGGTATTAGAGGCTAGATAAGGGAATTGAATATCTGGTGACTCCAAATTACACTAAATCTAGGATCTATAAACAAGAGGGAGCCAAATCAGAAGTTCCTGAAAAATTGTCAACTTCCAAAAACTAAATAAAAAAACCACAGAGGTACCATCACTCTGAATCAGACTCGGAGATACACTATGGAACGCTATGTCATAATAGGGATAAAGTGGCTAGGATATTCAATGATGAATAACCTTATTTGGGGTAATTAAAACCACCCTACAAGAATTTCATCAGAAAAGAACACCACATTAAAAAAGACCCTATCCATGGAGCATTGGTAAAAGACAAAACTAAAGAGAGAGGACCAAACTCAATTAGAGTCATAGAAGAGAAAAAGAGAAGAGAATATAGTTTTAATTACGGATCATAGTACTAGGTTTTATGGAATAAGGTAACTCATATGGTTATGATTTTATGGAATAACTATATTTTTGGAGAAGCAACATTGAAATCAGAAAAAGTTATAATGTAAAAATACCCTCACTTGTTTATGTAATGAATAAAATAGTGAGGAGGAAATTTATTTAAAGGATGGAAAATGTTTCAAATTGTACAATGTAAACAATAAATTAATATAATTTCTTATTAGTATTCTTAATTATATTTTATGGAGTTGTATTCACTGTAATAATTCAAATTAAGTTTTTAATAAAAAAAGAAATAATTTTATTCTAAATGATTTTTTCCAATAATTAAATTGTTTTATTTAAAATTTAAAATGGCCAAATTAAATAATTAGATTTGATTAAATTGAATTAATTTTTTATATAAATATATCAAATATTTTTTTAGGTTTTATTTTTGGGATTTTTTTTGAAAAGAACGATTTTGGGCGAATGATGAAAAATACCAATTTTTATAAAAATTGTCATTTCCTCTCATGTATTTACAAAGTACCATTATATTTGGGAATGTTTTTAAAGTAAAATAAGTTCAATTATATTAAATACAACTCAATTAAATCCAAATAAATTTAATTATTCTTAATTTTGGAATAAATTTAATTTTTAGCTTAAAACAAATTTTTTAAAAACCTATTTTCCGTTGCGTTTTGTGTGATCCTATTAAAATTATTTTATCCCAATTATATAAATTTAATATTGAAAACTTGATTTCATATTTGGAATAAATATTTTAAAATTTATTAATGGGATTAATTTTGTTTTTTGTAATAATGAATACATATCGTTGTAAAAATTAGTTTCCATGATAAAGGGTAAACCATGATATTTAAGGTAAAAAATAATTGATATGGTAAAAAAATATTATATTAATTATTATTTTATAAGATTGTATAAAACCATATAAAATTATATTCAAAATTAGTTTTATTTATTTCCAATTTCATAAGAGTAATACATTTATAATATTATAATGTTAAGTATATTTACATGTAAGCCACTTCCCTCAATTATAAAAGAAAATATCATATTATCGCTTTTATAAAACCTTTGATAACTATAGAATAGAAAATATGCAAAAAAATTCCTTCCAAAATTATTTAACTACATTTTATAGGTTTCTATATTTATAAAATTCCTACCAAGAAGTATGAAGGTGTAAGACAGAATAGGTTTTCCAAAGTATAGGCATAACTCTTAACATCTCTCATACGTATGTGTGTACTACAACATCTGCGAAGAGATGTGATTCATTTGTCATGATAAATATACATGAATTATTCTAAAAGAGTATATAATGTAATAATATTATAAATATAATTTTTTTGATATTTTTTAGATAATGGAACCATGAAAAGTTTGACTACGGTCAGCACACCAATGTTGTTTTGAGGTTATAAACTGAATGACCTCAAAATGTACAACATAACCTTAATTGATTTAGTTACTATATAAGAAAAGCTAATAAATATGATAAATGATATTATTATAGGGGAATAAAACTGAATTTTTTTCTAAATATAGTATAATATTAATACACATATACTATTTAAGAAATTAAATGATGTTTGTGTTTAGTGAGATGATGAAGTAAGGGATTTTTCTTTAAAACATAGTTTTAAATATTTTAAACTTATTTTCCACCCTGAAAATGTTCTCAAATATTATTTTATAAATGTTTTATATATAATTTTTTTGATAAAGGTATTTGATACTACATAATATATTCTTTTTTCATTATTAAAAATCATCTTTTTAAATATTTTTCGTATGGTTCTCTTTTACTCTTTTTTTACCAATGTGGGAAAATATATTTTAATTTTTACCACATTAACATATTTACCACCATATTTTATATCATTCATTATTAATCATCCTAAACAATTTTTATGAGTTTTCAAAGATAATATTATTTCTCTTTCTATTGAGAAATTTTCATTTGAATAGTTTTCAATGAAAATGAATTTTTAACATTTTTTTTGTAAATCCAGAAAGTGTTTCTATATATGTATTAAACAGAATACTTTTTGATATTTTATGATATAAATGTAATATTTTATTTTTTTTAATCATGATAAGGTTCTTTTATATTTTATATGATAACATGTGATCCCAAAATATCTATAATAATGGGTGATCCCAATATAGCTCTATACTGAATTGTGTATAATGATAGTGGTAATGAAAATATTTTTACTCTTATGGGATATGTTGGAATCAAATTTTATGGCTATAACATTGTAATGGGTCTTATAAGAAAAAAATTAAGTATAATTTCATAAGATTCCTATAATGATTTTCAATTCTATCTTTGAGATTTAAAGGAAATATTTTTATTTCCTAATATAACAAAACTAACTCATGATTTAAAGGAAATTATATGATTTTAAAAAGTTAAATGTTTTTTAATGAGTTATAATGTTTTTTACCATGTCACTTTTATGATTATAATTTTTCCTCTATGATTTCTTACAATTTTTTTTGAAATATTTGGTCTTTGATGTTTATTTCAGGAGTAAGTAATGATTATTTTGAGATGAATGTTTTTAATGTAAAAAAGAAAATTTCCCTATGAGATTTCATAAATTTTAAAAAGGAATAATGGGTTTCCTTTGTTTTATATACCTTACTAAGATTTATTTATCTCCTTTCACATTATAAAATTTTTTTCAACGAGATTAAGTATATAAATTGATTATAGAATGGTCAATTGTGTCACATGATAAAAAAAATAAAAATTTTCATGACTAAAATATGATTATGGACATATAAACCATTTTTTGTTAGAAAATTGTACAATTTTTTTGAAATGTTCACTATGTTATTTTATTATTTTACTAATTCTATAGCACTTTAGAAATAAAATATATATGAAATTTTAGAAAGTGAATATGTAATGGTATAGAAATTGTACACCTTTTCATTATGTTTTCCTAAGACTTAGTGGTGTTGATGAGGAGTATAGTGTTTTTTAGGGGAGTTTATAGGCCTTAATTGACTCTTTAGTCCAAAAAAGGATACACTATGACATGGTGTAATCCATGGTGGCCCTGATGTTCTTATATTTGAAATGGGGATGGGTAAAATAGCTTTCCAAGAAATTTTAGAAGCCAAAGTGAGGGAAAATTTCCATTGGTGTGGGAAACACACCCTGACATAATCCATTTTTAGCTGACATACTAAACAAAACCACCACCATGGACATGCCTTGGTGGTGGATGATAATTATTTGAAATGGAAAAAACTACTACTATTTTCCATGTATCATGTCTATTTTGAAGGGGGAACACATGAAATATTATAGGGGGATTTAAATGAGTATTTAGTTCTTTATTTTCCCTTATTAATCAATATGTGCACCTCTCTTGAATCATTCCTTAGATTTACAGAAATTTTAATGAACCTAGGGATTAGTTGTGTGATTTATCGTGTTGAGGCTTCGTTGATTCATGTTTTCAAAAACTAATTATTGGATATAATTACATTGGTGACAAATGATTGATTTGATTAGATTATAACCCCTTGTTTATGGAGAATCAAATTATTAGGTTCAGGGTACCCCATTTCTCTTCTTTTATTTCCCCCCTTTTTCTTCATTTTTCCCATGGTTTTTGTAGTAATTTTATTCGACTAGGTGATAAAATTTTAGCTTCTTTATTGGTGTTTTGTTGATTCTAGATTCTAGGTATTATTTATATGGATTTATGGTTTTTACTATGATGTTGGTTGACCCTTAATCATCCATTATTATATAGATAATGTTGAACTTATTAATCAAGGAAGGGGATTCGTTGATTCTCCTATTATTATATATGTAATCATAATTTATCATGATTTAACTATTCTGTTACTGGTGGAATTAGCCTTAATTAATATAAAACAAAAAGTAATTAAAATAGATGGTTTATGGTTGCAGTGATCATATGTCTTAATGTGTTAACGATTTCACACTTATTTTTTAAGATAATGTGTTATATTTTGTTTGTAAATTGGGTTGAATTTTGTTTATGCGTTGGTTTAACAGGTTTTTTATGTTGTAAATTATATAAAGAACATAAATCTAGTACTGAGTTTTGGATAAATATTACAGAATCTAGAAATGGTTTTTGTTCTTAATCCTGGTACTACTCCTATCCTGGATGGGTTCACCAACTCTTTTTATCAAACATATTGGGAGATTATTCATTGCGATGTTTTCTGGATTTTCAATAATTTTTTCAGTGGTGGTCATCTGACTCAGGGAATTAATCATCAATTCCATTATCTAATTCAGAAAGTGGATAATGTGAATGAGATTCATCTCTTAAGGCAAGTGGCCTTTATCAAAAATATTTAAAAAATTATTTAGCAAATTCTTTCCAAAATACTTTTTTGCATTTCCCGCAAGATTTTTTCTCAAAACAAGTTTGGATTTATTTATTGAGTTATTTATTATTATTTACTGTTTATTATAATAAATAAGCAATAAATTATAATAATTTTTACATAAATTATTAAATTATGATAATAAAATAATAAAATATTAAAATTACGAAATAAAAAGAATAAAGAATAAAGAATAAATAATAAAGAATAAAGAATAAATAAAAATTAATAAATAAAAAACAATAAATAAAAAGCAATAAACGATAAACAAAAAACAAAAAACAAAAAACAATAAAAAATAATAATAAACAATTAATAAAGAATAAAGAATAAAGAATAAAGAATAAAGAATAAAGAATAAAGAATAAAGAATAAATTATAAATTATAAAATATAATAAATAATAAAAAAGGATGAATGTATAATAATAAATAATAATTAATAATAAACAATAAATAATAATAAATAATAATACATTATAAATAAAAAATAGAAAATAATAATAAATAATAATAAATAGTAAATAACAAACTATAAATAATAATAAATAACAAATAATAATAAATAATAAATAATAAATAATAATAAATAATAATAAATAATAAATAATAATAAATAATAATAAATAATAATAAATAATAATAAATAATAATAAATAATAATAAATAATAAATAAAAAAATAAAAAGAATAATAAATAAAAAATAGTAAATAATAATAAATAATAATAAATAAATAAATAATAAATAATAAATAAAAAATAAAAAATAATAATAAATAACCAATAGAAATAAATAATAAATAAGAAATAATAAATAATAAATAATAAATAATAAATAAAAAATAAAAAATAATAAAAAATAAAAAATAATAAATAAAAAAAATAAAAAAAAATAATATTAAAAAAATAATAATAAATAATAATAAATAATAAATAATAAATAATAAATAATAAATAATAAATAATAAATAATAAATAATAATAAGTAATAAATAAAAAACAATAAATAATAATAAATAACAAATAATAAATAAAAATAAATAATAAATAATAAATAATAATAAATAATGACAAATAAATAATAAATAATAATAAATAATAAATAATAATAAATAATAAATAAAAAATAAAAAATAAAAAATAAAAAATAAAAAATAAAAAAGAATAAAGAATAAAGAATAAAGAATAAAGAATAAAGAATAAAGAATAAATAACAAACAATAAATAATAAATAATAGATAATAAATAAGAATAATAATAAATAACACATAATTAATAATCATATTTATAATTAAATAAATAATAAATAATAAATAATAAATAATAAATAATAAATAATAAATAATAAATAATAATAATAAATAATAATAATAAATAATAATAATAATTAATAATAATAATAATAAACAATAAACAATAAATAATAAATAATAATAATAATAAATAACACATAATTAATAATTCTAAATAAATAAATAAAAAATAAATAAATAATAAACAATAAAAAATAAAAAGTAAAAAGTAAAAAGTAAAAAATAAAAAATAAAAAATAGAAAATAAGAAATAAGAAATAAAAAAAATCAACAATAAAAAATAAAAAATAAAAAATAATATATAAAATACTAAATATAAACTATAATAATTAAAATTCTATTATTAATAATAATAAATAATATATTAAAAATAATATATAATAAATAATAAATAACTAGAAACAAATATTATTATTATTAATAATAAATAATAAATAATAAATAATAAATAATAAATAATAAATAATAAATAATAAATAATAAATAATAAATAATAAATAATAAATAATAAATAATAAATAAACAGTAACAAATAATAGATAATAAATAAATTAAAGTATATTATAAATAATATATAATAAATAATAAATGAAACACATGAAAAAGTTTGAAAAGGCATGATAAGGGATGAAAAATTATGAAAACACATGAAAAAAGATGGAGAAGAATGAAAAAGGAAGCATTAGAAAGCCAGAGAACGCATGAAAACTAATGAAAACTCTAGAAAACCCCTTAAGAATTCAACATAATCATCATAAAAACCCACAAAAAACCATTGATAAAGATAACAGGTCATGGAAACCCAAATAAACAGTAATAAATAGAGCAACCATTAAAACCCGTCAAAACGGTCATAAAGTGACAAAAACAATGGACTCACATTAACGGAGATAACTTATGATCCCCGAGTCCGTTCCAGATCCGTGACCAGTCAATTCAAAGATCATAAAACAATCTTCGAGCTGATAGGTGAAAGAGACCGAATGGACTGGTAGATTAGATGTTACGTCCATTAAAAAAAACCGACTGGGAACAGGTGCTAGAAACGAAGCATCGAAAAACATAACAAACCCTATACACTCTAAAAAGGCCATAACTGATGATCCAGGAGTCCACGTGGGTGCCGCGACAAGTGAAACTGAATCTCATGGAATGAACTACGATCTAGAAGGCGGAGGATTCTGAACTGACATGCGGATCGAAAGTTAGGTCCGTTTGAAGACAAGTTCGACGGGACACCGGTGACGGAAACATGGTTTCAGTGGCCTTTGGAGGGATTTTGGGGTAGAAAAACACGATAGAATCTTTTAACAGTTGAACTAGTGTGTAGATCTTTTGTTTGGCTTCAATTCTATATGTTGTAGAGCCCAAATGGATACCCGGAGCGAATGTTATGATCATTTGAAGTTAGAGAACTTTTTTTAGCTTTCTTATAACTCTCATATCATCTGCACCTTATACCGTCTCACAGTTTTAATTATATGTTCCTCTAGATCTCTTCATGAGAATCAATTTGACTAGTCGTGGTGCTCCAACGGACACCCGGATCAAAAGGTATGGTTGTTTTAGTGATTTCGAGGCTCCTCTTGTTTTTTTTCTTTTCATATTGCGGCTGTTTTACCCAAACCACCGCTATTTCGTGGTGGTTTTTTAAAAAATCACTGCTAATCCTCGAAAAAAATAACACATTTCGTGGGGATTTTTAAACCGCCGCAAAAAAACCATCGCGAAATAGTGGCTTGAAAAACATTTAGTGGCGATTTTCAAAACCACCGTGAAAAAACCGCCGCAAAACGCCCGTTTTCCTCTAGTGAACAAAGACTCTAATCCATAATTGAAAAATTACATGTTGTGTATTATAAGTACATGATGTTTCTCTTCAGTATTGGGTGTACCAGTGTATCAGGACTCATTCTTGATTCCATGTCTATGTATACTTATTCATGCATGTTTACTCGACTATGTGCATGGACGTGTACTCCTAGAGAACACAGGGAGCCTCCAAGTTGGATTACATGTTTTTTGACATGTGTTGCACATCATGTGATACTTATCACTTCCCCCAAAACCCTAGTACTGTATATGGGGTCCCAAATGATATATATTATTGGATGAAACCACATGTATATTAGGAATTTACATAACTCATGTATCTTCATGAAAAACATATCTCTTCAATTTCTTCTTGTGATTCCCACCACTAATGTCTGTAAAGATGGGGGATTTTAGTGACCATGCCTAAAATTCCTTGCTCACCCGAATCCAACCACCAATTCACATGGGGAGTACCCTTCCATCCCATATCTCATTATCCACAATCCAAAAAAAACATTTAATAACTCTAATCTAATCCCAATAAATTTTTGTAGCTCAATCCCATCACAAGTACAATCTCATATCTACGGTATCAATCCATTACACAATGAAATGAGTCCCAATTGGTTGATTACTAGGTAATTTTTGAACGACCTACCAAAAAGAATGCTAACAATGAATAAATTAATAACTGGGGAAGAAATTAATGAAACAAAAAAAATAGTAATGGAACTTGGTCAATGTTTATATTGGTCTCGACTGATTTCTATTAGAATAAAGAATTAAGAGATATAAATAATAAACAATAAAAATACCCAATCCATGATAATATAAAACTCATCCTTGAAATATGCTCGATCTATAAATCAATTCATTAGTTGATTTATTATCCTTATTTATAGGAAATATATAATGGGTATAAATCCATATAAAATAATTTCTTACATTGATTTGGATCAATCACTAGCGAAGAATGAATCTGCTTTTGTTATCATTGGCAAGTTCATCGAACTCCCCTATAATCCAAATAATGATCCATGATCTATTTTTAGTTCATCCTAGAATGATCCACTTTTTATTTGTCTCTTAAATCTATAGGGTTATGTTTCTCACCCGGGGATTTGTTCATAGAAGAATATTTATAGACAAATTTAAGTCATGTCTAAGAAATTAAATTAAATATATTAAGCATTTTATTAATTCACTAATCTGATAGTGACTATGATCAACTTGAACGTCTGATGTGTTCCATTTTTATGTCACACCTAGGGTAAAAACTATGATCTAAACTCAAAAAATACTCCTATTTTAGATTTTGAGTATCTTTTTTAGAGTTATTAAACCATTTCATGAAAACTATATATCAATGAAATTAATATATTTATTATATTACAAACATTAATATTGTGCTCATTGGGCACCAAAATTACATTCCAATTTAATTTAGGGTCTTGAAAATATTACTATATATATTAAAAGACTTTTAATCAAAAAAAGTTGTTACGTTCTCCCCATCTTGGGGATTTATGTCTCGAAATTCAAAACAAAATACTACTAAAAGAGATTTGGGTACTAAGCATGCATCTAGGTCACCTGCTCCTGGGTACTATCCTAAAGATTATCATCCTACACCAAGACACCCACTAAAGGAAGCACTCACCTACATAGGATATTATTCTATTGATCCCCAATATATATTGGATACTTAACAAAATTAGCTACATCCTTGATTCCTAGATCACCCCAGACGGGTCATGTACATACCTCTTTTGTTGCTCCACTTGGAAGATGCCATGTACCTGGTCCAACTGCGGTTGTAATGATAAATGGTATGACACCTCCCCAACTATACATAGTATCTGAAAAGGATCAATGAATCTCATAGATTGCTATCCACCCCATAAAAATCCCAACAACCCACATTGAGGTGAGACCCATAGGAACACATGGTCTCCCTCCTTAGACTTCGAAGGCCTATATCATCTATCTTTATAAGACTACAGATGGATCTATGCAGTCCTCATCTGCTCTTGGATGATCTGCACCTTCTCTATCATGGTACACACTAACTATAGTCCCATAAGTGATGAGTCTCTTGGGTTGGTCTAACATAGTGGTGACCAGCAGGGTCTCCACTACAAGGACTCAAACCGTGTCATGTCGATGGTGGAATGGTAGGAATTCTTTTATGAAAACTACACAAAAGTATGGTGATCCTACCAAATACAACCAAAGTATAACATGAAATCCTGTAGCATGTCCCCCAGGACTTGAATCAGCCGCTAATTTTGGTAATCAATCTAGGGGTGAAAATTGACCCACAAACGCAACTGAATCCCATAAACACTTCTACTAAATTTCCATGAAAAAGGGTGGCACCACGTATTTATAGTGATCATAATGATATCATAAATCTAGCCTTGGTATATCCTCATCAGGTACTCATATCTTGTGATATCCTGATATGAGGTCAATTATTTATAACCATTGTGCCCTTCTCAACTAATCAAAGAGGTCATCAATCCTAGGTAGTGGATACTTGTTCTTCATAGTCACATGGTTTAGGCAATGGTAATACACAATCATCCTCAAACTCCACTTATATTACTAGGTGAAAAACACTTGGTCTGTCAATGGAGAAACACTGGGTATGAAAAACCCCTTCCTCTGTACGTCCTCCAACTGCAACCTCATCTCTCAATGATCCATGAGAGACATATGATATGGTGGTGTAGTAATCAGGGTCATCTCGCGGTGTATATCAAGGTACAATTCTATATATCAATAGGGATGTAAGCCTATAATTTCATTAGGAAATACTTCCTTGTATTCCACCACTACTTCAAGAAATTGTTATCTCATAAAATACACTATACCAAGAGCCATTATTTCTAACTAGTGAGTAATTGGATAAACCCTCCAATGCATGAGCCTATCCTCCTCGGCCAATGTTTCTTTTTTACCTGCAAACTAAAACCTCATCCCAAATCTACTAACACATCATATCCGATGACTGAAATAGTCGATCATGGAATGAACTATATATAACCAACCCCCCAAAGATGATTTCATAAGGCCTCATCACTATGATAAATATATACCAAAAGAAACAATCTCTTATAAGAGTCAGTTCACACAGTCGAAAGAAGTGTGTGATCACTGAGTCACATCTAATAAGAGTTTCCAAGAACAAGTGTTGATCCGAGGGCTCCACCAGAATCTCTATTTCTCAAACTAGATTAATAGAAATAAAGGAGTGGCTTGCACCTTTTTCTATTAATAACAGAGATAATGTAGAGAAGAAATATATCATTCCTTGTATCATCCATGAAGGCTTTAGGTTATAGTCCTCAATCTCCTCCACATATTCTCTCTATTGTCCCCAGGTTCCATGATCCTGGCTCGGACCACCTAGGGGTGGTGGTGATAATAATTCAAAACATCTACAACTTCCAGATGCTCTACCATCTCCTCCACCACATCCACCGCTTTTCGAATACACCTTATCCTTCTAATCCATCATCCTAGGTGACCTATCCACAAAATCGTTATCATCCAAACACTTGGTTTAGAAATCACATGAAATATGTCCATGACCATCATTAGAGTAGCACTACCTCTCCCTAGGATGACCAGATCAATCATGTGAGACCTAAACCTCATACCCTCTATCCTAGTATTACCCCCTAAAATTTATCACACATCTAGGTCCCTATGTATTTCATCTGCTACCTACCATAGAAGTCCCCACTCATGTGTGTCCACTAGTCTCACTAAATATCCGCATCTTCTTAGCCCGGAAACTTTAGACCAATAAAGAATGTTATGAAAACATAGTATATGTATGAATGAATAGAGGTATCAAAAAGGTTCTGATGTCTCTGTGTAGGTCTCACTTAAAGGACTGAAACCAAAAGAACTAATCACGCACCAAATCAATATAGTATAGAGAGAGGTTGGTGAACCTAAAAGAGTACTCATCCATAGTCTTACATCCCTGTAGAATCTCCTAGATGTAAAAATCACTCCACATAACTCGAGAAAACTTCTATTTGAAAAGGTGATCAAACTATGATCTTACATGTTTTGCCTCATCATATGACTATGTCACTAATCCCAACTATCATCTCTCATATTATTTATTAAAATAAAAAGTAGTTTGTTTTAAAACCTAGTAAGATATTTCTAAGAGAATATGATTTTTATTTTTATAATGGGGGTATGTAGGACTTAGATATGTCATGTGTTAATAGAATAATATTTTTCCAAACATATTTAGAGTTATTTTTTCTTAATATACTTAACAATTAGAATATATTGAAATAAATAAAGATAAAAATAGTTACATTTAGAAACAATTAGAAAGTGAATATTAGTACTAACTAAATGATTATACATGTATAAGATTGTAATTATTCATCACTGAATGTTCTAAATTTTATAGGATATATGATGATAAATAAATATAAAGGGTTTTATTTAGTTATCGTAAGAATGTGAGTTACACTTGATATTATAACATATGTTTTAGGATATGATAGTAGTGAAAAATATAAATGGATTGATTAGTTACTATGAGAGGGTTAAATTTGCTTGACATTTTAAAAGTTTTTAGGATATAATGGTAATGGAAAATGTAATGAGTTTCATTTCGTTACCATAACAAGTGAACATAACTAATCCATAAAGTATTATCCAAGTTAATACTCAAAGTATTATACTTAATATCATAAAATATTTTAGGGTATAATAGTATAGAAAAATGTAATATGCTACATTAGTTTCCAAATAAATTTTTATCAATTTGTACTAAATTCATTTATGGTATGGAAGTAAATAAAAATATAAAAAGTTTCATTATTTACCATAACAAAGTTAATATCAGTTTATCCAAAATGAGTTTAGGATGTGCTGGTAAAATGATAATGTAAATAGTTACATTATTTACAAATGTTTTCAAGGAAAAAGGTTTGACGAAAATGGTTTAAAGGATGATGATAATGTACTTAGAAAGAGTTCTATGTAGATAATAAAAAATCACTTTATAACATTTGATTTTGTGAATTCTATAAGTTTGAATATGTTCACAGATTTGAACATATGAAATTTGATTCCTATGTATCATCATTTTTCAATCAAGATGGATTTGTAAATTTTTCACAATAAGAGGTTAATGGGAGTATTTTATTATATTTTCACTAAGGCATATAACAAGAATTATATTGGGATCTAATGTTTATAAAATGAATTCATTAGTACAATAACCACATGGGGGTTTTAATATTTCTATAAGATATTAGTTAAAATGGTTATAAAGAAATAATGAATTTATAATAAAGGAAATATCTATTTATCATTCATTAATATTTGAAACAATTTAATTAACATGAAGAGTCAAATGATAAATTTCACCTCAATGTAAAATCTTTGAGTTTTCCCTAACCAATGATCAATATAGAGTATAATGGTTTCTAATGATGTATAAAGGTTTGATTGAATTTATTTTTATATCTATTACAAAGGGTTGTATATGATATATAGAAAAATTAATTCTTAAGGAAATAAGTAGAGTATTATTACTTAGATAGATAAACTAAATTATATCTCATGGTATATCATACTGTCATGGATATAATTTGAGATATATTCATATTATAGTCATTATTTCCTCGGGTTGGAAAGATACCACACATAATAACCTGTATAATTTGAACCCCAAATTAAACAATTAATCATATGAACTTAGATAATTTGGGTGTGGTTGAGTATTTTTCTTACCATGTCATAGGTTTTAGTGAAAACAAGATGATATTTGTCCATTTTTATGACAGGAAAATATATCTGGTCCATGATTGGATTAGACTAAGGAAATGGTTGGAAATCCATAGTTATTTCCCATATTATGTGTTTAGACTACATGGATTAGTGAAATATGATATTATTATCAGATAGATGACTAACATAAAATAAATTCATCCACTTATTAAGTCTTTTTCATAGAATTAATAAAATGATGAGAGGCCTATACTAGATTGATATATTATATTTCTAGCCTTCACATGAAGTAATAGGAAAAAGAAATATACTAAATTAGTATGATGTATATGATGCATATTGTTGTGGAAATATCTATATAAATATATGAGTATATTGAATATCAAACCAAACCCCTTAGTTTCTTGAGCAGTACTAATGTTTTTCTACACTCATCTATTTTCTTACAACTATAAAATTGAGATTTCTTTTTTTTAAACACTGATAACATCTACATGGTAACACAGCCAGGACCCTGGATATGGATACAATTTTGGATAATGTGTTTGTTTAAAATAAATACATTTTTATAAAAAACCTTATCCAAAAAGTTGGGGATGGATTCACAAAGAGTTGTGAAATTATCCATGAATTCCTTATTGGATTTTAGTGGATGTGTGTGATTGTTGAATATGAAATAATATATATATACATATAATATGTGATATATATATGTAAGTGTATATTTAATAATAGTTATTTAATTAAGGTATTATTATGAATATATTAAATACATGTGATAATAACTATATGTATTAGATATATATACTTATTTCTATCAAATGGTTTTATTATCAGAATATCATGAATTGATTAAATGGATTGAATATTCATTTAATAGGTTTCAATGAATTAATTTTAGTAGAAACTTATTTATATTAACAAATAAATATGACTGACACATTTCATTAAATGAGACACTCCATGGATTGATTTATAAAGGGATGAAATTCCTCCTATTGTGAACAATCGATTGTGTGCAAGAATCATTATTATATATTCCTATCATACCGATTTTCATTTTCAGAGATGAAGTTTCTAGAACCCCTTTTACATTTAGGTATCCTCATGATAATATCACATATCCATTGGCTGGTATCCCCCCTTAGTGGAAGAGTGATTTTATTCACTACTTCATGATCTCTATCAAGCATTCACCTTCACCGAGTAAGAAGAAAACTACTTCCATTTGTAATTTTGAGCTATACTATTAATATAGTTTTATTTATGTATTTATTATTGAAGATAATTATTCCTTTGTTTGAGTTATATTCTAATGTATATGGTCATATGATAACCATAAAAAACCAATCATTTTTCATAGTGAACTAATTAAAAAATCTTAGTTGATCATGGCCATCATGAATCATGGAAGTAATTCCTATAAAATATCATTTTTAAATATGAAATCATGCTGCCTATATGGTACAAAAACTAAAGAATATTTAATTCAAATATTTCCAGCATGATATATGAGGGTAAATTATAAAAATATTTTCATTTTAGAGCAATACTAAATGAATGTTTTGAGGTTCTAAGTATGATTCCTCTTCCAAATAGATTTAAGTAAATTATGAATGGTTGATGATGTACAATTTTTTAATGTTTCCTTGAAGTGTTGTTATGTTTTTATAAAAAATTTGTTTTCTGACCTATAAATGGTCATTCTAAAATATAGATAGCTTGTTTTTTCTTTTTGAAAATTAGTTCCCAGAATTTATAAGTGAAGTGATTGCCTTACAATATGTTTCTAATTGTTGTGATTATGTGTTGTTGTTGTGGATAGACCTTTGAGATCACCTTACATAAAAGGGTAATTATTTAAAGATGGTAATGAGAGCAATTACTTGTGAAAATAAATTCACTGGATGATATTGTTTATACGCACCTTTAATTCATGTGAGAAAAATGATACAAAGTTAATTTATTTTCTTTATTGGTTGGGTTACAATGGATTCCTTCATGAAATTAATGACATTGGAATTTCAATGTGGAATCCTTTAACCATTGATATTATATTATCCCTTATGTCTTATAGGTAGAAAAATATTTATTTGAGAGTCATGTTCTTTAGGAGTGTGATCTTGGTGGTTGTTTTCATGTGTTTTAAGGACCTATTCCTTCATAGGTTATGGTTTTTTTTGTTCATAGCAAGGTTTTTTTGAGGTACCTCACTATGCGGTTTTTTTGGACCCCACTACCATCCATTTATAAGTTTCACTTTAATTATAGAGAATGAGAATTTTTTGAGAGGTATTTTATGTAATGGAATGGATTTATAGACTCCTCCTTTGTGTTTTATGAGGGTTTAGTAGTGTTTTTCAAGGGAGTGAGAGTTTTGGAGTGCTTGTGAGGTATTGGGTTCACCATGTGGAGGTAAATGGATAAAAATGATGTTTTATAGGTATTTTTACGTATGGATCAAAATTGTGTAAAAAAATAAATGGAATATAACCTTGTGAATTGGGGCTTCCATCATGTGACGACATTTTGAGGTCATGTAGAGTATGTTATCTTTACAACATGGTCTTCAGAATAATAGGTTGTAACAGATCAAATTATTATATTACATAATGGTGTAGGTCATGGTGGCTATTATATAATGTTTAAAAATATTTTGTGGGTAAGGTAGATTCATGTAATGGTAAAAAATTGTTCATATTATCAGTGTGAGGGTCTTCTGGTAGTTTTATCAGGGAAAAATCTATGTGAGGGTATAATTCAACCAATATGTATAAGTCTTTCATGAAGGTATATAGCTCATGTTTGTGTAATATCAGGATCACATAATGTAGTAACTTGAATATTAATTATCAAACATGGTTCATCTATTGGAATCTACGTAATTTAACTTCTCACTTATCCTTACACAACATATATAGTTCATGTGAGGGTAATTATTTTTTCTAGGCATTCAACATTTTTTCCAATTCTATTTTGAAAAATCTTTTTTATGATACTATAATGAAAATTTAAGGGTCTTAAAATGGTTTGTGTGTGGTGAATTAATTTGAACGTAATTAATATGAAAAAATATGGGAATTTGATAAGTGTCTAGGAAATATCTACAAATTGTATATATCATATTCTAAAATAGAGTGTCTTTCTCATTTAATTTATTATAGTTATTCTTTGAGTCTAAGTGATCCAAAATCCTATATCCATGTACTTTGATCCATTATTGACCGGCCTGATATCTTCTTGAATGTTTCTAGAACCATAACCATTTTACCACTCAAGATCTTGGTGTATCACGTGAAGAATTTTTCCATTTTGGATATTCCATATTTATATCTATTATTTTGTAACAATTTATAATTTTTCATTATTTTCATTGAATAATTATCATGTTTTAAATTAAATTAAAAATAATAAATTAGAGATGAAAATAAAGGAAGAGAAGTGATTCACATGTATTTTATCCATATTTATTCATTATTATATGTATTTTTGTTTTTTCTACTATTATAAATAAAATTTTGTGAATAAACAAAGGAAAATAAGACACTAAAGGGTATAGAAAATTTATGGTGATAATGTGATTTCTGAGTATAGAAATTTAATGGATATGTAATCCAATTTAAATCTAAAGAGGGTTTTCTATTTATTTTATTTGTTTATATGATTCCCTTGAACTCTGTAAATTTTTTTTATTGAGAGAATAAATTATTGTTGTGTTTGTTCGATGGAAATACCACACATATATGATTAATAATTAGAGTGATAAATTTAATGAGATGTTTTGATAATAAGTAATTGAATAATGTTGGACCATGTATTGTTTATGATTACATTATGATGGTCTCTTGATAATGGGTGGGTTTTGAAAAGTTCAATGGTTTCAATATAATGTGCAGTTTGTTAGTAATTCATGATAGCACGGAAAAGGATGAATTTAAAAATGTGAAAACTGGGTTTTTGTTGGAATAATGTATTATGGTCTATTAATTAAATCTAAAGATGTGAAATTTATAGAAACAAATATTTGTAGGCTATAATTGAGAAATAAATGTTTGAAAAATTGAGTAATGGTTGTTGATAAATGTGGGTGATGGTTTAGAATGTTATGTAATTGAACAAGGGAAATAAATATCTAATGAACCTAAATTTGGTTTATGAATAAAAATAATGAATTTGGTGAACGAATGAATAAAAAATGAATAGAATATGGTTATTATGTTTGGTTTGTGTGAGTTTTGGAAATTTTGTGTTATACAAGCAGTGATGGTTATGGATGGGTAGTACTGCCGATGTGGTGGAATAAATAAATTGTTTTTGGGATTTTTGTATGAACTAATAGGATTGTATTTGTGTATATCTATTATACCATGTATTTCATTATTATTTATAAATGTTCCCACCAGATTAATGTATTTTATAATGATACTAAATATCTTGGTTCTAGGTGTTAACTCCAATATATTGGTTGGTGAGGGAGGATGGATAACTACCAAATATTCCCTACTCTCCCTTTAGTAGTAGACTGGCTATGATGACTTGAGGTTGGAGTGATCATCAAAGGTGTGGTAGTTTCATGTGGTATACCTAATGGTGTGTTGCTGATGGGATGATGGTTATGTGGTGGGGGTCATGAATCGTAAGTGAAGGGAACACAAATGATTCACTTAATGTTCATGATATCATACTACTATGGTCTTATGGTGTTATGGATAAGTATTGTGTGGATGATGGGGTTATCATACTTGATACGTGGATTTTTACATTATGACAACATGAGATGATAGAACTTTTTAGAGTTGGGTAATGTCAGGATGAATCCCAACCCAAATCATGTAGTAAGGGATGTGAGTAGAAGATATTTCATGTTGAGGTGTGAGATCTGAAGAACAATGGGAAAGTAGCATTGAGGTGAAAATTATTATAATCTTTTGATATTATTTAACAATAGTTTGATGTGATACTTGGTGAGTGAGACTTGGTAATGTGGGAATGAGTAGTTCATCTATTATGTGCTTGTTGGTTGTACTCTTTACTCACTGATGAGTCAGTATGATTTTGTATCATTTGCATGAGAGGTCCTAAGGTGGATCCTACTGAGTATACATGTTATGATCAAAAAATGTATATATAAACTATTTTCTCAATATTTCATAATGATTTTTGGTGAACAATATGGATTGGGATATCTTCTGGTTGGAGATTCTATTGGGTGCTGTTACATCACAAAATGGGGATCTATTTAGTGGCTAGGAACTGTCTAAGTAGTTCTCTAAATCTAAACCATGTTTTTTGAATAAGCACTCCTTGATCATGAAAAATACTTTCTATTTTATGTCTCACATCTAATATGGTATTTTTGGGATAAATTATAGTGAAAAAAATACTGGAATAAATCATCCGAGGTATCATATATTTCATCATTTAAATTATGAAACATATTCCAATCCCTTCCCTTGAGGTACAAATGGAAAACCCTCAACCATAACTTCTACTCACTAAGCCCCCACAAAGTTAGTTGTTGTACAAAACTATAAAATTATTTTATAAAATCTAAATATTCATCTATGTTTAGGCCATTAATGAATTGATGCATAGAGAGGTGTGATTACTTGATATCATAATTCCTAGTCCTAGGAAATAAACTTACACACAACAGATTTCCTGATTTAGTAGGAATTTGAAACTCCCAAAGTATTGGTCACTTAGGTATATGATTTTTGAGATATTGTATATTCATGTTCCTCTTTGGATTTGAAGCTTCTATACTATCCAAATTTTCCATTTGAATATTGTTTTTCATTTTTCTTAAGGGAACTATAGTGTTTATTAATTTCCAAAATAAATAATCTTATATTTTTATTAGATATAATGGACTTAGTTTGTATAGAAGTATGGTTTTATGAGTGAAAAAAAAACAATAGTGAGTAAAACTATTATTTTTTTTCTAATTTTTTTAAATTATATTTTTGAATGATTATTTATATATGTGTTGTCTTTTTTTGAATTTTTTCATTAAATTTGTTGAATGATTTTTTTGACCCGGATACACATGCCTACCTCGGTAATAATTCCAAAATTTGACCACATCATTATTTAGAACATGAAAAATTAAATCATTTATTTAAAACCTACTAGAACAAGTAAAATTTAGTATAGGAGTATCATATCCATAGGGAAGATGAAGTAATTTTGAAATAAAAAAACAATAAATAAATTAATAAATAAAATAAAAAACAGTGTAAATATTGAAATGATGGTGACTTTTAATGTGAAATGAAAATAGTGTAAGTGAATATTGATAGAAGATAGTAGCATTATAGTGGTAGGAGATGAGTTATGGAATTGAACTACACTACATTAATTAAAAATATTTTTTTCTCTAACTATATTCTATCACATTCATATCAATGAAGAAAAAAATATATGATGAGAACCAAACATTATTTAATTATTAAGCACAACTCAGTGAACTCTATTTTGTAATTAATTTTCAATCAATGTTGAAGATAATGATAATAATTTAATTGAGATGTGTATCAACATCATTTTATAATTTTAGGTACATCGATTGATCAAAAAAGTTCAAGAATACACTACTATCACCCATTGGTATGTAGAGTTATGTAAAATAGAATCTCATTAAGATAGAATATTAGAAAACTGAAAGTAAATAACACTGAAATAAAAATGATGAAAATATTTGAATAGATGAATAAAACCATCGAATTACAATCCTATATTCATAAAAAATATTTATCCACTCATGATAAAAAATATTACAATTGTTTTCAAGAAATCCATTTTATTGATTTAAGGATTAATGTAAAAAAGAAATTAGAGTGGGAAATAATCTCTATTGAAGAAAATTTCCACTCTATTCTCTGATTTTCTAGCTCGTCATAATTGTTCTACTACCGCGATATTCCTTTGATCTCAACTACCATATCTCTATAGAAAATTGTGTTCTGTCTCACTCTCTTTTTGTAAATAATATTATTTATGTTTTTAAAATAGGGTAAATATCACCCAAAACAACATTCTCTTCGTGATAGACACCTGAGAGAATTAAAACATTGACTTTTGTCACCACAAATTTCATTTTGAAAAAACTATATAAATGAATCTATGACATGAACATGAAATCAATTGTTATCATCTATATTTCAAGATTCCACATGTTGGATTATTATTGCCACTAGTTAACTATTGTATCTATGATCTACTAGGTTGCGCTACCTTTTCTACCCTTATGACCTCGCTTCTACCAACATATTCAGAAATCAGTAGACTACACATCCTCATCAAACTATATTAATGAATCCATGCTCTGTAATTAATTATATAAGAACAATGATCAATAATCCTAAGAACATCCAGATTAAAATATATAGCTTATGAAACTAGTTCCACTAAAATACTTTTTTTGTGAAATCACATTGAAATACCAAAACATATTTGGCATGTATCCTACTACAACATGCTAGATAAAACCTTCAAATTCAAGGTATCTAACCTTATTAAATCTACTTCCCTAAAATTTTAGGCATGAAAACAACAACATATGGATCTTCTATGATGTTCTTAATGCCCCTTATAATGATTCAACTAGAGTTGATCAATAGATTCTATTCCGATATTGGGGTTGATAAATCAACTTGATGGTAATATTATATTTTCTTTCATAATGATCTAATTATCTTATCAGAATGAGATAAGATATAAAATCCATCATTGATTTGACCGTGTTGAACAAGATGATTCAACGATAATGTGTTGTTATTGATCCACAAATTTTGAAGCCTTGGTCATCATCTTCCCTATTCATTTTAATCCTTCAAGGATCTTAGATATAAAAAATATCAATGTGTTTTCCCTTCCTCAGATCTAAGCTCAATAACTATAAATTATTAAATAATCATTAATTAAAAATTTGGGAAAATAATAAAACAAAATATTATTTTAACTAAACACCTAAAAGAATTAAAATTAAAAATAATATAAAATTTAAAAAGTTTAAAATATTTGAATAATGAACAAATGACAAATTAAACATAAAAAATACACAAAATTGAAAAAATAATTCAATTATTAATTAATTCAACAACAACATTAATGAAATATTATACTTAACCAATTTAAAAAACGATTTATGATTAAATACCAACTTTTTACAACAAAATAGAGGTGAAAAACACATGAATAAAGGCCACATTATCAATGTTTTTTGAAATGTTTCCTCATTACGATCTACTATTAATTTAACCGACTTATAATATAATCAATGGTTTATTGAATAAATTATATGGGTTGATTAGATTGATATGTATATGAGGGTATCACATTATTTATTTTTGATTGTTATTGTTTTTCCTCCATTGAAAAACGATTTTCAGGAGGTGAGGTATTTTTTGGAAAAATACTATTTTAAAGAGAAAACTTTTGTGGGGCATTAGGGATTCCTGAAATAATTTTATAAGTTGTGTTCTCTTGAAAATTCTGGTGGTTCTATGATTTTGGTATAATATAGGGAAATGTTTTTGAAATTATTTTCTCAAGTGTATTTTTAAAATATATTTGGTTTTTGGGAAGGAAAAGGATCAATAAGGCTAGGAATTTTGTGTTTTTAGTTTTGGTGAAAACCCTTAGATTCTATGAAATGATTAAAAAAGCATGTGAGTTTTTGGTTTTGAGTTAAATATTATGAATAAATTTTAACAATAAACTGATACCTGTGTAAAATGGAATGCTGGAATTTCAATATTTTGACTGGGAGTGAACCATATTTTTTGATTTGTATACTGGGATAGTGCATTATTTTAGTTATGAAATAAATATGTGATTTTGGTGCATTTGAACTGATTTGGTTCAATATGGGAAAAAATAAGTTCTATTATAGAACATTTTTTCTTGATTCATAGAAGTTAATTGGGTGTAACCCGAGTGGATCTGTTGGGTTATCGATAGGTATACTAATGTTGATTCAGGATAACTATTGGTGATAGGATCAAGTTATCAGATTTTTTTTATAGTTTCATAGTTCGAACTAATCAATATTTTGGTAAGTAATTCCAATGATGAGAAGAAAAATTTGTCGGAGCCAACCTTTATGAGTGGATTCATATGGTGGGAAGAACTATAATCGTAAATTTTAATTGGATATCAACACTATGCTATTAGGAATTAATGGGCGTAGTTGAGAACCATCATGGTTTATGGTGATGGTGATGATTAGGGTTATTGTAATATTAGATTTAAGATCCGTGAATTTGTATTTATATTGGGATAAAATGATTCCAGTGAAATAATAGAGATCATGGATTTATCAGAGTTGAATTGAGAAAGTGTGGTGGCCTAAATATTTGATGAAATTAAAGGTATTCCTCTATATAAAGTGGAAACAATGAAGATGGAATAGATTAATATTATATGGTTGATCCAAAATATTTATTGATAGGATTTTCTAGGGATGGGATGATATTGGATCCTGAAGTGCAACATGCTTGCAATTGTGGAACCTTTTAGGCATTGTTGTCATGGTATAATATATGGGGATAAATATGGTCGGAAGTTCATCATTAATGGTTGGAGGGTATCATCCTCATTGTTAAATTTTGTTGGAGAATACAAAGGATGATGTTACTAGTGATCTGATAATAGTTACCAATTAATGATCAATATTGGATCTCTCTTATAATAGGGGTATTAATGTCGAGTTATTACATCCATGAATTGACAAGATGTGGGGGGTGAAGATATGTTATTATGTTCAATATGGAAAAAAGAGTGGTACTCCTATTATGGTGAGTATCAAATAAGCTATAGATGTATAAACCTTGTTTCGGATGGGATATGGATTCTTTTAAACCAATTGAAAGATGGTCGATATGGAATTGGTATATCATCAGTCAGATAGATCCAATTAATTAGCACTTTTATAAATACAAGATTTGGAATTCAAATGCGGTATCAGATAATGTCTGTGTTTCAACCTCAAGGTTGGGGTAGAATTTTGTGTAATATGAGTCTGAGTTGATTTAGATATGTGTTAGTACTCATGGGTGTAGTGTGATTAAGGTTTTGGTTGGTTGGGGATGTACCCATAGAATTATACCATTTTTTAGTTTTGTACTTTGATGTGGGATTTGGGTGATTCTATAATAACTCTTATAATTAAGGCATCATGATTAGAAGATATAAAGATGTGTCAGTTGGCGAAACTGATAATTTTCAACAATGGCCTATCATAGAAGTAATTTCTTGTATTGTTTCATGGAAAGGGATGTGGTGAGGTATAAAACACATATAAAACACTGTTTTTGATACGATTGATGTTTTTTGGGGATTATTCAAGAATTTTGAAGAAAAAGGCTTGTGCATATGGGTTTAGTGCGTGTGTATTTGAGACACATTTGGTCTAGTTTAAAATTGATGATAAATGGTGGTATTATATTCTAATTAATGTATTATAATTCAAGAAAACTCTCAGGTTATTCTCATATATGATAAGCCTTATGATGTGGAGTTTATAATGGCATTCAAATTTAAGCGTGTTTATTATGGAGTGAAATTTAATTATTTGGTCTTAAAGTAGGGAATGATTTTAGAATTTGGTTTTAGATTATGATTATGAGAGTTATAACAACTATCAATATTGGTTTATAAGTGATTTAATATGGATTATATTTCTTTTGATAATTTGATAAGTTTTGAGACTATTATTTGTGGTTTTGGATTTATTGTTGAATTTTGTAAAATTTGGATTTTCAGTCATGGGTGTGGTTTGGGTAAGCTGTAGGATATGGATGGTCACAATATTTATATATTTTTTGTGAAATAATTGGACAATCCCTATTTTTAAGGGTCATAATGTTCGAAAAATTTGAAAAAGTTTAATACATGAGGACCCTTGTGTTTGAAAAATGGGCAAGTCACCATATGTTATGGTCTTCTTATGTATAGGTATTAATAAATATGGGCCATTATCTTATTCAAAAGATGGAAATTTTTTTAACTAACCTATGATATATAAGATTACACTCATAAATAAGGTCCCTAGATTTGACGGATTTTTGGTGATGAAGTATAATTGTTCCTGATATGTAAGAGTAACCCCATGCGTAAGGATCAGAAATAATTAAAGTGTTTGGATACCTTGTGATATATAAAGCTATGATACATATGGGTCGTCCCATATTCAAGGGTCATAGACTTAGATATTTCCTAAGGGTGCTACATATGGGCAATTTAAATGATACATAAGGGTTATCCCATACATAAAGGTCCCTTTGAAGGTTGATCTTTAAGTATCATTTCTATGATACATAAGGTTCATCCCATATATAAGCATACAAGTCATGGTGAATTTTTAATAATTATTTGTGAGGGTTTCACGATTAACATGGGATACATAAGGGTTCTAGACATTGTAAATATTGAGGATTTATATATAATGCACCTCAAGGGGTGATATGTAAGGGAATTCCCCTTGGTTAGAAAAAATGATTGAGTATTGGAAGCCTAAGTGATAAATAAGGGTCCTCATGGGTGATATGTAGGGGTTCCCCTATGTTAAGTTCCACAAATAATGGTTAGTTACTATGAGAAAATATTAATATGATAGGTTTAGTAAATTTTTTATAAAATATCAAAAAAATGATTAAATGAAATATATAAGTTGTTTTAGGCTATTTTTAGGTAGAAAATAGTGATCACACCCTTGATTATTCCCTTAATTCCCTTTTCAACCAAAAGGTAGATCTTCACCGATTGTTTCCATACCTTCATTTCATTCATTTTTAGGACTATCCACCAGAAAGTTTAGCAACCCTAGGGTATTTAATTATCATTTTCACCCTGTTTTCATATTTTTTTGTTAGGTTTTCTCTAAATTATGTTTTTCTTCTATATTATTAATTTTTTTGATCGGAGTTGTATTGGGTAGGGGTTTTCACTGAGTAGAGTCTTTTAAACTATAGATGGGGTAGATCCAATTGATATTCATGATTCCCTTAAATATTTACAATTTTTATGTTCATGTGAAATCATCATTGTTATTTTTAGCATCTTACATGATTTGGGTGTTCTCACACCATGAATTTATATGGGTCCACACTAAACTTATAGTCAGAAAAGACTGCATAGCTTCCTAAATGATTTATTAGTGGCATCTTGGTCAGATAATTTCCAATGGAAATCTTGAAAGATTATTTAATGGTAGAGTTAGATCCTAAAGGAAAACATGTTTTCCTTTTTAATTATTGTTTTTCAATGGGTTTTTAAAAGAAAATTATATTATAAAGTAAATGATTTAAAATGGAATTTCATGGCGAATTTGATGATATTAGGTGATGGGTTTGAAATGGTATTTCAGAACAAATTTTTGGCTTTCATAAGAATGTTTCATGGTGATTTTGGATAAGGGACTAGTAGGAGTAAAGATGAAATTTGATTCATTTATTAATTATTGATAATGGAGATTTGATTGGGGTTTAAATGAAAAATCATAAGGTCTTATTTTAAATTTTTTCAGACATTTAACCTCATGTGGTCAACTCCATATTTTACAAGGATTATATATTTATTGTTCTTATTGATTATGTTTTCCTATTATTTTATTCTTGATTCAGGATGGTGTATGATTTTATAGAAATACCATAAAATGTTATAGAATTTAGATATGGTTGTATGAACTTTTGTGCATAAGGTAGTATGAGTTGACTAAAAACATTCCAATTTTAGTATTAAAGTGATCGAGTTGGTCTATATTGAGGTAATTGATCAGTTAGAGGGTAGATATGGGTGAAATGGTATGGTTTCGATGGAAATATTTCTATTATAATGAATGTGTGTAGGGTTTTACTCTTGGGAATTTCAGGATTCTAGTGTGTTTTCCAATCACAATTACAGATTTTATAACCTAGTTATTTGGTATATTGGAGAAGATGGAAAAATCATTTAGTTTTGAATGTGGTAGGAGCATGGATAAAGTTCAAACGAGTTATCTATCGAGTTTTTAAGGGATAATCTAATGGATATCAATGTTGTAATTTTATGATTTTAATTTATTTTTTGGATACTATTTCTGAGTGTTCTCTATATCACTGAATGTTCTAACAACTTGTTTGTAATATATATGATACCGAACCTCAAGTGAGTGGATGTGGTCAAGGACATGATGTGATTATTTTCAGTACCCACCTAGTGATGGTGTTTTTTGGATTATTCTTTGGGACCTACCTCAAGGGGAATGGTTCGACTTGTGTAATATGATACCTATTGATATTCCATCCTCAGATCATTTTCATTGTTTTTACATATAATATTATCCATAAGACCAATATTATGTTGGTTTAGCTTGGATTATATGAGAGGATGACGATTGACATGCCCCTCCATGGATCACATATGGTATGTTGACCATTTGATATGATACATGGAAATGGGACCTTCCCCATGTAGATGCTTGGGACTATGTGATTGGTTTGAAATTGAGAATACCTCTTCAGATTACTTATTCTATTTGATGAGTTTTCTATACACAATGATCGATTTTATGATTCATTTCCTTGATAAGTTTCTTTTATTCCCGATACTAACCATTGAGATTCGTTTCATGGATGAGACATTTTATAATGTGTCTAAGATAGATTCATTACCAACATTGACTGAATCAGAAGAGGTTTGATGTAAAAGTGCTCTTGTTAGCACATTATGACCTTATGTTTTTGATTGTATGTGCACTTTGTATAATACATCTGAGAGGGTATTTTATTGTTCCATCCTATGAGCCACTAAAATGGTGCCCATAGATGGTTTACCACAATTCCTCAAGTGAACCTCTCCATATATCAGAGGATACTAACTTGCAGTGAGGTCATAAGCTATGTCCATGGAGATACTATGCCCTCATATCATAGTAAATGACAACAAAAATAACAATATATCATCAAAAAAGGTAAATAAATAGAGTACATAATTAGTAAAGATAAACAAGGATGAAATAAATAATGAAATTTAGTAAAATACTAAATAGACATGTCATAAATTTAGAACTAATCTCTAACTAGGAGGATCACATATACAAGAGTAATTCAAAGATACTGAATTAATATTACAAGGATCTACTTCAAAAACTGATCCAAACAACATACTCGGTCTCTATTAAATAGTTGAATTGATCCACATTGATCATATGAATCCACATGAGTGGCTATTCTCAATCATACAACTATGGGTATCACCCTAACCATTGATATCTAGGCTCAACATGAAAGTAGACATAATGTCTAAATACACACTGAGGTGAACATATAGGGTGTGAGAAAAAATACCTTTAGGACATCCCAAATGGGGAACTTCTAAGATGATATCATAAGTTCATTCTTGTGTAATTTTCTCAAACTATCCAAGAAACTACTGGAATAATAAGGACAATAGTTACATAAATAATCCATTGTCAATCCTTGGGTCTGTGATCCCAATCAACCAGACCTCCTTTAGCCCAATCCATAATTTCTTTGAAAAATGTTCCTTGATGTATATATATACATATAAGTTTATATATATATTTCCCTATATATATATATATATATATTTGTAAGGATAAAAATTAAATTAATCAACCACAAATGATCCTTGGGTATGTAACCCCAATTATCTATGAAATCCTGTTCCGAAGGCATTGAGCTATATGTCATTCCACCCAAGATCTATATATTTAAGTCAATCCTTTGATCATTAATCCCAATAAACCAAACAAGATTTATCTTATTCCAGGAATGTCTTTGTGAAAGCTATGTCACTATAGGGGGATATATGTCCTAACCCTGGGTTCACCCGTACTTGCTTCCATTCACTGTATTTAAGGATTCTGAGTAATAACAGAAAATCTGGTAAAAATATCACTTTTAATTTATATAAATAAAATGGGACCTAAGGTATATAACAAAGGATTCTTTGAATAATGATAATCAAAAATAAAAATACTTTCATTTTCGCTATGAGGCTATCCAATGAATTCCTACATGGGAATCCAAGTATCACTCAAGGAGTATATAATATATTTTCCGTATGAGTTTGGAAAAGTAATTACTAGATGAGAATCCAAGTATCACTCATGTAAAAAAATAATCCTTCATCTTTATGTGTCCATACAATGTATTCCTAAATGGGAATCCAAGTATCACTTATGGTGTAAAAGAAAATGTACTAATGGGGAATGCACCCTGACCCTAAGGATTATCTTAGACATTACTCAGAGAGATCATCATCTATCCCAAATGATATTTGAAAAATAACAGTTTAATTCCATGTTCACTAGTTTTATATATCCCATGGGCCCATAAAATACATTCCCTATCAAGAATGAAAGTGTCACTAAAGGTATAATAAAATTCCATCAAGCCTATGATCTTATCAATGGCCTTTCTTAAGAGGAATCCAAGTGTCTCTCTAGGTGTAATATCAACTCTTTTATCCTATGATCCTATCAGAGGAATTCATTATCTGGAACCCAAGTATCTATCATGTATGGATCATAGAAAACAAGTTTAGGCCTCTCAATCATGTAATAATAAAATAAAAATCTCAAAATATAGATACTGGGAAGCACATATTGGTAGCCCAATAAATGGGTAGGTTTAATAGTTAAATTCTTGGAATCATGTATGGGAATACCAATAAAATAGTTTTCAATCAAATAGGATTTGAATATAGATCCCAGGTAGTACCTCAGTTATTCCTATCAAACTAAACATTTCATCTGAAACATTTTCCAAAATTCTATGAAGAATCATTGAAAATCATAGCTGAATTAATATTAATAATTCGGACATATAAAAAAAGAGTTAGGATGGAAAATATCCTAAACCCCATATAACTACCATGAAATATTTTTCTTAAAAGTTCGGTATCAGTTTTATGGTGACACACGCTACCATCTTTACAAAAACTACAAACACACTATCTTAGGGTTGGTCAAACATCAAGTCACCCAGTGGCTCCCTTATGTTAAAACAATAGAGAGGTGTCCAAATTGGTTTCCTCAAATTCAAACATAAGTGAAGGAATCCCACTTGGGATCCTATTTGTTATCATGTAAGTGGAGGAATCCTACTCAGGATCCTTAGAAAGAGTAAGTTGAGGTATCCTACATGGGATACTTTGAATGATTAATATATAGAATCCTACATGAGATCCTAATAAATATTTTGTAGATTAATCCTACATGGGATCCTCTGAAATATTAAGAAATCTTAGGTATCCAACATTGGTTCCTCATTCATAACTAATCTCTTAGGGTAAGCACATTCCACTACCCTATATCTAACATCTCATGAACTCCAAGGGTAAAAGGAATATCTTGTATGGGAGACATCCTCAATGGATAGTATATGTCAACATTATTTAACAAATATGTCTTGTGTCCCATCTATGATCAAGTCCTCACTCTCAAGATACTGTTATATTCAATTATATGTGGAAGAACTTCTACATTTTAAATCAATTACCCCAAAATGCCACTTAGGAGTCCCCATCTCCCCCTAAGGGTTCCAAAAGCATGATATATATGAAAAAAATGCTCAAAATGGACTACCCAAACATCCAATTTTGTCTAATGGGTGTAAAAACCCTAAAAACCCTAAAGAGGGTATCATGGGAGAAGTACACAACATGTATACCATAGTACATAATTCGTATGCTCACAACCCCACCTATGAAATTACTCCAACCGAACAAGGCCTGTAAGGCCTATGTACAGAGCACGTAAAATATATTCACATCATGTACCCTATATGGAGTACCAAAAACATGTACTTCACATATCCTATCCATGTATCTTTTCTAGGTCGTGTACATATAAATGTTGTGTAGACCACACGTGGGTTTGGCCGTCGACTCCACATAGATGAGATTCCCTACACAGGTTGTCTTGAATGGTGATCAGATACATGAACAAGGACTAGTACAAAGTGTTTACTCCGATTTCATGGTGTTTTCTTCTATAAAAGTCATCTACCCAGAAAATAAGATCAAGAATCATGTGTTCCCAATCTATAGATTGTGTGAGGAGGATTTATGAAGGATAAACCCTCATGAATAATCCAAAACCTTTTTTCTTCACAGAAGCTATCGATCGACCCTAAAGGGGTATTACAAAGTCAAAATATGTCTTAAAAACTAAAAATTGTTAAATATATATGGATTTATGGCATAAAATTAAAATATATCATACCTTTTGGTGGAATCTGCCAATGCTTCGCATGGATAATTGTTCCATCACTACCGCATAAAAATCCCACTTCTCCAATCTCTATGGAGGCTCCTTGCTTCCCCAATATCTTTACCTATCAATTTTATTTGTTGTTGAAGAGACACTTGAGGACCAAGGGTGTGTACATGACAAAATAGGAGAGGGGATGAATGAAAAGTGAAAAATAATGTAACAAAAAAAAGGAGCCCAGGCCTAGCCGTGGCAAAAATTTCCATTACAGACTCAATAGAAGAGAAAAAATATCATTCCAATTCTTTGTTAAAAAGATATAGCTAAAAGAACATGTATTCATAATTTAATATTTAGTTTCATATATATATATACAATATTAATTAGTAAAAAAAATCTAAATGAATTATATTTAAACCAAACATTTGTAATAGGGTAAACTCCCTATTTCGGGGCCACATGCATGATCAAAAATAATAATCAAGATCAAATTTTAGGGGAAAATTATCATATTAAACCTTAAAAGAATTTACAATAAAATATTAAAATTTATGCACAAATTTATAGTCTAAAAAAACATGGGTTCTTACAATCTCCCTACCATAAAACTTCTCCTTTCTAAGAAACCATAGTGGTAAAACAAAAACAATGTTGTCATCCTAATAATCTACAATATAATATATTGACTATACAATGTCCATTCTCACAACATAAATAAATATTCTATCAAGGAATATGTTTAACGATGACTGATCATGTACTCCCCACCATAATAATACCCTTATCACACCTTTCAATAGGGATCCAAGATCAAATTACCACCATACGCCCATTATCGAATATAATTAGTAGAGTGGTTAGAAACCACTCATTCCCAAGTTCTAAGATAAAACATCATGAATCACCCATTCATGCTAAATAAGATAATTTCCCACACAAAACTAGAGATTTCAACTGAAAATGAGGGCCATCACCGTCAAATCGAAAAATTTGAGCTCCACACCATATGAATTACCTTATACAACTCCTTGGGCACAACCACATTGGGCTTATCCATCAATCTTAAAAAGATGTTTATAATGAAAAGAAGCTTGGACTATAACTGATGATCTCTCAGCATAATCATGACTATGTCAAAATTTATGGACTGATATCAAATAAACTTGAAGTAAACTAAGAATTCATTAATAGGTGTGTATAGATCTCTCTAAGCCACACTCACATGAAAAAATGCTATATTTTTTTAACCAAATCTTGACAGTAGGCCTCCTGAAAATTCCTATCCATGTCGATCTATTGGTCAACCACCTAATTGAACTCAATTTATCCTTATTTCCTCCCCCACCATAATGGGAAATTTATAATTTTATCACCATTGTTAGGAAATCCATAATACATTATTTATTTACGAACACCAGTCAGAGTCTCGCACAAGACCACCCGATATTGTCGATTCTAAATAGTACCATGCATAACCAATGCATAAAATTATTACCTGACTCATGATCCCATGATTTCTACATCATAATGATAATATAAAGACTCTACAAGTAACATTAGTCTCATTAATCCATATTATCCCATGGAACTCCTCTTCAATATTGGAAACCTCAAATATTCAACAATTATTACATGAACACTCCTTACATAGTTTCTTGTACTAAAATTAAAGCATCATACACACAATTACAAGTCAATAGGGCTAGGAAAAAGAGTATTACTACTCTTGAAACCAATCCTCATTACATAAGCACCATTTTTTATTTCATAGAAGCAGAACGAACAAACCATACAATGTTGAGAAATCTAAGAACCTCTGGTGCATCGGTCTTAGAATTAGCATAAAAGAAACATCACTACCTGAAAAGGTGTAGAGAACCAAGCTTGATGTACATGGAAATTAAATTACATCTATGGAATACTTAATACATAACAAAAACATACACCCAAGGACCTTAATAGTTTAGCGTCTTTGGAAACATGGAACAAAATCTTCTAATCCTGGTGAAAGATCTTCAAAATCTTCCATAAAGATGTTCCCTTTTTTTTCTTACCTAAAACCATTATTTATATCCTGGGGAATGTAAAAAATAAAAATGGTGAGCTCAAATGATCTATAAGGGTAATAATAGAGAAAATAAAACAAACCATATACATTTGAACCTAAAAACATATACATAATGTTTAAACATAAAAATCTTGAGTTGTGAAATAAATCTTGGAAGTACGTAAGGAATAGATCATAAAGGAACATTAATCATGATAAAATAGCATGGGAATAAAACATGTAATTGTGGAAAACCATTAATCACATGTTATGATTTTCATAATAGATAAGGCATTGCTATCAAGACCATCATAGTGGACAATGTCCAATTCTGAACAGACTTTACTTGCCATTCCAGCCCTGTATTACTCAATCAGATTCAGTTGCCGTTCTAGCCATGTCTATCTCATGAGATATAAATCTTTACCCAATTAATTTGATTTAGTTATAGGTCCCACCAATATCATAATGAAATCATTCTTTCATGTTCCACAAAATAAACATAAATCATTCATCATAACCCAATGAATAAAATGGGTTTCATAAACATCATTCCATCATAATATAATCCATATAGAATAAATCGATATAATTTCATTGTAAGAAAAATAAAACCATGTAAATAACAGAAACATTATAATTTAATCATAAAAATATTAAATAATTTCATCTTATATGGAATTTTTTTTTGATAAAACAGTTGAAATGAATTCTTTAGGAAAATATTATTTCTTCTTCAAAATCATTTTCTTTTCTCAAAATGCCATGAAATTTTAAAAGCAATGGATTTTGTTGAATATAATCATGAATATTTGTAGATGATGCTTCATGAAAATAGGGCATTATGAAATCATAAAAATCAGTTCATTTCGTATAAGTTAAAAAAATATTCTTCTCGCATTTTTTCCAGAAAAGTCGAAAAGTACCCTGTATGGTAAACAAAAGAAAGATTCGTTTCATACCACATAGTAAAAGTAAAAAAGTGGTAAACAAGACATTAAACATACTTAGAAGAATACTAAAAACATTAGGAAAACTTTTTTATAAAACATGGACATGGGTGATAAATATAACCCCAGTAAATACTTATGAATAAAAAATCTCAGATAAGAAAGAGATTGGAATAATTATCCCTTATCTTAAGTCCAATTTCTTATGAACGTGTCCAAAACCCCTGTATAATTATTTAAATAATGTTATTTAATTATTCAAGAATCATAGTAATTATATGATTCACTTAAGACTTTATATTACTCTTTCATTTGTGAATTCCTTGTTGAAACAACGTTTTGGGAAATAATCGTTTCATTTATCGTATATGTTTGGACTTGTTGTTCTTGATATTATTACTTATATCAAGGTTTAATTACTTCTAGATTGTAAAAAAAGATTTATATATAATATATATATTCAGTATATATATATATATAATAGAAAGATAAATTAAATGAAATACACTGTTCATGGAGACGGTAGGCCGTATGTATGCATGAAAGCTGTTTTCCTTTCTTTATTGATATGAATGGAAGTAAGTAGATGACATATATATATATACACATAATTAAAGTAGAATTATTATTTAATATATCTCATTATTATTCAATATATATACTTTATAATCATTCTTTAATGGTTAATATGGAGAATGAATCTCATAGCATCGTGGAGACGATAATCCGTATGTACGCACGTGCGATGATATCATTCCCATAATTATTGAATGGATTTGGAGTGGATGTTATAATATCCCAAAATTAGTATTATGTTATATTAATACAATATAGTTATTATTTCCACCATTATAACCATCCAAGTAAGGTGGTGGTGGAAAAACACATCCCACCACGACGTGGAGATGATATTCTGTACGTATGCATGCGCGATGATTTCGTTTTTCGCGGAATGGATATAAGGTTAAATAGTGTTGTTTCATATTTATAATAAAATATAATAATATGAGTGGTACTTATATTGTTACTTTATATTGATACCACTAAATAAGATTGATTAGAAGAAGAAATAAATTTGAACGAATTGATAAAAGATATTACCTCTTCCTTGAAGTGCCTCCTTTAAACTCCCTCTTAGGGAACTAGAGTTGGTCTTTTGAGAAGAAAAGAACATTTATAATGTAACTAGAGACACCTAGAAGAGGAATTTTCCAGGTTTTTTCTGAGCTTGTAGGCACAAAATTTAGTGAAGAGGAGAGGGAAGTAGGTTCCCTCATATATGAGAGGAGAGGGGCCCTTTTGGAATCATCCAAAATATTAATTTATAATAAACTAAAACCCCACTTAAAAAAAATCAAAAGTGACTCAAATTAAAATATGAGATAATATAGGGGCGTAATATCATCAAAAAATCAAATTTAGACATGTTTTTATTTTATTTAAAACCTTATCATTTTAATTTATCCATATTTAATCTATTTAATTTTATTTGTGGTAATAATATTTTATATTTTAAATGGTTATAAATACTTACTTATATGTTGTGAATTTTCCATAATTAAATAAATTATGACATTTTAGACCATATAAGTTTCAATTTGAAATTTTTCAAATACATTTGGGATTTTTAAAAAATTTAATAATATGTTATTTTTATAAAACATCCATAATGTCAATTTTTACACTATTCATTTATTTGAATTTATATAAAATCCAAAGAGATTATAGAGTCAAACCAAAATATTTAATATATTTATAACATGTCATATTTATCTATTAAATTTTTGGTGAACATTAATTATATCATATAATATTTATTTTAATATTTTTAAAACTATTTATTTGATATTTCTCTTAATTAAATTAATACTACAACATTTTTGTATAATTATTTAATATATTTTTTTAATAAAAATTTAAAATAAAATACTATGATGAAGATAAATCTATTATAACTCATAAGAATACTTTTAGTCGAATTTATCTTCTAAAACACCAAACTTTTAAAATGTTATGTTTATTAAATTATGAAGGTGACAACTTTGACGTCATTTAAAATAAAATAATATAAATGTCCTAATCTATTTTATAAGGCTCCGAATGATCCAAAAGTATAAAATTGGATGATTATGGTGTAGTTATACTCTACCAATACGTTTTGGTCAAGATTTTGGGTATTTTATTGGTATTATTATTTTAATAAAAACTATATTATTGATTTTTCACAAAATAAATAATTTATGAATCATTAATATACAAGCTACTAAAGTAATTAAATATTTATAAAAAATTAAAAATAAATTAACATTATAAATAAAAACATTTTGATTTATAATGAGTATTTATAATCAAATTTATATTCTGTATAAACTTATATTAAAAATACTTTAACTATTAAAGTTTGAGTGTGACATATTTCACTTTCCTGTAAATAAAATAAATTAAAGGTCTTAATCACATAAAATTGGGTTCAAATAGATACCATTTAGACCCAAGTATATTTTACGACGAAATATAATCATCCAATTATATTAAGAAAAGTGTTAGTGTAATTTTATAATATTATTTTCACATTTAATTACCTGATTTACCTTTAACTTTGGTAAATAAAATTTACTGTAGTTACTATTCATAATGTCCAAAAATAAAAGTATCCAATTAGCATAATTTGGAGCTACTGATTAAAATATGGAATCCATTTTTATAAATTCAAAACACAGAATTTGAACAATTAATTTAAAATTAATCCCATTATCGAAAAAATGGGGTTTTGTTTAAAACATTGCAAAAGACTGAAATGTTTTTTACCTATGAATTCAATATAAAATTAATGATAATGATAGAAATTATGTTAAATGGTAAATATATATTCTATTTATACTTTAAAACCATTAAATATTATAATTTAACCATATAAATTATCTCGATGAAAAAATTTGTTTTTAATTAAAATTTAGCGTATTTTTACTATTCCTCAAAATACGAAGGTTATTAGAATAATGTAAAAAATTTATTCAATATAAAATTTTAAATCCTGATTCAAAAGAAGAAGTTTATTTTTTCAAACTAAACTTATAAACTTTTCACAAATTTGATTTAAAATGGGTGCGCCGTAAAAAAGATGGCAAAGCTGCATTTTTTGAAAAATACTTCCTTTATACAAAAAATGGATTTTGTTCTCATAAATTGTTATAGAAAATGTATAAGATGAATTATAATGTTATAAAATTCAAAATTTGGTTAATACTATTCATAACAGCAAGTTCATAATAATATTATAACCATATATCGTTGTTTAGTGAGACTCCGTATTGCGTACCACACACGCTATTGAGGTAGGTCGCTCTTGCATGCAACACAAGCAAAGAATAGTGTTGGAGTATACTACAAGCTAATATGTTGTTGCGTATAGTGCAATCTAATCTTGGTGTAGCGTACAACAAAAGACATTAAATAAATTAAAAATAATATTTCTCATAAAATCTCAATGTGTTACATTCTATCCCCTTATAATGAATTTCACCCTCGAAATTCATCGGGGTTGTATTTTACTACTTACAAGTTTCTTTCATAGAAACCCACATTGTAAAAAGGAATAATAAAACATAATTTTAAAAAGTAAAGTAAGAAACGAAATGGTAACCCAAATTTACTCATCACTAGGTTTCCACATATGAGATCATAGGTGAAAATATGGATATGGAAGGGAAATCTAACCATCAAGTTCTGATGGAGAGTGGTAGAGAACATGGCTATGAAAAATCCAATAATCAGAAAGCCATAAATTTGTGATGATCTATGGTACCATATGATTCATCAGATATGATGGTACTGGGATAAAATTTTGGGTTTTCAAGATCCTTCCCCTATTGATTAAGAATTTGTTTTTGAATTAATAGAAATACATATTTGATTTTGGTACAATCTCAGCGTTTTCATGCCTTGAACAATTTCCACTTCATATCCTAACGAAATGAAGTTGAATTTTTCATTCTTGATGTGTTTGTAGATCATGCGATAGAATTATAGGTCATTCCATCAGTCTCAAACATATGGTTAACAAAAGTTATTAAATACACATAAGTCTATCTATGGAGAGATTAATTGTTTATGGTTTCAAAGATGGACTTATACTTCATCTATCATAATGCTTAATAAAATAAAAATAATTTCTAAAAACCAAGTACATCCTGTAGGACAATGGTAGGTGATAAAGTCCTGTTGTACTTCAGTTGTGGGTTCAATTTCCACAACCTTGTTCAACATGATGGGTTTTCACCCATCCTGTTGGTTTTCCTTTTTCTAAAACTATACTATTATAACATTCTAGAAAACATATTTATCCATAAATAATACTATCTAATGTCCAACTTAATCAATTCCATCCTTTATGCTTATTGAAAATACTTCTGTCCAAACTCATAATATAAAGAAAATGACTACTAGAAAGGTCATCTACCGAGCATGTGAATACCATCATTTACCCTCGTACATCATAAGATATATCATGTTGGTCACATTCCAAACATGTGAATACCATAATCATGTATTCAATTGAAACATGAGTTACCATAGAACCTTATTGAAAACATAAATGGTGTCAAAAGGTAACTCTTTCCACATACCAAAATCCCAATAATTCTATATACTCAAACCATGATATCACTTTGTCCTTATATCAATCATGAGCTCATTAATAATATAAAACATATTATTCTCTCTTTATCCCTTCATTATGCGCATATCATTTACTTTCCAAAAATATTTTAATCACTTTTCATGGTTACTAGTAGCATTCAACATATACATTCAAGTACTCAAGAAAAAATAATAGTGTAATAATCCCGAGGTTTTTCTTTATTCCATAGTAACATATATTATTCTAGATAAACATGCAATCATTCTAATACATTCTTAAACCATTGACCATGCTTCAAAATTTTATTCGTCAACAGTTATTTTATCTCATATATCATTTGTAGTCTCTCCATCATCATGCACATAGATACTACCTATACCACCATAATGATTCTCTTCACGAGACTTTCAATTACAACATTGGTTCCCATAATGCCTTTACATTCCACATTTAAAACATTTAACCATTGTTAACGTATTATCAATACCATTACCCTTGTCCATGGTGTTAAATAAACCTTTTCCTTTGCAATTAACGCCTTTCTGTCCTTTTCCACACCCAAAGAATCTTCGAGTTCATTTGAAACATTACCTATGATGCCTCTTCCCACATGATTAAATGAGGGAAATTGAACTTTCTTTCCTCTTTGATCATCATGAAACTCCATCTTTATTTTATTAGCTGAGTCAGGAAACTTACCAAATTTGAGATTATTAATCATATTATGAGATTGTTGATTAGGCATAATAATGATGTTTGGACTTCCAAATATCATTTTATTTGGTTTCTCATGAAGAATATCATTCCATTGTCCATCACATTCTCCATTAAATTGAATCTTCCTTTTTCCTATAATTTTCTAAAATCCAAAAAGAATAGTGTGAAAGGAAAAAATCATACTAGGAAAACAACATAATAGAGGGGGATTACTTTCAATCTCTAACATATTATTTTTAATCCTAGGTTATTCAGGATCGTTATCATAATTCTTGGACTATAAACTATACTTATACTTAAACTTAGGGACATACTTTGACATACCTTAGAAATATCTCTAGTGATCTCACTAATTTTTTCGCAGCCTAGATTACAAAGGTTAACTAAACCTTTTCTATGATACCAACTATAGAGACCCAAGCTTGAAATACATGGACATTACATTACTTTTTTGGAATACTTAATACATAAAATAACAGACTCCCAAGGACCATAATAGATTAGGGTCTTTGGAAACTCAGAACAAAATCATCTAATCATGGTGAATGATCTTCAACATCTCCCATAAAGAATTTCCCTTTTGTTTTCTTAACTAAAAAGTGTGAGCTCAAATTCTGAGAAAGGGTAAGCATGGAGAAAATAAAACAAACCATATACATTTGATCTTAAAAACATGAACATAATGTCTAAACATCAAAATCGTGAGTTGTGAAATAAATCATGGAAGTACGTAAGGCATAGATTATAAAGGAATATTAATCATGATAAAATAACATGGGAATAAAACATATAATTGTGGAAAACCATTAATCACATGTTATGATTTCCATAGTAGCCAAGACATTGCTTCCAAGACCATCATAGTGGAAAAGTCGAATACTAAACCAGGTTTACTTGTCGTTCCAGCCCGGTATTACTAAACCAGATTCACTTTCCATTCCATCCATGTCTATATAATGAGATATAAATATTTACCTAATTCGTTGGAGGTAGATATAGGTCTCATCCATCTTATAATGAAACCATTCTTCCATGTTCCACAAAATAAACATAAATCATTCATCATAACCCAATAAATAAAATGGGTTTCATAAACATCATCCCATCACAAAATAACCCATATAGAATAAATGGATATCATTTCTTCATAAGAAAAATGAAACCATTTAAATAATAGAGACATTATACTTGAAACATAAACATATTAAATAATGTCATCTTAGATGGAAAATAGTTTTGATAAAACACTTGAAATGAATTCCTAAGGAAAATATCCATTCTTCTTCAAAATAATTTTCTTTTCTCAAAATGCCATGCAATTTTAAATGAAAAGGATTTTGTTAAAAATAATAATGAAATATTGTTGAGGATTCTTCATGAAAGCAAGGCATTATGAAATCATAAAAATCCATTAATTCCGTATAAGTTAAAAAAACATTCGACTCACACTTTTTCCAGAAAAGTCAAAAAGTACCTCGTATGGTAAACAAAATAAAGATACATTCCATACCACAAAGTAAAAGTAAAAAATAGGTAAGAAGGAATTTAAAAATACATTCAAGAATATTAAAAAAATTATGAAAACTTTTTTTTATAAAACATGGACATGGGTGAGAAATATAACCCCCATAAATACTTACGAATAAACAGTATTGGATAAGAAAGAGATTAGAATAATTAACCCTTACCTTAGGTCCAATTTCTTCTGAACATGTCCCAAAATCTTATATAAATAATTAAATAATGTTATTGACTTATTCAATAATCTTAGTCTTTTTTATGATATCATATATGATTCACTTACGACTTTATATTACACATTCATTTGTCAATTCCATGTTGAAGCAACGTTTTGGGTAATAATCGTTTCATTTATCATACGTGTTTGGACTAGTTGTTCTTGATGTTATTACTTATATCATGATTTAAATACATCCATAATGTAAAAAAGTATTTATATATCATATATATATTCAGTATATATATATATAGTAGATAGATAAATGAAATGAAACACACCGTTCATGGAGACGTTAGGTCATACGTATGCATGATCACTGTTTTACATTCCTTATTGACTTTAATGGAAGTAAGTAGATGAAATATATATATAAATAAATCTGGTAGAATTATTATTTCATATATCTCATTATTATTCAACATATATACTTTATAATCATTATTGAATGGTTAACATGGAGAATGAATCTCATCGCGTCATGGAGACGATAATCCGTACGTGCGCACGAGCGATGATATCATTCCAATAATTATTGAATGGAATTGGAGTGGATGATATAATTTTTCATAATTAGTATCATGTTATAATAATAATATATTGTTATTATTTCCACCATTATACCCATCCATGTAATGTGGTGGTGGAAAAATAGATTACACCACAACATTGAGACGATATTCTGTACGTACGCACGCGTGGTGATTTCGTTTATTGTAGGATGGATAGAAGGTGAAATAGGGTTATTTGATATTTATAATAATATATCAGTACATTAGTGATACTGATTTTATTACTTTATAATGAAACAAATAAAGAAGAAGAAGTAGAATGAGAAATAAATTTGAATGAATTGGTAAAAGATATTACCTCTTCCTCAAAGTGCCTCCTTTAAACTCCCTCTTAGGGCACTAGAGTTGATCTTTTGAGAAAACGGGAACCTTTATATTTTAACTATAGAGGTTTAGAATTGTAATTGTTAGGGATTTTCTATGATTGAAGGTTCAAAATTGAGTGAAGAGGAGAGGGAAGGAGGTGCCCTTATATAGGAGAGGAGAGGGGCACTTTTGGAAACCTCCAAAATATTAATTTATAATAAACTAAAACCCCACATGAAAACATCCAAAAAGACAAAAAATTGAATATGATATAATATAGGGTTGCGATCGCATCAACCAATCAGATTTAGACATGTTTTTTATTTTATTTTAAACCTTATCATTTTTATTTATCCTTATTTAATCTATTTAATTTTATTTGTGGTAATAATATTTTAAATTTTAAATGGTTATAAATACTTACTTATGTGTTATGAATTTTCCATAATTAGATACATTATGAAATTTTAGACCATATAATTTTCTATTTTTAATTTTTAAATATTTTTTTGTTTTTTAAAAAATTTAATAATATGTTATTATTAAAAAATATCATTAGTGTCAATTTTGACACTATTCATTTATTTGAATTTAAATAAAATCCAAAAAGATGATAGAGTTGAAACATAATATTAAACAAGTTTCTAACATGTCATATTTATCTAGAAAATTTTGTATAGAAAAATAATTATATAATATAATATTTATTTTAATATTTTTAAAACCATTTATTTGATATTTCTCTTAATAGAATTATTACTATAACATTTTCGTATAACAATTTAATATACTTATCTGTTACATAAAAATTAAAAATAAAGTACTATGATGAATATAAATATATTATATTTCATAAGAATATATTTATTCTAATTTATATTCTAAAACACCCAGCTTTTAATATGTTATGTTTTTTAAATTATAAAGGTGACAACTTTGATATTATTTAAAATAAAATAATATAAATGTCCTAACCCTTTTTATAAGGCTCAAAATGAACCAAAAGTCGACACATGGATGATTATGGTGTAGATATAATCGACCAATAAGTTTTGGTCAAGTGTTGGTGTCTTTTATGGGTATTATTATTTGAATAAAAACTATACTATTGATTTTTCACTAAATAAATAATTTATGCATCATTAATTTATAAGCTATTATGGTGTTTTAATATTTCTTAAAAATTAAAAATAAATTACCATTATATTGAAAAAAAAATTAGATTTAAAATTAGTATTTATAATTGATTTTATATTCTATATAACCTTATATTAGAAATACTTTAATTATTAATATTTGAGTGAGACATATTTCAGTTTCCTTTAAATAAAATAAATTAAAGGTATTAATCACATACAAGTGGATTCTAATTTATACCATTTCGACCCAAGTATATTTTAGAACAAAATATAATCATCCAATTATATTATATCAATTTTTAGGGATTTTATATTATTATTTTTACCCTTAATTACCTGATTTACCTTCAAATGTGGTAAATAAAATTTACCACTGTTACTATTCATAATGTATAAAAATAAAAGTATCCTATTAACATAATTTGGAGCTACTAATTAAAAATATGGAAAACATTTTTCCAAATTCATAACACATAATTTTCACTAATTAATTTAAAATTAATCCCTTTGTGGAAAAAATGATATTTTGTTTAAAACATTGCAAAAGATTGAAATGTTTTTACCTGTAAATTCAATGTGAAATTAATGATAATGACATAAATTATATTAAATGTTAAAAATATATTCTATTTATACATTAAAACCATTAAATATTATTATTTATCCATATAAAATATGTCGATGTAAAAATTTGTTTTTAATCAAAATTTATCGTATTTTTACTATTCATCAAAATATGAAGGTTATCAGAATAATGTTAAAATTGTATCCAACGTAAATTTTTATATCCTGATTCAAAATAATAAGTTTACTTTTTAAAATTGAACTGATAAACTTTTCATAAATTTTATTTAAAATGGGTGCGCCAAAAAAAGACGGCAAAACTGCTTTTTTTGAAATATACTTCCTTTATAAGAAAAATTGATTTTGTTCACATACCATGTTTTAGGAAATGTGTAAGATGAATTATAATGTTATAAAATTCAAAATGTGGTGAATAATATTCATAAACCCTAGTTCATAATAATATTGTAACAATATATCTTTGTTTAGTGAAACTCGGTATTGCGTACAACACACGCTATTGAGGAAGGTTGCTCTTACGTGTAACACAAGTCAAGAATAGTGTTTGCGTATACTATATGCTAATATGTTGTTGCGTATAGCACAATCTAATATTGGTGTATAATACAGAAAGGGACATCAAATAAATTAAAAATAATATTTGTCATAAAATCTCATGGATTTTACAAAAGGCATCCATAAACCCAGGCCAAACCCCCTCACAAGTTTCCCTTAATCAAAACAACATCGAACTATAAGGTTTTGATTTATAAATAATGACATTTATGTATCCCTAACATCCCTATATATCATTTCTCATGTTAGTTCCACTAGGTATAACTACCTTTCCCAATGGCTAAACCTCTCCAAGGGAGTTACATTTAACATCGATCTATGATGGTAAAAAACAATCAATAATTGGACTACTAGGGCCTGAATCCTCATCAAGAATCCACAAAAGGAAATCCCCCAACGTATCATGATATGAACATAGAAAAGATAAAAAACTAATCCTCATCGGGCATTTGTATATGAAAATACTCCCTTGAGGTCCCCATTCACTAAATTTGTTTTGGTGCCTATCTGCATTGAACCAGTGGATCTGAGTAGATAACCATAACAAAGGAATCAACTACCAACATAGACATAAAAGATTAAAAAATAATCACATGTTTTAGATAAGGAGAATTAAATTCAAATCTATGTGGGGAAACATCATATAGGTTGTTATGGAAACATTAAATAATTGAACATAAGAAACAATGCAACATAAGGGGCCCAACACATGGGAATCATGCTCCTTATTGGATTACTAGGTTCCCTGAACTTTATGTGCATGAGAATTGATTCATTAGCCTCTTTAACAATCGTATCACCATAGATCAAGATGATATGTAATTATAAGTATATATATACAATTTGGTATAATTAAGTATAATGGAACTAAAATATTATTTTGGAAAATGCCATTTATATTATTGTTAACAATTTAAAAAATTGGAATCAATCATCAATCATAATCTCATACTAGAAATACTGTAACATGTGGAACCTATATTCCAATTATGATGCATGATATGCATCTTTCATTCGCTAGAAAAGAGTCACAATCAATCAGTGGTCTCTTTCCAATGGACCAAGAACCATAAATCCATCAATGTCCGCTCACCAATGGTAAGAGAGACATACATTCATAATATATCAAAAAATTCCCACCACATGCATTTTTATCAAAATGAAATATGAATAAAAATATAATATAAAATATTAGGAACATCAATCCCATATCCATAGAAACCACAACTTTTTTCCAAAACAATTGTTCTTGATGCACCAGTTCGATATCCGTCATAGGTATTGACACATTCATAATAATATTTTATACCTTATCCCCAATAGTAATCCAAAAATAATGAAAATTTTATGATACCAATTTGTAACATCTCGACCTTAGAGCCACTAACAATTATTCCTTGAGAAAGTTGTACATAAGGCCTCAATTACACCTCTCCATGCACAAGAGGCTCTTAACTAGCAGTGAGGGATTAAGGTGTGTTATTGGGGAGATTATGACCTAATATTAGATTAGACAACTAATAAAATAAAAAGATATCATCCAAAGTATTAAATAAGTAGAGTGTTGAATCATAAAATATAATCATGTTTATAATAAATAATGAAATGAATTAACGGCCCGAATGGCCATTTCATACAAAAACATTGATCTCACACTTGGAAAATCACATATACAAGAGTAAATAAAATAATATGTTAAAAAATTACATTGATCTACTTCTAAACACAAGACAAACAACATACACTATGTTCATGACACTGTCTAACTATTCCAACCCAAAAATAAAAATCATCATGATTATATTTTCTCAATCATTAAATTATAGGCCTCAAACTAACCATATACATCTGTGCACAACCTGAACGCTGACATAAGGCCTGTACACAAATCGAGGTTCACATACATGGGTTGGGAAATAATCTCAGTAGACCACCCCCAATTGAGAACCTAGAATCTAATGTCAACAGTGAATTCTCATGCAATCTTCCCAGCCAAGATGAGATACATATGGAATAATAAGGATAATAAAAAAGTAAATAATCCATTTATGATCCTTGGGTTTGTGATCTTGATCAACCTTTCCTACTCCATCACAATCCAGCATGTCTCTAATCAATTTTTCCTCCTATATGTATATTTATATATGTGTATATATATATATATTCCCATATATAAATATATATATCAATAAGAGGAAAAATATCATGAATCAACCATAGCCAATCCTAGGGTCTGTAACCCCAATAAAAGGGACATCCTATTCATAAGGCATTGTGTTGGATTTCACACAACTCAAGCTTTATATAATTTAGTCGATCCTTGGGTTTATAATCCTGATAAAAAATACGCACTTTAGAAATCATCTTAGATGCCTCAATGTAAGCTGTGTTTTCACAAGTGTATATAAGTACAAAACCTGGATTTACCCATAATTAAATCCATTCAGTATAGTGAAGGATTCCAGGTAATCAACATATATTCTGTAATAACATAACTTTTTTACTTTATATAATGAAAATGGGACCTAAGGTTTGTAACTATGGCATCTATGTAGAATGATAATCAAGCATAAAAATAATTTCATTTTCCCTATGAATCCGGGAAAGGAATCCCTACATGGGAATCCTTGTATCACTCAAGGATTATATAATTCATTTTCCTTATGAGTCCATACAAGAAATTCCTATAAGGGAATACAAGTATCACTCAAGGAATAATATAATTAATTGGACCCATGAGTCCTTCCAAGGAATTATAGATGTAAATTTATGTATAAATCAATGTGTAATGGACATTTTAGTAATGGTTCATCCACCTGGACCCTGGGGAGTATCTTTAATTTCACTCAGGGATATCATCATATGTCCTAGATAAAATCATAAAAATATCCATGAAACTCCATGTAAACTAATTTCATCTAGACTATTATAATGTAGAAGTAATTCTGTATTAGGAATCTAAGTGTTTTTCAAGGCTTAATATAATTCCATATTTCCTATAAGCCTATCCATTGACTTCTATAATTGGAATCCAAGTGTCGTACAATGTGCAATATTAAATAGTTTAATTTGTGAGACCATATAAGATATTCAAGATAAGGGACCCAAGGATCCTTCAACACTGGATCCTAGGATGCAAATCTGAGAATCTCAATCATTCAATAATAAAAAAAATTCCCAGAATCTATATCTTAGGCAACATATATGGTATAGAACCATGACTCATTTTTACTCCCTAATAGTACTCAAGGCCAGTAGACCACTAGGCCTTAGGTGAACCACCCCATATGCCAAAGGATTCCGACTAGTAAAGAGTGTGTAAATAGATGATAGTGGGGTGACTATACCATCTAGTGAAAATAATAATAATGGTCTATGTGTATAACATAGTAGAAGAAATACCATAAAACAACAATACCAATAACCCACTATAGAAAAATAAATCATCAACATGAATAAATATTAAAAAATAGCAAACATTCCATATATAGAATAAAAAAAATACATGATTCCATTTATATTATTTGAATACAAGTTAGTTCATACAAGATAATAAATAAATAAAAAGCGTCACCCAAGTACAACCTTAGTATAAAAATATAATTTTCTAGAAAAAAAAAGAAAGACACAAAAATTAAACACTAGCTAATGTTGGAATCTGTGGTCCTTACCATACATCCCATGCTAAATTTCCCAACATGACCACTATGGTCTTTCTCCCGAGTGAGAACCCTTACCTGATAAAAAATGTCATAAAGTCTACACGTGTTTTAAATAGACTATGTTTGGTTTGAGAATAAATCTCAATAGTCCAGAAACAATGTGTGTCTAACCTAAAAATGTGATAAAACATGTGTATCTATGGATAAATAAAATAGAACATGGACATCATATAATGAATCTACTTAAAAATTTCTAATATACCATGTTCCCACAGTAATATATATGGAATAAAATGAAATATCTTCATATGTATAATTATGGTGGTGAGGATCCTTAAGAATAAGACTAAGGAATCCCCTAATGAGTAATATAGTGAAGATACCTTTGGAACATCATGTAAATGTAACATCGACACTTCATGCCAACTCATACCTCATTCCATAAATCAAATAACTATTTTCTCGAAGGAAAATCAAAAGGAGTACATGGACCCTAGGACCTTAGTTCATAAATTTCCATCAGCTTAGTAGCATGATGTATGTGGAAAAATTATGTCTATCCTCAAAATAATAAACACCATTTGGTCTATAGCTAACATCCAGAGGAATGATGATATCCATTATCCGAAATAATCATGGCCAAATATCCTCAATACATGGAGATCCTTAAGCCCAAACTGATGGTCTCATCACCTTCAACCAATGGATCCTCACATCCACATGGATTTGTATAGCTATAACCTCCAACCTCACTAAGGTTCAAAACCACCCTAAGTCACAACTAACAGAGGCCTCTACCCACATGTGGTATACACCACCTCATCATTTGAGACCTATCTGTGTTAACATGACTCCAATAACACGTAAGCCAATCACAATGAGTAGAAATGACCCCAAAAAACATAATCCACATCATTCTGACATCTCCTCCCCCAAAAACCATGTCACTCGTCCTGATGATCAAGACCATCTAAAATTACCCGGGCCATTCCTGTAGCCCAACGACCCCATCGCCTCAACTTGACGACCATGTATAACAATAGGTGATCAACATCACTCAAAGTATCCAGGCCAAGACCAACCTGATGAACAATTTCACCTCAGACTAGGTGGTCAACACCACCTAAATACTTAGGAAAAGCCCATCCCATTCCCATGAAAAACCACAATTTAATATGTAGGATTTAATTTAACTGAACTAATTGGCCTCACCTACCCAAGTGGTCTTAATCCCTCCCAAAAAATAAACCATTTATAGTCAAGATAAGTATGCACATAAGCATATAAAGAGTTCAATTTAAAAATTAAAATACAAGAATTTAATTATTAAGATCTCTCTTGGACAATCCAAAAAGGAACTCAAGAACATACCCAAAAAACATGAGAAAAATAAAAGAGAAATCTAGAAACCATATACCTTATTTTGGCAGACAACCAATCATTTGATATCATCCTATAAATCAATCTGATTTTAAAGAAATCAATATTTTTTATTAATTCCCTTAAAATAGGGTAAAATGGATCACATAGATTTATCATAACATATAGTGTGTGAAAGTATGTAAATAAGGTTGAAGATCTGAATCCTTACCAATGTGGTTCCAACAAGACCTAAAGTGGTCAAAATGGAGCTAATATGACAAAGATGGATCAAATCCAAAGGGAGGAAGAAAATGGAGGAGAATATATGTTGTTCATGTGTGTGGAGAAGAAAAGATCAGGAGAAAACATATATAGAGGGAGGGGAAAATTGTAATTTTTTCACTTCAAGTGACCAGCACGGTTTGGATAACTATGTTCCAACCATGCAACACCCACACTCTGGGCACCACACCCTGCCCGGTTGGCACACACAAGTTTCCAAACTGTGATCCAACCTAGCATGAATCATTTTTTAAAAACCATTGAACACCCCACATGACAATGTGTCCTATCCCACATGGGTTTTCAAATCATGCATATATCCAAGGGAGGGCCCATAGTTTCACCTAGGAGGCTAGAATGTTTCTACAAACCATAAACCTCTTTTTAAACACCTTTATATGTTGGGTTTTCATTATCTGATGCACCTGAAACCCACTCAAAACCCTGAGAAACAACGTGACCCGATATAGTGACCTATGAAATATATCACAAGGTAAAGTAAATATAAAAATTAAGTTACAAGGATCAATAATACGGTTGGTTTGACCACCACAACCCAAAAATTCAAATAGGTTGATGAATTCAACCCATTCTTATAAACCAGGATGTTACAATCTCTCCACCTTAACACAGCTCATACCCAAACTATAATGCAGTACCCAGAGATGGTATGGAATATACACATCCCATTTGATCCAACACGGTCTACCCTAATCAAAAAGTCACAGGTCAACTATATCAATGTGCTCCCAACCTTAAGAGTAAACTACCTTGGTCAATTCTTAACCCAAAACTAAAAATTCCAATTTAAAGGTCCTATCGTGATGTATCTTCACTCATGAACCTCATCAGACACTCGAATTTTCCAATGATACATCTAAAACCCATCAAGTAACCAAACTAATTATATTCCCACTTTATTCCCAAGTCGCACACAGAAGATATGATGTCCCACATCTCAAAATATGACCAAAAATCATGCATCTCAATAGTTTATCAAAATTACCTATGCCCCATCTAGAACCAATAAAATCATGCATCATGTTGATGTCCAAATTCCATCACACATCAAAGGAACTCACATCAAATCAATTCCAAGTGGCCTATAAACCTCATCAAAACCAGCATCACATTGATGCACGTAATAAATCCCAGTTCCTAGCACCTCACATATATATGATGCATCTTAGCCGTTGCCAATATGCATCCAGAACCAGATTAGTCCAAAAAAACATACCATGCACCTCATTCACCAAAAAACTATAAATTCCTAAAAAAACGGGCCACACTAAAACCAAAGATACCATCGAATGATCATAATCTTGAAATACCTCTAACTGTACCCAACTACCTAGATTTCATTTCTTCTGGAATATCCAATGTGATTACCTAGCATGAAGCCCGATAAAGTGAGGACTAGAATATCTATTGATCTACACCATCTACTAGCCACTAAACTCATTACTGAGTCCCACTGTCTCTTCCGTGACCTCTGCAAGAATTTGTATCTCGATCACCAGATCCCGGTACCACTTCTATTCTAACCTCATATCCTTGATTCTACCAATATACCTGGATACTAGCAGTCTTATAAGGATTCCTACAAAACCGCTCAAAATTCCCATCCTATGCGCATGATCAACACTCTTTTGGTGCCTGATCACACTATGTCTGCACATGTTCCTACTACCTACACTAAAAGAACACCATTGAAGACCCACTCCAGGGTGATCTTCTTGAATCTCTTTCCTAGATTATCTACTAATATTCCTCATCACCTCACTTCCTAGTATCTTAACCATCACTGTTGTATTCACCAGACAATCTCACCTAACTCAAATATAACTGGTTTTCCAAATTTCCATAGGCTATCAGTGCTTCATTTACTGCCTTTCAGAATAAGGCTAACCTAAACATTTTTACCTACACCTAAATGGTATGCCATAACCTATCCTCAAAACACCACAACCCCATGATTTCATTTCCCACCATACTGGGTGTGAAATGAGACAAATTTGTGAAGGTAGATGAATAGTCTATGTTAGACATATCTCCCTACTGTTGGCTCAAGATATCCCAAGATATCTCTTCCCTCATATTCTTTAGGAAGTTTTGATCAGAGAAGATGACGATGAAGAACTTCCAAGATGGTCCCTCATGTATTCCTACCAGAACTTTTAGATCCCTGCAGTGTTTCCCAGTAAACTAAGCATGTATGTCGCCAACATCACCCTCTAGATTAGGGGTGTCTCGAGTAGGTAGAATATGGTCAACATTGATTCTATCTATTCCTTTTCAACATTTGGTACAATATCACCCATAAATAGTTGTGGTTGTTTCAACTGGACCTCACTTGTTTGGTATGACATCGATGGCTCAAATCACTGGGCTCCCCTATCGATACCCTATTTAACACATACCTGGCTCTCCCTATGTTGCTCGTCAAGCTAAAAACCAAAATATATCACATATGGTAGCTTCCCCACCTTCACTAGAGTCTATACCTATGAATATTGATCTTCCCGACCCTCTGGGGACTCATCCCAACCCTCAGGGGCCTCAACCAGTGTGAACTCAAGAAACACCAAGTCACAGCCCACCTAATGCTCCATCGAAAGGCATCTAGGTGGCATCCTATTGAATACCAATACCTTGGTTAGACAACCATAATGACACACACACATAGACACACACACACACACACACATATATAATATCATTGGTCGGGAAATCTATAAAAAGTAGTGCAACACAACCACCCTTACACTCCCTAATCTCACCCTATCTCATGACATCTGACCTCATAGACCCCCCACCTACCTATATCAGATGTATGTTCCACATGTAACCCATCCTCATTCCCCCCTGCGTACTCAAATCAAAGTAACTCATCAAGAATCATCTAGCCTCATGGACCCTTAACTTCCCATAACGGGGTCATATGTCACATAACATTCAATGTAGGTGAGTATAATTCCATTAAAGAGATGCTATGCGTGAAAAAACTCCGATTATATTCCCTTGTTAAAAAATTAAATAGATCACCCCTATCATCATCATTTCATACTCATACCAGAGTCAGATCCTTATATCTCATGTATATAGTCACAACACATCACATATAGATTTCATTGGAACCACATGACTAGGTGGAACATGTTAAATTCCACCAATAAGAGGCTAATAAGGGAAAAAATGTTTATATTACTTTATTTAAACTTTAAAAAATGAAATTCCTCTTAGAAAAATCTTGGTTCCTAATGACGATCATAAGAAAAACACATCATAACTGCCTAAATACATATCAAAAAGTAAAATCACACCTCTCATTCCATACCAAGACAAGGTAAAAAATCAATATAATAATAACCATGAGAACTAAGTTTACAAATTGAGGTGTAAATCAAAAAAAAAATTAATTTCCATCACCTAGAAACATGGTGCATCTCCCATGCATGGGGCTACATGCAACCAAACTCGAGCTATAATCATTGTCCCGACTACTTCCATGTATTTTGACTTCCATAAAAGAAATAGTAAGACCAACTAAATATAAGATCATATAAAACTATTATTATCCAGCTAGACATTTATACTAAAACCCAATCATGAACTACTCTGATTCCACTTGTATCACTCTAACAAATTTTTCCACCTGAATAGTTCTTCGGTCTAGTTGACCGATGGTCCTTAGGCATGCCTCCCAATACACAAAAGTATGTTGACTCGAAATGATGGTGTAAAGAGGTGATAGTGGGGAGACTATACCCTCTGGTGATTATAATAATAATGGTCAATATGTGTAATACAATAGAATAAACACCATAAAAAAACTGGACCATTAAACCACTATAGCAGAAGAAATCAAAAACAAGAATAAAAAATAAAAAAGCTCAAATATTTCAATTGAAGAATAAAACACCACATTATGCCATTTATAAAACATTCATACAAGTTAGGTCATAAAAAAAAATAAGCAGAAAGGGTTTACGGTTGACAACATCAGTACATGCATATAATAACCATTCCAAACAAAATAAAAGACATAATAAGTAAACCCCAACTAATATAGCAACCCAAGGTCCTTTCCATCCATCCCATGTTAAAAATCCTAAATTGACCCTTAAGGTCCAGCTCTTGAGCTCAATAATTTTCTTTATTGAAAAATAATATTGTCTAAAAACATTTTAAAAGGGCCATATAGGGTGTAAGAATAAATACTAGTAGTCGAATAGCGATGTGTTCCAAAATAACATCTATTATAAATAAGGTGTTTCTAAAAATGAATTAAATAGCCCCTTAAAATCCAATAATTAACCTTCTTCAGCTAGCACCGGTACACCGCAGGCCCCAAATTATATATATGGAATACATAGACATGTCTATATATATAAATTTTATGTCTAGGATCCTTATAAATAATCCCAAGGCATCCCAGGATAAGAAAAAATTTGGGGAGACCCTTGGAAACTCCGGTAAATGTAACATTAGCACCTTATGCCAACAAATACCTTATCCCATAAATCAAATAACCAATCTCTTAAAGGGACACAAAAACAAGTACCTAATCACATAGCACTCAGATCATAAATCATCATCGGTTCAACATCCTGATGTTTGAGGCATACTGATGTATGCCCTCTAAATAATAAACACCACTATCTCAATAGCCGATGTCCTGAGGAATGATGATATCATTATTCCCAAAGAATCTTGGACCAATGAATCAATATACAGACACCCTCAATCACCAATGGATGGTCTCATCACTGTAAGTTGATGGATCCGGACCATCCAAATGGATTTCTATGGAAATCACCTGCAACCTCACTAATGGTCAACACCATGCTATGCCGCAACTAACAAAGGCCTCTACCCACATGAGTGGTCAACACTACTACATCATATGAGTCCTATCTGTGTGCACATAACTCCAATGGTGCATCATAAAATTATTTTGAGTACTAATCACAAACAAGTACCTAAGCCACATCATCCCAATACATTATTCTACTGAAACCATGTTGTTCATACTGATGGTCAAAATAATATCAAATAACATGTTCTGTATTGACATCCTGACAACCTCATAGCATTAACTTGGTGACTATACTGTCCAACTGGTGGTCAACATCTCCTAAAGTATCCTGGATTTTCCCAACCTGATGAACAATTTCACCTCATTTCCAGTGGTCACCACCACCACAATTCTTAGTCCAATCCCATGTCATTCACATGGAACTATATAATTTAATATAAACAATTTAATTTAAAAAACCCACCTGGCCTAACCTTCCCAAGTGGTCTGAAGCCTCTCACCATGCTTAAACCATTTTTAGTTAAGATTTAATACCCATATGAATTCCATGGTTTCAATTTAATAATTAAAATACAATATTTAAATTATAATGTTCCCTCTTGAGAAAACAAATAGCTGGTTTAAGAAAACACCCCCAAAAGACGACAAAAATAAAAGAGAAATCTAGGCACCAATTAAATTGTATTGGTAGATGCTCACTTAGCTGGTATTGACCTCTAAATAAATATATTTTTTAAGAAATTAATGTTTTATATAAACTCCATGAAAAACCAGTAAAATGGATCATATATATTTTTCACACCATATGATGTGAAAAGGGAAAAAAGAAGTTAACCGATCTGAATTGTTGTTGATACAGTTCCAACAAGATTGATTATAATCAAAATAGTGCTTCGATGACAAATATCGATGAAAGAATTAGATAGGTAGAAAATTGAGGATCACTTCTGCTATGCAAGTAGGTGGAGGATAAAAAATAAACAGGGCGAGGTGGAAAATGGTAATTTTTCCCCTTTAAGTGACTCGAATTGTTTGGCCACACAGTTTGGCTAACCATGAACGAATTGTGTGACACCCACTGTCTATAAACCATAACTCACATGGTTGGGCCACTTGATTTTTCAAACTAAGAACCAACCATGCATGAAGCCACTACTAAAAAATCAAGAATAACCCACCTATCCATGGACCCCTCCCACACAATTTTTCAAACCATGTTTAAAGCCAAGGGAGGTCCATACAAATTCTATGAGGAGGCTAGACAGTTTGTCCAAACCATGTAACTTTGTCTTACCACCCCAAAAATTAGGGGTTTTAGCCTCCAATGCCCACAAAACCCATTGAAAAGACCAAAAAACTTCCCGATCCTCTAAAAAAATCTAATATCTAGGTCTTAAGTTAATGGAACTACCTGAATTATGTTTCTAAGATTAATAAAATTGTTTTCCTGACCACTAAACTCCAAAAAATAAAAATGATTTGATAAATTCACCCCACTCCAAAAACCTAAGTTGCTACATTTGGGAATCCCAATAAATAATTGGTCTCAATATCCGAATCCTAGGATGAATTTACAGGTATCCCAATAATATAACCATTAATAAAATAGGCTTAGAATCCAGATCATATGTAGTACATTGGGGCATCCCAGTCAAATATCACATCATGTCAGGAACATCATCCAAAATTCCTAGAATCAACTCTATAAACCAAATACACATCATTATTAATCATGTGAATGAATAAATAAATAGTGAGGGTGGAATAATTATTAATCCGACCACTCCTTCTATGGCCACTTTGGATCACAAGTGCAGTATAGGTACTATGGTGACACTTGCTCCCATCTCTATCGAAACAACCAACACACTATATCAGGGTTGATCAAACATTGGGGGACCTAATGGGTCCCTAATTTAAAAAAACTAGAGATTTATCTTTATTGGGATTATTTAAGTCTATAAATAAGTGAAGGAAACACACTTGGGATCCTATTTTTCAACATGTAAGTGGTGAAAACCTACTTAGGATCCTTAGAAAGAGTAATATTTGGAATCCTATATGGGATCCTCAAAAAGAGTAAGATGAGGCTTCATAAATGAGACCCTTGAAAAGAGTATATGAAGGAATCCTAAATGGGATCCATAAAAATATTAAGTGGAGGCATCCTACACAGGATCATTTTCCACCACTATTCTATTAGGGTAAACACATTCCACTTCCCTATATCTAACATCTCGTGGTATCCTAGTCCAGATGGGAACATCACATAACAAAAATCCTCATTGGGAAATATATGTAAAAATAGGTCAAGGGATATGGCTTGTGGCCCATATTGAAAAAAGGTCTCAATCCTAGGATATATCTATATTTGATTACTGGAGGAAGAACATCTCAATAAAAGTTAATTTTGATAAAATTCCTACAAGGAGTTCTCAAATCAGCCCAAGGGTTCTTTCATTATGCTCTACTTGAAGGAAACATTTAATATTTTTACTTTTATGTCCAATTAAAAATAAATAGTGTAAAAATATAAAAATCCTCAAAAGGTTAGAATTAGAGATTTATAATGAGTGTATAACTGGGTACACAATGTGTACCCTCATAGCCCCACCTGAGTGTGTATTGCAGTTAAACATGGTGTGTATGTATAATGTACAAAGTATGTAAAATATATTAATGGAATATAAACTATATGGGGTACCTTCTTATGAAACTCACATGGCTTATCCATGCATCATTACCTATTAGTGTACTTATATAGGGCGTGTATACCACCCATAGGTCTTCTTGTGTAATCTACACAACTAAGTGCCCCTACACAAGATGTCTCTCTATGTTCTCAACTACATGTCCAAACACCAACACCCAATGTGTACTTTTAAAAAATCACATTTTCTATGTAGTAAGAACACAAGACACTTGTTCCTGAACTATAAATTATGTGACTAAGGATTTTCAAATGGGAAACCCTCATCAACAGCCCAAAACCCTGTTTTCTCCAAAAAAGCTATAGCTCAGCCCTCAAGGGATCTTTGGAATCCATAATGGTTCCTTAAAACTGAAAATAATTAAATATATAAATATTTATGTCATAAACTAAATAATGGATTACCATTTGGTAGATTCCACAAAATCATATCAATGATTCACGCTCCATACCTAACCCATGATGATGCGACTCATCCCGAGCTCTACGGTGGATCCTATGTTCTCTCCCATATATCTTTATCCCTATCCTTTTTATCTCTCGATTATGGGATTCTTGATCACAAAGGGGGTTTACATTATAAGACAAGGGAAGGAGAAGAAATAAAATATGAAAAGGAAAAAAATAAAAGAAAAGAAAAATAAAAAGAGACATGGTCTCAACCCCAAAGGTCAAAATGATTTTATGAATTTATTAGGATAAACTCCCCACTACAGACAAAAAGAGAGAGACCTAATATAAATACGATTCTCTATTAAAAATATATAGTCGAATAAATATGTAAAATTAATTTAATATTTAATTATATATATATATTAAATATTAATTATTCCACAAAATTAGAATTGCTCGGATTTCCACCAAACTCCTATACTAGGGTAAATGCCCAATTTCAGGTCTTATAGAGTGGTTAGAAAAATTATCTAAATTATATAGTCTGTTAAAATGGACATTTTAAAGCTTACAAAAATTTGAAAATAATTTAAATTTCAACTCAAAGATTTAGTCAGAAGAAAAGGACCTTATAGGTATATTTTATGAGAATGTAGTACACTCTTTAGATGAATATCATACATATCTATTTTATAAAAAAACATTTAGTATGTTAAGACATTAAGGATTCCTATTGTGTTATTGGAACCACCCCCTACTTGCCTACATGACATGAGTTCAATGTGTGTTGGTAGACCTTAATATTTCCTTCCCTATAATAGGTTTTCCATAGAGTTAAACTTATGGTTTAGTATAGTAGGTTTTGGGGGCTGTAGATTTGGTAGGATAAATTATGTGAGTCAGGTTAGAGGATAATTGGTTCATTTTAAATTATTTTTCATCTTATATATTAGAACGTGTGCCGACATGTTTACTTATATATGATTCCTATTGTGTATGTGTACCTTCTATTGCTAATCATTTATGTTTTGATGAATTATATATATAATATTTACTCCATCATATTAATGACTGTGGGGATCTCTTGGCTCACTATTTCTTATCCATAAGTTTTTTGTTTATATTTTATTTTGATGGGTTATGTCGAGTTTTAGGTTAACTCAAGCATGATCCCATGGTTTTGTTTTAGGGGGAATAGTCTCCCAATGACTGTTTTAGGCCCTCGCCACTAGTTTGTACCTTTGGTGTACATGGAAGTTCATCTAAAGTCTTACAGTCTCCCCAATTAGGTTCTATTTGGGTGATCTGAGATAAGGAGATATGTAAATAACATGCACCCAATCATTCTTGTCAAAAAACATTCACTTTCATTATGTTTTAATTTCATTGGATATATTTTTTAATTATTAAAAAAACTATAGTTCTGTTTTCTCTTTTCATTGGACGTATGGCCAAATCATGTAAAATAATTTCCCAAACCATGATTTCATCCATTTTTACCATGACCACAATAATGAGTAATCAAACTCACTTCAATGAATGAGGATGAACATGTTTTTTAGGATTTATGATTCCTAAATAGGATGTAATTGTTTTTTCAGTAATAGTAATGTTTGAAATTAGTTAATAATAGACTAAAAATTCCTTTTCATGATATTATCATGACATAATAAAATTTGAGTCATGAAATGTTCCAAACATCCTTTCTAAAATATCAATATTGATAAAATTTACCCCACAAAAATTTTATTGAGGTGTAATATTAAACCTTAAGGACTTTTATTTACTAACCTAATTAAATCTTTGGAATTGAAAATAGAATCATTCATATTTTGTGGGTAATATTGATGGCCTTAAGTGGTTATACCATTCATTGGGATTCTCCTGAAATCCCAAATGAACATTCATTATCAGGTATTGTTTCTTCAGATCCTCACTGAAAATACGAAAAAGAAAAATTAGAGATTTAAAATGAACATATAAAGAAGAATTTTTATTTACCTTGATCATCTCTCCAAGTGAATTATATTGTTGATGCATTTCAATATCCAGAATCGCTGAAAAATAGTTCTTTCTTGAAATGTAAAAATTTAAAAAAACACATTATTTTCAATTTTTACCATAAAAACATGTCTTACCCAATTAACCTAACTTTTTTAGTTTTTTAGAATCTATCCTGATAAAATGTTGTAAAATTTAGATTATAACACCAATTGAAACCTTAATAAATTTCATAATTATAAGTTTGTATTTGATTATTATTGAATAAAAATATTCAATGAATTAACAAAATGATATTTAAGGTATATGAAAGCCCAATAAATATACAAATCCCAATGAAATGGTTAAGATATAAGGATAAAATGTATTGGCTAAAAATATTATTTCATTACGATATAATAAAATATATGTGTAGTAAGAACTTTACTTTTCATTGAGGTTCAAGACCATTAATTTTCGGTTTAATTTATTTATTTTAATGTGATATGAATTTATAATGATATCACAATGTTTTTGAGGGTATATGGGGATTTTTCAAAGCCTAGAACCTTGAATGGTAGAAGAGGAAACTGGGATGTACAGTTAGTAAAAACTGTGTCTTAATATTTTCACTGTTTTTACAAACCATGAACAATGTTTCATTGAGAAGAAGTGAGCCTAACTATTTTCCCAATCTGTATAACCTTGGACGCACGCCTATGGAGAAGATATATAGTTTTTAACAGAGCAATATAGAATGGTTTGTTCATGGATTCCAAAACTGTGTGCATGAACCGTGTGAGGAACCTCCTTGGACAGTGGAAGGCGCACAGTTTGGAATACCGTGCAACAAAACTGTTCACTTATTAATGTTTGTTTAATCTAACCATTTTCATATAAAAATTCTTATAACCTTACATATACCTCCTATCTTTTATTTAATGTGATAGGGGGCTCCCTTATTCTTCTGTTGAGAGATCCTTCAGTGGTATACACCTAGAATTTGATCATGTTTATCCATCCATCCTTTGAATCACACACTGATTTTTCTTGTTGTTTTCCTCTCCTTAAGTGATCCACTCCTTAGGCTCATTTCATTTGTTATTATTTCAGCTAATGATTCTATATTGATGTGACGTTATATTCCCTATTTTCATGGTGTATATATTTTCTTCCCTTTTATTATCATTCTGTCTAAACCAAGGGATGATACAAGATGAGGCATCTAATATTGGCTTAAGGTCCGTGGTATATGAATTATACCTTAAAGTTTCTATATCTATAAATTGTTTCCATTGTGTTCAGGTCCAATTCATAGGGAATTTATCCTTAAAATTACCTTCTTTAATTTTAGTTGCCTAGGAAATATTATAAAACCCAATATGTACCTCTTAATATCATTGGAGGTTTAGACCTCATTCTTTACCACCCCATGTAGGGTGTTTTCCATGTTATTCCCTTAGTAACCCATGATGGGTTTATCTGCGACATCGTTCAAGTACATTTAACTTGACCTATAATAAGGTAGGTGTTCTATCATAATTAAAAAAATTGTAAATGAATATTATCTAAAGTATATATTTGTACATATCAGTTGGGATTGGATAATTTAATTTAATTAATGTTGGTTTTATGTCTCTAACTCGACTTTTCATGAATAATAAATGGATATGGAATGATTCTAATAAATAATTATGTAATTGATTTTAAATGGTTGCATGCCCTTACAACACCTTGTCGTGTTTAGTGAAAGGTAATGGAATGAAGCTATTAAATGATTAAGTGGAATTATTATTACATGTCCTATGATGATACATACAATATAAATATATTGAGTATAAGGTTCCTACTTCTTTGAAACTTTTTCACCTTTATAGGAATGGTTAGACTTGACCCAACATTTGATTCTCAAGGGAATGACTTGGGAACTCAAAGGATTTCATTCTAATTCATTTAGCCAATTTATGTAGGAGATACCCCCACAAAATCTTGTCTTCGAAATATTAGGTTAATGCCTCACAATTGTACCAATAAATCACATGTCATCTTTTATAGATGTTAGATTTCCTTGGATAAAGTCTTTTGATTCATGTTGATGTCTTCAGAAACAATATTACATGAATTTATCCCTTGGGGCCTAGTCCCACCTAGCCTGAGATTACTATGGAAGATATCTAGGGAATCATTTAGACTCTTTTAATGTGTAATTCCTTGGGCGTTCTCCTTGAATTACACTTAGACCCCTTATATCCATACTGTGTGAGTTACAACTATGATTTGGATTGAATTGTGGGGTCAAGGATTCCTTGGTTAGGCCATAGATCCTATATTATTATTACATCCTATAATAGTGATGTTGACACATTCAAATGTTTTATCTATATATACAGAATCTAAAATTAGTTAATTAAATGGTTACATGTTCAGACACCGGATGATGCTGAAGTATGTATGAGTTGTTTATTTTTACTGATATACTTTTATGTAGTTGAAAATTATTAAAATTTATATATAGTTAAAATATATGTATAGAAAAAATTTTTCTGGCATAATGATATTTATCTCACACACTATATAGGCCCCCATTGGTACCAGGGACATTTATATTATTGTAGGTGCGGAAAAGGGAAAACACCCCTCTTTGGACACATGGCTTGAATACTTTATTATGGGATCATGGTAGAGGATTACTAAGACATATATATAGATTCATAGATAGTTTTTGATCCTTTTTTTTCATGTATATCACTTTATACCTACATCCATGTATGGATTGTTTTCTTTTTCTAGAGACATGAAATCATCATTTTGTATATGATATAGTTTAATGTCTGGGTTGATTATTATTTTTGGATGTTTATGATTATTTCTATGAAAAGTCATATTAATTACTCTACTTCCACTTATTTATTAATGTTATAAAAGCACTATTCTTTACTCTAAGAAGAGGGCATAATCTCACCACTATGACCCCTAGTCCCTTAGTACTAGTCGGTAGCCACTCGCGTACGAGGAGGTGTTCTTGAGGCCATTTGGACAACCTGATTTAGTTTAATGGGAGTAAACTAGGTCCTATAGGTTAAAAAGTAGTTAAAAAGGGTTTTCATTGCTTGACATACTATTTTGTGATGGTTGAAATGAGATTAGGAAGCTATTGGAGCTTGGTCCTAAGAAATTCCTAGGAGTAGATATCCTACATTTGGGGTAAATTCCATGTTTCTTGGGACAGGGAAATTATTGTTTTGTATGTTTCATATTATTATTGATATACTTTCACCATGGGGTTATCCACATGAATTTTGATATTTTTTATACATTTTTGATATTTTACCTTATCCTGGTGTGGAAATGATAATTCTTATATGCATCATTACTAGTACTAAGGATTCATAATCCATTCATATACCGGGTCATATAAGTGCATTCTAATTCTTTCATTGCATGTGATTATTGAGTTATCAATGAATTTTATATATTCTTGTGCTACTAATGACTTCTACAGGGAAGGGAAATTGGTTTTTTAAAATTCCAACATCATCTTAAATAGTATTTTTCTATATATATTGATGTTGAAATTTTAAATAACTAATTTCAACCAATATAAGTTATGTAACCATAGTTTCATGAGATGGGATTTAGATGTGATTGCAAGACTACCAATTTTAATTTATAAGGTGTGTACAACCTTTTAAATTGGAATCAGTAATTCATAGAATCGACCCATCATATCTCACTTATTACATTCTAAGACCGAATATTAGGGTGATGGTTTGAATTAAATCTATTTCATTTATATTTATAATGTGTATGAGAATTTATTAGTTGGGAATTATAATCCATTTAATTGAGTTGTGAATAATTTATAAAATCACTTATGAACATAAAATGTAATTCTTATAAATGAAGTGGTTTCCTATAAAATAATAGTTTGAGTATAATTTAAAGAGTTTTCCCTCAAATTTTAATTGACCTACCATGTATGGGAACCTGTGTAAATAAATACTTAAGGCCTACCAATAACTCTGTCTTCTAAGTGGGTAGTTTGGGTAGCATGTTGGGAAGTGTTCCCATTTATTTTATTTTAATTACATTAGATATTATATTTGATTTTAATGTTATTATGAGTTATGTGTTTTTCTTTTATAGTGCTATGTGACCATGACATCCTCAAGTCTGGCGCCATGATGGTAGTGATGACCATGCTCTGAAGGAGGTGCACTCTAAGACACCTATGATACCTCTAGTAGTGCCACCTGAGGAACCACCTTCTATTCCTAAAATGGGAACTAATGCAATTATTTTAGAGGTTTTCCTATGTTTGATGCAGTCCATATCGGGTTCTCTATGCCCTACACCTATGAAGAATGATCTAAATCAAGATTTCTGGAAGAAACATCCTCCAATATTCCTAGGGGATGGAGGTAATTAGGATTTTGAGTCATGGATGGAAGCTGTTATTTATATCTTTAATTATCTAGTGATTCCTCCAAAGAGGAGTGTCAAGATCTCCACCTACATTACAGGAGATTCTGCCAAGCATTGGAGGGATGTGATTACACAGGCTGGTCATCATCAAGGCATGATATGGATGGAATTACAGACTACCTTATATGATTATTTTCCCCTCAAATTTTGAGTACTATCCAATCTAGAGAGTATATACATATGGAGAAGGTTACTATGTCATAATGTACTATCAATAAATTTTTCTTGAGTTTCAAAACATTAGTGAACTTTTTTTATAGTGGTGAGCTATCATGAGCGAGATGCTTCGAAGGTGGTACCATGTATTTTATCCCCATGCTTGTGAATTAATTTTTTATATGCACCTTTCCTTAGATAATGATTCATGATCTTATCACTTAGAATAAATTGAAGGAAGCCAATAGTAATGGGTATTGAGGATCAGTAGTAAGACATTTAATATTTATTCCAGTGGAAAGAAGCATAGCCTTGTGGTGTCTTGATAGTGTAGTGGTGGCTAGAGTATTTGTACTGGTAGCTCCATTATATGCCATCAGTGTTGAAAATACGGTCATGTGAAGACTTAGTGCTATAGATATCCTCTTGAGTACTATTCTTATAGTCGTATGGGTCATCTTAATAGATTCTTCTAAAACTTTCCACATATTTCTAATCAAATTGGTCCCACACTAGATCAACCATTAGGAGCAGGACTGGTTATGCCATGTTGGGAAGGAATCTAGAGTATAACTAAATAAAAAAGCCTTGTAGAAGGTCATAAAAATGGTAGTAATACTTCTAATTATCAACAGCATCTGTGGAAACCTTCTTAGGGTTGTACATCATTAACTCATGGCCATGGATCTGTCCAGTTGCACACTTTATAATAAATAGCCAAAGATCATAGTGGAGGACCATTTACTATAAGAGGTACTATTCTAGTAGCCTATAATATCGTATCTTATTTATTAAACATAGGTTATTATCAGTACTTTATCTCCTTATTTAACATGGAAAGTCTTGTGGTGGAAATTCAGTACTTCTAAGGGGTGATGACCTTGGGCACACTGTTGGATGTCTAGTTAGAGGGTATGCACCATTGCATGGAATCACCCCTTGAGTTAGGATTCTATCATTTCTTATGGAACCTCTTCTTCCTCTCGATGAAGAGCTTCGATGACATTCTTAGGACGGTCTAGTTGTTTCTCTATCACACCTATTTAGATTTCTATCATTGTAGGGTATCGTTTACATCATCAGAAGAAAAACGTTATCTTCAAAGGGTTATTTGAATGTTTAGGATTGTACAGATAGACTAGATCATTTGTCGGCTTGGTGGATGACAACACATATGTTTTGCCTTTATCTGGAGGATTTGAGAATACATCTGGTTTATTTTCTTCCTATTGTGGATCATTTTAGGGATTTTTTCTCAAATAAATTCTCTGCAAAACGTGATGAGACATGGGATGAATTTATTATCTATATTGTTCATGGATCATCTCCAGTATCTGTTCCCCCATACAAGATAGAACCTAAGTAGTTCTAAGATCTCAAAAAATAGTTGGAGGATTTATAATCTAAGAGGTTTATCTGACCCAATACTTATTCTTGGGGTTCACCCATTCTTGTTTCCAAGAAGGTGATAAAACCCTCATGATATGTCTGGATTAGAGATGGTTGAACTGACTTTTGATTAAGAACCGGTATTTATTTCTCGGAATATATGATCTCCTCACCATCTATGTGGTGTTTGAGTGTTCTCAAAGATCGACATTTGATGGGGATATTATCTGGTGAGAGTCAGGACTTCAGATTTACCACATATGTATTTATGAAGTAGGTACAATTTATATGAGTTTGGCTATTCTGTCCAGTCTTAAGAATGCACATGATATTTTTATAACCCTAATGCATTGGTTTTTTCTAAACCAATATTGATTCCTTTTTCATGATTTTTGTGGATGACATCTAGTGTATTCTGAAAATTTAAGAAAATATTCTAATCATCTTGAGATTATTTTGAATACAATGAGAGAGAATCATATGTATGATAATATTTCTAAGTGACACTTTTGGATTGATAAGGTACACTTTTTGGGTCTTATTATCTCGAAATGAGGAGTATCTGTTGACCTAGAGAAGGGGAGTACTATTGTTTCCTTGGAGTATCCCAAGATCTTATTTGATAAATGGAGTTTCATGGGGAAAGATGGATATTTAAAGAATTTCATACAAGAATTATCATGTATTTTATCTCCTCTTACTATTCCTACTAATATTCTTGTGAAGTTATTGTGGTATGAATCATGCGATAATATCTTTCTAGACATAAATGGAATGCTACCTTTGGAACTAATTCTGAGTCTTCTAGAACATGACAATGGTTATACCTCATTCTATGATGTATTAGGAATTGGGATAGGTGATGTATTGATGCAAGAGGATATATTCATTGTTTATGAGTCTCACTAGCTGATAACTCATGGGAAAAATTACCTGACACATTAAATCAAGCTTGTATAATTTTTCCATGATTTGCACAAATGGTGGAACTATCTAATGAGATAGATCTTTGTAGTGTATACGGACCACAAGAGCCACAAATATTTATTTATAAAGTCTAAATTGAATAAAAAATAGTTATTATTGGATGATTACCTTTAGTATTTTGACTTTGACCATTCCAATATGATTAGAGAGGTAAATGAGATAACTGATGTGAGGAGCCATAAATCTTAGAAACATTCCATTTCAGAAGCCTGTGATGAATGAAGATTTATGTTTGTTTTTTTGGATATGTATATAGAGTTTCAATATGGTATTGAGTGGCCTTTTTTTTTCTCAATATTAGTTACCCATCCACTACATGATAAGGTGATTAAAAGGAAGTTTTCAGACCCTGAGTGGTTTTTCTAATAGGAATGAATTTCAGTTGAGGAACCATCTCTAGATTTCTCGGTTGGTGGAGACGACATCCTATATAAACATGGTCATATATAGGTTCCTAAAATCATGAGAGATGATCTAATCCAACTGTCCCATGATTCTCAGTGGGAATTGGATTTAGGTATATCCATGATGTTTCATTATATGCCTTATATATTTGTCTTCATGGAAGAAATGTTAGATTTAATTTTTTATCATTAGGTGTTCTACCTATTAGAATGTGAAGGTGGAGCACCAAAAGATTTATAAATTGTTAAATCCATTATTGGTTCCATAATGGAAATTGGAAGATGTCAAAATGGATTTTGTGGTTTGATTTCCGAGGTCTCCTTGAGGTAGAAAATCAATTTGGGTAATCTTTGATCAACTAAAAATGTATCCAATATCCTTTATATATGGGGAACTTTCTCAATTGATGAGTTGGGAATATTTCATTCCATAGAGGTTATATTCCTACATGGGGTCCCTTATAATATCAGTTAAGATAGGGATTCTAATTTTAAATCAAGGACATGGAAAGTGTTACAAAAAGGGTTGGGTACATAGTTTCTTCTCAGCACATGTTTTCACCATCAGACAGATGACCAATTAGAGTGAACTATATAGTTTTTGGAGGATATGCTCTGAGAATGTGTCCTTAATTTTAGTAGTTCCTAGTAGAAGTATATCCCTCTTACTGAATTTTAATACAATAATAAATTTCATGAAAAGATTTAGATGCCTTCTTATGTGGCCTTATACGATAGAATGTATCGTTCACCTCTATGCTAACTAGAGGTTGGGGAGCTGGGGATACTAGGTCATCTTCTCATATAAAAGACATCAAAGAAGGTGAAGTTAATCAGAAAGTATATGTATACTAAATTTTCTAGACAAAACTCATATTCATATCACCATTAATGTCCTATAGAGTTCATTGTTGAGGATCATGTTTTATTTCGAGTATGAAACCATATTGGGGATAAACGAAAATAAAGGAAAGGGAAGTTGCCACATTATTTTTTCAGTCCTTTTTAGATCTTGGATAGACTCAGAATGGTGAACTATTTGTTGTTACAAACTTAGTGGTACCATTCCATGCATGAAATATTTCTTTTTTTATTGCTTCTCCATTATCATTCTAAACCATATTCAACTTTTTATCATGAGGATTTCGAGTCCGATGTCGAAGCTTATTTTGAGGAGTATCAAATACACATCATTGGTTAGATCATGAAGACATTCCAAGTCCAGTCTTACACATTGGTGTGGGTGCTATGAATGTAAAACTACGTATAGGATGAGACATGGGAGCGGGAGCCTGATGTACATGTCCATTGGGCATAATTCTTCTTAGATAGTGTTTTACCACCATTGAAAGGTTAAATCAGGGATGAGTTTTTTAAGGTAGGAGGATTGTAGGAACCCATCATTTTTTGAGATAAGGATCCTTTAATTTTATCATTAATTCCTGGTTTTTGACCTTATATTAATGTATATAGAGGTCCCGATGTTTTCAGGGTGTCTTGGGCTAGTTCAAATCTTGGAACCCCGAATGGTGGAAGAGGAAACTGGGCTGTACAGTTAGTAGTAGCCATGAAGACTATTTCACTTGGTTTCTACTAATAGTGAAGGATGATTCATTGAGAAGAAGTGGACCAAATAGTTTTCACTAACCTTATGGCCTTGGCTGCATGCATGTGCAGAGGATATATAGTTTTTGAAAAATCCATATAAAAATGTTTGCATAAAGGTTTCCAAACCATACACATGAACCATTTTTGGCTCCTCCTTTGATAGTGCATAACACATTGTTGGTGCACAGTTTGGAGAACTATGCAGAAAAACTACGAACATCTAAAAGTTTGGTAAATTTTAATGTTTCCCATTAAAATCATTATAACGTCATCCCCCATCCTATTTCTTATTTCTAATTATATGACGATCCCATATTCTTCTATTGAGAGCTCTTATAATGGCATACATCTAGGATTCACTCTTATTTCTCCATCAAACATCCGTTAATCTTGTTTAATACCTCTCAGGGAGTGATCCAATCTGTTGGCTCATTTCATTATTATTATATATATATCAATGATTATATTTTAGTGTGGGTGTATATGACCAATTTTCAAGGAAGGCTTCCCTTATTTTGTTTTATTCTGATTGAGTTCAAACTAAGGGATGATACTAGATGATGTATCTACTACAGACATAATGTTGGTGGCCTATGAATCATCTATTAATGTATCACCTTCTATAAATTATTTCCATTGTGCATATTCTAGTTTAACTCGACATTACTCCTTTAAATCATTCTATTTTAATTTAAGTTATATAGGTTGTATTCTAATACCTTATGGATACCTCTTAATATCATTGGAGGGTGAGAACTCATTGTTGAACACCCCTAGTGGTTCATTCCTTTTTATTCCCATGATATCCTATAATGGATTTATCGGCGACACCATTTATGTAAATTTAACTCGACCTTTGATATGGTAAGTGCACCTTCATATTTAAAAAAACATAAGTGCATGTTATGGAATGTATAAATCTGTATATATCACTTGGAAATGGATAATGTAACTGGATTTATGTCGGTTTCATGCCCCCAAATAACCATTTAATTCATAATAAAAGGTGATGGAATGAACCTAGTAAATGATTATATAATTGAATTGAAATAGTTGTATGTCCTCACATCACATTGTCAGGTTTAATGAATGGAAATGGAATAAAACTTTTAAATGATTAAATAGAATGATTATTACAAGATATATGACAGTAAATTTGATATAAATGTAATTATTATAATGATACTACAACTTTGGACCTCATTTATCACTATAACAATGGTCAAACTTGAGCCAAACATCGTTTTTTGAGGGAATTACTTAAGATCTCATAGGACACCATTCCAATTTTTGTGGGAGATACCGACCAAAGAATATAGTTTGTATATTTTTATGGGAATGACTAATAATTATACTAAATATTTATTTGAAATATTTTCCAGATATTATAATTCCATTGATACACCACCTTGATGTCTTCCAACATGAGACACCACAGATTCACCCCCTTGGGACCAGTCTTTCTTTGCATGGGATTTATATAGAAGAGTTCTATAGACTCAGTTATAACCATTTATATTGGAATGGCTTGGGAATTCCCCTTGGATTTAAATAGAAAACCTTATACATAGACTGCTTGAGCTACCACTCTAAAATGGCTCAACAGCTGATGTAAATGATGAATTGGTTGCTCCTTAGTTCCAATATTATTATTTTTCCCTATTATAGTGCTATTGAAAACATCATTTGTTATGTCTATAAATAATAAATCATAAATGAAAAAATTAAGTCATTACATGTTCAAACACTAGATGAGCCTAAAGATGGAATGTGTTTTTTATTTATATGTTTTACTTTTATATAATTTCACACTATTTCAGTTTATATACATAGGATGGATATGTAGAAATGACTTTGGTGGTGGACAATTGAGATTTATCTCACACTCTATCTAGGACATCGTTGGTACATAAGAAGATTATATTATTTCAGGTTTGGACAAGTGGAAACACCCTACTTGGACATATATCTTTCATGATTTAGGATGGGATATTGGAAGCAGATTATTGAGCTAGAGCTCCAGAAGATTGGATTCTTTTTTCTTCTTTTGGATTCTTTTTTATAGCATAAAAAAAACTTTATTCCTACAACCATGTATTATTGATTTTATTTATCTAGGGACAAGAAATCATCATTTTGTATATGATACATTTTACAATTTTAATTGATTATTATTGTTAGATATTGGTAGTTATTTACATTGTCAGTCTTATTAATTACTCTAATTCTGCTTATTTATTTACGTTATATCACCATTTTACTATAGTCAAACTAGAGGCCATAATCACCTCACTGCCACACCCTAGGCCATCATTTCTATTTGGAATCCTATTGTGTACAGGGAGGAATGATTGCGGCACATGGTCTACCGAGTTTGGTTACTCAGGAGTGAACTGAGTCCAGGACGTCACATGTAGGATACACAAAATTATATTCAATCATTTAGATTAATTGTTATATTTAATATCAAATATAATTGTTTAAATTACCTCAACTAAATTGAAGATAATGAAATTTTGGAATATAAAAAGTGTGAATATGAAATGTTGGAGTTGGGAAGTTATATTCATGGAAGTCCCAAAAGTAGAAACATAAGAAATCAACGATTATTATTTATTTATTACTCATATTAATTGAGTTATTTTTGTTGATATGATAATTGGATATAAAAACTAAATCATTATTATAAAAAAATTCAGAAATTCTATGAATATATATCATTAATTAATATTTATAGTCAAAATATATAAAAAATTATGAAACTATTATAAACCCCACTAAAAAATCTTTGATATTATAACATATATGAGAAATTATTATTTAAAAACCAGGATATTATTATTATATAATTAATTAAATATAATAAACTTTAATAAATTCCCCATAGTAAATAAAAGATTCATCCTTGCACCCGAGGTCACACTAAAACCAATAATCCCAAGAAGACAATATTTATTATTAAGCCTACATTTTCTAGAAAAAAATGGTTAATTATTTAATGTTCTATTAATAATTGATCTAGGCTTTTTCAACATTAGGCGACCTAATTCATGACCTATTATTGTGATATATTATAATATTTATTATATTGTAAGACAAAAATATAGGTTTTTATCATTTTAAAATCACAAATATTATATATTTTCATTTAATTTATGTGTAATTTTACTTTTACATAATAAATATGTCAGGATTTAGAATTGAAAAATTTAAACCAGTCAAAATTTTAGATTTTATCGAGGCCTAATTAATAAACAAACCTATTGAATGTATTTATCCAATGATTTCATGGTTATTATTTTGAGAGTGAAATTAAATTTTCATTCTTAATCAGGGTGAATTCATTAAATTGGGACTCAGATTGGGATTTAAGGTCTTTATACATTGTTAAATGGTTTTTTAGTTATGTAATAAGGATTGGTGAGTGCCTCAAGTGTTTAGGTGAGTGCTGGAGTAGGGAGGGGTGGCTTGAGTGATGAAATTTAGAATCCTAAGGTAGATTACACCAAAACCAAGAGGTCACACTACAAACAACACTTGTATAAGTGAAACTACTTCTTCCTTGTGGCCATCACATTCTAAAGGGAACTAATATTGAAGATTAAAACCACAAATAAGGGAGAAAATGACTCATACCTTGCAAAGGAATTCTTTGAATCATGAATAACTAGTCACAAAATGAGAATGAAAGGATAAAAGAATATTTTAAATAAAAAACCCTTATTTCTTCCACGAATGAGTCCATGGTTTTTCTTTAGATGGAGGTAATTCTAAATTTTTTTGGGTCAGGGTACCACACAATTTTGGTGTTTGGGGAATTATAGGAAGGCCATTTATATCATTTATTCATCACTCCATTTATTCCCAAAGAGAGGGGCTGCATTTGTGTTTGTTTAAGTGGTGATCCAAGCCGAGTTCACCCATTCCCTTTCTTTTGTTGATCACTAGTTTCTACCCTCTTATTTTGTTTGATTTTGGGATAGGGATTCAAAAAATATTTCATCATAGTGTGGAAAAAGACTCCATGATTGATGTAGATTTTGTGTATGGTGACATGAAAAGGACACATAAGGTTGATCTCACTATATTGTAAGTAGTTTTGGTGTGGTAGTATTTTACGAAGCTCAAGTGTACGTACGCGATTGTTTGAGGCCTGAATGAGCTTGGATAAGGATTGATGAAGCATGTTTTGTATGGTAACTCCCAGAAAGAGGTAGGATTTCCCTATAATACAGATATATCTAAATTACAAAAAACATTCCTTGGTATTTATATATGTTTTCAATAAATAATAATTAATTTAATATGAAAACATTCCTGATATCATTATTTTCTATATTTTTATGGAAGATCCCATATTACTATTGATAAGGAAATTCAGGAATAAAAGAATAGAAATTTAAGATGATATGGACACTTGGTGCCACATTTTTAAGCATCTTGGAGTGACACAAGAAAATCAGGATTGAAGTTAAGATGGAGTAGATAACCTAAGAAACACTAGATGAAAGAGTGATAAAGTGATCTCGGGGGATGATATAAGATGTATGTATGGCATAAAACCAAGGTTTACACCATAAAAAGTTTGATTAGAATGAAAAGAAGAAGAAAATTTTGTGGTAAATCATGAATTCACACCCCGAAAGAATATTTTCATGTGAAAATAATAGATATTTGGCTACCAAACAATTCAAGATCTAAATATTAAATTCACCACTTAAGTGGGGTCTATAAAAAAATATAAGATATTATAGTTAGGGATTATTTCATAGTTTTATGGGGTTTGGACCTGAAAACCTTATGGATGAATTCCAACATTATAAAAGGCATCTTTAGCCTTCGATGAGTGAATCATATTTCCAATTATGGGGAACTGTAGCTTGGGTTATGACTTAGGGATTATTATTTATTGATAGGTTTTTTTGTTCTTCTTTCCTATTTTTTGTTTTTTGTACTGTTGGATGATTTTTAGTTTAATTATATACTCATTTCTCTAATACTTATTTTCAATTTTTGTTTCTTTGGGTTTTTGCTTATTTATCACTAATAACCTCTCTAAGAAGATTGGATTAACCCCATAGGGGAGACTGCTATTATTAAAAGGGGGTTGTGGGTGTAAAAACAAATTTATAGTTTCCATTTATCATAAAATTATTTTATTTAATATTATCATATTGTGCACGATAATTTATTTTATTAAACATTGATTCACTAAAAAATTTATTCCAATTGTGAAGGATCACAAACATTATTGAAAAAATTGATTCCTGACGATTGAATTTTATTATTCATCTTCTTTTTGATATATGACCTTAATGTGATTTAGCTAGTTTCATTTTTTAGGGAAATATGAATTGATATGTGAGGGTATATTTATAGGTATTGGAAATTTATCAAATCTATTAAATTGGATGGGTTCATAGCAATTTAGATTGATTATTTTGAAAGTGTAGTTGAATTAATTTATTTAGTAATGCCACCCCTAGAAATTAGTTCCACTATTATCTGACATTTGCCTATTATTTTTTCTTATTTTCAACTATGTCATTAGTTTAATAGATTAATTATTTTGGGATGACAAAACGTTTGATCTAGAATTTTTTCTGTGTTAGCATCACTTATGGGGATCAAACCATACTACCACTCCACTATTCCTTTATAGTCAGTGAGGTTCGGAAAAAAATATGAATTTCTAATTATATCACTCATGTGAAATTATTGACATTGCATGGGATAATAAAATTATAAATTTATATTATTCCTATGCCACACTATAAAAAAATGCATACCATAGTGGTAGTATGGGGTCGATCCCATGAAGATCGGGGAATACAATGAAATTTTTTAATCAAATGTTTTGTCATCCCAAATTAATTAATTTATTATACTAATAAAATAATTTAAAATAAGTAAAAAAGAAGATATATAATGAAGATTATAGGGAAACCATTTTCTAGGATATGTTTTACTTAGTAAATTAATTCAACTTCACTTTTTAAATAATCAAATTAAATAGCTAAGAAAACATCTAATGTTATTGAAATTAATAATGGTCAACACCTATTAATATACCCTAAAATATCATTTCATATTGGCCTATAAAATTAAAATAGATCATATACATTAAGATCATATTGAAAAATGATGAAGAATAATTGAATACAAGGGCCATGAATCAATTATCTCAATAATGTTGGTGATAATTCACAATTGAAAGCTTATGTTACATGAATAAATAATGAGTAAAACAAAAATTCATTCTAAACATTATACTATTGAATAAAACCATACTACGAGTGAAGGGTATTCAATATTTAGTGGTATGAATCCCCTTTAACTAATTCCACCCTCCCCTACGGTGTTCAACCAATATTTTTAGGGTAATATTCGAAAGTGAATAAACTAAAACCCATAGATTAAAGAATATAAAATGAGGATAGAAGAAGAATAATTGAATTAAAAAACTATATAATATTATTGAAAAAAATGAACATATCATAAGAAATTCCCAAAATTCCTAATTTTACCATTATGTGCAATAGAATCCAAACCAAAAATTTTAAATTATCTCTATGAAATTTCATAAAACCCTTATTGTTTATAAAAGCTATTTTTATTGAAAACTCACTTTATAACATTTTCAATCACCACCAACGATCGAGTAAAAATATTAGATTTAAATTTAGTCCATGACAATATCAGACAAATTATTTTTATATACAAAAATAAATTTATTTCATAATAAAATTCATGTTTCCGTGGGAAAATAATCCAATGGATAAAGAAATACACCTCACCAATAGAGGAAATGATGATCCCTTCATTTTCGGTGAGAGTAAAAAAAATAAATTAGACCCTCATAAGTCTATATCTATAAATAAAGTCCTCAAATTCTCTATCAAAAACCAAAGATCTAACAAATCATAGCCCAATTGGGTTCCAATAGATCAAGGGAAAATGAGATCGAGGACTGATATATTTAAAGGAGGAGAAATCGATAGGAAATTCTTATATACATTTATGAGATATACCCTAATAAATCTAGGATATCCAAGTAATTAAAGGGATGGGTTATCTAGAGTTTCATAGAGGGCTTCTACATGCTCATGAGGGATTAAGAGGAGATTAGAGTTAAAAATGGGAAAGTGCATTAGTTTAATTTTCCATTTTACAATGTTTGGTACATGTCACCAAATTATAATAACTGGTTAAAAACCCTATGTGCATTTCACATGGTATACATTTTCCCTTTAAAATTATGTCATACAATTTCTTAGGGATGGACAGAATTTTTTATAAACCAAGAATAAAATATGAAAAAACCTCTAGAACCAAAACCAAAAAACTATATAGTATTCTTAAAAACTCACACGGTTAGGAAAAGTATGGTCGAACCATGAAAATAAACACCATAATAAATAGATTCATTTCACATGGTTACTGCAAGGTCACTACTAATCATATTCAAAAACTGTTCAATAATCATGTTTGCCCCAAAACTCCAAAATTTCAACCCTCGACTCTTGAAGGGCTTAAAAACCTCAAAAGAGATCAAATGAGATCAAAATTAAACATACATGTGACCAAGATGGTGTCAAAATTATCCTCACCATGAAAATTTATGTTGTTAGAAAGAAATCAGGATCATGGAGTTATAAATATATAAATCCACCGCTACCATATAAATTCGTCCTTCTCTAATGCATCATGCCAATCCCATTAGTTATGAAAAAAATATGGACCAAGTAAATAATTTTACCATTAAATACCTCATCTATAAAATCCATAATATGGAATGGTTATTCAATAATTTAGGTATCAAGTTGAATTTCAACATAATCCCATTCCATCATGTGGCAAGGTTTTGGTTATCACTTCTTTAACATGGAAACATGAAACATGTCTTGACTCGATGTCAAGAGATATGGTAAGTTCAACTAATATTACCCCATTCCAAGACATCAAATGGTATTGAAAGACTAGTATGAGGTGTAGAAATATTAGAATTATCTCCAAAGTGATGATTCCCTAGTCTAGGGGAAACTAAATGAAAAAACCGATCCAAAAATTCAAATCCCAATAGTCGACAAAGAGGATCAACCCAAGATTTCCGGGGACTCAAAGTTGTTAGTGAACTCTTTAAAATAAAATTCACGTTATTTATGGTTTTCTGAACAAAAATCTATCATAAAGTGATCACTCATCAATATTTTACTAACAATGTATAATATGTGTCGGTCACACCTGGTGCTATCCAGGCACACCCATCATAAAAGATATATCAGGTTCATTGATGAGATATAATGGGGATCTAACCTTTTTATAATCTATATTGAGCTCACCCTTTCTTTCATAAATAATAACCAAGTACCATTAATGAATAAAATATTTAAAATCCTTCACATTTTTATCATAATAATAATTAATTTTATTTAATATCTTCATAAATCAATGGAAAAGAAATATGTTCTACGAAAATATCATATTTTACCTATATAATTAATAAGGATTCTATCAATAAAGAATATAAAAAAATTCCTTGTTAGTAAAATCATTGGATTTTGACATTGATAAATGGAAATATTATTAAAATATCATTCAAGACATTCTTGGTGAAAATTACATTTTCACACGGAGTAACATCAAAGGTTATCATCATAGATGGAAAATTATTTTTAATGGTCACTTAGAACATTTCTTGTGGAAAATATACTTTCCATTTTCAAAACACATATTTAAAATCCAAAAAAATCAAAAAAAATTAAGAAAAAAAATCTTTTAACGGTGTGTGAAACACCACATGAAAGGGTGACCCCAAACACGATCATTTGAATTTCAGTATAACGTACATGTATATAAAATAATTAAATTAAAAGGGAGGATGGATAAGAACACCATAAAATATAGAATTAAAAATATCATTCAAAATAATAAAAACATGATGCTTGGGATTACATTACGTTGCTCCCTGGGTGATCACAAGGGGTTTAGAAATCAATGGGAGGGGAGGAAGAAGAATATGTTGAAAGTAAAACTTCTTCTATCCCCCATAACTTCTACGGATGGTTAGAATACTACTTGGGGACTCCAAAATGGAATCACCATTCCTTCTAGTCTAACTCAAAAATTGGGTGCCCAAGGTGCCAATTTATAGGAAAAGAAGTAGTGGTTTTGGGCACCCTGATTTTGAGAATATGATAGGTCTATGGTTTTGGCCTGTACCAAATTGTAAAATCACCTTGTAAAATACTGAAGAGTTGTTGGATGAAACCATGTCTTCCACCAAGTTAAATGTTTCAACAATATCTGGAATATAATAAGAGATATTTCCAAAATAGAGATTAAAAGTTTTGACTCAGTGAAGATTCGTTTTGTTGAAAAAATAAGTATATATGGGCCTCGTAATTGATGAATTGGGATTTTTCTACTTCATATTAAATGTACATAATTTAATTTTGGATGGGTCCATAATGTTTCATCCCATTTGAATGCCCGGTTTTGTATTATTATGCGTTTTAGTCCACTACTGTGCATGGATCCTGTGTAGATTGGCCCATTTTTCTTGGACATCATAATGTGTCTTCCAAATCACCTACACCTAAAATGTAATTTTCAAAACAAGTAACATATACCTTTTTAATAGTTTTAAAAATGAAATAATTGAATAAAAAATGGTGTGAAATTTGTTATTATACTTGTAATTTTCAATACAAAATCATTTTAATTCATTGGTATAATGGTGAAATAAAACAATGAATCGTGGTACGATCACACTCCCACACCTAAAAATTTTCACTTATTGGAAAATTATAATATCCTAATCATGTCACATTCCTATAAAAATGTAGTGAAAACATCCATGATTCTTTTGAAATTAAATTCACCATTTCTCATTTATGGACTTAATTTTAGTATCATTTTTCTTTTCTCACATTCAAATTTGTTCAACATAATTTGTTCACCCATGTAACATGTCGCAACCTACCTCCCCAATACATTTTCCTCTTTGCTCAAGGAAAATATAAAATTGGATTTATGATCTTTTTCCATAGTTCATGTGATCTTACCGTATACTGGCCAAGATTATCATTTCTCTACCGGCAATAAGTAGTCTTCTTATCAAGATGACATCCATCTGGTTTCTGAGGTTCAAGTGTTGGTAAGATTTAATGTTTCAAAATCTGAGTTAGAAGAAGATTTGTTAGTATTTTATGTAAAAAACATGTCAAAATTCATTAATTTTTCAAAATAAATTTACACACTCATCCCGCGGACATGGATCGACTCGTCTTCTTGGTGGCGGTTCCCTAACAGAGCCAAAATTGGCTCCCACCATCCCCATTCCCACTGTTGGAAGGTGGGTGTATCTCACATCGCCTCTCCTGGATTCGAAAAATCTTCCTTTCTCCCCTTGTTCAAACCATGTTGCTCGCCCTCAATTCCCACCAATCTCTCTATGTTTGAAGGTTTCTAACCTCTTCGATGGCTCACTGCAACTTCTGTTATTAGTTTTGGAGTTCACGGAAGCTTCAAGTCTTTTGGAGCTAACTCTGGTGGCTCAATTTACGCATCGAAGACCCATGGTGAACGATTTTGACCAGTTCGTCTCTGAATCCTAGGGGCTTCATGAACGCGTGATTGTCGGTCTTCTTGAAAACTAGAATTTGATGTTTTGCTTAGGCTCAGAGGATGTTTTGATTCACTCGTGGTCTAATGCTCTGTGAAAGTGCCTCAGTTTCAGGTTTTTCCTCTTCCGATTGACTTACAATTTTCATATGGAAAGGGATCCCTCTAATGTTGCAATTTGGGTCAGTTTTAAATAACTACCCTTGCCATTTCAAAACCATTCTATACTTCGAATGTTAGGGAATATGGTAGTAATATTCTTGTGTTCTGACAAAAGAACACTCTCTGTCACCCATCTAGTTAAACCACATATATGTGTGGAGGTCAATGTTTCCAAGCCACCGGTGGAGTGGGTGTGGGTTACAGCCGGTGAAGAATTATGGTGCAAATAACCTGTGATCTTTGAATCATGGGTGGATCATTTCAATATTTGTATGCGATTGGGGCACATGGAGTCCAGTTGTAGGTGAAAAACCAACTGCAAGTGAGTTTCTATGAGGGGAAATGATGTGCCAAAGTATAAGGTGGGAGGTAATGCACCCCGACTTAAGAGATATTTGGTTGATTGAAAGTAGACTGAGCAAGAGACGCTGGATATAGGGATGGACGAGGGGACTCACAGTGATGAATTCTTGACCAAAAGAGCAGTTCCGCCTCATCCAAAGGTATCCATTGAACATGAGGGAATGCCTTTGGAGGCTGCAGATGAAATTAATTGTGACAAAGTTCTTGACACCTCAAAACAAGGCACTCCAATTGGCTGTGAACTAACTCATAATGACTCAATACAGGGTACTCCAACCGAGCTGGTGGGTCCCTGGATCGCAGGTCATAGGTAGACTCACGAGGCCATCCAAACCTGTAACCGATTTCATGGCCTGGTAATTGGAGGGTTGGCTCAAGACCAGGAGAATGACATGGATGATCAGAAAAAAAGTGGGACAGAGTCTGATGAGGAATACCCTTGCTATTTTTCTGAGGACAATGCAGGAGGGAAGCATAGTAAAGGCCTGTACAATGTATAGAAGAATAAGGGACAAAAATCTAACAGGGACACGGTAAGTTGCATCTTAACTAATGGGAAGAAAAGAAAAGGGCACAAGGATTACTCGTTCTGGCCAAAACCAATGGAGACCAGGTTAGGTAAAAAATTAAATCCAAGGAGTTGGAGTGCATGATTTCTTCTATTGTTAATACCCTGGGAAACCCTGAAGCAGTGGATCCTGATTTTGGTGAGACCAGTGTGGACAAAACTGGTGTGGAGGAGGTCAGTAATGGAAAATCCCTGGGACTGCTTATGCTCTCAGAGGAAGAAATGGTGGAGGATATTCTCACTATCAATGATACACAAGAAGAGGCTGACCAAATGATGGGAAGTGTGCTCCGAATGGATACTAATGGTTAGAAGGCTGCATGGATCGACAAACAAGACCTTATATTGATTATGGGTTTCAATTAATGGAAGATAAGTAAGGAAGAGTACATTCAAACCAGGGAGAAGATGGTCAATCGCTTTGAGGTCATTATCAACGACATTCTAGATACACAGGTGCACACTATCTCCTAGAAATTATTTAGGGAGGATCTCTCTCATAGGATTACATTCTATTTCAATGATTTTGTGATTTCTTATGAGGTTTGTCCTCCTGGTTGAATTTTTTCATTTTCTCACATTTCCTTAAAACTGTTTACTAATAAAAAGTTAATTTTCCGATTTTTCAGAATGTACACACTCAACCCCTCACAATGTGTATCACCTCTATATAACTCTCCTCATTTTCCATCTCTATGGGTCACAACAAAGTACTGAATAATAAACAGTAAACAATATATTTTCTCCATTTTTTTTCTTTTGTTCGGTCTTTTTTAAATTTACATATATTTTTTATCGAATAATTTTTTTGAGATAAAGAGGGAAACACGTGTAAAACAATGATGTCATATGTCTTGTGAAACTATTTCCCATGGAAAATGTATTCACTCTTTATATCAACACATAAAAATGATTCTCTCCCACGAATTCCCATGGAAACACCCTCTAACCCACACTTGCTGAAAATAAACAAGTATATACAGATGATATGGGTCGGTAGGGTTAAATTATCTTGTTTTGTGGCTACCTAAAATGAATTTAATGGTCTCTAAGGATTAATAATGATATAATATAAAGGTGTATGAAAATAGGGGATAATTTCAAAAAGGGATTTTCAGTGAATGATTGCCTCTATCATGAATGTAGCATACTTGAATCTTATGGCATCAAATAGAATCAATGAAAGTTCTTGTCTCTCTACCTAACCCGAGTCTCTCAAGAAAGTGATTAGAAGGATGAATATACAATAAATGGATAATAATACCTCTCGAGTAAGGTATTAAAATATTTTTTAGTGAAAATGAGGCGTTGCATTCAAAAGTACATTAAATTCCTATGAATGATTTGAAAAAAAAATCTAGAAAAATATTCAATATCAACAATAATATGTTTTTTGTTCCAAAAAATGGATTTTTCCTCACAATTGACTCATGCATGAAAAATGATGTTGGATTTCATTTTTAAGGTCACTTTTTATCTAAAAACACAAAATAAGGAAAAAGAAATGGAAAATAAAAACACATTTTTTATTAATTTTTTGTTTTTTTTGTTTTGTTTAATCCTAAATATGACATGTCACCCTCACCCACACCTAAATGTTACATAGTCCTCAATGAAAGTATTTTAAATAAATAGATATGTAAATAAAGTTTGGGAGAAGGGATAACATGCTATGTGGTGTCATATGTAGAACCTATCAGTTGGATTTCCGCCATGAGATGCTTTGAAAAATTCTCGTAGAAGTGTTTGAGCCACTTCCAATTGACAGTAATCCTCTATCCACTTTTCTCATGAAAAACCGATATTGAACCGAATGGGTAAACATCAAGAACGGTATAAGGACTGAGCCATCAAGACCAAATCTTACATTGATGAAGATTTAGCCAAGAATTATACATGAGAAACATCTCACAAATATGAAACTTTCACTGATGAATCATGTTATCATGTATAGCGTCTGTCTTGTCTTTATTGATTCAGGAGTTCTTATATTCATCATGTCAATTTTCTTCAAACTCTTGAATCTACAGCTTCATATTCTCTCCTGCATCTGAAATATTCTTATTATATTGTTTAACTACTCAATATTCATGGTGTTATACCACCACTGATAGGTGAAAATCCTTTCCAATCACAATCCTATATGGTGAAATTCCGATTGGGGTTTTAAAAGTTGTATGGTAAGCCCAAGGTGCAACAACCAAGTGAAAATTCCAATCATTCCTGTTTTGTTGTACCATTTTCTCCAGGATTCTCTTAACTTAATGATTTCAGATTTCTACTTGTCTATTAGTTTGTGGTGATAAGCAGTGGAGAGTTTATGATCAACCCCATACTTATGAAGTAAAATTTTCATGTTGTGATTGGTAAAATATGAATGTCGATCACTAATGATAAATCTCAGTAAACCAAATCTTTGGAAAATTTGGGACCTCAAAAAATCAACAACCACTTCAAAGTCATTGGTCTTGGGGGCCTTTGCATCCACCCATTTAGATACATAGTCAATAGCTAATAATATGTAAAAAATGAAAAATGAATTTGGAAATGGCCCCATAAATACAATTCCCCTTGAATTTTAGATCTCAAAAATTAACATGGGATGTTGGGGAATTTCATTCCTCTAGGAGATATTCCCTGTGAATTGACATCTAGTACATGAGTTACAAATCCTATGGAAATCTCAATACAATTTTTTCCAATAATGACCTGAGTAAATGACCTTTCAAGTCATACATTGAGATCCAAAGTGAACCCCACAAGACAAAGTGTGAAAAAAGGTCAAAACAGAGGTGAACTCATGGTATGGAATGCACAGATGAAAAGCATGGTCCCTAAAAATTCTCCAAAATTATGGTTCATCCCAAATTTACCATTGAGAATCATGCCTATGTCTATGGGACTGTTAAGTGCTGAAATAAGTGGTGACCCTTGGTGTTTCTATAAAATTCACAATTTCAGCATACCAGGGGGTAAGGTCCACAACAACACAATGGTTCACATGAGGGATGAATTTTATAATGGGGATGGATGAGTCAACATGATGGTATAATGGTGGGGAAATCCCACTAATGTGGCCAACAACCACATTTTCTATTCCCCTTTGATATCTAATATCATGGTCAAACTCTAAGAGGAGAAGCATCCACCAAATGAGGAGGGGATTAGCTATAAGTTTCTTTAGGAGGAAATGAATGGCAACATTATCAGAAAAAGCAATTATTTTTGACCGGATAAGATATGAACGAAATTTTTATAAGGAAAACAAAATAGAAAGAAGTTTTTTCAGTGGTTGTTTAGTTTTCCTGGGCATGGCCAAGGGTACATGAGGCATACAAAATGACATGAGGAGCCTTTTCAACACTTTGTGATAAAACTTCCCCAATTTCAAAGTTAGATCCATCACACATAATCGCAAAGGGGAGATCCCACCTTTTTGGATGGATGGAGGGAGGTGATGGGAGACTCCTACATAGTGAATTAAAATCATCCTCACAGTTTTTATCAAACAAAAACCTGAAATCTTTTTGTAATAATTGGGAGAAGGGTAGTGTAATATTTATAAGGACTTTAATGAATCAGTGGTAAAAACCATCATGACCCAACACATATCACACCTCACAAACACATTTTTGATATGTCAGCATTTAAATTTGTTCAATTTTTGATATATCCACTTGAATTACCTCTTCTGAAATAACATTCCCAAGAACTATCCCCTGTTTAACCATGAAATGACATTTCTCGTAATTTAATAAAATCTATTTTTCTATGTAACTATGGAGGATAGAACCTAGGTGTGACAAAAATTAATCAAAAATAAGTCCCTTAAAATGTGAAATCATTCATAAAAACTTCCATTCAATTCTCAAAGTAATCTAAAAATATACTCAATATACAACACTTAAAAGTACTAGGATCATTAAAAAGACCAAAAGGCACCCTTCAATATGAAAATGTTACAAATGGATAAGAAAATGTGGTCATTTCTTGATCCTTAAGGGCTATATGGATTTGAAAATAAATTTAATAGTCATCATGGAATCATTAATGGGACATACCAGATAATCATTCTAACATTTGGTCAATGAAATATAGAGGAAATTGGTTCTTCGTCATGGCTTGATTCAGTCAACGATAGTCAATATAGAATCTCCAAATATTTTTCACACGTGTTGGAACCAATTCATTCCATTCATTTGGCATAATTGTTATTCTTATTTCTTAGGCACAATTGGCACTCAACCAACCCATTTACTATCAGATTGAACATAAATTATCCCCTCATCAAGTAATTTACTCCCATAAAATTTTACCACTTTAAATATAGTGGGATTAAACCGTCATTGATATTTTCTTATGATCATATCCTCACCAACCAAAAGTATATAGTGCATACAAATAGGGAGGATAATCCTTGAAATATTTTCCAATGTCCATCCTATTTCCTTTTTTACACTCTCTCAAAAGGTTGAGTAGTTTTAATTCTTTCCATTGAGAGAGGTTGTTGGAAATAATGATAGGAAATTTCTCTATACCCTCAAGATACACATATTTTAAATTTTATGGAAGTAGTTTAAGTTCTAACACCGTTCGTTTTTTGTATTGAGGGAGGGGGTTTAGGGGGAGTGATGTCCATGAAACTATCTATCTTCTCAAGTTTATTCATTAAGGATAGAGAATATATTGGAATGAGATTTGTAGAATCATTGAAAGTCATGGGTAAATCAAAATGAACACAATAATCAATTAAATAACCAAATTTACACTTTTTCAAACCCACATGACACTGTAGAGATGTGTACAAAGAGTATGTAATTACATTAATTGATGCACGTAAATCAAGAATAACTTATGAAAAGAATGTCTCCCCTATGGTTCATGGTATTGTGAAAGTTCCTGGATCCTTGAACATGGTTGGAATTTCTAGTTGAGTCAAGGCTGAGACATTCCTTCCCAAATTGAGTGTCTCATTCCCCTTGAGTCCTGCTCTATGGGTACAAAGCTCTTTAAGAAATTTGGCATATCGAGGGATTTGTTTAACTCGCTATAATAGAGTAATATTAACTTGTACCTTTTTAAATGTGTCCATTACTTCTTTATCAATATTATTATCACAATTATTTATTTATTTAAAGAGTCTTCGGGGGAAATGAAGAGGAATTTATTGTTCATGGGGATCCTCAATGAAAATTGTTTTACACTTATGTTTTCTATAATCTTCACTGGAATCTATTATGTGTGGAGAAAGAGTGTTTTCAAGAGGGGTAAATAACTATTCTGTAGAATCATTAGAAGGAGAATCTTATTTACCACTATGAAGTGTAATTGAATATACATTACAATTTTCCTTAATATTTTCAATGGGTTAGGATGGTAGTTGTCCTTAAACCTTGAATCTTGATCTCACTGATATTTTTTTCCAATTTTCCTACTAGAGTTCATGGGTTTTGATTAGATGATTATGTGGTCTATTAAAACTAGAGGCTTTGGGATTCCATTTTCATCACAATTTACTCAATTCTTGGGTCACATTTGGGATGATAAGGAGGATTATTCCGATAATTTGAGGGATAAGAAGATTTCATACCTTGGCCTTGTTGATACCAATTTTTCTTAGGGTACTTGGGTTACCTTTGTGTTGGTATTATGGTTTTTATTTCCTCCCAAGGTTTGGATTTGTCCTAAATGGTTCTTTCTTTAATGGTGGTGCTTTCTAAAAATGACTCCCTATGAATATTACTACAGAAGAATTAGATGAATCCTAAAGTTGTGGGTAGTGGTCCAAAAAATGAGGGTTATCAGAACAAATACCACAATGTAATGGAATTAATGTAGAGTGTATGTTACCTTTTGCTTGATAAAATTGCGATAGACTAGTATTAATCTCATCATATTTATTATATACCTTTTTTTATAGGGCTGGATGAATTACCACATAATCTCCTTGGGTTGGTGAAATTTCTCATGTACCAAATGGTTGAACATTTTGAGTCATGTTGGGTATTAGGTCACGGGCGGCGGAAGGTGTTTTATCAGTTAGGGCACCAACAACTTCCACATATGTCATTACATGATATATGGATAAAAGTAACTCATATAAGTATTGAATTAGAAATTTTTCACTAATTTGGTGGTGGCATAAACATGATAAATTTATTTTGAATCTCTCCCAGTATTCATGAAGGGTCTTACCTTGTGATTACCTAATTCCATAGGTTTATTTTCTAATTTATGCAGTTTGGGAGGTAGGGAAGAACTTCTCTAGAAAGAGTCCTTTAAGGTTATTTCATCCCCCAATTATGGAAGGTAAATAGTATATCCAGTCTTTGGGTACACCATTAAGAGAGAAAGGGCAGACCCTAAACTTAATTAGGTTCTCAGACACATTTTTCAGTTTTCATGGAGGAGGACACTATGTGAGAATCATTGAGATGATTGTGAGGGTCATCAATAAAATAAAATTGAATTTAGGAATTATGTGGATGAGGCATGATCTTAGATCAATGTTGGATACTTCCTCAGGATATTGGATGTACACAAGTTGGAACTCCACATCTATAGTGGTTCGTTTTTTTTATGTTTGATTTTTTGGAGACATGTTTTCTTGGGTTTGATAGGATGTAATATTTGAGTGGTTTAGGACCACTTGAGGATCCACAATGGGTTAATAAGTATCACTTCATTGACCTAATCTTGATTCCCTGATTTTTGAGTGAAGTGCCTTTTCAATTTCTACGTCAAATTCAATCATTTTTTATTTTCCAGATCCTATCTTGCAATAAGGATGTCCAATTTGATTAATTTATTGTATGTTTTTTTTGTTTTTTTAAATATTTATGGAAAATTAATAAAATAAAAACACTTATGAAATTAAAGGATAAATGAAAATAGAATTTTATACTACATATTTATAGAGAGAGAGAAAAAAAGGAGAGACAAAGAGAGAACGAACACACCAAAACAAACAAAAATAAAACCAAATAATAAAATGGGGGTGATGGTATATTAAAAGGAGTACTAATTAAAAATAAATATAAATAAATTAACAAAACTAAATAAAATAAAATGATCTTGGATCGCTGAAAATTGCACCAAAATTTGATTGTGTTTTCAAGTGTATCAAATGAGTTGTTTAATTTTGACTAGAAATTTGATAGTATAACAGAAACCCTAGGTCATCTCTTTATGGAGCCTTAGATCATTAATTATGAAATGGGGGTTGATTATGAAAATAAAAGGATAATGAGATTGGGAAAACATTGGGTTTTATGATTAAAGATGATAATAGAAAACAGAAGCGATAAAAAAAAGTAGAAATGATCAAGATTAATTAAATGTGATCAACCCAGGGAAGTCTCGTGATGCTCATCATTCTTCACATCAAGAGGAAGTGTATTGATATTTTAATCCAAAGTTTTTGAAAACTAGTACCACATTTTTACTAAGTTTATTATTTGATACTTCCTAGGATTCAGTCAAACACACACAATGATTTACCAAACACCACTAATAATTTGGTGATTTTTGTTGGACTTCATAATCGAAACTCACCAAGGCAACACACAGAGAACTCAATGTGCTGTATAGGTTTTTATTTTTTTTATTTGTGATAGCATGACATTAATGTACACGACCTTGATAGTGATTATGTGAGTTCAATTGACCAATATGATCGACACAAACACCACAATTAAATGAGTGAACAAAATGGGATGAATGGTGTGTGAAACATCACATGAAAGGGTAACCCCAAAGATGATCATTTGAGTTTGAGTATAACATACTAGTATATAACTAAATTAAATAAAAATATTGGATGAAGAAAAAAAATATAAAACCTGCAATTAAAAAGATAATTCAAAATAATATAAACATGAATCTCATGATTACATTACGTTCCTCCCCAAGTGATTAGAAGGGGTTTAGAAATCCATGGGAGCAAAGGAAAAAGAAGACATTCAAGTAACAATAAACATAGATTCTATAAATTCAATGGAAAATGGGAATAATACTTGGGGACTCAAAAATGGAAGCTCGTTGACTCACGGTCTAACTCCAAAATTGTAACACCTCAAGATTCCACGGTACACTTCTCATTGAATAATACAATAGCATGTGTTGTATGCAACTTCGAGTTATAACACGCACTACAACCAATCAAACTAGCCATTATGAATAGTAATACCCAATTTTTGAAATTTTATAAATTTTATCTTCAAAATGGAATTCATTTTTGGATTTGGAATATCTAAATTAGCCTAGGGTGATTTTTTTGGTATTTTTCTGAGAACTTCCATTTTATAATGAATAGTGGAAAATACTAAACTTTAATTAAATACAACATTTTTAATCAAAATAATTTATAGTGATAAATTAAAATATTGAGTGGTTTTAAAGTATAGTTAGAATATATTTTTACCATTTAATCCAATGTTGGTCATTGGACGTAATTTCACATTTAAACTAGACATAAACAAGTGTCAATATTTTGACAGTTATTATTTCATAAAAAACACGCTTTTTGTTTGGACAACGAGAATTATTTTTAAATTAATTTCTGACACTTCTGTGTTTTGAATATTGAAAAATGGATTCCATATTTAGAATCAAGAGGTCCAAATTGTGTAAATAGGTAACTTTTATTTTTAGACATTTTGAATAATTACTTTTGTAAATATTTTATTTACCATGGTTAAAGGGTAAATCCAGTAAATAATTTTAAAAAATAATATTATAATAATATTAAATAACATTAACACATGTCCTAACCCTATTGGATGATGAATGTCTGACCATGGGCATCTTTAGGTCAATTTTGGGACCCCATGGGGTCACATGTATTGATGGTTTTGTGATATATTTTATAGTGGATGTGGTATTTTTATACCATTCATGGTTTATGGATAAAGTATTGACATTTCGTATGCTAGTTTTAATACAAATGTTTATGTTATGTTTCAACCTTTTCATATGAATAATGTATTGGACTTAGTAAGTGACGGGTGGAGCCCGCTATAGCTCCTCGATGCATCGGTAGGTCTCATGAGACAACTAGAAGTGGAATTCACCAAGGTCCTTTCCCAATTTTGATATATGGTTTTGGACGAGGCCTTAATCATTTTTAGACGTCTTGGTTGAGGCCTTGAAAAAATGTTTCAGAATGTATGGCATTATACATTTCCACATTATGAAAATAATATTGATGGTTCATGTGGTCATTCGACTAGTAGAATACTGATGATTATGTTTTATTATGGAATTATTTACTCAGCTCATATTCCTTCCATAAAAGTATTCATGTCTATTATTGGTAAAGGCATGTGGTTTCAATTATTCACCATGCTTAATATTTATGTTATCTTCCGCTGTATTTTAAACTCTTTCTGAGCGTTTGAGATCACCCCTTTCTTATGTTCCATTTTCCCAGGATATGAAGAAGTTAGTTATGAGTGACTTGAGGGCATTATTTAGGAGGCTTGGATGTTTCTAATGGAATAAATTCATGTTGCATTTCTTTTCAAGTTGTAAAACTGAACTTATGTATGAATCTTGTTTCCATTAATACTAAAATCATCAGTCTTTCGACACATGATTTACTTGTGATCATGCCAATGTTATGTAATAATGCACCGACTCTGGGTAATTGGGGTCGGGGCATTACAGTTGGTATTAGAGGATGTTTAGTACAAACCTTGGAAACTAGATTTAGATAAACATTGATTAGAGCCTATAGCCCTAAGATAGACTTTGAGGATTAGTATAGAAGATCTTCCTAGAATTCTGTTATTGTAGAGATTTTGTGAGTTTTTAGAGAAATACATTTCTGTCTAGATACGAGCAGGTAGAGCCAGATCTGGAATAGATGTACCTAGGGGTAAATCCCCAAAACACCACTTTGAGCTAGACTTGAACGAGAACTGGTGCCCGAAAACAAGCGTTGCTGCGCTCTTGGTTACAACACTCACGAGGGATATGCTTAAGATAATTCCCATTTTATTTACAAAACATTATGAAGGGTTTATGATTATATACTTCCCAAAAGAAAACATTTTTATGATTATGGATTATATCCATAAATTGTTCAATTTATGTTTAGTGTTTTACAAGTTTGGATTTATGTATTGCGATTCATAAACTAATCTAGTGTATGACATTTTTTAGAAATGGCGCCTAGTAGAAGAAATTGAAACCATAATAATGCACGCACTCCACATAGGGATTTCCCTCTTGCTCAAGATAATTATAGTGGAGCAGGTGACACAACTGGTGCTGATCTGATTATCACCATACTGGGAAAACTCACTTAAGTTATGAATAATAACCTTACCTATATGGAGCACCCTGATCCGCAGTGTGGAGGATCAATGTGAGATCGCTTCATGAGGCAAAAACCATCGACATTCAATGGGAGTACAAATCCATTAGTGGCTGAGCAATGGATAAATTTTTTAGGGAAAATATTCCATGATTTGGGGAGTAGCGAAAGGGAAAAAGTTGCCATGGAAGTTTACCACCTTACTGGAGATGCAGATCAATGGTGGTCATTGATTCAAAATACAAAGGATGATGAGGAAGTATCAAATATGTAATGTAGGGTGTTTAAAGAAATTTTCATAGAAAAATACATTCCTCATGACCATCAGGCAAATATAGAAAGTCAATTTCTGAGTCTAAGGAAAAAGGATGTTGAAAACGTCGAAAAGTATGAAGCTAACTTTACAAGGTTAGTGAGGCATGCAACATATTATATATATAACCCAAGAAGTATGATTGATCTTTTCCTTGATGGGTTAAACCCATTTCTCCATCGAGCATTAGTATCATAATCCTTTTCATCATACGAATATATTTTCTCTTGTGCTATCAAGACTGAAAAGGGATTCTCTATGTCTTATGATTTTAAATCAAAGTAAGAGAAGAAGAGATCTGCTGAACACTCTGGGAAAGGAAATAAGGAAACAATAAAGAAGGTAAGAATTGAATATCCACCCTGTGATAATTGCGGAAGGAATCACCCTGGTTCCTATCAATAAGGAAAAGGAGTATGCTTCAAATGTGGACAGAAAGGCCATATTGCTGGTGATTTTAAGGGAAATAAAGAGGATACCGATGTTAAATGCTACAAATTAAGGGAGATGGGATATTATGAAAATGAATGTCCTAATCTTCAGGGATACTTACCTTAGAAAAGACCAAGGGATCATGGCCAAGCTTATGCTATCACTACTACTGATGTAGAAGCTTCGAAAGGCGTGTTGGCAGATAATTTAATGGTTTCCTCAAGTTTAGAAAATGATTTATTTGATTCTGGATCATCACATTGTTTCATATCTTCCCAGTTTTCTAAGAAAATTTGATATTTAAAATTTTATTTAATAAGGGAGTTGTTAGTCAAAACTCACAAGGGAAGTATCATTACTACAAAGTTCTCTGAATCAGTTCCCTTTAGGGAATATAATGTTCTTTATCTACTGATCGCATCGTCATAACCATGATTTAATTTGGTATAATCTTCGGAAAGGTTTGGATTTCAGACAAAGATTAAAAAATTTATTGTAAGAAGAAGGATGTCACTATTTTTGATGACGATGATAAATAACACCTTATATTTAGAGTAGAATCATCACCACCTGATTCTTATCTAGAACCACCCTTAGTAGCTCAACTAAATTCAATTATTGGGGTGGAAGAGAATGAAATAACTGTGGCTGATGAAAGGAATGTTCAAATAGAGGATGTACCTATTGTGAAAGAATAAGTTGATGTGCTTCTAGAAGATTTACTTGGACAACCTCCAGAATGAGAAATTGAGTTTTCCATTGATTTAAATCCTGGATGAAGACCCATATCGAAGACCCCTTATAGAACGAAAACTGTGGAATTGGTTAAAATAAAGAAACAACTAGAGGAATTGAGTAATAAGGTATTTATTCGTCCTAGTTTTTCTCAATGGGGAGCCCCTGTTGTTTTTGTTAAGAAGAAAGATGTATCTATGAGGTTATTTATCAACTACAGGGAGATAATTGCTATAATAACAAAGGACAAGTATCCCTTACCTCACATTGATGATTTATTCGACCAACTTCATAGAGCTAAGTATTTTTCAAATATTGACCTTCGATCTGGATATCATCAGTTGTGTGTGAAGAAAGAAGACATTTAGAAAATATCATTTCGAACCAGGTATGATCATTACGAATTTACAGTAATTTCATTTGGGCTGACTAATGCACCCTCTATTTTCATGGATCTAATGAATAGGGTTTTCAAGAAATATCTTGTTAACTTTGTAGTGGTATTTATTGATGATATCTTGGTATACTCCATTAGCTACAAAGATCATGAAAATCAGTTGCGTATTATCCTGAAGACTCTGAGAAGACATGAATTATATGGGAAGTTTAGCATGTGTGAATTTTGGCTTTAATAGATTTATTTTCATGGCCATATTGTCTCTAAGGATGGAATCTCCGTTGATCATTCTAAGACAAGAGAAATCCAAGAATGGCCACCACTGAAAAGTATAATTGAGGTATGTAGTTTTATTGGTTTAGCGGGTTATTATCGGCATTTCATCCAGAATTTTGCCCGATTGGCTAACCCATTAACGAATCTCACATGTAAAGGGGTTAAATTTGTTTGGAAAAAAGAGTGTGACGAATGTTTCGAAGAATTAATGAGAAGATTATTCAATTATATTATATTAACTCTACCATCAGGGAATGATGGATTTGTTATTTATAGTGATGCCTCAATGAAAATACATGGTTGTGTCCTTATAATGAATGATAGGGTAATTGCCTATGCACCACGATAGCTACAAATTCATGAGAAAAACTATCCTACTCATGATATTCATTTAGTAGCTATAATATTTTCTTTGATGATTTGTTTGTACTATCTATATGGTGAAAAAATGTGAGATTTATACTGATCAATAGAGTATGAAGTATATTTTCTTATAGAAAGAACTCAACATGAGGCAAAGGGGATGGATTGAACTACTTAGACATTATGATTTCATGATACAGTACCACTTAGGGAAGGAAAATAAGGTGGCAGATGATTTGAGAAGAAAGGATCATGGAGTTTTGAACAAGATGAGAGTTGAAAGTGATCCTACATTCATGTATCTAGTGAATATGGACATGGGAATAACCCTGGAAGGTGAACCATCAATCCTTTTTGAAATGGTTTCCAAAACTTATTTACTAGAAACGATTAAGAGTTATCAGACCGATGATGAAGAGTTTCAAGAGAAGATTAAAGCTGTGAATGATGGGAGATTGAGTGTATTTGTGTATGAAGATGGAATTTTGAAATTTGGGAGGAGACTTTGTGTTCCCAATATAACTGATCTAAAAAGATAATTTTTGGGTGATTCTAATAGTTCCAGATTCTCTATACACCCTGGGAGCACCAAAATGTATAGAGATTTGAAGGAACATTTTTGGTGGGACAACATGAAGAGGGGGATTTCTGATTTTGTGTCAAGATGTATGGTTTGTTAACAAGTAAATGATGGAAGGAAATAGCCTGGAAGATTCATGAAACCTCTTCCCATACTAGAGTGAAAATAGGATAATACTACGATGCACTTTTTCATGGGACTACCAAAGACTCCTAGAAGGAACAATGCAATATGGGTCATTGTTGATCGTCTTTACCAAGTCACCACATTTTCTTGCTATAAGAGAAGATCTACCACTAGAATGTCTAGCAAGGATATATATTAATAAAGCTGTGACACTTCGTGGAGTACCCCTATCAATTATTTCATATCGTGATCAATGTTTTACATCAAGATTCTAGAAGGGTCTTCAGAAGGCCTTGGATACTGAACTTCGTTTGAGAACTGCCTACCACCCCCAAACTGATGGACAATCAGAAAGGACTATTCAAACATGGGAAGAAGTGTTGAGATCATGATCAGTTGACTTTCAGGGTATGTGGGATCAATATTTACCTTTGATAGATTTTTCCTATTAAAATAGCATCCAATCAAGTATTCAGATGGAACCATATGAAGCGTTATACAGAAAGAGATGGCGCATACCAACCTGTTGGGATGATGTTGGTGAAAGAAAACTCATAGGCCCAGAACTGGTGAAGGAAACAGCGGAAAAGGTGAAGGTAATCCAAAACCACAACAAAGCAGCTCAGAGTTGGCAGAAGAGCTATGCCGATAACCGAAGGAATGATTTGGAATTTTAGGTAGGAGAGAATGTTTTCATGAAGGTATCTCCATGGAAGGGAGTTATACGTTTTTATAAGAAAGGTAAATTGAGTCCTAGGTGCATAGGACCTTTAGAAATTCTAGAATTAATTTGGGTTGTAGCTTATCGTTTGGAAATGCCACCGAATCTCTCCAAAGTTCACGATGTATTCCACGTATCACTGTTGAAAAATACATGCCTGACCCAACACATGTACTTACCTATGAGGAATTAGAACTGGAACGCAATTTGTCTTATTACGAAGATCCTATCATGAATGTTGGTATAAGAGAACAAGTGCTGAGAAACCGGACGACTCATCCGGTAAAACTTCTATGAAGAAACCATAATATGGAAGAGGAAACATGGGAACCCGAGGAACATATGATGAAGAATGACCCGAGTCTTTTTATGTAGTAATATTCTACAAATTTTGAGGATGAAATTATTTGAAAGAGGGGATAATGTAACACCCCAATCTTTCATGGTACGCTTCTCTTTGAATAATACAATTGCGTGTGTTGTACACATCTTTGAGTTCTAACAGACACCATAACCAATCAAACTAGCCCTTATGAATAATACTACCCAATTTTTAAAATTTTTAAAATTTTATCTTTCAAAATGGAACTCATTTTTGGATTCATAATATTGAAATTATCCTAGGGTGAATTTTTGGTATTTTTGTGTGAACTTCCAATTTTTTATGAATAGTTAAAAATACTAAACATTAATTAAAAACATCTTTTTTAATCCTAATAATTTATAGTGATAAACTATACTATTGACTGGTTTTAAAGTATAGCTAGAATATATTTTTAACATTTAATTCAATTTTAGTAATTGGCCATAATTTCACATTTAAAATAGACCTAAACGAGTGTCAATCTTTTGATAGTTATTATTTCTTAAAAAGACTCTTTTTTGTTTTGACAATGGGAATTAATTTTAAAACAATTTCTGCCACTTTTGTGTTTTGAATTTTGAAAAATGGATTCCATATTTAGCATCCGGAGGTCCAAATTGCGTGAATAGGTAACTTTTATTTTTAGACATTTTGAATAATTACTTCGGTAAATATTTTATTTACCATGGCTAAAGGGTAAATCTGGTAAATGAGGGTAAACAATAATATTATAATAATATTAAATTACCCTAACACGTGTCGTAACTCTATTGGATGATACATGTCCAACCATGGGAATCTTTGTGCCAATTTTCAGAACCCATGGAATATCTTGTAAGTGATAATGTCAATTTATATTAATTAAGTTAAAGTAAATAAAAAACGACATAAGCATATATCTTTTAGATTTTTTTACATTGGGTTATTTATGTTATATTTTTGACTATAAATATTAATTATAAAGATAAAAACATTTCCTACATAATGGTATTTTATTTATAATTTTTAGATATTGAATTATTAATTTTATAGATGACACAATGATGATGCAGTATTTTCCTTATTGATGAAAGAATTAAATAATTTGTTTTATAAATGTTAAAATAAATGTAATTTGAATGTTTTAATGCTATAAACGAATTTGATTGGTTAATATGACATGTTAATATTGATTTAATGAATTTGGTTCGTATTAATAATGTTTTTAAGACTTAAAAAATCAATTATTAAATAGTGACAAAATAGACATAAAGGAGTTTTTAAAAAAAATATTATATTATTAATTGATATAATATTCCTAAAAATATAAGGTTCGGAAATGAATTATATAAAGATAGGTTTGTAATTAATGAACCACTTGGGGTTCTCTTGGTAGCTTATAGTATGTTTATTAACCAAATAATATAAAAATACAAAGAGACATGGTAAATGTCAAACTAATTAACGAATTCGAGTTAAATCTAAATGATAAGGTTAATATTGTGACCCAAACCTGTATAAAACCTATTGGTTGAGTGAATTTCGACCCATAACCACATAAGTATCCAAATAAATTCATTTGGAACCATTTTAACCCAAATATGATTGTACAATAAATTAATACTTTAATCTTTTCCAAAAGTGACCCTCACCCCCTTATAAAAGGGAACTTTCCCTTCTCTCAACATCACACCTCCATTGCCATTTGGCTCGGCCAAAACCTGCCCAAATATCCTCGAAAATATCCTAACGTTATCCTAGAGGCCTTCCTTTGGTCATAAATCCAACTTAAAGAGCCCTTTTGATCAAATCAAAAGGAAGAAGCCGTAGAAGAGGTAATGACTTCACCACCCTCTTTCAAGTTCTCTTATTCTTCCACTTACTCTTTCTTTATTGTTTCTATTCTAAAATAATAACTCCAGTATATTATATATACTTTTATGTTATTATAAATATGTAATAACTATATTCATTATTCTATCTATCGTATTAATGATAATCTCTCCATGTGTGTGTACGTATGACTTACCGTCTCTACGTCGTGGTGTAATTTTTTATTCAACACTATGTTATTTGGATGGATATAACGATGAGTAATATGTATATAAATAATGAAAATAACATGATAATGTCTTTTTAAAATTAATATAACATCAAATTACACACCTTTAAGGAAATGATATTGTTGCTCGTGCGTACGTACGGATTACCATCTCCACGATGCGATGAGATTCATTTCCACGATCACCTTTAATCAACGATTATAAAAATATATATTACTAATAAGTATGTAACATATGACATAATAATGATATTGGGGATATATATATTTATATATATATATGTACTTACATATATCTTATTTACTTAGTTCCTTTAAATACGATATCGAAACAGAAACATCGTTTATACATAGGTACGGACCACCGTCTCCATAAACGGTGTTTTTCATTTCATATATATGTCTATTATACATATTTATATTCTAAATATATATGATTTATAAATAATGTTTTATATTCTGAATGTATTTAAATCTTGGTCTACGTGATACAATCAAGAGAAAAAATTTAAAACACATACGATAATGAAAGTGATTATTACCTGAAATATTAATTTAACATGGAAATTATTATTAAATGGGTTGTATAAAGTCATAAATGAATCATGTATGATATCATAAATATTAATATGGTTCTGTTATAATTTAATAACATACTATGATCTTCATACATGTGGTTAAACATACCCTCGACTAAAATAAAGTGCAAGGTAAGGGTTATTTCCTCAATCTCATTATTATCCAAGATTGTTCACGTGTAAGTATTTTCTGGGAAATACTTATCATTGATACCCATATTTCATAAAAATATTTTCAAATGGAATATTTTATGGTTTTATGGGAGGGTATATTTAACTAGATCATTATTTTAAATAATTTAATGATTTATCTTTCTAAACCCTTTTAATTAATGTCCATATTTTCCAAACGATTTTTAGGATTTATTTAAATGCGCATGAATGTTTGGAAATGATAATTCTTTTAAAAAGTTTCAATGTGGTATGGGACACTTTGATTCAAAAATATATTTTAAATTAATTCCTTTATAAATTGTGACACTTACAAACGATTACATGAAAAATGGGTATTTCTCTTGAAGCATTTTACTGATCATTTTCATCTATGTCAACATCTTTTGATGGATTTTAAACATGTTTGAAATTGATTTATTATGATACAAATATTTCATATTGTATTCATGTTTTTGTGATATGTTTGATAGTTGAAGTGTTATTTTTATACCATTCATGGTTTATAGATAAAGTGTTGACATTTCGTATGCTAGTTTTAATATGAATGTTTATGTTATGTTTCAACCATTTCATATGAGGAATGTATTGGACTTAGTAAGTGATGGGTGTAGCCCGCTATAGCTCCTCGATGCATCAATAGGTCTCTTGAGACAAATAGACATAGAATTGGCCTATACCCTTTCCCAATTTTTATATATGGTTTTGGCCGAGACCTTAATCATTTTTAGACGTCTTGGTCGAGGCCTTGAAAAAATATTTCAGAATGTCCGACATTATACATTTCCTCATTATGAAGATAATATTGATGGTTCATGTGGTCATTCGACTAGTATAATACCAATGATTATGTTTTATTATGGAATTATTTACTCAGCTCATATTCCATCCATAAAAGTATTCATGTTTATTATTGGTAAAGGCATGTGGTTTCAATTATTCACCATGCTTAATATTTATGTTACCTTCCACTTTATTTATTACCCTTAATGAGATTTTGATCTTACCCATTTCTTATGTTTAATTTTAAATGGATATTAATATGTTAGTTATGAATGACTTTCATGCATTATTTTGGAGGCATTGATGTTTCCAATGGAATAAATTCGTGTTGTATTTCTTTTAAAGTTGTAAAGTTGAACTAATGTATGAATCTTGTTTCCAATAATAATAAACAGATTGGTATTTAGAGACATGATTTCCTTGTTATCATGCGAATGTTATGTAATAATGCACCGACTCTGGGTAATTGGGATCGAGGGGTTACAAAAATAGGTTGCCCAAGGTGCTAATTTATTGGAAGAGTGGGATGTGGTTTTGGGCACCCTGATTTCTATTATCCGCATGGTATAATTTTTTGCTAGTTCTAAAGTATTAAATTACCTTGATAAAGACTAAATAGTTGTTTTATGGATCCTTTTCTAACTCCATGTAAATATTTGTGTCCTGATAGGGTATATAATTACGGATATTTCAAAAATATAGAGCCAAGGTTTTGAGCTCATGCAGATTCATTTTTTGCATAGATCAGACCATATGTGCCTCTTAATAGATGAATAGAACTTAGTTTCCTCTAGATGAAATGTAGAGAATTAAATTTGGAGTAGAATAAAAGTTTTTATCCCATTTTAATTCATTGTTTCGTTGAAGTATGCGTTTAGTCCACTGGTGTGCTTGTATCTTGTGCAGATTGGCCCATTTTTCTTAGACTTCGTCATGGGTCCTCCAAATCACCTCCACCTAAATTTTAATTAACAAAAAAGTAAAATTTTCCCTTTTAATAGTGTTAAAAAAATAATTCAATCAAACATAGAGTGAGATTTGTTATTATAAAGGTAATTTCCAATACAAAACCAGTTTAATTCAATGGTATAAGGGTGAAATAAAACTGTGAAGTGTGGTTCGATCAATACAAACAAGAGGAAATACCATTACACTTATATAACACTATGATCAATAAAATATTGTATGTGATTATTCGAGAATTAATGATGTAAAGTTGTTTTTTCAGTAATGTTTGAAACCTTCTCTAGTTGGTTTTAAACATGTTAGTGAGATTCTTAAGCAATATCCACTTTTGAAAAACAATAGAAACAAATTGTTCATGTTCTTACAAAACATTATGTAGGAATAACTTATGTGGACTGCATAATGAAACTAAGTAAGATTTATCATTATGATTTATAAGGAAAAAAATAAATTTAAATATATTTCCCAAAAACAATTCTAAATCCTTTCTTTCTCTTCTCAACACAGTTAGTCTAATTTCTCGATCTGATCTAGAAAAACCCAAACCCAACTTAATTTTCACAATTATTCTTTTAAAAAATATTTCTTAATATAACTTTGTCTAATAAACTCCCTCTTCTTATTATTTCTCAAAAAATCAAATGCTCTTTCTCCCCATCTAATGTGAACAATGTCTTATCATGTTGTACTTTGAAATCTATATATAGCTGTGTCAAATATGGAAATGGAGGGAACCTATAATTTCTTTCCCACTCAATGAAATTAATGAAACAGAAATTTCATGATTCTTTGAACTTCATTTTTACAACCTCCCCATTCTTATCAAGTTTTATGGATTCTTCTTAAACCTTCTTGATTTTTTAAAACATTATCCTTCTTCAAAATTATAAAAAATTATTCAGTCAGATATAATTTTTAAAACTAATGTTATCTTTTATTTTGATTCACTTGATCTGATTATACACATTTGAAAATAAAGACTTCCCATTATGATCCTCTAAACCAACTAATCATATTCTTCCATAAACATGGTTGAAACATATTTATACTTCGGTTTATTTACTTTGGATTCCACACTCACATAGATCTACTCAATGAATTAGGAAGACTAATTGAATTCATGAAGTCTGTCTATTTGTATATCCATTTTTAAAAAAACTTTATGAAATCTTATAGAGACTCAAAAACCGTTCAATAACAGTCATGTAGAAACTAAAACATATTTTACCTTTTCATCAAATTTCAACTTTTTCTCATAAACTCTTCAGTCTAATGAAAACTGTATCTAATAAATTATAGCATCTAATGAATTATTGGTGTCAGTATGGGTCTAACGGATCTGTCTCTATTCCCTATCCTACGAGTCAGTGTCAATCTTGTCCAATGACACTTGACCTAATTCATGAAAATAATGACTTGTTTTATTAAACAACTAAAAATAAGAAAAATATTAAAGCTCACTCCGATACATCATGTCTATTGAAAATGTTTGAATATATTTATTTATATCATCAGATTTATCATTATTAGAAACCCTACTAATTCATCTCCATCAATGAATTCTCTATTAAACCACACGTAACAATTCTGGTCTATTTGATTAGATTTGGACACTCCGACTTTCTGCCACCAATGGAATTCTTCATCAAATGTATTATCTATGTCACAAAGTTTATAATGGACCATTATTGATATTGAATTATTTATTTAATCAACACAATAGTTTATGGTTGACCTAATGTATTGTTTTTTAATTAATTAGTTAGTACGATGAATCGATTGTTAAAAACATCTGCAAAAACTCTGACATCCAAAAATTGAAACATCCAGTAACAAGACAACTTCTCTTTCCAATGAAAATCAGACATCTAATTTTCAACTAGATGACATAAAAATTGACATTTATTTTCTTCTATAAACTCCTTCTTGTATCATGAATTTTTCATAATGTTGGAAACACTGATATCATCATTAAATTGTGTGACTTCCCATACCAAACATAGTTTCTCCCCTTTTTTTCTTGAAATAACGTATCTTAAGTTTTAGAAAACTTATTATGTTGGTAAATTTTTTCATTGCAAATAATTTTCATATTGTGCTTCATTAAATGTACTGAAATACATTCTAAATCCGAAAATCCTTCCCACTTCGATAAAAAAACCATTCTAGAAACATTTTGATTTTGAAAAAAAACTTCATCCAAAAAAAATTATCAGAACATAAAACCATAATTGATGGAATTTATTAAAAAAGTGCAACCAATGTTATGAGTTTGGTGCTCCTTTGTCAAATCACTAACACTTACAATGTGAAGTGATTTAATGATATTACAACCAAATACAAAACTTTTCATCAACCAAATGTTCGTGTATTTGAAAACTACATCCATCCAACTTGGTCCCAACACATGGAGTATCTCATAAAAAATCAATAAAGACTTAGGTGGAGACCCGTGAGTATTTCCATGGATAATGTCCAAGGAAGTCCAAGCATGTTGGATCCTAGGAGTATAATTTCCATAGGAAACCAAATTAATGAAGTTTCATGGAGAATAAATGTCTACTATATACAATGTAATCTATTTCCCTGGATTAGCAATTTACATGGTATCCCATTTAATCATAACCATTTCTTTAACCCATTTCATAATCACATTCAAGCCATGATTTCCTCTAACTGATTCCATATTTTCCGTGTTACCCTCCTAACCATTTTAACAACATGCAATGACATATGAAGGAGGCATAATCAAACTCCAAATATCTTATTTAATAAATTAATAATACCATTAATATTTCTATCTCACACATTCCTAGAGTGTTGATAAATAATGGGGTAGCTACAAAAAACACACATCATGGGTATTACGGGTTTATTTTGACAACCTCTAACCATACCAAGGTACTAATTGGGAAACCTATCAAGGGTTAATTAATATACGAAAGGAATTTAGTTAATTTAGGAGAAATAACGAACAGTAAGGCTTGCAACATAATAGTAATAGGGTATAAAACAACTATACCTTAAGGTCAAAGTTATAGTCCACCTACCTTATACCTATGGTGGAACAATCCTCTAATATCGGATCCTACCTAATACCATATTGAAAGAAAAAGGAAAACATAAGAATAAATTTTATATAGGGAATATTATCTTGAACCAAAATAACTAAATTAATACAAAGGAAAACAAAAAAAAAGTATTAATAGGAATAGAGAAATCATCGACACACATACAATGAGATCGATGATGGAATAATCAGATTCCAGATCGATGAGTTCCTTCAATCCCTAGGTTTAAGGATTGAGAAGATATCCATATGGAGAAAAGGGTACAACTTCTAGGGAAATGAGTAATAAAATAGGTGGGTTAAACATAAATGTAATTAAATAAAAAACAGTTATTTCCATTTTAAATACTCGGGCACATGTTTTGGCCATATTCATGGAAAATTTATTCCACAACCATGCACCAATATCTATCCCAAATCTCAGTCACAGGGTCATGGAACAATGTAAAAAATACTACGCACTGAAAAAGATTTTTTCCTATAATAAAAATTATAGTTGTATTTTTTGGGAGTGCGGCCCTCATGGCATAGTTTTATTAAACCATGATGTCTTGGATAGATCCCTAGACCACCCCTCTTTGTTCGGAGGTATTATGTGTCTTAGGTAAACCGGATTTTTACTTATCATGTGTCCCGGTTTCCTTTTCCAAGAAATTAAGCCTTCAAGGTCTAAACAATCATCAAACACTCCCAAAACTCCTGTGACATCATTAGGCATTAACCTTAGATTAAAACCAATGAATTAAACTGAAATTAAAGATATTAATACCTAAAAAACCAGGAGCATACAATCTACCCATATTAAGACAACTCATCTACACGTTTCTCTTATATGGGTAATATAAGATAATCTGAGAAAAATTTGACCACTGAGCACATATATAAGCCTATCACTCCCAAATTTCATTCTATACATGGTCAAGATGACACATCATCCACACTATAGGAACTGTCCAACCTCAAAGATCCTTCTTTCTTTAATCAATGATCTGTATATTATGATCCTAAAAGGACACATTTACCTGCAAATCAAACTCTATTTTATGAATATTATGAGATGAGTCTAAGTGATAATTACAAAACAAAGACACATATAAGAAATTATGTATGGCTCAATAATTAAGAGGTAACTACAACAGACATGCTATTAGATTGCCTCTCTCCAGAATCTCAAAAGGGCCGACATAATATGGAAAATCATACCCTATATCAGAATCCATATAATCCCTAGAATAAATGAGATATGTAAAAATAATAGATTCCTAAGCTAAAACACTAGTGGTTTTTGATTATGATCAATGTAGCATTTCTATCAATATTGGGTAGTTTCCAATCACTTTCTAATTAACCAGACCATCTCTGAAATCTGTTGTATAATAAACAGTCTGAGTAATTCCACCTATTATACCTCTAACTAGTATATATTTGATCATCTTGTCCTACCATAAAAAGACTCATAAGGTGTTATTTTTATAATCTCCTGATATCGAGTTATGTTGGATTACTCAACCGGGGGTATATGAATGTCCCAAAAGCCCCCAAAATTGAGGAAACATTCTCCAAGAAGGTCCCATAAAACATGAATAGTGTTCACTAATTGGCAATCATTATGGGGGTGGTTTTCTGTGCTAAAAAAACTATATACCAAATTACCAATGAAACCATTTCCAATGTTGGGATGTAAACTGATCATCCCTATCCAATATTGTGGTTTGAGGAACCCCATGAAGGCATAAAATCTCATGGATGTAAAGTCTCCCAATATAATATTCTAAAAAAGTCTCTCTGATATGTAGGAAATGAGAGGTCTTCATTAGAATATCCACAACAACCCATATGATATCACTACCATGGGTTGACCTCAGTAACCCAATCACAAAATCCATCTTAACAATATCACATTTCCACTTAGGAATGTGTAACTACAAAAAATACCAGCTGATTTATAGTGTTATACATTCACCAACTTACAGATGGAACACCTAATGAAAATGCAAGATATCTATCATTTCATACCAAGACACCAATAATGGAGATGTATGTCTCGATATATCTTGGTGAAACTAGGATGTATTGTCCTGGGTGAGGTATAGAATTCATACATAAAATCCTCTCGTATGTCTTCTAGAACCCAATTATGACCATGAATAAATATAACTTCATCCTCCACAAAGGTCTATCTAAGAGGTGGTTCCACACCTACCATGCTCTCCCTTAGGACTAAGAAATCGAAATCTTATAGTTGTCTAATCCACACTCTATCTAGAAGAGTAGAACTCACTTCTGAGGATGATATAAATGTATTCCCATGACTATCCTTAACCTCCAAGTGAAACTCATAGAACAAGGCCATCAATTTCCATTCACTTATAGACTACCTTACTTCCTAGGTATGAGTCTCAAAGCTCAATGAATCAACTACTACAATTCCATTACCGGGTGTATAGGATAACTCAAAATAAAATGCCTAGAGATACTGAAACCACCTTTTCTTCCAAAGGTTCATGTAACGCTGTGTAAATATGTACTTGAGGCTTTTATGGTAAGTTTATACCACAAAAATATCTATCATATAACAGTTCATCCAACAACTCAATGCATGAATTACAATGTTATGCTCTATATCATTAAATGGGAAATTCCACTCATGCGGTCTCAATTGGTGAGACCCATATGCTCCGACTCTAGCCCCTACATTAGGGAAACTTCCATCTCTATTACTAATGAATCAATGAAAGAGTATAACTTATACCAGAATCTAGAAGAATTAGAGTTTTTGGTAATGTTAACTTGAGCTTAATCTCTATAGAATATTTTTCACATTCTCCAGACTATACCAATTTCACCCCTTCTCGGTAAATCCCATGAGAGGCATAGTTAGATTTGAAAAGTCTCTGGTGAAGTTTCTATAATAATAATAAAATCTCAAGAAACTCTTGATATTATATATATTATTAGGTTTATCCCATGAAACCACAAAACTCACCTTATCTGGGTATATAAATACTTTTGTCTCTGAGTTGATTTGACCCATGATGTGAAATATTTCTATCTTGAACTTACATTTAGTGAGATAGGAATATAAACTATGTTCTCTTAGTGTATTCAGAATGATTTTATGGTGTTTGGAATGATCATGCCGAGTATGAGAATGCACCAAGATGTTTTCCAAAAAAATATTATGAATGATTCCCAATACGTGTGAAAGACCTGATTAATCAAGGCCATACAAACTGTTGGCATGTTCTTGATAACAAAGGACATAACTAGATACTCATAAAGTCTATAAATTCTAAAAAATTCTATATGAGGTATACCTATCATCCTATCATGTACCTATTGGTAACCTAACCTCAAATAATTTTTTTAGAGAACCAGAAATCCTTGGAGTTAGTCAAAGAGGTCATCGATATAGAGTAAAGGATACAAATTCTTCACTATCAAGTACTTCAATTTCTGGTAATCAATATATAACTGAAGGGTTAAATCCATGTTCTGGATGAAAAGGAAAAGATAAACTTATTGACAAGTGTTGGGTTGTATAAAACCATTAACTTATAAGTCACTAGTAGTCTCTTGATCTCCTGCAAATCAGTAGTACACATCCTATAAGGAAGAATGGATATCAATGGAGCTCCTTAAACCAGATCAGTAGAAACCATTATCTCAAAATCAAGTGGTAAACTTGAAAATTATTCTAGTAAGACATCCCTAAGATGATATATTACCGGAGGTAATTCACCCTATAACATTCCTGGATCATCCAGATATGGGATAGTAATATTGACTATCATTCCTCCCAACCCACGATGCTCGAGTCCAAGTCAAATCACTTGGACATCCAACTCACACTTATGGATATATGTAGCACCCTATGGTGATGTGAAGGACACCCTTCGATGATAGAAATAAACAATTTAATAGTAAGAATAAAAAAATTCCAATAATGAAGTCAAACCCTATAATATTGAGGATAAATAGATTCTATAAATGTTTGTACCTTACTATATCGAGGGGTACTCTCTACACTGGGGTACACTTTCAGTTCCGATTCCCAACAGAGTATGAAGTTTTTTAATTCCATTAGAAAAATTAACAGCCAGCCCAAGGCTCTCAAAAAAATTTATATATATGAAAAAATGTGAAGAACCAGTTTCAAAAAGGGAATATACTAGATTAGAATCTATTAATACCATACCTATCACTATATATGTCCCGACACTCTTCTCCTCAGGTATAACTTCTATTGAATATATATGGAATGAACCATGGTGCTATGAAACGACATGACTACCCTGAGCTAGCTCACTATGTTGTTGATGTGTAACTAATGTCTGGTTCCCCGACCACAACCACATCATTAGAGTTAATGAACGGTAGTACTCCAGCTCCCTGACTGAAGTAGAACCATGAATTCTTCTCCAGAACCTAGACTCAGAGTCAACCCCCTCCCACTAACCCCTTGAGAAATGGTCCTATAATCCTTATATATATATAACCCATTCTATCCTAGGATCTATTCCCAATTGGGTATGTCTCACACTATATCCTCCTGTGACCCTATTTCCACACCGATGAAAGTAGAAAAATCTACAATCACTCAAACACTAGTTAATATTTACTTTATGAGAAGTCTAAAAATGTTGCTTCCTACCACCTGGAACTGAAATAATGGGTCAAGAAGCTGCAGTACCCTACTTTGGGCCCCGTGACATCCCTCAGGTTACATTCAATATAAGTTCTTGATACACTATCTATGGTATAATAGTCAGCTGAAACTTTTTCACCTATGATAGAATGGTATGATTGAGACCTTTCTCAAAGCATCTCACCATAGATGGATCATAAGCAAGTTAGAAAGGTGAAAATCAATGATATTCAGTAAATCTGGGTGAGTACTCCATAATGATCATCACACCATGCTGAAGATTCATATATTCATTGTACCATTCAACTACCAATGTCTATGGAAATATGTATTTATAAATTATGGAATATAAATACCTATAATCCATATCTCCATTTCAATCTTCATAGTTTAGTACATCCCACCAATGCATGGAGGACCAATGAAGCATATATTTCATGAGATTGACCCTCCTATTTAGTGGCATCTCCATGTTTTATAATATCAATAAGGCAATCTCAACCCACAACATAGTATCCCCTAGACCACCAAACCCCCAAAAATGAGTGGATGATATTGATGAAACACATTCATGAGCTCTTCCGAAGTCTAGGAAGACAATGGGGATCCCTAAACGTATTACATAAAGTACAGGAAAATTTCTAGGAACTGACAATCCACACCCATATTGGGAACAATGAGTGGTTCCACAAGTGTCACTATTAGAGGTTAAACTAGCGGCACAGGGTCCACCATCTCTGGAGCATGGTCATCGCCACCCTCCCGGTGCATGACTCAAGGTCGTCGTGGTGATATATCTCTACAAATGAAAAGCACACACCAAAAAAAATATTTGGTAACAACTAGATCATAGATATAAATATATGGAAGATACAAGAAAACCTATAACCAAGACACACCCCTATTTCTAGAACCTAAATCCAGGACCAGGTCAGAAGAACTATCATAACGAATACTAGAGACACTACATACTTACCACTACAAAGGTTGGGTATGGGTTATGTATTAAACTATATGTAAGGGGTTATAGTATATAGAGTATAAATTTATTTTTATAGCTTAAAAATCCCTTAATAATTCAATTATAATCCAAATTTAATTAAACACTTAATTTTAGAATTCAATTTCATTTCAATTCGTTCTCATTTATTTAGCAATTTTCTCATAATGGTGGAACTATATGTAACCCCAATTATAATTTATAAGGCCCCATACACATTATAAATTTAATTGTGTAATCCATTTAATCTAAACAACATATTTATTAGGTATCTTACTAAACTATTATTTTATAACAATTTTATAACACAATCCACACATAATAAATTTTACACAGTCAAGCACTACATCCTATATGGTATGAAATATGCACGAAACATGAATACTATAAGGTGCCTAAAATGATTCAAATCAATTATTACTTGCAATATTGGGGCAAGGATAATTTTACAACCTTAATAATAACAATAATAACATCACATACCACATGTGTCACCCAACGGTGAAATCAAAAGAACTGTAATAGTAAAATACTAGAACATTATATTCAATATTGGGTAATTTGGTTTTTTTGATAAATGTGGTTTAGCCACTCCCTAACACATATCATTACCAAACACCAAAAAATTCATAATCTCATATCTAATATTCCCAAATGATTTGGAAAAAATGAAGGGTGTTGGAATATGTTTTTAATATCCCAACCCGTGACCAATTAAATGGTTCCCCAAATCAATGGATCAAATAGCATCATATGCGCCTCCCCATATTCCAAAGGCTTCTGAATAGCAAGGGTGATCACATGTGGTTCAATGGGGGAGAATTTACCCTCATAATTATAATGTAACATTGTAGTGTTATCATATTAATCAATAGCATAAACCTATTATATAACTGAAAGGTAGTAAATAAACATCCATACAAGATAAGTTAAAAACAAGCCAAAGGAAATATAATTTACACGTTGATTATGTCATGTATCTTTAAAAAAAGTTTAGAAATTTATGGAAACATTCATCCTGAACGTCACATGTATCAAAAGTACAAAAGACCAAAATGAACTATCTCCAGATAGTATCACATGTGTAGCTCAGTCCAATACTCCCGTCCAGCTAACAAATGTTCTATCAGGCATCATAAAGTGAGTACTTTCATCATTCCCTTACAAAATCTAAGAAGTATATACATGTACCCAATATTACTCTAAATAGGATGTGAGATAACACTCCACAATCGACCACCACTGGTGTGTATAACAATTCTATTATGTGTATATAAGATGAAATAGTGTGCAATATAAAACAATATTATGCATGAAAAAGTAGGTGTCATATTGTCCAACTAACACAGATCACAATAAATAAGAAATCACAAACACTTTCTTAATATAAATCATGATATGTAGAAGTGATGTTGTCCATTCAAATGATTTTAATAAATAACCCAAAACATAGGCTATCTGTAAGTCATGGTAGAACATATATTGCGGCCTATGTCATGTAATCCCATGTCAGACATATATGGACCAAATATGTGGTATAAAATGACTAAGGAATCATTCTCGAGTCCATGGATAATCTCTATAGAAAACCTGGTAAATACTTGGATGGAGGAAAAGGAGCATGTCCACAATGAATGTCTAAGGTAGTCCAAGAAATCTAGATCATATGAGTATAATTTTTTCAGGTATCCAAAGTAATTGGGATCTGTGGTGTAGAAATGTCTATGTCATCCAACGTAATTTGGATCCATGGAGTATAAATTTACAATAATCCCATATATTCATAAACATTTGATTAATCCAATCCATAATTATATATAATCTTGGAGTTCATCCAACCAATTCCACATTTTCCATTAAACACATTTAACCATTTTAATACAACGTAATCACATTAAAAGGTAGAATAATCCATCTCCTAATATATAATTTAATTCATTAAGGTTCCCAGTGAGATGGATATATCACACACTACCAATGAGGTGGTATATCAAGGGGAAGATACATAAACACACATCATATGAGGTCTGAGTTATGGTTGAAAACCTCCATCCATGTCATGGTACACAGTGGGAATCTTATCAAGGTTCCATTAATCCAAAAATTAGTATAATTAATTTTGGAGAAACTCTAGAATGTTCAGTGTGTTTCACAAAAACAATAGGGTATAAAACTACTAAACCTTAAAGTAGAATCTATAGAGCACCTAACTTATTATTTTGGTAGAACAATCATTTAGTATCAATTCTTAACTCGACCTAGATTTGAAGAAAAAGGATGAAAAAAAAAATAACTTCAAAATATGGAATATTAGCTTGAAAAAAAAAATCCTTAAATACGATGAAAATCAATAAAAGGTGAAGGATTAATAGACAACTAACATGCATGCATCCAATGATACCAATGAAAAAATAATGAGAGTCCAGATCAGTGATTTCCTTCAATCCCTAGGTTGAAGGCTTGTGAAGATATCCAACAAGTAAAAAGGGGGTTAGTTTCAATAGAAATTAGGAATATGGGAGTAGGGTTAAACATTTAAGTAATTATGGAAAAAATGATATTTATCCCTCTAAATACTTGGTCCCACAGTTTAGCTTCCCGATCAACCAAACCATACACCAACCCAGTTCCATCTATATCCCACCCCTCACATGGTCATGGAACATGGTTAGAAAAACTGTTTTCAACAATGAATTTTTCATTTGATAAAAGTTACATGTGTATTTTATGGTTTCATCGTACTATGTGGTCCTGGAAAGAGACCTGGACCACCCTTCATGGTTAGGAGGATCTGTTCGGCCTGAGATTCATGGTTTCTATTAATCGTACTACCCAACTTCCATTTCAAAAAATTGAGCCTACAGACTCTAAAAAATCCTCAAACACCCACGAAACTATCATGAACTCATTTGGCATTATCTATAGGTCCAAAACTAGAGATTAATAAGAAATTAAAGATACACACAACTCTTGAAAAACCATGGATATTACACATGTTTTCATCAAAGAAAAACTATTTTTCATTTTGTTCTCCGTATTTTAGTTTAGATAATCAGGTTTTAATGAAAAGGCATATATAATTATCCAAAAAAATACTTCTGGTTTTAGAGGGATATTTTTATGACTTTGATGATGGAAATGAATGATTTTATGTGTTTCATACATGTAATGGAAATATTACATTTTTATGATGATGTGAGTGTTGGATATATCTCATGATGCTGGGTGACCCCCATATATTTTATAATGATGGGTGGCATCCATATAACTCAAATATACATATAGATTCATGATACTTCCATTTTAGGTCAATAAATTCATTATATATTTTCATATAAGGAATATGAGGGATGTAGTTATTGAAAAATAAACTCTTAAAATATCCCACTGCATGGATTCATTTTCTTCATGTTTCCTCATGTTCTTAATATGAGTCCTCCATTGATCCTCTTCACCTTACAAATGATATATTATAAAAATTAAATTTTCATGGTCTAAACACTGGAGAATGTAATACATCTTTTCATTGGTAGTGATATATTTTTTAGAAAAAAGTAGATCAATTGAATCACTAATAGAAGGTGGGTATTTCCTCATGAATGATCCAATAGAACATGGTTACATATTTTTCTAGTTATAAAGTTTAACATTATTCATATCTTGAGAATGTTTTGTGGGAATAGAAGAAATATAATATATTCTAGCTCTGGAAACATTTGGTTTCTCAGTTGGAAAATCATTGCAATATTCATCACAATTATTGTTAGCATGATGTATTATGGTTGTAACCATTGACTAAAATAAAAAATAAAGGTGCGAGAGACCATAATCATAGTGCGAAACCACATAATCATAAAAAAATTATAGGATTTCCAAATTATGACACCTTATTATCATCCCATGACACCTTAGTTTTAAAATGTTCATCCATGGTCATCATTTATTTAAATAATTTGTAATGGAATTAATGAAAATGTGAATTAACCCAATAATATCCCTCATGAGTGTCAAAATAGGTTTATATAAAGGGAACACTATCTATAAAATAGAATTATGGTCGAGATATACTCAACTAATTCTTTTCAGGGTTGTAACTCCAGGATGAATCTATGCTAAATCCATGTCAACATTTTATTATCTATATAGTGGTTTATTACATGGAAAAAAATATAATATCTTCCCTAATAAATCATTAAGATGTATCCTATAATTATACTTATCCCTAAGGTATTAAAAAAGGTTTTATAACCCTAATCTATAAGTATTGTCCAAACATTCCTTTGATACCGTGTATAGAAAACCAATGTTTTCCATACATAAATATTACAGAATTTTAGAAGAATTTTAAATACATTAAAAAAATGCATGAGAACCATAATGGTTTAGTGTATTTAGAGACTAGATACACTATATTCTTATTTCATGAAATATCTTCAAAATATACCACAAATATTATCCCATTTAGTTCTATTAATAGACATACAATACTTAATACCTTTCTATATAACATGGAAAAAGTAAACATAAGAAATGATTAGACCAGATTCTCATTAATGGTAATCAATAGAGATATAAAGAAATGATCGTATGAAAGCATAAGATAAGTATAATTCTATGAGATCCTGAATATAACATAAAATTTTTATACCCAATATTCCTTGGATCAAAAACATAAGTTATTGCATAAATAATTATGATTTAAAAATACATGAATAAGAAGAATGATAAATCATCATAATTCAACCATTAACCATAAGTTTATTTCATTAAAATGGGGAACCATCATAAACATAGAATAAATTTCATAAATTAAGGTTAACTATTGAGATTATCAAATCATAATATATTATCCATCATCACATGTTTCCAAGATCATAACAGATTAGGAATAATCACATATTTCCCATTATGGATAAGGAATTTAGACTTGATTCTTTTAGTGGATTGAACAATTGAATTTATATCCTAAATTAGATTAATCACATAGACATGTTTCTTATAGTGGATAGAGAACATAAAATTATTTCCTCTAGTTGTATCATGAGAAATAAAAATTTACCCAATGAATTAGAGGGATATATAATTCCAATACTACCCATAACATAATAAAATCCATACACATGTGTTCTATAAGATGATTAAAAGTTTATAATGTCATCATATTAGAACTCGTGTTAAGAAAACAGGTTTCATAAAAAATTCTCCAACCCATAATAACATAAATTATGGAAAATAAATAGATTTCATAAAAATATCATAATCATAATATTAAAAAATGCCGGTAAATAATAAGGATTGGACAATTGGATCATATAAATAGTAAACCATAAGAAAAATAACATCCTATTTTCTTTGATGAATAGAAACAAAAATAATCCTTAATACATATTTGTGTAAGATAACTTTTCTATATTCAAAATTACCTTTTTAAAACAAAAAAGCCAAAAAATGAGAAAATTTTTATGTTTTAAAATAACCATATAAAATTATTAAAGAAGATTCAATGAATTTATTGGTTATGATGGAATTAAATTCCATTCATATCATATAAATTAATACAATTATTCCACTCATATTTCTGGTAAAAATGTCTGAAGTACCTCATTAATAAAATGATTTAGATATTCCTCTTGAAATAAAAAAATTAAAACATTTGTAAATATTTACTCAATAAATTATTGTACATGGTGGAAAAAATTATTGATTTATTTTCCAAAACATCAACATGGAAGATGGCATATTTTCAACAGAAGAAAGAAATATTGTAAATTTTCTTAAAAACAAATTCTTTCGGTCTCTTTAGTTCCTAAATAGAGAACAATGAATGTAAAAAATTTACTCTCTATAATAAATATTTTATAATAAAATTAATGGGATTATTGAGTTGTATGTAAATAAATTTAATCATCATAATCATTATAAAAAATAACCCCGATTAATAATCAAATGCAATATAAACCCATTACCACTTTTGTAAATTATGATTCATAATCCCTGTCAAATAAATACATTTATATGGATATATAAATACGAATATTTTTAAAAATATTTATTATAAATTACATTATGTTATAATATTTACACCACAAAAATGAAATAAATGGTTAATATGGCATGTGACTCAAGAAAATAAAATTGTGACAAAAATCCCCTATCTCAAGCCACAACATTCTTCAGAGACATTATAAACTCTTATATAAAAAATATTGGTTTATTATAAACCAATTATATAACTATAATCATACATATAATACCATATTTTATTTATTTCCAAACTTTTATCAACAATATATAAACAATTCTGTATTAAAATCAATATCTTAGGTGATAACTGCTTCATTTCTCATGTATGTTTCGGTTTGGTATTTTGGGGCATTATAGTTTGATCATGCTCCCGCAATATGTAGAATGTTAAAAATTCTATAATTTATTTTACTCATTTTATACATATTTATATTCACCCATATAAGTATATATAGAAAATGGATTACATTGTTCATGGAGGCGATAGATTGAACAAACCCATGAACTCTGATTCCATTTTATTGATGGATGGAATGAAAGAAAGGTAAATAAAAAATAACATTTACACAAGAATTTTAATATCTTATATATCATATATAATGATTAAATATATCCTTATGACCATTAATTTCGTTATAAAATGAAAAACTTATCGCATAACTTCTTCGACGTGGTAGTCAAAATTTACGCACAAGCAACATTATCATTTTCCAAGGGATTGAATGATAATAAGGTAGATGAGGAATTGTTATTATAAAAAAATATTATTTTTTTTAAAATGTTGGGGCCGAAGCCTCATTTTTATTAATAAACCAAAGCAAAGACCTCTTTTAACTGGGTAGAGGGAGACCCATTACATAGCCCGAAGGCCCAGTGGGCTTGTAGCCCATTACATAGCCCGTAGGCCCAAATTTTTGGCCAAATTCCTATTCTGTGAATAGTAACCCGGCTGCTACAGTACCGCACAGTACCTCCGCCACTACAGTGCCCTGCCGCCGCTACAGTACCCGCCGGTCAACAGTACCGCCGCTGCAACAGTACCCGCTACAGTAACCTGCGCCCAATGGGTTTTGAACCCCCATTTTTCACATATATATATATATATATATATTAAATCAATAATTATATCCATCCTGGAGAGGTGGTTATGGAAGACGAGTTACAATGTTTCACGGGGCGATAGTCTGACATACAAAGGATCGATGGTTTCATTTAACACATTATGAAATGGTCGATGAATATAGGTTATTAATTTAAAATAATAATCTATTAGAATAAGGAAGATACTGGTTTGATTTTTTTAACATTGATGAACATTTGAAGGAGTTATAAGAATAAATAAAATAAAATGTCATGGTTAATAACTATACCATTTATCCTAGCAACCTCTTTAGGTTTATACCTAAACAATTCCTAGGATGGTTATATAATCAATTAAGGTACTATAGGTTTTGTTTAGGTATCTAAGGAAGAAATCTGGTATTATATTGTCTGAAAAAGGGCTCTTTATGTGTGTATTGGAGAGGAGTGGGGGGGGGGGGGGTCCCTCTTATAATTGAAGGAGTGACACACATGAAATTTGTCAACAGTTTATAATAATTTAATGTCACATTATTAGAAACAAGGATTTAAATGGATAATATTCATAGATGGTATGTTTAAATTTTATATTCAACCAAAAAATTAGGTTGAAAAAAATGACTAGCCAATTTTAATTCAGTTATTTTTAGTTTGACCAACCGGTAAACCTGTTTTAACCTTTACTATGTTAAGATATTTTTTTATAGTTTTTATTATTCAATTTGAAAAAAATTATGTTGAAATTATTAAATAATATTAATTGCAATGATTAAAAATATTGAGTACATTTTATCAAGTTATATTAATATAATTGGAATTATTTATTTTAAAATAAACATGCTAACATGTCCAAAATCCGTTTTCTAAAGAAAACGTTTTGTTAAGTATAAAAGGTGTTTTTTAAAAGTCAAAATTAAATTGATTAAAATGACTTAAATCATAATAATAATAATATAAATAAAATAATATTACTTTTAAGACCATTTTAAAATAAAAATACATCCCTTTACATTCCATAAATTAATAGTAATGTTTTTTTCATTGTTGATAGAAAAATTTATATTGTCCTAAAATCCTGCAAAATCATGCTAAGTTAATTTTTACATGATGATTTAAAAAAATATGTTCATTTTTTTCAAAAAAATATTTCTAAAATTTGAATCATATAATTTTACAATGGGTTCCCAATACATAATAAAACCTCTTTTCAGAAAACACAATATATTGTAAGCATAAAAATTGATTTATTCGTATCCAATGTATATAAAATATATTAGATGAATGATAGATTTTTTTATTTATTATATAATATATAAATTTCATTAAAATATTTCACTAATATTTATAAATTTAATTTATTAAGATAAACACACATTGAACTCCTAATTTTTTTCTAGAAAAACAACTCATTTATTTTCAATTGGACTTTATTCTCAATTATAATTTATTGGTAGCCAAATAATTTTTTTAATACACTAGTAAATCATAAATGTTTCATAATTTAGAAAATTTTATTCCTACCAAAAATTCCAATGACTTGAAAATGTATTTTATAGTATATTATAATATTTAAAGATTATATTTCAATTCCTTTAAACTCAGTGTTGCGTGTAATGAATTATATCGAAGAAATTAAATTTATTTGAAAAAATATCATAAAATCTATGAGTCTTACATTCTACCCCCATTAAAAATATTTTTCTCATTAATTTTTATTACCATAATATAAGAAAATTAGGATACTTTTACCGCATCATATTCATAGTTTCCCATATTGCTTCTTAAAAATGGTGGTTTCACAAAAAAATATTAACTAGGTGAGTGGTGTTATTTCATATTAATTTTATTCTATAATCTATAATATCACATAGTTTTTCCCCATAGGAGAGATATTTATCTTATGGTTTGAACTATAATATTATTACATATAAAGGGCTATGTTGTCACATCCTCAAGAGTGATACATGGAACACATCATGATGTTAAGAGAGGTTTGGTGAAAAAAAAATTGATAGTATATAATCAAAGGTAAATTATAAATACCAATGTGTCCAACATATTTAGGGTTCAACATTCCATCCTTCCGAAATATCACAACCTAATTCAATTGTGAAATTCATATAAATACCTTTTCACCATCATTGAAATACAAATTTCATTGATTATTAGAAACCTATATATTCTACCAACTTTGTGCTACCCTAATGTTTTTAAGAATTGATATAACCATATCTTACATTTATTCAAATATATCAGGTCCCAATAGACATATTTAATCAACTTTACTGAAGAAATTTTCAGTTCTATAATTTTGTGCATAGTGGGAATCATAAGGATCCATCAGAATGATTGGTTGAGTGGTATTATATTATGAAAACTCTACTAGAGGGAGGTGATGATCCTAAAAATATTTTAATTCTAGAAAATATGATCTAAAATATCCTATAGGGTCAGCATTTTTCTATCAGACTGAAAATATATATGAGGATAAAAAGCGGCGATGAAACATAACATTGTATATAGAGCCTGCTAAATGCTTCCTCATAATAGTGGGGTAAAACTCATATCTTGATCAGATAAAGTAGAATGTGGCACTACATGAAACCTTACAACTTATTATATATATATTTTATGAAGATTATCAACCTAGATTTATTCTCTGATATAAATAATGTATGATACGTTCATAATTCAATTAAATAAAACCCAGATAACATTATGGAATTTAGATGTTTTGGGAAGTCTAATAACAAAATAAATGGTGATTTTTCTCATTTCCATTATCATATGGGTAATGGTTGTAACATCACCCTTAAATTTTGTCTCTTAGTCTTAAATTTTAGACATACCATGCACTATGATACATATTCATTAATATCTCTCTTCATGGTGTCCCACTAGAAATAATCTTTCAAATATCTATAAATCCTCATAATTATTTGGTAAATAAATAATTATGAAATATGAGACTCCTCTAATATCTTCTTATTAAAATATGTTATGAAAAAATACATACTTGTTTAATAAAACTTATGATTTGATCATAACAATGGATTATTTTAGAAACATTTCTGAACTTCTTCTATAGTTCCACATCTTCTTTTTTTCACCTGTTTAGTCCTTACTTGGATAGATGGATGGAAACTATTTTGATAAATTTAATACTTCTCCCCATAATTCAATACTACTAGATCTATCCTCTCCAAATTTAAAAATTGTGGTTCTTATGTCATCTTCATAATAAATAATCTAGCATTAAGATTTTATCTCAAAGCATCATCCACCTTGTTTGCTTTCCTAAGGTGGTAATTTATTTAGTAGTCATAATATTTGATCAGTTGCTACCATCTTATTTATTTAATATTTAACTTCTTCTGAGATAATATAAAATTTAATTTTTTATGATCAGTATATATATCACATATTTCCCTATAAAGATAATTCCTCCATATCATTAACTAAAAAATTTCCATCGCCAACTCAAAATCATGGTTTTTTTAAATTTTACTCATAAACCTTCAATTATCATGAGGCATTAGAAATAAATATTTCAAATTGTATGAGAACACATTCCAATAAATTATTTAATACATAAATGTAGATTATAAATTTTTATCCAATACAGGGTAATGTATTCATAGGGGAACATACTGAACTTCTCTTTAGTTCCATGGAATTTTCCTCACATTCATATATCAAAAGTAACATGGCTACATTTTTAGATAACCTGGTGAGTTGGATAGAAATATGTGATAAATGTTCCAAAAATGTATTGATAATACCTATAGAATCTATGAAAAATATGGATCTTTGTATCCATGGTTGGCATGGGACATTTCATAACAACTACTTTCTTTGAATGATCTATTGAAATACCTTCACATAAGATTTAAAATCCCAATAATAAAACTTTAGGAAGAAAAAATTCAAACTTGGTAAATTTTTAATACAACTTATCCTTCGAAAAGGTCTTGAGTAAAATTTTCAAGTGATATTAATACCCTTCCTCACTAATTTAATATATAATAAAATCATTAATAAAGACTACAACATACAAAATAAGGTAATCTCTAATGAATATATTCATTAAATCTATGAAGACATCAAGGGTATTTTTCCATGAAAATGTAATTACTTTTAATTAATTATCTCTATTCATCATAAAGAAGGAAAAACTCTTTATAAATTAAATTTTATTCCTCAACTAATAATACCATGATCAAATAATTTTTTTTGTAAAATTATTTAGCTCCTTGTAATTGATCAAACAATCATAGACCTGGGAAAAGTATACTTTCTATTATTAGATATCTTGTAATGTTTTCAATTATTAACATTGAGTCTCCCTAATTGGACTTCTAAAAAAAAGAACCATTAAACCCCATGGTGATGAAATTGGAGAAATAAATGAATTATCAATATACTTATAAAGTTTCTTCTTTAATTCCTACAACTCAATTTGCAATATTCTATAACAAGTCTTTGAAATACGTGTATCACTAGGTATGAGTTCTATTAAATACTAAAATTCAAAAAACAGAGGAAGAAAAACCAATTCATATGGAATGACATAAAAAAATTCGTGAATAATAGACATGTTGTCGATGTTAAGCTTCTCCCTAACCATTGGAGACAAATAACCATCATGGATATGAATTTAGGCTCAAAAGATAGAATAAATTTCCTTTGGAAGTTTTTATTCATCATCAAACTAAAAAATTATCATGGTTTCATTTGGAATATGAAATGTGACTTCCATTATTCAGAATATTGATTTGAGATCCATAAAAATAAATCTAGTCCTTTCCTATAATCAAATAAAATTCAGATAAAGGAATAATCATAAGATTTACACAATGTAATTTTCCACAAACTTCAATCGAAGAAAAAATATAGACTTGTCATATAAACATCACACCATTATGAGTTTCAAAACTCTCTCAACATGTAATCAATGAGATGGTTATTCAATACCACTTTGAAATTCCATATATTTAAAAGTGTTGGAAGATCTATAATCAACAAAGAAATTGGCTATTACAGAGTGGATAATAAGTGTACCTTTCTCCATGTCATTCTAGTCACCCACTTCAAATGTCATGATAACATTTTATTTCCCTTTATCGTTGATTTTAAGAGGTTACTAATGTTGATAATCATTATAATCCTTTATATTTATTCAATATTTTGAATAATTCTCATACTCTTTAAATTTGATTCATTGGAACATGGGTGGTTCATATGTTGTTGGATTCTTCTATTCCATTAAATTTACTGACCCATTCATTTCATTTGAACATTCGTGGGATTTTAACCCACCTTTTCACATTTAATTAACCTCGATGTTCCATTAAAGTAAATCAGTTGATGTTTCTTCCAATATTTATGGCATATAGATGGCTGTAATTACTTTCCACCATATGATTTATTACAGTTTTCATGAGAAATAATCATCCCTTTGATATCAAAACCCTGGGAATGGTGGGAATCTCTAATTTATATTTCTACCTTGATCACACACACACACACACACACACATATATATATATATATATATTAGAGTCTCTAATCGCTAACACCTTTAGTAAATTTGATTTTAAGCCATTGAAGAATCAATCAACCTTAACTTCTGGTACGATGATAATACTAGAAGCATACCTCAAAAGTCTTGTAAAAATTTTCTCATCGGTACAAAAGAAATTCCTCATAATTATATTTTATCTCAATAAATTTAATCTCAATTTCAAAAAAGATAATACTTGGAAATTAATTATTTAAAAATAATCTCATAAAATAATATAAATCCTTAGAGTCAATTTCATTCCATTTCTTCATATTCTCAAAAACAGCCCACCAATGATATTATTCATATTCTAAATGATACATGAAAAATATGACCATTTAATTCTATAAACACTAACCAATAAAACATATATTTTCAATAGTAATAATCCATTGCTTAGAAATTATTAGATCAAATTATATAGTTAAAGAAGCTGCATCTTTCTTTATTAAAAATTCAACAGAATGTGGTTCCATAATTTTCTCATTTGGATGTTCAATATGATTATATATTGAGAATGTTTTTTTATAATAGAAACAATATTATTTATTTTATCTCTTGTAGCATTTGGTTCCTCAGGTGGAAAACTGTTTCACTGTCCATCACATTTTTTGTTATCATGATGTATTCTTATACCTAAAATTAATTCAAATGAAAAAGAAACAATATTGAAATGATAATAATAGTGAGAAACCAAATAATCATTAAAAATTTAAAGGATTTTTAAATTATGAAACCATATTATCCTATATGAATCTTCATGTTTAATCTAAGATATTCATAGTCTTAATATTTTCAATTATTTCAAAAGTTTTTATAAAGAAAATTTGAATTTTCACCAGAATATCCCCTAGGAGTTTCAAAATAGGTGTTTAGTAATGAAAAACTCCCTAAGAACCCGAATTATAGATGAGATATATTCGGTTAACTCTTTTCAGGCTTATAACCCCTAGATGCACCTCTATTAAAACCATGTTAACATGTAGTATCTAGAAATAGTTTTTTTTCATATAAAATTACATAATATTTTCATTACTATAACATTAGGACATTATCCTATACATAAAAATATCCAAATGGTATTCACATGACTTTTTAACTCTAATATTTAATCATTAATAAAATTTATTTCGATACCAACTATAGAGACCCATGTTTTTCATACAGAAATATTAAATCTTTTTAGACTGATATTTAAAATATTTCAAAAATACATACTTGGGGAGAATAAAAATTTAGTGTCTTTAGAAAATAGATACACTATCTTCTTATTTGATGAAATATCTTAATCAAAACCTAAAAAATTTCTTCACATTTAATACTACTCAAGTACATACCCTACTCAAAACCTTTCATCATAACATGGGAAAATTTAACATAATAAAGGTTTATCTCATATTCTCATTAATGGTAAATATAAAAGATATAAATAGATGATTATATGAATGAATATGATACGTATAGGTCTATGAGATCATGACCACAATTTATAATGTTTTTTAGAACATTCCATAGATCATAAACAGAATTCATAATCGAAATATTGTTCCTTTCCAAAGACATGAATCATAAAAGTGACAAATAATCATAAATCAATCTAAATACCTAATTTATTGTTACAAAAACCTGAAACATCATATGGATTGAAACCATTTCATAGGTTAAGAAAAAAAATAGAGATGACAAAAAATGGCAACAAAACCTATTTCCAAGACCATGAAAAATTAATAATCATCACCTATATCTCATAGTGGATCAATCGGATTTACTTGTTTCCCATAGTGGATGAAGCACATCGACTAGTTTCCCAGAGTGGGTCAATCACATCATCTTGTTTCCCATAGTGAATTAATCTCATTGACTTGTTTCCTATATTTATCTAATGAGATGTAAAACATTAACCAATTCATTGGAGGATATATAATTATGGGCCCACCCATCACATAATGGAAACCATTGATATGTTTTCCTTACCATCATTAAACAATCACCATATCATCATATGATAACTTTTGTAAAGAAAACATGTTTCCAAAATTTTTTACCATTCCTTCATATCATAGAATTTTTAAAATAAATGGGTTTCATTAATAAATCAAAAAAATATTCATACACTTTCTAGAGAAAGAATAAATATTTTTCCATTGAATCATATTCCCAGTAAAACATATGCAACACCAAAGATTTTTTTTCTTTGATAAATAGAAATCGAAAAGAAATATCATTAAAAAATTCTTAGGTAAAACTACCATTCCACATTCAAAATATACTTCTTCAAATAAGAAATTCACATAAAAAATAATTAAAATCATTTTTCATTTGAAAATCACCTTAGAAACTTATAAAGTAAGACTAAAACCTTTGAGTGGTTATTATGAAAGGGAATTTCATTCCTGATCTATATGTGGAAATAAAAATTCCTTTCAAAGTTTCTTATAAATGGTTAAAATCACCTCATTCTAAAAATGATAGGAATATTCATTTTAAACCCAAAAAATCAAACATGGGTATATAATTTCATTAATAAATCATTTAATAGTAGTTTAAAAATTCATGAAAACAATTTTATAAAACATGGAGATGGAAGAGATTTTATTTTTGACGGAAGAGATATATAAAGTCTATTTTCATTGAAAATATTCAATTGGAATATTTAGTTCTTAATGAGAGGGAAATGAAATGAAAAATTAATTCTCTAGAAATTTCCAAAGGATAAAAATATTCACTATATTCTGGATTGGTCTATTAAAAAATTTCATCAACGGAAGAATAAAAAACCGGATTAACAATGACATTGTAACATAAATTATGTATCATTTTGAAAGATTTTGATTCATAAGAACCATGAATGAAAGAAACATAGTTCAATATGAAAATACCCATAATTTTAATAATAATTATCCTAAAAAACATTATTATGCATCCTTTTATATACCACATATATTAAACAAGTGATAAATATGGATCGTGTCTCACAAATATAAAAGTGATATGAACATCCCCTACCTTAGGTCAAGAATTTATTCATAAATGTCCAAAACTCCTATATAATTAATATATGTTTATTATTAATCTATCTCATCACCATAATTATATGTATCATACCATATATAATTTATTTATAAAATTTTATCACCATTTTACTAATTTTTTTTAATTAAAATCACTATTTCAGGTGATAGCTGCTTCATTTTTCATCTATATTTTGGTTTGGTAGTTTTGGTACTTGTAATATGATCATGGTTAAAACGCCTATATATTTTTAAGAATTATATAAATATAATATATATTCATTTTGTAAATATAATATATATTCATTATATAAATACTTATATTCATATATAAATGTGGAAATAAAAAATGGATTTCACCATTAATATTGACGGTATGACGTACACACGCATGAACGTTGTCTAAATTTTTTGATAGATGGAAAAAAATAAAGATAAATAATAATTCAAATTTTTAGAATAATTTTTATACTATTTATATTTTATATGAATATCAAATTTATCCTTTTTACCACAAATGTGAAAATTAAATGAAAAATGTATTATAATACATCATGGAGGTGATAATCCACAAGTACGCATGAGTGAAGTTATCGTTTTACAATGGATTGAACAGTACCAAGGTAGATGTTATAGTATTATTAAATAAGTATAATTAAATCATAAGTATCTTGTATATAATTTAAATAAAACAGTTTATCCATCTCTGTGAAGTGGTGATAGAAAACGAATTACATCACTTTGTGAGGTGGTAGTCTGTTGTAAACATAATCAAAAAATTCAATTTTCATTTAATGAAAAATGAGACAAATAGAAGTTATAAAATTAAAATTATTACATATAATTATATTTAATAAATGTTTTTTCTATTATTTCATATTACATGATGAATAATTGGATGTGGTAAAAGAAGAAATAAAATTAAAATTCATGGTTATGAACCATACCACTTCTTCAAACAACCATGATAAGTTTATACCTAAAGCCATCCTAGGATGATTTTATTGTCAAAAAAGGGACTCTACGTCATAGTGATGGATTTAGAGAAGATATTTGGGTAGTTTTTGTTAGAAAAGATATCCTAAAGTGTGGATAAGAGATAAGAGTGGATACTCTAATAATTAAGTTGAGTGACACACTTGTAATTTTTAAAAGTTTTACAATAATGTCGTGTCACTTTCTTGGTAATAAGATTCAAATATGGTTCATATTTTGATATGATAATGTTAATTGTTAAATATAACTAATCAATTTTGTTTAATCATGTGTTTAGTTCATTTTAAGACTTATCTTTTATTTTAATTGACCAATAAACCAGTTTTAACCATTATTGTGGTAATATATTTTTTAATATTTTTACTAATAATTATGAGAAAATACTATAATAATATTATTGAATAATATTTTTTATTGTTATTCCAAGTATTTATCCCATTTTATAAATTTTAATTTATAGTAGTGAAATACTTTTTTTACAAATTAATCCCGAAAATATGTTGGAATGCATTTTTCCAAAGTTAAGGTTCTCATAAGTTTACTAGATTTTCGTATCAAAATCCAACATAAAATTTGTTTATATGATCTTTTTTTGATGAATAATAATATTATATGACTAATTTAACTTTTAAAACAATTAAAAAATGCATCTTTTGAAATTCCCTAAAAAAAGAATTTTTTTAATTAAAGTCATTATTTTTGTACATTCATCAAAAATTAAATTTTTCTATAAAATTCCCCAAAATTAACAATAAAATATTTTTTACATGCAGAATTATAATTTTAAATTCCTTTTTTTCAAATAAATTTCTTAAAACTAAAAAAAATAAATTTTAATATTTGAGCCCAAAACACAATGAAATCAATTTGAAAAGAAATACAATTTATGAATAAAATAGGATATATTCTTATACCAAGAGAAGAAAAAATATTAGATGAATGATAAAAAATATGATGGAATATATCATATGTAAATTTAATAAAGATAATTCATGAATAATGATCAATTTAATTTATCATGATATACAAATATGGCATCCAAAAAAAATTATTTTAGAAAAATTATTTTTAATTATTTTTAATTTGTTTTTATTTTAATTTATAATTAATTGGTAACCAAAAATTTATTTTATACATATGTAAAAATAATGTTTTTAATAATTTATTTATCTTTAGTCATATGCTATAATCCAATGACCAGATGATAATTTTCAAATTGAATTATAATATTTTAACAATATATTGTGGTTCATTTAAACTCGTTAAAATGGGTAACACATTCTATTAATGAAATGAAATATGTATAAAAAAATATTTCATAAAATTTTATGATTTTATAGTAATAAATATAGAAAATATAAAAAGGATAATAAGAAGAAGAAGGATTCCAAAGTATGAAAAATAATTTAATGAGAAAGTCTGAGAAACCTAATTTATATTCAGCTAGCTATCCATATGATGTTGGGTACTTGTATGATTGATTTCGCAAGATTGATTCATCAAGACACATTGAAGGTTTTCTATTTTATTTCCGGGAATGTTCTAAATACTATTTGGTGGATGTTGATCTATGTTTTTGGTTTTGGGTGTTGTTTGGCATTTGATGTGGTGGAGGCCATCGGTGTTGGGAGGCCATGACGACGAGCTCTCAACTGAGGTAGTACTCCATTCCACACTCTAATCTAGCTCCATAAATCCACCTATCCTATCTTAATTAGAATTGTGATGTGGTTTTATAGAGTTTTGGGATGTTAGTTCGGGTGGTCGATGACATTCCAGGTGGATTCTCTTGTGATGGCTTCATTTTCGTCTTTGGGTTCAGCCAGGCCGATCTATTTAGTGGTTTTTGTTTGGTTTCTCTGTGATGGAAGTTTGGATTTTTGGTGGTGAGTGTTTACTTTAGTGGATGTTTCAACTCGCTATAAGGTGCTAGATATGGCGATTTTGTTTTTTGTGGACAATGAAGACGTGACTTGCAGTGTTTGTACGATGATGATGGTCTCCGATGGTGTCTATCATGGTGATTTACCGGCACCGAAAACAGATTCAGGTTGTGCTCTACGGCGATAACGACTATGATATTTGGGATGATGAGGTCTACGATTGAGATAATGATTTGATAGGTGTCTGTGTGTGCATCTCAAGGTGATGATTATAGAGTCATGAAAATTACTACAATATAATTTTCAAATTTTGAAATTTAATTTTCGGTGGTGCCATTGCTGAGTCGAGGTGGTGGTGGATTGCATGTAGCTTTATTTTTTGAAGCGTGAAACTGGAAATCCTTATTTTGATGGATTAGTTTAGTTAGTGCGTTGTGGTGGGTTTTTAATCAAATGTTTTATCTGGTTGGATGTTTTTTAAAATTTCCCACTTTCCCATTAAAAGTGTTATTAAAAAATAAAAAATATTTGGATTGTGTATTTTATGTTCTTTTCTAAATTTTTAAAAGGGTTCGATTCATAAATTAGTGATTATGATGTTGAATAAGAGTTAGAGGTGTAATATAAAATTATGTATAAGTTGGAAGAAAGTTTTGAGAAGATTATAAGGATTAATAAAGTAAAGAAACATTACTAAAGGTTAAAAATAGGCTACTAAAGAAAAGGAAGATACGATTAAGAAGGAAAAAACCTAAATTAATGAAAACAGAACATACAAACTAAAGGGTCTTGTGTAGGAAAACAAAGAGTGAGATTTGAGATAAATGTTGACTCAGATGGAAAAAGGGATATTTGAGACATAATCCATTTGTGTTATAGTTCATCATGGTTTGAAAAGGTAATGATATGAATTTAATCAATAGTGGTTAATGGTTAATCTCTTCAAGATGATGAGATAATGTTTTCTAATAATTAAGTTGGATCTCGTGCTTTTGAATCTCACAAAAATATGAAATAACTAAAAGTGAATCCCTCAAAAATAAACTTTTACATTGTTTGAGTAAGGATAATGTTTACAATCACTATTTACCATAAACGTAAAAATGGATTTGATGAAGGGAACTTTCCTATAACCAAAATAAGGCCTACATTGAAGAAGGAAACCAACAACAGAATAATTGGTCATTTTGGAATGAATCTAATAGATCACAATTCATATGATATTGTTTATATTATAGAAGGTATTTATACAATTCCCACACTTTTTAGTATATTATCTCTATTCTTAGAAATAGACAATATTTTAGAGGGGTTTTTGGTGACAAAGTAAGATAAAAAACATAATGGGATCCAATTATTGGATCTACACCAAATTTTTACACCAAAAATAGAGTTGGGTATTTGGAACAAGTGTATAATAGATATAGACGAGTGGGTGTCCAAGAAGAGGTATAAAACGTTAGATTATTGGTAGAAATTTTCCATTGTATGATTGGGAAAAATAATAATAAAATGAAGGAATTTCACCAAGTTATGATACAGTCACAAATAAGTGTAATTAGAATCCCATGAAAGTTCACAATGTTAAGAAAGAGTACCATGTTTTTATATAGGTCAATTAAAATTGACTAAATAATTGGAGGAGGATCAAAATATTTCAAAAGGAAATTATGTGGTGTTATAAGAAAGTTTTGAATCCCTTGATAAGTTATCAATATGTAGGGATTCAAAAATTACAAAGAGGATATTTGAAATATGTGAGATGATTAGGATTGATATGGAGAATTATATTATGTAACACCCGAAGATTTTATAAGATATATTCTTTTTAATATATTTTATATCATCTATTGAACTATACACAAAGATTATCTTGCGCTATAAAGAACATAGTATTCTCTTGCAGTATACGCAACACTAATCTTGGATCGTGTTACACACAATTTCAAGATTGTTTGATAGTAGTTATTCAATTCATAATTGTGTATATATATATATATAATAAATGTATAAATGAAATATGGTTGGATTTTGTTATATGAGACAACAAATTATTCTTCCACTACACGCTACCCTGACTTGGCTTGCATTACACGCAATCGTGACCTTCCTCGATAGCGTGTGTTGTACACAGTACCAGGTTTCACTAAACAACGATATATTATTATAATATTATTATGAACTAGCCATTATGAATAGTATTAACTAAAATTTGAATTTTATAACATTATTATTCATCTTACACATTTTCTAGAACATGGTGTAAGAAAAAAATAAATTTTTCGGGTAAAATAAGAATTTTTTAAAAAATGTAGTTTTTCCACCTTTTGATGGCGCACCCACTTTAATCTAGTTTTTGACATGATTATAAGTTCAATTTGAAAAAATAAAATGCTTATTTGGAATCAGGATATAAAAATTTACGTTGGATAAAATTTTCATATTATTCTGATAACTTTCATATTTTAATGAATAGTAAAAACACGATATATTTTAAATAAAAACAACTTTTTTCATAGCATTAATTTATATGGTTATATTATAATATTGAGTTGTTTTAAAGTAAAAATAGAATATATTTTTACAATTTAATATAATTTTTGTCATTATCATTGATTTTACATTGAATTCATAGGTAAAATCATTTCAATCTTCTACAATGCTTTAACTTTTAAAACTCGTTTTCTTAACAATGAGATTAATTTTAAATTAATTTATGAAAATTTTACGTATTGAATTTAGAAAAATTTATTCCATATTAGGAATCAGTGGGTCCAAATTATGTTAATGGGCTACTTTTTATTTTCGGGCATTATGAATAGTAACTATGGTAAATTTTATTTACCATAGTAAAAGGTAAATCAGGTAACTAAGGGTTAATATAATATTTTAAAGTTACCCTAACAATTTTCTTAACTGTTATGATCCTTCATTTTTGGTTTTTTTATGTATTATTATTCCACAAAAGTAATGTATTGTCCATGTACGTCAGGCTTTGGGTCTCTACAGTTGGTATCCGAGGAAAAGTTTAGTTAACCTTTGGAAACTCGGATGCGAAAATATTAGTGAAATCCATAGAGATATTTATAAGGTATGTCTATGGATGTCTCTAAGGTTAACTATACATATAGGTTATAATCTTAGAATTATGGTAACAATCATATAATTAAACCTAATATTTTATATATTGAAGTTGCTCCTCCTTTATTATGTTGTTTTCCTAGCATGATTTTTCCTTTCACACTATTATTTTTGGGTTTTGGAAAATGGATAGAAACATGAAGATTCACGATAATGAAGGATATGATGGACAATGGAATGATATTCTTCATGACCAACCGAATGAAACGGGATTTGGAAGTCCAAACTTCGTTATTATGCCTAATCAAAATTGTCATAATATGATCAATAATATCAACTTTGGTAAGTTTCTTGACTCGACTAATAAGAGAAATATGGAGTTTCGTGATGACCATAGAGGAAAGAATGTTCCATTCCCTCATGTAAATCATGTGGGAAGAGGCATCAAGGAGAATGTTTCAAAGGAACTGGAAGATGCTTTGGGTGTGGAAAAGAAGCACACAAATATTATTATTTTAAAGGAAAAGGTTCAGTTAACACCATGGAAAAGGATAATGGTATTGCTAAGATGTAAACAACGTTTAAATGTTTTAAATGTGGACTATACGGGAATTATGAAAACCAAACCTCTAAGGTAAAATTTCATGAACAGATCAGCATGGTCATATGGGTTGTACTTATATTGATGATGTTGAAGAAACTACAAATGATATGTGAGATGAATGAATTGTTGAAGCTCGGTCAATGGTTTAAGAAGGTAGTAGAATTATTTATGTTTATCAAGAGTTATGTTGTATAGGTAATGATACTATGGAATAAATAAAAATCTACTGATTGTTACACAATTGTTTTTCCTAAAGTATTTGAATGTATATGTTTAATGGTACCGGTAACCATGAAAGGTTATTCAGATATTTTTGGAAAGTAGATGATATGTGCATAATGAAAGGATAAGGAGATAATGATATGTTTGATATTATTAATGCTCTCATGACTAGAATAAGGACAATGTGATATCATGGTTTGTGTATACAGATTTTTGGGATTTTGGTATGTGGAAAGAGCTAACATTTGACAACATTCATGTTTTCACTAAGGTTCAATGGGTATTCATTTTTCAAGAGAATACATGATTAAGGAATTTGCATGTTTGGAATGTGACCAACATGATATATATATATATATATTATTATATATGGGAGATAAATGATTTTATTCAATGCTTGGTACATGAACTTTCTAGTAATTGTTTTATTTATACTATGTGATTGGACAAAAGTATTTTGGATAAACCTAAAGATTGTAATAGATTTTGTTTTACATCAAATAGTATTGTTTAAGGCTAGAACTTTTTTTTATGTTATAATAGTATAGTTTTAAAAAAGGACAGCCGATAGGACGGGCGACAACCCGTCGTGTCAGACAGGGTTGTGAGAATAGAACCCAAAACCAAAGTGCGACAGACCTTTATCACCTACCACTGGCCTACAGGAAGTCCCTAGTTAGTAGAAACAAATTTTATTTTATTAAACGGTGTGATAGATGAAGTATAAGTCCATTTTTATAATCATATACGATTTATATCCCCATATATAGACTTATGTATTTTTAATAACTTTTTATAACCTTTTTTTTAGATAGATGGAATAACCCATCATTCTATCACACGATCTACTAACACTTCAATAATGACAAATTCTACTTCTTTTCTTTAAGTGATGATGTGGAAATTATTCAAGGCACAAACAATAGTGATATTGTACCAAAATCAAGTATGTATTTCTTCTAATTCAAATTTTTCAACAGTAGGTAAATCATTTTGAAATCCAAAAATGTTGTCCTAGTGCTCTTATATCTGATGAATAATATGGTCCCTTAGATCATCACAAATTTATGGCTTTGTGACCGTTGGCCATATCATAGCCATGTCGTCTACCACACTCCATCAGAACTTGATTGTTAGATTATTCTTCCATATCCATATTTTCACCTATGTTATCTTTTATAGAAACCCAGTGATTAGTTAATTTGGGTAACCATTACGTTTCATACATTAGTTTTTAAAGAAAAGTTGTGGCATTCCTTTTTACGATGTGGGTTTCTATGAAAGAAACTCTCATGTAATAAACCATTTATAACCCTGACGAATTTTGAGGGAGAAACACATTTTAAGGGGGGTAGAATGTAACACCCCAAGATTTTATAAGATATATTATTTTTAATATATTTCATATCTTCTATTGAACGCTACACCATTATTATCTTCCGCTATATGTAACACAGTATTTGCTTGCAGTATACGCAACACTAATCTTGGATCGTGTTACACACAATTTCAAGTTTGTTTGATAGTAGTTATTCTACACAAAATTGAGTATATATATATAATCATGCATAAATAAATATGGCTGAATTTTCTTATACGAAAAAAGGAGTCTTGCACTACACGCAACCCTGACTTGGCTTACATTACACGCAATAACGACCTTCCTCGATATTGTGTGTTGTACGCAATACCAGGTTTCACTAAACGATGATATATTATTATAATATTATTATGAACTATCTGTTATGAACATTATTAATTAACATTTTATTTTTATAACATTATTATTCATCTTACACATTTTATAGAACATGGTATACGAACAAAATAATTTATTCGGGTAAAATAAGTATTTTTCAAAAAAATGCAGTTTTGCCTCTTTTTGATGGTGAACCCACATTAAATATAGTTTTAACATGTTTATAAGTTCAATTTGACAAAATAAAATTCTTATTTGGAATCAGGATATAAAAATTTACTTTGGATAAAATTTTCATATTATTCTGATGACTTTCATATTTTAATGAATAGTAAAAACAAGCTATATTTTAAATAAAAACAACTTTTTTCATCGCAATAATTTATATGGATATATTATAATATAGAGTGGTTTTAAATTATAAATAGAATAATTTTTATCAGTTAATATAATTTATGTCATTAGCATTGATTTTACATTGAATTAATTGGTAAAATCATTTCAATCTTTTGCAATGTTTTAACATTTAAAACTCGTTTTCTTAACCACTGGATTAATTTTAAATTAATTTCTGAAACTTTTGTGTATTGTATTTCGAAAAATTGATTCCATATTTGGAATCAGTGGGTCCAAATTAGATTAATAGACTACTTTTTTATTTTCGGGCATTATGAATAGTAACTACAGTAAATTTTATTTACCATAGTAAAAGGTAAATCAGGTAATTAAGGGTAAATATAATATTATAAAATTACCCTACCACTTTTTTTAATATAATTGTATTCTTATATTTCGTCCTAAGGAATATTTGGGTCGAAATGGAATCCATTGGAACCCACTTGGAGATGATTAAGACCTTTAGTTTATTTTATTTAAAGGAAAGTGAAACATGTCTCACTCAACTTTAATAAAAAAAGTATTTTTAATATAATTTTATACAGAATATAAATTTGGGTATAAATACTCATTTGAAAGATAAAATGTTATTATTTATAATGGTAATTTATTTATAATTTTTAAGAGAAATTTAATTATTTTAATAGCTTATACATTAATTATGCATAAATTATTTATTTAGTGAAAAATAAGTAATATAGTTTTTATTGAAATAATAATTCCTATTAAAATGCACACAAACCTAACAAAAACTTATTGGTAGTGTATATACACACCATAAGAATCTAATTACCGAATATATGACCGTTTTGAGTCTTATAAAAGTGATTATGACACTTATATTGTTTTATTTTAAATGATGTCAAAGTTGTCACTTTCATAATTTAATAATTATAACATTTTAAAAGTTGGGTGTTTTAGAATATAAATCCGACTAAAAGTATTATTATGAAATCTATTAGATTTATCATCATCCTAGTATTTTATTTTTAATTTTTATGCAACAAATAAGTATATTTAATAATAATACAGAAATATTTTAGAAATTATTTTTTTAAGAGAAGTATCAAATGAATGGTTTTAAAAATAGTAAAATAAATATGAACTATTTAATGTGCTCCACTAATATTTTAGATGAATATGATATGTATTTAACATATTAAATATTTTAGTTTGAATATATCCTCTCTGTGGATTTTATTTAAATTTATATATAAGAATAGTGTCAAAATTGAAACTATTGTTATTTTATAAAAATAACATATTATTAAATCGTTTAAAAATCACAAATTTTTTTTTAAAAATTATAAATTGAAATTTATATAGTCGAAAATGTCATAAAGTATCCAATTATGGAATTTTAACAACACATAAGTGATTATTTATAACCATTTAAAATTTAGAATTTTATTACCACAAATAAAATTATATAGATTAAATAAAGATAAATCAAAATGATAATGTTTAAAATAAGATAAAAACATGTCTAAATTTGATTGGTTAATAATATTACAACCCTATATCATCTAATATTCGAATTGAGTCATTTTTGGAGGTTTTTATGTGGATTTGAATTTATATTAAACTAATATTTTTGAGGATTCGAAATGTGCCCCTCTCCTCCCATATAAAAGGGCACCTCCTCCCTCTCCTCTTTACACAATTTAGAGCCTTAAAGCTCAGCCAAACTCTGCCCATTTCTCTTCTCCAATTCCCTAGAAACATCATAGATGTCCTGGTATTCTTCAAAGATACTTCTTAGTTCCCTAAGAGGAGGTTTCAAAGAGGCGTGTCTAAGAAGAGGTAATATCCGTTACCGATTCATTCAAATTTATTTCTTCTTCTATTTATTCTTCTTTAGTTGTTTATTTATGAATTAATAACATCAGTATCACACATATACTGATATGTTATTATAAATATGAAGCAACCCTAATTCACCTTCTATCCATCCTAAGGAAAACGAAACCACGACGCGTGCGTACATACGGAATACCGTCTCCACGCCGTGGTGTAATCTATTTTTCCACCACCACCTTACTTGGATGTGTATAATGGTGTAAGAATAACTAAATATGATTATTATAACATCATTTTGATTATGAGATATTATATCATTCACTCTAATTCTATTAAATAAATATGGGAATGATATCATCACTCGTACGTACATACGGGTTACCGTCTCCACAACCCAATGATCTTCTTTTTCCATGTTAACTATTCAAGAATGATTATAAAGTATATATAATAAGTATTCATGAAATATATGAAATAATAATTCTACTAGATTTATGTATATATATATATTTTTCCATCAACTTAATTCCATTCAATTTAATAAGGAAATGAAAACAACATTCATGCTTACGTACGACCTACCGTCTCAATGAACGGTGTATTTCATTCCATTTATCGATCTATTATATATATATATATTCTGAATATATATTATTTATAAATTATGTTTTATATTCTGTAATTATGTAATCATGATCTATGTAATCATATTAATAATTACAATTCAAAACACGAACGATAAATGAATCGATTTTACCCAAAACACTGCTTTAACATTGAATATACAAAAGAACAGGTAATATAAAGTCATAAGTGAACCATATATGATATCATATCACTGAATATGATTCTTTAATAAGTAAATGACATTATTTAAATCATTTTACAGGAGTTTTAGATACGTATGATGCATATTAGACCTAAGTTAAGGGATAATTTTGTAGTCTCGTTTTATCCGAGATTGATTATACGTAAGTATTTACTCAGGTTTTATTTTTCATCCGGTGTCCATAATTTTTTTTTCATACAGTGTTTAATATTATTACATGTATATTTAAAGTAATTTTTACCCCTCTTGACTTTTACTTTGTGTTATAGAAGGAATCCTGCTTTTGGTTACCATATGTGGTACTTTTTGACTTTTCTGGCAAAAGTAAGAGAAATTTTTTTTATCTTATACAGCATGAACAGATTTTTACTGTTTTATAACACATTATTTTCATGAATCTTACTACACAATAATTCATGACTAATTTCAAAAAATCCTTTTCATTTATAATTGAATGACATTTTGAGAAAAGAAAATGATTTTCAATAAGAAAGGATATTTTCCTGAAAAATTCATTTCAAGTGCTTTATCAAAACAATTTTCCATCTAAGATGAAAATATTTCATATGTTTATGTTTAAAGTATAATGTCTCTATGATTTATATGGTTTCACTTTTCTTATGATGAAATTATATCCGTTTGTTTTATATAGATTATGTTATGATGGAATGATATTTATGAAACCCAATTTATTCTTTTGGTTTATGATGAATGATTTATGATTGTTTTGTGGCACATGTAAGTATGATTTAAATATGATATGGGTGGGAACTATATATCCCTCCAATGCATTGGGTAATGATTTATATCCCATGAGATAGACATGGCTGAAATGGAAAGTAAATCCAATTCAGTAATATCGGACTGGAACGGCAAGTAAACGCAGTTCAGTAACGGACTTTGTCAACTAAGATGGTATTGGAAGGAATGCCTTGGATACTATAGAAATCATATCATGTGATTAATGTTTTTCCACAATTAACAGTTTTATTCCTATTCTATTTAATCTTTATTAATGTTCTCTTATGATCTATTCCTTATGTACTGCAATGTTTTATGTTATTGATCAAGATTTTGATATTAAGATTATATGCTCATGTTTTTACATTGAAATGTTTATGGATTGTTTTATGTTCTCTAGGATTATCTATACTGAGCATTTTATCTCACCCTTTATATGTTTTCTTTTACCCAGGATGTAAAGAAATGGTTTAGGTAAGAAAAAAAGTGGAAGATCTTTATGGGAGATGTTGAAGATATTTCACCATGATTGGAAGATTATGTTCCGAGTTTCCAAAGAAACCAAACTTTTATGATCCTTGAGTTTTGGTTTTTGTTATGTATAATGTATTCAGAAAAAAGTAATGTATTGTCCATGTACATCAGGCTTTGGGTCTCTACAGTTGGTATCAGAGGAAAGAATTAGTTAACCTTTGGAAACTAGGATGCGAAAACTTTAGTGAAATCCCTAGAGATATTTATAAGGTATGTCCAGGGATGTCTCTAAGGTTAACTATACATATAGGTTATAGTCCTAGAATTATGGTAAAGATCTTAGAATTAAACCTAATATGTTATATATTGTAGGTAATCCACCATTATTATGTTGTTTTACTAGCATGATTTTTGCCTCTCACACTATTCTTTTTGGGTTTTAGAAAATGGCTAGAAATAGGAAGATTCACGATAATAGAGGATATGATGGACAATGGAATGATATTATTCATGATCAACAGAATGAAATGTTATTTGGAAGTCCAAACTTCGTTATTATGACTAATCAACAATCTCATAAGATGATCAACAATATCCACTTTGGTAGGTTTTATGACTCGACTAATAAGAGGATGGAGTTTCATGATGATCATAGAGGAATGAAAGTTCAATTTCCCTCATGTAAATCATGTGGGAAGAGGAATCAAGGAGAATGTTTCAATGGAACTGGAAGATGCTTTGGGTGTGGAAACGAAGGACACAAAGCCAGTAATTGTAAAGGAAAAGGTTCATTTAACACCATGGACAAGGATTATGGTATTGCTAAGACATCAAAAACGGTTAAATGATTTAAATGTGGAATATACGGGAATTATGAAAACCAATGCTCTAAGGTAAAATTTCATGAAGAGAATAAGCATGGTTGTATGGGTAGTACTTATGTTGATGATGATGAAAGGACTACAAATGATATGTGAGATGAAAGAATTGTTGAATCTCGATCAATGGTTTAAGAGGGTAGTAGAATGATTTATGTTTATCAAGTGTTATGTTGTATAGGTAATGGTACTATGGAATAAATATACATCTACGGATTGTTACACTATTGTTTTCCAAATGTATTTGAAAGTATATGTTGAATGGTACAGGTAACCATGAAAGGTTATTCAAATATTTTTAGAATGTAGATAATATGTGCATAATGAAAGGATAGGGAGATAATGAGATGTTTGATATTATTAATGAGCTCATGACTGGTATAAGGACAATGTGATATCATGGTTTGAGTATAATTTTTTTTGGATTTTGGTATGTGGAAAGAGTTAAATTTTGACAACATTCATGTTTTCACTAAGGTTTAATAGGTATTCCTTTTTAAAGAGAATACATGATTAAGGAATTCAAATTTTTGGATTGTGACCAACATGATATATATATCTGATGATATACGGGAGATAAATGATTGTATTCAATGCTTGGTAGATGACCTTTCTAGTAATCATTTTATTTATACTATGAAATTGGACAAAAGTATTTTGGATAAACCTAAATATTGGAATAGATTATGTTCGACATCAGATAGTATTGTTTAAGTCTAGAACTTTTTGTTATGTTATAATATATAGTTTTAAAATGGAAAACTCATAGGATTGGAGACAACCCATCGTGTCGGACAAGGTTGCAAGAATTGAACCCACAACGGAAGTGCGACATGCCTTTATCTCCTACCACTGGCCTACAGGAAGTCCCTGGTTAGTAGAAAAAATTTTATTTTATTAAGCGGTATGATAGATGATGTATAAGTCCATTTTTGAAATCGTATACGATTTATATCCCCATATATTGAATTATGTATTTTTAATAGCTTTTTTTAACCTTTTGTTTGAGATAGATGGAATGACCCATCATTCTATCACATGATCTGCAAACACATCAAGAATGAGAAATTCAACTTCATTTATTTAAGAGATGATGTAGAAAGAGTTCAAGGCACAAACAACAGTGAGATTTTACCAAAATCAAGTAATTATTTATTCTAATTCAAAATTTTCAACAGTAGGGAAGTGATTTTGAACACCAAAAATGTTGTCCAAGTTCCCTTATATCTGATGAATCAGATGGTCCCATAGATCATCACAAATGTATGGCTTTGTGACTGTTGACATTATCATAGCCCTGTCCTCTACCACTCTCCATCAGAACATGATGGTTAGATTTTTCTTCCATATCCATCTTTTCACCTAGTTGATCCTATATGGAAATCCAATGATTAGTTAATTTGGGTAAATGTTATGTTTCTTACTTTAGTTTTTAAAGAAAATTTTTGGTATTCCTTTTTACGATGTGAGTTTCTATTAAAGAAACTCTCATGTAATAAACCATTTATAACCCCGACGAATTTCGAGGGAGAAATTAATTTTAAGGGGGGTAGAATGTAGCACCCTGAGATTTTATAACAAATATTCTTTTTAATATATTTCCAATCTTCTATTTAACGCGACACCAAGATTATCTTGCACTATACGCAACACAGTATTAGCTTGCAGTATACGCAACACTAATCTTTGATCGTGTTACACACAATTTCATGTTTGTTTGATAGTAGTTATTCTACGCAACATTGAGTATATATATATATATATAATCAATGTATAAATGAAATATGGTTTTATTTTGTTATAAGCAGCAACAAATTAGTCTTGCACTACACGCAACCCTGACTTGGCTTACATTACACGAAATCACGACCTTCCTCGATAGCTTGTGTTGTACGCAATGCTGGGTTTCACTAAACAAAAATACAATATTATAATATTTTAATGATCTAGCCTTTATGAATAGTATTAACAAAATTTTTATTTTTATAACATTATTATTCATCTTACACATTTTCTAGAACATGGTATAAGAACAAAATAAATTTTTCGGGTAAAATAAGTATTTTTCAAAAAATGAAGTTTTGCCGCCTTTTAATGGGGAACCCAAATTAAATATAGTATTTGACATGTTTATAAGTTCAATTTGACAATATAAAATTCTTATTTGGAATCAGGAGATAAAAATTTACTTTGGATAATTTTTTCATATTATTCTGATAACTTTCATATTTTAATGAATAGTAAAAACACGCTATATTTTAAATAAAAATATTTTTTTCATCGCAATAATTTATTTGGTTAGATTATAATATTTATTATTTTAAAGTATAAATAGAATAAAGTTTTACCATTTAATATAATGTATGTCATTAGAATTTATTTTACATTGAATTCATATGTAAAATCATTTCAATCTTTTGCAATGTTTTAACTTTTAAAACTCGTTTTCTTAACGGGATTAATTTTAAATTAATTTCAGAAACTTTTTTGTATTGAATTTATAAAAATGGAATCCATATTTGGAATCAGTGGGTCCAAATTTTGTTAATAGGATACTTTTTTATTTTCGGGCATTATGAATAGTAACTACGGTAAATTTTATTTACCATAGTAAAAGGAAAATCAGGTAATTGGGGGTAAATATAATATTATAAAATTACACTAAAACTTGTATTAATATAATTGGATGCTTATATTTCATCCTAAGGTATATTTGGGTCGAAATGGAATCCATTAAAACCCATTTGGAGGTGATTAAGACCTTTAGTTTATTTTTTTAATGGAAAGTGAAATATGTCTCACTCAACTTTAATAATTAAAGTATTTTTAATATTAGTTTATACAAAATATAAATTTGTTTATAAATACTCATTTGAAAAATAAATTTTTTTCCTTTATCAGGGTAATTTATTTATAATTTTTAAGAGATATTATTTACCTTAATAGCTTATACATTATTGATGCAGAAATCATTTATTTACTGAAAAATAAGTAATATAGTTTTTATTGAAATAATAATACCCATTAAAAGGCTCAGAAACCTGACCAAAACTTATTGGTAGTGTATATATACACTATAAGAATCCAATGACCGAATATATGACCGTTTGGAGTCTTAAAAAAGTGATTATGACACTTATATTATTTTATTTTAAATGATGTCAATGTTGTCACATTCATAATTTAATAAATATAACATTTTAAAAGTTTGGTGTTTTAGAATATAAATACAACTAAAAGTATTCTTATGAAATCTATAATATTTATCTTCATCCTAGAATTTTTTTTCATTTTTATGCAACAAATAAATATATTTAATAATTATACAAAAATGTTTTAGAAATTATTTTATTAAAAGAAGTATCAAATAAATTGTTTTACAAATAGTAAAATAATAATGATCTATTTAATGTGCTCCACTAATTTTCTAGATGAATATGATATGTTAGGAACCTATTAAATATTTTATTTCAAATATATCATATTTGTGGACTTTATTTAAATTCAAATAAATGAATAGTGTAAAAATTGAAACTATAGTTATTTTATAAAAATAACATATTATTGAATTGTTTAAAAATCAAAAAAAAAATTTAAAAATTCTAAATTAAAATTCATATAGTCGAAAATGTCATAAAGTATCCAGTTATTGAAAATTAACAACACATAAGTGATTATTTATAACCATTTAAAATTTAGAATTTTATTACCACAAATAAAATCAAATAGATTAAATAAGGATAAACAAAAATGTTAAGGTTTAAATTAAGATCAACACTTGTATAAATTTAATTGGTTGAAGAGATTAAAACCCTATCTCATATAATCTTCTAATTGAGTCATTTTCGGAGGTTTTTATGTGGAGATTGAATATATATTAAACTAATATTTTTGAGGAATCCAAAGGTGCCCATATCCTCCCTTATAAAAGGGAACCTCCTACCTCTCCTCTTTACACAATTTAGAGCCTTCAAGATCGTCCAATCCCTGCCCATTTCTCTTCTTCAATTCCCTAGAAACATCCTAGAGGTCCTGGTATTCTTCAAATACCAATCTTAGTGCCCTAAGAGGATGTTTCGAAGATGCGTGTTGAAGAAGAGGTAATATCTGTTACCGATTCTTTCAAATTTATTTCTTCTTCCGTTTCTTCTTATTTAGTTTTTTAATTATGAAGAAATAACATAATTATCACTAATATACGGATATGTTATTATAAATATGAAACAAACCTAATTCACCTTCTATCCATCCTAAGGAAAATGAAATCACCGGGCGTACGTATGTACGGAATACCGTCTCCACGCTGTGGTGTAATCGGTTTTTCCACCACCACATTACCTGGATGGGTATAATGGTGTAAATAATAACTACACATGATTATTATAACATAATACCGATTCTAAGATATTATATCATTCACTCTAATTCTATTCAATAAATATTGCAACGATATCATCGCACGTGTGTACGTACGGATTACCATCTCCACGACGCGATGAGATTCATTTTCCATGATAACAACTCAAGAATGATTATAATGTATATATAATAAGTAATCATTAAATATATGACATAATAATGCTACTGGATTTATTTATATATATATATATATATTTATTTCATCTACTTAATTCTATTCAATTCAATAAAGAAATGAAAACGGTGTTCATGCATACGTGCAGCCTACCGTCTTCATGAACGGTGTATTTCATTCCATTTATCGATCTATTATATATATGTATATTCTGAATATATATTATATATAAATCATGTTTTATATTTTGGAATTAATTAATCATGATCTATGTAATCATATTAATAAATACAAGTCCAAACACAGATGATAAATGAAACGATTTTACCCAAAACGCTGCTCTAACATTGAATTTACAAAAGAAATGGTAATATAAAGTCATAAGTGAACCATATATGATATCATAAAAGTGAATATGATTCTGTAATAAGTCAATGACATTATTTAAATCATTTTACAAGAGTTTCGGATACGTACAAATCATATCGGACCTTAGGTAACAGATAATTTTTCAATCTCATTTTTATCCGAGATTGCTTATACATAAGTATTTACTGAGGTTATATATTTCATCCATGTCCATAAAAATGTTTTCATAAAGTTTTTAATATTATTCCATGTATGTTTAAAGTAATTTTTACCCCTCTTGACTTTTACTTTGTGTTATGGAAGGAATCTTTCTTTTGATTACCATACTTGGTACTTTTTTGCTTTTCCGGCAAAAGAACGAGAAAAATATATTTTTTAACTTATACAGCATGAACAAATTTTTAAGGTTTCATAACACCTTATTTTCATGAATCTTACTCAACAATATTTAATGACTATTTTCAATAAAATACTTTTCTTTTAAAATTTAATGGAATTTTGTGAAAAGAAAATGATTTTCAAGAAGAAAGGATATTTTCCTCAAGAATTCATTTCAAGTGCTTTATCAAAACCATTTTCCATCTAAGATGAAATTATTTCATATGTGTATTTTTCAAGCGTAATATCTCTATGATTTATATGGTTTCAATTTTCATATAATGAAATGATATCCATTAGTTTTATATGGATTATGTTATGATGGAATGATGTTTATAAAACCCAATTTATTCATTGGTTATGATGAATGATTTATGATTGTTTTATGGCACACGTAATAATGATTTAAATATGAGATGGGTGGGACCTATATCTCTCTCCAATTAAATTTGTAAAGATTTATATCTCATGAGATAGACATGACTGAAACAGAAAGTAAATCTGGTTCAGTAATACTGGTCTCGAAAGGCAAGTAAACTCGGTTCATTAAGGGATTTGTCCACTATGATGGTATTGGTAGAAATGCCTTGGATACTATGGAAATAATATCATGTGATTAATGTTTAGCGACAATTAAAAGTTTTATTCCTTTGCTATTTTATCATGATTAATGTTCTTTTATGATTTATGCCTTATGTACTGCAATGTTTTATGTCATTGCTCAAGATTTTGATGTTTAGATTTTATGCTCATGTTTTTACATTCAAATGTTTATGGATTGTTTTATGTTCTCTATGTTTACCCATACTAAGAATTTGAGCTCAACCTTTATATTTTTTCTTTTCCCTAGGATATAAAGAATGGTTTTAGGTAAGAAAACAAAAGGGGAAGATCTTTATGGGAGATGTTGAAGATCTTTCACCATGATTAGAAGATTATGTTCCGAGTTTCCAAAGACACTAAACTATTACGATCCTTGAGTTTTGGTTTTTATTATGTATTAATTATTCCTCAAAAGTAATGTACTATCCATGCACGTCAATCTTTTAGTCTCTACATATTAAATTTATTACTACCCAAAAAAGAAATGAATAAATTTCCATTGGGGACAAAAGAAGGTGAGGTTTCATTAATTTCTAATGAAAAAATAATACCTCTAAAATGAAAACATATCATATAGAAAAAATGAGTTCACTATTTCTTAAGATTATTGATAGGAAAAAAAGTTTTGAAGTTAGAAGGAGATAATGAATGAGGTTTAAAGGAAACTGTCACTTGAGTGTCTCTTAAAATGGAAATATTGTGGTCCCACATTATTCCTTGATATTTTTCGTAATGTTTTCTTTAAAATTCATATAATTCCCGAAGATGGTTGTGGCTATTACTTTAGAAAAAAAGAAGGTTAAATTGATGGATTTTTTTACTACCATGAAGAGGAGGTTATAAGTACTTATTTTGAGTGGGATAAAATATTAGAAATGGATATCATATTCCAAACATAAAATGAATAATGAAATTCATGAAAATATTGTAATATTATATATTTTGACATATGAGGATTAAAAATCACACATTGAAACCTTGTTATGGTTATAATAAGTGAAATTATAATGGGGGAGTGTTTGAAATTAATTGAATAAAAGGCAAGGTTACATGAATTTAAAATGAATTATTATTATTGTTTATTGAGATGTGTGTAGATTATATAGTTCTTTTTATTTTAAAAAACCCATAAATTGAGTTTTGATGAGTTTTCTAAGCATGATATCACATGCACGGTAGTTTATGGATAGCATATACAAACTTGGTTGTATCTCTCATTTTTTCACCATCATTTTATCCCACAAAGAGTTATAGAATAATAAATAAATTATCTTTTAAATTAGAACCATGTGGTATCATCTGTATATCAAAAAGTGTGAAGGTAATAAGAGTTCCTTGAATGGAAGAAGAACAAATTTGATTCCCTTAAATTTACTATTACATTATTTGAAAATAAGAGGGAGAAGAATGAATTCATACAAGATAATATATTTTGATTGTTGATTTATGGAATTTAAAAAAAACTTAAAGGGAGATATTAAATTAACCATGATAGAGTTATATTTGTTTTTAATGTATTAATATGTGTTTATAGAAGGTGATAATGAAAATTAATTGGATTTCATGATTTATAAAGCATCCATGCATGTCCAAAAGATGATTGAAGTACTGGTATGTTATATGAAAATTAATTTCAATCGATTGGAGTACTTTTCTTAATATCTAATGAAAAGTAATAATTATAATTTGAGATAGATCTATGTTTATAGAATGAATACACCATACCTGAAAAATATATAATGGATGGATTGCTAGAATCTATTAAAAATGATATATTTTTACATGAGGATTTTTTTTGAATTTTAGTGGTTGGAAGAAAACACTTAATATTTTTTTTTCAAATTGTTCGTTTTGGAGTTTATTAAAATTTAAGAAATGGTATGGGTATCAATACAAGATATATATACATCTTAGATAGGTAACCGGCCTACTCAATGTATATGTCATTAAAATTCATATATTTATCGGGAATGTGATAATATTTATCCACAATAAATGAAATACATTGAATAATAAATGACCGATAACTAATGGTCTAATGCGACTTATTCTTTGTTATGGTTATCTTTAATCTAAAACATGTGAAGTGTTGAATGATTTATGAATTGGACATAAAAATAATATGAATCAAACACAAGCCAAAGAGCTGATCGATAAATACCCATCCAACTGACCACAAATCTGTTCTTCAAGCTATCACATGTGTCCTGATGAAGCTTCCACACATAAAAAATTTTAATTACCATGTGAAGTGAAAATACACAATCAATTTACTAAATTAATGAAGATCCCATGACCTACCGTATGTTTAACTTTTGATCATCCAAATGCCTTCCAGCTACAACAAGTGATTATTTATAGTAGATGAAGCTACTGAAGGAATAAAATTTATTGATCACATGAAGTGTGAATCCATAGTTCATGAAGCTTCCATATGAATAGTGTTTTATCAACCACATGATCGTAACAGACTATACGAGTAACTCAATTTAGCACAATATGGAAATGAACTGACCACATTAATGGTATTCAAACTATCCCTTGATGAAATACAAGCTACAAAAAGAAGTTTCTTAAAATAACATGATAGAAGTGAGATACCAAAGGATCACTGTTTCAATCATTAATACATCTAAGAAACCATGAGTGTTTTATGATCTACCGCTCTAAGTGCATGAGTTGTCACATGAAGCTCGAACCTACCACATGAAGTGTTTATCATTGACAATAAAAATAGTATATTTGATGTGATGTTTTAATATATTTAGTGGGAGATAAGGTATGATATATAAGTTATAAGAAATAGTGAAATGAAAACATACATTATGTTTATCATGTTTATATAACAATCAATGATATAAAAGATATCTCATTTCATTCATGCATGTACTAATGATGAACCAATCAAGGTGATCTATTTATGATGGTTTCATGGAATGTGGGGAATTCACACATACTAACTTTCATGAATAAAGTAACTGAAGACAAATTTAATTTTTTTTTCATGAAATATCCAACATCCCAAATAGAGTTTTAATAATTTATAATAGAATCATGATGGTAATTAATGGAAGTATATTTTTTTCTATTTTTAAACAAGTGTGAGGGAAAGAGACTCGAATCCTTCTTGTATTTAAAATAAGGACATATAAAAGTTTAATTTATCTCTAATTGGGATTATTTTAAATATATGAATAATTATAATAATATAAAATCCATTTAGGTATTTAAAGTGAGATTAAATAGAGAGTTACAATTTTGGATCCATTTACTGAATAAAAAATAACTACTTTTATTTTTTTGCAGTTATGAAGAAGAAATCACGAGATACATGATCTGAGTCTTTGAAGATATAAATTTAAATATATATAAATATTTTATTACAGTCTCTGAAGACTTAGAACACTATATATATAGGTGAATTATATAAACTTTTTCCTAAAGAAATAATTATGTTCGAAGCTTCGAGAATATTTTTAATGGAACTCCAAAATAACCTAATGAGAATTAGGACAATTGATACAAAATCTGTATTGTGGATAGAGAAGGATGATGAGAACCCCTATTATTCAAAAAATAGGGTATAGTTCTATGTCCCGTATTCATGATGATGTTATTGATGATTGTACATGAGGGTACCTATTGATAACACCTTCTTGTAGAGAAAAATAAAATCCCATTTACTACAGAAGAAACTTAGAAATTCTATTGGTCTTTATATTGTTGGATAAAAAACTAAAGGTGGTTGTAACAAGGGTGTATAATATGTTACTGGAGAATTTTAGTTAGTTTTTATAACAAACAACTGTTGTTTTGGTATTGGGCTGTAAGACCAATTTATTTTGTATACATTTATATAATTAGTTGAGAATCCAAATTGGTGCGTATAACAAACCTTTAAAGGAGTAGGATTTTATTCCAAACCATAAAAATATCATTTTTTTCGAAATCATATTTTTACTTCATAAAATGTGAAATTTAGGAGAAATATTTCGTGGACTCAGAACTCTAATAGGTTCAAGAGGTTAAATTCAAAAGGGAGATAATTCGAAACAAATACCACTAATTCACTCCCTCATAGTGGTTATCTTAGTGATGAGATCAATGTATTCTCTATTTAAAGGTGTCTTGGTAATTATTATTTTCTGAGTTAGTGTTTTAGAACACGTTTTTGTTCTTTTATTATATATATAAGTGAAGACTTGAATATTAATAAAACATAATTTTACTTATTGTTCTTTTTTCTGCATGACATTAATGTAATAATATCCATGGTATCAGTTTCATTGATAAGTTCATAGAAGTCCCCCACTATAAGGATAATCTTTAAGTACCATGATTATATTCTTAAATATAATTCTAAGGTTGAATAACAAACTATGATAGGGAGAATAATATGAATACTTTTATATATGAGTACTATAAAGTTGATGATAATTCATCTTATATAGTTTATACATAATAATATCTAAGGAATGATATTATGAGAAGTGACCCTCTATTAATAATTCCATCTTTTTTGGTGTCTACTGATATTCCTATTTGTGAGCATCTGTTATTGTCCATTGACTATATTATTAACATTAATTCTTGTCATGACTCACACACTTCTATTTACTAGCCAAAACCCTTATTTAATATCACTTTAGGACGTAGGATAGGTTGGGTGCCTCATGATTGCCATATTATTTAATGATAAGTCATATAATAATTTTCCCTTTCACCTTTATAGAAGTTGGTATCTTGTCCCTTTGACTGGAATAGAATTTTCAAATTAAATTCCATGGCCAGGGTGTAATGACATTTTTATTTTAGATAGTCAATGAAAGTATAATCAAGGTTATATATTGATGTAAAAAATGTGAAACCAGATTTATGAGTTGTCGAGATAAATGGATTATATGGAAGAGTGAGAAATCCTATGCAGTTTTCTATGCTATGAAATAAAGTAGTTTCTCTTGGTTTCCTTAACCTGTTTGTAGAAAGTAATGTTGGACTTTATAAAAGATCTCCTGTTTCAAATGAGAAATAATACAAGAGGGTAAGACACAAAGCGTTTCTATTTACCATGATTAAATTATTTTATAATTTAATTAATGGAATAAATATTATTCCTGAGACCAATGATAAATTTTATTCATGTGTAATCGATAGAAATTATGTATTAAATATTAAATAAATATTTATTCTTTGGTTTCTAGTGATAATATTAATTTATGAAAAAAAATTATCTGATATTTATTAAATGATAAGGTGGATAAATAGTGTAATATTATGTCTCTTGATAAATATTAATTTACAAGCTGGTAAAATAAAATATATCCTTGCACCAGTTTTCACAAGCCATAACATAATAATATATAGTAAATATTATTATATCATGGGTTGAATAACTTATTGTTATATTGTTTAAGGGAATATACAAAAATAAATAATATTTTAACCTATGATGTAATTATTTAAATATATTTTTATTTATATGGTGTGGGGTAATCAAAAAATTGATATTGGAGAATCATTGTACATAACTAATTTCTCTCTCTCTCTCAAATTATTGCTTGTTTCATTTTATTAAGAATGAGAAGATCTCATTTAATCACGAGGAATATTTTTAGTGATCAATATGATCAAAAATAGATTAATGATCTGTTATGATAGAACCTGGTTTTCCATCTGTTAATGTTCAAATATCAAAGGAAAACATGATGATAACTCCTAAAGGGATTCTATACTTGGATCATACAAGCATAAGAAAGGTAATAAAAATATATTTTTTGGATGAGCAACATCTTTATCATCTAAAGTTCCTTAGATCATGTATTCATTGTTTAGATATAACATAAATTAATTATATATTTAATGTTAAAAGATCCTCTTTGGGGTTTGGGTTCTCTTATGTCAATATTTGTTGGAATTGTTTTTCGTGATGTTCACATCTTGTGCAATTTTTCAAATAATCCATCAAATTAACTAAACCATTATTGTTATTCACCCACCAAGGTACTTTTTATATGCCTGGAAATTTCATGAGGTATCAATGTGACACTGTTTTAAATTAAAATTATTTATTTAACTGTTAATATATATGCATAATAATTGTTAAATGTTTCATTTATAAAATATTCATTATTTTATTTGATTTCTATTAACATTTTAATGACATATTAATTATCTTTATATAGGATCTCATTTTTTTGAAAGACTAAGAACAAATGAAAAATAATAAGAGAATCGATTGATAATTTCCAAGGATTTTGGTTGGTATGAATGGGTTACATGACATATATCAAGATTAAACATAATCTAACAAATTTTACTACATTTGTATGTGTGGAAGGATAAAATATTAAAAAATATGTAACTAAATTATGTGTATTTATTTAACATAGTTTATATACAAGGCCAACCAAGAACACAACATGTCAGATAACACAACATGTATTTAGCGTACACACCTTATAGCCCACATGGTTTAGTGGTGGAATTCATGAAAACAATGTAGAGAAATACATGGTTAAAACCCATGTGAGACTGACTGACTCAAGTAATAAAAAATTACAAAATGGGTATCCAGTGTACCCAATTTATAGTTAATTATTTCCCATATTCAAAATTCATGTTTTGTACTTTGGCAGGTCATGCATACACAGTAATATCATATCACAAGGTATATAGATGGAGTACACATAGTGTGGTTGCATATTCTAATCACATGTTGATTCATCTAGTGTGTTTCAAAAATACCCGATAAGTATGATACATGGACTATAGTAGGATAATACATGTTAAGTTGTCTGATCAAGGTACACACCGATGTCCCAGGGGTTGGTCCTAGGAACGAGAAAAATGAGGTACACAAAACATAGCTCAATAGAAAACAATGTTTAGTCTTCTAATAACGGGTGTAATTAAGTTAAATTTAATAATTAATTATAGTCTTAAATCATTATTTATTTGATTAGAGCCAGATGTGTTTGAAAATGAAATAATGGTTCTAGATAATTTAAAATGCTCAATTTATTTATAGTAATAATCTCTAATTATTTGTTATGATATTTATTTTTCATGAATACCTTAGTAATGGATATCTATAAGAGAGTTCAGATAGTCATTAATATAAAAGGGAATTAATTAACTAATTAATAAAACCATGTTTATAATAATATTAAACAATTAATAGAAATGAATGTCATATAGTATACCTTTGTGTATTTTTTTCTTATTTATGAACATTCATGACCTCAAACAAGACCTGTGTATGCATTGGTTTTATTTAATTTAATTATTTCCATCGATTTTAACTCACTAATTATTCAATTAAATTTATGTACTATGAGTTATACCATCCTACTATATTATTTAAGACCTACTTGTCCAATTTGATTTAGGTAGTTTATCAAATCCAATCCATTGGTTCCCCTCAGAATCATGGAGTTATGAATACATGCAATAAAAGGAGTATCCCAAGGCTTTTGGTGGAAGTTAAATATATAACCTGGATTATGTCACCTCTGGTGATAGAAAGGTGGAAATGTGTAAATATTTCACTCATACCAAGGTGGGGGAAAGGATTTTTACCATAGTTCATAGGTTGATTTATTATCTACTAAATAAATCCAGCATTAGATAAGCTCATGATCAGGTCATTTATTTATTTATTTTTATTCAAGAACACAATCACATAAATAAAGGAACAAATGTGAAATGTGTGAGTATAAATAAATGATTTATATGAGATTCTTTTATCAAAACATTATTAATCACTTTAGTAAAATCCACTCCATATTAACATGACACATTTATGATAAAATAATATAATTTTACAAATAATAAACAAAATAAATCAACTAATTTAAAATAAGACTATGGATTCCAAAAAATTATTAAGAAAGAAATACATGTAAATAATTGTTTAGAAAACCCTCATTGTGACACTTACTTTTTACATGGAGTTATTATGGATGTTTTTGGTTTAATTAACCATATTATATCAAGATAATAAGGCCTCTCTAGACTTGAAGTAACTTGGAGGAATGTGTTGAGGAAATACAAGTCAGGATTTATATATTTGGGAGCCCACCAAACAGATCAAGTAGCTAAAAACTAAAAGTAGTCAGAGACACAAAAATATAAATACATTCATGTATCTTGACCATCCCTCATTGGGGTTATATGAAGGGGAATATGTATCCATTCCACTAGAATGTCCTAGAAAATAAAAATTTGAATTCTAATGATGGGTGATTTTGAGACATGATAAATAGTGGGATGGATAATAAAATTTAATGTTGTCATTTCTTATATAATTTTTAATAGAAAATTACGAATAACTTTATCTTTATTAATTTTATAATAATGGAATTTTCATCACACACAATACCCATGGAATAAATTTTGGAGAGAGATATTCTCCTTACTAGAAGTTACTTTCTAGAACAGTTCGAAAGCCTTTAGGTTGTGTTATTATATGAAAGGAAATATTTAATGATAGAATCCTTAGTACATGATCCAATTTAAAATGAGTAAAGTGATAAACAGTTCACTATCTAATAAAAAACATAAATAATGTTATTTATGTTTAATGTTTAATTATTTCATCTATGTTTGTTAAATTCAGGTATTCTTATTAAAACATGGAAAAATATAGAATGATCAAGAATAATCATGATACTTACAAGGATAGTGAAGGTGAAGAATAGTTTGAGATGTCCAAGGTTCTCTTTCCAAGTATGTATAGATATTCTGTTCGAGATGGGCCAAATTTATTCAAACTAATTGTCTTTATTGACCATGTAGAGTTTGTTTGGTTTAAAATTCCCCATGAAATATGAAATTATTCCATTTTTATATAAATATCTCATATATTTAATAGTTTTGTTTTTTATTTTACTATTAAAATATTTGATAATTCTCTCCATTATCTAATCACACATTTTTTACACGTTGATAATGAGACAAATTTGGAATATGTATTCTTACATTTTGGGAATAAACATAAAGTCCAAGAAAAGATATATAATCCTAAATCTTCATCATAATGCCATTACTAGAAGTGAAAGATCAAGGGGAAATAAAGGGAGTTGTATTTGTGAGTTTTTCGTGTCTTAAGAAGGTCCACATGAAGAAAAACTACACCCAAACAAAGAAGAAATGGGAAGATTCAATTTTGATTTTATTGAGCGAGGATTTTTTATTTATATAAATATTTTATTAAATACAACTTATTATATTTAAATATTTATTCAAATATAGAAACAGAATATATTCAAGAAATAATAAATATGGAGAGGTAGACCTATGACCAACCAATGGATCCAAACATTCTACTATGTCTATCGGGGACTACCACCTCACGTTGCTGACTGAAATCAAATAGGTTTTTAAATATTGTTATTATGTTCAATAAAATACCAAAAACATTATTTCATTACATAGGTTTGATAGAGATGGATTTATTTTCATATTTGGGAGCAACTGTTTCATCTTTTATAAATATAGTTTTTTTATTGTAATTCACATTTAAATAATGGTCGTTATACGTTGGATTACATAGAAAAAGTATTGGAAATATATAAAAAAAATAATTTATATGACTCATAACACACCCAACAATGGTATCAATGACTAGTTCTTTAAAATAAAAGGAATTTGAAAAAAATAAAAAATGATGGATATTTGGATTACTTTAAACTTAAAACATTTTGTGTATATCACACATGATTTAAAAAAATGTACGAATCCCCATTTAGTGGAAAATTTGTAAGGGGAAAATAGATTCTTGAATTAGTTCAAAAAAATGTTTTGAAAACATTTCTTATTAAATAAAGGAGCGGTACTCAAAGTTGATGTTCATAATAGATATAAAAAACACTACATGATGTGGTATAACTCATATTCCATTTACATATTCAAGGAATGAAATAATGTTGTTGATAATCCACATGGTAATAAGATAAAGAACATTTACTACAATCATGTTGAAGAGTTCCTTAATCAACATTTCATTGATTATTTATAGGATTTTTGTGTTCTATATGAGCTCACTCATTATTATACGCCACAATAGGATTGTGTAAGGGAATGGAGGAACCAGACTTGTTAAAAATGGTGATATTAATTATGAATCATGTGAGTCTTACATCATATTTTTGGGAATACATGTTATAGAAAATAACGAAAATATTAAATGAAGTTCCAACAAAAGAGGAATATTTTATACCATACCAATTATTGAATGAAAAGAAACCTATGTTTTTATACTTACTTATGTAGCGACTCAAGGAATTTTTTAAGGTATAATTATTAAAACAACATGCCACATGAGGCATAGTGTTACCATTATAGGATATCCAAAGGAAATGAGGGTATACTACCTATATTACCAACCAAGAAAAAATTTGATAGTGTATAGAAATTCCATATTCCTTAAGATGGATAAAATATCTAAAATATATAGTAGGAGTGAGAAAAACTTAATTCAATTTTAGGATGACGGTACACATTAATTTACATAAGAAAAAATTCAACAATGAACCATAGAGGAATATATTTTGAAGAAAAAATTACTATATTGGAGTGAAAGAGAGGTTAGAGAACCAGAATATTATATTTTTCTAGTAATCAATTTTGATGAATCATTATTATTTGATAATAATAATCCTATAAGCTATATGGAATCGTTAAGTGGCACATATTTTTCTATGTAGCAAGAAGCCATGAATTTTGAAATGAATTCAATGCAGAAAAACCATGTATGAATTTTCATAAATCCTATAGTGGATTTAATAAATCATAGTATAAATGGAAATTCAATAAGAAAATAGATATTATTGGACAATTCAGGGTATATATGGTACAACAGGTTGAAAAAGTTTTTTAAAAATTTCATGGCATTGAATATGGAAAAACCTTTTTACTGGATACTGTGGTGAAATCTATCAAAAATACACCTGACATTACGTCTTTCCATGACTATGAGATTTGGAGATTGGAATCCATAGAAGAATTAAATAATGGTAATATACAAAAATATTTCTATATGACTCAACCGAGAGTGTTTATGACTCTAATGGATTCTAACAAGGTATGAAAATTTCAATTATCAATTTATTGTTTAAAGCGAGAATTCGGGTCATGATCCATTCAGTTTGATGAAGGAATAATAGAATTTGGGTTTATAATGAATTTATGAAAGCCCCTTGTCTATATGTTTTTTTAATGAGGGTGTTCTTGTAACATCCCAAGCTTCCATGGTACGCTTCTCTTTAAATAATATAGTAATGTGTGTTGTACGAAACTTCGAGTTCTAACACACACCACAACCAATCAAACTAGCTGTATTGAATAGTAATACCCACTTTTTGAAATTTTATACATTTTAACATCCAAAATGGACTTCATTTTGGGATTCGGAATATAAAAATTAGCTTAGGGTGAATTTTTGGTACTTTTCGGATAACATTAATTTTTTGATGAATTGTGAAAAATAATAAATTTTAATTATCAACAATTTTTTTAATCGAAATAATTAAGAGTGATAAATTTTGAATTTGAGTTATTTTAGAGTATAATTAGATTATATTTGTAACATTTAATCCAATGATGGTAATTGGACATAATTTCGCATTTAAACTGGACATAAGAAAGTGACAATATTTTGATAGTTATTATCTCTTAAAAACACGCTTTTTGTTTTAACAACGGGGATTAATTTTAAATTATTTTCTACGACTTCTATGTATTGAATTTAGAAAAATGGATTACATATTTAGAATCATGATGTACAAAATTTTTAAATATGTAACTTTTATTTTTAGACATTTTGAATAATTATTTCGGTAAATATTTTATTTACCATGAATAAAGGGTAAATCCTGTAAATAAGGGAAAACAAATAATGTTATATTAATAATAATAAATTACCATAAAATGTGTGATGACCCTATTGGTAGATACATGTCCGACCATGGGTATATTTGGGTCGATTTTGGGACCCCATGGAGCCACTTGTATATGATAATGAGAATTTATATTAATTAAGTTAAAGTAAATACAAAAACGACAAAAGCATATATCTTTTTCAAAAACAATTTTTTACATAGGGTTATATATGTTATCATTTAGACTATAAATATTCATTATAAAGATAAAAAAATTACCTACATAATCATATTTTACTTATAATTTATAGACATTGAATAATTAAATTTATAAATGACACAATGATGATGTAGTATTTATGACACAATAATGATGGAGTGTTTATCTCATTAATAAATGATTTAAATAAATAAGATTATAAAGAGTAAAATAATACACAAAACTGGTCCAATTATTATTGGATTATTTCATTTCGATCATGAGTCATATTATCTTCAACTTTAATGAGTTTTTGACCTTTATAAACCGAATATCATTATATAATAAAATAATATTTTCAATCTTTCCTAAAGCACCCCTCCTCACACTTATAAAAGGACACCACTTCTCACCAATTCCTCACACCTCTCAAGACTTTTGGCTCGTCCAACCTCTACCAAATTAAGTTTCCTAAAACCCTCTCCTCCTCATAGAAGCCTTAACTTAGGAAGAAGGCACTTCAAGAGTCCTTCTTGGTTCAAACCAAAAGGAGTTACCCAAATTAAAGGTAACAATTTCTCTTAACTTCTTTTATTTTATTTTACTTCTCCAACCCCTAAACTCTTCTTATCCTTTTATTTTGTAACAACACCAGTATAATCAATATACTCAAATATTGTTATGAAAATTATTCTATGTACACTTACACACACCTCCATCTAATGGGTGAAGAACATAATGTTTCTATGGATGGAAACCAAACGCCTCACGAAACGATGGTTGTTCAATTATCTCCCACCACCTCTCATGGTGTCCATTATGATGGAACAATAATTAAACTTGATATTAATGATATTTATTTTATATTTAAGCTTCTTTAATTCCATTTTATATCATACCATTATTCGTTTCATGTGGTATATATATACGATAAGTTCATTTGAGGAAGTGCGAACTACCGCCCCCTCAAAGTGATATAACTCATTCATACCATACATGGAACGAATAAAGGATGGTGTTAATGAACTTATGTAACATATATAAGATATTATATTTTACTGGAAAAATAATATCCATATGTATCTTTTTGTTTTGATTCCTTTTAAAATGAAAAATGAAATGGAAGTAGCGTTCGTGCGTATATACAGACCACCGTCTCCAAAAACGCGATGAGATTCATTCCCCATCATATCCATTCAATACTAACTTCATTTGATCATTAAAAATAATTTTTAAAGAATTGATATAATTCTATATATGAATAAGATACAACCTATAGATAACAAACAAGTCTTATGTAACAAAACATATAAAAGAAAATGAGTAAGTGAACACCCGAAACGATGATAATACTAAAATATTATTAACAACGAAATATTTAAAGATCATATATGATATCAAAATTATGTATATGTGTATTTTATAATTTAATAAAAATTATTTAAATATTATACAGGAGTTTAACCCACCCTCAACCAAGTAAAAGTACAAGGTAAGGGTTTTTTTCACAATCTCTTCATTTTCTGAGGTTGTTTATACGTAATTATCAACTGTGACCTATTTATCATCAACATCCATGTTTCTTAAAAATGTATTTCAATTTTTTTTACTATTTACTAGACAATGGGTTAAAGTCATTCATACCCTTATGTGTTTTTAAAGGAATCATTCCTTCGTTTTCCTAACAATGTACTTTTTGACCTTTTCGACAAATTTAATGTAAGAATGTTTTTTAACTTATAAGGAGGGTGCGGCTATTTTATGCAGTTATAACATTATTAAAGCTTCCCTTACAAGCTTATAAAATTTTTTTCAAAATAAATGTTTTCTTTATAATTATGTGGCTCTTAAATGATTTCAAAATATAAAGATATATTTCTCTAAAAGTGTTTTGATTCCATCTATGTCAACATCATTTGATAGATTTTATGTTTTTTTTGAAGTTGATTTATTATGATACAAAACTTCCATATTGTATTGAATGTTTTGTGATATGTTTGACTATGGATGTGCTATTTTTATACCATTCATTGTTTATGGTAAAAGTATTGAAATTTCGTATTCTAGTTTTAATACGAATGTTTATGATATGTTTAAACTGTTTCATATGAGGAATGTATTGGACTTAGTAAGTGATGGGTGGAGCCCGCTATAGCTCCTCGATGTATAGGTAGGTCTCATGAGACAAAAAGACGTGGAATTGGCTGAGGCCCTTTACCAATTTTGATATATGGTTTTGGCAGAGCCCTTAATCATTTTTAGACGTCTTGGCCGAGGGGTTGACGAAATGTTTCAGAATGTCTGGAATTATACATTTCCTCATTATAAAAATAATATTGATGGTTCATGTGGTCATTTGACTACTAGAATTCAAATTATTATGTTTTATTATGAATTATTTACTCAGCTCATACTTCATCCATAAAAGTATTCATGTTTATTATTGGTAAAGGCATGTGGTTTCAATTTTTCACCATGTTTAATATTTATGTTATCTTCCACCGTATTTCTTACCCATACTGAGCGTTTGAGCTCACCCCTTCTCTTATGTTTCATTTTCCTTAGATATGAAGACATTAGTTATGAGTGACTTGCAGGCATTATTTAGGAGGCTTGGATGTTTCTAATGTAATAAATTCATGTTGTATTTCTTTTCATGTTTTAAAGTTGAAATTATGTATGAATCTTGTTTCCAATAATACTAAACTAATCGGCCTTTTGAGACATTATTTCCTTGTGATCTTGCCAATGTTATGTAATAATGCACTGAATCTAGGTAACTCGGGTTGGGGAATTACAGTTTGTATCAGTGGAAGTTTAGTACAAACATTGGAAATAATATTTAGATAAACTCTGATTATATCACATAGCCATAAGATATACTTTGAGGATTAGTATAGAAGAACTTCCTAGAATTTTGGTATTATAGAGATTTTGTGAGTTTTCTGAGCAATACATCTCTGTCTGGATACGAGCAGGTAGAGGCGGCTCTGGGACAGATGTTCCTAGTGGTAAAACCCAAAAACACCACTTTGAGCTAGACTCGAATGGGAACTGGTGAGCGAAAATCGGCCTTGCTGCACTCTTGTCTACGACAGTCCAGAGGGATATGCTTATGATAATTCTCATTTTCTTTAAAAACCACTATGAAGGGTTTATGAGTATATACTTCCTCAAAGAAAACATTTTTATGATTATGCATTATATCCATAAACTGGTAAACTTATGTTAAGTGTTTTACAAGTTTGGATTTATATATTGAGATTCATAAACAAATCTAGTGTATGACATTGTTTAGAAATGGCTCCTAGCGTATGAAATGGAAACCGTATCAATTCACGCACCCCATATAGGGATTACCCTCCATCTCAAGATAATTATAATGGGGTTGGTGATGAAACTGGTGATGATCAGCTAATCACCATACTGGGACAACTCATTCAGGTTATAAATAATAACCTTACCCATATGGAGCACCTAGATCCACAGCATGGAGGATCAATGTTAGATCGTTTCATGAGGAAACAACCACCGACATTTAATGGGAATATAAATCCCTTGGTAGGTGAGCAATGGATAAGTTCCCTAGAGAAAATATTTCAGGCTTTGGGGAGTATTAAAAGGGAAAAAGTTGTCCTGGTAGTTTGTCACCTCACTGGAGATGATGATCAATGGTGGTCGTTGATTCAAAACAAAAAGGAAGATTATGAAGTATCAAATATGGAATTGAGGGAGTTTAAAGATCTTTTCTAGGCGAAATAATTTCCCTGCGCCCATCGATCCAATATGGAATGGAAATTTATCAATCTGAGGCAAAAGGAGGATGAGAATGTTTCAAAGTATGAGGCTAACTTTACAAGGTTAGAATGGCATGCTGCATATTATATACGTAACTAAAGAATTATTATTGATCGTTTCTTTGATGGGTTAAAACCATTTCTCTTTAGATATTTATTTTTAAAATCCTTCTCATCATGCGAAGATATTGTATCATGTTCTATCAAGGCTGAAAAGAAATTCTCTAAGTCTTATGACTTTAAAGAAAAGAAAGAGAAGAAGATATCTGCTAAACACTCTGGGAAAGAAAATAAGGAAACATGGAAGAAGGGAATAATGGAATTTCCACCATGTGATAATTGTGTAAGGAAGCACCTTGGTGACTGTATAAAAGGAAAAGAAGTATGCTACAAATGTGGACAGAAAGTCCATCTTGCTGGTGGTTATAAGGGAAAGAAAGACTCTACCATGTTCAAAGCTACAATTGCAGGGAGATGGGACATTATGCAAATGAATGTTCTATGAGTTAGGGGAACTTACCTCAGAAAAGGCCAAGGGATCAAGGCTAGGCTTATGATATCCCTACTACTGAGGTAGAAGATCTGAAAGATGCTGTGGAAGGTAATTTAATGGTTTCCTCAAGTATAGAAAATTCTTTATTTGATTTTGGATCATCGCATTGTTTCATATCCTCCCAGTTTGCTACGAAAATTAGATATTTTCAATTTGATTTTACAAGGGAGTTGTCAGTCAAAAATCATAAGGGAAGTGTCATTGCAACAAAGTTTTGTGAATATGCTCCCATTAGAGTATATAGATGTTCTTTATCTGCTGATCTCATCATCATACATATGATTGAATTTGATATAATCCTCGGTATGGATTTGATTTTATACCATGATGCAACGATTTATTGTAAGAAGACATAGGTTATAATTTTTGATGATGATGATAAGGAACACCTTATCTTTAGATCAGAATCATCACCACCTAATTCTTATCTAAATCCACCCCCATTAGCTCAACTAAATTCAATTATTGGGGAGGAAGAGAATGAAATAACACTGGGTGAGGAAAGGAATGTTCAAATAGGGGATGTACTTATTGTAAAAGAATATGTTGATGTTTTTCCAGAGGATTTACCTGAACATCCTCCAGAATGAGAAATTGAGTTTTCTATTGATTTAATTCCTTGTTCAAGGCCTACATCGAAGACCCCTTATAGAATGGACACTGTGGAATTAGTGGAACTAAAGAAACAACTAATGGAATTGAGTAATAAGGATTTATTCGACCTAGTGTTTCTCCACGGGGAGCCCCTGTTCTTTTTGTTAAAAAGAAAGATGGATCTATGAGATTGTGCATTGACTACAGAGAGATAAATTCTATAAGAATAATGAACATGTATCCCCTACCTCGCATTGATGATTTATTTGAACAACTTTATGGAGATCAACATTTTTCAAAGATTTAACTTCAATCTGGATACCATCCGTTGTATGTGAAGAAGGAAGACATTCCAAAGACAACATTTCGAACCAAGTATAGGCATTACATGTTTACAGTAATGCCTTTTGGATTGACTAATGAACCCTATGTATTCATCGATCTAATGAATAGAGTTTTCAAGGAATAACTCGATGATTTTTTGGTGGTATTTAATGATGATATCTAGGTATACTCCAAAAGTTACGAAGATCATAAAAATCAATTTCGCATTATCTTGAATACTCCTAGAAGACATGAATTATATGGTAAGTTTAGCAAGTGTGAATTCTGGCCTTAGGAGATCTCTTTTCTTGGCCATATTGTCTCTATGTATGGAATCTATGTTGATCATTCTAAGACAAGAGGAATCCAAGAATATCCAGCACCAACGAGTATAGCCGAGGTACGTAGTTTTATTGTCTTAGAAGGTTATTATAGTAATTTCATCCAGAAATGTGCCCAATTGGCTAACCCATTAACAAATATCACACGTAAAGGGGTTAATTTTTTTTGGAAATAAGAGTGTTAAGAATATTTTTAAGAACTGAAGAGAATATTAGTTAATGCTCCTATATTGACTCTACCATCGGGGAATGAAAAGTTTATTATTTATAGTGATGCATCGAAGAAATGACATGGTTGTGTCCTTATGAAGAATGATAGGGTTATTGCCTATGCATCATGACAACTAAAAATTAATGAGAAAAACTATCCCACTCAAGATCTTGAGTTATTAGATGTAATATTTTCATTGATGATTTGAAGACACTATATCTAGGGTGAGAAATGTGAGATTCATACTAATAACAAAAGTTTGAAGTACATTTTATCACAGAAAGAACTCATCATGAGGCATATGAGATGGCTTGAACTACTCAAGGATTATGATTGCACGATACACTACCACCAAGGGAAGGCAAATAAGGTGGTAGATGCTTTGAGAAGAAATGATCATGGAGTTTTGAACATGATTAGAATTGAAAGGGGTCCTATTTTCATGGATCTAGTGAAGATGGATATGGGAATTACCATGGAAGGTGAAACATCGATACTTTTTCAAATGGTTGACAAACCATATTTACTAGAAAGGATAATGAGTTCTTAGACCAATGATGAAGAATTTCAAAATTAGATTAATAATGTGAATGATGGGAGATTGATTGAATCTATGTATGAAGATGGGATTTTGAAATTTTGGATGAGACTTTGTGTTCCTGCTATACCTGATCTAAAAAGGGAATTGTTGGACGATACTCATAGTTCCAATTTCTCTATACACCATGGGAGCACCAAAATGTATAGATATTTGAAGGAACATTTTTGGTGGGACAACATGAAGGGGGAGATTTCTAATTATGTGTCAGGTTATTTGGTTTGTCAACAAGTGAAATCTAGAAGGCAACAACTTGGAGGAGTCATGCATCCTCTTCCCATACCGGAGTGGAAACGAGATAATATTACGATGGAATTTGTCATGGGGCTACCAAATAATCCTAGAAGGAATGGAGCAATGTGGGTCATTGTTGATCATCTTACCAAGTCAGCACACTTTCTTGCTATAAGAGAAGATCTACCACTTGAACGTCTAATAAGACTATATATTAATGAAGTTGTGAGACTTCATGGGGTACCCCAATTGATTTTTTCTTATCGTGATCCCTGTTTTACTTCAATATTCTGGAAAATTCTTCAGAAAGCCCTAGATACTGATCTTTGTTTGAGCATTGCATACCACCCCAAGTAGATGGACAATCAGAACAGACTATTCATACCTTATAAGACATGTTGAGATCATGCTCACTTGACATTCAAGGTATGTGGGATTAAAATTTACCTATTCTAGAATTTTCTTGTAACAATAGCTTCCATTTAGGTATTTGGATGGCACCATATGAAGAGTTATATGGAAAAATATGTCACACACCAACCTATTGGGATTATGTTGGTGAAATAAAACTCGTAGGCCCAAAACTGGTGGAGGAAATGATGGAAAAGGTGAAGGTAATCCAAAACCACATCAAATCAGCTCAAAATAGAAAAAAGAGCTATGCTGAAAAACAAAGGAAGGATTTGGAATTTCAGGTAGGAGGTCATGTTTTCTTGATGGTATCTCAATGTATGGGAGTTATACATTTCGGTATGAAAGGTAAATTGAGTTCCAGGTACATCGGACCTTTTGAAATTCTAGAATGAATTGGGGCTTTAGCTTACCATTTGGCAATGCCACCAAGTCTCTCCAAAGTTCACGATGTGTTCCACGTATCACTGTTGAGAAAATACATGCCTGAACCAATGAATGTACTCACCTATGAGTAATTAGAACTAGAGACTAATCTGTCTTATTGCGAAAATCATTTCATAATTCTTGATACTAGAGAAAAAGTCCCGAGAAACTGGATGACTCGTCTGGTAAAAGTTCTATGGAGAAACCATAAGATCGAATAAGCAATGTGGGAACCCGAGGATCATATGATGAAGAACCTCCCGAGTCTTTTTATGCATTAATATTCTAGAAATTTCTAGGACAAAATTATTTGAAGGAGGGGATAATTTAACACCCCAAGCTTCCACAGTATGTTTCTCTTTGAATAATACAGTAGCGTGTGTTGTACGCAACATTGAGTTCTAACACACACTACAACCAATCAAACTGGTCGTTACGAATAGTAATACCAACTTTTTTAAATTTTATACATTTTATCTTCCAAAATGAACATCATTTTTGAATTTGGAATATCGAAATTATCTTAGAGTGATTTTCTAGTACTTTTTGGATAACTTTCATATTTTGATGAATAATGAAAATTACAAAATTTTAATTTAAAACAATTTTTTTAATCGAAATAATTAATAGTGATAAATTATGAATTTGAGTGATTTTAGATTATAATTAGATTATATTTTTACCATTTAATCCATTGTTGGTCATTGTAAATAATTTCACATTTAAATTGGACATAAGCGAGTGGCAATATTTTGATAGTTATTATCTTTTAAAAACATGCGTTATGTTTTAATAACGGGAATTAATTTTAAATTAATTTATACCAATTCTGTGTTTTGAATTTAGAAAAATGGATTCCATATTTATAAACAAGAGTTTCAAATAGTCTAAATAGGCATATTTTTTTTAGACATTTTGAATAATTATTTCGGTAAATATTTTATTTACCATGGTTAAAGGGTAAATCCGGTAAATAAGGGTAAAAAAATAATATAATAATAATAATAAATTACCCTAAAACGTGTCTTAAACCTATTGGTTGATACATGTGCAAACATTGGAATCTTTGTGCCTATTTTTGGACCCCATGGAGCCACTTGTAAGTGATAATGACACTTTATATTAAATAAGTTAAAGAAAATAAAAAAATGACATAAGCATATATCTTTTAGAAAAACAATTTTTAAATAGGGTTATATTTGTTATATTTTCAACTATAAATATCCATCAAAAAGATAAAAAGATTTACTACATCATGATATTTTTTTATAATTTTTAAACATCTAATAAACTAAATTATTTATGATACAATAATGATGTAGTGTTTACCTAATTAATAAATATTTTAAATAAATAAGATTATAAAGACTAAAATAATCCCCAAAACCTGTCCAATTATTATTATATGATTTAATTTTGATCATGAGTCATCTTATCTTCAACTTTAATGAGTTTTGGATCTTTAGAAACCAAATATCATTATATAATAAAATAATATTTTCAATCCTTCCTAAAGAACCCCTCCCCCCCTTATAAAAGGACGCCATTTCTAACCAATTAATCACACCTATCATGCCTTTTTTCTCATCCAAACTCTGCCCAATTAGGCCCCCTACATCCCTATCCTCCTCCAAGAATCCTTACCTTTTGAATAAGGAACTTCAAGAGTCCTTTTTGGTTCAAACCAAAGGGAGTTATCCAAATTAAAGGTAACGATTTCTCTTATCTTATTTTCTTTTATTTTACTTCTCCAAACCCTAAACTATTCTTATAATTTTCTTTTGAAACAACACCAATATAATCAATATACTATAATATTTTTATGAGAAGTATTCAAACTACACTTACACACACCTCCATCTATTGGGTGAAGAAAATAATGTTTCTGTGGATGGCTACCAAACGCCTCACGAAACAATGATTATTCAATCACATCCTACCAATTATATTGGTGGAAATTATGATGGAATAATAATTAAATATTATATTAATGATATTTATTTTATATATAAGTTTCTGTAATTCCATTTTATAGTATACCATTATTAGTTTCATGTTGTATATATATACATGATAATTTCATTTGAGGAAGTGCGGACTACCGCCCTCTCAAAGTGATATGACTCGTTCATACCATACATGGAAAATATTAAGGATGGTGTTAGTGAAATTAAATATCATATATATGATATTATATTATACTGAAAAAATAATATACATATTTATCATTTGGTTTTTATTCCATTTAAAATATAAAATGAAATGGAAGTAGTGTTCGTGCGTACGTACGGACTACCATCTCCATGAACACGATGAGATTCATTCCCCATCGTATCCATGAAAAATTAGTTTAATTTTATGATTAAAAATAATGTTTAAGGACTTGATATCATTTTGGATATGATTAATATATAACCTATGGATAAAAAACACGACCTATGTAACAAAACATATAAAATAAAACGAGTAAGTGAACACCCGAAATGACGATAATACTAAAATATTATTAACAAAAAAATATTAAAACATAATATATGATATCATATTTATGTTTATGATGTTTTTATAGTTTAATAAAAATTATTAAATTATTATATAAAAGTTTAACCTACCCTCGACCGAGGAAAATTACAAGGTAATGGTTTATTTCACAATCTCTTCATTATCTGAGATTGTTTATACATAATTATCTACTGGGACATCTTTATCAACCACATCCGTGTTTCTTAAAAATGTATTTGAAAACATTTTTACTATTTACTAGACAATGGGTTAACGTAATTTATAAAATTATGTGTTTTTAAAGTAATCCTTCCATCATTTTCCAAACAATGTACTTTTTGACCTTTTTTACAAATTTAAGGTAAGAATGCTTTTTTAAGTTATACGGCGGGTGAGGCTATTTTCCACTGTTATAACATCATCAAATCATCCCTTATAAGCTTATAAGAATATTTTCAAAATAAATGTTTTCTTTATAATCATGTGACTCTTAAATGATTTCAAAATAGAAAGATATATTTCTCTAAAAAGGGCTTTGATTCCATCTATGTCAACATCCTTTGATGGATTTTATTTTAATTTGAATTCTATTTATTATGATATAAAACTTCCATATTATATTGAAGGTTTTGTGATATGTTTTACTATGGATATTCTATTTTTACACCATTCATTGTTTATGTTTAAAGTAATGAAATTTCTTATGCTAGTTTTAATACAAATTTTTATGATATGTTTAAACCATTTCATATGAGGAATGTATTGGACTTAGTAAGTGATGGGTGGATCCTGATATAGCTCCTAGATGTATCAGTTGGTCTCATGAGACAACTAGACATGGAATTGGCTGAGGTCCTTTCCAAATTTCAATATATGGTTTTGGCCGAGGCCTTAATCATTTTTAGACGTCTTGGCCGAGGCCTTGATAAATTGTTTCAGAATGTCCGAAATTATACATTTCCTCATTATGAAACTAATATTTAAGGTTCATGTGGTAATTTGACTAATAGAATTCCAATTATTATGTTTTTTATGGAATTATTTACTCAGCTCATACTCGTGCCAGAAAAGTATTCATGTTTATTATTGGTAAAGGCATGTGGTTTCAATTTTTCACCATGCTTAACATTTTTGTTATCTTCCGCTGTATCTCTTACCCTTACAATAAATACCCGACCTTAAAAAATTAGTCAATCTTTAATTAAATGAATAATTCACATGTTTTGGAGAATGTTAACCACCAAAAAATCACAAACTTGTGATGTGTTAAATAGTATTTGATTCCCCAGTTAGAAAAGTTAACGGAAAAGGTTTTTGTTTTAAGTTACTTTTCATTGATGAATTTATTTATGAGCTTAAACAAAAACATATAGAAATATACTTACTTGTCAGGTAGACACTCATCTTTTACTATATTTCTAACACAGACTCATATTTTCTCCAAAAGATGAATATTTAGGATGAATTTTTTTCACATTAAGAGCGTTATAATCAACTTCGAGAGAATCACATAATCCAAAAAAAGAACTATATATTAACTAAAACAAAAATGTTTAGTATAAGATCAGAAAATCACCAAAAGGATAATCCTTTATAAAAGAAAATACTACTCTTAATATCCAATATTGAAAAAATAACCCATGGTTTAAGAAAGACCATTAAGTAAACAGTTATCCTTAAAATTCTTCAAAGTATTCCAAAGTATTATTGAAACCGAAATCTCATAAGGATTTAATCACATAGTCTTCCAAGATAAATCTTAACATTTATCTCCAAATAACATCAGATACTCTTAATGTCACATATTGAAAAGTAATTAACCTAATCACACATCCTCCATGATAGGTTAATCATTTCCATAGATAACCCAAAATAAAATTATTCTTGATTAATAAGATCATCTAACTAAAAATAATAATTCATACTAACCGGGGACTTCCCGTAGTCTAGTGGTAGTCAATAAATACCAGTCGCACTTTGGTTGTGGGTTCGATTCCCACACCTTCGTCTAACGCGACTGGTTGTCACACGGTTTATGTGTTGTCCCTTTTAAAATACTACATAATTTTATAACATTCCCCAAAAGATATAAATTCATAAAAAATAACCATATCATATTTTAACCATAAAGGTTATCTAATAATTTTCGTTTTGCATCCCAAAATGTTTTAATTAGAAATTTCCTCAAATTCAAGGATCATATAAACCCAAATGGTTCTTTATAACTATATCCACAAAAGAGAAGATAATTATTCCTTGAATAAATTTTCATATATCAAACATCAGGGTTACACATACTATAAAAAGTCTTCTAATATAATCCCATCATCAGAAGAGCCTTAATACTTTGAAGCATTTCACCATCCTAAATTCTACCATAACTCATGAATCCCATATATGTTGAATTCTTACTCATTCAAAAATATTCTTGATCCATTAAACATTCCTTTACAACTTATTATGAAATAATTCTTTCCTAAAAACCAAATCATGAATCATATCCTAAGATTTAAATAATATCAAAACATTTCTTAAGAAATAATCCATATCGTTCATTGGTCATTGTCAGTTTCTTCACCCTCAATAAGAATGTCATTAAGTATTGATAAAAAAATTTTGTACGATCCTAGTGATCCCATTCCTGAAACATCTTCGTAGGACACCTGTTTTTACAATGACCATGCACACCATAATAAAAACAATCAATTGATCCCTCAGAAAAAACTTCATTCCCTTTCCAAGAGTCAACTGGATGCTTCCTTTTTCCATGGTAGGTTATTGCATTATGATCTTCATTCCCACATCTATAGTATATTTCCATACCTTTGAATCATTTTACAAGGTGTTTCTTTCGACATCCTTGACACATTGGTTTTTGACCATACTTACATTTATGATTATTACCGGAAATTATGTATGGATTTATTTCTCGAATATATGATGCCTTATAAAAATCACCATGTTTCATGTTTTCAATCGTGACTCCAGATAGTTGGTTGACAATAACCACAAGAGTTCTCATTGCATCTCTAATTTCATTCAGTTGCTCGTTCATAAAACCGTTACCATTTTCATCACATCCACTATTACTTTGGTGCCTATTAAATCCAGTCATTTACTAAAACCAAAAAGGTAAGTGTGAGTATATCAGTAAAATCATCATATAACACTATGATATACTTATTCATGTTATATTAAACTCATTCACTTTATAAAAATAACTATGACTCTTTCTAAAATCCTAACCATTATGGTAATTTCACTTATGTTTATATTGTACCCCAACTTCTAATGTTATCTAAACCGACATCTAATACCAACTATAAAGACCCGACCATAAAACATTACATAATCATGAATTAAATGAATAATTCGCATTGATAATCTTTTCAGGTTTATAGTTTTAGAGAGTTAGTCCATAACTATTACATTTAAAAACATTACAAAGTAGACACTTCTACCCAGTATCCATTTTTTTACAAAACATGAACTCTAAAAAAAAGTCATGTCTAGTTCCATGTTTAATAGAGCATGAATTTTCCTTGATCCCATCCTTGGACCTATTCCACATTATGCCTTCTGAAAAACATTTCAAAAAATATTGGGATGAGCATAAAAAGCTCAGAAATGGATACACAAAGAAGTAAAACTATGATTTTTTCAAAACAATTAGTAAACCATGAATACTTTAACATAAGTAACACTTTTCACCTTTATGAAGTAGTAAATACTATTCATTGAATAAAAGATAATTACATACCCTTTTGTAACCAAAAGATTACCATAAAACCCGTATAATGAACACATAACTTATAAAGGTTACTTGGGACATAAACATACTTAAATGGAATAACCATACGGTCGGCATCCACACATATCACTAAATGGAATAGCCATACGACCGACTTCCTTACCCAATGCATTGGAGGTTATAACGTAACCACCCGTCCTGGTATTCACGAATCCACCCGTCATGTGGTTAATCATGTAACCACCCATCAAATGTCCAAGTACCATTATAAAATCATAGCACATAAAATATTGCAAATAAAAACATTTCACTATTAACATTTAATTTTCAATAACAATATATAATTTCAAAATACTGACAAAATCAATGCTTTATCAAACCATTTTCGAAACCATTTAATGAAGAGATTTCTTTGAATCAAAGTGTCCCATACCACTTTGAATATTTTAAAGAAATTAACATTTTAATACAATAATATCCATGTAAATAAATCCTTAAAACCATTTTTAAATCATGGACATTAATGATAATGATTTATAAGGAAAAATCTTTAAAACAATTAAAACGATATTTTAGTTAAAGAGTTCTTTTAACAAAATGAGAAAATCTTGAATAAAAATAATTGAGGAATAACATTTAATCAGAACTTTATAATATCCTGAGAATAAAGCGATTCATGATATAATATGAAAAAGGAAATTATATACACCACATAAGAGTGAATTGGTTCATAACAACAATGAATTCTCAATGGCTATGGAAATTGAGATGAGATCCCTTATAAAGATGGTATCCTTAAATGAAGGATAAATCAATCAAATAATTATGTGTGAAAAATATAAATACACCCAATAAAATTGGATATTATGTGTAATAAAATCATAGGTCATTCACACATATTCATTGGATGACATAAATAAAAAGTGAATATCATCCCAAAGAATTGGAATTGGGTTAAGAAGTTCCCTTACTGATTTGGTAACTTACTAAACATATGCCACATCAAAGAAGGATCATAAAATAAAGATGTAAATACTCATAAATTAATTTATATTACAAAAATAGTACAATAATGGGAAATACATTCACCACACAAAAGGAAATAGTGGCAAATATAGTATGAATATCATGAGAATTAAAAGTGAGACGAATCCCTTTACCACATTGTAATAAACTGAGTCGTATGACTAAAAGTAAATAACCACCAAATGAATCACATAATACCATGAATATAATGAGAATACTGATAATATATATCAAATGGAAGTACACAATACACCACATGCAATGAATAAGTGGCGAATAATGGAAATCTCACGGAATTAAAAGTGAGATACAAAAATCCCTTACAAAAATTCAGCAGCCTAACGACGCCGCATAAAAATTCATAAAATGAATTGATAAGAGTAAGATAGGGTATCACATTATATGAAAATACAAAATTACAGTATGGTGAATATAAAATAACATCCTCAAACATAAGAACATGGAGCATACATGAAATGACATAAATGAGAGTATTTGAAAAGAAAGAGAGAGGTCAGATCCCTTACCTCGTGTCCTACTTGATTCGATCATTCTTTAATCTACTGAATAATAAATAAAGTTAATTTCTACTTGATTAATAACCTTTTTAAAGTTTATTATTCCTTTTATATCACTTATTACCTTGTTATAAACATTATGTAATCATTTAAGTTAATAACGTCCATTTTGTCGATATTTGGTACTAGAGTCAAAAATAGACTTCTTATAATCACATGTTGTTCATGTGGTAAAGGGTTCATTATATCCATAATATTATTCATGATTTGGATATCATATAAATCATATATAACCAGTATACACATGTATTTATAATAGTACATAACATTTGGAGGTAAGAAATGAAATGCACCGTTCATGGAGACGGTAAGCCGTACGTACGCATGCACGCTACTTTAATTTATATTTCTTATTTTAATGGAAATAAAACATAATGATACATAGGTATATTATAATTCAAATTTAATATCATATATAATAATATTAACACTATCCTTCACACATCCCACAAAATGCATTAATGAGTCACATCACTTTAAGGGGGCGGTAGTCCGAACTTCCTCAAATGAGATTATCGTATTTACCCACTATGGAAACAATAAAGGATTGATATAATTGGAAAGTAAATAAAAATAATGAAATCATAAACATAATATATATCATATTTAAATACATTTCCATCATAATTTCCACCATGAGAGGTGGTAAAATGTAATTGAACAATCATCGTTTCCTGTGGCGTTAGTTTTCCATCCACAGAAACATTATGTTCTTCATATATTAGATAGAGGTGTGTGTATGTGTAGTTAGAATCCTTCTTATAACATAATCATAGTATATTGAGGATATTTATGTTGTCAAAAAATATATAAATGAAAACATTGAGGGTTTGGAGAAGTAAAATAACAGAAAACAATTTAAGAGAAACCATTACCTTTAATTTGGGTAACTCCCTTTGGTTTGAACCAAAAGACTTCTTGAAGTGCCTTATGCCTAAGTTAAGGCTTATAAGAGGAGTAGAGGGATTTTTAGAGCTTAATTGGGAAGATGTTGGATGAGGAAAATGGCTTTAGAGGTGTGAGTAATTGGATAGAAGTGGTCTCCTTTTATAAGGGGGAGGAGGGGCTCTTTAGGAAAGTGTGAAACTATTATTTTATTACATAATTATATTCAGTTTATAATGGACCAAAAATAATTATATTCGAATATAAGAGGACTCATGGTCGAAATAAAATCATCCAATCAGAATTGGACATGTTTTGGATAATATTTTAATCATTTTAATCTTATTTATTTAAATCATTTATTAATGAGGTAAATACTGCATCATTATTGTGTCATTTATAATTTAATTTATTAGATGTATAGAAATTATAAAAAAATACTATAATGTATTAAATCTATTTATATTTACAATGAATATTTTTATTCAAAAAATATAATTTACATAACCCCTTCTAAAAATTAATTTACTAAAAGATATCTGCTTTTGTCATATTTTCCTTTACTTTATGTTAATTAATCTAAATTGTCATTATCACTCCAAAGTGGATAAAAGGGGTCCCAAAATATACCCAAATATGCCCATGGTCGTTAATGAATCATAAAATAAATTTTGGACAAGTTTTAATGTAATTTGGAATTATTATAATATTCATTTAACCTTGAATTACCCTATTTACCTTTAACCGAGACAAATAAAAGTCAAAAGTTACTATTTACCAAAAATTATTTTCATATTAATGAACCAAATTTTACTTCCTTATAACAACCATGTGTGTCGGATTTTTGAAATTCAATTCACAGAAGTGGTAAAATTTCATTTAAATGAAAAAGTCAGTTTTTTAAACTACCACTAAGTGGTGTCACTATTCAGCAAAGATTGAAGTTTTTCCAAAAAATACCAAAAAATCAGGATAAGCATTATTTGATATTCTGAATTTAAAATTGATGTCTATTTTCCCAAATTCAAAATATATAAGTGGCATTAATTAATTTAAAAATTAATTCCCATTGTTAAAACAAATAGCGTGTTTTTAAGATACAATAACTATCAAAAGATTGATACTTGTGTATGTCCAATTTCAAAGTGAAATTATTCCCAATGAACCACATTGGATTAAATGGTAAAAATATATTTTAATTTCACTTTAATACCAATTAAGAAGATAATCTAACCATATAAATAAATTATATTAAAAGGAACTTTTGAATTAAAATATAATATTTTTCACTATTCATTAAAAAATGAACTTTATTGGAAATATTCCAAAAATTTACACAAAGTAAATTTTGATGTCCCCCTTCTAAAGAAAGATTTTATTTGTTAATATATAATGTATTAAAGTGACCAAAAATATATTTAAAAAGGTTTCTCCATTAAAAGGTGATAAATCAGCCTTTTAATGTAAATTATGCTTAAAATTAGTTTCATTCACATTTTAAGCCTCTATATTTTATTGGATAAATGTAAATACATTTAACAAACATGTATAATCATATTTTATTTGGTTTTTTTCTTTCCTGCCAATACAACGACTAAGAGTTGACTACCATTTAAAATAATAATATTATATTATTAGTGTGCAATGTAAGATTTAAAAGAAACCCGTTGTTGCGTATCAGGTACGCTATCGAACATAGAAACCATTTTAAAGTAAAATTAATATTCAATTCAAAAATATTAATAAATATGAAAGATGTGTAATTTTTTATTTACCTGGGATGTTACATCCTTCCCCCCTTTTGGGAATTGCATCCTCATAATTTAAAAAAAATGGGCTCGGAAACTTCATTGAAAGTCCCACATCGAATAAAGTGTCAATAAAACAATCACTTTAAAAGAAAGAAAGAGAAGTACAAAGGTCACCCGAGTTAACCCATACTAATATTCCATGAAAACATGGATATGGAGGAGAATAGAAAGGGTCAAGTTATGATGGAGAGTGTTAGGAAACATGTTTAAGAAAAAGTTAACCACCAGAAATTCACAAACGTGTGATGGGTTAAATAGTATTTGATTCCCCAGTTGGAAATGTTAACGGACAAGGTTTTTGTTTAAAGTTACTTTCCATTGAGGAATTTATTTATGAGATTAACCAAAAACATAAGGAAATATACTTACTTGTCATGTAGAAACTCATCTTTTACTAGATTTCTACCACAAACTCATATTTTCTCCAAACGATGAATATTCCGGATGAATTTTTTTTTTCACATTAAGAGAGATATAATCAACTTCGAGAGAATCACATAATTATAAAAAAAATAACTATATATTAACTAAAACAAAAATTAATAGTATACGATCATATAATCACCAAATGGATAATCCTTTTCTAAAAAAACTACTACTCTTAATCTCCAAAATTCAACAAAAATAACCCAAGGTTCAAGAAATACCATTAAATAAACAATTATCCTTAAAATTATTCAAAGTAATCCTAACTAATATTGAAACCCAAATATCATAAGGATTTATTCACATAGTATTCCATGATAAATCTTAACATTTATCTCCAAATAACATCAGTTACTCTTACTGTCTCATATTGAAAAGTAATTTACCTAATCACATATCCTCGATGATAGGTTAATAATTTCCATAGATAACCCAAAATCAACTTATTATTGATTTATAAGATCATCTGAACTAAACATAATAAGTCATACTAACCGGGGACTTCCTGTAGTCCAGTGGTAGTCAATAAATACCAGTCACACTTTGGTTGTGGGTTCTATTCTCGTAGCTTCGTCTGACGCGATGGGTTGTCACACGGTTTGCGTGTTGTCCCTTTTCAAAAACTACATTATTTTATAACATTCCCAAAATGATATAAATTCATCATAAATAACCATAACATATTTTAACCATAAAGGTTATCTAGTAACTTTCGTTTTGCATCCCAAAATGTATTAAGGGGTAATTTCCTCAAATTTAATGATCATAAAAACCCAAATAGTTCTTTATAACAATATCTAGAAAATAGAAGATAGTTATTCATTGAATAAAATTTTCATATATCAAACAATAGGGTTACACATACTATAAAAAGTCTTCTAATGTAATCCCATCATCAAAAGAGCCTTAATACTTTTAAGCATTTCATCTTCCTAAATTCTACCATAACTCATTAATCCATTATATGTTGAATTCTTACCCATTAAACATTTTTCTTGATCAATTAACCATTCATTTCCAAATTATTATAAAATTCTTCTTTTCTAAAAACAAAATCACGATTCATATCCTAATATTTCAATAATATCAAAACATATGTTAAGAAATAATCCATACCGTTCATTGGTCGTTGTTAGTTTCTTCACCAACAATCAGAATGAAATTAGGTATTGGTAAAAAAATATTTGTACGATCCTGGTGATCCCATTCCTGAATCATCTTCGTAGGACACCTGTTTTTATAATTTCCATACACACAATAATTACAACATTCAATTGATCCCTTAGAAATACCTTCTTTCCCTTTCCTAGATTCAACTGGATGATTCCTTTTTCCCTTGAAGGTTCTTGCTTTATTTCCTTCATTCCCACATATATAGCATATTCCTGTCCCTTTGAATCATTTTCCGAGGTGTTTCTTTCGACATTTTTGACACATTGATTTTTGATCATACTTACCTTTATGATCATTACTGGAAATTCTGTATGTATATGTTTCTCGAATATACGATGCCTTTTGAAAATGACCATGTTTCATGTTTTCAATCACGACTCCAAATAGTTGGTTGAGAATAACCACAAGAGTTCTCATTACATTTCTCATTTCATTCAGTTTCTCATTCAGAAAACCATCACCGTTTTCTTCACATCCACTGTTACTTTGGTGCCTACTAGATCAACCCATTTACTAAAACTAAAAAGGTAAGTGTGAGTATATTAGTAAAATATTCATATAACACTAATATATACTTATTCATGTTATCTTAAACTCAATCACATTATGAAAATAACTTTGACTCTTTCTAAAATCTTAACCATAATGGTAATATCACTTAGGTTTAAATCTTACCCTAACCTCTAAAGTTATCTAAACCGAACTCTGATACCAACTATAAAGACCCAGCATTAAAACATTAATTCCTCTTGAATTAAATGAATAACTCACATTAAGGATCTTTTCAGGTTTAGAGTTTTAGAGAGTTAGGCCATAACTATTACATTTCAAAAAATTACAAAGTAGACACTTCTACCGAGTATCCATTTTTTTACGAAACATGAACTCTAAAAAAAAGTCATGTCTAGTTCTATGTTTAAGACAACATGAATTTTCCTTAATCCCATCCTTGAACCTATTCCACATTATGTCATGTGAAAAACATTTCAAAAAAAAAACTTGGTATGAGCATAAAAAGCACTGTAAGGGATACAAGAAGTAGTAAAACTGTTAGTTTTTCTAATCAAAAAGTAAACCATGAATACATTAACAAAAATAATACTTTTCACCTTTTTGAAGTGTTAAATCCTCTTCATTGAATAAAATATCTTTACTTTCCCTTTTGTAACCAAAAGATTACTATAAAACCCATTTAAAGAACACATAACTTATAAAGCTAACTTGGGGCATAAACATACTTAAATGGAATAACCATACGGTCGACTTACACACATATCACTAAATGGAATAGCCATACGGCCGACTTCCATACCCAATGGATTGAAGGCTATAACGTAACCACCGGTCCTGGTATTCACGACACCACCTGTCATTTGGTTAATCACGTAACCACCTGTCAAATGTCCATGTACCATTATAAAATCATAGAACATAAAATATTTCAAATAAAAACATTTCACTATTAACATTTCATTTTCTATAACAATATATAATTTCAAGATATTGACAAAATCAATGCTTTATCATACCATTTCCAAAACCACTTAATAAATATATTTCATTGAATCAAAGTGTCCCTTACAACATTGATGATTTTAAAGAAATTAACATTTTAGAAAAATAATTCCTATAGAAACAAATCCTTAAAACCATTTTTAAAACATGGACATTAATGATAATGATTTAGAATAATTTTTTTTAAACAATTCAAACGGTATTTTAGTTAAATAGTTTTTTTTAACAAAATGAGAAATGCTTGAATACAAATAATTGAGGAATATAATTTAATCAGAACATTATAATATCATGAGAATAAATGGATTCATGATATAATATGAAAAATTACATTATATAAATCATATAATAGTTAATTAAGGCATAACAACAATGAATTCTCAATGGCAATGTAAATTGAGATGAAATCCATTATAAAGATGGTATCCTTAAATTAAGAATAAATCAATCAAACAATTATGTGTGACAAATATAAATACACCCAATATAAGTGGATATTATGTGTAAAACAATCATAGGTCATTCACATATATTCATTGGTTGACATAAATAAAAAGAGAAGATCATCCCAAAGAATGGGAATCGGGTTAAGAAGTTCCCTTACCGATTTGGTAACTTACAAAACATATGGAACATGAAAGAAGGATAATACAATTAAGATGTAAATACTCATAAATAAAAGTATATTACACATATAGTACAATCATGGGCAGTAAATTCACCACAAAAAAGTTAATAGTGTCAAATATATCATGAATCTCACAGGAATAAAAAGTGAGACGAAACCCTTTACCACGTCGTAATCAACTGAGCCGTATGACCACAAGTTAATAACCACCAAATGAATCACAAAATAAAATGAATATAATTAGAATAATGATAATATATATCAAATGGAATTACACAATACACCACATGCAGTGAATATGTGATGAACAATTGAAATCTCACATAATTAAATGTGAGATAAGAAAATCCCTTACAAAAATTCGGCAGCATAATGGCGCCACTTAAAAATAGTTAAAATGAATTGATAAGAGTAAGAGAAGGTCTATCATCATATTAAAATACAAAATTACAGTATGGTGAATATAAAAGAACATCCTACAACATAATAACATGGAGCATACATGAAATGACATAAGAGAGAGTACTTGAAAAGAAAGAGAGAGGTCAGATCCCTTACCTCGTGTCAGACTTGACTCGATCGTCATTTAATATCATGAATAATAAACTAAATCTAATTTCTACCTTATTAAGAACATTTTTCAAGTTTATTATTCCATTTATATCACTTATTACCATGTTATAAACACATATGTAATAATTTAAGTTAATAACGTCCATTTTGTCGATATTTGGTACTGGAGTCAAAAATGGACTTCTTATAATCAAATGTTGTTCATGTGGTCATTGATTCATTATATAAAGAATTATATTCATGATTTGGATATAATATATATCATATATAACCAGTATATACATGTATTTATAATAGTACATAACATTTAGAGGTATGAAATGAAATGCACTGTTCATGGAGACGGTACGCCGTACGTACGCATGAACGCTACATTCATTTCTATTTGTTTTTTTAATGGAAATAAAACATAATGATACATAGTTATATTATAATTTCAGTGTAATATCATATATAATATCATTAAAACTATCCTTTATACATCCCACATAAGGCATTAATGAGTCACATCACTTTAAGGGGGCGGTAGTCCACACTTCCTCAAATGAGATTATCCTATTTACCCACTATGGAAACCATAAAGGATTGATATAATTGGAAAATAAAGAAGAATAGTGAAATAATAAACATAATATATATTATATATAAATACATTTTCATCATAATTTCCACCATGAGATGTGGTAAGATGTAGTTGAACAATCATCGTTTCGTGAGGCGTTAGTTTTCCATCCAGAGAAACATTATGTTCTTCATCCATTAGATGGAGGTTTGTGTAAGTGTAGTTAAAATACTTCTTATTACAACATCCTAGTATATTTAGGATACTGGTGTTGTTACAAAAGAAATATATAAAAAGATTTTAGGGGTTGGAGAAGTAAAATAATCGAAAATAATTTAAGAGAAACCATTACCTTTAATTTGGGTAACTCCCTTTGGTTTGAACCAAATGACATCTTGAAGTGCCTTCCGACGAAGATAAGGCTTCTAAGAGGAGGAGAGGAATGTTGAGAGATTAATTGGGAAGAGTTTGGATGATTCAAATTGCATGAGAGGTGTGAAGAATTAGTTAGAAGTGGTCTCCTTTTATAAGGGGTAGGAGGGGCTCTTTAGGAAAGTGTGAAACTATTATTTTATTATATAATGATATTCGGTTTGAAATGGTCCAAAAATCATTATATTAGAAGATACGATGACTCATTATAGAAGGAAAATCATCCAATCATAATTGGACATGTTTTGGATAAAATTTTAATCATTATAATCTTATTTATTTAAATCATTTATTAATGAGGTAAATACTGCATCATTATTGTGTCACTAATAATTTAATTTATTAGATGTATAAAAATTATAAAAAATACAACCATTTAGGAAATATTTTTATATTTCCAATTAATATTTACAGACAAAAGGATACTTTATATAACGCCTTCTAAAAATTAATTTACTAAAATATATATTCTTTTGACATATTTTCTTTTACTTTAAGCTAATTAATCTAAATTTTCATTATCACTACCAAGTGAATTAAAGGGGTCCCAAAGTCGACCCAAAGATGCCCATGGTCGTTAATGACTCATAAAATAAGTTATGGACAGGTGTTAAGGTAATTTTGAATTATTATCATATTCTTTTAACCTTGAATTACCCTATTTACTTTTAACCGCTCTAAATAAAAGTCAAAAGTTACTATTCACCAAAAACTATTTTCATCTTAATGAACCACATTATACTTATTGATAACAAACATGTATGTTGGATTTTTTAAATTCAATTCATAGAAGTGGTAAAATTTCATTTAAATGAAAAATTTAGTTTTTTGAACTACAACTAAGTGGTGTCACTATTCATTAATGATATGTGTTTTTCAGAAAAATACCAAAAATTAAGCCTAAGAATTATTTGATATTCTGAATTAAAAATTGATGTCTATTTTTCCAAATTCAAAACATATAATGGGCATTAATTAATTTAAATATTAATTCCCATTGTTAAAACAAATAGCGTATTTTAAGAAACAATAACTATCAAAAGATTGATACTTGTTTATGTGCAATTTCAAAGTGAAATTAATTCCAATGACCAAAATTGGATTAAATGGTAAAAATATATTTTAATTTCACCTTAAAACCAAGTAATAAGATAATATAGCCATATAAATAAATTAGAGTAAAAGTCACTTTTGAATTAAAATAAAATATTTTTCACTATTCATTAAAAAATGAACTTTATTGGAAATATTCCAAAAATTCACACAAAGTAAATTTTGATGTCCCAATTCAATAGAACGATTTTATTTGGTCATATAAAATGTATTAATGTGACCAAACTAGACTTAAAAAGGGTTCACCATTAAAAGGCGATAAATCACCCTTTTAATGTAAATTATGTTTAAAGTTAGATTCATTTATATTTTAAGCCTCTAACTTTTATTGGATAAATGTAAATACATTTAACAAACATGTATAATCATATTTTATTTAGTTTTGTTAATTCCTTCCAATACAATGGCTAAGAGTTGACTATCATTTAAAATAATAATATTATATTATTAGTGTGAAACGTAAGATTTCAAAGAAACCTGTTGTTGCATATCGGGTACGCTATCGAACATAGAAACCCTTTTAAAGTAAAATTAATATTTATTTCAAAAATATTAATAAATATGAAAAGGTGTCTTATTCTATATTTACCTGGGATGTTACACTTAATGAGCATTTGAGCTCACCCCTTTTTTATGATTCATTTTCACAGGATATGAAGAAGTTAGTTATGAGTGACTTGCATGAATTATTTAGGAGGATTGGAATCTTCCAATGGAATAAATTCGTGTTTTATTTCTTTTCATGTTGTACAGTTGAACTTATGTATGAATCTTCTTTTTCTAATAATACTAAACAGATGGGTCATTTGAGACATGATTTCCTTGATATCATGCTAATGTTATGTAATAATTCACCGACTCTGGGTAACTGGGGTTGGGGCATTACAGTTCTTGTTCACTTAATAGTAAATTTCGATTACATTTTATGTTTCAGAAAGGAAATATGAGTCTTATAGTCGGTTAAATCTTCTCGGGATAATTAATTATCCATTAAGAACTTATGTGAAGGAGCCTGTATTCATAGGATAAAGATCAATCACGATAGATCTTTGATGATTCTTTCCTAACTAATGGTAAATATAATGATATGATTTTGAAGAGATTATATTTAGAACAATCCAAGAGGGGATTGTTTCCAATGTCCCAAGACATTCATCTTTCTAGAAAAATGTGTCCTGAGAAATATGAGGAATGAAAGATAATGGAAAAGGTTCCCTACATGTTAGATATTGGGTTTGTTATTTATCAAATTATATGTACTGGTTTGAATGCTAACAATTCCATTAGCATAGTTGGAAGATATTGAGCAAATATAGGTGACCACCAATGGATGAAATTCAAGATTATATTATAGTATTTGAGGGGTCATAATGATATTTACCTAGACTATGGAGAAGATGAGTACACAATCATTATAGGATATGAAAATTATAATTTATAAATACATCAAGATGATCTAAAATTTTAGATGGTATACATATTTTCTCTAAATTGATGCTTTTTGAGGTGGAAGAGCCCAAAACATGATATGGTTTAAAATTTAATAGTTGATTACAATTGTTTTGTTGATTCCAAGGTAGCTTAAAAACCAGGATGGATATGTAGACTTTTCAAAGATGTTGATATTACTCCTAATAATAAATAGCGTTTTACAATTTGTTATAATAATACTATAAAGGTGGATATTTTAAGGATCCCAGGTCACATTAGTAGATGAAACACATAATTTGAAAATAACATATCTTGAGGGATTTTCCACAGATATGTTATGTTGTAATAAACAAAATAACCAGGGAAGACATGGAAACCACCTTTACCAAAGCCTTAACTCAAAAGAAACATGATCATCATGTGAGACCTATAATAAAGAAATTGAAGGCTTGGATCAAGTCCATGTGAGAGTTTTCTAAAGTTGGTGTCATAAAACCTACTATTTGTAATTTAATTACATGTATATTCAAAGAAATAAATATTAATATAAAATATTATTATATATATTTTCATTTTTCTTCATGAATTTTATGTAACAATTTCATAGGGTATATTTATCATTGAAAAGGTAATAGTATTTCCCTACTATAGTGAGATCCTTTGAGTTCCATGATGATATTATGAAATATAGTTCTACCATCAGATAATTTAATTTAATTGGTTACATAGTATGTATATTATTAGTTATTTTCAATTATATGTGGATGACACTACTTCCCATGGATTTCACACTTGTTAGTCTCTTAGATGGGAGATTATGAGGAAATTACATCCTCCAAAAATTCCTCAGGATTTAGTGGAATCATATATACCTATATGTGAGTATGTGTGATGGTATTTATACGTTAATATTATCATTAATTCATGTCATGACTCACACACATAGATTTATTATCCCGAACTACGACCCTATATGTTCATGAGATGTTGGGTATATTCGATGTGTCATAAATAACATGTTATTAGTGGATATTTCAAGGAACGACTTGTCTATTCCATATTTATAGAATTTTATATCTTGTCCATTTGACTATAATAGAACCATAATTATAAATTATGATGAAATAGTGTAATGATGTGTTTATCTTTGATAGTCAAATAAAGTCATATTAGGCATATGGATTGATGGCACTGATTTACTACCTTCTTGATGATTTGTTGAGACAATGAGATTCCATTACACAATGAGGTTTCATATGTGGTTGTCAATGATGTGAAATTATGTTCTTTATCATGAGTTCCTTAACTGTTTTCTAGATAGTAATCTCATACTTATGGAAAGACCACCTGATTGAAATGAGAAAGAATCATAGAAGGTCACACACTATGTGTTTTAGTTGATCTGGATTAAATTCATTTTGAATTTAATTAGTAGAATAATTATTATTGAAAATACTAAAGAATTATTTTATTCATGTGATACAAATTGAAAATATTTATTTAGCATTTAATAAATATTTATTCACTAGTTTGTGGAATATATATTTATTTATGAATAAAATATTTATTCTGTTATTAATTAATTACAGAGAACTATGAACATACCATGACCATGATCAGTGATACATATTAATTTACCAACTTGTAAAAAAATATTAATCATTATGCTCATTTTCACAAGATGTAAAATAATAATTTATTGTTAATATTATTATGGAATTATGTGAATAATATTTTATTATATTATTCAAGGGCTTGTATAGAATAAAATACAATTTTAAAATTAAATGTGGTTTTATAAATAAATGGTTATGTCTATTGTGTATAGTTAACTAAAAAATTGGTAATTAAAAATCGTTACACCCAATAGACATCACTTTATCAGTATCTCCCTTTCTATCAAATTCTTTCATATATTATATTACCAAGAATGAGAAGAACTCCTTCAAGGAAAAAGAATCTGGTATCAATCAATATGGACACAAAATGATGATTGTTCCACTAAAATTTCACTTAGTGTTCCATTGGTGATGGATCAGAGATTAAAGGAGATTATATGGATCACCACTTAAGGGTCTGTACCATTGTACCCAACATGAATAAATAAGGTAATCCAAAAAATGGAATTTCTAATTATCAAAATATTTATAATAGAAATATCCTCAAATAAGTTATTATTTCTTTTGATATAATTTAAATTAATTATGAATTTAACATGTAAAGATCCTTTTTGAATTCCAGGATTTTTTATTTCCATATTAAGGGGATACATTTTGTTGGTCATGATGTTAATTAATTATACAATATTGAAAATAATACATTGCATTGAGAGAACCTTTTTTATTCACCCACCAAGGTGCTTTCGTTGTGCAAAAAACCATCAATTTTTATATTAATAAGACATTATCTGTTTCCCCTTCTCCTTAGTTAAGATGTATTGAATTATTTATGGTGTACAATATAGATCATAGGGAAAAAGAAGGATGAGTGACTAACCTGGAAATAGGATCATGGATTCATTAAGGTATTAAGGTGCGATGCTTGATATAATTATATATTATATTATATGTTGATAAAGCATGTTTTTTATTTTTAAATAGATGAATAAAATTTAATAATATAGTCAAATAAAAATTTTTAGAATTAACTTACCATATTATGGTTAAATAAATTATAGATTTATATTAGCTAATATATTGATAAGAAAAAACCATTTATGATAAATATTTAAAATACGAGAATATATTAAACAAAAAAGAAACATAAAATCATTATAATACATAGAAATGATAACTAAAAAACCAAGAATACTTTTGAAAGTTGAATTTATATTATTTTTCTTTTTTCTACTAAATTATTTGTTTTAAGAAAAATCATTTGATAAATTTATTTTGTATAATAATATTTTAATATTCAGGTTAGCTGTTTCAAATATAAAATACAGTCTAATTTTTTTGGGAAGTTATTTTTATTATTTATTATTTTATAAATGATTGATTATAAATAATATTTAATTTATTAAGAGTGTTCTATATTGGTAAATATTTTTATTGGAGTTTTTTATATTATTTATTATTATATAATTTTTTTAGAATTTAAATAACATTATTTTGAAATTTTAAGGCTTATAATATATATGGGGGATGGGGTGGATGACCCATAAGGTAGTGTTTTAATACAGATATATATATGTTCCTATATTTTGATTAAAATTGATTACAATTGGAAAAACTATAATCTTCGTTTAGGCTGTAGAGATTTTAAAGTACAAGCATGAACACACACACACCCCTAAGGAACCCTACTATGTTAACCTTGATCCCTCCCTAGAAGGATTTTACAGCACCCATGTGGAGAATTATAATTATGTTTTCTAAAGGCCATGTGGCACAAAATCCCATTTATAGACCTAAAAAACCATATTTGGGCCTAAAGGACCATTCGATAAATTATATTTATACATTACATTCTTTTCCACAGAACATGATATGATACCCACCTATGATATTGGACTAACTATAATACACATTTTTCTACATAACTAGATATAATACTCTTAATATTGTGTAATAATAAAGGTTCTTGGACCTAGTTATTTCATAAATGATACATAATCCATGTATAATTAGTATCATAGCTAAAATAAGTTATCTAATAATTTTATAAATTTATTTTTATATTATTTTTAATTAAAATTATATAATGACTACAAATCTCCATCTATAAAGAGTTATTAGACCCACACATTTATAAAATGAAGATTATTCATAGATAATGTTTATTAAAACATAATAATGATGAAAAATAAAATGTTATTACGTTGTTAGTCAATGTACAAATGAGATATTGTATGTTTATTACCATCAATAAGTTACTTAAACATGGAAGAAAATGATTAATTATTACATATAATTTAAATATTGATTCTAAGGATTTTACCAAGAAAGTGATAATGTGGGAATTTTTTAGATTTTATTTAGTTAATTTACATTTAGGAATTTGATTATATCTCATTAGAATGATCTATTTGAAGGATAATTTAAATGTTATAAAAATAGAATCTAATGTCAAATACGAATTTAGTGGTAAGATTTCAGGTTGTGAGTTGAGAAAATTTATCATATTGTTATGGGGAAGTGATGATGATATGATATAATGATTTATAGTTATATTAATTACCAATATATTGATGATATGTAATTATAGATAGATAATGTACATTTTGTTGTAATATGAATTTTGATGAATGATTCTAATGGGTTTTCATAATGGTTGGTGTAAATTATTTGAATAAATTATGGGTAATCACACAGATATTATAATCATCTACTACAATTAATAATTAGGTGTAATCACAAGATTATTTTGACTATAGATGGTGCCAATAATTATAGATATATAAAAGAGTTTTTTGACATTAATAATGTTTAATAATTAGATTTAATGAAGAAATAATATATAATGCTCTCAATGGGATGGGAATGCATTTTTGCTTCTGAAACTCCACCATGACCATTGAGTTTTCAAGTTATTGAAGAACTGCATTCCCAAGGTAGGTGTTCACTTTGAATTTTTCACTAACATTTTGGATTCACAATGGTTAAGAGGAAGAAAGGTTAAGATCAACTCGACCATTTATTATGGGATTAATTCCAAATTTGGGACTCATTTATTGATTTAATACAGATTAATGAATCCCAATATTACTATTGGATGCCACTAATCTAGTGATTTTTCAATACTATGCAAAGTTTTTAGAAACTATATGTATTTGAGGCTCGCCACATTTCTTTTTATTAGTTTTTTATGTTATGGTTTAAATCCACACAGATGAGTTCCATGGAATTTATCACAACCCATGGAGGTGGTATGTGTTATGAATTTGTTATTATACCCATTCAATGGGATTTATAATTATCCCTATGAAAGGAATTAGAGCCCATATTGTTTTGTACCACATAACGGGGCATGCCATACCCTTCAAGGTCATGGGAAAATGACCAATGAAGTTACTTTTATGGATTTTTATGCTTGAAAAAGTGAATTTAATTTTAAGGTTGTGAATCCAGTACTTATTCTATGTAGTATTAATTTTTTTAATGTAAATATTATATACTATTTAAATTCATGTAACTGGGTCTATTAAGAAAATTTTTCCAAGTAATGGTTACTGTGAGACTTACACATTGGAATGGTTTTATAGATCATCATATATTTTGGTAATAAGAAAAGATAAGGAATTTATAGACATATGGGGAATATGGTATAGTGATAATGAGGGTTCAGGGGAGAGGATGGCCTAGTGAGGATATGGTTTCATAGGTAATATATCCCAGGGATGATACAGTTGGGGATTAAAACTGGATGGAGGAACATATATATATGGATCATTAATGGTGGATATGGGGATAATATTATCAATAAGGATATGATTTTTGAATAAATTAGATTGCATACCCCTATATTTCATGGGAGAATGAAGGATACGTGTGGTAATTTCATGCATATAGGAAAATGGTACATGTATTAGTTAGTGGTATATGTGATGGTAGGTTTCAGGTGTTACACTAGGTAAAAGAACCTTATTGGGATATGTGGATCCTTACGTGGATTAAAGAGTTCACATGGTTTCTAAATCTGATAGGGGTCCCAATACGGGGTAACCAAGATGAACAATTTGAGATAAGATGGATTTTACTAGTGTCCTTATGATATTGACCCTTGTAATCGAGTGAATAAAAGATCTTAATTAACCTAGGGGGATGATTATTTTGGAAGGAAAACAAGGTAAAATACATTATAAAAGGAATACATGATTTAAGGGGATAACTCTGGTTCATATAACCTCATTATATATCTCAGGGTATTGTAGAGGTGGCCAAACTGGATTGAAATTTTATGAACTACAAATTTTGTGAAAGGTGTCCAATGTGGTCATTTGAATTAATTCACCCCAATTTGATGAATTTGGTAGAAGAAGGGATATAAAGTATGTATTTTAATAATAAAAAGTTCCCTATTTAAATTAAAAACTATAGATCCAGTCATTTGTGACCCAATACCATTAAAAAAGGGGCTATTATTTACCTTAGTAAACATATCTACACATAAAATTCATGTCATACACAATGATATATGGAACGAATAAGTCAGTGTTTCCAGGCTGTTTTTGAAGTAATTTAAATGAACAACCCTTCAAGAGAGTATCTCATAGGGTCCATTCATGAAAGTATTATTTGGACTTCCCCATGATATTTCTATGCGGGGGGGGGGATCATTTTTAAAAATCTATTTTTTGATTAGCATTATCACTTTTTCTTAAACTGAAACACAATGAATTGATTGAGTTTAAGTTATAGAGTTATTCATAGGGAATAAGTTATGAATAATATAATTTTAATCTCTCTATGTCTATCTCAACTTAGAATTAAAAATATTCAAATCTATCTTATGTATTTTCCCAAATAATAAGTCCCTTGATTTATCCGTTCTCTTGACGTGTGTGTTGGGTATTTATATTTGAGGTCTTGGGACCACCTTCCTAGAATATGTATTCACATAAAATTCATGGGATCATTAAGTATCAAATCTATGAGAACCTAGGATATTTCATTTTTTTCATTACCATATTCTTCACAAAGCTGTATAAGAGGCTCCTACATTGTGATAGTTCTAAATGACCATGAATAATCACAACCTCATACTCAAAATTAATGCCCAACCATGATAATTTTACATGACTACAAGGGGATGAAATACTACATAGATTTACTGAAGTCATATTTGGATTCCTTAAAAACTATTTTTTATGAATAATTAGTGTTCCATATTCATGTTGTGTTGACTATAAAATATCCTCCTAGATCTAACAAGTAATAGGTGCTCTCACACCAAAAAATATCACCTAAAACATAGAGGGGATGATATTAGCTTGTGGGAAATACCAATACCTAAGTTAATCCCATTATTGATGCAAATTTATGATGAGTTACCTCCCATAGCTAATTTCTAAGAGGAAGCAGAGAAAAACACTCTCTTAACAAAGGATTTATTGACCATGTCGAGTAGGCTACTAGGAAAATATCTTCATCCTCACTCAATTATCTCATTTGGGTAAAGGTAAGACACATTTTTAAATCCTAATGGAACATGACCATTAATCTGATATTCATGGATCTTTAATTTATAATTATCCTTGAATACAAATGGATTATATTAGGATTTCCCTGAAGTAGGTCTGTACACCACATAGGGGATTGAAATCAAGCTAAACGTAGCTCTCAAATTCTAATTATTAAGGTTCCAAGATATGTTCCTGAGTGAGTGGATGTTCCCCACTCAGGGTACTCACTCATGTTTAATGTTGAGAACCATAGATATAGAAGTGCTAAAGATCAAATGAAATGATACCGACTTGGCGAGGTCTACATTTTCTAAATATATCCCATCCTAGGACAAATTTAATATGAGAACACCCCATATCAGACCATTGACATATTTAAATTCTTATATGACTGAGTGGTATAAATATACCAGTGTTGTAAGTTTTTGTACACTAAAAATACCCATTTTTATATTTTCCCATATTTATTAACATAGGTAGTTTTCATCCATTGTATTGAAGTAACTTTTGGTGTTTTGATATATTAATGAACCTGGAAGACTTCACCTTTATTCTGTAGAATAATCTCTCTATAATAGTTGTTTATAATGGTGTCAAGACATATGACATGAATTAATTTATCATTGGATAGGATTCTAGTAGCTCATGTGGATGATCCAATCACTTACTATTCTTATTAAAAAAATATATTTATGTTCTAGTTGACCTATTTATAGGAATTATTTCAACTTCACTTCATTAGAGATTTTTATTTTCAATATCCTCTTATTTTTAATCAACTACAGTAGATACTAGAATTTAAGGAAATAAGGGTTAATATTTAATTTCAATATATCAGATTTTAACCAACCTATAATGGTATTATTCACAAGAATGATTATAGGATTATAGGAATAATGTGGTAGGAAAAATGGTCTGATGGGTGGACATAATGATATCCTCTCATAGATATATTTCTAATGTTATTTTTGAATAGATATTCAAACTATAAGACCCTGCATCATAGAACCCCATATAAATGAATTATCACCATTTGACTCTGTTTATATTGAATGGAGTGTAATGATAGTAAATGTAATTGATACCAATGAATATGTAACTTGAGTGGATATTATCTGGGAGGTAGTAAGAGATTTATTATTGGGGTCAATTCTTCGGTATTTATCCCCAAATCTGACCAATGTTTAGTAGTTAAAGATTATTATATACATATACAATCAATTAGAGTTAAGGATTGTGTATTTGATATGATCCCAGTCTATATACCCATAGTTTCATATGATTTGAGTTCAAATAAATAACTTTATGAAAAATATTTAGTAGTGATAAAGTGGGCCCAGTGCCATGTTCATATGATCATCATTAAATATTAAAAATTGGAGATTGGTGAAAAGGTTAACATACTTTACTAACTCATCTATGGTTTGTGAGTAGGTTTTTTATTGATAATTGAATTCTCTTGGACAATAGTACATAGTCATTTGGGAGAAACAAGTGATACAGGAAAGATAAATACCCTAATTTTTGAGCAAAAAAATTATTGATATATATATAGTGGGTTACCAAATATTTTAATCATGAAACTAGCATGGTGTTGTAGCAATGAGATTGGTCAGAGACTAATACTATTGATCTTTTGGAATATGAGGCTCACGCGAAACAAGTGAGTGATGAATTTTTAAAAGTAGTTACCAAAATCAAAAGAATAAGGAATAGGAATAAATAATTGGTTACCAGTATTGAAAAAACACTCTTCCTAGATGAGGATAATGCATCCAAGTAAGTGGATTATTGGTTGTTTATTGGAGCTTCCATTTAGACATTATCCTATTTTCTGTATTCATCCATTGGAATTCTATAGTAGATTTCTCCATTTTTATATAATGATCTATAGAGATTTCAATATGTTTATGTTCCTATCATATATTTTATCAATGAATGAATACATATTTTTTTAAATAATCTTCAATTTGTTACCATATTATTACTTAAACTATCAATATATGATAATATGATAAACTAACCAAGAGTAATTGGAACCTAACAAAATCCACACCAAAATTTTCTAGATTTTGATCAAGTGAATCATAAATACCAATTTTTTTAGCCAAAGATAAAATATAGGAAGCGATAAACTATCATTTTACATGTAAAATTATATAAATATAGGTTGGAATCATAAAAAAGCACATAGACCATCACTATAATTTTTGGGGAGTTTATGAGATAATTTCTTTTTTCGAATTTTGGTTTTCTTCTTATCTTGTGAACATATATAGATATAACTGGTAAAAATATGGAGACACATACACCATAAATACAATACATGATTATTTAATTTGAAGGTATTACTCTAGAACTTGTGATTTTAGACGGATCTCGGTGGGCTGAATATGGTGGTTTATATTTCATAATAGTAAGATAAACCTAGTACATTTAGATATAAGAGAGTGAATAACAAACAAATATGAAAATAATAAATTTGGGATTTTTTTTAATGACTATTAGAATTTATAAAATAGATTAGGATCCCTGAAATTACAAATTTTGTTATTGATTTTTCAAAAATCATCTAAACCAATATGTGAAGAAAAAAGTTGTTCTTTATATATTCCCTTGGTTAAAGGACTTAGTGACCATGGATTTAATTTTTATAGGGATGTAATTTGGTCCCTTTAATTTTAATGTAATTTAATTTTTTTCGAAATATTTTCCAAATCCATGGATAAGGGAGTCATACTATTAATGTTGTCTGATTTTATATAGAAAACCCTTACTGAGGTTTTGAGCTGACATGTTTTGTGCACTTTTTTTCTGATATTAATAATCTAAATTGTTTCTTAAAATATGTTGGGTGCATTCCAAGAATTTAATGAATCAATTTTTTCTCTGTTCCACATTTATTGATATTATACCAATAAATTAATGGGTATCATTCTTTTGAGAGTTTAAGGTTACAAATATTAGACCAATATTCCTTTTTTATGTTTTTATACCATTTACTAAAAGCAGAGTTAGTGTACATAGGGACAGATAAAGGTCTACCTCATATGAAGAGAATAACAAAACAAGTATAGATGGTCTATAGAACTAGTTCAAGTAATTTATGGTTATATCCCACACTATGAGTTTTTAGAGTTTAATGTTTTTCCACTTTGAAAAAAATTAGGTTGTAGTTTAAGGTTATATAACTTTAACCAATAAGATGATATAATCCAAATAGTAAAAAGGGTGAGATACAATTTATTTTAATGTAGAACCTAATAATATTATATATAAACTTATAGGAGGTGAAATAAATTTAATATCATAATTCTTGGACCATAAGTTCATAGAGTTTAAGGTTATATAGTTGGGATTGAAAAAATTTGTGGAAGATTAATGTTTTTATGCCTAGAAAAAAATGATCAGATGGACTATATAGAAAGTAGGAGATGAATCCTATTTCAAATGGATAATTAAATACTATAGAAGATGTTGTCATTGATGGGTTAAAGTAGTTTAAGGTCCTATAACCTAGACAAATGTGAGATAAAATGGGGAAATTTATATGACCCTTTAGAGCCAATGTGTTCCAAGATTTTGGAACAAGAAATGAGATGATATATATCATAACTAAATTTATTTGAATGAAGAAATTATGGATTGGAAAAAACATTCAAAGTATGACTACTCAATATATTTAAAAGATGGGTTCCATGAATGAACTATTAGGGGATCATTGATTAAGTGAACCATCATATTTAAAAAACATTCCTGTAGTTGGAAGTTTTGTATATGGAAGATGACATGTGCGCATCACATGGTAAGTAAAAATTAATAATTTTCATGGTTAAAATTTTTGTATTAGTGTTAAAATATTGTTGTCACTAGAGAGGAGATCACTAAAATCTAATGTCACTTTTTTGACAGATAAAAAAGGGGAGTTCCTTTTTCAGATGTTTGTGATTCATGAATTAAAAAAAATGAAATATCATTTTAAAAAAACCATAATGAAATGGTTAGTAGGTCAGGTTTCTATTAACCTATTTAAATTATATTTAGTCCTATATTTATCAACTCTTATTTGGATAAGATGGTAATAGAGAGAATCTAAAATCACTTCTTATATCTCCTTTAATAGAATAGAGATAGTGAGAGTAATCCTATTGAAAATATCAAATATTTCTATGATCATTTACATGTGTGTAATTTATTAATTGGATCCTCCTAGTTGACATAGGTAATTTCCAATTAGGTATTTTGATTCATAAAAAAACGAGTTCATACTACCACTTCCATGTTTGTGGATAATCTCTATGAACTCCTGCACTCAACTATGTCTTATTCTATCATATATAAACCATATTTGGGTGGATGGATTTAATGTTAACTACCAAATGAAATAATCAATATAAAAATTAAAAACCAATTATAATTGAACCTGATAATACAAACTACTATTTTAATACTGATAATGGGTTATTACAAATGATATAATGAAATAATTTCATTATGTGCACCAGTTCAATCATCAAAAAAGGTTTATCCCTCCCTTCCATGGTTAGTTAGAGTATACCACTCTATGAAATGGGAATACACGAGGAATGAGGGTGAATAATGCATCCAAAAAAACAAAAATAAATCATAAATTAAAATTAGAAGAAAAATATTCTTTCTATTATATGATCCATTGAAATCTAAATAAACTCTCATTTTACCTAACTCTCAAGATCTTTTGTCCTAATGTTGTTATTATAGGTACATGGCCTTTTAATCCTTTATATATGGTCAATGTTTTTGAATTCATCACTCATTTCATAATCATCATTTTTTCGATTATTTTTTTATTTCCATTATTCTATATTGTTTTAGATCACACGAGATATGCTAATTTTTATTTTGAATGTTTTATTATTCATTTTTTAAAATTTATTTAAAAGTTATATATATAGAGGAATGATATTGAATTCATTCATGAGGACATGGAAACCTAAATACATTGTATAAAGTGTTGATGATCCCCAGATAGACATTCCCTTTTTATATGAATTTTTTATTTAGAGTTAAAGATTGTTCTCCCATGCTTATGTATACATTCCATGACTTATTTTGATGTGTAAAAAATAGTAATGATGAAAAAAAGAAAAAAATGATTTGTATATATGTGTAAAATGAATAATACATAGGATAAATCCATTTTTCTATAGATTACATGTTTTCAAAAGTTATGAATTATATAAATAATGACATGTTAAGGATTTTACTAATGTTTATACAGGGGTAACATAACATCTACATTGCCCCTCCAAAATTCGTACACATCCATGATAAATCAAACGTATTCAAAATTATTTTTATAAGGATGTTCCTTTTTCATTTCTTCATCCTTATATTGAGGGGGATGAATCCACAACAATCATCCAGGTTTCACCCCTACCCTCAACAGATATATTTTCAATAATGACATCCATTTTCACCTTCCATGCTCCAATTTTTTCATAAAATAATGATAATGGATAATTAGTGGAAATCCATACATATAAAATTTTAAAAAAATAATTTAAATTAAACACCATATTTTTCTATTTTAAACAATATTTATAGAATTAAATAATTTTAAATTTTAATTATAAAAATCATTAGAATGTAATGAATTGATTTATATAGTATCATAAAATGAATTCAATATTAACAAAATTTCATACATTTATTTATTATGTACTAAATAAATACATCATTTCCTAGAAAATTTATCTTTTTATAGTCGAGTTTAGTAATTAACAGTGGCCATGCAATGATGTTAAATGAGAAGAGGTATTTCCAAAGGGATCAGAAAATTCCTGCCCAAAGCTATCCAATGTTAGGTTGTTATGCGACATTGAAAAGGAATGTAAATAGACAATTATTTATAGATGGATATTAAATATATATTTCAAACATTAATACATATATTGTATTAATAATAATAAATACACATATAATTATAATTAATGATGGGTTTTCCTTTGGTAGGGAACTATATTTAAAGTCTCAATGTGGATTAATATCTTACACTGAGAGGGTGGGAGGGGGGTTGAAATTGAAGGAATATTTAAATATGATTAATATTGGTAGCCCATACATTTATATATATACTATGATAATAAGAAAATAGATACACATTATTTTTGTGAGTTATTTGTACATATATGGATCTTATGTAGTGGAGAATGGGTAACATTGTTATAACATTGAGATGTTATAAGAAACCCAATGTGAATGGGTAAGAGAAGAAAAACTAGAAAGAAAACCAGTAATAATTATAATTGGTCTCAAAATAGAAAATTTGAGTATCAACACATATCATGAAATAATAGGAATATAGAAACACATAGTTTTTATATGGTCAATTGCATTGATCTTGGTCATGGGGAAGAGAGACAAAATGATTAATTCAAAGTGTATATAGACAAAAGGGATGTTAAAATATGCTGAAGGAGGATTTAAAACATAGGAATTTTTTTTAGAAAATAGGGTGATATTTTCCTAGTATGAGAATACAAATAAATATCCATGACTTGGTAGACTATTACATGGTTTTAAAACTAATTAAATGAAATTAGTTCATGTGTAGTTGGAAACTATAAGTATTTTAATGTAATCCAAGATGTATAATAGGTTTTTAGTTTAGTTTCATGTGAAAACGTCCCAAATTCTAGTTAGTTTAAGGCCATAAAATCAGGACAATTATATAATGGTAATTTCAGGTTTCATTTTCATGAAAAAGTTGAAGTGGCTTTATTATATTACATGGAATGGATAGAAAACAATATGTTAATTTAATGGAGTATTGAAAAATAAAAAGATGAGGTGGGAATTTATTTGTGATAAAACATGTAGCTTAGATAAAAATATGTGATCTTGGTATCACTAAATATCCAGTGATTATAGGAATTAATCCATACATAGTTCTAGTAAAACATAAGTATTTACATTGTTATATAATTTTTAATGAAGAAAACTAGGCACTATGAAATATTTCATGGATATGACTTTCATGTAATGTAATCAGGTTATAAAGAGGAAGATTATTTGAGTAATTCATGGTCTTGTAGGATGAACTATATGTCAGGAATAAAAATATCACACAACCTGGATGGGTTTGTTATGTAGTTTTTCGGTCCTATGATTGGGATTGTTTCCAAGTAATTTATAGTGACACATAATGGTATTTAATAATGAATGGTAAAAGTTTTATAGAGATTATTTTTTCAATGAATTTTATTATAAAACTATTAGGATAATATGAACTAGTCACAAAGTTATGCTAAGTAATTCCTACTAAACCATGAATTAGAATTTGGTGTTATATAATCTTCATCTATGGTGATCAGGGTAGAGGCTACATTGATGTATACCTTATGTATTGTGTAAAAAACTGACAATGTGAACTCATTTTTTGTAGTATTTTTCTGGGAATCATGGGATTTCTTAGAGATTGTACCAATTCTCCTTGGCTAAATGAGAGAAGGCCATCCTTCTTATTGGATTCTAATGTTATTTGATTTATCTATGGACCTCACGATTATGTAGGGCATTCAACATTTTTCAGACATATACTCCAATTCATACAACTATTTCATGGACTTCTCATCTCTAGATAGTTGATTATTGAAGGAATTACTATGTGAATTTATTTTAGCCTTAATGGGAATGATTTTTTATGTTTTATATACTATTGAATATGGGGACACTGTTGTGGTAGTATAGGGTGTGGTTGAATAATTCCATCGTCCATGCAAGATCTTGTCCGGCTAGGACTTCTAGTCTTTTTCATTTATATTTTAAAGGATATTGGTTAAAAAAATTTGGAGACTACTTTCTATTTTTTCCATTTTTTGATGGTGTGAATAATTGATAGATGAGATATTATATTATTTATATAGATGTTTTAATTTATAAGGGATAAATATGGTGGAATTATCTATTAACATCATGTGGGAGACACCAAATCCAGTGGTGCTATGTGACTTCCTTAAATTAATTGTATCCTTTTTTCTTATTTCAAAAAAGAATGCAGTCATGAATAATTTTGAGAATAAATCAGATACGGTAAGGGGAAAATTTCCTAGATGTGGATATGGGATATAACCCTATAACATATATTTCCTATATTCGAAATGGATATGAGTATTAGGTTTTGTGATAAAATTACACATTTTTATGAATGAAATTGTCATGTACTTGACAAGCTTGTAACTTCTTCATGAATTCCATATATTCCTATATCATTGATGTCCATAAGTTTCCATGAATCCTAATTTGATGGAAGATCCTGGTCCCTGACTCGTGGGTGATATATGCACCAATATGAAGTTACTTTATTATAAAAAATGATATTACCTCTAATTAACATGATGATGAATATATCACAGATTCATTTATATAATACTTTCCTATAATTGAGGTCATCGTAGAAAATTTAGTTTTCTTCCCATTATCAAATATGTTCCTTATTATTTTGATCTAGTTAAAAAATTCCATTTTGGAGGTGTTATATTATAGGAGACATCCATCCAAATATGGAATAACATGGATAATATAAAATATTACCTTGATCAAGGTTAGTTTTGACCTCACTGATTTTTCCACATCACTATCTGTGAATGGAGATACCACCCTATGAAGTGAGATGATAATGAACATCTTATCATGCTATAGATATTAATGGGATGTAGATTCATAAAAAAATGAATCTTTTTAGGCATTATATGAATTTCTGACATGAGATAACTTCAGTATTTGGGGGAATTCGACCATCAACCCTCTTATATAGTCAAACAGGGAAACCCATTCTTTATTTTTGATAGGATAATCCCACTGGTTTGATTGACTACAAACATTGAATCGACATTGTTTTTTAATTAGAATAGTAGTATTTTTAAGGACAATTAAAATCTAAAATCACAATTTAATATTATTCCTCAATATTGGTACATCCTTATAATAGTAGAAAGGAATAACAAATAACTAATTTTTTGGATAGATAAATATAATCCCAATTCTAACCTAATTTAATTTTTGGTTTTACATTATTCTACCTATAGGTATATTAAAATAACCATCAAAGTACATCTCCCATGTTTATTAGGTTTCATAGATAGAGAATATTTCTTTATTGGGGATATCTATATCTAATAATGAATTCTTTGGGGAGGGGTGTGGCACAAGTAAATCCTATAACAATCCCAATTTGATCAACATATATAACACAAAATAAATATAAAATTTAAAAGGAATGATCACCTACCAAGATAGTCTCCTAAATAACATCAATTTATGAAGTATATGTTTAAGAGGGTCAATATGAGAAATAATAAATAACTAATTATTCAACAGATAATTTATTATAATTTTCACTATGAAGATTAATAGACGGTAGTTCTTACTGATTTTATATTATCAATTATCAAAATATATCATTGTATCTCTAAGATAATAAATACTATTCTCCATGCTCTTATAAATCTTCTAAACAAGGAATGATATAAGAGTCCTTTATGAGGTTGTCTTATTTGGGATGAGAAACTTACTCTCAAAATGAGGCATCAAAATAAATGGATATAGGCTATACTTCTTGATATCATTCAATAATTTCTAAAAAAATCCATCCAACTAGTATGAAATGCATTTTTCTACCATTTTTTATGAAAGGGAAAACATTTCTTGTAATATTTGATATGAAACAAATACTATATTTATGATCCCCATGTATTCCCTTTAATTATTTATGGTTTCAATGAGGGGGAATATAGATTATTGAGTTGGTCTCTTCTAAGTCGAAATCAATGCAATAATGGTGTACCACTAAACTGAGAAAATTCTCTTATGTAACCATGAATATACATTTCAAGGAGTTTATCTTCAAGTTGTGTTACCCTAATTTATTGATTTTTTTCAATATTAGAATGGTCATAACATAATTATTAGGACATAACCACCAAATAATCAATATATTAGTCCATGTTTTTCTGAATAAATGTCCTCAAGATATGGTTCATGGTGTTTTGGTATGAGGAACATGCAATTTTTAAGCCAAAAAAATTACTATTTTGCAATATAACCCTTCATGTTCCTTGAAAAAAGTGACTTCCTTATATTCAAAGGTTATCCATATTTGGATATATATATAATATATATCCATGAAAGTGAAGGATTTTAATCTATAATTTTCATCTTTTATATATTATGTGATTGTGGATGGGAAATCTTATGGGTATTATTGGGTTTATCTTATGAAATTGTCACTAGAAAATGATGATCACACTTTTGTGTTTGTATATTATCTGTTCTCAATGAGTTATTATGTGATGAATCTCTTGATGAAAATATGAATTTAATAAGTAATAATATCTTTAATGTTCATTGATTTACCTAAGATTTTTTGTTGATGTTTTGAAAAATTAATTCCATTGAAGTTCAAAGGTCACATTCTATATTATTGTATGATGTGTATTTAAACTATGATGACTCTTATATTGATAATATTTGTGAAGGATAAGTGAAAATGGCGTTTGGAGAAAAAAAATCAACAAAAAGTGAATAATTAAATTATGAAAACCATATAAATATTTATTTCCATGAAGAATGAATCCTTGGTTAAAGAAATAATATTTAGACCATGGAAAATAATATTTTTCCAGCGGAGATATTAGGATTCCTTTATTGGGTAAAATGTTTTGTTTTTGAGTTTCAATTTATTATAAAATTAGGCCCATCTTTCCAAACAAACTAGGCCAGCTCGATCAAAAACATGTTGGAGGGAACTCAACCGTGCAAGTGATCTGAAGTAGCTGGTTAGGAAACCGGGAATATGAGTATATTGGAATAAAATCACATTCATATAGGTATGAATTGGTGTGCACCTGGGGCGGCATGAATATGCTGGGAAGTGGGCGATGCCGCATGGGATATAATTAATTGAGGCATGGTGGATGGGAGGAAACCTCATACTAAAAATCAAACTTCTAGTAGAATGAATTTAATTATAAGGTGGAGAAAAATAGAGTGACATACTAACAAGGGTTGTGAAATATTTTGTTCGTATTCATCAGTTTAAACATTTTATGGAAATAACATCTAATTTCAGATTTGAACAATCTTTGTTATCAAATATAAGTAGAGTGTAATTATCTTCATTAATCATTTTAGGGTTTATATATGCGTTGTTATTTTCTATTTTCAATCCCAAACCTTCGCATATTGATCCATAAAATTTTTTCATTATATTCTCTAGTAATCATACTGCATAAATGGATGAGTAATGATAAAAAATAGTTCTACATGACCGCAGCTATGATTTGTGTGCATGAAAACATATGAGATAATGATTTTTTTGGGATATCATTCTTCTTTTAAAAAATAAATATACCAGGTGAATATTATGAATCCCGATTCATTCAGAAAATCATAAATTATAAACACAGGATGTCCAGGGACTTTGAACATTTAAAATACTATATTCAAGAATTAAAAAATACATATATATTTAAGAGTTTTAAATTCAGCCTTGAATTGAGTTAGTTCATGTTGTTTTGAGTAAGTAGAAGAAAAAAATAGAGAAGTGGTTGAACTCATTTCATAAATGAGATTATCTGTGGTTGAGAGTTATCTATGTTTTATTTCATTGATGACTCTCATTTTCTAGATAGAAACATAACATTTCTATAATTCATTTAAATAAAGAACATAATGCCTCCACCATGATTTTATTCATTTGAAATAGAATGATTCAACAAGAATCCTAGTTCATGAAAAACTAATTGGCCATTATTTTATGTATTATGTTATGTGAATATCATCTTAGTTTTTTCATAACCATCTTGGATCTCACCAATAAAATGATACCACACTAATCTATTGTGTGAGGAAAAATAGAGAAACTGAAAATCTCAAAATTATCCCAAAGAAAAGATATCCCAGGAAATATAAATTTATTTTTTAAAGAACATAATGTTTCTTACAAGATTGATTTTTTAATGAAGAAGAACTCATGGAAATATCACATGCTTATTAATTTTGGCATGATGGAGATAGTGAATGTATGCATGAAAGAGTACATGAAACCAATATACATGGTTTGAGATACCTGAAATAGTCTTTTGAAAGGCATCGTGATGATGATATGAGATATTAAAAAAATTGACAATGAACACACAATGATAAAACAATATTTTATATGTAATACAGTTAATAAACATGATAAACCCATGAAAAATAGACAAGAAAAGATTGAGATAGTTTAATTGACAACAGATATTTTAATCCTATATATCATATTTTTATTGAAGATGAAATGAAGATGAATAAATTGCGATTGATATGGTATTTATTATTATTATTTTATTCATTGTATTTTGAGATAATATTTCCATAACTTATTCATAATATTTATAATGTAGAAGGAAAATACAGGGAGGCCATTTTATTTTTTTGTAGATGAGATAGCCCTTTTCAGTTGATGTAAATAGTAGAATCCATTTAATGGCCACATTTAGAGGTTGTTGATCCGAGTAACTAGTATCTATCAAAGAATACTTGTTTAATATTTCCGTTTTCTTTAAGAAAAGCACGATGATATGCAGAATTTGTGTATATAATTAAAATCATGCATTATACCTAGTTGGTGATAGTAAAAATTTATACAAGGTCATTCCATCTCTCATGGTTTCTATAATAATAAAAGGAATATGCGTAGATGGGGGATAATAACCACCATACATTGGGGATATAATAATCAACATTAGAGTCAAAACTCATTAAAAGCCCACAGTGTTCCATATGATTTTTTGTTGTTGTCAATTCTGACTAATTATAGGAGATGAAGATAAACATAATAATTCACTAAAAAATTTCCATAGGTATTAAAAGGGATAAATTATTTAAAGTGATAGAGTTATTCCACACTAATTCACCGGACCATTCAGTGTGGTCATCCCAAGGTGATCCTAATTTTTGGTATCAATGAAACAAGGTACAAATTTTATTGGATTTTCGCTTTGAGAGACTGTGGAAGATTTTATTCATCTCCTAAATATAGGATTGGTTAAAAACATATCGGATTTATATCTAGTTTAGATCAAAATCCTATCATTGACAATACCTTGAAAAGTAAAAGTAATAAATAATTGATAGAATTGAAATAGACATATAACATAAGAAATGAGGGTGATGAATCAGTTTACCCTTTTTATAATTATGAGAGTGACAAGTCTAACATTTAATGAAAAGATCTTGTGTTATATTGTACTACCAAATATAAGGAAAACTATTATATTTCCTATAGTTCTTCATCCCTACAAGAAGATTAGTTAACAAAAATATTTTTCCAAAATTATCTACATGAGGATAAATGAATAAATGGAAGTTATCATATATTTGAGGAGTAAAATGACGAATCAGTTTCTAATATGAAATTAATATTCTATGAAAACAAAAAAATAAATTTTCACTTTTATCTTTGTATCTTTCAATGTAATGTAGAAAGATATCATCAAACTTGAAGAAGATATACAAATCCTAGAGAATGTTTTTGAAGAAAGAATGTAAGAAAATATAAATATCTGTATGAAATTTAGAACCAAACAAAAAATATAGATAAATATGAAGAATGTTTATCTAGTTTTGAATACTAGTGGCTAAATTAAATATAGGGGAAATAGGTTTCTGTTAAAAAATTTCAAGAAATTTTTTATGCATTAGAATAAAAGTAGAAGGATATAAAAGATTTAAATAATTATGAACTTGTAATCAAAGTAAACAGGATGAAGTATCTTGTAACCATACTATAGGATAAACCTAAAATTTAGGATGAGAAGTTACGAAGATCAAGAAATAATGTATATATAGTCAGAATTAAATAGAGGATGATAAACTCATCTTAAATATAATGTTTCTTGAACATGAATTTGAACTGCATATTCCATATGATATGCTTGTAAATTTTTCATCTGACCAGGAGAGAGAAGATAAATTAGAATAAATAAGGATGAAGGAAGACGAAAAATGAAAATCACAAAATTTGACATGAATATATCGAATTTCATTTGAGTTTTTCAATAATGGATGAAAAAATATTAGAATTTCAATGAGGATATTTCAAGAAGGTTGGAGATATCTTCAATAACTGTTTTTTCATAATTGAAGCTCATGAATTGATGAGGAAAAATAATTAAAGAACAAAAAGTAAACAATGTTCCTTGAGGAAAAGTTTGGAAATGAAAATTCAACAAAAAGTATTCACAAAAATAAAATGAAGATATCATGGTACACAAAACAATAATTTTTTATAGAAAAGTTATCAGGAAGTGTTCACCCTCACAAGGTGTGGAAAGTAAAGGAGTCACATGGTTGAGAAGAAATTATTATGCTTCATTATCTCATTAAAAAATGGGATTGAATACTTATTCCCATTTACATTTTTATTGTTTATTACTTAAAGGGAATTGAAGGTGATGCATATATTTATGGGGAGAATTGATTTGATTATTATATTGTTACATATATATGATGGAATATTCATTAAAATTATAATATAAGTTACCATTTGGTTTTGTTCTATCCAATGATATGTGTATGATTTATTATTTCAAAAGATCAAATATCATCCTTGATGAAGATGATCAATCTACTATATTTGACCTATTGATTTAACATCACCATCCTGGATATAATCACAACAATCAACATTCCCATTAATTATCATTCAGAAGAAAAAGCCGATGAGAATATCCATAATGATAAAGTGAAACATGAGATAATTTATTTTGTGGGAGGGGGGCATCTAAAGAAATTATTAGAACATTATATTTCATGAACAAAAGATTTATTGTGGTGGAAATTATTTAAAATATCATTCATGAGGTATGTGTGAATAATATCATATCCTTGTTCACAAAAATTAAATGAAGTATAATTAGAAGAGTAATAAAATAAATGAATAAATTACATGAAAAAAATAATCCTAAAATATTTATATGACTAATTTAATGAAAATTACTAGCCTATTAAAACTAACTGTTTTTATTATGTCTGTTGAGATTATTTTTGGAAATTTAGGTTGAATGTACCATGATAATTTTCAATACAATTGGTATCATACAATTTCTACATGAATTTTATCAATCGATATCAACCTAGAAATATTTGAACAGTCTATAAGAAAATATTAATGTTCTTCTATATCATTTAGTACCATATTTTGAATTGATAATGAATTTTTTTTTGTCTAATGATGGTTAGATAGTGAAAAATGTCATCAAAAATTGAAGAATTATTTTATAAAGACAAAAAAAATATTTATTTTCATGAAGAATGATTCCCTAGTTTTGGAATTAATTTATATATCATTAAAAATATATTTTTTTAATAAGGGGATTTGAGGATTCTTATATTGGGTAATTTCAATATTTTTTGATTAGGGAATTATTAATTAATTGGGCCATTCTTACAAACCATGCTATGCCTGATTGATCCCACAACTATGCGGGGTAGATTAACCACTTGGGAGAACTAGCCCAGCTTGATGGGTAAGGCATTGGAGGAGTATATTTGATGAAATATTCCCATATATGGGAAGGCATGGGTGCACCCATGGGATAATATGCATACGAAATTAAGTGGTCTGTATAGTAGGGGAAGAAATGTGACAAGGAACAATTGTTGGTAACAGACCTCATATTCACAATTATTCCACTATTAGAAAAACATTACTTATAAAGTGGAGATCAGTTAAAGATCACATAAATGTTGGATATAGAAGAAAAAAACATTGTTCATCTATCTAAAAAACATATAGAAATAACATCATCCACTTTATTAAAATGATATGTTCCGTTTTATTGAAGTAGAGTGTCATCATCTACATCCATTGTTCAGGTGTTCATATGTGAATGGTTATCTTCCATTATTGATCCCACTCAATTACTCATCAAACAATTATACTCGGTAAATATATTCTCTAGTAATTAATATGCCAAAATGGATAGGAAAAGATCAGAAAATTTCTACATGGAGATTGTAGGGAAGAAAAAAAATAAGAATTCAGAATAGATCGATTTTTTGGGATTTAAAAATATAAAATTTTAAGGATTCAACAAAAGGAAAGATCATTGAGAGTTTTAAATGGATCATTTACTTGACTAAGTTAGTAGTGAATTGAGTCAATTAATGAATAAAGGGATATACAATAAAAATTTCCAATAAAATGATATCATCTATGATCTGGAGTGCTATCATATATTCATCATTGAGGGATATCATTTTCTAAAGGCTACAATGCATCTCTACATGAAATTTACATAAAAAATGATGAATGTTTTATGATTGGATCACCTAAAATAGAAGGATTATATGAGGATTCTAGATTAAGAATAATTGAATTATTGATCTTATGTGCACAATTTATAAGGATATAACATGTTCTTCAATTTCCGGAAGAAAAATAGAGAAACCATAAATCTCAGGTAAACAAAAAAGAAAAATTGAGATCACAAGAAGCATCTCTTGATTATGTGAAGAAGAAAAGGATGTTATGTACTATTTTTCTGGGAGAAGAAGAAATTATGATAAAAATAATTTATGGGTTTTAATGATGGAAATCGTGAATGATTTCGTGAATGAGTGCATCCAACTCATTTACAGTATTTTTGATTCCATGACATGTTTATTACAAGGAACTGAAAAGTTGAACTAGGATCTAAAATAGAACTAAAATTGAAAATAATACAATAATAATACTAATTTATTAGTTCTATGTTAAAAAAATAGATAATCCCATGAAAACAATTCATGTAAAATAGTTGAGATTTTGTAAATTATAATACCACAACATAATTCAATATATTATATTATTTATTGATGATAATAAGTAGAAGAAGAAATTTTGTATGAGATAGTATTTTATAATTATTATTTGGGACTGATAAATCTGAGATATCCAGTCTATAGAATAATATTATTTTTCAGTCTAATGAATGAAAATATGAGGAAGCTTATTTGGATGGTACTTATCTAAAGTAGCACTTTTCATTTTCTATGAATTATAGGAAACTATTTGATTTAGGAATTCATAGGAAGTTGATCATATTAATTGGTGTCTATTAATGAATAATTATTCTAAACTACTAATCACTGCAAGAAGAGTTAGCCTAAATCATGAATTTGTGCTTCAAAGTAAAATATTTCATTGTACCTGGTCGTGTGTCATGAAAAATGTGTATGAGGAAATACCATTTCTTGTGATTTTTTGTTAATAAAATGTAATATATATGTGATTCGGTCTATAAGCCCAATACATGGGGGAAACATCAATCCACTTTGAAGGAATAGCTTGTTAACAAACTTTGGAGTTCAATTTAATTTTATATTTTATGTTCATGATTTCTATTTATAGGTGATGAATATTATGATAATTATTTACTGACTATGTGAAATCTATATTAATATGTATAAATTTTTTAAAGTGATAAAGAGTCATCCCACACTGATTCACTCCCGTCCCAGTGTGGTCATCCAGAAGTGATCATAAGATAATAAGACCCTTATTTTATTCCAATATATCCACAAAGATATCAAAATGGATATATAAATTTTGAATATAAATGCAAGAATTCTTAGATAGTTGATGAAGTTCCTCCATATCCATAGAGTTTTCCGGATGACGACCACTAGAGTAGCAGAAGAAGGCCTCCAACCTCTAAGGGTGATACACTATCAAAAGGATCATTATTTTTAATAGGGGTATTGAAATACACTAAAGGTATTAGGGCACCTTCACTATCCCAAAAAAATATATTTAGAGAGGAATTGTTCTATAGAAATCATTTCAGGGAACTAATAATGATTCATCATTTCCAATAGGAGGGATCAAATCTCCTTATATAGCCATCCAAAATGATCACTATTTAGAGAAACATGTTATCCATATGCAACATTTTATGTGTTTACATTTCTTCTCATTTTTTCTATCCCTTGAAACAATTCAATGGACTTTAAATATATAATTATTCAATTAAATGTGGATTAATAATTGAAAGAAAATATTTGTGAAGCTGGTGGAAGATGCTTGTTCTCAATGTGGATTATGTAGAGAATAATGCGTTTCTTCAAATGTTTCATATACATATGATTTTAGTGCATAACCAAAAATATATAACTTATAATAAAATCCATAGGATCTTATTCAAAGGCACAACAACTATGTTTGAATCCATCTAAACTCCATTTGGATACATTTTCTTCAAACTCTCTTTCTTTTAGAATCAATAGTTTATCTAAAAATCAATCCTTATCTAAAGGCCTAACCATGTACTCTATATTACATAGTTCATTTTAAAACAAATATGAGATACCAATTTCATACATGTTATCAAAGTGAGTCCTCTATAAAATCATTAGTACTAGTTATGTTACCAACGATTCTGGTGTGAACTCCATCAACCATTTTCATATTCATATCAGACAATGTCCATTATTACATATATCATATAAATTGTATTTAAACCTCTATAATCAAATTTTATACAACATTTAGTGACCAATAGACATGTAATATGTTATTCTAGTATATGATAGATTATTTGTTATTGATTCTCTAAAATAGGCTTACCAGGTTGATGAATACATAACATGTCATTCATAAACCAGATGATCTCATCACATATCCCTCATATAAGAAGTTAAAAACATTATATGTTTCCTGACTAATCTTGTTAATACATTTCCTAGTTCTAATTCATTAATGGTAAAAATTTATTTTCATATAAGGAGATAAATCCCATTAGGGTTGTTCTCCAATCAATGACCTGAGAAAAAACATACCAAACCATCCCATGATTGGATAATTCACTTTTGACATACATAATAAAAATATCAAATTATATAGGATCTCATTCTAGGTATCTCACTAAACCAATGTAAGAAGGATCAATAATAAGCATACACCCAAAATTATATCAAGGATTTCATAAAATTCCATGACATATACATTAGTGGGTCATCCAAGTAATAAGTCCCTACTAATTACCATATAAAATTATTCTTCATATAACATATACAAACTTTTGAAACAAATAATCTATTATAACCATTCTAATATTTTCATATCATTTCAATCAACATTAATCCACGATGATAATCTATTAAATACAAATGAAATATGTACATTTAATGGATATTTTTAATTTATTTTTCACTTTATGTAAATTGAAACACATATAATGAATGATAATTGGATATTTCATTTTACATAAAAATCATGATATAATATATATCTATTTCATAAGTCATTCAATTATGAAATACCTAGAGGACTAACATGACCTTCATGTTATTTCTATAGTAATATATTTATCAATAGATGTTCTATATTATCCACTATATATACTCAACAGATTCTCAAATATCCATTTTCAATGATATCCCATATGAGATGGTATTTTTGAATTATGTGTTGGGTCCTTTATTGAGAATGGGGTTCTTTTCCCAGAGTGACCGCTCTGTTATTTTCACTATAGATCTTGATTTATTTTGGAATGCTAGGTAGCACTTCAAGTTCATAGATGAAATTCACAATCAAAACAAATTACTTAATAATATCTAATAAAAAAATTTAATCTACCTATGTTTTTAGGTACTATATAGTAGCTTGTTTATTACTCATTTATGTGATAACACCACCATTTTGGGAAAACCCAATACTATACTAAGATTTCATGTCAACTTTTTTATCATGAAAACTAGCATCTACGTAACCTATTACATATAGCTCATCACATCTTACTATGATAAAGAACTTATCCATAATCCTTATCAGTTAATTGAAGATATTATTTACATAAATAAATTGTATCTCACTAATATTGTGTTGGTATCTACTAATTATTATAAGAGAATATGTTACATACAGTTGGGTACAACATATGACTCACATGGTAAACCCTATAGTATAAGAAGTCGTAATTATATCCTTCCTTTATAACTCTTTATATTGGTCCAAAATATTCCAATGATTCATACTATGTAACACCAATATAATCCCATTATTAGTGTTCTATATGCAAAACAATATTTTCAATTTTCCAATGTAATTATCCAAACTGATTCATTAAATCCACTTTGATGTATCTCTATTGATCCACATACCCATTATTTATGTGGATTCACTAACATCTATCATTGAAAAGAACTTATCAAACCACATGTTCATGTAGTTAAGTGTTGGGATATCAATTATGATAAGTAGTATTTCATCTACATATAAGATCAGAAACACTACTATATTCCCAATAATCAACTTATATACAGAGGAATAATTTGTGTTATAAGGACCCAGCCTTAAACCTTACTTAATCTTGAGATATTTCAAGAATACTCCTTGATGATCTTTTCAGGTTTAGATTTTTAGAGAATTAGATCATAAAACATGCCTTACATACCACATTTAAACAAAGTGGTTACATAAAATATAGTCCTCATTTTTCCCATCAGTGGAAACATATTTAAAATAAAACATGGATTCTTTCTAGACACTTCATTAACACTATCATCACATCATGTACCTTTCCCTTGAACTGTGAAAAACATTTCTATAACATTGGATGAGCATAAAAAGCTCAGTAAGGGGTATAAAAATATGGAAAGGAAACATGAGTACATATATACATAAGAATGAAATCATACATTACCCATAAAACATGAGGACTTTAACATACCTCATCAAATCATGAATAAATCATAGAAATCATAAGATATAAAGGTAACTTGAGGCATTCATAACATTGTTACGTAGGGAGTAACCCTCTTGGTTACGTTGGGAATACCAATCACAGTATATTCCCTAAATATATTCAGAGATACCTCAACGTTTAACTCCTTCGCGTTACCCAATGCATTGGAGAGCTATATCAGGATCACCTGCCCTTAGTTTATCATAGAACTACCAATCTTCATAATAATTCCCAAGAACCATAACATAATCGTATCACATAAAACATGCATAAAGGAAACATAACATTTCCACATTTCAATGACAAGATATCAATACAACACATTAATATAATAGAAACATTATGAAAACCATTTTCAATACCAAAATAAAAGAAAAGTAAGACATGGTATTTATTTTTAGTTTAAAAAAAGTTATGGCATGTAGAGGAAGCCGAAACTCAAATAATGGTCACGGCGGTGGAGAAGTCATTGTCGCCGCATACGTACGAAAAAAGCATTCCCTTTTGATGTTTAGTAAAATGCTTCGTATAAAAAAGATTCCTTTCGAATAAACGTAAAGGTCAAAGGGGTTTATATACCGTATAAAAGGATGTTTTGTATAAAACATAATATGCCTCAATGAAAGGAGATTGAGACGAAGTCCCATACAAAGATCATTTTTTAAATAAAATAGATCTATTATGTGTATTCACTATAAGTACACATAAATAAAGTAAAAATAAAAGATAGGACATAATAATATGATGAAATAATTTGAAAGTAGGAGATTAACCCAAGAAAGGAAATTGGGTTATGAAGTTCCCTTACCTCGTATCCTACATTAATTGATCGTTCTTTAATATCCTGAATAATAAACTTGAGTTAATTTTTACTTGCTTAGGAACCTTCTTCAAGTTTATTTTTCCTTTTATATCATTTATTACCATGTCATGAATACTATGTTATTATTTAAGTTTATAACGGTTGTTTTAACGATCATTCGTACTTGAGTCAAAAATGAACTTCTTATATTTACAAGTTGTTCACGTAGGAAAATATCGATTATCTCAAGAATGATATTCATGATTTAGATTCAATATATATCATATATATACAGTATATACATGCATTTCTAATATTACATAATCATTTAGAGGTAAGAAATGAAATGCACCGTTCATGGAGACGGTAAGCCGTACAAACACATGAACGATACTTTCATTTCTATGTCATATTAATGGAATTAAAACTAAATGAGAGATATGTATATTTTAATTCCAGAATTATATTCATCATTTATATGTAACATAAATCATATATATCCATTATATATATGTACATATAATAGTACATTACATTTGGGGATAAGAAATGAAATGCACCGTTCATGGAGACGGTAAGCCGTACGTACGCATGAACACTACTTTCATTTCTATCTCATACTTCAATGGAATTAAAACATAATGATACAAAATAGTATTATAATTTCAGTATGGTATAATATATAATATCATTAAATATATCCTTTATACGTACCACATATGGTATTAAAGAATCAAATCACTTTGAGGGGGTGGTAGTCCGCACTTCCTAAAATGAAGATATCGTGTATACCTATAATGAAAGCCAAAAAGGTATGACATAAATGTAAAATAAAGAAGCTTAAGGAAAACATAAAAATATTATATATCATATATAAATATAGTGATATATTAATGTCCACCTTTGGAGGTGTTATAAGAATATTGAACAACCATTGTTTCGTGAGGTAGAAATTCGCCATCCACAGAAACAGTATGTCATTTAACCATTAGATATAGGTGTGTGTGAGTGTAGCTCGAATTATTCTTATAACAACATCCTAGTATATTGAAGATACTGGAGTTGGTACAAAAGAAATGAATAAAAATAGTTTAGGGGGTTGGAGAAGAAAAATAAAACATAAGAACGCAAGAGAAGAAACTACCTTTAAATCTGGTAACTCTTTTTGATTTGAGCTCAAAGGCTTCCTTGGGAAGACTTCTGCCCAAAGTGAGGATTATAAGAGTAATAGAGGGATGTGGAGAGACAAAATGAGCAGGGGTTGGCTGAGCCAAAGGCTTGAGAGGTGTGGGTAAAGAGGTAGAGGTGGGGACCTTTTATAAGAGGAGAGGAGGGGCACTCTTGGAAAGTTACAAAATGTTACATTATTTTCAAATGAGTTTCGGATTTTAAAGGTCCCACATTGATTTATTTAGAGGATAAGGTGATACAGGTTCTAAATATACTCATCCAATAGGTCTTTGACAAGTTTAGGTCTTAGATTTTACATTATCTTTTTATTTTATTTAAATATTTAAATAATGAGGAAATTGCCGCATCATCATGATGTCATAAATAATTTAATTTATTTAATGTCTAAAAATTATGAAAAAAAATACTATGATGTAGGAAATATTTTTAGATTCCCAATGAATATTTATAGTCCAAAATATCATTTATAAAGACAAAATTAAAATTGTTTTACTCAGGTGATTCATTCTTTGTTATATTTATCTTTCTTTAACAATAAAAAGATAAAAAGTCACTTTCACACAAAAGTGATTCCAGGGGGTCCCCAAGTTTGGGCCAAGGCATCCAGTGGTCGTCCATGAGACAAACAGTATCATTAGGACACATGTTGGTGTCATTTTTTTTATTATGATATTATTTTATTATCCTTAACTACCCGATTACTCATTAATCAAGATAATTAAAGATAATTACCGTCGTAACTATTCATAATTTCCTAAAACAAAAGAGTCTTGATTACATAATTTGGAACTTCTGATTCCAAATATGTAATCTATTTTTCCAAATTCCAAACACAGAAATTGCAATAATTTATTTAAAAATAATCCTCGTTGTCAAAACAAATAGCGGGTTTTTTTGAAACAATTTCTATGAAAAGTTTGGCATTAGTTTATGCTCAATTCCAAAGTGAAATTAGTCCTAATTAACACCATTGGATTAAATGGTAAAAATATACTCTATTTAAACATTAAAACCAATTAAAAAGATAATGTATACATATAATTAAATTAGATGAAAAAGTAGTTTTGATGTAAAATACAGTATTTTTCACTATTCATTTAAAAAATGAACATTGTCGGAAAAATACCCAAAAATTATCCAATATAAATTTAAATGTCCTAATAATAAATATTAAGTTTTTTTACAAATATATCTTATAAAATTTTCAAAAGTTTGATTTAAAAAATGGTTTTCTATCAAAAGGCAGTAAAACAATATTTTAAAAATATTAGTGTATTCCATGCTTAAGATTGGATTTATTATCATTTTAAGCCTCTAAAACACTATCTAATTCATAAATAGACATAGATAAGAATATATATTATTCATTACTTACTTTGTATGTTATATGTGTTCTTGACAAAACCTGACTTTTTGATTGTAACATCAAACCTGATATTCCAAACATTTAGATTATAGATTTAGTTTATAAATGCACCGTTGAAACATTCAATCTTTAATAGTCTCATTTATAACTTCAAAACTTTTGTTTTTATGATATACATGTCCTTGATTAAATACCTATTAAAGAAGTGGTTTTAACATCCTTTGGATATATATCATATTCAAAATAATATCACATAAAAACTAACATATTAATGGACATTATCATCAAAAAAATTAAAAATTTTCATTATAATAAATACCATTAATTTTTTCAAAAAAATTTATAGCAAAGAATTATTTATAGGTAGATAATCTATCATATATGTCTATTTAAAAATAAAAAAACAACTTATATATTATATGTAATGTCCCACCCCTCAACCATTGTCTTGGGAAGGGAAGGTGGGTGATACAGGGAATTATTTGACATTTACAAGACACCAAAGGATGATAATAAATGGAAAGGGATTATTAAAAAAATTAGGGGACAATTTTCCCTTTAAATGTAAAACCACAAAACCCAGATTGTAACAAAAAACACTATATGATGCATGAATAAAGGTAAATATAACTCAAAGTATAATCAAACCACGAACAAAACTGTAATATATCCGAGTAAAAATAGGAATAGAGAAAAAAATCTCAAAGACATGAAATACATTAACTCAACAAATCATAACCTGCTCCAAGATCCCACTCCACATGCCTAGCCCAAGGTATCATGAAGAATCACTAAATAATTGGGATTCCTTTCCTTTACCTATGTCTTGATATATAACTTATATAAAATGAACCAAATTCCTAGGTAGGGGTGATCATAAAATTGAGTAGTATTTCCTCAATTACATAGAAACTCATGACAATAGGATATAACATGTTTTCAAAATTTATATAATACTGTTTATAAAAGATAAATAATTTTATATCAAATCACATAACTGGTTTAAAAAATATAGTTTCCCTGGGAAAAAATTAAATAAATCTTTAAAACCATTTTCCAAATTCCTTTCTGGAATACCAAATGCATGGTTACAAATATCCACACAACCACACATGCATTACAAGGTGATAGTTTCATACTCATGAGTGGTATATCGTTGATCTACCAAGTCACCATAAGGTAAGAATTACCAGGTTCCCCAATGGCACCTGCACCTTTCAATGGGTTGCATCGATGAAAAGAAACTAACAATAACCATATATGACAAAAATCATTCCAAACCAATCATTCCAAGACATTTCAATAAAAAATTCCTTCTATTGAAAAAATATCAACAAAACAATTCCAAGAATAAAGAAGACATATTTTAAAACTACCAATTTAAAATCATTAAACATAACACTTTACACTAAAACAACCAATTTACATAATTTCATCAAACAATTAATAATGTGGTTTATATCAAATCAAACATGAATTTCACAATTCAATTAAATAAATTGAATCAATTTGAAACAAATACATCAATTTATAATCAATTGGAGTCATGAGAGAATCTACTTACCTATCAAACATTGGTGAAAACAAAAAACAATGGAACAAATTCATAAAAATGGCATAGATTTTTATGATTCATCCTTAAATATTGTTTCCATTATACAAAACAATGATATATCACCATTATTGATATTATAAATCATGAATTTTTTCCTAATAGAATAAATCCATGATTCTAAGAGAGGATAGAAGAAGAAAAATAAGTAAAATTTGGAAGAAAGAACAGTTATCAATGAATCTGTTCCTCTAACTCATATAGATTTTCCTAGGAATCGCTCATAGAAAAAAAGGAATGGTATCCATGCCTTTAGAGGGAGAGGAATTTGAGATAGGATATATTTATAGGACATAGATGGATTAAGTAGGTAAAATGTGTTATTTTCACAGTTTCTAGATCTACATTTTCACGATGCTCAATTAGAGTGCATAGGTAAGAAAACCATATGATAATCGTGCATGATCCACTACCTCAAAACAAACCAATAATGCTTGGATTTAAAAGTTAAAAAATCCATGAACCAACCTTGTTATACCCCAAATGCCTACATTTCTTGGCTTCTCCTGGGAGTTTGTATGGTTTGGAAAAACTGGGTCCCTAACCATGCACCGATGAGTGCCCACTATTTTAGTTGCACGATTTCCTGGATGTTCTGTAGAATTTATTATAACCATGATCAAACTATGACCCAAATAAAAATTCATGAAAACATGCCAAGGAATCTCCAAACAACCATAAAATTAAATTAAACACTTTATATTCTTAAAATATAAAATTAATGGGTAATATACCAGAAACTAGGGGAGACACATCTACCAAACCATTGTTCTTTCTATCCTCTAATAGAGGGAAAATTAAGTTGTCCTTGAAGTGTCTTGGTCATTGATATACCATTTCCTTTTCACTCTCCCCTATTTCTTATTAAATATAAACTTGTTTCTATAAAATCCACACTATATAGATGTTTTTAACATTCAAGACTTTCTGTTTCTCATCCATAATCATCACTGGTCGATGAACCAACATAGAATATGGATCTATATTTACTAGATATAATTGAATCACATGGTCAGGATTAGTTTGATACTTCTTAAATTGAGATACATGGGAGAAATTATGTACTGCACTAAACCATGGTGGAAAATACAACTGATATTCCACCCCACTAACCAATTAAATTATCACAAAAGTTCTTATGTATTGATGAGATTTCCTTATCTTCTTTCCAAAATGAAAATTCCCAAGACATTTATAGATTATCAAGAATACATGATCACTGTCATTAAACAACAATGAAAATTTATGCTGATCAACATATGATTTATGATAACTCTTATCAATCTCCACTATCTTATTGATCAACTAAATCTTCTCAATAGTTTCTCAAATGAGTATTGGTCCAACTAGTTATGTATCTCATATTTCTACTGAAAAAATATAGAATGAATAGAAATCCCCTAAAATACATCAGAAGGAGACAAATTTATTATGTCTTGAAAAATGTTGTTATGTTAGAACTCCACTAATGATATGTTCTCCCCCCATGAGTCGCCAAAATCCATTACACAAGACATAATAATTTATTCCAAATTTTTTATTATCATTTTGGATTTTCCATTCTTTTTTAGGAAGATATTTTTACAAATAGTCAAGTTAGTCTTATGGGCTTGTTGTAAGGACTTCCAAGAAACGAGATGTAAACCTCAGATCATTACATGATACTATTGAAATTGGTATACTATTCCTCATTACCACTTTGTAGATAAATATTTTTTAGAACTCACCCACCGTATTAGATTCACAAATAGAGACTAAATGGGATGAGTTTTTGAGTCGATCCACTATCACCTATATGGAATCATGTTTCAAAACAGTCCATGGTATAACTGTTACAAAATCCATATCTATCATCTCCTATTTCAAAATAGGAATCAATAAAGACTACATTATATCCACTGGTAATTGGGTCTATGCCTTAACCGGCTGATAAATATCATTACAATTTCAGATACTTATCTTTTCATGCCAAACTCCAAATGTCTACATTATGTTCCCTATAAATATTTTGTATTCCAGGATGAACAAACCATCTTGAATGGTGGTAATCATGAAGAAGATGTTCATGAAAATCCATAGGTATGATTATCCAATATCTAACCCACAAAATTGATTTTTTGTGAAGATTCCATCCCTCAATGGTCTCCCCACCACTAAATTTTTACCTTATTGAAATCCATTTATATTTATATTTATTTTCCTCTTTAAAAATCCCAATAAAACAGGTAACAAAATAAACTGGGAAGAAAACTATAACATGAACACAATCTTCATAATTCATCTGTATTCTAGCTATCAATGACACCAACTTCCATTTATCAAAATCCCCTTTATCCTACTGAATATACAAGTTATTGTTTCTTCTGAATTTCCATTAACCTATGTATATAGAAATTAAAATTCAAATATTTAATGATAATCCATCCATATTATTTGTTTTAGATTTAAATATCTTTTTAATAGAATGTGTTTGATGGTCTTATGACCTGTATACACCATGAATATTCCACCACATATGTAATTCCACCATGTTTTCAAAGCTTGAACCGCATTATCTAATTCAAAATCAAATGTTGGGTACTTCATATTCCTTAAATCATAAATTCAATAATCCATTAGTAACAATATGATATACCAACATGGGAGCACACCCCTAACCAGATCGAGAAGCATCAAAATATAGTACATAACCTTTTTTAGATTTTATAAATATCAACATAATTTCTGAGAAAAGGAAAACAGAAATATATTGAAGAGACTTGTAACATTCCCTATTCCATTGGAATAGAACATTTTTACTTGTTAATTATGTCACTAGTGAAGCTAGTAATGAAAATTCATAAAGAAATGTCAGTAATTACCAGCTTGTCCATGGAAACTATATATCACAAAAGATATTATTTTAAATTTTCTAATATATTACAACCAATATCTTTTCTAGATCCATAGTAACATATTTTAGGAGATAGCATGATAAAGAATCATAACTATTGTATCATAAAATCATTATTTGAATTTTTTGGATATAGATGATGATCATGTAAGATACCGAACTCTATTTCCCAGTATTTCTCATGCTATTCCTCTTTTCTAGTGTACTCCTGTATGTTATCCACAAACACCACTAGAAAATAATCTGGATTTCGATTCATCAATTCCATAGTGATTTTTGGTGATGTAGTAAGATCTAAATAGATAACCACATATTTGTAATGGGAATATAAACATCTTTAATTAGTATTCAAAATATCCTCTTTCCAAAACAATAGTTGGTGATTTCCCAAATGAAACACAATTTTTGAGAACCACTAAGCCCACTTAAATTGATCAAATAGGTCATCAATACATGGAAGATGATACATATTATTTATATTATCATTGTTACGATTTTTATAATCCATGCAAATATAAATATTTTCACTCATATTTTTAAAAAATAGGAATGGTTCTTCCCACAAAGACATACTAAAAATAGTGAATACTTTTCTTTCCATATATTATAAATGGACATTCAATTCCCTTAATTATTTGATTTCATCAAATAATAGAGAAGTGATATAGGAATACTACATGGTATGATATAATTCATAAACTCCACAAAGATTTTGGGAGTAAACCAAGATAAATATTTCAAAAAAACATAAAGAAAATGGTCAAATGTTTTTGGATACATACTATATTCAATCACATCCACAGATTCCAACAGAAAATCTTTCAACTGGTATATAATAGTTCCAAATGTTGGTCCCAACAATTCTACTCTACTTGACTTTACATTCCAATATTTTCTAAATAGATGCTAGATGCCATCATCAATTGTAAAACTAAACCATTGGATATATAAATTGATGTGAGATTCTAACATTAACATACAATCCATTCCTAAAATTATCCCATATACATCAATATCAAAAAAATAGAAATACCATATCAATTAAATCCCATTGATAGTTATAGAACATAATTTACATAAAATGCATTGAAATTATATTTCTACAATAGGATTTTAATGTTTCACAATAGAAGGAATCAACTCAACATTAAAACATAGAAGATGAAAAACACAAGAAGAAATAAATTAATGGGATGCACTTATATGAAAAAATATTTCATAAGGGTATAGTTAAAAATAATGATACCTCTCACTATCAAAGTGGTTGTTTGATCATCCTTGATCACATTCTCTTCTCCATACAATTTAATACTCAATGTACTTTTCCCTTTATTACCTTGTTTAGATTTTACTAGTAGAGGAGTCATTGTATTCCTAGAATCACCATGCCTTTCGTGGTTTTGATGACTAGATCTATTCTACTGAACTTGTCCAGTCAAAGCATACAACATATATGAAACGTGAGATCTTTCCCTAGCCCCCAAAATTGGAGAACTATGAAAATATTACTGAATATATTCCATATGGTAAATATTATGACATGATCTAGGTGGTGTTGTACATTCTCAATTAATGTGATCAAAAGAATATCATAAAAAACAATCGAGTTTACCCTTTGGTTTTGGTGGAATATTCACTTATCCCACCATCAGATTCTGAGTCATACATCCAATTTAGAAATAGGTGTCCCTATAATGCTTATTTTTAGCAACATAGTTCCCACTATTTCCCACAGGTATTAACATTCTTCCTCCACCCATATTTCATTAGATATCACTTTAATAAATTGTTTTTCTATTATCCATCTATGTTTAACAAGATATACAAAGCATGTAAATCATTTAGAGAATATATGCCCTCAAAACTTATTCAAAAATGCATTTCATCAGGGATTCACTTGTATAATATTATATTCTAAAGCTGAAAAAATTCATAAATTCAGAAACATAATCTATCTCTACGAGGCTTTATTACATTAAATTGTAGAATACTATTATTCTAGAAATTATGAATGAGTGAGGTTATAGTTTTTTTTCACAATTCTTTAAAATCTTCCCATGAAATCCCTCTGTCCAATTTATCCTAAACTAAAAAATTCCTCCACTTGCTTGATAGATTCTACAGTATATAGGTTTCAAACTTGTATTTTAGCTCACCCGGTGTTCCCAAGAAATAAAATATTTGATTCGTTATATTTTTCCACCCTTCTAGTTTTTTTGGTTTTAAGTGACCTTTAAAGATATGTGGATTATTCTTTCTGAACTAAACCAGATGATACACTTTCTTTGGTTCATCAATTATGTTCCCTCTATCTACAACTTGGAAATCCTGAACAATACTTTGAACCAACTATTGGTTCACATGTGACTCTCGTGCAACCACATTTTCAACATCCTATTCTAGTTGGATCCTACCATGCCTACCTAGTTACATTATATATAAACCAAAATTCTATTTAGTCTCACTCTCAAGAAAAATAAGGGTAATTTTTTTTAAATTTACCATATCAAAAATATCAAATTCAGGATCTTGAAATTAAATATTTTTTCACTTTTAGACCGTGTTTCACATTTAAACCATTTTGAACTATTTCAAAAATAAAGCCTTTTTCACAATATCATAAATCATTAATCAATTGGAATTATGCACTCCAATTGGGAATTATTTTATACAAACTCATGTGACGATCATCTCATCTTCTAAAACCCTGAAAATGTTGTTATAGCTCATAAAAGTGTATCAAAACACATATGTAACCAAACTCCCTGGTAAACTGATGTTCAATATAAATAGGTTATCATTTCCTCATTGTACTCTAAATTTCATGTTCTGACTATCATACTAATTTTTACCAACCCAACTCAAGGAATAAATAAGAATGATTTTACAACTCTAGGACCGAACAAACTCAGACCATTTGTAATATCATACCCCTATCCCTTCAGGTTGGGAAGTGGTAGTGGATATTTCTCAGCCTTAGGTGACATCCTGAAGACGCCAACATCAAAAAATAATTTCTAGCAGCTCCAAAAATTGTTAGGGGATGATTTTACCTTTAAGTATAAAACAAAAAAACAATGAATATAAAAAAAAGTACCACTATATAATCCTGAAGTACAAGGAAACACAACTAATAATATAACAAAACCAATAACAAAACCAAACAATATTATAGTACAAAGTGAAAATAAATATAAACCAAACTAAAGAACATTGATGAAATTAAACTAGTTACTCCAAACCCATTTTGATCTTTATAACTACATCCCCTACAGAAGGTATCATGAATAATCAATAATGAACTGGGATACCTTTCTTTTACCTATCCCTTAATAAATCACATCAACAAAGGCTCAAATGTTCACAATTTTGGGGTGATTATAAAACTCTATAAGATTTCCCAATTGAATTTCCAACTCACACCACTAGATTTGAACTTGTTTGAAAAATTGTATAAAATATTATGGAACAATTTATGTAAGTTTATATCGAATCCCAAAATAATTATCCTAACCAAAATAGTTTCTTTGGAAAATAATCAACTAATTCTTTAAAACCAATTCTGAAATTCCTTTTTGGCATACCAAATACATGGTTCCACATATCTACAAAACCACACATGATTTACCAAGAGATAGTTTTGTGCATAGGAGCGGTGTCCCATAAATCTGCCATGCCATCATAATGTAACCATTACCAAGTTCCCCAATGGAATATGCCAGTCTATAGGGTCACATTAATACAAATGAACTCATGAAAATCATGTATTCCAAAAGAAATTCCTATCCAATCATTCCAATATATTTCAATAATATATTCATTTTATTTAAAACAAATCGGAAAATATTTTCCATGGATCTAAACATCAGCATATTTCAAAAATACCATTTATAAATCATTAAACAAATCAATTTCCACAAAACATACTAATTTTAAAAATATCATCAAACCATCACCAAAGTGGTTTCCCCAAATAAAAAATAAATTTAAAATTTAATTCAAGAAATTACCTAAATATTTAACAATTAATTATTGTCATAATAAATATGAATAATTAGAGAAGGCATCTACCTCTAAAACATCGGTGAAAATGAATACAAAATATAAAAAATTTAAAAACATGGTTTAGATATTCATGATTCAACCTTAGATCATACTCCCATATTCTAAAATGGCCATATATCATCATAATTGACATAAAGAAATATTGATTTATCCCAAAAAGTCTAAATACATGATTCCAATTTTAGTAAGAACATTAAACTAAGGGAAACAAGGAAGAACAACCACTTACTAATGGATTCAGGCCTCCCAAACACATAGATTACCCAAGAAATCACTCTCAGATCAAAAAAATTGTCTGCATTAATTGGGAGTGAAATTCATGATATAAGATAATTAAGTAAAAGTAGAGGGATTAAGGAGGTAAATTGAGTTATATACAGAATGTGTGGTTCTAAATTTTAATGGTGCATGCTTAGGGAGGACAACTAGGAAAACTGTCCACTAACTATGCATGAACCACTTCCTACAAACATTACTCAAATTATTATCTTACATAGTTTAAAAAACTATACCCAAAATGTGATATACCCCACTATCAAATATTTTTGGGTTTCTCCTGGGTCGAAGAATTTTTTTACCAAACCATATTCCTAATAATTCACCTACCCATTACTCAAAATTTCAGTTACTAATTTTTATGGATGTGATGAATGATTTCTACTAACCGTACTCAAACCATGCTCCTCGTGTAAAGCCACAAATACTTTCGAAGGATCCTCCAAACCACCCAAAACCTAACCCAATCACCATATATACTTACAATACTTAAATAAAGGGTAATTTTCCTGAAACTATGTTTATTACACTATGGGTATTTTATCTTTATGTGAAACCACTAAGTTCCAATCATAGATATTGTATATAGAGTCCATTTTAGATTCCATATCTTTTAACCATTTATATTAGTCATTACTCTGGATGGAATCAACTTAGTAATTCAATTCATCTCCTAAGAACATTCATCCATACTCATTTTCAATGAAAAACCCCAATCAACTTGGTTCTTAATGAATCCTAGGATACCTTACATGTTCTTGTGCAACTTGACATTGGTCTTCTTCATAAACTATTTATGGATCTAAATCAAATTTAATCTTAAGAAAAAATTTTCATTATTATTATTAATCTTCTCCATTCTTAACATTCCTCCCAATGAATCTTTGATTAAAAAATATAACTTTACGAAATATAGAAAACCAAACCACAATCACATTACGTTCAGTAGAGTTATAGGAATAACATCCCATAGTATTCATGGGATAATAAAAAATATATGTTTTTGTTATACTTAGAGTCATGTTTATGTCTATTCAAACATTATATGTATGCTTCACATCCTAAGATCCACAAAAGAGCTAATGGGGGTATTTGCAATCCATATATCATATGGTGTATTTATGAATTCTTTATATGCAACACACATTATTAGTAATGTATTTTTCTCTATTGCACGACCACATATTATAATAATAAGTCCACATTGTCTCATCATTGATGAAACCACATATAACGATATACTATTCCACATTTTTGATACACCATTCCATTATGATGTTCCATGTGAGACGAGTTCTGGAATATTTCCAAAATTCCCCAAATGATCAATGAATTTCATTATCAAGAATTAAATTCCCTATTCTAAATTTATGATTAAAATAAAATTTCCTAGTTGAATATATACTTTTCTCAAGAAAATTAAAAATAAAATTTTCAAAAGTTTCATACATGTGTTTCATAAAAATCAAATAATATTTCAGATTAAAATGAGTACTGAAGGTAATGAACACTTAAAACCAGCACTTCCTTGTGTGATCATTGGTCTAATACATAACTATGTATAAGGACTAATAGTCCACATGTCCTTTCAAAATTTCTACTGAAATGTTTATTATTCATATATCCTAACAAACAAGATTCACAATCATAAAATGATTAATAATTGAATTAGTCTAATAATCAATCTTTATAGAGATTTTGATTTATTTTCTCAAATATATATACAGGGAAAAATAACAATAACAAGTGGGATTTAAATAAACTATATAAATAATTTTAAAAAATGGAATAAATTGGATTATCCATATCTATAATGTTTAATACCTTTATTATAATCCCAATAACATAAAATGTTTCATTCATATATATAGAATATTCTTTTGTTCTTAATATATAATGAAAAACACTTTTTATGAAAATAAGATAGAGAAATAATTTTTTTCTATACAGAACATAATAATAGTAATAAAATTGTAATATTAATTGACCTAGTAAATTCCAATGATAAGAATTAACTTCTCATGCATAAACTCTTTCATAATTTTATAAATGAAGATAATATTTTCATTTTATTAATTTCCTAATATCTCTATGTTTTTATTTGTTAGAAAAAATTTGTGAAATATACCTATTATCAAATACCGATAAGCAAGAGGAAGTGGAATTAATATAAATAATCCATATTTATATTCTCATAATACTTCTTCTTCAAAACACTTCTAAACCATAGATACAAATTTATAATTATTTTATACGGCATAACAATAAGTGATCAATCAAAAACATTTAATGAATTTTCTCATAATAAAATTGATGACTTCATGAATAAAATTTATTTTATTGAGAAAATATCCATATTTTAGTAAATAATTAGTATTATTTGTAATTACTCCCAAAAATTATATATTTAGGTAGAGAATCATCCCAATCATAATAGTTAAGATTCATGGATGATTGAGTAGGAAACTCTTCACCCAGATCCGTCATATGGACATACTCAACTCTTATCATCTAGTATTCTTCCTCAATTTTATTAGTTAAGTGAATCTCATAGAAATCACCAAGAATAGGATAATAAAATACAATATAGGGAAAACCTACATCGGAGAAACCTACAAAATGATGATCCATTTTCACTTATTACTTCCTTTCAATAAACAAGATAATTCAGAGGCACCTTTCCATGGAAACACCATCTCAATTATACGATCAAGATTTTGATAAGTGCTTCATTATAAGGAATATAACAGTTATTATTTATATTGTTATTAATTTTAAAATTATAATCATTTTTATAAAGTAAATATTTCATCTTATGTAATATTTATCATATATTGTTTATTATTTGGTGTATGAATGATTCTATTAATTTAGTTTTCGACTCCCTATTATATCCACGAAATTACTCTGTTTACACAATATTAATATGTAACTCTATACAGAACCCAAATTTTTTTTATATTCACCCGAAATAGTTGATAATTATTTCCTACATATACTAATTCATCTCTTGCATTGGGTAAATGAACATTACATATAAATTTTTAGAACTATATGAGTTTGATAAACTCTATATAAATAACTATGGAGACATAGATTGTCAATGAAAACATTAATTGAACATACAATAAGTCTCCAGGTGTGCGGGAAGTATAACCCGTTGTCCGTCTTCCTACGGATACATCAATTAGTAGATAATCCAATTCATAATAATTTAATAGCAAATATGTATAAACTATTCTCAATAACTAAATCCAAGATAATAACATCAATTAAAAATTGAGGTTTTGGTAGATAAAAACAAAAACAATTTGTAGATATATATAGAATGAAATATAATGATATATATCTAAGAATAAATTTATCATAAAATGTTTCAATAATTTCATTATATTTTATGAAATGTTTACTAGACAAGAATATAATGGAATTTAAAAAATAAATAAACATTTTATTTATCTTACAAAACATGAGATATGAAATTGAAATTTTTATTTTAGAATTGAAAAATATCATTTTATAAATCTTACCATTTATCATTTATCGAAAACTTATAAAATATATAAAGAAATAAGTTAATAAAAAAATTTATATATTTTTTATTTTATATAGCCACCTGACATTAGAATGATCCAGAATGAAATATTGAGTTGAATCCCAAAACAAAATTTTATCACAAAATTATGGCATGGAATATTACCTGCCTCAAATTTAAATTATATCATAATTTCATGTACTAATATCACACTATGTCAACACTCAATGTAGTATCAGGGAGATACCATGAACTACACTGACCATATATCTAGTGTAAAGTACCATTGATATTGGAATCCACTTTACATGAAGTGTACATAGGCTACGTTATCCCATAATGAAAATTTCAATTGGCCATATCATTACATTAACTATTAATGTAATTTCACATTTTAGTCCATGATATATTAAATCATCCATATAATATAAAGTGGAAATAAATGATTAAAAAAACATAAAAAATCTAAAATACACTAATTAATATTACATAGTCACACAATGTAACATTATGTTTGTACATTATAATTTATGTTATGTAAATATTTTATTCACCTAAAACATAAAATCTACATGTTAATCCATCAAAGAATGTTACTTTGATACCATTAATAGGATTGGTGGTATTCATCATATGAAATTGGTAGTAGAAGAAAAACAATATTTATTACTAATATATATATGATGATTGCAATAATTATTTATAAATAAATATGATAAGTACATATTTTCTGGGATAACGGATGTAGTAGCCTCCCTGTCCATAGTGATTTCTTGACAAAGATCACTAATGCATTAGATGAAATCCTCCATCCTCTAAGAGTGGTAAATAGACTAAATGATCCTGGATCGTAATGAGAGGATTCTTATAAACCAAAGGGGTGACATCAGCTTCCCAATCATAAAAAAATTTATATTGGGAGGAATATATCAATGAAATATTTATATGAAACTGATTTTCAGTCACTATTTCCAATTGGCAGGATCACATTAATTTGAACAGTTAACCTTAACTATTTTCAATTTTTTAAATTGTTCGTATATATGAAATTTATAACTTTAATATAATAATTCATATTATATGAATCCAAAAAAACCATTCAATATACATGAAAAGAATAAATTTTCAATTAATAATGGATTAATTTCTAAAATAAACTATGTGGGGAGGAGGGGATAGTTGCATGCACTCTACATGTGAGGTGGATGATGAATTAATTTAGACAATGTTGTGGTATATTCATGTAATATGATTTTTCTATGATTGATGATACACATATTATCATTTGAAATATATAAATATATTTTTTATTTTATAACAAAAAAATCATCCGTTTGATAGTGCTGATTGAGATCCCTGAAATCAATAATAACTCTTATTTTCCCATCCAATTTCATGATTTTAAAAATATTGGATATACATTCTTTAGATAAAATTTCTAAATGACTTTTTCCATGATCATATTATTAACTTTGTTTTTCCACATTGGAAGTACTGTTTGGGTTTATTCTGATCGCTTCCAATTTATAACTCTGGTGATATTCCCATAGACCATGATGATGTGTAGGTATGTTAGGATCCAATCTAAGAATTCCCATTTAGTTACAAAACTAATATGTATAGATGCAACTTATTGAAAATATTTATTTTTCATGTTCCCTATTTGTTATTGTGGTACCTATCAACATAGGACTCATATAATCGATGTACCTTGTTTCAGTTGTTAGAATTCAATGGGAGGTGTCAAAACTACTTCAAATTTTGATGGAGAATCATGTATATAATCCTCTTCATCTACAATATTATAAAGGGAAGATTATATAAATGAATATTTATATTTGGAACATTATTTTGAGGTATAGTCATTTTTATTCAAATAACATAAATCTTATGACTGTATGGGTTTATCTGATTCCATTAATAGCATGAGAATGAAACAAATTATGTCAAAAACCCATTATCTTCTTCTTATTCAATGATTTATATTCACATGGTCAAAGATACTTTTATGGGTAAATAAATATATATTATTTTTCTTAAAAACAATGAGGGGAAGGATCGATCCACATGTACAATGTAGAGGTGTTGTTCCTTGTTTGTGGAAACTTCTCATAGGGGACATTTACATACACATCATATGATAGAACAATGTTTGTATGTTTTAGATTATTATATTCTCAGACATATATGTCATGTAGTGTAACAAATAGATATTTTAAAAGAATAAAATTATCTTTTATAGGATAATAAACAAGTAACACGATGTTTATCTTGTATTACATGAAACACTCATCTTAGTTTTCATTACACAAAACTGCGATATTTTTTTTGTCTAATATTCAACACAGAAAATTGAACATAAGAAATCTATGATATTTATTATCATTATAACCTAATCATTAAATTATAGGGTATAATATTATGGGACGAGTCCCTTCTTGGAAGGCACACTCATCTTAGAGTTCTATGGTTTTCCCCTTCCTTCCATATTGTTCATTGTTATCCATGACATCCTTAGGTTTTCTCTTCAATGAAGGGGATTGTGGTCTTGGGGAAGGAAAATTCTCTTTGTTGAAGCCCTCAAACTCTCCTATTCTGCTTTGACTTCATGTTTCTCTGCTCCTCACCCTATCCAGTCTAGTGTGGGGGTTACATGGATGTTTTCGGATTTGATGTTCGAGAGGTTGATAGTGTTCCAAGAGACGCATCCTCGTTGTATTTTCTCCTTCCCTTGGGTTCCTACAGGCAAACATTTTCCGGGTGGCTAGTTTTTCTATGCATCTTTTTGGGGTAATTTCATTTTTAAGAAATGGAGTTTCTGTGCATTGAAATACGGTGGATGATTTTTGATGTCCACTTAGGGAGGGTGGTGTTTGAGCTCCTGCTTGACGATTACGATGGTGTCTCATATTCTGAGTTTTCTAGGATCCTTCGTTCCTGATATTTCTGTTCATTGACAACTGATCTGGTATCCAATATTTCCCAACCAGTGATGCGGGTGATAATGATGGTTATGATTCTATGGGGGCAACATTTGAGTTGTTTTCGCTTCTTATTGGTGTTCATTCTCATATGGTGTTCATCGTGATGGTTGATATTCATCTGATTATTAGTTTGGGGGAGATACTTGGTATGTCACACCAACTGGTGACAATAACGACCTCAGGTTGGATCCTGCACTTTTGAAGGTATTTATTTTTCAACAATGGATATGAATTTCTATTCTAGTGGATCTGATTGTCGAAAAAGTAGATGATGATGGGTTGATTGTGCATTAGGGAGCATAGCTCGATACAGATCTTGGACTGAGGTGATGATGTGTGTGAATTTTCAATTTCCAATTGATTATATTCATCAACTGATGTTATTATTTTGTTTTTGAATTTTGAATTTCGGTATGTCTACTATCTAGTTGTCTAAGAGGAGTCCTCCTCGTGTTTTTTGAAAAATAAAAATAAAAAGTATAATTTGGGTCAAAGGGTATAGTATTAACTATTTAATGAAATATATTAATATATATATATATATACGTATAAATATAAATTTCTTAATTGATATAATTTATTGATTTTTTTATTAAATAATCATTGAATTTTTATTAAAGTGGTTTTATTCATTAGAATATATATTTTCTTCAAAAATGTTTTTTATTAATTTTTTAGGGGAAAAATTATAATCATTTATAGTTATAAATTTAATTTCATAAAATTAAATTCATTTTTGAAATAGTAATTTCAATATTTACTTTGTGTGAAATATTTGGAGTTTTAGGAAAATATTGATTTTTAGATGAATAATGAAATATATTGATTTTTATAAAAAAAGTATTTATTTCTCCAAATAAACTAATTTAAATTTACTATGGTGTTTTTAATATGTTGAAATGTAATGAAATTATTATTTATTAATATTTTAATACTTTTTATTAAAATTTATATAGGTTTTTATTATCAATTTTTTGGATTTAAAACGGGTTTTTATAACAACTATTTTCAAATGAATAATGTTAATCCTTTTTTATTAAATAAAACAAAACCAAATGGGATAAGTTTTAAATGATATTATAAGATTATATATCTTTAAATATTAATTTATTTTCATATGATGGTTATTATTTGTCATTGAGTTAATATATAATCATTTTATTCAAAAAAATGTCTCTTTTTAAAACTTGTTGTCTTGTTGTGATAGTGATATTAATCTGAATGGATCTTTTTTAACTTCATTGAATTTAATTTAGAAAAATAGATTTTATATACATAATCGTAATAATTTATAATTCCCAATATGTTAAAATCAACTTTTTACCAAAGTGATTATTGAAAACTGTTAAATTTAATTACAATGATTAATGTTAATACGTGTTTCCCAAGGGATTTAAAATTTAGCATATGGGATAATATAACATATAAAATTTTAAAAGACCATTTAATCAAACAATGTTGAAAACTATAACCAGAGGATACATTTTAGGGTTTTTTAGAGACTAGGCCATGATGGTGACCCATATAATGTGTTATAAAAAAAATTCACAAATGAACACTTTTTTACTTTTAATTTATATAATCCTCCGGATTGGGGAAAAATAAATCATATGTTTTTTTGTAAGAATTATTTTTTAGTATAGATCACTTTTTTTGAAATGAATAATTTATATTTAATTTTTAGAGATGTCTTTGTTACTTAAAATTCTTGAGAAATTATAACTTTGTAATTTTTTATATAATATATAAATAAATTTAGGGATAGTAAAAACAATAAAATTAATATAAATTGAATGAATTTTTATGTTACATTATTATTTATATGAATAAATGATGATATATATGTTTTAACCTAATATATTAAAATTAAATCATTGTCTTGATGTTTTTTTAATTCAATTTAAATGAATAATATGAAAATTGACATTAATTATATTTTATAATAATTTATATGTTATTAAATGACTTAAAATTACTAAAAATAATATTATATGCCAAGTTACTTTTGAATTTTTATAAATATTAAATAAATTAAATTTAGGTACAAATTAACATTACATAATTAACATATTGATCCCCTAATCAATACAAACCTTGTTAGCATAGTTTTTTTAGAACTATAGTTTTTTCACAATACTTGCGATATGTTTTAAAAGTAATACTAAAAAAATATAGGTTTTTTATTTTATTAATTTATTTAATATTTTGAATAAGTGGGTATAAAATTTCAAATAATTCTATTATTAATTAATTATTAATGTAAAAATTACACAGGGTAGAAATCTAGTTACCATTATCAAAAAATAAAAATGAAAAATAAGGAATCATAGGAGGTAAGGAACTAAATGTTTAAAAAATTATTTTAATTGTGTTGTTGACGTTTTTATTGACCATTTAATCCTTAACCACATTTAATTTTCAATTTTGATCCACTTTAGGTTATTTAGACCTCCCAATAGGGAATAGTTTTGTGTATTTACAAGAATGTCACTCCACCTCAACTTTAAAAGCGCACTCACTGCCCTCACTTATTCACACCTATTAAAAATTATTATCTTTAAACCAATTCAAAAATAAATTCTCAAATTCCCTCCCCTGCTAATATAAGCCTTACTTTTGGTATAAATAAATTCAAGGAGGGCCTTTGGTTCAAACCCAAATGTGTTACAAGTTGAAGAGGAAATGCTTGTAAACAAGAATTTTATTTATTTATTTCCCCACCTTATTCAATTAGTCATATAACAAGATTTTATAATAACATAATTATCATAAATATACTTATGTTTTTTATGCTAAGGTTATGAACTATAATATCACACACTTATATTAAATGGGTAATGAAATCCTCTTTCCTGGGTACGACGGACTACCGCCTCACGAATGGAAGACATTCATTTTTCCATGACCCTCTTTTAAGCCTGGTAATAATTTTATAATTATTATTTAAATATAAAATTTATTATAATAATATTCTTATGGAATTTATATATCACATATACCTTCCTGATTTTCATTTTGTGAGAATATGATGATTTCTTTCATTTTTATAACGGACTATAACCTCATGAAGCGATGTGATTTGACTACGATTTATTTGAGATATATTGAGGATTGGTTCAATAATTCAATGGTTTATATATGAAATAAAAAAATAAACTGGAATTATAATATATATATATATATATATATATCATTTCCTTTTCTTTCTTTTAATATGAAAAGAAAATTGGAACATCATTCATGTGTACGTATGACATACCATTTCCATGAATTTTGTATTTTATTTCCTATCACTAAATATTATGGATTACTATAAAAATATATATAATTTAAATATATTATATTTATATAATGTATAACATGATGGTGATTTTGAAATCATAATCAATTTAAGGGGACTAAAAAACAACAAATCAAAACATATATGAAAACCAAAGCGGTTATTACCCGATACACAATTTTAACATAGAATTATTAATATGCTGGAAAGAAAAGGTCATGAGACAATAATATAAGATATTATATATAATTATAATTCGTTAATATATTTATATAATCTTATATTTTTTATACATTATGTTTTAATGTGTATGACGGATATCTAGAATTGTTGTAAAGGTTTTTCTCTTCTCACATGTATTTCTATGAGATGCATTTGATATGCACTACTTAATTTCTATTATGATGTGTTGATAATTTCCGAGAATTTATTTTATGATTATTATCATTAAATTTATTTGAATTTAAATATCAGTTTTTTTATTTCTTTTTCAAGGGGTTATAGTGTTAATGATACCACATCGATAATGTATTTTTTTAACAATTTTCCTTCTCAGGGACTTATGTCATGTTATGCACCTATCAAATTTTACGAGGTATATATACATACCATTTCAAATTTAATATAAATAATTTATTTATCATCATTTTATTTTAATTATCTTTTAATGTAATTATTTTATAATGATTGTGACTCAATGTTAGGAATGTGTTAAGAGTATTTTTTTTTCAATATCATCGATTATTTGGATTGTGTACGATTAAGTATCCAATGATGAAATATTACGATTATAATGAAATATTTAATATTAGGGAAACTCATAATATTTTCTTGTAATAGAACTATTTTCCCACTCTTTGGTACTTATTTTTTATTTATAAAAATCTCATTTCATTTCTTTATTTTTCCAGAAAATATTTTTATTCAAAAACCACGTTTACTAAAAATGTTTTCAAAAAATATTTTAAAAAGCTAATTCTAAAATAGAAAGGATATTTCATGAAGAAATATTTTAAATTATTTTTAAAATGTTAATTTATAATCATTGTTTGTTATTTTCATATAACAATATTTTTCCAAATCTTATGTGGTTAAAAATGTTATTTTCAAAATGAAAAGGGATTTTTACTCCAAATGAATTTAATTATATCTTAATGGTTTTAATATTATTCCACACCAAAAACCCTAATTGTTAAAAATTATAAAATGGTGGTATTTTTTAGTTATAACATGATGATTCTTTCTCTAGATGGAATAATATTTTTTTCAATGAGACTATTTTGAAACTGTTTCATTTCAACTGCTAAATTATGTTTAAAAGTGATTAATATGAAATCGATTTCTTAATAATGTCTTTAAGATTCATATGATTAATTTATTTTATTTATGATGTGTTACTTTATCATTATATGAAACTGGTTATCCTGATATAGCTTATATTAAGGATTTAGACCCATTATAGCTCAGGGGTGATCCTAATAAAACTTATACGAAGGGTTGACCCCCATTATTGATCGTGAAAAATGGGTGAGCCAAATATAAATTATTCAATGGGTTGATCCACATTATATCTCTTAGATGATCCTGATATAACTTATATGAATGGGTATCCCCATTATTAATCTCCAATGCATTTGGTAAGTATTATATTGTATGTCGTCCATATGGTTATTCCAATTAAAAAAGATTTGAAAGGGTTTTATTAGTATGATGGTACATTTTTCCAAAAAGTCTTTTAGTTTCTTTTTATGGGTTTATAATGTTTCTCATGATAAATATTTGTATCACATCGATCATGATTATTGATTCAACTGACTATTTTCTTTTCCATGTTTTCATATTTGATGAACAAGGTATTGATTGGTAAGATTTCTTTTATGATTCACTCAGGCACACAGATTATGTCTTCATATCCTTATACACTTCTTATGCTCATTGATGACATTCAATTATTAATGATTATGTTTACCCTTACTAATTTTAGATTATCATTATTATGTTTCCATTTCCCAATGTTATAAAGAATTATGTTGAAAATGTAAATTAAAGAAGGGATTTAATGTGCATGATTATTAAATATTAATATGAAAATTTAATTATCGTGTAAGTGGGATAAATTCTCATTTGAAGTCATGTGAATTTTTTATGTTATAATTTTTTTGAAATTATAAAATACTATAAACCAAAAAATTCCCTTGAGATTTTAAGTGATCTAATATTTTATTTTGATGTTGTAAGAATTAGATGTTTTTTTATCATAATTATCGACATAAAAGAAGAAAATATAATGTTTATGATTTCAGAATAAGATCTAGGAGTTTGAGTCCTAGGATGTCATATATAGAAATCATACATCTATAAATTTCAATTAAATTTTTTTATTGGAAATACATAGTATTTATTTTGTTCAATCCATGGTTTGATATAATCCATTTTTAGACCATTAGGGGAAGTGATTTTAATGACATTATTTGACACTGGATAATTCCCCTCCCTTATCTAAAACCCTTAAGTTATATAGTATGATTCAGTGGATTCAAAGGTAGAATTATCATAATAGAGTAATCTAAATCACCCATTAATTGTGTTCTTCATGTATTCATGATATAATGATGGTACCACCACATCAATATGGAGTCTCATTATTCTTATTAAGACATTTGAATTCATGTTTCACTTGAGAATAATAAATTTAGAGGCAGAAATGGGAAAACTAAATTATAATTTGATCATGATCCTTTAGAGTGGTCTCTTCTCACTCTTATGATACTCTTGAATTTTCAGGCCGGAAATTGACAAGTCATCTTAACTATAGTCCATGTTCATGAGGTTTGAGACTAGGATGTGGTAGAATCCAACACCATTATCAGTTATGGGTCATCAAACATTGATATCATCATGTAATTCGGTATATATATAACTATATGATGTTTCCCCATATGGAATCATTCCTATAATGTACGATGAAATAAATGACCACTTAATATTTTGATGTGACGATATATATATGATATTTTTAGACTATAATAACTTTAGTTTCAAACTAATAAGGGATTATAAGGGTATAAATGAGGAATTTCTTAAGATCAGTTGAAATTTTAATAGAATTCAATGTAGTGATTCTAAACTAGATAAAAAAAGTTGATTTAGAATTTATTATTTCTAGACTAGGGGTTTTAGCCTCCTTCCATGATGCAGATCCTTGTCTTATATATCGGAGGTCAATGTTGACTATGTCATCGGAACATTTACATTGGTTAAATTATTTCATATATATATATGGTCTGTGAGTTATACTGCGATAGTCTTCCCAAAAATTAGTTGTCACTAAAAAACAACATATATTATAGTCTATCATCCAATATAATTGGATTTGAATGAAACCAGTATGAATCATAATTTGATTGATATTACTACTATGAATGATGGAAATCATGTATTTAGATTTCATATATATATACACAATAAAATCCATTCCTAGACATTAGTATCCATCATATAATTATATTACTTAAACCACTCAGTCTCTATGACATATTCCTTGATTATTGGAGAAGAACTAAGGTTCATAAGAGTATTTGTTATCTGATAAGTGGTCTATCAAGTATATTACAATGAAATAAATATATTTTTATTCTTAATCTGATAATAATCCTATATATTGGGGTGGTTATCATCCTCTTTGTTATGGGTGAATAAATTCTGGGTGAGTTTGACTTGTATTTGGTACCAGAAAGCGTTTCTCAAATCAAGTATTATTCCACCAATGATGATTTCATTGAATCTTATAGGATTCCATTGGTGAATATTTAATCTCTAATATAATATATAGAGAAGGTATCCCAACTATATGATTTATTTGTTCCATGAGAATATATTTATCCCAACTGAAAAATTTCCTAGTCATATAGTCATTAATTTTTTTCCCATACTTATTTAAGAATTTATATCACTCCCCTTCTTCTTCTAGTGAGAAAATAGAGAATCATTTCACATGTTTTTTGGATTTTCCATACTTTTAATAACCAAAATAAACCATCATCAATAATATATCCTAGTAGATGAACTATTACAGGATGTTGTGCCACAAAATTTAGTGTAAGATTTAGTAATTAGGGTAGTCATTTAGATCTAATTCACTGGTTTTTTAAACCTATGGAAATTTTAGATGATTATTCTCAATGAAATTTCTGAAATATTTTGGAACTTTTTCTCTTTACAAGTAATAATTATTATTGTTCTAATATTTAAATTTTAGTGACATTTCTTACACTTCTGTTCAGTATGGATTCACTACCACTATAATTCAAGAGGAGGTATCATATGATACTGAGTTAGAATAGGGATTGGAGTTGTTATTGATTCTGGGATGGGTATGAATTTTTTAGTTTATTCGTTACAATCTCTCTTTACCAATGTTTTCAACACCAAATGAATCTTTTCTTTAGACTGTTATACGGAATCCTCTAGGAACTATACCCTTTATATGAACTCCATAAACCTAATGGGATATTTTAATGGAATAAATAATTTTTATAACTAATCATGGTGATTTTAATTCATATCTCCAATATCCACCCTTTCAAAAGTTACATTTTTAGTGAATTTTTCAAGACATTAAACATAGTGATGATATCCACAACCCTGTTATTTTTATGTTGCTTCCAATTTTAAATTTCAACGAATTTTTTTTCATCATCGAATTGAATTGGAAAAAGAAATAACCTTACAGACCTTTTAAAATTGAATTATATCAATATGGTAGACTTATATATGAAATGAATGATATCCCTTCACATATTTTGAACCAAAAACCTAGGATTTAATACATCCCAATGCTCTAACATTCCCCTCACAGGGAAGCATCGAGATGGGAAAGGTTAATGTTGTTTTTCTGGATATCACATACCATTAAACATTTTTAATTTTTTATTTTAAAATTTGGATAAGGATGAGTAATGTATATATATTTGGCGTATGGTTTCCTCTTCAGATACACTAGGGTGATTTTTCCCTCTAAAAGATCCATTATATAAATAAATAAATCAGAAGAGTTTAGGTGCCCCAGTGTGACTGTGTCCTAGGTTGATTCTCATGTGGATGAAGTGAGGAGAGGTTGATATATCCAACTCATATGTTCCTACTATTGATATTTATAGTGTGTCAAATTTTGGAATATAACTTGAATTTTTTGTGGTTTCTAAATTAGAGGATCGAATTAATGATGGTCTACAACTACAGGGGTAATTTAAAGTTTCTACATAGCCCTTAAGTTACATGAATAAAAATGTTTTACAATAATATTTTGAGAATATCATTTTAAATGGTATTTAATAGAATGGATATATCAGTCTTAGATTAGATGTTATAATCTATGGTAGTATTTCATTTTAGAAAATTGGTACTGAGTCGCCTGTAATTTTCCGACTCGATTTCATATTGAGAAATGTTCTACATAGGGAAGGGAGACTCTGATTCTTTAGGTGGTGTGTTGGATATATTCATGAAATTTCATTTATCCTTAGCTAAATGTTGATGAGTGGGTAAAAAAATATATTCTTCGAGGAGCTCCAAATTTTTTAGTCCACCTATGATGTAGGGTATACCCATCTTATTCATGGAATTTATGGTGAATCCCATTTTAAACAAATTATTCTACATCACATTCTACAACATCTTTGTTAGAATCTATATTATCCTTGGCCCCAACACCAAAAAAACTAATTGATGAGAATAGTGATTTTGGAAAAAAATATTCCTCCACATCATATTTTTAGGGGATTTATTGTCCTCTAAATATTAATCAAGGGAAAAATCATAATACTTTTTGATATTTATCTTTTAGGAAGATGTTTTGTTTTAAAAACCATGTGAAGAATCACCTATCATCCTTAATGCTCTCAATGAAGTGGTTCATAAATGGTGAACCCAAATCAATATTTATTGTCCTTAACTAAATTCATTTCCACAAAGGAATATTGATAATTTAGTTGGAGAAACAAATTTTTTTTTATGTTCCTCTCATCCTGAGGAATATTGAATTCCTTAGAGGAGTAGAAGCTAAAAATTCCACATCCACATGTTATAGGGATTGTGTTTCTCCACTACCATAAAATCCTAGATCCATAGTTTATTTTATTATCATTGGAATGGTGGTGTGTCGAACACTACCTTAGAACATCACACATGAGATGTTCTACATCAGATGAACACACTAACAAAAACAAGTCACAGGTATGAACCTAATATTAGTTTATTATACTGGAACATGGATGAATATTCTTCAAAGAAAATACCTCTTTTAATCACACACAATATAATCCCGATTTTAATGTAAATCATATAAATATTAAGGAAAAAATAAATAAAATCAAGAAAAAAGAAACATTATTTGTATATTGTTTAGACTTGTTTGGTATACCTATTTGAGAAACATTTTTAACTTTTATTTTAATACAAGTAAAATATAAAATCACTATGAATAAATAGACGAATATATAAATATATAAAAATATGTTAAATGAAACCAACATAAAGTGGTCCAAAACCTTTTATATAGAGGGTATCACCCAACAATCTGGTTTCACTAACTCCTTATATTTTTGATCATCCGTATGTTTTAATATGAAACTATAGAACCCGTATTTCTTTCATAGGATTGATTGTAATAACTCATAGAAAAAAAATTCCCTAGGCCTCACCCAATCAGTAAAATTTTTTAGAGTGTTTTAGATATAGAAATTTCCTTCTTCTGGTGATTAAAACGTTTTCCAGAAGTTTTGGTAGACTAACCAACAAGATGACATCTATAAAAATTTCATTATATTCCACTATCCTCATTAATACCCACTTGATGACTGATGCCTTTGATATAACCTGTATTATGGGTAGTATGAAGATTCTCCTTCCATTTAAATTACTTAATCACAACAGAAGTACTCTTAATAAAAACAATTTCAAAAGTTAAGACTACTTAAAGGATAACATGGCGTCCTTTAACAATCTATAAAATGTTATGCATAAAAATTTCATTTCATGTAGGTTTTCTTTCAATTCCTTATTAATTAACTAAAGTATGAATAAAGAAGAATATTTCCTTAGAATACCTTTCATTAAATTATTTATTAATATATCCACCAATTTATATCATCCAACCATCTTTAGTAACCTTGATACTCTATCTTAATTCAAATCTAGTTATAATAGTAATTTGGGATGATGTGATGTATCATTTCATGGAAAATCCATATTTTTTGAAAAATGAATAGTACAATGACTCCCATAGTAGGGAAATTCACTTTCTAGGAATATATTGATATCCTCAAATTAGATTTGCTACCATACCATTTATCTTATCACTTTCATTTCTAACATATATTCTACTTCTATTTTTGATAGTTCAATAACTGGTTACCATCTTGATATCTAGATAACTATGGTTCTGTCAAATTTATAAACATATGTAGATATAAATTTTCATGAATTAGAGTCCCCCAAAATTATACATCACCATTCCAAACCAATATATCATTATATTTTTGTAAAGGATAGTATATTATATTACTTTATGATATCTCAAAATCCACATCATTGCTTCCCATTTTTTCCCTACATTTTACAAGATCCTATTGAAATATACCACAACATGTGTAAGATTGGGGTGAGTGAACACCATGGAATATATGAAATTTCATTCCATTTATTCATATGGTACCTTACCCAAGTTTATTACCCCATTTTCAATTCATAGTGCTTATTTTCTTGATATTTCTATGTGGAAAAAAAAAGATAAAACCACATTTCATGTGGTCATAATTTTTTTTATGATTTTAGGAATGAAAAATTTCTCTAATAGAACCATTTTTTCATTATTAGTATGATGTTCAATCATCATTCCTAAGATCTTATTTTCTTTCACCATGATATTACAGTTTAAACATATTCAATAAGAATTTATTTAGCTGAAAATCCAAGGTATTATCAAACCAATCAGAAGAATTTCAACCATGTATAATAGTAGATGGATGAAATTCCAATCACTTCACTTGTTCAAGTAATTGTAGTGATTGAAATTTCACCATATAAAACTATTTTACTCTATAAATGATTCACACATCTATTTCTACTCTCTTGGTTTTTGATTCAAACCGTATATAAATTTACTATGTTTTTACTCCTAGGTCATATTCCATTGATCCATGAAACCAACATTTCACTCCCCATATATTTCCTCTTCTTAACCCCCATAATAAAAATCCATATTTTCATCAATTTGTTGCAAATTTTTACCTCTATAAGTAACCAAACACAACATTTCATGAATGGTATTATCATTAACAACTGGAGAAAATATTTTATAAATATTGATGCAATACACTTTTTAAAACATTTTAATCACCATCCTCACCATTAAAATTTTACATTCTCTTGATTCATTATTTAGAAAGAAAACTACCTATTTTCAAGTTCCTTTTTCCACTTGGTAATTCCACTAGCTCCTAGGTGCTATTAGTATTATGAAAAATCAAGTCTTATCATATAGCCAACTTCAAATAACTAGAATCACTATGGGTAGACAATTCATCTATGATTTATGGGTTTCCAACAAACATTAAAATAATAAGGTTCAAGTCATCTGCATACCTATTCACTGACTATATGCCTTTTCTTAAAATACAAAATTATACTTATGGTTCTACACTTCCTTGAACTAAATTCCCTAGAATTTCATCCTCTTATACTTTATACTAAGCCTCACAATTTTTAGTGGTTATATTCATTTCTTCCACTGGTATCAATTTTGAGCCTTTTGTGTTATCCTCTATTTTTTCTGTAGAATGTGTATGTCTCTGGTAAATTAAAACTCATATGAATTCTCAAAAAAATGTTATCATTCGGTACCTCTATTCAGATCAACTGTAGTTATATTTGATTAACTTCTTTCAAGTACCTTTACCTTCATGTTTTTATTATTCTAAATAATTTACACATTAATGATTTTGTTTTTATTTATTATGAATTTATTCTCATATTTATCATAAGGTTGAAATCGAAAATATTTATAACAAAAAACTATGTGGAAGCATTCATGAAATTTAGTATAAATATTATCTCAATTCATGGCATCCACATGTATATATTATAAAAATTTAAAGACCTTGATTTGTACTAAATCTTTAACTCTTCCTTTCCACATAGCTTTCAAATATTCATGTCCCATTAGAACATTAGGGATTTGATTGATCATTTAATCTGAGGTACCAACTTCGTCTTCCTATAACACCATGGTCATTCTTGAATCCAAATTTATACTTAATTACCTTTCCTTTAATGCTTGATTCATCCATTAAACTATTCAATTTTTTTCTGTTGTGTTAAGAAATTATTTCTTATTTATTATGATTCCATGTATTTATATGACCTGATAAAATTTTACAATAAACTATAATATATTGTCCAATCAAAAAAATTCCATCTTGCTACTTTTTTCCATTTCAACCAAATATTTCTATTACGTTAACTCCCATAATATCAGATTTTTTTTTGTTTTACGATATATATATATATATATATATATTCCTTATAGTGTAATCAATAAAAGTTACAATGTATTGTGAACCTTCACATTATTTTTATGGATAGGGTCACTAGACATCTGTATGTACATGTTCCCACATCTGTTTCCTGAACATTTGTCTCGTAAGATTAAAACTCATATTATGATTGCTTTTGAGTATGAAACTCCCCCAACTCATAAATTTTGAATGATCCATATTAATCGCATCATTTTTTCTAGATCATTCCTAACTTTTCTCACAAAGGTTCCCTAGCCTTCCACACCATAGATCTGAACATCAAAAATATGAAGTTACAACGAATGTATCTCTCACTAACCTTACTATCAAACACAATATGCCAACCCTTACACCTATTTATATGGAAAAGGATACTTGAGTGATTATATATACTTTTTATATCATGGTTTTACCAATTCCATAATTATCCAACTATCTATTTGAAATTATATTCATCTGTAAACATGGAATATATATAACTTATTTCAGTTCAATGATAATAAAATTACTAAATCGATTTTTTAAATATCCATTTCCTAATATTTCAAGAGCTTAATCATATTCCTAACATACTATATGAAAATTTATATATATATATATAATTGATTATAAATCCATTCGGACTAGTGGAGTGTAAAGATTCACTCAGATATATGATCATGTTTTCTACTGGTATATTGACACTCAAAAGTTTTCATGAACCAACCTAGATCAACCCAAAACTGGTCACCTAACCCAGCCCACAACAATGAATGAGAGGTATTATTGATACTCCCAGGAAAGAAAATAGTGTTGAGCATCAAGAATAATCTATTTGGAACGATTTCTCACATAAAATTTTGATAAATAAATAAAAATAAAATAAACAATAAGACAAAACTGATAGGAGAAATGATATAAAAATGGACGTACAACCATATTTCCTTTGGGGAAAACACAAACCACTGAGCCAATGTTTTTTTACAGTTAATAATCCAAGGTTGGAGTAGCACTATAATCTATAAACAACAATAAAAACAATGGATGGAGAATTAAAGCTCAGCAGATATGCCCAAAAATATTATTCCCATGAATTTCCCTAAAATAAAATAAACATTTACATCTACTTTGAAATAAAATATTAAAAAGAAGTTTTTCATTCATTCATTTCTTTAGAATGAGGATGTATTTACCTCTTCATTATAAATATGTTTTTTCAACAAGTTATCTTGTAAATTCAAATAGTAGAGAATGAAACAAAGAAAAATGTTGTTTTTGTAATGGGTAAAGTGGTGTGAAAACATTTTTCTCACGACATTTTCCAAGAAAAATTTGTATACCAAAAACACCCTATCAACATATAAAACTTACCATGGATAGGGAGTGGATGAAATGATGGTAAAATTATAGAAATTGGAAAATAGGAGTGAATTGACCAAACAATGTGAGGCACATAGATTAGCCATCATAGATAAATATGTTTTAGAGAACCTCAGAATACATGGGTGATCCGGTGGAAATATAGAACATACTGTAACTTCTTTTATACTGCTGGCATGATAGATGTAATCAAACAGACCAAATACTAGGTCATACCCTACCTACCATACAGAGGGGAATTATCCTCAAATCAGAGTGTGCACATGCTAAGGGGGAACTAATCAACGTGTAATACTAAACTAGTGAAACAACCTTTCTCAGACATTCCAATAGCTATGATAGGCTCCTAGGATGTATAATAAATATGGGTGAGCCTAATAGTTGACCATATATAAATAATAACCACAAATAACTAAATTTTTCTCCCAAAAAATAACCAACAAAAAATCATACAAAGGGATAGTCCCTTTTCAATTATCCACCAAATCAAAAGTTTTTTCCAAAACTAATGATATTATAGTTCCTTTTACTATGAGCATGGGAATAGTTACATCCAAAGTAGGGTTTTCTAAAGAAATACCATTGCCAAAAGTGCAAACTGGGCGTCACATACTCCTGCGAAACCTTTTTAAAGAGATAAACCACACCACATATAATTTCATGAAATATTAAAATAAATTTGGATGGCTAAAACCCCATTTATCAAGCACAAACCACTTTTCTAGGCCAACTGAACGTTTTATCAATTCCATGGTTCCAAAGGAAATATAAAAATATTCCACTATATTTAATTAAAAAATAAAACAACTAATTTCATTCCCTACAATAATTCTAAATAATACATAATAATAATTAGAATAAAAATTAGGTACAAATAGAAATAAATTAATGTTTCATAAATTTAAAGGGAAAATAAAAACTTAAACCGACCACAAACTCATGGCGCTTAGACCTGACAACCCAAATCCGTATTTTACACTTACATAGTCATCCATTTATATAAATATAAATATAAATATAAATATAAATATAAATATAAATCCCCATATCTAGAATTTTTATATTACCCTCTCCCTAGGGTAATATCAACAAAGAGGATATATATATACACACACCTTACCCATGCATAAGTGTGTTGGTCACACTCATGAAAAAGGGTCCAAAATGAAATAAAGAAAAATACTAAAAAATTAAAAATAAAAAAACCATAAACTAAAATCAACAAATGGAGAAAAGAAGAAGAGAACCTTCTCGAAAACGAAGGTGAACCTGCTGCCTTAGATGTCCATGGAAATAATTAACTCTAATATATCTCCATGAACCCTATGATCAGAGAATAAACAAATAAAATATTGAAAATTTCAATATGGTCTAGCCAAATCATTTTCACCCTAATTAAGGGAAGGGTGACAAAAAATAAAATGGAATAAAGGATGATGAGGGAAAAAGCATACCAAAGTTAATGACCCCCAAGATCGGGGGGGGGGGGGGTCCCTTTTGGTGCAAAAAACATAATAATAATAATTATATATCAATAATAATAATTATCAAAAAAATAATAATACTAATAATTTTTTTATTAATAATTTTTTTTTTATTAATTTCATTTTTAATAGGTTTTATTGTATTTTTATACATGGGAGGACCGAAAGGTATGGCCCCACGGTCTTCTAGACTGTGCATCAATCGTGAGAAGAACCTTTCCTAAGAGGTAGGGACCACACATTCTACTAGGGAGTGGGACACTGTAGTGCATCTAGTCGTATGACAAGGATAGTTCCACAATCTACACCACATGTGTAACGACCCAAAGGTTTTCAATAGAAAATTACCTTTTTATATCTATGTCATAAAAACACAAAATAATGAACTACTAAGTGATAAGTGACCTTTAAACATAATTTTGTCACCCCTATGTTTGGAATTTTAAAAATCCAACATACACAGTTTTGTTGAAGATATTTTTGGAGTGTAATGAAACAAAAATAAGTTTTGGTGAATAGTAACCTACCCTTATGAATAGTAACCTACACTTATGAATAGTAAATAAGAGTAACATTACCAATGGATAATAAAATAAAATTTAGACATCATAAAAAGTGATAATTTGACCTTAGTAAACGTTTTTGGTATTTTATAAGTTATAAATAATTAATTATAATTAATTAATTAATTTAAAAGAATATTTATTTTCCTGAAAGATATTCATAAATTATTGAATCAATTTATAATAGTTTTTATATAATTTTATAAGACCCTAAGTAATTTTTGAAAGAATTGCAAAATCTGTTTTAACTTTAAAAACTGTTTTTTAAGTAAATTATGATTTTAATTAAATATTAAATTAATAATACTTAGAAAATTATTTTTTAAAAATGGACTTCATTTTTGGATTCTACACGTCGAAAAATGGTTGGGGTAAAATTTTGGGATTTTTCTGAGATACTTGAATTTTTGATGAATAGTGGAATCCGATAATTCACAATAAAAGCTAAATAATGTATTAATTGAGTCATTGATGATGTTCTGCTGATGTAAGCCCACATGGTTCAGGATTAAATTATAAAATTACTATTATTGGTCATCCAAGACTCACTATTCCTTGTCTTGGGTGAAATTAATAAACTAATCAATTTTATATTAAGGAAACCCCTCTCCCCTCCACTATACAAGCCACCCTGCACTCCCTCTTTTCCTCACACCTCTCAAGCTCCAAGCCTTCTATAAATTCTGCCCAAACACCTTCCCTAGATCATCCCCCACGTCCAGAAGATTCTGGTCTCATCAAAAGACCAGGCCTAGCTTCCTTAAAGAGGATCTCAAGAGAAGGATTCTAAAGGTAATTTCTCTCTCTCTTCTCCTTTAATTTCTTTTCAAGTTCAAGTTACTTTCTTGATCTCTCCCTATATATATTCATCCAAATTGTTCTGTAAATCCATTATTATATGTATACTGTAATATTATGATTCTAATGTTATATTATATCACCCCACACCCTTTCCCCTTCCTTTTATTTTATTAAAGAGAACGTTGTTCATGTGGTGATAATTTATCATCTTCAAAAACAACATGCTCTCTTCTTCCATTTATACCTTCAATATGGTCATGAAACCATTTTTATGGTTGATCCAGAATGTTATATATGTATTATGTTCTATTTTAAGTTCTGTAAATAACCTATGGCCATACAACTAAGTGAAAAGTTAAAATGAGTTGGTTGTGATCCAAAAACTGCTCAAATTAGCCCAAATAATCTTCATTTAATTCTTATCTAATGATTCGGCCACATGGATCTAATATAACTCATTATAAAATCATTCAAGCTTCTGTAATATCACTAATTACATTTAATATCAGTTCTGGATGTTTACCCATGATCTACCCAAACAACAAATTAAGAATACAAGTGGACCGCTCAAGAAAACCATGAAAAAGAACATCCCCAAACAATGTTTTTAAACTCTATAAGTCATCCAAAGGAACATAATATGAAATAATGAAACCATAATGAACCCTATTAATGTATAAAAGGTTCTGGAATTTCTAATTAATGAATATAATGTCATTATACAGGACATTAAAGAGAAGGAGTCATTCGAGTACAAGGTAAGGGGAAATCTCGAACCCAATTTTCTTCCTTCGGGTTCTCCCTCTTTCACTCCATTTTTGATATGGTTACTCCTCAAAGATCATGTCTTCATCATTTACTTTACTTTTCTGGGATATACATGTTTGTCACTGGTTTTTATTTCCATCAAAATGTTTTCCAAAAGAACTCTTCTTTCAAGATCTCACCTTTTACCTCTCATTCAAGGTTGATGGTTCTTATATCAAGTATGTTGTTCCCACTTTCTTTTGGGAACCCAAAGCTTATGAATTTGTTATTATGAGATGAAACCCATTCCTTTCCATGGGTTATTTATGTATATGTTTGATATGTGTTCTATGTGGCAAGCATGATAATGATAATGTTATGATGTGACGGGTGCGCCCGGAATTATATAGCGCAATATGAATGTTTAAATGGGATGGGTGCGCCCGGAATTATATAGCGCTCCAATGCATTGGGTAAAGTGATGAATCTCATGAGCAAATGTAAAATGATGCGTGAACATGATGCTAGCTTTGTTCACAAGTATGTGTGGTAGTTAACCACTAAGACATGATGTTTCATTTTTATGCTTTGCCACATTTCAAGTTTATTGTTTATGCTCCTCTCATGTTCAAGATCTTCTTCCTATGTCATGATTATGCTCACCCCATGCTATATTGTTCTTATCTATCCTCTTACTGGGCTTTTAGCTCACCCCTTTTGATGTATATCCTCAGGTGGCTACATGTACTAAGGAGAGGACAAGTGCTACTAAGAAGCTATAGAAGAAGAGATTAAATGAATTTTTATGCTTGATGTTCTACTTGTTATGTGTAGTCCTAGTTTTCCCAAGACACTAAACCTCTGGATCCTCCATGTGTAATACTATTATGTTGTTTATCTTTGAAATGATGTAATAGTACTGTAAGAAAAGGCTGGGTTGCTATATTTGGTATCAGAGGAAAGGTTTAATTAATTTGGGAATTAGGATTAGTGAACCCTAAAGAAAACCTCTAGCATGAGACTAAGTACAAATATGCACATAAGGATATTTACATAGGGATCCCATATGTTATGTTTGAAAGGATATGTTATTCATGACTTGTTTACTTATGTTTTGTTCTAACCTTTTCTATTTTAGAAAATGGTGGGAGCCCGGAGAAATCAGGCCAACAACTCTTGCGAAGGCCAATGCAACGATTGCCCGAACGTCATCCCCAATGATTTTGGAGGTGGAGTTCAAAACTTCATGGCGATGCTTACCCAATTATCTCAGGTTATGAATAATAACCATAATAATGGGGAACTTCCTCCTTCACCAAAGAGGGAGCAACTAGCTATCGAATGTTTTATGCGGCAACGACCACCGACGTTTTGTGGATCTTCCGATCCACTAGTTGAGAAACAATGGGTCAACTCCATGGAGAAGATATTTTCTGTTATTCACTGTTCCGAGACGGAGAAGGTGACTCTAGATGTTTATCGTCTAGATGGAGAAGCTGATCAATGGTGGGCTTTGATTAAGAACACCAAGCCAAGGGATGAAATTGAAGAGATGGAATGGGAAGACTTTAAGATAATGTTTCTTAATAAGTACTTCACACAAACTCTTCGCACGAAGATGGAGAGAGAATTCATAGAGCTCAAGAAAAAAGAAGGAGAATCTGTCACTACCTATGAAGAAAATTTCACAAGGCTTGCAAGGTATGCTTCAGGTTTTGTTATCAACAATGATAGAAAAATTGATAGATTCTTTAGTGGATTAAAACCACATCTTCAAAAAGCTCTTGCAATTCGAGACTTTGGGAGTTATGAAGAAGTTGTTCGGTGTGCTCTCAAAGTGGAGATGGCGTTTGGAGAATGGTCCCATGGCTATGGTGATAGGAAAAGAAAGATGGAGTTTCAAGCTGGTGGATCTAGTGACAAAGATGGGAAGAAAACACAACGACACACTTGCCAAAAATGTGGGAAGTTTCACAATGGGAACTACCTCAAAGGGATGGGGAAATGCTTTAAGTGTGGGAAAGAAGGACACCTAGATCACGAGTGTCGAAGAGACATGAAAAGTAAGGATAATTTAGCCGATGAAAGGAGAGAAACACTCGTGGTTCAATGCTACAAATGTAAGGAGCTAGGGCACTATTCAAACCAGTGCACTAAACCTCGAGCTCTCGAGGGTAATCAGCACCAAAAACCACCAAAGCCAAAGGAACAAGGGAAGGCTTATTCCATCACTACTGCGGAGGTGGAACCTGATAATGAAGTCGTACAAGGTACACTTCCTATTCACTCAAGAATGGCAAAAGTCTTATTTGATTCTGGTTCTACGCATTCCTTTATATCTTGCAAGTTTTCTAGAACTATAGAATCGAAGCCCCGAAACCTTGAAGTAGAGATATATGTAAAAACACCAAGTGGTGCAATCATTACAGCCCAAGTGTTTGACTCTTCTCCTGTTGATGTATGTGGGAAGATTCTTCCACCAAATCTTGTAATACTTCCCTTGGTGGAATTCGATGCTATAATGGGAATGGATTGGCTCTCGTTATATAGATCACATATCAATTGTCGGGAAAAGGAAATATATTTTCATATTCCAAACCATCCCATGCTCCTCTACAAATGCAAGGAAGATCATGAATCTCCTTTGAGAAATCCTTCAATGGTGTGGGTGATGATTCCCTATGAAGAAGCATACATCGCCAAAATGTTTGAGTCGAAGGAAAGTTCCAACCTTGAGGAAATGCCCATCGTAATGGAATACGGAGATATATTTCACGAAGAGTTACCCGGAATTCCCCCGGATCGTGAGGTAGAGTTCTCAATTGAACTCATACCCGGATCTACTCCTATCTCGAAGTGCCCCTATAGGATGGCTTCTATCGAACTGGAGGAGTTAAAGAAGCAGCTGCAAGAGCATCTGGACAAAGAGTTCATATGCCCTAGTGCATCACCTTGGGGTGCGCCAGTGCTCTTTGTGAAGAAGAAGGATGGTACCATGCGGCTGTGTATCGATTATCGGGAACTCAACAAGATCACCATAAAGAACAAGTATCCTCTCCCAAGGATTGATGACTTGTTCGACCAGTTAAGAGGATCTCAATAATTCTCAAAGGTGGATCTTGGTTCTGGATATCATCAAGTAAAGGTGAAGAAGGAAGATATTCAGAAGACTGCCTTCCGTACAAGGTATGGGCACTATGAGTTTTTGGTGATGCCCTTCGGACTTACTAATTCCCCTGCAATCTTCATGGATTTGATGAATAGAGTCTTTAGACATTACCTCGACAAATTTGTGGTAGTGTTTATCGATGATATTTTCATCTACTCCAAGAGGAAGGAGGAACATGAAGAACATCTAAGACTTGTGTTGGTGACATTGATAAAGGAGACGTTGTACGCCAAGTTCAGCAAGTGTGACTTTTGGATGAATGAAGTCACATTCTTGGGAAATGTTATCACAAGCGAGGGAATTTCTGTGGACCCTTCAAAGACAAAGGCAATTGAAGAATGGCCCAGGCCCTCTAGTGTCACAGAAATCCGTAGTTTTCTTGGATTTGCTGGGTACTAACGACGTATTATGAGAAACTTCTCACGATTGTCAAGCCTGATATCTAAGTTAACAAGGAAAGGGGTAAAGTATGTATGGACGGAAGAATGTGAGGGAAGCTTCAAAGAGATAAATTGAAGGCTAATCACTGCACCTGTACTCACACTACCGAAAAGTGGAGAATGTTTTGTGATATACAGTGATGCTTCAAAGAAAGGATTGGGTTGTGTACTCATGCAAAATGATAATGTGATAGCCTACGCCTCACGACATTTTAAGATCCATGAGCTGAACTACCCGACACATGAACTAGAGGTGGAAGCCGTGATTTTTTCCTTGAAAATCTGGCAGCACTACCTTTATGGTGAGAAGTGTGACATATACACCGACCACAAGATCCTAAAGTATATATTCACACAAAAGGAGCTTAACATGCGTCAAAGGAGATGGTTAGAGCTAATCAAGGATTACGATTTCTCTATTCACTATCATCCTAGAACGGCGAACAAGGTAGCTGATGCTCTAAGCAGGAAAGAACCTACTACTCTATCCATGTTGAGGATTGAGAAAGACCCAATCTTCATGGATATGCAAAGGATGGATTTGGGAATCGTAAGGGCAGGGGATACATCCTACCTTGCCCAAATGATTGCGCAACCATCCATCCAACAGAAGATTAATGAAAAAAAGGGATGATGTAGAGATACAATAGAGGGTGAATGCAGTAAAGGAAGGGAAGCATCAAGAGTTCCATATCAACGATGATGGTGTGATTCGGTTTGGAATGCGGATTTGTGTGCCTTCATCACCCGGAATAAAGAAGGAGCTATTGGATAATGCACATAGCTCAACTTTCTCTATTAATCCTAGAAGTACCAAGATGTATCGTGATCTCCGAGAACACTTCTGGTGGGATAACATGATGAAGGAGATTGCAGAATATATATCAAGGTGCTAGGTATGTCAGCAAGTTAAAGCTGAGCGGAAAAAGTCCAAAGGTATGATGCAGCCATTGCCTATACCCATGTGGAAATGGGAAAATGTTACTATGGACTTTGTCATGGGTCTTCCGAAAACATCAAGAGGAAATAATGCGATATGGGTTGTGGTTGACCGACTCACCAAGGCTGCCCATTTTATCGCTACTCGGGAAGACCTCTCACTTGAAAAACTTGCAAGGATATATGTGAAGGAAGTAGTGAGATTGCACGGTATTCCGCTCTCGATTGTCTCTGACCGTGATCCAAGGTTCACTTCTAAATTCTAGAGGAGCCTTCAATATGCTTTGAGTACTGAATTAAATTTCAGCACGACCTATCACCCCCAAACTGATGGCCAGTCTGAAAGGACTATTCAGACACTTGAAGATATGCTAAGATCCTACTCTCTTGAATTCAAAGGTGGTTGGGATCAGCACCTTCCATTGCTTGAGTTCTCATACAACAATAGCTTCCACTCGAGTATTCAGATGGCTCCGTATGAAGCTCTTTATGAGAAGCCATGTAGAACTCCAACCTGTTGGGATGAAGTTGGAGAACGAAAACTACTTGGTACCGATCTTCTTCAAGAGATGACAGAGAAGGTTCAAGTCATCCAGAAACATATCAAAGCTGCTCAATGTCGTCAAAAGAGCTATGCTGACAATCATCGAAGGGACTTGGAGTTCGACGTTGGAGATAAAGTCTTCCTTTGAATATCTCTATGGAAGAGAGTCATGCGATTCGGGAAGAAAGGGAAGCTAAGTCCAAGGTACATTGGCCCCTTTGAGATCCTTGATCGTATAGGAGTCGTGGCCTATCGACTGGCACTTCCACCGAATATGGCTCAAGTTCATGATGTGTTTCACGTATCACTACTGAGGAAGTACATTCCAGACCCCTCACATGTACTAAACTCAGAGGTGGTAATGTTGGAAGATGATCTCTCATATGAGGAGCAGCCGGTAAAAATTCTGGACCGAAGTGATAAGGTTCTACGCAACAAGACAACCCTCACTGTCAAAGTGTTGTGGAGGAACCAAAAGTTTGAGGAAGCAACTTGGGAACTGGAAGTGGCAATGAAGGAGAAGTACCCTCACCTGTTTGTGTAAAGTGAAATTTTGGGGGCGAAATTTCTTAAGGGGGGAGAATGTAACGACCCAAAGGTTTTCAATAGAAAATTCCCTTATTATATCTATGTCATAAAAACACAAAATAATGAACTACTAAGTGATAAGTGACTTTTAAACATAATTTTGTCACCCCTATGTTTGGAATTTTAAAAATCCAACATACACGGTTTTGTTCAAGATAGTTTTTGGAGTCTAATGAAACAAAAATAATTTTTATTGAATAGTAACCTACCCTTATGAATAGTAACCAACCCTTATGAATAGTAACCTACCCTTATGAATAGTAAATAAGAGTAACATTACCTATGAATAATAAAATAAAATTTATACATCATAAAAAGTGATAATTTGACCTTAGTAAACGTTTTTGGTATTTTATAAGTCATAAATAATTAATTATAATTAATTAATTAATTTAAAAGATTATTTATTTTCCTGAAATATATTCATAAATTATTGAATCAATGTCTAATAGTTTTTAGATAATTTTATAAGACCATAAGTAATTTTTGAAAGAATTGGAAAATCAGTTTTAACTTTAAAAACTGTTTTTTAAGTAAATTATGATTTTAATTAAATATTAAATTAATAATATTTAGAAAATTATTTTTGAAAAATGGACTTCATTTTTGGATTATACACGTCGAAAAATGGTTGGGGTAAAATTTTGGTATTTTTCTGAGATACTTGAATTTTTGATGAATAGTGGAATCCGATAATTCACAATGAAAGCTAAATAATGTATTAATTGAGTCATTGATGATGTTCTGCTGATTTAATCCCACTTGGTTCGGTATTACATTATAAAATTACTATTATTGGTCATCCAAGACTCACTATTCCTTGTCTTGGGTGAAATTAATAAACTAATCAATTTTATATTAAGGAAACCCCTCTCCCCTCCACTATAAAAGCCACCCTTCACTCCCTCTTTTCCTCACACCTCTCAAGCTCCAAGCCTTCTCTAAATTCGGCCCAAAAACCTTCCCTAGATCATCCCCCACGTCCAAAATCTTCTGTTCTCATCAAAAGACCAGGCCTAGCTTCCTTAAAGAGGATCTCAAGAGAAGGATTCTAAAGGTAATTTCTCTCTCTCTCTTCTCCTTTAATTTCTTTTCAAGTTCAAGTTCCTTTCTTGATCTCTCTCAATCTATCTTCATCCAAATTGTTCTGTAAATCCAGTATTATATGTATACTATAATATTATGATTCTAATGTTATATTATATCACCCCACACCCTTTCCCCTTCCTTTTATTTTATTAAAGAGAACGTTGTTCATGTGGTGATAATTTATCACCTTCAAAAACAACGTGCTCTCTTCTTCCATTTATACCTTCAATATGGTCATGAAACCATTTTTATGGTTGAACCAGAATGTTTTATATGTATTATTTTCTATTTTATGTTATGGAAATAACCTATGGCCATACAACTAAGTGAAAAGTTAAAATGAGTGGGTTGTGATCCAAAAACCGCTCAAATTAGCCCAAATAATCTTCATTTAATTCTTATCTAATGATTCGGCCACATGGATCTAATATAACTCATTATAAAATCATTAAAGCTTCTGTAATATCATTAATTACATGTAATATCAGTTATGTATGTTTACCCATGATCTACCCAAACATCAAATTAAGAATACAAGTGGACCGCTCAAGAAAACCATGAAAAAGAACATCCCCTAACAATGTTTTTAAACTCTATAAGTCATACAAAGGAACATAATATGAAATAATGAAACCATAAATGAACCCTATTAATGTATAAAAGGTTCTGGAATTTCTAATTAATGAATATAATGTCATTATACAGGACATTAAAGAGAAGGAGGCATTCGAGTACAAGGTAAGGGGAAATCTCGAACCCAATTTTCTTCCTTCGGGTTCTCCCTCTTTCACTCCATTTTTGATATGGTTACTCCTCAAAGATCATTTTTTCATCATTTACTTTACTTTTCTGGGATATACATGTTTGTCACTGGTTTTTATGTCCATCAAAATGTTTTCCAAAAGAACTCTTCTTTCAAGATCTCACCTTTTACCTCTCATTAAAGGTTGATGGTTCTTATATCAAGTATGTCGTTCCCTCTTTCTTTTGGGAACCCAAATATTCTGAATTTGTTATTATGAGATGAAACCCATTCCTTTACATGGGTTATTTATGTATATGTTTGATATGTGTTCTATGTGTCAAGCATGATAATGATAATGTTATGATGTGACGGGTGCGCCCGGAATTATATAGCGCAATATGAATGTTTAAATGTGACGGGTGCGCCCAGAATTATATATTGCTCCAATGCATTGGGTAAAGTGATGAATCTCATGAGTAAATGTGAAATGATGTGTGAACATGATGCTATCTTTGTTCACAAGTATGTGTGGTAGTTAACCACAAAGACATGATGTTTCATTTTTATGCTTTGCCACATTTCAAGTTTATTGTTTATGCTCCTCTCATGTTCAAGATCTTCTTCCTATGTCATGATTATGCTCACCCCATGCTATATTGTACTTATCTATCCTTATACTGGGCTTTTAGCTCACCCCTTTTGATGTATATCCTCAGGTGGCTACATGTACTAAGGAGAGGACAAGTTCTACTAAGAATCTATAGAAGAAGAGATTAAATGAATTTTTATGTTTGATGTTGTACTTGTTATGTGTAGTCCTAGTTTTCCCAAGACACTAAACCTCTGGATCCTCCATGTGTAATACTATTATGTTGTTTATCTTTGAAATGATGTAATAGTAATGTAAGAAAAGGCTGGGTCGCTATAACATGGTTAACACTGATCTAGCACATAGTTTCTCATAACCACGAACCTCCTTTTATTCTCCCAAAAACTAATTTTTTCCCTAAAAACATCATGAAATTACATGTAACAAAGGTATGAAAACAATAAATAAAATATCAGATAATTTTAAAGCTCCGGAGTTATAGTTCGACCAAAATTAACAATTTATACCCCATAAAGTCCCCCATCAAATGAGGAACAATATTTGGACTCAAAACTAATCAAGACCAAAAGAAACCACAAAACCTTGCATCATCTTTCAACTAAAAAATTCCCACATGAAAAATTCTTGAAAAGATGGAAAGGAGATACCTAGGGGAATGAGAGGGGTCTCTTGACTCTTAAATAACTGACTAGAATAATGGTTTAACTAAGAGGAATTATCAATGAATCCAACCATGAATGACCCAAGGGTTCAACTGCTGAGACTCAAATTGGGAAATTGTCTAAGCCATAATTAATAATTTCTCATGTTTTAGAATCTTAATAGTCATACCACCTAAAACCAAAACTATTTCAAAAAATAATAACTATTCATGATTTTAGATCCACAATGCAAAACCATATAAAATTCAAGAAATAGGCTGCTAAGATCATCAAAAATATTGGGTTACAAGGATATAAAACCAAACGAGAGGGATAATTTAGTGATCTCTATTCAAATGGTAGTGAAAACATGTTTTTTGTAAACCCCACACCTAGAAACTCATGCAATGTGTGAAAAGATTCATTCCAAGATCAAAGGATAGAGCACTCATAACATGAAACATATTCTTCCCTTTAGTCAGGAGCTGATAATCACTGATCTAAACTCCTTTTTCCCTAAACATAGTATACAGAACTTATTCGGGTATCTAAAATGGATACAATAATTTATATAATATATAGAAATAAAAAAATATATTTTAGAGTGTCATCTTGGCCACACAATAAACTAATAAGTGAGTTTTTCGATGGATGAAATGCATGAACAAATATGTATACTTGTCTGGAACATGTTCCTCAGATTCATACCTCACTCAGTGGGAATCTTCTAAGGGAACCAAAAGAAATCCAACTATCATCTACCATAGGATTCCATCTGAGACTTTCTTAGATGAAATAATTCAATAATTTAACCCTATATAGAGACCACAGATGAAATTATGAGCTTCTAAAAAATCCCAAATTCAATTGAAAAGGAAACCAAATCATTGAAATGTTCTTCAGTCCCCTTCACTTTTAGTTTACCTTGTCGAGCATCCACATGCTCTAGAAATTTCTTCTCCTTCACTTTCTCAATAATAAACCATTAGATGAAAGTGTATTTGAATATTTTCTAAGACATACCAAACCACAATGATGATGGAATGATCACAATTCACTGGTCCAATCCGAGTCCTTCAAACACATCCAAAACAACTCAGAATCTCCCAATAACTAGAATTCAAAAAAGCATGAATACATTATAAGCTTCCTCAAAACCTCAACATCCCTTAACAGACATCTTTAACTATTTTTAAAAGGAATCAATTGAAAATAATTCATCCCCCCCACTCCACTAGGTGTTTGGGTAGGGACGATGATTCTATGAAAATCCATTAATAAATTTTGGGTCTTTATATGATTAATTTTCAAAACAATGTAAATAACTAAACCAAATCAACATTAAACTTGATCTTTATCAATTAAAATATTATGAGAAACAACAGGATAATAAACCGACACATCACAAGACCAAATACAAACTAAATCAAATATCATCAAAGAAACCCCAACCTCTCAAAACAAGTCAATAACCCTCTAAAAACCCACCATTTCCAAATTCACCATTTTTCAAATTCAATTAATACATTTTAAAATGAAAAACCATTTTCCACTTACCCTTTAAAACAATAAATCCCATTAGAAAAGTGGTTTTTTCAACTTTTTAAGAAATTTTGTTTTACTTGAAAAACTATTTTTAGTAGAATAATTTTCCTTTTAGAATCCACCCAAACTGAAAAAAATTAGACTAAAGAATAACTCTCACAAGGATGACTCAAATTGGGAACAAGTGGTCATGTATAACCTAACTACATGGTTTAGTAAACCATGCACTGGGAATTCACTAACCACTGAAAGCATATTTAACCATGAACTCGGGATCCAGATTGTTTTCTATGACCTGTAAAGTCACAGGGTAGCACAAAATCACTTCAAATATCATCCTCAAATATAAAAAATCTCATCGAAATAAAAAAATTCTATCAACAAAAACCCAATGTAAAAAATAAATACTCGAAACCAACAACCCCGGTTTACTCTGGTCGTGTCCTGAGTGGTGGTGATTAGGCATCGACCCATGAACAACATCTAGAGACTCAATAGACATATATACAATCCACCTTACATCTCAAATAATTAGGGAGCATATGATACCATTTTTTCAGGAAATAACACTAGTCAACCCTCAATCAGTCACCCAACCCGATCTATAGAAAGGACCGAGAGGCATTCCCAGTCATCCCAAGCTATCTACTAGTATAGTGACCTAGATTTTATTACATGATTATTACATAATATTAAGGATAAACGAAATACAAAACCAGGATACAATGGATAATTATCATGGGAAAATAGGACCATACAAAAAATTTACAAAATAAAACACAAACATTTATTTAATTCTTTATTATCTGGCTTCATATCGACCCTTGAATTCTCCTAAGAAAACCAGTCACATAAGGATACAAATAAGAAATGGATGAGTTAATACAAATAAGAGGATAGCTAATAAAATTAATAAATATATCATGGGGAAATGATAATCATAACGTCATCATTATAATAATTATAGGTAGCATTAGATAATGGCATTGAGTGCGACAATGCATTAAAATGAAACATCTAGTATTAGTGGTAAACCAACACACATAGTTGGGTATATAGATGGAATAATTTTCATGCATATTTGAAATTTTTCATGACATAAATCACATTAACCAATTAATTAGTGAGCTATATAATTGTTGGTTCACTAATTACATCTTAACATATAAATTTCACGATATAATTAAGGGGGAACCCATCACATCATTACATTTACATTATCATGCATGGAGCATAGAAAATATAAAAATTTTGGACATAAAATAACCCATGGAGAGGGATGTGTTTTATTTTAAAAATTTATCATTCTTAAACAGAGTACCCAACTTAATGATATAATAATAAACTCGATATAAGAATCATCAACCTTGAGTGAAGAAGAATCTATATCGAGATGTAAAAGTTGTGTTTTTTTAAAAGAAAAGTAGTTTTGGGAAACATTGTGTTTACTATAAACATAATTTAAAAACATTTTCATCCCATAAAAGTTTTATAATTTTGAATAAATTATATTCAAGTAATATGCAAACTGAATATGGGGTGAATGAGGGAAAATCCAAATAAAGAGAGTTGGGATTGAGAATTCACCTTACCTTGTTTCCGAATTCATTATTCATTATAATATCATGTATAATCACTTTATATTCCTCAATTAAAAAATAAATAACCTCTAATACCTCAAATTAATTTAATATGGTTTTATTAAGTTCATTTATATGTTTTTTATGAGTTATAGAATATAATTTCATCATTAAGAGACATCTATTTCCATGTGATCCATGATCTGTTCATTTGTATACATAAATGGAAGGTCATCTAAAATGTGGATAAATATCAAGAATTATTGTTCTATATTATTAAAAATATTACAAAATTTTAGATTATCTTGTATATAATTTTTTTATATATCACTAGGTAGAGTATTTAGATAAAATTTAATGATTATCGATTTAGGATAATTTTTGCAGTTTTTCTATCAGAACAACTCATTTGATATTATCATTTAGTACTACATATAAATTTTATTCATAGAATGTAAATATAGTAATAAAATAAAATATATAATTTTTTCATCCCTTTAATGGGTTTTTAACATCCTTAATATAGTTAGTGGAAAATGAAAGTGCATCACCCATGATGTCGGAAAATTAAAAGATCATGAGAAACGATTTCATTTTTAGAATAAAAGAGATAAAGAGTTGGTTGATTTTAAGGAAGATTATTCCATTTACATGATATAATTATTATACATAAACCGTTTCAGAGTTATCATTCAACTTGGATGGAGGGAGGCGATGAGATAATAATAAGAGAAATGAAATTTAATTGAAATTAAAAGAAAGAGAGTTGATTTACCTCTTGAATGTATCCACTTTGGGAACCACCTTTAGGAATGTTTTTGGTCATTTTATGAGAAGATGATATCCTGGACGAGGGGGAGATACTAGGGAAGAGTGTGATGCATAATTTAGGATAGTCTTGAAGCATGAGAGGTGTGTGGAGAAGAAGGTGTGGGGGTATTACTTATAGTGGAAGAGAGGGGTGTTTTCTCCTTATTATATTCTTTAGTTTATTATTTTGGCTCAAGACTATGAATAGTTATATAATTATCTCTAAACATATTCTAATAAATATGGATGATTCATGATTAATGTGCTTACATCAGCCTTACATCAACAATGAATAAAAAATTCGTGTATTTTGCAATTATAGAAAATTATCGTATTTTACTATTCATAAAAATTGAATTATTTTAGAAAAATACCAAAAATTCCCCATAAACATTTATTAATAGTTTATAACTAAAAAATTAACTCAGATTTTTGAAAATAATTTTCATAATATATTTAATTTAATTTTTAGTTAAAATAACCCTTTACATGGAAAATATAGAATTTAAATTTATAACTGATTTTATAACACATAGAAAAACTTCTTAATGTATCATAAAATTATAATAAACTTTTAAAAACTAAAAATATTAATTTATTAATACAATTAATGAAAATATATTTTCTTTTAAATTGTTAAATTATTCATAAAATTGTAAATAAATATTCATGACTTACAAAAATAACAAAACCTAATAAATAAATTTTAAATTATTTATTTTCTTAGAATTCGATGTAATTATACCATAATTTCATTTATAATAAGAATAAATTTTATTTTTACTTTAATGAGTGATTTTTCTTTTCATTTGGTTGGGTTGCTGTTTATAAGGGTCATATTACTATTCATAATGTCGAGTTACAATTTCATCGGTATTGGATCCTTAACTTCTAGAGACACCCCTTATTTCAATAATTATTAGTTTAAAAATTATTTTCTATGTTCTATAAGTGATTTTATGTGATTTATACCACATTAAATTAATATAATAAGGGAGAAATTCAAATGTTTGGATCCATATATTTCCCCCCTTTTCAAATTTCTCCCTCCAAATTTCATTTTACATAAATAGGTTATGGTAATTATTCTCCATGGACTCCTCCTATTCCCAAGGAGTTTCATCATACTTATTGATCCTCAAAAACTCTTTTAAAATGTTTATTTTCTTGTTCTGTATAACTGTTTCTATTTGGTTCAAAATCCTTATAGGATAATCCTCATTAAGGAGATAATTTTCCTGTTGTACCACCTACGTGTCCAGTACATGTGGGGAATATGCTATATACTTCCTCAAAAGTGATATGTGGAACATATAATGAATATTATGCACACTCCGTAGATGTGAATGATTATAGGACATGAATATTCTGAAACTGAGGATCTCAAAGTGCCTAATATACCTTGGGATTAGCTTTACATTATTTCTAAAAAACATGACTCTCTTCCATGGTGATAATTGAAGGAGGAATTTTTCTACAATTTGAAACTCAAATTCCATTTGAAGAATATTAGCATAGCTCTTTTACTTACTATTAGTAGCTTCGATATCATTATGGTTGGATTGGACCTTCTCTTCCCTCTCTGGCATAAGATCAGGTCCAATTAGATTTCATTAACCAACTTTATCACAATAGGTTCATGTTCTATATCACTTTCTTTACAAAGGTTCATATGAATCCATATGTATACTTGAGTGGAAGATAATGTAGTATGAGAACTAAACCAGTGGGAGATGTTAATCCCCTTAACCATTGAATTCATAATAGAAGGATCTTGGAATTTCTTTGAGAGTCTGAATATTCCATTCATATTGGCCATCGTTTTAGGGGTGATAGGCAGTGATGAAATTTAATTCAGTACTCAAATCAGGTTAAAGACTCCTCCAAAATGTAAATTGGAACCAGGGATCATGATAAAAAATTATTGGTTGTGGAAATCTTGGTATTATCACCACTTCCATGACATATATATTATCACGTTGTCCAAGCAATATAACTTCCCGAATAGAGAAAAATATGGTATCCTTGGTGAGTTGGTGCACCACAACCCATATCACATTATTTCCTTTGGATTTCCTTGGGAGACCCACGACAATGTCTATAGTGACATACTACCACTTTCACATGGGCATATGAAATGGTTTAATAATCACTTTGGAATTTGATCACTCAAATTTAACACGCAAACATATCATGAAACTTGATATAGAATCTACAATCACCTTCCACATTTCCCCCCATATGTTTTCTCAGATATCGTGGTACATCATTGTGATACCTATATGGATTAAGATTGTTGAGCTATGTGAATTTACCCATATCCCCTTCTTTATCACTGGAAATGAAGTCACAAAAAGACTTTTTAAAACCAGATCACACCATAATCATAGACTTGGAAATATTTCAGATTCCCTTCCTTTGATTTATTCACATTATTCTATAACCCTTGATCATCCCCTTGGGCCTTCATAATCGTTTCTGGGACAGATGTTTGGGAAATAATTTTTGTAAGGTAGTATGTATTCCCTAACTTTATGATTTCAAATCCATTATTTTATATCCATGAAGATAGGATCTTTATCAATCCACAACAAGGATAGAGTGTTAGGTTCTCTTCTACTAAGAGCATCAGCTGCCTCGTTTACATTGCAAGGATGACAGTGAATAGAGAAATCCCAATCTTTTATTATTACAAGCCATCTCCTTTCATGCATGTTGAGATCATTTAGTGTGAATATGTACTTTTGAAACTTATGATAGATATATATGTCACACTTCTCACTGTAGAGGTAGTTTCATAAGATTATCAAGAAAAAATCATAGCTCCTAAGTCCAAATCTTGCGTCGGGTAGTTCTATTCATGGATCTTCAACATACGTTAGGTGTATGCTATCAAATTATCATTTTACATCACTAGAAAACACAATACTTTCTTTGAGGCATCACAGTATATCACAAAACATTATCCTATTTTTGGTAATGTGAGTACAATTTTAGTTATCAGCCTCTTCATTATCTCCTTGAAGATTTCCCCACATTCTTCCATCCTGATATACTTTACCCCCTTCCTAGTTAACATAGTTATCAGGCTTGAATATTGGGATACAGTTATCACAAAACATCTATTTTAACCTAATAAGACAATAATACTATGATTTTTTGGGACCCTAGAGGGTCTGGGCCATTCGAAAATCTAATTTATATTAAATGTCTCAATATAAATTCCCTCACTGGTGATCACATTTCCCAATAATTTTACTTAATACAAACAAAAGTCACCCTTTTTGAACGTGGAATATGACTTCTCCTTCCATAATGTCAAAACCACAAGCCTTATATTTTATAATGTTCCTACAATATCTTAGTCTAGATGAGAATATCATCGATAAAACAACCAAATATTTGTCATGGTTACATATATAGACTCTATTTATGAAATCCATGAATATTTCAGGGGTGTTAGTAAGTATAATGGGTGTCACCAGAAACTCATAGTTCCTATACCTTGTATGGTAGGCAGTCCTCTGAATATCTTCGTTGTTCAACTTTAGTGGATTATATATAGAAGGAAGATATTCCATTGAGAAGTATGTAGCTCTTCAATGTTAATGGAACATTTCATTAATCCATGGAGGAGGATAATTATTCTTTATGTTGATCATTTTGAGTTCATGATAATTAATACACAACCTCATTGATCCATCCTTCTTCCTAAAAAATAGAACTGGAACACCCCAAGGTGATACACTGGGGTGTATGAACCCTTTGTCCAAGTTCTCTTACATCTGATTTTTTAACTAATAAATTTGTATAGGATACATCCTAGAGGGACACATTGAGGGAGGAATAACTCTGAGTATGAGTTCTATTGGTAACTCCGCCTCACGATCTGGGGGAGTTCAGGTAACTATTTTGGAAATAAATCATTATATTACCTCCTGATGGGTATTTACCTATGGTTGAAAACATCGTTTGAAACAACCATTTAAGTGAGGTATTTTTCTTCATTGGTAATCAACACCCACATCCTTGAGGTATTTTAAAAATGAGATTAAGGATATTCCTTGCATTTATAGTGGAGCATGGGTGGGTTCAGAATATGAAAAGATATTTAATTTTCCAGACAATTGATTTGTGTCCAATAAAATGAGATCTAATACATCCCCAGTATAGCATGGAATTACACCAAGGGATGTATTATGACATTATATAGAAGAATCTTCGCACGTATTCCAGTTGGAGAAGAGTCCAACACTTGGGTTGTAATGATTTCACCACTAAGTGTTTTTATGGATATATATACCTCATGTTTTTTTGGATACAATTCATTATTTCTAGCAAACATAAAATAAATAAAGAAATGCATAGAAACAAAATCAAATAATACTTTTTTCCATTCATGAGTGAATTAAAAATGTACCTTGATCAACCTAATTTTAGGGTTCCACCTTCATTGTAGTGATGGAATAACCCTTCCCATGATCTTTTGGATTCTGTGTCTTATGATGTTGACTACCACCGAGAACTCAAGGTTTAGTACAATATATTTAATATTTACCTTTTCCCTAAATTTGTAGCATCAGAACATCGGTGGTTCTCTCCTTTAATCCACCACATTTTATGCTTCCTCATGTATTTTCAACATTCAAGATCTTGGCGGCCATATTTCCCAGACTCGAATAATTTTCTCATACCTTTGAGGAAGATACCATGATGCCACTTCCCACATTTTTTACATGTGGGTGTTTTAGTTTTCATTCATCCTTTTTCATCGAATCCTCTAACTTTAAAATCCATCGTTCATTTTTTATCACCATAGCCATGGGACCACTCTCCAAACTCCACCTCAACTTTGATATCACATTGAACAACTTCATAAAAATTCCTAATGTCTGGAATTTCTAGAGCCATTCTAATGTGTGGTTTTAAACCACTAATGAATATATGAATTTTTCTATCATTGTTCCTAGAAATACATGAATCCAACATTGCAGGCCTTATGATGTTTTTTTATAGGCTATGATAGATTCTACTTCCTATTTATTCATATTTCTGAATTCTATCTCAATATTTATATAAATAGTTCTAGGGGAATAATTATTAAGAATCATTATCATAAAACCATCCCACTTCATCTCTTATATTTGATTCTTTGTCTTGGTGTTCTTAATCAAATCCCACGATTGATTGATCTCCCCATTTAGATGATTAAATACTAAATTCACCTAATCCATCTCAGAACAGTGAATAATATAGAATATCTTCCCCGTAATGTTGATCCACTAATCCATAACTAGTGGATCGAAGGATCAACTAAAAATTGGTGGTCATTGATTCCTAAAACACTCGATATCCGGTTTCTTCTTATTAAGTAAAGGTGGAAAATCCACATTATCCAAGTTATTGTTCATAACCTGAGATAAATGGGTTGGTATTGTGATTAATTTTTGAACTCCACATTCCAAAAAATGGGGTTATTGTTCGGGTAGTCACTGGGTTGTACCTCACACAGTTTTTTGGCCTAGTTTCTCTTAGTTCCCACCATTTTCTAATATAGAGAATGTGAATAAAAAACATAATTCAACAAGCCATAAATAATTTGTCCCATTATAAAAAATAACTCTAAATAAATATCTTATGGGATCCTTATGTTTATAATTTTAGAACAAAACTTCTTGGGTGATTACAAATATTTATTCTTATACTCTGGGTTTCCACTAAGTCTCTCTTATATTAATTCCCAAATTAACTAAACTGTGCTATGATACCAGCTCTAGAGACCATAATTTTCATACATGATTTTGATATCATTTTAATGATAAAATCATTACACTAACCAGATACAAAGGTTTAATATCATATGAAAACTAATACTATACCTAAAATTTATAAAATAAAACATAATCATTTTTTAATTCCTTCTTCTCTAGCTTCTTAATGGCCCTATAGTTCTTCATAGCACAAGTAGTCACATGAGTATATACCTAAAAATAGGGTGAGATGATATCATAGTAAGAGGATAGATCAAATCATGAAACAATATAACATGGTGTGAGCATAATCTTAACAAAATAATCATAATTATGAGTGGAATAATTAGAGAACGACATGAAATGTGGCCACACATAAAATTGAAACATCATATCTTAGTTGTAACCTACCACACATAGTTGTGAACAATGATAGAATTAAATTGAAACATATTTCAGATTTATCATGTGATACATCACATTACCCAATTAATTGTAGTGCTATATAATTCTGAGTTCACCCTTCACATAATAACATATACATTTCACTATATATATCCAAGTTCACCCGTCACATCACTAAATTTATATTATCATGCATTCCATATAAAACACATATCAATCATGGATATAAATTAACCACTAAAAGGGGATTGGTTTCATTTCATAAATCATATATTTTATAACATGCTTTCCCAAATTAAATGGGGAATAAAATACTTTATATAAGAATCTTCACCCATGAGTGAAGAAGTAACAATCGCGAGAAGTAGAAGGTGTTTTTTTGAAGAATACATATTTTGGAAAAAAATTATGTTTGTCATAAACTGAAGTTGAAATAATTTGTATCCCAAAAAAGGTAATAAAAAGAAAGAGAGTTGGGTTTTAGAATTCCCCTTACATTGGGTTTAAATTATTTCATAACACTAATATCCTATATAATCACTTTATATACATTAATTATGAAATACAGAAAATTTTATTCATGAATTGTATTCATTATGGTTTTAATTAATTTTATTTTCGGGCTTTTCTATTATTTATAGATTTTAATTTCATTATTTAGAGGCATTCATTTTCATGGTTTTCATTATCAGTTCACTTGTATACAAGTATAGATTTTCATGTAATATTTGGATAAATAAATTTTTTTATAAGTTATTAATGAAATTATATATTTTTAAAAGATATTTTAATGAATTTGGATATATGTTACGAGAATTAATCTTTAGATAAAATTTATTGATGATCGTTTAAGGTTGATTTTGGTGTTTTTTTTATTACAAAAAACTCATTTTGTTTTATTATTTAGTATTATGTATAAATACTAGTTTTAGAACCTAAATCTAGTTATAAAGACATTTTTTAACGCCTTTTCAACCATTTAATTTTTTTATTAACATCCTTGAACGTGTTAAAGTAAAATGAAAGTGTATCGCCGATGATGTCGATAAATTGACACATCGTGGGTGATGATTTCATTTTTTTAATAAGAGAGAGAGTGTGGGGTTTAATGACTAATCATCCATTACCATGATATAATAATAGTATACAAAAAATATTTTTGTTATCATTCCATTTGGATTAAGAGATTTTATGAGAGAATAATAAAATTAATGAAATTCAATGGAAATAAAAAAATAAAGAGATAGAGGATTTACCTCATGAATTTATCCTTATTGAGAATCTTATTAGGGAAATGTTTTCGTCATTTTGTGAGACCAAGAGTTCTTGGAAATGGGGGAGGGACTTGGGGAGAGTATTGGGTAGAATTTAGGGATGTCTCAAATCATGAGTGGTGTGTCTAGAAGAGGGTGTGGGGGTCGTATTTATAGTGGAGGGGATGTGTGTTTTCTCTTTATTAAATTCAATAGTTTATTATTTTGGCTCAAAATAATGAATACTTTGAGAATTATATCTAAATACATTAAAATAATGAATTATGATTCTTGATTATGTTTCCTATATCAGCCTTACATCAATAATTAAAAAAAATCATGTATTTAATATTTATTGAAAATTATCATCTTTCACTAATCATAAAAAATTGAAGTGTTTAGAAAAAATCCTAAATATTCACCCTAACAATTTTTTAACATGTGGAAAATAAAATATAACTCCATTCTATGGAAATAATTTTCTATGTATGAGTAATTTAATTTTTTTTAAATCATTATTTACATAGAAAATATAAATTAAATAATTATAAGTAATTTATTAAAAATTTAAAAAATTAATCAAGGTCTCCAAAAATTATCATAAAATCTTAAGAGGGAATAATATGACCATATTACAATATTTTATGAAGATAAATTTTCTTTTAAAGTATTAAATTGATTATAAAATATTAATTACATATTTAGACTTACAAAAATTCCAACACCTATGTAATATTTTTTAAAATATTTATTTACATATAAATGATATAATTATATAATTTTTCAAACTTAAGATACTTAAAATTTGTTAATACTTGAATGGGTGAGGTTAGCTTTTATTGGGATAGTTTACTAGTCATAATGGTAATATTAAATTTACGAAGTCCAAGTTACTATTTCATCGGTATTGGGTCCTTAATTTATAGAAATACATCTTATTTAATTAATTATTTGTTTTTTAATTCTTTTTTACGACCTAGAAGGGATTTTAGGTGATTTATACTATGTGACATCTCTATAATAGGGAGAAATTCCATTTATAAAAGTTTTGGTCGTTACAAGTAGTGTCATCTATTAAGAATACTAATTTAGGAAATTTTTATCCCAAGAACAAAAGATAAACAAATTAATAAGAAGTAGTATAAAAAAGACAATAATGGTAGTAAAAAATAGATAAAACTAGATATACCCCCATGCGACCCTATGGGTGACCACCAATGACTAAACCCACATCACCTCACAATGGCCGAGCCTAGCCAAAAGAAACACCAAAATATAATCAAAAAGATATTTATATATCCATGAGTATGAAAACATAACAGGCATGAAAAAATATACTATTCCTCCTAAATATCATTTAAATAAAATATTTATTAGTTTATGGTTTGGAATACAATTTTAAAATGACGGTTTTTATAAATTCTTTTTTAAAACAAATAATGGTCCATTTCACTCCACGTTTTAAATATTATTTTCAGTAAGGGAGCATGATAATTTAATATGAAGAGATGAAATTAAGAAAAAGTTTTGTTTAAAGGGGATTGAAGTTTGAAATCATTTTTCATGAATCATTTTCAAACTAAAAAATCTTTTTCCAAATAAAACATGCCACATACAGGGAGAAAATTCAATGATGATACAATGAGTGAAATTGGAAAACACTACATAGGTGAAAAAACATGGTTAGACACCTAGATTATCCACCATATATAGGAAGGTTCTAATAAAAATTGGAATACCTAGTATATTAGAGGAATATCTAGAATATACTGTAACATGATCCATCCTATCGGCATGATTGATGTAATGAAACATACCTAACACTCAGTTATACCCTACCTGGACAAACCAAGGTTCACCGACTTAAAGAAGAGTATGTCTATACTAAGGGGTAACTAGTTTGAGCATAATCCTAAACTGATGTAGCAAGTATTATTATATATTCCACCATCTATGCAAGGTTTCTATGATGTATCAAAAATTGGGGTGAGTAAAAAAGTAAATCATATATTTAAATTATAACCTCTAGCCACTTAAAAATTCACCCAACTAAAAATAACCCCTGAATCACCCCAACAGATATACCCTTTTCCATCATCCACCAATTCACAGGTTAATTCCCATACTAAGGACATTCCCTCAAATTTAATGATAAAAAATGAAAGAGTCATGTCCTAAGGAGGGTTTTTCCAAATAAAGGCCATTTCCAAATGTTCCAACTAACCCTCAATACTCATAAAAAACCATATCAAAGAGATATAACACACCATATAGAGTGTCATTAAATATTATATCATATTTGGAAAGCCGAAACACCATTTAGAAACAATAAACAACTTATAGAGGACAACTAGTAATTTTATGAAACACATGGTGTTTAAGGACATATAAAATGATTCCACCCAATTTAATTAAAAGAGAAAATAAACTTATTATATTCCAAATAATTGTTATAAATAAAACATATAACTAATTATCATCAAAATGAGGCATGAATAGAATGAAATTAATGTTTCTTAAATTTAAGGGCCGAATAAAAATTGAAAACTACCTCAAAATCATTGTGCTTGGACAAGAAAACCCAAATCCACTCCTTACTGTTACACACCTATGCATTATTACATACATACATATATACACACATACATACATACATACATACATACATACATACATACATACATACATACATACATACATACATACATACATACATACATACATACATACATACATACATACGTACATACATACATACATACATGCATACATACATACATACATACATACATACATACATACAAACATACACACATACATACATACAGACATACATACATACATACATACATTCATTTAAATATATAATTTCCCCTACCAACAATGTATACATTCCCCTCGTCATGAGGGAATATATATAAAGATGGTGTACTTATAAATGCCTTAACCATGAATATGTTTGTAGGTCCCCCACACAAATTTATGTCCAAAATGTACTAATAATACATCATAAACCTAAAAAATCACAAAAAACCTAAATTACAATCATCCTAAGATGAAAAAAATAGAGAACCGTACATGAAATCGAAGATTAACCAACTTCTATAGACATCCTTGGAAATAATCAGCCCTAATCAAGCTCCATGAACCCAAAGAATCAATATTCCTCTAATAAATTTCCCAAAATTGGATTAGGGTCCATTTAGTTCATGTGCCCCAAACAATATAAAATGACACCAAAAATAATTGAGTAACACATTTATTAGAGGGAAAAATATTCTCACCAGAGGTGATCACAACTAATATCAGGATGTAAAATTGCAACCTATTTGGGGAAGTGGGGATGTAACAAAGCATGAGGGAAAGGGAAAAGGGGGGCTCCACTATACGAGAAAGATATGGGGAGAGGTTACTAAAAAGTGGGTAAGGGGGGATACCCTTTAAGTTTAAAAAGAAATAAAATAATAATTATTGTGATATTAATAACAACACCAACAATACTACTTATTAATATATTTTTATCATTATTAATTTAATTTAAATTTGTTTTCTAATTTATTATTTTTTTAAAAAATTGTAAGAAAATATGGTCTAGCTACATGGTATTCCAAACCTTGTGACAAAAGTTGGTTTTCCACTATCCTAATAAGGAGGAGGGACCACACAATATATTGGGGGGAGTTTCACACCTAATCCCCTAGCCATTCAGCTAGAAATTTCCACTTTCTAAGCCTAATAGTTAGCATTAGGATGGACAATTATTTATCTTAACTGTTCACCAACAATTATCCTCCATATGTTCACCCAAAAAACCAACATTTTGATTGAATAAAACCCGATAAATCCATACAATAAAGGTAATATAAACAATAAATAGAATTATGGAGAAGTGTTTTATAAGTGCGTGGCCAAGTCAATTAACACTAATTACTGCAGTTGATTTTTTTGGATTCAAACCTATAGAAATAGTTCTTCAAAAATTTTCTTTATGCTTGCGATCATATTTCTTGATATGTTCACTTTACCTAAAATTCCAGTAGGATTTTATTGTTTAGATTCATTTACATCGTCTTCTCTCTCTGTCTCTCTCTGTCTATTTTCCTTCCAATTTCCTTTTAATTATTTGTTGAAGTAATCACCATCTTCCATTTTAATTTAATACATAATCTAAATATTTATAAGTATCCCTTATCTGGTGCTCTTAATTCAAAATACTGTTCTAGATATCTGTAAATATCAAGTCACCATTCCCACTAGAGTTACATATTTCCATTACCATTACCTCATAGGATTCTAATATTGGAGAAAACAATAATAACATCTAAAAATCTTCGATAAATTTTACTTTTTCAAAATCGTGTGGGTTTCTGATCAAGTTTGATTCAATCACAATATCGGTTGTAGAACTCGCTTTATATTTTTTCATAATGAACAACAATCAAATTAATTATTACATTTTGAAGTTGTGGGATTATATTATTTATTTTATAGGATATACATTAAATTTTTTATAATCTTATTTCTCTATATTCTTAGATCTATATTCCCAGATAATTAATTACTCACAACTCCAATCTCCTTCCTACATTTCATTTCCACTTCCTCTTTTTCTATCATCTTCATCTTTGAATCCTTCAATGAATGTTTTATATCATTCTTGATTAGATATTAATCTATCAATATCCTCTAGTAACTAATATCTCTCTCATATATTTGTTTATATAAACCATTGTATCTTCAAATTTCTTCACATTATGATAAAATAATACCAATTTAACTAAATAATGTTGGTAAAAAAGTTGAAAATTACTTTAGCTATTTATTATAAAAAAAGTATATGAGATCCACCTATTTATTTGAGACCAATTATATGGAATTACAGAAGAACATCAAACACTAGAAGTTCATCACTAGAAGACCACACTGGAGGAAGTTGGTCATAGGTAGGAACACTTGGGAAGTTCAATATACTAGATCATGTAAGAATTTGATTCACCCAAATCACGGTAATGAATCTAACACACACTCAACCAATATATACTCCAAATCACTAAAACATTCAGTCACTACTTAAATAAAATCAGGACAAATGAATATTAAATTTTTATGGTTTCAAATTTCATCTTATATCCATGAAGAATTCATTTATGCATTCATTTTATCAAAATTACAATTTAAAATACCTATAACTAGATGTAAACATAGATTAATATATCAAAATATATAACATTAAAGGTCATAAAATTTCACCCACTTCTTTATATATAGGGTCCCTCCTAGTCATTCAGTTCCACTGACTCATTATAAGCTAATAAGTATATTCATTTTTCTGTGAAAATTCCAAAATATTATTACTTTCCTCAACATGACAACAAATTTCTGGTTGAGAAATTGTGTTCCCCAAACCTCTCAACTTTTCCACAAATCCTACCCTGGTGATTCCAATGTAGACACAAACTTCTTATTGTGATTACTTCTTCTTAATATATTTCTTGTAGACATTCCTTCAAGATAATATCCATTATAAATTTATGAACCTCCTACAACCTCATTGCAACCCAACTAGGGCCTATTATCACTACTATTAGCATGGTGGTGGTAAAAATTCCCCCAACCCAATAGTCTATGGAATCACTTATAATGTTGTTGATATGGATACTATCACAACTATCCTGTCTTTATAGGTCACTATTTTCTCAAAAGACAGATGTAACAAATTTAAAGGCATTAAATGTTCACCAAAAATTGGTGTCTTAACTACAACATTTTTCTTTCATAAATAGGAAGCCTACATAAATTTCATGAAAGCATGATGTAAGAGTATATCAATGGAATGGTCCTTCTATGAATGCCTCTTATGGGTACTAGGTGTGGTGTGAATCCATTGAATAAAATAATTGTCATAGGTATATCAAAGGACTAAGTCTCTTCATGAAGTGTTGATTTTGTAACTTTCCATCCCTGATGGTCCCTGCTGGATAGAGAGTGTGGTGAAATAAATATCACTACATTCTCTCAATTCACTAATACACCTGTTAGGAAGAGAATTATAAATTTTATGGTTCAATGAATTTGTACTACTGTGAGAATCATGTTTGAGGGACTCACATTTCTTTCCAGACATAGAATTAAAATCCATTGAGATGGTGGCCATGTCATCTTGAAAATATATATCCTTCAATGTTTTTATATGATTATCATACTCCATATAAAATAGTTATTGGTTATTTAGAACATGACGGTGATTATTTATTTGGAAAAATCTTTCCACACAGTCATGTAATTATATTCATCTTTTGAGAGGTTTTATAGTACATCATACATACATAGAGGTCATTTCCCCACTTTATTTTCTAGGGGGTAGTATTATTCAGAACCACCTCTATTCCATCAACGGTTGTACAATACATGGGAGTTGTATATGGTTATTGTTTTCCCAAATAACACACTAATTGGGATGAAACACCAATAATTGATGTCATAGTTCTCAATCATATAAGAATCAAATTCTCAAGTGCCTCTCTATATAATGGAAACCTATGAGTATACTCAACACATGAAGGATCATCCTGGCAAGGAGATATGTTATTTTCGGGAAATCCATCATAATGAGGACCTTTCATAGGACCTCCATGGATGATAGTTTGTATTACATGAGGAATGACATTATGGTTACTAGCTTTTTTGGTTTGGAAATAAGAATTCTTCCAAACTAGATGGAAATTATAATTTGGGAGGTCATTCACAACTAGTTTTATGGGGTGGACCTTAGTGAAATGTCTTTATGTCATCATGGGAAGGGCCTTAATAGAAGGTTCTTAGTGGAGGACCACTTGAGGGTATGATCATTGATTCAATGATATGAACTCCACACTATTGCTACCTTCTACAATTGAATAATATATAGAAGTTTGTTCAGATTATATAGAGATATTTTAAAGAGAATCAATGTTTTCTACGTTTAATATAGAATTTATATATTTAATTTAATGTTCAACTTGATGAGATATTCTTTAGAAACTCTCATATTGTTCACAATGGTCCAAACCTCTATCATGAGTGATGTTTACTAATGTGGGAAATTACATTCATGAGTCGGATAACTCCTATGTAGAATATCATATTTTGTCAAGATATACTAATAAGTATTATTTTTTTGGGAGTGGGGATATGATCCCTCTATATAATGTTTTATGGTATATGTCAACCCAGCTTATATGATCATGTAAGAATGGAAATATGAGCATAATCATAGTCTTTAATCACTTATGGGACATGATATTGTTCTTTTAATGATGTGATTGATGATTTTCCTAGTTTTTGATATTTTCTAGAATATATAGGTGATTTATATAATATAGGGAACATATATAAGCTTGAACCTTGATTGATATTAGATTATACAGATCAACCTTTTCAGTGTGAGAAAAATATGTGAATTCTTCCCTTTATTGGGATATTTCAGCAAGTACCACTAGTTGTTTCTGAAAAATGAAGATAGAAATTTTCATCTAGAATATTAATATGATCACACCCCTAATCATTAATGATTAGTGAGATACATATATAATATTTTTGAATGTTTTTTTGAGTAGGGATATAATCCTACTGCTACAAAAATGTCAGAATATGCTGATGAATCCTATAGAATTGAAGTCCATTTATAAGCATACCCAAGTGGAGCCACCAAAATATTACAAAAACCATCAACATTCACTAGTTGGGTATGTTGAGATGATGGGTATGTGTGACCAAGAATATTAACCTGATCCTTGAATTCTATATATTTATGTTTCTGAGATTCCTAAATAGGAACATGAATATGATTTTCTATCATTATTTAATATTTTTCTTCTATAAGTGTGATATCATCTAGTGTTCCCTATTTGAGACACATAGGGCTTACATCTATGATTTAAAATCCTAAAAATATCAATGGGAGATCTATTTTTTGTGTTTATGGTGACAATTATGGATTCTAAGATATCTCTTTGGTGATTCCTAAATATCTATGTAGACATAATTGACATCTTCCTCCACCCGCCTATGACTGTGGATATAGATTTTTTCGTGCTCCAAGGAAAAAACAAATAAGTAATTTTAGGTAGATAAATATTCCACATATTTATTTAGTGATATTTTCATTGGATGTTCAATGAGGATTTATCTTCTAAATAATTTTTCATTCTCCCTAAAAGGCCATGAAAGTGATGCTGAATTTGTAACCTTGTACCATGGAGTTCACTAATTGGAACTAAAGGCACTAAGTGGGTGATAATGTCTTCTATGTCTTTGGGGTCATGGACTTTTCTGGAACCATGATATTTGATTGGATAGTATTTCTATAATTTTACAGTGCATAATGTGGTATCTCTATTTGTATTAATGGGAGTTCTAAAATCGTTCATAAATACGAAAATACAAACATTAAAAAATAACTTAATATAACATCTCAAATAAAAGTGCATGCCTTATCAATCACTTGCATCAGTAATGGATTCATTCTCAGTTCATGATTTATTATTTAATATGCCCCCACATACATCGAGTTAACGAGTCTGTGTGTATTTTCCTTCCAAAGGAAGGTGATCATTTAGAGTTTACCAAAAATACATTGTTGGTACATTCGTCGAGGGTATGAAAGGTTGTTTTGGGCTTCACATTTTGTTGTAGAATTATTGCATACTCCATTATGTAAGTTATTTATTTAAATCTTACCTCTATGTTAATATCCGTATGTATTATAGTTTCTCATTATTCCAAATTATTCGTTGTTTAACTAATGTTTAAAGACATATATTTTGAGTATCTAGACTTCATCTTTTTTTACGGAAGAAATGGGTGTAGTAATGTTAATATTGGGACAATGAAATGGGATTCCTGTGTATCCCTTATGAATTGAATCTTAAAAAAATAATATAGTTTTCACTAATAAGTAATAATTTACCATTTATTATTATGTGAAAAAAATAAATTTAGACCCTTTTAATGTCATGAAGCTATGAAAAAATAATGTTCATTTTAAGGATCTATACCCATGATCTATCCCATAAAGTATAACATCACTCAAAATGGAAATGTGGTATATAGTTTAGATTCATACGACTAGGAACACTGGGTGAAATTTTTATAACAATTGTTGGTGTGGGAATTACACATGAGTTTCCCTTTATAGATCTATTGTTTATTTGTTACATAATAGGGTAAGGTATTATTAGAATCAATGTGAGTAGGGCCAAGTGAGAATGAAGTTTCATGGGGAATATTTCTCTGTGAGGATATGATTTCATAAGAAATATATCCTTGTGAAGATAAGGTTGTGGTGTATTCATGGTAGGAGGACCATATGTTAATAACTCATTGAAGGGGGAGATGAGGATGAAAAAATCAATGAGGATATGATTGGGGACAACACCAAATTACAATCCCTTATTATATCTTTTAGAATAAATGATATTTTTGGGGATTACACGTATGCTTATTGAAGGAACATGAACTATTAAGTGACATAAAATTGGAATGTTTTGGTGAATATATAGTCTGTGATAATTATATTTGGATTTATATATAATTAAGTTGATAATATAGGTATGTTAGACTATAGAGTGAACATGATTCTCAATATGGGGAAATCAATGTGAAAATGATGAGATAAGATAGATTTCATCAATATCCTCCAATCTGGAACCACATTATCAAGGGAATATGTGGTTATAATTACCTTGATGGTCCTATCACTTTAGGAGGAACACCAATGAATGATCCATTATCTGAGGAATATATGATCGAATGGGATAAATCTCATGAAAATAATGGAGTCTTTTATCCTAGGAGGTTTTGAAATAGGCCTGGCTATAATATGATTTTTAGAGCTTTGGTCATGGAGAAATGGGTTCAGCAAGGTCATTTGAGATAATTCTTCCTAGATTGATCACATGGGTGGATTAAGAGACAATAAAGAAGCTAGGTCACCCATAATAGGGTCCCCTTAAGAAATGAAACATTGTAGGTCAAATATTTTATTGTCTAGGATCACTAAGATGAAGATGATATGTACTCAATTCCTCCAATTTTTGAATAAAATTAGAGTATTTTGTGATGTCATATTGATTGAAAAAGTGAATATTTCATGGTTTTTTGGAAAATTTATTTACATGAATGTCACATCATGATGGGACCATATGAGATTACTTAATGAAATAATTTCTTTGATGGCCCCATGGGACTACCATGATGGAGAATCATTTTCACAAATCACTTTGGATATGATTTTACCCTATTATTTTTTGGATGAATGTCATAGAATTTCAAGAGTTTTTGTTAAATTATCATGTAAAGGGAAAATAAAGAATGGGGAATGTTTCTTGTTTGAATGTTTGTATCAGAATATAAATAAATATCTTAAATTCAATTTGAAATATTTCTAGAAGAAGAAGACCCTTATTCAATTCGAAATATTTTCTTTTGTTAAATTTTTATTCAAATCTCCTTTGAAATGCTGATATACTCTTCTGAGGGTGTCACCAATTCTTACATTGTATATTAATATTAATTAACTAGTAATGAATGCTCATCATTCACTATAAAATTACCACTTGAGATATGAGGCTAGGTTCTATCCTACATCTAGTGGGAGATAAAATATTGGATGACCCACTAATTGGTACAATATTTTCCACTAAACTATTATCAGATTCAATAAATATACATTATATTTTCCATCTGTAATTATGTGAATCCAGTTGACCATATTTTTTATGATAATATCACCTTTATATTACATCATGTGAGTTATATATTATATATATTTTAAAATATGTTATTTCTGGTAAACTATGGGCCAATATAGGGAAATAAATAGTGTTTTTCTATTTTATATTCATCTTTTCATGGATATATTAGTAAAAAATATTCAAATTAACAAATGAGGGTTTAGAAAATGATTCAATTAAGTATCATTTTATTCATCCAAATTTTATATACTTTTTTGGATATGGATTTAAGTATGATGGTGGTTGAACTGTTCATTATTCACTTGATAATTTGGAACAGTTAGTGGAAAAGTCTAGATTCATTTTATTTTTTGAGATATACCATTGTGGTGATTTTATATTTCATTTCCACCTTATAAACGATTATTGCTAATTTTTTTTTAAAATTTAAACCTTTAATATATATTAATTTTAATTTATATTATTGATTGGTTAATTTATTCTGTGGTGGTTTTATATTTTTGGGAAATATTTCTATTTGTGTTCCATAAAGCCATAGTTCTAGTGTCCATTCCCTAGTACATTATAGGCGGTCTTGGGATTTCAAACATAATCACTTTTTTTGGTTAGGGGGAACCATTTGGGTTCATTTATTTAAATGTGGTTTCGAATAAATTTTTAGGATGATACTGGATAAATATATTTGAAGATTTTAATATGTTGGTAAGATAATAATATATATGATCTTTGGAAGGAATGTAGTTTAGAAAAACTGATAAAAGGATATGATGGAATACTGATTATTATGTAAGAATTTTGATTGAATATGAACTATATCATTGACACGAGTTTATTACGTCAAGGTATTATATTAGGAATTTTACATTATCATATAATATTCAGGTCCTGATGACTAATTTCATTTTGAATTATAAATTGGTATGCATATGGTATGCAATGGGATATATCTATTTCCTTATAAATATATGTTGATGAATATATTTCACCTGTTTTGATATAGGTATACTATAATAATATGTGTGAAAAGATGATAAATATTATTTTTAATAAAAATCTATTATATAAAAGAGATTTTCTAACATAAATCTATGATGAATGAGGTAGGAGATATGATATTGTAGCGATTCTAGTGATATGATTCTATAGGACGATTAACCATTAATCAATGTTAGAGAAGTGAATAGAAATACTTAAATCCATGAACTCCATTAAATTAAAAATGAAATCATATCACAATAGGAATAAGGATCACATACCTTACACCGTAAAATCATACTACCGTTACATTGAAATAGTGTTTCATAATGAACCCTAATTAACAACCAAATGTTATTTCCTTCCATGTTGCATCTATATATTTCATCAGATCACCAGAATTATTTGGGAAGGATCCTTCAACCTTCATGATATGCTAGTATCTCAATATAAATGAATAATAAGGTATAAAAATTTAGAATGTATAGGGAATGACTGAGACATTCTTTGGGGGATCAAACACACCCATGCTCATATCCTATACTCCATCATATTAAATATGTGTATTATACCCAAGACATGAATTTATTTCTAAATTTTATAAATTTGTGAGTAATGAATATTGTTACATGTCATGTAACATTCCACTATTAAATTTACAATACCTTTTAATGACATCTAATGTATTAGGGATATTCAAACATTATCTTCTTAACATTTTAATGGCTTAGTAAGTCATGGTAGATTAAAATGAACAGATCCATTTGATATATAACATTATGACTCAAACATATCATACAATTTAACACCCAATATAATGATAATGTGATATTTCTATATCATAATATATGAAATGCGCATAAGATAAAACAAAAGACTTTTTTTTCAAATGGTGTGTTGTAGACATTAAAAACTATATGTCAAAAAATATGATATTCTCATAATATTAAACATAAGTCAAATTGAATATTTCTGATTTAACCGTACCCACCCTTGTAATTATCAATTATGTGGATCCACAAGAAATACCATACCTCTCAACAAAAATATCTAATACAACATTATCACGACTTCTCCTCATCGGTAACCCTCCGGGGATAATAGTGATGATATTAGTGACCCACAAATACCACATATAACAGGCCATGGTTTAGTGAACATCTCCAAGGGTATATACAAAAATATGGGAGGGGTTTCCCTAAAATTCCTAGGAAGAGATATAATCCACAAAATAGCTCTATTATATTATATGAAACCCACCTAATAAATGAAAATTCATACAATGAAATACCAAATTAAGAAGATTATCTTTATAAAAACCTACAGTTGTGTCCAAAAACACTAATAATATTTGGAAAAATTTATTGACACCTAGAAAATGATCATCATCCAATCAATAAAGGAAGACATAGCTAAATATGGGAATTATGTTTCCCCAAAAACCAATAGAATAATACGGTGGGAATGTTCACATGGATCATGTGAACCCAAGAAGGAAGACATTCACATTACCCTAGGAATTTTATGATTATGGTCACACACAATATATATCCCAAGTTTATCGCACAAATAACCTTTTTGAAAAGTCCTTATACTCTTGAGAAGTTATCCCAGGAACTCTCTGATCACTCAATGGTAGTTAGAAAATAACCCCCACGTCCTGCGAATTGTCAACTGGTGGATGCCTGAAAAACAATAAAAAAATATTTGTAAAATAGGAGGAAAATATCCAATTGGTGGGAGAATCTTATAGTTATAAATATCACATGATGCATCATAGATAGGTAGAGTGATTGTCTTCAAAAACGCTCATACAACCTTGTGATATCCTCATCCTTTGTAAAATAAGAAATTGAAATTAATAGGAGAATGACTAGAGTATTCTACGGTTATAAAACTCATGTAATGGAACCATGAGGCTTTCAATACACCATATGAACACCTAATGAAATGCCATCCTTATCACACAAGAGGCAATAAATATTTCACCATTATTACATGTAGGGATTCCAGTGTCCTCGAATGAACTTTGGATCCATCATTGGATATTAGAAAAATGGTTGGAATTGTCCGTGAAATGTTCAAACATGTCCATAGAAACTTTTATTTGTCATGTGACATATTACCAATTTAGTGAATGATTACCCTCATCAAAATTCAAAAAATTGAAGAGACCCCAAACCCTAGTAAAATAAACAAAGAAAATGAATATGGAGAAAGGGGAGCCTCTTACTGTTGTAAATCTGAATACATACACCAACATAGTCTCACAACACCCTTAAAAATATGTCTTGATAACAAAATGGTCCCCCTGGAAATCTATCCATGTATTGTGGAATATCCTAGACAAGGAATCAATGATCACATAAAGTCCTTTCAACAGGTCTACTGATCTTTCTACGGTCATTAGACATGTCAGTAAGAAAATATGAATGTTCCTTAGCATGTCTTAATGATTAAACAATAACCTAATAATTTTATATATTAAAATAAATGAGGCGTTGAAGGGATGGTATTACAGTCGCTGAATATCATGCGACGCCTACTGAATTTCCTACAGTAGGATGTCACAAAACACATGATATCAAATCCTTCCACTGACTCTATCTTGGATTTTCGTGGTATTCCCATCACAAAGTGATAAATAACAGGGGTGGAGTGTCATATAAATAACCCACCACAACCTGAAAAAATAATTTCTACACATCTCTGGAACCTCAATCTGTTCCTCCGAAGCACTAAGTGGAATTCTCATTGTGATTGATATCACATATGGGATAGTGTTCCATCTGGTATGATCCAGAGAATAACTGCAGCGATCATGTAGAAGGCATAAACACTTCACATGATCACTCATAGATAACATGGAGGATGATTGGTGGATCATGTGAAGAATATACTACATACCTTCTAGATCACGTGAGAATTTAAACAAGATTACACTAAACAAATCAAAAGAGTATTCAATAAAAGGATTGAATAAAGAACAAAAAAGGTGGGAGAATTACAAAAAAAACATATATTCTGATCGTCATTTTCAGCACATAAACCAATAAGGATAGGTGAGAAATCCAAGACAAGACTCCTAGATCAGGCAACACTCATTTGGTATACCATTTTGATCTTGTGAAGTCCCATGGATGTGTCAGAGAAAGTTATATGATGCCCAACGAGAATGCCACCCATGTATAAAGAAACCCTCCAATATCTCCATAAAACCACACAATTACCACTAGATATGTCAGCCAAATCCTATGATTTAACCATTATATATTAAATAAGTCTCATTTTGGCATCATGACATGTCAAATAGATCTTGCAACATCATACAGACAAGATAGCCCAAACTCGTGACACCCTCTAGGTATGTCAGCTATCTCTTGTGATGTCACTCAGAAATGTCATCTGACTTTAGAGATGACTCCAAGAAGAGTTACCTAAGACATGTGGAATACTCCAGACCTATCACACAGACTCTCAAGACATCCTTTAATTGTGTGAGGCATATTCTATTAGGACACCAAGTAAATTCATCTGAATCATGTGACACCCTCTAAGCATGTCATCAGAGATCATGTGATGGCTTCGAGGATCATCCACCTGGGTCTTGAGATGTCCTCCTGGAATGTAAGCCTTGGTCATGTGAAAACATCCAAATATTCAATCCAGAATATAGGATGTCCCTTTAGAAGGTCAACTAGATCATGTGATAGTATTTGGATATCTCATGTTTACATCCTTTGGAATTTCATGTAGAAAACCTTGGCTTTGTTGGAAGAAAATCAACTTGTGTCAAGGAGACAAGAATAAAAGGATAAGTAGGCATCCCTACACTTGATAACCTTTTTAGCTTCCAAAAATGAAAACATCACTATGCATGCCCCGACCAATTAAACTATGATGAATTTGATACCTTCTAAAACATGGATATGTTGGACACCTTCCTAAGTCCTAAGATCGATATTAAAAAACATGTAGGTAAGTCCCATCACATAAGTCCCACATCTGTAAGAAATTAGTCAAATTACATGAAATCCTAGGATTCTCACATTGAACATAGATATTATTCTTTTAGGGAGTCATAGTGATCATATAATTCACATCACAAGGCTCTATCAAGACAAGGAAAACCTCAGTGTGCAAGCCATGATTTGTGTCAAAATACGATATTCCCCGCATATAAGGGAATACAAAGCGTGTAAGCACTAATCAATGACATAATATGATATTTCCAACTTATAAAGGAAAAATAAGTGTGTATGACCAAACCAAGTGAACTATGTGAACTATGATACATTCTATAACCAGGATATATAGGAAAACTTCCAAAGGCCTGAGCCTAAAATCAAATGGGCATCCACTTTGGAGTATGTGCCTCCAAATATCCAACATTCCAACCATCATGAACAAATCTATACATTTTACTGATCATATTTCCTCATACACCAATAGTTTGAGAAACTAATTGAACTGTGGGGAATATTATTTCAACCATAACCAGGATATGTAGTCTACCTTCCCAATTCCCCAGACCAAACTCAAATGGGTACTTCTTCCGTGTAATTATCTTGTTGTCTCTTATATTTCAGCCATTAGAACCCAAACATTCAAATGGGATGTTCATTGAACCTCATCCATCACTAGGATGAGAATCCAATTGAAATACAATTACTTTAATTCCTAATATTACCAGGTTATGTAGGATGCCTTCTTAAGGAACAAGGTCCTTGTTAATTATCCTGAGGGATGTCTCAGTATATAATTATCATATCCATATGTAGTGATATTGATTAGTTATTATCCATTGTTTCTAAAACTTACCATGGATCACATCGGATTAGGTAATTTCAATGGTCATATCCTTCTCATCATAAATATCCACCTTCTAGGGAATCCTCGGTTTGTAATCCCTAATTAGTGGCATGATATTATTACCCTATATAAGGGTTTCAATCATGGGGCTACTCATAAGGTAATTAAATAACTATAATTAGTTTGATTACTTCCATAATTGAAATACATAGGATGTATTCTAAAGACTCTAGATTGAATACCTAGTGCATATGTTCCCACTAATATGTCATTTCCACAATAAATTAATATTCATAGGCTTTAATAAACTACTTGGGTTTTTATTCTTGAAATAAAAATGATACATATGATGCATCTTAATAGATGAATCCCCTCGATATAATATTAATTGGCTCCATAAATGGTATACAATTACAATGTATTTGGTTATGCAGATACCACATATAAGTGGATTATCATTACTGGGAAATAGATGAAGATCCTCAGATACATACATATGGATTCACTAATGGGATCCATTTATTTTGAATATAAAATTATTTATCCTATGTTCATTTTTCTAGGGTAACCATTCTCGTATCCTGATTATGATGAGATTCATGGACATATATTAAATCTCTAAGAGAGTCCAAGAGTAGAAAACAATTCCCCCTAAAAGTATGTGATGAGCCCGAACTCACATTATCTCACCCAATGGGAGTTCCTAAGAATCATTGGGTTTGAAACCCCAATTGCAAAATAACAATTTGAAAGTAGATATATACATTCTTATAGATGTGGGAACAATTGGTAGTTCCTGTTAAGAATGAAAATTGTGACCTGGTGTCGATTACTGTTCATAAAATTGAGGCCCTCACAATCAAACATTGGGGTAAAACTAATTCACCTCAGGTGCCGCCTCTTCTGTTGAAATAAATATGGTGGAACAAAAATGAATCATTAAAATAAAAGAATTATTGACTAATCTTGTTTCATTACATTATTCTTCTCATATTCTCTGAAAAAATGACCAGCATGAAGTAAAACCCTCAATTTGATGGATTTTCATTTTTCAATATCAAGAAACATTGTTGCAATATAATTTTTTTTGATAATCCTGATATAAATCATACAGCCGAACCTCTATAACCAAATCCCCCATGAAATAAGTCAATATTTTCTTTGATAAGACCATGTCAGTAGAATGGATAAATCACAAATAAATGAAAACTTTGTTAACCATGCATATCTGATGGAGTATGAATTATGCCTACAATATTTCACTAATCAGTGACACTATTCCATTTTCTCTACATGACTGGATATACTACTCTCATGAATAGTACCTCGAACTGATAAATTGTCTTCATCCAAAGTCCATTTCTACAAATCATGTATGGATTCCACCCCTATGGGTCAAAAAATTATCTCACATGCTAGAAAACATCAACACATGGCAGAAAAAGCAGCGGTATAGTAATACAATCAATGTGGTACAATCTAAAACCTGGAAGCTACACATTAGGGTCTTCATGTTCTAAAACTGAGGAGTCATAATCTTCTATTTAAAGATGCATCGAATCTGGTGGCCCATGTTTCTGCATCCAACTTATTTAGGAGTTTATCTATGGAGCACAACACCACCTTGAGTATACAATGAAGGTGAAATATGGATAAAACTATGGATCTCTTCTGGTTTAGCAACCATTCATGAGGGATCTTGTCAAACACCATTACTAGAATCATGCCACCCCCAATAACCATTTGTCTCATACTGAGGGTACCACTTGACACACGACCATCCCTAATACCCATGCATGGAAAAAAAGAAATAAAAATCGAGTGTGGAATTATACGGATAACTAAAAGTGGGAAAATATCCACACTACAACTGATGATGAATTTTGAGATATATTAGTGTGAACCGGTGAGTGGGAACATATCCATACCCACTCAGAAAATTTCTATGTGAATTTTCCTACATCGTGCATGGGAAAGGGGCATATCATTACCCCCCGTGCATGAATCCTATCTTCATATTATGATTGAACAAGGATGATATAAGTGGGCTCATATAAATTACTCAATAAATGATAACATTATTTATTTAGTGGAGACAAAATATTTCAATGATTACATCCCTACACACACTTTTCTAAAATTCTATTCAATATTTGCAGCAATTGAAGAACTCTGCTGGGATATTCTGATGCTGGTACAGATATAGGGTCATGGGCATATTTATTTCCCTATAGCTAATGTAAATCAACACTCTGATCATTATTAAAAATTGCTCTATATGTATAAGGATCACATTATTTCTCTTATCCGAGAGATTTATTGAAAATACTAGAAAGGTATGTGGTGTCGATCATGCTCAATAGGTAAGGGTGGTACACCCCTAGGGACATGGGAACTTTCTTATCTTAAATGTCTGGTGACATATTACAAAGGCCCATTATTGGTCACATATTTCCATTATCACTAAGGCTCACCAAGTGATAGGAGAACATGCCTTGATAAATTCTCATATTCCAATAAAATAATATAAGAGGCACACTCTAAAGGTCTAGGATCTGGCTCATATCCCCATTCTGGTCAACACACAATAAGTTAAAATGGAACATGCATTGGAACATGATCATATTAATATTATTCAATCATCCAAGAATATTCCAGTAGATCACAAAATCTAGACATATATTCCGACATTGGTCAAGGAATGACTACACCAACATCCATCTGAGGCAATACAAATAGATGATTAGATCCATTCTCCCATTCTGTATGTCGATCAACATATTTCAGTAGGGAATCATATTTATGTAGGGATCAAATTCCCATTCCAACTTAGGCTTACCAAGTGAGAGAGAAAATTCCTCAGGGAATGCTCATATACTTAACATAGAATACCAGTGAAATATTATAAAGCCTTAGGATTGGTCTCATACTCAAATTTTGAATGAGACTCGCCCAGTGAGAACAGTAAAAACCTGGAGGTAGTTTCATATTTCTTTCAAAAATGAGGATTCTCATTAAAATATTACAGTAGCTTCTTAGAAGTGATATAATACTCCCACAACACCAGATGATCATAAAAAGGTTCCAGAAACCATTATATAGTAGGCTCGTATCCCTATACAATTCTAAAAGTTAGGTTTTAATATTCCATTAGTATCATAGAATGAGGACCATATCCCTAATAATCCCAACTCCAATGTTATTGAGGTTATTTTAGTCACATTATCAACACCCCAAGAGTCTATAAACTCTTCAACCAAATCATACTATTAAAATTAAAACGATATTACTCTTCTTAGTTTTGTCGAGATGGATCTTAAGGATTCCACCACTAACATCCACTATGGTCAAACTCCCCATGGTGATATCTCCCATAGAAAAATGAATATTTCTATTTCCCAAACACCTTCATATAGACAGATGTCCAAAACTCATACACCATTGTATAGAGATGTTCTGGAAACATCGAAGTCAACCAGATATAATTCCCCATCAACATACAGTGGAACTCCACTCTAGTTAGTAAAAAATCCTAGGAAGTACCTTTTGTTTCTTGATCATATAGAGATGAGTAATTTTGATGATGAGGAGGGAGAAATTGATATATGGAGAGAGTTAGATAGAAATAACCACCACACCATTTTGTAGATCGTCTCTACTTCTAAATATGTGGTCCTATATGAGCTAATAAAGAAGGTCATGCCTTATGTATGACAAAATATGTGGGATGCTTATCAATGAACAATGTATAAACATCTAACTTATATAGTATTTGAGTATAAACTACCTATAATCAATTAACTATGTTGTTAGATGGATATAGATGGATGTTCTATGGCTCCTAATCTAGGAGTGGAAGATAATGATAAATTCTTACATGGTTTTTGTCTTCAAATAATGAAAAATATAAACCCATTGATTTCATGAGCATCAACAGAAGTGTGTAGCTATGGTTGGGAAAAATATTGATCATTTCACTTCACTATGACTCCTGAATAGAAGAACCCTTTTGATATGTCATGTTTTATTTCCATCGTTTCCTGAGAAATCAGAGAACCGGGTAATGAGCAAGTCTGTTGGACACTACAAAAAATATCCGCACTTCAACAATTCCTAGAAATCAAAAAATGATTTAGAGGATAGTAAAAAAGTCTTTGAAATTTTCCCCTCAAAAAAAAAAGAATGTATTTTAGACCCAGAAGTCATGTTTGCAATCAACCAAATGGAATCATGTAGAAACTGACCTATGCCATTGGATTCCAATACTCCTAGCTACCATGTGAGCACTATGATGCCACATCAAACAGGCTACGGTAGTAGTTGACATAACATCCATTCTGGAGCAGACCCAACTCACCAGGATGGGGGAATATCTACCCTCACCTCCACCATTAGAATCTGCAATTCCCAAGAGTATTCAAGACATATCATCAGCAGTCGAAAAAAAACCCAATCCCACTAGGCTGGAGGAATTTACATCTCAATCACTATCACCAGATTCATCATCCTATGATTGGGTCTTTGAAAATAAATGGTGATTTTAATCAACCCCATCCCATGGGGCTGGGGGCATCTATATCTGAAAGCCTATAATAGGAATTCTCAAATCCTTCACTCCAATCATTAGATCTTCCACAATAGGATCAACCAAAACTAAATGTGGCTCCTCATAATACCTAGCCAGTAGGGATGGGATAATTTTCATTATCATAATCACCATAGAGAAAATTATACTTCTATAATTTAGGAGGAAAATATTGAGAGTAGACATCCCATCTGTTACACCACCCACAAGACAATCCTATGCTATTTGTGGCACATTCGGGAATCACGAACAAAACATACATTAAGGTAATTACTGAAAGGCTATGATAGGAGGAACTTATATTGAATTATACTAGAACCCACTAGGGTTTCATGCCAAAACATCCAATATGGCCAATGGTTTGAGGAACATTCTTAATACGGGAAGTGAAGAATCATTATTTTGCATTGAACGTAATAGAACAACAATCATTTCTTGATACACCAATGTAAATTTCATCACTATAAAGACAATTGGTATTGTGGATCAAGACAAAAATACATGAGATTACACATAAAAAACATATCCCAAGAGTAGGGTGATTTTGATGCACTAACTGAGGTTGCACTCACTCGAACAAAAGAAGGATCCAAAATATGGCACCTCCAAATATCGAGTTTCCTCCTCTCCAGTGAAACACTACCAAAGATAAAGGGAAAGATGTATCTATATCTCAATTACCACCTAGTGGAGTTAATTTTTCATCCTTGGAGGAATAGTTCTCAAAATATCATAATGAGATAAATACTCTAACAAACCTCAATGAGGAGCTACTTGGGAGAAATATTCATGTTGGGTATCACTTTTAGGAAGTGATGAACATTCTACCTCCCATAGCCAATCCACCTAAAAAATTCATCATCATTGAATTAGATCACTATTAAATCTAGGAAGCCAATCTACATAAATGAGGATATAAAAATTGATCATGAATTCCCTCCATTATGATGAAATTATCACCCTCTCCAATGTAATCACTCGGTATTTGAAGGAGTTGAAAATAAGGGAGAGATGAAGACAATGCCACTACACCAAACCTCACTATTTCAATATAGACGAGAGGAAACTCATATATAATTATTTATAGAACATATCATCTCGATAGAGACAATTCTATTAAAATGAAAACAAGGGAAACGAGATATAAACCTGTGAACCTAGAGAATAATCCGCACCCCAAATGGGTGGATGACACTTTGCCTCCTCACATCTTGGGTAATCCCTCCTTCTCCACATTTGATGATGTTTTAGACCACAAAAATCATCATAGAAACTTCATATCCCAATGTAGTTTGATGTTGGTCCCTCTAGATCAATAGGATGCGAACAAGCTATGATGTATTGAAGAGACTCTGAGAGAGACAACATTTGTTTTTTACAACAATCTTCCATCAAGATTTATTACAGGTTGGAAATCTCATTTTTTTAAATTCCTTTATCAGTATATCTGCACATTATGGAAAAATATAATCATTGAATTGATGAATAGAAATCAATGAAAAAAATAGAATGTGATATAATTCTTAACTAGATGAAATGGTTTAACCAATTCAGTTAGAATCTCTCTCTTATAGAATCCATTACTCTAAATAAGTACGAGAAATATCTAGGTTTAGTTTCAAATGCCTCTTATCCCAATGAAGTATCCAAGTGGGTTCTATGAGTTTGTATAAATGGACCAATGTTTGGAATATTCAATTAAGTGACCTTGATCAATATATTGAATCATTCCCTTAGCACTGGGGAAAAATCTAGGCAATGAAGAATATTGTACTTTCAATCTCAAGCTAGAAATAGTTCCTTTCCAAGAACCTAGGATGGTCTAAAACATCCCAACACCTCATATCGAGTAGAAAATAGCACAAAATATCCATTAACAGAATGCACCAAGAAATTTGGATCACCAATGATTTGAGGAACACAAGAGAAAATCCAACTCATTCTAAAATGAATATATCCCTAGTTATTAGTTGGCTTCCATAGACAATAAATTGCTTAAGATGCAACATCCCATGAATCCAAATGAGGTAAACCTCACCAACCATCCAAAATACTTCCCTTTCCATAGAAGGTTGGGTAACAATATCCAAGACATATTCATCTTCAAACGCGCCCACTATAGCGTGGTCAGTTCCTAATAGGTAGTATTGGATAACTCCTCAGAACTGATGTCTTACATAAACATCTCCCAATCAGAAGAATAAAAAGACTCGTAGAAAGTCCCAGCCAGGAACAAGTAGAAGCTCAAAAACTGGATGACTTAAAAAATAGTTTACATAGCTCATTCGACCCTAAGAGCCCAACTTCACAGTCCCATAATAGCTCCACACTGAAAAAGAAATCATCATATCTCTCCCTCGAGGGTGGATTTGTCCATCTTAAATAAGAGGAAATAAAAGAGGATGATTTCTATTATGCTCCAACATAAGCTATGACTCTTTCAGATTTCTTCATTGTATCCTTTGAAGCTTAAGTACTACCCCACCAAATTGTACCCCCATTGGGAAAAGTGGTCATATTTTCTTCTATCAATGTGATTCGCATGAAGGAAAAATTCTTTGATGGTGAATATAAATCTTATTTGGAGTTCCCCACAACCAATCGGGGAACAAGAGGCTATATGTGCTGGAATCAGTGATATATGAAAAAACTTGGTGTGGTTAGAACCAATATTTTTGTTATATCCACACATATGATGTATTTACAGCTCCGACCCATGGGAAATAACTAGACAGTACAACAAATATAGCCTTTATCAGAGCTATAAATGTCTATTATTAGCGCTAAAAAAGAAATTTTAATCAAGGTGATGATAGAGTGGTCCCTTTTATCAGCGCTTTTTTAGCGCTGTTAAAAGTTGAAAAAATATAATTTTTTTCAAATTTGGGCGGCTTTAACGACCCTTGAATCCCCCCTTTAACAGCACCCACCACCCATGGTATCCCACGCACACCCCAGGCTAACCCCACCCAGCCCCACCCAAACCCACCCCCTTTAACAATGCTAGGTAATTCCCCACACACGCGCGTGACCTGCCTTCCTCTGGCTTTGAACTAGAGGCCTCCTCCCCGCGCGCCTAATCCTTTACCACTCCACCATATTTCTTTTATTTTCAATTTTTAATATATCTATTTATTTATATATATATAGTTATATTTACTCATATATTAATATATATGTATATTTAGTTATATTATTATATATATCTGTATATTTAAATATATCCACATATTAACATATATATATAGTCATATTAATATATACATATATATTTAGTCATATTAATATATATATATAATTATATTAATATATATGAATATATATCCATATATTGAAATATATATATATATTTAGATATAATTTTTTATTTGTATATTTATTTGTATATTAATATTTATTAATATATATTTATTATATTAGTTTTAAATACATTTATAAAATATGTTTTCTTATGTGTGTTTTTATAAATAAATAAATACATACATACTTACATACATATATAAAACACACAGAAACACAAAAATATATATTATATGATTATGTATAGGTATAATTATACATATTTTTATATATTTACAAATATTATATATTAATATATATATATATATATATACAGAAGTGCTAGAAATGGGGTCTTGAAAACCCTAAAAAATCACAGAGTCCTTGAAAAAGGAATAACATCCACTCTGGGTGTCCATTTCAGTTCTGTGAACTATCATTCCCAAGATGATGGAATGAACTATGATAAAACAGGTTTCAGAGGTAGAACATACACACAGATTAGATGTTATGACTGTTTTAATAAAACATTGATAGGGGTCTGGACACGAAAAATTAGTTTTGGAATCATTCTAGTTGTTTCTCGGAATTTTAGGATCTTATACATGACATGAACTATGTTACAGTCACTTTATATCGTAGATCTCTTTTCGTCCATTGATTTCATATATTGTAGAGCCCAAACAGACACCCGTAGCGAAAGTTATGGCCGTTTGAAGTTGGAATTTTTTTGGAGTACTATAACTGATATATATTTCGTTCCTCTGATATTTTAACGTTTTCTACTAGACATGGTCGTCAATATTTTTAGAAGATTTGGTTTGACAGGTTGTGGCGCTCAAACGGACATCTAGAGAAGCTGTTATGCCCATTTTAGTGAGTTGTTGGTTTCTTAGGTTTTTACGAGATACGAGAGTTTCAAAATTTCAAACGAGAATAACTTCTTCTCTGAGTGTCCATTTTGTCTCAACCACAAATCAAATCAAATCTTCAGAAAATTTACACACTCTGGTGATCACCAAAACCCCTCTACATGGGTTTTGAGGTTCAAAAAGTACCAAAAACATTCTAAAAGGTCATAAGTTTGGCTCTGGGTGTCATGTTTTTCATAACATCTACTCTAGGTGTCTGTTTTGACTAAACCACACATCAAATCAAATATTAAGACCATACATACACTATGGTGACCATTGTAACACTTTCTCATATTCTTCAATGTATGAAAAGTATCTTAATCCATACAAATGACCATAATTTCTTCTCCATGGAGTCCATTTTGGGACTACCACATATCAAATCGATATAAAACATATTTAAAAAAATATTTATTAGAGTTATATCAATATAAATACACTTATATATCAATATATTAATTTTTATGATTTTTTATTTAAATATACATTTATCAGTGCTATGAAAATGTACATCGATAAAAACCACCTTTATCAGTGCTACTAAAACAAGTAATGATAAAGGGAGACCCTTTTTAAGTGCTAAAAAAAGCGCTGATAAAAGGTCACTTTTATCAGCGCTTTTTTTAGCATTGTAAAAAGGTCCCTATATTAGTGCTTTTTTTAGTGCTGATAAAGGGTGGAGCTGAAAAAACCTAGTTTTGTGTAGTGATAGAAATCCCAATAGACACATGGAGGTGTCTCAGTACCGTCCAATAGTCTTCCGTGCCAATTTTTCATACTAGAACTCCTAGAGAGGGAGTGATTATATGCTCTACCTTTATCATAGGGATGGCCGACATGAAATATTCCACTAGAAGAAGATTCCCCTTCAATTTTTTCACAAGTATAAGGTCCGTCGACCTTGAATACCTCTACTCCTATACCATATAGTAATGAGAAATCCCACTTTAGGAAGTGACGAAATAAGGCACAAAAGTACGACATTATAAAACTTATAGCAGTTGTCCTAACCATGATCTCAATCTAATACATTCTTCATACCTCCATTGAACTCATAAAGTCACTTATTGGAGACCTATAGATCCAACAAGTGTTTGATATATAAGTCATTGTAGCTGCGGGTTATCCAGTAGAGTGCATTCCATCAGAATTCCATGTTTCCATCTCGTTTGGAGACTTGGTTCAGGAATAGAACATCTAATGGAAATTCAGTGCCCTATATTATTTGAGAAAACTAAATAATGTTTTCATCCCAATGTATCTTATAGAAAATGGTTCTAGGACCAACCTCATTCCAGTTCAAACCCTCCAATATTTTGGATATACCAAAGGTGGCCTATCTATAAGAAATTTTACCATTCAAGGTAATGATTAGTGTGATAATAGACCTCTCAAGAAGATAAACTCAAAGATCAGTTTGGGGAAGTCACATATGAAAATGAGTTTATGATTATTTAGAAAGACAATGTATGAAATTTTTTTCTTAGAAGTCCATATCTCCAAATCCATGTGGCGGTACCCTCAAACTTCCATCAGTGTATGAAATAAACCACCAAATGAAAGGTAAAAATAATAAATATTGATAGTTTCCCCCATATATAATTGTATATATACATCTTATGAATTAGGATTCTATTAAAGGGAATTAAAAACCAATGGTAGATGTTGATATATAGGTTGATGCTCCCAACGGCTTGGGGATAGCCCATTTAAATCCCTAGAGTATGATTGACATCAACTATGTGATCTCTATAATTAAATTTTATGTGAAATACCCTATCCTAGAGGCCTAGAACCATATTATCAGTAGTAATGTTGAAAACGACAATCAACACCAGAATATCTCTACAAAGACTCATAAAATATGGGATGATAACATCTGTTTTGATGGCCACTCTCACCCCGATAGTGACAAAGATGTCCCCATATTTCCTACATAATTTGAAAATTTATCCATAGAATCATTGGAGTAAGGAGATGACAATGAAATCAAGAACACCCATTCTATATTTGAGGAGGGTGTATCCATAACCATTAGAAACTTTAGGAATGTGAATTAGGGTACCAAAAAAGACATAATAAATAAACTGATAAGTGCATCCACAACTCTTGAGAAGAAAGATATGTATATTGAATTTATATGGAATGAATGATATGTGTTCACATGGAACTATACAAAAAATCCCATACTAAATCCATATGTGGTTACACCCAATCATGAATTACCCAATGAAAACCAAGTCATCATGTAGGCTTCCAGAAGGATGGACCCCACTAATGCTATATCTCTAGAGGTGGAAATTAAAAAATCAAGAAAATCCAAATTTTTATGAGATGTGTGATACCCAATATATCTTAGTAACATCTTCCCTATCATGAAAATAAATGGTTATATTATGGTATTTGCTAATTTCAAAGACCTTAATCAATACATCCCAATAGATGATTTCCCATTGCAGAGCATAGAGGACTTCATAGATGGAATTGTTGGCTTCCAAGCCCTTTCCATTATGAATGAATATTCAGGGTACAATCAAATAATTATGGGCCCTAAAATGATGAGTCTACTACCTTCAGAGTTCCTCATTGGATATTTTTCTATCATGTCAAGCCCTTTGGTTTAAATAATGATGGTTCAACTTATCAATTAACCATAAATAATATAGTCAATAAATTCTTTGGAAGGATGGATTAATTTTATATTGATGACTTGGTAATCAAATCCTAATAGAGTTGTGATCAATTTAGGGATCATCAAATAGTCTTTTATAGGATATTAAAACATAGTATGAAGATGAATATTTTGAAATTGTCTCTTTGGGTCACATATGGGAAATTACTTTTCATTATGGTACACCACCAATACATCAATATTGACCTAGAAATGACTGGTGCTATTTTATTAATGTCACACCCAAAAATCTTAAATAACTGAGGGGAATCTAATGAAAGATCAAATAAATTCTATATTTCATAGCCAACCTAGATAGAAAATCAATCCACTAAACTAGGATAATGAATAAGGGAATCACCTACCAATGGGAACGAGGATCCAAATAATTCGTAGAAATTATCAAGAAGTTTATCCTGCACACACTAGTTTTGATACCTCTAGTAGAAGGGAGGCTTTTTATCATATATATTTTCACCATTGAGTTATCATTGTGAACCAACCTCAGCCTGAAAATTTATGTGGGGAGTGAGAACAATCTCTACTACCTCATCTGGACAATTCTAGGCATAGAGACCTGATAATACGATCTTTAAAAGGACTTCTTTGTGCTCATTTTCATAGTGAAAAAGATGAGGCATTACATGTATCTACATGAAGTCAATTTTATCCATTTTATTGATCCACTAATGTAAATACTTGGCTATCCTATGTTGACTAGGTGGTTGGCCTGATAGGAGGTCATTCTACAATAAGATGACATTCATTTCAGATCCTAGAAATCGGTGAAAGGGAATGATGTGGTTGATTTTCTTCACATCACAACCCACCCCAAAGAATAAAATAGTAGACACCGAGCTTTCAGAATATGGGGTATTATATACCCCTATAGTCCCCAAACATGGTTTATGTATTTGATGGAACCTACCAATTTCTTATTAGAAAAATAATGGGAAGAACAAAACTCAATCAGGTTATATTAGGGATTTTATTTGTCTCTACTGAGAAAGATGATTTATTGTACTATTTCTCATTATTTGATGGCAATGTTAATAATGAGGCCAAATTTCTTCATGTTCCCCAATCAATGATTTCATGAACCGATTCATTGGAAAATACAGCCATAGTCCTGCCTAAACCTCATCAAGGGGAATCAATCATCCATATCAGGTACCAAATAATGGTCAATTTGATTGTTGTCTATGATAGAGAAGAAATACAAAAGTTCAAAACTACCATTATTCATGATGAATGGGTATAAATCTATGCATAGATAGAGCCTGTAATCGGTTATCTCCAAAATGAGCCTCGCTAAATAGACCATGATATAAGTGAAAAAATTTGGCATATTGTAGCGGACATTACAATGTAGAATGACGGGAATGGGAAAAATCCATCTAAAAGAGAGGCTTTGGCATGATACTCATTAGATGAATAGAATAAATATAGATTCTTTCCATCATGGAAAAAGTCAATATAGGCTCCTGCGATACTCATCATTTTGGGACTAAGCTCTCCCACCCAATTAGGAAGATGAGTTAATACAGGAAAACCATAATAAATGTCTTTGTGGAGTTCACCAGGAAATTTCATGCATTCCAGATCCATGAAATCTTTTTCCATCGTCCCCTAAAATTTCTACATATAGTTAAATATTCTTGGCCATTTTCCATTTGTAGAATGGATGTTGTGGGGATATATCCCATATCCATAATTACTAAGTTAATGTACAACCTTACTACTGTTAAATTATTTTCCAAATTGGACGAGGTAATAGCCCTCAAGGATTTCATAAAAAATAATTTCGGCACTTTCATAAAGTCCCATTTTATCAACTACTTCAGATTTCCCCACACGATATTAATGGACAATGACACAAACATCTATTTTATAGATTTAAAGAAACTATTCCAAGAGTAAAATATCTAGTCCAATCACTAATCATGAAATATTATAGTGTAAAATAGTGAGATAGAATCCTTCAATATGTCTCTATGAAATATACTGCAGAATATAGAGAACAAGAATAAGAATTCCTGGATAGACAAGATCCTCCATGATTTATGGGCCTACCATACCACCACATGTACAACTACACAATAAACACTATACTCATTCATGTGTGGGGCCATGATATTGTTACCCATATAAGTCTCAATTAATTTTGTTGAAATATATATTTTTATAAAACTCATGAATTAAGAGAAATCACAAAAATTGATCAATGAATTGGAGCAGCTTGATAAGAACAAGTTTCATACATTTACCGACCTTAATGTCCATCATAATCAGATCACACAACCCTTTAATAAAAATGGTGTCCTCCATTCATTCCTACAAGGAGAATTTGTGTTGGATCTCAGAAACCCAATTATACATTCCAAGAGGCCTCTAATGATTGAATCCATATGGGAAGGGCCTTACATCATACATAAGGTATAAAATGTTGGAGCTTAATCATCGGACACAATGGATGAGGAATGTCTCACACCCACCACTAATGTGGCGTTTCTATAGAAATTATTTTTCATAGATGCCATCAAGAAACCTTTTTTCATGAATAATGACAGTGTAATGAACATCATATCATTTCTTTAATGTAAGACATTAAAATTCAGAGTATCTCAAATCCAGACAACAAGAATTTAAAATGCATAGTTCCTACATTCTGAGCACATGATGTTGTAATATAGAGAGTCATCCTGAAAAAAATGAATTAAATTGTACAAAATATTACATCCTAACCATATGAAATTAAACAATATAGAGCACATTCATACTATATAACATGAAACATTATTATATATTTCCTCCCCTCATGATGTTGAACTCTGAAAGAATAACCATACCACTGAAAACCCATCAAAACAAGCTGGATATTTTTGAAAGAGGGATAAAATTCCCCTATCCATGTGTGAGTGTTAGCTCCACATAGGGATTATATTATCTAATAGATATTTTTGTCTTTTTTATTCTATAACAAGATATGTAGTGAAACCGATGCCCCAATATTTTGGTCATTTTCACAGTGTTACTTTCCTTTTACGTAAGGTGACCCTTTCCCATACCTAAAGCAGCTAAAATGGATGTGTTTATAGATCTATGTATGGTTTGATTCTCATTTCAATGAGATATATAGAGATTCCTTGATCCTATATCTTGTTATATCCACCTCATGATAAAAAATTTCCATGTCCTATCATTAATCACATATGCATGCTGGGAGTTACCCTTACTATTCCTTGTTTCTCACATGAACAAGGAATAACAGCTTGTGACAGGTTCATCATGGTCCCAAATGAAAGAACATAAAATGCATACCATGTTTCCTCTTTGCATGACATTAAACTGAAGAGTTTACATCCCTTCTATGGATTAAAATATAACATTCCTATAGACCTCACAAGAGAGGACCACGATTGTCGGTGTTGGTATTTCACCAAACCTCATTTTAGTTACTATATGTGACTTCATTCTTAACATCACATGATATGCAGTGACACTCACATCTACAACTCTAGGTCTAGTCACACAAAATTAGCATAAAAATAATCCCTCCCTACGTATGATTCATACATGTGTAGGAATATCCTTTTTCAACAAATATGGGTGGAATGATTCATATTACACTGGGATACATATTGACACCCATAATTCCATCCTTACGTCTATCTGCAATACCCATTTTTACAATTAGAATCCCACATCATTTCTGTTTGATATTAAACTGCATGATTGCTTTTGAACTATTTTTTTCTTGATTTGTGTCATCATAGGTTACACAATGATGCTTAGATATCCAATTCAAGGACCCCTTACCACAATCAATTAAAAAAATTACTACCTCTATATAAAAGTGAGATATGTATAGAGTGTTTCTAATTTAATAACTCTCTATGGATCGATTTATGTAATCATAGGATACATAGTGAATCCTAGATCTCAAATATTGGACCCATATATAACAAATGATAATAAAAATACACCTATTTTTGCATAAGGGATGAGCCTTAAAGAACATTTTTCTTATGTACGAGTCATATCTACATTGGTACAGCTTGTTCATGTAATATATGTCACAAAATATTGCATATCAGTTACATTGTCTTTAACTCATCATGTAAAACTAAAAGGAAACAAATACATCCTTACCAATTGATGATAAACTACAAGAAAAATGTATTTGGTACACGACATTAAATCTACATGAAAAATATGACCCCGCTACACAAAATTAATCCTTAAACAACATTATCCATAATTACCCCTTATCAATACTACAAAATATCCTTACCCTATTCAAACAGAGTATGGGGTGACTAAATCATCTTTTAATCCCCTCAATACATAACTCACACTACATGTCTCATAGACCTCAAGTTTTCATAAGCATTTAATAGCTCTTGGAACTATTACCTAGCTTCAAAAGAACCCTTGTTTCATTATACATGTATGACAATAAAAATTTCTTAAGCTCCAATGGTCATCAACCAAATGAGTATCTCTTCAAAATAGTCCTTCTTATCCTTGTGATCTCAGAAGCTGATGTTGAAGAACTCAATGCCTCAGTGTGTTATGAGTCAACCCTGATATGATTTTTTCACATCAGTTCTCAGGACCTTAGAACCTCTAGTGGTGACATAAAATATTTCCATCTCCCACTCAAAAGGATGTTGGATTTCTATTCAACCGTGGTATTCCAATTAGGATATTATTTATTATCCCCCATTCTAGGTCCATGTGTTTCATATCCTTAAACAACATTCACTTTATTCAAATTTTCTTGCTGTAAACTATTTCCCAGAATGGTCTAAATCACAAGATGTTAAAGTGCTAGTGAAATAGACACAACACATATTAGGATGAAAACCTACAAAGGGGGACCTGAGAAAAATTTAATTATTCACCCTCTAAACTCTTCATATCCATATTTTAGGATAAATTTAGGTCACAAATAAATATGTAATAATGATAATTGGTTATACTCCATCACCCCAGCAATAGTTAATCTAACCATGCTGGACACCTTGGTTCAATAAAAAGATTACGTAATGACTATTCACATCTCGTTTCCATTATAATATGTTCTCTAGGTGGTGAACCAAATTTAGTGTTCTTGAACCCCTCATAGATATTACACTATCCACAAACAAGAGTTCATGATTTGAATGAATATACATATTTGGAATATCACACTAACACACCCATTCATCAGAGAAGATTTCTTGATAATTTTGATCTCTTGAACAAGAAATTTTCCCATCATATAAGATCCAGATAACATCCAGAGTGATCATGAAGTATGAATACACACTTTTCTTTACCAATAATAGATCACATGAAGGAATTATAGTGGGTAACACAATGAAAATTTCACATACTTTCTAGATCACGTGAGAATTATAAAAAGTTCACAATGAACAAATCTAAGGCATATCAAATAAAAGGTTTGAATAAAGACTAAAAATATAGTATACATTTGAGAGGAACATATATTCTAATTCTCATGCGCTTTTCCAGATCTAACTAGGTCTTCTAGAAACACCAAGACATGTTTCCCAGATCAAGTGGTGCTCTATTGGTACACTATTTAGATCATGATAAGTCCCATAGATGTGTTAGATATTTTCACATGATGACCTTTGGGTATGATACCCATTTCAAATGGAACCCTCAAGGATTTCCATCCAGACCATGATGTGACCTCTTGACATGTCACCCATATCATAAGGTGTCACTATTTCATGTCACCACTTCTCAAGATGGAAATTGGTATTGTCAAATTTATCCCATGATGTCCTCTAGAAAAGACCTATAAAACTTTATACAACCTCTAGGTATGTCAACTAGCTGTTATGATGTCTATTGAACATGTCATCCTACTTTCACAATGAAACATGGAAAAGTCAGCCAGGAAATGTGGTACCCTCTAAATATGTCACACGAACTCTCGTGACACCCTCTAAGCGTGTCATCTAGATTTCATGAGGACATTAGTGATAGTTAGATGGATCGTGAGATTAACTCTATACATTTCATCTGATATCATGCTTGGGATTTTAGGATCAGCTATCCACATATAAATATGTTCTTCAAACAATTTAGCCTTGGTCCTGAGACAACCTCTAGACATGCCATACAGATTATGCGATGTACCTTCAAAAAGTCTACTGGGTCATGTTGTTTCATTTGGACATGATAGAAACACATACTCCAACATGTGGTGAGGGTAAGAAAGTAATTTATGGTAGATAATCAATTTATGTTTTGCGGATAAAAATACAAGGCTATGAATGCATCCCTAGACTTGATAACCTTTCCTAGACTCCATAAAAGGAAACATCATTGTGTAAGGTCAGAGCAGTTGAATTAATGTGAAACTGATTCCTCCAATAACTAGGATATGTAGGATTCTTTCAAATAGCTTGAGATCCTGAGTAAAATATCAATTGGGAGGTCCTAGAACATATGTCACACATTTATAAGCAGTTTCACTAATCACTTACAATACCTTGTTTCTTACATCGTCTATAGATCACATGGTATTATGGATTTTCAATGATCATATCATTTCCATCACAAGACCCTATGAGTATAATGGAACACTCAATGTGTAATCCTTGATTAGAAGAATAATATGATATGTCTCACATTAAAAATAATCCTCCGTGTGTAAGCCCTGATCAACGACATAATATTATATGTACAACATATAGGGGAAACCTCAGGGTGTAATCTCTAATAAAAAATATATTATAATATGTACCACATATAAGGGAAACCTTAGTGTATATTCCTCAATTAGAAAACAATTTGATATGAACTAGATAAAATGGAAACCTCAATGTGTAGGGCATGATCTATGACATAATATGATATGTCCTGTATATAAGGGAAACCTCAGGGTGTAATCCCTGATCAACGATATAATATAATTATTCATTTATATAATGGAAACCTCAATGTGTAAGCCATGATTAGTTGAATAATATGATATGACCATCATATAAGGTCATCCTAAGTGTGTAATCCCCGATCAGGGGTATTATTTGATATGTAACACATATAAGGGAATCGTCAGTGTGTAATCCCAGGAAAATTGAACTAAGTCAAATCTGATTGCCTCTATAAACATGATATGCATGGAATATTCCTAAGGCCCGATATCCATATTAAAACATCAATCAAGTAGTCTCTATCGATAAGTCCCACATCCATAACCAATGAGACCAATTAAAATCAATCTCTTATTTCTCAAACTATGAATAGCTCATGTGGGCTTAGGGAGTCACAATGATCATATAATTCACATCCCACACCTCTATCATGACATGGGAAAAATCGGTGTATAATTACCTATTAGTATAATAATATGTTATGTACCTTATATAAGTGAAACCTCTATGTTTTATCCATGATCAATGGAATAATATGATATGTACTTCATATAATGGAAATGTCAGTTTTTAAGACAAAACCAATTAAACTACAAGCACTCATATTCCGTCCATTACTATGATATGTAGGACACCTTTCTAAGGAACAGTCCTATAATAAAATGGGAATACACTTCAGTTTGATTCCCACATTGTATTCAAAATTCCTACCATCAGGAACCAATATCTCCCATGGGATGATCATCTTTCCTTATCTATCAATAGACAGTGAAAATAATTGAACTATGATCAATCTGATTCCAACCATAACAAAGATAAATTGGACGCCTTCCCAAGGCCCAATAAAATATTCAATTAGGCACCCAATTCAGTGTATGTCCCCTCATGTATCAGAAATTTCAACTATATGGACTAAATCATTCCCATGGGTTGATCATTAAATGACATCTATATGCGGGCTGAGAAGCCAATTGAACTCTGATGACTTGGGTTCCTACTATAACTCAGATATGTTGGATTATTTTATAATCTCAAAGCTCGAAATTAAAAATTACATGTCATATCCTATTACATATGTCCCGTATTCATATATTTTGAGTTTGCTTAATTTTTATCCCATATTTCTCACACCGTACCTAGATCACATGTGTTTAGAAAATTTTATTGGTAATATAATCCCCATCATGACTCTACACTATCTATGGAAACCTCAGTGTTTAAGCCTCAATGATTGGTGGGTTATGATTACCTCTATATATGGGAATCTAACACGGGTCCAGTCCCAATTGTGTGAATAAATTACAATAACTCACAGTCCTATCAGAATTGGGATACAAATGAAGAATCATCATGACTAGAATTTGAATACATGATACATAGGTTCCAACACATTTTTCATTTTAGAATGATGTTACGATGTAAGGGATTAAATGATTTATATGGGTTTTGATTCGTGAAATAAAAAGGATATGTAGGACACATCATCATAGATCAATACCATTGTCAGAATATTAATCACCTCCCAGCATGGAAGATAATTCTAAAGTACCCTGTCATGTGGCCTTTACATAAAATAAGATACTCATTAATGGGAAATGTATTAATAACCTTAGATACATACATATGGAATAACAAATGAGATCCCCTTATTTTTCATATAAATAGGTTTAACCCATGGTGATTTTGTTATGGTTCCTCGTCCCATAGTAGGATTACGAAGAGATTAGAGAACATATCTTAAATATCTAATAGAGACTTAGAGTTGGAATAAATTCCAACAAATAGGGTGCGATGAGCCTGACCTCCCATCCTCTTGACCTACGTGAGTTATTGAGAGTCATTGGGTTTGAAACACCAACTGACCACCATCCTTTGGAAATAATGTTTGAACCCAGTTATGGATGTGGGAACCATTGGGGATTTCTATTATGATTGAAGATGAAAACCTTTCATCAATGATTGTGCAAGAAATTTATCCACTCATAATATATTGTTGTTCCAAACCGAATTCACCTCAACCGTAAAATTTTCCATTGAAATAAACATCGATAAGCTAGTCATGCCTAACTCAATCACAAACGCCCACTTGTTGGCCAATAAAATAGATATACATATATAAGTGTAACCATATAAGTATACATAGTAGGATCCTAAATGAAATAATTCATTAAAATAAGAAAAGAATCATTATAAATAAAAAATTAAAAAAACATGGAAATAAACTTATTACCAAAATCAGATCGACTATATTTCTATCTTTTCAAAGGATTTATCACCAAATAATACACATGAGTAGGAAATATAATAACAAATACATATATAATAGAAATCTACCTGGATACCACATTCCCACTAAACCAGTCACCCAAAACAATAACGCACAACATCTTGGTGCCCCATCCCATCCATAAGTTACACCAAACATCCATGAAAACACAAAATATCTATATTTACAATATCGTAGACACAACACATCACATACCCTTATTAAAAGCATAAGAATGAGGTCCATTATATCCCATCTTAATGTACACTATACCTTAATCCATCACAACCTTTTCATGATTAAACATGTAATAACAATAATTTATTACAACCTTGATACATGTATACACCAAAACGTTAAGCCTCCATAAACAACATCCACACACATAGACACATTATAACCAAGACACACTATAGACTATTTGATCACGTATACCTTAACTATAAGACACTATATCCCGGATATGACTACATAATAAAATAGGTTTGGAAGAAATACCCGAATAAGTAGAGTAGTTATCCATCTATATATTCTAAAACCTTGATTTCAGAAAAACACATGGAACCCTTGGCCAAATATTGCCATTAGTGCCCCCCAAACGACTTAGATGTTGGATAATACGAAAAATATAAGATAATGAATATTTTATCATGAAACCATTATAATAGAAAATAATCTACTTAAGACTCTAACTATTGTTAAAATTCCTCATGAAAACTCTAATTCCAATACTATGGACTAGAAAGACAATACATTCTTTAACACATGAGAATCATGGGTCAATACCTACTGCGATCTTTTAATATTAATTAGTTATAAATTAGTAATAGATTATTTATAAATTTTTCCATAATTTATAGACTAATTTTACATTAATTATCTAAATCCATGGATTTTTATTAAAAATCATAAATCTAACTTATATTTGCGGTCTATTTGAAAAAATTTCTCAATCCCATGGTTTCCACTTAGGAACATATCATTATACATTTTAATGTTAAATAAACACTTCCTTAATTAAATCATCAATAGATTCTATCCATAATTAGATGAACTAGTACATGACTATTCCTAATTCATGGAAGAATATACCTGGAGAAAATAGGTAATAGTTGTAAAAAGATAGAAAATAACATCTAAATAATACATAAAAAAAGTGAATGAAATAATTAACGAATAACAAATCAGGGGTCCTAATGTGATCCAACAATTACAACATGATCCCAAACACCTTTCCACATCATGCACATGACCACAATTGCAACCGTATCTATCCACCAACACAACAAGGTAAACAAAGATTGACCCTCAACATATCATCCAACCATACCAGGCTTCCATTTAACTTATAATAATGGATCCATATTATAATAATATTAATGAAAAATTTTCAAAATAAACAGTATTAAACTTTATAAAATATCACCCAAGGATCCAAACATGGAAAAAAGCATAGTACAAGCATGTTCAAGATTAGGAAACACAAAAGATTATTTCAAAATATAACATACTCCTTTACCATTATAGTTATTGATCAATATTTATAACCATGTTTAATAAATCCTAAAAACATTATATAGAGACACATATAGGAATGATAACACTAAATAGAATACATAATTTTTAAAATTACAGAGTATTGTCCATCATATAGTCATTATCCTTTTAATCTTACAAACTCAATGTTTCTAAATAGATTTTGATATTACATTCATGAATTAATATCATATAATAAAGTTAACATGAATTCTATGATATTACAATATCCAATATAATTAATGAAACATAACAACATGTAAATAAAAACTCCCCTACAATTCCATTAATTAATTATTTTTATCTTTTCTTGAGGACAATCTCTACTATATACCCATCAAAAAATTCATAATAATCCCATATTTACATATAAATAGAAAAGTTGTGTTTTGAATATACTTACTAAATAATATGCCATAACAATTCCATATTTTAGGGGAAAATTTTAGACACCAGGGACTATGAGAAGTCTCCTCCATGTCTCTTTACAACCATTCATTTAAGATAATTTGAATGTACCCAAAATCTTCACTACTATAGCCTCTAATTTAAAAAGGAACAAGGGGATGTGGAGGAATCTAAATTTTAACATTCAAATTTGGGGATCCATTACATGATTCCATAGGGTGTTTACCACTTTTAAGACTCAAAAAACCAATTAATTTTGATATGAGGGAGGGAATCTGACAACACATTTGTTATCCATGTTATAACCTCTCAATTCACAGAACATAAAATTTATGATTTAATAATAACTTTATTAGTCATAAAATACTTTTGATAACATCCCTTTATTAAATGTAAATATGATTAAGGTAAGGGTAATAGGTTTTTGTGTGTGAATTTTACAAGCATAATATTTTCAATGATATGATGGGATCCATATTAGATACAGAAGGAAATTTTTAAATGTAAATTTTCCCCTTTAAATAAAAAAATACGTATTCTTTTCTCCTATATTTATGGTTTTTGACGCAACAAAATATAAATTTCGAGGTCATTAATCGATAACTAATGATTATTAATTTTTCAAAAAATAATGATTAAAATTTTCCTAAAAAAATATTGTTTTGGACTTTATAAAAACAAGTACATGGGTTTCTTAGAAAAACATAATATTGTTTACCTTTTCAAAAACTAATCCATAGATTTTTTATCAATATATAAGGATTTTATTTCATATATAAGATCTGAAGTCTGTATGTAATGGTTTATAATTAAAAAACAAGAAAATTTCATACACAAATGTTGCTAAAAATATTCACTCTATGCCCAAACAACCACACCATGACCAAAATTACTTTGGAATCGAAAAATAAGCGCTCAAGAAAATATGGGCCCTTAAATTAGATACCTCAAAAATGATTCTCATCTATAAGGATCAAAGCCTTCCTTAAAGAGAAATCATGAGGGATTTGTAAAATAAACCCTCAGTGACATACCTCTCAAATAAGGATCAAATTATTATAGGAAGCCAATTAACACATCATAAGGGAAGGGTACAAAATATTAACGCTACCAAAATTGTATTTAATAATGGTTTATTTTTTGGTTTACTACCAGTTTTTAAAAAACCACCCTAGATAGCAGTGTCATGAAACACTTCTCACCATTATTCATAATTTTCACAAATTTATTTGTGATAGTTTTTAATTTTTGTTAATTTTATTTAATGTATTTCATTTTGTTTACTTTTTAAAAATTTTAAAATATTTTCATATTAGTTATTTATTTATTTACTTATATATTTTTTCGGTTGAGAAGAAATTGAGAAGACACACACACACACACACACATATATATAAATATTTGTATCTCTGTATGTCTATGGGAAGGGTGAGATTTAAACCCATTACAACTTAGTTACTTTCCTACGACTTTAACACTTTAGAAAACACTTTATGCATTGAGTAAACAATCATTACATTACTTAAATATACACATATATAAAATATGTACATATATATACATAAATAAATAATAATAAAATAAAAAATTATAATAAATAAAAAATATGATATAAAAAATTAAAAAATAAAAAATAAAAAATTAAAAAATAATGTCTAAAAAATAAATAAATAGTCAATTAAAGATAAATAACTAAAAATGAATAATGAATATTGAATAAAGAATAATCCTTGAAAAAAAATAAAAAACATTAAATAATGAATAATAAATTATAAATAATGAATTAAAAATATAAGATAACAAATCAGTAATAAATATATAATAAATAAATAATAATAAATAGTAAAAAAATAATAAATAATTAAGAAATGAAAAATAATGAAAAATAAATAAATCATACTTAAATAATATATTATAGAAAAATAAATAATAAAAATAAATATTAAAAATAAATATAAAAATTTATCATGAAATAAAAATTGATAATAAATAATTAAATAATAAAGGAAAAAAATAATAATAAATAAACAATAAGTAAAAGAATAAATTAATAATTAAAAAATAATAAATAAATATATAAGAAATAATAAATAAATAACTTATATTAAAAAAATAATAAATAATAAATAATAAATAATGAATAACAATTAATAAACATTAAAGAGTAAATAATAAAAAATAAATTGTAAACAAAAAAATGTAAAAAATATATAATAGGGTATACATAAATTATAAATAAAAAGATTTTTAAAAAATGAAAATAAAAAATAAAAAATATAGAATTTTATAAAAAATGAATAATAAACAGTAGAGAAGTGATAAATAAATAATTTATATAATATTATATAAATAAATAATAATCAATAATCAATAAATAATCAGTAATGAATAATTAATCAATATATATTAAATAATTCATAAAAAATAAATAAGTAATAATTAATTAGAAATAAATAATATATCAAGAAGTAATAAATACACAATATTGATAATACATTAATATATACAAAAATAAATAAATTTATATACATAGATATAATATTATAACTTTATATAAGTATAAATAGATAGATAAATTTATATAAATATATAATAATTTGTGTATATGTATATATATATATATTTATAATAAAATATACCTATATATAAAAATATATATATATGTGTATGTATGTACACACACAAAAACATAAAAAAAACATTATTACATAAATCGAAACATATATTTATAAATACACACACACAAAGACACACACAGAGACATGCCCACATAATATATATACATATATATAATTAATATATATATATAAATACATAAAAATAAAAAATAATTCAATGTAAAAATAAAAATAAATATCAACATAAATATGAATATAAATATAAATACAAATATAAGTATTAATAAAAAAAGAAATAAAAATTAAAATCTTTACAAATATATATAATTATAAATGAATATATATATATACATATAAAATATAAATACATATACATAAATATAAAAATTTAAATATATAATTCATATAAATAAAAAATAAAAAATCACTAAAAGAAACAAGATCATTTCAAATGAAACACCGTTATATCAATAAAAATTTAATCCCATTAAATTTAATCATAGTTCACTAAAAAATCATATGAAGAATGTATTAAATAAAATTAAAGTTACATGAAATGTTTTAAAAATATGGTATCTCAAATTAAAACCCTATTTTTGAGGCATTTCAAATCTTTTTTACCTTAAAATGCGACCATTCACCCCTTAGTAAAAAAACACAATGCTTGTTATACTCTTAAAATTGACCAGTCGCTGATCCCAAATAGACACCCAGATAATAAAAATTACTATTTTATGTTGAAGTTCAATTTCCATCTTCTCTTAGAATATTAATAATTTTTTATTAAATATTTCCACATTATTATTTTATTTCATTTTATCACTCTTTGTGAGATTCGATTTGACAAGTTGTGGATCATAAAAGGACACTTGAAAGAAATGACTTTATCTTTTTGATGCATAAGTCTGATTTTTTGCTTCCTATGCTATTATTTTAAATTTAAAATATTTATTAACTATTAATTATATATAATTAATAAGCACTAATTAAAAGATAATAAGTTTTAAAAATTATAAATTATAAATAATAAATGATCAAAAATAATAAATAATAAATATTCATAATTAAAAACAATTAATTATTAAACAACCAATATAATTTTCCATTAATTTAGAGGCAGTTTATTGAAAACCACCGTTAATCCTTTTATAAAAAAAGTTTATTTTTCATAGTTTTTTTCAAAAAAAAAAACTAAAAAAGTGATTATGAATCATTTATAAATAGTTTACAAAATCACTGCTAAAAAGATGCAACTAAATTCTTGTTTTTCGGTAGTGTAATGCTTCATAATCTCTAATCAATTTAGCTAAGATCATACATATAATCCAAAAACAAATCATCAAATAACATTTGTTATTGCGTGTGTATATGCGACTAACATTACTATGTACACTCTTCTAGGACACTATGCCACCACATGATGTGAACCAAAGGAATAAATTACCCATGAAACACCTTCTCCTGATAGTCCTAATGTTCAACATGCCACTTCATGAACCCCATATTATTTATATATTCCTACTCTCCATAATCAATGAAAATGATATAATCATGAAGGTACCAATGAAGCTATAAAATGTGGAAAACATCATGGATATGATCTCTCTAAGAGGAAGCACTAAACAATACACAACTTCACCGATACGATCCAACATCACAAAATGATGAACAAACTAGGGAGAAATCATACTTATATAACCAAACCTCCACTCTCTATGGTTATTTGGTACAATTAGGAACACATTATCACCATTTTCTAACTCCATAACCCTTATCCTATTACCATCATTGGGATTCTAGCAATTCCTTCAATCTTTCATCTACTCATGAATCACCTGTACCTTCTTCGTCATTATTTATTTCAATTCCAGTATAAAAAATAATAACAGTACAACATAGGTAAAAATAGATATATAAAAGTTTGTTCATACAATTATTTAATAAGGGTTATACAAATGGATGATTAATATAAATAATTATAGGAAAATTTAACTATGATTAGGTTCTTCACCCACAAAACACTGAATTTTAAGATTAATGAACAAAAGATATATATTATTATTTCTTAGTATCCTACTCAATCTGACCATTTGATTGTTGATGAAATGATATACTATTAAATAATTATGATATAAAATAATGTTGTAAACCAATCCACACTCAGGTTGGAAATAGGGATCACCATTAGATATGATCGTCTTCAAAGCCCACTGAAGCCTCACAATATCCTCTAAATACTTCATTCAAAACCAATCCACTGGTCTTCACTCTTTAGTGGCCAATATGTGAGATGACTTTACCTCATAGACTACATTCACCCATATAACATCATATGATACCTATCTATGAGGTGAACTGATCATATATTCCAACGAAATGTGCCCCACATCCATTAAGGGACATCTAGTAGTTAGATCAACCCATGAAGATAATGATGCTCAAACATCACTTTCTTTTATACTAATCACAAATATACAAACTATAGGACTAATATCATTATTTTTTACCACATAAAAGATGTATCAAGGCATAATGAATCATTACCACACTTTGATATACCACCTAGGGTGAGGTGTGAAGCCAATTTAGAACCACTTCACATATTACTAAGGGAACAATGATCTTCTCCCTTAATAACAAATGACAATGATTATCCTCACACCATATCTGAATGTAATACGCAATGAAAATGTAGTTTCCCTACACTTCCACCACAAAATCACCAATGTAATATTCCAACAAACACTACACCAAGGATGACTACATGATAATCTTATAGAGACACCATCTACCAATAACCTCCTCTTTTCAAGGTGTGTTACTAATAACTTATCCATCACTCTCCATGCATCCCCCAAGTCATGTGAAAATATCCATGTCACTTCCTAACCAACATATAAATGATAAAATTTCAATTCCTCGATATATAAGAGTCATCTATGTCAAAATACTCTAAGAATTACATCCAATGCCACATTAAAAAATAGAATGATGGTGGTATAAGATATATTTCTAAGTCATAAAACACATGAAGACAATGAAGTTATAAAAATGATATAATCTTGCCAAAAAAATCAAGGTAAAAAAACTATATAATTCTTGAGATCATGGGAAGCATAGTTATATTGATGTGGTTGTAATTGCTAAAATCCATAAGATATCACTTCACTCTATTTTATCAGAACACATCCCAATCCTAGATATATAAACATTATAATAAGCATCAACAATATTAAATTCCTCATGAAGATGATGGAAATTATTATTGACCAACATCTCCTTTAGTTACTGAATAGTATATTGTCAGTGGTGAGCCCATACAAAATCCGAATCCTTAATGCTCAAGGATTCTAAAGAAGTTTTAATCTAAAATATATTGGGTAAAAATATACTATAAAATCCTAGAATATGAAGTGAAATTTGAATCTCTATAACATTCTTGGGGAAAATATATGAAATGCCCACATTTACCTTCAAAACATCAACAAATACTCCCCATTTAAATTCAATGTGGCCAAATAAATTACCACAATGGGCCTATAACATACTGTATAAGGCTTCCTAAATAGATGATGGAATCAAATATAATCCCAAAATGATAAAAAAAATATCTATATACAATTCTATTGACTGAGAATACTCAATTATGTCTTTAATAAAAACCATTAATAGCTGGCCAAGGAAGTCATAAAAAAATTTCTACTTTATTCTAATGAACATGGATGACGTGTTCATGAGAATGAAGGGTATTAACAAAAACTCATAGTTCCCATATTGATACCTACATGAAGCCTTCAAAATACCATTATCCTTTAACTACATATAATAAAAATATTTATCACAATTCGATCTTCAAGAACATTCTTTCACTATTGAACTGATCAATTATAACAAAAATCTATTTTAGAGGGTAACAATTATTTATAGTCATCAGGATCAAGCAATGTTAATCAGTACAGATTCCCAAATTTATATATTCCTTCTCCATAAAAATGTTATGATCACCCCAAGGTAATAAATGGGGTTAAACAAAACTTTTTTATAAAATATTATCAATCAAAATACCTAACCCCCCAAACTCATATGGTGCCATAAATTTCCAATATCGTGATATTAGAGATACAAATAACTTGATATATATCCTAAATTAAATTCATGTGAAGGTGGTAGCATCAAAAAATATTCCAAAAATACATTTTGGTATTTTTCCATAACCCAAGGAATTTTTTGGCAAAATATTGACCAAATTTAGCATTATATTGATAATCATAATTGATAAATACATTACACATATCTAATCCATCTAATGGACTCACTCTATAATGAACACTACATTATCTCCATGAGTATTAAAGAAAATTACTAGCCTCATAATATTTTTATGGAATCTTAAACCATATATAACCAGTCTATGCTAAGGATTCCATTATATGGATATATAATGGGTATAGGAATTCTCCATACTTCCAATTCTTCCATAACATCTGCTGAAAATATATACATAGATCAGGCATGATTTCTTGACCTATAACTTGCATAGGTAAAAACAAGGGGACTTGAATCTTGTCCACTACAAGTTCTAGAGCCTAGACTAGGGTTGGCGTAATGACATAATACATATCTAAAGAATAAAAAAGCATACACCCAGGTATAAAATAGGAAGATTATACCTCATATAGAATCTATCTCGCTTGAAGTTAGAAACTCCAACTCATATAGATTACTTTATGCTACCCCATGACCTATTTGGAGCTGATATAGACAACCACCATGGATATAATATTTCCTACATACTATAGTATGAAAGGGAATCATTGAAATATCATCTATCCATTTTCTCTCCTCTTTTCTTAGAAAATATTAGATAACCCTAGTACTATGGCTACCTTAGTGAATCCTAAATCAATTACTCAACCAACATAAGATCAAGATGTAAAAATTAAATACATATAATAGTTATACAATAAAAATTTATACGCCCACTACCTCTATGTGAAAATTAAATAATGTCATATCTTCTGGTTGAGGTCCAAGAACATCCATTTTTTCTGAAATGGGATGATTGAAGCTGAAGCTAGATCCCTGCCATCTGAAACCCCAAATAAATTGGAAATTGTTAACCTAAGATCCTTGAAGAGTCCTAATGGCTTCTCTCCCATGAATATTTAGTATGATGCAAAAATTTCTCAATAAACTCTACCTTCATGAGCCCCTTATAGAATTCCAAAAATGTGAATGAGGATAACTAAAAATTGGATCTTCTAACACAAGGACACATAAAAATGCCTCACACTAGACTCTTCATCTAGAAATTGGTATAGAGCACAATGTATGAGGTTTTGGAACTGAATATTGAACTACCAACCACTATTACTCTACTATAGAAGATAATGAATCTTCCACTGATGTTTTTCAGTTGTAGTCTAAATAAGGGGCCCAAACTATATCTGATCATACCAATTTTCTCATGAAACTTATAAGTCCCCATGATCACTGAGGTATGAATTCCACCATTGATGAGATAAGTTTTAAAACACACTGAAAGCAAATGGAATCTAGTTATTATTATGATCATGAATCAAACTAAATTAAATCCACACCTCATACATCCATTCTTTGGACTCATAATATGAAACAATGTCCTTATACAGACATGCACTAACGGTGTAACTCATGATGTGTATTCCTACAATTATAGTCTTAAATATCTTTTATTCTTCACCAAAATACATGAGAATGTTGTTAAACATTACTAGAATGATCCCAATTAAAATATTGACCAGGATACATACCACAAAAGAAAAAATAATCCATATTTACTAATCATGTATTGTAGAATATTTAAATTTTGTTAATTAAGATTCATTATAAACCCCATTATATACTAAAATTATATAAAAGTGTATAAAATAATGATTTATGAACCTTACTTAGGTATCTACCTTTAATGAAATGTCACTTTTCCTAGTAGGTTCAATAAAATCAATGTCCTTGCATGACATTACCTATGGAGTAAATTTCATGTGTCCTTGAAAGTATCCATTTTGTTCAAAATGTTTAAGTTTATTTGATATTGTTTACCAAACAAACCATGAAATCCTCTCTAGTTCCTATCTCTATGAGCCACCTTATCTCTCAATCCAAATATATGATTCCCCTTTACCATGCACTATTCCCACTAGTATTCCTAATGGGCCAGAAGTGATGATAATAGTGCCAAAAAAATCCCATATCCAATAGGACATGAGTTGGTGAATAATAGTGAGTAAATTGAAAAAATATATATTGGAGGTATTAACTTCAAAATTCCTAATGAAATATTATTATATCACCAATAAAATCCATAATAATAAAGTGACCTATGCAAAAAAAGAAATTTCAACAAATTAAAGGCCAATATTGGAAAATATATGAATGTGAAACCAATCATAGAAACATGATCATCAAAAACCATAAAAACCAATAAGATATAGTAGGGCCCATTTCAGTCACCAACACCCACAAAAAATCATGAAATATATATAGATGATAAAATACAAATATATTTAGTAGGATCCTCCTAGAAACATCCCATTAAAATGTAGAAGAAGCATACTAAAGTTGCAGTGAGTAAATAAATCTATAAAATTATTTCCAAAATCTAGTGATCAATATTACTATCCCTATTAAGGCTCACTCACCAATTAATTCATAAGATAATGTAAAATAATATCAATTTAATATATGAACAAATGTACCCCACATCCACATTTCTATTAAAAAATTCACCCTAAAATAAAATTCTTTATATGTTGGTGCTCCCATCACCTCAATAAGTCACACAAAACATACATTAAAACACATCAAAACCACATATACAAAATTATATCCACATAACATCACCTCCCCATAATCACATAATTATACAGAGTGTCGATACAACTTGTGTAGATATACACTATACTTAAATATTTAACAAGAAATATTTAATTACAAACATGAGTCACTAGATCCTGAATACATTAAAACACTATAACAATAGTCCACAAAAACCCACAAATATATTCAAAACATAAACGTTAGTCACTAGATCTTGTATAGGAAAATAACCCATTAATTTAATACAACATATCAATGATATGGATTCATACTATATTAAATGATATGTTGAGATTTGGGTGGGTGGGTGGTGGGGGGGGGGGGTATTCTGCAAGAAATAAGAAACCACTAATTATCATGGATCTCGATATTGTCCAATCATCTTCACCTTATCTCAAAAAACATTCAACATCATCCAAACTGTCCTGATTCTTACCACATCAATCTACCACTACAACATGATTAACATAACACAACCCTTTCTATATCAATGATCTACACTTGGTTTCTATTTAAATTATAGCTATATATCTATATTCTATGAATAAATATAGAAAAATAAATGATCAATTATATAAATAGGGGGATGCGAATACACCTAAAATTTAAAATTTAAATATCAGGTTTCAATTCAACATTTTATCAGGAATTACCCTCTTTTAAAAATCATTAAACTTCCTAATATTTATTTGATCGATGGATAGTTGCAAAACATATATTATCAACACATTAAAATATAAATTCCTAGAAGTTAATATTTATGAATTAGCAATACCCTTTTTAGTCATAAAATACAATTGATGACAACCTTTTATTAATGGATAAATTTGATTTTGGTTAAGGGATTTGGATTTTACGTGTAAAATTTCCATGCATAATAATTTCTATGATATATAAAATTTTAAATTAAATATATATGAAAATCAAAAAAATAAAAGATTTTAACTTTGAATGAATTAAAATGAATATTGTTATCCCATATTTAATGATATTTCTTTAATCTAAATAAATATATAGTTTTTTAATCAACATATTTGGTATTTTACATTTTGAAAAAAATTGTATTATTTTCATCAATATATTAGGATTCTGACTTTTTCAAAAAAATTCATAGTAGATTGTTTGAAAATATAATGTTTTTTCAATTTTTAAAAAAAATTATATTTAACATTAACTTGTAATGTTTTTATTTCATATATAATATTTTAATTATATATGTAAAGTTTTATAATTTTAAAAATTTAGTAGAATCCTACACACAAATATTGAAACAAAAACTCATACTTCAACTAACACAAAAACACCATGACAAAAAATTATTGAGAATTGACAAAGGTAGTGTTTAAGAAAATCTAGTACATTACACTTAATTTTTTTTAGGAAAATAACACATACAACCATTTACAAGATTAGTTAAAAAATTTCACTTAGTAACCCTATCTCATATGGAATTTTTTTAATATAAATATCATGAAAGTATAATTCTTATTTAATAAAATATTCTACTAATGAAGGGAGAGAAATCATTCCCTCATTTCTTAATAAATTTCATGGATAAAAATATTTCATCTTGGATTTAACTCCCCTTATCCAATCTTTTCAAATAATATTATAGAATTTATGATATCATAGAACCTTTTTATAAAAAACATCCAATTTTTTTCAATTTCGTTGTAATTAATTATCTCATGTAATAAGAAATATAATGATATTAGAATACAAATAATTTTTTTTAATTTACACCTATACCAAATTTTTAGTAACCCTTTACATTATTGTATCTATTTTAGAATCAATTAAAAATGTATTTATAAAAAGTTAATTATTTATTTTTCATTTCCTAATTTTAAAATCCAATATACATTAAAAGTAATTTTTAATAAAAATTTGATATCATATACGCTTAAAAATATAAAATATTATTTTTATAGCATCAATTTTTTACATGAAGTCTCTTTGAGTTTGTTATAAACCTTTATGTATTCAGAGTAACAAAATATCTGATGTCATGTTTTCCAAGTCTTAAGGAACTTTCCTTCCATATCGATACCTTAATTATGTTTTAATGACATAGCATGAATTCATAACCATCCATGTTTTCTTACCATTTTATATTAAAATTTTATTTTTCAGTACTATCACCACAACCTTGAAAATTGTGCCTCCCATTTTGTTCTTTTCTATACATGAAATATCAAATAGATTGGGTGAACTATTATCAAACTTATTTGTACAATATCTCATAATGAATTATCATAACCTTACCATTAAGCATTGATGAAGGAATTTTATTTGTCAGAACCTACCATAATAGAGATATAAATGTGAAAAATTCAATTCTATACTAAAAAATATTGAGTACATGAGGGGACTATAATGATTCGTCAATCATTTTTTTAAAAATCCCCTGAACCCTTGTATCACATATTCATTTTATGTTCATTATTTCACCACTTTAGGATATCTATCTTCCTAAAATCATACATGCTATTAATTTTTTTAACTTAGGGTCCATGAAAAAAAAAATTCTATTAGATAAAAAATGAAAATACCTCTAATGGTTTAAATACGTATCCATATATTCCTATTGAATAATTCTTTCTCAGTTTTTCCAGAGGAGGTTTCATTGACATATATATTTTTTTCTTTTTTAAGGAAATTTATAAGAAACTATTCATGTCAATGGAATTTCATCTTTTGAGATTATTCTTAATCTATAATTTATTTCAATGACTAGTATGATAATAATATCCTATTTTACACCCCATTTGTTTTTTTATTAAATAAGTATCAAATTTTGAATACATTTAATAAGTAATTTTATAAAATTTAATCCCAATAAAACGATTACCCTTTTTTCATATCTATTATTTATTCATGACCCATGATTCACTAAAATTTGAATTTCTTTAGTCGTTATCTATTTATTTAAATATTTAAGAAGAAATTTATGTCAATAATATCATATATAATTCTTGGGTAGTTGAGTGGAAAAATCATGTCACTAATATATCATAAATATTATCCTTACTCAATTAATCTAGGAACTTAATCCTATTATAGCCACCCAACTAATAATAAATAGATCCTCACATCAGATTCAAGTACCTAATATAATTAGGGACTCCCATATCATATTTAACTTATATAATATAACCCTTGGGTTCGCAATTTTATCAAAATCTACCCATTTGGATAATTATGGTCTTGAACAGTGCTCCCTCTAGAAAAAATCACATAATATATAATTTTGAGGGGTTATATAACATATCACCATCCTATTTGATATATTACATACATTTATGAATTATTATAATGATTTATTTTTTCATCTAATAGTATCAATCAAATGAAAATGGTGAACAAAATTCATGTATACCCCTTTATTCAAAACAATATTTGCTATACTTTATAAAAAATAATATTTAATTATATCTATTCATAACCAAAAAATATTATGTATAAGAAACATGAAACCCATTTACATAAAGATTCATAATCATAAGAAATGTCAAGATAATATATTGTGCAATAGGTATTCAATCCATACCCTTCCAAATAGAGCCTTGGCCCTTAGGATAACATGATGTCTGAACTAAATGTTTTTTATTTCTAAATAAACTCTAAAGAGAAACCATAATTCCTATTAATTATTGAAACATAATACAATTGAAACATAATTATATGTTATTATTTAATTCAGAACCAAAAAAATCATAATCTTGGCTGAATAAAACTAATCCTTGTGTTTCACTTAATATTTAAATCCTTGTGTACATTGTATGACCTGTTTAAAAAGTATTTCAAAAAAAATTAAACTGAAGTATAAACCCATTTATAAGAAGAAATATTTATGTTTGTAAATAATATATATGTATTGGAGAAATACATATGTAAATAATTCAAATTTTTAGACATGAGAAATACTTTTAGGACAATTTCATAAATATAAAATTATAGAAAATTTTGAATTTTGACATGATTTTATAGATTATTAAAATAATTGTTCTAGAAATTTCTCACAATATATTTCAATTTATAATATTTTTATTTTCATATATACATAATAAATAATAAACCTTTTTATATTAAAATATATAGTTCATTAAGAAATATAAACCCTTTATATTCCTTATTATATAAACATTATATATTACTGAAGTAATTCTTTACATTATTTTAATATAATATATATTATATTCATTTAAACCATTGATCATACCAGCAAAAACCCATTTGGATTTATTTAAATAGATTTATTAAATAAGGAATTTAATATAAATAATTTATTAAAAAAATTTATGAACATTTTATAAACCAATACTAAAAATTGTATATCTTGGCTTTTTAGATAATTGAAAATCACATTTTCAAATAATTTTTAATATTAAAATAAACTATTTCTTTTAAAATTATAAACATATGCTAGGAATATTTTAAAACTTATGATTTACATCGAGAACTATTTTTTTAAATAAATCATAAAACTATATTGTGTTTATATTTACCAATGGTTGGTTCGTTAGTTGGGGAAACTTCATTCCAAATAAATTCCAATACATTTTTCCATTGAAAAATATATTTTATAAATATATCTAAAAATTCCCATATTATCATAGCGGAATGTTATTTTTTATAATTCCATGATTTTGTACATATTAATCTAATTACCATGATCACTATAATTGTTTTTGGTGAAAACCGTTACATGATAACATGATTTTATAATAATATATTTTTTGGATATATTTTCCTTGTCATTTTTAGTGAAACCACAAATGATTTTTTCTTTTTTTTGTAGAAACCATATATATTTTTTAAACACATTGTGGTTATGAAAATAATCACAAAATATGATTTTTTATCCAAAAATATTTGGTTTAAGAGAATATACTATTTTATCTATTTCTATATTTAAATTATCCAATATAAATAAAAAAATTAGTCTACGATAAATATGTTGGGTTTTAGTAGGACAACATCTGAAGACGCATCTCTAATCTAACCCCTCCTAGGATAGAAGTGATAAGAGTAACCCTTTAATACCATGTTAATATGATATGGGTTGGAAAATATAAGTTTGGGTGTAAATGACATAGTATGTGAAGCATTAAGCTCATTTAATCCGATGATGATGAGAAATCCACTAATTAACACCAACTTTATAAAATAAAAAAACCAATAATCCCATCCATATAATAAATTTTCATGTAGAGGCATATAAAAAATAAATAAAATGCATCCAAGGTCAACAACACGAAATAAATTGTTCCAACAGAAGAAAATCCACCTACACAAACTAAACACCACATCATGAGATAGTAATACAAAAATTTAGAACCAAAATTCATCAAAAGAACCTATAAAAATAGTTCATTTATTTAAGAGTGAATCAGAAAATATATGTAGTAATTTCCTCCCAAGAAATTCTCAGGCCTATTTGGAAGAGACATACTAAATACCTAGTTAATAAAAAATGAAATCAATTCATTCCATATTTGGGGTCAACTATAACCCATCTCCCCCAAGGCATAATAAAAAAATCATCATTTCTGTATAATGAAGTATAATACTGAAATATATCAAAATAGATATCTAAGAACCACTTACCCATTCATATAGTCTTCCTAACAATAAAAATAGTCCTGACACTCCCATCTCTTCCCATATCAATGTACAATATCCTCATACCATTACCAAATATCGGATAAAATAACCATATACTTTATTCACATGCCACAACCACATTAAATATACCAAATACCATATACCTCATACCACATCCATGTTATATTATAACATAAATATAATACAATAATATGGAAGGGATGGATTGGGGTAGTCATTTATCCATAGCACTGACATCTTAGATATTTACGGTCCACTAAGTTCCCTAGACCACCTATGGGATCCATCTAGTTACCAAATTTGGTGGTGGGGCATAATAAATTAAAAAATAAAATTAATTAATATAAAGAAAAATATGAACCTTGGGCCAACTTCTTATCAAACTCTTATATAAACACATCCCATTGACGTACCATAAACACCACATAATAAGAACTAAAAAAACTCTTAACTAACAACAATACCAGAACCATAAATACAAAATGTTAATAAATTATTCCATGTCATTATCCCCAATACATCTTTTATTACTATATCCTCATTAATAAATTGCTAACTACTCTTAGTGGGTTATCTAGAGCCAATGTATTTATATACATTGACAACCCTTACATGTGTAATGATTGATATATAAATGAATTTTTCTTACCAAATTAGTATTGATACATTTGTGTCTACTATATTTATAGAGATATCCTTAGATTACATGTCATATAAAAAGGATATAGTATATTTCAGTCAATAATGAGATACTAGAGATACTCTCATAGTAATATTAGATATATTTCTTATGGTCTATAAACAACATTATTTCTAGACTGAGATGATGTACGACTATCACATGATCAAGGATTATAACTAGTGAAACTTTTTATCATGAATTTTGAACATAATAGTCTCTTGTTGATGAGATATAGGGGAATGTACTACGTATTAGAACAGTACATGTTTCAGGTTTCATTTGTAGTTCCAATATATGAACACATGTAATGTTCCCATGAATTCAAATTAATATATGTTAATAATTTTATTATATACTATGATTCATGTAAAAAATGAAATTAATATCATTACAAGGTAGATTTCATTTATTGTTCCATTGGTGGTATGGAAATGATAAAATAATCAAGTTATTATTTGTCTCTTCTTGTAGGAAGTGATATCTAAGTCACAGTTGATAATGTTAGTAGTGCCTTCACTAAATCAATGTCCTTAATAGATAAAGGTAATTCATTCTTGTATTTTCAATGAATAATAAAGAATTAAAATGACAATTAATTAATTTTTTTGTCTTTATTTTTCAGATATTTCAAGAAAATTAGATTATATTACAAGGTACGTGTTCATTGGAGGTTCCCATTTCCATGACTATACATTACGTCCTTAATGGACAAGATTTTATGTTAGACACCTCACCTAGTTTTTAATTAGTACTCACTAATATCAAGATAATTTCTTAGAGGGATACACACTTTGCGTATTCAATGTCATGGACAATTATAATGAATATAAGAATAGGACATTTTAGGCCGCACCATGGGGTGAGGGAGATTTTGGATTATAAATGATCACTAAGAAATAAATAAATTCATTATTATTTTATTATAGAATAAATGGATTTGAATTTATTTATATAATGTATTTACCAGTATTTAAGTGAATACAATAGGAAATATTTACGGAACAAATATAATTTTAATATTCAATGTTCATTTAATATTTTTGGGAAAAAAGAGTCAAGTTAATGACTACTTTATTAGGTAATATATTTATTATATTTTAAGTAAGCGATAAATATATTAATGGAATTTTAGAAATAGGTTTTTGTCAAAAATTAATTTTTATGGATTATTTAGTGGGTAAAACGTGTAAGGGGGATGTAGATACAATTTTGAATATTTAATATCTCACTATATAAGTAAGAGGAGACTCTCATTTTTTTTACTACTCATTACAAAAATTATAGAGCTCCTATCTCAACTCTTACATATCTTAGACATAGACACATTCAATACATTTTTTTGAACAGATTTCCCCTTTACATGTCAAATTATTAGTGATGTAGTGATTGTCGGGACATCGAAGTCTTCAAATAATCTCCACGCTAGCACTCGAGTATCATCGGTCAGTGTTCCTATAGGCTTTTTTTGTGTGTGTGGATGAACTAGAGGGATCTAAAATTGATTCATTCAAGAATAAATTGATAGATATGTATGGTTTTTAATAACACTTTATAATAATAAAATATAATAATTTCATTAAATTATTGTGCTTAAATTCTCCACATAAGATCCATAATTGTTTAGTTGGCTGTGTATCACCAGATATTAAGATGTTATATCATTAGGGTGATTTTTTTAATCTATATAGCATATAACACCTCTACATACCATGGTACCAAAATATTTCTGAAGAGTGATCATGTGATAATTTAATCAAAATAAAAATTTAATTTTTATTAAATTTATCTTCTGTGCATCGCAGTTATTTCATCGCATTGAACCAAGATTTGATCTGATCCCAGAAGATGAATAGGAATATTTGGTTTAAAATTAGATCAATTTTTTGTGTGTTTAATTAGAAATCTCATAAATAAATATTCATATATATTAATTTTTACAAACAGATATGGTGGAAGATAATTTCTAAGGTCCTCGTTACTCCAACTATTTTTTGGGGACACGAATAGTTTTCTTCAATCAAGTATTTAGTCCAAAAAATGTTGGAAATGAAAAAATAATTAAAAATACTATTAATGTAGGTTTTTAATTTTTTTTAAAATCAAATAAATTATTTAAAATACCCAAGGTAATGACATTTGAGTCAGCAAACACAAAACAATTAATGAATCTCAGGAATCCAAGCAGAAACAATCGAGAAATAGAAATTTAAAAGGGGGTTTCTTAGCCAACACCATGAAACCCTAGACCCCAAAAATGGTGGATAATAAATTTACTAAAACACCAATATAGGTAGATTAAATTGTTATAAAAAATAATCATTTTATATTTGAAAGGGGTATCCATCCCCCTATTACCATTTCTATCTCAGACTCTATTCACACTGGGCACTATAGATGGTGGACCTGATCTATGATGTGTTAGGCTACGCCCAATCCACCAGTCCCCTTGGGGGTCGAAATATCCCACCCTAACAGATTTAATGGGATTTTTATGACACATAGAGGCCCAAAAATTATAATTTTTTGTCTTCGAAAATTTTCATATTTATTTTATCAATGTTTTACATGTTTTTTCAAGGTCATGAGATTTATATTTAATTAGATACATAATGATACTGGTAGTGAAATTTCCATTGTAGGTATGAAATTTAATTTAATTTATTATTTACTTCTATTATGTGTAATGATTGTAATAAATAATTAAATATTGATAGTATTCGAATTATCTTTCCTTGTTTTATATATATAAGGAAATGCACATACTTTTGTATTATTATTCATGTTTTTTGTGATTTGATGAGTGTTTATGTATAATGTCTAGGATGATATTATATGAAGACCACACCATGGTGTGGCATTATTATAGACAAGAGATGATTACATTGGAAAAGTGTGTGTGCTACTATAAAAGTAGGATACAAATATGGTATTCAATCACCAAGACTAAGATTTATTCATTTATTCTCAACGGATCAAATCATTGTAATTTTTCATGATAATTTAGGTTGTTTTTTAATTTATAATCTATTTATTATAGTTTTTTAATGTGAATGTATACATGATCACATAAAATAATAAAATATGATGCATAAATAAAAAAATAATCATACAATGATTGTTTTCTATTTTATTACATATTTAGTTATAAGAATGATCAAGTAGTATCTGCATATCAAATATAAAATGAATTCATCATTCATCATATAATAAATACCTCAAATAAATATTATTTCCAAATGAATTCCATTATTTTTAATTGAACAAAACATGGTGCATGAGGTCTCATCATTCCTATTAATGGTGAATACTACTAATCACGAGTAATTATTAGAGTGATGAGATGGATTAACTAAGTAAGGTTGTAAATAAGTATCTATATCTAGATTTCTTCCACTTTAGAGATGATGTATTGAGTAAATAAATGTTATAATTCCTATAATCCCAGAATTCACTCAATAGTTCCTGAATCCAAAATTCATTATATGTGGTCATTCTAAATCCGACCTTGAAACACTTCGAGTAGTGGCCTAGAAATAGAGAGGAATATAAAAATAGGTTTAAAGGTTCCATTCCACTATATTTATCATGAAAAATTTTATTCCTAATCTAGTTCTGGGGGATACCATGATTTGATAATAAAATGGGGGCATTTAATTATTTTTTATTTCAGTAATGTATAAACACTAATCAAGGTAAATTACTAACTTCTAGGATTATTTGTTTTAGAAAAAATGTGAAACAACACCATCTTTTAAATATTATTGTGTTATATATAATATAAATATAATTTCCTAATCATCCAAGACTTACAAGAGTGGTATAGTTTCTTGTGAATAATACTGCACTGAGAGAGGAAGATTATAGTGATAGAGCCCCAACATCCGACTAGACCTCCTCAAAGAAAAATCATGGTTGATAAAGATAAATATAAAAATCATATTTATGATGAACTAGATGTAATGGGTTTCATGTTGGATTCAATGTTCTGGGAACTATAGAAAATGGATGAGGCTAAAGATACCACTATTATATTATTTCATATCCAAGAGTGATATCCAGAGAGAGGAAGAAAATGAAGATGTGAAATATTAATTACACTATATAAGAGTAAGACAGTAGAAGAGAATCTATCAGACATCAACAACTGAAGAAAAGTTGGTACATTTGGACCCTTGAATCCTTATGTTTAAATTAAACCATGAACTAGAGATAGATATCATACATTCATTCATACAACCAATATTACATAAATTTATTACTAATTAAATCATTAAAAAGATGAAAAATTCACTCATAGTCCTAATGGATTTAGTGTAAAAATTTGATAGGGATATTAATAATGATTAAAAATTAATGCATATATTGAACTAAAAGAGGAAAGGAAAGGAAAAGAGTTATAAGGATAATCCAATACCAATAAAACCAACAATCAATCCTTACATGAAGCCAATGATACATAGGGATGGAGACGATCAAGAGGTTGTATACTTTTCATGTGGTAAGAAAAGGAACTTGAAGAATAATTTCAGGGTTGGGGAAAAGCCCAATGGTGATGCATCTACCTCACATATTTTTTTTCATTGAAATCAATATGTCTCTAACAATAAGTTTTTTATTGGATAAAACATTTGGGTCCCTTATTATTATTCATATTAAAAACCAAGTAGATTCTATAGGCTAGTATAGGTTGAGGTGAATATTCTAGATACAAATAGTGTGAGACTATCAGCCTTGACAATGAGTAATTATCACCAAATCTTTCTTGGTGGTTTTTTTCTTATATTAAACAAATAATAATATGAATATTAAATTACCATATATATAACCTGATTTTTGTGTCTGGATACTATTGGATTTTATTTTAAAATTATAAATGAACGTTGACATTTTTTTAAGGGTAACACATGTTATGGTGTGACACATAATAATAATGGATTTTATATACATTAAATCAAAATCCATACAATGTTATTAAATGATAAAACCAATGAAAAAGAATTATAAAACACCATCTTATTTATCATTAGGCGTGTTTATGTAAATGATAATCACTTACATACGTTATATAAACAAGGATATTTGGACTCCATTGAGTTAAAATCCAGGGATGTATGTCACACTTGTTTACAAAGGAAAAAGACAAAATAACCCTTCACTGGGAATGTCGTAAGGGCTACTAAACTACTAGTAATTGATTCATTATGATGTGTCTAGTCCATCTCTAGTAGAGGAAAGGGGAAGGACAAAGTACTTCATTACTTTTATTTATGACTATAGTTGTTATGCATTGTTGTGTAAGTCAGATTCATATCAATTGTTTAAAGAATATTGGAATGAATTAGAAGACTAGAATGTTAAGAAGAATACGGACCTATGCTTTAGTTGAGCTGAATATTACCTCAGTGAAGAAATTATTGACAACTTAAAAGAGTCTAGGATAGTATGGGAACATAATCCTCTTAATGAAAATAAGTGGAATGGTGTTATTGAATGTAAGAATAAAAACATTCTTGACATGTTCGAATTAGTGATGATTTAGACAACACATTCATATAATTTTAGTGATAATAATTGTATAAAATGAAATATACACAAAATCGAGTACCAAGTATGGCTGAAAATGTTATTCCATATGATTTATGTAATAAATAGAAACCTATTCATTCACTTATACATGTGTAGGTATGTGCAGATTCTTTCATAACTACACATATTGATCAATTAATATCACAATGCATGAAGTTATTTTTTATTTGTTACCATAAAGATAATAAATTATATTCCACATATAACCCTTAAAATTGGAATGTGATTGTAGAAATAAATATTTATATAAAGGGATAAATATTCCATAATAAATAGGGGATAATGACTACCTTTTATGATTTTGATACTCCAAGTTCATTAGAGTTGGTATAAGAATAATGTCCATAGTAGAGAATGTGAGATTAATATGTTCTCAAGAAACAATTATTGTGTAGGTATACACATGAATTTAGTGAATTAGGGTGACATGAATTTCTTTCTGTTGAATTTGGTGACACATTAATCAATGAGAATGGTGGTCCTCTAACCTAAAAGAATGAGATATATGGAAGAGCGGCATCTAAATAAAAAGATTCTATGAATTCCGATATAAATTTTATATATAAAAATCTTGTTTATATTTTGTTAACCCTCTAGAAGATGTAATCACAATTGGGTTTAAATGGGTATTAAAGAAAAAGACAGACATGGATGATAAAGTAAGCACTTATATAGAATGGTTTGGTGAGAAATTATTCAAGAAACATCCAATCATAAGCTACAAAAAAGTAGTCTCACAAGTAGTGATGATGAAATCCATCAAAAATATACTTCCAAAAATATACCTCCACGATTATAAAATTTGGAAAATGGATTTAAAAAATAATTTTCTAAATGGGGTGTTGGTTAAAGATGTGAATATGACTCAACTGAAGGGGTTTATAAAGTAACATAGTGCTTATAAAGTGTGAAACCTATAAAGGACCATTAATTTTATGAAGAAGATATCATAATCATGGAATGTTCATTTTGATGAGGAAATAATTAAATATGGTCACATCAATTACCAAAGAGATCCATCTTCCAAAAATAAGTTTACTAAGAATGTCATTTTTTCTTCATATTATATATTGACAACATATTAATTAATTCCTATGATCAGTAAATAATTGTTTAAATTAATTCCTCCCTATGAAATACTTAGGTGAAGTAACCCAAATCTTAGAGATAAAGTTATATCAAGATATATCTAAGATGATAATTGATATTAGTGAAAATATATATATTAACAAGGTACTCAAAAGGTAAAATATTTAAAAATTCAAGACAGTTCTGTTTTGGATACCCCATGTTATCAATTAATCCAGGAAAATATGACCATATAAATTGGAGGTGATTGAAAGAGTTAGAATTACCTTATGTTCTACCGGTGGGATCTATCTGGTATGACATGTTATGTAATAGGTTTACAATCACCTCTTCTTAAATTATCATGATAATATATTAAGATAATCATTAAGTGATTCATTTCAGAATTATAAAATCTATCCTGATGTGATTGAGATATACAAAAGATATGTTCCTTCTGTATGTAGGTGATGAGGAAGTAGTATTGAGTGGATACCCTAATGTTTTTTTCTTGAATGATCATAGTTTTATGAAATAAAAAATCAAGAAATGACTTTTTTTGGAATGGTGGTGTGGTGATCTAGAGAATGACATCGCAACATGTGGTATCCAAATCTATAGAACATGATCAGAAAAATGTTTTGATATTGATAAAGTGAAATTAAAGATACAAAATTTTTTCTTAAATATTATTGTCACTGTTAGAAGTGCAGTCCCTATTCTTATCAATTATGATAATACTACAGTAGTGGTTCTTTCCGAGGACCCTATGTTACACATAAAGTCAAGGAATATACTTAATAAGTTTAATTTATTTGGGGGTTTTACTAAAAGGTGAATTTACAATTATTAAAGTATCCATAAAGGATGACATGATATTCTGCCTAACTAAATCCAAATTTCAATGGAATCATGATTCCGATGTGAGAGATAATGGGTTAAGGAATGTTATTAGTTATCTCTAGTGAAAGTGGGAGGGTTCTGAGTGGGTTCCCTAGAACCAACTCATTTTTATAATTTTATTACCATTATATGTATATAGTTTGTTATGTACATGTGTTTATCTTGACTTATTAGTATTGGTAATTATACATATACTATAGTTATATTAATTTACATTGATTACATGTCACATACCCAATTTCTATCAGTTCCCATGATATATTAATAACTTAAAGATACCCTGACAACAATATTAAATTTATGTATTATGGTATAGAATCATAATTTTGATAGGATACTGATGATGAGGGAATATCTGATATGGTATGATCATTATCATTGAGGCTTATTCCCATAAATCTAGAACATGATGTTCTCGAGTAGATGAAATCATAAGGACTGAAGTGGCATTCTTTATATAAATCATTATCTCAGATATCTGTGTTACACCTATCAGTGAAAGCATTTTTATTGTTTATTGTGATTATAATTTAGTAGTGTTGTATACCAAGGAACCTTGGTCTTACACATGGAGAAAGCATAAACTTGATAAGATTCATTTGTTGAGTTATTTAAATAAGTGGTGAAGTAATTTTTAGTAGAGTATCCATAGAGAATTACATGTTAGACCCCCAAAATAAATCTATATCACAATAGAATCATGATTCTGATATGTGATAATGTTTGTTTATGACTGTTAAAAATGGGATCTATTGTAAGTGGGAGTGTATTGAGTGTGTTTCTTAGACCCAATTAATTTTTGAAATATGATTAACATTATGCATATAAAATTATACATATACTTTTTTATATATATCAATAGTAGTATTGATACTTTTGATTCTATTATACTTATATAAATTTACATATATTACATTATATTGGAAAAATTTATATCTGTTCCCTAGATATAATGAGAATATAGACATACCATGAATGTTTTCTTAAGTAGATTTAATATTTTCTAGAAACATCATGCATAAATGACACATATGATATACATAAATCCTATGATATAGGTTCATAAGCATTGAGACTAATTCTAATGATGTATCCACCTAGTGATCTTGAGAAGATGATATCATGAGGAATAAACATCCAATATAAAAATCCCATGTTCCTTGTTTCTTTGGTAGTTCCTATCAGTGAAAACATGTAATTGGAACAAGTGGAAATTTTTGGCTACATAAACACCCCACCATAACCTGTACATCCAGTCCATTCCCACTTGGAACCCCCAGTTTCACAGAAGACACATTGTCACCTACCTAGAGCCCTTCCATGTTTCAAAACTTATCATCCGACTAATGACCATTCCATAGGCCCAAAAATGTTCTTTCAAGTTATAAGGACCCGATATTATATATTACATAATCATGAATTAAATTAATTATTCACTTTTAGGGTCATTTTAGGTTTAGTATTTTAGAGAATTAGGCCATAAATGTTACCTTACATCCCCAAAATTACACGGTATATAATTTTATTTTGATTCTATTTTTTCATAAAATCAAAACTCTTGAAAAAAGTGCCTTTTCTAGTCCCATGTTTTAGATAGCATGAATTCTCCTTGATCCCATCCTTGATCCTATTCATCTTCAGGTCCTATGAAAACATCAGTTAATCAATGCATAAATAACATAAGCTCATTAAAATACCTCTTGAAATCACAAGATTTTTGAATAATACATAGAAAACATAAACCATAAAGGTAAATTATGGAATCCATATCATACATACATTGTATGTATCACTACTACGTATGGAGTTACATTCGGAATACCCACCATATAATATTCCCTAAATCACATTGGAGAAACATTAAAGTTACCTCCATCACGTTAGCCAATGAATTGGAGAGCTATCTTGGGCTCACCCACCATAGGATTATCAGGGAACTACCCGTATATGTAACAATTATCAAGAAGCATAGCATATTTATAACACATAAAACAAACATAATGGAAAGAAAACATTTACACATTTCCATCACAATATATAATTTAAATATATTAAAATAAAAATACTCTATAAAAACCATTTTCAATACAAAAATAAATAAAAGTGTATATGATATTTATATTCCTTTTAAAAACATTATGTATTGTTTAATAATCAAAAGATAAAATAATAATCACAGTGGCAGAAAGGTTGTTATCACTGATTACGATAAAAAGAAACATTATTTTTTTGTCGTTTAGTAAAAAGTTTTGTAGAAAAAGATTTCTTTTGAATGAAATGAAAAGTAAATGGTTTTTATACAGCTTATAAAAGAAATTCATGTATTAAAATAAAATATTCCTCAATTAATGGAGATTGAGACGAAGATCCTTTACCTCGTGTATGACTTGACGCGTTCATTCATTAATCTCCTTTAATTCGGGTAACTCACTTTCGTTTGAACAAAATGCATTTCTTGAAGTGCTTTATGCCTAAGTTAAGGCTTATAAGTGGTATAAATGTATCTTTATAGATTATTTGGGTAGGTTTTGGATGAGCCAAGTGGCTGGAGAGGTTTGAGGAATGGGTTAGAGGTGAGGGCTTTTTATAAGGGGGGATGGCTCTTTAAAAATGTGTGAAAATATTATTTTATTATATAATTATTTTCTGTTTCTAAATGTTAAAAACTTATTAATTTAGAAGATAATATGATTAATGGTATAAAGAAAATCAAAAAATAATAATTGGAGAAGTTTGGGATATTATTTTAATCTTTATAATATTATTTATTTAAATATTTTATTATTGAGGTAAACAATGCATCATTATTCTTTCCAAAATAATTTTATTTATGCGATGTATGAAAATTATATAAAACCTTCATGATGTAGGAAGTATTTATATTTTTACAACGAATATTTCTAGTTGAAAACATAACTTATATAACCCCTTGTAAAATTTAATTTACTAAAAGCATTTTGTTTATGTCATTTTTGTCTTTACTTAATATTAATTAATATAAAGTGTCATTATCACACTAAAGTGGCTTTATTGTAACACCCCAAGCTTCCACGGTACGTTTCCCTTCGAATAATGCGATAGCGTGTGTTGTACGCAACCTCGAGTTCTAACACACACCACAACTAATTAAACTAGCCGTTGTGGATAGTAATACCTACTTTTTGAAATCATATATATTTTATATTTCAAAATGGACTTCATTTTTGGATTCAGAATATTAAAATTAGCCTAGGCTGAAATTTTGGTACTTTTCGGATAACTTTTATATTTTGATGAATAGTGAAAATTACTAAATTTTAATTAAAAACAACTTTTTAATCAAAATAATTAATAGTGATAAATTGTAAATTTGAGTGGTTTTAAAGTATATTTAGAATATATTTTTACCATTTAATATAATTTTGATCATTGGGCATAATTTTACAATTAAACCGAACATAAACAAGTGTCAATCTTTTGATAGTTATTACCTCTTAAAAACACGCTTTTTGTTTTGACAGCGGGAATTAATTTTAAATTAATTTATGCCACTTCTGTGTTTTGAATTTAGAAAAATGGATTCCATATTTGGAATCAGGATGTCCAAATTGTGTAAATAGGCAACTTTTATTTTTAGACATTTTGAATAATTACTGTGGTAAATATTTTATTTACCATGGTTAAGGGTCAATCCGGTAAATAAGGGATAAAAAATAATATTATAATATTACAAAATTACACTAAAACGTGTCCTAAACATATTGGTGGACACATACCCGACCATGAGCATCCTTGGGTCAATTTGGGGACCCCATGGAGCCACTTGTATGTGGTAGGGACACTTTATATTAATAAAGTCAAAATAAAAATAAAAATGGCATAAGCTTACATCTTTTAGAAGAACAATTTTTACATAGGGTTATACATGTTGGATTTTCGATTATAAATATTAATTATAAAGATAAAACGATTTACTACATAATGATATTTTATTTATAATTTTTAGACATCAAATAATTTAAATTATTAATGACACAATAATGATGCAATGTTTACCTCATTAATAAATCATTTAAATAAATAAGATTATAATGATTATAATATTATCTAAAACCTATCCAATTCTTATTGGTTGATGTTATTTAGAATATAAGTCATCTTATCTTCTACCTCAATGATTTTTGGACCATTATAAACCGAATATAACTATATTATAAAGTAATACATTCACTCTTTCCTAAAGAGCCCCTCTTCTCCCTTATAAAAGGAGACCACTTCTACTCATTCCTCACACCTCTCAAGCCACTTGGCTCGTCCAAACTCTGCCAAACTAAGCTCCCCACATCCCTATCCTTATCCTTGAAGCTTCCCCTTAGGCAGAAATCATTTCAAGAAGTCCTTTGGTTCCAACCAAAGTGAGTTACCTAAATTAAAGGTAACGATTTCTCTTAAATTATTTTCATTTATTTTGCTTCTCCAACCCCCAAAATCTTTTTATTTCCTTTATTTTGTAACAACACCAGTATCCACAATATACTAGGATGTTGTTATAAGAAGGATTCAAACTACACATACACACAACTCCATCAAATGGATGATGAACATAATGTTTCTGTGGATGGAAAACTAACGCCTCACGAAACGATGATTGTTCAAATACATCTTACCGCCTCTCATGGTGGCCATTATGATGGCACTGTAATTAAATATGATATTAATGATATATATTTTATATATAAGCTTCTGTAATTCCATTTTATTTCATATCCTTATTCGTTTCATGTTGTATATACATACGATAATTTCATTTGAGGAAGTGCGGACTACCGCCCCCTTAAAATGATATGACTCGTTCATACCACACATGGAACGTATAAAGGATGGTGTTAATGAACTTAAGTAACATATATAAAATATTATATTATACTGGAATAATAATATACCTATGTATCATTTGGATTCAATTCTTTTAAAATGAAAAATTAAATGGAAGCAGCGTTCGTGCGTACGTGCGGACTACCGTCTCCACGAACGCGATGAGATTCATTGTCCATCATATACATTCAAGTATAATTATAATTTGATGATTTAAAAATAGTATCTAAGGACTTTATATCATTCTGGATATGAATAATATACATCCCATTAATAACGAATATGGCTCACATAACAAAGAATATAAAGTAAAATGAACCCGTTAACACCCGAAATGACGATAATTCTAAGATATTATTAACAAATCAATGTTAAAAGATCATATATGATATCATATTAAAGTAAATGATTCTTGTATTATTCAATAACAATTATTTCACCATTATACAGTAGGTAAACCTACCATCGACCAAGGAAAAATTACAAAGTAAGGGATTTTCTTGTCTCACTTTCAATTCCGTGAGATTTCCATTGTTCACCACTTAATTATTGCATGTGGTGTACTTCCCATGAAGGTATTCATTGTGTAATATACTTTAATTTATGGGTATTTACATCATCATGTTATGATACTTCTTTCATGGGTGTATGTTTCGTAAGTTACCTAATCGATAAGGGAATTTGAGATTTCAATTTCCACTCATTTGGCTTTACACATATTTCATTGATTATATTACTCCAAGATTATGTGTAGAATCGCTATTCATTTGATTATGCCTTAATTTCCACTCCCCTTTCTGTGGATATAATTTTGATACACATAATCACTCCATTGATAAATTCTCAAGTTATCGGTATGAACTTGATAAGAGTAATTTTAACTCAATCTCCATTTGTTGAGTTAAATATCCAATTCGTTGGTGTTGTTTCTACAAGAATATGTGTGAATATCCTTTGATTGTTTTACACTGAATATTCAATCATATTTAGTGTATTTATATTTTTCACACATAATTATGTCGTTGATTTATCCTTAACCTAAGGATACGGCCTTTATGAGAGATTTCATCTCAATTTACATTGAACTGAGACTTATTTGTTGATATACACCAAATCACTTTTATGCGGTGTATATAATGTACTTGACATAGTATATCATGAATCCCTTTATTCTCATGATATTAAAAAGTTTTTATTACCTCAATTATTTGTATTCAGGTGTCTCTCTTTTGGTTAGAACCTCTAACCAAAATACCATTTTAAAATGTTTTAAAGACTTATTCTTCTATATCTTGCTCATTAATGTCCGTGTTTTAAAAATGGTTTTAAGGATTTATTTATATGGACATTAATGTTTTAAAATTAAAACTCCTTTTAAAAGTTTCAAAGTGGTATGGGACACTTTGATTCAAAAGTCTACTTTTAAATTGCTTATTGACAAATAGTGTGACTTTTAAATGTTTTCAAGAAAAGGGGGATATTTCTCTCAAATAGTTTTGATGATTATTTTCATCTAGGTCAACATCCTTCATTATTCATGATTGAGGTTAATGTGATACAATACAATCGTCCATATTGTATCAAATGAGTTATGTTTGACTGTGGATGTTCTATTTTTATACCATTCATGGTTTGTGGTTAAAGTATTGACATTTCGTATGCTAGTTTTAATACGAATGTTTATTTTATGTTTAAACCTATTCATATGAGGAATGCATTGGACTTAATAAGTGACGGGTGGAGCCCGCTATAGCTCCTCAATGCATCGGTAGGTCTCATGAGACAAACTAGTGTCTTGGCACAAGGCCTTGACAAAATCTTATTTGTAGTCTTGGCACGAGGCCTTGGCTAAGTGGTTATGATAGTCTGGAATTATGCATTCCAACATTATGAAAGTGGATATTGATATTGCATGTGATCATTCGACTAGTAGAATATCCATGTGAGTATGTAAATGGCATTATTTCATTTTACCTTTTCCATTTTATGCTGAAGTTCAAGTTTAAAAGGCTTTTGTTTTAGTTATAAATTGCCTTAAGTGTTTATGCTTATTTATGAAATCTTATGCTATAATGTTATCCTTACTGAGCATCAGATCTCACCCCTTTCAATGTTTTATTTTTCCCAGGATTATGAAGAAGTAATTTATGAATGACCTGCAGGGATAGTATGAGGGGATATGAAGACAAGATGTTTTTTTATGATGAAATGTAAAAAATTATGGATGTATCTAGTTATTACAAGGCTACTAAACTAATCGATCTTTCGAGACTTGATCTTTCTCGTGATCATGCCAATGTAATGTAATAATGCACCGACTCTAGGTAACTAGGGTCGGGGCATTACAGTTGGTATCAGAGGATGTTTAGTACAAACCTTGGAAGCTAGATTTAGATAAACTCTGATTAGAGCACGTAAACCTAAGATGAACTTTGAGGATTAGTATAGAAGAACTTCCTAGAATTTTGGTATTGTAGATATTTTGTGAGTTTTCCGAGAAATACATCCCTGTCTGGATACGAGCAGGTAGAGGCGGCTCTGGCACAGATGTACCTAGGGGTAAAACCCAAAAACACCGCTTTGAGCTAGACTCGAACGGGAACTGGTGCACGACAACGGGCCTTGCTGCACTCTTGGTTACGACACTCTCGGGGGATATGCTTTGGTAAATTCACAAGATTAGTATAAACCATTATTAAGGGAATACAAATAAAAATTCCCCTAATAATATATGTCGGCAAATAGATAGTGGATAACCTAGATTTTAACATAGGGTACCCCAAGTTAGGATATATTGTTCAATTACAAGATTATCCTATTATGTCTATTTTTTACATTGTTATTAGATAAGTATTCAAAAAACCATAATTGTATTTTCTTTTGTTAGTTGAAACATGGAGGGAGCAAGATCACGAACAACTCTTCTCTCTCTTCCTGAAGAACTACTTACAATTATTATCCAGACGTCATGCGCAGACGATGTTGAAACTTTTTCAAATGTCCAAGTTACATGCAAACAACTTTATGAGACATCCAATACCTCTAGAATTACACGATTCTTTCAAGGATCAAGTACCGACTATGGGATAATGTTGCGCTCTCAACTTTCTTACCACGCTAAGCGTGGGAAGTACCATCAGGGTCTTTTCAAATTATTCACTTTATCTCAAAATTACGATGCACTAAATGATTTTCTAGATGCTGCAGAAGAGGGAGACCTTCGAGCAGCCTATATGTATCAAATTATATATTTATGTCTTTTGGGATATACGAAAACTGATTTACCAAAACCTTATTTTGAAATATTTGAAGATGATTCAGTGAGAATTTTTCTAAAAAAACATGTTAAAGACGATGTCTCAAAATTATATATAAGAAATACCTATTTTTTTATGATGCATCGATGCTTCCATCGATATAATCCAAAATGGATGAGGAGTTTTTGGGTAAAGGAAGTAGATGATTTTGAAAAATTCCTGAGGTACCATTGTGACACATGAACGCATTCTACCAAAAGTCAAATCCGCCTAGTCTCTCCAGAGTTCATGTTGTGATCCACATACCTCTAGTGACAAAATACATTCCTGACCCAATGCATGTACTCACCTATGAAGAATTATAACTGGAACTCGATCTATCTTATTGTGAAGAGCCTATCAGAATTCTTCATACCAAAGATCAAGTGTTGAGAAACCGGATGACTTGTCTGGTAAAAGATCTATGGAGAAATCATAAGATGGAAGAGGCAATGTGGGAACCCGAGGAACATATGATGATGAACCTATGTGGAAATAAATGGATGGTGAAATGTTTAAAAGTGTTAGTGCTCTTTATTGATGGGATTACTTTGGAATAATTTTCTCTTGTATGTGTAAACCTGCAATTTATCATGTGAAAATGAAATCTGAGGAAGAATTATCTTTTCTGTTGTGGATATAGTTATAAATAACCATTTGGTCTTATATGATCATTGGGTTTGAGGAAATTATAAGTTATTATAATTTGGGATGAAAATGCAAGTTATGATATAATATTTGTGGTTAAATTATGTTATTTTGAGGAATTTATCTCATTTTGGTAATATTATAAAACATATTTTTTGAAAAAGGACAACACGTAGACCGTGTGACAACCCGTCGCGTCGAACAAAGTTGTGGGAATCGAACCCACAACCAATGTGCGATTGGGATTTATCGCCTACCACTGGGCTACGTGAAGTCCCTGGTTAGTGTGACTATTTTTTTTTGTAAAATGATTTTATTGATCAATAATAAGATGATTTGGGTTATTATGTCTTTTCAAATGAATACCCTTGGAATAGGAAAATGATTTGGTGATTAAGTGATAAATGTTATTTTGGAAGATGTTCGCTTTGTTGGGAACACTATATGCCCAAGGAAAATAGAATACAATGGGGTTTCATTTGTAGAGTAATGGTGGATTTTTATCTACGTTTTTATTGTTGATTTATAGTGATTTGGGTTATTTATGGAAATGATTAACCTATAACAGAGAATATGTGATGATGTTAATTACTTTTAAGTATGTGACTTTAAGAGTATTTGATGTCATTTGGAGATACAATGTAACATAGGAGACTACATAATCAAATTCTTCTATGATTTGGGTTTCAATATTAGTTTGGATTATATTAAAGGATTTTAAGGACAATTGGTTATTGAATGGTATCTATTTAACTTTGGGGTATTGTTGGTTTAATTTTAGAAATTAAGATTAGTGCATATTTATCTCAATGAATATCCTTTTGGGGGATCATTAGATCATTCACTTACCATTTTGGTTTTGATTAATCTTCAAAGGCAATGTAAATATATGGTTTATCCTGCATGGATCATGTGATTCTATAAGAAGTTTATTCTAGCTCTTCCAGTGTGACCAAGTCTTCTTGAATACTCATCGTTTAAAAAAAATTTGAGTTAGTGGTGGAAATTTATTAAAGAGTGAAAATTTACATAAAATGTAAGTATATCTCATAATGTTCTTAGTCAATATCATAAATGAATTCCTCTTCCTTATGTAATGTAACTTTAAAAAAATGGTGTCCGTTTACTTTCCTACTAGGAGACTAATGGTCGTTTGCCCCAACACAAGTTTGTGGTTTTCTCATTGTTAACTTTCTCCTGATCATGATTTCTACCCCTCTCCTTCAGAACTTGACACTTAGTTTATAATCCATATCCATGTTTTCTTACATGGAATCCTAGTATGGGTTATCTTGGATGACCCTTATACCTCTCTTTCTTTCTTTTAAAGTGATAGTTTCATTGACTCTTTTTCCGATGTGGGACTTTCCATTATATTCCCAAGAAAAATTCTAAAAATTGCGAGGACGCAATTTATTGAAGGAGGGGAGAATGTAACACCCCAAGCTTCCACGGTACGTTTCCCTTCGAATAATGCGATAGCGTGTGTTGTACGCAACCTCGAGTTCTAACACACACCACAACTAATTAAACTAGCCGTTGTGGATAGTAATACCTACTTTTTGAAATCATATATATTTTATATTTCAAAATGGACTTCATTTTTGGATTCGGAATATTGAAATTAGCCTAGGCTGAAATTTTGGTACTTTTCGGATAACTTTTATATTTTGATGAATAGTGAAAATTACTAAATTTTAATTAAAAACAACTTTTTTAATCAAAATAATTAATAGTGATAAATTGTGAATTTGAGTGGTTTTAAAGTATATTTAGAATATATTTTTACCATTTAATATAATTTTGATCATTGGGCATAATTTTACAATTAAACCGAACATAAACAAGTGTCAATCTTGTGATAGTTATTACCTCTTAAAAACACGCTTTTTGTTTTGACAGCGGGAATTAATTTTAAATTAATTTCTGCCACTTCTGTGTTTTGAATTTAGAAAAATGGATTCCATATTTGGAATCAGGATGTCCAAATTGTGTAAATAGGTAACTTTTATTTTTAGACATTTTGAATAATTACTGTGGTAAATATTTTATTTACCATGGTTAAGGGTAAATCCGGTAAATAAGGGTTAAAAATAATATTATAATAATACAAAATTACCCTAAAACGTGTCCTAAACTTATTGGTGGACACATACCCGACCATGATCATCCTTGGGTCAATTTGGGGACCCCTTGGAGCCACTTGTATGTGGTAGGGACACTTTATATTAATAAAGTTAAAATAAAAATAAAAATGGCATAAGCTTACATCTTTTAGAAGAATAATTTTTACATAGGGTTATACAGGTTGGATTTTCGATTATAAATATTAATTAGAAAGATAAAAAGATTTCATACATAATGATATTTTATTTATAATTTTTAGACATCAAATAATTTAAATTATTAATGACACAATAATGATGCAATGTTTACCTCATTAATAAATCATTTAAATAAATAAGATTATAATGATTAAAATATTATCTAAAACCTGTCCAATTCTTATTGGTTGATGTTATTTAGAATATGAGTCATCTTATCTTCGACCTCAATGATTTTTGGACCATTATAAACCGAATATAACTATATTATAAAGTAATACTTTCACTCTTTCCTAAAGAGCCCCTCTTCTCCCTTATAAAAGGAGACCACTTCTACTCATTCCTCACACCTCTCAAGCCACTTGGCTCGTCCAAACTCTGCCAAAATAAGCTCCCCACATCCCTATCCTCATCCTTGAAGCTTCCCCTTAGGCAGAAATCATTTCAAGAAGTCCTTTGGTTCCAACCAAAGTGAGTTACCTAAATTAAAGGTAACGATTTCTCTTAAATTATTTTCATTTATTTTGCTTCTCCAACCCCCAAACTCTTTTTATTTCCTTTCTTTTGTAACAACACCAGTATCCCCAATATACTAGGATGTTGTTATAATATGGATTCAAACTAAACATACACACAACTCCATATAATGGATGATGAACATAATGTTTCTGTGGATGGCAAACTAACGCCTCACGAAACGATGATTGTTCAAATACATCTTACCACCTCTAATGGTGGCCATTATGATGGAACTGTAATTAAATATGATATTAATGATATATATTTTATATATAAGCTTCTGTAATTCCATTTTTTTTCGTATCCTTATTTGTTTCATGTTGTATATACATACGATAATTTCATTTGAGGAAGTGCGGACTACCGCCCCCTTAAAATGATATGACTCGTTCATACCACACATGGAACGTATAAAGGATGGTGTTAATGAACTTAAGTAACATATATAAAATATTATATTATACTGGAATAATAATATACCTATGTATCATTTGGATTCAATTCTTTTAAAATGAAAAATTAAATGGAAGTAGCGTTCGTGCGTACGTGCGGACTACCGTCTCCACGAACGCGATGAGATTCATTGTCCATCATATCCATTCAAGTATAATTATAATTTGATGATTTAAAAATAGTATCTAAGGACTTTATATCATTCTGGATATGAATAATATACATCCCATTAATAACGAATATGGCTCACATAACAAAGAATATAAAGTAAAATGAACCCGTTAACACCCGAAATGACGATAATTCTAAGATATTATTAACAAATCAATGTTAAAAGATCATATATGATATCATATTAAAGTAAATTATTCTTGTATTATTCAATAACAATTATTTCACCATTATACAGGAGGTAAACCTACCTTCGACCAAGGAAAAATTACAAAGTAAGGGATTTTCTTATCTCACTTTCAATTCCGTGAGATTTCCATTGTTCACCACTTAATTATTGCATGTGGTGTACTGCCCATGATTGTATTCATTGTGTAATATACTTTAATTTATGGGTATTTACATCATCATGTTATGATACTTCTTTCATGGGTGTATGTTTCGTAAGTTACCTAATCGATAAGGGAATTTGAGATTTCAATTTCCACTCATTTGGCTTTACACATATTTCATTGATTATATTACTCCAAGATTATGTGTGGAATAGATATTCATTTGATTATGCCTTAACTTCCACTCCCCTTTCTGTGGATATACTTTTGATACACATAATCACTCCATTGATAAATTCTCAAGTGATCGGTATGAACTTGATAAGAGTAATTTTAACTCAATCTCCATTTGTTGAGTTAAATATCCAATTCGTTGGTGTTGTTTCTACAAGAATATGTGTGAATATCCTTTGATTGTTTTACACTGAATATTCAATCATATTTAGTGTATTTATATTTTTCACACATAATTATGTCGTTGATTTATCCTTAACCTAAGGATACGGCCTTTATGAGATATTTCATCTCAATTTACATTGAACTGAGACTTCTTTGTTGATATACACCAAATCACTTTTATGCAGTGTATATAATGTACTTGACATAGTATATCACGAATCCCTTTATTCTCATGATATTACAAAGTTTTTATTACCTCAATTAGTTGTATTCAAGTGTCTCTCTTTTGGTTAGAACCTCTAACCAAAATACCATTTTAAAATGTTTTAAAGACTTATTCTTCTATATCTTGCTCATTAATGTCCATGTTTTAAAAATGGTTTTAAGGATTTATTTATATGGACATTAAAGTTTTAAAATTAAAACTCCTTTTAAAAGTTTCAAAGTGGTATGGGACACTTTGATTCAAAAGTCTACTTTTAAATGGCTTCTTGACAAATAGTGTGACTTTTAAATGTTTTCAAGAAAAGGGGGATATTTCTCTCAAATAGTTTTGATGATTATTTTCATCTATGTCAACATCCTTCATTATTCATGATTGAGGTTAATGTGATACAATACAATCTTCCATATTGTATCAAATGAGTTATGTTTGACTGTGGATGTTCTATTTTTATACCATTCATGGTTTGTGGTTAAAGTATTGACATTTCGTATGCTAGTTTTAATACGAATGTTTATTTTATGTTTAAACCTATTCATATGAGGAATGCATTGGACTTAATAAGTGACGGGTGGAGCCCACTATAGCTCCTCGATGCATCGGTAGGTCTCATGAGACAAACTAGTGTCTTGGAACAAGGCCTTGACAAAATCTTATTTGTAGTCTTGGCACGAGGCCTTGGCTAAGTGGTTATGATAGTCTGGCATTATGCATTCCAACATTATGAAAGTGGATATTGATATTGCATGTGATCATTCGACTAGTAGAATATCCATGTGAGTATGTAAATGGCATTATTTCATTTTACCTTTGCCATTTTATGCTGAATTTCAAGTTTAAAAGGATTTTGTTTTAGTTATAAATTGCCTTAAGTGTTTATGCTTATTTATGAAATCTTATGCTATAATGTTATCCTTACTGAGCATCTGAGCTCACCCCTTTCAATGTTTTATTTTTCCTAGGATTATGAAGAAGTAATTTATGAATGACCTGCAGGGATAGTATGAGGGGATATGAAGACAAGATGTTTTTTTTTATGATGAAATGTAAAAAATTATGGATGTATCTAGTTATTCCAAGGCTACTAAACTAATCGATCTTTCGAGACTTGATCTTTCTCGTGATCATGCCAATGTAATGTAATAATGCACCGACTCTAGGTAACTAGGGTCGGGGCGTTACATTTATGGGGTCCCATATTCGACCCAAGTATTTCCATGATCGGATAGGTACCAAAAAATAGGATTAAGAAACATGTTTGGGTATGTTTATATTTTTATAATATTATTTTTTACCCTTATTCACCATATTTACCCTTCAACAATGGAAAATACATTTTTTATTGTAGTAAATATTTAAAATGACTAAAAATGCAAGATAACTATTTACCCAATTTAGACATTCTGATTCCAAAAATGGAATTTTTATTTCTAAATTCATAAAAAAAGTTGAAATAATTAATTTAAAATTAATTTCCGCTGTCAAAACAAAAGGCATGTTTTTAAGAAATAATAACTAACAATAGATCAGCACAAGTTTATGTCTAATGTCAAATTGAATTTACATCTAGTGAATAAAATTGGATTAAATGGTAAAAATATTATCTATTTGCCCATTAAAACCAATTGGAAAGATAATCTATCCTTATAAATAAATTATATTAAAAGTCATTTTTGAATTAAAATACAGTATATTCTACTATTCATCAAAAATTGAATTTTTACAGAAAATTACAAAAACATTTCCCAATGTGATTTTTGATGTCCCAATTCTGAAGATGAATTTTATTTTTTAAAAAATAACATATAAAAGTGACAAAAACTAGATTTAAAGCGTGTTCTCCATCAAAAGGTTGTAAATCAACATTTTAAAGTAAAATATTTTTAAAATTAGATTAATTCATATTTTAAGGCACTAAATTTTATTGGATAAATCTAATAAAATTTAACAAACACGTATAATCATATTGTAGTTAGTTCTGTTCACTACCACCAATACAATGTCTAGGCATGAACAACAATTTAAAATAATAATAATATATTATTATTGTGCGATGTAAGATTTCAAAGAAACCCATTGTTGCGTATCGAGTACCCCATCAAACATAGTGTCCCCATTAAAGTAAAATTAATATTTAATTACCAAATACTAATAAATATTGAAAATGCCTAATTCTTTATTTACATAGGATGATACACAGGTATACTTTTTTACTGACTCACATATGGCATGTAGAAATTCCTTGGAGGACACCCATCCAAACCACTATTCTATGCAAAACATGTTTAACTATGGAGTTCTAATCAGGATGGATCCAAAAAAGAAATGTGAACATTATTTACATGTGTATTAAAATTTAGTATTTAATCCATTAACATTCAATTGTGTTACATTCACAATAATTATAGAAAAATATAATTTTTGTGGGACCAACATTTAAAACTAGTTAGTGAAACTATACTTATGAATGTGTAATAATATGATACTAATTTAACCACTAGAACTTGATGACAACATTGACTCCCCAATTAACAAAGTAATTGAGTTTTTTCCATCTATGAGTTACTAGTTTCCCGAAAGAAATGTGTTCCTCTATATTCATAATACCCATATCGTGAAACTAATCATCGGACTAATAATGAGAACTACTATAGTCCAAACATGATTAATAGTGGATCTACAATTAGGTATGATCATGGAAAGAAAGGTATTACTTCTTTAGAAGGGAAATAAAATTTAGCCTTTTAACTCTTTAACATAATATGGTGTTACCCCACAATAGTCGCCACATACATCCAGATAGCCTCATAAACATGTGTTGTCCCCTTATAGGGGAACACCCATGTGTGAAAATGTTTAATCTAACTAATTTATGTACCCAAAAACCAACACATTATTTTTAGTGCACTTTTCATTCACTAACAAACAACCTTGAAAAACCTAGGTGGCTACCCATCTTGATCACTACTCTAGGGTAAACACACTTAACAATGTTGTTCTAGTAATTTATCCTATTTAAAATAGAGGTTCCCCTTATTGATATTGATAAAAAATAATAACGACTATCCCCAAAATAAAAAACATAGTATTTCTACTATGGTTGTACCTCACTCATAAACACCCATGGAAACATACTAGGAGGAAACTCATACTGAACACCAACACAGGATTTACATGGTAAACTATGGAGTTATAATCCATTATATAATGACCCGAACATTTATGAATAAAACTATATTTCTTTTAAATAAATGATTTGTGGTTATAGAAGACATGTGAATTTATTTTATTATATCAAATTGGATTTAAATTTCCATTATGTATCATAATCATTGATAATGTATCCTTTGAATAGTGATCACATGACTTGTATAAATATAGATTTTAAACAAATTCTTTTTGACAAAGACAAAGTAAGTGGGGCGCTCAACTAGTTGGATCATTCCTTATGAATCCCATTTATTAGAGCATCAAAGGGAGATAGAATTTTGGGGATTCTACCTTGACCAAACTGAAGCTGAGATCCATAAACATAAGAATGAGAGAAACTGCTTATGGGTGATGTTCAAGCTCATCAAGATCAAAACCCAAACCATATTCACTAAATAGACCCATAAAATCCCCCCCCCAACGAACACCTTACTATTATGGAATATGAAGGTTTAATAATGGGATATATAAAAAAACCATATAATTATGATTATGTACATTATTTTTTATATAAAAATGAATTTATTTTCATTCAATTATTTTCACATTGTAAGTAATTTTTAATGCCCAAATAGTATTTTGGTTAAAATTCAAATTCAATTAAGAAATAAAATTTTATAAATTAATGGTTTTAAATAAATAATATTCATATAAAATATTTTTATTAAATTTGATTTATTAAATATAAATGATCATATAATTTTAATGTAGTCGAATTTAATATTTATTATGGTTTTAAAACTATTTTTTTCCAAAAGCTATCAATTTCCAAAAAATGTTGGTTTTTATTTTAAAACTGAAAATTCAGATATTTGTAAAATTATTTAGAAAAATAAAACCATTTTATTTTTGAAATAAGGACATTGATATTATCCAATGGTGAATTTTTTATAATTTTCTCAGATAGTCAAATTTTTGGGTAAAAATTAAATATCTTATAAATATACAGTGTGTTTTAGGACTTCATAATGACCCAATAATGATGAAATAAATACATTAAAAGAAATATGATGCAAAAAATATGTATTTATATTAAAAAAATAATTTTTTATTTAATTATATTTAATTTATAAATCCTATGTGAATCCACCAAAATAGATAATATTTTTTAGGATTTTATAATCATTTCTTAAAAATTATGACTCACCTCCACATAACCACTTGAAATATTTTAATATATTCAGACCTTATCATTATAAAATAATATATACAACTCCACTTTTCTTGAAACCAGGGGAAAATCTATAGGATGATTTATGGCATTGAACATTTTATTGTGGAGTTCCCAGAACAAAAATAATAACAAAATCTCCCTCATTTCGTATATAATCCCACCAAATCTCCTATTTATCTCCAATAAAACTATATAAAGCTCGACCTACCTCTAACCCATACTTTATAGAGTAATCTCAAGGTTCCCCAAATATCCCAATAATCCTCTCCAAATCATTTGGAGTCACACATCCAAATAACGTATCCCCACCTTCCTCTCATATTGTCAATTCAAGAACCTTGTTTGGAATTTGTCTTTAAAATTTCAATTGTTTATATTTTAATTGTTTTATAATAAATTTAAAAATTTCCATTGGATGTTATTTGAATTTCATATCATTTATCTCCCCTCATTTGGTCCCTCACCTATGCCGTTACCATGATGAAATTTTGTAAAGGATTTCTCTCTTCTTCTTTCCATTCAAGAACCTGTTCTATATTATGATTCTTAAATTCCATTTTTATATATTGAGTTAGGATGTTACATGATCTACCTATAGTAAATTTTATTTATAAAATATTATATATTTATTCAAATCCCTTTAATGCCACACAATGGTCCATTAATCACACTAGGTACTATGTAGAACTTCTGTAAGGGATCTATAACATTCCTCTTTTATCAAGCACAATGTTTGTGATATGTATTTTAATTACAATTTTAATATGTTGGGATTTTTCCATACACACTCCCTTACTATAAATTTTATTGATAAATAATTATATTTTCCTTTACTCTAATTAATCCATTTGTGAATCTTTATATTCACTCGTTACCATGACGAAATTTCGTAAGAGAGTTTTCTCCCCTCATTCCCATTAATGTACATATTTTATATTTTTCATCTTACATTTCCTTTAATATGTTAGTATATTATGTTCTATGATCACCTTAGAGTAATTTTAATGTAAAAATTATGAGACACCCCTATCCCTCTCATCAACCCATTTTGTGAATTTCCATTTGATATAGTTATTCTACCGAAATTGCACTACGATTTTCCATTCCAAATCCTCATGTATTGAATTCCATACACATTACTCTATCTAGGTTATCCACATTTATGAAAATATAATTTTTAATTGAGTACTTACGTGTATTTATTCTACATTCCTTGGTCATGGAATATGTTAGTATGTTGAATGTTTCCATGTTATATTATCTATTTGGCACAGATAAAGAATGAGATTAAAATGATTTTAAAGGGTGCACCCTAATGGAGCTTCAATGAATTGGGCAATGTCTTGAATCAGGATATATAATGATGGGACCTTGTATTACCAATTTCATTTGTGGGTATTTTTTCCACCATGATGGGATAGAGGTTCTCCTAATTTCTTTTATTTAATGATCCAGTGTTTTAATTTGAATCCACATTTCAAGGTTATGATTATCATTATTTGTAATGCCTTAATATTCATGTTCCTTTTATGATCCAATGAGATGACTATTTTATAACATGTTTTTTTCTCATTATATTCATTATTTATTCCTTTATTGGGGTTTATAGATCACCCTTTTATTATATATGTCATTAAGTTATCCCATGCATTGTTAATTACGACGGATTGTTGTGGTCATGTAAGATAAGTTTTCAATAATGATGTTGTACTTTATTTTTTATGTTGTTATGTAATGCTCCTAATCTCCAAATACTCTAAAAATCTTGACCTTCAGAGTTTTATTGTGTGCAATGTTTTTTAATAAATCATGTTTAAATGGGTAATAAATAGTAGGCTTGTTATAATTTATTTTCAGGAAAAGAAAGGCTCACCTTGTTAATATGGGTAAGAACAATTATCCTTTTATCCCTTTAACATTTGGTGGTGTGACACCACACTGGTTCACAAAATCACTTTAGTTTCCCATAAAAAATAATCTTTCTACTCCTCAGGGGCCACTGAATTTCCCAAATTAGTCGTCAGACTAATGACTATCCACACATACAACACATATTCTTTCAGTGTGCTTTCATGAAACTTACAATCAACTTGGGAAACTACTTGGAGGTTACCCATCCTGATAACTAATCTATGAAAAAAACTATTAAACATGAATCTCTAATTATTTAGGCTGTTATTAATAAAGTCACACCTTTTTATAATGGGAAGATAAATTTGTCCTTTTATCCCTTTAACATTTTAGGGTGTTATATTCACCATGCCTATAGATCAAAACATCATCGTTGTTGACCCAAAATATCAACCTAGGTAGTTCCATCACACTTCCAACTGGGTTCCTCCTCTAATAATAATATAAAAACTAGGCCACAATGACTCCCAGATTTAACCATAAACACAAGTTATTTCCTCCCTAGGGACCACACATGTTCCCGAACTGGTCTTCATACAAATGAATTTTCCCATGTGCCAATATATGTTATTTTATTATACTTTTTCCTAAAACACACCCTGGAATACATCTAAGGAGGACATACACTCCGATCACTTGTAAAATAGAATAATTCTTAATTATAGAGTTTAAATTGGGTAGGTTCTTAGAAGTAATGGTGAACCGTGTTGAAATGGGTAATAAAAGTATTTCTCTTAACCATTTAACATTACAAGGTGTTGTAGAAATAGTGTTATGATTTTATGTAATTCTTAATGCATACATATTTTATTACATAATTTGAGTGAAGATTAAAGCCATTAAATTTATCCTTTGGAGTAGTATCTTGCATTGGTTAATCCATTGGTCGTAGTACAGTGATCGAAAAAACAAGATAGAATTAGTAACGTAAGAATGGAATTAATATCTCAAGCCCAATTAATCAAGATTTTAGTACCTTAACTAATTATATAGAAATGATAGATATAGGCATGTCTATAATGTAAGTTCAATTAATAATAATGATTGAAAAGATGATTCCACAAAGTGTGAATCCTAATTTATGACATATCTCAAGGAAAATTGATTATATTCCACAATGTGTGCTCAGAGCAAGCTGTCACTGCTATAAATATAACTTATCTCCTATGGGACTTCATAGGTTTCTAGAATCCACTCTTATTTTGTGAGTAGTTCTCACTTCCATATAGATAAGGTCATATAAGGTCACACACCAAGCTTAATCAAAATTCATAATATATATCAGTTAATAGGATAATTGATCATGATTTTCCCCACAATAGGGTCTAAGAGATGTCTTAGTATAAAAAATATCCAAGAAATAAAAAAATTTTTTATTTTTTGAGTCTTGAATAATTACATATGACTTGTTTTATTTAAATAATTTTCTAGTATTTAAGTGAATTCATAGGATAATAATTCATGATAAAATAATATTTTAATATTCAAGTATCATTTAATATTTTTGGAATTTTAGAGTTGAGTTAATGAACTGATTCTATCATAAAATATATTTACTATACTATAAGAATTTGATAAAAATATAATTGTAATTTATGACATAGATAGTGGGTTATAAAAAAAATTTCTGTATTATTTTGTGGTTAATACATATACAGGGTCGGAGGAACCATTTCTGGGTATTTCATACCACACTATATAAGTAAGAAGATTCTCTCATTCAATGTTTTTGTTTAACAATTTCATTGGAGATAACATATATCAGCAATCCCACATCATAGAGGGTAAATAAGCTGATTCATAATATTTATCTAGGTTCCCTTTCATGGATTGAATGACCAAAATTGAGTGTTTTTCCTAGATATAAAAGGATTCATCGAATCTCTATGCTAGAACTCGGGTACGAGAGATTGGAATTCTCATAAAATTTTAATGCATGTGTATATGATTGATATGGACCCTATGTCTGTTCATTTGAGAAACGGATCTCCATAAGGTGTGATAGTTGAACCATCATTCAAATTGAATGAGTAAATTTATATATTTTATTTATATATTTAATTATTCACATGATATCCTTTATTTTTTACTAGTACATGAATCACCATTGATGATGTGTTATGTTATTCTAGTGATAATATTTTTAAGTGATCGACAGACATGCTAATGCTACACACCCTAGAAGCATCACTAGACACATTTTCACGATTTGAAAATTAATTACAACACTTATTATATCCACTAAACCACTCATCATAATGTTAATTCTTTATTTATATTTTTTATCACCATATTAATTCAACACAACATATACATGTTTTATATAAAACAAAATAACTTTTATAATGAAATTCAATATTCCCAAAAAAACACATCATTAACCATATCAAATACATGAAGAACCACAATAAATAATCACATCATAATCTCTTCCACCACCACAAAAATATACTAAACCAAACCCTCGTCCACCTGAGAATAAATAAAAAAATAATTGTAATATAAAAAAATAAAACCATTCGATTAATTCTTAATAAATTTATTTTTTAATTCTTCCACTCATTTAATAAATAAAAAAATTATTTTTTACCACTAACAAATTTATTACCAAATCTCATCAATCTAACCAATTAAAAGCATAATTTTAAATTTTTACTAGACAATATTAATCACAAAAAAATTATTACCACACAATCCATTAATAATATTTATAATAAATATGTAATAAATTTAAAAAATTATGATGCAACTTCTAATTAATTAAATTTAATTATTTACTTTCATTTTTAATATCTACTAATCATCCCTAACCAATGTTAGATAAAATAAAACATAAACCACACAAAAATATAAAAGATAAAAAAGATGAAATATGAATCACATTAATCAAATGATGCTGTAAAACATATAATAAAAATAAGAGATTAAAGAAATGATATAAAAATCCAAAACATTTCAAGGATATATAAATAAATGTTTAACCCAACACCCATATGTCAACCCTCTTCCAATTATAAATTAAATACATGAACAATAAGATTTGAAATCTTAGTTTGATTGAAAAAACAAGGCAATAATCAAAGTCAAGAGTAGAAGAAAAAATTTAATCATAAAGTATTAATCACATATTTCCAAAGGACCAATGATACAAAAAATGTAATAGAAAATTGATAAGAAAAATCCCCAAAACCATTGTATGTTTCCTAAGACATGAGGTAACCAAATAAATAGAATGAGAGTGTCCAATATTTTATTAAAAAATTGAGGGTACTAAATCTTGATGTGGTGAACATAACCCGGTGAATGGTTTGGTTTGGTCAAAGCTAATCTAGAAACCATGTTTCTTTAAAATACAAATATTTGAAATAATCATCGAAAATTTCCATTTATAAAACATATTTACGGTTAAGACATGATGGGGTTACTAGATACCACGACCTTTTACCTCCTATATTCTAAAAAACCCATAAAAACCATGATGTGGTGTCCACCAAACCATACAATTTTATACTATTATGAAATTACATGAAAATTTTTATCCTCCCCTTGGAAAATAAGGATTCCAAAAAAACTCCTCCCAATCTATGACTAGAAAAATGAGGAAGTCACAAAAAATATTTAATGGTTTCAAACATGTTGTAATTGAAACATAAAAATAGAAGGAATCAACCCAGATCCCTAAATCCATAAAAATTTATACTCAAACATCATTAGAGACACAATCAAGAGGAACCCCATAAAACTATGATGTGGTGAATATATGATGATGATGTGTTTTCCCATAAATGATAAAAAATCACTCTTTAACTTACAATCCACTTCTAATGCCTTGTGTTCCAGTTATTTACCTTACCAATATGATCATTCCTTATATATTCATAGATTTCTCGGTACACTTACCATTATTGATATTCAATGTGCAGTAATTTTTTTTAATTTTCATTTTATATGAGGAATTATTTTGCGATAGATATATAGATATTAGATAAGGGGAATAATAGAATTCAGAAAAAAATTTTTCTTGTATTTTGTGTTTTTATAGGTAATGTGAATTTCAATTATATAACTAGTTTACCAAGACTAACAAACCATTATGTCCTTCTGGATGTGAATTCTGGTGTCTAATTCCAATGTGATGGTAGCAAGCACTAACACTGGGCTACTACGGCCAGCATCGCTACAGTTGGTAGTAGTTTATGTTTAGTAGAATCTATAAGAACAAGATTTTGGAAATCAATGATTTTAGAACATAACCATTTGATATAATTTGAGGATATGTATAGAATAATATCCTTTTATTTTTGTGAGAACGAAATTATGTGGGTATTCCTAGATAATACATCAATGTAAGGATACTAAAAGTGTAAGTGGTTATGAATCACATTTACCATGGGGTAATAACTCTGAGAAAGTGTTATCAGGCATAAATCGAGTGTTAGCTAGTACTTGAACACATTCCTTGTTGCACACATGGGTTGAAACTTATGGGGGATATGCTTTCGGGATAAACACATTCTTTGAAATCCATTATTATGTCCTTGAATATATTGAATATGATATTAGCAATGTATAAATTTTCTAATTTATGTTATGTATTTCATAGTTTTGTGCTGATACATTATGTTTAATAAGAAAATGATGTAATATATTTTCCATCGTCATTTTGAAAAGGTTCCTAGTATAAGTAATGGGAACATGACCAATGAATATTATCCAAAGAGTAAGAATAATTTTTTCTTTTATGGTGCTATGATAATATGTGGAATGGAACTAGTCTCCCAATTATTTTAATCATATGTGGACATAGAATCATGTGATCAAAAGACATATAATGAATTATATATGTATTATGGGTTAAAAGTAAATCAAGAAAATATGAGGATGATAAATAAAAATATCGATAAAAGGATGAATAGAAAGAAGTATTTTGCCACATGGGATAATTATGTAATTAAACACCCTGATAATTGCTGAAGAGGAATAAAATGTTGAAAAAAGTTTGGCGAGAATGTCAAAAATGCTTTGATTTCATGGGAAAGAGAATAATTTCCAGAATAGAATTCTTCATATGCATGTAGATGGAACAATATAAAAATCAATGTGTAAAGACTCCAATGGAATTTACCACAAAAGAGGTTAATAGATCGTAGTCGTGCTTATGATACTACCATGGATGATGAGGATTGATTAATATGATTGTTTTAGGATTAAAAATTTATGTAATTTCAGTATTTTATTAGTGATATAATGGTCATAAGTTTTATTAAATGTTTAAGGATTTTACTATTTTACTATTTCATTAAGGATTGGAGAGAATATGTTAAACAATACCAAGGACCAAGAAAAGTGATTTAGTGGAAAGTTTACCTTATTGGTAAACACCTATCAATGAAAATATAATACTTAATAAGTTTCTAATTTTGATATAATTATTTTGGGATAAATATATAATTGATGTGGATAATATATATTATATTGTATTAACAACCTTGGATTTTATTAATAATATGTTCATTTTTGAAAATAAGTGAAATTATTTATAAAGTTAAGAATCATAATATTTTGGAGGACCTTAAGTTAAAAAATTTATTAAATTTTTTATTTTCGACTTTGGAAGATATTTTTATGATTTATATATTACATAATAGTATAAAGTTTTTTGAATATTGAATAACCAATGTTAACCATTCCATTATAATGAAAACTGCAGATCAAAGGAATGACTTATAATTCTAATATAGATCTTGTGGTTTGTTAGTGCATCATGTATAATAAATTTATATACATTTTCAAAAATTAATATATGATTTGGGAATTAATATTGGAACATAAAAATGATTAGAGTTTGTATATAATGAGTAATAATAATAAGTAAGGACATCTTCTTATGAAAGTTCATCTACATTAGAAAAAACGAATCTAAAAAAATTATTCATATTACCATCATTTCTGATGATGTTAGTGAATATTTTCATACGAATTTATTTTATGATTTTTTTGTCGTTAACCATCATTGGATCACCTACATTCTACTAATAATTATTCTAAATTTAATTCCATTAGTACTTGGGCATCAATTTTCTCTTCTTTGTCAATGTAGTCATTTCCCACAAATGTTCCCCAACTCAGAAACCTAGTTATGTAATTATTATAGATGAACATTGTAATTATATTTAAATTTTATTAAGATGATATTTTTTTATCCCTTTCATGATGTGGGTTTTTGAAAAATATAATTTTCAAATATCAAACCCTTTATCAGCAAGACCATATTTGAATTATGAGGACAAATTTTTTTTATGGTGAGCAGAATGTAACACCCAGATGTTTTAAAATTAAAAAATTTTATTCAATAGAGTATGTTACAAAAAAATGAGACTAGGTTGAATTAAAATCAATTATGTGTTCATATTCCATTTCATGAAACACTGATTTCAGCATGAGTTACAAACAATACTATGTTTTACCAAACAAAAATATACTATTAATATCATTATCAAATATGATAGTTTTCAGCTATCCGTTGAAATGAAGGATATTAATATGATTAACTAAATTATTAAAATATATATTTTAATTAAATTTACTGGATAAATATTAATTATAAAAAATAATAAGAATCGTCTAAAAGAAAATGATATTAAAAAAACTATATTTTCTAAAAACACGGTTTAGTCGCGCTTAAAACACATATTTAATAATAATTATTTTTTATATTTTTGGGGAATAATAAATCTAATTTTTGATATGATAATGTCGCAACATTCTTATGGTAATGTTTTGGTTTTTTTTGAAATATTTAATTTTGGATGAATAGTGAAAAATAATGAATTTTAATTGAAAAATTGTTTTTTATTTAAATAATTTATAACGATAAACTTAATTTTTAATTGGTTTAAAGGAAAATTTTATAAATTTTATAAAAAATAATCTAATATTGTACATTGGAATCAATTTCATATTGAATTTTGATATAAAAACTATGTTAACGTTAGATCATTTTTAACTTGAAAAACACGTTATGTCATCACATTTGAAGGATTAATTTTAAATTAATTTTCACAACATATATGAATTTAATTTGAAAAAATGGATTAAATATTTGGAAGAAGAATATTTTATATATTCTAATATTTTTAAATTAATTTTTTACCAAATTTATTTTTGAAAAGGTTAAAATTAATTAAAGTGATTAAGGTTAATACGATTTTAATTATAGGTTAAACATAGAATATAAGGTATAAAATAGAATAAAAACTTTTTATACTCCCATTATTTCGACATAATTATACCCTTAACATATTTTTATTGATTATTATTAGTTTTTAAGATATTATTCCATGAACAAGACCCATATAATAAGTTATGTAAGAGATTTATAAAAAATGAATCTTCCTTGATTTTAATACCTACATTGCTTTGGTATTGGAAAAAAATCAAAATTATTTAGGTTATATATTTTATATTGTATGATAAATTTTTTTTAGCATAATAATTTATCATTATTTTTTAGAGATGAAATAGTCTCCTAAAATTCTGGAGAAATACAAACTCAATAATTATTTAGTTAATAATTACTAAAAATAAATTATTCTAAAAATAAAAAATGTGAAGTAAATTGAATAAATTATATTCTTACAATAATTTTTAAATTTAATATACAATTTTAAACATGTTTTACCTGATAATATTCATATTAATTCGTTTTTTGATATTTGAAAATTTTAATGAAATAAATAATTTCAAAATTGTCATTAATGTTATTTTATAATGAATGATATTTATTAAATGACATAAAATATTAAAAATACAATTCAATGATATATGTTTTTAAATTTATTAAAAAATATAATATTTTCCATTAATTGATGAGTTAATATATTATAATAAATATATTCCGCTAATAAACAGTAAAAATAAATTTTTATCACTTTTATTGATAAAGCAATATTTTTGCGTGTTAAATGTGCTTCTATAAAAAATAATTTCGAAAAAATAATCATATTTTAATTTTTAAATTAGATATAATATTTATAATAATATAAAATAAATTATTTAATAACTATCAATTTAATTTATTCTTAAGTGATAATTTACCAAATGTAGAAAATCCTATTACCTAGGTAAAACAAAAAGGGTAAAATTGTGTAAACGTAAAGACTAAGTAACACCATTATAAAAATAAATTTATTTTTATATGGTAGCCATATTTATCGACTAGGTATAATCTCACATGCATTATTATTTAAAATTATAGGCACATTAGGTAATGGATACAAACAAATAGTGAATACTTTTGTGTATTTTAAAAAATTCCACTCTTCCTCAACTATAAAAGAGAATTCATTCTCCTCACTTATTCACACATATGAAGCCACTTGTCTTGTCATAACCCAGACCAAATCACAATAAAATTCCCCTCTCTAACATTATCATCTATATTTTGGGATGAAATACATCCATGTATGGATTTAGTGGAAGCCTAAGGAGGATGTTTGGAGGAAAGGTATGTTTCTTCAACAAGCGGCTTTATTTTACATCTTTCATCACCGCCTTCAAATTTTATTATAAAATTATTATAAAATAAAAGTAGTATCTCAGAAATATTATAATATTTTAATAATAATTTGATAAACATAAGGTATGTAAACTTTCATCAAAAGGGTTATGAAGTCATCATTCGTTTGTATGACGGATTACAGAAAATGTCGCTCATGTATTATAATTGATATAGAGTGTGTATATATAATACAAAATTATTATAACATTGGAGTATTTATATGATAGATATATTATTATCTTCCATTCCATAGGAGACACGATAATGTAGCTCATGTATTGGGTGGATTACCGCCTTGCGAAGCGATGTGATTCATCTTTCATCAACACATTACTTGGATAATGGTAATTAATGATGTAAATGTTTATATTTTATGTAAATTAAATAATTAATAAATTGATGGTATATTTGTTAATAATAAAAAATAATATACATCATTTTATTTCGTTCCATTCCACTCATGTAAAAAATATAACATCTTTCATGTTTGTGTGGACTACCACCATTAAGAAGCAATGTGAGTCAATTTTATCACCACACCACATGTATGATATATGTATATATATAAATATATAATATGGTGTTTTTTATATCATTTTCAGTATTTAATGGTATTTTATCACTTACCCCATTTTCAGAATGATTATTGGAAAATGGAAATGTCACTCTTCCATATGTATGGCCTACCATCTCCCTGATCATAACATACTTAATTTTTCAAAAACATAATTCATGATTGGTTTCAATAATATAATTGATGTAAAAATATTAAAATTATATAATTATTATTAAGATTGAGATGAAATAAGTATATAACATGTACAAGAACTAAAACATTCATAAAAAACATAAATTATATAGAAAGTCAATTAACACCCAAAATAATGAAAATAGTCAAATATTATTAATTAATAGGTAAAATGATGTCATAAAATTTTGATATATATTAAATAATAAAAATTAATATGATCATACATTAACTCAATAACATGTTAAAACCTCTATACAGTAGTTTAAATCATGTTCAACTGAAAGGAAGCATTAGGAAATGGATTTCCTATCAATTTACATTCCGTTGAAATTTATTTTTTATTATGAAATAATTCATTTTTATGTTTTGTATATACATCCCCTTTAAAATTTTATTTCATGAATACTTCATAATTCATGGTTTTTGATGTTTAAATTTGAATTATTCCACCCATGGGGCTTTGACATGACAATTATCAAATGGTATGATTTATTGTGCATTCTAAAATTCTTTTTCAATTGTTAACTTTATCTTGAAACAATCTCATTATTGTAAAAAAAATTAGATGGAAATTAAATTTATCTTAAATATCCATATTATTTTGTGTTGGATAATATTATTTCCCAAATTGTATACCATTTTTACATATTTTGTTTACATTGAATATTATTTTATTAACATGGGAAATTTTGATAAATTTGTATCCTATATTCAATTAGGGTATATGATAGGGAACATTATTTATGGATTAAATTTATTATTTTATATAATATTAAAACTTCGTACTCTAATCATAAGGGTTAAGGACGGATTAATGAAATCCTGTCAATGCATCTGTAATTAATAAGAAAAACTAGACATTTATTTGGATGAGATTAGACCCATTTCTAGACGTGTTTTAGAGAATCTTAGAAAATATCTGATTTCATAGCATAAAGCCTCACTATATTAGATATATTGGTATAAATCTTACATGGTACTTTTTATATGTCCATATTTATGAATTCCATCATTATGAATTCAGTTGTGGATATTCTATGTCATTATTCGATTAGTTATAATATCAATGGTAATGATTCATTCACATGGGATTATTTATATGAAATTATATTATTACATTTAAATTCTTCCATATAATGATAATTTAATTAATTTATGGTCATTTATTTCATTTATTCACCTGATTTTTATTATGATACATTAATTATTTATAGATTCCATTTTATAGTTACCGTTACTGATAATCTGAGATCACCCATTTCATATGTTTTATTTTACTAGGGATATGAGGAATTATTTTTTGATTGATATGCTGGGATGTTAAATGGGGAATGGTGAAATTATAAAATAAAATTTTTAATTTGTATTTTTTATTTTAAAATGTATTGAAAATTTCAATTATGTTTCTAGTTCATTAAGAGTTCTAAACTATTTGGTCCTTTAGGATGAAATTATTTATTTCGTATGACAATTTAATGGTAACATTCACTGGATCCTAGCTACTGGTGTTTTGGTTTATACATATAGAATTATTTACCATCATGAATATCATTTCATGGAATCTTCCATTGCACATTTATGAGGATCTTTGTAATGAAAACGTTTTTAAAAGTGATTTGTAATGAAAATGAATTTAAAATTATATTTCAAAATGAAAAGGATTTTTTCTTCAAGAATGTTTCTATAGATATTTTTATGTTATTTTTATTCATAAAAAATAACACCCTTTTATTATTAATCAAATGGGTTTATGTTGGTACCATCCTTACACTTCTTTGGGATATTTTATTATTATTTTGACATATGATAAAATTTATATTTATTTCCCTATTTCATTTTGTAGTCATTATCGTACCCCTGAAATCTTCACTTTCTTAAGATCCTTAATTAGTAAATTTCACTTAAATATCCATATTATTTTTGATGTATATTTTTATGGTTTAATCTATATATCAATTATACATTCAATGTTCTGTTGGGAAACATTGATAAAATTATATTCTTTACTCAATATAGAAAGTTGATTATAACTTACATTAATTATAAATTAAATCAACTATCTGATATATGGGAAATAAATTGGTCATGAATGACATAGGTGGAGACTGATTAGTGATATCCCCTTAATGCATCAGTTTTCTTACGAGACAAATCAGTTTGATTTCTTTTATTAAGAGGGTTTATACCCACTATGTTTTAAACTATCTAATGAAAGGTCTAAATGTTAATGGAATCATGTTACATGGAAACATGAAATCAAATAATTATTCATTAACATAATTCAAACTTCATTTATTATTATCTTTGATATTTTTTCAATGAAATTATCTTTGGATGCATTTCATTTTTAGTTTATGGATTAAATTGATTATGTTTTCAATTACTTACCTTTCCTGGTTGATTATTCCTAATCCCACTTTGATAGATAATTTATCGACTGAATTTAATGTGGTTCAGTTATTTACAGTTTTATTAACTATTATAGTAAATTATTTAATTGGTATATGTGTTAATATATTTACCTTTTTATAGTTTATTCCTTATTGATTACTCATCATTTATTCATGATATATTTTATGGTACTTAATCCCTACAAATCATTTTATCTCACAATTATTTTGTATACATTCCTTGGAATTCATGAAGTGTATTATGAATTATATGTAAGGATATACTATAGGGAACTATTTTATCCTTGAGAAAAAACATGTTTTAATTTTTTTTAATCAAATGTAATATAAGAATCATGTATGTATCTAGTTTTCCAAAAATAGAAAATTATTAGTTCCTTCTGTATGTCATTCCTGGTATCTTATACTAATGTAAAAAAGAAGTCACTATTTATATGATACTAGGGTGGGGTCTCTATATAGAGAGATGGATGTATAATGTTTTATTCAATGGAAAAAATACGTTAAGTCTAATAGATAGATAGAGGTGACGATAACTAAAAAAATTTCCACCAGTTAAATCATTGTAAATTTTAAATAGAAAAAATAGATATAATTTGGGGAGATCATATAAATAATGAGAACTAGATTGAAAGAAATCTTAAGAGTTTAAGGAATGAACATTATCAGATTCATGTACTCTTATGAATATTCTAAATAGAGAAAACCTTTCACATTGAATTTTTTTTGATGATCCATAAAAAAAGATCATTAAAAGACATAGATATTCATTAATACCCTAGATTATATTTTATAAATTCTTTAGACTGAGATGTATGGAGTACGATTGAGAAATTATTATGAGGCTACCAGATGATCATTCATTAATCCATCATAAATAGAAAATCAAACGGAGGAAACATGTACAGAGCACTAGATGAAGAATGATTGACGATATTAAATAGTTGTTTATAGATAGAGGGGAACGAGATAATATAGCACTCAATGGATAATTATTGGATAGAATGTTTTTAATGATGAACCAGTTGGAGAATTTATTTTACGAAATCAGATTGAGGTTATTTATGCTTAATACTATAAAACATTATGATGACACTGAGATGGATATTAAATGAAGAAAAATTAATACTGAAAAATTAGATATTATTGTAAAAATTGAGTAAGGTTTGAAATGTTTTTTGAGGTCTATATTTGAGTAATGTCATATGTATAATTTTGACACTAAATAAATAAAAATATATCAATTAATTTTAACCAAGTTAGTGTTGAGATGGATTTTTAAAATCAAGGTGTTTCATTTTTAATTAGTTCATTAGGGAATTTATGGATATATAAAGTACCAAGATAATTCATTTTAATGTAGTTCAAAATATTAAGACTGGAGACCTATAAATAATTTTATTGGAAGGAGTTTTAGAAGCACAAATTTCAATATGGAGATGTTCTAGATGGAATGCTTATGATATTTGAGTATGGTAAAGATGCGAACCTATTTTATAATTTAAAGGCTCAATGGATGATATTTATTATAGATAGAAAATAAAAGGATTCAAGAGATCATTCATAGTTTTATAGGTGTGTATCTTGTTAGTGAGGAAATTTTAAACCAGAGAAACTAGTATAAAAACATTCATGGGTTGGTGGTAATTACTTCCCTCCATTATTTTGGTTAACAGCGAATCCTTCCCTACCCACATTTGTATCTATGATAATTCATTGTAAAATTTTTTTGTCTTTGGTAATTGTAAACATAAAAAGGAGTTGGTAACCACATTAGGACCAAACAATGTAGAGACTTTTTAGATTTTTATTTATCATTTTTATCATTACATTTGTGTGATGATGAGTTTCAATGTTTAGTGGATAAAAAATCAAACAAGTTACACATGAATTTTTTCGAATAAGAAATTTTTAAAAATATCAACATTAATTCAACCCTCCTTTTTGGGGTTTAATATTTCCAAACACATCAATCAATATCAAAGGGAGATTTCCTCTATAGAACTATCTTTTTATGAATGAATAATTGAAATTTAGTTAGAAGTAGAAAATTTCATAGTTTTTATGGGAGTATCTACAATGGATATATGAATATAAAGATACAATTTATTATTTCACTTAGTATAGATGTGATATATACAATAAAAATAAAATGTACACCTATAGACTGGAATACATCAATGAAATTGAGTGATAGAGAAATATTGAATGTGATGGAGTGGAGAAATATTACATTGTTATGTCTATTTGAAAAATGGTTTATAAGACATTGGAAGGAATTCGAGCTATTAAATATATTTAGGATAAACTTAAAAACATTTCTAATGAAATATCAAAGTGATGGAAGTGAATCAAGATATTGGGAGGTTTTTGAGAACCATTATTAGATAAAAATATTGTAAAAATGTTGATGAGGAATATTTTTAGTATATTTGATGCCAAAATATTTTCTATTGAGGTGGAGAAAATATTTATTTTGATGTGATTATAAACATTATCATTACCTATGACAATTGGAAAGGTCCATTTTTTAATAGGCATGTGAATGATGATACTTAGTATTGTAGTGATGAAGAAACATAGGATTTTGTAAGAAGAAGTGTGCTTCAAAAAATTAGAGTATTAATCAATGATGTTGAATAATATTCATGAGTGAAAAATTTTATGTCAAACAAACATAGAAAAAATAAAATCATATACAAGGGAAAATCCCATTAAAATGTTTCAATTATGGATAAATTGACCACTTTTCCACAGACTGCCCAGAAAACAAAATGTTGAAGATTGGAAAAGGTAAAAAATGAATAGTATTTGGAATAATAAGGGGGGTAAAAATTAGAAATATGGAAAAAAATATTAGGATAGAAAATAATATATTTTAGAATAATAAAAGGACCATGATTTGTAAGGAAGATGAAAATAACTCAAATGATTTTTTAATAATATTACGATGTTCATAATTAATTACCAACTTCACTTATCATGATAAGAAATAAGTGAAAACATATTCTAATTAATTAGGATAAGGTGATGATATTTTTATTGATTTTACTTTGAGATTATAAATTGAATTGTGTTTTATGAAAAACAACTAAATCGAGTGGGATGACAAACTAATTTTTATGGATGATGGAATAGAATATTTGATTAAAAGAGAAGGACAAAATCTCTTGGAAATTAAATATCTATGTAAAATTTATATAATAAGAGAATATAATAAATTAAAATTAATTGAAGTTTTTTATTTAGTAATAATAATTATACAATTAATAATAAAGATGTATCAAGGAAGAAATATCCATAATAAGAATGATTGATGATTTTTTTAATATAAATTCTATTAAAAAATAAATCAATTTTTTTAGAGAAATCTTCTATGAAAAATATATTAGAAATAAATATTATAATTAAAAAAATTTCATTATTTTTTATCAAACTATGAATGTTAAATGTAAAGGGAAAATAATTCATAGATAAAAAAAGATGGTTGGAAATGTATTTCTCATAGAAATCCATCAAAAATAGATAGTCAGACCTAGATGACTAATATTACACATAATAAGAAGAACTAAATTTCAAATATAAATGAACCTCATGATGAAATTTTTTAATGGTAATTTATATTTCTATAAATTTAGAAGATTCAATGGTTATAGTTAAGGTTTTAGGGAATTTGGGAAAAATTTTATTAATAATATCACAAATTTTTTCATACCTAAGAAAGGAATGAATCAAGGTAGATAAATACCAAATGGTTGATAAATGACGAGGATACTAATTATAAATTTTAAAATTTTAAAAAATATCTAAAAAATAAGAGTATAACAGGTAAATTGTATAAAATAAAAAATAGGTATTAATTTCATGTTGATATGTGTGGAAGGTGTGATCAATCTGGTAATCATTTAGAATGATGTATGGCCACTCTACCCAGAAACTATTCCTATCATTGTTAATTAATTAAAACATTTTAATGGGACGATTAATGAAAAACATTATTAGTTGAGGTTGTAATATAATATAAAAAAATGGGGAAGACTTGGATTATTAAATGGATTTTCAAAAGAGAATTTGAAGGATTTATTTTGTTTGGAATTGAATATTTAGGAAAGACAATGTGATTGAAATAAATAAATACAGATCTTTAAAGTTGAATTATAAATATATTCTATTTTTTGATTTATTTATAAAAAATTCAATAAGTGTTTGTCAATTATGTAATTATAGGAAAGACATTAACTTCAAAAGTGATTCTAGAATTATAATATTTTCAAAATATGCTAGTATTATTACCAACATAGATAGAAATACTGATAAATTATTCAAAATTGGATATCCAAGAAACTATTTTTTTGGTCCTAAATATGAAAATTAATTTTTCAATAGAATAATTTTTCATCTTGATTATATAAATATAAGTAAAGGTAATGTTGATAAAAAGTGTGAATCAGAATGTCTTTTTAAAGTTGATCAGAAGTTGAATCTATCATAAAAAATCTCTATTCGAATTTTTTTATGATAGAAAATCATGTTCTAGGTATCAAAGTCTTCCAAAAAATATCAAATGACAACTAATTAGATAATTTCACGTTATGTTAATGGATAATTTCATTGCGGCTTAATGAACTAGAAAACTACGAAGTTTGTTATACTCAATTTCATAGATACTGATTTTCAAGGTGATTCTGATGATCAAAAAATTAACATCCAAAGGAAATATTTTCTTAGTACAATGATATATTGTGGAATATTAAATAACAAATTCAATAAAAATTTATTACAACTAAATTTATGTATGATTCCACTACTCATTCATTTTCTCAAATGATGTGGATGAAAGTAATACTTGAATATTTGAGTGAGAATTTTGTAAAACCATTGATGATTATTTGTGATATCCACATTTCCATTAAACTCCCTAAAAATATTATTAATCATTCTTGATAAAATTAAATTAATATAGGGTATGATTTCATGAATGAAATTATTTTAATTACATATGTAAACATGAATTATATCTCAACAAAAATAAAAATTGTAGATATACACATTAAACCATTGATTTGGGAATGGTTTTTGGAATTTTGGTAAGAAATACATGTTTTTTTTCAAATAATAAATTATGAAAAAGTTATTGAGTAACCTCCATGTAAATAAGAACAACTCATTTCTTTACCTGTTTTGTATCTAAATCAGGTGTTATTACAAAAATTTGGAGTAATGTTTCTAGATTTTATAATTAATTAATATTTCTTCATTGAGGGGGAGTGAATCAGTATCATTCCCACTGAATTTTCCGTCAATGAGGGTTGTAATTCTCCGAAAAAACATTTTTTTATCATATATTGTGGTGTCAAGACCTTAATATTGAACAAGTGTTATGTTTTTATGGAGAATTTTAAAAGTATTTTTTTAATATTGTCAAAAAATAACATGGGAGATATTGAATAACCCAGAGTTTTAAAAAATGTTTTTTTTCATAAAAAAAATATATATTTGAAATTATATTGAATATCTAATGTTTGGAGGCAACCTTTTTAGAATGAAATTCTCAATGGGATTCCACTAGACATTTTCTGGAAAACATTTTTTAAAGGTCTGGATATTAATTTATATGATGTGTTATTGTTCAAAAAATTACTTTAATTCATTATTTCTTAACGTTTTCAATGTTTAAGAAATTATTTTTTAATGAATTATAATAGTTGGAATGATATGATTAAATGAATTTATATCATACTGGGAAATAAATGGATTATACTCTATGAATAAAGTGGATGGTCACAAAAATTGTTCCTCCAGACATATATTTTTATTTAATTAGTTTTAAAATAATAGAAAAAATCTCAAGATATCAAAAGATAGGTGAGATCAAGATAGAGTAATTCTTATGAGTTATTTATGGCATCTTCGTTTGATAGAAAAAATATTGAGAATGTAAGAGATGCAATAAGAATTTTATAATAATTAAACATTCGTGAAGCTCTCCATGTAGAGATCACTTGAAAGAGTGAAGATTTTTTGATTCACGTAACGAAATATCTTGAATTCATATGAATAAGATATTATATTGAAAATAATGGAAATCATATGAGGTTAGCAGACAATGAATTTTGAAATCATCAGATGAATAAATTTGGACCGGGGAAACCTATATAGAGAATTGGCTAAAGAATGCTTGAGATCATCCAGTTAAGGTTTCTAAAACATGGGGAACTGGACAAAGTAATACCAAATGAATAATTACTATATGTATGATTCTTTATAAAGAGTTGGTTAAGATGTTCATAAACTATATTTGATAGAGCTAGTTCATTTTTTTCAAATATAAAGTTTTGATAATGTATAGTTGGAAATTCACTAGTTAACATTCAAAATGGAATGTTTGTGATTCTAAATATTATTTGAGTAAGGATTGAAATGTTTTCGGGGTGAAATGAATAAAAAATAATATAGATAACGTTGTTATATAATAAATTGGATTCATTTAAAGAAATATGAAGATGTTTTAGTTAAGAATTATTTTCAAAATGAGAGTCCATTATTTTTAATTTTGCATTGTTTAAAGGTTGAGTAAAAAGATGTGTGAAAAATGAATTTTGAATTTTACTGAAAATTTAAGAATATTGAGTTTCTGAAGAGAAATTTGAATAATGAGTTTCAAAAACATAAATTCATGGAAGATTATTTTCCAATGGGAATGTTCCAAATTTTTGAGTTTGGATTTGAGGGTGAAATGTCTTTAATATGAAAGATAAAAGTTGGATCTTTGTTTTATTTAATGAATATTTTGGTTGATGTTATATTTTTCAAGTTAGAAAGTGAGTTCCTTTTATGTGATGATTTATTAAGATTTTGGAACCATTATAAAAACATTCCTGGGTTGATAGAGATTCTTTCCCTCCATTATTTTTATTATGTGAGATTCCTTCCCTACCCACATTTATATCAATGATGGAGTTTTGTAAAAAAAGTTGTGTCTTCGGTGATCCTAAACAAAAAAGTCACTGGTACCCAAAGTAAGACATCTAATTCTATAAATTATGTTCCTTTCATTTTATCTTTCTTATCATTACATACGGGACATGCTCATTTAATTGTTTGAGTGGATAAAAAATCTGTCATGTTGTCATGGTTTATTTTAATGAAAAAGGATTTTTAAAAAATATCATAACTGATTCAACCCCTCTTCTTGGTGCTTTTATATTCCAGTACACATCAATAAATAATTCCCTTAATGTTTAGTAATTAAAATATTAAAATATTAATTAAAATATTAATGTAATGTTTTTGAGTTAACATTTCGGTCATGTGAAAAATTTTATATCAAAAATTTAATTGTTCTATGAAAATAGTAAAATAGGATGAAGAGGGATTGGATAGTGGGATATAATATATTAACTATTTTATACAATAGATCTATCATGTTATTTTGGAGGCCGTCTCATTTTTTACTATTATTTTTTATCATGAAAAAAATTTATTTTAGGTCACCAAATACAAGGATCCTTTAAATGGTTGTGATGGGAATGTGCTTATAGTTTTACTGGATCAAAATTATGGTGATTATAGTAGATTTCATTAATTATTGTATAGTTACCTATATGTATCCTTTGTGTGTGATTTTTAATGATTACATTAGGATTATTTCAGGGATTAATTTTATTCACATTAGATTATTGATTAATAATTTAATTCCCCATGGATTTTGATTGGATAATATGAAATACTTAGACTACCCATTCATGCACCCACACTTCTGAATAACATGAATTGGTTGTGACCAAGAAGGAGATCAATGTCAAATAATATTTATAATGGGATGAATTATCCTAAACAATAAAAAATCATGGGGGTGATTTATGAAACTAGAAATGTAACATAGAAAAATATTTCCCTAGACATATTGGGTTATTATGAATAAATACAAAGGATTGATCTTGCATTCATGTTTTTAATTCCAATGTATTTGTGAACAATGATTAAAAATTTATTATAAATAGCAATTTAATTTTCTTTATTTATTTATTTTGAAATCATATTATCAAGTGAATGACTTAATTTTATATTCACAATATAATATATTATTAAAAAAACGATGTTAAGCCCTAAATTGATTTTAATTAATTATGACAATGGTATATGATTAGATTTTTAAGTCTCTCTTATAGGACCATCAGTCACATGTATCGTGTGTTGTGTAGGTACGATGTAATATTTGACATATTTTGGCATTGAAATATCATCATTTCCACAATGAGTAACATTCAACACTCATTGCTCCATACCACAAAGTTGTAGATTTTATGGAATCACTATATATAAATTCAAGACCATTGATCATAAATGTATTATTTTACTGGTCAAGATGTGATAACCAGGTACAAATTATTTCTATATTATTTAGGGTTAGATGAAAATTACCTTAGAGGATATGAGATACAAGATGGGTATAACTATCTATTAAAAGGAAATTATAGGGGTGACTATGGGAGACTAGTGTGAGTACATACATTATTTACTAGAAATCAATGTCTTCAGTTGGGTACATTTCATCGGAAGATCTAATCTGAACTGGGGATAGATTGATTAGAACTTCTCAGAGAATCCTGAATGTAATGATGAGTTGTTACTGATCCAATACACCTATACATATGAAGTAGTTTGTTATTTTCATGCTTTGTGTTGACTTCTCTACCACCATGGTGAAAATGGTATAATTTACACTAATTTAGGTTCTAGATATAACAACTACATATAGTTGTGGTTCGACTGTATGAGAATATCTATATAGATTTCTCAATATAATTAAATGTGTTTTTGGAATCTTAATTTCTATATTATTTGTGAAAATAAATTAACAACAAAACGTTTAAATACTTGTTAAATATAAATTTGAAAACAAATAAAAATATCTAAATTTTGAAGTAATTAATTATTTTTTATAATATTCATTTATGGATTAGATTTTAAAATCACTTAAAAACTGTAATTTCAATTACTAGAAAAATTTAAATTAACCAATATAAAAAAATAATTATTTATATTGGAAGGATTTATATTATTCTTAGATCCAAAGAGATATATACAAACTATTTTCTCTAAATATAGTGATATATATATTAAGAATATTGTTATAAATAAGTATTTGTTATAAGATTACACTAATTAAAATTAAATAATTCTTGTGTATATATATAAATAAGTATATATAAAAATATATAGATATTATATATATATATATATTATAATATATAAAGATATATATTAATTTAATTTAAAAAAATATATATATATATATATATAATTTTAATAGTAAATATTTATATTTAAAAAGTATTTATAATTATTAGATAAAAAATAAATATCTTAAAACAAACATTAATTTAAATATAAAACCCCACGGGTTCAAAAATATATTTCGATATTATATTTCTCTTTAATATAGTAAATAATATATATTTTTAAAATTATATATTTAGAAAATCATGTTGTGGAGAGAATCAAACTATTTGATTCTCTCAGACGGGATGGAAATGCATGAAATGGTTTGAATGTTTTTAGTCCCAAATTTCAAAAATATTTGAACATATATAAAAAAAGGAAATACATATATTAATTATTTTACACCATTAAAAAACATCCATAAACCCTCATTTGACACACTATTGATAACCAAAGCTCATAAAATTGGTACTGGCCTCCTCCAGAAACAAATATACCTCTATCCACCCATGTTGTGACCCATCTCTGAACATAGGGAGTCTTTCAAAATCTTTTCCTAATGCATTTGACTACATCCCCATATATTTTAACCACATAGGTGGCCCTATACAATAAAAATGCACCTCACCATCTATTGGTTCTATGTGAAGTCACCTATAAGACTCTATTAATAGAACTTCCCAATAACCCCTCCCTAATTATGGTTTATTATGACCACATTCACCTCCAATGTGAAATGGTATTTTAGAAAATAATTGAAAAAATGACGCATTACATGTGGTGTTTTTTGGTCTTGGGATCATGTGAATAATAGGAATGTTTACAATTTAAAAATATTCCAACAGTGTATTTATAGAGTATAAGTACAACAATCATCTTTTGATTAGTGACGTGAATTATTCCTTGGGTGATCAATGATGTATTTAATAAAGATTATTTTTGTATCTTTGTCCCAATTATATCAATATATTACATTACATGATGTGTTTAAATTTAACCTACATGGTTGGATGATTTAATAATCAATATGCTTTGAGAAACCTGATAGTGTTTTCCAGCATTTATCTTATTTTGATATTTTATAATTAGTTATTTTATATTAATAAATTTTTTAATTTATTTAATTATATACGTGTTTGATTTATTTTGTGTATAAATTAATACAAAATCTATTTATAATTCATTCGAAAGATAAAATCTAATACTAGAAATGATATGAATCAGTGATTTGATATTTTTTCCTGTCACAACTTCACTGGTCAAACCTAATATGTAATCATGTGTGGGAGAAAATCATGAATATATATACCTTGACTTTGCAATAAATACATCATGGTATTTCACCAATTTTTTCTATTCTAAAACACTATATATATTATTCATCCTATAAGAGAATGTGAGGTTCGATGATTTTTGATAGAAATAAATTATTACCTAACATAAAAGATTGAATTTCGAAAATATTTTAATTAAATTAGAATAAATGATTGTTAAATAAAAAATTATTCAGATGTAGAAATAAAATAATTAACATTATTTCACCTGAATAAAGCAACAAATCATAAATATATTTTTATTTTTCTCCCAAAAAATAATATTATTTACTTATTTATATAATTATGGATTATAATTTCAGATTAAATAATTCAATGAATTATTTTTACAATAATTCATGAGAAAGTGCATAAAAATTATGCATTCACTGTGAATTGTTTTTCAATTTTACAATTGTTTAAACCAATAAATTTTTTTGGGGGATTTTTCATAGTGGTTATTAGAATTACATTATAATTTAATCAAACTATCACAAAATGAATACTTCACGGTAGTCGATACAAATATTATGGATGTTTCCATTTTTCATTTTTATACAAAAAATTATTGTAGTTTTAAATGTTTTTATAAATATGACATTATTTAGAAATGTTTGAAACCACTACGAAATTATTTACACTACTTTTCAATAGTTTATACTACAGATTAAACAAGTTATGGATTAAACTACCGTCAATTACTATAGTGGGAAATAATTATTGAAGATAATTGTTCCCTATCATAGAAAAACATATTAGTTAATTAAAATATACACTAAATGATACATATACAAAAAAATAATAATTTAAATAAAAAATAATAACACATACATATATAATTAATCACTATATTGAATAAATAGGAAAAAAATAATTCAAAGAGCTCCATCATATTGAAAAATCCATTCTAAAAATCCAAATCAGTCACAAATATGATGTTTAAAATATATCCCTACGTAACTATCTCCCATTGAGTGACTTTCAGTATCACAATCTCTACTCACTACTTTTGGTGTCCACTGTAATATTTATTTGAAAAAATAAACTATGTAACAAATATTAACATAAAAAATGAAAATTATTTTTCTAAATGATTATTAAATTGTGAAATATATATGTATAATTTATCTAAAAATTGAGGAAATATCATCAGGGGCATTTCATATATACGAGGCATCATATGGAAAACATTATGATGTATGTATATCAAGAAGAACATCTGTTAAATTCTATCATAGAAATATTTTCTACTCAATATTACAAAATATAAATCAAGAAAAATTAATATTGGAACAATTATTTTGAAAAATGTATTAAAATAATTATATACCTGATAAAAGATTCAAAAAGATAAAAATATACATTATAATTTATATGTTATTTTATATTTTAATGAATGACCACACAAATATTAATTATCTCTTTTAATTGTCATATCATTAAAATAATCAATTTTTTTACCTTTTCAACTCCATCCACATCAAACTACCTTACAATATATGTATTTTCAATATCCTCACTAATAGAAAAGTAAAATATTTATGATAATTTTATTAATTTACACTAAAATCTTTCAAGATAGATAAATCCCCAAAATTCAATTGAAATGTATATCTTTTAATACACAAGGTAATATTCACTCACTTTTATTTGAAAAAAAACTATTATGATGGATTAATTCAATAATATTTGAAAAATATCCATCACAAAATAGTTTAGTGACTATAATTAAAAAAATTATTCTATGCTTCTAAACCTTCTCTATAATTGAATTTATGAAATTTTAAGTCTTTCACACTTCCACTGTAATATTTTATAGAATAATTTAGAAGAATGATATAAAAATACATCAAATCATCTAACAATTAATCAAAAATATCTATATTCATTATCTTTAAAAATTAATAAAAATTATTAAATTTAATAAATATATATTTAAATATATATTTATATATATTTGAGTTATAGTATATTTTATTATAAGACATGAAAACCATACTTCAGGATATCTATTATCATATTTTGTAATACTTTTCTTACTGCACGACCGACTTCACATGTGTATAATCATTTATATCAATAGTTGATGAATGAATTGAAAAATAATTTCACTATTTAGTAGTATATATCAATTTTCCTTTAAAAATTCATGATTTTCATTATAATATTTTATTATCTTCAATCCTATTGGGAAAAAATAAGAATGATTATTTACTTCCAATTTGGGAGAGATGAAAATGACTTATCATCAACAGAGCTATCATAGATGAAAGTTATCTCAATATAATAAAAATACCTAGAAATAACGGTGGATTTATTTTTTACATATTATTATAATTTAGCAATGATAAATAAAATAAAATAAATGAAACATAATTAATTATATATGTTTTAAATTGAAAATATTGTTTTACTTTAGAATAAAAATATACAAACATTGTCCCCCAAAATTGTGTATATCAATTAATAATTTATGACAGTTACTAACTTTATTTTTTTTGGGTAAATACACAGTCAAACAAATTATTAAAGTAAAAAAATGGTGAAATATAATATATATATATATATATAATTCCCATAATTATTTAGAGATTTGTGGAAATATCATTTTTCTATATTTCTCAGTAATATTTCTAAAAAATGTGAGTCAATCAAGTAATAAATAATTATCCTTTTTGGTAGAAAATTATGAAATCCAACAGATTAGAATTTCATAATAAAAATAAATGAATAAAAAATTTTCAATCCATACAACCATTTATTTTTTAGGTCAACTCTTTTAAAAAATATTTGAACATACCTCAATTACACTCATGTTATTTATTACCTAAAGGAATATATCATTATCCTTACTTTTCATTGTAGAATTTTCTACACTATTTTCTTATTCTCATAGAGTTGTATATAATGCTTTGTATTCATTTATTTTATGTTTTTTTAACATTAAGATGATCATTTTATCCCACACAATGTAAGTAATATAAAAATTGATGTTTTGAAATAAATTCTTCTCAATATGCATACCATCAAGATTTTGTCTTAGAAAATTAAATTCCCAATATCGAAATATCATGAAACAATTTTTGATACCCTAGAAGAAGTACATGAGATTGATCATGATAAGTCATAATGGGAATTCCTAATCCATATAGGCTAACTAATAGTTCTTAGGAATCCCAGATACACCTATTGGAATTATTTTTAACAGTTAATCAATCTATTATCAACATGGTCCAAATCATAGTGCCAACATGACCTTACCATATGATGGAAACTTATGAAATGAAGTAAGAGAGACTACAATAATTAATCACCAAAATGACATTATAAAAATGTTAAAAAACCCCTGGAAATGAATACCATAATATTATAATCCTTGGAATATAAATTATATAAAGCAAACATATATGAAAAATTAGAAATAAAGTCATAGGGAAACTAGATGGAAGTTGGGGAGGTAGTTCCCATGGATGAGTCAATGAAAAAATCCAAAAATCACAAACCATATCTATGTGACATAAGTTATCACTCCCACAATTTCACAGAATCAAAAACATGACCAGGATAATATTAATATCCACTAACTCTGTGAAGTGCCTTTACAGTTCCTAAACTTATCAATACGAGACCTATATACACCCAAATGCTCCATGCCTGATGTAAGAATTACTATCCTAGCAGGATCTTTCCAAGTGTTCTCTATGAATCCCTTGTAAGATAATATAATCACCTGTGTTTAAAAATAACCATATTTAGATATAACTTTAATTTTAATGAACAAATCGTAACAATCAATAAATTTAATCATTTAATTAATGTTTCATGTAAGCATTCAACTCTAACCAATCATCAAGGGATATACTCTAAGGTGTATAAGGTCAATGCCTACCATTATCTATGAACTAATCCTTATAAAAAAAAATCAACCCTTGAAAAATCAACCATCCATTGTGAAATTATAAACTGGTGGAATCATCCCAATATAAAGGGTCATCATAACTAGGGAGACTAGGCCAGGTAGAGTTGCATCATTTCATAGCAGGAACATTATCTAGAATCCCTACATAGTAACGTGGGGTTTCCATAAAGTGTAATCATTTAAAATTCATACAATTTTATTCCTGAAAAATTTCTTCAAAACATAAAAATTACCTTCATCAAAAATCTGACAGGAAACATCAATATCCTATAAAAAAACTATTCAAAAAACAATTAAATTACTCACATTATAATAGAAATATTTGAGACCCAGAACAGTGTATATATTTTAGTCTAAAATGGTAGAATGAAATATATTTGTATAATTTAAACTCTATTCAAGAAATTCAATCACATATGGTTTATCAAATAATGGTTAGGTACATAATCACCATCATTTAACAGATGAATTGACTAGAAGATGATGAGAATTGACAAATGATGAATAAGATAGAAATTGCTAACTATAAGAATCCTTACCATTATATTCATCTAACATAAACCCCTAGCCACAACTTCTATAGGTAATGAATATAACCACAAATAAGAAAATAATAGAACTAGATAACATAATACCTACTGAAATATTGATGACACATCATGAATAATCTAATATAATCAAGTGTAAGGGGAATAAAAATTAGAGAATAAATTATCTATTCTTGGATATAATAAATGTGGAATGAGATAATGTAAAATTAAGTTAATTCAAATATATATTGAAGCATCATTTTACACTTTTTATTTTTCTCGGTTGACCAAATTATTAGGGCACACTGTTTAGGAAATAGTGTACCATCCTTGTGGTAACCAATATATTGGAACATCAGATAACTAATAATAATTTTATGTTTTAGCTCCATAGTTTTTGAAGACATGAGGTAAGAGTGAAATATGGTATTATATTCTTATGAGTAAATCACACCTTTTTTACTTGACACATAATAGAATCAATACAGTTTCCCCCCAACCATACACTAACTAAGTATTCTCATTTCATATGAAAGAGTAGGCCACATGATTTTTAATGGAAAAATATGATTTTTAATTTTTTTATTATAATAACTTTTAAAACAAGAAACCTTCATAGAAACCTCCCTCTACCTTCATAGTGTATGGGCACACAAGTAGCACTCACAATGTTTTAACCAGACACCTTTTCATGCATACCCATTTTCAAAAATTACAAAGATAATTTGGTGAGTATGTAAATAGTAATGATAAAAATAAATAAATAATAGATAAAGTACCTAAAAAATAGTATGGGTGTGATAATTATCCTCAGGAGAAAACTTTATTCCCCCTATAATATCATCATAAAGATGGATAAATTGAAAAATGAAATGGTCGTTGCTCCACTATAATGGAATTTCCATCACATGTATCATGAGAATAATTTACATGAACTCATAGTAGTTAAACTAAAGGTATATACATTCCCAAAAACACATTATTTTGGGAGTCAACAATTTGGACAGGAGCCTCTATTTCTAGAACATCCTGATCATCTTAGAATAACACATGGGAGGGACCATGATGATATTTATTCTACAGAGATTCATGGAAGATTTTATAAATTAGAATTATGTGAGGAGGAAATAATGAATTATAGTCAACCATCATACAAATTTCTGTTATCTTAATGGGTCCCACACACCATTGTTTGACTTTCCCTTCTAAACTGAGCTTCTGGTGACCAAAATGAGGTGATAATGTTAATAATACCCACCTACATACTGAAAATCCCAGGGATGGTGATGGGGATTATCAAAATATATATTGGATCAATGAGATATTACTAGATGAAAAATAATTATCTTGATATTACCAGTTACCTCATAAATGGTTTTACATCATATCAACTAAATCTCACCCAACTCAACCTAGAAAAGAAGACATCGTCATGAATGACTATACAATTACAAATAAATATACATAATAATTGAGGATTCATAGTTATAATTTTATTAAAAATCAACCAATTATAAATGGGAATCTGATTACCATCATAAATTTATAAAACAACCATATATAATTTCCTCTGAAAACATTATCACCCACATCATTTAGTTATATGTCTATAGATGATATGTCATTCTTTAATTCACTTAGGATATCATGTCCTCTTGAATTACTTTCTAAAATTTGCATTAAAATAGAGGATATATATTGTAAATAATAGAATAATTAACCTTATGCATTTTGGAGATCACATATACTGACAAATTCTTGCTATCCTCCACTTTTATGAAATGGATGATCATAATTAAATATAAATATTTTGTAAAATCATGAATCACAACCCAAATGAAATTATTTCCCTAAGGATTATAAGGTAAATTAATAATGAAATTAATTTTGATGATTTTTCATTTGAAATTAGTGATCAGAAGAGGATGAAGAAAAATACAGGGTTTCTATTTCTTTTCTTTATCCAACTGACATGCCTAAGACCACTTGATGAAATCCAGTGTGACATCTCTTATATCGAGATTCCAATATCAACATCCCATTTCATAATACATCTTGATGTAACATGAATGAAAAAAACCTCTATGACTGATGGTAATAGTATTTCAATGATTTTAGAATGGATAGAGGAACTAACAATGACTCTTTAAATTAGAAAGGTCCATAATAGATAAAATCCACTCACTATCGGTCCCCCAGCCGTACAAATTCCCAAAAATTCACCAAAATGGATTATAATATTCATTACCTTAATGATTAAGTATAAAATTATAATTTTTGAACCGGATATTATCCTGAAAAATTTTCTTAATGTGAAATCGTAAGATAAAAAAAGAACACTTTATTTGATAGTGTATTCATCACACATGATTGAGCTTAAACAAACCAGGAAATATTATTATTTAATTATGAATGTTAAAACCTATCTATTGAATATATGGTTATAAATTGGATTCAATAAATTATTATATATATAAAAAGAGAACTCAAAAAAATATTTATTAATTCTTAGTATATAAGAAATTATATTTATAGCCAAGAAAAATTGTTAATCAATATTTTATTTCATTAAAAATTATTTTTATTGATTTTTTGTGAAGAAAAATATGATTTTTATTTACCATATTTATAAAATTATTTTGAAAAAATAAACTTAATTCTTTATATCAATTTATTCATATTAACATATCATGAAATGTTTTGGAAATTTTTGAAATAATTTAATTTTTAGTGAATAGTGATAAAATAGATATTTTTAAAATACTTCTATTAATATAAGTATTTAAAAAGTTACAATATATTTTTAAATTTTAACTTGATGTGATGTTTTATTTATTTTATTTATAATTATATAAATAATCCAATGTAGTAAAATATATTACTGATTCTGGTATATTTTTATATTTATTCTTTAAAAAAAATTTATCTAAAACCTATTTTAATTGATTTTTCAGAATTTATATTAAAATTAATTTCTTCCTCTTATAGAGATTTAATCTTTTGAAACTGAAACCTTATTTATCATTAGGAGGATAAATTTTTTTAATAGGTAATGTTATGTTTTATTTTATACCAATATTAACATGGGTAAATATTTTTCACCTCAATTGGGGTATAATTTTTATGACTTGGCTAAGACCATGAGTTTTAGTCTCAAAATATACCCAAAAAATTCATTTACCTAATTTAATGGAATTATTTCAGATATTTCATAGAATTATTGATTATATTACAACATTTTTCCATTTTTCCATTATTATGATCATTAAGTTAATTTAATGAAAGAATAAAAAATATCTCCCCTTGAATTTAATATCCCTAAATTTTTTTACATAAGGATAAAAATCAGATAAATTTGTTTCCAAATGATTATTTCAAAGAAAATCTATTTTTTGTCTTAATTATTTATTTTTAATTTTTATTGATTAAATTATTATCTTAAATTTTTACACAACACTAATATTTTATTTTTCAATTAGTAGAAAAACTAGAATAAAAGATCTTCAAAAATATTTAAAGTCATGAAATATGTTTTAATTATTATTTTTGTTGATTTTTTAGATACAAATAACAAATTAAATATGTTATTAAGGTTTGTATTCTAATTCCATCACGACCATGTTGTATTCAATGTCAAATTATGAGAATAATTATTTAACCAACATTAACAGTATTTTGTGATAAATATATTTTACTAAATTATATAAGCTCATAATTTTTTTATAAAGTACAATTATTATCATAATTTGATGAAAATACTGGCCATTGGTCCTTTATTTTCGGATTTTTTCCCTATAAGTAGAATTATAACTCTTTATGAATGAAAAATTCATAGTCTTAGTTAAGATTAAAATTGTTTAACCCATGATTTAGTCCAAAATATATGTTTAAAATCACCCAAAAACTATTTAATTTAATTTAATGTTGAATTTGTAAATTATAATATTTTTTATAGTCTCAGGCCATTTGAACATATTACTTATGGGAATTATTTAATTATTTTTCAATTTTTTTAGAAATTACAATTGTGTCATTTCCTTCCCTTAGAAAAGCACATCCATATATTCCAATTATTCAGACCATATTGAAAAATATATTAATAAAAATATTTCTATTATAAAATTACATATTCACTTTTAGAGTTTAATAACTTATTAAAAGAACATTGTAAGGGTCTCAAAGAAAGAATATGAAGTATGATTACTGATGGATAGCTAATCGTCTTTACCGACTCTTTGAAATTTATTTATTAATCTACTTCCTCTAAATTTATTACCCATAATAAAAAAATCTAATAAATAAATATACTAATATGTTATTATGATTATGTAACCACCATTTAACATCCCCTTTCTAAATTATTAAAAAAATTAAAACATCGCTTGTGTGTACATATAACATTTTTCATCCACATAGCGGTATAACTCATCTTTCATCCCCACATTAAATAGATTTTTTTAATGTGTATATAATAAATATATATTATATTTATAAAATAATCATTATTATAAATTAAAATATAATTTATAAACTCTTATACTACAATACATTGAAAAAATATAATGTTACTCACGCGTACATGTGGACTACCACCTCCACAAAGTGATATATACCCTTTTTTCATTTCCAATTTTCATGGATGGTAATAAGGATACATATGATGAATATATATTGTACATTTTATATTATAAGAAATATGTAATGGTGAAATATATTTTTTCCATTCTTTTATTATATCTTTCAGAATGTGAAGACAATGTTCAAGTGTACACAAGACATACCGTCTCCATGAATAGTTTAAATACTTTTTATATATCTACCATTCATGTATAATTATAAATAAGTATATATTGAATATGCATGATATTTATATCATGATTAAAATTATATAGATTTTGGAACAAATATCAATGTACAGAGGCCAGATATACAGAACCAGAACACATATAAAAAATTTATGCAGTTATCACCCAGAGGAATGATATTTTTATGAAATTATTTCGATGGAATCTTCTTGTCATTTTACAAATGATGTAAATTTGAGTTTTTTCTTAAAATTTGAAAAAATGTTTTTTTCCACGCACAATTTAAAAATAATTTCATTTAATTATGAACAAACAATTATTCAAGATTCCAATAAATGTTAAAAAAAATTAATACAAATTTTTTTGTCATACTATTTTTCATTTTCATGGATTTTAATATAGGTTATATCAAAAAAAAAATTGTATTTTTCTCATGAATTTTTTTTTCTATTTTAAAAACTAATATCATTTATCTACACATTATTTAGAAAATAATATTGTTTAATTGGGATAGAATATTCTGATACCATCCACCATATTACATTTGATGACTAATTATCATGCATATTTTTGGAATGGGTAAAATAATAAAATTTTATATCATAGTTTTTAAATATGAATGATTCTATTAATGATGTAAATTTTTTTATTCACCCATTTCATATGATGAATGCATTAGAAATTGTATGTGTCACCTGGTTTCCATTATAGCCCCTCTAATTGGTTGATCTCATGGGAAAAAATTGTTTGGGTTCTTAGAATGCAACATACATTTTTATGTATGTTGTCTTTGAAAAAGTCCTTCACTCTATGATTGCGATCTTTTAATTTTTCATTATGTTATATTTCTACTAATTATTTTCATCAATGTGATTATTGATAAAGTTATTTTATTTGTGGATATATCCCCTATTTATTGTATTATTTAAATGTAATATTTGATTTACTTATTTTCTCGACCAAATAATCTAGGTTTTAAGAGTTTTATGGAATACATTATTTTATTCTTTCCCTTACTGTGCATATAAGCTCAAACTTTATTATAATTTTCATTCCCCATGATATGAATAAGAGATATATGAGTGAATACATGGATTTTCTAGATAAAATAAAAATTTTATCAAAATAATAATTAAATTATATTTCATGTGTTAAAATATAATTTGATAAACATGTATGTATCCAGTATCTAATCCCACAAGATGAAATATATTTTATATTTTTAAAAGTCTATAAAGTAACAAAAAAATATGGGACGCTATATTTGTGGTATTATATTTGGTATTAGATCAATTTTTTTGTTTAAACCTTGGGAATTGGATTTAGGATAACATTGATTAGGGATTATAACTCTATGAATGACTTTTAGGATTAGTGTTAGTATATGAAAACACTATAAAAATTTTCAATGTGGTGATTTTATGGTTTTACTAGAAATACATTACTTTATAAACACTAAATGTTGATATGGATTTTGAAAATTTTCACCTAGGAGTAATAACCCAAAAAAGAGTTGGTTGAGTATATCATGACTGTCATTTTAGTTCACTGTGAGTGATCCCTTTCTGCATACCTATTTTGACACTCATGATGGATTTACAAGGGTTAATTCATATTATCATCATGAAATATTATTATAGATTTTAATGGATGATTAACATAAATATCCATGGAGAACTAAAAAGCATTATAGACTGATTTTTTTCATGATTTAGATATTCTAGAAATGATTTTCTAGATTATGTGGTCACCAACTATGATTATTGTTGATCATACAATTTGTTTTAGTGTTGGAAATGGTTGGAATAAATAAGATTCAAGTTAAAATGTAATTTGAATGAAATTGTAGTGAATATAGGAATCTGAATTTTATGATGAATGGATTGAATGATATTTTTATTATTCCTAATCTTTTATAATGATATATTACTAACAAACAACACCATCTCTTATTATTGGACACAAAAAAACAAGAGAAGAATACAGTTTTCTAAGAGCTTGGGTAGTGGATAACATAGATGAAAGAAAAATAAATTATATTCTTGTAAAAAATGTGAAAATAGACACACAAGTTAATTCCACAGATAAATGATAAAATATTTTATGTGTGGAAAAGAATGAAATATATAAACAAATTTTCAAGGAAACATGAAGTGTTTGGAAGAAAAATTTTATGTTCATCCCTATGTACTATCTATAACTCAATGTAACATTTGCAGATAATATGGGAATTATCTAAGACAATTTCCAAGGCCAAGGGTTAAATCCTAGAAAATGTAATAACATATTCTATTTCAATCATAAATGATTAAGGATTAAAGTATTTATATATTAGGATTTGAGAATAATTTTTTAGAAGTTTTATATAGATGATATTATGAATAGAAAAAACATGAGTATTATAAAGATTATTTCAAAATAGAGTTTCTTTAGGGATTTTATAATATATGATGAAAGGTACTGATAACTCAGAAAACGTTTTATTGGAAATTTGATAATATTTGCATTACATTAAAAGTCAATTGACATTAATGATATCAATTTAATTGTATTGATGACCTAGAAATTGGTTGGTGATTATTATAATGTATTTTTTATTATTTGATCTATTTTATCATATTTTTTCATTAAAATAAATAATCCATGTTTTCACTTGAGTAATAAGGATTATGTTAGTTTTTGGAAGCATATATGTTTTTATGTGAGATTAAATTAAGAGTTATAGATTCTATCATGGGTTTATAAGTGTAAGGATAATCAAAAGATCAAAAGATGAGTTACCCATTTTGAGGTTTTATGTTATGGAAGTATAATATGATTAATAATAATTTGGGAGATATTTATTATAATATAATCCTTGTGATTATTTTATGTTTTAGTGAAAATTTTAATTAAGGAAGAATAAATTTACTTTTTATAGACATAAGTTTACAGTTATCGAACTCCATTGAGTAATATATTATCATTTATGTTGATGCAATTGGGGGTTATTAATATTTTGTGACATATGATTTATCATAAAACTATCCATGGTATTGAAAAGTGATTTTGGGAAATGCTATTTACATTATTTTTGAAGAAGTTCACTATTATAGGGACATTACATAATTAATATAAATATAAATACTTTTAGAAAACATGGGTTTTTATTTTAGGAATAAATATAGATTTATATTTTGGAAGAATAGATTATTTTATTATGATATTATTCAAGAAATTTTTTATTATATTATTGAGAATATATAAAAAAGGAATAAAGTGTTTTTTTTTGATAACTTTAAGTTGATTGATGTTATTTGGAGATAAATATTGACTTTTTGGTGGCATATGCGACAAAATATTTGTAATATTTGAATTTTAGTATTTGTAAAGAATATTTTAATGAATTTCATGTATAGTTAATTGAGGAATTATTTAATTTGAACAATGGGTATTATTATGGTATTTTGGATATTTATGCAATTTGTTTTTCATATAATGGTCTATTCATTTTTGGTATTATCGTACCTTGTCCTAAATTATTTTATTAGGTTAAATTATAAGGAAAAAAATTTAATTTTTATCCTTTTATATACATCATGGTTTATTATAATTTTATTTTATTGCTTTAGTAATGAAAAGTGCATCTTTAAAACTTATCATATGAAGGAATATATGATATTTTCATCGAAATTGATTAATAGATGAAATTATACTCATCAAGTCAGTATATATTCACATGTTATTGTTCAATAAGGTAATAAAATTACTCATCTCTAGGAAAATTATGTTGAATAAAATTGTAGTCCTATTATATTAATTTTGTATGAATATATGGTCCTTTTCATAAGATATTGATTTATTGTTTTGTGGTCGCTAACTTTTTCAAGTTTATTCACTTCCTTGTGATCAGTTTTCTATATAATTCTCAATTATTATTAGTTAATTTATTTTTATTTTGTGTCTACATATTCATTATATACATATGCTTTCATATTGTGAAACTGATTTATGCATTATTATAGATTATCTTTGTATTTCACATTCCCACTATTGAGAGAAAGATTTATTAACCATTATTGTGATGTATGTTTTCAACATATGTAATTTGAAATTTCAAACATTTTATTAAAGAGTAAAAGATCAAATTATGATGTTTAAATTTAATAAATGGTGGTATAATGTGTATCCCTATCATTTTAAAAGAATAATATGTTCAGCAGTGCATACACCACTGAACACCGAGCTTAAATAATTCAACAAATATTATTATTTAAAAATAACCATTATATATTTTTTATTGAAATTATGGGAATACATAAAATATATCCTAATTATGAAATATACATAATACCTAATAGATAAAAATTTATTTATTAATGCTTTTGAAATAATCATAAAATTTACTAAGGTCGGACCTTTTGTTCTTCAAATTATGTAATCTTCATTTTTATATTTTTTGTGGGAAAATAATATAATTATTTTTTAACTATTACAAAATTTATTTTAAAAAATTATCTTCATTTTTTAATTATAATATCAAAATTAACTTAATTTGAATGTTTTTATTTCTATTAAATGATGTATTTTTTAGTTAATGGTGAAAATGTAATGATTTTTCAAATAAAACATTACTTCAATTATTTTAAATGTCAAATTATATTTTTTTTAACATTGAAGTGAAATATAATCCATTTGATATATAATAATATTAATTTTATTTTTTAAAAAATTATTAATGATTTTGAAAAAAGTTTATTTTTATGCATTAAAATGCATTTGTTAAAAACTATTTTCATGGGCTTTTTGGAATTTCTGTAAAAATTAATTTATAAAACTTATACAGATTTTATTTTTTGAAATAAATATTATTTTTTAATTATAATGATAAAATTTGGAAAATAGATCACTTTTATATTTTTTTCATTATGAATTTTAACCATGGTTAATATTTATCACCTTATTAAGGGTAAAATTGAATAAATAGTGATAAAACCATGAGATGAAGTCACATAATCAAGAGAAAATTTCAAATATCCAGTTTTATGGTTGTATATCATTCACGTAAATACATTTATTTAATATATTCTTATTGATTTTGTTCTTTATTCAATTATGAACATTATATTAATTTGAGGAAAAGAAAAATTTAAAATTTCAATCTCTTGAATTTAATACCTCTAAATTTTTTGAATGAGCATAAAAAGAAGAAAATATTGGGTTTAATAGTTTATATGAAATTTATGTTATTTTTTTATCATTTAAAATTATTTTTAATTTTTAGTGATTAAATGATGAATGCAAATTCTTAAGAAACACAGATATAATATATTTTCATTAAATAGAAAAATAAAATAAATGGTATTAAAAAATATTAATAGTAATTAAATTTGGGTGAATAATTATGTTACATGATTTTTTTATATAAGAATAAAATATTCATTTTTAACTATTTATATTCTAATTTCATTACCATCATGTTCTTCTCAATTTAAAATTATACGAAGAGTTATTAAATTGACACTAATAGTATTTTGAGATAAAAGTATTTTATACTTTTTATAAACCAAAAAATCAGAAAATAAGACAATTAGGATTTTATATGGTCTAAAATTTCATTATCTTCCTATTTTTACCTTATAAGTAAAATTTTAATCCTTTATGATGGATGAAGGTGTTATAACATTATATATTAATATTGGTTAACCAAGGGCTCAATCCAAAAGATAAATTTAAAAATTACCTGATAAACTATATAATTTTCCATTTATGAAAAAAAAATTAAATTATAATATTTTTTTCAAAAATATATCCATTTTTGAAGCATTTATCATAAGAATTAATAAATTATATTTTAATATTTTTAGAATTCCACGTGTTTCATTTACCTACCTTATTAAAGGACACCAATTTCATTCAATTATCCACACCAATTTGATCAATATAGATTGATAAAAAACAATAAAATATCTATTATATAATTCCCTATCCACTATTTATATGTTCTTGTCAACTAAAAAAACAATTACATGGGTCATTAACAAAGAATATAAATAATGTATATATAAGAAGTGGTAATCAATTTTATTTACTCTTTGAAATTTCTTTCATCTTCTACTTTGTCTTAATTTGTTGTAACAATCATTTTATAATAAATAAAATATAAAAAACATAATAATATAGTATTATTATTATTGTACGTCAATTTTTGTTACCAATACTTCATCCTATAAGTAGAGAAAAAACAATTTTTAGGCATACATGCGGTTAATCACCTCCACGTAGCGGTGTAATTATTCTTTCCCCACCACTAAAATAGGATGATTAAAATGATAAAAAATGTTAATTTAAATGATATTTTTGAACTAATTATTATTTTTTGATTTTAATAACATATCTACCTTCTTATATTTCAATCTTATGGAAAATGATTACATTGGTCTTACATTCATGTGTACTTACACCTCTATGAAGTGATGTGATATGTTCTTTTATTACCAATTTAAATGGATGGTGATGAAGATATATTTTTTATTATATATATTATATAATAATTACACCTTAATTTTTAATTTTTATTTAATTTTCTTTCATTCTTTCCATAAAAATGTGAAAAAAATGTTTATACGTACGTACGACATAACCTACCAACCAAATCCCTTTTTTAATTTTCTAAATAAACCATTGTTTGGGTTATTGGGAACCTCACAATAAAAATTCAAACAAAACAAAACAATCCACATACCAAATTCGTATTTCAAACACAGATACCAAAATAGTTAAAATGGAAAGATTTCCACGACGAAAACAAAAATATCACACCACATACCACCTTCAATGATTCAAATTTTTGAACTGTAGATATCACAAACAGCACAGACACCCACCTTAGATGGAAAAAGATCACAAATAGTCTGAGATGATGGGACCTCGCAACAAAAACATCATAACATCTCTAAAAAACCTCGTCGTCACACCACCACGAGCAGCTTAAGATTTCCTTAAACAGTGTAGTTCATCTTTCTATCACAATATTAAGTGAATATTTAAAACTATGCGTATAATGAACTTATATAAAATTTATATCATTTTTATCAATATTATGATGATGTAACCATGATAAATGTACAAGGACTAAAACTAACAAACCAAAACATACCTAAAAATTAAGTAGTTGTGACCTAGAACAATATTTTAATAAAGAAATGTTAAAAATGTTGTCATAAGAGGATTTATCTAAATAATATATTGTATTCTATATATGATTATTTTTAATATATATATATATAATTACTATATATTTGTTATAGAGTATTTTCAAACTCATGGAAAGAATTTCAGACTTGAGGTATTGGTTTATTTCACAATCTCATTATTATTCAGGATTGTTTATGTCTAAGTCTCGATGGGAAGATTTATCTTATCATTCTGTCATAATTAATTATATTTTATTCTAATATAGAAAGTTTTATAAATTAAAATATTTATTTTATTTTTCATTCTTTATGTTCTAAAGAGGGAAAAATAATATTTTTTCTGAAAATTGTCTTTATCTCCCTCTTCGTTAAAATTTTCCCTTTCAATTCCATGATTTCAAAAAAAAATATATATAATGTTCTTTATATTATACTATGGTAGTTTAATTTCATTCTAACTGGGATTTAATTTTTATGAAATGGTTTAAAATGAATATTCTTTTTAATTTTCCTGATGAATGAATTTTTTACTTTTCACTAAAAATGTGAAAGAATATTTTGTTTTAACATACAAGAAATGAATGTAATTTCATATCATTTAGAATTAAAAATTAATTAAAGCTTCTTTTATATATTTGTAATATTATTTAAAAATAAAATTTTTCCTTAAAATTTTCATTTTTTCAAATTTAGTAAATAATTTTTTAAAATAAAAGTGAATTTTCCTCAAGATATCTTCCATGGATCTGGTTAAAGTGTTTTAATCAATGTCAACATTATTTAGTGAATATAATGATTTATTGTGGATATAATATTGGGGAAAAATACACCATATTAATATTTATGAATTACGATCATGTTATATTTAATTATTGATTATAATATAAACATTTTTAATTTTAATTTTTAAATATGAATATTTATGTTTATTTTGAACTAAATAGTTACTCACCCATTTCATATGATGAATAAATTAGATTTAGTAAGTGATAGATGGGGCCTATTATAGACCCTAGATGCATCAATTGCTCTCATAAGGAATTTTTTTTCTGTATTTGGAATAAACCTTACAAGTTTATGTATGTTGTCTTAGGACAAGGCTTTGAAGATAAGATGATGATGTGAAAAATTATGCATTTATCATTCTGAAACGTGTTATTTATATCAATGTGATAATTTATATTTTTACGTTACCCATGTATTTAGTACCATTTTTATGAAATTATTTATTTTTCATATTTTTTTATTAATAATCACAATAATATTATTTATGGTTTAATTATATTATGATAGCTTCAATATTTTACTTTATCTCACTAAACATTTGAGCTCACCCATTATTATTTTTTACTTCCTTCATAATTCAATTAATGTATCTACGGATTAATAAGGGTATTTAGAAGAATAGATAATAAATTCTCCCTATATATATTATATAAAATTTCTTGTTCTCAAATGTAATGTGGGAATCATATAGTGATCTAGTTTCACAATAATTTATAAGTATTGGATATTTAAGGATGCGGTCTCCTGTAATTTTTTCAATATAGTCAAATGACCACAAGATATAGGGTATTAGTGTTGGGGTGTTTCAGCTAGAATCAATTAAAGTATAAGTAGAATCTTGGGAATTAGATTTAGAAAACCTTCGATTAGGTAACCTAAAAATATGACCGAATCTGAAGATAAGTCTATGTTTGTGATACTATGTTAAAATTTTTGTGAGATTCGTATTATTATTGTTTCTTATAAGTACATAAATATTCTAGATAATACAAGTGGATATGGTTTAGAATAGATTCATCTATGGTAAATAACCTTGAAAAGATTTGGTCAAGTATACATCGACCATCATTATTGTTTATAGTGTGTGTTCCCTTTCCAAAAACCGGGATTAACACTCCTATAGAATTGTTTTTGGTCAATTCTGATTTTCTTTATAAACAATTATGAAATATTTTAATATATTATGACCATAAATGACCTTGGTTAAGTCAAGATGTCTTAGATTTAATATATAGTGTCATGATGTCGAAATCCTATAAAATATATTAATGATTATTTGTTTTCACAGAAAATATTTTTGTCTCATACTATATATTTTTTAGTCAATGGAAGGAACCAAGATGAATCTTGTTAACAATGAATGTGATACAAAATGAAGTGATTGTGATCAACCAAATTGAATGATGAATGGAGTGAAACATATTGGGATTATTCCTAATCATCTAAGACAATAAATAATCTACAACCTACAACCTAACCACCTATATAATTCACAAAAGAAAAGAAAAATAGTGTTTTCCAAACGATCGAGTGGTGGAGACCATAGATAAATGAAAACACAATTTATTTCATGTTAAAAATGTGAATATAGACACCCTAGAGAATATATACATCAGAATTGTAAAATAATTTATCTATGAATGATATGGGAATATGTCTATGATTTATCTATGAAAAATGAATATATTGATTCGGGGATATGAAGATTACACCAAGAAATCATTTAGACTTTGTTTAGTTATGTGTGGGGAATATGAAAATTATATATGAAAATCCCCTAATCCAATGGCTAACTTCTAGACCATGTAAGTAGCTATGGTATTACAATCATTGAAGTATAATGATTGAAGTTATTCGGTATTATAATTTCAGAATCATTTAGTAGAAGTATTATATAATGATGTTATAGATATAATATCTAGATGGATCCATAGATTATTCCATAGTATATTTTATTTATAAATTTCAAAAAAATATGTTGAAATGTACCGATAAGAATGAAAATTGATTCAGTCATAATGTCATAATGTTTTTTTGGGATATATATACAATTGACATTAGTGAATGTAATGGGAGAGTATTGGTGAACATCAAATTACATTACAATCATCCAAAAAAATTATTTAGGTCATATTTGATGATTTTTTTTCATTTTTTAATTTATGGAGGAAGGCTATGATTTTATTAGTGGAATAGGGTTTATTGTAGTTTTTTGAGGAATATATGCTTTCATGAGAGGCTATATTTAATGTTATGGATACCATTATTGATTTATAAGTTTAAGGTTGTTCACAAGTTCAAAAGTATTGGAACCCCTTTTTAGGTTTAATATGATTAAGAGTATCTTGGGGGGTAATTAGGGTAATATAAACATTGAGGTTTTTATGGGTTATAATGAAAAATTAATTTGATGAAATGTGCCTATACATTTTGTAGAAATAACACACAGAACATATAATATTTTATTGAATAAGAGAGAACCAAAATGTATAAAAAATGCAGATAAACAAGGTGATCATGGGGGATAAAATAATTTAATCCAAGGGTTTTAACACAAACAAGGCCCACAAATTCAGGGTAGAGGCTTCCCCTACTAGAAAAATCACACTTGTTTTATCATTATTTCCCTATACTGCAAGAATTTATTCCACCTTATTGAATTATATCTTTGTTTTTACTATGTTAATTCCATTGGAGATATGAATTATATATCAAGGAATGAGGAAATATATATACATGAGGGTAAACATATTACCTTGTATGACACTGGGAATAATGGAATAATTTGTTTCAATTATGGTAAGTGAGAATTTATATTTACAAAAAACATCCATCACATTTATAAATGCATTGGAATCAACCATGATAGAGTTCAGTTGAACGTAAAAACATATGAAGTCTAATAGAACCACACATCTGTGATCTGGGACTACACTACCACCCCGTCATAATTCTAAGACTTCATGACCCATAAACACTGTGTTTATGACTATATTCAGTGTGTTTCTAGAAAAACCCTCACCTTGGTCTGGAACTATCTAGTGAAACATGATTATTCATTCTGCCTTAAAAAAATATTCTCATCATGGTGATTCTTTTTTATACTAATTCACTATGTAATATAGATCCACAAAATTAATCATAGATTATAATTTGATGGGAAATTCAGAGTTAATGTTTCTTCCAATACATGACTTGTTTCTAGAATCCCTAATAAACCAAAAAATAGAAGGTAAAAAAGTGTCTTTCTCTGTGAACTACTATTTATTTATATTCAAGGAATATAAAATATCTTTATGAAACTATATAAAATGTCCAAATACATTAATTTATTTATCAGGTAACCAAAGCCCCTTGATATAACTAAATCACACTCACATTCAAAGAAAATATGAACCACCATTTCTCTATTGGGGTTCCTACAATACAAACATCTTGAAATAGGACAGATCTCCTTATATCTGCATTATCTACATCAACAATATTGTTGAAAACACTCTAGAACTGGAAGTTGTATTTAATTGGAATGTATTTACACTAAAATGTGTTACTACTAATGGATATACCATTATTGGACTAGAGGATATGAATGTACATTTTTATCATTAACTCCACTGTAGTTAATGTCATGATGAGAAAATGATCTCCATCAGGAGAGACATGAATATGTTTAAAAACTTCATTTTGATGTATATTAAGGATGTATTTAATAATATATGGATTTTGAATAACATAGGGAGAAGAAAAAAATTCATATAACAGATAAGAATGATGGGGGGAAACCTACCATGTTGTTAATAAATATGTAATTCTCGCTACATCGGAAAATCCATTTGGTGTGCTGCATAAAGAAAGGAATGTGGCCTTGAACCATCATCCATAGATGTGAGACTTTCCATCTAGAAGCATAATGATTAGTCACATATTTCACCTAAATGAACCTTCTATAGGGATATCGACCTTCCATTATATCCCAAAAAAATATTTCATGAAGATAATTCATCATACCAACCACAATGTGATGATTAACCCCGATCTTCTAATAATATATCAATACCATTACATGAATCCTAGTGATTCATTTATTCTTTATGGGAGTCTAAGATGAATGTGGTTAGGATCCTCTTAATATTTCATAAAACTAGATTAGGATCACTATAAATAAAAATCACATGCTTTGGGATGGAGGTGATGATAAAATTCATATATTTATTCCTTCCCCTACGAGAAAGGATGCAGTTCGTCCAATTTTTTTTATGTCGTTGGTGATTTTATTTATAACCCCCTTATAGTGATATATGAAAAACCTAACTAGAGGGAAAGGAGATCCCAAATAATCATTCTGAAAGTTTATTTTGTGAATGGCGAGTAGCTCTTCCATTCCCCCCAATCATTCCGAACACAATCTCAGTGCATAGACAAAACTTTTCCATCAATTAATTATTTCCTCACTCTATCTTATATAAACCTTCAACACACTATTTATGATGGTGATAGATCTTCTATACCTTTTAATAGTGAAAATATTTTCATCTTTGAAAATATGGTGAGATATACTATTAAATTGGTTCTTTTTTTATTAAAGATAAGAATTTAATTTTTTTTAATTTTCATAGTTAGAAATATTATGAGTGAATACTCGATATGATAAACATTATATGTGACATGGTTTCTCCATATATGAGTCCAATATTCAATTTTATATAGTCATATCATTTTTCTACCATAGACACTGAAATCAACGTTGATCTCTAACATCTGATAAATAAGTCTCTCATTGATTTAGTGAACCCCTTTCATTACATCCCCCTAAATATGAATCACCATGGTAATATATAATTTTATTTTTCATATCATTTTTTAATGATGTTCGATGAACATTTATTTTCCTTAAGATCCTTTATCATTTCTCAAGAAAGGACCTTGGATTCATAAGTGCATCATCATTTGAATAAATCAGGTTGTTCTCCATTCACATACATGAGAAGATTGTTAGATAGTATTCCATTAAGAACACTGTATGGGATCTTGTATGAGACATTTCACATGATTATGGGAAAAACTGATTGATATAAGTTGTATTCAATAACATTGGTATCAAAATTAGAAGAGTAAGATAGACCGACCAAGGAAATTTACCCCCAAAAATGTAATCGATGATGGAGTTAACAAGACAACAATTGATAATATCCTATGATTCCATAAATAATGATTCTAGAAACCCATATTTTTTGGTTTCACAATCCTTGTATAGATAAAATACCACTTCCCAAATTTCACAATCATCAAGGATATTCCTAAAAAAATAATTGATAGAACTAGACACCACCTGAAAAATACAGTCAAACTTCTCATTCTAGACCCATTGATAATCACCCTAAATATAAGTATTACATTTACAAGAATGGTTTTGAAATATTACTCTTCCATAACTCTAAAAATCTATGGATAATTGGATAAAGATCCACCATCGAAGAGGATATTTGGAATTATTACCCATCTGCTTTCTTAAAAAACATAGTAAAAAATTGTGTTTCTATAAACCTATTTTAACCGCGAAACTCATGATTTATCATGTTCTAGTCTATCCTGTTAAAGAATAAATTTGAAAAATTGGCTAATATTACTAATGAGGTTAAAAAAACACCATCACTCAATTTGTATTCTAGAATGACTAAAATATGATCAATGTGATTCATAATGTCATCTAGATCAATGAGGAAATATAGTTGATAGGAATTTCAAGACATGAGGTACCATTTTAGACGTTAACTATTATTATGAAAAAAAATCCCTATCCGACGATGCACTAGTTTATTTCATAATGAAGTGGCCACCATGTGAAAATCCAGTTTAGAAGGAAATCTATTATAAAAGAAGAAATGATCATTATACACACACCTATATTCCATATTTACATAGTGGGGGAGAGTGATCTAAGATAGAATGAACCATATATAATGGCCATGTATTCAAGAAGCTGGAGTCTTCCTAATGATTAATAAAACAAAAATCCAACCAGAAACAATTATGTAAGTAACCCCTTTGATTGATATGAATTGTGTATTTTTTCCCTAAAAACCATAATTTGTGAGATCACACTTATAAATGAGGGAAATGAAGTCCTCATGGCCCCTCTATTGATAATCTATTACTCCATTGTTCACTGAAATATCCAAAAAAATGTTGAAATATCATAAAAATAGAAAAATATTGTAACTTATTGGATCCCAATAAATGAAATATTATAGTCCAATCATATGTGAAAATTCAGAATTTATATAGAAAAACTTCTTAGGTTCAAGAACAGCTGTAATGAATGTTTACTATAATAGAATTCATTAGAATAGAAGATAATATTATCCTAGGATCCAAGGAGATTGGAAATGAAAAATATTAGGGTTATCATTTTAAGTATTGTCATCTGGATTTAACCCCTAGAAACTATGAACACATACCCTGGGAAGATAACCAAGCTACAAAAAGTTATGAATCTGTCATAGTTCAAAGCCCACTGTAAGGCATAGAAGGTAAAAATAAATTCCTGAATGAGTCATACTGAGTACTTGATAATATATAGTTTGAATTAGAGATGGTTAGGGGGATGGTAAAAATGATAGAGGGGATAGGCTCTTTGGTGCATGAAAATGGGGAAAAAGAATGAGGTGGAAAGACCTCTTAACCAGGACACCTTTATGCCCCTTGATCGACTATAAGAAGATCATCCCATACATCCCATTTCTTAGGTTTTTTAATTTGGAGGGAAGGTCACTAGGGTGAGACAAAGGCTACCTTAGGATTTAGAAGCTGGTAGGGGAGGTAAGAACCCAATCATACCTATCATGGGGGTAATGGAAAGAGAGGGTACTAAAAGGTTAGATTGTTCGATCCTAAGAACTAATATTGATGAAACTGATGAAAGATTGCAAGAAATGTAATGGAATTAGATAAGATCTGATTCTCAAACTGCAAAATCATTACGATAAAGGGATATTGATGGATGGTCTCCCACCCTGACCACAAATTTCATTTGTTTTTATTTATTTCATGATGTTGGATTTTTTTGCTTATGTTTGGGTTGAGTGTCCAACATAAGTATTTGAATTTTGGTGGTTTCGATTTTCTAATAGACCTATTCATTCTTATTTTAAAATTTATTAGGAAAATTTTTCATAGTGGAGAGTTTTTGAAACCTACAACGTCACTATATTATGATTAAATAATTCAAGGATCAATTGGTGGAGTTATCTAGTGTTTGGGGTGTCATTTGAGGCGGATTTCCAATTTTTCAGGTCACTCAGTTTGAGAATAGTTTTCCCAAACAATAAATCATATACCATTAGTGTTATAGAATTTTTTCATTATCATTCTCAAGGTTTTTTCATTGTTTATATAACAGTGTAGTAAAACCATAAAACCAATTATTGGATAAATATATTTTAATTTAAAAATCCAATTTATTTGATTCCACCTCCCATTTAAATCTCTACCTTTTGGGTATCGACCCAATGGAACCGCATCATTATATATATTTTTGGTGACATTTTATGATATTTATTACCAAAGTTTAGTAATTTTTCATGATTTCATCATCAAATACTTCCCATTCAAGTTCTCCCCTCTTTGATATCTTGATTCCTTGTATTCTCTTGGTGGGGTTTCTCCTTGGACGAACAATAGAAGCTAGGATAGATGTGTGAGTCATTTTTATTATTTCCTGGGGTTTGTAGAGTGTCCCTTGGTGTGTATTCTTCCTCTATGCAATATCACATCACATTCACACACCTCCGAGGATGGTTTTTCAATTATATTCATTTTTGATTCATACCATTGATTCTTTTGGATTTATAAATAATATAAAATTTAGGTGAAAATTATTTTGGTATATTTTATAGTATTATTATGATGTGTTAATATTTATGAAAAATATTGTAAGTGGATTAAAAATAGTTTTCACCATAAGAGTTAAGTATTCATGTACACAAGGTGTTTTCTAAAATACATATTACATTTTAATGTGAATTTGAGAACATGTAGTGTCTTTTGAACTTATTCTTGATTTGATAACATTGGTGAGACTAGAATATGGTCTTAATGATTTTATTGGATTCCTTTTATGGTATATTGGTTTGGGGTAAAATGATTTAGAAATTATTTCCCTGGTTTTATAATGATTATTTTTATGTTGGAATTCAGCGACTTCTTGTGTTAGTTTAATGGAAAGTGGTTTCTCATTAAAATGGTATTTTGATGATTTCTGGGACAGTATAACTATTCCCTTGGATTTCGGTTCATCCATGGGTGCATAAGGATAACACATTGATTTTAATAATAATGATGATGGAAGTCTAAGCTATTTTTTTCTTAAACCCTAGTTTCTCAAATAGAAAAAAAATTTAAAAACGGTGTGGGGTAGGTTATATAGTCTAAATTGAATCCTTTAAAACGTGTTCTATATGAATATTGATTCATATTTTGATATATGTTGGTATGAAGGCCTATTTGGAAAATTTCATGAGGTTATATTCATTACTCAATGTTTAGAAAGGGTTTTGTAAATGTATTTAGTTCAAGAAATCATAAATAACCATTTGGAATTGTGAGCATAAAAATGTTGTATAATGATGTCTTTGAAGTGGTTAGGAACTCTTTGTGATATGTTTAAATTTATAGAGTGGAGTGATCAATTGGGACTTTATGGTGCTGTAAATTAATTATAGATAGAAAGTGTAAATGCTTGGTTGGAACCACTGAATGTTTTTTGTAAATGTTTTATAATACCAAGTGATGTGAAAACCTAGTTGGAACCTTCAGTGATGAGATAAAAATATGTATATATATATATATATATATATATATAGGAAACCTATATAAGAGTGAATTACCTTATCATGTGATCTTTTAGTGTTTTCTATGATGGGGGTTGGAAACTACTGTGGTGTTAGGCAAGACGAGTCATGTGTACGACATAATCCCACAAAAAAATTATATTACCACCATGGGTTCCTGGGTGACTTTTAGAGGATTTTGTAATGTTTCATTCCACCCTTTTTTAGATGGGTCGGTACCCCTTGGATTTTCTGAGAGGGTATGTGGGCTATTCCACATGATTGGTTAGTTTTTGGTGTCCAGTTGGTTATAAAATTAGGGGCTTCACCATATTCCATCACATGGTTCCAAACCGAGTACGTCCTGAGATCGCTCTAGGGATGTTTCAAAAATGGCCATGGTTTTCTATTGGTAATCTCTTTTTTACTTTTCTATTTCACCTTTTTTACTATTTTTCCTTATTATTTATTTTTAGCATGACTTGGTATAGGGTTTTTCGGATTTTTGTTTAGGATTGCGATTCTGAAATGATAATCTATATTGAGTATTAGAAATGTGGTGTGTGTTTTTTTTGAAAAAGGAAAGGTTGTGTAGTTTGTTTTAAATAAGAAGAACATACCTAGATACATACATACATACATACATACATATATACATAGTGAGATATATATATATATATATATATATTTAAAATTAAAAATAATGGACTATTTTTGTGAAATGAGACATATGGATTCTATGGTGGCTTCTTACTAAGATGTTAATCTCACACCCTACTTCTACCATTTAGTGTCAGTAGAACAGATTTGTTTTGTAGGTTAATGTTTTTTGGTTTATATTATCATCATTGGAGCATGTTTTCTATTTATGGTCGATTAGTGGATGGTGGGGGCCAATAGGTCACATGGAGATCATGTTTGTGGAAGTTTAGTTTTGATTTAATTATTTAGTTTATGTCTGTCTAAATGTATCTTATGTCTGGATCTACATGAATATTTTTTAGATCCATCTTTTAGTTATTGCCTCATGCTTAGTTTTTTTTATTTAATTGATCCGATTTAGTTTTGGGATTAAATTAACCCCCATTTTTATTTCATTTGATCCTAGAACTGGTTTCCAGCACATGGGGATCGGGAACACCCTTCAAGCCATGTATCAGACATGGTATGATGTCGGGTTAGATGGCTTCCCAGCCTAGATCAGGGGAAAAATGTTATCAGATATGTCCCTTGTTATTTGGGGTGTTCGACAGTTAGAGACTACAACTGTAAGGACATGGGAAGTTGGTATTGGAAGGGTGTTATGAACCCTTGCCCATTTTGATCATTGAGTTAATTGGGGTAGTCTTAGAATTGAGTCTTTTACATTTCATGGTTTATTTTGGATTGAGGAATGAAATTATATTTGAGATGGTGACACTTTTTGGTCCCAAATGGAGTAATGAACCTTGTGGAATATGAGTGCATGGTTCAAGGTCATCTTAGTGTTATTACTTACTTAGGGCAGGGCCAACTACTATGTCTCCTATTTAGGCATAGACTATAGTTCCTTAATCTGATGAGATGGTTTGAGACAGATTTAATTTTTCTTTCATTTTTTCTGAGTAAGTATTTAAAATGAAATTGGTTTATAAATATGAATAAAAAAATTAATATCTTTAATGTGGTTATGAAAAAGGTAAAATGGGTTTTAAAGGGAAATGTTTGAGATTAAAAATTCAATGAACTCTTTGATTTTGATAATGAAATGATAATAATGTCCCATGGTATTCCTTATAAAGGTTTTCATATGTATGGGTATTTATGGAGAGTTCATGTTTGACCATGTGGATAGAAATAGACAGGCACATATGTGACTATTCATAGGATTCCATGGATGGGTGATTGAAATCAACTTCATGGCCTTGTTTTTCAAAAACTATTTTTCACGATGAATGTTACACTATAAATTTATTATTTATTTGGTGTGTGGGTTTAATTTGGTAAAAATTTGATTTTTCTTTTGTAAATGGAATTTAAAGGAGATTGTTTTGTAAAATAAAGGAAAATGGGGGATCTGAAAAGATGATTTTTAGTTGTTTTTTTATGTGGTTAGATTGTTAGCCTTTTATTTCTCACTCGGGGATTAATTTTTTTTATTTTGGATCATATTGATGTTGGTTTTGAATTATTGTTATTTTTTTTGTATAGAAAATTTCACCTAGAAAGGTTCCCAACGTTCCTAAGGAGTAATTCCTAGTTTCAGGTTCTTATTGAGTTTTGCAGGTCAATCGTGGTGATCGAATACCATAACAGGCAGTGGAGTTGATCGAGGAAGTAACACATGTATTTATATTGTTTAGAACTACCAAATATATTTGAAATCATGCTATTATTGGGTTGTTTTGAGGGTCATCCATTGTACTAATGGGAGTTTTCCCCCCACCATTGAAGGGAGTTGGGATGATGTTGGTGTATATTAAGTATGTATTCTTCTGATAGTTTATACCAGAAGAGTTGAAGATGATTAAACTTGAAGAGAATATGTGTATTTGATAAGGACATCGAAACGTGGAGGCATATGTTTACCACCTCAAGGATATGCCTTCCTTTTAGTCATAGGTTTCATCATTAGAGGTGATGAAGGATTCTCTTTTCAATAGGGGTTTTAACCCAAAGATCAAAGAGAAGGACTAAATTTCTAAGAAGCATTGTTTCACGGAGCTGGTGGAGTAATCATTCCAAGTTATGTTGGTTTCCAGAGTGGTGGTGGGTTGAAATATTGTGTCACTTATTGTGAGAGAAGGTTCCCCATCGGGTGAGAAGTTCATGCCTGAAGAACCAGTATATATAGATCCCCATTTAAATTTTCAAGATATTAGTACATCATACCATTCATCTATATTCCATTAATGTCTCTGACATTGGAATGTTAATCCATCATGATTCAACCCTCTAAAGACTTTCTTCATTTTTGGACACTTGGGTTATCTAGGGATGTTTAGAAGAATAATTTACTAAAAAGTGGTGTTGATTGAAGGATGGTAATGCCATACTATGAAGAATGATATGTTTCTGCCATCATATTATTAGACATAGTATTCAGGGTGAATCTTGTGCATTTTTTGGAGTTTATGGGGGTGTTTGGAACATTTTTTTTATTTTTTTTCACATGTTAGGATAGGAAAATTTAAAATTTGCATGTTCCCATTTTCCCTGAGGTTTTATTTTTAACATTTCAATACAAATGTGTGATGAACCATTATTTTTCACGATCCAAATGGTTATGTTGATTAGTTTGTTTCTTTCAGAATCGTTCATTTTCCATAAGGGGGTTTTGGACACTGGATTGGTGGTTTTATTTTTGATTTTATTATTGACCATTTGGAAGTGCTTGTGATTTGTGGAGTTAATCGATGGGGCTGTTGGCCCAATATTTATTTTGGGTTTCTTTTAATGGGTTTACCCTTCTATTATGTTTGGAGTCTTTTATAGGTGTCTAAGATTCATTGTTCTAGAAGTGTTGTTTTTTTCCTTATGTAGAAGGGTTTTGTCTCTTATAGGGGATTCCTTCATCCCAGAGTCCCAGTAAGGAGGGTTTCCATAAAGTAGGATTTCTATTTAAGTCATGGGGTGTGGATTGGTTGTGTGGGAAATTTAGGTTATCCCATGTTGAGATGTCTCTAGTTCCCAGATGTGAGGAAGGTATTTTGGGTTAATGTGGCGAGGTCGAGTCAATTCCTGGGGTCTCTGTCCTACATCTCACTCTATTGTGGGTTCCTATTTATGTTCCAGTGGTGTTGTTCCAATATTAATGTTTCCACGCTTAGTGAGGTCCTATGGTGGGGAGAACCCTCTCTTGTTGTCCCCTCATTATTATATTATGGTTTATTCATCACTAGTTAGGTGTGACTTGTGGGTTGGATAGTAACCCCAAGGTTCTATGTTTCGATCTAGCATGGATGAAACTTTTTGTTCAATTTTTGCTGGGTGACATTATAGGGGTAAAAAGTGTTTGCATTTGGGTGAATTGTCACATCCCAAACAAGGTTTTAATTTTTTTTATTTATGTCACAATTTTAGATACTTGAGCTTAGGTTAAGGTTTTTTGTAAAAAAATTATTTTTGTTATGGTGGTTTTACATTTCTTCTATCACTATTTATAATTATTATGAATGTTATTGGGAGAAACTTTCATGGGGGAGATTTTTTGTAACCCAAAATATATTTTTATTATGTTTAAATTAGTCAATGATCATTGGGTTAGCTTCCCTAGTGTTTGGTGTGTCATTTTATGGGGTTTGGAAATTTTTTCTGGTCAGATAGACTGAGTACATTTTTTCCAATCCATGAAATGTTAACATGCTATGTTGCCAAAATTTTTTAGGATCATTCGCACGGTTGGTGCATGGTTTACAAAACCATGTAGCAAAACTATGAAGTACATTATGGGATAAATTTATTTTAATTTAAAAAAAATATTTTAGTAATTCTACCTACCATTTGAAGCCCTGCCTATTGGGTATCGACCAGAGCCCCCCCCCCTTTGTTCTCCTTCATTTTGGGAATCATTTTGGGCAATTTCTCACCAAAGGTTAGCGATTCTTCATGATGTTTTCATGAAATAATTCCCTTTAACTTATCCTCTCTTCCCTCACTTTATTATATTTATTCTCATGGTGGTATTTCACCAAGGCCTAACCCTAGATTCTACGGTTTATGTTTGGGGTTTTTCTTGGTGGTTAGGGTGTGGATAGTTTTTTTGGGGGTGTATTTTTCTCTTTTCGATGTCTTTCCAAATTTTCACACCTTTGAGGTAGGTGTTTCCATTATTTTCCTTTCAGATTCATTACATATATTCTGGGGTATTTCTTAATAATATAAGATTATTTTTTCATGATTTTTTTTATATTTTTTAGGATTTTATTAGTTTTTTTATGTTGAAAAAAATTAGTGAAAGTGGTTTCGAATGAGGATTATTCAAAAGTGTTTAATATTATTGTAAATAATGTGTTTACTAAAATGATAATTAAGATTTAATGTTAATTTGAGAACATGTAGTGTCATTTTACCTTGTTATTGTTTTGGTAACAAGGGTGAAATTATTAATTGGGCTTTACAGGTTGACTGAATGATTCTTTATGGAATAGTAATTTGTGATAAAATTCATTAAAAATAATTTCCATGATTTTATAATTATTATTATAGATGTTAGAATTATTTGAATTCTTATATTACCTTAAAGGAAAGTGGTTTCTATTTAAAATCAAAATTGGATGATTCCCTAGACACTCTATGTGTGCCATTGGATGTTGGAACATCCATGGCTGCCCAAGGTGCACACATGGAAGTGCATTAAAATGAGTATGGAACTCTAACGAAAGTTTTTCTGAAACCTTGGTTTCATAAATAGTGCCAATATTTGGAAAACATTTATGGTGTGTCATGTGGTTTAAAATGTTTCTTATAAATAATTATCTATTTAGAAATTTTTGAATTCTTTGAAAAACATTGTTATGAAGGCCCATTTGGAACATTTATTTCTTTTTATTCATTACAAAAAGTTTGGAAAGGGTTTTGTAAATTTATTCGGTTTTGGAAATCTTAATGGTTCATTTGGAATTGCGAACACAAAAAAGATTTATAATGAAGAATTTTTTTGGAAGTAGTTTTGATATGTTGGAAATTATGGAGTGGAGGGTTTGATTGGAACATTATGATTTGGGAAATGAATCATGTATTGAATGTGTAAATTCCAGGTTTGAACCATGGAATGTTTTTCAGAAATGTTTTATAATACCATGCAATTTGATGGTCCAGTTAGAACCTTCAATTATGATATACATATAAGTATATATATAGGGAACCTATATTAGAAAGAATTATCTTTATGTGTGATCATATTTTGGTGTTTTTGTAAGTTGTTGGAAAGTTTGATGGTAGTAGGTAAGATGAGTCAAGCGGGTGAGGGCCTCCCAGTTACAAAATTTATTACCACTATGGGTTCTTAAGAATCATATAGATGATGAAGGGACGTTTTTTATAGCCCTCATTGGAGGGGTCAATACTCTATATATTTTCTGAGAGTCTAGGTGGGATGTGTAACTATATTTTTCAGTTGAGGGAAGCCCATTGGTTATCAAAATATGGGCTTCCCCATATGCAGGTAAGAGGTTCCAAATTGAGTATGACAAGGGACTGGTCTATGGTTATTCAGGAAATTACCATTGTTTGATATTATTATTTTATTGTTTACATAAATTATACATATGGATTCCAATTTATACTACTTATTGATATTTACCATGAATTGGTATTGTGTTTTTTTATTTTAGTTTGATTTTGAGATTCCAAAATGATAAATTGTTTTGAAAAATGGAAATTTTTCGTGTATTGTTTTGAAAAAGGAAAGGCCGTGTTGTTTATTTGAAATAAGTTGAACATAATTTTGTATAAGTATTTTATACAATCTTAATGGACTATTTTCATGAAAGGAAACATATGGATTCAATGGTGGTTTCCTACTGATCTGTTAAGATCACACCCTACTTGTTGTATTCACTGTCGGTAGACCCAAGATGTTTTGTTGGTTCAGTTTTTTGGTTCTAATGCTCATTATTGGATCATGTTAGCCATGTGGATGGTTAGTTAGTGGATTGTGAAGACCATTCGGTAAAATAGAGATCTTGTTAGTGGATATTTATTTGGTTTTATATTTTTTTTTGTCTGTCTAGCTATATCATGTATCAGGATCTGTTTGAATATTTTTGTTCAGTCTCAGTTGTTGGTTAATGCTACATGATCAGTTATTTTAGTTTATTTATTTGATCTTGGTCGTTATTTGGGATGAAATCCATCCCACATGGATTTCATTTGATGCTCAGTAGTATTTGTCATCACAGGGGGATTGGGAATGCCCTCTGGGTCATGCATTCGATATGGTTGGGTGTCGGGTTATAAGGAATCCTGACTTATTTCATGATAGCATGATAACCCCTTATTTATGCTGAAGAGGAATACCCTTTTATGAGATATATCTTATAGAACTGGGGTGTGAAATCATAAACCATACTTTCCAACATGAAATATACTCAACAAGCCTAAAAAATAAATGAACCAAAAGATGAAAGAATGATAAAATTCTATATAAATATTTTCTATCGATCCATCCATGAGATGAAGTGTCTGGTCATCTATTCAATGGAATGATCCAATTGATTCCTCGATGATATGGAGAAAGGAAAAATTTTGGAAAGGAAGATGAAGACCAGGTAGATCGATCCAGACTAGAACCAATAGAGAATCAAACTGAAGGATAGAATCCATGAACCATATGAATATGATAAAACACTTTCTACTAAAAGAGTATAGATCCCTAAACTGGGAATGAACAAAGTCCTCTTGGGATTCTAGGATTACATAGAAAGACTTTACATTCTTCACGGACACCCAATTCTCTGCCGAGAAACACCAAATTCCAAGGAAATTATGGATGAAGGTGAGATGTGGTTTATCGACTCCAAATCTCTCCGTGAACATACAATGCTGGAAATTCACTACTACCATTAAATCCATGGAAAAAACTAGAGAACATGAGATCCAATAACTAGTCTTTTCTGAACCATATCTAGAGATACATAAGGTAATGATGAAATGGGAGGTGAATGGGAGGGTAGCTTATGAAAGTGATCATATTTCATAGAGGGATGAATAATATCTTTTTGAAACATACAACGATCACTTAACATATTTTGGGAAAGGGTGACCTTAAATGTGAGGGAACCTACCAAGGGGAGTTTCAATTTCATCACTGCAAGAGGTGGTTCCATCTGAAGTGCAACATTGGTAGCCATAGAAACCGTCAAACATGTTTTAAAATCTGATAGTGCATGAGTCTTGTTTGTTCTATACATTTTTTAAAATTATTATAAATTTTGTGGAAAAAAATTTAATGTTATTTCTGACATTTAAGGTTTATATTATCAATTATATTGATGTAATTTTGGGTTATTATTATTTTCGTACATATGATTTATAATATATCTAACATTTAGATTAGAAAGTCATTTCAGGACTATGTTACATGTGTTTTTTATGAATTAGGATATTATAGGACCATTATATAATTAAGGTAAATAGAATACAAATTTTAAAATGGGGGTTTTACTTTTGAAATAATAGATGATTTTTCTATTGTAAGAACAAGTGATGTTATTATGATATTATTTTAGGAAATTATTTATTTGTTTTTGAGAATATATAAAATAGATATTAAATTTATGATATGATAATTTGAAGCAATTTATGTTTTTTGGAGAAAAATGAAAAGTTTATCATGAATGAAAATGCCAAAAATTCATTCTCATAGTTGATTTTCAATAACTTCCAGGAATATATTTATGAAATTTATGTATAGATTTATGTGGAATGATTTATTTTGGACATTTTATATTACTGTTTAATTTTGAAAAATAATGTATTATTTCATTCGATGACATTTTTTTTTGGGTATTATCATAAAGAGTGAAATCAATTCCGATTTCGGTTAAGGTATAAAAATTTGAATAATATATTTTCATCCTTTTATATACCTCATTGTTAACCATAAGTTTATTATAGTGCTCCAGGTATGAAACAATCATCTTTATTACACATGATTTGGAGGAATGAATGAGATTACAATGGAAATTGATTAAATGATGAAATTGTCACTCTGAAGTTAGAATATTTTATTATTTCCATAGTCTATATGTCAATGGAATTACATAAATATAAGAAATGGATATTGGAAAAAAATATAATTCTCTATTACATTTATTCAAGATGAATTGATGGTCATTTTCACACCTTATTGATTTATGTTTCAACGGTCATTAATATTTTCATGATTATTCAATTTATTATAATAAATATACTCTATCATTATCCATCAGTTTGAGGAATACTACTTTTCCTCCATGTTTATATTTTGAGTTACTACTAATGTTATCCTCTTTAGAAACCTAGTTATGTGTCACTGAATATGACCTTCATAGTTCCCATTCCCTATCTTAAAAGAAGTTTTTATTAATAGTTTTTACGATGAGGGTTTTCCAAAAAGGTATTTCGAAATGTAAAACCCTTGATTACTGAGCACAAGATTAAATTGTGAGTGAATAATTTATTAATTGGTGGGGGGAGATCATGTCACCCTGATATATTAATTAACACTATATTTGATATTATATACAACATGAAACATCGATCCTAAATGAACCAAAAAAAATTTATTACATTAATATGTCCGTTATAAAATAGAATTTGGTTGAGAAATATGAATAATATTTATCACAATATGAAATATATATCAACTATTTAATAAAAATCTATATATTAATTCTTAGAAAATAAGCTATCAACTTTTGAGTAAAGACATTTTTTTTTCAAAATATGGTTTCTTCAATAATTATTGTTGTTTCTTATGTAAATTTTTTGTAGAGAAGTATTGAAACACATATAAATTTTATTTGAAAAAATGAAAATCATTTTTTAAATCATTACATTGAAATTAACATAGATGTATGATTTAGGATATTTCATAATTGATTGATTTTTCAATGAAAATTTCGGAATACTTAATTTACCAATATTTTCATTAATTAAAGTAATTAAAATGTTATATTATATTTGAGATTTCATCATTAATTGAAATGTTATCCATTTTATTTATAAAAATATTATCAATTCCATTTTAATCATAAGAATTATTGATTTTGATATGAGGTAATTTTTGTCCCTAAAAACTCAATTTCTTATATACATTTTCTCATGGTGTTTTAAGAATTTATTATGAAATAAATTTTTGACACTTATTGATATTTATTCCTAAAAAATGTATAATATATTCAGAATCAGGAGGTTCATATTTGTAAAATACTTCCCTTTTATTTTTGTTCATTAAGAATAACAACCAGGGAAAATATTTTTCAACTTGGTAAGGATAAAATTTTAAAAATAGGGTTAAAACATTATATAAGGTCTCAAATTTAATCCAAATTTTTTATTATCTTATATTATGGATGAATTATTCCAATTACACTCTATTTATCAAATATATAGACACTTGGTTTCATTTTTATTTTATGATGACTTTTATATTAATTGTTGTGATTAATAAATAAAAAATTTCAATCTATTGTATTTAAAAACAGTATTTATTTTACATAAAGATGAAAATAGGATAAATTAGTTTCTAATTGTTTTGTTGAAAAATAAATTATTTTTTTATAATGGTCATATATTTATAAATTATAGTTATTAAATGATTTCCTTATATTAATATCTAAGTCTATTAACTTATTTATATAATTAAAAGAAAAACTAAATAAATGTTTTTTGAAATATTAAGTGAAATTCAATTTGGGTAAATTTTTGGGTTCCAGGGATTTTTTGAAAAAAATAACATATGATATCTATGTTAATGGTTTATATTTCAATTAAATTACATTCATATTTTTTCTATAGTCAAACTAAGTGAATTATTCTTAAAATGAAATTAATAATATTTTATGAAAAAATATTTTATTTAATTATTTAATAACCAAAAAAATATGAAATGTGGGGAATTAAGATGATAAACGGTTTAAATGTTCATATCATGGACATTTTGGAAACAATTTTTACGTTATAATAAAAATTATAACCCAAAAGATTAAAAGGTTTTTAATGTTGTTAATATTTAAATGTGTCAATACAGGGGTTAATCAAAAATATAAGGTTTAATGTGAATCAAAAAAATATTTAAAAATCATTGAAAAAGGATATTGAGACCTCTTCATTATTTTTTTCAAATATCTGGTTATTTTATGAATTTTTCTAAATATTTAGTTAATTATATTTTATGGTTTTAAAAAATTTTTGGTTTTCATTTCCCTCCCATATAATAAGTGAAACATTTATCCCAATTATTCACACAACATTGAACTATGTAGCTTTAACAAATCGTTGGAAATTTATCTTATAAAATTACCTATGCACTAATTATTTATTATTTTGTTGTTGAAATACTATTCCAAATGTCCTTAAGAAGATATCTAAATAATGTCTTCAAAATTTGATAATATTTTTTTTCTCGACTATTTCTAATTTATTTCTTATTCAACATCTTATATTTTTTTGTTCCCATAATATAATAATTTCTCAATTACAGTGATTATAATAAGATGATTCTATGATTATTTTAAATCCATTTTACATCACTTTTCTATCCTTTGAGAAAAGAAAATATCACATGTTTGTATGTATGACTTGTCATCTCCACGTAGTGATGTAATTAGTCTTTCACCATGACTATAATTGGATGGATAAAAATATATAATTGTAGAATATATATGTTATTTATGAAATAATTATTCTTAATTAATTATAATATCATATATATCTTCTTACATTCTAATTCATTGGAAAAGGAAAACGTTGCTCTTGCGTACTTGTGGACGACCTCCTCCACGAATTGATGTGATCTATTTTTTTATTTCCTCCATAAGTGAATAGTAATAAATATATATTTATTTAATATATATGATATATATGGAGTAATAATTATTCTTTAAATGTTAATTTTTATTTTCCCTTATTTTTTTCCAACCTTCAAAATGTGAAAACAATGTTCATACAAACATACAAGCCAACATGACCATTAATGGTGCAATTAATTCTAATTTCTATAACCTTCATGAATGGTAAAATATATATATATAGTGATTATATAAAATCTTTATATAATTATTATCATTGAAAATTTAATGAGACCTTGATAAAATTACAATGAACAAGGATACTAAATCAAAACATAAAAAAAATATGTTGTTATCATTCGGAATAATTATTTAAAGAAATAATTATTAATAAAATATTGATAAAAGGGTAAAAGTAAATATTATACAGTATGATATATATTATTAATGTTATTTAACAGATATATAATAAATTTATATTTAATATACTAGATTTTATAACTTATATGAATAAATTAGTACCTTAAGAAAGGGTTAATTTTGCAATCCCATAATTATTCGAGATTGCCTATATCTAAATATCAGGAGAGGGAATTATTTGATCATTTAATTTTTTTTTAAAATATATTGTTCTCAAAAGTTTATTTTTTTTTGAAATTACATGTTTTATTTTTATTTTTATTTCATTATGTTCTCAATAAATTGAAAAAATACTTTTAATGAAAAAGGAATTTACTTATCTCATTTTTAAAAACCCATCTTCTTCAATATCATCATTTAAAAAAATTAAGAATATTATAAACATTATCGATCGATATTTAAATTTTTTTCCCATGATTAAATTTTTTTAAATATTTTAAAATAAATATTTTTCCCTTTTCAATTTGATGTAATTTTACATTTTTAATGAAAATGTGAAAGTAGTGTTTGTTTTAACGTACACGACATGAAAATAATTTCCTACTATCATGACCATTAAAGTTTTTCAAGATTCAATTAAAATTTTTCAAATTTATTTTCAATGAAATTATTCTTATTAGTATTTTAGAAATTTTTAGACTTTAATATAAGTTATTTTAATATAAAAATGATTGCTTAGTCATGAAATTTTCTAATTAGATTTTGATATAATTTATTTTAATATAAAAATTATTTAGTGAATGTTTTGTTTTATTGTAGATATAATATTTCGATACCAACCACATTATTACTCTATATGGATTATTATCATTTCATATTTATTCGTTGGGGAAGGTATTAACATTTATTTTCTAGTTTTTAGTATGAATGTTTATGATGACAATGAACTGAATTGGTATTCACCCATATGATATGAAAATTACATTAGACATAATAGGTGATGGGAAGGTCCTGTTATAATCCTTCGATACATCAGTTGGTCTAAATAGACTTACTACTTTGGGTATATTTTATATTCCTAACATGTCCATATATGTCGTCCGAGCATAAGGGCTTGATAGTATTGTTATGATCGATTCCATTACGTGTTCTATCATTATGAAAATGGTTAGTTTTTTTAATGTTATTATTTATATTTTTATGTAAGACATGTATTTTCCCTATTTTTATAGTGTATGATATACATGTCGTTTTATTTGTTGATTTTATCATCCTTATTATTTGGGTTTTATTTATTTCATGATAGATTTGATTGCATTCTTTCCCTTAATGTGCATCTGAGCTCACCCTTTAATTTGATTCCGTTCCCCTGTATAAAAATAAGATATATATGAGTAAATTAATGTAATTTAGAAAATTAATAATATAGTTTTCACCCAAATTATTATATTATAATTTTTGTTTTGAGATATATTCTAATAACCAGGTATGTATCTAGTATCGTAATACTACTAAACCGTTCGATCCTACATGATGTGACATCTCATATTATGATCTAATATAGTAAAATAACATATATCTTTAGGATTATGGAATTAAGGAGTTATGCCTCTATACTATCATCACATCTAAGGGCCTCTGAGTAAAGAGTCTCATAAAATTCCATTAATTACTAGATTATTGAAGTTATTTTTCCAAAAAATTCCCACTAGGAGAATTATATAATATATTTTACCTTTGCAATTAAATGGAATGGGTAGAATAAAATATAAAAAGGTATTCAATTAAATATATTTTAATTTGATTCAAATAATGTATAGAAAATATATATATCATTATTTTTTGATCAAATTTAAAAAATGGATTTTTCATTGAATATATTGAGTCTCTAAACATTTAGGGAATAAATTACCAATTAAAACTCATGTTTTTTAGTAGGTAATTTTATTTTCGACAATAAAGTTGGTGAGAACTATAAATGAACTTGATATCATAATAAATATTCACTAAAAAATCCATACATGATGCATCATAAAAATTACATAGACCAATCCAATCCTTGGAAGAAAAAAATAGTATCTGATGTCAAGAAGTACTTGAACTCACCAAAAATATACATGGTACACCAGGATCAATGGATTGCCTTATTTTAAAAAATAATTTTTGAATAACAAGTCTTATTTAATATAGATGATACACTTTCATCATTTCTCATAAAGGTGTTGATTACTAGGAGTTCCTAAAACAACAATCGAGAGATTCTTATACTTCTATTTTGTTGTGTAATACTCTAAGATATCACCAATGAATCCTCTTACGGAGTATTCGAGTTTCCAATTTATTATCTAGTTCTTAATATATATGAATACTATATGACCCATAGATAATATGAGTTTAATGACTTTTTATTTCTAGTGACCATTAATTTTTTTATAATTTTTTTTGCGAATATCAGACATCTTCACCATGAGGTAGTGAAATCTTGTCTCTAGTTAATCCATTGAGAACCACCTTTACCACATTAATAGATTAAAAAAGTCATATATATGGGTTAAGGGGTATTTATTCTTGATGGTACCATAGTCCAAATTCTTATATTTGACACATAAAACTATAATTCCATATTCTTTCTTGTAAAATAAAACCAGTGTCACATAAAAATAATATTTGAAACATAAATCCCTAGTATTCGAAATTGACTTACTAAACAATAAATTACCTATATTAAGCCAGTTACACTCAAAATAAATATATAGTTATAGGCTTATTCTTGGTCAAAAAATGAATGGAAAATAAAATTACTTCTTATGATGTATTCATAAGAAGTTGTCTCAGAATACATAATGATATTTTCTAACCATGGGAGGAAGCTTATTATTGAAGTTCACATGACAAGACTCTACCAAAAAGGATTAATATGATGTAACAACCAATATAAATTATGAAGAAGGAGTCCTACTTAAGTACATCATGATCCCCATTCTCCTTGAAAGAGATGATATTTTATATCAGGTTTAGTTATGGAAATATTCATATTATAACAATCAATAGAATATTTAAATAAATTCATCTGATACATACCAATAATAGTATAAAACGTTTCAGATAAAGTATATGAAATTAAAATGATAAATACATCTCAAATATTATGAAAAATAATAAATAGACACCATAATCTATAAATCTTTTTTCCCAAGGGGTGAATCATATTTCAATAATATATAGAAAAAAGAGAAAAAGTAAGGTTTAAAATATCCTTGAAACATGGAAATATAAATGAAATAGAGTCACCCATACCAAATAAATAATTATCCATAGCTGAAAAAACTATAGAAACATGATCAGTTTTTAGTCTCGCATCAAGATCCCTAGGGAATTTCCCTATAGTCTGAAACTATCTGACATCAAAATGAGATTAAGACCTACAAGCAACTAAATACTTTTCCATAAACCAAATATACACAAAATATGTACCACCTCTCCTCTAACCTACTATAGATGGGGCCTTATTTATTTATCAGCATTAGACCTAATTATTGATCTCCCTGGAGATAATGCAGCTATATTGCTAAAATTTAGGGGGTTTAATATATAAAAACAAAAGAGTTGGATCATTCACCCCAAAGCATGTAATGTCTTGATGTACTTTAGAAAAAACTAGTCTGATGTAACCAAACAAGATATAGTGATGGAAAATGGGAGGTTTTATCATCATTCTTGTAGGGAAGGGTGACAGCTATGAATTCCATGATACCATACGAACACATGTTCTATATTCTTCATACATCCCCTTCCTTTCAAAAAATTCACCATTATTTTCACTAATGATGGAGATAAAATCAACCAATCCTAAAATTATGACATGGTTTATCTACACCATTAGGTCTTGGTTCACCACTTCAGTATATGCGGGGATCTTAACAAGGAAGATATAGGATTGAAATTTATGCCTAATGAACATTTTATCCCATTGGGGTTTTAATATATCTTTCAAAAATTTATGAAAATATAAATTAAAAATAATGAAAATATTTTTTAATATAAAATGAGTAATAGTTAACTTTTAAGAAGATGAAAATATCCCATGACGTCAGTAGGGACATCACATGTGATTTTAAGTACTATGTTAAAAAAATTCAATTTATTTACAGTTGATATTCTCATGTGACATAGCTTGAAAATGTACTCCCACTATTATTGGTTGAGAACATATAACATAAACAACATAGACATCACCTAAATAGAATCCAGAGGCATCAAGAATTTGAAAATACTTTTAATAGTTTCTAACAAATCATCCTCCACTTGAGGGTAATTTCTTCCTTGAAAGGATAAATATTTATTTGATAAATATTCCTGATCTCAATCCTTATTATGAATCGATCCCAAACCTAGATAACTATCCTAAATGGGTCTAAAAAATGTCCCATAGTCAATAAATCTAATGGTTACCCCTATTTATTCAATAACATTTTGTTCTACAGAATGAAGAGCCCATCAAAAACTATCCACATCTCCCATTGGAGGGTTTATATATGGTGAACATGGGGTTATGGTTCTACATGAAATAAAATAAAAAATTAATGACAATACAAAATAGTAAAAATAAATCTATTAAAATTATAATAATCCAACTACAAAAATCACTTAAAGACATTTACGAGAGAATAAGACCCAAAATAATAAAAATTATCACTACATATTGTTATAGTGCATAATTTTCCTAACGATGTGCTAAATATGAAGATATAATTGAATTATTAACATTTGGATGCATTGATTATCCACAAAGTTTTATAATTTATGATCCAAGAATATTGGAGAACAATTTGGTCATCTTCCAGTATGGTTTACATAGTTTAGAACTCGTATTCATTATCAACCTTCCCCATAAAATCCCCTTAATATAATTTTCGTAAAGCTAAAATTCTTGAAAATCTAAAATAAAATAAAATTAAATTAAAAATATTCTTTTCCCATTTATTGATAGTGATATAATTATTTCATTGATAGTCATTTTCTTGACACTCACTCATAAATTTACCCTCAATTCCATAAATTTTATATCATTTATACCTCAACATTTGAAGAATCAAAAAATAAAAATAAAAATTGATCATTTATAACTATATATCAGGAAAAAATATAGGCTACCCTAGAACCTATACCCTTGTTAGCTCATGAAAATTATTTAAGGGAATCCCCAATACCTATGGGTTGGATTATAGTTCATCCGAATCCAGTAAATACTTTTATGTATTTTTTCTATAATTTAAAAATCTATTATCAAGGATGTCCTAACCAATAACCTGACATGAAATTTATATAAGTTGGCGAGCCATATACTTAAATAAAGGAAGAACTAAAAACTCATAAAAAATTTAATAAAAATAAAACCCAAATGAAATCATAATAATAAATATAATATAACAAACATACCTAACATATGTCTAAGATTGATCATACATATAAATATTGTCCAAAATAATTTCACGAGGGAAGTAATGTTGAAGGTGGTGAGGTATAACAAAATAATAGGTCCACTAAAAATGAAGAAAAGAAAATAAATAATTTCAATTAATTTTCATCTATGAGGTGGACTCACACCCATAATCTCACCACCTAATATTCAAAATCTAGATAATAAGAACATCCAATTCATCAAAGATATCACGTTCATTTTATCTGAACCTATAGAAATAAGATCTGTATAGACCCAAAGTGTAGAGACCCTCAATTTAAAAAAAATTATCATTACATAACTTTTATAGAATACTTTAACATCATACAAATAGATGCAAGAAGACCGTACAAGTCTAGTGCCTTTGGAAAGATATAATACATAAACACAGATAGATAATTGAGATACATTTTCTCCCACTATGTTCTTCTTGACTATAACCCATCATAGACACCTCAAACATAATACATATCTTCAAAATATAGGGATGGAAACATAAAAATGGGTGATATCAAATGTTCAGTTTGGGTAAACAAGGAAGACATGTAAGCATAATAATGATCATCAGGGTATTCAAACATGATAATGCAGATAGAAGATCATACCATACATATAAAATATCATAATATTCATCATGTCATAATGATTCAAAGTTCCTAAGACGTGGATCATAATAAAATAATGAGAATAGGACATGAAATCATAATATTTTAATAAGTCATGTAATTGTGGAAAACACATAATCCAATAATTATTTCAATAGTACCCATGGAATTTCCTCTAAGACCAACTCAGTTTTCACGTTTCATTTTCATGGCCATCACAAGTGCATGAGTTCACTCCTTATACCATCAGAGCAGTCATTGTTAAATCCCATGTCCAACATAGTAGTCAACGTTCTCTCCTAATACCATAATTGTAGTATGATTTCACTCTTCATACCGTCATATCCTTTCTCAGGAGATATAAAACATCCTCTAATTCATTGGTGGAAGATATAGTTCCCACCTGTCATATAATAAAGTCATACACACATGTGCGAAATGTTCATAAAAAAATATATCATAACTATTGAAATGAAATGGGTATCATATACATGTATACATACCATAACCTAGGGATGGATATAGGTTTATCAATCATTTATTCAAAAAAATAACCCGTTAAAATAAGTGGTTTTTAAATACATATAACCTGTGAAAGAGAAATGACTTTCATAAAATCATTACATAAAAACACAATCTATTCAGATATGTAATATGAATGAAAACATTGAGTAATTTTATCATAAAGGCTTTACTAACACCAATTTTTGAGAATTCTCTTCATGTATCTTTTAAAAACATTTTTGAGAACCCTATTTTTGAGTATTATTGATTTCGGCCCAAATAGAGGGGTGGTTAGATTTTACTAAAACCATTATATTAAGTACCAAAGAGTGGAAAATGATATGTAAAAATGAGTATATATTGAATAAACAAAGGATGTGGAAGATCTGGAAGAAGTTCAAATTATGTATCATGAAATTTCATCAAATGAAGCATAAACATAAACAATATTGTGAATAAATGAGGAGATGTTCTCAATTAACTCTTATAACATGGTGACATGGGATCAAACTATCCATGTAAGAAAAGAAAATTAAATTAATCCTTATATATCATTAAAATAATTGTATTCATTATATAACATGTAAAATGGATGTATATACACCATAATGAAGAGTTTATGAGCATAACAAATTTGGATTCTCATAGAAGGCAAATTGAGACAATTTTTTTTCCGATTTGGTAACTACTGAATGTTAAATCCCATGGAAGAAGGATCATAGAATGGATATGTGAATATAGATAAATTTAATTAAAATATATGTAGAATAAAATCTTGGGCAGTACATACACCATCAAAAAGAAAATAGTCTCAAATATAGGTTGTATCCCAAATAAACTAAGAGTGAGATAGAAATCATCTTACCTTATGTCTTGAAACTCTTCATACTCATACAAACATCATATATAATAAATATAAGATTATAATAAAAATTTTATAGAATAAAATTTTGAATATCTATTACAATATATTATTTCATTTTGACCTTATATTAACAATTTGTCAACGATCCATTGTTATGATTTCACTTTTTGTAATATTCTCTTTGTTCTTCACATGTGTCTTAATTTATTATATAGTTGATCTTTATAATTATATAATTATTAAATAATATATGAATTTATATAAATATCATTTATATCCATCATATTTATATTTTTATTATATATATCATATTGAAGTGTGTAATGGAAGACACCGTTCATGGAGACAGTACGTCGTACGTACGCACGAACAATGTTTTCTGTTTTTATTGTTGTATGGAAAGATAGTTTTCAAATGACACACACACACACACACACATATATATATATATTAATATATTGTTAAATTATCATTAATATATTATATATTCCAAATAATTTTAGCAATCCCATCCTTATTACATTCAATGTGTTGTGTGAATCAATCACATCCCTTTGAGCGGTGGTAGTACAGATTTACTCAAATGAGATTATCGTATTAACACCAAATGGAAGGTGAAAATTTTTGTGTTGTTAAAGGAAGCAAAAATATTAAAGACACAATAAATTTAATATATTACATATTAAGACATATTTTCAATCATAATGGCCACCATGATTTGTGTTAAATGAGAAATGGCCAATCCTCGTTTTCTGAGGCAGTAGTTCTCTGTACAGAGAAGCATTATGTTCGACATTTATTAGATGAAGGTGCATGAAAGTACAACAAAACATTTTAATAAAAAATCCTTTTACAAGGATTATACTAGTATTTCCTCACAATAAGGGAATAAATCGAGTGGATGGGGTGGAGAAGGAAAATAACGGAATGGATCTTGAGAGAAGACATTACCTCTTAATCATGTAACCCCTTTTGGAATATGTAAAAAGGATTCCTTGAGAGGGTTTCTTACCAATGGGATTATACATGGTCTAAGGTTGGATTTTTTTAAAGTGTATTGGGCATGGATTTTCCCATCATTAATTTTTTGAGAGGTGTGAGTAATGGGTAGATGTGGTAGACTTTTATAGGGAAGGAAAAGGAATTATTTATAATTTCTAGAAACTATTAGGGGTGGACCTGTTATTAACTAAAAAAAGTCATAAAAACAACCAACCTCATTAATGGATGGTTTATGACAGAAATATGGATAAAAATGGGTTTTTTACATGTTTCTAGGTCATTTAGGCCCTTAATTTTATGTTTTAATCCTTAATGAAGGTTAATTTGGGATTAAGAACTATGACTAATATTAATAACCTTTATTAATATTTTTTAGAAAAAATTAACATGGTTTCATTAGAATATAAATATAAAATTAAATATATTGGTTTATGGTGAATTTTTGAAATTCAAATCACAAAAGAAGAAAAATTATGATTAGTGAAAATCCTGATGATGGGACGACATAATGTTGTATTAATGTATGTAAAAGTTCAAAAGATTATCAAGGGTTAATATTCAGTTAAAAATTGAAATTGATTATAATGAATTAAATGGTATTAATTTATCTAATATTAATCTACTGTGACCTTGAAAAAACTTAATAATATTATTAATCATTTATAATTATTTATTCAGAAAGTCATTTTTTAAGTGAAAAGTAGTATTTTCACTATTTTTCAAAAAGTGATGTTTCTCAGAATAATCACAAAAATTCACCATAAGATAATCTCATCATACTGAATTAAAAAATAATGTTTATTTTAATAAATTAATTTTCTAAATGTGTATAAAATTACTTTCATTATTAGAAGTAGTTCATTTGAGAAAATTTTGTTTTTAATGATTAAAATGAATTTACCAAAAATCGTATTTTATTATAAATATGTTTTATTTACATAAACAATTTGGAAAATATATTTGAAAAGTAGTTATTATAATTCATATCAACAAGGTTATAATTACATTATTTCAACAACTAAAAAAATATATTGAGTTGTTTCATAGAAACACAGTGTTGCGTGTATCATATGCCAACTTTGGGATGCATGCATCGTACACCATGTCGGTGTTGTGTGTAACATACACCAAGTGAGTGTTTCATGTGAAAGGAATATTTGAATTAATTAATTGCAATATATAAATTCGAATTTAAATTTATTTTATAAAACTATTTTAAAAACATGGTGTGTTACATTCAACACCCCTTAATATGAATATAAACTTCGAAATTCATCAATCTGTTCAAAACATGTGAAGATAATTATAATTCATCATATCATGAAGTTCCCATTTATGATCTTAAAACTATTAATATCTCGAAAAAAAATTAACCAGGCTAGTGGTCTTATTTTGTATAACATTCTTTGATCAATCCTATATTGCAATAAGTAATTCTCAGTAAGAAAGATCATGTTCCAGCAGTATGACCATTGAATTTACTACATGTGAAGGGTCAGTTATTTAATTCCTCATAATAGATATATGGAACACATCAATGAATTTGGAACAATTTTGAGGAAGTTCTAAATGAATGGATATTGTCCTGATATGATAAAATTTCAAAGGGGCTAATATGCCTTGGGCTTACTCATTCTTCACAAATCTCCTAACATTCTTCTAGGGTCAGATTCTGAGAAACAACATTATCAAAACATCAAACACTAGGTCATATAGATGTTTATAAACATAATATTTCTATTGACATTAAGCTTTGGTGATATGATGACGAGTGGTTCTAACCTCTATGACCATTTCATCAGTGATATAGGGTCCCAATATCTTTCTATTTTCCACATCGTTCTAACATGTTGGAGCTCTATATTTGATCCCACAGAAGGATTCCTAAGGTTCCATCAAAATTATTGATTGAAATGTATTATTGTAAGGAAACTAAACTATTAGAAGGTGTTGATCCCAACCACCACTAAAATAAATAGAAAAAGATATCAACATATCCATCAGGGTTTCAAATGTTATTTCAGACTACCTATCTATTTGAGGATTCTAAGACATGCTAAAATACAATTCTGTGTCTAGTAATTTCAAAAGACTTCACCATAACATTGAGGTAATCCTTATATCATGATTTGATACAATATAATGTGGTACTCCATGAAACCTCACAACTTCTTTAATGTACATTCTGTAATGATGACCTAGATAAAAATATTATTTGATAGCAATGAAGTGTGTTGACATTGTAAGGTGATCAAATATCACCCATATAGTATGAAAACAATAATGGTTTTGGGAAGTCAACTCTCAAAATCTATATTAATTTTTTCAAATTTCCATTTTTATGGGAAATGGTTGTAATACCCCTTTAAAAATTTGCATTTTACCCTTAACTTCCTAGAACTATAAATAATGAGATACTAACTTTGTGATATATCTTTTCTTACCATCCCACCAAATGTATTATCTTAGGTCACTACACGTCTTCATACATTCAGAATGAATAGAAAATGGTGAACTATGAGATACTTCTAACAGCTCCTTATATAAATATTACATGGAAGGAACACATACACAGATCATGAACATTACCATTCCGTATTGATCAAGGATAATTACAGGAACAATTTTGATCTTATTTTATAGCTCTTCATCTTCCTTATACACCTCCATAATCATAAAATGGATTGGGTAAATAGCATTTATTTTATAATGATTTTATTTCCCCCTTTCTATCAAGATTTCTAGATCTATCCTTTAGAAATACATAAATATTGCGTCTTTTGTGATCCTCATCATAGATAAGATAAAATGATCATTTAAACTCATGGAAGAGACTACCTTGTTCTCTTTCCCATGGTGGCAATGTATTGAGAAGTCATAATCCTATATCAATTCTTAACATATTCTCTAGAGCATATCCATCTATTTCTAAGTGAATATATATTTCATACTTTTATGATTCTTATATATATCACACATTTCCCCATAAAGATAATTCCTCAATATCTTTAATGTAAAAATTTCTTTGCTAAATCCAAATCACATCTTGTTTAATTTTTCTCATGAATGTTCAACTTTCATGATGAATTTTCTCTAATAATGTTATTTTGAATAATAGTATATCCCAAACCAATCATGGATGAATCACTATGTATTATAAAACTTCCACTATTATAGGGTTGTGCAAGCACAAGTTAACTAGCCAACCTTATCTTAAATTCATTGAATTCTTCCTCACATTTATTTTTCCAATGAAACTTGACACATTTCCAAGTTATATTTTCAGAGGATTAGATAATCATGAGAAATTCTATCATAATTGTTGATAGTATCAATATAAATCAAGAATCCAATGGCTGTCACTCACCATGGTTGTTCTTGACAATCTTTCAATAGCCTCTATCTTGGACGGATATACTAAAATACAATCTTTTATGATAATGTAACCCAAAAATGAAACCCTTTGTATCCTAAATCAACACTTAATTAAATTTTTCATACAACTTATTCTTCCTTAGGGTTTTCAATACAATTTTTAATTGATCTTAATGGTCATAATTTCACTTTGAATTGATAGGAATAAAATCTATAAAGACTACCACAAAATGGTTGAAGAAATATATAAAGACACTATTCATTAAATCCATGCAGATATTATGGGCATTAGTAAGAACCAAAAGCATCACAATATATTAATAGTGACCATACTAGGTGTGGATTGTCATCTTTGTTATATCCACCTTCTTGAAACTCAATTTATGATTAATATAACAATGTTCAATCTAGAAAAAGTATTTACCCCCACACATTTTATCAATCATGTATATAATACAGGGAAGAATATTCTTGTTCTTTTTTGGGATCATGTTCTAGTCATTATATTCAATGCAGTGTCCAATTTATCCATATTTATTTTTCACAGAAAGAACCGATGCACCATAATGTAAAACACTTGTATGAATGAATCCATTATCAAGGTTTTTTTGGGGTTTCTTCTTTTATTTCTATAACTCGATTAGGGGAATTCAATATGGAGTATTTGAAATTGGTTTGTAATAAGGTAAAATTTATATCGAGAAATCAATTTCATTTTTTGGTGCATAACTAGGAGAATCTTCTCTAAATACATCCATAAAAGCCAAAACAATAGCCATATCATCAATGGAGATCTTATCCCAAACTATTTGAGACAACCAATCCTTTTAAATGATAATTAACACCCATTCTATTGATGTAATTTATACATGATGTTCAAAGTTATCGTCACATTGATGGATGATAATAGGAGGGTGTTAAATATAAAACATAACTTCACTTCCTTCAAAATTGAAGTGGAATTATTGTGAGAAATCCAATCTATGACTAGGATGACATCAAATTCGACCAAAGTAATAATGATAGGATTTTCAGGAATCACATTCCCAAAAAATTATACTGGAGAGGAATCATAGATTTTATATGAAATAATCGTACCATTATGGGTTTTCATTTCTATTTTCACCTCTATTTTTTTGGAGGAATATTAATTACTTTAGTGATTTATTGAGATATGAATGAGTGGGTAGATCGAGAATCAAATATAAGGAACCAAATAATCATGAAAAATAACTTTTAGGATGTCTATCTTAGGACATATTCCTTAATCTGTGAAACCTTTGGTGTATCCTATGGTTTTAATAATCATCTTTGGATTAAATCCTCATAATGTATCATGAGTAGTTTGTGAATTCCCAATGAATATTCCCTTAGTAATATCGATGTAGGTGTGCTGCAAGGCCCGTTGTGGTGCAACATATTTCCCCAAGTCCTGCTAGAAATATTTTTTCGGAATTGTTATCCCTTTTTATATATTTTCCATTTCCACATTCACTTGTAGTATATTGACATGGATGTATTTATCTGTAGCCACTCACTCTATCATTCTCAATAATTCTAGGAAATTTTACATTACATTGACCCATTTCTATACATATCTTTAGATAGTTTCTTAGGGTTCTCAAAATGTATTTCTTATCTGAGCTTCCAAAGGGTAACTATATTTTTCCTATGATACCAACTATAGCGACCCCCAAATTAAAAAAGTTTACAATTTTTAATTTTTTCAAAATAATTAATCATTATAAAAAATGACTCAATGGGACTGTACTAGTCTAGTGACTCTGAAAGAAAAATAATACATAAACACTAATACATAAGTGAGCTACATTTTCTCTCACTAGGTTATTCCTGACTGGCACCATTCTTATGCACCTTAATCATAATACATATCTTCACAACCTGGGGATAAAAATATAATAACAGGTGAGATAAAATTCTCAATAAGGGTAAACAAGGGAGATGTGGAAGCATAATCATGAGCATAAGGGCGCGAGAACATGATCACAACGATTGAATATCTTATCGTAAATATAAAAGATCATAACATAGATAATTAAATAAATATTGGGAGTTCATGAGACATGAATCATAATGAAATAAAGAGAAAAAACCATGAATGAATGACATAGGAATAAGACATGTGATTTTGGAAAACACAAAAGCATATAAGGATTTAAATTTATGGAAATTCATTGATTACAAGAATATCTTAGTAATGATTCACTTCCACGAGCATCATAGTATCATGAGTTCACTCCTCATACCATCATAGTAGTCATAGTCCACTCCCATGGCCATTATAGTGGCCAAGGTTCACTCCGAAGATCATATTAGTTGCATGAGTTCACTCTTCTTACCAATATCGTCTACCGCATGAGATATAATACATTACCCAATGCATTGGAGGCTGATATAGGTCCCATCCATCACCTAATGAAATCTTCCATACATGTTCCGTAAGATCATAAATATACATATCATAACCCATTAAATGAAATGGGTATAATTAAAATCTAAAAGTATCATAACCAATTGAAAGAGATAGCTTCCACAATCATTTAATCGTAAAAATGACCCATGAAAAGAATATGGGTTCAAAAGAAAATATCATGTGAACGAGAAACATGTTTCATAACCTCATGGAATCAGAACATAATCCATTCCGAGAGATGATATGAATATAAAAATTGAATAATATCCCCATAAAGGCATGATTAATACCAATGGATTTTATCTTATATATGAAATAATTAGTAAATTCATTTTAAAACATTTCTTGAGTAATATATCCTTTCTTCTTTGAAAAATTATTTTTATTACATAAAACAATGGGGCATCCATTCTCTTTGAAGTAGATTTAAAATCATATAATCGAAGATTTTAAAAAGATAAATCATTTTTTAAATCCATTTTCCTCATTAATTATCTTCTTGGATATTTTAAAAACAATTTTGAATACAAGGTTTTTGAATGGAACATATTTCTGAATAATGAAAGAGGAGGTAAAATTTCACTAAAAACATTATCTAAAGTGCCAATGAGTGAAAATATGGTACTAAAAAATGAGGATATATTGAGTAATTAGAGGATAATGATACTCATTAATTTTCCTGAATGATGTATCTTAATATTTCATCCATGGAATCGTAATCATAAATAATCTTGAAAAAAACGAGCTGATTTTCTCAATAAACACTTTTAAAACGGTGACATGGGATCATACTATCCCTGTAAGAAATGTAAATTACATAGAGATTAATATATGATGAAAATAAAGAGATTCATGATATAAAACATAACTTTTAAGGATATACCCATCGAAGAAGAGTTTATGTTCATAATAAAATATGAGTCTTAAAGAAGGCATATTATGACAAATGTATTTTACCGATTAAGAAACTTTTGAAAGATAAACCCCATTTGAGAAGGATAATACAATATATTTGTGAATTCAAATAAGTTTAATTACAATATAGAAATAATAGAATCATTTCTAATACATACACCACAAAAAACGAATTTTTGGTGAACCAAGATTGTATCTCATTGAAATTAATAGTGAGAGAAAAGTCCCCTTACATTTTGTCTTGATTCTCTTCATAAATGGAAAATCATATAGTATAAGAAATATAAGTTTATGATAAATATTTTAAATAAGAATATTATTATATATATTACCATATATTCTTTGATTATGACCTTATATTACTGACATGTTAACGATCATATCTAATGGTTTCACTTCTGGTAATATTCACTTGGTTCTTCACATGGGTCTAAATTTGTTATATCATTGATCCTTATAATTATTTAATTATTCCATAATGTATAACATGATAAAAATATCAGTAATATAAATTAAATTTATGTATAATAATCTTTAGCATAAGGAAGTACGTAATTGAATAATCCATTCAATGAGACAATAAGCTGTATGTACGCATGAAAGCTGTTTTATGTTTTCTTTTTTGTATTGAATGAATGCATGTAAATGACATAAATATATATGTATGTATATATACTATTATTATGGTAGTATTAATATATTATATATATCATATAATTTCACTAAACCCAACCTTAATACCTTCCATGTGGGGTGAGAACGAATCACATTCCTTAGACCGGGCGGTAGTCCACACTTCCTCAAATGAGATTATCGTATTAACACAAAATGGAATGTAAAAATATGTGTGTTATAATAGGAATAAAGAATATACAAGAAATAATAAATATAATGTATTACATATAAAAATAGTGTGCCCGTAATCATGGACATTATGCTTAGTGGTAAAAGAGAAATGAACAATCATAGTTTTATGAGTTAGTAATTCATCAAACACAGAAATAGTAAGAAAAACATGGAGGTGTCTGGAAGTGTATATAGTGACCCAAGCCTTTCCGCATAACATTTCATGATTTTAATCATTATTATAAATCAGATAAAAATCCATGGATCATGATGTCATGTGTCTTTGATGACAAGGTACCTAAAACTAAAAACATTTGACTAAAAAAATTCTTTATTTAATCTTCACAAAGAGCCCTAAACATTCTTTGAGCCCATAAATCTTCATAGAGTACCCTGGGTAACACATAAAAAAATGGATGAGCTAAAAATCCGAGTAAGGGAATAAGCATAATAATATAGCTTTAGCACATGTGTTAGAAGTGATAACATAATTATATAAAAAATCATGGATCATATGGAATAATAACATATAAAAAAGTTACCATAAAAACATTAATTCATTGTAATGTGAAAGAAAAATAAAACATTTATTTAGTATGTGTCAATGATAACAACTAAGATCGTTTCACATAGTAGCACAAGCCAAGTCTTATCACCAAGACCGTCACAAAAAAAAACATCTCATGAGACTTATCATTACCCAATGAATTGGAGAGATATCTGGGCACATCCATATTAACATTCAATTAATATGTTTTCATCATAAATATTCATACATAATCAATATCAAATAAACATAAGGATTATCCATGGAAATATTTGGGTACCATAATCATGACACAAAGCATAACAAATAGGTGTAACACAAAAGATTCAATGAAAGAAGGGAAATGATGTATACATGTAAATTCATAAGGTAATATATATATATATATATATATATTTGAGTGATTTCAAGTAGAAGTGACAAAATTTAAGAAACTTATTCTTGAAAATTTGGCATAAAAACATTTTTGAGAGGTTTTTAGGAAAATACTATAGAGACTTTAAAATATAAAATGGAAAAATCATTTATAAAATACCATAATAGAGGCAAGAATTTTTTCACAATGGCGTATTAAAATAGAAGATATAATGTACTTGAATTTGGGAATGAATTTAGAAGCTCCCTCAAAACAGGTTTGCTTATCAGGAAGTATTGGAGAGGGAATTACTTAAAAACATGTATATGCATGAAATGGAATGACGAATAGAATGTTTTGACTATGTTTGTAAAATTTAAATAGAAATTATAAGATTAAAATATGAATAATAGATATCCTCCTTTAGGTAAAAATAATGATAAATAAACCTGAAGGAATAAAGGAGGCTCGTGTTCAATCCCTCATGATATATCAGCATGGTACCGTGTGCAATTTATAGAGATTCATGAGGGAGAAATGTGTTTATAATCATGTAAAAATTATGAGGAAAGTATGGGGGAGCTACATAATCATAACCCATCACTAGTAATCACACATAAAAGGGCGGAAAATATAGGACAATATTGAATAAAAGAGAAATAGAGAGGATCCCTAATGTGAAGTCCGATGATGATCTTTTCTGGAACATAATGACATTAATAGTAAAATTATGTTCATTAATTAGTAATTAAAGAACATGTTATATAATTAAATTATTTATTATATCCATTTTATGTTCATTAATAGTCTTTTTGATTGGTTATGAGGCTCTATTTCATTTTTCGAGCCTGTTTTTTTCTTGGTTTTTTCAAATGATTTACTTATGTTCATGAACTGATAAACATATAAGTTGAAATAAATCGTAAATAATTGAAGTTATTTGAAATTATTTAATATCAAGGATATTAAATTGTGATAAATTTAATTTGGTTACTTGGTTTTTAGTTTAATAATTATATAAAACATTAGTGAAAACCTTTTGGGTTAATTGGCGTTTTTTGGCCACAATGAACATGTTTTGTTTTATTAATAAAACATGTGTAAAAAAGGATTCCGAAAACATATATGGGACATAAAAATATAATATTGTCTAGTTAAACCATGAAAATTGTTTCATGACCATAATTGTATATGGTAACATAAAATGAATTCCCATCAACCTTGAATGTGGTAAATTTACAAATCTTGAATGGTGTTTTTACTAATAAAATAATAGAAGGGTAAAAGGGATATTATTAGAACTTATTAAATTATAATAAAAAAATTATATTTCATTTAATGTACTGGAGTTTTCATTACATTTGGTTGAGGATAGATTAGGATATAAAATTAATCAAATGAACTTGAAAAAAAGTAAAAAAATTGAAAAGTGGAATTTATCTCTTGAATCAACCATCATTGAGTGACTCTTAATGGGAAAGTATACGGTATTTATTTGAAAAAAGGGCTATTATAAGTGGGGAGGGATCTTGGGGAGAGATATGGGTAGAATTTAGGTAATGAAAAAGGCTTGAGTGATGTGAATAGGAGAGGGTGGAGGAGGGGGTATTTATAGAGGAGGGGAGGATAGTTTTAATAATATTTTATTCCTTGGTTTAATATTTTCCATAAATAATAGATATAGTGATTATTAAATGGTGAAAAAAATTAATGTGTGATTGGGTCTTAGAGATAATGGCCTTATATCGGTAATTCATCTGATGAGGACATCATAATTCATGTATTTAACATTTATCAGAAACTATCATAATTTATTTTTCACCAAAAATTCATGTATTTCAGAAAAATCCAAAAAATTCACACTAAAAATTTTTCGATGTGTAGAAACCAGAAATGAACTAAATTTTTAAAAATTAAACTTCCAAATTTTATGAATTTAATATATAATTGAAATCATAAATTTTTTTATTAAAACCAGTTTTAAAACATTTATATACTTATTCCAAAATATAGGTACATTGTATATTAATATAAATATTATTTATATACTATAATAGTTAATGTTACTACCCTTTAGGTTATATCAGTATTCATAAGGGTGACATTACTATTCATAAGGGTATGTTACTATTCCCCAAAATTTACGTTTTTATTATTGGACTCCAAACATTTTACTGATCACAACCGTGAGTATCAGATTTTTAAAATTCAAATGACAGAAGAGTCAAAATTATGTTTAAAGGTCACATATTTCTTAATATTTCATTTTTTTGTGATTTAATGTGATTATATGACATAATAATTAGAAAAAAAATTTATTTAACAACATTGGGTCATTACATTCTTCCCCCATTATGAAAATTTTCCCTCAAAATTTCATTTTTACATTCGTGGCCATAAATAGGTGTAGGTAATTTTTCTTCATTACTTCCTCCAGTTACCATGTTTCCTCTTTGAACAAATGGTTCCTCCATAGTTCCTTGACCAGGTGAGTATTCCAATTTTGTAGAGAATTATCTCCACAATACAAAATCTTCACAGGCCTCTACTTGTAAGAAAGAACATCCTCCAACTGTAACACCACTTAAGAGAGTACATGTGAAGTGTCTGATATGTACTTACTTAAGAGGGATACATGAAAGACATCATGCACTTTGGACAGGGTAGGTGGATGTTCCAGTCGATTGGGCATAACTATGACTTGATGAAGGATATGGAAGGGTCATATTTACCTCAGACTTAACTATCCTTTCTTCCCAATCCTTTTGACCTTCTTCCTAAGAGATATGCATTAAAATACCATGTCTCCAACTTTGAACTCAATGTCTCATCAACTGTTGTCTGCATAATGCTACTATAAACATTTGGCTTCCTTGATATGGTATTGAATGGTTTTCACCTTCTCCACCATTTCGTCGACCATTTCATGTCCTATTAGAGTACACTCATTGACTCCATCCCTATAAGTTGGTGTTCTTCACCTCTTCTCATAATGGGATTCATATGGTGCCATTAGGATGTGTGAGTAGAAACTATTTTTTAGGAGAAATTAACCAGTAGAAGATGTTGGTCCCATCCTACTTTTTTATTCCATAGAACATTCTCTCAACATATCATCTAGTTTATGAATAGTTTGCTAATATTGGCCAGCTGTTTCAGGATGATTGGTTGTAGTAATGTTTAGTTTTGTTCTTTGAGAATTATGGCGAGTTTTCTTGAAATTATAATTGAATCTCGGATCACAATTGGATAAAGAAATAGAGGTAATCCATGAATCCATTCCAATTATTTTATATAAATCTATGCAATTTGATCTAATGAGAATTCCTCTCAAATTGCAATAAAGTTTTATGTCTTTGTAAGACGATCAATACTAAAGTATATAGAATTGCTTCCCCTATATGTCCTTGAATTTCCATTGAAAATGTACATGATTATGGTTCCCTCTTACATTTTGGTATGGGTAGTGGTTTCATCATCCCTTTATACTTCTTTCTTTCAGCCTTCAATTATTGAAAAACCAATAAATTTGATATAAACTCATTAATCTCATTCTTCAAATTGTCCCACCAAATGTTCTCTTGGGGATATCGATCCATCTTTGTTCTCCATGGCTAAACAGATACGATCGAGCTATGTGAGTTCTTCAAAATATCCTTCTTTATCTCTTGATCGGATGGTACACATAATAGTGACCCAAACCTTATGACTCAATCTTTTTCAATTTTTGAAATCGTGGGATTTCCAATTCCTGATAGCTTCCTCCCTTTTCTAAATTTCTACAAATTTTCTTTCAGCATCCATTATTTTCTCTATGAGGTATGGTTGAGCAATAATTTCAAAAGGTATTTATTATGTTCCACCCTCAATGAATCCCATTTATATCTTCTATAAATATAATAAAATTAGATCCTTTTAAATTATCATTATTGATAAAGATACACGATCCTTTTACATAGATCATCCACCACCTTATTTATCGTACCAGGATCATAGTGGATTGAGTAGTCATAATCCTTAAAGAGATCTATCCATCTTCTCTGGAACATATTGATATCTTTTTTTGTGAATATATATTTGTGGATCTTTTGGTTAGTATATATCTCACACTTATCCGCTTATAGATAATTCTGCAAGTTTTTTAATGCAAAGATCATGAATTTCTACTCCATATCATCCATAGGATAGTTTTTCTCATTTATTTTCATAAGCCTTGATTCATAGGCTTTCACTTTATCATTTTTCATGAGAAAACATCTTAATCCATTATTTTAAACATCACTGTACATCAGAAAGAGTTCTCCTCTTGTTTTGATTCTGAGTATTGGCAAAGTGATATGCTTCCTTTCCTACTCCTTGAAATTGTCTCCACATTATTGAGTTCAGACAACCATTATAGATGTTGGCCGGGGCTACTCTTCTATTTCATTTATCTTACAAGGGTCCACATATATCATTTTTCTAGTTATAACATTCCCCAAGAATGATACTTCTTCAACCAAGAACTTAAATTTCCTATACATTGAAAACAACTTCTCCCTTCACAATATCTTTATCATAGTATTCAAATGCTCCTCCTGTTCCTCCATGATCTTAGAGTATGTCAGAATATTGTCAATAAATACTACCAAAATGTTTCCAAGGATAACTATAATGAAACTATTAATTAAATCCATGAAAATTAATGGAGAATTAGTGAGTTGAAAGGGAGTAACTATGAACTCATAGTGTCGATAAGTCATTCAAAAGGTAGTCTTGAGAATATCTTCCATCCTCAAAATTAATTGGTGATATACTAATCGATGTTCCAACTTAGATAAATAACTGGACCCATGATGCAGATCAAACAAGTCATCTATCTGAGGTAGGGGATACAAGTTTCATTATTTTGATTTTATTGATCTCACAATAATCAATGCAGTTGTGCACTGAACCATCATTCTTAGTGACAATGTGGACTACCTCTACCCATAGTGAAGCACTCAGGAACATAAAACACTTCTTCAGATCCTCCTGTAGCTGCTTCTTCATCTCTTCCATCTCTACATTTTCCATTCTATCAGGTGTCTTAAATATTAGTAGAGACCTAGGAATAATTTCAATTGAGAACTCATCCTCAAAATTAGGTGGATGACCATGAAAATATTTTGAAAATACATTAATGTAATAACTTATGATTGATATGTCATCAAGCATGGTTCTATCCTTTATCTCAATCATTTGAGCTAGGTATGCTTTCTCATAAGGAAACAATATCCAAAATTGAGATGATTATAGTATTGGAGATTCATCTTCTTCCTTACAGTTGTATAGAATTTGAGGATGCTTTAGGATTTGGAGAGTGATCTCCTTTTCCTGACAGTTGAAGTTGGAATTGTATAAATATCATCAATCAACACCCAAGATACCCTGGAACTCCACTAAATGAAGTTTGACTCGTTTCGATCACGGGTTAAGTCCCAAAACATTTTCCTGGGAGGAGTTATAAGCCATGTATGCAATAATTTCCCCATTCACTATTCTAAAAGATAACACATCCTCTATGTTTTGATGCGGTGTTCGAATAGTTCAACTAAACATGAATGATATGAAAGAATGCGCAAAAGTATAATCAAATAGTAAGTTCACTTTTCATGAATGAATACCTAGAATAATTCTCACTAAATCATTGTTCGGATCCACCTTATTAGTATTTATGGCATAATCCATTTACTATTTACATGATTGTTATTGTTCATTGCCTCCAACCTTCCATGTTTTAGGGAAATTTTTTGTATAATGCCCATGATTCTTATTGTTGTAACATTGGAAATCATGCTGAGTGTTGATATGAACCATCCTTTACTCTTCCACATCATTGGTGTTCTTCATATCCCTTCATAAGTTCTCATCCATATGTCACATTCTTCTTATTTTGACGTAATTCTTGGTTCCCTTTAGAAATGTCCCAAGATGATTCTTCCACAACTTTTACATGTTGGATATACCAGATTATTTAAATCTTGGGATTTTTTTGTTGAACCACCCATGTTGTTCTCCATTTTCCACTTCGTTTCCTCACGACCATGAGACCACTGAGATTATATAATCTCCATTTAATCATTGAGGGAACAATGGAAAATATCTTCATAACTATTGAATTCTATAATTTCCAACCCCTTCTGCAGACTTGGCTTTATCCTACTTAAGAAGCGATCCATCTTTCATTCGGTGTTCTGGACAACTCCTAAGGCGTACTGTGAAATCCTTTTAATGATTTCTTCTTATGCTTTGTTTGAGTCATCTTCTTTCTTCTTGAGTCTGTGGAAGTCTCTTTTTCTCTTGAGGGTGAGGGTTAAATGAAAATATTTATCGACAAATATCCTCTTGAATTCATCCGATTCCATGGAATTTATTTCCTCTTAGGACTTTGTATTCTTGATTAGTGTCCACCACTAATCATCTTCTCCATAAAAATGATATACCCCAAGTACAACATTCAATTATTCCAGGAAATGTAGGATGGATAATATCTTTTCAATTGAATTAATCCACTCTTCTATGAGGAGGGGATCAGAATTTCAGCTAAACAAGGGAGGCCTTTTTCGTATGATAGGTTATTTGGAAACATGCAATTTTCATCGGGGTGGATTAAACATGATTCATGTTATAATTAATAATTTGAGCCTACTAAGAACGTACTGTCATGATGTTTTGAGCACCCATTCTCATCATATCAGGCATATCATTAAGGAATTATTCACATTCCCTATCACATTAATTGTAGAAAATTTTCTTCTATTTCCATCCAATAACTAAGAAAACGAAATAACAATTAGAGGGATTGAATAATATGCTATTGATAACAAACAAAACTTTGAATATATGAGGATAAAATTTTAAGTGATATTTATATCTTATCTTGTGATTAATTAGGTTTAAATCTAGTTTATCTTTGATATATTTCTTAACATATATTGTTATGGGAATGTTTTCATTCCCTTTATCATAGTTTGTACTAAGATCATGAATTTACCAATGTATATCTCTCTGGAGTTTCAAACAAAGAGTGCAACAAGGCTCATCGTCATGTTCCAGGATGTCTTGAGTTATTCCTGAAACACCTTGTTAGATTTTTCACTCTTAGGTACATCTGTGCCCATGCAACCTCTAGTTATTTATATCTACACAGTTATATATTTTTCTTGATAAACTACATACCCTATAATTACTAAAATTTAGTGTTGTTTTCTTGTACTTAATCTCATCCTTATGGTTCTTACTAAAGTATTATTTTTATAATATCCAAAACTAGCTTGACCATCCTCTGATACCAACTAATATAACCCTAGAATTTTCAAATAACATTACCTGATTTTATGAGTAATTATATATCAGTGTATAAGACAGGGATTGTGAAGTCTAGTTTCATTGAAGACTAGGGACAATAATCAAAATACATGGGACTAAAAAAAATCTTTATTTAATCTCTATAATTATATTCTAACTTCCATTGAGCCCTTACATCTGCATAGGGTACCCTAGGTAACACATGAAAAAATGGATGAGCTAAAAAGCCCCGAAAGAGAATAGACATAAGCATAAAAATTTAGGACATGGGTTAGAAGTAACAACATAATGATAAAAAAAGCATGGAAGAGATGGAATCATAACATATAAACATGGGATCATAAAAACATGAATTCACATTATTTTGTAAGCAACATAAAACATGACTTTAGTATGAGTAAAATATATCCTCCAAGATCCTTTCACATAGTAGCACAAGTCAAGGATAACCACCAAGAACATCACACATAACATCTCACGAGACATAACTTTACCTAATGAAATTGAGCACTATCTGGGTGCAAACATATTAAAATATCATTAATATGTTTTCCACATAAATAATCAAACATAATCAATCTTACATAAACATAAGGATTACCCATAGAATGAATTGGGTACCATAATCATGATAAAACTCTTAATAGATGGGTGTAACATAAAAGTGTTCATGAAATAAGTGAAATAAATAAATCGGGTAAATTATTATCGGAAACTATATATGTAAAATGATGAGTGATTTTATATATAAGTTACAACCTGAAATAAAAGTAATCACGAAATTTTGGCATAAATGTTTTTTGAGCAGTTCTAAGGAAAATACTACAGAGCCTTTAAAATAGAATAGGGAACAATTATTTATAGGGAAACATAAGTGAATCATGATGCTTTTCACAAAAAAGACTTATTTTTTAATTAAAATGGTTTGTTAAAATAGAATATAGAGTTCTCTTGAAATTGGTTAAGAATTCAGGAATCTCCATCAAAAAATTTTTACTTGTCGGGATGTATTGAGGAGGGAATCACATAATAACATGTATATACCCAAAACAGAATGATGTATGTAACTTTTTACAAGAGTTTGGAACATTAAAATAGAATTTTTTAATATGAATATTAGAAGAAAATATAACCTCATTTAGGAAAAAATAAATAAAAATAATCCCAATTAATAAAGGAGGTTTTGGTTGAATCCCTCACGAAATATCGGCATGGTATCTTGTGTACTTAAGAGGGATTAATGAGAAAGAATGGGGTCCTCAATCATTTATAAATGATTATTACATTATAAGGGAGGTTTATTATCATACCCATTACTTGAAATTACACATAAAAGGTCACAACATAGGGGAAAATCTTGAAAAAAACAGAAAACGATGGGATCCCTTACCATACGTCTGATGGTGCTCCATGCTTGAACTTATTGACCCGAAAAATCAAATTAGGTGCCTTAATTCGTATTTAAAGAAAATATTCTATAATTAAAATATTTATTATACAGTTTTTTGTCCATTTATAATATTTTTGATCAGTTATGAGGTTTTATATCATTGTTCGGGTCTATTAGTTTTCTTGGTTTTTATGATCAGTTTACTTATTTTCATGAATAGATAAATATGTATGTTGAAATTGGTAATATAGATTATAATTTATATTACATTAGTGAATATATAGGATATTACATAGTTGTAAATTTAATTTTGTTAGTTGGGTTGAATTCAAATCTTCAGATAAAACATTAGTGAAAACCTTTTGGGTTAATTGGCGTTTTTTTCCACAATGAACATGTTTTGTATTAGAAATAAAAAACAAATGTATAGTTGTATTCCAAAATAATAGATGATACATAATACATATATTATGGTATAGTTCAACCAAGAAAATTATTTCATGACCTGAATTGAATATAGAAACAGAAACTGAAAACTCATCATCCTTGAATGTGGTAAATTTGAACATCTCAGATGATATATTTACCACTAAAATAAATGAATGGTAAATGAGAGATGATACTAACTTATTTAATTATTATAACAACATTATAGTACATGTAAGAGTCTATAGTTGTCATAAAATTTGGATGGGGAGAGGTAAGGATAGAAAAGTAACCAAAAGATATTGAAAACAAATTAAAAGAATTGAATTTATGAATTGACATCTTGAATCAAACTTCCATGAGAGCCTCATAAGAGGATAATATTTTTTCTTTTTAGTAGACAAAGGTTTACTGGATGTAAGGAGGGAGCTTTGGGAGATATTTGGGAAAAAAATTTAGGATGGCACTAGGCTTTTGAGGAGGGAAGGGAAGTTGGAAGAAGAGGTAGTATTTATAGTGGAGGGGAGGGGAGTTTTGATAATATTTAATTCCATATATTATTATTTTCCTTAAATACCTGAAATAGTGATGATTCTAGGACCAAAAACTGTAATGTGTTCATGTGAGTTCGAGAAAATGGCCTTACATCAGCTATTCATCTACGGATGACACATAATTTATCTATTTAGCATTTATAATAAATTATCATATTTTACCACTCACCAAAAATTCTTGTATTTTAGAAAAATAAAAAAAATCAACATAACATTTTTTCCACATATATAAAATAAATTAACTCCATTTTACAAAAAAAAATCTAAATATGATTAATTTCATTTTCAATAAAAATCATCATTTATTTTAAGAAAACCATTTTTTACATTTATTTACTAATTCTAAAATACAGTTACATCATACTATCACTAAAATCATATTTATATATTATCATAGGTAAGGTTACTATTCATTAGTGTATATCACTATTCATAAGGGTAGCACTAATATTCATAAGGGTATGTTACTATTCACTAAAAATAATTTTTCCCTTATCGGACTCCAATCATCTTAGCGATTACCATATAGAATGCCATATTTCCAAATTTTAAATCACATAAGTATAAAAATAATGTTTAACAGACATATAGTATAAAATAGTTCATTAGGTTGTGATTTCATGTGATTATATTACATAATAATAAGAATGAAATTTCCATTGAAAAACATTGGGTCGTTATAATGATGGTATGATCATTTTCATAAAAAAAATCCTAGTATATGGAGGATACAAGTGTAATCACAAAATAAGGGAATAAATATATTAGAGGGGTGGAGAAGAAAAGTAAATAAAGGAACTTGGGAGAAGACCTTACCTCTTAATCATGAAACTCTTTTTGGTTTCTGCCAAAAAGATTCTTTGAGGGAGTTTCTACACAAAGGGAGGATCCATGGTCGAAGGGAGGATTGTTGGAAAGTGTATTGGGAAGTTATTTTCCATAAATAATAGTTTTTATTGGTTTGAGTATTTGTTAGAGGAGGATACCTTTTATAGGTAAGAAAAAATTCACATTAGAAAATTCTACTAACAAGGTAGTTGTGCCAATGTTCTTACTTAAAAAAAGTAATTCCAAGAAAACTAAACTCTATAATGGAAGGTTTATGTCCGAACTATAGGCATAAAATATGTTTTTGACTAGTTTTTAGGTCATTTGGGCTATTATTTTTATGGATTAGTCCCTATTTAAGAATAATTTTTTCCTTTACTATTGTGATTAATTTTAATCACATTTACTAATCACTTTTTTCAAAAATTAACATGGTATTATTATTATCTAAATAATATAATTATTAAAATGGTTTATATTGGATTTTTTATATTCAAATTACAGAAGTGGAAAAAATTAGGATTAGTTCTAATCTTGTATACAAGACGAAATTACATGGATTTAATATAGAAATAAGTTCAAATGTTTGATAAGATTTTATATTCAGTTACATTGTGAAAATTATTCTATTGAAGTAATTTATATTAATAGATGTAATATTTATCTAATTTTAAGAAAAACCTAATTTATAATATCATTAATCAGAAATAATTAATCAGAAAAAAATGCAGTTTTGAAATAAAAAGTAGAATTTTAACTATTCATAAAAAATGTTGTTTTGTAGAAATATCACAAAAACTAAACCTATTCATATTTTTTACATTATTAAATAAAAAATTAGGTTTATATTATCATATTCATATTCTAATTGTGTCTAAAATTATATTAATTAGTAGAATTAGTTCATATATAAAAATGATGTTTTAAAACATAAAAAAGACATAACCAAAAATCATATCTTTTATTATAAATATATTTTATTAAAATAAAACAATGATAAACATTATTTATAAATTATTTATTACAATTCATATAAGATAGGTTATTATTATCTTATTTCAATAACTAAAACAGTGAAAAGATATTTTTTGTATAAATTTAGGGTTGCAAGTATCATATTCCAACTAAGTGTTGCGTTCATCATACGCCATGTCAGTGTTACAAGTAAATACACCAAGACAATGTCCTGTGTGAATGTAATATTTGACATTGTTCATTTGAATATATAAATTAAAATTAAAATTTGTTTGAAAAACTTGTCCATCAAAACTCATGGTGTTCCACAAGGGGCAGATATATAATTTGAGAACATCAAGCCCAGTTGTATCAAACCATGTGTTTAATGAGTGTCCATTGTTATAAAATCCAAGAATATTATTTTTCAAAATAACATATATTTATATATTTTTAATTTATTTAAAAATTATTTATCTTTATTAAATTTGATAATGGTATTGATGTTACAAGTATGCATGAAACTCAAACATAGAATTTTGGAAAATACCACAGTGTTTATGAGGTCAAGGCTAATAAGGATCCTAATACAAATCCATATCCAAACATCTCACATATCACACAAGTTTCAACATATAATAGAATTTGAAACTTCTATAATTCCCAAAATCCAAACATGAAACATAACTATAGAGGATAGGATAAGTAGAGTGGATTTATTACACAAAAGGTTCATATTATAGAATACATGCACAAATAACTTGGGTTTCATATTGGAATAATCATTTAAAAGGTTTAAAATTTCCTTATTGAACCGTCTTATTTACACAGACATAATTAAATTTTCAAACTAGTTATATGAATATTTAATACCATATATAAACCATTTGTTGAAAACAACCTCAATTACTAATGTAATAAGATAAATATTTTTGATATGTATAATATATGTATATATATATAAACATATACATTTATATTTATCACTAAAAACATTGGTATAGTGCAGTAAAACCATACAACCCATTATTGGAAAAATATATTTTAATTTAAAAATCCAATTTATTTGATTCCTCCTCCCATTGGAAGTTTTACCTTATGGGTATCGACCCAATGGAACCCCCATAATTTTATATATTTTGGGTGACTTTTTAAGAGATTTATCACCAAAGGTTAGTGATTTTTCATGATTTCATCATCAAATACTTCCCATTCAACTTCTCCCGTCTTCTCTATCTTGATTCTATGTATTCTCTTTGAGGGGTTTCACCTTGGACGAACCATAGAAGCTAGGGTAGATGTGTGGGTCATTTTTATTGGTTCTTGTTTTGTTTGGTGTGTCCCTTGGAGTGTATTCTTCCTCAATGCGATGTACCATAAAATTCACACACCGTTGAGGATGGTGTTTCCATTATAATCATTTTTGATTTATTCCATTGATTCTTTTGGATTTATAAGTAGTATAATATTTAGGTGCACATTATTTTAGTAAATTTTATAGTATTATTATGATATTTTTATATTTAAAAAAAACAGTGGAAGTGGTTTTAAAATGGTTTTCATCATATGTTTTAATTAGTCATGTACACAAGGGATTTTCTAAAATAATAATTACCGTTTTATGTGAATTTGAGAACATGTAGTTTCATTATACATTGTTCTTATTTTGATATCATTGGTGAGACTAGAAAATGGGCATGACGAGTTGATTGGATTCCATTTATGGTATATTGGTTTGGGGAAAATTCATGATAAATATTTTCCCTCATTTTGTTAATGATTATTTTTTGATGTTGGAATTCTGTGACTTCATGTGTTAGTTTAATGGAAAGTGGTTACTCTTTAAAATGGTATTTTGATGATATCTGGGACAATATAAGTGTTCCGTTGGATGTAAGTTCAATCGTGGGTGTATAATTTTGACACATGGATTTGAATTCAAATAATGATGGAATTCTAAGCTATGTTTTTCTTAAACCATGGTTTCTAAAATGGAAAAAAATTTAAAAACATTGTGGGGTACGTTATGTGGTTTTAATTGAATCCATTAAAACGTGATCTATATAAATATTGATTCATATTTTGATAGATTTCAGTATAAAGTCCTGTTTGGAACATTTAATGGGGTTATATTCATTACTCAATGTTTGGAAAGGGTTTTGTAAATGTATTTGGTTCTAGAAATCATAAATGACCATTTGGAATTGCGAAGATCAAAATGTCGTAAAATGCTATTTTTGAAGTGGTTAGGAGCACTCTATGATAAGTTGAAATTTAAAGAGTGGAGTGATCAATTGGGACATTATGGTGTTAGAAATTAATTATAGATTAAAATTGTAAATCCTTTCTTGGAACCATAGAATGTTTTTGGGAAATGTTTTATAATACTATGTGATGTGAAATCCTTGTTAGAATCTTCAGTGATGAGATACCAATATGTATATATATATAGGGAACTTATATAATAGGGAATTACCATAACCTATGATCTTTCAGTGGTGTCTTTGATTGGGGTTTGAAACTGTGGTGGTGTTAGGTAAGATGAGTCATGCATGCGAGGGAATCCCACATACAAAGTATATTACCACCATGGGTTCCTGGGTGTCTTTTAAGGGTATGTGTGATGTTGGTTGCCATCCTTTTTTAGACAGGTCGTTACCCCTTGGATTTTTTGAGAGGATAAGTGGGCTATTCCACATGATTTTTCATTTGTTGGTGTCAAGTTTGTTATAGAATTAGGGGCTTCACCATATTCCATCACGTAGTTCCAAACTGAGTACGTACCGAGATAACTCTTGGGATGATTAGAAAATAGAAATGGTTTTCTCTTGATAATATCTTTTTTATTTTTATATTTCACCTTATTTTTTATTTATACTGACTATTTATTTTTATCATGACTTGGTATTAGGTTTTTTGGATTTTTTTTTGGGATTGGGATTCCGAAATGATAATCTGTTTTGAGTATTGGAAATGTGATGTGAGTTATTTTGAAAAAAGATAGGTTGTATAGTTTGTTTGAAATAAAAGGAGCATACATATATACATACATACATACATATTCATATATATATATATATATTTAAAGGTAGAATTAATGGAATATTTTTGATAAATGATACATATGTATTCTATGGTGGTTTCTTACTAAGATTTTAATCTCACACCTACTTGTACCATTCAGTGTCGATATAAATTATCTGTTTTGTAGGTTCATGTTTTTTTTTTCAAGTTGTCCTCATTGACGAATGTTTTCCATTGATGGTATATTATTGGATGGTGGAGGAAAATAGTTCACATGGAGATCATGTTAGTGGAAGTTTAGTTTTGTTTTCATTATTTAGTTTTGGGTTTGTCTAAATGTATCTTGTATATGGATTTATTTGAATATTTTTTGAGACTCGGCTTTTAGTTATTGCTTTGTGCTTAATTTTTTTGTTTAGTTACTTGAGCCTATTTATTTTTGGGATTAAATTGACCCCCATTTTTATTTAATTTGATCCTATAATTGTTTTCTAGCCTGTGGGGATTGGGAACACCCTTCAAGGCATGTCTCAGATATGGTCTGATATCGAGTTAGATGGCTTCCCAGCCAGGATCTAGATTTTTTTATCAAAGATGTCCACTATTATTTGGAGTGTTCGATAGTTAGAGACTACGACTATCGGTACATGGGATGTAGGTATTGGAAGGGTGTCATGAACCCTTTCTCATTTTGATCATTGGGTTTATTGGGGTAGTCCGAGAATTGAGTCTGTGACATTTCATGGTTTTTTGGATTGAGGATTGATAATCTAGTTGAGATTGCAACACATTTTGGTCTTAAATGGAGTAATGAACCATGTATAGTCTGTGTTCATGGTTTAAGGTAATCTTAGTGTTATTTCTTACTTGTGGTAGGGCCCACAACAATGTATCCCAGTTAGGAAAAGACTGTAGTTCCACATTCTGTTGATTTGGTTTGAGACTTGTTTAATTTTTCTTTCATTTTCTAGGATTAAGGATTTAAAATAAAATTGGTTTCTAAAAATGAATAAAAAAATTAATGTCTTTAATGTGGTTCTAAAATAGGTAAAATGTGTTTTAAAGGGAAATGATTTGGATTACAAATTTGATGAACTCTATGATTTTGATAATGAAATGATAAGCATGGCCCAGGGTATTCCTTATAAGGGTTTTCATACGTCTGGGTATTTATGGAGAGTTCATGTTTGATCGTGTGGATAGGAAAAGAAATTCACAAATATGACTATTTATAGGATTAAATGGATTGGTGATTGAAATCAAATTCTTGGCCTTGTTTTTAAAAAAAATTAACGATGAATGCTATTCGATAAATTTATTTTTTATTTTGTGTGTGGGTTTTATTTGGTGAAAATTTTATTTTTAATTTGAAAATGGCATTGATTGCAGGTGTTTTTGTAAAATTAATGATAATGGGGTTTTTGAAAATAGGATTTTTGGTTTTGTTTGTACATTTTTGGATTTTAAGCCTATTATTTTTGGCTCGAGGATTACTATTTTGATTTTAGATCATATTGATGTTGGTTTTGAATTAGTGTTCTTTGTGTTGTATTGAAAAGTCCACCTAGAAAGATTCATGATGTTCCTAAGGAGTAATTCCTAGTTTCTGGTTCTTATCGAGATATGTAGGTTAATCATGGTGATCTAATTCCATTAGAGGTAGTGGAGTAGCGGGAGGAAGTAGAGGATGTCTTTATATTGATGTGAACTTCAAAATATAATTGAGTTCATGCTATTATTGGGTTGTTGTGAGGGTCCTCCATTGTACTAATGTGAGTTTTTTCCCCGCCATTGATGTGATTTGGGATGATGTGGGAGTATTTTTAGTATTTATTCTTCTGATGGTTTATAGGATAATATTTGAAGATGATGAATATTGAAGAGCGCAAGTGTATTTGACAAGGAAATCGAACAGTGGAGGCCTTTGTTGACCACTTCAAGGAGATGTTTTCCTTTTCATCATAGGTTTTGATGTCGGATATGATGAAGGATTCTTTTTTCATTAAGTTTTTTAACCCATAGATCAAGGAGAAGGACCACATTTCTAAGAAAAATTAATTCAAAGAGCTGGTGGAGTAATCATTCCTATTTTTGTTGGTTTCCAGAGTGAAGGTGGTTGGAAATATGGTGTCTCTTATTGTGAGAGAAGGTTCCTCATCGGGTTAGAAGTGAATTCCTGATGAACCAGTATCTAAGGATCCCCATTAATTTTTTTAGGATTTTAGGTCATCACACCATTCATCTATATTCAATCAATGTGTCCAACATTGGAAAGTAAATCCATCATGATTTAATACTCTAAAGACTTTCTTCCTTCTTAGCCACATGGGTTATCTGGGGATGTTTTATAAGAAGAGTTTACTAAATAAGTGGTCTTGATTGGAGGATTATAGTTCCAAACTATTAAGAATGAAATGTTTCCACCATCATATTCTTATACATAGTTCTCAGGGTTAAGCTTGCACATTTTTAGGAGTTGAGTGGGTCCCTTGGAACATTTCCTTGATTTTTTTTCACATGTTGGGATAGGAAAATTTAAAATTTCCTTGTTCCCATTTTCCTATATATTTTATTTTTATCATTAAATTACAAAAGTGTGATGAACCATTCCTTTTCTGGATCCCAACGGTTATGTTGATTTGTTTGTTTCTTTCAGAATTGTTCATTTTCCATTAGGGTTTTTGTACATTGGATCGGTGGTGTTGGTTTTGATTTTATTAGAGACCATTTGGAAGTTCTTGTGATTTTTGGAGTTAATCGATGGTGTTGTTGGATAATTTTTTACATTGGGATTATATTCATGGGTTTACCCTACCATTTTGTTGAGAGAATTTTATCAGTGTGAGGGTTTCATTGTTCAAGCAGTGTTATTTTTTTCCTTATGTAGAAGGGTTTTGTCTCTTATAGGGTATTACATCATCCTAGAGTCCCATTATGTAGGGTTTCCTTAAAGTAGGATTTATATTTAAATCTTGGTGTGTGGATTGGTTGTGGGGGAAATTTGTGTTAGCTTATGTCGATATCTCATTATTTCTTTGCTGCGATGAAGGTGTTTTTGGTTAATGTGGAGAGGTCGAATAAGTTCATCGGGTCTCGGTCCTACTGGTCACTCCATTGTGGGTTACTATTTATGTTCTTGTGGTGTTGTTCCAGTATTAATATTTCCATTCATAGAGAGTTCCATTGGTGGGGAGAACCCTCTCTTCTTGTCCCCTCATTATTATATTTTAGTTTCTTCTTCACCTGTCAGGTGTGACTTGTGGGTTGCATAGTAACCTTAGGTTATATGTTTTGAACTAGCATGGATGAATCTTTTTGGTCAATTTTTTATGGGTGATATTCTAGGGGCAGAAAGTGATTTTTGTGGGGTGAATTGTCACACCCCAAACATGGTTTTATTTTGTTTATATCAAATTTTGGATATTTGGGTTTATGATTAGGTTTTTTTGTAAGGAAATAATTTTTGATTTGGTGGTTTTAGTTTTCTTATATCACTATTTATTATTATTGTGAATGTTATTGGGAGAAAAAATGCATGGGTGAGGGTTTTTGTAGCCCAAAATGTCTCTATATTATGTTGAAATTAGTAAAAAATAATTGGGTTAGCTTCCCTAGTGTATGGTGTGTCATTTTATGGGGTTTGGAAATTTTTTTGGTCAGATTGATGGAGTACATTTTTTCCAATCCATGAAACATTAACTTGCTATGTTGCTGAAATTTTTGAGTATCATTCACATGGATGGTGCACATATTACAAAACCTGGTAGCAAAACTATGAAGAACATTATGGTATAAATATATTTTAATTTAAAAAATCATATTTTAGTAATTCCACCTACCATTTGATGCCCTACCTATTTGGTATTGACCAGAGGGGTCCCTTCGTTTTTCTCTTTCCTATTGGGAAACATTTTGGGCAATTTCTCACCAAATGTTAGTGATTATTCGTGATTTGTTCATGAAATACTTCCCTTTTATTTTATCCTCTCATCCCTCTCTTTATTATATGTATTCTCATGGTGGGATTTCACCATAGCCTAACCCTAGATGCTACATTTTATGTGTGGGTAGTTTTTCTCGGTTGTTATCGTGTACATAGTTTTTTTGGGTGTATTTTTCTCCTTTAAATGTCTTGCCAAATTTTCACACCATTGAGGTAGGTGTTTCCATTATTTTCCATTCTATTTAATTCCATTTATTCTTCTGGATTTCTTAATATTATAATATATTTTTTCATGCTTTTTTTCTATTTTTAGGAAATTTATAGTGTTTTTATATTGAAAAAAATTAGTGCAAGTGGTTTGGATTGAGGATTCTTCAAAAGTGTTAAATATTCGTGTAAATAAGGTGTTTAATAAAATGATAATTAAGATTTAATGTTAATTTGAGAACATGTAGTGTCATTTTGCCTTGTTCATGTTTTGGTAACAAGGGTGCAATTATTAATTGGGCTTTACAGGTTGACTGGATGCCTTTTTCTGGTATAGTAATTCATGATAAAATTCATCAAAAAGAATTTCCATGATTTTATAATTATTATTATAGATGTTGGAATTTTGTGACTTCTTATATTTGTATAAATGAAAGTGGATTCTATTTAAATTTGGATTTGGATTATTTCCTAGACACTCTATGTGTGCCATTGGATGTTGGAACATCCATGGGTGCCCAATTCTCAGACATTCAAGTGCATTAAAATGATTATGGAACTATAATTAATGTTTTTCTGAAACCTTGGTTTCACAAATGGTTCCTAAATTTAGAAAATGTGTGTGGTGTGTGATGTGGTTTCAAATGTATCTTTTAAATCATTTTCTATTTAGAAATTGATAAAAAATTTTGATGAACATTGGTATGAAGGCCCATTTGGAACATTTTTTTATTCTTTACTCAATGATTATAAAGGATTTTGTAAATTTATTCGGTTTTGGAAATATTAAAGGTCCATTTGGAATTGAGAACACAAAAAAGATTTTTAATGTTGAAAGTTGTTTGTATATCTTAGAGATATTTTGGAACTTATGGAGTGGATGGCATGATTTGAACACAATGATGTTGGAAATGAATAATGTCTTGAATGTGTAAATTCTAGGTTTGAACCATGGATTTTTTTTTCAAATTGTTTTATAATACCATGTGATGTGACTGTCTGGTTAGAACCTTCAATTATGTGATACATATAAGTATATATATAGGGAACCACTATTGGATGGAATTACATTTATGATTGATCAGATTGTGGTGTTTGTGTTTGGTGTGGGAATGTTTGATGGTAGTAGGTAAGATGAGTCACACAGGTGAGGTCCTCTATGTTAAACAATTTATTACCACTATGGGTTCTTTGGAATCATATAGACGATCAATGGATGTTTTTTAGCCCTCATTAGAGGGGTCGATACACCATATATTTTCTGAGAGTCTTGATGGGACGTGGCAATAGATTGTTTAGTTGAGATAAGACAATTAGTTATTGAAATATGGGCTTCCCCATATGCAGGTATGTGGTTCCAAACCGAGAATGCCGAGGGACTGGTCTATGGTTATTCAAGAAATTACCATTGTTAGATAATTATATATTATTTTTTACTTCCATTATGCACATGATTTCCAATTTATACTACTTATAGATATTTACCATGACTTGGTATTGTGTTGTTTAGATTTTAGTTTGGGTTTGAGTTTCCAAAAAGATAAATTGTTTTGAATAATTATATTGTGGCATGTATTGTTTTGAAAAAGGATAGGCTGCATCGTTTATTTGAAATAAGATGAACATAATATTGTATATTTATTTTATACTCTCTTAATGGACAATTTTAATGAAATAAAAAATATGGATTATATGGTGGTTTCCTACATATATGTTAAATCACACCCTACTTAGTGCATTCAGTGTCAGTAGACCCGAGATTTTTTGATGGTCCAGTTTTTTTTGTTCTACTTCTCATCATTGGATCATGTTAGCCATGTGAAAGGTCGGTTAGTGGATTGTGAAGACCATGAGGTAAAATATATATCTTGTTATTGGATGTTTAGTTAGGTTTTATATTTAGTTTTTTGGTCTGTCTAGCTATATCTTGTATCAGGATATGTTTGAATATTTTTATTAAGACTCAATTGTTGGTTACTAATACATGCCCAATTTGTTTAGTTTATTTATTTGATGATGGTTATTATTTGGGATTAAATCCTTCTCACATGGATTTAATTTGATTCATGATTGAATTTGTCATCCCGGGGGATTAGGAATACTTTTTGGGTCATGCATCTGATAGGGTTGGGAGTCGAGTTATATCGAATCCTAACCTAGTTCCTGATAGCAGGATAACCACTTATGTATGCTGAAGAGACGCACCCTTGGATGAGATAGATCTTATAGAACTGGGGTGTGAAAACATAAACCATACTTTACAACATGGAATATACTCATTAGCCATAAAATATAATTGATCCAAAAGAGGATGGAATGATAAAATTCAATATAAATCCTTTCTATCGATCCATCCATGAGATAAAGTGGCTGGTCATCTATTCAGCGGATGGATCCAATTGATTCCTCTATGATATGAAGTAAAGAAATATTTTGGAAAAGAAGTTGAAGACCAGGTAGATCGATCCAGACTGGCACTTATAGAGAATAAAACTGAAGGTGAACATCCATAAACCATATGAATAGGATAAAACACATTCTACTAAAAGATGCTAGATCACTAAACTGGGAATGAACAAAGTCCTCTTGAGATTCTAGGATTACAAAAAAAGACTTTCCATTCTTCACCGACACCCAGTCTTGTGCCGAGAAACACAAAATTCCTATGAAATTATGGATGAAGGTGAGATGAGGCTTATCAACCCCAAATCTCTCCATGAATATACAATGTTGGAAATTCACTACAACCTCCAAATCCACGGGAAAAAATGGAGAACATGAGATCCAACCACTAGTCTTTCATGAACCATATCTAGTGCCAATTGAAATAATGATTAAATGAGAGGTGATTTAGAGGGTAGCTTATGAAAGTGATCATATTTCATTGAGGGATGACTACTATCTCTTTGAAACATACAAAGATAACTTAACATGTTTGGGGAAAGGGTGACCTTAAACGAGAGAGAAAATAATAAGGGGTGCCTCAATTTCATCACCTCAAGAGGTGGATCCATATGAAGTGAAAAATTGGTAGCTAGAGCAACCATCAAAAAAGTTAAAAAATCAGATATTGCAAGAGTCTTGTTCATTGTCTACATTTTTGAAACTTATTATAAATTTTGTGGATATAATTTTAAAGTTATTTCTGACCTTTAAGTTTTATATTATCAATGATATTGATGTAATTTTGGGTTATTATTATTTTGGTACATATGATATATAATATAGCTAACATTGGGATTAGAAATTTGTTTCCTGACTATGTTGTATTTTTATGAATTATGAAATTTTTGGAACATTAAATAATTAAGGTAAATAGAATAAAATTTTTAAAATGGGGGTTTTATTTTTGGAATAATAGATGATTTATCTATTGTAAGAATAATTGATGTTATTATGATATTATGTTGGGAAATTATTAATTTGTTTTGTAGAATATATAAAACAGAATGTAAATTAATGATATGATAATCTGAAGCAATTTATGTTTTTTGGAGACAAATGTAAAGTTTCTCATGAAGGAAAGTGCCATAAATTCATTCTAATAACAGATTTTCAATAATTTCCAGGAATATATATATATGAAATTTAAGGATATCTTTATGTGGAATGATTTATTGTGGACATTTTATATTACTGTTTAATTATGAATATTAATATATTATTTCATTCGATGACGGTTTTTTTATTTTGGGTATTATCATATAGAGTGAAATCAATTCTAATTTGGATTAATATATAAAAATTGGAATAATATATTTTCATCCTTTTATATACCTTATGATTAAAAATATGTTTATTAGGGCTTCAAGAATGAAACAATCATCTTAAATACACATGATTTGGAGGAAAGGATGGGATTACAATGGAAATTGATTAAATGATGAATTTTTCAATCTGATGTTAGTATATTTTATTATTTCAATAGTCTATATGTCAAAATAATTACATAAATATATTAATTGAATATTGAAAAAAATATTATTTTCTATTACATTTATTCACGATGAATTGATGTTCATTTTCACACCTTATTGATTTATGGTTCTATGGTCATTAATATTCTCAAGATCATTCACATTATTATAATCAATATACACTATCACTATCCATCATTATGAGGAATACTATTTTTCCTCCATGTTTGTATTTTGAGTTACCACTAATGTTATCCTCTTCAAAAACCTATTTATGTGTCACTCAATATGACCTTCATAGTTACCATTCCCTATCTTAAAAGGATGTTTTATTAACAGTTTTTAAGATGTGGGTTTTCCAGAAATGTATTTCAAAATGTAAAACCCTTGATTGCAGATAAAAAGATTAAATTGTGAGGGAAGAATGTATTAATTGGTGGGGGGAGATCATTTCACCATGAGATATTAATTGACACTATATTTGATATAATATACAACATGAAACATCGAGCCTAAATGAACCAAAAAATGTTATTATATTAATATGTCTGTTATAACATAGAATTTGGTTGATAGATATGAATAATATTTATCATGATATGAAATATATATGAACTATTTAATAAATATTTATATAATAATTCTTATAATATAAGTTATCATCTTTTGAATAAAGACATTTTATTATTCAAAATTTGTTTTCTTCAATAATTATTGATGTTTTTATGTAAATTTATTATTGATAATCATTTAAACACATATAAATTTTATATGAAAAAATAAAAATCATTTTCCTAATAATTACATCGAAATTACCATATAGATACATTTTAGGATATTTCTGAATTGATTGATTTGTCAATGAATATTTTGGAATTCTTAATTTACCAATATTTTCATTAATTGAAGTAATTCAAATGTAATATTATATTTGAGATTTGGTCATTAATTGAAATGTGACCCATTTTATTTATACTAATACTATTTATTCAATTTTTATCATAAGTATTCTTGATTTTAATATCATGCAATTTTTATCCATAAAACAAAATTTTTTATAAACATTATTTCCTGGTATTTAAAGAATTTATTAAAAAATTAATTTTTGACACTTATTGATATTTATTCCTTATAAATGGATAATATACTCTAAATTAGGAGGTTCATATATGTAAAATAAATCCCTTTTATGTTTGGTCATTATGAATAATAACTATGGAAAATATTTTTCAACTTGGTAAGTATAAAATTATAAAAATAGGGTTAAAAAAATTATATAATGTCTAAAATTCAACCCAAATTTTTTTATCCTATATTATGGATGAATTTTTCCAATTACACTGAATTTATAAAATATATATACACTTTGTTTCATTTTTATTTTATTAATACTTTTATATTAATTGATGGGATGAATAAATAAAAAATGTCAATATATTATATTTAAAAACTGTAATTTTTTTACATAATGATGAAAATAGGATATTTTAGGTACTAAATTATTATTTTAAAGATAAATTATTTTTTTTATAATAGTCATTTTTTTTGTAAATTTTAGTTATTAAATGATTTTATTAAATTTTTATCCTAGTCTAATAAAATATTTATTTAATTAATAGAAAAACCAAATAAATGTTTTTTTAAAATATGAAAACAAATCCAATCTGGGTGAATTTTTGAGTTCTAAGGATTTTTTTGATAAAAATAACATATTATATATTTGTTAATGGTTTATATTCTAATTAAATTACATTAATATTGTTTCCATAATCTAATTGTGTGAATTATTCTTAATATGAAATTAATAACATTTTATGAAAAAAATATTTTATTTAATTAATTAAAAACCATAAAAATATTAAATGTCGGGTATTAAGAAGATAAATGGTTTAAATTTTCATATCGTGGTCATTTATGAACAAATTTTTACGCTATAATAAAAATTATAACCCATTAAGATTTAAAAGTTTTTATCATTATTAATATTAAAATTTTTCAATAAAGGGATTAAACAAAAACATAAGGATTAATGTGAATCTAAAAACTATTTAAAATTAATTGAAAAATGATATTTCAACCTTATAATTATTTTTTTCAAATATATAGCTATTTTATGCAATTATCTTAAGGTTTGGTTAATTATATTTTATGGTTTTCTAAATTTTCTAGTTTTTCATTTCCCTCCCATGTAATAGGTGAGACATTTCTCCCAATTATTCACAAAACATTGATCCATATAGCTTAGAAAACCCATGGAAATTTATCTTATAAAATTACATATTCACTAATTATAGGTTATTTTGTTGATTAAATACAATTCCAAGGGTCCTTAAGAAGAAATATAAAGGATTTATTCAAAATTTGATATAATATTTTTTCACGACTATTTCTAATTTATTTCTTATTCAACATCCAATACTTTCTTGTACCCATAATAAAATAATTACTCAATTGTAGTGAATATAATAATATTATATTATGCTTATTTTAAATCCATTTTACATCTCTTTTCTATTATTTGAGAATAGATAACATCACTTGTATGTATACATGACTTATCATTTCTACATAGTGGTGTAATTAGTCTTTCACCATGACTATAATTGGATGGTTAAAAATATAGAACTATAGAATATATATGTTATTTATGAAATAATTATTCTTAATTAATTATAATATCTTATATATCTTTTTACATTCCAACCCATTGGAAAAGGACAATGTTGCTCTTGCATACTTGTGGACTACCTCCTCCACGAATTGATATGGTCTATTTTTTATTTCATCTTTAAGTGAATAGTAATAAAGATCTATTTATTTAATATATATGATATATATGGAATAATAATTATTCTTTAAATTTGATTTTTTATTTTCAATTATTTTTTTCCATCCTTCAAAAAGTGAAAACAATGTTCATAGATTCATACGACCCGTTATCATCATTAATGGTGCAATTAATTCTAATTTCTATACCATTGATGAATTGTTAAATATATATATATATATATAGATAATTATTATGTTAAATATTTATATAATTATTATCATTGAAAATTTTATTAGACCTTGATAAAATTACAATGATCAGGGCTACTAAATCAAAACATAAAAAAAGTTGTTGTGATCATTATGAACAATTATTTAAGTAAATAATTATTAATAAACTGTTGATAAAAGGATAAAAGTAAATATTATATAGTATGATAGATATTATTAATTTTATTTAATAGATATAAAATAAATTTATATTTATTATACAATATTTTATAACTTATATGAATAAATTAAGACATAAAGAAAGGGTAAATTTTCCAATCCCACAATTATTTGAGATTTCCTATATCTAAATCTAAGGAGAGGGAATTATTTTATCTTTCAATTTTTAAAAAATATATATTGTTCTAAAAAGTTTATTTTTTTTGAAATTACATGTTTTATTTTTATTTTTATTTCTTTATGTACTCAATAGAATGAAAAAATAATAATTTTAAGGAAAAAAGATTTTACTTCTCTCATTTGTAAAAAAACCCATCTTTTTCAGTATCCTCTTTTAAAAAAAATACTGTTTTAAGAATATTCAAAACATTATCCAATGAAATTTGAAATTTATTTTCCCATGATTGATTTTTTTTGAAATAAATTAAAAGAAATATTTTTCTCTTTTCAAATTAATGTTATTTTACCTTTTTTAATGAAAATGTGAATGGAATGCTTGTTTAACGCACACAAATTGAAAAAAAATTCCCACTATCATGACCATTAAATTTTTGAAAGATTAAATTAAAGATTTTCATATTTATTTTCAATGAAATTATTCTTATTAGTATTTAATAAATTTTTATATTTTTAATATATGTTATTTTAATATAAAAAAGGGTTCTTTATTCATGAAATTTTCAAATGATATTTTGATATAAATTTTTTTCAATATAAACATAATTAGTGAATATTATATTTTATTTTAGATATAATATTCTGATACGTAACACATTATTACTCTATATGGATTATTATCATGTCATATTTATTGGTTTGGGAATTTATTAACATTTGGATTCTAGTTTTCAGTATGAATGTTTATGATAACAATGTACTGAATTGGTATTCACCCATATTATATTAAAAATACATTAGTCATAATAGGTGATGGGAAGGTCCTGTTATAGCCCTTAGATACATATGTTGGTCTAACTAGACCTACTAGTTTGGGTATTTTTTATATTCCTAACATATTTATATATGTTGTCTGGGCATATGGGCTTGATATTATGATAACGATGGCTACCATTATGTGTTCTATCATTATGAAAGTGGTTAGTTTTTTAATGTTATTATTTATATTTTACTATAAGACACATATTTTCCCTCTTTTTATAGTGTATGATATAAGTGACATTTTATTTATTGATTTTATTATCCTTATTATTTAGGTTTTATTTATTTCATGATAGATTTGATTGCATGCTTTCCCGTAATGCGCATCTGAGCTCACCCTATAATATGTTTGCTTTACCCTATATAAAAATAATATATATATATATATATGAATAAATTCTTGTAATTTAGACAATTAATAATATCATTTTCACATGAATTATTATATTATAATTTGGGTTTTTAGATAGATTTTAATGATCCGGTATGTATCTAGTATCACAATACTACTAAACTGTTTGATCCTACAGGATGTGATATTTCATATTATGATCCAATATATTAAAATAACATATATATTTAGGATTATGGAATCAGGGAGTTCTGCCTCTCTTCTATTATCACATATAAGGGCCTCTGAGTAAAGATTCTCATAAAAATAAAAATAATAATAGATTATGTAAGTTCTTTTTACAGAAAATTCCCACTATGAGAATTATATAATTTATTTTACCTTTCCAATTAAAAGGAATGGTTAATATAAAATATATAAATGTATTAAATTAAAAATATATTAATTTAATTCAAATCATTTATAGAAAATATATATATCAATATTTTATGATCAAATTTAAAAAAAGGAATTTTCATTGAAAATATTGTGTCTCTAAATTTTTAGGGAATAAATTACCACTAAAAACTCATGTTTTTTAGTATGTTATTATATTTTCGACAATAAAGTTGGGGAGAACTATAAATAAACTTGAGATCACCGTAAATATTCACTAAAAAAATCCATACATGATGCATCATTAAAATAACATAGATCAATCCAATATTTGGAAGAAAAAAATAGTAGTTGATGACAAGAAGTACATAAACTCACCAAAAATATACTTCGTACTCAAGGATCCATGGATTTCATAATTTTAAAAACCATTTTCTGAATAACAAGTCTTATTTAATATAGATGATACACTTTGATCTTTTTTCACAAAGGTGTTGATTATGGGGAGTTCCTAAAAAACAATCAAGGGATTCTTATACTTCTATTTTGTGGCATAATAATCTATGATATCATCCATGAAATCCCTGAAAGAGGATTCGAGTTCCCAATAGATTATCCAGTTCCAAAGATATATGAATACTATATGTCTCTTAGTTAATATGATTTTCTTGAATTCGTATTTCTAGTGACCATATATCTTTTTAAAATTTGTTTTGGGAATATCAGACATCTTCACTATGAGGTAGTGAAATCCTTGCTTAAGTTAAACCTTTGAGAACCACCTTTACCACATTAATATATTGAAAAATTCATAAATATGAGGTAAGGGGTTTTTATTCTTGATTGTACCATTGTCCAAATTCTTATAATTGACACATAAAACTATAATTCCATATTATTTCTTGAAAAATAATACTAGAGTCACATAAAAATAAGATTTGAAACCTAAATCCCAAGGATTTCAAATTGAATTACTGAACATTAAATTACCTATATTAATCTAGTCACACTCAAAATAAATATATTTTTATAGTATTCTTCATGGTCCATAAATGGATGGAAATATAAAATTACTTCTTAAGATGTATTCATAAGATGTTGTCTCATAATACATAATGATATTTCTTAATTATGGGAGGAAGCTCATTCTTGATGTTCACATAACAAGACTTTACCAAAAAAAGTATTAGTATGATCTATCAACCAATATACTTTTTGAAGAAGGATTCATACTCAACTAGACCATGATCCTCATTCTCCTTGTAAGAGATGATATTTTATATCAGTTTTAGTTAAGGAAATAAACAATTTATAACAATCAATAGAAGCTTTAAATACATTCATCGGATCCGTACCAAAAATATTATAAACAGTTACCAATCAAGAATATGAAATTTCAATGATAAATACACCTCGAATATTATGAAAAATACTAAATAAACACCATAATCCAAAGATCTTTTTTCCCAAGGGGTGAATCAAATTTCATTAATATATGTGAAAAAGTGAAAATGTATGGTTTAAAATATCCTTGAAACATGGAGATATAAATTAAATAGAGTCACCCATACCAAATAAAGAAGTATCAATAGAAGAAAAAACTATAGAAACATGATCAGTTTTTAGTCTCGCATCAAGATCCATAGGGGTTTTCCTTATAGTCTGAAACCATCTAACATCAAAATGAGATTAAAACCTACAAGAAACTAAATACTTTTCAGTCAACTCAATATAAAAAAATTATTAAACACCTCTACCTATAACCTACTACAGATTGGCCCTTATTTATTTATTAGCATTAGACCTAATTATTGATCTCCATAGAGATAATGAAGCTATATTGGTTTAATTTAGGAGGTTTAATATATGAAAACAAAAGATTCTGATTATTCAATCGAAAACATGTAATGTCTTTATGTCCTTTTGAAAAACTATTCTTATGTTACCAAAAAAGATATAGTGATAGAAAATGGGAGGTTTTCTCCTCATTTAGGCAGGTAACGGTGACCGTGATGAATTCCATGAGACTCTATGACCACCTGTTCTATGTTATTCATACATACCCTTCCATTCCAAAAATTACCAATAATTCTCACTCATGATGGAGATTGAATCAAACAAACCAAACATTATGACATGGTTTATCTAGACCATCAGGTCTTGGTTCAATACTTCTTCATATGTTGGGATCTTGAAAAGGAAGATGTAGGATAGACATTTTGGCCGAATGAACATATTTTCCCATTTGGGTTTAAATATATCTTTCAAAAATATCTCAAGATATAAATTTAAAATAATGAAAATATTATTGAAAAAAAATTGCAACTCGTTAAATTTTATGATGATGAAAATATCCCATTACTTCACTTGGGACATCACATGTGAGTAAAACTACTATGTTAAAAAAATTCAATTTATTTATAGTTGATATTCTCATGTGACATAGCTTGAAAAATGTACTCCCATTATTATTGGTCGAGAACATATACCATAAACAACTTATAAATCACCTAAATAGATTCAATAGGCTTTAGGAATTCAAAAATACATTCAATAGATTCTAACAAATCATCATCCACTTGAGGGTTATTTCTTCCTTGAAAGGATAGTGGTTTATTTGATAAATATTCCTGATCTCCATCCTTATTATTAATCAAACCCAAACCTGGAGAATTCGCCTAAATGGGTCCAAGAAATGTTCCATAGTCAATAAATCTAATGGTTTTCCCAATTTATTCAATAACATTTTGTTCTACAGAATGAAGAGCCCATGGACAACTATCCACCACTCCCAATGGAGGGTTTATATATGTTCTATATGGGGGTATGGTTCTACATGTAATCAAATAAAAAATTAATAACAGTACTAAATAATAAAAATAAATCAATTAAAACTATAAGAATCCATTATACCACTGTAATAATCACATAAAGACATTTATGAGATAATATGACCAAAAATAATAAAAATTATCACTACATATTGTTATGGCACATAATTTTCCTAACAATGTGCTAAATATGTATATATCCTTGAATGTTTGACATTTGGATGCATTGATTATATGCAATGTTTTATAATTTATGATCCAAGAATATGGGTGAACAATTTGGGTCTCCTCCAGTATGGTTCACATAGTTTAGAACTCGTATTCCTTATCAACCTTCCCCATAAAATCCCCTTAATATACATTTAATAAACCGTAAATTCCCCAAAATCTAAAATATAAGAAAACATATTTAAAAAACTAATTTTCCAAATTATTGATAGTGATATAAGTATTTCCTTGATAGTTATTTTCATAACACTCACTCATAAAATTACTCTCAATTCCAACAATTTTATATCATTTATACCTCAACATATGAAGAATCCAACATTAAAAAAAGGATCATTGGTAACATTTTATCTGGAACAAATATAGGCTACCCTAGAACCTATACACAAGATAGATCATGAAAATGATTTAAGGGAATCCCCAATCCAAATGGGTTGGACACAAGTTCATCAGAATCCAGTGAATACATTTATTTATTTTTTCTATAATTTATAAATCTATTATCAAGGATGTCCTAACCAATAACAGGACCTAAATTTTCCATAAGATGGTGATACATATACTCATATAAGGGAAGAACTAAAAATTTCTAAAAAAATATAATAAAAATAAAACCAAAAGGAAAGAATAATAATAAATATAAAATAATGAAAATGCCTAACATATGTCTGAGATTGATCATACATATACAAATTGTCAAAAATAATTTCAAGAGGGAAGTTATGTGGAAGGTGGTGAGGTATGACAAAATAATGGGTCCAATAAAAATGAAAAAAAGGAAATAAATAATTTCAATTCATTTTAATCTTTGGGGACGACAGACTCCCATAATCTCACAACCTAATATTCTGAATCTAGATAATAAGAACATCCAATTCTTCAAAGATATCTCGTTCATTTTATCTGAACCTATAAAAATAAGATCTGTATAGACCCAAAGTGTAGAGACCCTAACTTTAAAAAAATTATCATTACATAAAATTTATAGAATAATTTAACATCATACAAATAGACGCAAGAATACCATACAAGTCTAATGCCTTTGTAAATATATAATACATAAAAACAAATAGATAATTGAGATACATTTTCTCCCACTATGTTATTATTGACTAGAACCCATCACAGAAACCTCAAACATAATACATATCTTCAAAATATAGGGATGGAAACATAAAAATGGATGATATCAAATGCTCAGTTTGGGTAAACAAGGAAGACATGTAAGTATAATAATGATCATAAGGGTATTCGAACATGATAATGAATATAGAAGATCATACCATACATATAAAATATCATTATATTCATCATGTCATAATGATTCGATGTTCCTATGACATGAATCATATTGAAATAATGAGAATAGGACATGAAATCATAATATTGTAATAAGACATGTAATTGTGTAAAACACATAATGCAATAATTATTTTAATAGTACCCATGGAATTTCCATTAGTACCATCTTAGTAGTCATGGTTCATTTTCATGGCCATCACAGGTGCATGAGTTCACTCCTTATACCATCAGAGTAGTCATTGTTCAATCCCATGGCGAACTTAGTATTCAAGGTTCTCACCCAATATCATCATTGTTGTATGATTTCACTCTTCATACCATCATATTCTATCTCATGAGATATAAAACATTATCCAATGCATTGGTGGAAGATATAGGTCCCACCTGTCATATAATGAAATCATACATATATGTGCCAAATGTTCGTAAAAAAATAATATCCCATGAAATGAAATGGGTATCATATACATGTAAATATATCATAACCTAGGGAATGATATAGGTTTCACAATCATTTCAACAAAAACATTACACATGGAAAGTCATGGTTTTCAAATACATATAACCTGTGAAAGAGAAACGTGTTTCATAAACTCATTACAACAAAACACAATCCATTCAAAGGTTTAATATGAATGAAATCATTGAATAATTTTCTCATAAACTCATTACCTTATGTCTTGACTCTCTTCATACTCATGAAAACATCATATATAATAAATATAAGCTTATAATAAAAATTTTACCAGGTCAAATTTTAATATCTATTAAAATATATTATTTTATTTTCACCTTATATTAACCATTTTTCATCTATCCTTTGTTATGATTTCACTTTTTGTAATATTCCCTTTGTTCTTCACATGTGTCTGAATTTATAATCTAGTTCATCATTACAATTATATTATGGTTAAATAATATAAAAAATGATATAAATGTAATTTATATGCATCATATTTATATTATTGTTATATATATCACAATGGAGTGTGTAATGGAAGACAACATTCAGGGAGACAGTAAGTGGTACCTATGCACGAACACTGTTTTCCGTTTTTATTGTCGTATTGAAAGACCGTTTGAAAATGACACACTCACACACAAAAAGATATATATGTATATATATTGTTACAGTAGCATGAATATATTATATATACCAAATAAATTTATTAATCCCAGCCTTATTACATTCTACGTGGTGTGTGAATCAATCACATACCTTTGAGTGGTTGTAGTACACATTTACTCAAACAAGATTATTGTATTAACACCAAATGGAAGGTGAAATGTTTTGTGATGTAAAAGGAATAAAAAAATATTAAATATACAATAAATTTAATATACTACATATTAAAAAATATTTTCAATCATAATGGCCACCGTGATTGGTGTTAAAGGAGAAATGGTCAATCATCATTTCGTGAGGCAGTAGTTCGCTGTACACAGAATCATTTTGTTCGACATTTGTTAGATGAAGGTTCGTGAAAGTACAATAGAACCTTTGGATAAAAAAATCCATGTAAAAGGAGTATACTAGTTTTTCCACACAATAAGGTAATAAATAGAGTGTATGGGGTGGAGAAAGAAAATAACAGAATGGAGCTTGAGAGAAGACATTACCTCTTAATCATGTAACTCATTTTGGAATATGTAAAAAGGATCTCTTGTGAGGGTTTCTTAATAATGGGATTCTACAATGTCTAAGGTAGGATTTTTGGTATGTTTATTGGGCATTGATTTTCCCATCATATAATTTTTGAGAGGTGTGAGTAATGGGTAGAGGTGGTCTCCTTTTATAGGGAAGGAAAATAACTTATTTGGAATTTCTAGAAACTATTAGGTGTGGACATGTTATTAACTAAAAAAGTCATAAAAAACCAACATAAATTAGAAACTGAAGGTTTATGACTGAAATCGGGAAAAATGGTTATTGTACAAGTTTCTAGGTCATTTGGGCCCTTAATTTTAAGGTTTAACCCCTAATTAAGGTTAATTTGGCATTAAGAACTATGATTAATTTTTTTAAACTTTAATAATTATTTTAGTAAAAAATTAACATGGATTAATTAGAATATAAATATAAAATTGAATATAATTTTTTATGGTGGATTTTTTAAATTCAAATTCCATAAGCATAAAAATTATGATTAGTGAAAATCCTAAAGATGGGACGAAATAATGCAGTTTTAACGTAGGGAAAAGTTCAAAAGATTTTCAATGTTTAATATTCAGTTAAAAATTGAAATTGATTATAATAAATTAAACTGTATTAATTGATGTAATATTTCTATAATTTGACCTTGAAAAAAATTAATAATATCATTAATCATTTATAATTATTTATTCAGAAAGGCAGTTTTTGAATAAAAAGTAGTATTTTCACTATTCGTCAAAAAGTGATGTTTCTCAGAAAAATAACAAAAATTCACCCTAACATAATTTCAACATTATGAATTAAAAATTAAAGTTTATTTAAATAAATTAATATTATAAATGTGTATAAAATTACCTATATTATTAGAATTAATGCATTTGAGAATTTGTGTTTTTAAACATTAAAATGAATTTACCAAAAATAATAATTTATTATAAATATGTTTTATTTATATAAAAAATTTAGAAAAAATATTTAAAAAATAGTTATTATAATTCATATCGACAAGGTTATAATTACATTATTTAAATAATTAAAAAATTATATTGAGTTGTTTCATAGAAAATCAGTATTGCGTGTATCATATGCGAACTTTGGGTTGCATGCATTGTACACCATGTCGGTGTTGCATGTAACGTACACCAAGTCAGTTTTGCATGTGAATGGAATATTTGAATTAATTAACTACAATATATAAATGTAAATGTAAATTTATTTGAAAAAAGTATTGTAAAAACACGGTGTGTTACATTCAACACCCCTTAATATGAATTTCAACATCGAAATCCATCACTCTGTTAAAAACATGTGAATATAGTTATAATTAATCATATCATTAAGTTACCATGTATGTTATTCAGACTATTAATATCTCCCAACAAACATTGACGAGGCGAGTGGACTTATTTCGTAGAAATTTCTCTGATCGGTCTTGAATTTCAACAGGTAATTCCCGGTAAGAATGATCATGTTCCAGCTGCATGACCATTGAATTTTCTACATGTGAAGGTTTAGTTATGTACTTCCACAGAATAGATATATGGAACACATCATGGAGTTTGGAAGTATTTGGAGGAATTTCTAAATGAATGGCCATTGTCCCGATAAGATAAAATTTCAAAGGGGCTAATATACCGAGGGATTAGTTTCTCATTTTCCCATATCTCATAACATTCTTCTAGGGTAAGATTCTAAGAAACACCATTCTCAAACATCAAATTCTAGGTCACATCGATGGTTTTTAACATAATTGTTCTATCGACATTTATGATTACGTGATATGCTACTAAGTGGTTCTTTTCTTTTTGACCATTTATTCAGTGATATAGGGTCCCAATATCTTTCTTTCTACAACATCATTCTTACATAGTGGAGCTCTACATTTCATCCCAGAGAGTGATTCCTATGGTTCCTTCTAAATTATTTGTTTAAATATACTATTTTAATAATAATAATCTAGTAGAAGGTGTTGATCCCAATTACCATTAAAATATAGAGAAAAATATCTCAACATATCCATTTGGGTTTCAAATTTTATTTCAGACAACCTTTTTGTTTGAGGATGATTAGACATGTTGAAAGTCAATTCTTTGTTAAGTACATTCAAAAGAGATCACCGTTACATTGTGGTAATCCTCTAATCTTTATCTGATACAATATAATGTGGTACTCCATGCAAACTCACCACTTCCTTAATGTAAATTCTATAATGATGATCAAGATAAAAATATTCTATGATTGCAATGAAGTGTTTTGACATACTAGGGTGATCAAATACCACCCATACTGTATGAAACACTTAACGCTTTTGGGTAGTCCAATGTAAAAATCTATAGTAATGTTATCACATTTCCATTTTGGTATGGAAAATAGATGTAATACCCCTTTAAACATTTTTCTTTTACCCTTAACATGCAAGCATTCCAAACAATGAGATACGAACATTGTGATATATTTTTTCTTATCATTCCACCAAATGTATTATTTTAGGTCATTACACATCTTAATACATTCAGGATGAATAGAAAATGGTTAACTATGAGCTTCTTCTAACAACTCCTTATTTAAATATTTCATGGAAGGAACACATACACAGTTCATGAAGAGTACGTTTCCTTATTGATCAAGGATAATTTTAGGAACAATTCTGACCTTCTTTTATAGCTCTTCATCTTCCCTCTACACCTCTATAATCTTAACATGGATAGAGTACTTATCATTCATTTTATAATGATTTTATTTTTCCCTTTCCACCAAGATTTCAAGATCTATCCATTAGAAATACAAAAATATTTCATCTTTTGTGATCCTCATCATAGATATGCTTACATGACCAGTTAAACTCCTGGAAGCGACCACCTTGTTCTCTTTCCCATGGTGGTAATGTATTGAGAAATCATAATCATATATAAACTCTTACTATATTCTCTATAGCATGTCAATCTCTTTCTAAGTTAATATATATTTCTTACTTTGATGAACGTTATATATATCACACATTTCCCCATAAAGATAATTCCTCCAAATCTTTAATGTAAAAATTTCATTGCTAACTCCAAATCACATGTTGTTTAATTTTTCTCATGAAGGTTCAACTTTCATGATGAATATGCTATAGTAATGTTATTTTGAATAAAAACATATCCCAAACCCATCTTGGATGCATCACTATATATTATAAACCTTCCTCCATTATAGGGTTGTGCAATCACAAGTTCACTAACCAACCTTATCTTCAATTATTTGAATGTTTCCTCACATTCATTTGACCAGAGAAACTTTACACCTTTCAAAGTTATATTATTTAGAGGATTATATAATCATGAGAAATTATCCTAAAAATGTTGATAGTATCAATATATAACAAGAAACCAAGGGTTGTCACTCACCATGGTTGTTCTAGACTATCTTTCAAGAGCATCCATCATGGATGGATCTACTACAATACAATCTCTTAAGATTTTGTCTCCCTAAAAGGAATCATATTGTATCCTAAATCAACAATTTGTGTGTTTTTCATAAAACTTGTCCTTATTTAGGGTTTTAAATACAATTTTCAACTGATCTTCATGCTCATAATTTCCCTTTGAATAAATTGGAATAAAAACTATAAAGACTACCCCAAACATGTTGAGAAAATCTAAAAAGACACTATTAATTAAATCCATGAATATAGTATGTGCATTAGTAGGAACCAAAAGAATCACAATATATTCATAGTGACCATACCATGTGTGGAATGTCGTCTTGGTTATATCAACCTTTATAAACCTCAATTGATAATTTACATAATAACGGTCAATCTAAAAAAAGTATTGATCCCTACACATTTTATCAAACAAGTTCCAATACAGGGAAGAAGATACTTGTTCTTGATTTTGATCATGTTCAAGTCATTATAATTAATGCAGAGTCTAATTGATCTATATTTATTTTGCACAGAAATAACCGAAGCACCCCAAGGTAAAACACTTGTATGAATGAATCCCTTATCAAGGTTTTCTTGGGGATTTTTCTTTAATTTCTTTTACTCGATTATGGGAATTCTATATGGAGTATTTGAAATTGGTGTGTTACGAGGTACATGTTATATCAAGAAATAAATTTCATTTTTTGGTGCATAACTAAGATACACTCCTTAAATAAATCCATAAAATCCAAAACAATATCCATATCCTTGATGGAGATCTTCTCCCCAACCATTTGAGATAACCAATCCTTTTAAATGGGAATTATGTACCATTCTATGGTTTTCGCCTACACATGAAGTTCAATGTTATCATCACATTGATGAATGATAATAGGAGGGTTTGAAATATCAAACATAACTTCAATTTCCTGGAAATAGAAGTAGATTTATTTTGAGAAATCCAATTGATGACTAGGATGACATCAAATTTGACCAATGTAAGAATGATAGGATTTTCAGGAAGCACATTCAAAAAAAATTATACCGAAGAGGAATCATAGACTTGTTATGAAATAATCTTACAATTATGGGTTTTCATTTCTAATTTCACATATATTTTTTGGAGGAATATTAATTAACATTTTGAATTCATGGGATATGAATAAGTGGGTAGATGGAGAATTAAATATACAAACCAAATAATCATGAGAAATAACTTTTAGGATGTCTATCTTTGGACACCTTCCTTAATATATTAAACCTTTGGTTTATCATAGGGTTTTAATATTTAACTTTGGATTAAATATTTCATAATGTATCACGAGTAGTTTGTGAATTCCCAAAGAATATTCCCTTAGGAATATCGAACCGGTTGTGCTGCAAGGCCCATTGTAGTGCACTATATTTCCCCGAGTCATGCTAGAAATATTTTTTCCAAATTATTATCTCTATTTATATATTTTCCATTTCCACATTCAGATGTACTATATTTACATGGATGTATTTCTATGTAACCACTCACTCCGTCATTCACCAAAATTCTAGGATATCTTCCATTACCTTGAGTCGTCCCTATGCATATCATTAGAGAGTTTCTTAGGGTTGTCAAAAAGTATTTCTTATCTGATCTTCCAAAGGGTAACTAAAATTTTCCTATGATACAAACTATAACAACCCCTGATTTACAAAAGTTTACAATACATAATTTTTTTAAAATAATTAAACATTATACAAAATGACACAATAATACCTTATTATTCTAGTGCCTCTGTAAGAAAAATAATACATAAACACTAATACATACGTGTTCTAAATTTTCATTCACTAGTTTATTCATGACTAGCACCATTCTTATACACCTGAAACATTATACATATCTTCACAACCTGAAGTTGAAAATATAAAAAGGGGTGAGCTCAAATTCTCAATAGGGGTAAACAAGGGGGATGTGAAAGCATAATCATGAGCATAAGGGAATGAGAACATGATCACAAAGATAGAATATCTTACCATGCATATCAAAGATCATAACATAGATAATGAAATAAATATTGGGAGTTCATAAGACATGAATCATAATGAAATAAAGACAAAAAACCATGAAAGGATGACATAGGAATAAGACAGGTAATTGTGGAAAACACATAATTATATAATGATTTACACTATAGGAAATTCATTTATCCCAAGAATATCATATTAATGATTCAATTCCACGGACATCATAGTATCATGATTTCACTCCTCATTCCATCATAGTAGACATAGTTCACTCCCATGGCCATCTTAGTTGTCAAGGTTCACACCGATGATCATATTAGTCGCATGAGTTCACTCTTCTTACCAATATAGTCTATCTAATGAGATATAATACATTATCTAATGCATTGGATGGTTATACAAGTCTCATCCCTCACATAATGAAATCATACATACATGTTACGCATGATTTTACATAAATATATCATAACCCATGAAATGAATTTGGTATCATTAAAATCTAAAAGTATCATAACCAGTGAAAGGAGATAGGTTTAACAATAATTTAATCATAAAAATAACCAATGAAAAGAAGATGGGTGGAAAAGCATATATCCTATGAAAGAGAAAGATGTTTAATAACATCATGGCATCAAAACATAATCTATTAAGAGAGTTAATATGAATAGAAACACTGAATAATATCCTCATAAAGGCATGATTAATACTAATGGATGTCTTCTTATATAGGAAATAATTTTTAAATTTATTTTGAATAATTTCTTGAGGAATATATCCTTTATTCTATGAAATTTTTTTATTACATAAAACATTGGGACATCCATTCTCTATTAAATAGATTTAAAAACATATAATAGATTATTTTAAAAAGAAAAATCATTTTTAAAATCCATTTTCCTCATGAATTATCTTCTTGGATATTTTGAAAACAATTTTGAAAACATGGTTTTTGAATGCAATAGATTTCTCAATAAAGAAAGAGGTTTTCAAATTTCACTAAAAATTATATTAAGTTCCAAAGAGTGAAAAAATGGTACTTAAAAATGTGGATATATTGAGTAATTAGAGGATAAGGAAACTCATTAATTTTCTTGAATGATGGATCTTAATATTTCATTAAATGAATCATAATCATAAACAATCTTGAAAAAAATGAGGTGATTGTCTCAATAAAAACATATAAAACAATGGATTGGGATCATACTATCCATGTAACAAAAGTAAATTACATGAAGATTAATATATCATGAAAATAAAAAGATTCATGATATAACAAATATGTTTTAAGTATATAACCCTCTAAGAAGAGTTTATGTTCATAACAAAATGGAAGTCTCAAAGAAGGTAAATTATGACATAACTATTTTACCGATTTGGAAACTTTTGAGAGTTAAACTCCATTAAAGAAGGATAATAGAATAGATTTGTGAATACAAATATGTTTAATTAAAATATACAAATAATATAATCATTTCTAGTACATACACCAAAAAAGAGAATATGTGGTGAACCAAGCTTGTTTCTCATAGAAATTAATAGTGAGAGAAAAGTCCCCTTACATTGTGTCTTGATTCTCCTCATACACGTACAATCATTAGGTATAATAAATATATGTTTATGAAAAATATTTTAAATGAGAATATTATTATATATATTACAATATATTCTTTGATTATGAACATATATTTCCAACTTCTTAATGATCATATGTTATGGTTTCACTTATGGTAATATTCACTTTGTTCTTGACAAGTGTATTAATTTGTTATATCGTTGATACTTATACTTATTTCATGATTACATAATGTATAACATGATATAAATATCATTAATGTAAATTACATGTATATATAATAATCTATTTCATAATGAAGTGCGTAATTGAATAATCCATTCATGGAGATAATAAGTCGTATGTACGCATGAAAGCTGTTTTCGGTTTTTGTTGTTGTATTGAATGAATTCATGTAAATGAAATAAATATATGTGTATGTATATATATCATTAATAGAGTAGTTTTAATATATTATATATATCATATAATTTCACTAAACCCAACTTAATACATTCCATGTGGTGTGTGAACGAATCACATTGCTTCGACTAGGCGATAGTCCACACTTCCTCTAATGAGATTATCATATTAACACTGAATGTAAAGTAAACATATTTGTGTTATAAAAGGAATAAATAATATACAAGAAATAATAAATTTAATATATTAAATATAAAAATAGTGTGTCCATAATAATGGCCATTATGATTGGTGGTAAAGGAGAAATGAACTATCATAGTTTTATGAGGCAGTAGTTCATCATACCAAGAAATAGTAAGATTAAAAACAAATAAATGGAGGTTTATGGAAGTGTATATAGTGAACCAAGGCTTTCCACAAAACATTTCATGATATTAATAATTATTATAAATCAGATAACAAGACATGGATCATGAAGTCTAGTGACTTTGAAGACAATGTACCTAAAACTAAAAACATGGGACTAAAAAAATCTTAATTTAATCTCCATAAAGAGCTCTGAAATTTCTTTGAGCCCATAAATCTTCATAGAGTACCCTGGGTAACACATGAACAATTGGATGAGCTAAAATTCCAAGCAAGGGAATAAGAATAAGAATATAGCTTTAGCACATGGGTTAGAAGCGATAACATAATTATATAAAAAATCATGGAACAATTAGAATAATAACATATAAACAAGTTACCATAAAAACATTAATTCATAGTAGTGTGAAATAAACATAAAACATATCTTTATTATTTGTTAAGGCTAGCATCAATGATCGGTTCACATAGTATCACAAGCTGAGGCTTATCGCCAAGATCATCACAGATAACATCTCATGAGACATAACTTTACCCAATGAATTAGAGTGTTATATGGGTGTAGCCATATTAAAATTTAATGAATATGTTTTCATCATAAATAATCATACATAATCAATATCACATTAAAATAAGGTTTATCCACGGGAATATTTGGATACCATAATCATGACACTAAGCATAATAAGTGGGTGTAACACAAAAGTCTCCATGAAGGAAGGGAACTGATGTATACATGTAAATTCATAATGTAAAATATATATGTATAATGGTGAGTGATTTCAAGTAGAATTGACAGAATTTATGAAATTTATTCCAGAAATTTTGGCATAAAAACATTTTTGAGAGGTTTTTAGGAAAATACTATAGAGGATTTAAAATAGAAAAGGAAACAATCATTTATACCAAACCAGAATAGATCCAGGAATGTTTTCACATTAAAATTCATATTTTATAAAGACAATGGAGTATTAAAATAGAATATATATTCTACATGAAATTGGGTATGAATTCAGAAACTCCCTCTAAACAGGTTTTCTTATCAGGAAGTATTGGAGAGGGAATCACATAAAAACATCTATATGAATGAAATGGAATGACGAATATAACTTTTTACCTGAGTTTGGAACATTAAAATAGAAATTAGAAGATGAAAATATGAATAGTATATAACTTCATTTAGATAAAAATAATGATAAATAAACCTGAAATAATAAAGGAGGATTGTGTTGAATCCCTCATGGTATATCAACATGTTATCGTGTGTAATTTAGAGAGATTAATGAGAGAGAAATGAGTTTCTAATCATTTAAAAATTAGGAGGACAGTATAGGGGAGCTGTAGAATCATACCCCATCACTATTAATTACACATAAAAGGGCATAAAATAGAGGACAATATTGAATAAAATCGAAATAGAAAGGATCCCTAATGTGAAGTATGATGATGATATATTCTTGATCTTAATGAAATGAATAGAAAAATTATGTTTATTAATTCTTAATTAAATAACCGGTTATATAATTAAATTATTTATTATATCCTTTTTATGTTCATTAGTTGTCTTTTGGAATGGTTATGAGGCACTATTTCATTATTCGAGCCTGTTCATCTCTTGGTTTTTTGGAATGATTTACTTATTTTCAGAAACAGATAAAAATATAAGTTGAAATTCATTGTAAAGAATTGAAGTTATATGAAATTATTAAATACCCATGATATTAAATGGTTGTAAATTTAATTTGTTTACTTGATATTTAGTTGAATAATTATATAAAACATTAATGATAACTATTTGGTTTAATTGGTGTTTTTTGGCCACAATGAACATGTTTTGTTTTATTAATAAAGGCATGTGTAAAAAAGGATTCCAGAAACATAGATGAGACATAATAAATATAATATGGTCTACTTCAACCATGAAAATGGTTTCATGATCATAATTGAATATGGTAACATAAAATAAAAACCCATCATCCTTGAATGTGGTAAATTTACAAATCTCAGATGGTATTTTTACTACTAAAATAAAAGAACGGTAACGAATATATGATTATAACTTATTCAATTATCATAAAAAAATTATTTTTCATTAAATGTACTAGATTTTTCATAAAATTTGTTTGATTATATGTAGGGATACAAAATTAATCAAAAGAACTTGAAAAAAAGTAAAAAAATTGAAAAGAGGAATTTACCTCCTGAATTAACGTTCCTTGAGTTCCTCTTAATGGGAAAGGATATTGTATTTTCTGGAGAACAAGGGCTAATTGAAGTGATGAGGGAGCATTGGGAGAGATACAGGTAGAATTTTGGGAAGGAACAAGGCTTGAGTTATGTGAATAGAATATGGTGGAAGAGGGGGTATTTATAGTTGATGGGAGGATAGTTTTCATAATATTTAATTCCTTGGTTTAATATTTTCCATAAAGTATAGAAATAATGATTATTACATGATCAAAAAAATTAATATGTACTTGGGACATAGAGATAATGGTCTTATATAAGAAATACATTAGATTATGACATCATAATTCTTGTATTTAACATTTATAAAAAATTATCATAATTTACTTTTCACCAAAAATTCTTGTATTTCAGAAGATTCCCAGAAATTCACCCCAACAATTTTCCTAGGTTTAGAAACCGAAAATGAACTACATTTTTCAAAAATAAATTTCCAAAGATGATTATTTTGTTATTTTATTGAAATCATATTTTTTTTATTAAAAGCAGTTTTAAAACATTTATATATATATTCAAAAATATAGGTATATTGTACATTGACATAAATATTATTTATATACTATCATAGGTAAGGATAATATTGATTAGGTTATATTACTATTCATAAGGGTAACATTACTATTCATAATGGTATATTACTATTCCCCAAAATTGAAGTTTTTCTTATCATACTCCAAACATTTTACTGATCACTACCATGATTATCATATTTTAAAAATACAAATCACAGAAGTGTCGACATTATGTTTCAAGGTCACATAAAACATAATATTTCATTTTTTGTGATTTAATTTGATTATATGACATAATAATAAGAAGGAAATTTTTATTGAATAACATTGGTTCATTAAATTCTTTCACCTTTATGAAATTTTTCTCTCAAAAAATTCATTTTTACATTCTAGGCCATAAATCGGTGCAGTTAATTCTCTTTCATTGCTACCTCCAGTTCCCATGTTTCCTCTTTGTACATTTTGATCCACCATAGTTCCTTGACCAGGTGAGTATTCCTATTTTTTAGAACATTATCTCTATGATCCAATATCTTCACTAACTGCTTCTCATAAGAAATAACATAATCCAATTGTACCACCTTTTAATAAAGTACATGTGAAGTGTCTGGTACGTACTTACTTAAGAGGGATACATGAAAGAATATGGAAGGGTCCTATTTACCCAAGACATAACATTCCCTTCTTCTTAATCCCTATGACCATCTTCCTAGGAGATATGAATAAAAATAATATGTCTCCATCTTTGAACTCAATGTCTCATCGACTATTTTTTTCATAACGCTTCTATCAACTATGGCCTTCCATGATATGCTACTGAATGGTTTTCACCATGTCCACCATTTTGTTGACCATTTCATGTCTTATTAGCCTACATACATTTACTTCATCCCAACAAGTTAGTTTTCTTCACCTTTTCTCATAATGGGATTCATATGGTGCCATTAGGATGCTCGAGTAGAAACTGTTTTTGTAAGAGAAATCAACTAGTTCAAGATGTTGGTCCCATCCTACTTTTTTAGCCTATAGAAAATTCTTTCAATATATCATCCAGTGCATTAATATTTCTCTATGATTGGCCAGTAGTTTCAGGATGATAGGTTGTATTAATGTTTAGTTTAGTTCTCTGAGAACGATGGAGACTTTTCTAGAACTTCTATGTGAATATCGGATCACGATTGGATAAAAAAATAGTGGTAATCCATACATCCTTACCACTTATTTGATGTAAATCCATGAAATTTGATCCAATGAGAGTTCCTCTCAAATTGTGATAATGTTGGATGTCTTTGTGAGACGATCAACACTGAGGCATATAGAATTCTTTCCCCTGGATATCCTTGGAAGTCCAGTGACAATGTACATGATTATGATTCAATCTACATTTTGGTATGGGTAGTGGTTTCATCATCCCTTTATACTTTATTATTTTAGCCCTCAATTTTTGAAAAACCAATAACTTGGATGTATACTAATCAATCTCTTTCTTCATATTTTCCCACAAAAAGTTCTCTTGGAGATCTCGATACATCATTGTTCTCCCAAGGTGAACAGATAATTTCGAGCTATGTGCATTATTCAAAATAACCTGCTTTATGTCTAGATCATATGGTACATATAATCATGACCCAAACCTTATGACTCAATCCTTGTCAATTTTGAAATTGTGGGATTTCCAATTCCTGAACGCTTCCTCCCATTTCTAAATTTCTACAGATTTTCTTTCAGCATCGTTTGTTTTCTCTATGAGGTATAGTTGATAAATCATTTCAGATAGTATTGATAATGTCCCCCCCTTAATTAATCCCATGTATATCCTCCAAAAAATATAATAAAATTAGATCCTTTAAATTATCAACATTAATAAAGATGCAAGATCATTTTACATAGAGAATCTGCCACCTTATTTTTCGTACCAGGATGGTAGTGGATTGAGCAATCATAATCCTTGAAGAGATCTATACATATTCTCTAGAACATATTGATATCTTTTTGTGAGAATATATATGTCTGAATCTTGTGGTCAGTATATATCTCACACTTCTTCTCATAGCGATAATTACACCAGACTTTTAATGCAATGATCATGACTTTCTACTCCAGATCATGTATAGAATAGTTTGGCACATGGATTTTCAGAGGCCTTGATTCATAGGCTTTCACTTTATCATTTTTCCTGAGAAAACATCCTATTGTATTCATTTAAATATCATCATACATCATAAAGAGTTCTCCACTTGTTATGAGTATGAGTACTGGAAAAGTGAAATGCCTTCTTTTTATCTCCTTGAAATAGTCTCCACATTACTAAGTTCTGAAAAACAACACAGATGTTGGCCGGGGCTACACTTCAATTTCATTTCTCTTACAATGTTCCATATATATCCTTTTTCTAGTTATAACAATCCTCATGAATGATACTTCTTTAATCAAGAACATACATTTCCTAAACATTGGAAACAACTTCTCCCTTCACAATGTCTTTATCATAGTATTCAAATGCTCCTCATGTTCCTCCTTGATCTTAGAGAATGTCAGAATATTGTCAATAAATCCTACCATGAATTTTCCAATGTAAACTATAAAGACACTATTCATTAAATCCATGAATATTAATGGAGCATTATTGATTCGAAAGGGAGTTCCTATGAACTCATAGTGTCGATACCTCGTTCGAAAGGCAGTCTTGAGAATATCAACCATCCTTAACATTAATTGGTGATATACTGATCAACGGTCAACCTTATAGAAATAACTGGCCCCATGAAGCTTATCAAACAAGTCATTAATATGAGGTAGGGGATACATGTTCCCTATTTTGATTTTGTTGATCTCACGATAATCAATGCAGGGGTGAATTTAACCATCATTCTTATTGACAAAGTGGACTAGGTCTAGCCATAGTAAAGCACTCAAGAATGTAATACGCTTCTTTAGATCCTCCTGTAGCTTCTTCTTCATCTCTTCCATCTCTACATTTTCCATTCTATAATGTGTCTTAAATATTGGTAGATATCTAGGAATAATTTCAATTGAGAACTCATACACTAAATTTGGAAGACCAAGAAAATCATTGGAGAATACATTACTGTAATACTTTACAATGTATATGTCATCAAACATGGTTCTATCCTTTATCTTAATCATTTGAGCTAGATATTCTTGCTCATAAGGCTACAATTTCCAAAATTGAGATGATAAATGTAATGGAGATTCATATTCCTCCTTACACTTGTATAGAATTGGATAATGCTTTAGGATGTGGAAAGTTATCTCCCTATCCTGATAGTTGGTGTTAGAATTGTATAAATTTCTCCAATAAACACCCAAGAAAACATGGTTCTCCATTAAATTAAGTCTGACAAGTTTTGATCAGAGGATAAGTCCAAAAAAAATTTCCTGCGAGGAGTTATAAGCCATGTATGCAATAATTTCGACATTCACTATTCTAATAGATAACATATCCTCTAAATTTTGATGTGGTGTTTGATAAGTTCTACTAAAAATGCATGATATGAAACAATGTGTAGAACTAGAATCAAATAGTAAGTTCACTTTTCGTTAATGAATAACTAGTATAATTTTCACTAAATAATTGTTCATCTCCACCTCATTTGTTTTGATGTAATAAGCCCTTTCCTATTTCCGTGAAGGTTACTATTGATTACCTCCAACATTCCTTGGTTTAGGTATATTTTTTCTATAATTACCTTACTTCTTATTGTTGTCACATTTCACAACATGATGAGTATTGATATGAAACATCATTTATTCTTCCACATTAGCGGTATTCTTCATATCCCTTTAGTATTTCTCAGCCTGATGTCCCATTGTTATGAATTTGACGCAATTCTTGGTTCCCTTTAGAAATATCCAAAGATGCTTCTTCCACAAATTTTATAGGTGGGATATTTCAAATTCATTAATTTTTAATATCTATTCCAGTATATTATTTTATTTTGACCTTATATTAACCATTTTTCAACAATATTTTATTATGATTTCACTTTTTGTAATATTCTCTTTGTTCTTCACATATGTCTTAATTTATTATATAGTTGATCCTTATGCTTATATAATGATTAAATAATATATAAAATTATATAAATATCATTAATATATTACATATTTATATTATTATTATATATATCATAATGAAGTTTTTAATGGAAGACATTGTTCATGCAGACGGTTAGCCGTACTTACGCACGAATGTTGTTTTCTGTTTTTATTGTCATATTGAAAGATAGTATGAAAATGACACAAACACACACATAGATATATATGTATATATAATGTTACAGTAGCATGAATATATTATATATACCAAATAATTTTAGAAATCCCATCCTTATTACATTCTATGTGGTGTGTGAATCAATCACATCCCTTTGAGGGGTGGTAGTACACATTTACTCAAACGTGATTATAGTATTAAAACCAAATAGAAGGTGAAATGTTTCGTCTTTTACAAGAAATAAAAAAAATATTAAATACAAAATAAATTTAAAATATTACATATTAAACCATATTTTCAATCATAAGGGACACCTTGATTTGTGGTAAAGGAAAAATGGTCAATCATTGTTTCGTGAGGCAGTAGTTCTTTGTACACATAAACATTATGTCCAACATTTATTAGATGAAGGTGAATTAAATTTCATGATAACCTTGGAATAAAAAAAAATCCTTTTACAAGGAGTATGCTAGTTTTTCCACACCATAAGGGAATAAATTGTGTGGATGGGGTGGAGAAGGAAAATAACGGAATGGAGCTTGAGAGAAGAAATTACCACTTAATCATTTAAATCCTTTTGGAATATGTAAAAAGGATTTAATTAGTGGGTTTCTTATAATGGGAATCTCCAATTTCTAAGGTTGGATTTTTGGGAAGTGTATTGGGCATGTATTTTCCCGTCATAAAATTTTTGAGAGGTATGAGTAATGGGTAGAGGTGGTGGCCTTTTAAGGGGAAGGAAAAGGACTTATTTGGAATGTCTATAAACTATTAGGTGTGGACTAGTTCTTACATAAAAAAGTCATAAAAACAAACATAACTCATTAATGGAAGGTTTATGACAAAAATATGGACAAAAAATGGTTTTTATACATGTTTCTAGGTCATTTAGGCCCTTAATTTTAACGTTTAATCCCTAATTAATTATAATTTGTCCTTAATAACTATAAATAATTTTAATATCCATTACTTATCATTTTAGTCCGAAATTAACATGGTTTTATTATAATATAAATATAAAATTGAATATAATGGTTTATAGTGGATTTTTGAAATTCAAATTATAGATGTAGAAATAATATGATTAGTGAAAATCCAGAAGATGGGACGAAATAATGCGGTTTTAATGTAAGGAAAAGTTCAAAAGATTTTCAAGGTTTAATATTCAGTTAAAAAGTGAAATTGATTATAATGAATTAAATTGTATTAATTGATGTAATATTTATCTAATGTGACCTTGAAAAAAAATATCATTAATAATTTATCATTTCTCTAGAAAGGACCATGGATTCTTAAGTGCACCCTCATTTGAATAAATAATTTTTTTCTCCATACACATACGTGTGAAGATTGTTAGATTGTATTCTATTAAGACCACTGTCCAAGATCTTTTATGAGACATTTCACGTGTTAATGGGCAAAAAATGACTGATATAAGTTGTATTCCTAAACATTGGTATGAAAATTAGATGAGTAAGATAGACCGCCCAAGGAAATTTACAACGAGAAATGTAATCGAGGATTGAGTTAATAAGATCTCCATTGATAATATCTTAATATTCCATAAATAATGGTTCTTGAAACCAATATTTTTTGGGAGCATTGTCCTTGTTAAGATAAAATACAACTTCCCAAATTTCACATTCATCAGGGCTATTCCTAAAAAAAATAATTGATAGAACTAGACCCCACTTGATGAATACAGTCAAACTGATCAACCTAGCCCCAATGATATTCACCATAAATATGTTTTAAATTTAAAACTATGGTTTTTAAATAATACTCTTCCATAACTCCATAAATCTATAGATAATTGGATAATGATCCATCGTCTAAGAGGAAATTTGGAATTATTCCCCATCTCCTTTCTTAAGAAAACATTGGAAAACATTGTGTTTCTATAACCCTATTTTAACCACGAAAATCATGATTTATCATGTTTCAGTCTATCCTATTCAAGAATAAATTCTCAAATATTGCCTATTATTACTAATGAGGTTACCAAAAACATCATCATTCAATTTGTATTCTAGAATGACTAACATATGATCAATGAGGTTCATGATGTCATCCAGATCAATGAGGTGATATAGTTGATTGGAATTTCAAGACTTGAGGTGCCATTTTAGACATTAACTATTACTATGGAAACCAATCTCTATCCTACTTTGCACTAGTTTATTTCATAATGAAGTGGCCACTACGTGAAAATCCAGTTTAGAAGGCCATATGATATAAAAGATGAAATGATCATTATACACACACATGTATGCCATATTAACATAATGGGGGAGAGTGATCCTAGATAGAATGAACCATATGAAAGGGCCATGTATTTAAGAAGATGGAGTGTACCTAATCATTAATCAAACAAAAATCCAACTTGCAGTAATTATGTAAGAAACCCCTTTGATTGAAACACATTGTGTATTGTTTCCTGGAGAAACCAATATCTGTGACCCCACACTTATAAATGTTGGAAAGGATGTCTGGAGGGCCCCTCTATTGATAATCTATTACTCTGTTGTTCTCTGATACATCAAAAAAATTGTTTAAATTTCATAGAAATAGAAAAATATTTTAACTTGTTCTATCCCAATGAATGAAATTTTATAGTCCAATACTGTGAGAAAATTAAGAATTCATATAGAAAATCTTCTTAGGTTCATGAACAACCCTAATGAATCATTACTATGATATAATTCATTAGAATATAAGGTTGTATTATCCTAGGATCCAAGGACATGGGAATTGAAAAATATTATGGCGATCATTTAATGAACTGTCATCTGGATTTGACACCTAGAAACTATGAACCCTAACCCTGGGAAGATAAACAAGATGCAACACGTTCTGAATGTGTCCTAGTTCAAACCCCACTAGAAGCCATCGAAGGTAAAAATCAAATCCCGAATGAGTCATACCGAGTATTTGATAATATATAGATGTAATTAGAGATGGTAAGGGGGATGGGAAAAATGATGGAGGGGATAGGCTCTTAGGTGCATAAAAATGGGGAAAAAGTATGCGGTGGAAATACCTCTTAACCTGGAAACCTTTCTGACCCTTGATCTACTATATGGAGATCATCCCATACATCCCATTTCGTAGGTTTCATATTTGGAGGGAAGGTCACCAAGGTGACACATAGGATACCCAAGTATTTAGAAGCTGGGTGGGGAGGTAAGAACCCCATCATACCTATCATGGGGGTAATGGAAAGAGCGGGAACTAAAAAGGGAGATTGTTCAATCCTAAGAACTAATGATGATGAAACTAATGAATTATTTCAAGAAACGCTAAGGAATTAGATAATATTTGATACTGGAATTGAAAAATCATTACGATATGGGACATTGACAACTGGTCGCCCACCCTGACCACAATTTTCATTGGTTTTTTTTATTTAATGAAGTTGTTTTTTTGTCTCATTTTGGTTAGAGTCTCCAACAAAGGTATTTGCCTTTTGGTGGTTTTGATTTTAAAATCGACCTATTCAAGGTTATTTTAAAATTTATTATGATGAGGTTGCATTATGGAGAGTTTTTTAAACCTACAACGTCTTTATATTAGGTTTAAATCATTCAAGGATCATTGGGTGGAGTTATCTAGTGCTTGGTGTGTTATTTGAGGGGGGTTTTCAAATTTTTCTTGTCACACAGTTTGAGCACAGTTTTCCAAAACAATAAATGTCACAACCCGACCCTACCTGGGCTCGATCCGCAACTACCCCAAACCCGCCTCCATAGGCCAAGGGCTGGAGACCAGCACCGAAGGCACAATAACTCGGGGAGGCCTTTGCCTAAGCACCTGTACACACCCACGCAGCAAACTGAATGAAAAAGTGCAGAGTAAAAGAAAGAACAAGGAGAGTAAAAAAGAAAAACTGCTATATATATAAACCACAGATGTGCATCGACCTCTAAATAGTACAAAATACAAGATGAAAAGAAAAGGGTAAAAACACACGCCCAACCAAAAAGTTCCACAACCCGATAGTAGGTAAACAAAAAGAAACTGTTGACGGGTCTCCCACCTGGAACCCGGCCACGACCACCGCACACGGTTTAAGCTCCCAAGCTCCAACGCTCCACTGAAGTCACGCTCCACCTGTACGTCATCTGCAAGGGCACACCAAGTACGGGCAAAGCCCAAATAGGGGTGAGTATAATAATACTCAATAGGATGCCCCAAAGGCTTGAGGGAGAAACAAAAGGAGGTACCAAAGGGTGAGCAGTAGAGCAAACTGAGGAAAGTAAAGGGAGTACAACAAAGAGTGATGTAAAGATTCCAGCTCAACCCAACAAAAGAAAGGAAGTAGACTCGTCCAGGTATAAGGAGCTGGAAATGGAGAGAAGATGAACTTCACGTTGAGTCTTTGCTACCTATAGCAGGAGAGTAGACTCATCCAACCACGAGAAGCTAGACACGGAAAGAACGTGGCATACCCCACGCGTCTTTGCCTCTCCTGGAAGGAGAGTAACTAGAACCAAGAAGTGGGTACTCAAACAAGGTATATACATATCTGTATGCTCAACCAGAAACCCTAACAACGTCGTAAGTGGATCTCCATCACATATCTCAGCCCAACAAAATGAGCCGCCAACAGTCCCAAAAGAAAAACCATCATCGATTCCCAGCATCCCACACGTCTGCCGTGAACCTCAAGCCAAGGGGCTCAATCACCGCACTTTGACACTATCCTCTTTGGGCGGCACTGACTCGCCCGCACGGTTTTAGATCCTGTCACAGGAACGCGTCTCGGTGGGGAAAGTTCCCCTCGTACTTGAGAGTTCTAGGGAATGTCAAACCACACCTCGTCACTGCCCTGCAGTCGAGAGGTCTCCTCAAAGTCAAGACGATCCATCACTGACCTGTACAACCAAGGGTCCCGCTCTGGTAATCATGGAGGAAATCCACAGGCTAGCCTAGTAGAATGTACTGAGCCTGGAATGCAACGGATGACCCACTGCCCAGCCCCACTGGAGGGTAATTCATAACCAGATATCGGGTGACCCACTGCCCAGCTCTATTGGAGGGTAAAACCCAACACATCATCAAGCGACCCACTTCCCATCCCCACTGGAGGGTAGACCTTAATACATCATTAGGGGACCCACTGCCCAGCCCCGCTGGAGGGTAAACCATAATACATCATCAGGCGACCCACTGCCCAGCCCCGCTGGACGGTAGACCTGGAATAAGTCGATAGGCGACCCACTGCCCAGCCTTGCTGGAGGGTAGACCTGGAACTAGACGACGGGTGACCCACTGCCCAGCCCTGCAGGAGGGTAGACCCTAAGAGGTTTTCGGGTGACCCACTGCCCAGTGTCTACTGGAGGGTAAAACATAAGTACGTCGGGTGACCCACTGCCCAGTCTTTGCTGGAGGGTAAACCATAGAAGTCAGTGAGAAACCCATTGCCCAGCCCTGCTGGAGTGTAAACCTGAAGAAGTTGATGAGAAAACCACTGCCCAGCCCCGCTGGAAGGTAAAACTCAGAACTGCTCGGGCGATCTCTACTGGAGGGTACAACACTGGCCAATCAAACACAGAGTGGGTATCGTGCAACCACCCAACTCCAGAACAACTCTCCCAAAAGAGTTTCAGCACCTGTTCCATCACTAGGTGTCACTAACACCACTACTGGCCGATCCATCGAGAACGAAACCAGGGGGAGACCACTCAACCATGCTGGTCAACCAACGAGCCCAGAGCCAGGGGAAAAATCCACCCTGCTGGAAAACAAACACACAGAGGGACCCTCTACACCACGAGAGGTCCAAGTACGTGAAGCAGAACACAGCACGCACTTGGGGCCCACACGACGTGTGGCCCCAAGTCAAACCCCAACCAAGAGCACAAACAGTCGCAGGTATAAACCGCACGCACCTCCAAGCTCTCCCATATACTCCCCGAGTATACCTCGTTCCAGACCAAAGGCTATCGTGCACATGGCACCCAGCGTCAACGCGATGGCGTGACATAACAACTCCACCTCAAAGGCCCAGGCACGGCCAACCACATCTTGTGTACCAATTATATCACTCTCCCAAGAGTGCACGATCACACTCCATGGGTCCGCTACAAACAAGGTAGGACGAATTACCACCGGAGCACCTCTCATGCTCCACATATAACAAGATCGCCCAAGAGGCTCCGCACCACCAAACAGATTGCACCATTGTAATCCTCGTTGAAAAACATGCAAGATTTTCTACTTACTCACCTCCAACGGATATCCGACGGAAAAGTTGCCAACACCTCCTCACGCCCGAACGATGTCCAGTGATCCCGAGCCTCGACCCCAAAAACAGTCGGGCGCATCGCACCATTGCGATCCCCTCGGGAAAACACGTCAAAAGCACTACTCACATGAGTGCAATGAATATCCGGAGAAAAAGGTGCATCCTGGCGCACCGCACACGAGCGATGCCACGTGGGACCCGCATCCCGGTCCCAAAACTCAGCGAACGGATCACACAGTTTCGGTCCTCTCGAAAAAGTACACGAAATGGACTATTCACTAGTCCAAAATGGTCGCCCAGTGATAAATCTAGAAAACATCGTCAACTCCCGAAATGGCCCTCACGGGGGCCACACCGTCGTGCGGAATTACAGCGGGCGGACTGCGCCAACGCGATGCCCTTGGAAAAACACCCAACATCGACTGCTAGCACGCCCCGAACGGACATCCGAGGAAAAAGTCGCGAAAAGCAGCACACAGATCAAAAGACGGGCCGTGGGGCCTGCACCTCAACTTCGGCCTCAATGCCTGAAACCACCCTGGAAAGCTCTGCCTCAATTCCAGGGTCACAACACCACTGAAGTCGCTCAAAACGGACTTCGGACGCGTCCGCGCCATCCAAAACAAGAATCACGGAAAAAAACACTCCTCTACTTAAAGACATGTCGCGCCTCCACGACCCCTCATTTCAGGAATTAAAAATTCCCGCAAACATATCAAAAGTTCCGCCTCTACGTCAGTCCCATGCCTTCGTAGACGATGCACAAAACGGACATCCATAGCGAAAGCTATGGACGTCGGAAGTTATAAAGGGTGGAGGGGAACCCTTGGGCCGGACCGGCTCGGTCCGGCCGGTCATCCCATAGTCGGCCCGCGGCCCGGCTGCGGGCCCAGATCACTTCGCCATGGCCAGCTGGCCGCGACCTGCCGACACCCGACCGGGCCGGACGGCTGGTCTCACTGCACCACCGCGGAGACCCGCGGTTCGCGGGTCTCTGTCCACCGAAGTCGCGCTGCGCCGCGACCCCGGGTCGCCGCCCCGTGCCGGCGCCCTCGGCCTGCCGTCGCCAAGCCTAAGGCCACCGCCGCCGACCATCGAAGAGTGCCACCACCAACCGACCGCCGCCGAAGCCGCTCCGCCCTGGGAAAATGCCGGACCGCTGGAACCCGCTGGATCCTCCCAAAACCGGCCGGAACAAAATCAAAAACCCGCAAACTTCGACGAGGTGCTCTGGGTTCCTCCGAACTCCGATTTCAATTCCGAAAGAAGCGAAGGAAAGAGTAAAATGCATACTACACGGACATGGAATTTGTTGGAAGATTAAACAATAAATAGATGCTAAAATTAGGGTTCAAAGGGGGGTTATGGATTTAAAACTCAAACGAACACCACCTACCACTTGGGACTAACCCGTCGCTTCGCCGTCAACCCGCCGGGGTGGCCGCACCTCACCGGACCGCCTCACCGGAGTCACCTCACCGAAGATGGAGGAGGAGAAGGGAGAGGATTGTCAGGGGAGGGGGAAATGAGGGAGAAGAGAGGGGGGTTTAGGTTAATTAAATAAGTTAATTAACTTAAACACCCTCCCGCGGCCCCGTACCCGAACTCCCGACGGGGTCGGGATTTAGCCTCCCCTAGGATAAAAACCACACTATGAGCGCAACGGTAGTCTCAGAATTTTATTCCGAGACCCCATTCAAAATTTACTAAACATAGCGCCCGAGGCCGCCAAATTACGAAAACACCCCTAGGTCCATTTTTCATAGACGACCCGCGCCCGCGAAACTTATACCCCTCCCAGGGTAAACTGTATGCTCTGAACTCAACAGTTCCCTCATATTTCCATTCTGAGCCACCGTTTAAGAGATACTTGCGTTTCACCATTAGACGAATAAATTAATTAATTAATTTATCCGTTTAACATTCCAGAAGCGGGTGAGGGGTCCAAACGTCCCGCACCGACAAGTTTTATTTCGTTCCTAGGGTAAAAACCACATTCTGGACCCATTCATACACTCAGATATCTGATCTGAAGCTCTGATTTGGATTTATCTCATTTATTTAGCGTTTCCAGTGTGAACGCACTGAAAATTTAATTCCAGCAACTCTGGGGCTCGAAATCGTACGCCGTTTGAAGGCGCTGCTCTGGAATATCATCAAGAATATTCCAATGTCTTTCGCAGAATAAACTGGGTTCTTACATCATTCCCTACATCACGCTTTTCGTCCTCAAAAAGCAAAACCAGGGAACAACACAGAGTACTAAGCCCACACCTAGCTTTCTCATACCTAGAAGAACCCAAACATAGCTCCACATCACCGTACACAGACCAAAGGATTGATCCATCCACGCGAGGTCGACCCTTGACGATGTCGTTCACCCACTCTAGATATTGGGGTTAGGGCAAGGCGGTAGAGAGCCTCGCCACCCCCTGCACGGTCTCAAATGGCCCGAAGGCTCTCGAGGGTAGCTCTCCTCCCCGGTCACACCACTACATCGTACGCCGTGACTGGAATCACTGCCCTCACCTGGAATAAGGCCCGGTGATTCCCTCCTGCAGAATATCCATATGGGGAAGCACCCAAGGATATCTGGTCACACAAGATTTCACAACTGATGTCTCTCAACCAAGACTCTCTTACACGCTCAGAGGCAAATGAGTCAACACCATCGATGAAAGGAAAATGTCTCACGCCTTTTTCCTTACTAACACAGGGTTACACCCGACGCCCTGCGTCACCCTGGTATCAACTCTAGCTAGGAGCGGGGAGAAAAAAAACCTCACACAAGCAGAGCATAACAATTCTACTGTAAAAAGTAGAAGAGTCGCAAGGGGTACCTCTCACCATCCCATGCTCTGCAAGATTATAGTCATCCAAAGCTCGCGGTTGTTCGTGGTCCCAACCGTCAGCTTCCAGAGCCTGAAGTGAACCACCTAGTGGTGATGGGTGGATCTCATAAATTCATCCCCCACTACCATCTCATCCCGCTCCTCTTCTAGCACCACCTCTCTGAGTACTACTCCGGTCATGGTGCTGCCTCTGCCGTGGTGGTGCGCCTGCTGCATGCCCAAAGCTCCCAGAAACTCACGTCGGGCAGTCTCGTGCCAAGTGATCACGTCCATCACAAGAATAACACCGATGCTCTCTAGGATGCCCTGGTGGCCTCTGGCACCACTGTGGTTTATGACCACGTCCCGGGGTCCACATTGGAAGGGAATCCTCGGCTGAGGCCCTGTGCCTTTTCGCCACAGTGGTATACAACCACATCTCTGAAACCGGAAATGGAAAGGCCACCTACGTCGAGGTCCTGTCCTCCGGCGCCTTCTAGCTACGACAGACGTCCCAGCTCCATCATGCCCGCAGCCACTACCAACCGCAGGATGTGACAGAAATCTCTCTGTCACCAACACCTGCTCTAGCGCCCCAGCATATGTGGAAATGCCCAAGGGTAATATGAAAGCACGAATCTCTTGTCATATACCCTGCTCAAACTTCCACGCTCGGATGTTGTCATTATGGACCATGTCCGGGTAAAAGCGTGCACGATCTGCAAAACTAGCCGCGTACTCGGCCACCGTCATCCCTCCCTGCTGAAACTGCAAGATCTCTTGAATCCAAACGGAGCGCAAGAAAGAGTGGAAAAACTTTTCATGAAACCACAACTGGATGTTTCCCCATGGAAGAGACGACTCATCATGAAGCAAATTCACCAGACTCCACCAACGCCAAGTTGATCCACGAAAAAGGATAGATTCCAAAGACACTCTCTGATCTGTCGGCGTCTGTACAAGCCTGAAAAGGCAAACTACTGCCTCTATCCAAACCTCTACTGCCTGAGGGTCTGGCTCACCACTGAACCTCAGCGGTCTCTGCCGCTGGAACTCATGGAGTGCACTCAACCTGTGCTCAAGCTCAGCCTGCTCTGCTGAAACTGCCTGCTTCTCAATAGGTGGGGGTGCTGCTACTAGCCCACCTGGAGAAACGAGGCTTGCATGATGGGTACTGGACTATGGCCTCGTAGATCACAAGGTCATTGTCATGCACCAAAGATGGAATCTTGGCTGGATTTCTTCGTGGAGACATCCTGAATATTATCAAGGAGTGCCGCAATCAGATGAGCATATGTGTATATACCAACAACAACAATGATGGGGAGCTGACTCAAGAAGGACAGTCAAGACTCAATCCTATGTGATGCAAGAACAAATTCCCATGCAACAACTGTCTCAGCATGCCGAGTCGACAAGCAGGTTATCAAGGTCCCGTTGAATGGATACGTCGGCCACCGCACCATCACTGGACTCCCTGGCCAGAGAGCCACTCCCGAGACATATTAACATGGTCTCCCTAAATCCCAACCAAATCCTCTTTTAGGGACGTCCGAATAGAGTCCCAAGGAACAAACCACCTCTGATTCCACTTTTTTGCATCCTGACCCTACCCGGCCTAAAGCCGCAACTACCCCAAGCCCGCCTCCATAGTCCAGTGGATGGTGACCAGTGCCGAAGGCACAATAACTTCGGGAGGCCTTTGCCTAAGCACCTGTACACACCCACAGAGCAAACTCAATGCCAAAGTGCAGAATAAAAGAAAGAACAAGCAGAGTAAAAAAGAACAACTGCAATATATATAAACCACAGATGTGTATCGACCTCTAAACAGTACAAAGTACAAGCTGAAAAGAAAAGGGGAAAAACACATGCCCAACCAAAAATTGCCACCACTCGGCAGCAGGTAAACAAAAAGAAACAGCTGACGGGTCTCCCGCCTGGAACCCGACCACGACTACCACACGCGGTCCAAGCTCCCATGCTCCTACGCTCCACTGAATTCACACTCCTCCTGTCTGTCGACTGCAAGGGCACACCAAGTGTGGGCAAAGCCCAAGCAGGGGTGAGTATAAAAATACTCAGTAGGATACCCCAAAGGCTTGAGGGAGCAACAAAAAGAGGTACTGAAGGGTGAACAGTAGAGTGAACAGAGGAATGCAAAGGGATTACAACAAAGAGTGCTGTAAAGAGTCCAGATCAACCCAACAAAAGAAAGGAAGTAGACTCGTCCAGGCATAAGGAGCTGGAAACAGTGAGAAGATGAACTTCCTGTCGAGTCTTCGCTACCTATAGCAGGAGAGTAGACTCATCCAACCACTAGAAGCTAGACACAGAAATCACGTGGCATACCCCGTGCATATTCGCCTCTCGTGGAATGAGAGTAACTTGAACCATGAAGTGTGTACTCAAACAATGTATATACATATCTGTTTTCTCAACTAGAAACCCGAAAAACGTCATAAGGGGATCTCCATCCCATAGCTCAGCACAACAAAATGAGCCACTGATAGTCCCAAAAGAAACACCATCATCGATGCCCAACATCCCTCACTTCTGCCCCGAACCGCAAGCCAAGGGGCTCAATAACCTCACTTTGACACTATCCGCTTTGGGCAGAACTGACTCACCCGCACAGTTTTAGATCGCGTCCCAAGAATGCGTCTCGGTGGGGAAAGTGCCCCTCGTACTTGATAGTTCTAGGGAATGTCAAACCACACCTCGTCACTACCCTGTAGTCGAGAGGTATCCTCAAAGTCAAGCCGATCCATCATCGACCCGTACAACCTAGGGTCCCGCTCCGGTATTCACGGAGGAAAGCCATAGGCTAGCCTAGTAGAAAGGACTGAGCCTGGAATGCCAACGGAAGACCCACTGCACAGCCTCGCTGGAGGGTAATTCATAACCAGATATCGGGTGACCCACTGCCCAGCCCTATTGGAGGGTAAACCCCAACACATCATCAAGCGACCCACTGCCTAGCATCGCTGGAGGGTAGACCTTAATACATCATCAGGCGACCCATTACCCAGCCCTGCTGGAGGGTACACCATAATACAACATCAGGTGACCCACTGCCCAACCCCACTGGAGGGTAGGCCTGGAATAAGTCGACAGGTGACCCACTGCCCAGCCTTGCTAGAGGGTAGACCTTGAACTAGACGATGGGTGATCCACTGCCCAGCCCTGCTGGAGGGTAGACCCTAAGAGGTCGTCGGGTGACCAACTGCCCAGTCTCTGCTGGAGGGTAAACCATAAGTGCGTCGGGTGACCCATGCCCAGTCTCCACTGGAGGGTAAACCCTAGAAGTCATTGAGAAACCCACTGCCTAGCCCTACTGGAGGGTAAACCCGAAGAAGTCGATGAGTAACCCACTGCCCAGCCCCGCTGGAGTGAAAAACTCAGAACTGCTCTGGCCATCTCTACTGGAGGGTACAACCCTGGCCAATCGAACACGGAGTGGGTATCGCGCAACCACCCAAATCTAGAACAACTCTCCCAAAAGAGTTTCAGCTCCTGTTCCATCACTAGGTGTCAATGACACCACTACCGGCCGATCCATCGAGAACGAATCCAGGGGGAGACCACTCAAATCTGCTGGTCAACCAACGAGCATAGAGCTAGGGAAAAACTCCACCCTACAGGTCAAACAAACACACAGAGGGAACCTCTAGGCTGCGAGAGGTCCAAGTACGCGTAGAAGAACACATCACACACTTGGGGCCCACACGACGTGTGGCCCCAAGTCAAACCCCATCCAAGCGCACAAACAGTCTCAGGTACAAACCACAGGTACCTCAAAGCGCTCCCGTCTACTCCCTGAATATACCTCGTTCCAGCCCAAAGGCTATCGTGCACACGGCACACAGCGTCAACGTGAAGGCATGACGTAACAAATCTACCTCAAAGTCCCATGCACGGCCAACCACATCTCGTGGAACAATTATATCACTCTCCCAAGAGTGCACGATCACACGCCAAGGGTCCTCTACAAACAAGGCAGGACGAACCACCACCGGAGCACCTCTCATGCTCCACATTTAACAAGATCGCGCCGGAGGCTCCGCATCACCAAACGGATCGCACTGTTGTAATCCTCGCAGAAAAACATGTGAGATCGTCTACTTACTCGCCTCGAACGGATATCCGACAGAAAAGTCACCAACACCGCCTCACGCCCGAACAGCATCCCGTGATCTCAAGCCTCGGCCCCAAAAACAGTTGGGCGCATCGTACCATTGCGATCCCCTCGGGAAAACACGTCAAAAGCAATACTCACATGAGTGCAATGAATATCCGGAGAAAAAGGTGCATCCCGGCGCACCGCACACGAGCGGTGCCGCATGGGACCCGCATCCCGGTCCTAAAACTCAATGAACGGATCACACCGTTGCGATCCTCTCGAAAAAGTACACGAAATGGACTTTTCACTTGTCTAAAACGGTCACCCGGTGATAAAGCTATAAATCACCATCAACTCCCGAAACGGCCCTAGAGGGGCCCACAACATTGTGTGGAATTATAGCGGGCGGACTGCGCCAACGCGATGCCCTCAGAAAAACACCCAACATCGACTGCTCGCACGCCCCGAACGGACGTCCGAGGAAAAAGTCTCTAAAAGCGGCACACAACTCAAAAGACGGGACATGGGACCCGCGCCTCAGCTTCGGCCTCAATGCCTCAAACCACCCTGGAAAGCTCCGCCTCAATGCCAGGGTCCCAATGCCACTGAAGGCGCTCAAAACGGACTTCGGACGCATCCACGCCGTCCAAAACAAGAATCCCGAAAAAAACGCTCGTCTACATAAAGACAAGTCACGCCTCCGCGGCCCCTTGTGTCGGGAATTAAAAATTCTTACAACCATCTCCAAAGTTCCGCCTCTGCATTAGGGTCGTGCCACCACAGGCGGCGTGCAAAACAGACGTTCGTAGCGAATGCTATGGACGTCAGAAGTTAGAAATGGGGGGGGGACCCCTTGTGCCGGATCGGCCCGGTCCGACCGGTCCGCCCAACTGGCCCGGACGGCCGGTCTCGCTGCACCGCCGCGGAGACCCGCGGTTTGCGGGTCTCTGTCCACCGAAGTCGCGCCACGCCGCGACCCCGGGTCACCGCCCCGTGCCGGCGCCCCTCGGCCTGCGGCCACCGAGCCAAAGGCCGCCGCCCCCTGCTGTCAAAGAGCACTACCGCCAGCCGACCGCCGCCGAAGCCGCTCCACCCTGGGAAAACGCCGGACCGCCGGAACCCACCAGATCCACCCAAAACCGGCTGGAACAAAATCAAAAACCCGCAAACTTCGAAGAGGTGTTGCGGGTTCCTCCGAACTAAAATATCAATTCTGAATGAAGCGACAGAAAGGGGAAAATGCGTACTAAACAGACATGGAATTTGTTCGAAGATTAAACAACAAATAGATGCTAAAATTGGGGTTCAAAGGGGGGGTTCAGGATTTAAAACTCAAACAAACACCACCTACCTCTTGGGACTAACCCGTCGCTTTGCCGTCAACTCGCCGGGGTGGCCGCACCTTGCCGGACCGTCTCACCGGTGTCGCCTCACCAGAGATGGAGGAGGAGAGGGTATATGGTTGCCAGTGGGAATGAGGGAGAAGAGAGGGGGGTTTAGGTTAATCAAATAAATTAATTGACATAAACACACTCCCGCGGCCCCGTACCCGAACTCCCGACGGGGTCGGGATTTAGCCTCCCCTAGGCTAAAAACCACGCTCTGAGCGCAACGGAGGTCTCAGTATTTTATACCGAGACCCCGTTCAAAAGTTACTAAACTTAGTGCCCGAGGCCGCCAAATTACGAAAATTACCCTGGGGCCATTTTTCATATACGGTCCGCGCCCGCGAAACTTTTACCCCTCCCAGTGTAAACGGTACGCTCTGCACTCAACGGTGCCCTCTGTTTTCCAATCCGAGCCACCGTTTAAGAGATACATGCGTTTCACCATTAGAAGAATAAATAAATAAATTAATTTATCCGTTTAACATTCCAGAAGCGGGTGAGGGGTCCAAATGCCCCGCGCCGACAAGTTTTATGTCGTTACTATGGTAAACACCCCATTCCGGACCCATTAGTACACTCGAATATCTGATCTGAAGCTTCATTTATGAGTTATCTCATTTATTTATCATTTTTAGTGTGAACTCACTGAAAATTTAATTCCGGCCACTCCTGGTCTCGGAATCGCACTCCGTCTGAAGGCGCTGCTCTGGAATATCATCAAGAATATTCCAAAGACTTTAGAAGAAAAAACTGGGTTCTTACATCATTCCCTCCATCAAGATTTTCGTCCTCGAAAAGAAAAACCAGTGAACAACATAGGGTACTAAGCCCACACCTGGCTTTCTCATACCCAGAAGAACCCACGCATAGCTCCATGTCACCGCACACAGACCAAAGGATTGATCCGTCCACACGAGGTCAGCCCTTTCCGATGTCGTGCACCCACTCTAGAATTTGGGGTTAGGGCAAGGCCATAGAGAGCCTCGCTATCCCCCTGTAAGGTCTCAAACGGCCCGAAGTCTCTCGGGGGTAGCTCACCTCTCCGGTCACACCACTACGTCGCACGCCGCGACTGGAATCATCGCCCGCACCTGGAACAAGGCCCGGTGATTCCATCTTTCAGAATACCCATATGGTGAAGCACCCAAGGATATCTGGTCACACAAGATTTCACAGCCGATGTCTCTCAACCAAGAATCTCTTACACACTCAGAGGCGAATGAGTCAACACCGTCGACGAAAGGAAAAGGTCTGACGCCTTTTTCCTTACCAACCCAGGGTTACACCCGACGCCCTGCGTCACCCTGGTATCAACTCTAGATAGGAGCGCGGAAAAAAAACACCGCACACACGCAGAGCCTAACAATTCTACTGGAAAAAGTAGACGAGTCGCAAGGGGTACCTCTCACCATCCCATGATCTGTAGGATCGTAGACATCCAAAGCTCGCGGCTGTCCATGGTCCCAACCTTCCACTCCCAGAGCCTGACGTGGACCACCTAGTGGTGATGGGGGGATCTTTTAACGTCGTCCCCCACTACCATATCCTCCCGCTCCTCTGCTAGAACCACCTCTCTGGGTACTACTCCGATCACGGAACTGCCTCTGCCATGGTGGTGCGCCTGCTGCCTGCCCGAAGCTCCCAGCAACTCGGGTCAGGCAGTCTCATGCCAAGTGATCCCGCCCATCACAAGCATAACACCGACGCTCTCTGGGATTCCCTTGTGACCTCTGGCGCCACTATGGTGTACGACCACAGACCAGGGTCCACTCTCGGAAGGGAATCCTCAGCTGAGGCCCTACGCCTTTTCGCCACAGTGGCATACGACCACGTCTCCGAAACCGGCAATGGAAAGGCAACCTGCATCGAGGTCCTATCCTCCGGCGCCTGCTAGCTACGGCAGACGTCCCGACTCCGTCTTGCCCACATCCACTACCAACTGCAAGACGTGACAAGAATCTCTCTGTGACCAACACCTACTCTAGCACCCCAGCATATGTGGAAATGCCCAAGTGTACTATGAAAACACGAATCTCTTGGCGGAGACCCTGCTCAAAAATCCGCGCTCAGATGTTGTCATTATGGACCTAGTCCGGGTAAAAACGTGCACGGTATGCAAAACTAGCCGGGTACTCGGCCACCGTCATCCCTCCCTGCTGAAACTGCAGGAGCTCCAGAATCCGAACGGAGCGCAAGCAGGAGGGGAAATACTTATCACGAAACCACAACTTGAAGTCACCCCACGAAAGAGATGACTCATCAAGAATCTGAGTCACTAGACTCCACAAACGCCATGATGATCCACGAAAAAGGCCGGCTGCCAAAGCCACTCTCTGATCTGTCGGCGTCTGTACAAGCCTGAAAAGGAAAACCACTGCCTCTAGCCAAACCTCTACTGCCTGAGGGTATAGATCACCCCTGAACCTCAGTGGTCTCTGCCGATGGTACTCATGGAGCGCGCTCAACCTGCGCTCAAGCTCAGCCTGCTCTGCTGAAACTGCCTACTGCTCAATAGGTGGGGGTGCATCTACCAGCCCACCTGGTGAAAAGTGGCTCGCATGATGGGTACTGGACTGTGGCCTCGTAGCTCACAAGGTCGTCATCACGCACCAAAGCTGGTATATTTGCTGGCTTTCTTCGCGTAGACATCCTGAATATTATCAAGGAGTACTGCGATCAGATGAGCATATGTGTATATACCAACAACAAAAAATATGGGGAGCTGACTCAAGAAGGACAGTCAAGAATCTGTCCTATGTGATGCACAAACAAATTCCCCTGCAACAAGTGTCCCAGCATGCAAAGTCGACAAGCGGGTTATCAAGGTCCTGGTGAATGGATATGTTGGCCGCCGCACCATCACTAGACTCCCTGGCCTGAGAGCCTCATTCAAGACATGTTATCATTGTTGCCCTAAATCCCAACCAATTCCTCTTTTAGGGACATCCGAATAGCGTCCCATGGAACGAACCATCTCTGATACCACTTTGTCATGACCTGAACCTACCCGGGCTTGAGCCGCAACTACCCCAAGCCCGCCTCCATAGGCAAGGGGCTGGCGACCAGCGCTGAAGGCACAATAACTCAGGGAGGTATTTTCCTAAGAACCTATACACACCCATGCAGCAAACTCAATGAAAAAGTTCTGCGTAAAAGAAAGAACAAGAAGAGTAAAAAATAACAACTACTATATATATAAACCACATATGTGCATCGACCTCTAAACAGTACAAAGTGCAAGATGAAATGAAAAGGGGAAAAACACGCGCCCAAACAAAAAGTGCCACAACCCGGAAACAGGTAAACAAAAAGAAACAGCTGACAGGTCTACCACCTGGACACCGGCCACGACCACTGCACGTGGTCCAAGCTCCCAAGCTCCTATGCTCCACTGAAGTCACGCTCCACCTGTCTTTCGTCTGCAAGGGCACACCAAGTGCGGGAAAATCCCAAGCAGGGGTGATTATAAAAATACTCAGTAGGATACCCCGAAGGCTCAAGGGAGAAACAAAAGTAGGTACCGAAGGGTGAGCAGTAGAGAGACCAGAGGAATGAAAAGGGAGTACAACAAAGAGTGGTGTAAAGAGTCCAGCTCAACCCAAGAAAAGAAAGGAAGTAGACTCGTCTAGGCATAAGGAGCTGGAAACGGTGAGAAGATGAATTTCCCATTGAGTCTTCGCTACCTATAGCAGGAGAGTAGACTCATCCAACCACGAGAAGCTAGACATGGAAATCACGTGGCATACCCCGCGTGTCTTCTCCTCTCCTGGAAGGAGGGTAACCAGACCCAAGAAGTGGGTACTCAAACAAGGTATATACATATCTGTATGCTCAACCAGAAACCCGAACAACGTCGTAAGGGGATCTCCATCCCATAGCTCATCCCAACAAAATGAGCCGCCAACAGTTCCAAAAGAAACACCATCATCGATGCTCAGTATCCCGCACATCTGACCTGAACCGCAAGCCAAGGGGCTCAATCACTACACTTTGACACTATCTTCTTTGGGCAGAACAGACTCACCCACACGGTTTTAGATCGTGTCACAAGAACGCGTCTCGTTGGGGAAAGTGCCTCTCGTACTTGAGAGTTCTAGGGAAATTCAAACCACACCTCGTCACACTCCTGTAGTCTAGAGGTCACCTCAAAGTCAAGTGATCCATCACCGACCCATAAAACCAAGGGTCCCACTCCGGTAATCACGGAGGAAAGCCACATGCTAGCATAGTAGAAAGGACTGAGCATGGAATTCCAATGGATGCCCCACTGCCCATCCCCGCTGGAGGGTAATTCATAACCAGATATCAGGTGACCCACTGCCCAACCCTATTGGAGGGTAAACCCCAACACATCATCAAGCGACCCACTGCCTAGCCCCACTAGAGGGTAGACCTTAATACATCATCAGGTGACCCACTGCCCAGCCTCGCTAGAGGTTACACCAAAATACATCATCAGGGGACCCACTGCCCAGCCCCGCTGGAGGGTAGACCTGGAATAAGTCGACAGGCGACCCACTGCCCAACCATGCAGGAGGGTAGACCTGGAACTAGACGACGGGTGACCCACTGCCCAGCTCTACTGGAGGGTAGACCCTAAGAGGTCGTCGGGTGACCCACTGCCCAGTCTCTGCTGGAGGGTAAACCATAAGTGCGTCGGGTGACCCACTACCCAGTCTCTGCTGGAGGGTAAACCCTTGAAGTCAGTGAACAACCCACTGCCCAACCCTGCTGGAGGGTAAACCCGAAGAAGTCGATGTGTAACCCACTGCCCAGCCCCGCTGGAGGGTAAAACTCAGAACTGCTCCGGTCATCTCTACTGGAGGGTACAACACTGGACAATTAAACACGGAGTGGGTATCGCGCAACCACCCAACTCCAGAAAAACACTCCCAAAAGAGTTTCAGTGCATGTTCCATCACTAGGTGTCACTAACCCCGCTACCGACCGATCCATCGAGAACGAAACCAGGGGGAGACCACTCAACCCTACTGGTCAACCAACGAGTACAGAGACAAGGGAAAACTCCACCCTGCTTGTCAAACAAACACACAAGGGACCCTCTATGCCGCGAGTGGTCCAAGTACGCGTAGAAGAACACGTCATGCACTTGGGGCCCACACGAAATGTGGCCCCAAGTCAAACCCCAACCAAGCGCACAAACAGTCTCAGGTACAAACCGCACGTACCTCCAAGCGCTCCCGTATACTCCCTGATTATACCTCGTTCCAGCCCAAAGGCTATCGTGCACACGGCACACAGAGTCAACGCGAAGGCGTGACATAAAAACTCCACCTCAAAGCCCCAGGCACGGCCAACCACATCTCATGAACCAATTATATCACTCTCCCAAGAGTGCACGATCACACGCCAAGGGTCTGTTACAAACAAGGTAGGACGAACCACCACCAGAGCATCTCTCATGCTCCACATTTAACAAGATCCTACAAGAGGCTCTGCACCACAAAACGGATTGCACCGTTGTAATCCTCACGGAAAAACACGTGAGATCATCTACATACTCGCCTCCAACGGATATCCGATGGAAAAGTCGCTGACACCGCCTCACGCCCGAACGACGTCCCGTGATCCCGAGCCTCGGCCCTGAAAACAGTCGGGCGCATCGAACCATTGCGATCCCCTTGGGAAAACACGTCAAATGCACTACTCACATGAGTGCAATGAATATCTGGAGAAAAAGGTGCATCCCGACGCACCGTACACGAGCCGTGCCACGTGGGACCCGCATCCCGGTCCCAAAACTCAATGAACGGATCACACTGTTGCGATCCTCTCAAAAAAGTACATGAAATGGACTATTCACTTGTCCAAAATGGTCGCCCGGTGATAAACCTGGAAATCACCGTCAACTCCCGAAACGGCCCTTGCGGGGCCCACACCATCGTGTGGAATTACAGTGGGCGGACTGTGCCAACGCGATTCCCTCAGGAAGGCAACCAACATCGACTGCTCACACGCCCCGAACGGATGTCCGAGGAAAAAGTCGCTAAAAGCTGCACGCAGCTCAAAAGACGGGCCGTGGGGCCCGCACATCAACTTCGACCTCAACACCTGAAACCACCCTGGAATGCTCCGCCTCAATTCCAGGTTCCCAACGCCACTGACAGCACTCAAAACAGACTTCGGACGCGTCCGCGCCGTCCAAAACAAGAATCCCGAAAAGAAACACTTGTCTATTTAATGACACGTCACGCCTCAGCAGCCCCTCGTGTTGGGAATTAAAAATTCCCACAATAATCTCAAATGTTCCGCCTCTATGTCAGGCCCACGTCGCCGCAGACAGCGTGCAAAACGGACGTCCGTAGTGAAAGCTAAGGACGTCGGAAGTTAGAAAGGGGGGGAGACCCCTTGGGCTGGACCGGCCCAGTCCAACCGGTCCGCCCACAGCCGACCCGCGGCCTGGCCGCGGTCCCGGATCACTTCGGCGCGGCCATTTGGCCGCGGCCTGCGAAACATGACCGGCCCGGACGGCCGGTCTCACTGCACCCCCACGGAGACCCTCGGTTCGCGGGTCTCTGTCCACCGAAGTCGCGCCGCACCGCGACCCCGGGTCGCCGCCCCGTGTCGGCGCCCTCGGCCTGCCGCCGCCAAGCCAAAGGCCTCCGCCGCCTGCCGTCGAAGAGCGCCACCACCATCCGACCGCCGCCGAAGCCGCTCCACCCTGGGAAAACACTGGACAGCTGGAACCCGCCGGATCCACCCAAAACCGGCCGAAACAAAATCAAAAACCCGCAAACTTCGACGAGGTGCTGCAGGTTCCTCCGAACTCCGATTTCAATTCCGAAAGAAGCGACAGAAAGAGTAAAATGAGTACTACACGGCCATGGAATTTTTTCAAATATTAAACAACAAATATATGCTAAAATTGGGGTTAAAAGGGGGGTTTGGGATTTAAAAATCAAACGAACACCACCTACCTCTTGGGATTAACCCGTCGCTGCGCCGTCAACCCGCCGGGGTGGCCGTACCTCGCCGGACCGCCTCACTGGAGTCACCTCGCCGGAGATGGAGGAGGATAGGGGAGAGGGTTGCTAGGGGAAGGGGGAAATGAGGGAGAAGGGAGGGGGGTTTAGGTTAATTAAATAAATTAATTAACTTAAACACCCTCCCGCGGCCCCATACCCGAACTCCCGACGGGGTCGGGATTTAGCCTCCCCTAGGCTAAAAACCACGCTCTGAGCGCAATGGAAATCTCATAATTTTATTCATATACCCCGTTCAAATTTTATTAAACTTAGCACCTGATGCCGCCAAATTAAGAAAACGCCCCTGGGGCCATTTTTCACAGACGGCCCGCGCTGGTGAAAATTATACCCCTCCTAGGGTAAACGGTACGCTCTGAACTCAACGGTGCCCTCAGTTTTCCAATCTGAGCCACCGTTTGCAAAAACTGGGTTCTTACAATAAATCATAATCCACTAATGGGGTAGAGTTTCTCCATTATCATTCTCATGGTTTCTGCATAGTTTATAAAATAGTGTAGTAAAACCATACAACCCATTATTGGAAAAATATATTTTAATTTAAAAATTTAATTTATTTGATTCCACCTCCCATTGGATGCTCTACCTTATTGGTATCGACCCAATGGAACCCTAATCATTATATATATTATGGGTGACTTTTTAAGAGATTTATCACCAAAGGTTAGTGATTTTTCATGATTTCTCCATCAAATACATCCCATTCATCTTCTCCCATCTTCTTTATATTGATTCCTTGTATTCTCTTTGTGGGGTTTCACCTTGGAAGAACCATAAAATCTAGGGTAGATGTGTGGGTCAATTTATTGGTTCTTGTGGTGTGCAGAGTGTCCCTTGGAGTGTATTCTTCCTCAATGTGACGCCCCATCAAATTCACACACCGTTGAGGGTGGTGTTTCCATTATATTCCTTTTTGATTCATTCCATTGATTCTTTTGGATTTATAAATAGTATAAAATTTAGGTGCACATTATTTTGGTAAATTTTATAGTATTATTATGATTTTTTTATATTTAAAAAAATAGTGTAAGTTGTTTTAAAATAGTTTTCATCATATGTTTGAATTATTCATGTAGACAAGTTGTTTTCTAAAATACTAATTACATTTTTATGTGAATTTGAGAACATGTAGTGTCATTAGACCTTATTCTTATATTGATATCTTTGGTGAGACGTGAAAATGGGAATGGTGAGTTGATTAGATTCCATTTATGGTATATTGGTTTGGGGAAAATGCTTGATAAATAATTTTCCTAATTTTTTAATCTTTATTTTTTGATGTTTCAATTTTGTGACTTTTTGTGTTATTTTAATAGAAAGTGGTTTCTCTTTAAAATTGTATTTTGATGATATCTGGGATAGTATAAGTGTTCCGTTGGATGTAAGTTCATCCATGGGTGTATAAGTTTAACACATGGATTTGAATTCAAATTATGATGGATTTCTATGCTATGTTTTTTTTAAACCTTGGTTTCTAAAATGGGAAAAAAATTTAAAAACTCTGTGGCATGCATTATGTCATTTTAATTGAATCCAATAATACGTGATCTATATGAATATTGATTCATATTTTGATAGATGCCGGTATGAAGGCCTTTTTGGAACATTTAATGGGGTTATATTCATTACTCAATATTTGGAAAGGGTTTTGTAAATGTATTTTGTTCTAGAAATCATAAATGACCATTTGGAATTATGAACATCAAAATGTTGTAAAATGCTGTTTTTGAAGTGGATAAGAACTCTCTATGATACATTGAAATTTAAAGAGTGGAGTGATCAATTGGGACATTATGGTGTTAGAAATTAATTATAGCTTGAAATTATAAATCCTTTATTGGAACCATAAAATATTTTTGGGAAATATTTTATAATACTATGTGATGTGAAATACTTGTTAGAACCTTCAGTGATGATATACCAATATGTATATATATAGGGAACTTATATAAGAGGGAATTACAATAACATGTGATCATTCAGTGGTGTCTGTGATGGAGGTTGGAAACTGTGGTGGTGTTAGGTAAGATGAGTCATGCATGAGAGGGACTCCCACATACAATATATATTACCCCCAAGGGTTCCTGGGTGTCTTTTAGAGGATTGTGTGATGTTTCTTGCCAACCTTTTTTAGACGGGTCGATACCCCGTGGTTTTTCTGAGCGGATAGGTGGGCTATTCCACATGATTTCTCAGTTGTGGGTGTCCATTTTGTTATAGAATTAGGGTCTTCACCATATTCCATCACATAGTTCTAAACTGAGTACCTCCTGAGATAGCTCTTTGTATGATTAGAAAATGGAAATGGTTTGCTCTTAGTAATATCTTTTTTATTTTTATATTTCACCTTCTTTTTTATATATACTGACTTTTTATTTTTATCATGACTTGGTATTGTGTTTTTTGGATTTTTTTTTGGGATTGGGATTCCGAAATGATAATCTGTTTTGAGTATTGGAAATGTGGCATGTGTTATTTTGAAAAAAGAAAGGTTGTGTAGTTTGTTTGAAATAAGAGGAACATACCTATATACATACATACATACATATGTATATATATATATTTAAAAGTATAATTAATGGAATATTTTTGAGAAATGAGACATATGTATTCAATGGTGGTTTCTTACTAAGATTTTAATCTTACACCCTACTTGTACCATTAAGTGTCGGTAGAACTTATGTGTTTTGTAGGTTCATGTTTTTTGGTTCAAGTTCTCCTCATTGAAGCATGGTTTCCATTGATGGTATATTAGTGTATGGTGGAGGCAATTAGGTCACATGGAGATCATGTTATTGATTGTTTAGTTTTGTTTTCATTAATTAGTTTTGGGTTTTTCTATATGTGTCTTGTATCTAGATTTATTTGAATATTTTTTGAGACATATATTTTAGTTATTTCTTTGTGCCCAGTTTGTTTTGTTTATTTACTTGAGCCTATTTATTCTTAGGATTTAATTGACCCCCATTTTTATTTCATTTTATCCTATAATTGGTTTCCAACCTGTTGGGATTGAGAACACCCTTCAAGCCATGTCTCGGACAGGGTCTGATATCGGTTTTGATGGCTTCCCAGCCTGGTTCCAGAATTTTTGTTATCTAAGATGTCCCCTGTTATTTGGGGTGTTCGATAGTTAGATACTATGACTGTAGGGACATGGGATGTAGGTATTGGAAGGGCTTCATGAACCCTTTCTTGTTTTGATCATTGATTTTATTGGGGTTGTCCAAGAATTGAGTCCGTGACATGTCTTGGTTTGTTTTGGATTGAGGAATGAAAATATAGTCGATATGGAAACACATTTTAGTCCCAAATGGAGTAATGAACCATGTATAATCTGAGATCATGGTTTAAGGTAATCTTAGTGTTATTGCTTATATGGGGTAGGGCCCACTACCATGTATCCCAGTTAGGCATAGACTGTAGTTCCACATTCTGATGATCTGGTTTGAGACAGATTTAATTTTTCTATCATTTACTAGGATTAAGGATTTATAATGAAATTGGTTTATGAAAATGAATAAAAAAATTAATGTCTTTAATGTGGTTCTAAAATAGGTAAAATGTTTTTTAAAGGGAAATGTTTTGGATTAAAAATTTTATGAACTCTATGATTTTGATAATGAAATGATAAGCATGTCCCATGAGATTCCTTATAAGGGTTTTCATATGTCTGTATATTTATGGAGAGTTCATGTTTTACCATGTGGATAGGAACAAAAAGGCACAAATGTGACTATTTATAGGATTCAATGAATGGGCGATTGAAATCAAATTCTTGGCCTTGTTTTTCAAAAAAAAATTAACAATGAATTTTATTCGACAAATTTATTTTTTATTTTGTGTGTGGGTTTTATTTGGTGAAAATTTTATTTTTATTTTAAAAATGGCATTGAAAGAAGGTGTTTTTGTAAAATAAATGATAATGGGGTTTTTGAAAAGAGGATTTTTGGTTATGTTTGTAACTGTTTGGATTTTAAGCCTATTATTTTTTTCTCGAGGATAACTTTTTTGATTTTGGATCATATTGATGTTGGTTTTGAATTAGTGTTCTTTGTGTTGTATAGAAAATTCCACCTAGAAAGATTCCAGATGTTCCTAAGGAGTAATTCCTAGTTTCTGGTTCTTATTGAGTTTTTCAGGTCAATCGTGGTAATAGAATTCCATTAGAGGTAGTGGAGTGGTGGGAGGAAGTAGAGCATGTCTTTATATTATTGTGAACTCCAAAATATATTTGAGTTCATGCTATTATTGGGTTGTTTTGAGGGTCCTCCATTGTACTAATGGGAGTTTTTTCCCTGCCATTGAAGTGAGTTGGGATGATGTGGGAGTATTTTTGGTATGTATTCTTCTGATGGTTTATACGATAAGATTTGAAGATTATTAAAATTTAAGAGCGCAACTATATTTGATAAGAACATCGAATAGTATAGGCCTTTGTTGACCACTTCAAGGAGATTTTTTCCTTTTCTTCATAGGTTTTGACGTAGGATATGATGAAGGATTCTCTTTTCATTAGGGTTCGTAACCCATATATCAAGGAGAAGGACCACATTTCTAAGAAGCATTTTTTCAAGGATCTGGTGGAGTAATCATTCCTATTTATGTTGGTTTCTAGAGTGGAGGTGGTTTGAAATATGGTGTCTCTTATTGTGAGGGAAGGTTCCTCATCGGGTGAGAACTGAATTCCTATGGAACCAGTATCTAAGGATACACATTCATTTTTTCAGGATTTTAGGTTATCGGACCATTCATATATATTCCATTAATGTGTCCGACATTGGAATGTAAATCCATCATGATTTAATCCTCTAAGGACTTTCTTCCTTTTTAGCCACATGGGTTATCTGGGGATGTTTTATAAGAAGGGTTTCCTAAAGAAGTTCTCTTGATTGGAGGATGATAGTTCCATACTATGAAGAATGATATGTTTCAACCATCATATTCTTATCCATAGTTCTTAGGGTGAATCTTGAACATTTTTAGGAGTTGTGTGGGGTCTTTGGAACATTTTCTTGATTTTTTTCAGATGTTGGGATAGGAAAATTTAAAATTTCCTTGTTCCCATTTTTCTTGATGTTTTATTTTTATCATTTCATTACAAAAGTGTGATGAACCATTTCTTTTTCAGGATCCAAATGGTTATGTTGATTTTTTTGTTTCTTTCAGAATTGTTCATTTTCCATAAGGGTTTTTTGTACATTGGATCAGTGGTGTTGGTTTTGATTTTATTAGTGACCATTTCGATGTGCTTGTGATTTGTGTAGTTAATCGATGGTGTTGGTGGCTCATTGTTTACATTGGGTTTATATTCATGGGTATACCCTACCATTTTGTTGGGATAATTTTATCAGTGTGAGAGTTTCATTGTTCAAGCAGTGTTGTTTTTTTCCTTATATAGAAGGGTTTTGTCTCTTATAGAGGATTCCATCATCCTAGAGTCCCATTATGTAGGGATTCCTTGATGTAGGATTTCTATTTAAATCATGGGGTGTGAATTGGTTGTGGTGGAAATTTGGGTTATCCCATGTCGAGATATCTTTATTTCCTAGGTGCGATGAAGGTGTTTTGGGTTAATGTGGAGAGGTCGAGTATGTTCATCAGGTCTCAGTCCTACTGGTCACTCCATTGTGGGTTCCTATTTAAGTTCTAGTGGTGTTGATACAGTATTAATGTTTGAATTCATAGGGAGTTCCATTGGTGGGGAGAAGCCTCTCTTCTTGTCCCCTCATTATTATATTTTAGTTTCTTCTTCACTGGTCAAGTGTGACTTGTGGGTTGTATAGTAACCTTAAGGTTCTATGTTTTGAACTAGCATAGATGAATATTTTTTTTCAATTTTTGATGGGTGACTTTCTAGGGGTAGAAAGTGATTGTTGTGTTGTGAATTGTCACACCCCAAACATGGTTTTAATTTTTTTTATTTATGTCACAATGTTGGATATTTGGGTTTATGTTTAGGTTTTTTTGTAGAGAAATAATTTTTGATTTGGTGGTTTTAGTTTTTGGATATCACTATTTATTATTATGGTGAATGTTATTGGGAGAAAAAATGCATGGGTGAGGGTTTTTATAGCCCAAAATGTCTCTGTATTATGTTTAAATTAGTAAAAAATAATTGGGTTAGCTTCCCTAGTGTTTGTTGTGTCATTTTATGGGGTTTGGGAATGTTTTATGGTCATATGGATTGAGTACATTTTTTCCAATCCATGAAACGTTAACGTGCTATGTTGCTGAAATTTTTGAGTATCATTCACATGGTCGGTGCACATATTACAAAACCAGGTAGCAAAACTATGAAGGAAATTATTGGATAAATATATTTTAATTTAAAAATCATATTTTAGTAATTCTACCAACCATTTGAAGCCCTACCTATTTGGTATTGACCAGAGGGGTCCCTTCGTTTTTCTCCTTCCTATTGGGAAACATTTTGGGCCATTTCTCACCAAATGTTAGTGATTATTCGTGATTTGTTCATGAAATACTTCCCTTTTATTTTATCCTCTCATCCCTCTCTTTATTATATGTATTCTCATGGTGGGATTTCACTATATCCTAACCCTAGATGCTACAATTTATGTGTGGGTAGTTTTTCTAGGTTGTTAGGGTGTTCATAGTTTTTTTGGGTGTATTTTTCTCCTTTAAATGTCTTGCCAATTTTTCACACCTTTGAGGCAGGTGTTTCCATTATTTTCCATTCTGTTTCATTCCATTTATTCTTTTATATTTCTTAATAATATAATATTTTTTTTCATGTTTTTTTTTCAATTTTTAGTAATTTTATAGTGTTTTTATTTTGAAAAAAATTAATGCAAGTGGTTTGTAATGAGGATTCTTCAAAAGTGTTAAATATTCTTGTAAATAAGGTGTTTACTAAAATGATAATTAATATTTAATGTTAATTTGAGAACATGTAGTTTCATTTTACCTTTTTCTTCTTTTGGTAACAAGGGTGAAATTATTAATTGGGCTTTACAAGTTGACTGGATGCCTTTTTCTGGTATAGTAATTCATGATAAAATTCATCAAAAAGAATTTCCACGATTTTATAATTATTATTATACATGTTGGAATTATGTGACTTCTTATATTTGTATAAATGAAAGTTGATTCTATTTGAAATGCCATTTGGATGATTTCTTAGACACTCTATGTGTGCCATTGGATGTTGGAACATCCGTGGGTGCCCAAGGCTCAGACATGCAAGTGCATTAAAATTATTATGGAACTAAAGGAATGTTTTTATGAAACCATAGTTTCACAAATGGTACCTAAATTTAGAAAATGTGTGTGGTGGGTGATGTGGTTTCAAATGAATCTTTTAAATAATTTTCTATTTAGAAATTGTTGAATTTTTTAAAGACCATTGGTATGAAGGACCATTTGGACCATTTATTTGTTTTTATTCTTTAATCAATGTTTATAAAGGGTTTTGTAAATTTATTTGGTTTTGGAAATCGTAAAGGTCCATTTGGAATTTCTAACAAAAAAAATATTTTTAATGTTGAATGTTGTTTGTATGTATTAGTGATATGTTGGAACTTATGGAGTGGAGGGCATGATTGGAACACTATGATTTGGGAAATGAATAATGTCTTGAATGTGTAAATTCTAGGTTTAAACCATGGAATGTTTTATAAAACCATGTGATGTGATGGTCTGGTTAGAACCTTCAATCATGAGATACATATAAGTATATATATAGGGAACCACAATTGGATGGAATTACATTTTTGTTTGATCATATTGTTGTGTTTGTGTTAGGTGTGGGAATGTTTGATGGTAGTAGGTAAGATGAGTCACACGGGTGAGGTCCTCCCAGTTACACAATTTATTACCACTATGGGTTCATTGGAACCATATAGATGATCAATAGATGTTTTTATCCCTCATTAGGGTGGTTAATACACCATATATTTTCTGAGAGTCTAGGTGGGATGTGGAACTAGATTGGTTAGTTGGGAGAAGCCAAATGGTTATGGAGATATGGGCTTCCCCATATGCAGGTATGTGGTTCCAAACCGAGTATACCCAGGGACTGGTCTATGGTTATTCAAGAAATTAACATTGTTAGAAAATTATATTTTATTTTTTACTTCTATTATGCACCTGATTTCCAATTTATACTACTTATTGATATTTACCATCACTTGGTATTGTGTTGTTTAGATTTTAGTTTGGGTTTGAGATTCCAAAAAGATAAATTGTTTTGAATAATGGAAATGTACCATGTATTGTTTTGAAAAAGGATAGGCTGCATCATTTATTTGAAATAAGATGAACATAATATTGTATATTTATTTTATAATATCTTAATGGGAAATTTTCATGGAATAAAACATATGGATTCTATGGTGGTTTCCTACAGATCTGTTAACCTCACACCCTACTTGGTGCATTCAGTGTCAGTAGACCCGAGTTGTTTTGTTGGTCCTGTTTTTTTGTTCTAGTTCTCATCATTGGATCGTGTTATCCGTGTTGATGGTCAGTAAGTGGATTGTGAAGACCATGTGGTAAAATATAGATCTTTTTATTGGATGTTTAGTTAGGTTTTGTATTTAGTTTTTTGGTCTGTCTAGCTATATCTTGTATCAGGATATGTTTGAATATTTTTATTAAGACTCAGTTGTTGGTTACAACTACATGCCCAGTTTTTTAGTTTATTTATTTGATGATGGTTATTATTTGGGATGAAATCCATCCCACATGGATTCAATTTGATTCTCGATAGCAATTGTCATCCCGGTGGGATTAGGAATGCCTTTTGGGTCATGCATCTGATAGGGTTGGGTGTCGAGTTATATCGAATTCCGACCTAGTTCATGATAGTAGGATAACCGCTTATGTATGATGAAGAGATGTACCCTTGGATGAGATAGATATTATAGAATTGGGGTGTGAAAACATAAACTATACTTTCAATCATGAAATATACTCATCATCCCTAAAAAATAAAAGAACCAAAAGAGGAAGGAATGATAAAATTCAATATAAATTCTTTCTATCGATCCAGCCATGAGATGAAGCATCTGGTCATCTATTCAGCAGATGGATCCAATTTATTCCTCGATGATATGGAGTAATGAAATATTTTGAAAAGTAAGTTGAAGACTAGGTTGATCGATCCAGACTGGAACCTATAGAGAATCAAACTGAAGGTGAACATCCATGAACCATATGAATACGACAAAACACATTCTACTAAAAGATGCTAGATCACTAAACTGGGAATGAAAAAAGTCCTCTTGGGATTCTAGGATTACAAAAAAAGACTTTCCATTCTTCACCGAAACCCAATCTTGTTCCGAGAAACACCAAATTTCCACAAAATTATGGATGAAGGTGAGATGAGGCTTATCAACCCCAAATCTCACCATGAATATATAATGGTGGAAATTCACTACAACCTCCAAATCTATGGAAGAAAGAGTGAAAATGAGATCCAAACACTAGTATTTCATGAACCATATCTAGTGCCAATTCAGTTAATGATGAGATGAGAGGTGATTTAGAGGGTATCTTATGAATGTGATCATATTTCCTAGCGGGATGACTAATATCTCTTTGACACATACAAAGATCACTTAACAAATTTGGGGAAAGGTTGACCTTATATGAGAGAGAAAATAAAAAGGGTAGCTTCTATTTCATCACCTCAAGAGGTTTTTCCATATGAAGTGAAAAATTGGTAGCTAGAGAAATAGTCAAACAAGTTTAAAAATCAGATAGTGCACGAGTCTTGTTCATTTTCTACATTTTTGAAACTTATTATAAATTTTATGGATATAATATTAAAGTTATTTATGACCTTTAAGGTTTATATTATCAGTGATATTGATGTAATTTTGGGTTATTATTATTTTGGTACAGAAAATATATAATATAGCTAACATTGGGATTATAAAGTCATTTCATGACTATGTTGTGTTTTTTAAGAATTAGGATATTTTTGGAACATTAAATAATTAAGGTAAATAGAATAAAAATTTTAAAATGGGGGTTTTATTTTTGGAATAATATATGATTTATCTATTGTTAGAATAAGTGCTGTTATTATGATATTATTTTGGGAAATTATTAATTTGTTTTGTAGAATATATTAATTAGAAAGTAAATTAATGATATGATAATCTAAAGTAATTTATGTTTTTTGGAGACAAATGTAATGTTTCTCATGAAGGAAAATTCCATAAATTCATTCTAATAACATCTTTTCAACAATTTACAAGAATATATATATGAAATTTAAGGATATATTTATGTGGAATGATTTATTTTGGATATTTTATATTGTTGTTTAATTTTAAATATTAATGTATTATTTCATTCGATGACGGTTTTTTTTATTTTGGGTATTACCATATAGAGTGAAATCAATTCTGATTTGGATTAATGTATAAAAATTGGAAATTAACATCCTTTTATATACCTCATGATTACCTATATGTTTATTATAGGGCTTTAGGAATGAAACAATCATCTTAAATACACATGATTTGGAGGAAAGGATGAGATTACAATGGAAATTAATTAAATTATGAAATTGTCCATCTGAAGTTAGTATATTTTATTATTTCCATAGTCTATATATCAAAGGAATTACATAAATATATGAAAAGGATATTGAAAAGAAATATTGTTTTCTATTACATTTATTCACGATGAATTGATGTTCATTTTCACACCATATTGATTTATGGTTCTATGGTCATTAATATTCTCAAGATCATTCACTTTATTATAATCAATATACTCTATCGCTATCCATCATTATGAGGAATACAATTTTTCCTCCATGTTTATATATTCAGATACCACTAATGTTATCCTCTTAAAAAACATATTTATGTGTCACTCAAGATGTCATTCACAGTTACGATTCCCTATCTTCAAAGGATGTTTTATTAACAGTTTTTACGATGTGGGTTTTCCAAAAAGGTATTTCGAATTGTAAAACCCTTTTTTGTAGACCAATATATTAAATTGTGAGGGAAGGATGTATTAATTGGTGGGGGGAGATCATGGCACCATGAGATATAAATTAACACTATATTTTATATAATATACAACATGAATGATCGAGCCTAAACGAACCAAAAAATGTTATTATATTAATATGTCCATTATAACATAGAATTTGGTTGATAGATATGAATAAGATTTATCATGATATGAAATATATATGAACTATTTGATAAATATTTATATATAAATTCTTATAAAATAAGCTATCAACTTTTGAATAAAGATATTTTATTATTCAAAATATGTTTTCTTCAATAATTATTGAGATTGTTTATGTAAACATTTTATTGATAATCATTTGAACACATATAAATTTTATATAAAAAAATAAAACTCATTTTCGCAATCATTACATCGAAATTAACATATAGAGAGTTTTTAGGATATTTCAGAATTGATTGATTTGTCAATGAATATTGTGGAATACTTAATTTACCAATATTTTCATTAATTGGATTAATTCAAATGTTATATTATATTTGAGATTTGATCATTAATTGAAATGTGATCCATTTTATTTATAATAATATTATTTTTTCCCTTTTTATCATATGTATTATTGATTTTAATATTAGGCAATTTTTATCCATAAAACAAATTTTATTATAAACAATATTTCCTGGTGTTTTTTAAATTTATTATAAAATTAATTTTTGAAAATTATTCATATTTATTCCTTATAAATGGATAATATATTTGGAATTAGGAGGTTCAAATATGTAAAATAAATCCCTTTTATTTTTGGTCATTATGAATAATAACTATGGAAAATAGTTTTCAACGAGGTAAGATAAAATTATAAAAATAGGGTTAAAAAATTATATAAGGTCTCAAATTCAACCTAAAATATTTTATCCTATATTATGGATGAATTTTTCCAATTACACTCCATTTATAAAATATATATACACTTTGTTTCATTTTTATTTTTATTATGACTTTTATATTAATTTATGGGATGAATAAATAAAAAATGTCAATCTATTATATTTAAAAACAATAATTGTTTTACATAATGATGAAAATAGGATAATTTAGGTACTAAATTTTTATTTTAAGGATAAATTAGTTTTTTATAATGGTCATTTATTTATAAATTTTAGTTATTAAATGATTTTATTAAATTCATATCCTAGTCTAATAATTTATTCATATAATTAATAGAAAAACCAAATAAATGTTTTTAAAAAATATTAAATGAAATCCAATTTGGGTGAATTTTTTGGTTCTAGGTTTTTTTTCATAAAAATAACATATTATATATATGTTAATGGATTATATTACAATTAAATTACTTTAATATTGATTCCATAGTCTAATTATGTGAATTATTCTTAATATGAAATTAATTACATTTTAGGGAAAAAATATTTTATTTAATTATTTAAAAACCATAAAAATATTAAATGTGGGGAATTAAGATGATAAATGGTTTAAATTTTCATATCATGGTCATTTATGAACAAATTTGTACGTTATAATAAAAATTGTAACCCATTAAGATTTAAAAGTTTTTATCGTTGTTAATATTAAAATTTGTAAATAATGGGGTTAAACAAAAACATAAGGTTTAACATGAATCTTAAAGATATTTAAAATTAATTGAAAAAGGATATTTCGACCTTATAATTATTTTTTTTCAAATATCTAGCTATTTTATGCAATTATCATAAGGTTTAGTTAATTATATTTAATGGTTTTCAAAAATTTATAGTTTTTCATTTCCCTCCCATATAATTGGTGAGACATTTCTCCCAATTATTCACAAAACATTGATCCATATAGCTTAGAAAACCCATGGAAATTTATCTTATAAAATTACCTATTCAATAATTATAGGTTATTTTTTGTTTAAATACTATTCAAAGGGTCCTTAAATATGATATAATAATTTTTCCCGACTATTTCTAATTTATTTCTTATTAAACATCCAATACTTTATTGTACCCATAATAAAATAATTACTGAATTATAGTGATTATAATAAGATGATATTATGCTTATTTTAAATCCATTTTACATCTCTTTTCTATCCTTTGAGAAATGATAACATCACTTGTATGTATACATGACTTATTATCTCTACATAGTGGTGTAATTAGTCTTTCACCATGACTATAATTGGATGGTTAAAAATATGGAACTGTAGAATATATATGTTATTTATGAAATAATTATTCTTAATTAATTATAATATCATATATATCATTTTACATTCCAACCCATTGGAAAAGGACAATGTTTCTATTGCGTACTTGTGGACTACCTCCTCCATGAATTGATATGAACTATTTGTTTATTTCCTCTTTAGGTGAATACTAATAAAGATCTATTTATTTAATATATTTGATATTTATGGAATAATAATTATTCATTAAATGTAATTTTTTATTTTCACTTATTTTTTTCCGTCCTTCAAAAATTGAAAACAATGTTCATACATTCATACGACCCATCATCATCATTAATGGTGCAATTAATTCTAATTTATATTCCTTTCATGAATGATTAAATATATTTATATATAATGATTATGTAAAATCTTTATATAATTTTTATCATTGAAAATTGTATTATACCTCGATAAAATTACAATGATCAAGGCTACTAAATCAAAACATAAAAAAGATTTTGTTATCATTCAGAACAATTATTTAAGTAAATAATTATTAATAAACTATTGATAAAAGGGTATAAGTAAATATTATATATTATGATACATGTTATTAATGTTATTTAATAGATATATAGTAAATTAATATTTATTATACAAGATTTTATAACTTATATGAATAAATTAGGGCATATGGAAAGGGTTAATTTTGCAATCCCACAATTATTTGAGATTGCCTATATCTAAATCTCAGGAGAGGGAATTATTTTATCTTTTAATTTTTTAAAAAAATATATTGTTATCAATTTTTTTTTTGAAATTACATATTTGATTTTTATTTTGATTTCTTTATGTTCTCAATGGATTGAAAAAATAAAAATTTTAAGTAAAAATGAATTTACTTCTCTCATTTGTAAAAAATACCAATATTTTTCAATATCCTCATTTAAAAAAATACTTTTTAACAATATTCTAAACATTATCAAATGATATTTGAAAGTTATTTTCCATAATTGAATTTTTTTGAAATAAATTAAAAAAAATATTTTTCCCTTTTCAAATTAATGTTATTTTACCTTTTTAATGAAAATGTGAATGCAATGTTTGTTTAACGTACACGAATTGAAAAAAAATTCCCACTATCATGACCATTAATTTTTTTTAGATTCAATTAAAAATTTTCAAATTTATTTGCAATGAAATTATTCTTATTAGTATTTAAGAAATTTTTAGATTTTAATATATGTTATTTCAATATAAAAAGGGTTGTTTAGTCATGAAATTTTCTAGTGATATTTTGATATAAATTTTTTTCAATATAAACATTATTTAGTGGTTATTATGTTTTATTGTAGATATAATATTCTGATACCAAACACATTATTACTCTATATGGATTATTATCATGTCATATTTATTGGTTGGGGAAAGTATTAACATTTAGATTCAAGTTTTCAGTTTGAATGTTTATGATAACAATGTACTGAATTGGCATTCACCCATATTATATTAAAAATACATTAGACATAGTAGGTTTTGGGAAGGTCCTGTTATAGACCTTAGATACATATATTGGTCTAACTAGACATACTAGTTTGGGTATTTTTTATATTCCTAACATATTTATATATGTTGTCCGGGCATATGGGCTTGATATTATGATAATGATGGCTACCATTATGTGTTCTACCATTATGAAATTGGTTAGTTTTTTAATGTTATTATTTATATTTTTATGTAAGATATGTATTTTCACTCTTTTTATAGTGTATGATATAAGTGAAATTTTATTTTTTAATTTTATCATCCTTATTATTTTAGTTTTATTTATTTCATGATAGATTTAATTGCATGCTTTCCCTTAATGCGCATCTGAGCTCACCCTTTAATATTTTTTCTTTCCCCTACATAAAAATAATATATATATGAATAAATTCTTTTATTTTAGAAAATTAATAATATAGTTTTCACATGAATTATTATATTATAATTTGGGTTTTTAGATAGATTTTAATAATCCTGTATGTATCTAGAATCGTAATACAACTAAACTTTTCGATCCTACAAGATGTGATCTTTCATATTATGATCCAATATAGTAATATAAAATATATATTTAGGATTATGAAATCAGGGAGTTATGCCTCTCTTCTATTATCAGATATAAGGGCCTCTGGGTAACGAATCTCATAAAATTCAATTTCTTAATAAATTATTTATGTTATTTTTCCAGAAAATGCCCACTATGATAATTATGTAATTTATTTTACCTTTCCAATTAAGAGGAATGGTTAATATAAAATATATAAATGTATTCAATTAAAAATATATTAATTTTATTCAAATCATTTATAAAACATATATATATCAATATTTTATGATCAAATTTAAAAAAATGATTTTCCATTGAAAATTTTGTGTCTCTAAATTTTTAGGGAATAAATTACCACTAAAAACTCATGTTTTTTAGTATGTAATTATATTTTCGACAATATAGTTGGTGAGAACTATAAATAAACGTCTGATCATAGTAAATATTCACTTAAAAAATCTATACATGATACATCATTAAAATTACATAGATCAATCCAATCTTCAAAAGAACAAAAATATTAGTTGATTTCAAGAAGTACTTCAACTAACCAAAAATATAATTCGTACTCAAGGATCAAGGGATTTAATTATTTTAAAAACCAATTTCTTAATAACATGTCTTATTTAATATAGATGATACACTTTGATCTTTTTTCACAAAGGTGTTGATTACGGGGAGTTCCTAAAAAACAATCAAGGGATTATTATACTTCTCCCCTGTTGTATAATAATCTATGATATCATCCATGAAATCCCTGAAAGAGGATTAGAGCACCCAATAGATTATCCAGTTCCTAATATATATAAATACTATATGTCTGATAGTTAATATGATTTTATTGACTTGGTATTTCTAGTGACCATATATCTTTTTAGAATTTGTTTTGGGAATATCAGACATCTTCACTATGAGGTAGTGAAATCCTGGATTTAGTTAATCCTTTGAGAACCACCTTTACAACATTAATAGATTAACAAAGTCATAAATAATAGGTAAGGGTTATTTATTCTTGATGGTCCCATTGTCCAAATTTATATAATTGACTCATAAAACTATAATTACATATTATTTCTTGAAAAATAATACTAGAGTCACATAAAAATAATATTTGAAACCTAAATCCCTAGGATTTCAAATTTACTTACTCAACATTCAGTTACCTATATTAATCCAATCACACTAAAAATGAATATATTGTTATAGGATTCTTCTTGGTCTATAAATGAATGGAAAAATAAAATTACGTATTAAGATGTATTCATAAGAAGTTGTCTCAGATTACATAATGATATTTCCTAACTATGGGAGGATACTCATTCCTGATGTTCACATGACAAGAAATTACCAACAAAAGTATTAATATGATATATCAACCAATATACTTTATGAAAAAGGATTCGTACCCAACTAGACCATGATCCTCAGTCTCCTTGAAAGAGATGATATTTTATATCAGGATTAGTTAAGGAAATATACAAATTATAACAATCAATAGAAGCTTTAAATACATTCATCGGATCCATACCAAAAATAGTATAAACAGTTACTAATCAAGAATATGAAATTTCAATGATAAATACTCCACAAATATTATGAAAAATACTAAATAGACACCATAATGCAAAGATCTTTTTTCCCAAGGGTGAAACAAATTTCATTTATATATGGGAAAAATCCCAAATGTATGGTTTAAAATATCCTCGAAACATGGAGATATAAATGAAATAGAGTCACCCATACCAATTAAAGAAGTATCAATAGATGAAAAAACTATAGAAACATGATCAGTTTTTTGTCTCGCATCAAGATCCATAGCGGGTTTCCTTATAGTCAGAAACCATCTCACATCAAAACGAGAATAAGAGATACAAGAAACTAAATACTTTTACATCAACTAAATATATAAATCATATGAATCACCTCTACCTACAACCTACTACAGATGGGGACTTATTTATTTATTAGCATTAGAACTATTATTGATCTCCATGGAGATAATGCAGCTATATTGGTTTAATTTAGGGGGTTTAACATATGAAAATCAAGAGTTCGATCATTCAACCCAAAACATGTTTTTTCTTTATGTCCTTTAGAAAAACAAGTCTTATGTTACCAAACAAGATATAGTGATGTCAAATGGGATGTTTTCTCCTCATTCAGGCATGTAATGGTGACCGTGATGAATTCCATGAGACCCTATGACCACCTGTTTTATGTTATTCATACTTACACTTCCATTCCAAAAATTCACAATAATTCTCACTCATGATGGCGATAGAATCAAACAAACCTAACATTATGACATGGTTTATCTACAACATCAGGTCTTGGTTCACCACTTCAGCATATGTGGGGATATTCAAAAGGAATATGTAGGATTGAAATTTTGGGCAAATGAACATTTTTACCATTGGGGTTTTTATATATCTTTCAAAAATATCTCAATATAGAAATTTAAAATAATGAAAATAATATTGAAAATAAAATTACTACTCGGTAAGTTTTAGGATGATGAAAATATCCCATGACTTCACTAGGGACATCACATGTGAGTAAAACTACTATGTTTAAAAAATTAAATTTATTTACAGTTGATATTCTCATGTGACATATCTTGAAAAATGTACTCCCACTATTATTTCTCAAGAACATATACCATAAACAACATATACATCACCTAAATAGATTATAGAGGCATCAGGAATTAAAAAATATTTTCAATAGTTTTTAACAAATCATCCTCCACTTGAGGGTAATTTCTTCCTTGAAAGGATAAATGTTTATTTGATAAATATTCCTTAACTCAATTATTATTATAAATCAATCCCAAATAAAGAGAACTAGCTTAAATGGGTCCAAGAAATGTCACCTAGTCAATAAATCTAACGGTTTCCCCTATTTATTCAATAACATTTTGTTCTACAGAATGAAGAGCCCATGAAAACCTATCCATATCTCCCATTTGAGGGTTTATATATGGTCTACATTGGGGTATGGTTCTACATGACATAAATTAAAAAATTAATAAAAATACTAAATAGAAAAAATAAATCAATTAAAACTATAAGAATACAACTACAAAAATAACTTAAAGACATTTCTGAGAGAATAAGACCCAAAATAGTAAAAATTATAACTACACATTGTTATAGCACATAATTTTCCTATCAATGTGCTAAATATGCAGATATCATTGAATTCTTGACATTTGGATGCATTGATTATCCGTGAAGTTTTAAAATATATGATCCAAGAATATGGGGGAACAATTTGGGCCTCTTACAGTATGGTTTACATAGTTTAGAACTCATATTCATTATCAACCTTCCCCATAAAATCCATTTAATATACTTTACCTAAATCTAAAATTCCTCAAAATCTATAATAAAATAAAATAAAATTAAAAATATTCTTTTCCCATTTATTGATAGTGATATAAGTATTTCATTGATAGTAATTTTCTTTACACTCACTCATAAGTTTAACCTAAATTCCATCAATTTTATATCATTTATAACTCAATATTTGAAGAATCAAAAAATTAAAAAAAATTGATCTTAGATAACTTTATATCAGGAAAAAATATAGGCTACCATAGAACCTATACCCTAGTTATCTCATGAAAATGATTGAAGGGAATCCCCAATACCTATGGGATGGATACTAGTTCATCAGAATCCAGTAAATACTTTTATTTATTTTTTCTATAATTTATAAATCTATTATTAAGGACGTCCTAACCAAAAACCTGACCTTAAATTTCTATTGTTTGGTGAGCCATATACATAAATAAAGGAAGCACTAAAAATTCATAAAAAATATAATAAAAAAAACCCAATGGAAAGCATAATAACAATTATAAAATAACAAACATACCTAACATATGTCTAAGATTGACCATACATATAAAAATTGTCCAAAATAATTACAAAAGGGAAGTAATGTGGAAGTTGGTGAGGTATAACAAAATAATGGGTCAACTAAAAATGAAAAAAAGAAAATAAATAATTTCAATTCATTTTCATCTATGAGGTGGACTCACTCCCATAATCTCACCACCTAATAATCTGAATCTAGATAATAAGAACATCCAATTCATCAAAGATATCTCGTTTATTTTATCTGAACCTATTAAAATAAGAACTGTATAGACCCAAAGTGTAGATACCCTCACTTTATAAAAAAATTATCATTAAATAAATTTTATAGAATACTTTAACATCATACAAATTGATGCAAGAAGAAAAAACAAGTCTAGTGCCTTTGGAAAGATATAATATATAAAAACAAATAGATAATTGAGATACATTTTCTCCCACTATGTTCTTATTGACTAGAACCCATCATAGACACCTCAAACATAATACATATCTTCAGAAGATAGGGATGGAAACATAAAAATGGGTGATATAAAATGTTCAGTTTGGGTAAAAAAGGAAGACATGTAAGCATAATAATGATAATAAGGGTATTAAAACATGATAATGTAGATATAAGATGATACCATACATATAAAATATCATAATATTCATCATGTCATAATGATTCGAAGATCGTAAGACGTGAATCATAATGAAATAATGAGAATAGGATATGAAATCATAATATTGTAATAAGACATGTAATTGTGGAAAACACATAATCCAATAATTATTTCAATATTACCCATGGAATTTCCACTATGACCAACTTAGTTGTCACGGTTAATTTTCATGGCCATCACAAGTGCATGAGTTCACTCATTATACTATCATATCAGTCATTGTTCAATCCCATGGCCAACTTAGTAGTAAATGTTCTCTCCTCATACCATCATTGTAGTGTGATTTCACTCTTCATACCACCATATCCTTTCTCATGAGATATAAAACATCCTCCAATGCATTGGTGTAAGATATAGGTCCCACCTGTCATATAATGAAATCATACATACATGTGTGAAATGTTCATAAAAAATATATCATAACTCATGAAATGAAATGGGTATCATATACATGTATACATATCATAACCTAGGGATGGATAGAGATTTCTCAATCATTTCATTAAAAAAATAACACATGAAAACAAGTGGTTTTCAAATACATATAACCTGTGAAAGAGAAACGAGTTTCATAAAATAATTACAACAAAACAAAATCCATTCAGATATGTAATATGAATGAAAACATTGAGTAATTTAATCCTAAAGGCTTTATTAATACCAATTTTTGATAATTCCCTTCAAGTATCTTTTGAAAACAATTTTGAGAACCAAGTTTTTGAGTATTATGGATTTCTTCCCAAATAGTGGGGTGCTTAGATTTTAATAAAACCATTATATTAAGTACCAAAGAGTGAAAAAATGATACGTAAATGTGAGGATATATTGAATAGACAGAGGAGGTGGAAGATCAGGAATAATTTTTAATTATGTATCATGACATTTCATCAAATGATGCATAAACATAAACAATCTTGTGAATAAATGAGGAGATGTTCTCAATTAACTCTTATAACTTGGTGACATGGGATCAAACAATCCATGTAAGAAAATTAAATTAAATTAATCCTTATATATAATTAAATTATTTTAATTCATTATATAACATATAAAATTGATGTATATACACCTTAATGAAGTGTTTATGAGCATAACAAATTTGGATTCTCATAGAAGGAAAATTGAGACAAAACTATTTTTCTGATTTTGTAACTACTAAAAGTTAAATACCATGGAAGAAGGATCATATAGTGGATATGTGAATATAGATAAACTTAATTAAAATATTTGTAGAATAAATTCTTGGGCAGTACATACACCATCGAAAATAAAATAGTCTAAATATAGGCTGTATCTCAAATAAATTAAGAGTGAGATAGAAATCCTCTTACCTTATGTCTTGACTCTCTTAATTCTCATAAAAACATCATATATAATAAATATAATCTTATAATAACAATTTTACCTCATCAAATTTTAATATCTATTACAATATATTATTTTATTTTGACCTTATATTAACCATTTTATCAACAATCCTTTGTTACGATTTCACTTTTTGTTATATTCGCTTTGTTCTTCACATGTGTCTTAATTTATTATATAGTTGATCCTTATACTTATATAATGATTAAATAATATACAAATTTATATAAATATAATTTATATCCATTATATTTATATTTTTATTATATATATCATAATGATGTGTGTAATAGAAGACACCATTAATGGAGACAGTCCGTCGTACGTACGCACGAACGCTGTTTTCCATTTTTATTGTTGTATGGAAAGACAGTATGAAAATGACACACACACACACACACAAATATATATGTTTATATGTTTTTGAATTAGAATGAATATATTATATGTACCAAATAATTTTAGTAATCCCATCCTTATTACATTCTATGTGTTGTGTGAATTAATAACATCCCTTTGAGCAGTGGTAGTATAGATTTACTCAAATGAGATTATCGTACTAACACCAAATGGAAGGTGAAAAGTTTTGTGTTGTAAAAGTGAAAAAATATTAAAGACATAATAAATTTAATATATTACATATTAAGACATATTTTCAATGATAATGGCCATCGTGATTGGTGTTAAAGGAGAAATGGCCAATCATCGTTTTGTGAGGCAGTAGTTCGCTGTATAGAGAAAAATTATGTTCGACATTTATTAGATGAAGGTGTGTGAAAGTACAACAAGACATTTGAATAAAAAATCCTTTTACAAGGAGTATACTATTTTTTTCACACAATAAGGGAATAAATCGAGTGGATGGGGTGGAGAAGGAAAATAACGGAATGGATCTTGAGAGAAGACATTACCTCTTAATCATGTAACTCCTTTTGGAATATGTAAAAAGGATTCCTTGAGAGGGTTTCATACCAATGGGATTCTACAAGGTCTAAAGTATGATTTTTTGAAGTGTATTGTGCATGTATTTTCCCATCATAAAATTTTTGGGAGGTGTGAGTAATTGGTAGAGGTGGTGGACTTTTATAGGGATGGAAAATGACTTATTCAGTATCTCTAGAAACTATTAGGAGTGGACCTGTTATTAACTAAAAAAAGTAATAAAAAACAAAACACCTCATTAATGGATGTTTTATGACTGAAATATGGACAAAAATGGTTTTTGAACATGATTCTAGGTCATTTAGGGCCTTAATTTTTTGGTTTAATCCTTAATGAAGGTTAATTTGGCCTTAAGAACTATGATGAATTTTAATAACCTTTACTAATAATTTTTATCAAAAATTAACATGGTTTTATTAGAATATAAATTTAAAATTGAATATAATGGTTTATGGTGAATTTATGAAATACAAATCACAGATGCAGAAAAATTATGATAAGTGAAAACCCTAAAGATGGGACGAAATAATGTTGTTTTAATGTAGGGAAAAGTTCAAAAGATTGTCAAGGTTTAATATTCAGTTAAAAATTTAAATTGATTATAATAAATTAAATTGTATTAATTGATGTAATATTTATCTAATGTGACTTTGAAAAAAATTAATAATATTATTAATCATTTATAATTATTTATTCAGAAAGTCAGTTTTTAACTGAAAAGTAGTATTTTCACTATTCATCAAAAAGTGATGTTTCTCAGAAAAATCACAAAAAATCACCCTAAGATAATTTCATCATAATGAATTAAAAAATAAAGTTTATTTTAATAAAGTAATTTTTTAAATGTGTATAAAATTCCTTTCATTATTAGAAGTAGTTCATTTGAGAAAATTTTGTTTTTAATGATTAAAAAAAATTTACCAAAAATCGTATTTTATTATAAATATGTTTTATTTACATAAAAATTTGGAAAAAACATTTTAAAGGTAGTTATTATAATTTATATTAACAAAGTTATAATTAAATTATTTCAATAACTAAAAAAATATATTGAGATGTTTCATAGAAACTCAGTGTTGCGTGTATCATATGCCAACTTTGGGTTGCATGCATCGTACACCATGTCGGTGTTGCGTGTAACATACACCAAGTTAGTGTTTCATGTGAACGGAATATTTGAATTAATGAATTGAAATATATAAATGTGAATTCAAATTTATTTGAAAAAATCATTGTAAAAACATGGTGTGTTACATTAAACACCCCTTAATATGAATTTCAACTAAGAAATTCATCAATCTGTTCAAAAAAAAAAGTGAAGATACTTATAATTAATCATGTAATGAAGTTACCATTTATGTTCATAAAACTATTAATATCATGCCAAAAAATTAACCAGGTGAGTTGTCCTATTTAGTAGAACTTTCTCTGATTAGTCCTATATTTCAATATGTAATTCTCAGTAAGAAAGATCATGTTCCAGCAGTATGACCATTGAATTTACTACATGTGAACGATCAATTATTTACTTTCTCAGAATAGATATGTGGAACACATCATGGAATTTGGAAAGATTTTGAGGATGTTCTAAATGAATGGCTATTGTCCCGATATGATAATATTCCATAGGGGCTAATATACATTGGGCTTAGTTTCTCATTCTTCACAAATCTCATAACATTCTTCTAAGGTATGGTCTGGAGAATCACCATTCTAAAAACATCAAACTATAGGACACATTTATTTTTATAAACATAATTTTTCTACCAACATTAAGCTTTTGTGATATGATGTCGAGTGGTTCTATCCTTTTTGACCATTTCATCAGTGATATAGGGTCCCAATATCTTTCTATCTGCCACATCATTCTATCACGTGGGAGTTCTACAATTGATCCCATAGAAGGATTCATAATGTTCAATATAAATTATTGATTGAAATGTATTATTGTAAGGAAACTATACTATTATAAGGTGTTGATCCCAACCACCATTAAAATATAGAGAAAAATATATCAACATATCCATCAATGTTTCAAATGTTATTTTAGACTACCTATCTATTTGAGGATTCTAAGACATGCTGAAACATAATTCTATGTCTAGTAATTTCAAAAGCCTTCACCAAAACATTGAGGTAATCCTTAGATCATGATCTGATACAATAGAAAGTTGTACTCCGTGCAACCTCACCACTTCTTTAATGTACATTCTGTAATGATGACCAAGATAAAAATATTCTTTGATAGCAATGAAGTGTGTTGACATAGTAAGGTGATCAACTACCACCCATATAGTATGAAAACCATAATGGGTTTGGGTAGACCAATGTCAAAATATATAGTCATGTTTTCCCATTTCCATTTTGTTATGGGAAATGGATGTAATACCCCTTTAAACATTTGTATATTACTCTTAACTTCCTATAATTATAAACAATGAGATACTAACTTTGTGATATATATTTTATTACCATCCCACCAAATATATTCTTTTAGGTCACTATACATATTCATACATTCAGAATGAATAGAAAATGGTGAACTATGGGATTCTTCTAACAACTCCTTATTTAAAAATTGCATGGAAGGAAAACATACACAGATCATGAACATTACCATTCCTTATTGATCGAGGATAATTACAGGAACAATTTTAATCTTCTTTTATATCTCTTCATCTTCTTTATACACCTCCATAATCATAAAATGGATAAGTTACGTAACATTAATTTTATAATGATTTGATTTCCCCCTTTCCATCAAGATTTCTAGATCTATCCTTTAGAAATACATAAATATTTCATCTTTTGTGATCCTCATCATAGATAAGATAACATGATCATTTAATCTCATGGATGCGACTACGTTGTTCTCTTTCCCAGGGTTGAAATTTATTGAGAAGTCATAATCCTATATCAAATCTTAAAATATTCTCTAGAGCATGTCCATATTTTTCTAATTGAATATATATTTCATAATTTTATGATTGTTATATATATCACACATTTCCCCATAAAGATAATGCCTCTATATCATTAATGTAAAAATATATTTGCTAAATCCAAATCACATGTTGTTTAATTTTTCTCATGAATAACCAACTTTCATGATGAGTTTGCTCTAATAATGTTATTTTCAATAAGAGCATATCCCAAACCCATCGTGGATGCATTACTATATATTACAAAACTTCATCAGTTACAGGGTTGTGCAAGCACAAGTTCACTAACCAACATTATCTTCAATTCATTGAATGTTTCCTCACGTTTATTTTTCTAATGAAACTTGACACATTTCTAAGTTATATTTTCCAAGGATTAGATAATCATGAGAACATCTCCCATAATTGTTGATAGTATCAATATAAATCAAGAATCCAATGGATGTCACTCACCATGGTTGTTCTTGACAATATTTCAATATCCCTTATCTTGGACGGATCTACGATAATACAATCTTTTAAGATTATGTAACCCAAAAAGGAAACCCTTTGTATCCTAAATCAACACTTTGTAAATTTTTCATACATCTTATTCTTCCTTAGGGGTTTCATTACAATTTTTAATCAATATTCATGCTCATAATTTCACTTTGAATAGATAGGAATAACATCTATAAAGACTACCTCAAAATGGGTGAAGAAATCTAAAATGAAATTATTCATTAAATCCATGTAGATATTATGGGAATTAGTAAGAACCAAAAACATCACAATATATTAATAGTGACCATACCGGGTGTGGATTGTCATCTTAGTTATATCCACCTTATTGAAACTAAATTGATGATTAATATAACAATGTTAAATCTAGGAAAAGTATTGATCCCCACACATTTTATCAAACTAGTATGCAATACATGGAAGAATATACTTGTTATTTATTGGGATCATGTTCTAGTCCTTATAATCAATGCAGAGTCCAATTTATCCGTATTTATTTTTCACAGAAAGAACCAATGCACCCCAAGGTAAAACACATGTATGAATGAATCCATTATCAAGGTTTTTTGGGGTTTCTTCTTTTATTTCTGTAACTCGATTATTGGAATTCAATATGGATTATTTGAAATTGGCTTGTAACAAGGTACAAGTTATATCAAGAAATCAATTTAATTTTTTGGTGCATAACAACGAAAACATTTTCTAAATACATCCATAAAATCCAAAACAATAGCCATGTCATCGATGGAGATCTTCTCCCAAACTATTTGAGACAACCAATCCTTTTAAATGAGAATTAAGACCCATTCTATTGTTGTAATCTCTACATGAATTTCAATGTAATCGTCACATTGATGGATGATAATAGGAGGGTTTTAAATATAAAACATAACTTCACTTAATTGAAAATTGAAGTTGATTTATTGTGATAAAGCCAATAGATGACTAGGATGACATTAAATTTGACTAAAGTAAGAATGATAGGATTTTCAGGAATCACATTCCCAAAAAATTATACCAGAGATGAATCATAGACTTGATTTGAAATAATCGTACCATTATGGGTTTTCATTTCTATTTTAACATCTATTTTTTTGGAGGAATATTAATTACCTTAGTGAATTCTTGAGATATGAATGAGTGGGTAGATCTAGAATCAAATATAATGAACCAAATAATCATGAAAAATCAGTTTTAGGATGTATATATTAGGACATATTCCTTAATCTATGAAAACTTTGGTATATCCTAGGGTTTTAATATTCATCATTGGATTAAATCCTCATAATGTATCATGAGTAGTTTGTGTATTCCCAATGAATTATCCCCTAGAAATATCGATGTAGGTGTGCTGCAAGGCCTATTGTGGTGCACCATATTTCCCCTAGTCCAGCCAGAAATATTTTTTCGGAATTGTTATCCCCTGTTATATATTTTCCATTTCCACATTCACTTGTAGTATATTGACATGGATGTATTTCTCGGTAACCACTCACTCTATCATTCACAAAAATTCTAGGAAATTTTCCATTACATTGACTCATCCCTATACATATCTTAAATAGTTTCTTAGGGTTCTCACAATGTATTTCTTATATGAGATTCCAAAGGGTAACTAAATTTTTCCTGTGATACCAACTAGAGACCCCCAAATTACTAAAGTTTAAAATTCGTAATTTTTTCAAAATAATTAATCATTATAAAAAATGACTCAATGAGACAGTACTAGTCTAGTGAATCTTAAAGAAAAATAATACATAAACACTAATACATAAGTGAGATAAATTTTCTCTCACACTATTATTCATGACTGGCACCATTCTTACACACCTCAATCATAATACATATATTCACAACGTGGGGATAAAAATATAAAAAGGGGTGAGATAAAATTCTCAATAAGGGTAAAAAAGGGATATGTGAAAGCATAATCATGAGCATAAGGGCATGAGAACATGATCACAATGATATAATATCTTATCGTGAATATCAAAGATCATAACATCGATAATGAAATAAATATTGGGAGTTCATGAGACATGAATCATAATAAAATAAAGAGAAAAATCTATGAAATAATGACATAGGAATAAGACATGTAATTGTGGAAAACACATATGCATATACAGATTTAAATTGTAGGAAATTAATTGATGCCAAGAATATCTTAGTAATGATTCACTTACACAAACATCATAGTATCATGAGTTCACTCCTCATACCATCATAGTAGTCATAGTCCACTCCCATGGACATTATAGTGGTTAAGGTTCACACCGAAGATCATATAAGTTGCATGAGTTCACTCTTCTTACCAATATAGTATATCTCATGAGATATAATACATTACCCAATGCATTGGAGGCCGATATAGGTCTCATCCATCACACAATGAAATCATCCATACAAGTTCCATAAGATCATAAATAAACATATCATAACCCATTAAATGAAACGGTTATCATTAAAATCAAAAAGTATCATAACCAGTGGAGGGAGATAGGTTTCAGAATCATTTAATCATAAAAATGACCCATGAAAGGAATATGGGTTAAAAAGAATATATCAAGTGAATGAGAAACATGTTTCATAACATCATGGCATCATAACATAATTCATTCAGAGAGTAAATATGAATATAAACACTAAATAATATCCCCATTAATTCATGATTAATACCAATGGATGTTATCTTATATAAGAAATAATTAGTAAATTCATTTTAGAACATTTCTTGAGTAATATATCCTTTCTTCATTGAAAAATTATTTTTATTACATAAAACAATGGGGCATCCATTCTCTTTGAAATAGATTTAAAATCATATAATAGATGATTTTAAATAGATAAATAATTTTTTAAATCCATATTTCTCATTAATTATCTTCTTGGATATTTTGAAAACAATTTTGAATACATTTTTTTTGAATGAAACAAATTTATGAATAATGAAAGAAGTGGTAAAGTTTCACTAAAAACATTATCTTAAGTGCCAATGAGTGAAGATATAATACTAAAAATGTTGACATATTGAGTAATTAGAGGATAATGAAACACATTAATTTTCTTGAATGATGTATCTTAATATTTCATCCATGTAATCATAATCATAAACAATCTTGAAAAAAAAACGAGGTGATTTTCTCAATAACCACTTATAAAATGGTGACTTGGGATCATACTATCACTGTAAGAAAAGTAAATTACATGAAGATAATGATATCATGAAAATAACTAGATTCATGATATAACACATTACATTTAAGTATATACCCCTCAAAGAAGAGTTTATGTTCATAATAAAATAGGAGTCTCAAAGAAGGCATATTATGACAATACTATTTTACCAATTAAGAAACTTTTGATAGTTAAACCCCATTTGAGAAGGATAATAGAATATATTTGTTAATTAATAGAAGTTTAATTACAATATATAAATAATAGAATCATTTCTAATACATACACCTCAAAAAAAGAATTTGTGGTGAACCAAGCTTGTATCTCATAGAAATTAATAGTGAGAGAAAAGTCCCCTTACATTGTGTCTTGATTCTCTTCATAAAAAACAATCATCTAGTATAATAAATATAAGTTTATGATAAATATTATAAATATGAATATTATTATATATATTACAATATATTCTATGATTATGACCTTATATTACCAACAATTTAACGATCATATGTTATGGTTTCACTTCTGGTAATATTCACTTGGTTCATCACATGGGTCTTAATTTGTTATATCATTGATCCTTATAATTATTTAATTATTCCATAAATTATAACATGATATAAATATAATTAATATAAATTAAATTTATGTATAATAATCTTTAGCATAAGGAAGTACATAATTTAATAATCCATTCAATGAGACTATGAGTTGTATGTATGCATGAAAGCTGTTTTCTTTTTTTGTTTTTGTATTGAATGAATTCATGTAAAGACATAAATATATATGTATGTATATATATAATTATTATGGTAGTATTAATATATTATATATATCATATAATTTCACTAAACCCATCCTTACTACATTCTATGTGGGGTGAGAACGAATCACATTGCTTCGACCGGGCGGTAGTCCACACTTCCTCAAATGAGATTATCTTATTAACACCAAATGGAATGTAAAAATATTTGAGTTATAAAAGGAATAAAGAATCTACAAAAAATAATAAATATAACATATTACATATAAAAATAGTGTGTCTGTAATCATAGACATTATGATTAGTGGTCAAAGCGAAATGAACAATCATAGTTTTATGAGGTTGTAGTTCATCATACACAGAAAAAGTAAGAAAAAAATGGAGGTGTTTGGAAGTGTATATAGTGACCCAAGACTTTCCTCATAACATTTCACGAATTTAATCATTATTATAAATCAGATAATAATCCATGGATCGTGATTTCTTTTGTCTTTGAAGACAAGGTACCTAAAACTAAAAAAAATTGACTAAAACATCTTTATTTAATCACCACAAGGAGCCCTAAACATTATTTGAGCCCATAAATCTTCATAGAGTACCCTAGGTAACACATGAACAAATGGATGTGCTAAAAATCCCAGAAAGGGAATAAGAATTATAATATAGCTTTAGGACATGGGTTAGAAGCGATAACATAATTTTATAAAAAAAATCATGGAACATATGGAATAATAACATATAAAAAAGTTACCATAAAAAAATTAATTCAAACTAATCTGAAAGAAAAATAAAACATATCTTCAGTATGTGTCAAGGATAACATCTAAGATCGCTTCACATAGTAGCACAAGCCAAGGCTTATCACCATGACCGTCACAAAAAAACATCTCATGAGACTTATCTTTACCCAATGAATTGGAGCGCTATTTGGGCGCATCCATATTAAGATTTAATGAATATTTTTTCATCATAAATATTCATAAATAATAAATATCAAATAAATATAAGGATTATCCATGGAAATATTTGGGTACCATAATCATAACACAAAGCATAGAAATAGTTATAACACGAAAGTTTCAATGAAAGAAGGGAAATGATGTATACATGTAAATTCATAAGGTAATATATATATTTATATATATATATATATAATGGTGAGTGATTTCAAGTATAAGTGACAACATTTAAGAAATTTATTCCTGAAATTTTGGCATACAAACATTTTTGAGAGGTTTTTAGGAAAATACTATAGAGACTTTAAAATATAAAAGGGAACAATCATTTATAAAATACCAGAATAGAGCCAAGAATTTATTCACAATGGAATACATATTTTATAAAGATAATGGAGTATTAAAATAGAATATATAATGCACTTGAATTTGGGAATGAATTCAGAAGCTCCCTCAAAACAGGTTTGCTTATCATGAAGTATTGGAGAGGGAATCAGTTAAAAACATGTATATTCATGAAATGGAATGACAAATAGAAAGTTTTACCTATGTGTGGAACATTAAAATAGAAATTATATTATGAAAATATGAATAATAGATAACCTCATTTAGGTAAAAATAATGATAAATAAACTTGATGGAATAAAGGAGGCTCGTGTTCAATCCCTCATGGTATATCAACATGGTACCGTGTATACATTATAGAGATTCATAAGGGAGAAATGATTTTATATTCATGTAAAAATAATGAGGACAGTATGGGGGAGCTACATAATCATACCCCATCACTAGTAATTACACATAAAAGGATATAAAATATATGAAAATATTGAATAAAAGAGAAATAGAGAGGATCCCTAATGTCAAGTTCGATGATGATATTTTGTGGAACTTAATGACATGAATATTAAAATTGGGTTAATTAATTAGTAATTAAAGAACCTGTTATATAATTAAATTACTTATTATATCCTTTTTTATGTTCATTAATAGTATTTTTGATTTGTTATGAGGCTCTATTTCATTTTTCGAGCCTGTTTTTTTCTTGGTTTTTTCGAATGATTTACTTATTTTCATGAACTGATAAACATATAAGTTGAAAGTCATTGTAAATAATTAAAGTTATATGAAATTATTTAATATACATTATATTAAATGTTTATATATTTAATTTGGTTACTTGGTGTTTAGATGAATAATTATATAAAACATTAGTGATAACCTTTTGGGTTAATTGGCATTTTTTGGCCACAATGAACATGTTTTGTTTTATTAATAAAACATGTGTAAAAAAGGATTTCGAAAACATAGATGTGACATAAAAAATATAGTATTTGTCTACTTAAACCATGAAAATTATTTCATGACCAAAATTGTATATGGTAACATAAAATGAAAACCCATCAACCTTGAATGTGGTAAATTAACAAATCTCAAATGGTGTTTTTACTAATAAAATAATAGAAGGGTAGAAGTGATATTATTAGAACATATTAAATTATAATAAAAAAAATTATAGTTCATTTAATATAATATAGTTTTCATTACATTTGGTTGAGGAAAGGTTAGGATATAAAATTAATCAAATGAACTTGAAAAAAAGTAAAAAAATTGAAAAGTGGAATTTATATCTTGAATCAACCTTCCTTGAGTGCCTCTTAATGTGAAAGGATATGGTATTTATTGGAAAAAAGGGCTATAGGATATGGGGAGGTAGCTTGGCGAGAGATATGGGTAGAATTTAGGGAAGGAACAAGGCTTCAGTGATGTGAAGAGGAGAGGGTGGAAGAAGGGGTATTTATAGTGGAGGGGAGGATAGTTTTAATAATATTTAATTCCTTGGTTTAATATTTTCCCTAAATAATAGAAATAGTGATGATTACATGATCAAAAAAACTAATGTCTTATTGGGACTTAGAGATAATGGCCTTAAATCGGCAATACATATGATGAGGACATTATAATTCATGTATTTAACATTTATCATAAACTATCATAATTTACTTTTCACCAAAAATTCACGTATTTCAAAAAAATCCCAAAATTTCACCCTAACCATTTTTCGATGTTTAGAAACAAAAAATGAACTAAATTTTTCAAAAATAAATTTCCAAATATGATTAATTTAATATTTAATTGAAATCATAATTTATTTTATAAAAACCAGTTTTAAAACATTTCTATACTTATTCCAAAATATAGGTACATTGTATATTAACATAAATATTATTTATATACTATAATAGGTAATGTGAATAATCATTAGGTTATATCAGTATTCATAAGGGTAACATTACTATTCATAAGGGTATGTTACTATTCCCCAAAATTTATGTTTTCCTTATCGGACTCCAAACATTTTACTAATCACCACCGTGAGTATCAGATTTTTAAAATTGAAATCACAGAAGTGTCAAAATAATGTTTAAAGGTCACATAATTCTTAATAATTAATTTTTTTGTGATTTAATATGATTATATGAAATAATAATTAGAAATAAATTTTTATTTAAAAACATTGGGTCATTACATTCTTCCCGCTTTATGAAATTTTTCCCTCAAAATTTCATTTTTACATTTGAGGCCATAAATAGGTGTCGGTAAGTTTTCTTCATTAATTCCTCCAGTTACCATGTTTCCTCTTTGAAAAAATGGTTCCTCCATAGTTCCTTGACCAGGTGAGTATTCCTATTTTGAGGAGCATTATCTATACGATCCAAGATCATCACTGGCTTCTGCTCGTAAGAAAGAACATACTCCAACTGTAACACCATTTAAGAGAGTACATGTGAAGTGTCTGGTATGTACTTACGTAAGAAGGATACATGAAAGACATCATGCACTTTGGACAGGGTAGGTGGACGTTCCAGTTGATTGTGCATAACTATGACTTGATGAAGGATATGGAAGTGTCCTATTTACCTGAGACTTAACTATCCTTTCTTCCCAATCCTTATGACCTTCTTCCTAGGAGATATGCATTAAAATACCATGTCTCCGACTTTGAACTCAATGTCTCATTAACTATTTTCTGCATAACTCTTCTATCAACTTTTGGCTACCTTGATATGGTAGGGAATGGTTTTCATCTTCTCCACCATTTCGTCGACCATTTCATGTCCTATTATCCTACACTAATTGACTTCATCCTTACATGTCAGTGTTCTGCACCTTTTCTCATAATGGGATTCATATGGTACTATTAGGATGCATGAGTAGAACCTTTTTTAAGAGAAATAAAAAAGTGGAAGATGTTGTTCCCATCCTACTTTTTTAGCCCATAGAACATTCTCTCAACATATCATCTAGTGTATGAATAGTTCACTATGATTGGCCAGCAGTTTCAGGATGATAGGTTGTACTAATGTTTAGTTTAGTTCTTTGAGAATGATAGAGACTTTTCTATAACTTCTAGGTGAATCTTGGATCATGATTGGATAAAAAATAGAGGTAATCCATGCATCCATACAACTTATTTTATGTAAATCTGTGCAATTTGATCTAATGAGAATTCCTTTCAAATTGTTATAAAGTTGTATGTCTTTGTAAGATGATCAACACTGATGTATATATAATTGTTTCCCCTATATTTCCTCGGATTTCCATTGACAATGTACATGATTATGGTTCCCTATTACATTTTGGTATGGGTAGAGGTTGCATCGTCCCTTTATACTTATTTCTTTCAGCGTTCAATTGTTGAAAAACAAATAAATTTGATATATACTCATTAATCTCATTCATAAAATTGTCCCACCAAATCTTCTCTTGGAGATATCGATACATCTTTTTTCTCCATGGCTGAACAGATAAGATCGAGCTATGTGAGTTATTCAAAATATCCTTCTTTATCTCTTGATCGTATGGTACACATATTAGTGACCCAAACCTTATGACGCCATCATTGTCAATTTTTGAAATCGTGGGATTTCCTATTCCTAATAGCTTACTCTCTTTTCTAAATTTCTACAAATTTTCTTTCAGAATCCTTTATTTTCTCTATGAGATATGGTTGAGCAATCATTTCCGAAAGTATTGATTATGTTCTCCCCTTAATGAATCCCATGTATATCCTCTAGAAATATAATAAAATTAGATCCTTTTAAATTACCATCATTCATGAAGATAAACGATCCCTTTACATAGAGCATCCACCACCTTATTTATCGTACCTGGATGGTAGTGGATTGAGTAGTCATAATCCAAAAAGAGATCTATCCATCTTCTCGGGAACATATTGATATATTTATTTGTGAATATATATTTGTGAATATTTCGGTCAGTATATATCTCACAGTTATCCCCATAGAGATAAATTTGCCTGATTTTTAATGCAAAGATCATGACTTTCTACTCCATATCATCGATAGGATAGTTTTTCTCATGGATTTTCAGAAGACATGATTCATAGGCTTTCACTTTATCATTTTTCATGATCAAACATCCTAATACATTATTTTAAACATAACTGAACATCATAAAGAGTTCTCCTCCTGTTTTGAGTCTGAGTACTGGCGAAGTGATATGCCTCCTTTCCAACTCCTTGAAATTGTCTCCACATTATTGAATTCAGACAACCATTACAGATGTTGGCCGGGGCTACTCTTCAATTTCATTTCTCTTACAAGGGTCCACATATATCCTTTTTATAGTTATAACATTCCCCAAGAATGATACTTCTTCAATCAAGAATATAAACTTCCTATGAATTGAAAAAAACTTCTCCCTTTGCAATGTCTTTATCATAGTATTCAAATGCTCCTCCTATCCCTCCATGATCATAGAGTATGTCAAAATATTTTCAATAAATATTACAAAAAAATTTCCAAGGTTAACTATAAAGAAACTATTAATTAAATCCATGAGAATTTATGGAGGATTAGTGAGTCGAAAGGGAGTAACTATGAAGTCATAGGGTCGATAACTCGTTCAAAAGGTAGTCTGTAGAATATATTCCATCCTCAACATTAATTGGTGATATACTGATCGAAGGTCCAACATAGAGAAATAACATTCCCCATGTTTCTGATCAAACAAGTCATCTATCCGAGATAGGGGATACAAGTTTCCTTATTTTGATTTTATTGATCTCACAATAATCAATAAAGAGGTGCATTGAACAATCCTTTTTAGTGACAATGTGGACTTTCCCTACCCATGGTGAAGCACTTAGGCATATAAAACACTTCTTTAGATACTCATGTCCATGCTTCCTCATCTCTTCCAGCTCTACATTTTCCATTCTATTAGGTGTCATAAATATTAGTAGAGACCTCTGAATAATTAAAATTGAGAAATCATCCTCAAAATTAGGTGGATGACCATGAAAATCATTGGAAATTTCATTAATGTAACACCTTATGATTGATATGCCATCAATAATGGTTCTATACATTATTTAAATCATTTGAGATAGGTATGATTTCTCATAAGGAAACAATATCCAAAATTGAGACGATTATTGTAATGGAGATTCATATTCTTCCTTATAGTTGTATAGAATTTTAGGATTCTTTAGGATGTGGAGAGTGATCTCCCTTTCCTGAAATTTGAAGTTGGCATTGTATAAATATCATCAATCAACACCCAAGATACCCTGGAATTCCACTAAATGAAGTCTGACACGTTTCGATCAGAGGATAAGTCCCAAAAAATTTTCTTGGGATGAGTTATAAGCCATGTATGCAATAATTTCCACATTCACTATTCTAAAAGTTAACACATCATCTAAATTTTTGTGCGGCGTTTGAATAGTTCTACTAAACATGAATGATATGCAAGAATGCGTAGAAGTATAATCAAATAGTAAGTTCACTTTTCCTGAATGAATAACTAGAATAATTCTCACTAAATCATTGTTCGGCTCCACCTCATTAGTATTGATGGCATAATCTGTTTACTATTTACATGAAGGTTATTTTTCATTTCCTCCGACATTCCTTGTTTTATGGAAATTTTTTGTATACTTCCCCTGCTTCTTATTATTATATCATTGCACAACATGTTGGGTGTTGATATGAACCATCCTTTATTCTTCCACATTAGTGGTATTCTTCATATACCTTCATCATTTCTCAGCCAAATGTCACATTCTTCTGATTTTGACGCAATTCTGGGTTCCCTTCAGAAATTTCCCAAGATGATTCTTCCACAACATTTTCAAATGGGATATACGAGATTATTTAAATCTTGGGATTTTTTTGTTGAACTACCCATGTTGTTCTCCATTTTCCACTTCTTTTCCTCATGACCATGAGACCACTGAGATTATTTAATCTAAATTTTATCATTGAGGGAACAATGGAAAATCTATTCATAACTATTGAATTCTATAATTTCCAACCCCTTCTACAGACTCGGATTTATCCTTCTTAAGAAGAGATCCATCATTCTTTCAGTGTTCTGGAAAACTCCTAAGGTGTACCATGAAGGCCTTTTAATGATTTCTTCTTATGCTATGTTTGACTCATCTTCCTTCTTCTTGAGTTTGTGGAAGTCTATTTTTCTCTTCAGATGGAGGGTTAAATGAAAATATTTATCGATAAACATCCTCTTGAATTCATCTAATTCCATGGAATTTATTTCCTCTTAGGACATTGTATTCTTGATTAGTGTCCACCACTAATAATCTTCTCCATCAAAATGATATACCCCAAGTACAGATTTCAATTCTTCCAAGAAATTTATAATGGAGAATATCTTTTCAATTGAATTAATCCACTCTTCTGCGAGGAGTGGATCATAATTTCAGCTAAACAAGGGAGGAATTTTTCATATGGTAGGTTCTATGGAAACATGATATTTTCATCAGATGGATTAAACCTAATTCTTGTTATTATTAATAATTTGAGCCTACTAAGAACGTATTGTCATGATGTTTTGAGCACCCATTCTCATCATATTAGGCTTATCATTAAGGAAATATTCGCATTCCCAATCACATTAATTGTAGAAAACGTTCTTCCATTTCCACCCATTAACTAAGAAAACGAAATAACAATTAGAGGGTTTTAATACTTAGCTATTGATCACAAAAAAACATTCAATATATGAGGATAAACTTGTAAGTGATATTTATATATTAACTTGTGATTCATTAGGTTTAAATCTAGTTTATCTTTGATATATGTCTTAACATATATTTTTATGGGAATGTTTTCATTCCCTTAATCATAATTTTTACTAAGATCATGAATTTACCAGCGTATATCTCTCGGGAGTTTCAAACAAAGAGTTCAACAAGGATCATTGTCATGTTCCAGGATGTCTCGAGTTATTCTTGAAATGCCTTGTCAGAGCTTTCACTCCTAGGTACATCTGTGCCCATGCCACCTCTAGTTATTTATATCTACATAGTTATATATTTTCTTGATAAACTACATACTCTATACTTACCAAAATTTAGGGATGTTTTCTTGTACTTCGTCTCATCCTTAAGGTTCTTACTAATGTAATATTTTCCTAATATCCAAAAATAACATGACTATCCTCTAATACCAACTAATATAACCCTAGAATTTTCAAATAACATTAACTGATTTTATGAATAATTATATATTAGTGTATAAGACAAAGATTGTGAAGTCTAGTTTCATTGAAGACTAGGGAGATTAAAGTAAATACATGGGACTAAATAAAAATCTTTATTTAATATCCATAAATAGACTCTAGATTCCATTGGGCCCTTACATCTGCATAGTGTACCCTAGGGAACACATGAACAAAGGGATGAGCTAAAAATCGCAGAAAAGAATAAACATAAGCATAAAAATTTATCACATGGGTTGAAGGAACAACATAATGATATAAAAAGCATGGAACAGATGGAATCATAACATATAAACATGGAATCATAAAAACATGGATTTATATTATTTTGGAAGCTACATAAAACATGACTTTAGTATGAGTAAAATTTATCCTCCAAGATCCTTTCACATAGTATCACAAGTCAAGGATAACCACCATGAACATCACACATAACATCTCATGAGACATAACTTTACCTAATGAAATTGAGGGGTATCTGGGAACAAACATATTAAAATCTCATTAATATGTTTTCCACATAAATAATAAAACATTATAAATCTTACTTAAACCTAAGGATTACACATAGAATTAACTGGGTACCATAATCATGACAAAAAGCATAATAGATGGGTGTAACATAAAAGTGTTCATGGAAGAATGGAACAAAATCAATCTTGTAAATTAGTATGGGAAACTATATATGTATAATGATGAGTGATTTTATATATAAGTTACATCCTGAAATAAAAGTAATCAAGAAATTTTGGCATAAATGTATTTTTAGCAGTTTTAATGAAAATACTACAGAGCCTTTAAAATAGAAAAGTGAACAATTATTTATAGGGAAACAGAAGTGAATCATGATGATTTTCAAAAAAAAAGACTTATTTTATAATGAAATTGGTATGTTAAAATAGAGTATAGAGTTCTCTTGAAATTGGTTAAGAATTCTGGAATCTCCCTCAAAAAATATTTACTTATCGGGATGTATTGAGGAGGGAATCACATTAAAATATGTATATACCCAAAAGAGAATGATGTATGTAACTTCTTACAAGAGTTTGGAACATGAAATTATGACTTTTTAATATGAATATTAGAAGAAAATATAACCTCATTTAGGAAAAAATAAATATAAATAATTCCAAATGAATAAAGGAGGTTTTGGTTGAATCCCTCACGGAATATCGGCATAGAATCGTGTGTACTTAAGAGGGGTTAATGAGAGATAATGGAGTTATTAATCAATTATAAATGATTATTACAGTATGGGGAGGTTTATTATCATACCCATTACTTGTAATTACACATAAAAGGTCACAACATAGGGGAAAATCATGAAAAATAGAAAAAGATGGGATCCCTTACCTTACGTCTGATGGTGCTCCATGCTTGAACTTATTGACCTGAATAATTAAATTAGGTTAATTAATTTGTAATTAAATAATGTATTCTATAATTAAAAGATTTATTATATAATTTTTTGTCCATTCATAATATTTTTGATCTGTTATGGGGTTTTATTTCATTGTTCGGGTCCATTAGTTTTCTTGGTTTTTATGATTAGTTTTCTTATTTTCATGAATAGATAAATATTTATGGTAAAATTGGTTGTCTAGAATTTAATTTATATTAAATTAGTGAATATCCAGGATATTACAGAGTAGTAAATTTAATTTTGTTAGTTGGAGTGAATTCGAATCTTCATATGAAACATTAGTGATAACCTTTTGGGTTAATTGGCGGTTTTTTCCACAAATAACATGTTTTGTTTTATAAATCAAAAACACATGTATAAATGTATTCTAAAACAATAGATGATACATAATACATATATTATGGTCGAGTTCAAACAAGAAAATTACTTCATGACCTGAATTGAAGATGGAAAGAGAAACTGAAAACTCATCATCCTTGATTGTGGTAAATTTACACATTTCGGATGATATCTTTACTACTAAAATAAATTAATGGTAAATGAGAGATGATACTAACTTATTCCATTATAATAACAACATTATATTACATGTATGGTTCTAATGTTGTCATAAAATTTTCAAGGGGAGAGGTGAGGATAGAAAAGTAACAAAAAGATCTTGAAAAAAATTTAAAAGAATTGAATTTATGAATTGACCTCTTGAATAAACCTTCCATGATAGCCTCTTAAGAGGAGAATATTTTGTCTTTTTATGAGAAAAATGGATATTGAATGTAAGGAAGGATCTTGGGGAGACATTTGGGAAAAATTTTAGGAAGGCACTAGGATTTTGAGGAGGGAAGGGAAGTTGGAAGAAGAGTTGGTATTTATAGTGGAGGGGAGGGGAGTTTTCATAATACTTAATTCCTTAGATTATTATATTCCCTATAGACTCGAAATAGTTATGATTCTAGGACGAAAAACTGTAATGTGTTCATGTGAGTTCGAGAAAATGGCCTTATAACAGCCATTCATCTACGGATGAGTCATAATTTATCTATTTAACATTTATAATAAATTATCATATTTTACCTCTCACCAAAAAATTCTTTCATTTCAGAAAAATAAAAATAAATTCAACTTAATAATTTTCCACATATCGGCAAAAATTAACTCCGTTTTTCAAAAAAAATCTAAATATGATTAATTTCATTTTTAATAAAAATCATCATTTATTTTAAGAAAACCATTTTTTACATTTATTTACATATTCCAAAATATAGGTACATCATACTATCACTAAAATCTTAATTATATATTATCATAGGTAAGGTTACTATTCATTAGTGTATATCACTATTCATAAGGGTAACACTACTATTCATAAGGGTATGTTACTATTCACTAAAAATAGTTTTTTCCTTATCGAACTCTAATCATCTTACTGATTACAATATAGAATGACATATTTCCATATTTTTAATCACATAAGTATAAACATAATTTTTAACAGACTCATAGAACAAAATAGTTCATTATGTTGTGAATTCATGTGATTATATTACATAATAATATGAATGAAATTTCTATTAAAAAACATTGGGTCATTATAGTGTTGGTATTATCATTTTCATAAAAAAAACCTAGTATATGGAGGATAAATGTGTAATCACAAAAGAAGGGAATAAATATATTAGAGGGTTAGAGAAGGAAAGTAAATAATGGAACTTGAGATAATACATTACCTCTTAATCATGAAACTATTTTTGGTTTCTTCCAAAAAGATTCTTTGAGAGAATTTCTACACAAAGGGAGGATCCAAGGTCAAAGGGAGGATTGTTGGGAAGTGTATTGGGAAGGTATTGTCCATAAATAATAGTTTTTATTGATTTGAGTATTTGTTAGAGGTGGAGGCCTTTTATAGAGAATAAAAAATACACATTAGGAAATTATACTAACATGGTAGCTGTTCCAATGATCATACTTTAAAAAAGTAATTCCAAGAAAACTCAACTATATAATGGAAGGTTTATGTCCGAAATATGGACATAAAATATGTTTTGACATGTTTTTAGGTCATTTGGGCAGTTGTTTTTAATGATTAGTCCCTATTTAAGAATAATTTTTCCTTTACTGTTGTGATTAACTTTAATCACTTTTACTAATCATTTCTGTCAAAAATTATCATGGTATTATTATTATCTAAATAATATAATTATTAAAATTGTTTATTTTGGATTTTTTATATTCAAATTATAGATGTGGAAAAAATTACGATTAGTTCTAATCCTGTATACGAGACAAAATTACATGGATTTAATATATAATGAAGTTCTAATGTTTGATAAGATTTTATATTCAGTTACATTGTGAAAATTATTCTATTGAAGTAATTTATATTAATGGATTTTATATTTATCTTATTTTAAACTGAACCTAATTTATTATATCATTAATCATAAATAATAAATCAAACGAAAATGCATTTTTTAAATAAAAAGTACTATTTTAACTATTCATAAATAATGATGTTTTGTATAAATATCCCAAAAATTAAACCTAATCTAATTTTTTACATTATTAAATAAAAAATTAAGTTTATCTTATCATATTCAAATTCAAATTGTGTCTAAAATTATATTCATTAGTAGAAGTAGTTCATATGTAAAAATGACGTTTTAAAACATAAAAAGAACATTACCAAAAATCATATCTTTTATTATAAATATATTTTATTAAAATAAAACAATTATAAAAAATATTTATAAATTATTTATTACAATTCATATGAGATAGGTTATTATTATCTTATTACAATAACTAAAACAATAAAAAGAGATTTTTAGTATAAATTTAGTGTTCCATGTATCGTATTCCAACTCAGTGTTTCATTCATCATACGCCATGTCAGTTTTACACATAAATACACCAAGACCATGTCGTGTGTGAATGTAATATTTGACATCATTCATTTGAATATATAAATGAAAATTTAACTTTATTCGAGAAACTTGTCCCACAAAACTCGTGGTGTTACACAAGGGGCAGATATATAATTTCAGAACATCAAGCCAAGTAGTATCAAACCATGTTTTTAATGAGTTTCCATTGTTATAAAATCCCAGAATATTATTTTTAAAATTAACATATAATTATATATTTTTCATTTATTTAAAAATTATTTATCTTTATTACATTTTATAATGGTATTTATTTTACAAGTATTCATGAAACTCAAACATTGAATTTTGGAAAATACCACAGTGTTTATGAGGTCAAGGCCAATAAGGATCCTCATACAAATCCATATCCAAACATCTCACATATCACACAAGTTTCAATATATAATAGAATTTGAACCTTGTAGAATTCCCAAAATCCAAACATGAAACATAACTATAGAGGATAAGATAAGTAGAGTGGAATTCTTACCCAAAAGGTTCATATTATAGAATACATGTAAAAGTAACATGGGTTTCATATTGGAATAATCATTTAAAAGGTTTTAAATTACATTATTGAACCATCTTATTTACACAGACATAATTAATTTATCAAACAAGTGATATGAATATTTAATACCATATATAAACCATTTGTTTAAAAATAACATCAATTACTAATGCAATAAGATAAATATTTATGATATCAATAATATATATATATATACAAACATATACATTTATATTTATCACTAAAAAACATTGGTATGAAATTATTTTTAATGATTTAATCCTAATTTTAGCATTTAAACCACCCATGGTTCATAAAATAGATGTAAAAAATAATACATTCTACCTCCAATCAATAAAAAAACTAATCAATGAATAGAATAAAATAATGATGATGATGGGATTTCCTAACCTCGAGATCCATTACCAATAGGTTTGGTCATCCTAATACTTAATACACTATTGACATAGGGAAAGAACGAAACCATGAAGAGCATAATTATATGACTAAGTAGGAGAATGAAAAACACACATTTTATGATTTTTAGATGTTTTTTTGGGTTAAAAACACACTAAAAGAACGCGATGGTTGATAAGAAATGAGAAAATAAATTACCAAATCCTAGAGAGATTGAATTTGGGGGGGGGGGGTTGGTAAAAAAATTTAATTGACTAAGGGAAGAATAAAAATATTCAAATTTTTATTGTCTGGGTAGGACACACGATTTGGACACCGAATTTAAGAATCCATGCACTAAACTTGTTGTAACTGATATGGAAAACCCCCCTTTATTTTAAGAAAATCATATAGCTTTTTCCATTATTTAGGAAGTGACTTTCTTACTATGTGGTTGGGAATGTTTTTATACAAAATTACCTCACATGGTTTCTCCTTAATTAATTGAAGAGTCTATACTATTCCTAATAAACAAGCATACTTCCCTAAAATGATTCCCTTTAAATGGCTGGTGTTTAGGTTACGAACTATTCAATTTATCCAAATTTTACCTATAATGATTTACCATTTTTAAATATTTGAAATATAATTTGGCTCAAAATTTAAGAGTAATGTGAAAATAAAATAATCTATAGATCAAGTACATAATAATTATACATTAGTTGTGATAATAATTTTGTGAATAATATTTTTTTATTATACTGTTGTGTTTAAATATCAACCAATGATGTGAATCAAATTCATTTCCCATTTTACTTAAATTGATGTACCTTCTGATGTTATACTTGAATTATTAATAGTAGTGAAAATATTTATGAAACTATGACTAATTTTAGTGATTTCATATCATAAATGTTTATATTAAATTTTTAATTCATACATAAAATTCTACGAGATGCCTCAAGAAACCAAAAATGACATGAGGATAAATTTTATACTCTAACATAGTCACTCTGGCTAAAAATCAATGTTAAAAAATGTAAAATTCCCACCATTAAATGTTTTTCAACTTGATAAGTTCCCATGTATAGAGAAGTCCCTAATGTTTCACTATTCAATAACTCAAATTTTAATTTTTTTTGTTGTAAAATAATAATATTTTTTAATATGATTTTTCTTTAGTTAGTATTTTTTTATAAGATGGAAATACACATGGATTTAATTTAAATACATTTTTTGCGTGGTAATAATAATTAAATTGATGAAGGATGTTTTTTTCACACACATCCATGGTTATAGATTCTAATGGATCAACAAAGTCAATAAAATTATATATTTTTTACTCCAAGATCTGAATGAGTTCAATCCATTAGTAGAAAATATAAATTATGCATTTAATTGGTTAGATGAAAAATTTGGTTTTAAGGAAAAAAATGTATTCTAGGATTTTTAATCTCTTGATTTTTGAATTGAATTATAATTATAATTTTCTCTAGACTTATAGTTCCTACGATTGATAGTTTAAGAAGATATAATAATGACTATAATTAGGGTTTGAATGGTAGATAAATAAAAATACATTATATTATTATTGGTTTTATTCTTCATAATAATAGTGTTTGGATTCATATATTCAATATTACTCATTGAATTCTTCCCAGAATACAGAAAATGTTTTCACTCATAATAACTTAAGTCTTATTAAAAATATAGTATACAATCAATGTGACATCTATGTTTTATTAATTATTTATCCAAATATTTTTAACATCATTATTTATTTCATAAAATATATATGTATATTAGCTTCCAAAAAAAACATGAAAAATTTCAATATCATATATATTGATTTAAATTTAATACAACACATACACCCTAATAAGATAAAAACTTCAACGAATAAAATTTTTTAAATATATTATAAATCCTCAATATGTGTTTTTATTTTCATATTCAACTAATTCATAATTTTCTTCAATGTATATTTTTCTATTACATTGGACTCCTCAGTAACTATAAGAGGATTTACAGATATCTTAGAATCTCGATATGGGTCTTCTCATGTTGCAAAAACATCATTTGTCGTGATAATATCTATAGTATCCACAAATGGTTGTACTATATATTTTTATGTATATGATGTTTCCTTAAAATGAAAAACAAATAATTTATCAAGTTTTTTCATTGCATTCTGCATTTTCAAGGAATTAACATGCTCATTCTACTTATCAAAATTAGTGCTCAAACATTATATAATTATCAACTATCCATTCCATATCCTACACAATTAATGATTGGGGAATTTCATGACTATCTGTAGTTTATTACGTTCCAATTTGATTATCCATTTTTAACATTTTCAATTTTGAAAATTATATTTTATCCTTTCATCCCAACAATGACTAGAAATTGGAAAAATAAACAAACTCCACAAAAAACATTCCTTAATATGGGGTTATTATGGGTAATATGATCAAAATTTTATCTACATATCAACTACTACAATAAAATTCAGAAAAATATATCGTTTTTTATGAAAAATATTTATATATTGACAAAATAAAATGTAAATAGGTATAATATATTGAATATATTTATTTTTATACATTCTAGTAGGGAGATATCATTTATTTTTTAATTGATTCCAATAAAATATATTTTTTGGAGATTAAATTGTACATGGGGATTATCATAATTTTTTTGGTATCTTAACAAATAATATCATGCTTACAAAGAAAAAAAATAAATATATTAAATTAATGAAATATAGTGGTTAACCTAACATTTTAATAATATTTTATCTCAAGAATAACTAATTTTAAAAAAATTATTCTAACTTTGTCATCATCACACAAAATACGTCTTTTGATCAATTTTAATATTAAACAGCTTATAACAAGTTCACTATACCATGTTTCAAATAATTCATCAATAAGATCATGAAAAACATAAAAATATATGAAAATACTTTTTAGAATGTGATAATTTTTTTCAATAGGTTGTTTTAAAAATTATAAACTATTAAAGAATCATTAAACAATAATACCACAATTTCTCCTCTCCAATATGGAGCAACCATAACATTACTACAAATATTATATTTAACCATGGTTATAAATTGATTATTGATTAATTATTTATTATGAATTTTGGTCTGCTGAAATGATTTATTTTATATTTTATAATAAAATTAGATTTTTAAGACAACCATTATTGTAGATTGTCTTAATGAGGAAATCATATCAATGATCATTTATCAAAAAATACATTATTTAAATATTTTAATGGTGAATGAGATGGAACATTATAATGAGACATGATATTATAAGTTTAATTTCAATCATAATAGATACTATGATAAATGTATTTGTACTTACATCATTGTTTATTAATCCCCATCCACTTTATTTTTTCTACTGATCATAAATGGTTGTTAAGAAATTATATTTATCTTGAGAATTATATATTGAAGGATCAAAATTAATTATTAAAATAAGAATTTTTTTATAGAATTATAAGCATCCATATTAAATTTTTTATGTAAAATAAAACATGTAAAATAATTTAATGGAACATTCGAATAAAGATATGTCTATATACATAATAAAAATTAATAAAACCCAGATTGGAAACATACTATCCATGTGAAATAAGACAAAAAAATTAAAAATATAAAATTAAAATATAAAAAACAAAATATTCAGTTCCTCTTTTTTAAGGGAAGAAAATAATTTTTTCATTCTATTACCAAACAAAATGATTGAGCCTATCTTTCAACTAGATTCATAGATCTAGTTAAAACCAAAATAGTTTTTATTTTTAAAAAATCAAGTACTAAATATTGAAAAATACAAGAACTATGAAAATTTGAGTGCATTCCCTCAGAGATTTTGATATTAATAACACCTTACTTGAAATATAAAATCTTGACTAAATGAATCTTCCCCTACAAGATCTGATTATAAATTTATTAAAAATTTAAATCTCATAAAATTAACTAATGAATTGATGAAGACATGTTTTCTATGGGGAGAAATGTCCTTCAATGGATGGGGATTTGGGTGAGCGATATTTTTGATTCAATGTAAAATGATTAAAGGAGGGTAGCTTGATTATTTGATGGAAATAGATCATGGGAATGGGGGAGGAGAAACATAATTTGTTTTTTTATATAATATTTCACATTGTTTTAAGGAACATTAAAATAAATTCAGTTTTTAGCAGTGATTTTCCATGATTCCTCTAACATAATTCATCCAAAAATCAAACTCATTATTTTGATAGAGGGTAATAATAAAGTAAATACATATTCATCTAATGGGATCTACCCTATTCCCATACACAAAATTGTTGCTTTTATTATAAATTTATTTATTTGTCACACTGTTAAAACACATATCATTTTTGAAAATGCATATAATCCCAAAAGATAACCTTTAACAGGATATAAGATCATGAATATCACGAAGGGCATAAAAGTCACAAATAAGAGTCATTAACTTCTTTAAAACACTTAAGTAACATATAAAATATAATTCAAACCACTAAATCATGAATAATGATAGATCAATGATCCATGGATATCACACAAATGTATAGTTCATTGATGTCATAATATATAAAAAAACACAGGATTAAAAAAACTATGTTAAAATAAACCCTAATGTAGTGAAATATATTTCTAACGAATTCCTTTAAATATATCATTAGAAATATTTCATTTTATTATCACATAGTGAAATGGATTTTTGTGCGAGTTACTATCTCAATAAATTTTTTTAAACTAAATTATTTTTAGGTAGTGTGTACTAGAATTTTAAAAAATCAATATCTCCAAAATACATTATGGGATGAAAAATTCATCACAAATGTATGAATAGGGATACAAGTTTTACCCATGATGTGGTGTTTTTGATTATAAGTTTCTTTCTAAAGACCAATACCATCCTTATATTTTAATTTAAAATATTTATTTAACCATTAATATTGTATAAATTCATCCTTATTCCTAGAATTTAGTGTTGCATTCATAGTTTTTTAAATCTCAATAAGACATAGAATTATCATATTGAAGTCTAGTTATTTTGAAATCCACATCAATCATTGGGGAATGTGTGAATTTCCTAGAAATGATGAATCTAACCTCCATAAGTAATTTTTTTTGTTATTTCATTTCTTTAGTTATTACTGCTGTTTATTTTTAATTTCCTTTATAATTTTTTTAATTAATGTATTTTATAAATGATAATTTGTACTATTTTATTGAAATTACGGTTTACCTATTGAATGATACAGAATTTTGGTCGGTAAAAATTTCCTATACATTCAACCTATACCCATGTGTCTCCTACCATATAATATTGAATATTGTCACCTATCATGGAAAAAGACTATTTTAAAGGGATAATAGACTTATAGGTTATATGACATATATCTATTTCGTTGCATATATCTCTATTATTATCATGGAAATAAAAAGTAAAAAAATACAGTTACCCTAAAAGAGTCTTGTGGTATGTGATGATAAAATAATATTATGGAACAAGTGAAGAAGAGAGATGATGCACTGTGGGTAAAATCGAGGATTCCCAAGAAACACAAAATGATTCTTGATGTTGTGAAAAGATAATGGGGATTGTACGATAATGAGGGTAGAAAATGGTGGATGTTATAACTAGTTTTATAATGAATAATGAATGTTATTTTTTCATGTGTTAGTGAATATTAGGGTTTCAATCTAGTATATTTTATTATAAATTTTTTTTGAGGAAAACATATTATGTGGTGAGTGGGGATGGTGGGTTGTGTTTGAAAAATCCTCCAAAGTTTCTTGATCCCTAAAAGTTAGGTGGGGTTGGTAAACCCAATGTAGAACATGAACTGGATGTATTTTCATGTGAAAAAGGGATTATAAAAATAACATGACATATCTAGGGGTGTTCTAGATGGAGAAATTTCAACTTCCTATTGAAATCCAATGTGTGTCATATTTCAAACCCCCTATGCGGGCAATCCTCTCCCTCTATGAAGGAATAAAAGCAATTAGTTGGCTACTCTCTAGCCTTATTTGGCCCTAGGGAATGGTCCATGAGGTTCCATGATCTGGCACAACCCTTATACATGTTAGGGTAAGACAAGAACACAAATATTCTGTTATCCAAAGCATCATGGTGCTACACTGTGTAACACAGGGCATTGACGTTGCCCAACGATCACATTTTGTGTGTCTGTTTTCACATCCTTTTGATTGCATGTTGGAACCTATTAAGTAAATAACATATTGAATTAAATTATACCTATATAATGAAATACAATGATAGTTTTTAACATTATATTCCATTTATGGGGTGTCACTTGGTTTTTTAAATCATCAGTTTCTTATGGATAATGTTGGAGTTTATGAGAGACTATTAGAGAAATTGTGGGATTTGATAATCCCATATATGTGTGAAGATGATAGAGTATGAGTACCCTAATACATTTATAGATATATATACTCCCATAAAGAATTTTAAATTGTTACTCTAAATTTTGTTATAGATTTAGTATTCCCTAGGCCCTAATGAGTCACAAGTCTCCCATATGTTTTATTTTATTCTTAGTTTCCCCACCTAATCGATATATTCCACCATCTACAGAATTTTTAATCCCTTTATAATTGTTCTTTTTTTGAAAAGTAATGGGTCATCAATTAGTTTCATTACTCCCTCAACTAATAATCCTTGCTTTGTGAGGCATAGATCCCCCACAATTGATTCTAAGAGATGATGTGGGTCTCATAAATCTGGGTAGTTCGGATTCTAGGGGATACTTGTAGTGATAAATCATTTCACAGTTGATATTTATAGATTAAGAAACACCTATATTTTTAGTTATATATGTATATTAATAATATATGTTTCTTATTATGGATAATGTATGGCTATAACTTTTTTATTATTCATCAATCATTTATTTTTAGGCTATACAACTTGGTAAGAATATACTGACCCATTATGGGAATTCCATATAGATGCATTGTATCCTATACTAATAAAAGGGTATTCATAGTCGATCATAGAGGGTTTTGATATAGCATAGAAATATAATTTGGTGTTCTATGATGATGGAAGTTTTTGTGTTCATGTTAGGAGTTGGTCTGATGAGGAGTACCCTATTCTAGTTTTTCGATGTCGGACTCTGGTTTTAGTCTGTGGAACATTTATTTCCATTTTCTTCTGGTGATTCATTTTTTATACTGTAACAAATGTTTAGTTTTCATAAAAAGAATATTTTATAACATTTGGTAATAATTTTTAGTTTTTCATTATTATGTTATATATTTGATACATGTTTTCATGTAAATTTTCATTATGATACGGTTTCATAAATATGAGATATGTCTTCTTTGTTCTAGTTAATCAATCAAGGCCTATTAGAAGAATTTTTTGGGTGGTACAGTCAGATTACATTCATCTCTATTGGGGGTATAGATGGGTCCAGTTATTCTAGAGATATATCAATGTGGGATAATCCCTAGGGAATTATTTTTATGTTAGGATATTTATGAGGATAATTTACGTATTTTGAGAAAATTTGATAAGGGGTATTATGTTCCATTTTCATGTTATAGATCCCAATTAATGGTTTGAAAGTCAATAAATTATTTAACCCAGACCCTAATAAACTTTTTACTTGCACCGAACACTGAGGAATTACATTTAGAGAATATATTGGGTGATATACTCCTCTTTTAGTGGTTAGTGATTTATTTTGATACCCTTATTATCTTATCGATCCAAGATATGAGTTAAAAACTAGTGGTCTATAATGTCAAATTTTGGATACCATCCTAATGATATCCTACTTGGATCTAGACACAGTGTTAGGAAATTCCCATCCATCACTAGAGACTCTTATCACAGATCTGTTGGGAATCAGGGAACTTGTTTTGAGACCACAATATATATTAAACCTACCATGATAGTGTGAAAGATATCCAACACACTATATAATGATTTGAAACTCTACCATTAGTATAGAGTGATGATCATACTACTTACAAAGAGGGGATGGATTAAATCTAGATGGAAATGTTATCTCATAAGAAGGGTGAACTATAAGAGTATTATAAATAAATACAATATAATTTTTTAGGTTTGAAAATCCTCCAATCCCGATAGTACTGGATAAAGGTGGTGAAATATATGTTACACTGGGTTTAAATACATAAAAATCAATTATGGTCATTGGAATTCCATATAACTCATGGTATATTATGCTTCCAATGAGTCAGAATGAATTAGAACATAAAATGGATAATCCACACTCTTCAAAGAGTGATAACATTTCCCTAGAGGATTTATAGTGAATGATTTCACGGATTGTAAGATAGAGGAGCTATTAGACCTTCTTTTGTGTATCTTTTTTTTGGGGAGGATGAATCATGACACAAAGAACTCATTATTCATTCAATTATCATTATATATGAAGGAATCCTTAATCATGGATGTTTAATAAGAAGCTTAATAGAGATATTAACTGTGTGGTTGATAATACGTTTACCCCCACCTACACAGTTGTTTGGAAGGGATCCTTAATGGTGGACAATTAACGATATGCATAAATATCCTAATATTGAAGGATTACACATGAGAAATCCATTCTATGTGGTTGGTAATGAGATAGTGATAGAGTAGATCCAACCCTAAAGGTAATACTATTTTATTTCAATTATATATGATTTTTCTGTTTTAGGAATACCTATCTTGATGAGAAATAAATGGTATCTATGGTAGAATAGTTGATCACTCTCCATTTTCATTGAAAATAATATGATCAGGGGGCTCCCATGGTGGTTTGGATGGGGCCCTCTTTGTGGAGGTTCAAAAATATGAATTTGTGGTTCACTATGAGTAGATAGATATGGTTTATTGTAACATTGATGTATAACACCACCACCATATGTTTCATTATCATAGAATATAATATTTTATGATTAGGTCATGGATTGTTACCAGATATGGGGTATTCTGATCAATCATCACATGATATTGATTAAGGTATGATCTTTGTCTTCATTACACTATATCCAATATTTAGTAATAGAAACATGAAGTATTATTGTATTTATTCATCTCTATTATTAGATCTATAGATTCTAGTATAAAGTTTAGACTGACCAATAAAGAGAGAGACTCTTATTGGAAGATATCACACACTCACCCCATATACGGAAAATCCGAGATTTCAGTTTGTGCAGATTGGTTTATGTGGGAACTATTTATAGGTTGAATGGTTATTTATTATGATATCCATGGAAGGTTGTATATAAATTTAATCTATTCTAGGATATACTACAATTCCCATATAGAATTTTACCAACAAGCTGATTAATTGGTGTTCTCTTTCATGGAGAGTGGGATAAAAATTGGGTCGAGTGGGAATTCTAATTGAAATTTATATTCAATCACTCATACATTAGTGAGATTATCAGACTGTACTATAGATTCTTTGTAGGATTAGCTACTTACTAATTTGGATTAGTACATGAGAATTTTACAAGAGGATGAGCCAAAATTTTTGCCCCAATGATAGATCAATTTATGCATAATCCTATACAACAAATTGAAATTTATTTAATATGTAGAATATTTTATATCCCTACCCATAAATAGGGAGATAAATTTTCAATTATAAGAATTTTTATAGAATGAATTTTTTATTACTATTTTTCACTTATGCTTCATCACTTTTTTTCTCTAAGAATGATGATGTGACATTGTGATTTTTTATTGACTATAATAAGAAACATAATTTGATATTCGGGATTAATTACCATTTATTGAGGATAAATTCACTATTTTTTAAACATATTGAATAATTTTGTTCTTAATTACCAACCTTAGTGTTGTTTCTTACAAACATTAGGTTTTTAATGAGGAAATAATGAAGATGAAATTTACACGTGTCTTCATGAATTTCGAGTTCTGAATGATTATTTCTGTTATAACGAACACCACAACTATGCTCATGTGACTTATTGACGTTATCATGAATCCATTGTTATCCCTTTTCATGGTGTTATTCATTTACAAAATTCTCACCGACTTTGGGTCTGATGAAGAGTACACTGAATATATTAGGATTTAACTAGAATAAATTCAATAGAACATGTTATATGATATATAATTTAATGTGACAAATTATTATAATTTCATCACTAAGAAGAAGAGGGGGTGAATTAGTGAAACATTCCCTTTTATGTATACTTAAAAACAAACATCGCTTCTTCTTTATGATTTTATTCCCTGTTGAAAACAATTAAAACACACATCCAAAGGAACACAAGTATTTACAAGGTTCATTATTAAATAAGAATTGATATGTCCTTGGTATTGTTTGGAATTAATCTAATACCACAAAACAAACTAGAAAATAAAACTTTTTTTGTGGAATAAAATTAGTAAGATATGCTCTTCCACTCACATGGAACAATGTAAACATTCCAATAGTGTGTGATCCCTCTGAGCACAAATAGGGAAAAAATATTTATTTGACAAAAAATGTTACCAAGGTTTTATTATAACTTCTACAAATGAATTATTTTGAAAACAATTCTTCAATTTATTACACATAATCTAGTTAAAACCTTTTGTAATTAGTAATGAAAACTCAGTCTGATTGCCCAAATGTATTTTCCCACTCTGATATTCAAACTTTATTTCCCTAAAAGATAGATATAACTCTAGATGAATACATTTGAGACAATTCAGAATTACTTCTTCCCCAGTTTGGAAATCCTAAAAAAGAAAACATGACATGATTATCTAGACTGATACAAGGACCATCCAAATATTATGACAAGAATAATAAGATATAAATATGAATATGATTATCACTGAATATGATGATCATATGAATATGATTCAATCATGTCTCTTCTCCTTCAAAAAGAATCTGTCAAAACTTATTCAACTTATATCAATATAGAATCTTCCTTCTATCCCTTAAACATAATAGATTCTTTCTTTCTTCCATCTGAATAGTCCATCCATTGTCAGTAAAATTAAAAACTACTTATCCCTTTAATAGGTGATCGTTGAGTGGTTTTGGCAGGAACCCAAAATCATTTCTTGCTCTACAAAATTTCCTGAATCTTGATTTATCATAAATTTCGGTTCCATTGAAGACTTTGTAAACTCTTTAATTCCTCTTGATTTTTATTGAATCATCAAAAACAAAAAATCTTCTTTAGAATTTCTTTTTCAAATGAAATATTGATTCCAATTTCATAGCTTGATTTTTAAATTCAATGCTTCCATTAAAATAACATCCAACAATCTCTTTAAAACACATAATATACAAATGTATGATTTCAATTATGATTGTTGTTATGATATGTCTCATTATGATGAGGAAAAATGTAAACCTATATTTTCTTATTCGTCTCTTCTCTTGACCAACATGAATCTAAAAAGACCTTCTTTTTCACTTATCTTGATCCACTTATTTTATAAAAAAATCAATTCAAAACGTTATAAATGGTTGAAATTTTTTTTTAATAAATTTAAAATTCATCTTCATTTTGTTCCCTCAATTTTTTTTTTCATTCATTGGTCCAATAGAATTCTTACTCAGATTATGATAACATATCTAGTCCAATAGATCGATATCAATAGATTAGTTCACTTCTGAATATGATACATCTGAAAACTAATTTCTCTTGTCCCAAAAACTTCACTATATAATGATTTTTTTTCTTTCATTCTGACTGAAAACCATCACCTTCAGTTTTTCACATTTTCCACAAACGTTCTCAGGTATTATGAATCTAATGAATCCATTATGATGATCTAAAACCTCTATCTTCAACAATAGTTCTTTTCGTCAATATTATACTTATATCATGAATTACCTCATGAATTTAAATACATTTATGATTAGCTTCAAAATCATCAAACATCCAATGGAATGTTTTTTAACTTCCTTTTCCTTCATAAATAACTTTCTTTACTTCTGATCCTGAATACAATTGGTCCAAATACAAATGGAAAAAATACATATGCCTAATTATGAACAAGATGAATACAATCTCTACCACCCTTTTCTATTCTGAGAAATCAGAATACGATTGAAAAAATCTCTTTTATTTCATTCTAACATATTATAAAATGTCAAGGATTCTTCTTCCCCTTTATTGGATCATGTTTGAATAACATGTTTTACCAAAAACATATGATTTATGGGATTTCTAAAATAGTAAGGCATCCTCAAATTTATTCTAAAATATTTATACAGACTCTGAATATGATCATACCATTCATACTTAATTTTATTTGAATCTAATGACCCTTTACTTCTAGAAAGTTTCATCCTCCATACGATTGACCTTTTCATTCTAGATTCTCTGTGAATCTGATTAGTCTGCTTTACCTAAAAGTGATGGACCTTTTCGACCTGCACGAGTTTGAATTTTTGAATATAATGGGTAGAATGAAATTCAAAAAATATAATGTTATTTGATTTTTCCTTTCTTAAAAAACATATTTAATGAAAAAAATACAAAAACTTTGAAAAATATACTTATTCAACTTCTAAAAACCTTGTCTAGCAAACATGGTCCCAATAATTCTACCTTCAGATTTTATTGTCACTAAATATTCAAACATCACTAAACTATTTATTGTCATGAAATGGATTACTAAAAAAAATTATAATTCAACACTAGCTAACATATTGTAGGAAACATGAACCATTGACATCAAAACCATGTTGTCCAAAATTAGTGATTACAAAAACTGTTTCATCTTTGTTCCTCATATTTTGTTCCTCGTCTCGTCAAAATTCATGGAATACAGGTTTTTCTTGTTTCCTATAACCAGTATGTTAAATATTAATAATAGTTCAAATAAAATATATTTTTGAATTCATAGCTTATCCAAAACTCCTCCTTTTTACATGTTTCCATGGATAGATTTTTTGGAACAGTTATCCATTAAAAAACTCTATCCAAAGGAATGATGAGTGAGGATACAAAAAAAATACATCAATTTTCATGAGAAATAGGTTAGACTCCTATGTTCGAGCCCAATATATAAATGGTTTATTTCAATAATGGTTTTGTGAAAATAATAGTAAATTGTTCTGATACTGCAACATCGTCCATCTTAAATTCATTCTATTCCACATGCTCTTTGAGGAAATGATATTCGATATAAATATGTATTAATTATAATGTTGAACCAGATTCATGGTGAGATTTATTTTACATTGATTGTGAGAACCCAAGAGAAGGGGTAACATCACTTCAACAAGTAAATATTTTAATTGAATTTTCATCCACATATTTTGAGGAGCGACTTGAGTTGATGAAACAGACAGAGATTCATTCGTACAAAAAGATACTAAATTCTGTTTCATAAAATGAAAAAACAATGTTATTTCCAAAAAAATAATGTCATTCTAGATGTGGATATTTTATCAACAACATTTCCAACCCAATCACCATTTGAATACCCATAAAAATAAATACAATATGAGTTATCATGAATGATTCTAAAATTTTTACACAAGATAGTACCAAATATAAGGTTGGGTCTTGTGGAGGTAAAATACAGAAAACTTCCAATCAACTTCTAAAATTCCTTCTTATCAACTTCTTTTATTTTTCCAATCTTTATACAATATTTTTTCCATTGAAATTGGATTCAATGTTGGGGTTTACTTTTTCAAGACGAACATCATAAAAAGTTCCTTAAAATAATTTTATTGAGAAAAAAAATGTTTTTCTACCATTGTCATACATATTACAAAAGAAATTATTTAATTTTCCCCAAGAATGGAAGAATGAAAAAACATCTTCATTTCATCGGAAAATCATTCAAAATATTTTTCATCATTCCTTTAATGGATGATGCCATCAATATAAACATTTACTATAAGTGGATACTCTTTACATTATTGGATGTAATGTATTTATCCACTATTCATTTATGAAAACTAGTCTTCCTTAAGCATGTAACCAAATTGGAACACCATTACATTGGAGTTTGTTTTAGTCCACACAATTCCATATTTAATATTCCCACATAATTTTAATATTTAACAATAACAAATCCACATGGTTGTTCAATGTAAACTTACTCATTAGGATCTCTATTAATGAATGCGAATTTATAATATAATTGAAATATCTTGTAACCTCCTTACACAGAAAAAATAAGTATTTTTATAGTTTCTAATATTTCCACCATAGAAACGGTTTCATCAAAATCATTATGGTTTGGGAAAATGTTCTAAGGAACAATTTTTTTCAATCTGTTATATTTATAAATTCATTGGATAATCCCATTCCAGAAACTCAAAGGCTTCATTCACATCATCCATATGATATTTTGAATAAAAATATGTATGTGAAATTGCATTTGTTTTTCTTCATGTTTTGACGTTATAATGTTGATCAATAATAATATTCTGAGCATCCACTTGATTCCTCTTCCTAGCATTAGATTTTCAAGTATCGTCCTCATTATTAGAAATAGTTGAGTTTTCTTTTTCTTCTTGAGTTGGATTATCATTTTCTGTATCATAATGAGTATTTTTTTTTCATATCTATCTCAACTTCCTTATTTGCATGAGTATGTTTACTTACTTCTTCTACCAATTCAAAATCATTCAGCCCAATGGAATATAAAATTATACATTTTATTTTGTTGAAACATCTATATCCTCCTCATTTCGAAGCAAAGACAAGAAAAATTCCATCTTTACCTATCTTTACAAACTTTCTAATGTTTCCACCTTTAATATTTATAATATATAGACTCCCAAAAACTCTTAAGTGTTTCAAACATGGAATTTTCAATAAAAAATTTATTTAGAGTCATAGATAATGTGGTTCTATAAAAAATTCTGTTTTGTATATATACAGTAGTACGCATAGGTTTCCACTAATAGTAATGAGTAATACCTTGTTCAAGTAACATAGTTCTACCAATTTCCACCCAAATTATAATATTTCATTCAGATACCACATTTTAATAGCAATGCATGACGAACCATACTCATGCCAAATACCATGATTCTTACGTATACTTTTAAATTATTCACTTCTGTATTCACCAACATTTTCTATTCTTAACTACATCACTACATACTTACATATTTTCATATCTTTCTTCCTGAAACATTTAAACATTTTCAAAGAATCTAACATACATTTCATATATATAACACAAGTAATTTGAGTAATGTAATCAATGAAATTATTCAAATATTTATCTCCATTTGTTTATTTTTTTTTTCTTTTTCCCACAAATATCCGAATTAATCAACTCAAGGGGTTGTTTTGAACAAATCTCAAATTTCTTATGCACTAAGTTTGTAATGTTTCCTTTATCAAACAGTAGTTCTACACCAACATCCTTTTCTTGGAAAATAATTAATTTCCCAAATAATGATTTTTTACACAAATTTTACATGTTTATTTGACACATGTGGCCCATTATTTTATTCCACAATTTATTCTCTTCCACCATACTCCTATAACAAGAGTTTTTTATTTCACCAATATGGAACATGTTCACATTGGGACATTAGACTCCTGTATATGTTTTTCCATCATCTTAATATTTCATAAAAAACCCATTATTTTATGAATATATCATTGTTACCCTAATCACACCATTATGAAACACTTAGAAGACACTTCTTTATCCCATCAACGAACATTTTTTTCATAGATTTCGTGTTTTTTTCAAATAATGGGGGATCCAACACCTTTGATTTTCAAGGATACATAAATTAATAATGTCACTATTTCTTATATATTGTATTTCAATTTCATTATCAATGTCATATATCTTATAATATGTGATGGAAACCCATTATTGTGAACCCAATGTTTTTTACATTTTAAAGCTTTCATTGCGGTTTTAATAATAATAAAAAATTATTCTTCTTCATTTCTTTCTTCAACTTCGGCTTCTTAGAATGGTTATGAAATATTTATTGTCCCTGTAACAAAACAATTCATCTTTTTTATGGTGTGTATGTTGTTAAAATCATTCTCAAGTATTTTCCAATGATTTAATAAATTTTTAATATTTATTTTGTCCTGATCAGATTTCTTGGAAACAAAATTCTCAGATTTCGTACTTTAAAGAGATCGAATCCCCCTTAACCTTTTCCTTCCATATACTGTGGGATAACAGTAATGTTGTTGGTTGAACCAACCCATATTATCTATATTTTTAAATCCACAAAAATAATAGCAATATCAATTTAAGGATTATTTTCTTATGAAATTCCTATATTGATCATAATTGTAAATATTTTTCTGTTCAACATTATTGTATTTCTTATCTGAACCACCAACCATTATATTATCCATAAATGTCTTATTTTTATTTTCATCCATTATAGAATCAAAATTATTTGATATTTTCAAGATCCATATAAATTTTTTATTGACTCATGGTATTTTGAAACATCTAAATTCTAAACATTGTTGATCGTGACCATATTCAAAACATTCCTAGATTTATTATTCTAATATACAATTCCATCATTATTCTTAACCTTTGATGGTAAATTTTGTCGAGGCATCTTGTGTTTCACAATGTGTTAATATTATAATATTCCAGAGATAGGGTTTTTTTAAATCATACCTTTCTCTTCAACTATAGAATGTTTTTGTTGAAAAAGTTCCAACTCTTCTTATTTTTCGTTCAACTTCACCTCAATATTATCAATATGATTGGTTAATTGCTCATGATATTTCTATAAATTATCAATTTCTATCACCATATGAATCTTTTCATCTTCAAAACATTCTTGATTTCTGGTTGAGGAATATTCAAATTCAATATTTTTATTTTTTTAAAGCCTTCTAATCTTTCAAAGACATTTTTCAAATCATCTATCAATTAATATTCCTGTTGAGTTTCTTCATATTCAGAAATATTACTTATAAATTATTAATTATTCAATATTTTAATAAATGTATTCTCAATAACATATTCAATAGAATTTTTTGATTCAACACCACTTCCTAATTATTTTTCATATTTAGATAAGAAAATTATTTTGTTCGATTCAATGAATTTTTTATAATTTCATTGGAATATGACATCTCATGGTCACCATATTTATTCCATGACCTTATTTTCCTTCATTATTATTCATCATTATCTTCTTAATTCTTTATTATGGTATAATTGGCCTCAAAATTACTAATTACTCAAAATTCAAAAATGTTCATGGGAATTTTCCCTTGTAATTCCATGTACATCATTTTACTTTTTTAGGAAATAAGGATAAAAATATCAATATTTTTACATTATTTATTTTGATAATAATAATCACTAGAATTATCATCAATAAAAATAATCATTGACATAAATTACATATCATCAATGAATGAAATTTCTCATTCAAAATTTGTGTTTATTTTCATAGATTTATTCCTTTTCCTTTTATATGTGATAAGAGTTTCATGAAAATCATATTTTGAATTTGTTTTTGGATTTTGATATTCAAATTAAAATACATTTGAATAAAATTTTTCAAGAAAACTATTACATTATTTTCTGAAATGTTTTAATATTATAATTTCTCACCAAGACATTTGATAGTGTTAATAATATATTCAAGCTAGTATAGAATTTCGTAACAAATTTAGGACCACCCATTTTATAATATTCAAACATCAACCTCTAGATTTGTAGCGATTACTGCATTAATTTTGTACTTCCTTCAAACATTTTTTTCATAATATATTATATAACATTGGTTATTTCAAAATCATTCACCCTTAGAAATTTAACTTTATAAATTGATGACAAAAAATCATTACTGTCCCTTCCATCAATCTCAAGATTCTTCTTATAAATTTATATTAAGGGAAATATATAATCGGTAGGGGGAATCCTATCTATTCCATCATCAAGAACATTATATCTAATGGATATACAACATGAAGAAGAAATTATCTTTCCAGATATGACAATTCTTTATATAAAAATATTGAATACCATCACTAATCCCACAATTTGAATTTTTAAAAGCAATTAATAAGATAGGGGAACATTCGAAACTGATACATTGTGAAAGTCCCTGGCTAGGGTAATTGTATCATCGAGAGGATTTTTTAATAAATAAAATTTGTTTTTTATGTTTCCTTTAAACAATCTTCACCTCATATTAAAGATTTAATTCTCTACTGAAACAATTCACACACACATCTACAAGAACAAAATAATTTACTCTCTTCACTATTATATAAGAATATCTACGAATATTGCAGGATTTTGAGGTAATACAATGCCACAAAATCCACTAGGAAATAATCCTTTTTTGTGGAATATAATGAGTAGGATATTCCATGTCACTCAAGTAGTTCTATGTAAAAGTTCTAATAGTAGTTTTCTCCCTCTTAGAAGAAATAGGGTAGAAAAATGTTTGTGTAATAGAATATGTTACCTGTGCTTCATTACAACTTCCAAAAATGTTTTATTTGCAGGAAAAATATTCAATATCTTTCCTAGAAGCTGGTAAGAACATGATGGACTTTGTAATCAAAATTTTGTCTTATTAACCATTCATATTTTCCCAATTCCATTTTTAAATATGATTTCCAAAAACAATACAAATAAATATGTCAAAACATAATTGAGACTGTTCAAAACTTCTTCTTCCTTAAATATTTCAAAACTTCTTCATCATGGCTCAATATAAAAATTTATTTATCTCCATTAAACATAATATCTTTTCTCTCTTAACAATACATGTGTCATTAGTAAAATAAGAAAGTTATTGTCTATATTAAACGTGACCCATTAGTGTGTTTTGGGGGAATCCCAAATAATCCTTCATAATCAAATTGACCTAAATATTGATATACTTTAAATTTTGAGTGCTTTTTGACTGGGTCAACTCTATTTAATTTGTCTATATTGTTCTCTAATATTTTGAAAAACCTTATCTATTATTTATACTTCCCTTTTCAAATTAATGTATGATATTTATTTCCACAATTATACTGCTAAATATTATTCTTTCATTGACAAAATATACAAAAATATTCATATAAGTCTTAATATACTCATGTACAATTTCAAATAATATGCTTATTATGATTTGTGTCATTATGAAGAGGGAAAATGTTAAACAATAGATGCTTCTTACACTTTTATATTAACTGACATGAAATAAAAAACTTCTTCTTCCTCTATTCTCTTGATCCACATGTTTGTTAAAGATTAAATTCTTCATATATCAAATGATTGACTACATTATTTATTAAACTATTAAATTAATCTTCGTATTGGTTACCTCATTGTTTGATTTTCATTTCATTCATCGATCCCAATAAATTCTTCCTCTAATTACAATAACACACCGAGTCCTAATGATTTATATCGATATCTTCTTTATCTTTTGAATGTAATACTACTAAAAAGTTCTTTAACTTTTCCCACGAATATCATTCCCTAATGATTTGTTTTTTTATAATTTTTCCTATCTTAAAACACGCACCTTCGATTTTTCACATTTCAAAAATCATTCCCAACCAATATGAATCAAATTAACTAATTATGATGATCAAAAATCATCAGCTTCCCTAACATTCTTCATCATAAAACTTCTATTTGAATCTTGGATTTTTTCATGAATTATAATTCATTGAATATCAAATTTCACATCATCAATCATTAAATATAGGGTATTTTAACTTTACTTTACTTCATCAATAGATTTATTTCCTTCTCAGACCAAATACAATTTTTCATAATAAATGTTTCCTTAGTATGATTGGCCAGATTATGACCAAGATGAATATAATCATAGTCACCCTTTTCTCTTCTGAAAATTTTGAATAATATTGGTAGTATCTATTTTATTTAATTCAAAAAATTTATTTAATGTTATGGATTCTTCTCCTACTTTATTCCCCAAACATCCATCACATGTTTTACCAATAACTTATGACTTATGATAATTCCAAAACAACAACTCATAATAAAATTTGTTTTATCATAGTCATACACACATTGATTGTTATCAAACCATCCATTGAAATTTTTTTTGTGAATCCAATGACCCTTTACTTACAGGAAGATTCATCCTCAATATGATCGACATTTTCCTTCTAGATTCAGTTTAAATGTGATGTGCCAACATATCCTGAATATGATGTTCCTTTTAAATCACTATGACCCATATTTTCCAAATATGATTTCTAGTTATAAATTCACCAATAATAAAGAGATGTGATTTTTTAACATTATAGTAAAACATATTTGAATAAAAAGAAAATACCATTGAAAAAAAACTTCATAAACTTCCAGAATCATTCACCAGCCAACATGGACCCAAAAACTACAAAAGTGTATGTTTTGGATTGAAAGGGTATATTTTCAAGGGAACATTATCTCAATGATTAAGTTACTATCTGAACCTATGAAGACTGAGGGAATTTTTTTTAGATCCACTAATGAATGTGTTCAAGGTGTGAAACATCATTGGATTGGTATGATATTTCCATTTATTTATGGGAGAATTTTATAAAGTAATATCTCTCTTTACATCGCTTACATGGAATATTTAACTCTTCATATGGTCTATGTGTTTCTAGATATCTTCAAAGACACTTAATATGCTTGTTACTAGTTCCCTTATGTTGTCACTACAAATGAAAAGTGTTTTTACTTGGTCTTATTTAACTCATTTGGGATGGGTCATAGAAATGTGATGATATAGAATAAATATTTAATTTATTATGGATCCTTTTGGTTGATACCTCAAGAAATGAACTATTCCAAAAATTAAATTGATATAAAAGAGGTTGCTTAAACATTGAATTGGTATAGGAACTACCTTAAATGTGATCAATTCAAAGACAATACAGATCACATGAGTCTATGATATATTTTCACGATTTAAGACCTAAACTTGATATAGAGTTTTTGTTTGTAATTTTAGTAGTATATTGACATTGATATATTTAATTTTACATGGATGGGAAACAAAATATATGATTCCCATAGTGATAAATTCTATACTCAAGTGATGAATGATGAGTCTGAGTATCTAGTCTCTATATAGTTAGTTTTGGACTGTGTAAGTTACATCAATCATAACTTATCGAAATTGGTGGATTACAGAATCCATTAATAAGTAAATGAGGCCCATATAAAAGATATAATATTCAAGATCATAGGTGACTAGATATTCAAATATGTTGCAAGTAATAGATTTTTGGTTGTTGGAGAGAATCTCATCTACTTCCTGGGGTGGATGATGGTTAAAATTTCACAATAGATGGAGGTGATAAGGGATTTTAATTCTTATCACTTTCTATTAACTAAAACTCTAATGAAAATATTTATAGATATCATGAATCCATTTTTTTCTTAGGTATACTGTGTAGTGTCAGAGATATCATATCATTATGGATCTCCTGTCAGCGGGACAAGGATGAGAATCAATATCCAATAGGTTTATCCCATCCCCTAAATTGTTAAATGAGGAAGTGATATGGAATATCAATATACTAGGTTAAAATACATCCATGTTTGGTGATTTCTCATGATGATGTTTTAGTGATCATTAACCTACTAAACATGTTGGTTTAGTTTGTTCCTATTTCAGAAAATAGTCCAGTGGAAGGAATTTTAAATCTATATGTAAATGGGAAAATATAATTATATGCATTAAACCTAATGGCAATTTGTAATGTTATTCCAAAATAATTTTTTAGTTTCAAATGAAATTTCCTGAGAAATTAGAGACTCATATGTGATTGATTATAGAATTCTTGATGTACACTAAAATACGTTTGTGGTACTGTACAATATTGTTTTGAAATAAAAAATGATATGAATATGATACATATAATAGATCTTGATTTGTTCTTTTCTCTATTATAATGATATCTTCATATGATATAGATATTTTTTTTACACTTCCTATATCAGAACCATGATTTATAGGCTTTAAATGATGTTTTCAATAATGATTACCTTGAGTAAAAGTCATGACATTACATTTCCCATATCATTAAATTATAGGATATTTGGGTGAATGGAATCTTTTAGTAGTTCTATAATAGTTTTACATGTTTATAAATGAAATTTTATATTCATTTATTGTTATAAAATTGAATATAATTTTTTGAAACATTTTAATGATTATATACTCATCCTAAATATATTTTCTCAACATTTTTCAGCTTCCATGTGATAAAAACTATCCATTGAGTCCCGTTATTTAATTAATAGAGTTTATATAAAGGATGGGGGTCCTACTATTGGGTATGTATGGAACTACTATGTATAGATAAAAATGTTTTATACCCTGAAAACTTATTTGTCCTTATAGAGGATGGTGATGTCACACATTTTAATATCAAGGTTCCTATTGTAGGGTATACAGAATCTAGATTTTGGAGTTATCCATATAGAGTATAGAGTCCAATGTATTTCTATTTGTGATAAATATCTAAAATCATTTTCAAATTAACAATAATGATAATTGTTACACAATAGTGGAATTATTGTTTATTTTTTAGGTTATTCATTTCATATTATCACAATGATGATAGATTAAGAAATAATATGAAGTTTTCCATGTAATATTCAAGATATAATCATAAAAAAATTAGTGATATAAAATAATTCATCATCCTTAAATTAAAATTTCCCTTTACCAATGTCTTGAAGAACATGCACACTATAATATTGTTTAGGTTTTCAAAAGTTTATGATAAAATATAGATTAATTGTAGCTATAAATTTGATGTATATGATTAGTTATAAGGTACAATTAGATCATATCAGGAATAATGATATAGTAATATAATTTGGTATTTTTTATTTCCAAAATATATGATATTTGAGATATTCTAGTATATAATAGAAATTATTTTTTAATAAACTGACCATTGAGTTGTAATGGTGACATAGGTATTATTGTGATTAACACTATCACCAATGTAAGAGTAATAGTATATTCATTTATTTAATTAAATTGAGTCTAAATGTTATCACTATACAACCAGTTTCTATGAAAATGTCTCTTCCATAATGACATGTATATACCGACATTAAATACCAATATACCATGTTCTAATTGACCTATTTAAGATTAAAAATGTTGGTTTCTGATGGAAAATCTCTCTATCAGTTGTTTGATAAGATTCATGCCAATATATATTAATAATTTATTTTTGGCTTAAAAGTATTTTATTTTATCAATATTATATATATGGTAATTTTTAATCATTAAATGTATCATATTTTCATCCATAAATAAATTATCAAATATTTATATTAATATTACAAATTTATTAAATGAATAAAATGTTGTTTATTTATTAATATCAAATAATAATTTTTATAAATAGTTTATTATATTTTAATGATAATTATTCTTTATCTTATATTAAAAAATAAATTATAAAATTTTTTATTCCAGTCATTACAAGATAGGTATGATAAGATAATATTTAGTTTTCATCATCTATGATTTCAGTTATTAATAAATGTTATATAATTGAATTAATTTATTCAATATAGTTTATAAATATTAAGTAATAGTGTTATAATGGAGGTCGAGTCACAATTGATTAATTTATCCATGTTTTTATTAATTTTTGTAGGATTATCCCTATATAGTTATTTTTGTCTTTTTCTAAAAATCTGAGGGTGGATTATCTGTGGATTTAGGTTTACCCTTGTAGGGATTTTTAATTTTATATAATTATATTATTCTATATGAATATTTCTTATAATATAATTATATTATTTATTTATATATGTGTAAATATATCTATAATCTATTTTTTGATGATTGAAACAAACTATGTATTTTTAAAGGGTAACACATTAATATATTTTGAAAGTATTAATTTTTTTGGTTTGATAGGAATTCCGTAACAAAATCCTTAGAATCAAAAATACATATTGGAATCAGACATGATATAATAAATTTTATATGGGTTGAGATAGTAATTCATTTAATACGCATGTGATTTATATTAATTTTTTAGGAATTTGAATGAAATTCAGTCAAATACTTAATGTGAGATTCATTTAACTATGAAAAATTTTCCGGACCATAGTAATTTTGTTTGTCAGACCATAATGCATAGGTTCTTATATCCTATGTAAAATTATAGTGACACTTATTTGGAAAACCATAGTTATTATATTGTCAAGGTAATATAGTTTAGTTAAACCAAAAGTTGAATTATGATAAATAATTATATGCTCATCTATTCTAGAGTCATATTTGATAAGATGTACATGATTTTTCTGCCAATATATTTATGAAATATTTTGAAGATTAAATTAAATATGTTATGGTAATGTATATTTATTGGATCAAAAATTTATATGATGCCTACATTCATCATTTTTATTGGGATTACTTTCCTTAAAAGTCCCCGAGGAAAAGATTAAATACATGATCACACCAATAAATATGTTTTTCCATGAATATAGTATTCATCATGTTTAAAATTTTTAGGTCTATAATAATTATATTCTATAATAATAATAAAATTATTAAATAAGGACGAGGAGTTTCTAATAGAAAAATATTCCATGCATATTAATGTCAATATTACAGAATCTTATTCCTCCAACAATGACCCATGGGTATGATATACTATATGTGCATTACACATTTTTTCTAGTGAACAAAAATATAAGGATATGAAATAATTAATCTAATGTGAGGTAGATCTATATGTTGTAAGTGGGGTATGTGTTTATGTATTAGAGGCGGATCCTATGATCAATGTCGACAAAGTGGAATGATTTCGGAATTAATGAACTATTTTTATGTTTCTCCAATTAAATGTTTTTTTGTTCAATATATTGTTTTCACAAGATGGTATACTCATTAAATATGAATAAGACTATTTTTTATAGATATATTAATAATATATTTTATAGAATCAAGAATTTGTTATGTTATTTATACATTTTAGATTGGGATAATCCTTTTTGTGACATGAAGATTAAAAATTGAAGGTTGATTCAAATCTCACTTACCCTTAGAATTTTTCCAATTGATATAAAAATTAAAAACACATTTGAAGAATCAATATTTTTATTCTATTTGAATCATTTCATTATGAATGATTTTAGAACAATGAAATATGTTTATTAGGAATTATGACAGAATGTAATTTTAGTATAAAAGGAAAAAGTGATAGTGGACTATATGAACTAATACATTGTGAGGTATATGGAGATATCAATACTTATAAAAGGGGCTGGGTTATGTATTTAATGGACTGCAGTTATGATTTTGGTAATAAAGGTTATGTTTATCTTATGAAATAAAATTTTATAACCTTTGTAATGTTCACGGTTTTTTAGAATGATATAAAAATCAACCAAAGAAAATAATTGAAACACCCCTATCAAATTACAACGCTGAGTAATTTAACCCAAAATTTACTAATAATCATGGATATTATGTTTTTGTTTCCCAACACAGTCATCCCAGAACACCATATTGTAATTTCATCTCTTAATGGGAAAATCATACCCTATCAAACATGGCTCAATTGATGATGAGTTTGTGTGACATAAGTATCTCATTATTGGGATATAATCATATGAATAAAACATTCCTACTTAATTGAATTTGGATAAACTTATTCATAATAAAACAATATAATTTTTTATGAGAAATATCTCAATATTTGATTCATGATGATATTGGGTTTTTATGAATATGTACGAATTTTTTATTTTGATAAAAATTTCCTTAAATCATAGAATTTATTTATTTTTGGTTATTAAAAAGACAACAAGATATTAATTTTATTATCCCACAAAACACAATGAGTTTTAAGTATGATATGGATTTTCAAATGAGATGTAATAAATAAATAGTGCAAATATTGGAAGGAAATTTAAAATTTGAGATTTTTGAGACCAATTAATTTGAAGCATTCTTGTGATAGAAGTTGAGTCGGTTCCACAATGATTTCTGTAATTTTGAACACAATTATTTTCAAAAAGAACCTCAAAGGATTGGATGGATTCATCAAGAGTATGAGAGATGAATACTTATTATTTAAAATGATGATGAAGTAATGTTTATAAATGATGATACGTCTACCTACCATTATTCTAATTAGAATTTAAAATTTCAAAAATCGTAAAATTATATAAAATATAAATGGAACTCCATATAAACAAACAATTTTTATATAATAATTAATGATTTTAAATGTGTGAGAATCAAAGAGTTAAGGTGGGATATATTAAGAAAACTAACATGTATGGTAAATTTTCTATATATAAATATTTTATAGTTTCTAAATATTTAAAACAAATTATTGGTATTGAATATAATTAATCCTTTTCACTAGATTTTATGGTAATGTCTATTTGATATTTTCTTTGATAAGAAATCGTAATCATTATGATATACATAAAATGAATATAAAATATTCATTCAATATTTTTTTTTCAATGATTGGTATATGATTGACCTAATGGGTTTAACATTACATCTGAGACTACTAATATTTTCAATTTATAGTGGTCCACTTTTTTATTAATGCAAGGATCTCAAAGTTGGAACATCTAATCATAGTATGAAATTAAAGTGTTTTGTTTCATCAAAATAACAAATAATTATTTAATATAAAATATTATTATTGGGAGTTCGATGTCTTTCTTATATTGTATTTGGATTATATTATTGTTTAAATTTATTTTGTAAATTTATGTTATATAATGATGTAGTTTTGGAAATTCATTTCGTTGAAAACATTAGTGAATAATCCAAAAAAATTCATCTGAATATGTATAAATATATATCAAAGTGGATTTATAGACATAGTTAAAACACATAACCTGGTAATGTGATAAGGAAAAATAATACGAAAAACATAAGGAGGGGCCATCTAATTTTTGTTCATGGGATGAATCTTAATAATATTAAACATCGTTTCAAAGTGTTCGAAAGTGTGTATAATATTCCTTAAGCATATTATATAATATTTATATGGGATTCCATAAGGTATAATTTATCTAATTTCATAAATTATGTAATCATAAAAATTATGTACCACTCCAATCATGGTGATAATAAATGGATTACTATGGTGGATAACTATTTAATTAAGAATATTTAAGGATATTTTCAAGGTGTTTGGAGGGTAGTATGTGCTCATTATAATGGATTAAACTGATACTAGTTCCCAAATTTACAAATATAACCTGATAACCCAATATTTAGTTGTGTTTTCTAATATTATGGAGAAATTAGTAGATAGAGTAAAAAATAATCAAATGTAGATGAAAAAACCAATGGAGGCATAGTATATTTCCACCTCAGATATAGTCAATAAAGCTATTTGAATTAAGAATTTCATTACTATACAAGTGGTGGTTCTTAATATAAACGGAGATATAAATATTTACCATTAAAATAACATAGTAATTTATCTTTCAAATGATGCACTATTTTAGTAATGGACTAAACAGATCATTTGGATGTATGTTCTCATGAGGGAGATTATTGAGAGGGGTAATGTAGAGATATATTGGGAGGATAAAATAAGTGTATAAAATCCTTTTAAATAACTAATAAATATTTAAAACCATGAGATTATAATTAATAATATTTTTATTTGATAAATTAATTATTGGATGTATTGGTTATAAAATATATCATGATTTTATAATAAAGGAAATCATTATTTTTTATTGATTAGGATAAAAATTTTCCCTCAATGTGAAGTAATTATTTTCCCTTGGAAATGATAATCACGAATTATTATATTTTGTGGTGTTATATTAATATTATAGTGAGAACATAATCGAACTAGATAAAAAAGTTGAATACATCATAAGAATAATTTATTCTTAAGGTAATAAGTTGATTCATATTATCTATAACAAACCAAATATGTATATTCGATAGAATGTCTAACAATAATTGAGATAATTATATATTCTTGCTTATTAAAAATCAAAATTATATGTCATTAGAGAGATATATAATAGGATAACATTTTTATTTAGTTTGATTTTTTTATACTTGATTGTTGACTGACATGTGGGTGGCTGGGTATGTTTTTGATTTGGTCAATGGTTGGGGCCCAACAAAGACGATATTTATTCACTCAGTTAATGAGTATATAAATCTATATTTTTGAATAAATTAAGTTGAGAAAATGAGTTTCTATGAATTGTTGAGTTACATGTGATGTGATCAACTATTTGAAAGAATTTAATACAATGTACGCATTAATATTAGTCCACCATTTTTTGAGAATCCTGAATTTATGAGTTGGACTATATTAGATTTACATTTTCCATGTATAATGGTTACTCAATGTCCTAGACTAGGGAATTATATATTTATATATATTTATATATATGATGTATATTTATATTTACAACATGATCAATTTAATAATATAACGGGCGATGGGGTTAAATTCGGTGGAACCTTTTTTTAACCAATTCCAAATTCTATTGGAAACATTCATGGAATTACCCTGATATTTTGGTACTAATTACCCTCCAATTAAATTTTATTTCAAATAGATTGTGAATATCTCACAACACACAATCTAAAATAAATCATGACATGAATTATTAAAATAATTTAATATGAATGGATACATCAATAATAAAATTACAATAACAATAAGGCCTTATTGAAATAAAAATTTAATAAGATTCCATATTATAAAAAATATATATTTATTTTAAATAAATTAATTAATATATTTTAAAATATGATTTATTTATTCTAATTCTAATGAATTTATTCAATTCAATTTTAATAAAATAAAAAAATTAATGAAATCTGATTGATAATACTTCACATTAAAAAGTGATTTTTTAACGAAATACTCTTAAACCAAGGAGTATTGAAAATAATAATTTTAAATTTATCAAATTTAATATATTATTACTTAAATATGTAATATTTCACATTAATAAATTTATACTCATTTAATTATAAATTTATTTGATATATTTTTGAGGAAATATAATATTTATAAGTATATTTTTCTGTAAAAATAGTTTTTTTATTTACGTTTTGTATTTTTATTTTAAAACTAAATTTATAAATTTTTATTTCCTGAAATTAAATTAATTTTTTAACTTAGATTGCAATATTTTTCAAATGAGTAATTTTTACCTTTTATAAAAAATAATATTTTTTATGTGATTAATAAAAAATAAACATTATACCATTATCATAATGTTTTTGAAATTATCACAAACCAAGTATGTCCTTAAAAGTGATGAAATCATTTTAAATAAACAAAAATTATTTATTAAATAAATTTTTGTAATTAAAAATTCAATCTTCAATTTAGAAAACCTGTGTTAATCATTTTTAATATTAAGTAATATTACTTTTAATAAAAACTAGTTTTTATCTGTGGATTTTAAATACATATCCAAAAGGCATAGTTGGGTATTGTATTTATTTCAAATAAAATATCCTTTAATTTTTGAATAATAATAATAATAATAATGTAATATAATGATGGTTCCGGGTGCAATGAAAGCATGTTTGGGATGACACCCAAATTTGATTTTTCCCATGTCAATGATTATTCCAGGATCATTTCGATGATGAACACCGATCTATACAGAATATCATCAAAGATTTATATAAAGAAGAAAGGGGCCCATAACCTTTAAAGTGTATCCTACACATCAAGTTTATAATTAATCTAATTATTATCATAATGAAAAGTATTACCTGGATCTTCAGTATTTTTCTTTATTTTTTTTATTGATGACCAAGAATAACCCTTATGGATTATCTCGGTGCACTTGTAATGATCCAAATTAGAATCCCTCTATAGGTGATCCACACACGCTTCGATGGACTCCGATTGACACTAATCATTCTTTGGCTGCTCTTGTGGCGAAGTGAGTGTCTTGTGTTGGGCGTTCTTTATCTCTTGTTCTTTAGCCTTAAAAAACATCTCACGTTCTTGAGAGAGGAGATAAGATGATTAAAGATAGAAATTGTTTGTCTCCACAATTCTCAATTCTCCAGGCATGTGGTTTTGTGTATGGAACAATATGCCTACTTGTCTATTTATATACATGGAATTTCTATTATAATATTTAATTTCATATAAATAATTAAATAAATTCATGAACATAGAGAAAACCAATTATCATTACAATAATACCATGTCATTGTTCATGGTTCACCAACTTGAAAAAAATAGAATTATTAAATAAAATTCTACATTACTAAATAATAGAATTTTCATTCTTGTTTTGACTTGTTCCAAATAGTTATATAATTATTTACTATATTGAAAATAATTATTTTACTACCAGAAATACAATCGTCAACTTGAAATCCATATCCATTTATTGTACTCCCGAATAAATAAACAAACAATTTATTCTCTCAAATAAATATTGTATTTACAAACTAGTAAATACATATTTATTAAATTTTCAATAAAAAAATATTTTATTTAATTTATGTGATCATTTTATCTTGAATAAAATTATTACATGGTATTGTGAATAATATTTATTTCATTTTTCAAATTCAAATATAATATTACTGAGACCAACAAAAACACTTAGTGTGTTATCCTTTCAGATTATTTCTCGTTGGCATTCGGCGAGATTGACTTAAAACCAAGAGTATTGTTTAGCAACGTGTCTAAGCACCCAAGAGAATGAACATAAAGTCGAAACAACAATATCCACATATGAATGTTCAATGTGTAATATATTCTCTTTGTCTCAATTTCTCACCAATCAGGTTTCATGATAGTGTAATCAAAATTTATACTTGATACATCATTCATTTACTACCTAAAATGAACTCATCATTACAACAAGGGCAAAGAATTTCATTTTATAGTTCTATTTAATTCTAAGGGATGAGATATAAACTTCCATAAATGGAAGGGGAAATCCTTACTTGTCTTATCAATTAATATCAAGCCACTCATGACATACCCAACCGACCCCACTTCCCCCCAACTGTCTGCATGACGTTATTCATTAAGAAATCAACAGGCGAATGTTGTGACATGTATTAATGACAATATTAATGTCTAAGGATCATTACACATGCTTATAGATAGAAATATCTGATGACACTAAAACATGTGGAATTCCTACTAGCGGGACTGTTCTCATAATCTCATATCTTGGAGATTACCATGTGCGAACTTCATGAGATTAAGTCTCAGATGCTTATGAGTACTCGCACCTGACAGCCTGATTTATATTTGTCCCATCATAATATGTCATCCAAACACATAACTATATATAATATTATTGTTATAGCATTTAAAAAATATTATCATAGCAGGGAACATACAAGACCTTATTAATGCAACCAATACATTAAGACATTATTACATCATAGTCATGCAGAACAATTAAAAATATGTAATAATACATTAAATATATATGTTATCAACGTAAAAATAGTTGGTTCTAGGACACTAACACTTACTTATAAGTCATCAAAAATGATAATATTATCCTATACATAATTGGTATGCTTACAAATACAGTTTTTATATGTATGTATTTTACCCACTATGTGAGATAAAACTAAAATTAATTTTTCTCATCATTAAATTTTTTTTGATTGAATTTAATTAATAATTATTATGTTTAGTAATGAATTATGTAAAAATTTAAAATATATTCTGGGTATAAAAAATAAAATACAAAGAAAAATATTATTTACCACTGTAAAAAATAGAAATCATAAAACGGGAAAACCTAAGGTTAAAAGAACAAAAATGTTTTTAAAATGTCACAAAATAAATTAAAGAGGATTAAAATTACCAAAAAATAGCTATTATCCAATATTTTCCACTTCAATTTCTAATATATGAGATAAAAATTCACTCCATTTATATTAAGAAGACATTTCTACAAAAATGTAATTCCCAACAATTATTGAAGGCAACTTCCACCACCCCTTAGTAGCCACTCATAGAATTATATTTCCTCTTAAAACCATACCCATTTCACTATCCATATAATCTGATTATACTTAAATAAGGATATTTTCATAATAAGTTGGCCTATGTCCTCAATTTCCAAGTAGTACTTTAATGTAAATTCAAAATTCTAGACATAAGTAATAACCACTCTCTACTATTTTTTTAATTATCTAAAAATGTACTCCAAAATATTTTACCCATTAAATAATGATTAAATTATCATTATTTATATACATTCATATTTTTATATATATAAATTTTGGAATCAATATATCGAATTATTCAACTTTTTTCATTTTGAAGATGGAAAAAATCATCATATGTACGTGTGGACAATTATCTCCAAGAGTGATGTGTCCTATTTTTCATCACATAAATTAATAATTTAAAAATAATAATATTTAATGAGATAAATTATTTATATCATTATTAATAGAATATAATTTTTGAAATATTTCCTACCATTCACAAATTAAAAAAATTAAAAAAAATATTCTATTTGTTCGTGAAAACTTCCACCTCTATGAAATGATTTATTTCACCTTCCATATATCTATTATTTTATTATTTATCTAAATATATTAAAATATGATTCAAAAAAATTATAATATATAAAAAAGGTTAATATGATAACGCAATATTGATAACTTTATGAAAGAATCTCTTTCTTATCCAGAATCAACTATTGATTATAACAGGCTCTAGTTTGAGTTTGTTTAACAACATACATGAACAATTATTTAATTTTGTATGATTGATAACTATGTTAAATAACATACTAGAATTATTATACTCTAATGAGAATATTATTTTTTAGGGTTATTTATTTTATAAATTATTATTTAATTTTTAAGTATTATAACATCTTTCACTTGTTAAAAATAATAGAAATATGTCTGTCACTGATTCCATTAACCATATTAATAATTTAAAAATAAATAGAATAATTTTAGATAAATATAAAATTTTCAAAAAAATATACTTCATGTATGTTTATTGATATAGTAACAATGACCAAGTATCTAATTGAATATAGATTAGCTGTGTAAATTTCCCAACTCCAATTTCCCAGAGCTGAAGGTAACATAATTACATTGGTAATAGATACAAACGATAACATAACAAAGGAAAAAAATAGTTTAATAGTGTTATTAAGCTATATTAATACATGATCTCCATATTTCATTGACAATATTAAAACAATTCATAGAATCGTTTTTTTTTTCACCCTTGATAACCTTCAAAATATATTTTATTAATCCCTGGGGAAAGGATAAAAATTAACAGAGGAGATAAAATTCTTTTTAATGGTTATATATAGTAGAAGATATCATGAGTAAATAATTCATAATTAATAAGAAAATATAAATAATTCAAATCAATTTCTATTTAATCAATATCCTGAAAAAGAAATGCATCTAGGTATGATATTAATTCAATGATGCCAGGGAAAATTATACTAGGATTCCGAATGAAGGAAATGCATAATATTTTTTGTCACGATCTCAAAAATCCCGATATATTTTTCATCTTAGGACTTGTTCCATGTAATTTTTAACAATTGGTGGTCATTTAGTGGAAGCCAATTTAATATATTTGTCCAACTCGTTTGTTTCATGAGAGCTTTAGACGAATCAAGGGGCTATTTAATTCTAGGTTTCACCTATCACTAAATGTACAATGAATTCCTTATATATTAAATGATAAATTTATTTACTGGTGACTATTACTTATAAAAAATATATATATTTATTAAAAAATCTAATATCTCTAATTTAATAGTGAACCAAATAACATTCATAGTAAAAAAACCAACGCAGAAATAGCTTATGGTATAGGAAATAAGTATATCCATGATAATAATAACATTAAGGATTAATATAACATTAATTTCAAATGAAATATGATCACATTAATGTGAATGATTAAATAGGATGTTAATTACCCCAAAATTAATCAAAAATGGAGATGTTTCCATCAATTCAATAGAAAATATGATTTTGTAATAATATATTGTTTTTTAAATAATAGAAAAATATTGATGTGAATCAATTATAATTGTATTTTATAAAATATTATTATTTTTATATCCATGGAAATTCTATAAAATTAGATAAATAGTTTAAAATATTTAGGGTGGTGAGAAAATCTGTTAACGTCATATACAATAAAAAAAATCCTTTTAACTTATTTTTATGAATATCTTAAAATTACACTTCCGAAAAAAATATTTTCATTGCAATAAAAACATTAAAACAGTTAGTGTAAATATAATTTTACCTAAATAAAATATTTTAAAATATAAAAGTAAATTTTATAAACCAATTTTTAAAAATATGGACATTAAAGAAAAATATATCTAATCAAAAATAAAATACGGTAATTTTATTAAACATTAATTTTCTCTATTAATGTTATAAAGTTATGAGAAGATGGAATAAAAGATGTAAAGACCATAAATTTATATTTTATAATAAAATATGTGATTTTTATATGTTTATATTACAATATTAGATTAATGAAAATAAATTTAATCCCAATAATGAGATTCTTAAAACACATCACTACCTCCTTATAATATTTAAATTATATCTCCATAAAAGGAAAAAAAATAATTGTAAAATTAATCATCGTTAATAAATAGTTATTTATGTTTAATATATCAAACATTTAGTATATACACCATATAAAAACAAATTTTGGTATAATACTAGATATGCCTCTACGGGGTGGAAATTGAGATGAAATCCCTTACGAGGTTCATATAATTAAAGTGAGAATTATTCAATTAATTGACATTTGTAAAAATTAAAAAAATTGTAAATAATACACAATAAATCATATGTTCATTTATTTTAAAATCCCATCAAAACATAGTAAATTAAGTAGAAGAATGACCCATTGAATGAAAATTGAGTTAACACACCCCTTACTTCTAGTATGAAGTTCTTCATAAGGCATTTTAAAATAATGTATTAAAATTTTAAATTTATTATAATTCCATTACATAATACTTTTCATAATGAAAATGTATTATATGACCCAATTATAATATTTCAATAATATTTTATTGATACTTCATTATTCTAGTCACTATTTTTGGGTGTTAACAAGGTTGTTTTCAAGTAATATTTAGTTCACAAATTCCTGTGTCTATATTTTAATCATGATTAAATAATTTTCAAAATTATAATTAAGTTGTGAATATAAAAAAAAATCAATATTTAAACATTTATTTTCATCCATGAATGTTATAGATAGAAAAATGAATCACACCTTTCATAGAGAAAGTAGGTCATACAAACACATGATCAATGTTTTAACTTTTTGATAAATGAATCTAAATAAAGATAAATAGAAATTAAAAATTTAGAAATGATTATTATAAAATATATTTCATATATTCATTTAATCTATTTTTATTACCATCTATTTATATCATAAAGTAAAAAAAATCATATTGCTTCGTGGTTATGGTAGTCCGCATGTATTAATGAGAGAGATTCATATTTTCCAGTGGAATGGAATGTAAGAAGGTATAAATGATTTTTTAATTAATGTAGAATAATTGTACATTATATATAATATAGATTAATGAGTTCATTCTTTATAATAAGAAATTAAATTTGTGATAATAATATGAATAACCCTTCTGTGTAGAAACATTTACTCGTTCATACGCATAAAAAATGTTGTCACTTTTCTAAAGATGGGAAAGTGATTGAAAATGGTTGTAGAATAAACATAATAACATATTGATATATCTATAATACATGATATATTTTTTATAGATGGTAAAAAGAACTTAGAGGAAGTAAAATAAGATATAATTTTGAATTAGTCAACAAATAAGATCACATCTTCTTTGGTAGAATTATATAATATCCCTTCTTAAAAACCATAATAATATTATTTTAAGAACATAATAATCCATAATTCTTTTATAGGGAAACTAAGAAGATAAATTTGTAGGGTTTTTAGGGATATATTGTTCAATGTGGTGTGAAGAGTGGGGATAAATGGGTGTCCTTTTATAAGGGGTAGAGGGGCACTCATGAATTTTTTTAAATTATTATAACATAAAAAATTCATTATAAATATTTTTTTTAAAATTTCCAGATATTTGAATAATATAAATTTTTTGGTTTAATTACCATAGAATAATATTATTTTGATAGGTTTATGTTTTGTTTTAAATAATATATTTTGTTTTGACAACAAAATTAAAGTATATTAACCTTAACTTGAGTGACATAATTTTCACTCTTAAAGGGTTATAATTTTAATTATACAGTAAATAGTTGACTATAAATGGAGAAAAAAATGATAATTTAGAACATCATAAATTTTAATTTTCTTTTTTCATGATTTTTATAATTTTTAGAAAATATCGTAATATATTAATTTTCATAAAATATTTTTAATTACATTTTTTATAAATATTCACATAATTTGTCATTGATGAAAACATGACTTTTATAAAAAATAAATTATTTTCACAAATATATAATATAAAATATTTTTCTACAAAATTCATAAATCAAAAATTTAAATAAATATAGAATTAATTTTAATAAGTTTAAAATTATATATTTCATTTTTAATTAATTTAATAAGTACTATGTCAGTGTTGCCTAAGGCTTTTGAATAATTATTCAATCATAAAAAATTTAAAAAAATTTAATATTATAAATATAATAAATTTATCTTTAATATAAAATGTTATGAACAAAAAATTCATCTTTAACCCTTATGAAAAAATATTGGTGATAAAATATTCTAGAGTTTGACATTTGTGACTTTTTTCTTTTTCTTAAATTAATGTAAAAAGAATTATCAAACTAATATGCAACCATGTGTCCATAAAATTTAGTATTATATTTACATGGATGAAATACCACAATAAAATATGAAAAATGAATGTTTTATAGAATGTTTAAAGTGTTATCAAAATGTTTTAACCCTATTGTACTTGTTCTACCCATATCGAGGTGAAAAAAATTTCAATTATTTCAACTAATGTTGACCAAAAATAAAATTAAAAATTTAATCAAATTTATGAATCCTGATTCCAAACATGTAATCCATTTTTTATATTCAATTTCTTTAATTGGAATCAATTAATTTGATACTAAAACATATAATGTAATGACAAACATGTTTTCAGAAATTTATTTTTATATATAAAAATAATTGTATACAAAATTCATCCATAAAATTGATTCCAATGAAATTAATTAGATTATTAATAAAGTTATTGAACTATTTTTACTCTCCTAACATAAAAAAAATTGATCATTGTAAATTATGGAAATATTAATATTTTTTTCAATAGAAAGCAAATTATTTTTACTATTCATAAAAAAATTAATCATTTCTTAAAAATCTTCTATGTTAACTCCTAGATAATTTTTACTTTTTTAAATAAAAACATAATTTAAAATTCTAAAATAATATTTTTGTTTTTCATAAATTAAATATAATATTTTCTTCCGAAATGATATAAGAATCATGTTTGAAGGAAATATATTTTTGAAGTGTAAAATGAATCCACAAAAAATTTTAATTATTATTTATTAAGATTTATTAAAAATTGTTTTATTGAGTTGAACATTTATATATATATATATGTATTTAATAACAAGCTTATCCTTGTTTATACCTTCTAATTCATTGACTCCGTTATAAAAGTAATATTTATGTAATAATATTTATTGGTTCATTTAATCTATGTGTTTCATATTGTATATGATATAATGCTTAATATTATTATTTTAAAATATTGGGGTCTCAAATTATCCCCAATTTATAAACTGAATCCCCAAATTTGAATAGATTCTTGGTCATCAATGGTATTTCATTAGAAGCATATTTTGTTGAAAACCAGCATTGTAGGAAAGGATAAATAAACATCCTCATAATTAGTGGGAATAGAAAATATAAAGGTAGTCTAAAATAAAAAAAATGTCATTCAAAAAAGGAGAATATTAGTTGTAATTGAGAATACAGACACATATGAGAAATCTAACACTTGAGGACTTACAATGTGTGATAGAGAACACGGTCAATAGAAGGTTAACAAACAAAGATCCATAAATTTGTGATGGGTGGAATGAAAATAGATTCATAAAATATATAAGGTAACGACATATATTTTTATTTCAAGATCCTTTTACAAATTTTATGGTATTTAATTAACTTATATACTTAAAAAATATAGAAAAACATACTTCACATGTAGAAGATTATCCTTAAAAAAAATTTACTGTATGATCTATTTCATTATTAGATGAATAATAATTATTCATTTTTCAGGACATAGGTTCTAAAAAAACTTCTAATAGACAAATAATGAAAAATATAATAACAACCAATTCCTCACAGCAGTAAATAGTATTTGTAATCAAAATGGTTACAACAAGGTAAGATAAATCTAAAATGTGTAAACTTTTATATGACGAAATAATATATTTTACATTAAAATTTTCACTTAATAAACAATGGTAAAACTTATGTTAATCAACAAAATAAAAAAGTTGAAATAAAAATTATGTGAAATGACCATAATGTTTAATAATGTTTTTTTATAAAAGGTGACTACATACCTTTTAACTTATATCCCCAAAAATTTATTTTCATTTTCCCAAATAATATTTCTTGTTAAAGAACAAGATAATCCTAAAGCTTATATTTTATTCAAAAAAATGAATTATCCTCATATTTTTAATTTTTCACTATGATAAATTAAAATATAATATTATAATGTAGTAAACCTACCCAATATATCATCAATCAAATTTATTATCTAACCAAAATTGTAATCCTTATCTAGACTATAAATATCTCTGATATAATCATCTTACTGATGAATAAATTTTTAACCATCATTATTATCGTCATTCCACTATCCAATAAGATATAATTTACTTAAAAAAATATTATACTAAACAAAATTAGTATATATAAAAAAGTATATAATTCTTCTTACAATCCAAAAAATTTTCAAATCACCACAAAATCACATCACTTATATCCTCAAAATAAGCATTTATTCCATGGAAATTATGACCATTAATTAAATTATATACCAATAATGGTATCCATAACAGTTAATTTAACCTCACATGAAGAAATATAAACTTAAAAAATTGTTATAGAAATTATTATTCCTCAAATAAAATAAACTACTATTTCCACAAATATACAAATGAAATAAACTTCATCAAAGATGACTGGAATAAATTTTTCATAAAATCAGTAACTAATTTCAAGGTCAATAATATTATGCCATTTTATTAGTTATTGTTTATATTATCCTCATCCTAACTAAAAAATGTCATATTACTTATAAATCACACTTCTTTATTTTTGTACCATTCAATATATGTTATAAAATCATTAAATAACAACTACTTTGGAATAATCCTTAGATGAATCAGGATTTTTATATTTAAAACTCATTAATATGATAATTATACCGCATAATTATTAATTAAAAATAGATAAACACCTAAATCTGTACAATTCGTTATTTGAATATTATATGTCATTTCTTGGTCTAGGTGTTAACATTTTTATTAGGTCATCAACATGGGTAATTACCATTTTCCATATACATATGAGACTTAACAATAAATGATACATTTGGATGGCCATAATATCCCTCCATTGAATGATTCATTTATCTTCGAATGTTTTCAATATACCCATATATTCCACACATAAAACATTTTTCCATTATATCAAGACATTATCCAACGAGTATATTTCCACATTTATGATAGGAATGAATTGTTGATTTATCCCCTCAATGGTTTCATCCCCCTAATCTCATAAAAAACAATGAAATTCACTTCAATGTGAGTCCAGGAGTTCATGATAATAGATTAGGAATAATCACAATATCTTTTAATCCATTAATCATCCAATTTGGTTACTACTAATCACTACATTTTCAATCACATTCATAGCTAACATGATTCTTTATGGTTCCTGCCATTGAATAAAACTTATATAGATAGTACTGAAACAGTAATCATAGTACGAAAAAGTATAACAATTAATATAATTTATAGGTTGTAAAAAATCATTACCCACTCTCTTAAATATAATACATCTTAGGCTTAAACTTGGTTATTCATGGTATTAATCTATTAAAACCATTTATAATGTTTTAATGAAAATGAGAAATTACCATGAATATTCCCCATGAGCATCAAGCTAGGGGAATAGAAAGGGAAAAATCACCCTTCACAAGACTTATGGATGAGATATAATTTACCCAATATTTATAGTTTTAATACACCTATAAGAATCTTTGACAAAACTATGTCCCCCAGAAGAATCCATATTATGATATATTTGTAATAAAACAACACAATATCAACATTACCAAAAACATTATGATGTTATATTATACATATAATTATCCTCAGTGTCAGTTATAAAGAAATTTTTTCCTAATATATATTCTCTTAAATCTAGTACCCAAGGATTGTACAAAACATTCTTTGATTACATGTTCAAATAGATCAACTCTAGTAGCTTTGAGATAGTAGTTACTTTATTAAAATGGAACTATAAAAAAGTGATTTTTTCTAAAAGGAGAGTGTATTTTATTAGTATTAGAAAATTATATATATACACATATATATATATATATATATTATCATAAAATTATATTAGAACTATAATAAAATAGAATAAGAAATATTCTGGCATCATTTATATCTTTTACAATGTTATTATTTATATGTCAAGGATAATATAAAAATGGTAAGATAAAATTATCTTCACTTACAGTGGAATATATATTGATTAACTAATGTATAAAAAAAATTAATGTCAAATAAATAAAATCACATGCTATTTAATGAAGGGCTTGAGAGAGATGGAACAGAAGTCACCAGGTGATGCTTTACTCTCTCATAGGGTTTTCTGATCTCCTTCATGGTGATGTTCATGACACCTGACTACATCAGAGGAAGATTGATGGACTTTCATTCTTCAAACCATCATGAAAAACTATTTTTTAAGTGATGTTTCATTAATATTCATTTAGGAGATTCACTAATATCCTTTATTTTCGATTCATTAATGTTTGTTACCCCCAGATTCCTCACTGAACGACCTACCCAACCATTCTCATCCCCATTATATTCCACATATTAAATCCCTCTGCATTTATTGAAATTTTTTTTGATCCATGGGTCTCTCAAGTGGATACCATTCCGTGCTTGCTTGGTTACCTTTATATAATAGTATAATTCCTGATGTTTCTTCCTAGAATTAGATAGCGTATTTTACATAGGTAGTAGTGTGTAGTGGTATGGTTTCCGTGTTATATTTTATTATACTAAATGGGGTCTAGAGTTGGTGAATGGTGTTGAAAGAGAATGGTGATGATGATAGGGTAAATACATAGATTTATTTTTATAGGACAATGAATCCAATGATTCATTCTTAGTGACTGAGTTGTGTGATGTTGGTGGTGTAACCAGAGATTAGGAAGGACCTCCATTCAGATTGTTCATTATTTTCAAAATATGTTCATGTATTTTTCGTTTTTTTTTTGTTTTTTGGGAGCACATTTCTTTATTTTTATCGGGGTTTTACTTATTTTAATTGGATATCATTTTATATTTTTTATGTTCTTCTAGGTCGAAGGTCTCAAATGATGGTTGAGTGTGAGGAAACCCATCATTCAAAAATTATTCCTCACATTAGTTGGATGGATTAATACCTTCCTCCGAAATCTATAAAAAAATTTATTCTGGTTTTCCATTTCATTTTGTTGAATATTTTGGGAGATTCTTTCATTATTTATATTGTGGGTGGATCAAAATAGGGATGGGTGTGATGGAATAATTCATTTGGCTCTCATCCAAAAATATATGATGGTTGAATAGGTGATATGACATGTTCTGATTCTAGTGAAGTTAGACATCTTGAAAAATGGGGTGATACATTATTTTAACTAAACTCTCAATCACACTATCTAATGAGGAGGCGATATATATTTTTTGGCTCTTTACTTAAATATAGTTTTCCATTGTACATATGAGTTAATTATGACATTTTTTCATTTTTCATAAGTAAGTTTTCAATTATATTTAATCGGTTACCTCTTTTAAAAATTTTACTGAAGTCCCTATATTTTTTAAGTTCCATAAATGGGTTGACCTACAACATTTAAAAAAAATTAACTATTGAATGAAATGCATCCATCGATAAGATAATGGTAATATCATGGATAATAATAACTAAATTATTAATGACGTAAATTCATAATATTGGACATCGTGATCTTAGACATCATGTTATCTTTTACAAAAAAATTCATTTCACTAATATAGTATAAACTATGGGTATAGACCCACATAAATAAATTTAAAATGTTTTTCCAATCAGTTATCCTCATGAGACATGTCAACGCAATGATGATATTTAAGATTCAAATCCCTATCCATCGACGCATGTCCAATTAATTCCAAATATATTCAATTATTAATTTAATTAAAGTCCAATATCATTAAAAATATGAATACTGAATAAATAATACTAAAAATAAATATTTTCCAAATTAATTAGATAATAGTCTTAGTAAAACACCGTATTCAAAAATAGTATAAAGAATAAGAAATAATTAATTTATATGACATAATGAATATAGATATTTGAGGAAAATTTCATTTCTAAAGAAATATGATCTCCGGAAAGATATTTTTTTAATATAAGGTTAATGTTTACAAAATTAATTAGTAGATTAGAGATGAACTTCAATTAATTTAAAAATTTGATTTATAGAAAAATAATTAGTTATAAAAAATAGAATAAATTGGTAGGAAACAATACAAATAAGATATATCAAAAGATATTTTCTTCTAAAATAATTTAAATATTTTACAAGAATTAATATACCGTAAGCTATATTTGTTGGTGAGGAAGTACATCAACACCGTATACCTTAAAAACATTATATTTAGATGTTTTCAAATAAATTAAAAAATGAATATTTATAAAAATATTATACTGATATATTTAATACATTGTAAAATAAAAGGCTAAAATAATTTATTTTAAATAAATCATTTAAGTAAAAAAAATTCATTTTGGAATTTTTTTTAAAACTATGATCTTGAAAGAAAAATAACCTGATCCAAAGTGAAATAAGATGTGTTTTCATTTAAAAATTTATTTTATTGATTCATCTGATTAAGAGAATAAATTTTGAAAAAAATGTGGCTCCCTAAATATCACGATGTTAAGAAACCAAACAATGTTTATGAATGATTTATTATATGAATGCTTAAATTTAAACATCGGGAATACCTAAATTGATAATTTTAAAATAAAAACATACTGATTTGGTAACATCAAAGTTGTATCCCAGTGAAAGAGTAAAACTAAAATAAAAATTTATTGATCATTCATTAATATATATTCATGATAAATTCTTTAAAAGGGTGGTACATACACTAGATTTTATTAAATTAGTGGAATAATTAATAAATGTCTCAATAGGGGGGAAATTAAGACTAAATCCATTAAATATAGTGTATTATTAAAGTGATAATTAATCAATGAAGATATAATGTGTTAAAATTAACATCCCAAACAAATAGTTGAAAATAAAACATAATTAAATTATATATTATTTCAAACATTATCATGGAATAACATAGTCAATTAAGTAGATGTATATCCCAATGAATGGAAATTGAGTTAAGAAACATTTTACCAATGGAACTATTTTCTTTTTAATATACAATTAAAATATTTTTAATAAAATTAAAATTAGTATAAATCCATATTAAAATTATTTGAATAATTATAATTTCTTATGGGATCAATTTATAATATCTCAACAACCATTTTTTAAAATTTCACTATTAAAATGTCAATTTTTTGGTGTAATCTGTCTTTATTTATAATGAACGTATCAATTTGAAAAATCTCAAACATGTGATTTGATCATGGTTCTTTAATCTATAGATTTATTATCTTGATATAAATTTCATATATATTCATTATATACATATTTAAAATCAACCATGAATGGTAGATATAAACACATGAATTACACCATTCATAGAGATGGTGGCCCATACAAACACATATACATTGCCATCGCTTTTAGAGGGATGAAAAAAGAATGGTAAATAATAATTTACCTATAATAATCACTGTTATATCACAAATACCACATAAATTTATTAAATCAATACTACCAAGAATTTAATTTAGAAATGAAAAATGAGTCGCATAGCTTCGGGGTGGTGGTAGTCTACAAATATGCATGAGTTCCATCATTGTTTTCTAATGGTCTGGAAGGAAAAATTGATGAAATGATCTCATTAATATATAATAATATGTAATTCATAAATATACTATATATTAAAGAGTTCCATATTTATTGAAATCCATGAAATGTGGTCCTGGCAGAATAATTACACAATAATGTGGAGACAGTAAGTCAAACGTATGCACAAAAAAGGTTTTCATTTTTTATAGGATAAAATGATATGGATTTTTTTTTCAATAATCATAAAAACTATCAGTATTTTTAATATTAATTTTTTTTTTTATAATGGTGGTAACAAATTTAGATGAAGAATAAGAAGAATGGATGTTGAAAGTGTTAGTAAGGATGATAAACTTTTTCATCAATAGACCTCCTTTAGATTTCTTAGTAGGGAAACATGGAAGGACATTTTAAGGTTCAAATTAACTCTAAATATATTATTGTAATGTTTAGAATTGGATGGTAAATTGTTTTTCTTAGATATAAAACCCATGGTGATGTGAGGATTTGAGGGAAAGGGGTGTCCTTCAATAAGGGAGGAGAGGCATTATCATGGAATTTTCTGAAATATTCCAATATAATTAATTAATTATTAACGAATATTAGTAATAATTAATATATATTTTCATATAAGGTAGGATTTAGTTGAATCTCCATCAACAAATAATTTTTTTATTTCTTTATTTGGAGTTACTTTTCTTTTTGTATGACCCAAATGTTTAAAAAAGTTAACCTTAATTTTGGTACATGATTTTCACAATAAAAGGTTTATAATAATAAATATAGAGAAAAATTAGATCCTAAATTTACGAGAGGTAAAAATTTTGGGCATTATTCATTTTACTAGTCATGTTCTATAGTTTTTATGATTTTCAAATAAGTCAATAAATATTATTTATCATAAAATATAATTCATACCATTTTAAATATATTTACATTGTATGACTTTAAACACAATATTAATTAAACTGAACTGAAATCCATAAAATAAAAAAATATCCAATATATTATATTTATTTAAAAAATTCAAGTAACAGAACAATTTATATAGATTTTAAAAAATTTAACATTTATAAAATATTTTATTTAATTTTTTGATTCGGTGAATATATAATGTGGTAGTGTCAATTAGTTATTTAATTTAATTATTCAATCAATAAAAACTATGTATATTAGTAAGATAAATAAAATTAATATATATTTAGAAGAATCATTTATAACAAAAATTATCCTCTTTTTATACATATGATAAAATATTTGAGATATTAAAGTCTATAGTGTGGTTTTTTTGAATTCAACTTTTACTTAAATTAATATAAATGACATGATCAATGAAATATAGATCCGAGATTCCATATTATATGGACATGGTTGTACATGGATTAGTGTTATAAAAATTTAATTTCCTTACGTATTTTTTTATACTTATTTAACCTATTTTACACTTACTAAGATGAAAAAAACTAAAATGGTTACTACTCATATTGAAAAAAATAAAGGCGACATATTTACCAAATTTGGACCCATAGATTCAAAATATGTAGTCCATTTTTCAAAATTAAATCTCAATAGTTGATATAAATAAATAAATATAAAACATTGAACCAAATGAAAAAATGTTTTTAGGAAAAATTCTTTGTCGAGTAGAAATATATTTATACCAAACATTTCTATAAAATTGATTCAAATATATATAATTGGTTTATTAAAAATAGAAAATAAATAATTTGAATGTTAATAAATTATAGAAAATTATTTAAAATTATAAATCTAGAGCCCTGAGGTATAAAAAATACAATGGTCAATAGAGTATAAGACACAAAACACCGAGCCTAAACGAACAATAAGATATTATTTAAATGTAACTATATTGACCTGAAAATTTATATTGGTGGTATGAATAAGAATAATTTTTTTAAAAATTATATATATATATATATATTAAATATAAGGGTAAATAAATACTCAATTTTTTGGAAAGTACATATATACTTCAAATATATGTTTTTTGGAAGAAATAATATTTTCACTCCTTTGTGTGAGAAAATTGTATAATTATATTTTCTGAGTTAAAAAATTATATTGAAAAAAATAAGTTCATTTTAGAAATAATTATGTCACAGTTATCTTAGGGTAAAAAATGGGTTATTTCTAACAAATTGATTTTCAATAAATCGTAAAAAATACAGTTTTTTTGTAAAATAATAATTTCTTTTACAGAAAGTAAGTAATTTAATAGTCTCATTATGAGTTTAATTAACATTAAATGTAACATAAGAATTATGTTATTGTATTTTTTCTAATTTTATTAAATTTTAGTCATTTATTTGGAATATTTATTTTTATAGTTATTTTTAGGCTAAAAAATGCATTTGTCTAAAAACAATTTTTTGGTAAATAATTTATCTCCATTTTGATTAAATAAAATATACCCAAATAAATAGATGATTATATTAAATATATATATTATACATGTAAATATATTAATTTAAATAGATTCATTTTTTATCAATATTCATATTGTAAATGTCAGATCATCTTGTTCATGAAAAATTAATTTCTTGGAAAACTGTTTTTCGTCACAATTGTGGGTTCATTTCTAAAATAATTTTTCCCTCTTCTGTAAATTTAATTTGAGAAAATATATTAAATATTTTGATTCATAATATTTAATATTATTTAATAATTCCAGATTAATTTTTATGCATATTAATTAGTAAAAATATCAAAACAAAATTAATCAACACATTTAAGATTAGAATATTGTTTTTCATGTTACATATACATGTATTGTTATTAATTTTTCAACCAAATTTATTTATTTTTTGATAAATTTTATTTAATATTAAAAATAATTATATCTTAATTATATAATAAATTTAATTTTTATTTGGATACCAAGATAAATTACCTATGTTATAAGAACTAGTTATGCTCGTGAAAACTAAAATTATAAAAGTGGGTAACCCTTGATATAAACAGAATAACACATATAAAATTGATTATTTAAAATTTTAGAGGTGTGTATGAACCTTATCATCCATAAACCCCATTAGTGTTTAAATTTTTTGTCACTTTTGTTTACAATGACATCCCATTATTTAATAGCTTTGGGTATTTTAAAAAATTCCACTCCTCTTAAAATATAAAAGGGAACTCCTCCATTCACTTATTCAATCCCCTATAGCCATTTAGATTGAAAAATAACAAAAAAAAATTTATTTAAACCATTTTACCCATTATAGAGGTACTGGAATTCCTAAATGACCCAACACATGTTCTTTAATATGAAATCCAATTGAAGTTTTATTAAGTGGAGGGAAACAACTTTACTTAGATACTTATTTTTAATTATAATTTTATATATTAAATTTTTTATTAAATACTATAGTATAATAACACAGTTATCTACCTTATTATGATATTTTTTTTAATTTTTTGGATTAAAATTTATCTATCTCACTATCCATAAACTGTGAAAAAAATCCAACACTCTTGTGTATGGAAGTATAAAACCTAAAGAATTCATGTAAATTGTATTCCATCATCGAATCTGAGGGATAATCATAATGATGGAAATAAATAATACAAGGGTTATTTAGGAAATAGTATTTATACTATAAATTTATTATTCCATCCAATTTCTTATCCTTTAACCCTTTAAGAAAATGATCATGTTTCTTGTGCATATGTGTGACCTACCGTCACCATTCAGTGATATGTTTAATTTTTCATGTTTATATATAAAAAATGATTATAAAAGTGTATTTAATTAATAAATATGATATTTGAAACATTAATATAATTCATAATTTTTATAACAATATCCTATAAACCAATACTGATACTTCTAAGGAAAAAAATATTAGAAAACAAAGTACTTAACACCGAAAACAATGGTAATAATTAAATATTATTAACATAAGGGAATTAATAGGTCATTATAAGATCATATATGATATTATAAATATAAATATATTTTTGAAATAAATTAATTCCCCAGTTTAAACAATTATACAAGAGTTGAATTATAATTCAACAAAAGGTAAACATGAGGTTAGAGATTCTATCGTAATGTCCTTTCATTAAGGTGAATTTTATAGATATACAAAAAATAATTTCATATTTTTAATAATATTCCTATTTAAATTTAACATCATTTATCCAAAATAGTTCATGTAATTTTATGATTCAATTAATATATTTTCATCCATGGGTATTTTACATGAAAACAACAATGGTCTTATTGTTTCATTACTAAATTTCATTTCATTGGGTGATATTACTAATTTAATATTATTTATGTCATACAATTATATGGGTAATGAATGTTTATTATTTTATGTTTTAATTTGAAATTTTTTTAGTGTATTTAGATTTGATACACAAAACCAATTGTTTGATTATTTCATATATCGATGGTATTATCTTTTTAAGTGATTTCATCTCAATTCCAACTTCATTGTCACTTTTTTGGAATTATGAAACTATTTTTTATTAGTAATATCTAATTACCCTTCGATATTTTATATCATTAATATCTTTATATTCATGTAAATTTAGGTTTTATTTGAATTTATTTCTTTATGTCTGTTAGGATTTAAAACTTAATAAAGCGGTAAGTGTTTATACTTAAATATAATATTAATCTAGATCTTTTATGACTGAAATAATCTTGAAATGAATTATTTGATCGTTGACTAATAAAACCAATAATTTTTTAATCAGCTGTTTATACATTATGTTTGCAAATAATAGTATTTTCTTTCTCTCTTTGGTACATAAAATGATTTTCACAATGTTTTTATGAAAAATTAAACATTATTTCTATTTTTAGTAAAAAATATATTTTCATTAATATCCATTTATTCTAAATAATTATTTCAATAATGTTTTTAATCATATATTATTTTTTTAAAGTCATTTGTAATCATTTTTAACATTTTAAAAACTATTTGAACCATTTTTTTCTTTTTAAATTATGTACCTTTTTTTTACACAAAATATTAATAGAATATTTTTAACATACTGAACATGAAACCAATTATTCCTCTATCATGACAACTCATTTCATTGACATTTAGTTTCAATGATTATATTGGTTTTTAAAATATATTTTCCCCTAATATTTAATAAATATTTATTACTTAAAATTTATCTTCAAAGAGAAAATTGTATTTTCCTCAAGAATGTTTTAATGATATTTTTATTTTCTTTCTATTCATTAAAGGAAAAATTTCTTTAATTTACTTACTGTTTAAGGGATATATTTTTTAATGATAGAATCCATATCATTTTTCTGGATGGTTTATGATCAATTTAACTAGAGATATAATTGATATTAAGTTTCTTATGTAATATTTTATATTATTAATGTTCTCTTGAAACATTCACTTTTTGGTGATCATTGGAAATTACATTTCCATTAATCACAATATTCATTATCATGGATATTATTATTTCTTAAACCATATATCATTTATAAAAATTGTGTTTTACTATGAAATTTATTTAATTAACTGAGGAAAACTTTGATAGGCATGTATAGATGGGAGGGGATCAATTATGTATAGAGCATAGTTGCATCGATTGTCTAAGGAGGTGAATCATTTGACTATCCAAAAAATAGATTTTTGGTGTATATCTACCCAATATTTAAATAGTCTTTGCAATAGTTCATAATGTTATATATATCATGATATCTGATATCATGTTTTCTAATATTATGTATTTAATTCAATTAGAATTCATTTATTAATATTATTATAAATATGAATAATGAATTGGTATTATTAATGAAATAATTTATGATTGTTTATTCATTAAATTTCATGTATTTCAGTTATTTTCCTTTTTAGATTAATAATTCTTTAGTTCTTAATGATAGATTATTTTATAAATAACAATTTTTAAGTATTTAAGGTCACAATTATTTTCATTCTTTACCTATGATACTATGAAGTAATCAATGAGTTAATTAAAGGAAGTGTAATATTTTAGGTCACTATAATATTTCAGGTTTTTAATTTTAATATGAGATTTGAGTATATAGATTGTTTAAAAAGACAAATAAACTAATAATTCCATTCTGATATGATTTCATGTATCTAGGGAAAATTTAACAAATGGGTTATAGAATTTTTGATACTAGGATTGAGTTCTTTATAGATGGTATCATAAAATGATTATTAGAAACATATTGAACTAGATTTAGGAAATTATATATTATAGAACATAACTCAATATATGACATTGAGGAAATGTCCATGTATTAGATAAAATACCAAAGGTTAGGTAAGGTAGATATTATGTGGTTTTCCTCAGAATACATTGCATCCTAGATACCACATGTGGACATGGTTTTGGCGTAATTGCATTCTGTGGTAAAAACACTAAAAAGACTTGGAAGTTTATATCATAAAATCGTACTTATTTTGGATGCATGTTCCCTTATAATAAACCTGGTTTGAAATACCTGGTGGATATTCATGGGTCAATACACAGTTTATCCTTGAACTGGTATGATCAATTAATGAATAGAACTCATGAAAATCTATGGTATTCGCTAGGGATATGAGGTATTCATAATGTGTCATGGTATGAAACTTATAAGGAAAATCGTATTTTAAAAATCATAGATACACGATTTTAGATATTGTGTGATGTAGTTTAACATTACTATATACTTTTTGAGTGACATTGATATTAAAATAACCCTCGAGTTTTGTATATGTTATAGTTTAAAGAATTATTTTTTCTATTCTATGAATATATGTTTAGATTTATTGATAAAATTATGGTTTATTATGATCATTAATAAAAAAAATTAAAATAATTAATTAATATTATTGGTTTTTTTTAAACAATAATTACATAAAACCTTAGTGGTTACGAATATAATTAATTATTACATTTATTTTGAGGATGTGCATTAAATTTTTAGGAATTATTTAGGAATTATATAAAAATATTTTTACAAAAAAGGAAAACCATCATGTCAGGCAACGACCAATCACATATGGAAAGGTCAGGGGGATTGAACCCACAAATGATGGGATACATGGGTGTTGTTCCTACCACTGAACTACATTATGTTAGAGTTAATTTGACATTAAAAAAGCTATTTGAACGATAAATATTATTTGAATTTTGGAAATATATTATCGTTTCAAATATTTTTTTTTGTATTTTGGGGGCGATAAATGATATTTTAGGAGATATTTAATTGCGTTGAGGTAAATATATCGCCATGCACTATCAAATAGTCTAAAATGAAATATTATTTTGGATGAAAAAAATTAAAATTTGGAATACCTGTCTCTTTAGGATGTTGGGTAAATTATTTATTAAATGATTTATGTTGAAATTTGGATTTGGAGACTAATATTAAAATTTAAATTTTTTTTGGAATTATCTTACCTTATACTATCCATGTTTGGGTTTGGTTAATGAATAAATGATAAGGTAACAAATTTATTCCATTTTATGGAATCATATGATCTATTATAATTTGATTTTTTTCTTCTGGAATGATAAAAATTCATCATGAATTCACATTGTTCAGAGAAACAATTTTTATTATAGTAGAAATTGATTGGAGGTGTAAGGAAGTAGATCTAATACCCCACTACCCTAACACACTGATACCCAAGATAGCTATTACATGGACTAAATAGTTTTCCCAATCCATATATGTTGGACACTATCTTCTAGAATAATAAAAGTTATGAAATGGAATTATTTTCCCCCAAACAATGTAAGATATTAGATAAAAATCGGTATGATCAATCTTCATAAAATAGAACACACTAAAAACTAAAATGTAAAATAATCCTAAAATAGTACATCCCCATGTCACTCATCATCTACCAAGATCAATGTTGAATGATAAATGGAAAATTTTGATTTCATATCCAACAATCACCTTCATCTCTCGATTTCGTAAGGATTAATAACATCCCCCACATCATTGTGACACATTACCTTTGGTGAGACCTAGAAAATGATAATCTACAAATGCTCAAAAAAAGGTAGTGTGTGATCCGAACTTCCCAGTAGAGTCTCAACATGTGTTACATAAACTATTACTCAATAATTTACTAGTTAAAATATCAAATTCAACAAAATAATCATGGAAAATTATTTTTTAGGTTAAAAACACGATTTCAATGAAATTTACAGATGATATCTCTTAATGGACTTAAATTAATAGTTTATATTAAATAAATTATATAAAAAATTGTGATTTGATTTAATAAAAAAACTATATAGCCAATCATTAAATCTAAAAGTGCATATTTTCATATACGCATATCAATACAGCATTAGGGGATCCCATTTCGAGCAATCATACTACACCTCATTAAGAGGCCCCAAATCGGGTAGTCAATATTCACCCATTTTGGGGAGCCAAATATCGGGCAGTAAATAAACAACCCATTTGGGGATCCCATATCGATAATTCAATATACAACCTATCAGTGGATCCCATTATAGTTATAAAATCTATAAATCATTCATGAAAAAATAATCCATTTAAAATAAATTCAAAAAAATTCCCTATTTAAGTTTTTAATGTGCCATTTAATTTCATGACCAAATCATGGTTTTAATAAAATTCATTATCTTTAAAATTTATATTCAATTTAGTCAATTTTTCTCATGTATAAAAAATAAATCAATTTCATCAAAATACTTTTCAAAACATGCATTCAATTTCATTAAATATTACCATGAATATCAATCTCGTTGTACTAGGGGGGTTTTCATAAATTCCTTCCTATATCAAAATAAAATTCAAATTATATCATTTTGGGGATTTAAAATCACATAAGATATCATTTGAAATTAATAAATCTATTAATGGTTTCCATTGAGGGGTAAATCATTTTGGAACAACCTACGTTTAATCACATGGTTAAAGAAAAGACTATCAAAGTGATCTAGATGGATGAATGAGGTGATGTAGATCATGAAAAATAACCCTGTATAAAGATCCATAAAAATAAAAATTAATTCCATCAATATCATTATGATATATCATTCTGTATAGATAAAAATATAATAGAGCTAATGAAGCCACATGAGTGGAGATTAGCTTTCCCAATGGAAATGAAACTATATCTGAAGTTCTTCGATCTATTAAGAAAACGAGGTTGGAGGTATGAAAATAGCTTCTTGAGAGCCACCCTGACCATATAAATCATTTTTATAGCTTAGAGGGGTTGAATAGGTGTTTAACCGATGAAATTTGGTTAATATAAATGAATATTTGGGTACTAAAATCCCTCTTTCAGGATTTTATGGAGGTGGATGCATTGTTATACTAACCATGTGCATAAATCATGTGTGCTTACAATTTTGGTACATTGTTTCTCCTAGTCGGGTGCATGATTTTTGTAACCATTAGAAGGAAATGAAAATCAAACTATCCATATGATAAATGGTTTCTAGGGTTTGGCCACATAGTTTTGAAAAACAAGTTGCCTCCCTCCGTTCCCCTATTATAGGGTGTACAATGTTTTAGGACAACCCACATGGTTTTCTGTAAATATGCATCAACTGTGGAATAACCGTAGGACCTCAAAAATTAAATGATTTATAACCCTACTAAACAATAATGAAGATATAACCTAAGTAAAATTAGAATAATGGTCAATATGTACCTTTTATAAGGTAACAACATGATACATCTTCCACACTATAAACATATTCTTTACATAGAATGATTGTCATAACTATTCCATATAAACGAGATTAGGAAAATCTACTCTCATCAGTTCCTCATGCTCCCAAGACTCATGTAAATTTGAACAGTGCTTCCATAGCACACATACCAATGGTATCAAACTCTCATCATTTATATTTTTCTCAGAATTAGTAATCCTTATAATATTATCAGTCATGGATAATTTCGACTAGAAATACTGATCATACATGCTCAAAACAAGTGAAGGGTTAAAAAGATTTTTTTTACTTTAGAACATGAAAAAATTGTCGATATATGTAAAAATTTGTGAATGTTCTACATGGTAATACACCTTCCCCACCATGAAAAAATATCAAAATAATTAAAAAATCATCACACATGCTTCACAAGTTTTCCATGTCGAGATTGAAGCAACCGAGGTGAAACCATGAAAGACACTAGTCCACCAAATAAAATCCCGAAAAATCATTTACGATGATCAACATAGGATATTTATCATCTATGTTCCATCAGCATTCTATGAAACATCAACTGAATCTTAACTATCATCTCTTGAAATAAACTCAGCCCAAATAAGTAAAATTTTCCAATCACTAACTAGCGTAATAGATATTGACATAGACTTGCATAAAAAGCCTCAAAAGTACCCATTATAATTATAAAACAGAAACTTTCATTATAATAAAATACATAGGATCTCAAATAGACCTCCCAAGATCCCCCAAAGCTAAGAATGTAAGAATTTAAAATGTACTCAATGATCAATATAGCTCATTCTAAATGAATATACATATATAGATGGTATATTGTTCTCATGTTCTCCTGAAATCATAGTGCCTTGTAGAGGCCTATTCAATATTGATAATTAAAGTGGGGATTCCAATCAGAGGCTATTATAGAAGAACATCATAAAATCTAACAATATTTTTTATATATAGTCATCCCATGATCTCAAATATGGTTATATCTCAAATTGATAGAGTGTTATCTAATTTTCTCATCCTATTAACCACAATATATATATATAACTATTTCCTTGTGGTGTACATGAAAATGTAACCACATATTATATGGATATCTTGATCGACTTCTATCTCATCATTAAAAGTGGATTGATCAAACCATATGGTCTCTGGTTCTCTGATTTGAATTATTAGAATGTGTAACATTGAGAAACAGAGTCAGTGATGTATCATCCAATACATGGCTACCAGAATAATCATAAAAAATCATAAAACACCTTGGCGGTACTCGGGTACACTTCCTATATGGATATAAAGAAATTATTTATCATAGTTTCCCACATTTCCTAAGGAAGGATGAAACTGTTTAGAAAAAATAGTATATCATCTAGAGATAATATAAACTCACCATTGGTCTATCAATAATAAAGATAGTCACTAATTATATAGAATACATCATCATGATTATTTTTGAAGAATCATGTCAATAAGAGCGGAGGTCAACAATACACTTTCTATGACAATATCATTATCTTCCACCCTAACTCCCAAATGAAACAAATCAAAAAGAGTTATAATTTAACACTCTTATATTGATAATTTCAAGGAATGGGTCAGAGGATTTCTGAAAAATCATTAGTAAGGATACCCCCTTCCCTGTGGTGTATTCAATTACAAAATCAAAATACTACTATTATTCCACCGAACACCTCTATCAGAGGATTATATATTTTTTAGAGAAGATATAACATTGGATTTTGTGATCAAAAAAATGGTAACCATTTTTTTGAAAATTTTATTCCACAATGTCTTACGAGAATTTATCACATCTATGATCTAGAGATTAGGGTCTAGTAATTATTTTCATGTGGCCTATATTTTTATAGAATAATAGACTACAATGGTATCTCCCAATATAATGACAAAACCCAATCCCAGACTTGATGTTCAATAGAAGACCATATTTACATTCCAAGCCTTTGGATGAGTTAACAAAAGAGTGAATGTAAAAATATACATCAACTCATAAAATATAACTATGAAATTTCTCATACATTGAGACCATCATTCCCTTCTATGTGATGGGGTTCATTGGAGAATCATGCATCATGAAATATTTAGCAGACCAACAGTAATACCCCTCTAAGACCAAGAAAAATTATATCTCAAATGAATTATTCATTTAATCCCATTATAAGTATACTATAGCTTCCCAGTGTGGACCATAATTCCTTGTTCTACGGCCATACGTTCTGAGAACATTAATTCATGAATCTATGAATTTCACTTTGTAAGAAATGTGTAATTTCTCTGAACTCCCATGGTTTCTATAATTTATCATAGATGATGCACACAATCATCATTAGTTTGGGAGTAAATGAAAATATCAACCAAAAATTCCACCTCGAACGAATGATGGTATTCATGGAATATTCAGTTCATAAAATACATAAAGAGAAAAGTGAGTTGGTCTAAATAAATGGCATAATAAGATACTCAAAGTTATCATATCTTCTCCTAATAGAAATATTTGGAATTTCATATTCCTAAATTTACAAATTGTGATAACTTGATCTACAATCATTATTTTTGAGCAACAATTTCCCTTTAATATAAGTAAATAGATCATAAATCCAAGGTAATAGATACTTGTTCTTTACCATAACTCTATTTCTTTTTGATAATCAACATAGACATAAAGTAATCTATATTTTTTATTTTCAAAGAGAAAAAGTTCATCCCAGGGTTACATACTCAGGAATATAATGCATTTCTCTTATAGATCATCCACATCTATCTTTATCTATTTCAGCTCTGATGGTTCCATACATTAATAAGTGACATATACAAGCTGAGTACCATGCACTAAATCAATATAGAAAACTACCTCTTTAACTAGTGGAAAACTACAGAGATTTGATTTAAACATTTCTGAAAACATATTGAATACTATAGGGGGATCATCAGAGAATGATACATAGACCAAGTGAAAATAAAATAATGATATTATCCTAATCATCACGAGAAAAGATTTTCCATCTCAATTCATCATATGGTCCCATTATCCCTAAAGGATAGGAAACTACCCATCAGGGGTAGTAAAGGAGACCAATAAAAGATAATCATAAATTATGAACTATTAAAAATATACCAGTCCATCCCAAGGATTATATCGATATTTATCTTATCTAGAACCTCAAAATCATTTTCATGTTTAAATTATGATAAAAATAAAACACAAGTAGGACATATAAGACCATTATCTTAATTTATTCATTAGGTAATAGTAATATCCATTATATAAGATAAAATATTCCTTGAATAATATAATTTTTACAAAAAAATTAATATAAATGAGTAATATTAACCATTCTAAAAAATAATTAAAAATGATGAATCTACAGTGATGTCATCTGTCATTGTAACTAGACTCACATTAGTTTCCTCTATATAGTCTTTCACTTCATAATGATGTTTTGTTCCAAATGATCGTTCTTAGAACCCATAAAATTGTACAGAATACGATTACAACCCATTACATTAATGCTCTTATGGGATCCTACCAATGATTGAAGATGAAAATATATAATTCTTTAATTAACATGAATAACCCCAAAAAATATAAATCTTGAGTTCCTCAGTGTTATCATATTTCAAATTCTGGACCTTCCTATATTCAATTAAATTCACAGGGCTTATTCCATAAATTATTGGTGTTTAAGTGGACATGTGACATCTCAATAATCTATGATGGTTATGTGACATTCTATTTCCATTAAATGAACTCACATAACATCCATTTGGAGAAAAAAGAACTTTTTCAACCCAGACATACAATCTACATCATGCTCATCCATTAACACTGTATCCAGAACATCGATATAATAAGTGTTCTTCAACATGAAGAATTGATATAAGACATGATCATGGATACACATTCCAAATTTTCAATAATATAAGAATTTATTTTTCAATACCTTAGGAGAAAACTATATGATCTTAGAAACATAGTTCTTGTAATTCTTCACATTTCTCTCACACTTTTGAAGGATGATATACTCTATAAAACATACCAATACCATTATCACTGGGAAAATATATTTGGTGAAAAAACACTAAATTCCATCCATTAAAATCCCTCATTCTTATTTTAAATAACTATTGAATGAAACCATTTACTTCTAGAAGTTCCAGCTTAAAGGCCTTACAGATTAACTTCACCAACTCAGGAATTTACAAGATCTTGATAACATTCTTAACCATTTTCAACCATTCCCAAAAAACATAAGGATCATTAAATCAGTGTAATAAAGGCACCATCACATGAGGAAAATATTGAGATTTTTTGAGATTCATGATTTAGAGGATTCAAAAATGGGAACTAAAGGGGAACACATTCTACTGCCTGTCACATATTATAGATAGCATACACCACTATGTTAAATGATTATTGAATACTATAGTATTTTCTCATATTTGTTCACTAGAATAATCCTCCAATGTCTAATTTAAAAAACCTTCATAGAGGAATGGTAATACACATCACCTTAAAAAATATAATATCAAAAGCAACATTTGAATGATAATTGATCCACCAATCAATGATTCAATAATATTAATTCTATTAAAAAATAATTTAAGATACGGTTTAAAAAACTCCAATAAATGGTTGGGAAAAGATATGATCCATATAAAAAACGCCTCAATATTCCTTTCCCAAAAACCCATGGGGATGTAAGTCCCATTTGTACGAGATATGGCATAGGAATCACTCAAAATTACATCTTATGTCCCATAAATCCTAACTAATATCTACAAGGACATCCCAAATTCATGCCGATATTAAGGAAATATGCACAACATTTCTCCACTGATACAATTTTTTCATGAACTAGAAAAAGTAACCGAGTACTCTGATAACTAATCCACTTCTTTAATTGATGGAAGGGTGTTCCCAATCTCCAATATTTAGTTATTATCACCTGAAATCATACATGAAATATAAAGGAGTGAATTTTTTCAGAAAATAGTGGAAGATAATGTATATAAGTCGGTAAGATAAACACTCCTCAAGGAGAACATATTGGACACTAATAGGTAATACAAACCCAAAATTGTACATCATCATAGTACATAGAATCTACTAATATGAAAGATCAAAAAACATGAAACACGTGTGTAGAATCATTACCACTCACCTCCATCACTCTGGTTCCCATGTATAAAGAACATCAACGAGCTTCAAGTGGTCCTTGTAACATCCCAGGTAAATAAAGAATATGATATTTTCATATTTATTAATATTTGTAAATATATTATTAATTTTATATTAAATGTGATTTTGTGTTCTATGGTGTACCTGATACGAAAAAACATGTTTACTTGAAAACTAACATTAGAGACAATGTTGGGTAATACTGAAAAATAATAAAATAATATTATTATTTTAAATGGATGTTCTCGCCTAGACATTGTATTGGTGGGAATGAATAGAACTAACTATAGTACAATTATACATGTTTCTTAAATGTTTTTACATTCATCCAATAAAAGTTAGAGGCTTAAAAAGTGAATATTTCTAATTTTAAGCATAATTTAATTTAAAAGGTTGATTTGATGATTTTTGATGGAGAACCCTCTTTAAATAATGTTTTTGTCACTTTTATATGTTTTATTTTACAGAATAAAATTATTCTTTATAATTGGACAATAAAAATTCACATTGGGTAAAATTTTGGTATTTTTCTGATAAAATTCATTTTTTGGTGAGTAGTGAAAAATACCATATTTTATTTCAAATCTGTTTTTTAATATAATTTTTTTATTTGGATAGAATCTCTTTTTAATTTGTTTTGAAGTTTAATTAAAATATATTTCTACCATTTAGTCCAATGTTAATCATTGGAATTAATTTCAATTTGAAATTGGACATAAACAAGTGTTAATCTTTTGATAGTTATTCTTTCTTAAAAACACACAATTTTTTGACAACAGGATTTTATTTTAAATTAATTGATGAAACGTTTATGTATTGAATTTTTTAAAATAGACATAATTTTTTATATCTTAATATGAAATATATCTTAGGCTATATTTTGGGTATTTTTCTGAAAAACTTCAATTTTTGATGAATAGTGAAATCACTTAGTAGTAGTTAAAAACCCGACTTTTTCATTTAAATGAAATTTTACTACTTCTGTGAATTAAATTTTATAAATCCCACAAAAAGGGTTGTTATTAGTATGTAAAATGTGGTTTAATAAGATGATAATAATTTTTGGTGAATAAAAACTTTTTACTTTTATTTACTGCGGTTAAAGTGAAATTGTTTATTTCACGGTAAAATGAATATCATAATAATACTATATTACCATAAAACTTGTCCAAAAATTATTGGATGAGTATTGGCCGACCATGGGAATCCTTGTATCGGTTCTGCGACCCCATGGAGCCACTTATGAATGATAATAACAATTTATTTTAATTAACTTAAGTAAAGGAAAAAAATGACAAACACAAATATCTTTTCGTAAATCAATTTTCACATGGGATTATATAAGTCATAATTTCGATAATAAATATTATTTGGAAAGCTAAAAGAATTTACTACAACATGGTATTTTTATTTTTATTTTTAGACATGAAATAAATTAAATTATATATGACACAATAATGATGAAATATTTACCTCCTTAATAAATGATTTAAATAAATTTGATTATAAATATTTAAATAATATCAAAAACCTGTAAAAATCTTATTGGATGATTTTATTTCGACCATTATTCATATAATATTCAAAAATAATTACTTTTTGATCTTTAGAAACCGAATATCATTATATAATAAAATAATATTTTGATACTTTCCTATGGAGCCCACCCTCCCCCATATGAAAAGACACCAATTATATCCAATTCTTCACACCTCTCAAGCCTTTTGGCTCATCCAACCTCTAACCAATTAAGCTATATAATTACCTCTATAATTAATTTAAGCGTTTACTTAGCTAGAAGGCATATTAAAATGTTATTTTGGTTCAAACCACAGAATGTTACCCAAATTAAAGGTAACAGTTTCTCTTAAATTCTTTTCTTTTATTTTCTATTATTTTACTTTCCAACCACCTAATTTTTTTTATAATTTAATTAATAAAAACTAAAATATCCTCAATATACTATTATGTTGTTATGTGTTGGATTCGAACTACACATACACACACCTCTATCGAATGGGTGAAGAACATACTGTTTCTAGGGATGGAAAATTAACGCCTCAAGAAAAGATGATTGTATGATTATCTCATAACTTCTATCATGGAGGCAATTAATATGTAACTGAATTTATTTATGATATATATTTTTTTATGTTTTATTTAGTCTTATGTATTTTCCTTTTATAACATACCTTTATGGTTTCCATTAGGGTTAAACGTGATAATTTCATTTGAGGATGTGCGGACTACCGCCCCCTTAAAGTGATATGACTTGTTAATTCCATATGTGGGACATATAAAGGATGGTTTTAATGATATTATATATGATATTATACTTTAATTATAATATAACTATATATAATTATGTTTTATTAACATTAAAATAAGAAATATAAATGAAATTAGCGTTCATGCGTACGTACGGCTAACCGTCTCCATGAACGGTGCATTTCATTTCTTACCTTCAAATGATATGCACTATTATAAATATATATATACAGGATATATATGATGTATATTATATCTAAATAAGAAATATACTTCAGGATATAATGTACTATTGATGACATGGACAACTTGTAAATATAAGGTTTTCATTTTTGAGTCGAGTACCAATTATCGACAAAACCATCATTATTAACATAAACGATTAAATAATGTTTATAATATGGTAATAATTGATATAAAAGGATTAAAAAACATTAAAATGGTTCTTATGAAATTATAAATTTACTTTAGTTTATCATTTTGGAGATTAAATAATGAACGGGTGAAGTCGGACAATGAGGTAAAGAGATTTCTTACCTCACTTTTAATTCCGCGAGATTTCCATTGTTCACCACTTATTCATTGCATGTGGTGTATTGTGTACTTCTATTCGATATATACTACCAATATTCTCAATATATTCATGGTATTCTGTGATTCATTTGGTGATTATGAACTTTTGTTCATACGACTCAGTTGATTACAAGGTGGTAAATGGTTTCATTTCGCTTTTTATTCCCGCAAGATTCATGTTATATTTGCCACTATTTCCTTTTGTGTGGTATGTGTACTTCCCATGATTGTACTCATTGAGTAATATAATTTCATTTATGAGAAATTAAGTCTTCATTTTATGATCCAACTTTCATGTGGCGTATTTTTTTAAGTTACCATATCGGTAAGGGACCCTTTCTCCTTCCTCTCTTTAAAAGAATTATTCTTGTTATGTCTTTTAATTTTAATATTATTATGTTGGGATATGTTAATATATTTTCTTATTGATTTAAATTCTATTTACTTGTGATTAGATACCCTATTTATCTCATTAACTCATTGTATGAGTAATAAAGTGACGATGTTAGGCTGTCGAATTTTCACAAGAGAACATCTTAACCTAATTTCAATTCGTTGGGTTAAACTTGTACTTCATGAATATGTCGTACAATGAATATGTGTGAATTACATCTTATTATTTTACACTTAATATCCTATTATATATGGTGTATTTATATTTTCCAGACATAATTACGTAATTGATTTATCCTTAATTTAAGGATACCGTATTTATAAGGGATTTCATCGCAATTTACATTTCTATTGAGACTTCATTGCTATTATGCCCCTATTCACTCTTATATGGTGTATATACTATACTTCGTCACTCTATATCCTGAATAGCATTATTCTCAGGATATTATAATGATTTGATTAAATGTCATTGCTCAATTATATGTATTCAAGAGTCTATCAATTTGTTAAAAACTCTTTAACAAAAATATCATTTTAAATATTTTAATGATTTATTATTATAAATATTTATATTTAATTTCCTTGTTTTTAAAATGGTTCAAAGGATTTATATATATGGATATTAATTTTTTAAAATGATAATTTTTTTCAAAGATTCAATGTGGTATGGGACACTTTGATTCAATAATCCCTTTTTAAATGGGTTTAAAAAAGATTTTATAAAGCATTGATTATTTCAAAAATCATAAAATTACTTATTGTGATTAAAAATGAAATTTTATTAGTAAAATGTTTATATCTACAATATTTTATGTGTTATTATGGTACTTGGAAATTTAACGGGTGGTTACATCATAAAACATATGATGGGTGGTGCTGTGATAAACTAGGACAGGTGGTTACGTCATAACCTCCAATGCATTGGGTATGGAAGTCGGTCGTATGGTTATTAAATTTAGTGATATGTGAATAAGTTGGCCTTATGGTTATTTCAATTAATTATGCTTATGTCTCATGTTACCTTTATATGTTTTGTGTTCTTTCTCTGGTTTTTATAGTAATCTTTGGGTAACAAAATGGTAAGTATGGGTCTTTTATTTAGTAAAGAGTTTTTACTACATCATAAAGTTGAAATTTATTTCTTATGATATTGTATTCATGGTTTACTTATTGTTTTGAAAAACTAAAAGTTTTCCTTTTTTTGTATCCCTTACTGTGCTTTTCATGATCATCCTATGTTTTTGAAAAAAATTTCACAGGACATAAAGTAGAATTGGGTCAAGGATGGGATCCAGGAAATGTCATGCTATCTAAAACATAGACCATGACATGACTCTATTTCCATTTAAGAGTTTATATTTTATGAAAAATGGTACTGGGTAGTAGTGTCTACATGTAATATTCAATTTGTAATGTAATAGTTATGGATTAATTCTCTAATTTATAAACTTGAAATGATCCTCAATGTGGATTATTCATTTAATAAAATATTATGTAATGTTTAAGGATAGGTCTTAATAGTTGGTATCAGAGGTCGATTTAGATAAATTTAGAGGTTAGGGTGTTATTTAAGCACAAGTGACATAACCATAATGGTTATAATATTAGAAATAGTCATAGTTATCGTAGATAAATTTAATGAGTTTGAGATAACATGAATATGTATATATTAGTATTTACCCTCATTATAAGATATTATATGATGATATACACACACTGACCATTTTGGATTTTATAAATGGATGGATCTAGAAGGTAGAAAAGGAATAGTGGATGTAATGAAAACTGTAACGGTTTTCTGAATGAGAAAATGAATGAAATGGGATATGGAATGGAGACTCTTGTGGTTCTTCTCAACCAACTATCTAGAGTCATGATTGACATCTAGATCCTTGGTGTTTTTTATACGGCATCATATATGTGGGAAAAAAATCCCTAGAATGTTCATGTAATAATCATAAAGCTATGTATGTTCAAAAACATATTTTCCAAGGATGTGGAATGAATCACCTAGGAAAATGCTTCAAAGGGACGTGAATATGTTATAGATATGTTAATTATGGTCAGAAAGAAAGAACCTTCCATGGAAAAGGGAATCATCTATTTGACTCTAGGAAAGGGAAATAAGTTCTTTCCAAAGGAGAAATTGAATTTTTTAAATTTTGTGCTTGTGGTCCCCATACAAATAAATGTACTATAAAGATGGTATGGGAATGTGATCAACAGAATATGAAAAATATATGTTTACCAATTCCTAATTCCATTCCAATTGATGATGACGATACTGACAATGAAAAATGAATGGTATGAATTATTTCTTAGCTGTTGTTTTCACATTATTGAATCATAGGATATGATTCACGATTTTGTTTTTTTGGAATGATGTATCTCATAATAAGTTGGTAAAGAATGGTTAATGGATCATGAAAAACATTGTAAGAATCAACATATATGGGTTTCAAAAGTTATTGTAATTTTTAAGATGATAAAATGCTTAAAAGTATTAAGTCTCTTTTAATGATGGGATTACATTAGAAGACTTTTTATTTACTGTGGAAGACTATGGGATTAAATCCTTCTATGTTTTGGGTTTCAATCTTTGTTTGGATTATTTTAATGAATTTTATGGACAACTATTTATTGAATTGAATTTTTTGAACTTTGGGGGTTTTCTGACAATATTTGGATATTATGAGTAGTTTATTTTTTGTAAAAGTTTATCCTTTTTGAGGATTTTCTAATCTTGTACTAACTATATTGGTTTTGGTAGATGTCTGACGACAAGGTAAATATAAAATTCATCTATTTTGGATTATGTGATATTCTAGTAGTTGATTCTAGCACTTTTAACTTGACCAAGTCATTTTGAGTACTCATCATTTCTATAAAAGATGAGTTTGTTGTAGAAATATAGTAATGTCTGAAAGTCTACATGAAAAGTATGTTTGCTTCTTTTTGTTTTTAGTCATGCTCTTAAATAAAATCTTCAATGAATTGTAACATAAAATAAAAACGTTTTCTGTTAAATTTTCTTACTGGGGAATCAAGGACTACTAAACCCATCACAAGTTTTTTATTTTCCCGGGGTTAACTTTTTCCTGATAATGTTATCTATCACTCTCCATCAGAACATTATGGTTAGGTTTTCTTCCATATCCATATTTTCTTACATGTAATCCTTGTTTTGGTTTTCCTGGTTAACCTACGTACTTATCTTTTTTTCTTTTAAATTGATAGTTTTATTTACTCTTTTTCTGATGTGGGACATTCAATGTGGTTTCCAAGACTAATTTTAAAATTGTGAAGACACAATTCCCAAAGGGGGGAAGGATGTAACAACCAAAGTAAATAAAGAATATGACATTCTCATATATAATAATATTTGTAGATTAATTATTAATTTCACTTTAAATGTTATGTTGTGTTAGATGGCGTACCTGATACATAACAATGAGTTTCTTTGAAATCTTACGTTGCACAAAACATTAGGTCATACTAAAAAATAATAATATATTATTATTATTTTAAATGGTAGTTGACGCATAACCATTGTATTGGAGGGAATTAAAAGAAAAAACTACAATATTATTATAAATGTTTTTTAAATGTTTTGACATTTTTTCCAAAAAATTTAGAGGCTAAAAAAGTCAATAAACATGTGTCAATATTTTTATAGTTATTATTTTTCTTAAAAACACGCTATTAGTTTTGACAACAGGAATTAATTTTAAATTAATTAATGAAACATCTATGTTTTAAATTTGGTAAAATATACATAATTTTTGAATTAGGATTATAAAATATAGATTTGGCTGAATTTATGGAATTTTTCGGAAAAAACATCAATTTTGGAGGAATAGTGAAATCACTTAATAGTAGTTAAAAATCGAGTTTTTCATTTAAATGAAATTTTACCACTTCTAGAATTGAATTTTGAAAATTTGACATACATGGTTATTATTAGTAAGTAAAATGTGCTCCAATAAGATGAAAAATATTCTATGTTGAATAGTAACTTTTGACTTTTATTTACTACAATTAACGGTAAATTGGGTAATTCAATGTAAAAAAATATCAAAATAATACCAAATTACCTTAAAAATTGTGTTCAACTTATTGGATGAGTATTGGATGACCCTGGGAATCCTTGTGTCGATTATGGACCCCATGGAGCCACTTATGAATGATAATGAAACTTTATTTTGAACAACATAAAGTAAAGTTAAAAATTACATAAACAAATATCTTAAAAGTAAATCAATTTATACATGGGGTTATATAAGTTATCATTTTGACTATAAATATTATTTGGAAAGATATAAAGATTAACTACATCATGTTATCTATATTATAATATTTATATATCATATAAATTAATTTATATATGACAAAATAATGATGCAGTATTTACCTCATTAATAAATGATTTAAATAAATAAGAGTATAAATAATAAAATAATATCCAAAACCAGTCCAATTTTAATTGGGTTATTTTATTTCAACCATTAGTTATTTTATATTCATAGTTATATAGTTTTGGACTTTTAATAACTGAATATAATTATATAATAAAATTATACTTTCACACATTCCAAAAGATCCCATCCTCCCCCTTATAAAAAGAAAACCATTTATATCCAATTTCTCACACCTCTCAAGTCGTATTTCTTCTCTAACCTCTACCAAAATAAGCCCCCTATATCCCTATACTTTTCCTAGAAACATTATTTTAGGTAGAATGGACTTTAAGAAGTCCTTTTGGTTCAAACCAAAGGATGTTACCAAAATTAAACGTAAAAGTTTCTCTTAATTTTTTTTATTTTTTTTATTTTACTTCTCCAACCCCCTAAACTATTTTTATTACATTATTTTATAAAAAACCTGAATCCTCAATATAATTGGACATCTTTAGGATTCTAACTACACTTACACACACCTCCATCTAATGGGTGAAGAGATTTCTGTTTCTATGGATGACAAACTAACGCCTCATGAAATTTTTATTGTTCGATTATCTTCTACTTCTTATAATGGTGGCCATTAAGATGGAACTGAATTTCTATATTATTTATATTATGTTTATGTGTTTTTATGCTTCTGTATTTTCCTTTTATAGCATACCTTTATTGTTTCCTTTATGGGTAAACAAGATAGTTTCATTTGATGAAGTGCGGACTACCGCCCCATCAAAGTGATATGACTCATTAATTCCATATGTGGGACATATTAAGGATGGAGTTAATGTTATTATATATGATATTAAACTGGAATTAAAATATACCTATGTATCATTTTTTTAATTCTATTATAATAAGAAATAGAAATGAAAGTAGTGTTCATGGGTACATACGGATTAACATCTCCATGAACGGTGCATTTCATTTCTTACCTCCAAATTATATGTACTATTGTAAATATAAATATATGTATATATATATATTCGATATATATAAAATATATTATATCTAAATAACTGATATCATTCTAGATATAATATACTATTGACCACATGGACAACATGTAAATATAAGGTGTTCATTTTTGACACGAGTACCAAATATCGACAAAAGGACCATTATTAACTTAAATGAATACATATTGTTTATAAAAAGGAAATAATTGATATAAAAGTTTTAATAAACTTGAAAATTGTTCTTAAGAATTTATAAATTAACATTAGTTTATTATTCATGAGATTAAAGAAATAACGGGACAAGTCGGACAATGAGGTAAGGAGATTTCTTATCTCACTTTTATTTCTGGGATATTTCCATTGTTCACCACTTATTCATTTCATGTGATTTATTGTTTACTGCCATTTGATATATATTATCTTGATTCTAATTATATTCATGGTATTATGTGATTAATTTGGTGGTTATAAACATCTATTCATACAACTCAGTTTATTACAATGTGGTAAAGGGTTTCATCTAACTTTTTATTCCTGTGAGATTCATTCTATATTTTCCACTTTTTAATTTTGTTTGGTTTATGTACTGCCCATGATTGTAGACATTGTGTAATATACTTTCATTTACGAGTATTTACATCTTTATTGAATGATCCTTCTTTCATGGGGAAAATATTATCTAAGATACCAAATCGTTATGGGAACCTTTTACCCTCCACTTTTAAAAGGCTTATTTTTTATGTCTTTTTATTTAAATCTTTTAATGTTGGGATATGTTCATCTATTTCCTTATTGATGTAAATTTTATGTCCAAGTGATGAGATAACATTTTTATCTCATCAAATCATTTTCTGAATTTTAATGTGACGCCATTAGGCTGTCGAATTTTCACAAGGGAACTTCACACATAATTATATGATTGATTTATCCTTAATTTAAGGATGGTGTCTTAATAGGGGATTTCATATCAATTTACATTTACATTAAGACTTCGTTATTTTTATGCATTAATTCACAATTATATAGTGTATATACTATCCATTTTCATATTATATCATTAATCCCTTTATTCTAATGATATTATAATGTTCTAAATAAATTTTATTCCTCAATCTTTTGTATTCATGAGTAACTCGTTTTGTTAAAAACTCTTTAACAATAATATCATTTTAAATGTTTTAATGATTTATTATTATAGATATATATATTTAATGTCGATGTTTTAAAAATGGTTTTTAGGATTTATATATATGGACACTAATGTTTTAAAATGGTAATTCTTTTAAAATATTCAAAGTGGCATGTGACACTGTGATTCCAAAATCTCATTTTAAATGGTTTTCAGAATGTTTTGATAAAGAATTGATTATTTAAAATGTCATGAAATTACTTCTTGTGATTGTAAATGAAATTTTATTGGTGAAATGTTTATTTTTGTAATATTTTATGTGTTATGATGGTACATGGACATTTGACGGGTTGATATGTGATAAAACATATGAAGGGTGGTGCCGTGATAAACTAGGATGGGTGGTTACATTATAACATCCAATGCATTGGGTATGGAGCTCGACAGTCTGGGTATTCCATTTAGTGATATATATGGAAGTCACCCGTATGGTTATTCCATTTAAGTATGTTTATGTCCCATGTTACCTTTATATGGTATGTGTTCCTTATATGGGTTTACGGTAGTCTTTTGTTTACAAAATGGTAAGTACTGATATATTATTCAGTGAAGAGTATTTAGAACTTCATAATGGTAAAATGTATTACTTATGAAGAATTATTCATTGTTTACTTGTTTTTTTAATAAATAACAGTTTTTCCTCTTTGTGTATCCCTTATTGATCTTTTTATGCTCATCCCACATTTTTGAAATGTTTTCCACAGGATATAAAGTGGAATAGTGTTGAGGATGAGATGATGGAAATTTCATGCTGTCTAAATCATGGAACTAAACATGACTCTTTTTCTTTTTAAAAGTTTATATTTTATGGAAAATGGATACTGGGTAGTAGTGTCTGCTTGTAATATTGATTTTTTAATGTAATAATTATGTAATAATTCTCTGAAATAATAAACCTGTAATTATCCCCAATTTGAATTATTCATTTAATTCAATATTATGTAATGTTTATAGCTTAGTCCTTATAGTTCATATCAGTGGTCGGTTTAGATAACTTTAGAGGATAGGGTGTTATTTAAGAACAAGTGACATATCCATAATGGATAGCATATTAGAAAGAGTCATAGTTATCGTATATAAATTTAATGAGTTTAAGATAAAATTAATAATTATATATTAGTATTTACCCTCATCATAAGATATTATATGATGATATACTCACACTATCCTTTTTGACTTTAGTAAATGGTTGGATCGAGCAAGAATAAATGTAACAATGGATGTAAAGAAAACTATGGAGATTTTATGAATGAGAAATTAAATGAAATAGGGGGTGTAATGAGGACTCTTGTGATTCTTCTCAACCAAATATCTAGATTCATTATTGAAAACCTAAACCTTGGTGATTTTAAGGCATTTCATATGCTAGAAAAAAATACCTATAGACGTTTAGTTAATAATCCTCAAGGTATGTATGTTTAAAAATGTATGTATCATGTATGTGGAAAAAAACACCTGGGAAAATGCTTTAATGGGACAGAATGATGATATAGATGTGGTAATGAATGTCATAAAGAAAAACCTTCAACGGAAAAGGGATGCGTCTAATTGACTCTAGGAAAGGGAACGAAGTTCTTTCCAAGTATCAACTAAATTGTTTAAATGTTGTTCTTGTTGTCATTATATAAGTAGTTTTCTTACGAAGTAGGTTAGGGAATGGGATCAGAATGATCATAAAAATAATTTTTTTACAAATTCATAATGCCTTCCAATTGAAGATGAGGAAACTGACAATGACCAATGAAAGGTATGAATTATTTCATAGCTGATGTGTTGACATTATTGAATCATAGGATATGATTCATGATTCTGTCTGTAGGAAAGATGTATTTCAGAATAAGTTGGTAAATATTGGTTAACAGATCATGAAGACTGTTGTAATAAGTTAACATATAAGGGATTCAAATTTTATAGTATATTTTAAGAGAATTAAGAGCATAAAAGTATTAAGTATATTTTGGTGATGGGATTACATTAGATGTCTTTTTATAGTATGTGTAACTCTGATGTTTGATATGTGAAAATGTTATTCAATGGATAGCTATCTTTTCTTTTGTAGAGTAATGGTCAAAATTTTATTTTGGAAGAATCTATGTTTTTGTGATGAACATATGGTGATTTAGGTTATTTATGGAAATGATTAACCTTTCATAGAGAATACGTGATTAGATTAATTACACTTTAGTATGAGAAATTAAGAGTAGTTGATGTTATTTGGATATTAATGTTATGATTTACTGTGGAAGTCTATGGGATTATATAATTCTGAGTTTTGGGTTTCAATCTTATTATGGATTATTTTGAGTAATTTTACGGAAAACTATTTATGGAATGTTCTTTGTTGAACTTTGGGTTTTGTTTGACAAACACTGTTGATTAAGAGTAGTTTTTCATTCTGTAAAAGATTAATATTTTTAAGGATTATCTGATCTTGTAATCACCATTTTGGTTTTGGTAGATTTCTAAATACAAGGGAAATATACAGTTCACCTTTTTTGGATTATGTGATACTCTAGAAGATTATTCTAGCACTTTTAATGAGACCAAGTCAGTTTGAGTACTCATCATTTGGAGAAAAGATTAATTTTTGGAATAAATTTATTAATGTATAAAATTCTACACGACAAGTAAGTATGTTTCCTTTTGTTTTTAGTTAATCTCATAAATAAAATTTTCAATGAAAATTCACTTAATACAAAAATGTTGTCTGTTAACTTTTCCTAATGGGGAATCAATGACTGTTTAACCCATCACAAGTTTGTGATTTTTTTGGGGTGGAAATTCTTCTAATAATGTTTTCTATTAATCTCTGTCAGAACATGATGGATAACTTTTCTTCCATATTCATGTTTTCCTACATGGAATCCTAGTATGGGTTTTCTCAGATGACTTTTTGACTTCTCTTTCTATCTTTTAAAGTGATTGTTTTATTTACTCTTTTTCCAATTTGGGACTCTCAATGATGATTCCAAGGCCAATTTTAAAATTATGAGGTCGCAATTCCCAAAAGAAGTGAAGGATGTAACATCCCAGGAAAATGAAGAATATTTAATTTTCATATTTATTAATATTTTTAAATTAATTATTATTTTTTACATTAAATGGGAAACTATGTACGAAGGTATACCTGATACTCAACAATGGGTTTCATTGAAATCAAATGTTGCACACAATGTTGATTCATACTAAATAATAATAATATAATATTATTATTTTAAATGGTAGTTGACTCCTAGCCATTGTATTGGTGGAAATGAAAAAAACTAACTACAATATTATTATACATGTTTGTTAATTTATTTACTTTTATCCAATAGAAGTTAGAGGCTTAAAATGTGAATAAATTTAATTTTTATCATAATTTAATTTTAAAGGTTGATTTACCGTTGTTTGATAAAAAACCCACATTAAATCATGTTTTGGTCATTTTTATAAGTTTTATTTGATGAAATAATATTCTTTTTTATAATTGGTACATCAAAATTTACTTTGGGTAAAATTTTGGTATTTTTCTGATAAAATTCATTTTTTTGGTGATTAGTGAAAAATAATGTATTTTAAATCAAATATGATTTTTAATCTAAAATATTTAAATGTTTAGATTATATTTTTAATTGGTTTCAAAGTGTAATTAAATTATATTTTTACTTTTTAATCCAATTTTAGCCATGTGAATGAATTTGAGTTTTAAATTGGACAAAAACAAGTGTAAATGTTTTGATAGTTATTATTTTTTAAAACATGCAATTTGTTTTGACATCAGGAATTAATTTTACATTAATTAATGCAACGTATTTGTTTTAAATTTAGTAAAATAGACAACGTTTTTGAATTTTTAATATAAAATATTGATTAGGGTGATTTTTTTGGTATTTTTCATGAAAAATGTCAATTTTTGATGAATTGTGAAATCACTTAGTATTAGTAAAAAAACTGAATTTTTCATTTAAATGAAATTTTACCAGTTATGTGAATTTAATTTTGAAAATAAAACATAAATTATTGTTATTAGTAGGTAAACTGTTATTCAATAAGATGAAAATAAATTTTGGGGAATAGTAACTTTTGTCTTTTATTTACTGCTGTTAATTGTAAATATAGTAATTCAAGGTAAAATGAATATCATAATAACACCAAATTTACTTAACACTTTTCCTACCCTTATTGGATGAGTAATGGCTGACCATGGGAATTCTTGGGTCGATTTTGATACCCAATGGAGTAACTTATGTATGATGATGATAATTTCTTTTAATTAATGTAATGTTAAGACAAAAATGGCATAAGCAAAGATATTTCAGTAAATAATTTTTTACATGGCGTTATATAAGTCATATTTTTTATTATAAATATTATTTTGGGAAGATAAAACGATTTAATATATCATGGTATTTTTATTATAATTTTTAGATGTTAAATAAATAAAATTATATGTGGCACAATAATGATGCAGTATTTACCTCATTAATAAATGATTTAAATAAATACGATTATAAAATTTAAAATAATATCCTAAAACTATAAAATTATTATTTTATTATTTTATTTCGACCATGAGTCGTCTTATCATAAAATTTAATTTGTTTTGGACCTTTAGAAACTGAATATCATTATATAATAAATAATATTTTCACACTTTCCTAAAGAGCCTTTCTTCCCCCCTTATAAAAGGACACCACTTCTAACCAATTCGTCACACCCTTCAAGCCTTCTGAATCATCCATCCTCTTACCAATTAACCTCTCTAAATACATATCCTCTTCCTAGAATCCTTACCTTATGCATAAGGCACTTTAAAAATTCCTTTTGGTTTAAACCAATGGAAGTTACCCAAATTAACGCTAAATATTTCTCTTAAAATATTTTGTTTTATTTGGTTTTATTTTACTTATCCAATCCCCTAAACACTTTTTATTCAGTTATTTTATAATAAAACCAGTATACCAAATATACTATGATGTTTTTATGTGATGTAATAGAACTACACTTACACACACCTCCATCTAATGGGTGAAGAACATACTGTTTCAGTGGAAGGGAAACTAACGCCTCACGAAACTATGATTCTTCGATTATCTCCTACCGCCTATCATAATGGAAATTATGATGGAACTGAATTTATATTGATATATATTATGTTTATGTTTTCTTTATTCTTCTGAATTATTTCTTATAGCAAAAAATTATGTTTTCCATTATGGGTACATGGGATAATTTCATTTGAGGAAGTGGGGACTACCTACCCCTCAAAGTGATATGACTCGTTAATAACATATGTGGGATGTATAAAGGTTGGAGTTAATGATATTATATATAAAATAATAATATTATTATAATATACTTATTTATAATTATGTTTTAATTGCATTAAAATAAGAAATATAAATGAATGGAGTGTTCATGCGTACGTACGACTTACCGTCTCCAGGAATAGTGAATTTCATTTCATACCACCAAATGATATATACTATTATAAACAAATATATAAATTCTGGATATTTATGATATATATGATATCTAAGGTGTTCATTTTTTATTCAGGTACCAAATATTGACAAAACGAGCATTATTGACATAAATGATTACATAATGTTTATAACATGGAAATAATTGATATAAAAGGATTAATAAACATTAAAAGTGTTCTTATGAAATTATAAATTAACTTAATTTATTATTGAAGAGATTAATGTACAAAAGGGTCAAGTTAGACAACGAGGTAAGGTGATTTCTTATCTCACTTTTAATTCTCTGAGATTCCATTATTCGCCACTTATTCCTTGTATGTGGTGTATTTTGTACTTCCATTTTATATATATGATCATTATTATCATTATATTCATTGTATTCTATGATTTATTTTGTGTTTATTATCTTTTGGTCATATGACTCAGTTGATTACAATGTGGTAAAGGGTTTCAACTCAATTTAAATTCCCGTGAGATTCATTCTATATTTTACACTATTTACTTTTGTGTGGTATATGTACTGCCTATTATTGTACACTTTATGTAATATACATTCACTTCGGAGTATTTTCATCTTCATTGTATAATCCTTCATTCATTTGGCGTATGTTTTGATTGTAACCAAATCGGTAAGGGATCCTTTCACCCTCCCCTTTTTAGAAAACATCATTTTGTTTTGTATTTTAATTTACATATTATTATATTGGGATTTGTTATTATATAACCTTATTGATGTTAATTTTATGTCCTTGTTATCAGATGCCATTTTTATATCATCATCTAATTTTCTGAATTTTAATGTGACGTCGTTAGGCAGACGAATTTTTTAAGGGGAACTTCTTTACCCAATTTCAATTCTTTGGGTTAAACTTGTACTTCTTGAATATGTAGTCCTATGAATATATGTTAATGACCTCTGATTTTTTTATACCTAATATCCACCAAAATTGGACATATTTATATTTTTCACAAAAAATTATGTGATTGATTTATCTTTAATTTAAGGATGCTGTCTTTATAAGGGATTTCAGGTCAATTTACATTTCCATTGAGACTTCATTTTTGTTATGCACCAATTCACTCTTATATGGTGTATATATTGTAATTTATAATATTATATCATGTATCAATTTATTCTCATGACATTATAAAGTTCTGATTAATTTTTTTCATCAATTAATTGTATTCAAGAGTCTATCATTTTGTAAAAAACTCGATAACTAAAATATTATTTTATATGTTTTAAATATTAATTATTCAAAATACTTATCTTTAATGTCCATGTTTTAAAAATGTTTTTGAGGATTTATATATATGGAGATTATTGTTTGAAAATTATTATTCTTTTAAAATATTCAATGTGGTATGGGACAGTTTGATTCAAAAATTTCTTTTCAAATGGGTCTGAAAATGGTTTGAAAAACAATTCATTATTTCAAATATATTGAAATTACTTCTTGTGATTGCAAATGAAATTTTTATATTTGTAATATTTTATGTGTTATGATGGTAGTTGTACATTTGATATGGGGTTACGTGATAAAACATATGATGGGTGGTGCTATGACAATCTATGATGGGTGGTTACATTATAACCTACAATGCATTGGGTATGGAAGGTGAAAAAATGGATATTATATTTAGTGTTACGTGTGGAAGGTGACCATATGGTTATTTCATTTAAGTATGTTTATGTACCATGTTACCTTTATATTTTATGTGTTCTTCATATGGGTTTTAAGGTAATATTTTGGTTATTAAATGGTAAGTATTTATATTTTATTCAGTAAAGATTATTTACTACTTTATAAAGATGAAATGGATTACTTATGATAATGCATACATGGTTTACTTGCAGTTTTTAAAAACTATCATTTTTCCTTCTATGTGTATCCCTTACTGAGCTTTTTATGCTCATCCCATGTTTTTGAAATGTTTATCGTTGGAAGAAAATGGAATATGGTCATGGATGGGATGAAGGAAATCTCATGCTGTTTAAAATATGGAACTAGACATGACAAAAGTCCTTTTTAAGGGACTATATTTTATGAAAAATAGATACTAGGTAGTAGTGTCTACTTGTAATATTCAAGTTGTAATGTAATAGATATGGCCCAATTCTCTAAAACTCTAATCTTGAAAAGATCATCTATGTGAATTTTTCATTTAATTAAATATTATTTAATATATAAAGCTAGGTCCTTATAGACTTTTTCATTTTCCCTAACCTAGAAAAATATAATCTATAATTTCCCAAAGGAAAATGAGTGGTATGATTTAATGAAAAAAATTGTGTCTCATTAAGTGTTCCATAAATAACAACATAACATTCAACCAATTATACCATCAACTTCCATAAAAAATGCATGGAAAATCATTTGACAGAAAAATATTTCAATGAAATTGATTGTAGATATCAAAAAGCACACATAAATGAATATTTTATATAAAATATTTCCAATTAATAAAAAAAATTATATAATCGGTGATCACAACTCATGATTAATATATGTTCATGCACATATCAAATCCCCATCATGGAAGACAATTTTAGGGGTTCAAAATACACCCTTTATGGGGAGACCATATTGGATAGCTAATATATACCCCATTAGGGGAGCCCATATCGATAGGTCAATACACACCCCATTAAGGTAGATTATATTTATTAGTCACTATAGAACCCACTTAGGGGAGCCCATATCAGGTAGTAAATCTACCACATGTTACGGTATCCCATTAGATAATGATAATATGTTAATAAATAGTGGTAAATCAAATATTTAAAATCATTTCAAAATATAATTTCCCCTTTTTGTTTCCAACATGCCTTTTTTCATTTCATAACTAAATCATTGTTTTCATAAAATTCATGACCATTCAAATAATCTTTTTATTTAATTATTTTCCCTCAATGATAAAAATATAATTAATTTAATCAAATATTATTTTAAATGTCATCAATTACATTAAATCCTTCCATAAATTTTAATCTTTTTGAGATGGGTTTTTTAAATTTCATGGAAATTTAAAAATAAAATACCAATCATATCTGCTCTGGGTTTTAAAATTCATTTAAAACTCATTTGAATTTATTTAATTAATTCATGGTTTTAATGAAAGTGTAATGATTGATGGAGCCACATACAATTAATCAAACAGTTAATGTAAATAAGCATAATGGTGTTTCCAATTTAGAACATGGTGAATGAGACCATGAAACAAAATGAATAATAAAGATACATCATAATAGATATCATATCCATAAATAAAATATTGATATATTAATATATATGGAAAAAAGTGTAGAGATCAGAATAAACCACTTGAGAGGAGATATAGTTACCGCAGGGAGATTGAAAAGGATTAACAGTTCTTTGATTAACCAAGAGAATGGTTTTTTGGACTCAAAATCGTTACTTATGATACATCAAGAAAATATCAATCATTATAGGATTGAGATGTGTTGATAAAAGGATAAACTGCATATCATGGAATTTTGAAAAGAAAAATCGGGAGATTAAAATCAACATTAAATTGATTGATAGATTGTAAAACATAGTTATGAAAACAATGCTCGTTTAACATGTACCCCTAATATCTAGGGTTCATAGTTTCTCCTAGAGGTTTCATATTTGGGTTACCATGTGTTATACATGTAAATCCCACTATCCATATGCCACACATTTTGGAGGGTCTGGTCACATAGTTTGGATTAATCGAGTACCTCCCTCCAGTGCACCATCATTGGGAACATGTAGTAATGGGTCAAAACTCATGGTTTTCTCAAACATCATTATATCTATGAACTTACCATTAGGCCTCCAAAATCATAAATATTTCACCTAAAATAATCTCCATCCAATGTAAAACTAAAACATGGGTTAAAATGTATATACAAAAAGGAAACAAGATGTTACAAAAATAAAAAATTCTACTTATCAAGTTTTTATATTTCAATATGTAATTTCTATAGATGGAAAAATAGTTCCTTAACTATGGAAATCTAAAATCCAAAATTTTAACTTATTACCTTTATATCTGAAAAATTAATGGTATTTTAACTAATCATATATATATGGATTTCTAGTGGTCATGTTTCTCCAGACAATGTTCCCTATCGATCTCTATTAGTACATGGAAATCATTATTATACTCTAGGTACATATTTTCATTTCCAATAAATGTTATTCTACATGGATACATAGTTTTTTATTATTCTAGTTTACATTTAAACCCCATTTTTCACTTTTTAAGTGGATGTTTTGTTAACACTCTTATAATGTCAGGTTTCCATACATGAATTTTCATTTATAAGACCATTTATTTCAAGAAAAAGTTCTAATTTTTATGTTGATGTTTATTGATGGTGGGTAGAATATTACAACCCTTGTTTTTAAATGAATACTATATGCGATATCATATATGAAATACAACAATGATCCTTATAACACCATGAGATATTATTTAAACATGATTTTGTGATATGATAATTAAAATTTGTGTTATGAATAAGAATAAATAGTTTTTAAAAAATATATATAAATATTTTAGGTAAAAAAAATATATGGGTGAATAATGACTCTATTTTTAGTAAATTATTCACATAAATTTAAAAAATATTATTTTTCCTAAAAAATGTTTTTATTGGTTTCTATGAAAATATAATATAAATAATATTTTGAAATTTTATAAATTTTATTTTGAAAAATGTGATTTATTTTTGAAAATATCATTTCAAAAATAACGTAGTGTGAAAATTTAGCATTTTTTGATGGGGGTGATTTTTCATTAAAATGTAAAAAATACCGCTTTTGGAAGAACATCCATTTTTCCAATAATTAATTTTAAAAAAAACCATTATCCATTGAATTTTATTTCAATGAATAATATGTAACACATAGTTATATTTAATCCTATAAATTAAATTTTCATTATGTTTATACCAGATAGAGCAACAAGTATATGTTTAGGCTTAAGAAGAATTTTTAAGCTATTTTTATAGTTATAATGTTTCTCCATTTCAAATAATTAAAATAGCCAATAATATTGAAATATCAAAATTATATATATATATATATATATATTATATTTCTAAATATATGAATTTATATGAATATATTGATTATCGCTAGTGATATCGTTAATATATGTTCATCTCATTCATGGAAAATGAATTTCTCGAAAAAATGTTTTTGAACACATTTTTGCAGGTTCATTCTTAATTTAAAACATTATAATTTTTTGAATTAAATTTCAAATGAAAAATTAAATATTTGGAATAATAATAATTATTAATAATAAATAATTTCTACTTCGTTGTGGTGTTATTGAAATGTGACAATAATAAAAAAATAATTTCAACATATAAGGTCAAAATATTTTTTTCACCTTACATGTGCTTGTATTAAAATAATTTTTCTATAAAAATGGGATTTTTATATGATAAATTAGATTGAAAATAAATAATTTGTTGGTAAAAGTTATATAATAAATATTATTTTATTTTATTTTATTAATGTATAATATACCTTAGTTAAAAAAAGAAAGTTATTGTTATAAAAACTAGAATCGTAAAAGTGTGTAACCTGAGAGGAAAGGGAAAAAATGTATAAAACTTTTATCATATAGTTTTGAAGGTGTTTCATGGCCTTATCATCACACCAACAACATATTTATATATTTTTTGGCACATGGTTTTAGAGTGACTTTAAATTATTGAATAGTTTTGGGTTTTTACAAAAATTTCACTCCTTGATTAGAAAAGGAAAGTCCTCCCCTTACGTCCTAACACATATCAATCCAATTTGATCGAAAAAACTCATCCAAAATCTGACCACAATATCCTTATCCACATTATTGATATTCCATTCATCCCAAAATACTAAAAATTGCATATATTATTGGAGATTCAAAAGATGTTTTTCTATGTGAAAGTAGTTTTCTTCACTAAACTCCATTTTTTCTTCTTCTTTTTCAATAATAATTTTTTTCTTAAAAATTAAAATTTTTTAAATAATTTTCTCTCCTATGATGAGATATTATTATATTGATGACATAATATTTAATCATATACTTCTCAATCAAATGGGAAACAAAGCCATCCTTCAAATGTATGGAATAATTCCCCATCAAAAACTGTTGGAAGATATTTTATTTCACTGATTCACAAGGATAGTCATAATAATGAAAATAATTAAAAACAGGATAATTATGGAATAATAGTGATTATTGGAATTTTTTTGACCGTAAAATTCAAAACCCTATCACCTATTAAGGAAATTAAAATTTTTCTCGAGCATATATATGATTCACTATCTCTAAAATGTGATGTGATTAGTTTTCCACATCTAATTTTCAATAAAAATTATAAAAAATAATTAAATAAATAAATATAATATTTATAAAATTAATATCTTTTTTGAGATGATTTAACTATATCGTATACACATGAACCAAAATTTCATGAAAAAAAATTTATGTGAATACAAATAAGTCAACACCTTAAACAATGGTTCCAATGAAATATTATTAATGAATGAGTGAAAATATTTTACAAGAATAAACTATATGATATTATAAATAAGAATCTTATTATATTAAAAATTAATAACAAATTCAAACTGCTATATCATTGGTTAAATAACATTAAACTAAATAGAAATATAAGGAAATAGATTTTATCTCAATTTCCTTTCATTGAGACTTATTTTAGTTCTATACACCAATTTCATTTATATGGTTTATAAAACAACCATTTTATATGTTATATCAAAAAAATTTAATAATTATTATTATTTTATGTTTCAATTAATATTATTTCTCTAACATACAAGGTAAATAATGAATATAAAATTTTCATATTTATTAATATTTTGGATTTAAATATTTATTTTAATTTAAAGGGCATGATAGGTCTTATAGCGTACTCAACATGCAACACCGAGTTTCTTTAAATTTTACATTGCACACAACTTTGAGTTATAAAAAAATTATAATATAACAACATTATTATTTTAAATAGTAAATAACTCCACGATATAAATCAGGTTTTTTTCATTTTCATTTTTTTTGAATGAGAAAATAAACTTCTTGCATTAGAAGAGGGATATAAAAATTTACTTTGGATAAATGTTTGGTATTTTTCAGATAAAGTTCATTTTTACTTAATAGTGAAAAATATTGCATTTTAAATAAAAACTATAATCATATGATTTATTTATATGGTTATATTATCTTTTTAGAAGGTTTTACTATATAATAATATTATAGTTTTAACATATAATCCTATTTTTGTCATTATATATAATTTTACATTGAAATTGGACACAAGCATATGTTAATCTTTTGGTAGTTTTTATTTATTTAAAACACACATTCTAATTTTTACTACAGAAAATAATTTTAAATTAATTTATGAGAAATATTTTTTTTAAATTTGGTAAAATAGAAATAATTTTTGAATTCATAATATCAAAATTATCTTTTGGTGATTTTTGGGTATTCATTGAAAACATTAAATTTTTAATGAATAGTGAAAAACACTACATCATAGTTAAAAAATGACTTTTTCATTTCAATGAAATTTTACCTCTTTTGGAATTTAATTTATAATATCCAAAATACTTATTTTTCATCAGTAAGTAAAATTTGGTTCAATAACATGAAAATAATTTTTATTGAATAGTAACTTTTGATTTTTATTTACGACGATTAAAGGTAAATAGGACAATTCAAGGTAAATATTATATTATAATAATATAAAATTACATTAACACTTACCCTAACATTATTATATGGTTCATGGATGACAAATTAAATCCATGGGTGAGAGTTTTGTATTTTGAAATTCATTTGGGTAAGATAATGACATTAATATGTTTTTATTTAATTATAAAATTAAAATATCATAAACACTTATTGTTTTTATTAAAAAAATTAATGTCGGTTCATGTCATTGATATATTTGTCTATAAATAATCATTATAAAATTGAATATATTTCCTAACTCATGGTATTTTGTTTATAATTTTTAGACATAAAAGAAATAAATTTATTTATGACACAATGTTGAGGTAATGATTACTCATTAATGAATCTTTTAAATAAATGAGATTATAAATATTTAGAAAAAATTATTTGGAAACTTTTTATTCCATTCAATAAATTTATATATAATTTTGACACTTTATATTTTAATTAATGATTTTTTTCGAATTGATCAAGTTTTTACGGATTTCAAAAAAGTCATGATATAAATAGTATAAAAGTTTACATAAATGAGTTTTTAAATCAATTAATATTTTATTAAATGATAAAGTAGTCCTAAAAATATAAGTATCATAAAAATTACATATATGATGTAACAAATGTCATTAATGCTCTATTTTGTGTATCTAATAATTTTATTGTAAATATATTAACTAGATGGTAAGAATATACAAGAAGACATGGTAAAAGTTAAATAAGTTAAAAAATTGTTCAATAAAAAAAGAAAATGGTTAAAAAAGAACTAAAACCAGTCCTATTATTAATTAATGAATTTATTTATACATATATTCATCTTATCTTTGAATTTAATGAGTTTTAGAACTTTTGAAAATGAAAATCGTTTTATAATAAAAAAATATTTTCAGTCTTTCTTAAAGAGCCCCTCCTTCCTCTTATAAAAGAACTTCAACTCTATCCAATCACTCACAACTCTAAATCCTATTAGCTAATCCAATATCTTATCAAATAGACTCCAACCAACCCTTTATTCCACTTAGAATCATTTCCTAGGAAGAAGGAAATTCAATAATTTTTTTTCGTTCAAACCAAAGGGAGTTACCTGATTTAAGGGTAACGTCTTCCTTCTAGTTGTTTTCATTTATTTTACCGCTTCACTAAATATTCTCATGTAATTAATTTATTAAATTACAAAACCAGTGTCCTAAATATATTCCGTTATTGATATCAGTAATTTTCAACCTATATTTACGTACACCACAATCAGATGGGTGCAAACATACTATTTTTTTGGACGACAAACTACTGCCACACTAAACGATGATTGTTAAATATTCTACTACCACCAGTCATGGAGGCCATTATGATGGATATGTATTTATATGTGATATATATTATATTTATTTTTTCCCTATTCTTATAAATTATTATTTATATCAATCCTTTATGGTTTCCAATATTGGTAAATACGGTAATTTCAATTGAGGAAGTGCAGACTACCACCCCCTCAAGTGATATGAATCATTCATACCATATGTGGAACATATAAATGATGGATTTCATGGAATTACAAATGTTATTATACTAGAATAATTATATACATATTTATCATTTTGTTTTCATTTCTTTTAAAATGAAAAAATGAAATCAAAGTTGCATTCATGCATACGTATGGCTTACTGTCTCCGTGAACAATGCTTTTCAATATCATATATCCAAATGATATGGAATATTCCAAATAAAAATATACTTGATATGTATGATATGTATGATATACACATTATTAATATCATTCTAGAGATAATAAAAGTTTTATCCCATGTACAATTGGTAATTATAACATGTTCTTTTTTGACACTAGTTCCGAACATTGACAAAATATCTGATATGAACCCAAATAAGTAAATAGTTTTTATATCATAGTAAAAATTTATTTAAATGGTATAATAAACCAGAAAAAAGTTTTAAATCAAGTATAAATTAAAATATTTTTACTATTCATAATCAATAAACGAAATACAAGATAAGTTGGACTTGAGGTAAGAGGTTTTCATCTTACATTTTTTCCATTAGACTCATGCTATATTTACTGGTCTTTACTTTTCTATGGTTTAGTTACTTCACATTATTGTATTATTTTTTTAATATAATTCAATATATGGGTATTTACATCTTTATTTAATGATCCTTATTTCATGGGTTGTATTTTTGTATGTTTCTGAATAAGAAAGGGAACTTTTGAACCAAATTTTCATTCGTTGAGTTAATATTCTAATTCTTAATTATGAATTTCTACAATTATGTGTGGAATAATTGTTTCATTATTTATGTTTTAATTTCCACTCCCCATTGTTTGGATATAATATTTATACACATAATATCCCAACTGATAATTTCTAACGCCATTGATTCGATCTTTGTAAGGGATCTTTTCTCCCTTCTCTTTTAGATAAAGACATATTATATGTTATGCCTTTTAAATTTCCATTTGATTATGTTGGGATATATTCTTATACATAATTATTGATAAAAATTTTATATCCATGTGATGAGACACCCTTTTCCCTTTCATCAACTCATTTCCTGAATTTTAATGCGACGCTATTAAGCTGTCTAATTTCTATAAGAGAACTTCATAATCCAATTTCAATTATTTGGGTTAAACATCTACTTCTTGATTATGTCATTCAATTAATATGTGTGGATGATATATGATTGTTTTACACTTAATATTTACTTATATTATGTGTATTATTATTTTTAAAACACATTTATTTCCTTAATTTATCCTTAATCTGAGGATATAATATTTTTAAGGGACTTTTTCTCAATTTACATTCCATTGATAATTATTTGATGTTATACTAAAATTCACTTTTATATGGTGTATATAATTCCCTTTGTCATATTATATCATTAATCTCCTCATTATCATGATATTTTAATCTTTGGTTATTTTTATTATGTAATTATTATTATTCATGTATTTTTTCAAGTGGGAAGGGACTCATTATCTAAAAAATTATTTTAAATGTTTTATTGATTTATTCTTCTAAATATTTCTCACTAATGATCATGCTTTAAAAAATCATTGAAGGAATTATTTACATGAACATTAATGTTGTAAAATTTTAAGTCCTTTAAATGCATCAATGTGGTACAAGACACATTGATTCAAAATTCTATTTATTAAATGTTTTAAATGGTATTGAAAATGGTTTGATAAAGAATTTATTATGTAAACATCATTAAATGATATATTGTTACTACAATGTGGTAATTTTATCTTTATTTAATGCTTGATTTATGTGTTATGTACATGTTATGGTTATTGGGAATTGTTTACATATATGGGTGGTTCTATGATAAACCTAAATGGAAAGCCTGTGATTGCTCTTCAATGAATTGGGTAATGTGGCAAAGGTAAAAGTTAATGTTTCTATTAAGAGATCAAGGGAATATACTATGATGGGTATAAACTGTGTAACTACCAATGTATCTGTGAAGGCTATAATGTAAGTATATTATGGATGCCATAATTTACAATAATGATTTATGATTTCTTTGTGTTTTTCATAAATCATATGATTTTGTGAGGTGTGTTAAAGAGATTATGTTTTAAGATTGAAAAGTATTATTTTTTTTGATTTGTATGTATTCATGGACTAATTCTTTCTTTCCATATTTTATATCCTTTATCATGCATTTAATATTCATCAAAAGTTTTTCAATGATTTCCATAGGTCATAAAGATGAATCGGGTCAAGGATGGGATCATGGAAAAGTCATGTTATCAAAAACATGGAACTAGACTTATTTATTTTTTAAGATGTTTTATTTTATGAAGAAATTGATACTGATTAGATGTTTCTATATGTAATATTCATGTATTTATGAATAAGTTATGACTTAATTCTTCAAAACTCTAAACATTAAAATATCCTCAATATGAATTATTAACTTAATTCAAGATAATGTAAGGTTTATGGTTGGATCCTTATAGTTGGTATCAAATATTAGTTTGGATAGATTTTGAGGTTAGGGTGTGGTTTTAGCATAAGTTACACAACTATAATGGTTATCATATTTTAAATAGTCACATTTATTTCAGGTAAATAGAATGATTTTAAGATAACATGAATATATATATCTTAGTGTTTACCCCATGATAAGATAGTATATGATGATTTTATGGATATACTGACACTGACATTTTGGTTTTACTAAATGGATGGATCTAACAGGATCCAATATAATAGCAGATGTAAATGAAACTGTGGTGGGTTTCATAAAAAGCAACTGAATGAAATGGGGGATTTAATGAGAACTATTGTGGTTAAAATATGTTATGGTTATTTTTGAGTAATTTATCTCATTTTTTGGAATGTTATAAAATTATATGGTTTTAGAAAAAAGACATCCCAGAGGAAGGTTGGTAAGTATTAGTGTTCAATAAGGCCATAGGAATAGAACCCACAACATAAGGGCGACAAGGGCGCATCACCTACCACTGGCCTATGTGAAGTCCCTAGTTCTTATATGTAAAACTTTTTAGTTAAATGATTTTATTGATCAAGAATAAGTTGATTGTGGTATATTATGTTTTATCAAATGGATATCCTTAGTATATGAAAATTATTTGGTGATTAAGTGATAATGGTTGTTTTTGAAGAAGTTCTCTATTTTGGGAAGATAATATGCCTAAGGAAAATAGAATACTATCAGATTTCATTTGTAGAATAATGGTTGAAATTTTATTTTTGGAAGAATATATATTTTTATTGTGGGCTTATTGAAATTTGGGTTATTTATGGAAATGATTATCCTATTTTAGAGAATATGTGATTAGTTTATTTAAATTTCAATATGAATCTTTAGGAGTACCTGATGTTATTTGTAGATAAATGTAAAGATTTACCATGGATGATTAGGTGTTGAAATACGTTTGAATTTTTCCGATTTCAATCTTAGTTTGGATTATATTGATGGATTTTAAGGACAATTATTTGTTAAATGGTTATTTCTGAGGTTTGTATATTATTTGTTCAATTTGGGAGCTTAAGAGTAGTATTTCTTTCTATAAATAATTAAACTTTTTAGGGATTATCTAATCATATACTAACCATTTTGGTTTTTGGTAATGTATAGATAAAAGGGAAATATATAGTTAATTTATTAGGATTATCTAATTCTCTATAAGTTGATTCTAGCTATTTTGATTGGACTAAGTCATCTTGAATACTCATTGTTATAGAAAAGAAGATATTATGGTTTAATTTTAGTAATGGATTAAAGTTTACATGTCAAGTAAGTATGTTCCTATACATTATATCTAAATATCATAAATAAATTATCCAACATTAGGAAAAGGTACATAAAACAAAAATGTTGTTCGTTTTCTTTTATTTCTGGGGAATCAAAGACTATTTAACCAATAACATGTTTGTGGTTTTATGATGGTTAACAATCTCTTGATCATGTATTCTATCCCTCTCTATCAGAACTTCACACTTACATTCTCCACCATATCAATGTTTTTTTAAAAACTAGTTTGTCTTATATCTATTAGCCTTTTTTAATTCTCATTTTTTTAATATATAGTTTTATTTACTCTTTTTCGGATGTGGGGATTTCAATGATGGTTCTGAGCCCAATTTTAAAATTACGAGGAAGCAATTCCCAAAAGGGGAGAAGGATGTAACATCCCATGATAATAATGATTATAAAATTATCATACTTATTAATATGCATGAAATAAATATTAATTTTATTTTAAAGGGGATACAATGTTTGATAGCATACTCAAAATTCATGAATAGGTCTCATTGAAAGAATATGTTGCACACAACATTGAGTTATACCAAAAAAATAATATAATAATAGTATTATTATAAATGCTATTTAACAACTAGAATTTGTATTTCTGGGAATGAATAGAACAAACTAAAATATAATTTAACATGTTTGTTAATTGTTTTTACATTTATCAAATAAAACATAGAGGCTTAAAATGAGAATGAATCTAATTTTAAGGATAAATACACTAAAATTTTTAAAAGGTAATTTTACAACCTTTTGATAGAAAAAAATTTTTAAATATTGTTTTTTTACTTTTATATGTTGAATTTGAAAAAATATCCTCTTTTTTGAAAGAGGATATCAAAATTTACTTTGGGTAAATTTTAGGTATTTTTATGATAAAGGTCATTTTTTAATGAATAGTGAAAATTCCGGTCTTTTAAGGAAAAACTATCATTTCTAATGATTTATTTATATTGTTATATTATCTATTTTAATAGTTTTAAATTTTAATTAGATAATATTATTTCTATTTAATCAAATTTTTTTCATTGGATGTAATTTGACATTGAAATTCGATATAAACGCAGGTCAATCGTTTGGATGTTTTTACTTCATAAAAACACAATTTCTAATTTTAACAGGGGAAATTAATTTCAAATTAAGAAATGAAAATTATATTTTTTTAATTTGTTAATATATACATAATTTTCTAATTTTAAATATTAGAATAATTTTTAGGTGACATTTTTGTATTTTTCTAAAAACATTCATTTTTAGATGAATAGTGAAAAACACTACAGAATAGTTAAAAACAAACTTTTTCATTTAAATAAAATTTTACCACTTAGGTAAATTTAATTTAAAAAAAATGAAATACATGGTTTTCATCAGTGATTAAAATCTGGATCAATAGGATTAAAATATTTTTTGATGAATAGTATCTTTTCATTTCTATTTACCACAGTTAAAGATAAAACGGGTAATTCAATGTAAAAATAATATTATAATAATATAAAATAACATTAAAACGGTTCCTAACATTATTATATGAGTAATTTATGACCAAATAAATACTTTTGAGTTACATTTTTCCTTTTAATGCCACATGGGTAAGATAATTCCATTAATAACATTTTATTTTATGTAAAAATAAATATATCATAAACATGTATTTTTTACTAAAATAATTTTAATGTGGTGTTATATAATTGATATATTTGACTATAAATAATCATTATAAATCGACAAATATTTCGTACATGATGGTATTTTAATTATAATTTTTTGACATCAAATAAATATATTTCATTATGACAAAATGACAATGTAATGATTACAACATTAATAAATGTTTAAAATAATTGAGATTATAAATATAAAAAATATTTTTTTGAAACTTTTTATTCTATCCACTAATTTTATAGAAAAGTATGATTTTTTATATTTTAATTAATGATGCTTTTTTCTAATTGATCTTGTTATGAATTTTTAAAAGTCATGATTTGAGTAGAATAGAAATTGACATTAATGAGTTTTTAAATCAATGAATATTTTTTTATAATTATAAAATAGTCCTTAAAATCTATGATTAATCAAAAAGTCATTTATGATGGTAAAAATGTCATTAATGATCCATTTTGGGTTTCTTTTTAATTTATAGTAAATATATAAACTATATACTATTAGTATACATGAAGACATGATAAAAGTTGAATAAGATAACAAATGGTTAAATATAAATGCTAAGGATTAATAAAGTTCCAAAACCAATAAAATTTTTATCGGATGAATTTATTTCGATTCATATTCCACATATCTTTGAATTTAATTATTTTTGGACCTTTTGAAACTGAAAATCATTTTATAATAAAATAAAACTTTCAAACATTCCTAAAGAGCCCCTCCTCCCACTTATGAAAGGACAACACCTCTAACCCAACACTCACAACTATAAATCCTCATGTATCATCTGTACTCTAATACAATAAGCTCCCAACATCCCTATATTTCTCCTATAATCATTCTCCTTGTCTGAAGTCAATTCAAGATTGCCTTTTGGTTCCAATAAAAGAGAGTTAGCCGATTTGAAGGGAACATGCTCTCTTAAGTTCACATCTTTTATTGTACATATTCACTCTCTATTATCATTAATTATATTATTACATAACAACACCTATATCATAAAAATTATAGATTATTTATTATAATTACTCTAACTCCACTTACACACACCTCCATTTAATGGATACAAACATGATGTTTTAGTGGATGGTGAATGACTGCCACAAGAAACAATGATTGTTCAATCTTTTCCAACATATTCTCAATGTTTCCATTAGGATGGAGATGTATTTATATGTGATATATATTATATTTAAATTTTCTCTTTTCTTCTTTAATTTTCATTTATATCAGACCTTTATGGTTTCCATAATAGGTAAATACAATAATTTCATTTGAGGAAGTGCGGACTACCGCCCCCACAAAGTGATATGACTCGTTCTTTCCATACATGTAGAGTATAAAGGATGATGTTAATGAAATTATATATGAAATTATAATGGAATAATAATATACCTATGTATCATTTGGTTTCAATTCCATTAAAAATGAAAAAATGAAATGAAAGTAGAGTTCATGCATATGTATAACTTACCGTCACCGTGAATATTTCATTTAATTTTCATATATCGAAATGATATGGAAAATTATATTAAATATAATCTATATGTATAAGATATATATATTATCTAAATAATTAATATAATTCTAAAGATAATTTAATTTTTTCCCCATAGACAATTTTTAATTATTACACGTTCTTTTTTGACGCAATTTCCGAACATCGGCAAAATGCTTGATATGAACTCAAATAATTTTAAAATTGTTATAGCAAGGTAAAAGTTTACATAAAACAAATAATAAAATTTAAAAATTTTATTAAAAATTTATAAATTAACATATGTTTATTATTCATGAAGAACAAGGAACATATAAAACAAATCGAATCTGAGGTAAGGGGTTTACATCTCACTTATTATTCATTTGAGATTAATGCTATATTTTCCTATATTTCATTACATGTGGTATATGTAATGACCATGATTGTATTATTTTCTATAATATACTTTAATTTATGTATATTTACATTAACATTGTATGATCCTTCTTTCATGGGTTGTATGTTCCAAAAGTTACTAAATCGGTAAGGGAACTTTTTAACCCATTTTCAATTCTTTGGGTTAACCTTATAATTATTAATTATGTAATGATATGATTATGTGTTGAATTACTATTTATTTATTTTTGTTGAAATTTACACTCCCCATTGTGTGGATATACTATTTAAACACAAAATCACGAAATTGATAAATTCTAATGTCATTTATACGATCTTTATAAGGAAATATTACACTATTCTTTTTTAATTAAAGAATTATTTTATATTATGTATTTTAAATTTCCATTTTATGTTGTTGGGATATGTTATTATATATTTTTTCTGATATAAATTTTACGTACATGTGATTAGTGACCCTTTTAACTCTTATTTTCTCATTTTCTAAATTTTAATGAGATGCAGTTAGTCTGTCGAATTTCTGTAAAAGAACTTCTTAACCCAATTTCAATTATTTGGGTTAAACATCTACTTCTTGATTAGGTCATGATATAAATATGTTTGAATTAACTCTGATTGTCTTACACATAATATCCACATATATTAAGTGTATTCTTATTTTCCACAGGCAATTATTTAATTGATTTATACTTAATCAAATGATATAATATTTGTAGTGTACTTTGTTTCAATTTACATTCCATTGTGATTAATTTGGTGTGATACAAAAATTCACATTTATATGGTTCATATAATTTAATTGTCCATATAATGTCAGGAATATCTTTATTCTCATGTTATTACAAGCTCTATTAAAGGTTATTTTGTAATTATTCTTATTCTTGTATTTTCCTGGGTGGTAAGGGACTCTTCAACTAAAACATTTTTATAAATGTTTCAAATATTTATTCTTATAAATATTTCTCATCAATGACTATGTTAATAAAATGTTTTTATGTATTTATTTATATGGAACTTAATGTTCTAAAATTTTAATTATTTTAAAATCATCAATGTTGTATGGGACAAATTGATTCAAAAATATCTTTATTAAATGTTTTAAATGGTTTTGAAAATGGATTTATATATCATTCATTATGTGAACATATTGACATGATATATTGTGATTGCACTGTGGAAATGTTGTCTTTCTTTTATACCTATTTTAAGTCTTATATGTATGTTTGGTTATTGGGCATTGTTTACATATATGGGTGGTTCCGCAAAAAACCAAGGGTGGTTGAGCCTGAGATATCTCTCCATTGCCTTGGGTAACATGACAGAGGTAAATGATAATTTTTCTCCAACGATATTTATGTAATATACTGTTATGGGTTTTTAATGTTTAACTCCCCATGTAGCTGTGAAAACTACAATGTTAGTATGTTATGGATGCCACTGGTTACCACAAGGATTTATAATTTCTATGTATTATTCATAAATATTATGATTTTTTGAGTTATGTTAAAGAGATTATGTTTTATGATTGAAAAGTAATATTTTTTTTATTTGTATGTGTTCATGATATAATGTTTTCATTTATTATTTTAAATCCATAAATAAGATTTTTTTGTTGATCCCAAGATTTTTAATGTTTTCCACTGGACTTAAAGATGAATTGTGTCAAGGATGGGATCATGAAAAATTCATGCTATCTAAAACATGGAAGTATACATGTTTCTTTTTTAGGATTTTTTATTTTATGAAAAAATAGATACTGAGTAGAAGTTTTTACATGTAATTATAAAGTTGATAAGTATAATTTATGACCTAATTATTTAATGCTCTAAACATTAAAATATCCTCAATGTGAATAATTAACTTAATTCAAGATGATGTAATGCTTATGTCCGAGTCCTTAAAATTTGATCCAAATGGATTTAACATGAATGTAACTATGTGGTATGTGTTTTTTAACTCAATATCTTTTCATTAGGTTGTATTACTTTGACATTGTCTTCCATATTATAATATTCTATTTGTAATATATTTTTGTTATTTGATATATTATTTTCACATTTTTATGTGGATTTATTTTTTATACACATAATCAACTACTTTATTATTGATCACTTCAATGGTATGATATTTATAAGATATTTTTTCTCAGTTTCCATTCCCATGAGATATATTTGTTATTATGAACATATTTTTTATGGTTAGTATTTAATAAAACATTGATATGTACTATAATTAATATATTTATATTCATGGTATTTAATGTTTCATCTGAATTTATTTATTTCATAGTGGTTATGATTCAAAAGTTAACAACACGATACGAATTTATTCTTTGATAACATTTTAATTCGGATTTTTTATGCATGAATTTTCATTGAATGAAATTATTTTATAATTTCCTAGGAAAACATTTTATTTTATTCTTATTTTGTAATTAATGATTTTTAAATGAATAATACAATTCTCATTTTATGTTTAGTTAATATGATTGTGTTAATGTTTTTTAAAAAATACAACATTATTTATCATTATGGTTAAAAATCACATTTCTTTTATCTCAATGTTCTCTAAAAAATATTTCATGAATGGTGTTAATAATATCTTATTATTTTTAAATTCATTTTTTACAATGACTAAATTTTAACTAATTAGTTTAAATGGAATATTTTTTTTTCATTTTCCGAATAAGTTACTCCATAAATTTTAACAAAAACCATTATAGTGATATTATTTTAACACACATGAAATGAATATAATTTTCCCAAATTCATTATTTAACATTTTTTAATATTTTTTACATTTTACAATTATTCATTTTCTATAAAATGTTTTTTTTAAAATTTCTATAGATTTTTCATTTTTGAAAATATATTTTCAAAGTGAAAAGTTAATTTTTCTTAAGAATGTTTTTAATGATATTTTGATAGAAATAATATTCATCAATAACAATTAAAGAGTGTTTTACATATACTTCACTTGGTATATATTATAATTATTCAATATTAATCCTTTCTGAATATGTCTGATGATCAGTTCAACAAGGTAAATTATTGACATTCACAATCTTGATTAGTTATTGCAGCGATTAACATTCAATTTAAAAATTCCTATTTTTGTGACCATTGGACCCTATATTTCGATTAGATATCCATATATATTTACAATGATATTATTATTGTTTGAACAATATATTATTTTTGCATATATTTTTTACTATGAAAGTAATTTTATTGATTAGGGAAAAACATGACTAATCATCATTATTTACTTAATATAGTTCTTTTTTAATAAGGAACATTGTTTATGAATTTAACTGGTCATTGAATATGTAATATATAAGACGGATATGAAGTGACAGTGAGTCTTCTTTATTGTTATCACCTTAATGCATTAATAATCAAGTGTTAAAAATCAGTTGGCAGGACAAATTAATTGGGGTTTTATTGTATACGTACTCATCGATCAAACTATCTTGGTGCAAAGACTTAATGATATATATATCATGATGTCTGAGATGAATCTTTATAATATTAAGAAATTAGCTCAATAAAAATTTATTTATTATTATTATCAATTATATTTATGCATTGATATTATACGTGGATTCATTTCATGACCAATTTGTTGATTAAATGACTTTTGTTTCAGTTATTTAACATTCCATATTATCCTAAATACTGTAGGTCATACATTTTTATTAATGAGAGTTTTCAATAAATTTATTTTTTTATATTTCAAATATACTTACATTCATAGTTGTATGTTTTATCTTTTACTCCAGATTTTATCTGGAAAACCAATTATTGTTTTACAAGGTTATGTTATTCAATATTATTTTCAAAAGTAATAGTTTTCAACTCAAATTTTCAAATTTTACTTTTGAATTTGACCAATATAGTTGCCATTTTTATGATAATGTTAAATTATTTTTTCTGAAATATCATTAATTTTTTTTTAATGTGAACACATTAAATATCATTAATGATAATTATTCTCAATGAATATTCCATTAATTTTTTTTAAAAAATAGATTAAAAATAAATTAAATTATTAGTGAATTTAAAAATAATAGTGTTATTTCATCTATTTTTTGTTAGATTCATCCAATGTTCTTGAAGATGGTTATTTTATCATTGTCAACATTCATAAAGCAATATATATTTCACTGGTGATATTTCACATGGACCCATCCAAAATGTTTCTTTGAATAAATTGTTGAATGTTTTATGAATTATTTTTAAGAGTCCCATTTATTTTAAATTGTTTAGTAATGTGATTTTTAATTGAGTGTTTTAATATTCTGTTGGAATAAATATGTATAGTTTATCTTTATATGATATTTGGGCCCTGTGTAGCTATCTAATGCATTGAGTAATGTTTTATATCTCTTGAGATAATAGTTAGAATCACGTATTGATTCTTGCTCCACTTTGAAAACTAAAACTTTATTCAAACTCCACTGTGTTATGGAAATCATGATGTGATGTCCTCCCACTATTTTATGTGAATCTTTTGTTATACATGCCCCACTATTGTATGAGAATCAAGTAGTTATTCATGATCCACTATGATATGGGCGTCAAGAAGTGAAGCCTACTATACTATGATATGGGAATAATGTAGTGATTATTAATCCACTATGTTATGAGAATCAGGTAGTGATTCACACTTCTACATTTTATGAGAAATGGGTAGTGATTACAACTACTCTACTATAGGATTTATATTCCTATGTTTGTACCACATTCATATGTTTTTTCATTATACTCATTTTATTTTGGCTTGTTTATTGTATCTTAATTAGATAATAAAATCATTGATTTATTTATTATGATCCATTTTTTTTGGGTATGATATGTAAATTTAATTTTTTTATACATTGATTATTTTCTCTAACCAATATTCTAATAATATAATCATCAATTATCATCACATATTACCTCTTATGTTTACCATTCTTAAGATTATGAGATCACCCATTTATTATATTTATATTCCCAATGTCATGAAGATGATTATAACCTATATGGATTATATAAGGTGTCATAGCGTTGTTTTATTGGAGATAAATATACTCAAGACACTACTAGAATGATACCATTTACTAATAGTTTTATGAACTTTGGTTGATGGAGGCGTCAATAGAGTCATATAGCCACAGTTTCAATTATAAATATTGGTATATGATTTATAGATTTTATGATACCCATATTTTAAGAATAATTAGGGGGATATTTCTATTCCTAGATTTTTAAATACTATTTTTATAGCTTAACCCAACATCAAAAATATATCCAGGGTTTTTATAACCACGGGTATAGGTACCCACCTGCATTTTGAAGTAGTAACAACTACACATCTTCTGCCATAACATGAACCTACAAATCAAATAAAACATAGAGTATACATCCAATGTAGTACAAGTACTATATAATTAGCATTGAACCATCTAATTGTTCTATTTTTAAAGCCATATACAATACTAAAACATACAGATACATATATAAGAGAAATTGTTTCAATACATGAAAAAACATCTACAAGTATCCTTCATGATATGTAAAAAATGGAGAGGATCAATATCTCACCCATAACCAAAATAATAACTATCACCAACATCATCTTCTCCATTAAAAATCATACCCATGACTACTAAAATCAGATGGATTAGAAATTGCAACATTTGGAGTAGCAACGCCATCAACAATGGAATCAATAAAATAATCAATATCATCCTCGCCACCACCATCAACTCAGTCGAAACTAGGAACCACATCGGAATCACTCAGGGAAATATTTAAAGAGATCATTAATGCCATATTTGAATCAATAGTAGTATAATCCTCTGATTTAATTAATTGAATTATAACTAACATTGATTTCATGATGTGTTTGGTGATCATATTACTTCTTTCAAGCTCTTATTTAAATCATTCATGATTCATTAATGATTTTTCTTACCAAAACATCTTCTGCATGAGCCCTTTGATGCTCTGGTGACAGATTATTTTGAGTGAACATGATGAGGTATAATACCTATTGGGGAAGATATTTTTCCATAGTCGACATCTGAATCTCCCCGGGTGCTCCCCACCTAGTAACTGACTCAATTGATCCTTTGGATCAATGTTTTGATATTTTCAGTATCTTGGGCCTCTAGGGATGGCATGTGAAAATATAAACAAAATATTAAATTATATATATCATATTTATTTTTGAAATAAAAATAATAAAAATTAAAATCATTACAAATTTTTGTGCATTTACAATAAGGCCTCAGCCTTAAACCTTACTTAATCTTGAGTTATTAAAATATTACACATTGAGGATCTTTTCGGGTTTAGAGTTTTAGAGAATTAGATCTTAAAACTTTCATTACATTCCACATATAAAAAAAGTGGTTACATAAAGATAGTATTCTTCATTCCCATCAATGGAAACATATTTAAAATAAAACATGGATTCGTTATTGAAACTTCCTTGACACTACCATCATATCAGGTACCTTTCCCTTGACATGTGAAAAACATTTCAAAAAACATGGGATGAGCATAAAAAGCTCAGTAAGGGATACAAGAATATAGAAAGGAAACATGGGTACATATATACATAAAATGAAATCATACTTTACCCAGAAAACATAAGAACTTTAACATACCTCATCAAATCATGAATAAATCATAGAAATGCTAAGACATAAAGGTAACTTGAGGCATTCATAACATTCTTACGTAGGGAGTAACCCTCTTGGTTACGTTTGGAATACCCATCACAGAATATTCCCTAAATATCTTCAGAGAAACCTTAACATTTCACTCCTTCACGTTACCCAATGCATTAGAGAGCTATATCGGGCTCACCCACCCTTAGTTTATCACAAAACCACCCGTCTTCATAATAATTCCCAAGAACCTCAACATAATCATATCACATAAAACATGCATAAAGGAAACATAACATTTCCACCTTTCAATCACAAGATATAAATAAAACACATTGACATAAAAACATTATGAAAACAATTTTCAATACCAAAATAAAAAAAAGTAAAACATGGTATTTATTTTTCTTTTTAAAAAAGGTATGGCTTGTAGAGGATGACGAAACTCAAAAAATGGTCACAGCGGCGGAGTAGTCATTGTCGCCACATACGTATGAAAAAAACATTACCTTTTTCATTTAGTAAACGCTTCGTATAAAAAATATTCCTTTTGAATAAACGTAAAAGTCAAAGGGGTTTATACACCATATAAAATAAGGTTGTGTATAAAACAAAATTTGCCTCAATGAAAGGAGATTGAGACGAAGTCGCATACCTCAGGTCCGACTTGACTCGATCATTCTTTAATGTACTGAATAATAAACTTGAGTTAATTTATACTTTCTTAAGAACCTTTTTGAAGTTCATTATTCATTTTATATCACCTATTTCCCTGTCATGAACACTATGTAATTATTTATGTTAATAACGGTCGTTTTAACGATCATTGGTACTTGAGTAAAAAATAAACCCTTTATAATTACAAGTTGTTCATGTATCCATTATATCCATAATTATAATCATGATGTATATAGCATATATATCCAGTATATACATGCATTTATAATATTACATAATCATTTAGAGGTACGAAATGAAAGGCACCGTTCATGGAGACGGTAAGCCGTACGTACGCATGAACGCTACTTTCATTTCTATTTCATATTTAATAGAATGGAATCATAATGATATAAAGGTATATTATAATTACAGTATAATATCATATATAATATCATAGTTCCATCCTTTATATGTCCCACATATGGTATTTAACGAATCAAATCACTTTGAGGGGGTGGTAGTCTGCACTTCCTTAAATGAAGATATCGCGTTTACCCATAGTGGAAACCATAAAGGCATGCCCAAAATGAAAAATACAGAAGCATAAGGAAAAAATAAACATATTATATATCATATATAAATATTGTGACATCTTAGTGGACACCTTTGAAGGTGTTAATAGAATGTTGAACAATCATCGTTTCGGGAGGCATAAATTCACCATCCACGGAAACATTATGTCCTTTAACCATTAGATGTAGGTGTGTGTAAGTGTAGCTAGAATAATTCTTATAAAAAAATCCTAGTATATTTAAGATACTGGAGTTGTTACAAAATACATGAATAAAAAGAGTTTAGGGTGTTGGAGAAGCAATATAAAACAAAAGGACTCAAGTGAAGACATTACCTTAAAATCGGGTAACTCCCTTTGGTTTGAGCTCAAAGGATTCCTTGGGAAGACTTCTGCCCAAAGTGAAGATTTAAGGAGTAAGAGAGGGAAGTGGAGAGACAAAATGGGCATGGTTTGGCCGAGCCAAAGGCTTTGGGAGTGTGGGTAAGGAGGTAGAGGTGGGGTCTTTTATAAGAGGAGAGGTGGGGAACTCAAGGAAAGTAAATAAATGTTACATTATTTGAAATGATTTTGGGATTCCAAGGGTCCCACATTGATATAATTCGAGGGTAAGGTGTTAAGGGTTCTAAATCCACCCATACAATAGGTTTTGGACATGTTTAGGTCATAGATTTTACATTATCATTTCATTTTATTTAAATCCTTTATTAATGAGGTAATCGCTGCATCATCATGATGTCATAAATAATTTAATTTATTTACTGTCTAAATTTTTTGAAAAAAATACTATGATGTAAGAAATAGTTTTAGTTTTCTAATGAATATTTATAGTCCAAAAGATAATTTATTTAGACAAAATTAAAAATATTTTACTTAGGTGATACATACTTTGCCACATTTAACATTCTTTAAAAATAAAAAGATAAAAAGTCACTTTCTCACAAAAGTGATTACATGGGGCCACCAAGTTTGGCACAAGGCATACCATGGTCGGCCATGAGACAACCAGTAGCCTTAGGACACATCTTGTGGTCTTTTTGTATTATTATGATATCATTTTATTATCTTTAACTACCTGATTACTCATTAATCAAGATAATTAAAGATAATTACCATTGTTACTATTCATAATGTCCAAAAATAAAAGAGTGTTAATTATATAATTTGGACCTTTTGATTCCAAATTTTTAATCCAATTTACCAAATTCCAAACATATAAATTGAAATAATTGATTTGAAAATAATTCTCGTTGTCAAAACAAATAGCGGGTTTTTTTGAAACAATATCTATGAAAAGTTTTGCATTAGTTTATGAAAAATTCCAAAGTGAAATTAATCCTAATGATCACCATTGGATTAAATGGTAAAAATATATTCAGATTAAACTTTACGACCAATTAAAAGGATAATCTAACCATATAATTAAATTAAATGAAAAAGAAGTTTGATGTAAAATGCAGTATTTTTTCACTATTCATTAAAAAATAAACATTGTCAGAAAAATACCAAAAATTTAACCAATGTAAATTTCAATGTTCCAATCATAACGAATATGTTTATTTTGACCAATATAGATTAAAAAATTGTCAAAATCTTTAATTAAAAAGGGTTTTCCATCAAAAGGCAGTAAAACAATCTTTTAAGAATATTAGTATATTCCATGCATATGATTGTATTTATTTTAATTTTAAGCCTCTAAAACACTATCTTATCCATTAATAGACATAGATAAAAATATCTATTATTCATTACTTACTTGGGATGTTACATCCTTCCCCCCTTTAGAAAATTGTGTCCCTGTAATTTATTTACTTATCGAATAAATGGGGGTACTTATCCCTCATTGCATTTTCAGATTCCCATGTTGCCTCTTCCATCATGTAATTTTTCCACAAAACCTTTAACTGATTAATCACCTTATTTCGTAACACTTGCTCCTTGTGGTCAAGAATCTGGATCGGTTGTTCCTCATAAGATAGGTTCTCTTCCAGCTGGACTACCTCTGGACTCAAAACATGAGATGGATCTGGCATATACATTCTCAACATCGAAACGTGAAAAACATTATGTACCTGAGATAAACTCGGAGGTAAAGCCACCCGGTATGCAACTGATCCAACTCTCTCCAGAATTTCATATGGTCCAATGAACCATGGACTCAGCTTTCCTTTCTTACCAAATCTCATCACACTTTTCCATGGTGAGACTTTGAGAAAAACATGATCACCTACCTCAAAAGTTTGATCCTTCCTCATGTTGTCTGTATAACTCTTCTGCCTACTCTGAGCTGTTCTCATGTGTTTCTGAATCAGCTGAACTTTTTCTGCCATCTCTTCTACCAATTCTGTTCCCTTCAACTTCCTTTCACCCACTTCATCCTAGAAAGCTGGAGTTTGACACCGCTTCGCATATAAGGCCTCAAATGGTTCCATCTGTATACTGGAATGAAAACTATTATTATATGAAAATTCAACCAAAGAAAGATGTTGGTCCCAACTTCCCTGATAATCCATCGAACAAGCTCGTATCATATCCTCCAAGTTCTGAATTGTTCGTTCTGACTTCCCATCTGATAGAGGATGAAATGTTGTACTAAAATTTAATTCATTACCCAACGACTTCTGAAGGCCTTTCCAAAAGTTAGAAGTGAACCTGGGATCATGATCAGATTCAATGGAGAGGGTAAATCCATGTAACCTAACTATCTCTTTAAGATACAAACAGGAATGTTGATCTAGGGAAAAAGTATCTCGTATAGCAAGGAAATGAGAAGATTTAGTCAAGTGATCAACAATAACCCAGATTGCATTATTATCTCGAGATGTCTTCGGTAATCCCACAACAAAGTCCATTGATATATTCTCCCATTTCCACTCTAGCACTGGTAATGGCTGAAGCATCCCTTTCGGTAACTGCCACTATGCATTAACCTATTGACATGTAAAACACTTCATAGTAAAATCAGTAATATCTCTTTTCATTCCATCACACCAGTAATACTCCCGCAGATCTCTATACATCTTAGTACTGCCAGGATGAACTGAAAACGGAGAACTATGAGCTTCACATAACAACTCTATCTTCAACTATGAATCACAAGGAACACACAATCTCTTCCCAAATCTCAAAACACAATCATTATCAACGTTGAATTCTGGAAACATACCTTTCTGAACCAGCTCTACCTTTTTCTGCCACTCACTATCTTGATTCTGTGCTTGCTTGATTCTATCTGATAGAGATGATCTCACTCATACCTGAAAAAAAAACAGAAGAACTTCCTGCACCAACAACTTCTATGCCAATGTTCATCAAATCCTTAACCAAAGGATCACGTTCCAAACACAACATTTCTAATGAAGCATTAATTTTTGACTCAAAGCATTAGCCACTTTATTTTCTTTTCCTGGATGGTAATGAATTGAACAATCATAATCCTTGATTAATTCCATCCATCTCCTCTGTCTCATGTTTAACTCTTTCTGAGTGAATATATACTTTAAACTTTTGTGATCAGTATTCATTTCACACTTTACTCCATACAAATGATGCCTCCAAATTTTTAAATAGAAAACAACAGCAGCTAATTCCAAATCATGTGTAGGGTAATTTACCTCATGAGTTTTCAACTGTCGTGAATCATAAGCAATTACCTGATCATTCTGCATTAGGATGCAACCAATTCCTTTCAATGAAGCATCACTGTATATAAAAAACTCACCATTCCTGGACGGTAGTTCCAAAACTGGAGCATTCACCAATATTCTTTTCAATTCCCCAAAACAATCATCACATTCTATTGTCCATATAAACTTAACACCCTTCTGAGTTAGCTTAGTCATTGGATTAGATAACCATGAAAAATTTCTAACAAACCTTCGGTAATAGCCTTCCAAACCAAGGAATCTACGAATCTTAGTTACATTTGTGGGTCTTGGCCAGTCTTCCACAACTTTTGTTTTAGCAGGATCAACAGTTATCCCATATTTAGAAACAATGTGACCAAGGAAAGAAATTTGTTGCAACCAAAACTCACACTTGCTGAATTTTCCATACAGTTTCTTTTCTTTTATGGTTTGCAAGATAACCCTTAAATGACTTTCATGCTCCTCTTTACTTTTTAAAAACACCAAAATAGCATCAATGAAAACCACCAGAAAATTATCCATGAACTCAGGGAAAATTCTATTCATTAAGTCCATGAATACAACAGGTGCATTGGTCAGCCCAAAAGGAATTACTTCAAATTCATAATGGCCATATCTTGTACGGAACGAGGTCTACGGAACATCTGCTTCCTTTAACATCAGCTGATGGTACCCCGATCTCAAGTCAATCTTTGAAAAATAATGAGCTCCCTAGAGCTGATCAAACAAATCATCGATATGAGGCAATGGATATTTGTTCATAATAGTGATGTTATTCAGGGATCTATAATCAATGCAAAGTCTCATTGAAACATCTCTCTTTTTAAGAAATAAAACAGGAGCACCCCATGGTGATGTGATAGGTCGAATGAAACCTTTCTCTAATAAATCTTGCAATTCCTCTTCAACTCTAAAAGTTCAATTTGAGCCTTTCGATAAGGGGTTTTTGAAATTGGCTTAATATCCGGAACTAAGTCAACAGTAAACTCAACATCCCGATCTGGTATTATTCCAGGAAACTCATCAGGAAAAACATCAGGATACACATTTACCACTGGCACATCATTAATCTGAACAGTTCCTTTATTTTCAATGATGTGTGAAAGGTAGCATTAATTTCCATATTTTACAAGTTTCATTGCCTCTTAATAAGTTATCAACAGTAAGGGTTCATTCTTGTACACAAACTGGAAGTCTTTTTGAATAGAAACTTCTTTATCTCAACAGTCAATCTTATCATGGTAAATAGAGAGCCAATCCATACCTAGGATAACATCAAACTGTACTAGAGTTAGAACAATAAGGTTTGCAAGTATGTTCCTTCCACAAATAAGGATATGAAGATTCTTATAAATTATTTTTTCCTCAACATTTCCCCCAGGTGTTTTTACCAAAAGTTCAGGAGTCATTTCTTGAGATGGTATTCCCATTTTACTAGAAAAGGTTTCAGAGATGAAAGAATGTGTAGACCCTGAATCAAACAGCACACTGGCATAATCTGAAAAAAAAAACAAAGTACCCGATACAACTTCATTTGATGGCCCGACATCTGATGAAGTAGTTTCAAAGGATTTCACCACCCCTTTCTGCTTGTATTCTAACTGCTTCCCATCACTCAAGCTCTTTTTCGAACACTCGTTTGCATAGTGACCCATCTCATTGCACTTAAAACATTTCACTAACTATAAATCAAATTTGATCTTACCTTCACCTTGATCTTTTTTAGTGCAATGACGAGCCTTATGTCACATCTTACCACATCTGTAGCACTTTCCAGAATTCATAAGACATTCCCCAGCATGCCTTTTTCCACATTTATCACAAACTGGAAACTTAGATTTCTTACCATCAGACTTTTTTGAAGAATTCTTCCCTTTCTCCTGCCACCTTGGTCTCTTCTTCTGCTGGTTGTTATAGAACACTTGATCATCGTAAAATTCCATTTCCACCTTCTCAGCACATCGAACAAGCTTTTCATAACTATTAAACTCAGGATAAGCTAATTACCTTCGATATTTTGGCTTTAATCCTGAGTAAAAACCATTGATTTTACTATCAAGGTCTCAGATAAAATTTGGAGCATACCTTGACAATCGAGTGAACCTTTCTTCATAGGTAGCCACTTGGTCTTCCTCTTGCCTCAATTTCAAGAATTGTTTTTCCATCCTAAGTCGAATAGCCTTAGGAAAATAATTTTCAAGAAACATACCTTTGAATTCATCCCAGTCGAGAGCATCAATCTCATTAGCGTCCCTGATATTTTTAACCATCTACCACCACTGATCTGATTCACCCTCCAAATGGTAAATAGCAAGACTAACCTTTTGATTGTCTGAAAACCCCATGACATCAAAAATCTTCTCCAGTGCTTTAATTCGCCCTTCAGCTAGCACAAGGTCAGATGATCCTCTGAATGATGGGGGATCTTGCCTCATGAAATGTTCCACCACTGACATGTTCCTCTGCTGTTGATCTGGCTGATCTCGTGTATGGATACCACCACCATTTATCGCATGAGTCAACAACGCCATTACTGCAACAAACTGTTCAGTTCCAATTCTGACCATCTCATGATACTGATTCGAAAGGTTATATCCTTCTGCATGCCTTCCTAGCACTGCTTCCCTGTTTCCTCTGCGGAAAACCATTCTGAACAAACATTTCTAAGATGAAGCAACATGGTAATCTTCAAATACTATATCACTTAAATTTCACCCAAAAAAATTTTGGAAAATAATTTAATAGAATTCTAACTCCTAAAGTTATCTATACCGACCTCTGATACCAACTTTAAGGCCCCATCCTTAAACCTTACATAATCATGAGTTATTACAAGATTACAAATTGAAGATATTTTCGGGTTTAGAGTTTTAGATAATTAGATCATAAAAATTGCATTACATTCCACATATAAACAAAGTGGTAACATAAAGATAGTATTCTTCTTTCCCATCAATGGAAAAAAATTTAAAATAAAACATGGATTCTTTATTGACAATTTCTTGACACTATCATCATATCATGTACCTTTCCCTGGACCTATGAAAAACATTTCAAAAAACCTGGGATGGGCATAAAAATCTCAGTAAGGGATACAAAAATATGGAAAGGAAACATGGGTACATATATACATAAGAATGAAATCATACTTTACCCATAAAACATAAGCACTTTAACATACCTCATCAAATCATGAATAAATCATAGAAATCATAAGACATAAAGGTAACTTGAGGCATTCATAACATTCTTATGTAGGGAGTAACCCTCTTGGTTACGTTTAGAATACCCATCACAGAATATTCCCTAAATCTCTTCGGAGAAACCTTAACGTTTCACTCCTTTGCATTACCCAATGCATTGAAGAGCTATATCGGGCTCACCCGCCCATAGTTTATCACATAACCACCCTTCTTCATAATAATGCCCAAGAACCTCAACATAATCGTATCACATAAAACATACATAAAGGAAACATAACATTTCCACCTTTCAATCACAAGATATCAATACAACACATTGATATAAAAACAATATGAAAACCATTTTCAATACCAAAATAGAAGAAAAGTAAAACATGGTATTTATTTTACTTTAAAAAAAGGTATGGCTTGTAGAGGAAGCCGAAACTCAAATAATGGTCACGGTGGTGGAGAAGTCGTTGTCGCCGCATATGTACGACAAAAACATTCCCTTTTGTCGTTTAGTAAATTCTTCGTATAAAAAATATTCCTTTTGAATAAACGTAAAAGTCAAATGGGTTTATAAACCATATAAAAGAAGGTTGTGTATAAAACAAAATATGCCTCAATGAAGGAGACTGAGACGACGACCCATACCTCAGGTCCGACTTGACACGATCATTCTTTAATGTCCTGAATAATAAACTTGAGTTAATTTCTACCTACTTAAGAACCTTTTTCAAGTTCATTATTTCTTTTATATCACTTATTTCCATGTCATGAACACTATGTAATTATTTAAGTTAATAATTGTCGTTTTAAAGATCATTGGTACTTGATTCAAAAATAAAACCTTTATAATTACATGTTGTTCATGTATCCATTATATCCAGAATTATAATCATGATTTATATATCATGTATATCCAGTATATACATGCATTTATAATATTACATAATAATTTAGAGGTAATAAATGAAATGCACCGTTCATGGAGACGGTAAGCCGTACGTATGCATGAACGCTACTTTCATTTCAATTTCATATTTTATAGAATGGAATCATAATGATATAAAGGTATATTATAATTCCAGTATAATATCATATATAATATCATAGTTCCATCCTTTATACGTCCCACATATGGTATTTAATGAATCAAATCACTTTGAGGGGGCGGTAGTCCGTACTTCCTTAAATGAAGATATCGCATTTACCCATAATGGAAACCATAAAAGTATGCCCAAAATGAAAAATACAGAAGCTTAAGGAAAACATAAACATATTATATATCATATATAAATATAGTGACATCTTAATGGCCACCTTTGAAGGTGTTAAAATAATGTTGAACAATCATCGTTTCGGGAGGCATAAATTCACCATCCACAAAAACAGTATGTCCTTTAACCATTAGATGTAGGTGTGTGTAAGTGTAGCTCGAATAATTCTTATAACAACATCCTAGTATATTTAAGATACTGGAGTTGTTACAAAATACATGAATAAAAAGATTTTAGGGGGTTGGAGAAGCAAAATAAAACAAAAGGAATCAAGTGATGACATTACCAAAAAATCGGGTAACTCCCTTTGGTTTGAGCTCAAAGGCTTCCTTGGGAAGACTTCTGCCCAAAGTGAGGATTTAAGGAGTAATAGAGGGAAGTGGAGAGACAAAATGGGCAGGGTTTGGCTGAGCCAAAGGCTTTGGGAGTGTGGGTAAGGAGGTAGAGGTGGGGGCCTTTTATAGGAAATCTTTTTAGATTTCTAATGAATATTTATAGTCCAAAGGTTAATTTATGTAGTCAAAATTAAAAATATTTTACTTAGGTTATACATTCTTTGTCACTTTTAACATTCTTTAAAAATAAAAAGATAAAAAGTCACTTTCTCACAAAAGTGATTCCATGGGGCCCCCAAGTTTGGCACATGGCATCCCATGGTAGGCCATGAGACAAACAGTAGACTTAGGAGACATTTTGTGGTCTTTTTTTTATTATGTAATCATTTTATTATCTTCAACTACCTGATTACTCTTTAATCAAGATAATTAAAGATAATTACCATCGTTACTATTCATAATGTCCAAAAATAAAAGAGTCTTAATTAAATAATTTGGACCTTCTGATTCCAAATATGTAATCCATTTTACCAAATTCCAAACACATAAATTGCAATAATTGATTTAAAAATAATTCCCGTTGTCAAAACAAATAGAGGGTTTTTTTTAAACAATATCTATGAAAAGTTTTGCATTAGTTTATGACAAATTACAAAGTGAAATTAATCATAATGATCACCATTGGATTAAATGGTAAAAAAATATTCAGATTACACATTATGGCCAATTAAAAGGATAATCTAACCGTATAATTAAATTAAATGAAAAAGCAGTTTTGATGTAAAATGCAGTATTTTTTCACTATTCATTAAAAAATGAACATTGTCAGAAAAATACCAAAAATTTATCCAATGTAAATTTCAATGTCCCAATAATAATGAATATGTTTATTTTGACAAATATAGGTTATAAAATTGTCAAAAGGTTTATTTAAAAAGGGTTTTCCATCAAAAGGCAGTAAAACAATCTTTTAAGAATATTAGTGTATTCCATGTATAAGATTGTATTTATTTTCATTTTAAGCCTCTAAAACACTATCTTAATCATTAATAGACATAGATAAAAATATATATTATTCATTAATTACTTGGAATGTTACATCCTTCCCCCCTTTATAAAATTTCATCCCCGCAATTTATTTACTTATCGAATAAATGGGGGTACTTATCCCTCATTGCATTTTCAGATTCCCATGTTGCCTCTTCCATCATGTGGTTTTTCCACAAAACCTTTACCTGATTAATCACCTTATTTCGTAACACATGCTCCCTGTGGTCAAGAATCTGGACCGGTTGTTCCTCATAAGATAGGTTCTCTTCCAGCTGAACAAACTCTGGACTCAAAACATGATATGGATCTGGCGTATACATTCTCAACATCGAAACGTGAAAAACATTGTGTAACTGAGATAAACTCGGTGGTAAAGCCACCCGGTATGCAACCGATCCAACTCTCTCTAGATTTTCATATGGTCCAATGAACCTTGGACTCAGCTTTCCTTTCTTACCAAATCTCATCACACTTTTCCGTGGTGAAAATTTGAGAAAAACATGATCCTCTACCTCAAAAGTTAGATCCTTCCTCCTATTGTCTGCATAACACTTCTTCTTACTCTGAGCTGTTCTCATGTGTTTCTAAATCAGCTGAACTTTTTCTACCATCTCTTCTACCAATTCTGGTCTAATCAACTTCCTATCACCCACTTCATCCCAGAAGGCTAGAGTTCGACACTGCTTCCCATATAACGCCTCAAATGGTGCCATATATATACTGGAATGAAAACTGTTATTATATGAAAATTCATCCAAAGAAAGATGTTGGTCCCAACTTCCCTGATAATCCATCGTACAAGCTCGTAGCATATCCTCCAAGGTATGAATTGTTCGTTCTGACTGCCCATCTGATTGAGGATGAAATGCTGTACTAAAATTTAATTCAGTACCCAACGACTTCTAAAGGCAATTCCAAAAGTTAGAAGTGAACCTGGGATCACGATCAGATACAATGGAGAGGGGAAATCCATGTAACCTGACTATCTCTTTAAGATACAAACAGGAAAGTTGATCTAGGGAAGAAGTATCTCGTATAGAAAGGAAATGAGCAGATTTGGTCAAGCAATAAACAATAACCCAGATTGCATTATTACCTCGAGATGTCTTCAGTAACCCTAGAACATAGTCCATGGATATATTCTCCCATTTCCACTCTAGCACTGGTAAAGGATGAAGCATCCCTTTCGGTAACTGCCTCTCTGCTTTAACCTGTTGACATTTCAAACACTTCATAGTAAAATCAGAAATATCTCTTTTCATTCCATCCCACCAGTAATACTCCCGCAGATCTCTGTACATCTTAATACTGCCATGATGAACTGAAAACGGAGAACTATGAGCTTCACATAACAACTCTTTCTTCAACTGTGAATCACAAGGCACACACAATCTCTTCCCAAATCTCAAAACACAATCATTATCAATGTTGAATTAAGGAAACTTACCTTTCTGAACCAGCTCTACCTTTTTCTGCAACTCACTGTCTTGCTTCTATGCTTGCTTGATTCTATCTGATAGAGATGATCTCATTGATACCTGAAAAAAACAGAAGAACATCCTGCACCAACAACTTCTATGCCAAAGTTCATCAAATCCTTATCCAAAGGATCACATTCCAAACACAACATTGCTAATAAAGCATTAATTTTTTGTCTCAAAGCATCATCCACTTTATTTTCTTTTCCCAGATGGTAATGAATTGAACAATCATAATGCTTGATTAATTCCATCCATCTCCTCGGTCTCATGTTTAACTCTTTCTGAGTGAATATATACTTTAAACTTTTGTGATCAGTATATATTTCACACTTTACTCCATACAAATGATGCCTCCAGATTTTTAAAGTGAAAACAACATCAGCTAATTCCAAATCATGTGTAGTGTAATTTACCACGTGAGTTTTCAACTGTCGTGAATCATAAGCAATTACCTAATCATTATACATTAGGATGCAACCAAGTCCTTTCAATGAAGTATCACTGTATATAAAAAACTCACCATTCCTGGAAGGTAGTGCCAAAACTGGAGCATTCACAAATCTTCTTTTCAATTCCTGAAAACAATCATCACATTCTTTTGTCCATATAAACTTAACACCCTTCCGAGATAGCTTAGTCATTGGACTAGATAACCGTGAAAAATTTCTAACAAACCTTCGGTAATAGCCTGCCAAACCAAGGAAGCTACGAATCTTAATTACATTTGTAGTTCTTGGACAGTCTTCCACAACTTTTGTTTTTGCAGGATCAACAGTTATCCCATGTTTAGAAACAATGTGACCAAGGAATGAGATTTTTTCAACCAAAACTCATAATTTCTGAATTTTCCATACAGTTTCTTTTCTTGTAAGGTTTTCAAGATAACCCTTAAATGTCTTTCATGCTCCACTTTACTTTTAGAAAACACCAAAATATCATCAATGAGAACCACCAAAAACTTATCCAAGAAATCATGGAAAATTCTATTCATTAATTCCATGAATACAGAAGGTGCATTGGTTAGCCCAAAAGGAATTACTAAAAATTCATAATGGCCATATCTTGTATGGAACGCGGTCTTCGGAACATCTTCTTCCTTTACCTTCAGCTGATGGTACCCCGATCTCAAGTAAATCTTTGAAAAATACTGAGCTCCCTGGAGTTGATCAAACAAATCATCGATATGAGGAAAAGGATATTTGTTCTTAATAGTGATGTTATTCAGGGCTCTATAATCAATGCAATGTCTCATTGAACCATCTTTCTTTTTAAAAAATAAAACAGGAGCACCCCATGGTGATGTGCTAGGTCGAATGAAACCTTTCTCTAATAAATATTTCAATTGCTCTTTCAACTCTAAAAGTTCAATTTGAGCCATTCGATAAGGGGGTTTTGAAATTGGCTTAGCATCAGGAACTAAGTCAATAGTAAACTCAACTTCCTGATCTGGAATTATTCAAGGAAACTCATCAAGAAAATCATCAGGATACACATTTACCACTGGCACATCATTAATCTGAACAGTTCCTTTATTTTCAATTATGTGTGAAAGGTAACATTCGTTTCCATCTTTTACAAGTTTCTTGGCCTCTTGATAAGTTATCAACAGTAAGGGTTCATTCTTGTACACAAACTGAAAGTCTTTTTTAATAGAAACATCTTTAGATCTACAACGAATCTTATCATGGTAAATAGAGAGCCAATCCATACCCAGGATAACATCAAACTCTACTAGAGGTAGAACAATAAAGTTTGCAAGTAGGTTCTTTCCACAGATAAGGATAGGAAGATTCTTATAAATTCTTTTTGCCTCAAAATTTCCCCCAGGTGTTTTTACCAAAAGTTCAGGAGTCATTTCTTGAGACGGTATTCCCATTTTACTAGAAAAGGATTCAGAGATGAAAGAATGTGTAGACCCCGAATCAAACAACAGACTGGCATAATCTGAAAAAACAAACAAAGTACCTGATACAACTTCATTTGATGGCCCGACATCTGCTGAAGTAGTTGCAAAGGATTTCACCACCCCTTTCTGCTTGTAGTCTAACTGCTTCCCATCACTCAAGCTCTTTGTCGGACACTCATTTTCATAGTGACCCATCTCATTTCACTTAAAACATTTTACTAACTGTAACTCAAATTTGGTCTTACCTTCACCTTGATCTTTTTCTGTGCAATCATGAGCCTTATGTCCCATCTGAACACATCTGTAGAACATTCCAGAACTCAGAAGCCATTACCCAGCATTCCTTTTGCCACATTTATCAGAAAATAGAAACTTAGATTTCTTACCATCAGACTTTTTTGAAGAATTATTCCCTTTCTCCTGCCACCTTGGTCTCTTCTTCTACTGCTTGTTATAGAACACTTGATAATCGGAAAACTCCATTTCCACTTTCGCAGAACATCGAAAAAGATTTTCATAACATTTAAGCTAACGAGAATCTAATGCCCTTCGATATTTTGGCTTTAATCCTAAGTAAAAACAATTGATTTTACTATCAAGGTCTCATATAAAATTTGGAGCATACCTTGCCAATCGAGTGAACCATTCTTCATATTTATCGACTTAGTCTTCCTCTTTCCTAAATTCCAATAATTGTTTTTCCATCCTATGTCGAACAGCCTTAGGAAAATAATTTTCAAGAAACATACCTTTGAATTCATCCTAGTCAAGAACATCAATCTCATCAGCGTCCCTGATATTTTTAACCATCGACCCCCACTAATCTGCTTCACCCTCCAAACGGTAAATATAAAGACTAACCTTTTGATTGTCTGAACACCCCATGACATCAAAAATCTTCTCCAGTTTTTTAATCCACCCTTCAGCTATCACAGGGTTAGATGATCCTCTGAATGATGGGGGATGTTGCCTCATGAAATGATCCACCACTGACATGTTCCTCTGTGGTTGATCTGGATGATCTCGTGTATGGATACCACCGCCATTTATCGCTTGATTCAACTGCGCCATTACTACAACAAACTGTTCAGTTCCAATTCCGACCATCTCAGTATGCTGATTCGGAAGGTTATTTCCTTCTCCATGCCTTCCTAGAACTGCTTCCCTATTTCCTCTGTGGAAAACCATTCTGAACAAACATGTCTTAGATGAAGCAAAATGGTAATCTTAAAATACAATATCACTTCAATTTCACCATAAAAAATTGGATAATAATTTAATAGAATTATAACTCCTAAAGTTATCTAAACCGACCATTGATACCAACTATAAGGCCCCAGCCTTAAACCTTACTTAATCTTGAGATATTACAAGATTACACATTGAGGATCTTTTCTGGTTTAGAGTTTTAGAGAACTAGATCATAAAACATGCACTACATTCCACATATAAACAAAGTGGTTACATAAAGATAGTATTCTTCTTTCCCATCAATGGAATCATATTTAATATAAAACATGGATTCTTTATTGACACATCCTTGACACTATCATCATATCATGTACCTTTCCCTTGACCTGTGAAAAACATTTCAAAAAACATGGGATGAGCATAAAAAGCTCAGTTAGGGATACAAAAATATGGTATGGAAACATGGGTACATATATACGTAAGAATGAAATAAAACTTTACCCATAAAACATAAGCACTTTAACATACCTCATCAAATCATGAATAAATCATAGAAATCATAAGACATAAATGTAACTTGAGGCATTCATAACATTCTTACGTACGGAGTAACCCTCTTGGTTACGTTTAGAATACCCATCACAGAATATTCCCTAAATCTCTTCGGATAAACCTTAACGTTTCACTCCTTCGCGATACCCAATGCATTGGAGATCTATATCGGGCTCACCCGCCCTTAGTTTATCACAGAACCACCCATCTTCATAATAATTTCCAAGAACCTCAATATAATCGTATCACATAAAACATGCATAAACGAAACATAACATTTCCACCATTCAATCACAAGATATCAATACAACACATTGATATATAAAAATTATGAAAACCAATTTCAATACCAAAATAAAAGAAAAGTAAAACATGGTATTTATTTTTCTTTTAAAAAAATGGTATGGCTTGTAGAGGAAGCCAAAAATCAAATAATGGTCACGGTGGTGGAGAAGTCGTTGTCGCCGCATACATACGACAAAAACATTTCCTTTTGTCGTTTAGTAAATGCTTCGTATAAAAAAGATTCCTTTTGAATAAACTTAAAAGTCAAAGGGGATTATACACCATATAAAAGAAGGTAGTGTATAATACAAAATCTGTCTCAATGAAAGGAGATTGAGACGAAGTCCCATACCTCGGGTCCGACTTGACTCGATCGTTCTTTAATGTACTAAATAATAAACATTAGTTAATTTCTACTTGATTAAGAACCTTTTTTAAGTTCTTTATTCCTTTTATATCAATTATTTCCATGTCATGAACACTATGTAATTATTTAAGTTAATAACGGTCGTTTTAACGATCATTGGTACTTGAGTCAAAAATAAACCCTTTATAATTACAAGTTGTTCATGTATCCATTATATCTAGAATTATAATCATGATGTATATATCATATATATCTAGTATATACATGTATTTATAATATTACATAATCATTTAGAGGTATGAAATGAAATTCACCATTCATGGAGACGGTAATCTGTACGTACGCATTAACACTACTTTCATTTCAATTTCATATTTTATAGAATGGAATCATAATGATATAAAGGTATATTATAATTCCAGTATAATATCACATACAATATCATAGTTCCATCCTTTATACGTCCCACATATGGTATTTAACGAATCCAATCACTTTGAGGGGGCGGTAGTCCGCACTTCCTTAAATGAAGATATCGCGTTTACCCATAATGGAAACCATAAAGGTATGCCAAAAATGAAAAATACAGAAGCATAAGGAAAACATAAACTTATTATATATCATATATAAATATAGTTACATCTTAATGGCCACCTTTTAAGGTGTTAAAATAATGTTGAACAATCATCGTTTTGGGAGGCATAAATTCACCACCCACGGAAACAGTATGTCCTTTAACCATTAGATGTAGGTGTGTGTAAGTGTAGCTCGAATCCTTCTTATAACAACATCCTAGTATATTTAAGATACATGAGTTGTTACAAAATATATGAATAAAAATTGTTTAGGGGGTTGGATAAGAAAAATAAAACAAAAGGACTCAAGTGAAGACAGTACCTTAAAATCGGGTAACTCCCTTTGGTTTGAGCTCAAAGGATTCCTTGGGAAGACTTCTGCCCAAAGTGAGGATTTAAGGAGTAAGATAGGTATGTGGAGAGGAAAAATGGCTGGGGTTTGGCCGAGCCAAAGGCTTTTGGAGTGTGGGTAAGGAGGTAGAGGTGGGGGCCTTTAATAAGAGGAGAGGAGGGGCACTCTTGGAAAGTAAAGAAATGATACTTTATTTGAAAATAATTTTCGGATTCAAAAGGTCCCACATTGATATAATTCGAGGGTATGGTGATAAGGTTTCTAAATACACCCATACAATACGTTTTTGACATGTGTAGTTCATAGAGTTTACATTATCATTTCATTTTATTTAAATCCATTATTAATGAGGTAATCGCTGCATCATCATGATGTCATAAATAATTTAATTTATTTAAAGTCTAAAAATTATGAAACAAACACTATGATGTAGGAAATATATTTATCTTTATAATGAATATTTATAGTCCAAAAGATCATTTATTTTGACAAAATTAAAAATATTTTACTTAGGTGATACATTCTTTGTCACATTTAACATTCTTTAAAAATAAAAAGATAAAAAGTTACTTTATCACAAAAGTGATTCCATGGGGACCCCATGCTTGGCACAAGGAATCCCATGGTCTTCCATGAGACAATCAGTAGCCTTAGGACACATGTTGTGGTTTTTTTATTATTATGATATCATTTTATTATCTTTAACTACCTGATTACTCATTAATCATGATAATTAAAGATAATTACCATCGTTACTATTCATAATGTTCAAAAATAAAAGAGTCTTAATTACATAATTTGGACATTATGATTCCAAATTTGTAATCCATTTTACCAAATTCCAAAAAACATAAATTTCAATAATTGATTTAAAAATAATTCCCGTTGTCAAAACACATAGTGGGTTTTTTTGAAACAATATCTATGAAAAGTTTGGCATTATTTTATGACCAATTCCAAAATGAAATTAATCCTAATGATCACCATTGGATTAAATGGTAAAAATATATTCATATTACGCTTTAATACCAATTAAACAGATAATCTAACCATATAATTAAATTAAATGAAAAAGTATTTTTGATGTAAAATGCAGTATTTTTTCACTATTCATTAAAAAATGAACATTGTCAGAAAAATACCAAAAATTTATCCAATGTAAATTTCAATGTCCCAATAATAATGAATATGTTTATTTTGAAAAATATAGATTATAAGTGGCCTTTTTAGTTACCTTTCCCAACAGTTTGGCCAAACCGTTGGGATAGGTCTACCTTTCCCAACGGTTTGGCCAAACCGTTGGGAAAAGTGGCCAATTTGGGGGCCTTTCCCAATGGTTTGGCCAAACCGTTGGGAAAGGGGACCTATACCAACGGTTTTTTCAAACAGTTGGTATAGAAGCGTTGGGAAAGATATAATTACCAGTAGTGATAAGATTGTATTTATTTTCATTTTAAGCCTCTAAAACACTATCTTAATCATTAATATACATTGATAAAAATATCTATTATTCATTACTTACTTGGGATGTTACATTTACCACACTTTAATCCTTTTTCTTCTTACTCGTGAATAATAATTTTTCTTGAGCAACACATGATTCTTTGGAAAATACCACTTGCTGCAAATGACATTGATTAGTATACACATATTCAGAATATAAAAATTTTATAATCATGAATAATAATAAATAGGAATAAATATTTAATGAATGATAAATTAATCAATTTAAACAAGTGCTTATCATTGATGGGTAAAACCTACATAATGTAAAATGCTAAAAATTATACAATATTAGATGATCATTATGATAATTACGTAAATATAATATATTATTTAATAATAAAAATTAATATAAAATTCAAGTGAACACATTCAAAATTCATTTAAAATGAATATTTTCACAGTTTAAAAATAAACAAGACGCTTTTAAAATCACAAGAGGTAAAAAATTCGGGAAGAGGAACTACCTTGTGCTTATCATGCTTAGGAACAATAGTGGCCCAATATGTTTAGATATGTCATTGAATCATTATTCATTTTTATTCCTGTAATAGACTAAAAATAGAAATTAAATTCCATTAATAAGAATTATATTCTATATTAAATTTATTAATGATTTTAAATATCTCAAACTCCCCAGTCTTCCAATATGCGATCATTTTTTGAAATTGATTTTTTGGATAGTCAGGGAATATGGGTATAACCTCTCAATAAAAATCAAATCTAGTCCTCCAACCATTATATAAATACTGTTATTAATATTTAAATTATTTTACATGATCCCTCAACATCCCAAATTTAATAACATTACCCTCAGGAATGTTAAATTGAGTCTATAATAAACATGTTAATTCATTAAATTCCAAAAATAATATAGATATCAATTTACAAAAAATTCATACCCATTTCTGTGACAATGATTTTTCCTTGATTTCATAACCAATATATCTTCATAAAATAGATTCCTCTAGAATGATATCATGGTACATAACTAATGTTCCCATTAAACATCTACCGTACCTGGAATTTTACCTACCATCTATTTTTTTTTGGATTTAATCCACCATTATTTTTGTTTCTCTATTCCATGTTTCCTGTATATAGGTGCACCCATATCGCCAACTAGAAAATTCTGCTGAATAAGATAAAAATTAGAAAAAAAATTAATAACTATATCATTGTATTAAAGGACAATATTAGTGATATATAATTTCACAGGGTTATATTAAAAACATGACGGAGGATTATCATTAGGATTTTATGGATCTGTGGTCTATCCTAGATCAGAAGTTTCTGAATGATGTGTTTGTTCCATTTCATGATCTACATGATCTACATGCTCATGAGTGAGAGTTGAACGAATAAGATCATCAGATCCTAGAGGGTAAGAAGTAAATTGAGGTTACGTAGTCATGCCATGACATGGGTAGTAGGGCTGGGGATACATCGTCAAATATTAAAATTGTATAGATGTACCCATTACTATAGAAGATGTATAAATGGTATGATAAAAAGAGGCTAAATAAGATGATGAAGTGGGCATGGTTATAAAAATCACTCCTAGTGATGTAGAATTTTTTTTGGAAGAAGAGGCAATTTGATATGATGTTGGAGGTGTTGGTAGAAATATCTCTATAGGTAGTGTAGACATGGTATGTGATGAAGATTCTAAATAAGATGACGTATCATTGATGCATGGGAACATCACTAGATGCTGAATAAGTTGATGGAATGTTGTGGTAGATGGGATTTTCTCTAGTAGGTACAGGTGGGATCATGTAAGACAGGTGATCTGTCTAGGTCTAGGAGAATCCCTTTTGAGACCCATATTGGTAGGATTATGAGGACTAAAATATGGTGCAACAAATTTTCCATAAAAATTGATAAATAATATGAACATTTCATTATATATAGAGAAGTGGAAAAATATATGCAACCATTTTAAATAATAATCCCATAATATATATATATATATAATGATGAGATTCTACATAACCGTATAATATATGAAACCATTTTAAATAAGAATATCGACCCTTAAAATGATGTAATTTCCATTAGATGTTCATTTTTTCCATCTCCTTGATATGAAATAATATATTGGATTGGAATATCAAATTTAACTTCTCCTATTCATAAATTAATTAGGGAATTATGTAATTAATGTAAATATTTATAAAAAATAACATAATCTTCAAATAGAGAATGAATGAAAAGATTTACTGGAATCACATTTCCAAAAACTAAAATCGGAGAAGAATCATAGACTTGTGATTTGATTATTCTACCATTATGGGATTTTTACATATAATATATAATCAAATCTCTTTTTGGTAACATTGATACCCTAGGAAAATTATTCAAATATAAAATAGTTGGTAGATAATGAATAAAATAAGATGCTTACTGTTCGAGAGGGGATGGTAAGGGTACATTTCACCAAGTCAATATCAAACCCCTCATCAAAAAGAGTGATTTTATGATATTTCCTTTTGACGATAGAATTTATATTAGTCATTGTCATTAAAAATGGATTTAATAGTTGTTTAAAAAGATTCACATAATACTTGCATTAAAAAACTGATGTGTGAGTGAAGCATTCTATAGAGCTTTCTATCTATTCACATCATTAGCTAACTTCTTCTCATTACTTCAACTTTAAATTTTTTGATGACATTAATTTACTCACATTAATCATATTACAATTCCATTTACAATATCTCCCACATGTTTCCATGTACAGTTTGATTATAAAGGTATTTCTCATTAATTTCTATACGTTTTTTAGAAATTCATTTTATTTCAATTGTTTATTTTCAAGTTATTTTTATTAGATTTATTGATATATATTTTCTCTATCTATACTTTGAAATCACCTATAATTATTTATTCATAACTACTAATGTTCCTTATGTGTAAAAGACTTTATAGACATAGTTTTATACCAAAGAAGAATAAATCAAACATACTTTCAGGTTGAATGATAATACCAGAAGCGTAACTCAGAAATCTTTTAAAATTGACCTCATAAGTACCAATAGATTCTTTATCCTTCCTGTTTAATGTAATTAATTATTTTAATACTTATTTAGTAAGAATATTAAGAATATAATTGTTCAATAGTATTTTTTTAAATTAAAACCACTCCATAGAATCATTTTTTTCTTATTTTCTTAGGTTCCGAAAAGGATTCTACCTTGGATATGATGAACCATCTAAAAGATAAAAAGACTAAATAACTTTTTATTGTTCAGTTTAACAGAGTATATAAAATATAATTTTTTTGTTACTAATTCATTTCATAGTCACTAGTGGTTTTGTTGTCACATTAAAAGTAGGTGGTTATTTCCACACGATGGACTAAACATGATGTTTTTCCCACATTTGTGCAATTGGAAGCACAAGTTTATTCATATAATGAGAACATTGTGTGATAATATCCACTATAGTTTGCATTATATCACCCATAGCAATCAATTTCTCACTAGGAGAATCATTTTGTTTTCCATCTCAAAAAGTATTAAATTATTCCTTCAAGTTCAAACCATTGACTAAAAAAACATATTCGGAGAAAAATATTCTTGGTGGGAAACCAAATAATGTTAAAAATAATTTATTTGATGTATAAACCACGACACCTTATTCTATGAAACATTATATTTATCCTACTTCATTCATTTTCATTTCCAGAACAATATCATTTTTTCTTCTACATAGACTTATACCTATGATTCGTAGTGATGTTTTCATATCCTTGTTTCCAAAGGATAACTAAACCATAGTGTATTACCAAAATAGGGGACCATTCTTCCAATTAATAGATATTCTATATTTATATATGAATAATAATTTAATAACATTTATATCCTCACTAGAACCATTTAGGTCTATTAATTTTTTAATAATTGAAAATTAAAAAACTAGTTCATAAAACATCTACAATATATCCAACTTATATTTTCATAACTAGAATCCTTATTTTACATATCATTATTGAAAACATTCTTCATAACTTGGTTTACGGAAACACATGAACTGGGAGAGATCAAATTATCAGTAATGTTAAAAATGTAGATATCATTGATCACATAACTATAACACGATAATAAGGGTATAATAACAAAATCTTTAAATTTTAAATCCATAACCAATATATCAAGGATCAGAATTGTATTTTATGGAATAAATCATGATAGCTCATAATACATGAATCATAAAGGATTTAGAATCATGAACCATGAGATGAAAATATAGGAATGAGACATGGAATTGGGGAAGAGAAACAAGCGTTGGAAATCATTACTTTAGTATGAAAGGATCATTTTCATGGATATCATATTGGAATGGTTCACTACCCAAACCATCATAGTAATCTATATTTACTCCCAAGACAATCATAGTAGACAGAGTCCCATACTAAACTCGGATCACTCCCTATTCCAGACCTATTTATTTCATGAGATACCAGTCTTTACCTAGTGTATTAAAGGGATATATAAGTACCAAAAATAGAATAATGAAAATACAACATGTCTATTCAACAATACCAAAAAGAATTATTCATATTATAAAACCTAAAAATAAATGTCTTTCATAAAATATTTATCATAAAAAACCCCATGTAAATGTGTTATGTTTCGTAAACATTTCATCATAACATAACTAATAGAAATTAAATGGGATACATATAAATTTTTTATTTTCATCATAAACACAAACCATTCAGAGAATGAATAAATATAGAATCCAAGGATCTCATCTCTAGAGATACATATGTGACATCACATAATGGAATATTTTAAGGAACCTAATTTTGATATATCTCTTGTGATAATTCTTGAGGAAAATAAATATACTATTTTGAAATAATTTCATTATTATAAAGATGTGAAATTATAAATGAATGAAATTTTTTATAAAAAATTCTCAACATGTAAAGGAAGCATCAATTAGATATTTATTAATAATGGTAGGAAACACTTTTCAATACATATATTTAAAAATCTATTAAATAAATATTTTTTTGAAAAATACATAGATTACCATGTTTGGGAAGAAAAGATTCATTTCCAATCATTTTGAACATTTTTAAGCAAGGTGAATATGACTTAAAAAATCATATCAGTATGTAATTTTGTTGACTTTTTTTTAAACATGTATATGGATGGGAAATATTTTTTAGAAGATACATGAACATAAATAATCATAAATATTGATAAAATTGTGAAATAAAACCTTACCTCATTTTTTAAATGAATAAAAAGAACTCTATCATCCTATATAGTTTATTTTTATTTAATATAAATCTATATATGATTCAATTTCGAACTTATAATATCATATATTATCTCCTTATAACATTTTAAAACCACCTTTTATTAATAATTCAATATTTAAATTGTTATTTCTCGATGTTAGTTCTTTCATTTATTATGAGTATATCAGTTCTGTAGTTCCAATTCATATAAATATATCATTGTTCCACAGCCTCTAGGTAATTATCATGATATTAATATAATAATATATATATATATATTATACATATTTAGAGTCATATATAAAGGTTATACATATAAAAATAAATTATATAGTTTATGGTCACGATAGAGCCTATGTACACACGATGATTGTTCATGATGTTAGTTGTTTCATTAAATAAGATAATTATAACATCATATATAAATAATATATAATAATTAAATTAATTCTATTTACCATTCAAGTATGATAAAAATTAAAAATAAATCAAATTGCTTTGGGTAGGGGGTAGTCCATACATACGAATGAATACCATTATTGTTTCCCAATGGAATAGATGATAAGGAATTATACATAACATTATTAAAAAATAATTATAATTAGGTCACTAATATCATATATATGTGTTATACCCATAATAATACCCATCCATAAAAGGTGTTAAGGATAAATCAAATGTTTCTCTTTGTGGAGATGGCAAACTGTAAATATGAATGAGCAATACTATTATCCCAACTATGATAAATACCCAAAGAGGGGGGGGACTTGAATCAGGATATGATATATTAAAATAACATCCCATTTTTATTTTTTATCTTCGTAAAAAAATAAAATTATGTCATTTTCTAATATCAATATTTGATAAAAAATTAAAGCATGGAGGAGACACTGCAATTTTACATAGTTCACCCTATGTGGGGTATGTAAAAGGAGCATATGAAGAAAATGCATTGAAGTAAAAAAACACTAAGGATCACTATTAACTCAATGTTCCATATGGATCGCTTTAAATAAAAGGATAACATCTATTACAATTTTCATATCAGACTCATTTTCCCTCCTGGTTTACTACCAATCATAATTTGAAAAGTCATTACCCTCTCAACAAAAGTGTGATCACTTCACCGTTAGAAGAATATACATTGATCTCTTGAATTTGTATTTTTTATATTATATTTAATATATAATTAAGTTTAATGTTCAACAACTTGATGAATTCAAATTTTCCGATTAATAAATTTGAAACATATATCTTTCATGCTACATCTGGGTGACATGCACGCAACATTATTGTCTTGCACACAAAATTTTAGATTAGGCGTAAAACACCCAAATTAAATGAAATATTTTGGAAGAAAATATTGCATGAAACATTTGTTATTATAATTAAAATCTTTTTACTTGCAACTCCTCTTGATCAAAATTACCACATGATTTAGAGGCTCACATTTCTCTATCGATGGAGATTCATGAATTGGGGGGGTATCTTCTTATTCATAGACCAGATTCAACCTATACGTAAGATGAATTTATTCTTCTTATGTGCATGTAATATTCTCCCCATGAACATAATACCCATAATTGACATCACATTGGGCATGAAAAATCCATCCATGAATGTACAAAATCTCCATTTCAAGAAAACAGGCAAATCTTCCTTTGGCATGTAAACCCATATTTCGCACACATTCAAATATTTCAGCCAGTTTTTTACTTTTCATATTTTGATGAGGTTATAAAAAAATTAATTGTGTGCAACATTCCTAACCACATTTAATAATTCACGAAAAGTCATTTTCTAAAAACTCCTTTCTTTATTCTATATTTTTTAACCAAAAATTTCGGAAAAAAGTTTGAAATAATACCACCATGTATATGAATCTTTCTATTCTGCCTCTAATGAATACATTGCTTTTTCATGTACCTTTTTAACACAATTTGTCAAAAAAATCTTTGGAACACGACAACATAATATGGAAAATCTTGTTTTCATTAATCTTAGTCAACCCAAAACACTGAAATTTTACCTTGATGGATTTTTCAAAAAAATACATTAACTACATATTTGATGGGGAATAGGGAGTATTATTGGGTTTTCATGTTCATAATAATATTCTATAATTTTGGGTATAATAAATTTTTTATTTTATGACACATAAATTTTTTTATAAGTGGTAAGTAAGATTTCAACGAAATTGATCTATTATGTCGACAACGACTTTTAAGAAAATGACTAATTTACGTCACCTATAATGAAATGATGTCCTGTTATATTTGGTAGAGAATTTCATATTGAATTATATAGGGATGTTTCAAATTGAATTTTTAATACATTTTTTCATTTTATAAGGCTCAATATTGTGTGATGTGAAAGAGGAGGATCCCTTTTATAAATGCAGTGAAGGTCACCTTTGAAATTTCCCTAAAGTTAAAATTAAAATAAATTCATTCATAGTTAATAGTCCTCTGAATAGCCATGTATTTAATGATAAGGTTTTAGAGTATTTTTATAACCGTAACAAATATAATTTAGACCTATTTCGGTGCCATTTTATATCTTATGATTTTGATTAACCCATAGTTGACCAAATTTAATTTTATCTAATGTGACACATTTATTAAAATAAAATATTTCTAATTTATTACTAATATGTTGAAAATTGTCCCATAAATGTTGAATTCATGACATTTTAGACCATATCACATTTGATATGTATTATTTAAATATTTTTATAATTTCAAAATAATTTTAAAAAAATAGTATTTTATAAAATATCAATATTTAAGAAGTTATCACAATTAATTTAATTTAACTTTATACACATCAATGAAATGGGTTAATTCGAATATAATGTTTTAAATCATCCCTAATACATCCAATATATGTATAAAATTCATTAGTCATAGTTAATCATTCAGATTTTATATTTTTTAAAATTATTAAAATTATTTGATATATTTTTTATTTAATGTATAAATACTTCATAATAGTTGGATAAGAAATTATGTTCATTATATAATTACTAATGTTTTTAAAAAATCATATTATTAGAATAATTTTATAAATATTTAAATAAAAATTTATATTCATTCATAACATACTTTTGTCTCTATGTGGACACCAAATGGAAATTAAATACAAAGAGAGTGAAAATATTTAGCATTATTTGATGTAAATAATATTTAATTAATTTGTAGGGATAAGTTTCAATTAAAAAACTAAAATATGACAATAAGGTGGTATGGATATTATTTAATTTATCAAATAATATTTTGGATGAATAATTAGGGCCTTGTCACTTATTTTCAATCATTATTAACCTGAAAAGACATGAGAATTCCTTTCTTTTTTTGCATTCACATTTATGGGAAAGTGATAAGCCAAGAGAGAACAAACTATAAAGCTTTAAACATCAGAAGAGATTTAAGAGACATTAAAATATAATTTAAGTTTATTAGACAGAGTATTCTTATTTAATTTCCTAGTATGCCCGTTTATCTCTAGATTTGAATAATAAATAATTATTCACCAAACCAATTAGCTATCGTGTCCCACATTTGTACGAACTCTTATATGTATAACATCTGTGCATTGAATTATCTTACCAAGATAAAATCATTCTTGATGATCCACTATGTCTCCACCTTATCAGTTTCCACACGTATCAATAACTCAGTCCTATTATCACCATACTATTTCAAGGTGTTGATGAGATGAAATTATTCCAACATTTCTACCTCATATTGAATAATAATGTCTCACAACCCCCATTCACCAATAACCTCATCCTGGTCAGTGCTAACGGCATTGGAAGATCAGTTCATCACCTTGGAAACCTCCACTAGTCTCCTCCCTACTCTTTAGCATTCTATTATTTGGTGGATGTTGTATCCATTGGTTAGGGTAAGTAGGAATATTCCTTGAGAGCATTCAATTGGTATCCTTTAGTCAGGGTACATATCCCTGAGTCTTGAATGTCTATTCAGTCCTTTTTCCTCATCAGGATGGGTTTCCCTCAACCATAGAATTCATCAAAATTATCTTATGATAAATGAATAGAATAATCATCACTATATGCTGCCATTTGGAAATATTTCTCTTCATGAAGTTTCTCTACCTGGGCTACATTAATTTCTTAATCCATCTCTTGATTCACCGACCCTTAAAATAGGATGTCTAACATAATATTTGAAAACTCCCTTCTAGGGATTGGATTGTTCAAAAACCAATTACCTGATACTTGTATCTCCAGAACCTTGAAACAAGTTTCATCTAACTCTATAATGTCATGATAATCTTCATCACTACCAGGATGCCCATGTATAGTATCTGTTGTCCCATCCCTTACGTTGTTTTTGATCCCTAATTTCACAACCCCTCTATGTAAGGCAGTCCTGGGATCAATGTTTCACTTATCCAACTTCATAGACATAAGAAACCCATAAAAATATCCTTTCATAGTAGGTCCTTTTACCTCGATCTCAGACATTTCACATTTTAGTCTTCTACAAACATATGAAACTATTGAATTAAGATCCACAGGGCATGCCTTTTTAAAAGGAATATAATAATTTGATGCTCCATCATCCCCCCACATAGTTAGTTTCCTCCATAGGAATGATATTATTATTCTCCCATATACTAGAAAACGACAATTTATCCATTCTAGGCCCAGAAGAGAGGTCACCCTCCCTAACCCTTGTGAAAACATCCTCAAAAACATTATAGTGGACAATTTAGGATTTTTTATTGAGAGTGGAAAAAGGATTGGACTCTACATAACTATAACTATAGACAATCCCTATAGATATCTATTGGTTATTGATCATCTCACACCTGAATTCCTCCACTAGATGGACCAATAATTTTCATGATGAACAAAATTCACTCCATGATTCAAACACCACAGGCTGCATATCGTAAAACTCCTCCTTGATGATGATCCAGTGAAATTTAGTCCTAGTTCATGAGAAATCATCGTCAACACAAATTTTTAGAGCAATTGGGTGACCCAGGGATCTAGTACTACTGTCAGAACATAAATACTATCCATCTAGGTTCTCATTCAACTGATTAATTGAAGGGTTATAAAATGGGTGGGGGTGTTCATGAAACCTTTCCCAAAACCCCATTTTCAGGGTGTTATTGTTCATGTAAAATTCAAATCACCCCCAGAATAAGAAGAATCGGGACCTGTTTGAACTATGGTAGGCTCTAATCAAGACATGAATCTTGTATCTCTATAAATAATGAATCATTATATGATTGTTGTGATGAATGCCTACTATCGCCCACCCCAGTAATCCCCAAGCATCAATGATCTTCCGGCCAAAATCATCCACCAATGGAAGAAAACATTTTAATATGGAAATCCGTTTAAAATTTAAAAAATTATAAGCTTTTTTAATCTCCATGAGTTAGAGGTAGAGTTGTGGGAATCCATTTAAAAGATCTAGGAAATTATGGAATATCAATATTGGAGGGAATGGGGAAATAAAATATGGGTTAGAGAAGGGAACTATGGAATGAGGTAAGGATCCCCATCGAATGATGGGGGTCCCTCCTCCTTCATAAGAGGAGGTACTCCCTCTATCACCATCACTAATAGGGATGGATGGAAGTCATTGACATCATTTCAAAAGCTAGACTGATCTATATTCATTTTTTCCTCTCCAGATTAACCAGATTTATCCTTTATGAAGGTGATAACTTTTTTGACTATTACGATTCATATTGAACAAAATTAACAGAGTCCTATTTACTAAATATGGACCTCTTAATTAAAAATATTTAACTAATTCCATTTAATTCAATTCATATAAATGTGGGAAATTTGTATTAATGTGAGAAAAATGTGAAAACCCCCTATTTTTTAGAAGAAAAATATATTTTTAAAAATAAAACCATTTTTATTGTTATCCTATTATTTGGACAGTATATATTAATTACATAAAACAATTTATAAATTACATAGTACATAATTTTATTTAAATTCATTAAATAGAATATATTAATTTAATATTTTATGATAAAAAAACATTATCCCCATACACCCAAACATTCAGGAAAAAAGATTTCTGTTTTCCCTCAAACAATTTTTTATTTTCACTTACAATAAACTGATGAAAAATAAATTAATTTCATACATATATAAAAATAATTTTTTTCATAATTTATTAATTATTATTCTTACTTAACAATCAAATAACTAGGAAAAGCTATTATTTTAAATAATAATATTTTTATTGTTTTTTGTTCATCCTTTAATCTTATTATTTTGTTCCACATTATCTATTAAAGAAATAAAATTATTAAAAAGGAAATTTTCAACTAATATAATAGGTTAATTCATTATTTCCTTTTTATAATTACATTGATAAAGAAAAAAAATGACCAAGTGATAGTAATTATAACAATTAAATGAGGGTCAATTTAAATATGTAACATCTTGTGAAGAACATGTTAATATAAATATATGAGTATGTTTAATTGTTATACAACCAGAACACACTATTCCTTGAGTATATCTAATATTATTCAAGAGAATATCCTTAATATACATATATAAAATAATGACATCATATTTTTTATCAATGATATATAGCTCTAGAGGGTTACAAAGTTAGTCCATCGAAATATATATAAATTTTGTAGATATTTTTGTCTCCATAATGACTATTGTTTAATAAAATACATCCAAATGGGTTTATTGTCATTACATATTAGTTGATATGTTTTTCAATAATTCTATAATGAAATTTATTATATGAAAAATATTTTAATTTTTTTTAAAAAAATATACCATTATATTATAATGAACCAATATTTTTATATGATTATTGTTTCTTGGAAAATTTGAGTCATATTATATTATATCCAAGAGAACTATTTCTACATAATAATTAAATGAGTATATTTTGAAATTTACCAATCAGGTTTTAAATGTTATATAACATTTAGTCAGTATGACTATTGGAAACCGTATTCATAAAAATAATATTAATGTAATAATTAGAGATATAAATTGAAATGTTTATCGATAATTAATGAAGAAAGGATAAATGATGGCCTCAACTAGTAGATTCATGAAGTATGAATCCAATTTGTCAGAGAAATGGAGGGTGCTAGTGTCAATTGTTTTCACTCTTGAAATAGAATAATATTATCATCAATAGTTCAGATTGAATGAAATCTCTTGTAGGAGATCTGGAAGTTTGACGAAATTACCACTCGAGTGATGTTATATGAGCAACCACGACAATGGTTCACCATTTAACACCTAAAACATAGGTCATATGTGGGGTTTTATATTAGTTTGTTTCTTGGCCACAATTACTTAATGTGAAATTAAATTGTATAAACAATATCTGTTTTCTTTAAATTCCTTTTTAATAATTGTATAACATAATAAAATTGAGCTCACATTGTATAAACTGATTTTCATATTGAAATTGTACCTTTTAAAAAATATGTTAATACTGTAATAAAAAATTTTATGAAAAATACTTATTTCAATGACACAGAATGGTCGATGAACTTTTATTTAAATAGAAATGATAAATAATTTTTTTTTTCAAATGTTAGAAATTTCACTATGTAATTTCACTATTCATTTTCTATCCACCTTTATTTTTTAAAAAATAATGATTTTTATATTTAAAATTTAAAATTGTCAGATTTAGACAATTATTATGATAAAATATATATCTTTTTTGAAACAATAACATCAAAATAAGGTTTAGGTGAACTAATGATAATTTTTTAAATTATAATTTTTTTTTAGTTAATAATTAATATATTATTAGCATTTTTTTAGAATGATTAAGGACGGAATATTTATATCATAATAATGAAATTAATTGTTAACTATTATTCAAGAATAAAATTATTTATTTTAATAATATTATGTAGTTTAATATATTTGAATTTAATTTTAAATATATAATTTACATTCTAAATTTTGAAAATATATCTTTAATTAAAAAAAATATTTTGTAGAAAACGTAATTTTAAATTCCATGATATTAAATATATAATTATGTTACTGTATCTTGGGACAACATTATATAAAATATGGTCCATGTGCTCAGTACCATGGTCCAATATGCTGGTAAATCCCATGGTTTTGTATTTATGACTATTTAGTGTCCAATGTAATAAATAAAAAATACTCCTTTTATATATAAATAGACAACCATTACTAAATTTCCAATCACATAACAGTATTTATATATGGATATCTGATTTTATTTATTCCCAATGTATCCTCCAAAGTTTTCCTCAATCCCCCAAGGTACTGATCCTCTGGTTTTAGGAGCACTCTTTACGGTAAAGAAAAATCTCAACTTTTAATTTCTTTTCAAATACCCTTTTTATGATTAATGTATTTTAAATATCCATATGATTTTCTTATATCCATTTTTTTCTATCAAATTAATTTATTAATATTATTTTTCTGACTCTTACACACTTTACCCATCTATTTTTAGTGATTTCTGATAAAATTTTTCATACCTGTTATGGTGTGAGATTGTCTTCAAAAAATTTCTCTCATTTTCTAAAGAAATTATCCTTTTTTATTTTGTAAGTACCAAAACATATTTATTTTACTAGAATATTCAACTATATTTAAATACAATCTATTTTAATCTTGAATTAATATATTAGAATCCTACATTCCTTTTTTGTGGGTTAATAATGACGTATATATCTAATATTTATGAATATTATCCAAATGTTGTGATATTGATATGAAATCCATTTCATTCAATCTTCATTGTATATTTTTGAAATTTTTATTATGATATATATGGATCAAATTATATAATACATTTTATGTGTGCACCTTGATAGTGCCCCAATTAATTGGATATGTAATTTAATATATTGAGATGACATGTTTTTCGATACCTTGGCGAATAACCATGGTTATTTTTATGACTCCTTGGTTATAAAATGTTTTAATATGGTTATGAATGATTCAATTAAAAATTATATCCCAAATATGATGTTATTATTCATGTTTTTATTATTATTATATTTCCCTTTATCTTTTATTGTCATCATAACTCATGTTCTTATTAATATTCATCAAGTTCAAAAGTAAATTGTTTCCCTTATTTCTATTTAATGGGCCATATACTCCCCATTTTATTTAATGTATGTCCCTAGGCTATGAGATGAAATTAATGTAAATAATATGAACTTATTATGAGTCATTTAAAGGGTATTAAAATAACTTTTTTAGTTTTCTTTTTCTTCTGTTTTATTCCTGAAAATTGTCTATAAAAGAACCTATGTTTGTACAATGGAGTAAAAAAATATTTAATAAAAAGGAAAGATTTCATAGTTGGTGTAAAATAATGGTTTAGTTATTTTTGGAAATTTATGCACTAAACCATTAGGAAAAACCCTAGGTACAATTCTAAATAAAAGAAATCATCCTTGTATTCTTGTGAAGAATAAAGTATGTGGTTTTTGAGAAAATAAATCCCTATCTAAATATGAATAACTTGACATGGTTCTCATATAGATGTACGTAGGAGTAACTACTCAAAAAAGGTGTCTCTATCTTGAATCATAGAAACCTAGTACATGAAATTCATCCTACATACAATCCTATTTTGATACTATCAATGGATATTTTTGGTTAATATGAATCTATTTATGAAAAATTATGAAGGATTTATAGAAAATGTAATTATTGTTAAATAATATCATATTTAGGAATGAGTTTTTAGGATATTAAATTTCATTAGTGTTATATTATTATTAAATGAAATCTATTTTACTATAGGGTTTTAATTTTTTAGAAAATTATGTGAATAAGGGAAACCACAGAAATGTTGAGTGCAACAGACCATGCACTGACGGTCCTCAAATTGAATCTAGAATGTAAAATTTTATAATATTTATGAAGCATCATAATTGTTTCACAAAAAATAACATTAACCATTATTAGATAGCATATTCAACTTGACTAGAACAACTTTCAGTTTAGACTTTTATGCATCAATGAAAACCTTCCTTCAGTGGATCTATCAACACATTGATTCCAAAAAAAATAGATAATGTCTATAAAAAAATCATTCTTGTAATCCATTTCTCTATATATAATAATTTTACCATGGATATTTATCTCTTTATGGGAAAAGATGATTTGTGGTGGACACTGTCTAAAGACATGAATTATAGAGGGGAGATTGATTCAATGGAGTTTGAAGTGTTCAAGAGAACCTTTTTCAAAAAAATATTTCCACCATTCAATGTGAACAAAAAAGGATAAGGAATTATTTGACCTAAATAAGTATGAAAATGAATCTATTGGATGATATGAGATGAACTTCATAAGATTTTCTCATTACACATCAATCATTGTCATGAAACATAATTGGAATGTTGATAGATTATTCCATGGACTAAGACCCAATATTTGGATGAATCTAGCCAACTAAGACAATGTAACTATGAGGAAATCTTGAGGAGTGCTATGAATGTGGAATTGGTGTTTGGAGAGAATTAATAGTCCAATAGATCAAATGAAAATATGAATTATTTAGAGACAATCTTGGAAAGCATAGTTGATCATGGAAGTAGAAGAAAGTAAGTGAAACTTCCCAAGTGCATCAAATGTGGGATGAATCATTCATGGAAATTATTCCACCTGAGTTGGAAGTGTTACATGTTTTGAATTAATTTCCATATTTACAGTAACTATAAAAGTGAGATGAAGCCTCAACATCTCAACACAAACGAAATAGGCAAGATGGTGCATGCCCATCCTGAAGTCCAACACTTAATGTGGGGAAAACATGGGAACTTTTCAAATCACATTCCAAATTCAATGTAAGTGGAGGAGAATCACCATTGAACTCAACATAGGCCAAGTAAGAAATGTATTTAATTTTCTCATATGGGAGCTAATTATGAATCTTCAAATGAAGTTGTTGCTCGTACTCTCATTGATCATTCAAAGAGAGAAAGTACTGTGATTGATTTTGGTTCAATTGATTCCTTTATTTCTTCAATGTTTGTAATGAATATAGAATAAATCCCAGAAATTATAGTATAATATTTATCTATGAATACTTCTAGGGGTATAATCCATGCCTTTACAGTTTATAGAAACACTAGTATTCTCTTTGGATAGAACTTTCTCGAAAAAAATCATGTAGGCATTCCCAAGTTAGAATTTTTTGTTATACTATGGATGGAATAGATGTCATAGTGTAATTCTATGATGAACTATTTAAGTAATGAAATCATAGTATACTTGAATGGAAAACTAAAAATTATTTTTAAAAGAGAGATATATCGATGTAAGATTCATATTAATGCACCTCCCGTATCCTTATTTATTAAAATGGTCAGAGAATATGAAGTAATAAATTAATGTATATGAATAGAGAATGCCCCTAATATTACAAGAATAGATTGAATAATTTCATTAGTATTTACCTGAAATCCCCCTGAAGGAGAGGTAGAGTTATCCATTGAGATCATTCCTAGTCCCAATCGGATTTCAATTAATCCATATAGAATAGAAAATGTGGTACAAGATGAATTAAAGAAGAAACTCCAAGTTCTTTTGTAAAAAGTGATTATTTGATAAATTGTGTCTCCTTGTGGAGAAAATAATATATTTTTAATAAATGATGTTGGAATAATGAATATATGCATTGATTATAGATAACTTAATGGGGTTATGGTGATGAAAAATAAAACTCTTCCCAAAATAAGTGATTTATTTGACTAGCTTTGTGGGGGTCAATTATTTTCTAGGATTGATCCTCAATTAAGGGTGAAGAAATAAGTTATTTCATTGACTAACTATCAATTAAGATAAAGGAATTATGTTTTTTCCCTTTGGATTTACTAGTGATCCGGATTTTTTTTGTATTTTATTAAAATAGTTTTAAGGACTACCTTGATAACATTGTGGACTTTTTTGTTGATTACATTACTATATATTATAAATTTGGTGAAGAGTTTGGGGATAATATAAGGAAGATATTAAAAAATCATGGGAAGGATAGGATATTGGAGATGTTAATAAAATTTAATTTTTTGTTAAAAGAATAACATTATTGGGGAACATTATATCTATTGACAGAATCACAGTTGATATTTCCATGAAAAGGTTTTGTAGGAGTGGACACTTCGAACAATAGTAACTGTGATTTGTATTTTCCATGGATTAGAAGGATATTATAGGAGGTATTTGAAAAAAAATTCAGGAATTTCTAAACATCTAACTAAGTAAATTCAAAATCAGAAAAGTTCATCTGGGGAAAGCACTGTAAATAATGTTTCCAAGGGCTGAAGAAGGAAAAGTTAACTAAACCCGTGTTAGTAATAACATTAATCAAATAAGGATTCATTATGTTTGATGATTTATATATAAAAGGTATTGTAAAAACCCTCATAGAAAATGATAATTTTATTTATTATTTATGATGACAGATAAAGCCTAATGAGTAGAACTATATTATGCATGATATGTATCTAGTTGCATTTTTTTTACTAAAAAGATATGAGGGAAAAAGATTTATGGGGATAAATGTGATATATAAATGGAGCATAAAAGATTGAAATATATTTTTACACAAATTTAAATGAAAATGAGATATAAGAGATGGTTATAACTTCATAGAATGTATGAATATTCAATTAATTATCATCCTAGAAGAGAAAACGATGTTGCTGATGAATTAAGTTGTAATGAACCAATTGTGATGGTAATGTTGAGGATTTGTGAACATTCCTTTATCCATGACATAGTAAATCTAGATAGGGGAATTGTAAGGAAAGGTAAATCATCAAACCTATCCAAAATAATTTCTCAACCATCATTATAAGAGAAGTTCAATAAATATCCAAGGGAAGATACTTAGTACAAAAAAGTTAGAGGATGTTAATAATGGGGGGTTTCATTAGATCAATATTGATCAACAACATGTACTCAAATTTCATACTTGAAATGTCTTCCATATATTCTGGAAATAAATAAGGAGATGATGGATAAATCTCAATGATTTCCTCACTCAATACATACTCGATTCATGAAAATTTATTCGTACCTTCGAGATCATTATTGGAAGGATTCCATGAAATGGGTTATTACCAACTATAATACATGTTTCCTAGTGTGTCAAAAAGTGAAGAAAGTGTGACAAATTCTTAAAGAGGTATTACAAAAACTACCCATACTAGCTTGGATGTGGTACAATAACACTATAGATATTTCCATAGGTCTCCTGAAAACAGCAATAAGAAATAATGAGATATGGGTTATAGTGGACCATGTCACTAAGACATCCCATTTTATCGTTATTTGAGAAGATTAAATTCTTGAACAAACTACCATGATTTATGTAAAGGATGTGGTTAATTTTCATTATGTTTAAATTAATATCATATCTCATAGTGATCCAATTTTCATGTCAAAAATTTAAGGATGTATTCAACATGATATGACTACGAAATTGAATTTCAGTACAACCAATCACCCCCAAATAGATGGACAATCTAAAATGACTATTCAAACAATGGAGGATATGGAACTAACATGATAGATGGAATTTAAATGTATAAGAGTCTCCATCTTCCACTAGTTGAGTTCTCATATAATAACAACTTCTATTGTTGTATTCCAATGTAGCCCTATGATACTGTAACTACCCGATATTTTATGAGAATTATTATTTTTAATTTCATTGATGTCTTGTGTTGTATGCTACACCAAAATTAGCTGTCACTATACGCAACACCATATTAGCTTGTAGTATACGCAACACTAATCTTGGCTCTTATTTCACACAATTTCAAGTCCTATTTGAGGAAATTATTTTATGCAATATTATGTATAGATTATGTTTAATGTATAAATGAAATATGTTTTTATTATTTTATATGCAAAACCAAATGAAGCTTTCACTACACGAATCCCGGACTTGCCTTTCATTACATGCAATCAAGACCTTCCTCAATAGCATGTGTCGTACACAATACTGAGTTTCACTAAATGATATATTATTATAATATTATTATGAACTAGCTGTGATGAAAAATAATGCTCACTTTTTGAAATTTTATAAATTTTATTTTTCAAAATGGACTTCATTTTTGGATTCGAAATATCAAAATTATCCTAATCTGATTTTTTGGTATTTTTCTGAAAACATTAAATTTTTTATGAATAGTGAAAACACTGGGTTACTATTTAAGAACCGAATTTTTATTTAAATAAATATTTATTTTATTTAAATTTATTTTAGTTAAAAATTGATATATAATACCTATATATGTTCAATGTAATTCATTTGAGACATTTTATAAAAGAATTAGATATATAAAACTTTTATTGAACTTTTCACCGTCTTTTACCAACCTCCTAGGAGAATTTAAAAATTTACATAAAACATAATTTTACCGCTTCTGTGAGTGGTATTTCGAAAATCTGAGAGACACGGTTAATATCAAGGAGTAAAATGTGGTTCAATAAGATAAAAATAATTTTTGGAGAATAGTAACTTTTTACTTTTATTTACCACGGTTAAAATTAAATAGGGTAATTAAGGGTAAAAATGATATTATTATTACCCTAAAACATTCATAATTCTATTGGATAATTGTAGTTTCACCAAAACAACCTTAGGGATAAAATATTAACCTTTAGGTCCACTTGGATTAAATTAGGACATTTATTATTATTTTATTTGAAGAAGAATTAAAATAGTTAAAATCAATGTTAAATAAATAAAAAAAAATTTAATATGGGGTTAAACATAAGATAAATTCGACTATAAATATTAATTAGAAAGATAAAAAGAATTCCTACTTAATTATATTTTATTTATAATTTTTAGACATTATATAATCCAATTTAATTATGACACAATGATGATGAAGTAATTACCTTATTAATGAAATATTAACATAATTGATGTTATATATACCCAAATAAATGTAATTTGAGACATTTTATGAATTAAACTAATTTTATAGGTCAATAGTAAATTTTAGTATTGATATAATTAACTTTTTTTGAACTAATCATGCTCTTATGATTTTCAAAAAAAATCATGTACCAAATAGTGTCAAAATTCACATAAAATAGTTCTTATAACAAATATTATATTATTAATTGTTATTTTATTCCTAAAAATCTATGGTTCAACCAAATGACGTAGATAAGGATATATATGTTAATAATGAACCACTTCGGGTTCGTTTGGCTTGTTATAGTATGTTTATTGACAATATAGTGTAAGAAAACAAAAAGACACGGCAAAAGTTAATTTATTTAACTTATAGTTATATCTAAATGATAAGGATAAAATTGTAACCTAAACATGTATAAAATCTATTGGTTTAGTGAATTTCGACCCATCCCAACCTTATCCTCGAAATAAATCAATTTTGAGAAATTAAAAACCGAATAGGACTTTATTATAAATTAATATTTTAAGTTTTCCTAAGGTGCCCCTCTCCTCCCTTATAAAAAGGGCACCCCTTCCCTATTCCATTCACACCTTTTTGATCCTTGAAGATTAGCAAACCTATAAAAATTATTCTACCAAAACCCTCTATTTATATCATATAGGTTTTGGTCTTCTCAAAATACCAACTCAAGTGCCCTAAGAAGAAGTTTAAAGGAGGTGCGTCGAGGAAGAGGTAATATCTTCTACTGATTCTTTCAAGTTTCTTCCTTCTTCCACTTCCATTTCATTAGTTGTTTCATTATAAAGTAAAAAAATCAGTATTACTTATATACTCATATGTTATTATAAATATGAAAAAACCCTATTTCACCTTCTATCCATCCTACGGAAAATAAAATCACCACGCGTGCATACGTACGGAATACTGTCTCCACGCCTTGGTGTAATCAGTTTTTCCACAAACACTTTAATTTGGTGGGTATAATGTTGTAAAAAATAACTATATATGATTATTATAACATCTTACTGATTCTATGATATTATACCATCTTCTAAAATTCCATTCAAAATATGGGAACGATATCATCCCTCATGCGTACGTACGGATTACCATCTCCACGACCAGATGAGATTCATTTTCCATGTTAACAATTCAAGAATGATAATAAAGTATATATAAGAAGTAATCATGAAATATATTACATAATTATGATACTGGATGTATGTACATATATATTTATGTCAACATCTTAATTCCATTCAATTCAATAAGGAAAATAAAAAAACGTTCATGCGTACGTACGACCCACTGTCTCCATGAAAGGTGTATTTCTTTCCATTTATCAATCTATTATATATATGTATATTCTTAATATATATTATATATAAATCATGTTTTATATTATGGTATTAAGTAATCATGATCTATGTAATCATATTAATAATTACATGTCAAATCAAGGACGATAAATGAAATGATTTTACCCAAAACGCTGCTTTAACATGGAATTGACAAATGAACGGATAATATAAAGTCATAAGTGAATAATATATGATATCATAAATATTATTATGGTTCTGTTATAAGTTAATAATATGTTTAAACCCACTATATAGGAGTCTCGGACACATACATAAAAAATTTTACATATGGTAAGGGATAATTATTCCAATCTCATTCTTATATGAGATTGTTTATTCGTAAGTATTTACTGGGGTAATAGTTTTCATCCATGCCCATAAAATGTTTTCCATAAAGTGTATAATATTCTTCCATGTATGTTTAATGTCATCTTAAACCTCTTTGACTTTTAATTTGTGTTATGGATGGAATCTTTATTTATTTTACCATAGGTGGTACTTTTTTACTTTTTAGTTAAAAGTATGAGAAGAATGTTATTTTTAACTTATACGGAATGAATAGATTTTTACAATTTCATAAAACCTTATTTTCATGAATCATATTCTACAATATTTCATGACTATTTTCAACAAAATCCTTTTATTTTAAAATTGCATGGAATTTTTTAAAAAGAAAATTATTTTGAAGAAGAAAGGATATTTTCCCCAAGAATTCACTTCAAGTGTTTTATCAAAACCATTTTCCATATAAGGTTGAATTATTTAATATGTGTATGTTTAAAGTATAATGTCCCTATGATTTACATGGTTTCATTTTTCTTAGGATGAAATGATATCCATTTTTTTATATGGATTATGTTATGATGGGATGATGTTTATGAAACCCATTTTATTCGTTTGGTAATGATGAATGATTTATGTTCATGGTGTGGCACACGTAAGAATGATTTCATTATAATATGGGTGGGACCTATATCTCCCTAAACTGCAATGGGTAAATATTTATATCTCATGAGATAGTCATCGCTGGAACGGTAAGTTAATCTGGTTCAGTGTTACATGACTGAAACGAGGAGTGAACTCAATTCAAAAAGGGACTTTGTACACTATGATGGTCTTGGAAGCAATGAATTGGATACTATGGAAATAATATCAAGTGATTAATGGTTTTCCACAAATACAATATTTATTTACTAGCTATTTTATCATCATTTATGTTCCATTATGACCTATGCCTTAGGTACTGCCATGTTCTATGTCATTTCTCTATATTTTGAGGTTTAAACATCATGTCCATGTTTTTATGTTCAAATGTATATGCTTTGTTTTATTTCCTCCATGCTTACCCTTACTGAGAATTTGAGCTCACCCTTTATTTGATTTCTTTTCCCCAGGATATAATGAAAGGTTTTAGGTATCAAAACAAAAGGTGATGATATTTATGGGAGATGTTGAAGATCATTTACCACGATTAGAAGATTATATTCTGAGTTTCTAAAGACACTAAACTATTACGGTCCTTTGGTTTATTTTTTTGTTATGTATTATATATTGTGCAAAAAATAATGTAATGTCCATGTACGTCAAGATTTGGGTCTCTACAGTTGGTATTAGATGAAAGGTTTAGTCAACCTTTGGAAACTAGGATCCGATAACTTTAGTGAGATCCCTAGTGATATTTCTAAGGTATGTCAAGGGATGTCCCTAAGGTTAAGTATAATTATAGTTTATAGTCCTATAATTACAGTAACGATATTATAATTAAACCTAAGATGCTTGATATTGATGTTACTCCCCCTTGATTATTATTTTGGCCTCTCACAATATTCTTTTTGGGTTTTAGAAAATGGCTGGAAACAGGAAGATTAATGATAATGGAGGATATGAAGGACACAAATCCAGTAATTGTAAAGGAAAAGGTTCAGTAAACACCATGGACAAGGATAATGGTATTGCCAAGACATCAACAATGGTTAAGTGTTTTAAATGTGTAATGTACGGGTATTATGAAAACAAATTCCCTAAGGGAAAATCTCATAAAGAGAATCAGCATGGTCATATCTGTAGTATTTTTGTGGATGATGATGAAGAGACTACAAATGATATATGAGATGGAAGAAATGATGAAGCTCAGTCAGTGGTTTGATAAGATAGGGTAATGATTGTATGTTTATCATGAATAATGTATGGTACTGTGGAATAAAGAAAAATCTAAGGATTGTTACACAGTTTCCTTTGCTTGAGTTTTGAAAGTATATCTTTAATGGTACTGGTAACCACGAAAGGTTATTCAAATGTTATTGGAAAGAACCTAATATGCGCATAAATAAGGGATAATGAGATAATGAAATGATTCATAGTATTAATGAGCTCATGACTAATATAAGGAAAAAGTGATATCATGGTTTGATTATATAGAAATTTTGGGCTTTTGGTATGTGGAAGGAGTTAACATTTGACAACATTCATGTTTTCACTAAGGTTCAATGGGTATTCATTTTTCAAGAGAATACATGATTAAGGTATTCAAATTTTTGTAATTTGACCAACAAGATATATCATATGATATATGGGGGTTAAATGATGGTATTCACATGCTCGATAGATGACATCTCTAGTAATTGTTTTCTTTATACTATGAGCTTGGATATAATTATTTTGGATAAGCCTAATGATTGGAATAAATTATGTTAGACATAAGATATTATTTTTTAAGGCAAGATAATTTTTATATTTTATTGAAGGAATGTTATTATAATGTAGTTTTAGAAAAAGGGACAACCTGCAGTACGGGCATCAACCCATCGCGTCAGACAAGGCTGTGGGAATCGAGCCCACAACCTAAGTGCGACATGACTTTATTTCCTACCACTGGCCTACAGGAAGTCCCTGATTAGTAGAAACAAGTTTTACTAAGAAGTATGATAGATGAAGTATAAGTCCATTTTGTGAATCATATACGATTAACCACACCATAGACAGACTTATGTATATTTGATAACTTTTGTTAACGTTTTTTTTGACATATGGGATGACCCATCATTATATCACACGATCTGCTAACACTTCATGAATGAAAAATTCCACTTCATTTCTTTAACAGATGAAGTGGAAAATTTTCAAGGAACGAACAACGGTGAGATTATACCGAAATAAAGTATGTATTTCTTCTTTTTCAAAATTTTCAACTTTAGGAAAATGATCTTGAAAACAAAAAATGTTGTCCAAGTGCCCTTATATCCGATGAATCTGATGGTACCTTAGATCATCCCAAATTTATGGCTTTGTGATTGTTGGCTTTTACATAGCCATGTTCTCAACCACTCTCTATCTGAACATGATGGTTAGATTTTTCTTCCATATCCATATTTTCACTTATGATCTTCTATGTGGAAACCTAGTGATTAGTTAATTTGGGTAACCGTTACGTTTCATAATTTAGTTTTTAAAGTACAGTTTTTGTATTCCTTTTTACGATGTGGGTTTCTATAAAAGAAACTTTCATGTAGTAAACCATTTATATTCCAGACGAATTTCGAGGGTGAAATTCCTTTAAAGGGGGGTAGAATGTAACAACCCAAGATTTAATGAGAATTATTCTATTTAATTTCAGTTATGTCTTGTGTTGTACGCTACACCAAAATTATCTTGCACTATATGAAACACCTTATTATCTTGCAGTATACACAACACTATTCATGACTCTTGTTACACAAAATTTGAAGTTCATTTTTTGGAAATTATTTTACGTAACATTAAGTATAGATTTTGTTTCATGTATAAATGTAATATGTTTTGATTATTTTATAAGCAACACCAAACGGAGCTTTCAGTACATGCATCCCTGACTTGGATTGCGTTACATGCAATCAAGACCTTCCTCAATAGCGTGTGTAGTACGCAATACCGAGTTTCACTAAACGATATATTATTATAATATTATTATGAACTAGCCGTTGTGAATAGTAATAACCACTTTTTGAAATTTTATTAATTTTATTTCTCAAAATGGTCTTAATTTTTTGAATCATAATATCGAAATTAGCATAGGGTGAATTTTTGGTATTTTTTTGAAAACATTCAATTTTTAATGAATAGTGAAAAAACTAGGTTACTATTTAAAACCCGACTTTTTATTTAAATAATTATTTATTTTATTTAATTTTATTTTTTGTAAAAAATGATACATAATTCTTATATATGTTAAATGTAATTCATTTGAGTCATTTCATAATAATTTTAGATATATAAAAATTTTATTGAACTTTTCACCGTCTTTTACCCACATCCATGGAGAATTTGAAAATTTACATAAAACACAATTTTACTGATTTTGTGAGTGGAATTTCAAAAATCCAGGAGACATGGTTAATATCAAAGAGTAAAATGTGTTTCAATAAGATAAGGATTATTTTGGGTGAATAGAAACGTTTTACTTTTATTTACCACAGTTAAAAGTAAATAGGGTAAATAAGGCTAAAAATGATCTTATTATTACACTAAAAAATTCCTAATTCTATTGGATAAGTGTAGTTAAAACAAAAAAAACCTTAGAGATAAAATATTAACCTTTAGGTCCACTTGTATTAGATTAGGACATTTATTATTATTTTATTTAAAGAATAATTAAAACAGTTAAAATAAAAGTTTAATAACTAAACCATTTTTAATATAGGGTAAAACATAAGATAAATTCGACTATAAATATTAATTAGAAAGATAAAACGATTTAATACATAATAGTATTTTATTTATAATTTTTAGACATTAAATATTTTAATTTATTTATGACACAATGATGATTCAATAATTACCTTATTAATGAAATATTAAAATAATTGATGTTATATATACCCAAAGAAATGTAATTTTAGAATTTTTATGAAACCCAATAATTTTATAGGTTAATATGACATATTATTATTTATTTAATTATCTTTTTTGGAACTAATAATTCTATTATTATTTTCAAAAAAATCATGTACCAAATAGTGTCAAAATTGACATAAAATAGTTTTTAAAACAAATATTATATTATCAATTGTTATTTTATTCCTAAAAATCTAATTTTCGGTAAAATGACTTAGATAAGGATATATATATTAATAATGAACCACTTGGGGATCTTTTGTCTTGTTATAGTAAGTTTATTAACCATATAGTGTAAGAAAACAAAAAGACATGGTAAAAGTTAAATTATTTTACTTATAGTTAATTCTAAATGATAAGGATAAAATAGTAACCTAAACTTTTAAAAAATATATTTATTGATAAAATTTCGACCCATAACCTCCTTAGATTAAAAATAAATCAATTTGGAGCTATTAAATACCGAATATGACTTTATTATAAAATAATATTTTATGTTTTCCTAAGGTGCCCCTCTCCACCCTTATAAAAAGGGCACCCCTTCCCTCTTCCCTTCACACCATTTTGAGCCTTGAAGCTTGGACCAACCATGCCAATTACTCTTCCCAACATCTCCAGTTATATCATAGAGGTTATGGTCTTCTAAAAAGACCAACTCTAGTGCCCTATGAATAAGTTTAAAGGAGGTGCGTCGAGGAAGATGTAATATCTTCTACCGATTCATTCAAGTTTCTTCCTTCTTCAACATCCTCTTATATAGTTGTTTCATTATAAAGTAATAAAATCAGTATTACTTATATACAGATATGTTATTATAAATATGTAAAAACCCTATTTCAGCTTCTATCCATCCTACAGAAAACGAATTCTCCCCGCGTGCGTACATATGGAATACTGTCTCCACACCGTGGTGTAATAAGTTTTTCCAACACAACCTTACTTGGATGGGTATAATGGTGTAAAAAATAACAATATATGATTATTATTAAAATCATACTGATTATAAGATATTATATAATCCACTACAATTCCATTCAATAAATATGGGAATGATATCATCGCTCATGCGTATGTACGGATTACCGTCTCCACGACGAGATGAGATTCATTTTCCATGTTAACAATTCAAGAATGATTATAAAGTATATATAATTAGTAATCATGAAATATATGAAATAATTATTCTACATGATTTATTTATATATATATATTTGTATGTCATCTACTTAATTCCATTCAATTCAATAAGGAAAATAAAAATGATGTTCATGTGTACGTAAGGCCTACCGTCTCCATGAATGGTGTATTTCATTCAATTTATCAATATATTATTTATATGTATATTCTGAATATATATTATATATAAATCATGATTTATATTCTGGAATTAAGTAATCATGATCTACGTAATCATATTAATAATTACAAGTCAAAACACGGACGATAAATGAAACGATTTTACCCAAAACGCTAATTTAACATGGAATTGACAAATGAACAGATAATATAATGTTGTAAGTGAATAATATATGATATATTAAATATTATTATGGTTATGTTACAAGTAAATAATATGTTTAAACCCACAATACAGGAGTCTCAGACACATTAAGAAGAAATTGGACATAAGGTAAAGGATAATTATTCCAATCTCATTCTTATCTGAGATTGTTTATTCGTAAGTATTTTTTGGGGTTATACTTTTCATCCATGTCCATAAAATACTTTTCATAAAGTGTTTAATATTATTCCATGTATTTTTAAAGTCATGTTTACCATTATTTTACTTTTAATTTGTGTTATAGATTGAATATTTCTTTTGTTTACCATACGTGGTACTTTTTTACTTTTCCATTAAATGTATGAGGAGAATGTTTTTTTAACTTATACGGCATGAAAGTATTTTTACAATTTCATAACAACTTATTTTCAGGAAGCTTACTCTACAATATTTCATTACTAATTTCAACAAAATCCTTTTATTTTAAAATTTCATGGAATTTTGTAAAAGGAAAATGATTTTGAAGAAGAGAGGATATCTTCCTCAAGAGTTCATTTCTAGTGTTTTATCAAAACCATTTTCCATATAAGATGGCATTATTTCATATGTGTATGTTTCAAGTATAATGAATCTATGATTTACATGGTTTCCCATTTCTTATGTTGAAATGATATCCATTTTTTATGTGGATTATGTTATGATGGGATGATGTTAATGAAACGCATTTTATTCTTTGGGTAATGATGAATGATTTATGTTCATGTTGTGGTAAACATAAGAATGATTTCATTATGAGATGGGTGGGACATATATCTACCTACAATGCATTGGGTAAAGGTTTATATCTCATGAGATAGACATTGCTGTAATGGTATGTTAATCTGGTCCAACGTTACAGGACTGAAATAAGGACTGAACTCGATTCAGAAAGGGACTTTGTCCACTATGATTGTCTTGGCAGCAATGACTTGGCTACTATGGAAATCATATCAAGTGATTAATGGTCTTCCACAATTACAAGTTTTATTTCCAGGATATTTTATCATGATTTATGTTCCATTATGATCTATGCCTTACGTAATGACATGTTTTATGTCATTGCTCATGATTTTCATGTGTAAACATTATGTTCATGTTTTTATGATCAAATGTATATGGTTTGTTTTATTTTATCTGTGCTTACCCTTATTGAGAATTTGATCTCACCCTTTATATGTTTTCTTTTCCCCAGGATATAAAGAAAGGATTTAGGTATGAAAACAAAAGGGGAATATCTTTATGGGAGATGTTGAAGATCTTTCACCACGATTAGGGGATTATATTCTGAGTTTCTAATGACACTAAACTATTATGATCCTTTAGTGTCTGTTTTTGTTATGTATTAAGTATTCCACAAAAAATAATGTAATTTACATGTACGTCAAGCTTTGGGTCTCTACAGATACTCTATATGGTATGTCATATAGAACTCATAATTTTTTGAACGAATCTTGTGATAGAAATTTTATTAGGCCAGATCATATACAATATATGAAAGAATAACTCTAATATATTGAAAAATATAAAAGGACTTCTTAGAGTAATTAGAATAGATATTCATACAACAGTCTAAGGGACATAGAGTTTGATGTTTATGACAATGTATTTCATTTAATTTCACCTTAGAAGGGATTCATGTGGTTTTGATGAAAGTGAATCACTATCAGATGTACATTGACCCCAATGAAATTATTCACTGCATAAGAGAAGTGGACAATGATCTAGAACATCCAAAAAACCTAGATCTTTTTCATTATGATTTCTATCCATCTATCCCAAAAAATTACATCCTTACACATTCACAGGTACAGAATCTGAATTTGGTACAACGGGAACATGATGTCACATAGGAGGAGTAACCTATGGATATTTTTGATCGTAGAGAGATGCTTCTCTAAAAAAGACTACACTCCTCATTGAAGTGTTGTGGATGAACCATTGATATGAAAAAACTATGTGTTAATTAGAGGAAACAATGATATAAATGGTCACCCACCTTTTTTAACTGAAAGAACAAGTTTAAATTTTAGGGATGAAAGTTCTTTATGGGGAAAGAATATAATGACAAAAAATTTTGGAATGCTATTTTTTTCCGGAAAATGTATGTCATATTATGTTGTAAATATTATTTCATTATCTATATAATAATTATGTGAGTATATTTTGATATCTGATTATCATATTTTGACCTTTATATGAGAGTTGGAAACACTAATCATAATAATAATTAAAATGTTATAATTACTGTTATAAATAGAAATGATATTGTTTCATTAATGTAGAAAGGATAATAGATGGCCTCAACCAGTATTGTCTGGCCATACTAAGACCATTTTTAGAGCATTTGAGGGAGATAGAATCACTGGGCTTCAATTTAGACCTATCCAAAGCCATGATTTACTATGTTATACTTCATCAAAATCACATACGTGAGAATTTCATGTTAGTGGAAATTACCACTCGGGTGATTTTATCCACATTTCCCCATTAATCAATCACCATACCACACCTTATCATTACTTAATGTGTTGTGAAATTTTATTTAAATTTTATTTCCCTCAATTCCATTTTATGAATAGTTTTCCTCAATAAATTTGAGTTGTAATATGAAAAATTGATTTCCCAAAAAAACTATTTTTAAAAAAGATATATATATTTTAATAAACTATGATATTATTAATATTAATTATTTTAATAAAAAATTTTGTCTAAAAAACTTCTATTTAAATATAAATTATAAAATAATTATTTTTCAAGTGTGAGTAATTTCACAATGCATTTTCAAAATGCATTTTCTATCCACTATTATATTAAATAAATATTCATTTTTATATTTAAAATTAATAAAATAATATTTACAAAATTACTCTAATAAAAATAAATATCATTTTTGAAATCATCATGTTAAAATTATATTAGGGTAAATTTATCATAATTATCTAAAATATTTAGTTTTTTGATGAATAGTGAAAATACAGTATGAGTTCTTTTGTAAGTTTAATGACATCTTAAATATTTCAAAATATATTAAAAATTATTAACCAGAAAAAAAAGAATTAAATTATACTATTTTATTAATATAATGTATTTTAATAGGTTTTAATATATTTCCATGTATATATATTACTTTCCAAATGTTAAAATTGAAGTTTCAACATAAAATGGTTATTTTGTTGAAACATTAGTTTTTATTGATATAAATAATTATATAAAATAAATTTTGACTATTTTGAAAAAAAATTACATATATTATGTTCCAAGTGTCCAATACCATAGGAAACTACCATGGGAAATACCATGGTTTTAAACTTACCAGTACCTTGGAGTCTATAGAAATTACTAAACAAATCCTCCGCTTTTGCTAGAAAGACCCTCACATTTATCCGTTTAAATATAAATACCATTAATACTCCATAAATATATCTTACTTGGACCTTTCAGTGATTCATCCTAACATTAACTTATACCCTACGATATCTATCTTCTTTTTTTTTGGAATACTCTTCAAGGTAAGGGAAATATGAACTTCTCTTTTCCTTTCAAGTTCCCTTTTTTATGTAGTATTTCATTCAAATTTAAATACTATGTTGTTATGTTCATCTTATTATTTTAATTTACTATATAATGAGATTGTTATAAATTTTATAGCCTTTTATCCTTTCCATTAATGTTTTCTATAACCATGGTTTATACTCATTATGCTATCAGAATATCTTCCCTAAATATCTCCCTTTTTCTCATGAAATTATCTTTATTTTATAAAAAAACCATAACCCATTTTTCCAAGGGGTATTCACCTAGATGTAAATATTATCTAATTTGTTATGTTATTAACATAAAGGAACCCATATTTCCTTTTTCATTGGATTATAATAACATAATGATCTTGTATTTATGCACTTTTTTACAATTTTAGGATTTTTATATGAAACCTGTTGGTTTCATTCTCCATGGGTTATTTATGAAATATTTTATTATGATATATCTTTCTCTAATTAATAGATACATATGAAGGTTGAACCCTAATAGTGCTCCAATTCCTTGGTTAAATAATTTAATCCCTGTAGATGACATGTTTTTGGTACCTTTGTAAATAATCTTGATAATTTTTATGAAACTTTAGTGATAAACCATGGCGATATTCTTATTAATGACATAATAAAATGTTGTAGAAACATTAAGATTTTATATTTAATTTTCTTAAATATTTTATATGCCAATTTATCATTACTTATTCCCAAGAATAATGTTTATTGATATTCCATAAGATCATATGTAAATTGTTTCACTTATTTTTCGCATTATGGGCCTTATTCTCACCCATTCATTTAATGTACATCCCCAAGTCTTGGGATGCTATAAATGTATTTAGGATGAATTTATTATAAAGAAATTCAAGTTTATTCAACTAATTTTTATTTTTCATGTATTATGTTCATTTTAAAAAAAACTATACATTAAATGATCCTCTATTTTTACAATGTAATGATGAGTTAGGTAACAAAAAGGTGGGATGTAATTTGTAATTTATGATATACCTGAGTCATATATAAGGATATTTATATGATCAAAATAATATATATTGCAATTACATCACCTCTAACATATTTCAGAATACCTAAGATTCATATCTTTAGATTGTGTTTCATCTAAAATAACCTTGAGCCCAAGGCTAATGATTACATCACCTCTAAATTTTACCATAATTCAAAGTCTTGATATTGTATTTAAAATAATTTTACATGTTATGGGATTTTAAATTATGGAAACTTCCAGATATTCCATTATGGTTTTCTTTAGGAATATATTAATGATTTTACTAGTTATTTTCTATATAGTGTTTTTATAATCATATAAAATTTTTAGAAGACTATATAATGAATACGAATTTGGTACTATAATGTATGTCAGTTTCTATTTGATGGAATCTTACTATTGACTCTATTCGATTAATGAAGGGTTCCTTTACAAAGGATGAGGATATTACTATTTGGTTTGTATTTCACTTCCATGGTATATAGGAAACTATATTCTACCCCGAGGCTTCATTTTTCTTTTTCAATGTATGTTCTACCACACCTTCTGTTATAAATTTTCATATTATATTGATTAATAATTCTAGTGGTTAATATTATTACTACTATGGGAGAGTCTTGAAATTATTTATTCATTATAATTTTGATGAAATATGTATCAAATATTGATAGAGATATAGTGTTCTATGATAATGGTGTTCATATTTATGTTTTTTGTTAATACTATATATTGATATGATGGTGAATGATCAGGAAAAATATGTGGGATTATTCTAATGCAAGGATAAATAAACGATTCCAAAAACCTATATTAGGGTTATATCCATCAAAAAAAGGAAGAAATGAGTACTATTTATATTTTAGAGGATACATTGAAGTAATGTGTTCTATATTTTAATAGGATCATGATTTATCACCTAACTACAGTGGGTTCTTGTATATAAAAATCTACCACTCCAACATTTGCATGACCCTTTTTGAGTTATTTAATGGGAGACATTATAACTATCATAAATGATTGAAATTTGTTTGAAATTAATCTTGTGGGTGTATAAAATTAATTTTGTTGATGATGGAGAATATGTAGGATATATAGTAGGATACTAGGATAGATCAGATACATTATAATTCTTAATTAAACAAAAAATTGAGACCCTTTGAGACTAAGGAGTAATAAAATGTGTTCCTAAATTTATCTTTATGGACTAGTTTTCTGATTTATAGTCATTAAATAAACTTATCCTTAAGGTAAATCAATTAATTCTAAATAAAACATAGGATTTGAATATTTTAATATTTTATCTCATCACCCCTCTGTTGAATCGTGCTAAAAACATCATCTACATGTGACCACTAATGGGATATGTATATAAACAATAAAAAAACTTGTTTGTGCAAAATTGGGTGTTGGGGATGATACCAAATTATAGTAGTACATGATATTGATAGGGGAATCATATGATGATACACTCTAGGGGTTGGATACACTTTTACTAAACACTATTTGGATGTGTGCAGATCTTTTGAAAAAAAATTCGGAATACAAAAAACTTCTGTGAGCCCTGATCATTAACCTCATTGTTTATTTTCATAGATTTAGGATGAATGAAATGGATGTTGGTATGGTTCAACAACCTTTATTTTTAGATAAGTACATTAAAATTATTTTTACAAATATTTTATTGTATTTTCATGTGGTCATATGAAATTTGGGTAGTTTTGAAGTCCTTATATATAATTATTATCCAAAAGTATAATGCTTTTAAAATAGAACATAATTCAAATTTAAATAATTAAAATTACCTTAGTAATTCCAGAAGTGGAAAATCCATTAATGTGTTTTCAATTAGGACATGAGGTTTATACAATGGGATGGTGTGGTTGGTATTTTGGTTTTTGGACCAAGATTATTTCTATCTAATGATTTTAATTTTAAATTTAGATTGAACCATTTATGTCATTTACATTCCGAATTAAACGTATCATCATAGGTGAGGTATGAAATTAAAAAATCCCTAAGAGTGAGGGATTTTAGATTTCAATTACCATTCATAATTAAATATCTATTATCGTTTATATTAATTGTGAATCTCTCGAATATGATGAACCTTCCCCATGATTGGATGCTTATATTTTAAATTATTTTTTCTTCTTGTAGTTTATTAATTTATCATGTATTTTTTGTTTCATTGATTCCCAAGTTTTACATTTGAAAATTTATATTATTATTTTAGAAATTATAGTATACATGTGATATAGTGAAAAAATGGTTCCTAATTGAAATCAATCCACCTATATTCTCTCCCCTAGTTTTTTTTCTTATATAATGATATTGTACAACTAATAATGATGTGTGATTTCTCAAGGGTTATATTAATCCTTCAACCGTTGTTGTATGTCTCTCATTCTCCCCCGTTTTCTTGTTCTAATAGTTATCATATGGTGAAGGGCCTATATCAGTATTTGTGGTCAGTGATATGCAATAGTGGAAGTGAATGACATCTTGGGTGGTGGTTTTGGATGAATAATTGAATGAAAAATGATGGAATAAATTGGGGTTTCCGGGGAAACATTTATGTGTTTTAGTTTGATATTATTATGGTGGATTGAGACATTGTTATGACATTATGTATATGTTTTGACAGTAATTCCAAAAATGAATAGTATAAACTATGGTTTTTTAATAGGGGATGATAATTTTTATACATACTCTATAATTTTCTAGAATATGATGATGGAAAAATCACTAGGTGAAGAGTACATTTTCTGGAAGAAGACCCACTAATGGGTTAAACAAGATCTGGTCAAAGTAGGTTGAGTGGCATGGGATGTTGAAGTGGACATGCATTATACAACACCTTGGCCGACTATTTTTCATAGTTACCTAAAATACTGGACTTATAGAACCGTCTAGACAACGGTGGATTGAAAAATATAGACAATCATTCTAACATTATAATTATATGGGGTCACAAAATCAATGAATTTATCAGGTATAGCCTCCCATATGGGTGGTGTTTGTGAGGCCCTAGGATTGGTTTTCATTGAGCCGACTCAGACCCATGGTGGGGTATATATGGAGCTATACACTCAAACAACACATTATCACAAGATGGTATGACACTCACCAAAGGAGATCAATATTATCCATGATTCAGTGCCACATTGAGTTCCTTGGGGTTGGCCACATGTCATGTTGTTTTCTTTTGTCGGAATTTTCAATCTTTTTTTCCAATGCATTGGGATTGTGAATGTAAATAGCTAATCATTGGTTTTTTTACAAATTGAAAGAAATGGTGTCATCTATATATTACTATAAAAGTAATTTATGGGTTTTCATGGGTATTTTTTGTTATTTAACTCTATAATTCCAATTGTAAGGTTTGTATTGTATAATTATAGTGGTTATAGGGTTCGATTCTCCCATTGGGATTCGATAATGTTAAAGTGAAGCCCATACATTTTTCATAGTTTTTTTAATAAACTTTTGATGTGTTGGTGATAGAGTACACCCCCATACATTATAGAGTATAGTTACCCTTATAGTGTTTGAGAATATGTCATCTAATCATGGCCATTTGGTAGTTTCTATCTTGGTCCCCACAAGACCAAATTACCTTATACCATGGGTGGAATCAAAAACTCACCCACTAATGTGGAAAAAATACTCTATCTAAAATTTTAGTATTCCATAGATCGATGTTCCTTTTTTTATTATCCATTAGAGTCAGTACTCCATTGACCAACACATAATCCTAGGAATGGTCTGAGTGTCCAATTATATGTTATAAGAGGTGACATAGGTTATAAAAAATTGTGTGGTTTTGAATCCATTTTCTACATATGGTTCTTGATCATTATCTATATTGGATATATAGATTTACATTCTTTTACATACTTGGTTATCTATCCGTAATGTATATATGAGATTTTAAAAGGATTGATTTTTTAGATAAGTTGTGTCTCATTCATTATTATTTTGTTTTCTATTATTCATACTACGGATTCTTATAATCACAGTTTAATGAGATTTATTCACACATGTGTTGTATATTATATAGGATAACTATTTAGAGTTGATTGTATTTGACATAGAGTTAATAGAAATTAAGGTTTGTGGTCCTAAATGGTGACCAATGTTGTATTTCAATTTTTTGGATCTAGTGTGATCAAGATAACACCTTTCTAATTATTGAAGGATTTACATTATATATGGTATTGGGAAAAAAAATTTCCCAGGATTATATCAAAAAACTCATGACTGGACTCGACCAACCAGGGCCTCACATGGGCCAGTTGATAGGTTGAGTGTGCTGACCCAATACAACATATAATAGGGAATATTTTATTTACTATCACTGAGTTGGAATACTATAGTACATGATAGAAGATAACATAATGTACTTTTTCAAAACATATGTATCCACAAAGAGTATATTATTATTCAATATTAGTTACCAATCTAAATAAAATATATACAAATTAAAGGGTCGTATATTAATACTTCACACAATATAAAAAATAAAATATGATAATATAAGGGAAAAGTATAAGTTCGACATCTTGGGTAAAGATCAAAACTAAAACAACATAAAAGGTAGAAAATATCTGGAAGCAAGATCAGGACAAGAACAATACCTACAAATAAAATCTCAAATAACCACAAAGAAAATTCTATATCATCACTAAGACCATAACGATGTCAATCAAATTATTGACCTTCTACTCAGGACATAACACATGAATGTGAAATTCTTATGCCTGGGTGAGTATAATCATTCTCAGTTGGGCTCTCTTAAACAAAAAGGGAGTGAATAAACACATAAAAAATCATAACCCATTCAAAATAAGCGGCTGAGTATAAACGATCCCAAATATAATTTATATGTAGAGAATAAAGGACAATGGAGAGTGTCACAATCTTTAAATCACTGCTAAAAGTGACAACATATGCGGAGATACCCAAGTAAATTAAACTAAAAATAAATTCAAAAATACACATTAGTTTATAGAATCTCTAGTTGGGAACACCCAACATGATGATGTATATGTATTGGTTGAGGGAGTGTAGTATCCTAAAACACATCTGTTGTTGGTAACAAATATTTTACATATAAATTTTGATACCATTATATATTTAATGACATAATTATCCCACAGTAACAAAAAATATGTTAATCATTGTATTAAAAAAATTACCAATGCAATTATGGTTTTTGTATTTAAAAATTTATGTAAAATCAAAAACATAATAAATCTGATGTCTTTATCCACTAATGAAAATTGTATATACAATATAAGAATCTATCTATTCTATATGAAGTATGTAAAATCTCCCAAAATATCTCCACATAAGATAAACTGTTATACATATAATGTGTAATAATTTTATTGATAACATTGATAAATAAAAACCTAAAAAGGGGTTATATCCATTGCTAATTAATGAAAAACATTGTTGATAAAAATAAAATATTATAAGTGAGCATAATAGGATCATAAATAATATGATAGAAATATGTAATTAAATTAGTAATATAATAAAATGAAACAATAAAAATAAAATATTCATAGTTTAAATAAAAATAAATAAAAACATGGATGATTATAACTTGTTCCTCAGGGATGAAATTCATTATATTGGATAGATAATTCCATATCTTAATCAATGAAATTATGATCTCATAGTCAAGGCTCCGTGTCAAGATAATATCTTGTTCTGGGATGTTATACAAAAATAATAATTCAGAAATTTATTATATTGGGACCAATAAATTCTTTAAATGGAAATTTATAAATGGTACCCAACCTTCACTGATTTAATCCAATGCATTTATTATTATAAAAATTGAAAATAAATACAAAAATTAAATAGCCAATAAGTATCCTAATTTGAATAACATCAAAAAGTATGCCAATATTTTTCATTATTTTAAATAAAAGTATATACTAATCATAACCCATCCGTATATAGAAGGAGGTTGGTTAAAAATATATAACTAAATAACCATAGCACGCAATACACAGTTTTATTAAAATATAATATAATATATATATATATATATATTCAATTGTTCCCCAATAAATAATATAATATATTTCTATATAATAATACTGAAAACTAGTATTAGTTATAGTTAGGGGTATATGATTAAGTCAATAATTTCCATAATTAATAAATGTATGTCTACATTGAAAAACTACATTTAATAAATTTAATGAAAAATTGGCAGTTTTCAAAGTAAATGAAATAGAAGAAAAAATGTTCCACTAATATAGGATTACTTGACGAGAAAATGGCAGTGATCGATTTCTAAAATATTAATCCCATAGAAGAAAATCGTAATATATCATTTTGAATTTAATTATTTAAGAATATATACACCAAAAAAAACATTTGGTGATTAAAAATAAATTATTAATGTATAAAAATGGATATATAAGCAACCTAAGAGTAATGGAAACACAATAATCAAAATAACATTATAGGGGTAAAATAAATTTTGAATATAATGAAATGAAGTATATTACTTATACTAGAATGTAATAGGATAGTGAATACTTATATAAAATAAATGATGGTGTACAATATAAAAAATAACTCTTTGAATTTAAAATGGTGGAAAAAACATGAAGACTATAGAAACCATCAAATAATAGAACATTGAAAGATTTAATTCAAATTGAATGATAAATACCATGAATAATTATAGAATAAGTATAATAAATATAAATGGGGTATAAATTACAGCATATATTATAAAACATAGTGCATAATATAATGATGTATCAAATAATTGAAATTATAAAATGAGAACCCTTACGAGTAAGATAATTATTTATTTAAAAATCCATTGATAATGAGGCAATAAAGAATAATTTTAGAACCCAAGAAGGTGAAAAAATATAATACATATATTAATTTTCTGGGGTAAATAAATCATGGAACAATAGAGTTAAATAAAAAGTTTTGTAACTCAATGTAACACCTGAGCCTTTATTATAGTAGGTGAACATTATACTGTATTAACACTATAATGGAACAAACATTTTAATTTTTATGGACCAATAATTCTAATTTTATAGGAGGAATATATATTTCAATATTAATCTAATAAATTAATCCTAGATTCAATTTTTGAAAATATACAATATAAGTATTATTTTACGAATAAGAAAATTTATTTTAATATCCCAACTATTATTGAAAATAATCTGATATAATATGTACAATTAAAGAATTATGTATTATCAATTTGATAAAAATAATGAAAATCATTTGGAGGTGATTGAATTTATCATTTTCGTATATGTTTGTTTATAGTTGTGGAGATATGAATTAATATTATCATCCCTCCACCCGATTATCTATCAATATTGGTGGAACGTTGTTTGAGAGTGACTTCCCATTATTGATTTGTTTTGAAAAGTAACAAAATTCATCTCATCATCAATTATAAAAATAGACTACCTCCCATCAATTATTTAGACATATCAAGTGATTTAGATCAACCAAACCCTTTCAAAATTTCTCTAAAAATTCATCTCCCAAAATATTGAGTTTATGTTCATCATACATTACCATCGCAAGGGATCTTGATTTGACCACTTATGAATGATCTTATAATAAAAGGTAATTGTATTCCTTAAGCTCATTCGTTTTTTACTTCTTATTTTATCACCATAACTTATTTCTTAAAAATTAAAGCAAATTAATGTTAGTATCTTACAAAAAGGAATATTTCAGTATGTTTAAGGAATAATATTTATTCATTTTATTCTCAATGAAATGGGAAAAAAGAGATCACTTGTGTGTACCATAGACTACCAGCTCATAAAAAGATATAATTGGTTTTCCATAACATACATAAATGATTATTTATAATTATCGAAAGAATGAATATATATTATATATACAACATGATATTAATTTTATAAAATTAATATTATAGACAATTCCATACGATTTCACCCATTAAGGTAATGAAATAATCGCTCATGTGTAGGCACAACATATCCACTCCACATAGATATATGATTAATTTCGAAGGTAGATCATTAAATAATAGTTTTAAACATGTATTGAATGTATAAATGAAATATTTATAAAGTTAATATAGTTTTATAGATGATGGATATATATCCTATGCACAAGAGTCATAATTTCCATTATAAAACATACATGATAAAAGGATGCAATTAACAACTAGAAGAATGGTTATAATGAAATATTAATAATGAATGTCTTATAATATGTTATAATAGAATGAAATTGGGATTATAAATATAAATATATCATTATATTAAATTAATAACATGATAAAAATTATTATAAATAATCTTAAAGCATTGTCAACATAGGGACTTGTGTGGTAACAATTTTCATCTTAATTTCTAATCTATTGAGATATATTTATTAATTTGAAAAAAAATCACATTTCTATGGTCAATAAAATACTCATTTAAAATACTTAACAGGAATAAATACTTTCTCATTATGGTTAATGTTTCAATTCATGTTCATTTTTTCAAAAGTGGTTCAATTTAAACGTTGCTGAAAATGTAAGAATATATTTTACAAAATCACTTTATTTTTTAATTTCCTTCACATTAATTGATGGAGTCATATCATTTATTATTTATAGTATACAATAATTTAAATATCCAAGTATTTTAAAGAGTATCTATGTATTAATCCAAATTTCCATCTATTTAGTACATGAATCAATTATCTAAATGTTTTATAAAAATAAATTTTAATTCTCGTTAAATTAGTTTTATTTTATTATCCAGGTTCTTGTTTTGAAAAATTATTTTATAAAATTTAAATTTATTTACTAAAATTATTTATTAATTAAATTTTATGTTATCCATGAGTTTAAAAAAATATTTTAATGAATCCTTTTTTATTTTTCTATCATAGAGGCGTATGAATTTATTTATTGAATGTTTAAAAGAATGTTTTTAATATATACTATGATAATACAATTTCTCCTTGTCATAACAATTTTATAAAATTTCACATCACCTAAATGTTTTCAACAGTTTTATGATGAAAAATATTTTCTGTAATATTATTTTAATATTTAAATTTTATAAAATTTATTCATCCAAAGAGGAATATTTTCATGCAATAACATATATTCCCAATGAATTGTTGGTAACCTATCATCTCTCTGTTTATTTAAATATCATTAAATTTTCCATGGGATAATCATTTTTATTTAAAAAATTATCATTGAACATTAAATTTATATTAAATATTTAAATTATTTGTATAATTAATGTTATTTTTCATAAACTACAATACATTTTTATATATCATGTTTAATTTTAACTTTATTTGATTAAATGGTTAAATATTAAAAAAAATCATGTTTTTTTCAATACATATATTTTTTTCTAACACATGTTGTTCATAAATTATATTTATCATTAAATATATTATGAATTTTTTGTATATATAGTGTTTTTTGAGTCACACCAGACGCATCGATAGGTCACATTAACAAAACTAGTTTGACCAATTAAATGGGTTTCTACACATTGTTTTATACAGTCTTGGTGCAAGTTCTTCAAGGCATAGATATGATGATGAATGAAATCATGAAATGAAATATTAAAAATTTACTTCATTGATAATTTAATCATTATTAACAAAGATATTATTTCATTGATATTATTTATTAATTTATTTTTACTGAATTTATTGATTAAATAGAATATAATTTTAGGGATTTACCATTCCATATATTTTATGCCTGATAAAATCATGAAATTATTATTATATATTAGATTTCACGTGTTCTAAATTTTATAATATTCTATGTTAATTATTCCATATCAATTAATGATTGTTTCAATAATACACAACCCTTACTAAGTATTTTATACCACCATTATTTTGTTTCATTTCGTAGAGTTATGAAGATTAATTATTTTAATGAATTCATAGATTATGATTTTTTTCTAATAATATGTTTTATAGTTTAACCACAAATTTAATATGGTTCTATAGTATGTATTTTTCTCTCTAGGACTACTAAATTGTTTTACCATCATGGTTTTGACATATTGTATCTTATATAATTTAATAATGTTCACATCGGGTCTGGGTTACTATAGTACGGGTTGTCACAGTTGGAATTTGATATGGTTTAGTAGAAACATTGGGAACAACATTTAAGAAAACCTAGATTTGGGAACATATACATTTTGTATGATTTGAGGATGGGTCAATTATGGAATGATATCCTAATTTTCTTTATAGTATAGAGATGATGTGTTTTTATTTTCAATATATCAACATATAGATACTATAGGTGGATGTGTTTTTCACAAAATTATACCTTTGGGGTAATAAATATGATGCAAAAACATTGGTCTTTGAATCAACCATCTCTTGTTTCATGAAAATGAGGATTAATATAAACTTGGTTTGAAAAATATGGCTGATATACTTAGGAAAATTAACATTTTCATTAAAAACAATTATGAAGGATTGGAAAATAATTATATCCCCAAAATCATGTCTAAGATTCATAGATTAAAAAATGAATAAATTTTTAATTTATGTTTTTTATTACAAAATACATAATATTATACATTATGATTTAAATTCATAATTTTATGGGATAATATAATATATTCCATTTTTTTGAAATGGATCTAGAATGAATGAATGATACCAAAACTCATGGTCAATGTTAAAACATCTTTTCTATAGAAGCCAACATAGCTACTAATGTAACTAAGCATATCATGACTATTTTTGTGTCACTTACTCAGGTTGTGATGAATCACATTTCTTTAATAGTGTATGTTTTATCAATTTATTCGATATAACCCCCCATCTTTTATTGTAACTATTAATACTATAGTAGTTGAGTAGTATATTACATCACTGGGAAATATATTTTGACACTGGGATGTGATGAAAACAAAATTTTTATACTAGTATTTTACTATATCAATGTAAATGATAATAAATGGGGTCGTTTGATCTAAAATACTATAGAAAAGATGAAATGGAATACATGGAATGAATATATTTTAATGAAATATTCTTAAAAAAAACATTTTCATCATGATAAATAGAATGAAATATAAGAAAATATCTTCAATATATAATAAAATGTTAGAATAAAGTGTTTTTAGGTATTATAAAATATTTACATTACTAGGTATGTGCGGTATATATTACAAAAACAATATAGAATGAAATATTGATAATTTCGTTGATGGAATTCTTCCATGTCTCAAAAGGGGGTCAATTTCTAGTAAATTTTCACCATCTGATGAAATTATTTTATATACCATAAAAATAAAGAATGAATTTTCTAGACCCTATATGATATAGGGGAATCGATGGAAAAGAGGTCAGGTGAGCCCCATGGAAAAGGTATGATAATAAATAAGAGGGAAAAATTTATAAATTTTTATCATATGAAAATTGTTTGAATAAACATACTAGAAAATATTTTAATGTAATTGGATTATCATAAATGTGTGGGGATAAAGGAAATATTGAGAATGAAAAAAGGGGATAAAAATTAATGACGTACAATTATCCACATGTAAATATTTGGGCCATTATTCACCGCAATTACTTAATCATTAAGGTAATAAAATTTAGGAGAGGGCAATGGGGAATTTTATGATTATGAGATAACTACAGATAGTTTGGAAGATCCCAATGATGTGGTGGAACATAAATTAGTTATAGCCAATAGAAAATCAAATGATTTATTTGATTCAAAAAATTCACCCTCCAATATATCATCATAGTTTTCAAATAAAATTAGATACTTTCCAAGTAACATATTAAGGTATTTTTAATTAAAAATTACATGAGGAAAATTCATAAAAACATAGATTCTTCATGAAAATCCCATTATCAATATCTCCCAAAAAAAATTTGTGTAGTCTAGATCCACCCGAAGTAGCACATTGGATTCTGATTATTGGGAACGAATATAAAACAAAATAATTGGATGGAAAATGTAATCTCCAAATTGATCATGTACCTATTGTATTTGAATACCATGATGTACTTATTGAGGAATTATCTAGAAATCCATTAAGGTGTGAAGTTGAGTTTTCAGGTATTTTGATCAATGTTACAGGAACTATACAAATAAAACCAATAGAATGGAAACTGTGGAATTATTAGAGTTGAAGAAACAATAGCGTGTGTTTTCTGATAATGGATCTAAATTTTCTAATGTTTCACCTGGTGGAGTCAATGAAATTTTCATTTAAAATAAATATGTTTCCATATATATTTTTTAATTTATTAAAGGTAAATCAATACCATTATTACCATGGATATGTATCCTATATCTCATATTGATGAGTTATATTTTCAAATTCATGTGAACAAGTATTAACAATGATTAACCTTTATTCTAGGTATCATAAATAACATGTAAAGAAGAAAGAAATTATGAAGGCAGATTCTATAATGTGGTATGAACATTATGAGTTTATGAAAAATCCATTCGGATTGAATAATTCACCATCAGTTTTTATGGATCTATTAAAATGGTTATTCAATAAAAATATTGATAATTTCATTGTGGTATTAATTGATAAAATAATGATGAACCATCATAGCTATAAGGACAAGGATAATAACCTGTAGATCATTCTTGATACTCATAATAGAATTGAGTAATATTGGAAGTTTAGCATGTTTGAATTTTGGATTTGGGAATTTTATTTTCATTTCAATATTATCTCAATGGATTAAATCATAGTTGATCTAGTGATGAACAAAGATGTCAATGAATTTCAAACACCAATAAATTTAACTTAGGTATATAGTTTCATTTGATTGGTAGGTTGCTATTAGTGATTCATTTACAAGTTCTCCTGATTTTTAGCCCATTAAACATGATTACACATATACGTGTTATGTTTACATAGAATTTGGAATGTGAGTAATTTTTGACCAATTGAAAGAGTATATTGGTAAATTATATGATTTTTACTTTACTATATTGAAATGTTAGGTTAATGAAAAAAATGAAATATGTAATTTTTTGTGTCCTTGTAAAATATGAAAAATTTATTGCATATGTATAAAGGTAAACAACTAAAATCATTCCTAGAACATCCATGGTATTTATCATCAATAATAAAATGTTCTATCAAATGGAATCATTTTCAGTGATGATAAATATAACACCTTATCTACACTTTCTAAGCACTGATAAAGGGTCCCTTTATCAACTTTTTTTAGTGCTGATAATGGTACCCATTATCAAATATTTATTTGTAGCAAAAATAAAAGAAACCTTTTATCAGCGCATCATTTTTAGTGTTTATTAAGGGTACCCAATATTTGTGCAATTTTTTAGCACTCATAATGGAATCCGTTTTCAGTTAATTTAATCACTCATAAAGGTCTACATTAATAAAATTAAATTAGTAAATAAAAAAAATGAAAAAAATGTTTATTAAAAAATCATTACATTTTTTAATTAAATAACTATTCATAAAAATGAAGAAATAGATTATTCAATATTTAACTTATAAATACTAATAAATATTATTTATTAACAATATAAATTTATGAAACATGAAAATTAAACAAATAAAAATTAAAAAAATAACTAAACTGAGAAAAATATTAAAATTTTGTTATTTAGATAATCATTCAATATTTTAATAAATATTATACATTAAATATATAGGTATATATTAATGTATATAGATATGATATTAAAAATTAAAAAATTATTCATGATTTAAATTAAATTGTAATATATTTAGTTAATAATTGTCTATAATTAAAAATTATTATGAATAAAGCATATTGACTGCATACATTGAGTAATAGATATAATTAAATATCTTTGGAATATTCAATTTATAACATATAACAAAAGTATTATATTCATTTGACATATTCGTAATTAATTCATATTTATATACACATACACAAGTTTTTTTTGGAATTCAATAAAATTCAACATATATAATATATATATATATTTACAATGCCTTAATATTACCAATATGTTTTCATCACTATTTATATAAATTTTTTAAGGATATATGTTACCCAAACATATCCAAATTGTCAATATTGTACTCATTTTTAATTAATCAATTTTACTCATTTTTAACATGCATGAACTTAAGATAAAATACAAATTAATAATATTAAAAATAGATTTGTAATAAAAATTATAAATATTTATATTATTAAATTTATAATTAATATATTTATACATTTGTAACTTTAAATAAATATATATTATTTGTTTGAAATGTTTTTATATAATTATAAATAAATAATTATAAAATTCTAATGATGTTATTTGACAAATTAATATTTTTACTATGTTTATGTACATAGAAAAAACTATATAAATATGTGTGCTGATATAAATATTATTTTTTTAAAAAGTATTGTTATAAAATTAAATAAATAATCATATTTTCAAAAGATTATGAAATTATTATTTTTTAAAGATTTTTATTTTATGTATTATAATTTAATATAATAATTATAATTTCTGTAATAATATTTTTTTATTAAATTATTATATGTATTTGTTAGCACCATTTTATAAATGATAAAAATATATATTTATAATCACAAAAAAATAGTTGATACAATCAATATATATCAGCACTAAAAAAGTTTTCATAAGGATTAATTTAATCAATGCTAGTTAACTTACCACTAATAAAAGTTATCATTAACAACCCTTTTTTTGAAGCACTAATAAAAGTGTCATGATGTTTTTTAGGAACCCTACCAATCCCAAACCTGTGTGTGATATCCAAATCTTTCTATGGAAGATACCTACTTTGGAAACTCTATGTTTTTTAATCCAAGCTCATATCTAGGATTGAATTATATCTCCCAATATTCCAAGGATCGAATCAAATGCTCTAATGATTCAAGGGTTGAATAAAACATTGACTTGAATGAAATCCTGAATTTTCAATTTCACTAATTTTCCTCAGTTATCAACTTATCCGTCTCATCACACATATGTGTATCCCAACATGTCTAAATGCACTATATTATAATAAAATAACCCAAAATTCCTTATGTTGTACATATATTGATGTATAATATTCAACAATAGCAGGTGGATCTCTATGGGATAACAATGGTACTGAGTGAATGGAAATATATTGAACACGATGATGGGTCTCGTTATTATGAAGTATAATAGGCCCCCAATACCTATATCCTATGACACCTTTCTCATATCAATTTTCATATTTTATTAAATTCATATATATATATATAGTTCAGTGTTTTCAACGGTTTTTAATATTACATTGAAAATCACTTAGATGACAAAATATACGACTTCATTGGGGTGTTATACTATGTTGTGAAAAAAATTTATCTGAGAGGGTTGAGTGATGAGGAACTAAAATATAAGGTTATACCCTTATATTTGAAATGTAATTAAAGATTTTGTACCCAAAAAATGGATGATTAAATATCTAACACATGGGGAAAAATCTATAATGATTTAATTCATGAAATTTATTCCTACGATAATGAGAACTTAAATATGGTGTAAAATTAATATATTTATTTTGGATGATAGTAAATTATTTGAAAAGAACTGAGATAGATTTAGGGGTCGGTAATGGAATGTAACAATCAACAATATAGTCTACAATTTCATACTGAAAATTTTAACTAATGTATAATCCCATAAAAATTAACTTATGTGAATTATTGTTCTAGAGGGAAAATTAGAGATAGTATTTGGAAATACTATAACACAATTTTAATAACATGGTTGTGAATTCATTGCATAATTTTTCAAGGTGGTGATCCATTTATAGGATGGAAAATACAATTTCATCTTATGATAAAGATCAATTAGATGGATTCTCATGTAAAAATATTAAAAACATCCTTTTAAATTAATGATAACATAGGGCAATATTTTGGACTTAAAATTCTAATAGTCCCACTACTTTTTAATTTCCCATGTCCCTGATAATTCCAAATTAGTTGGGCATGAAAATAGAATTCCAAAAAAGTATTATCTATTTTTTTATATCTATGACCAGGGCTACCATTAACAACAAAACCATTCCTAGTGAGATCAAGGAGGGCATAAATTCACTGTTCCTCCTGAATTTAAATAATAATCTAAGAAATTATTCAAATATAATAATATGATGATATTTATTGTTGTCAATTTGATTCCAAGGGAATGTTTCAAAATATAATACATAGGTTTCAATTACCAAAGTCAATAAGTGATTCAGATATATAAAAAATAGATTACATATTTAACAAACCATGAGTCACAAATGAATTAATTTTCATGGAATCTCAATGGTTGAGATATTTGTAATCTATTTTCCACCTCTAAAGTAAATAATAGATATAATTATATAGATTTCAAAAAGTGGGTTGGTCTTCAGACTAACCATGAAGATATAATTGTTCATAAATTTCCCTAGAATGAAAATAATATTAAAAAAACACAAAATCATGAAAATTACTAATCTAGAAACCACGAAATAAAAACTACAGACATTATATTAATTATTAATTTTGATTCACTTTTCCATATTCAACAAATATATTAATTAACTCCCACTTTGTTCTCATAAAATTAATATTCTCTAGCCTTGGTACAATTATCCATGTCACATTGTTCTTATTCAGATCAAGTGCTCCATGCATAGTTTTGATCCAATTATCACCCTTATCAGCCTATCCAAATTATTTTGGCTCTACACGGGAAATATTGAGGGTTCTTACAGAATCATGCTTCTTTGAGTTTATTCTAAAATATTCTTATCACTAATGACATTTTATTTATTTATTTCAACCTTATTTGTATTTTTTATAGTTGATAATAATATTACAATATTTGAAATTATAACCCACAAATTAATAATTATTAAAAATAATTTCATTTATTTTACAATAACTCTAATAAAAACTATATATTTTTTACAAAAATGAATCTAGAAATATATCATTGTTTAACTATTCCTTTTGGATCCACCCTTAGGAATCTCTGATTACCATCCATGCAATTCTCACAAATGGGATGCATTCACCTTTAATAATGCATATCTTATTTGAATTTATTTATTTATTTTATAATATGAATATTTTATGAACCCAATATGATATTTTTACATTCTATAAAATGATCCTAATATTCAATTCAATATATTGTATTTTCTCTAGATCCTTCTAACTCATTGATTTATTGTTTGGGGATATCTATTTTCATTTGGTATTAGAAATCATTCTCGACCATCAATATGTCCCTATGGTAAACAAAATATCAATTCAAATCATTATACATATTATTAACGTATTGTTTCATATTTTTATTAATTTATTTCTTTTCAGTATTACTCATATAATACTTATTTTGTTGTACAATTTTATTTTTTTCGAGTTGGGTTGATTTGTTTGAAGGTTCGCATTTTGATGAGGGATTGGAGTTCTAGGTTACCACTATGATAATAAAAACATGGAAATGTGTCAATAATGAATAAAAAAATAGGAAAAGGATAATTAATAATACTTATTTAATATATTTTATCATTATTTTACCTACTATTTTAATGTTAATTTTATATTCAATTTTGTCTAATAATTATTTAGTTTTTTCATAGATCTTTTTGAATTTAATATTTTTCTTTCAAATGTCTATGAAAGATCCTCAGAGAGATAAAATGATACTTTAAACCAATTTAATACTTATTTCCATATTTATTTCATTTCATCATTGTACTGTCAGCACTACATAATGATTTGATGATTTCATCAAGAAACCCTTATTATTTCTCAAATCTCAGAGAGTATAGGATGCTCAAGTTCCCATTGGGGGACTTCTCCTAATATAACATTAACATGATCTTATTAGCCTCTTATGAAATTCAACAACGAGAAAACCTTTTCTTCTAATAAAATCAATTCAATATGTGGTGATCCCATTTTGACCAATAAAGACAATTGAAACATGGTTAAATTGGACGTGGGGATTGTTTTTAGTCGTTGAGAAGTGTAGGAATCAACCACACCTCAATCAGACCAACGATGTGGATGATACAAATCCTAGTTCTTCATTTTATCTAAAATTGACATGAACTGTAGAAAAAAGAACAATTGACATGCTCAAAACCTAGATAACATATTCTTAATAGTTTGATACTTTAGGGAAATGATCCATAATTCATTTGGGACTTGTTGGAATAAACAACACTCCAATTGTAAGAATAGTGTGACAACTATGACTTATTTTCTTTGTTATTATTATAAAATTGGCAGTTTAGTTGAATGAATGTCAATCACATAAAACATAGAAAACACACTCTGATTATCTTGATAATTTAGGAAGTCAATAAATAAGTCAATTGTGACGTGTAAGAATTCTCCTCACATCAAACTAATACAATATGTGATTATTATTTTTCAAAGTGATTGTTTTTATTTTAAAATAAAATTTATTAAAAAAAAAGAAACATAATTAAAACTAAAAATAAACTCATATAGTTGCGATACTTTATAACAATGATCCATATGTAATTTTAGAAGTGGAGGATTTTTTTATACCTCAATCAGTTGTACGGTGTTACTGGTATGACTCCATCTATGTCTTTTTATTTAAAAATGATATCAATTTTAATAAAAAAACTCAAATGAACTTTTTAAAACTCATAAAACACAGTCATATAGTTTTTATACTTTATATAAATGATCCATAAGTTATTTTTTATTTGGATGAATCATCCTCACCTCAAATCGATACTCAATTTTCCTTTTATGTCTCAATGTGGTTGTTATTAGTTTAGAATCAATAGCTTAGTCCAAAAAATGCAACTTACTAAAAAGTAAGAGAAGAAGATTAGATATTCTAGATAACTTTGAATATTAATTCATAAGTAATTTATGATGTGTATTTATTACTGTCATGTTATACTGATAATCAATGTGATCATCATGAGTGAATGTGAGTGTTTCCATTTTAAAATGACATTTTATAAAAAATAGATGTGACGTACTCAAAATTGAGTAAGCACATTCAGATTTTCTGGATACTTTTTTAAAAATTATCTATAATACATTTGGAACATTTTGTAATTATACTCACCTAAATATTTTTCATGGTGTGATTGACATGACTCAATGTGCATCTTTTTATTTAAAATTCACATCTATTTCTATAAATAGGACAACTAACCTACTCAAATCCAATAAAAAACTACCTGATTTTTATTATACTTATAGGAAAATGGTCTATATGTAACGGTCCAAACCCAGTTATCCAATTTTGGTACATTATTACATATCATTGGAAGGATCACAAAAGATCATTTCTCTAAAGACCGATTAATTTAGTAGACTTGGAAATAATAGATACACTCATAAGGTTTACATTAAATCATAAAATGGAAAACTATAACAACATTGTTTCCATAGAAAACACTGAGATACCCTAGAAAATCCCTGCAGGTCAGTCATAATATACTTCTTTGCATCCTGGGAAAAATAAAACATAGAAAGGGGTGAGCTCAAATGCTCAGTAAGGATAACAATATAGCAGAAACATTCATAAATAATCATAAACATTTAAGACAATGTATAAAACTAAAAAAATATTTTTCAACATAAAATTCATCATAATATCGAAAATATATATCAAAATAATGTTATTTACTTACTCACATGGATATTCTACGTGTTAAATAATCACATGCAATATCAATAACCACATTCATAATGATGGAATGCATAATGCTAGACTTCTTAACCACATATTCAAGGCCTTGTGCCAAGAATACAAATAATATTTTCTCAAGGCCTTGTGCCAAGAAACTAGTTTTTCTCATGAGACCTACCAATGCCTCAAGGAGCTATAGCAGGCTCCACCCATCACATACTAAGTCCAATGCATTCCTCATATGAAAAGTTTTAAACATAACATAAACATTTGTATTAAAACTAGCATGCAAAATGTCAAAAATTTATCTATAAACCATCAATAGTGTAATAATAATACATCCATAGTCATAAATATAAAAAAACATCAATATAATATGGAAGTTATGTATCATAACAAATAAACTTCAAATAAGATTAATTTCCTTCAAATGATGTTGACATATATTAAATCAAAATGGTTTGATATAAATATCTTATTCATTTTTCTGAAATCATTTAATGTTTCATAATTATAAAAGAAAAAATTTATTTTGAAAAAATTCCCATAATATTTTAATGGAAACTTTGACGATGTTATAACGGAAGAATATAACTGCACCCGCAGTATAAGTTAAAAAAACATTCTTACCTTAATATTGTCGAAAATGTCAATAAAGTAACTTGTTTGAAAAAATACGAAAAGATTCCTTTCAGAAAATTTAAGGTCAAATAAGGGTATAAATTAATTTAACTGATTGTATTGTGATTAGTAAAAATGTTTAGAAATACATATTAAGAAACATGTATTTGGATGATAAAGAGGTCCCAATAGATAATAACATATAAACAACATTGTATAATGAAGAGGTTGTAGAATTAACCCGTACTATGTTATTTTCCTTTGTTGAGGGTATCATAACCTCTTGTACAATGGTGAATTAATTGTTATTCAACTATACAAGAACCTTATTCATTAATATGATATCATATATGATCTTCTAACATTGCTTTGTGAATGATATTTCAGTTGTATCATCATTTTTGGTGTTAACTGATTTTTTTTCCTTTATATGATTTGTTACGTAAGTAATGTTTGTTATGGAGAGGATGTTTCTTTTTTATATTCATAATTATATTTTGTCACTAAAAATTATTTTTAATCATCTAATGAAAATTATTATTGAATGGAAACGATGGAGAATGAACCTCATCGTGTTCGTGGAGATTGTAATTCGTACATACACACGAGTGGAAATATCATTATTTTATAATTAAAATAATAATTAAATGGATGGTATATCATATATACATAACCATTAACATGTTATATCTATAATTTTTGTCAATTATACATCATTATTATATCCATCCAAATAATAACGTATTGAATAACAACTACACCACGTCGTGGAGATGGTAAGCCTCACATACGCACATATGATGACATGTTGTTCAAACGATGGATATAATAATGAATATGGTTGTACCATTTTTATAATAACTTCACAGTATATAGAAGATACTAGAAATATTATTTTAGAATAGAAAGAACAAATAAATAGGAAGTGGAATAAGGAATGAACTTGAAATAGGTGATGAAATATTTACCTCTTTTTCAGGTTCGTCCTTTTGATTTGATCAAAAGTGCTTCTTAGGATGGATTTCTGACTAAAGTATGGTCTCTAGAATGAAGGGAGAACATTTTACAGGGTATTTTGGAATGGTTTGACTGAGCCAAATGGCTTTGAATGTGGGAATTATAGATAAGGGGAAGTTCCATTTTATAATAGGGGTGAGGGGCACCTTAGGAAAAGATTAAAATATTATTTTATATCAAAATCATGTTCGGTTTCTAATGGCTGAAATATGAATAATTTATAGTCTATGGTGGTTATGGGTTGAAAACAACTCATCTAATAGGTTTTATATAGGATAGGGTCACTATATTAATCTATTAAATTTGTTGATGGCATCAAAAAGATCAAATTATATTTATTTTAATATATATAATACCATTTATTTGATACATTCATTAATAAAGAAAATACTGCATCATCAATGTTTCATAAATAAATTTAATTATTCTAGGTATAAATTTTTTAAATGAAATACCAGTATATTGGAAATATTTTTATGTTTCTAATGAATATTTATAGTCGAAGAGATAATATATGTAACCCTATGCACAAACTGTTTTACAAAAAGATATATGCTTATGTCATTTTTGTATTTACATTAACAAAATTAATATAATGTGTCCTTATCCCTTAAAAGTGGCTCAATGTGGTCCCAAAATCGTCCCAAGGATGCCCATGGTCGGAAATATATCATCCAATAGGGTTAGGACACATATTAGGGTAATTTAATATTATTATAATATTCTTTTCTACCCTAATTTACTGGATTTACCTTTTAACAATGGTAAATAAAATATTTACAGAAGTAATTATTCCAAATACCTAAAAATAAAAGTTACCTATTTAATCATTTTGGACAAAGTGATTATAAATATGGAATCCATTTTTCTATATTCAAAACAAATAAGTGGAAGAAATTAATTTAAAATTAATTTTTGTTGTCAAAACAAAAATCATGTTTTTAGGAAATAATAACTATAAAAAGATTAATGCTTGCTTATGTCCAGTTTAAATGTAAAATTACGTAAAATGACCAACATTGGATTAAATTGAAAAACTATAACCTAATTATACTTAAAACCCACTCCATATTATAATTTAGCTCATAAAATTATTTTTATTAAAAAAGTTGTTCTTAATTATAATTAATTATTTTCACTATTCATCAATAACTGAATGTTTTCATAAAAATTAAAAAAAATCACCCTAATCTAATTTCGATATTTCGATCCCAAAAATGAAGTCCATTTTGAAATATAATATTGATATAATTTCAAAAAGTGGGTATTACTATTCATAAGGGCTTGTTTGATTGGTTTTGATGTGTTAAAATCTCGAAGTTGAGTACAACACAAGCTATTGTATTATTCAAAGGGAAACATACCATTGAAACCTGGGGTGATTCACTATATGTAATTATTGTTGTTTATGAATCATCCAAAAAAAATAAGATACATTATGTTCCATGTATGACTCAATGTGTCCATTTTTTTAATTTAATGTTTAGCTCAAATAATGCCACTTACTAAAAAATGTGCAAGCACACTCAAATTTTAATGATAATGTATGAAATTGATTTGTAAGTCATTTTTTACATATAGGAATAAATCATATTCCAAAATGATATATTATGTGATTGATAAGAGTCAATGTTCTTATATCTAATTTATAATGAAATTTTTGTATAAAAGACAAGTGACATACTCAAAAAACGAGTAAAAAAATTTGAATTATTTTACACTTTTTGAAATTGATCCTTATGAAATTTAGGACATGAGAGATTTATCCACACTTCAATAAATCACATGGTGTGACCAATATGACTCAAGGGAATCATATTATTTTAAATTTAATCAACTTCATTATAAAGGATTACATATCTACTAAAAACTGAGGAAACACTTTAATTTTTTTTAATGAAAACGATATATAAGTAATTATTGATGCTTAAAAATCTGATAATCCTCAATCCAATACATGATGTATTAATTATGAATCAATGTTACCGTTATAAATATAATATCAAAATTTTAGTTCAAAAAGTGTATCTCATTGAAAAATATGAAAACCCACTCGGATTAACGTAATAATTTATTAAAATTATTCATATGTTATTTTGGATATATATGAATGGTTAGGACTTCTCAAGGACAGATGATGTGACCGGTACGATTCAATGTGGGTGTTTGTAGTTGAAAAAAACTTTAGTAAAAAATAAAAGCAATTTACTCAAAAAAATCCTACATAATCCTATTGTTTTGTTACATTTAGAAAACAATCCACAATTATTTTGTGATGTGTAATAATTGGCCAAAACTCAAACTGATGCATGGTGTTACTGATTTGAGTCCATGGGGTTTTTTTAATATATAAGTATCATTTTAGTTTATAATGGACCTCACATCACCAAAATCCAAAAAAAAATACAATATGGTTTTCTCTTTATTTTAATTTTTATATTCATAAATTATTTTACTGATTTCATGGTGTTTTTGGTGATGTGGTGTTCTGTTACAGCACTCTCCAATGTTCCCCTTTATCCGCACTTTTATAAGTGCAGATAATGGCATACTTTATCACTAGTTTTACAAAGCGCTACTAAATTGTCTTTTATTAATTATTTGTAATCACTAACAAATAACATAGGCTTTTAATATAAATCTAGTATTAAATGCATAAATAGAGAAGATAAAGTCCATTTTTAAGGTTATTAAAATACTAATTTGTATTACTGGTAGTTAATGACTCGTGAATAAAACAATCTAACACATTATCATTTGTTGGGTATTGTATTTTTTCATTTCAATATATGGTGACATTATCTATATGGAAGAAGATGTGAGATATAAATAAACCATAAGATCCTAAAATAAATATTTTCAATGAAAAACATCCATGTGAGGTGAAGATGATCACTTGAGTTACTCTAATATTATGATTTCACTAGAAACTACCACCCAATGGAAGAAAATAAGGTATAAGATGAATTGAAATTTTATAGAACATGGATTTATGGAAAAAATGATTGTTCATAATGATGATATGTTCACTAATATAGTAAATATATATTTGGAAATTAATTGAAATTTGGTAGAAATTTCCATTTTAAAATTCTTCTGAAAATATATTTATTGTAAAAGATAAAAAATTATCATTATAATGGGGAGACTTTTCAATAGAAAATATAAGTTGTGAATGATGGGAAATTAATATACAATATGTTTCAATTAATAATTATAGAATTTGGATAGATAATATGTGTCACATCTATACCATAACTAAAAAGGTAAATTTTCATGGTGCTTATAGATCTATGTATTTTATACACTCTGGTAGAATCATTCTATATAGGGATTTGGGGGAGCATTTTTTGTAGGATAAAAATAAGTAGTAAATTTCAAATTATTTATCAAAATGATTGGGTTTAAAATAGGTTAATGTAGAGGGATAACGTTCTAGATGAGACATTCAATTATCCCAATTCATATATAGATGTGTTATTACATTACTATCTATATTTTCAAAATACTACCTAAGGCAACTAGAAAAAATGATTCAATATGTGTTATTATTGATCACCTAACCAAATCAAAACACTTCCTTACTATAAGAGATTATTTATTATTTCATCACTATGTATGGTTCTTTATTAATTAATTTGAAATATTTCATAGTTCATTCCATTCAAGTGTGTTTGATTGGTTTATTGGGATCACAGTTTGAGTTGCATCTAGGGTTGGTTCAATCTTCTGTTTTTGAGGTATGATTTACCTGATGATGTCCTATGGGTAAGGTGTGGGTGGTGGATACAACTTCTTATTTATTTTGTCCCGATGAAGGCTGATTTGGTATATAATTCACTGCATTGATGATGTTTGTGGTCTTGAATTTTGTGTGTTTACTTATGGAACTACGGCCTTGGTCCATTGGGTCATTGTATCTAGATTTTTTGCAAGGAACTATTCCAGAGGATGTTCAGAGCAGGGAGCATTCTCCTTTTCGTATCTACCAGGAATTGGATGTTTTGAGAGGGTATGGTGATTTCCATCGGTACTGGGCCCATGTATTCTTTCTTTGGACAACTAGCCGAGTAGTGATGGGATGGTAGATGCTAATCATATTGTTGTTGTTGATGGGTGTGGCTTTTCCATGCTTTATAAGTGGATTGTTTTGTCTTAATGGTCAAGGACATGGAGGCATGGTTGTGTTTATATATTTGATGTCATTCTCCTTTCCTACTTTATCCTCAAAAGTGCTTTTGAAATAGAAATTTTATTTTCAGTCCAATTATATGACAATTCAAACATCGTAATAAATTATGAGATTGTTCACACATGATATTCAAGGTATGTGGGATCATTGTTTACCTTTGGAGGGTTTTTCATATTAAATTAGTTCTTATTAATGTATTCAAATGGATCCAAATAATGAAATACATGGAAACATAATTCATACTCTTACTTGTTGAAATGATTTTTGTAAATGGATACTTGTTGTCCCAAAATTTCGTGAATGGAAAATTAAAAAGTTAAATAATATTCAATATCATATTATAACTACTGAATGTAAGAAAAAGCGTCATGATGATAAATTATGGAATGATTTTTTGTTTTAATTAGGAGATCATGTTTTCATAAAGAATCTATAGTGATTGTTGCCATAATATTCATTAAGAATGGAGAATTGATCCCCAAGTTCAATGAAATCATTTAAAATTGTCAATTGTCTAGATATGTAGCTTATCAATTCAAAATAAAACCGACCCTCTATAATATACTTGATGTGTTCCATGTATCATTTTTAAGGAAGTACGTGCCTGGCTGAACACATATGCACAACTTTGGTGAAATATTATTGGAACCTGATATATCTTTCTATGAATATCACATCAATATTCTTAACACCAGAGAGAATGTATGGAGAAATTTGACTTCATTAATGGAAACAACACATTGGAGAAATCATAAAATGGATCAATTAATGTGGGAAAAATTGTACATTAATAATAATAAAAACCATCTTTATTATAATGATTTTTTAAATAATTTTTTTATGATTTATTTTTTTTAGGATGGATGAATATAACACCCATCCTCAATTATAATTGGGAAACATTATATTTCAATAATATTATAATAAAAATAACATTTTATTATTCAAATTAGAAAATATCAATTTGATAAGATGCAATTACATTTTGATCTTTCTTGGTAAAAATTATCCTAGAATAAATTTCTGTAATTTTCCCTTAGAAATAATATTTTTAGAATAATAAATTAATGTAGTACTTAAATATTTTTCCATTTGTTCATAATATTGTGTTATAATAAGTTCAATTATTAATTTCATGACTATGAATTTTAATGAAATAATGTAATGAATATTTATAGGTAAAGGAAATATAATATTTAAAATGTAATTATTTATTGTGATGGAGGTGTTTCCCACCTTATCACCCCCTCAACCAATTATTTATTAGTAATGGAGTCCATTCAGTTTAGAGTGAATTCAAATTATTGAAATTTTTTATAATTTTAGAGAAATGAAACACCTCATAAATAATAAAAGTAAACCTAGTCTATCTTCCTCACACATATTATGAAATTTGGATTGACCAATGAATGATGTTGGGTTTTCCAATGAGGTACAAATCATTTGATATTTGTTTTAATATATTATTTATGCAATAATATTAGTACTTAATGTGTTAATGGGAATATCTTTGGTTTTCTGATGATTATTTGGATCCCAAATAAAAAGATTTTTTGGAAAATAACCAAGGTCACATAGTTTGGAGAAACCATATAGGATATTCCACATGGTTACCCCATAATGTGAAGGGCTTAACCATGGGGTGAACGTGTATCATAGTTTGACAAAACTATGAAACCATAGGTGAACCCCCGTGTGATTTTTTAGACTTTTAAAAAACTGTAAACACATGGTTTGATCATGGTTAGCCCTACCTTTCACGCTAACCGTCTTAGGTATATGTTTAATTAGTGAGTGGTGCAAAGTTGTCACATGATTTGGCCAACGGTATGACAAAATCCTACATACCAATATTTCAAGGAAAAATTAATAGTTTTCTCCTAAAACATTTCAAGCCTAATTATAATTTTATTTCTCTTTTAGTCGATAGACTATAATCCTTGATATCACCCCTTTAAATGTCATCAATAGATTTTTCAACCATTTCTCCATCAGAATTCGAATTTGAGCGTCGATCGTCTTATTAGATTCACACCAGAAAGTTTTTTGACCATACTATTATGTTATTTATTTGAATTCATATGGATAGGGTTACATAGGTGAATATAAAATCCCCCTTTTCCAGGTTCAACATCTATACTTCATTTTTCAGCATATATGGACCAAATCAAGGATCTATACTAGATGATAAATCTACTAAAATTCTATAGCTGGTGGTATAAACATTTCTCATGGGGGTTTTGGATTAAAATTTCCTGTTGATTTTTTTATTCTTGGCATTCTAGTCATTCCAAAAAAAATTGAATAATTTAATTAGATTATTTTGAACCTCTTAGTGATTCCCAAAAGTACAATCAAGTTTTTTTGGAGGATTTTTCAGCATCCTAGGCCACCCATGGGGTGTACCATTGACCATGACCTTCATAATATCACTGATGTGGTTTTCCTGGGCTTGTTTGATGTTAGAGAAATACATTATTGAATTTAATTGTTTTAGATGATTGTGATAAGGTTTTTTTACATTTATATGTTACACATGATGTGAATTTTTTATCTTTTTAAATGTTAAATGTTATATGGATTGGATGAACTCTAAGAAATTTGATAAATAGGAATTGATGAATTAATGAGATGAATATATTGGTAGTATATTACTTTGTGGTTATAAAATGGATCCTAATTCTATTATATTCAATGGTTAGGTCTCCCATGGATAATTTTAGTGGTATTGGATGCCTTGGATGGTAATTCTCCATGGAAATTCTTTTCATGTGATCCATGAGCCTTGCTACCTCTTGGGTCAAGTTTTCATGGAATCAATTGGAAAATTTCGGTTGATATGCTCCTTAGACCCCACCCATGCCTTACCAACTCTCTACCAAGATTGTCATAAGAATTTACCAAGATGTATTGATCTTATATAAATTGTATCCACCCCACAAGGTTGGACATACGTGATTACAAGTTGGGTCTATTGTGGATGGTTTTTTTATATGAAATAATATTGGTGAAAGATATATATATTGCATTATATGACATGGGAATTATAGGGGATCACATTTGGTTATATGATGAATACATGGTGGGTTTTGGAATTATTTTCTATTTCCCATGATATGGGATCCTACGCCTTGATTTATAAAGAGCTTTATTTAGATTGATAGTATCAAAACCATTTGTTACATTTTTTGTTGTCATTCACTTGTACTAATGTCAAATATATTACCTACTACCGACTACCTTAACTTTTTTAAATACCCTTGACATGTAAAATATATCATTAGTAGTGGAGTATTGAGAGATATCTCACACTAATTTAGGGATGACGTTGGGTACCCACACACACTATATGGATGAAGGTAGGAATCCATGAAAGAGGCTATAGTTTGATGTTTGACATTGTTCTATTCTTAGTAGTAGTGGAGAATAGAAATGAACTAGGATCGTTATTATACGTACGATAGATATTTTTTGTTATTTTGGTATTTTTATACTTGTATTGTACTAATTTTGATATACATGTTTTGGATGATTTGATTATCAATTACTTTAAACACCATTGTATATGATATTACTTCTTGAATTTTTAATATATTCATGTCTTTTGTATTTATATTCACTCCAATTTATTTACTATTTGATATATTAAATGAAATGTTTACAACCAATGTGATACACAACGACATGAGGGCATAGTCTCCCCACATACACAACCTATTCCCTCCCTATTAGTCTGATACTTCTAACATTTTGGGATATTCACATGAGGCCTTATGATTTGCTGGCTCAGAAAACCATTTAGTGGAATCTTGGTCATGATGCTACAAATTTTGGTCAATTGTTTTTTACCTACTATTTTGAGACAATACACAGAATATTGATAATGATTTCAAATTTGGAAATGAAGTATTCTAAGTTGATGCAAATGTACAATGAAAACCCGAAATTCATAAAACATAAATACATTTTTTTCTTATTTTACCTATTAGTGATTATTTTGGATTTCACTATTTGGTGAAACAATGGAATTGTGATGTTATAATTGATTTCATTGAGGATCTATTTTATCATTTCCCAATTATATGATCATATTCATATCGTACAACATTTCAAAAACTTTTCTGGATTCACATTCCATTAAAATATCCATTTCATATAGGATTATTTTCTTAACTATATGGATTTTTGATATGTGCCTTGTTTTATATACCAATGGTTGATAAATGATATGTTTAAAGAATTGAGAAACACGGTTGATACATATAATTCATACCATAAACTATGTGGTGTTTTATATATTGAGATACAATAAAAACTCTTTGATTCCAATTTAGGCATGCCAATCCATTGACCATTGGTTTCCTGGATCAGAACATGCTATGGTAGTAGTTATGTGGGTGACATATTTTAGTTCATATTGTGTATTGGCCCCTATGGATCGAATGTGGCATGTCATTTCGTTCAACAACATAATGAAAAATGTGAAATGAATAAAAAGTAAACTAGCTATTGGTAATGTGAAATTTAGATCTTAATATTTTCATATATATTTATGTGGGCTGTAGGAAGTGTCTCTTGTGATGTTTGGACTATTCCTTTAAACCCAGTTCTAGCTATAAGATCTTATATTGGGATGTGTCCTATTTATATGAATGTTCATACCCATACTAAACTTTTATATATGAACTTATGATTGTTGATCATTTAAGGGACATGTGTTTAGAATATTTGATACATTCAACCTTGATAACCACTAGTCATACACAAAGGGGGGGAATCTTCAACACTTCGAAGGTAGCTGTCCATGGGATACCTTTAGAAACTCTTACTTTCATAGTAGTGACACAAACTATTTTACTAAACAGTTGGGCTATGGTATAGTTCATTGAGGGTTTTCTATGCTATATGCATTATTTTTATGGAGCACCACAACTTTTCTGGTCTATGAATAGATCACACAAGTGAAATTGTAGATGTAATGTCTCAGATTTTTCCATGTATTATTTTAATATTATAGGGGAAGTAATTTGAGACCAGGCTCTGAGACGGCGTGCAGTTCTGAGGCCCAATTATCACGGAACAAATGTCTGAAATTAATTTAATTATTAAATTATGTGCGTGTGCGGTTTTCCTAAAAAAGTTGAATAACTCCCGAATGGGTTCTCAGATCAGAAATCTGAGGTCACCGTTTTGTTTAGAACAACGATTTTACCTAAGTCGAGGCCTAACATCGGCCGGCATAGGTCAGTGGTGAAATCTGGTTTTTGGACGCAACAGTAATAAAATATTTAATTAAATTGTTTTATTAAATCTTGTTACTTCAAATATATCTTATCTTTTATATATATATTTCGCAGGGGAATCAGGGTTACAATCCCCATAACCCTGAAATTTTCTGGAGGCTCTGGGAAGCTCAAGACGAAACTCCCAACGCGACGCCGATGTTCTTGATAGATTTCTTCAGTGATGATGACGCGATGACCAGATCTTTGGGAGATGGAATTTTGAGGGGATCGTGGGGATGTGATTCTTGATATTATTTTGGTTTCGCTCGACCTCCTAACGGTGACAGACCAAGATCGACACAAACATCGATCGAGGTTCATCCCACTCGATTTGTGTGTGTCTCTTCCCCAATTTTATCACGCTCTTCATGAGTGTTATTCATGTTCTTAATGGGACTAGGAACAACAGATCATTGCACACCCGTTGTGTGATGAAACCATACCAAATTGATGATCTGGCATCGGTGCGACCCTACGGAGGTGCGGCTGTAGTGGCAACAGATTGATTGAAGCAAATTGGAAGAAATCGTTCTTCGAAATATTTCTGCTCGGGCGACCAGAATTGGATTTCAGAGCCAATAGGAGGCCCAAAACCCACGAATTCGGCTTCAAGAGGATGAGGCGACCCAACATCTTGAGTTTCGCGGCAAACAGATAACTGAATCGAAGTCTGGAGGATTAGCTGAGGCGCGCGGAGGAAAATGACATTTCTGGAAATTTCCCGACAACACGCCATGTAGTACGTGATACACGGTGTGTGTTCTTCAGTAGGGATACCTGGCGTGTACTCCAAGAGTACACGATAACGAGAAGGGTACACGGCCAGGAACACGCCATGTATACCCCTCCCCAGCCAGATACACATGATACCCCGTGTACTAGTACACAGACAGGCGACACGGACATGGGCAGAGACCGTGTACGGGCACATGGACCGCATTCATGGAGTGAGCCTAGGTGCTCGAACATGGCGTGTGATTTATTCTACACGTTGTGTAGTTGTTTTCTATCCAACAAGACGAATGACACATGCCTGTTACACGGGCAGCACCCAGGGTCAAGGAAAACGGTGTGTACTTTTTCTACACGCCGTTTAGTTTGGTTTTGCATGACTTGAATGAAAGACACATGCTGTTTACAGGGCTAGTACCTGGGGTCAAAGAACACGGTGTGTAACAATACTACATGCAGTGTAACTTTTTCTTCATGGATTGAGCCACTTGCCTTCTGTGACATGGACTAGTTCTTAGGGTTTATACCCTTGGTATTCCCCTGAAGGTTCTGGTATCTATTCCTTTATACAGGAGTATGATCCCTTTAGAAAAACTCCCTAAATAGAGTTATTGGAATCCCCACTATGAGACCTAGATCCTGATCATCTATTCATTCCTAGAACCCTTGGTAGAGTTCTTGGTATCGACATGACCAACTTTACCCGGGCGGCGATCCTCTTCTTAGCGGATTACCTCAGACTGAGTTGTCGGAATTTCCCCATGACTTGGCTGTGATCCTCATTTGAGCATTTTATTCCCACGGTACTAGTGGAGTGTGTTCTCCGTGAACGAGTATTTCGTGTCTCTCTCTTCAGAACTAGGAGTGTTTTCTCCCGATGGTATGCTTAGTGGAATCTTCGAGCTAGATCTTAGTGGTGGTTTCCGCAATTGTCTATCATGCATGATTATATCTAGATATTATTGTTATATGTTCCGTAGACATAAACTGTGTAGAGCTGACTGTACCTTTCTTCGTTGTATTTTCCTTTGTTTTATTTTCCTTTGTGGTTTTCGGGGTGTCCTACTGGGTATTGTTATACTCACCCCTGCACGGGCTTTGCCTGCACGTGTTGTGTCTTGTGCAGAGGAGCGAGCCATTGACAGGATTCTAGGTGGACCAAGACTGGACGATGCTCAGTGAGATCAGACAGACCGAGGTGCGTTCCAACGGTGACAGGTTGCTGTCCCAGTACCTTTCTCTATAGGTTGGACGGTGTTGCAGACTTTCGTTTTGTGGGATTGTACATTTGGAACATGGTTTTACTTTACTGTACTTTACATCCTTGTCTTACTCTGTTGGTTGGGTTTTAGTGTATGCATGCATCATTTCCTTTTAGTAGTTTTTACTTTTCATCTTTGTGGGATTGAAGATGTGTGTTCATGTGTACAGGTTATAGGCAATGCCTCCCATGTTAGTAGAATTCCTAATTTGTGATAGTCACCAGCCCCGGGCCAACAGGAGGCAGGATTGGGGAGTTGCGGCTCGGGCCCCACGGGGACGGGTCTTGACAGAGTGGTATCAGAGGTAGGACGGTTCTACCTTAGGAACGAGAGTCTGTGAGTTGGTTTGGGCAATAATGTTAACTGTTTCGAGTTCGGCTCTCAGGCTAGGGACCCCAGTGTTGGTGCGGCGACCGACGTATTCATACACCAGGAATCTGAAAACATGCTTTTCAACATGGAACATGAAAACACTAGTTGCATGGGAAAAAATAATGGTAAATGCATCATATAGGAATGGGTTGTGGTTTCCATGTATTTTTTGAGTCATCTCTCTAGATATACTCACTGACTGTGATACATCTTGTTTATTAAACAGGATGCCCCCACAATGCGCACTCGCTAGGATCCAGCAGATCGATCACGTGGATGACCCCCTCAATGATGAAGCTTCGATACAAGGACTAGATCCCCAGTTCTACAACCAAGTGCCATGCCAGTTATCCCACCACATGTGGAGCAATGTTTACTTCCTGCTGTACTACTGGAGGAGGAGCGTAGGCTGAGCGCACTCCACGAGTTTTAGAGACAGAGACCCCTCAGGATTTGAGGAGAGCCTGACCCTCAGGCATCGGAGGACTGGATAGAGGCAGTGACGAGTGTCATCTGTTTGGTCAGGACACCAGTAGACCATATGGTGATCCTGGCAGTGAGCCTTCTGTAGGTCTCGGCAGGACGATGGTGTCGTTTGGTCATCTAGACTCACGACGAGGCGACTCTTCCATGTTCGGAGTTTGATCGTCTCTTTAGAGAGGTGTTTTCACCGGTTACCCTGAGAGCAGTATGTATACATGAGCTTCTTCATCTCCAGCAGGGAACCATGACTGTGGCTGACTATTCATTGAGGTTTACCGACCTCTCACGGTACTCGATGGATATGGTCAGAGATAAGTACTTCATAGCTCTATCTTTTTAGCGGGACTTGCGTAGAGATATCTGAGCTAGCATCATCTCTATAAGCATTCCTACTTATGATGGGGTGCTCGAGTAGGAATTGGTGGTCGAGAGCTTCCTGGCGGAGTAGGGACAACCGACAGTTGTCAATAGTGGGCGAGCTCGAGTAGAGACCTCGGCTGTGGGGAGCCGACGTCAGGGACCCATGCGCTGGAGACATTTCCAGAGGAGATCCCAGGATAGGGGATAATCCATACAAGGTTCACATGGCGCATTCAGCCAGCCATGAGAGAGGTGATATTACTCATGTGACGGCAGTGGACATCTCACTCGAGATTGTCCGACCTGCCGTACTACTGACACGGGAGTAGTGGATGGACCACCGAGGTAGAGGCAACGTGTGGAGTAGGCAAATTCGTGAGGTGGAGGATGTGGCAGAGAAGCTGGGAGAGCAGCTGGAGGTGGTCGGCGTTTCGACCCTTTACCACCACCACCCCTAAGAGGTCTACCCCAGACTCAGGGAGCTGGTGGACAGAGGCAGGGATAGCTGCAGGCGGTAGAGGCTTATGACCCAGGTACTCCTAGAATGATTAGAGGTACTGTCTTTGTCTTTTCTACTATGGATGCCGTATTGATAGACACAGGTTCTTGTCATTCCTTTCTAGATTCTTATCTTGTTTGAGACCATGATATTCCAGTTGAGCTGTTGACTCGACCCTCACGCTTAGAAACACCGACTGGAGAGGTTTCAGAGATAACACACCGTTGCAGGCATTGTGATATGACCCTTGGAGGCGAGAGTTTTGGTTGGAACCTCTTGCTGGTAGCATCGAGGCCTTACGAGGTCATTCTTGGCATGAATTGTTTATCCACAGTTCATGCCTAGATTGATTGTTTTAGTAGAATGGTGTGGTGTGTCCGCAGTGATGGAATGAGGTTCCATTTTGTCAGAGATAGGGAGACCCAGGAAGCGCAGGATGGACTCGTGTATAAGAGGGAACAACTGATTTCACAACGGTTGGCAAGCCTAGCCCTTGGAAAGGCAGATGTTACGAGTTTCTGGTTCCCAGCATTGGTGGCTGAGTACTAGGATGTGTGTCCGGAGGATGTCCCCGGGTTACCTCCCCATCGAGAGATATATTTCTGCATTGAGTTTCAACCCGGGATGACACCAATATCAGCGTCAGCATATCAGATGGTTCATGCAGAGCTTCATGAGATGAGGATGCAGCTGGACGACTTGCAAAAGAAGGGCTTTGTGAGACCCAGCGTTTCACCCTAGGGGGCCCCAGTGTTGTTTTCCATGAAGGCGGATTGGAGCTTGAGGCTATGTGTGGATTAACGACACTTAAAGTAGGTGACCATGAAGAACCGATATCCACTACCGAGGATTGATGACCTATTTTACTTTTTAAGTGGGGAACGATGGTTCTCGAAGGTTGATCTACAATCCGGCTATCACCAGTTGCGAGTACAGGAGGAGGATATACCGATGACAACTTTCAGATGGTGCTACTGTCACTATGAGTACTTGGTGATGCCCTTTGGTGTGACGAACACCCCGACAGTGTTCATGGGACTCATGAAATAGATCATTCATCCCTATCTAGTACGGTTTGTAGTGGTCATCATCGATGATATCCTTCTGTACTCTACATCCGAGGAAGAGCACGTGAGATACCTAATGATGGTTATGGACACACTCCGAGAGCACCAGTTGTATGAGAAACTCTCGAACTGTCAGTTCTGGTTACAGGAGGTCCACTTTCTAAGGAACGTTATCTCTGCGGATGGTGTAGCAGTGGACCCAGCAAAGGTGGAGAAAGTTGTAGCATAGGTGCCACCCCGGAGCGTAAAGGACGTGCAGAGTGTCCTTGGGATGGCAAGATACTATCGGAGATTAATCCATGATTTCTCTAGGATTTCAGCACCCATGACAGCTTTGACCAGAACAGGACAACCTTTCATGTAGACCGAGAGATGCCAACAGGCTTTCCAGCAGTTCAGACAGAGTCTGACGAGCGCCCTGAGCTTGAGGTTACTGGAGGAGGGATTCGAGTACCTAGTGTTCTGAGACGCATCAGGAACCGGGCTTGGTTGTGTCATGATGTAGTGGCAATCAGTGATTTCCTATGGCTCACGTCAGTTGAAGCCACATGAAAAGAACTACACGACCCATGATCTTGAGTTGGTAGCCGTAGTCTTCGAATTGAAGATGTGGTGGCACTACTAGATGGGAGAACAGTTTACCGTATACTATTATCACACGAGTCTAAGATATATATTTTATCAGAAGGATCTGAATTTGAGATAGAGGCGATGGCTTGAGATCCTCCAGGATTATGACTTTGAGATCGTTTATACCCCTGGGAAGGGGAACATAGTGGCATATGCTCTCAGTAAGAAATCCAGTTCGCAGTTTCAAGATGAGGCGATGATGCAGTTGGCCTATTTGCAGTTGTCCTTCGTGGACAAAAATGAGGGAGCATACCTTCACTCAATGGTTGTTACCCCTCCACTGTTACAGCATGTCAGGAAAGAATAGCGCGAGGATTCTAGTTGTGAGACTCTACATGCTCCGATATCCACAGGTTATTCTGCTGATGGATTTTAAGGAGGGGAGCATGTTTTTTTTCAAAGCGTGCATGGATGTACCAGTGACGTTATGGGAGGAGGTTCTGAGGGAGTTCCATACATCCCCTTTGGTGGTGCATCCAGGCGTGGCAGTGATGTACAAGGACCTATGACATCAGTTCTGGTTGCCAGGAATGAAGAAGACTGTGGAAGAGTTTGTTTCTTGGTTCCTTACATGTCACCAAGTTAAGGTTGAGCACCATGTTCTAGCAGGTTTGGCTCAGCACCTTCAGGTGCTAGAGTGGACATGGGACGGGATATACATGGACTTCGTGACAGGTTTACCACTTACGTCCAGGGGACACGATGCCATCTGAGTGATCGTTGATCGACTCACCAAGTCAGCCCACTTCCTAGACATATGGGTGTAGAGTTCAGTGGAGAGAATGGGACGCCTCTACGTGTAGGAGATAGTCTGACTTCAAGGATTACCATCCATGGTCGTCTCAGATCGTGATGCTCGTTTCACATCCCGGTTGTGGAAGGTATTGTAGGAAGAATTTGGGAATTAGTTACGCTTGAGCAAAGTGTTTCATCCCCAGACTGATGGTCAGACAAAGCAGACCATCTAGGTCCTGGAGGATATGCTACAAGCTTGAATACTTGACTTCGGTCGTAGCTGGGAGGATCACCTACCACTGGTGGAATTTTCTTATAACAACACTTATCATTCAACTGTTGGTATGGAACCATTCGAGTCTCTGTACGGGTGACCCTGCTGGTCGCCACATTGCTGGAATGACCCAGGAGAATCAACACTCATGGGCCCATAGATGGTGACAGTTACTACAGTGATGGTGTAGGTCATTCAGGAGTGGATGAAGACTGCACAGAGTCGGCAGAAGTCATATTCCGACAGGTGGTGGAGGCCCTTGGAGTTTGAGGAGGGAGACCATGTGTTTCTTCGGGTATCACCTCGACGGGGATTACGTAGGTTTGGCCGAGGTGTCAAGCTATCCCCGAGGGGCATTGGCCCTTTTCAGATTCTGAGTATAGTTGGCGAGGCGGCGTATCATTTAGCTCTACCTCCTCAGATGGACCAGGTACACAATGTCTTCGATGTGTCGCAGCTACGGAGGTACATGCATGATACATCGCACGTCATCGACTGGGGTGAGCTGGACATTGATGATGGAGAGACCTTTGCTGAGAACCTAGTAGAGATCGAGGATCGATAGGAGAAGATCCTTCGTGGGTGATCTATTCCCTCGGTGCGTGTTCGGTGGCAGCACAGGAATCTCCAGGAGAGCACATGGGAGCGAGAGGCTCAGATTCACATGCAGTACCCACATATTTTTGAGTGGCCTTTGTTTTGGATTTTTGGGGACTTAAAAGCCCAAAGGTGGGTGTAATATAATGTCCCAGATTTTTCCATGTTTTATTTTAATATTATGTGGGAATTAATTTGAGACCACGCTCTAAGACAGTGTGCAGTTCTGAGGCCCAGTGAGTCCAGAGTACATGTTTGAATTTAATTTAATGATTAAATTACACGCGCGTGCGGTTTTTCTGAAAAATTTGAATGACTCCCGAATGGGTTCTCAGATCAGAAATCCAAGGGCACCATTACGTTCATAATAGCGATTTTACATAATGCGAGGCCTAAAATCGGCCAGCATAGGTCGGTGGTGAAATCTGGTTTTTGGACGCAACAATAATAAAATATTTAATTAAAATGTTTTATTAAATCTCGTTACGTCAAATATCTGTTATGTTCTAATTTGAGATTTTGCAGGGGAATCAGGGTTACAATCCGCATAACCTTGAAATTCTATGGAGGCTCTGGTAATGCTCTGAAGGAAACCCCCAATGCGGCGGTGACGTTCTAGATGGATTTCGTCGGCGACGATGATGTGACGAATGGATCTTCTCCAATGAATGCCACGGATCCACATAGGATGTTGATTTTGATTTTCCATTCCCCGTTCTTGATTTCCTATGACGAACGCGGACTAATCCACGAAAAGATTATCCTACAGATCGATCCTATTTGCGAGATGGGATTTTTCGGGGATCTTGGGGATGTTATTCTTGATATTATTTTGGTTTTGTTCAACCTCCTAGTGGAGATGGACCAAGATTGAAATGAACATCGATCGAGTTTCGTCCCTCTCGATTTGTGTGTGTCTCTTCCAATAATTTATCGCGTTCTTCATGAGTGTTCTTCACGTTCTTCATGGGACCAGGAACAATGGATCGTTGTGCACCCGTTGTGTGATGCAACGATCCCAAATTGAAGATCTGGCTTTGGTGCGACCCTACGGAGGTGATGCTACAGTGGAGATGGATAGATCTAAGCGGATTAGAATAAATCGTTCTTCTAACGATTTCCGATCGGTGACCGGAATCAGATTTTGGGGCTGATCGGAGGCACAAAACCCACAGATTCGGATTCACGAGGACGATGCAACCCAGAATATTGAGTTTTGCGTCAAACTGACGACTTAATCAAAGCTAGGAGGATCAGCCGAGGCACGTGGAGAAAGACATCATTTCTAGAAATATCCCGACTACATGCCGTGTAGTATGGGCTACACGGCGTGTGTTCGTCGGTAGGGTTACCCGGCGTGTACTCCAAGAGTACACGGGAACGGAAAGGGTACACAGCATGGGACACGCTGTGTATACCCCTCCCTTGCCAGATGCGGCCAGATACACGAGATACCCCATGTACTAGTACACGGGCAGGTGACACGGACACGAGCAGAGACCATGTACGGGCACATGGCCAGCGTACAAAGAGCGAGCCCAAGCGCTCGAACACAACATTTGATTTATTCTACATGTCGTGTAGTTGTTTTTTATCCGAAAAGATGAATGACACGGGCCAGTTACACAGGTATCACCCACGGTGAAGGAACACGACGAGTACTTTTTCTACACGCCGTGTAGTTTGGTTTTGCACGCCTTGAACGAAGGACACGGGCCGTTTAAACGGGCAGTACCTGGGGTAATGCAAGATTGCGTGTAATCATACTACACACCATGTAACTTTTTCATCATGGCTTGAGCCACTTTCCATTTATGACTTAGACTAGTTATTAGGGTTTATACAATTGGTAATCCCCTGAAGGTTCTGGTATCGATTCCTTTATACAGGAGTATGATCCCTTCAGTAGAACATCCTTAATAGTGTTATTGGAATCCCTTCTGTGAGACTTAGAGCTAGATCCTCTATTGAATCCTGGAACCCTAGGTAGAGTTCTTGTTATCGACGTGACCAACTTTACCTGAGAATCGATCCTCGTCTTAGCATATTATCTCAGACTGATTTGTCGGAATCACTGGATGACTTGGCTGTGATACACATCTGAGCATTTTGTTCCCAAGGTACATGTAAAGTGTGTTCTCCCGGGATGAGTACTTCATGTCTCTCTCTTCAGACCTAGGAGTGTGTTCTCCCAATGGTATACTTAGTGGAATCTTCAAGCTGGATCGTAGTGGTGATTTTCTCAATAGTCGATCGTGCATGAGTATATCTGGATATTCTTCTTATATGTTCTGTAGACATATACTGTGTAGAACTGACTATACATTTCTTCGTGGTATTTTTCTTTGTTGTATTTTCCTTTGTGGTTTTCGGGGTGCCCTACTGGGTATTGTCATACTCACCCCTACAGGGGCTTTTCCCGCACGTGTCATGTCTTGTGAAGACGAGCGAGCCTTTGACAGTATTCTAGGCAAACAAGGACCAGATGGTGCTTAGTGAGTTCAGTCAGGCGGAGGTGTGTTCCTTTGGTGACGGGTTGCAGTCCCAGTACCATTTTCTAATGGTTGGACTTTGTTGCAGACATTCTTCATGTGGGATTGTACTTTTTTCCCAGTGCTTTACTTTAATGTACTTTACTTCCTTGTCATACTCTGTTGGTTGGGGTTTAGTGTATTCATGTATCTTTTCCATTTAGTAGTTTTAACTTTCACCTTTGTGGGCTTGGAGATGTTTGTGCATGTCTACAGGTTATAGGAAATGCCTCCCATGTCAGTATCATGCCTACTCGATGCTAGTCACCAGCCCCTGGCCTATTGGAGGCTGGTTTGGGGAGTTGCGGCTCAGGCCCCAAGGGGACAGGTCGTGATAGTAGAATCATCCTTCCATGATTGAAGGGAATGGTGGTCCATTGGAAAGTGATCTTTTATACTATCATATACTCTCTATAAAATCTATAAACACCCACCTCAGAGGAGATTAAATATAACACCAAACATTATTTCAGGAGAATCAATGCACTAGTGGGTTTTTTTGAACTAGGCTAACAGTTAGTGAGATATTGTTTGGAATGATTTCAAAGAAAGATTTTACTACTATATTTTCCGTGGAACCCTAGGAGTAAAGAGGTCCATTGAGTTCATAAATATATAATATGGAATTATTACTATTATGTAGTATTGGTAACACATCTATGATCAAAAATAGTTTTAATTGATATATCTTGACGGTGATGAATCTAGGGTGACATGATTCAGGGATGATCTCACACTCACCATTTGATAAAAAATTAATGTGTTCCAGTTGACCTCTATTTTCGAAATTGTTAATTAGGTGTTCATCATAGATAGATACCTAAGTGAATATGAGAGAAGAGAATAGTGAATTGTAGTATCTTGGCCCAGTGCTTTTAAATTTAATGACATGAAGCAATGCTTGTTGGATTTACAACATAGGATTACTAACCAATATATTAGTGTAGGTGGTACAGTTTTCTGTCATTATTGGGATATATGGGGACACATGAGTAATCTGTGTGATCATGATCCATTTCACTATCATGATTTCACTAGGATAGTCAAAATATAATGTTTTTTCAAAAACATTCCTTTAGGTGTCAGTGTAATAGGGTCATCTCCAACTCATGGATTAGTTATGAGTTTCACCACCCTATCTCTTGATGTGAGCTGGAGTAGTATAGGTCATTTGGGATAAGGTGGTGTTCATGACTAAGCCATATATGACCAAATTTTACTGAAAAAACATAATGGGACAACAACATGAAGTTAGCTTGTTTCATAAGGCCTTGATTCAGGCCAAATATTTTATATATAGAATACATCTCTGCCAAAGAGTGATGGGACACCTTAGGTGAGAGGTAAATTTTTAGAAGCCTCTTCAATTTCTATGTATCATTCCTATATATGTGATTCTCAATGATTTATATATATACATGTCTTGAATTTCCATGGGCTCATAGTTCAATATTCCAATGGAATCAAGAAAATTGATACACCATTGGGTTTCAGTATGGAGAGTGTACACCAGTTTAGGGAGTACCCCCTTAAGATTGGTGGGTGTCACCTAATATGAAATCTTCTAATCCTAAATATTACTAGGTTAGACATCATAATCCCAATGGAAATCCTAGTTTCATATCAATCCTTTGATTATTTAAATCACTGAAGGGTGACCTTCACATTAGCAGAGGGAACTATTTATACTCACTATGGTGAATGGGATATCTAGGCGAGCCTATATAGATAGAAGAATACTGGGGTGGGTAGGATGACATCCCATATATTCAATTTATTTCTAAATGATCTTGGAGATCATCAAGAATATTTCCTCCTGTGGTTGATCATTTCAGGGATATTTTGCTGATCAACATTTTTGTTTACCTCCAATGGGATTGGGGTAGTTCTATATAGATCTAGTTCCAGTAGATACACTGGTATAAATTAACCCTTACTAGATGGGTATGATGGAGTTATCTGATCTCAATAGGCACTTATAGTACATAGAGGAAAAGTGGGTTATACAACCCAATACATTTATGTGGGGCTCGCAGGATATTTTTGTAAAAAAAGGATGATACAATTTGCCTATGCATGGATTACAATAAATTGATTCAGTCAAAAATTATGAACTAATATCACATTTAATGTAAAAAAGTCCCTTTTGATCATCTTCATGGAGACCTTGTATTCTCAAAATTTGTTTTGAGTACCAGATATCATCATATTTATATTTGACATAAAAACATACCTCTTACAGATTTTCATAAAAGCTATGGATTATATGAGTATTTGGTTATTCCGTTTAGTCTCACGAACTCTCTATATGTTTTTATGGTTATGGTGAACTGAGTTTCCAATTATTATATGAATTTATTTGGGGTGGTTTTAATGTAATATACATTGGTGTATTCTCCCAATTGAGACGACAATTCAAAAAATATTGACATAGTTTGTGATCCACTAGGAGAGCATTAATAATATTATAAGATAACAAATTTCTACATCTGTATAGATAATACTCACCAATTGGGTTGTATTACCTCAGATATAGGAGTGTTATTTTACATAGAGATTGTGAGGGATGTACTCTACTTAGAGAATACCAAGAATATATTTTACATATAGTATTCCTTTAATGACAACTGTATGTTACATGTGTTTCATATAGGAAATCTCAAAAATAGATGTGTTTTTTATATGCATGACTATGAAGGGTGTGATGTATTTATGTTCAGATACCTTTAAGATTGGATTTTGAGGAGATAAATGGGAGACTTTAGCACCGATCATGATTATTAAGGAGTAGGTAATGAGATAATCTTTTTATAATGAAACAACATGTATCATGTTGTGAGTAGATATTATTTAGGAAGATTATTTAATGGAATATGTGTCTCATCATCTAGGGCCCAATGAGAGGAACCACCTATTGTAAGATCTTGATTTGGATCGAGTTTATAATTGTAACACCCCGAGATTTTATAACAAATATTGTTTTAATTTAATTAATATCATGTGTTTTATGCTACACCAAGATTACCTTGCGCTATACGCAACACCGTATTAGCTTGCAGTATACGCAACACTATTCTTGGATCGTGTTATACACAATTTTGATAATTGTTATTCTATGAAACATTGAGTATATATATATGTTCAATGTATAAATGAAATATGGTTGGATTCCTTTATATGAAACAACGAATGATTCTTGTACAACACGTAACCCTGACTTGGCTTGCATTACACGCAATCGCGACCTTCCTTGATAGCATGTGTTGTACGCAATACCGGGTTTTACTAAACAACGATATATTATTATAATATTATTATAAACTAGACGTTATGAATATTATTAACTAAATTTCTAATTTTATAACATTATTATTCATCTTCCACATTTTCTAGAACATGGTAAAAGAAAAAAATAAATTTTTCAGGTAAAATAAGTATTTTTAAAAAAATGCAGATTTGCTGCATTTTGATGGCGCACCCACATTAAATCTAGTTTTTGATATGTTTATAAGTTCAATTTGACAAAATAAAATTATTTTTCGGAATCAAGAAATAAAAATTTACTTCGGATAAATTTTTCATATTTTGATGAATAGTAAAAACACGCTATATTTTAATTAAAAACATCTTTTTTCATTGCAATAATTTATATGGTTAAATTATAATATTTATTGGTTTTAAAGTATAAATAGAATACATTTTTACCATTTAATATAATTTATCTCATTATTATTGATTTTACATTAAATTCGTAAGTTAAATCAATTCAATCTTTTGCAATGTTTTAAAGAAAAACCCGTTTTCTTTCGACAACAGGATTAATTTTAATTTAATTTCTGCAACTTTTTTGTATTGAATTTGGAAAAATAGATTCCATATTTGGAATCAGTGGATCCAAATTATGTTAATAAGCTACTTTTTATTTTTGGGAATTATGAATAGTAACTACGGTAAATTTTATTTACCATAGTTAAAGGTAAATCGGGTAATTAAGGGTAAATATAATTTTATAAAATTACCCTAACAAATGTCAAAATCCTATTGGATGACTAATAGTCGACCCATATCCCATAAGGGTTGGAATAGATTCATTTAATGGTCTTTTTTCCATGAATATTATTTAATTATTATTAAAACCAAAGAATGTGACAATAGGTCACTTTCTTAATTCTTATAAGTATAATAATTTTAATTTAGTGATAAACTTAATGAAACTTCTAAAATGAATAGTCTCCAGAACTCTAATACAATTATCTACATCATATAAATTTATTTATAATTTTTAGGGATTAAATAATTATCATTTATTATGACACAAAGATGATGAAGTAATTGTCTTATTAATGAAATATTGACATAATTGTTTTTATAAATACCCAAATAAATGTAATTTAAGACTTTTTATGAATTAAACTAGTTTTATAGGTTAATATGACATGTTATTATTGATTTTATTTTCTTTTTTCTTAACTAATCCTTCTGTTATGATTTTCACAAAAATCAATTACTAAATAGTGTCAAAATTGACATAAAATAGTTTTTAAAATAAATATTATATTATTAATTGTTATTATATTCCTAAAAATATAAGGTTAGGCCAAATTACTTCAATATGGTTATATATATTAATAATAAACAACTTGGAGTTCATTTGGATTGTTATAGTAAGTTTATTAACCTTACAGTGTAAGAACACAAAAAGACACGGTAAAAGTAAAATTATCTAACTTAAAGATACAACTAAATGATAAGGTTAATATAGTAAACTAAACATGTCCAAATTCTATTGTACGATATGATTTCGACCCATCCCCACCTTAGATTCGAAATAAATCAATTTTAGCTATTTAAAACCGAACTTGACTTTATATTAAAATAATTTTTTTAGTTTTTCCAAAGGAGCCCCTCTCCTCCCTTATAAAAGGGCACCTCCTCCCTCTCCTCCTCACACCAATATGAGCCTTCATGCTCGTCCAAGAACTGACCATTTCACATACCCACTTCCTTAGAATCATCCTAGAGGTTCTGGTATTCTTCAAAGACTAACCCTAGTGCCCTAAGAGGAGGTTAAGAAGAGGCGCTTCAAAGAAGATGTAATGTCCGTTACCGATTCTTTCATCTTTATTTCTTCTTCCACTTATTCTTCATTAGTTGTTTAATTATGAAGTAATAACATAAGTATCACTAATATACTTATATGTTATTATAAGTATGAAACAACCATATTTCACCATCTATCCTTCCTACGGAAAAAGAAATCACCGAACGTGCGTACGTACGGAATACCATCTCCACGCCGTGGTGTAATCTATTTTCCACCACCACCTTACATGGATGGGTATAATGGAGTAAATAATGACTATATTTGAATATTATAATGTGATATTGATTCTGAAATAGTATACATACACTCCAATACAATTCCATGATCATAGGAACGATATCATCACTCGTGCGTACGTACGAAATACCGTCTCCAAGATGTGATGTGACTCGTTCTACATGATATTCATTTCATAATGATTATATAAATGAATTGAATTAATTAATATGATATATATTACACTAATAACATTCTGGAAATGAGGTATCTATAACTTAAATAGATGATTAAGAATTTATTCGACAAACACGCATAAGAACAAAAAGTAATAAACACCCGAATAACAAGTAGTAATGAAATATTACTAATAAGAAGATAATAATATGATCATATATTATATCATAACAATAAGTATGATTCTTGAATAAGTAAATAACATTATTTAAATCATTATACAGGAGGTTCGGACACTTACGAAGCAAATCGGACCTAAGGTAAGGGAAATATCACAGTCTCATTTTTATCCGAGATTGTTTATACTTTGAAATTTACTGGGGTGTATTTTATCATCCACATCCCTGTTTCCTCAATATGTAATGTTATTTCCATACACCTACAATTTTTTAAATCCAATTTTACCGTTCAGTGAGTTTTTAGTAAATGAAATTAAAGGAATCTTTTTCGTTTTTCGTACGATGAACTTTTGACTTTTCCAACAAAAGTACAAGAAGAATGTTTTTTTAGCTTATACAACACGAATGGATTTTTAAGGTTTTATAAAGCATTATTTTCATGAATCATCCTCCAAAATATTTCATGACTATTTTCAAAAAAATATTTTTCTTTTAAAATTGCATGGCATTTTGTGAAAAGAAAATGATTTTGAAGAAAAAAGGATATTTTCCTCAAGAATTCATTTCAAGTGTTTTATCAAAACCAATTTCAAATAAGATGACATTATTTCACATGTGTATGTTTCAAGTATCATGTCTCTATTATTTACATGGTTTCACTTTTCTTATAATGAAATGATATCCATTTTTTTATATGTATTATGTTATGATGGGATGATGTTTATCAAACCCTTTTTATTCTTTGGGTTATGATGAATGTTTTAAGTTTATTTTGTGGCACAAGTAAGAATGATTTCATTATGAGATGGGTGGGACCTATATATCCCATCAATGCATTGGGTAATGATTTTATATCTCATGATATAGACATGGATGGAATGGTAGGTTACACCGGTTCAGTGAAACAGGATTGAAACGAGGAGTGAACTCGGTTCAGAAAGGGACTTTGTCCACTAAGATAGTCTTGGAAATGAGTCTTGACTAATAAGAAATGATTCTCTATGATTATTTTTGTATTCCACAATGTTTCATGTTTTCAGTTATGATTATTGGGATTAAATTTCACTACAATGATTTATCCCATGTTATGAAGTTATGATCTCTTTTGCAGGTTAAGATTTCCAAAAGATATGTTCTTATGAATATGACATGATTGATATTTCTTTTGTTTACCCTTAATGAGCATTTGAGCTCACCCTTTTATGTTTTCTTTTCCCCAGGATATAAAGAAAGGATTTAGATTTAAAAAAAGAATATCTTTATAGGAGATGTTGAAGATCTTTCACCACGATTAGAAGATTATATTCTGAGTTTCCAAAGACACTAAACTATTAAGGTCCTTGTGTGTCTGTTTTTGTTATGTATTAAGTATTCCAAAAAAGTAATGTAATGTCCACGTACGTTAAGCATCGGGTCTCTACAGTTTGTATCAGAGGAATGGTTTAGTCAACTTTTGGAAACTAGGATACGAGAACTTTAATGAGATCCCTAGAGATATTTCTATGGTATGTCTAGGGATGTACCTAAGGTTAAGTATAATCATAGGTTATAGTCCTAGAATCACGCTAACGATCATAGAATTAAACCCAAGTTGTTAGATATTGAAGGTACTCCCCCTTTATTATGTGGTTTTACCTAGCATGATTTTTTCCTCTCACACTATTCTTTTTGGGTTTTAGACGATGGCTAGAACCCGAAGGAACCGTGTTGATTAATGCAGTGGACAATGCAATGATTGTCCTCTTAAACAAACAAATGTTATGGGAGATTGAGTGAAAAATATTATTGCTATACTTACACAAGCTATGAATCATTCTGGACTTCCAAATGAGCAAATAAGGGAACAATATTCTATTGAGTCTTTCATGATGCAACGTCCACCTTATTTCAGTGGGTCTTCTGGTCCTTTTGTTGCTGAACAGTGGATCAGTACTACTGAAAAGATATTTTCAGTACATCAATGTTCTGAACATGATAAAGTCATCTTAACAGTGTATCGTTTGGAAGGTGATGCTGATCAATGGTGGAATCTTATCAAGAATATGAGGCCAAGAGATGTAGTTGAGTCCATGGAATGGGACGAGTTCAAGAACGTATTTTTCAATAAGTACTGCCCTCGTATTCTTCGAACAAAGATGGAGAAGGAGTTTCTTGAACTAATGTAAAAGGATGATGAATCTATTGGTATATACAAAGTGAATTTTACAAGTCTTGCAAGGTATGCATCTGGATTTATCATCCAACCTGAAAGTAAAGTTGATCGATTCATCAGTGGCTTAAAACCAAATCTTCGAAGGGCATTAGCTATAAGAGACTTCAGTAGCTATGAAGAAATTGTGCGTTGTGCTATCAAGGTAGAAATGGAAGTTGGTGTAACTTATCCATCTCTTAGTTTTGACAAGAAACGAAAGATGGAGTTCAAGGAGAAATCTCAGAATAATGGTGAAAAGAAGATGAATGTTTCCTTATGCTCAATGTGTGGAAAGAAGCATGGTGGAGATTGTCTTAAAGGGATAAGTAAATGTTTCAAATGTGGAAAGGAAGGTCATCAGGCATTTGAATTCCGCAATGATATGAATAAGATGTCTAATGATGCAAACAAATGAAGGGATACACAGAATGAACCTAATACACTTCAATCCTTCAATTTCAAGGAAATGGGGCATTATGCTAATAAATGCCCTAATCCAAGGGTTAGTGATGATCGACATGAGCAACCACTTAAGGAAAAGGACAAAGGGAAGTCACATGGGATCAACATTGGTGATGTTGAATATGATAACAATGTGGTGGAAAGATTATGTAATGGGATTCCAAAATAATGTTGTATATAGTATCCTGGAATATTGGAATATTTATGTATTGGTCTATTGTGGTTTTCAATAATTTTATGGTACTGGTAACCATGGAAATTGATTGAGATATTTTTGGAAAAAAAGATGATATGCGCATAATGAAGGGAAAACAAGAAAATGAAATATTTTACAGTATTCATGAGCTCATGATTGATATAAGGACTATGTGATATCATGGTTTGAGTATATAAAATTTTGAGGATTTTTGTATGTGGAAAGTGTTACCTTTTAACTGCATTCATGTTTTCACTAAGGTTCAATGGGTATTCAAGAGAATACATGATTAAAGCCTTTGAATGTTTGGAATGTGACCAACAAGACATATCTTATGATATATGGGGGTCAACGGTGGTATTAAATCTACGGTAATCGTTTTCACTATATTATGAGAGTGGACTGCAGTATTATGGATAAGACTAAAGATTGGAATGGATTATGTTGGACATAAGTAATTATTGTTTAAGGATAGAAGTTTTTCGATATTATTGATGGGATGTTATAGTAATATAGTTTTAGAAAAAGGGAAACCTGTAGGACGGGCGACATCCCATCGCGTTGGACAAGGCCATGGGAATCGAACCCAAAACTGAAGTGCAACTGGCCTTTATCGCCTACCACTGGCCTACAGGAAGTCCCTGTTTAGTAGAAAGTAGTTTTATTATATTAACCACTATAATATAAGAAGTATAAGTCCATTTTAGGAACCATATATGATTAATCTCACTATAGATGGACTTACATATTTTTTTGATAACTTTTCTAACCTTTTGTTTGAGACAGATGGAATGACCCCTCATTCTATCACATGATCTGCTAACACATCACGAATGACAAATTCAGCTTCATTTCTTTAAGAAATGAAGTGGAAATTGTCCAAAGAACGACCAATGGTGAGACTATACCGAAATCATGAAATTATTTCTTCTAATTACAATTTCATCAACTTTAGGGAAATGATCTTGAAAACCAAAAATGTTGTCCTGGTGATCTTATACTTGATGAATCATATGGTACCTTAGATCGTGAAAAATTTATGGCTTTGTGATTGCTGGCTTTTCCATAGCCATGTTCTCTAAAACTCTCCATCAGAACATGATGGTTATATTTCACTTCCATATCCATATTTTCACCTATGTGGAAACCTAGTGATTAGATTATTTGGTTAACCGTTACATTTCATACTTTTGTTTTTAAATATTGGTTTTGGTATTCCTTTTTATGATGTGGGTTTCTATTAAACAAACTTTTGAGTAGTAAACCATTTATAACCCCGATAAATTTTGAGGGAGAAATTCATCTTAAGGGGGGTAGAATGTAACACCCCGAGATTTTATGAAAAATATTCCTTTAATTTCATTAATTTCTTGTGTTGTATGCTACAACAAGATTACCATGTGCTATACGCAACACCGTATTAGCTTGTAGTATACACAACACTATTCTTGGATCGTGTTACACACAATTTTGATAATATTTATTCTACACAACATTGAGTATATATATATATATATGTATTCAATGTATAAATGAATTATTGTTGGATTCCGTTATACGAAACAACTAAGGATTCTTGCACAACACGCAACCCTGACTTGGCTTGCATTACACGCAATCACGACCTTCCTCGATAGCGTGTGTTGTACGCAATACCTGGTTTTACTAAACAACGATATATTATTATAATATTGTTATGAACTAGACGTTATGGATAGTATTTACTAAATTTTGAATTTTATAACATTATTATTCATCTTACACATTTTCTAGAACATTGTATAAGAACAAAATAATTTTTTCGGGTAAAATAAGTATTTTTAAAAAAATGCAGTTTTGCCACCTTTTGATGGTGCACCCACTTTAAATCTAGTTTTTTATATGTTTATAAGTTCAATTTGAAAAAATAAAATTCTTCTTTGGAATCAAGAAATAAAAATTTACATTGGATAAATTTTGGATATTTTGATGAATAGTAAAAACACGCTTATTTTAATTAAAAACATCTTTTTCATCGCAATAATTTATATGGTTAAATTATAATATTGAGTGGCTTTAAAGTATAAATATAATATATTTTTACCATTTAATATAATGTATGTCATTAGAATTGATTTTACATTAAATTTGTAGGTTAAATCAATTCAATCTTTTGCAATGTTTAAAAGGAAAACCCATTTTCTTTCGACAACGGGATTAATTTAAATTTAATTTCTGAAAATTTTGTGTATTGAATTTGGACAAATGGATTCCATATTTGGAATCAGTGTATCCAAATTATGTTAATAAGCTACTTTTTATTTTTGAGAATTATGAATAGTAACTACGGTAAATTTTATTTACCATAGTTAAAGGTAAATCGTGTAATTAAGGGTAAATATAATATTATAAAATTACCCTTACACATGTCAAAATACTATTGGATGACTAAAAGTCGACCCATATCCCTTAAGGGTCGGATTAGATTCATTTAATGGACTTTTGTCCATGAAAAGAATTTAATTATTATTAAAACCAAAGAATGTGACAACATGTCACTTTCTTAAATCTTATAAGTATAATAATTTTAATTTAGTGATAAACTTCATGAAACGTCCAACATGAATAGTATCCAGAATGATAATACAATTATATATATCATAGGAATTTATTTATAATTTTTAGGGATTAAATAATTATCATTTATTTTGACACAATGATGATGTAGTAATTGTCTTATTAATGAAATATTGACATAATTGATGTTATATATACCCAAATAAATGTAATTTAAGACTTTTTATGAATTAAAAAAAATTTATTGGTTAATATGACATGTTATTATTTATTTAATTTACTTTTTTCTAACTAATCCTTCTGTTATGATTTTTTTAAAAATCAATTACTAAATAGTGTCAAAATTGACATAAAATAGTTTTTTTAAAAAATATTATATTATTAATTGATATTATATTCCTAAAAATATAAGTATCGGCAAAATGACTTCGATAAGGTTATATATATTAATAATAAACAACTTGTGGTTCTTTTGGCTTGTTATAATAAGTTTATTAACTTTATAGTGTAAGAACACAAAAAGACACGGTAAAAGTAAAATTATCTAACTTAAAGTTAAAACTAAATGATAAGGTTAAAATATTAAACTAAACTTGTCCAAATTATAATGTATTATAGGATTTAGACCCATCCCAACCTTAGCTTCTAAATAAATCAAATTAGATCTACTTAAAACCGAACATGACTTTATAATAAAATAATATTTTTAGTTTTTCCAAAGGAGCCCCTCTCCTCCCTTATAAAAGGGAACCTACTCCCTATCCTCCTCACACCAATTGGAGCCTTCAAGATCGTAAAAAACCTGACCATTTAACTTCCCCACTTCCCTAGAATAATCCTAGAGGTTTTGGTCTTCTTCAAATACCAACCCTAGTGCCCTAAGAGGAGGTTATGAAGAGGCGCTTCAAAGAAGAGGTAATGTCCGTTACTGATTCTTTCATCTTTATTTCTTCTTCCACTTATTCATCATTAGTTGTTTCATTATTAAGTAATAACATAAGTATCACTCATATACTGATATGTTATTATAAGTATGAAAAAACCATATTTCACCATCTATCCATCCTACGGAAAAAGAAATCATCGCGCGTGCCTACATACAGAATACCATCTCCACACCGTGGTGTAATCTATTTTCCACCACCACATTACTTGTATGAGTATAACGGTGTAAATAATGACTATATATGACTATTATAATGTGATATTGATTCTGATATAGTATACATACACTCTAATACAATTCCACGATCATAGGAACGATATCATCACTCGTGCGTACGTACGGAATACCGTCTCCACGATGTGATGCGACTCGTTCTACATGATCTTCATTGCATAATGATTATATAAATGAATTTAATGAATTAATAAGAGATATATTACACTAATAAAATTATGGAAATGAGGTATCTATAACTTAAAGAGAAGTTTAAGAATTTATTCGACAAACACGCATAAGAACAAAAAGTAATAAACACCCGAATAACAAGTAGTAATGAAATATTACTAATAATATGATAATAATATAACTATATATGATATCATAACAATAATTATGATTTTGGAATAAGTCAATAACATTATTTAAATCATTATACAAGAGGTTCGGACACTTACAAAGCAAATCGGACCTAAGGTAAGGGAGATATCACAATCTCATTTTTATCTGAGATTGTTTATACTTTGAAATTTACTAGGGTGTATTTTATCATCCACATCCATGTTTCCTCAATATGTAATATTATTTCCATCCTACTAAAATTGTTTACATCCAATTTTACCCTTTGGTGAGTTTTTAGTAAAAGATATGAAAGGAATCTTTTATCATTTTTTGTACGAGGTACTTTTTGACTTTTCCAACAAAAGTACGAGAATAATGTTTTTTTAACTTATATGGCATGGATGGATTTTTACGGTTTTATAAAGCCTTATTTTCATGAATCTTCTTCCAAAATATTTCATGACTATTTTCAACAAAAATCCTTTTCTTTTAAAATTTCATGACATTTTTTGAAAAGAAAATGATTTTGAAGGAAAAAGGATATTTTTCTCAAGTATTCATTTCAAGTGTTTTATCAAAACCATTTTCATCTAAGATGAAATTATTTCACAAGTGTATGTTTCAAGTATCATGTCTATATGATTTACATGGTTTCACTTTTCTTATTATGAAATGATATCCATTTTTTTATATGGATTATGTTATGATGGGATGATGTTTATGAAACCCTTTTTATTCTTTGGGTTATGATGAATGTTTTAAGTTTATTTTGTGGCAAAAGTACGAATGATTTCATTATGAGATGGGTGGGACCTATATCTCCCTCCAATGCATTGGGTAATTATTTTATATCTCATGAGATAGACAAGGCTGGAACGTTAGGTTATACTGGTTCAGTGAAACATGATTGAAACGAGGAGTGAACTCGGTTTAGAAAGGGACTTTGTCCACTAAGATAGTCTTGGAAATGGGTCTTGACTAATAAGAAATGATTCTATATGATTATTTTTGTATGCCACAAAGTTTCATTTTTTAAGTTATGATTATTGGGATTACATTTCACTACTATGATTTATCCCATGTTATGAAGTTATGATCTCTTTTGCAGGTTAAGATTTCCAAAAGATATGTTCTTATGAATATGACGTGATTGATATTTCTTTTGTTTACCCTTACTGAGCATTTGAGCTCACCCTTTTATGTTTCCTTTTCCCTGGGATATAAAGAAAGGATTTAGGTTTAAAAAAACAAGATCTTTATGGGAGATGTTGAAGATCTTTCACCACGATTAGAAGATTGTATTCCGAGTTTCCAAAGACACTAAACTATTACGGTTCTTTTGTGTCTGTTTCTGTTATGTATTAAGTATTCCGAAAAAGTAATGTAATTTCCATGTACGTTATGCTTCGGGTCTATACACTAATGATTTTTTATTTTGGAGAAAAAATTTGGTGGGAGAGTGTTTTTTGGTTTATATAGGGCAATAATTCCAATCGTATGTACGTACATAGCATGATCATAATCTATGGTATTGATTGGTGGTTGAGTTCCTAAATTATTTTGAATTTCATCCTGCCAATATGCTTGGTAATATAAATGTATTAGTCGATGAACTGAGTAGGAGGACTCAGATATAGGCGGTTTTAGAGGCTGATAGGGAGTGAAAGCTTATGGACTTGTTTTAAAAGATGATATTGGAGGGGGGAAATGGTGATGGGTAGAATATTTATACTGTATAGCTGTGAACTCTGCCCTTATTGATAGATTGAGGATGAGAATGCTTTTAAATTCAGATAACCATGTCCTATAAAAGACTATTGTTAGTGAGGACCCACCTCCTTGTTCCACTAATGGAAAAGATGAAATAATGTGTATCCATGGTTTCAATTGGGATTCATTGGACATAGATAAGGTGATGACATGGGATTTGTATGCCATATTTTGGGAAGTAAACCCCGACATCACTATAATGTATCATGAATTAATCCATTAGTAGTTTTGGCCAGCTGTTAAACCTGAAATAGATTGGTTTTTTACGATTTGTTCCACCTATGAGAAGAGTAATGAGGAGCATTAGGGATGAACTAAACATTTATATCCATTTCTAATTAATGAGTGGAAAAGGGATGATGTCACTAGGAAATAAATGACCATTTTCAAGGTTTTTTAAAGGCAGTGAGGCTGTTTGAGTTTTTCATGACTGGGTCATGAAGGAATCTAATTTCATACTGATCCTAGAAGCCATTTAATTTGATAAGATAGTGATATTTTATATATGAGCGATAGTAAGACTTCATGGGTCATCTCACACTATATTTTTAAATAGGGACACCTAGTTTACATCACATTTTTAGATTATTTTTAGTGGGTGATGGTTGCATAAGGTATTCTAAGGAAACAATTCTTCCCTCAGACCGATTTCTAATCATAGCATAAGATACATGTTTTAGGGGATTTGTTACAGTCGTGCACCTAAGAATCTAGATGATATTTTGAGATTCATTTTCCCCATGTTGAGTACACCTAAAATAATAGTTATTATAATACTATATATACAGATACATATGAATATTTTTACTGTATTCCTTTCAAGTTGACCCTATGATTTTTTGGGGAATTTGAGGTAGATTTAAAGGGGCATTGTATCTTTTGGGAGATATTTGAGAGTGTCATATTGATCATAATGTAGATGGATAATACAATCTCTTCATAGAAATATAATGTCAATAATTATGGAAGATCTATAAAGTTCCAGGATGGGGATAACAAATTTGTTTCCCATCTAACCAAGGATAGGACATGAAGCATTAGGAGTTAGGTTATGCTTTCACCATGATATATCAGGCCATTAGGGATTCTTGCGAGAATCGGGCTTGCGGGCTATTCTTTAAAGTTAGATTAGAGGTAACATATCATGCCTAAAAACACCCATGTATCTCTAACATACCATTATAACTCAGAGAAATTTCAAACACAATATCCAGATGATGTGGTGATACAGGAAGATGCATCATTTAAGGAGAACACAATCTATATCACTAATGAAAAATAAGGTTTTACGAGGATGCCCAGTTCCTCAAGTATGGGTGCTATGGTAGAATGACCATTTTAAGGATGAGACATGGTATTTGGAGGCTGACATATGTTCTTAGTGGATGTAGTTATCCATAGGAGATTCATGAATAACCTTCAGAAGAAAATTTGAGGTTGAATTGTTTTAAGGGGGGATATTGTTAGATCCACGATTTTCTAATGTGGAATATATATATTTTTAGTTTAAATTATTTTTAGGGAATAATACTATTACTAAATGTGACAATGGGTGTATCATTGGAATTCATGGCATATTTGGAGCCTAGTTCTCAACATCATTAAAAAACAAGGCAGTCTTCACATCTAGTAGAAAATATATGGGAGAGGACACATGGTTACCCCAAATAGTGCATAGCATGATTGTTGGGTGAACATTGTTAGATGATTTGAGTAAAATAAGAAATATTAGCAGTATTCTGGTAGGAAATGTTTTAGGATTTTAATAGAGTATAAACACATGGTTTTTTCAAGGTAATGAAATCCATGCACACTATCCAAATGAGCTTCCTATTTAAGCAGTGAAGGGTGTATAATTAGTGCATGTTTTAGAAAAACAGGAGATCAAACAACACAACACATTATTTTGTTCAAAAATGACTTATTTTATCATGGAACCTATTAAAACTAAATATAATTTCATTTCTACTCTTGTAAACAAACTCCATGTAATGAGATATCTCCTTTAAACCTGTTCCATATATTTTATCCACCATTTCTCATTCCTATCTCAAATTTGAGTACATATTGTATCATTAGATTAACATTGGTACTTTATTCAATTATATTACGTTGTTTTTTCATTGACTTTGTATCAATTGAGTTATTTGGGAGCATGTTAATATGAACATTTTGTAGGTTCATCGCTTATTCAACATTTTTTTATGATCTGGATCTAATTAGTGATCAACATTTGATGTTTACTCTAATAAGGGCAATTTTTATTTGGCATACAACTTCTACTTGGTGTTTGATGATTTATTTTTCTAGTTATTGATGTTTATAACACTAAAATTTTTATAATTTCTTTAAAATAATAGAATAATTTAATTGGATGAATTAGAACCAATATAGGGATGCCCACGAGTACATTTGAAATTAATAATGTTTGTTTCCCCAATATAAAATACCCATGGGGTATAACATTATCATATCCCCCTTTTATACCACTCATGGGGTTTTCTAATCTTACTTTCCAATTAGAGGGATCCTTTTAGGAATTGTATTTAATTATTAGAGACGATAAAGATATGGTTTTTCTATATTTCCATTTCATACATGATGTGAATTTTTTAAATATTTAAATGTGAGTTTTTATCTGAGTTGTATGAATGGAATTAATGTTAGGAATTGTGAATTTATGAAGGAATGTGATGAATTTAATGGTAGTTTATTACATTGTTGGTCTACAAAAGTTCCAGATTCTATTAGATACCATGGATGGTTCCCCCATGTATCGTGTTAGCTATAGTGTACAACTCAGATAAAAATTCTTCTGGGTTTATGATTATGTCGGATTCATTGGGAATTTATACCCCTTGGATCCATCTTCCAAGGGTTTTCATTGGACTAGTTCTTTTTAATTTTTCCATGGACCCCACCCATGTCTTACGGAGATTCCAATGAGATTCTTCAGTGACTCTATGAGGATACCATGATCTTCTTTACCATGGATCCTGCACTACGGGTCTGACACACTTGATTAGTGTCAGAAAACATTATTGTTGACTTATTTATAATTAACAACTATGGTGACTGATATATACACAAGATTAAATGTAATGTAAGTGGTAGTGGTTTACAGATGGTTTTACGGTGTGTATGTGGTTGTTTTTGGCATGTTATACCGCAACCCATGTTATGGGAGCTAGAACTTTGTTTTACTAGGAGGTTTGTTGGGATTAAATGTAACACATATAATAATTACATTTTCTCTAGTGCGTCATATGTGCTAATATCATATCTATTGTATACTAAATAATGATATCGATTGTATAAAAAACATGATTTTTTATTGTTTCCATTGATTGTGGCCTACTAAGTAAATTCTCAAAGCCTTTTCAGGCCTGAAGATTATATGGATTCATATAGGGATTTGGGAAAATACCCACTATTCGATGCCTTACATTGTGCTATGAATATGAGTGGGGGAGAATAAGACAGGGATACACTCATTATTTTACATAGTAGAGTTCATTTTTGGTCTTTCGGTGTTCTCAAACATGTATTGTAATGTTGCCTATATAACTATTTTGGTTTTATTATAGAGAAATGAAATGGTTGATCATTGTATATGATATTTCATTAGTCATTGTTTATATATTCTTGTCCTGGGTATTCATCTACTATATGATTGATTAACATATTTTTATACTAACTAATATGTTTACAACTGATTTTCTATAGTATGACATCGAGGAATATTATCCCCATAGTGACACCATTGGCCCTCCCTTCTAGACGGCAACCTCTTGGATTTAGGGAGATATCCTTGAGACCACATAAACCACGGGCATATGGCTCCATTTAGATGAATTCAGGTCTGGATGTTATGACCAACCCCTAAAAAAATATCTCCCCAGAATCCTTATAAACACTCTAGAGCTACTAGTTTTTCGAAAATAATAACCCCATTGTTCTTATAATGATATCCAAAAGGGGTTATTTTTATCAAATATAATTTCCTTCATTAAGCTATATCTTATTTAATTTTTCTTTTATCTTCCTCAATTATCTCATAAAAATTTCAATAAAAAACAATGAAATTTATCTTAAACATTAATGATAATCATTTTACGAAATAATAATTACCCAACTCAATCTCCATCAAATGGGAAATAAATTTGTCACTTGTGTGTATGGTAGACTACCTTCTAGCAAACCGAAGTAATTTTCTCCACCACAAACTCTCATTGATATCCATATTGACATAAAAAATGAATATAAATGATACATATAGAAAGATATTAATCCTATAAGATTAATATATCATCCAAATACTAACCGATTCAGTAAATAAGAGAATGATATCATCACTTGTTCGTATGTTTGACCCATTGGCTCAATGAAGCGAAGTGATTCGTTTTCAATGTCAAAAAATTGAAGGAAGATTATAGAAATGTATCTAATTGATAAACTTGTGATTTAAAACTATAATATGTTGCTAGAATTAAATTATCAATATTCAACCCACAATAAATAGATCTTTTGTGATAAAAAACTCATGATAAAACGATGTAGGAAACACCTAAAATGATGTTATTAAAAATATCTTCTTAAAAAAAATGTTGTATGATGTTCTGAAAAGACCAAATATGATATTATAAACATGAATTATGTATTGGTATAAATAAATAACATTATTCACACTGTTATAATGGATATTTACTAATGTTTGACAAATGAAGGGCATGTTGTAAACGATTTCATCTCAATTTCCATTCCATTGGTGTATATTTGTTTAAATGCACCTATTAAATTTTATTTTTTACAAACATCCATTTTCATGTATTTAAAATTAATATTTATTTGTTAATGATGGTAAATGTATCAATTCATCTTCTTTCATTCAATGGTTTATAATTGTAATGTTTCAGACGTGGAAAAAACATATTTTAAAATCTCACTTTCTTTTTGGATTTTTTTACATTAGTTGAAGGATTATTGTAATTTAACCTCAATATTATTGAATAATATTATTATGCACAATATATATAAGTTTTTTCCATATATTATTCCAATTTTTATACAATTTTGGACATGAATCCTGTAATAAATTTATTAAAATAACAAGGTCTTTTATTTCTCTTTAAACCATAACTATTTTTCTTATAGGTCCACATTTTTCATTTTGTAAATATGACCTCTTTTTTAATAAAATAATTTTTTTAATTTTTTTCCATGAATTTAAAAATGGTATTTAAAGGAATATTTTTTCTATTTTTTCAAATGGATGTTTTTTAATTTCATTACAAAATGACATAAGGAATAATTTGTTAACAAATATAGCGATGATAAAATTCCATAAAACAATTTATTTTGAAATTTTCCTTATTCTACATTTTTTGAAAAGTTTTTTAAAAATAATTTGAAATTATATCTTCAAACTTCACTTTCACTGCCATTATTCTTCTAAAGTAAATAATTTTTTGTCTAAAAACTATATTCCTGATGAACTGAAGGTCACCTCAAATATATTTATGAATTTTTTGATTATTAAATTTCACTAGATATAATAAATTTATTATTTTAATTTTCATCATAAATTATATTTATATTAAATACAAACAATATTTTTTTCATTGATATGATTATTTCTTGAACAACAAACCATTTTTACATAGGATGATTACATTGAATGTTATTTTATTACATTGGGAAATGTTGAAAAATATATATTCAATACTAAATAGGGATATCTGTTGATAATAAATATATTTTCAGAATATAATTGATCATTTCATTTTTTTTTAATTCTTTGGAAATTCCATTATGGGCAAGGACATGAATAATATATCCACCTGATGCAACGATGCATCTTATTGGACAAATCCGTTAGTCAAATTAAACGGGGTTTACCCATTGTTTTAAACTGTCCTTGTGGAATGTCTTTATGGTATAGATATCATGATGTCTTAGATCCTCATATTCAATATTTTTTCTTCATTGAGAATTAATCATTATCCATGATATTTTTGCATTTATGTTATCTATCGATAAATTTTTTATCATGTGATTGAATAAATAGAATATGTTTTCAATTATTTACCATTCCAAGTGGATTTACCCAGCCTAATAATGAAATTTATATTATTGATTAAATGGAATGTTTTTAGATATTTTCCTTATGTAATTGAATATTTATTATTTATTAATAATATAATTTTATAAACACAACCCTTAATAATCATTTGAGATCACCCAAATTCTGTTTCCCTTCTCAAGGATGTGGAGAACATATCATTGAATGAGTTCATAGACATTATATGTTTTCTTTTACTATGTATTAAATTCTATTATGTATGTATTTGGGAATTATAGACTAATAAACTGATTGTTCCACTGAGAGATCTCCTCTTTAAAATAATTTGGAGAAATAAAGTGGATATTGTATCTATGTTACTATTTATAGGGATGTTAAACTAAATTAATGAAAATTAGATTTAGAATAAACCCTTACCGTATTCACGATTCCTTCTATGCATTCACTTAGCTTCCTAAAAATTAAAATTATGTTTATCAGATATTTTATAGGGAACATTATTTATCATGTTTTCATTAAATATAGAAAAAAATTTATCATGTGACCTTTATTTGTAATATAGTTTTTTGATTTTCTTGTACAATAGTTGAGTCGATGAAAATTTTGTTAGATGAATTTAGAGACCAAGCATTAAATTTTATTAGTTATTTGAGTATCTAATATTACTTTTATATAACTATATATTAATAATTATTTAATTGATAACATATAATATGTTTATAATAAAATAATATATATTATATATATGATTTTTTCAAGTATATTTCTATCTATATTGTTTGGATAAAGAAATATAATTTACATGAAAAACAAAAAAATTGTTATTTCATGGTGGGGGTAGTCTATATAACCCTCATTTTATGTTCTTTAATTTTTATAATTGGTTGGGAAGGATATAATAATGGATGTTTAATATATATATATTTAAATATATAAATTAATGATACAGTGGCCCTTATTTTTCTATGGCTAGGGTAGTCTTGTAAGAGAATGATTGTGAAGAAATAGATAAGGATTATGTCATACTCAAACTGGGACCTGGATCATTAACATGAAAATCACCTTAATAATGAAGGAATTTTTATAAACAATTAAAGTAGAGGCCTATGAACTTGAGAGGTGATTTTATACGGATAAAAATTGATGATTTTTATTAAAAAAATTGATGGGATGCGTTTGGAATTAAGGGGTTGAGGTGTCCCCTTTTATAATGGAAGAAAATGGTTGTTTTGTGAATAACCATTACATTTCAATGATATCATCACACTATTCAGGTTTCAATGAATCCAAAAGTTAAAAATAATGGATTGTGGGGTGATATTGTGCTGAGAAATCCATAAAAAATTATTTCCAAACTTGTTCTGAACATGTTTGAATTCATTTTTTGTCATATTATTTACATTTCTAGTTTTCTATTTTTAGGGGGCGACTAGTTGTTGTGAACATGAATAGTTTTTTTAATAAACTTATAAAATTAAACATATTTAAAAATTTGGGTCTTATGAAACTTAATTCAGTATCCATTAAATCAAACCAAACTTATTGTTATGGAAATATTAACATCTAAATCGGAAACATTGTTTGTATAGAAATACTATTTTTTATAAAACTATTTTTCCAACATTAAATTTTCTTAATTATATTTAGATTTCATTACCAATTAAATGAGTGAATATATAAATATATATATATGAACATTATATTAATATAAACATTGATAATATATTAAAACTTTTAATAAATAATAATTAGATAATTTTAATAAAATATATCATTAAAAATAATACTTTTACCATTATCATTACCAATATCATTAATCATATAAAGCATACATTCATTAAAAAAGTGAATTTGATCATATAAAAAAATATTTTTATTTTGACAATAAATATGAATTAAATTTTGATATATTTAATTTTATCATTTGATGAAAACTACATTTGTTTAATATAAGTGAATAACTATGTTTATTGAATTTTTTTTTCAAAATAATAAAAATAATTTAATAAATAAATGTTTTTTATAATATATATATATTGGTTATATATATATATTATAGACAGAGGATTTGGAAATAAAATCTATCTTTTATCATGATAGTGTGATATAATTGAAAAAATTAGAAATATTTGTAATTTCTTGTTATTCACCTAAAATCCAATTATGATAGAAAAGGCTAAAATTACCCTTAGATAATTTTTTTTAGAAAATTAAATAATGAATTCAATTTTTCAAAATTAATATTCCAACAATTGATAATTAAGAGATTAAATAAAGCTATAAATATGCAATGATAATTGTTTTCAAAGAAAATTCTATTTTTAAAAAACAATAATTATTCATTAATATTTCATATCATTTTCTAAATAATTTTTGTAAATAATTTTTTTTAAATAATATATTTTAACAATAAAATATTTTGGTTATAAGAAAACCAAAAAAATAAATTTTTAAAATATGACACATTGACTAATAAACTGTTCTTATTAATTATTTATCTACACTGATTTATTTTCACATTAATAAAATAGTATTAATAATGAACATTATATATATATATGTATTTAATAATATATTTTAATAAATAAATACATACTATTTGAATGACTAAATATTAGTTTTTGTAAAATTTTATATAGTTCATTTTGGTTTGGTGTTGCATGTAAAGAATATTATTGATCAGAATAGGGTTTTAATAGAAAAATATAATTTAAGATATTTTGGAGTCACTTTCCCTTACATAAAAAAATAACATATTTATAGTTTTAAATTCTTTTTATCTAAGTAATATAGTTGATTGAATCTATAATATTGACAACATCCAAGGTATAATATTTTATGAGATATTAATGTTACTATTTTTGGTGTTAAGAAAATCATGATTGGGTATTAAGACATATAAAAGTAATTATGTATGAAGTTTATAGTTATCATTGAAAGATGATCAATGGTTAATGTATGAATATTGGTGTGATAAAATAAATATAAAAATATATATAATTCCAATTCAAATTGATCTAATATATTCCTATTTCCTCATCGAATTATGTAGAAAAACAAATATCTTTTACAAGAAACATCCCACATACCAGAAAGATTATTGAGTAATTAAAATACCACCATGTGTTTTTATTTATAACAAAATATCAAGTATTTGGGGAAAAACATGTCATAAATTCATTATACATTATGGATATATGGTAGTGGATACACCCGAGAAACAAAAAACATATAAATGGGGATTCTGAAAGACAGAGTTGGGGAAGGATTTCTAATAGATTAATTTTTAATAGTAAAACTATATGAGATGAATTTGAAAGTAATATATGGATATATATACTCCAAAATAATGAAACAATAGGTGGTTATGAATAATATCTCAATGAAAGAAATCTTGATGAAAACTATCTAACTGCAATATGATTGTATAAATAAAAAGAACATGGGATAGATACCATGATATTAAAATATAATGAACAGAAATATATTCATTACACATGATGGAATTAGGGTAGTGGATACTCCAGAGAAAATAAATTATTGTGAAAACTCTCATACATGTCTCATGTAATTGAATTTAGATAAATAATACTTTACATATTTTAAAACAGTAATATTAGAACTCATTTAATGTTATAATTTCCAATGGTACATTAAATACAATTAATAATTAGATTATATTTAAATAAATTTTAAATTGGGTATTATGTAAACCATAATATAAAAAATGTGGTTTATATCATAGAGATGTCTCAAGGAATTGAAATTTGGGAAAAAGAATACTTAAATATGAAATAATCATTGATGTAAGAATAATTTGATAATGAGGTAATAAGGAATAATTGCAGAATCTTTTAAAGGGAGGTGGAAGTAAAGTATATTGTACTCATTTGGTTTAATAAATCAATATTCGAAAAATAGTGGTCAATATTATCATTTGTAACCAAATAGAGGAGTACTGGGTTAGCACAAACCATTACCTTTTTCTATAACCATTCATTACATTCCAATAAATGTCTAAATAATAAAATCATAATTATCAGATAATGACAAATAAAAACTACAAATCTGTATTGTATTTAATATATAAAATTTATTATCATATACTATTAATTTATTATTTTTTTCTTTCTTATGTTTGTATGAATGATGAATAAGGGTCTACATATATCATGATCTATCCAAATGGGGCTCGTTCCATGACTCCCAAAGCCCACCTCCTATTTTCTAGGGGTGAGGAACTAGCACTGATTCATAATATCATTAACATGGGGGACATATCCTAGAGTACCTATACATATGAACACATATCCAAACCCATACAATAAGTAAATTTTAGAATACTCATAAAACAGGGATGGATACATCTAAATCCTAGAACGAAAGTGTGAAAAAAACTAATCGAATGAGAGAATGAAAAAAAATAACATTAAAAAGATAATGAAAACAAGTCCAAACTGAACATATACTTGGGTAATTCTTTCAAGTTAACCACAAGAACACACCTCAGACTTTACTGCTAAAAAAAGAACATGATCCATGTTCCTCAAGAACTCCATCAAAATGATGACCATCAGCCTAATACATGACATGTGTGGGAAAATTCCATGATGGGGTGAGTATATCATTAACTAGTAGAACACCCTAAAATCACTTGGCAGAAATAAACAGAAATAAAATTAATCTCAACATAGGTTTATATCAAAAAAAATAGAAGAAGAATACTCATAAACACTCAACACATACACACAATATGAAATTAATGTAACAATTTTAATTCCTACTAATGATTACATCTCAAAAGTTACACATATCACTCATCTAGTAGAACAAAATCCTTGAGAAATATATAACTGATGGACTTCCTCTGATATGTACAACTCATCATGACCTATGGTAAGGGAGATACATTGGTAGTCTGAAGAGAATGACACAAATATGAGAGTCACGCATAAGGACATAGGTTATACCAAAAAATAAATATTAAGTAACCCACTATGTATAGGAAAATCTACCACATAGTGTTGGTTATGATGATTCCACAAACTCCACAAATGGAATGATGATGAAAGAGGATGTCACTCCAGGTCTCACAGAAGGATTCCAACAAATCAATCCAATAATAACTATATAAGGGATAACTATCCTATGTGTAGGATGATATTCCATAAATACTCACATGTAATGGATATAAAGAACACAACCTAATGAAAAGTTTCAATGATAAAGTGGAAAAGGGTTCAAATCCATCACTCAAGGAGTAAATGACATGTATAAATAGTACATGGTATGCCCCTTTGGCACATGGTCCCACCCATGTATCACAACCTATTACAATGCCTGTTTCAAAGTACAAGGTGCGTCCCTTTCCATGTATTCTTGAGTTTGTATTAGCATACATCTCTTCCCGTGTACACCTAGCCTCGTAATGTCTATATCAAAGTACATAGTGTGTATATGACCTTGTACTCCTGGAAATGTTTATCTACCATTCGAGGTAAAAACCATGCTTCCAGGTTGTTTCACACCTTATTTGATATGGGTCACACAACTTGTGATTCCTAACTCCACATGAAAACCTTGTCACAGCCCGAGGGTCACCGACAACATGTTTTCCAAAATACATGACCTTTCAATAAGGATATCCAATGTCCCATTTGTTCCTTATGTAAATTAATGATTCCTTCACCACAACCATCAATCATACCCATTATATTTGGATATTGATTTCAACTGATATTTCTATCACCGATTTGAATATTATTTCATTATATTTGCGGGAAAACAAAATACCAAACCATTCCTTCATCACTTGTCCAAGAGACACACATGAATTCATCTAGTTCCCTCAATCCTTCATTGTTGTCAAAATGTCCCAATCTATCATCCTAGAAAAATGTAGATCAATGTAATCAATCCATTGAACCATGAAATAGGTGCATAATGATCAATCATCCAATATCTTGGTCAAACAAATTGTCAAACAATCCCAGATGATGAACATGAAAAATTGTGGTACAAATCCCAAAAACATGAAAAGAGTTAGGAAACTCATATATGGTTCGTTGAAATCCATTAATTTTAATTAGAATAAAGAATGAATAACCAAAAATAAATAAACAAATATACCCAAAAACACATGAAAAATCCCATCCCATAGTACGAATTGTTCAAAAATAAATCCATTGGATGATTAAATCATGTTAATAATATAATAAAATAAAAGCGAAATAATATAAAAAACAGTAACATACATCATTATGTGCTGATCTCTTATGAGGAGAGAATATTTTTCATTGTTATCAGATAGATCCTTGAATACAATTACACACTGGTCATTGATGTTTGATTTGGTTTTCATTCACAAATTAAACCTCCATCAACGGTTCCCCAATACATTCTCAAAATTGATAGGTATTGTAGATAACCCTTAAATTTGGATATTATAGAATTCTTAAGTATAATATAGGACACTGCTAAGAAAACAATTTATTTAATTACTTTATTCAAATTATGCCTACAATTAAATTTTCATAGAAATCCTATGAAGAAAATAGTTATGTGACTCCTAAGGTAAAGGACACTGTCTGAACTCCATAGTTCCCTCAGATTTATAATCATGGCCACTTTCTAGAATTTATTCGATTTTTTTGGAAAACATATTGAGCATTTTTTTAATATATTTTAAATATTTCAAATATTTATTTTGGGAAAACCGAGTCTCAGAATCAGATGATTTAATAGAACTGAAAATAATACATAAAATGTCACGAACCAACCTGATTTGACCCTGAACCGGTCACCCAAGCCAATCCACCGATCCCCACAGGATAGAAACCAGTGCCAGGAATTAAAAGTAAACAGGTTGGATTTATTTGGCCCAAAAAAACCAGAATCAGTAAAATAATAGAAACTAAACAAAATAGACAAACAAAAAATAGAAATAGAAACTACACAACCAACGTACCTCCATGTGACCCAACGGGTCATCACCCAACTGAAAACCAACCTCTCTCTAACACTGTGTGACTAAACCAGGAAAACCGGTACACAAAGAAACCTACAACTAAAAAGGTGAAAGATAGGCATGAGTATAAAAAGTACTCAGTAGGTGAGCCCAACAACTAATCCCAAAGCACTTCCAATAAATAAAGAATTCACAGATTCCAGGTTTGAACTACAATCTATAAAAGTATGATTTCCTGAAAATTTTACTTTAAATCAAAACCCAAATCATTGCCGTTTTTTATTTCCTAAAGATGGACTTCTTTTCATTAGTGTCAAACTCATTCTAAAAGGGAAACAAGTGTTACATCTTCAAATTTTCACACAGAGAACAAATCATTTTCATTTGAAAACCATTTTCACAATGTAGAATAGTATAAGCTATAAAGGACAACTGAGATTAAACAAGAATGGAAAAAAAGAAACCATGGGTGAACCTAAACATCCCTAGAAAACCCCTGTACGTACTCGAGTTCAGAATACCTACCGGTATAGTACTCCATAGTCAATAACCAACTGGCCGCCCTAACAACCAACCAGTGGCACGCCCCACAAGGCCTACCTACCAAGGGGGACCAACCCTTCTAATCAGGCTTAGCCAGCAACCATCACTCGATTCTCTAAAAGACTCCCAGGAACCCACAGTGGTTTTAATAATACTATGTATGTGGGAGGCCCTCGCATGCGTGACTCACCTCACCGCACTTTCCAAACCCTTACACGGACACCGCTACATGACAACCCACAAAGGGAATTCCCCCTGTAGAGATGCCCCATAAGTATGTATATATATATACTCACTTCAAAATCCATAAAGTGCGAACTGGGCCTCAGAAACCATGTAATACCAAAACATTTCCAATAGGCGCAACACACGCCATCACGTTGAAAACCAGTAACACTTAGAACATAATTTAAAAAACTCAAATCAGCATTTTAGAACTGAAACACATTGGTGTCACAAGTAAAACAATTTTCCAATATGCTAATGCATCCAACTTTTATCAAGATCCAAACGGGCCTTTAATCATTTTTCTTGATGGAACACTGTTTCTCAAATGAAAACCAAAATTTTAATCATGCGTCAATGAAAAACATTTTTCAACAACAAAAGATCCACACTTTATGTTTCGAAAAACTTGTTTAAAGGCCAAATGAGAATTTTCTCTATTCATTATTTTAAGACAATACCACTTTAAATAAACAATACAACTCCCATTTTACACACACCAAAACCATTTCCCATCACACCTCAACATGTCTCAAACATTTCAAAAAGAAATCATTTAGCCATATCACTAGAAAACCACACAATTAAGTCCAAGAAAAATGCTTCCAGTGCAATGCAAGAATTAAACTGATTTCATTTTCAGCACGTCACCGCACTATAAATAACTATTTAATACTACTTTAAATTTACTAAAATTCAATAAATAGATAATGAATAAATAAATTCTAAAGTTAAAGGCAAGTGTAGTGGGAGAAAACGTACCTCGAAGTCGTCAGCCGAACTTGACGAAAAAAAACGCTACGCGCAAGCGCGTACACACATGTAAGACGAAGACCGTAGCGTTGCGGAATTATCCCACTGACGCGCTGCAACAAACACAAAAACATCAAAACAGCAAACCAAAGATATAAAAAAAATAAACTCAACCAACAATCATCCACAAAAGACTACCTCGGCGCAGACGTGATCGACCGCCGGGGTCACGTTCCAGTTAAAGGGGCGGCGCACACTGGCTAGGAGACCGCCGGATATCACGCGCTAATTATGAGGTGCGCCGCTGCCCGACACAAGAAGGTGGCGGCTGGTCGGACTACGGAAAGCCGGTACATGGCATGTCGAAGATGTGGTGGAGCTGGCCGGAGCACCAGAAAAGGCTGGGGGATGCCGGCAGGCAGTGCCTGAGCGAGGAAGGGGTGCCGACAGGGATGGGAAACGCCAGTGGGGTCTCCAGAATAGGTCAGGGGACGCCGGAACAGCGCCGGACAATGGAGGCGGATCGTGCGAGGGCTGGGGGGGTTCACCAGAGTGCTGAGAAAAAGCAGGAAGAGGTGGCTGGAAGCATCTGGAATAAGGCAGGGGCGCTGGAACGACGCCAAACAGTGGAGGCGGGTCACCGGAGGCACTGGTCGGAGGCTGGGCTTTCCAGAAGGGCCGGCATGGTGGCTAGCCAGAGCAGGGAGCACCAGGGAGAAGCTGGGCAGCGCGGCCGAGAGGAAACGTCCGGTTGGCGGGCTGCAGTGCTGCGGTGAGCGAGCAACGAGGAGCGGGGGTCGCGACAGGGGGGTCGCATGGTGGCGCCGCCTTGGGCGAGGCGGGACGGCGTGCGGGGCGCGACGGTCTCGAGGGACAAAGGACGGTCGGAGGTCAGGATGCCGAGAGGAGACCGACGGAGGCTGGGGGTAGCACGGAGGCCGGCCTGGGGGGTTCTGGCATTGGGTGCTGGCGCAGGGAACCGGGGTCGGGGCTGGGCGACGGGGAAGGGAAGCAGGAAGGGGGGGGGGGGGGGGGGCGTGCGGCGCAAGAGGGAAAGAGAGGGGTGGGGGCTCTAGGGTTAGGGTTGGTTTTTTTCATTTCATTATAATAAAATAATAATAATAAAATATGAAATAAAATAATAAAAATATTAATAAAATATTAACAGTAATAATATAATTGAATAATAACAATAATATAAAACACAATAATTAAGATAGTAAAAATAATACAAATACTAATAATTCATTAATAATACTAATTTAATTAAAAATATTCAACTTTATTCATAACAATACAATAATAATAATGATAATCTAAATTATAACAATATAAATAATAATAATATAATATTAACAATAATGATAATAGTAATACAAATAATGATGTAAGTGATATAAATATTAAGATATAAAGAATGACAATAATAAGAATATAAATAATACAAATAAATAAAAAATAATAATATTAAGAAAATTTACTAACAATAATGATAATAATAATAAGAATAATAATAAATATAATATTGAGAAATTGCACGTCACTAGGACGAGTTGCGTGGCTACCGCTAACCGTACGGTGGTCGCGAACAGGTCCGAAACCAACTAAAAACATTAAAAATCAACAATTTTAAATTGGGACTCAACCCAAAGCTCGGTGAGAGAACCCGAAACTAAGAAATAATAAATAGAAAATTAATTCATAAATCCGGGGTGCGACAATTCTCCCCACCATAGACACTTTCTGCCCGCAAAAAGTCACCCAGCCGAAAACTAAACAAAACAAGAAACCATGCCCGGTTGAAACCTAAAGAAACCACAATACAAGAGAATGTGAGAACATGGAAGGGTTCTCCCCACCACAGAACTCAACAAGTGTGGAAATTTAACACTCAATCATACCACCCCGGACGGGTGGGGGCGACACAAGATCTCCTAACTAACCCAAACTAACCTTTATAGCACGAGCAAAACAACACTACCGCCAAAACATGGAACTCTCGACATAGACCAAAACCCCAAACACTAGAGAGAAACATCCGAGAAGAACATAACCCAGGAAGTAAACTCGAGCATTACCACAAACGTCGTTCCTTCTATAGGCACTTACATCCCCAAACAACACAGTCAAACTGATATTAACTCATACAAGGTTCAAACACACTTTTAAATAAAAATGTACGATCCATAGAATCATAATTCGGACACACCAGACTGTTTGGATTACAAATGAAGACATCCATCCCAAGTTCAGGAAGAAATAATAGACCTGTGACAATGCTAAAACATTAATGGTGGTAGAATGATAACGGAAGGAATTTATAATGCTTTGTTTCCAACACGTAACACAAAACCCGAACTGAGGCTTCACACCCCCGTGAACTCCTGACTATGTGCGAGCATCACCCAGAGACCTATGGCTGGGGCTCTGATGGCTGATCCATCTCCTACCTCACAGTCAGGCATTAGAACCTTTTGGTCACAGCATCTCACTCTGGCGACGCTTCCTGCAATACTTCTCTAGGTAACCCAGACACCAAAAATGATGGAACGTCTTTAGAGGGGTGTGACGTGATGGATTTACATGCCCTAAACGTCCACATTGACAGCACAACATTAGACGGTTTAACGAAATGAAAGCCGGAGTCACCACAAGGGACTCTTTAGAACAGATCCATCTGACACACTTCACTCGCCAGATGGGATACCTTCACGAGAAACTGGATATGGTGGATTTCCGACTGTCTATACTCTGGAGACTAACCCATCTAGGAACACCTCATGCACCAACTTCCCAAAAGTGATTCTCCAAAAAAGGAGGACTCGCTCTTTGATCTCTGGGAAAAGACCCCCGATGAAGGGAAGAGTCTACATCAAATCATGTGACGCTACCTCTGGAAATAGAGTCACAAGATCCTTGAATTGTTCAACATATGCTTTCAACGCCTGTTGGCCCTGTTGATCACGCATATGCTCTTCCACATTCTTCATCTTCCCCTCTTCAAGTATAAACCTTCGGACAAAGACGACTTTAAAGAAAACCCACATCATCCCCGCTTTTATTGATCACTGGGCGAACAACTCTCACTCGTCCAAAGCTGAACCATTGAAAAAACTCAAAACAACACGCACTTAAACAAATTTGGGAGATCCCAATACCCTGAAGATGCGCTCGACCTCATCAAGTCACTCTACTGTCTCTACTAGTCTCAAATCACCAAGAAGTGTAGATAACGTTTGAGAAGGACCAAAAAACTGGGTATGAATCATCAAAATTCTGGGGACCTTTCTGGGTGGCATTTCTGAACAACATAGATAACATCAAGCTGAAATCAATATCATGTCGAATCAATGTCATTGAAAGCGCTTTCATCCAAAAACCGAAAGATCAAAAGAATCCAAACAACAAAAAACACAACCAAAAATTCCCTGTCCAAAAATCTTGTTCCATTTTAGATTCCAAAACACCTTTTTTTTCAAAATCTCATTGTTTCAAGATGACTTTCCAAATACAAACTCCAATTTTCAAACCAAAGTTGCTTTTCGAAACCATTTTCCTCTTTAGAAGTGAACTTAGAAAACAAGGTCAAGCATTTAGTTTCAAACACATCATGGTAATCCCATGAACCGTTTCACATGTTTCCATCAACTTTCATTCATACGCACCAAAACACACTTTCCACGCATCCCCTCACATGTGAAAACGTCCATAAGGAGTACATGAGGTTTCACCCAAAGCCATTCTCAACCAAAACCAAGAGAACACTAGTTTTCGAAACCAAAGGCTTTCATTTTTAAAACCCATTTCATAAATGTAAATTAATTTAAAAGAAATTAGTCCCATTTTCAAAAAAACCCTTTTTCATTTCCAAAAACTCACTTACACCAACTAGAACAAAAATGACACTCAACATACATCAAACCACCGGAGTGAGGGACTAAAGGTCACACTTTACCTGGCGACATGGTTGTGGGTCAGGCCCCAAGTAAGCGTCAACAACATGGAGGAATTCAAAATGTGTACACGGACTCAACATGGGTCACAACTCCATGTGAGATCATGATGTAACATCGGTTTACCTCCGTATTCATCCCTCAATCCAAAACAAACCAGAACAAAACAAAGACTGAATTCCCTGACTATCCCTGGCGACTCGAGGTGCGGAACAGGCGAGGGTTCATGACGTCCTTCCCGTACCTACCTCTTGAGTCCCAACACACCTAATATCCATCTATCGGACATCCCAAATAACAAGGTCCAGATCTGATACCTATTTATCCCTAACCAACTCGGGTCGACGCTGAATCAGTCACCCAAGCCGATCCACGACATGACCCAAAGGGCGTTCCCGATCCCCATGGGCTGGCAACTAGTGTCGGGCATCAAAAGTAAATAGGTGGGAATGATTTGGCCCAAAAAACCCGAATCAGTAAATGAATAGAAACTAAAAAAACATACAGACAAAAAAACAGAAACAGAAACTACACAACCAACGTACCTCCACGTGACCCAACGGGTCATCACCCAACTGAAAACCATCCTCTCTCCAACACTGAGCGACTAAACAAAGAAAACCTATACACAAAGGAACCAGCAACTGAAAAGGTAAAAGATAGGCGTGAGTACAAAAAGTACTCAATAGGTGATCCCAACAACTAATCCCAAAGCACTGAAATAAATGAAGAATTCACAGATTCTAGGTTTGAACTATAATGTATAAAAGTACGCTTTCCTGAACATCTTACTTGAAATCAAAACAAGAATCATTTCCCTAATTTATTTCCAAAAGTTGGACTTCTTTTCATTAGTTCCAAACTCATTCTAAAAGGGAAAGAAGTGTTACACCTTCAAATATTTCACAAAAAGAACAAATCGTTTTCATTTAAAAACTATTTTCACAAAGTAGAATAGTATAAGTTGTAAAGGAAAACTGAGATTAAACAAGAAAAAAAACAAGAAACCATCGGTGATCCTAAACATCCCTAGAAAACCCTTGGATATACTCGGGTTCAAACTACCTACCAGTATGTTACTCCATAGTCAATAACCAACTGGCTGCCCTAACAGCCAACTAATGGAATGCCCCACAAGGCCTACCTACCAAGGGGGGACCAACCCGTCTAATCGGGGTTAGCCAGCAACCGTTTCATGATTGTTTAAAAGATGCCCAGGTAACCACGGTGGGTTTAATAATACTATGTAAGTGGGAGGCCCTCGCACACGTGACTCACCTCACAGCACTTGTCAACCCCTTACACGGACACCGCTACACGACAACCCTCAAAGGGAAGTCCCCCTGTAGAAATGACCCATATGTATGTATATAGATATATATATATATATTATCACTTCACATTCCATAAAGTTCCAACCGGGCCTCAGAAACCATGTAACACGAAAAAATTTCCAATAGACACAACACACGCCATCATGTTGAAAACCAGTACACACTTAGAAACTCATTTAAAAAACTAAAATCAGTATTTTAGAACTTAAACACATTGGTGTCACAAGTAAAACCATTTTCCAATATCATAATGCATGCCACTTTTATCAAGATCCAAACAGTCCTTCAATCATTTTTTTAGAAGGAATGCGGTTTCTCAAATGAAGACCAACATTTTATTCACACGTCAAAGGAAAACATTTTTCAACAACAAAAGATCCACACTTGATGTTTCCAAAAACAATTTTAAAGGCCAAACAAGAATTTTCTCTATTTAATGTTTTAAGAGAACACCACATTCCATAAACAATACAGTTGTCATTTTACACACACCAAAACCATTTCCAATCACACATCAACATGTCTCTCATATTTCAAAAAGAACTCATTTAGCCATATCACTAGAAGACCACATAATTAAGTCCACGAAAAATGCTTCCTGTGCAATGCAAGAATTAAACAGATTTCATTTTCATAAGGTCAACGCACTATGAATAACTATTTAATAATACTTTAAATGTACTAAAATTCAATAGAAAGACAAGGAATAAATAAATTCTAAAGTGAAAGGAAAGTGTAGTGGGAGAAAATCTACCTCGAATTCATCAGCCGAAATCGATGAAGGAACACGCTTTGCGCAATAGTGTACGCACATGCAAGCTGAAGACTATAGCGTTGCAGAATTATCCCGCCGACACGTTGTAGCAAACACCAAAACAACAAAACAGCAAACCACAGATATAAAAGAAATAAAATCAACCAGAAATTAACCACAAAATACTACCTCGACATAGATGCGCTCGACCGCCGGGGTTGCGCACCAGTTGAAGTGGCAGCACACACTGGAAGAGAGACCGCCAGAGGTTGCTCGCTGATTATCGGGTGCGCCGCTGCCCGGCGTAGACGGTGGCGGCTGGCCGGACCGCGGAAAGCTGGTACGCGGCCTGCTGAAGTTGCGGCAGAGCCGGCCGGAGCACCGGAAAAGGCTAGGGGATGCCGGAAGGCTGTACCGTATTGAGGCAGAGGTGCCGATAGGGATGGAAAACATCGGCTGGGTCGCCGGACAGGGAAGGGGACGCTGGAACAGCACCAGATAGTGGAGGCGGGTCGTTCGGGGGCCGGGGGTGCACCGGAGTGCTGAGAAAAAGCCGGAACAGGTGGCTGGATGCCGTCGGAACAAGGAAGGGGCACCATAATGGCGCCAAATAGCGGAACCGGGTCACCGGAGGTGCTGGTCGGAGGCGGGGCTCGCTGGAAGGGCTGGCAGGGTGGCTGGCCAGACCGGGGAGCACCGGGGCGGAGCTGGGCGATGCGGCCGAGTGGAAACGGCTAGCTGGCGGGCTGCGGTGGTGTGGAGAGTGACCAACGAGGAGCGGGGGCTGGTACAGGGGGGTGCATGGTGGTGCCGCCTTGAGTGAGGTGGGAAGGCGAGCGGGGTGCGGCGGTTGGGAGGGCCGGAGGCCAGTCAGAGGTCGGGACGCCGGGAGGAGACTGGCGGCGGCCGGGGGTCGCGTGGAGGCCGCCCTGGCGGGTGTTGGCGCGGGGTGCTGGGGCAGGGAACCGGGGTCGGGGCTGGGCGACGGGGAAGGGAAGCAGGGAGGGGTGGGGGTGTACGGTGCTAGGGTTAGGGTTGGATTTTTTACATTTCATTATAAAAAAATAAAAATTATAAAATCTGAAGTAAAATAATAAAAATATTAATAATAATAATATTCCATAATAATAAAAATAATATAAAGAAGAATAATTAATATAGTAGTAATAATAAAAATACCAATAATTCATTAATAATACTAATGTCATTAAAAATATTCAACATTCTTCATAATAATACAATAATAATAATGATAATTTAAATGATAACAATATAAATGATAATAATATAATATTAATAATAATGATAATAGTAATATAAATAATGATGTAAGTGATATAAATATTAAGACATAAAAAAAACTATAATAAGAATATGAATAATAAAAATAAATAAATAAAAAATAATATTAAGAAAATTTACTAACAATAAAGATAATAATAATAAGAATAATAATAATTATAATATTGAGCAATTTCGCATTACTTGGATGAGTTGTGTGGCTACCTCCAACCGTGCGGTGGTCGCGCACGAGTCCGAAACCAACTAAAAACATTAAATGTAAACAATTTTAAATCTGGACTCAACCCAAAACTCAACACGAGAACCCAAAACTAAGAAATAATAATTGGAAAATTAATTCAAAAAGCCGAGGTGTGACATAAAATATAAAAATATAATACATGGAAAAATATGAGACACTATATTCCCATAACTATGGGGATTTAAGTCCAAAAAATCCATAACAAGAGGCTACCCAATGAGATGTAAGTACTGAGCTTTCATCTGAGCATCTATCTCGAAGTTTTTACCATAATTATCCCTATCTATGACCATACATTCTCTAAAATAATCTCTCACCCTTGAGGGATCCACTCATTACAATCCTTGATATCCATCAATTACTCAAAAAAGGTATCTATATCTTCTATGTATGGTTTATCTAATCATTAATGTGTGACATATGATTCACTTAACACCTTAGTTGGAACACATTGATGATTTCATCCTCCCAATCGTTCTTTAGAGATATAGTTTGGTGGTATTCCACCCCACTAGATATATATATAACCTAGAAATAGAATTTTAATATCATATATTTCCTTCTTCCCATTCTAATTCCCAATATTCCATGTTGAGGTGAAACATGTAAGAACACACGATCTATATGTTAGAACACAAAATACCACCGTCGTTAATCAACATTGGAATTATGGTTGATCATTGTATTCCCAATTCACTACTATATGAATTACACTATCTCTATAGTGGCTCATACTAACTCTATGACCATATTGGTTGAATCTCCTATGTCAGTCCTACAAAGTGGAGACCAATAGGGATGCCCAAACAATGTATCACATGGTTCCCTACCAATTGTGGAATATTAGATTTTATTTTATGAAAACTACACCAAGGTTTGATTAACCATCCATCCACTAACAAAGACCAATATGAAATACTAATGCATATCCTTTGTGACCTGAATGGTCCTCTCAGCCTGGCCATCAGTCTGGGGATGAGAAGCCTTTCTCAAAGTCAATTGTGTGAAAAAAATATTCCTATAATCCCTTCCAAAACCAAATTGTGAAAATAGAATCACTGTCGATAATGATATATGATTGATCTTCATATATTTTTACTATCTACAGCATCTAGAGCCATTCAAATCACTCTAATAAACTCTTCTTTCAGATAGCTAGGATGTGGCTTGACATTGTTAGTTGATATTTGATTAGATAGATTGTATCATGTCTTCTAGATGTATGTGGTATGACCATAAAAAATTCATTGGATATAACATCCAAATTAAATTACTGAACCTCAAGGGGATGATCTAAACTTATTGTAACATGGCACTTAGTCATCACATTATAATAAGTAAGGATCAGAGAGAAAAAATATGCCACACCATTCTTCATCCCTGACCAAAAATTTGACATCAAATTAACTAGTACATCTTTTCTACATCTAGAAAAAATTACATAGTATATATATAAAAATTCATTAAAAATCCTCCCTCAATGACACCGGTACTATCGTGTGTCCTCTAAAAAGAACGAACTTCTCCCTAGCTTAAGAAAATATATCTAGAAAATGTACATTGGATATATTATTTTGAAGGGTCTCATAATCAGTATCCACAAGATGTTCCCCCTTGAATCACTATAAAATAGGTCATGTTAAAATAACTGACTATATGTAATATGCTACATTTCCATCCAAAATGAATATTAGTAATGAGGTGAAATGATTAGACATATCCCTCAGTAACAATGAACAAGATCCCATGCTGGGAGAATATGTTACCTCATTCTCTTACCCTAGAGTATATAAATCATAAATTCCATAATCCTAAAAGAAAATTAGATATAAAATCCCTAAAAAAATTAATATACCTAAGATAGAATATATACTTGAGATTATTATTTTTTGAATAGAAGTTAAACCATCACCCATCAGGTTGTGCCCCAACATATTCAATGTGATGACCAAAACTGTTATGTCAGGATCATGGGTTGCATAGTTTTATTTATATGGTATCAGATCATGTGAAATCTAGGAAATAACCACCTAGATCGTCATCAAAACAAAACTATGTCTTATTCTAGATGCATCCTTTAGTAGTATGTACCCCACAACCATCTCTAGATATAACAAGGTGGTGTAACCCATCAATATATGTCTCAGCTCCTAGAAAACCTACTAGAAAATCACTTTACACAAGAAATGAATGAACATTTTGTTCAAATCGTTAATGCGAGATGATATACTACAGAAGTCTTTCATGAATCTCAAGTAATAATAATCTAACCCATCGACAGTCTAAACCACTTGCCTGCTCTTGGGGGGATCCCAAACTAAAACTACCTTTACCATCACCAAGACAGCCTCTATACCATATTCTTAGATAAAATTTCTCTGAATGCATAACTCCAAAATCTAGAACTAGAAATTTTTGATGTTCCCAAAATTTTGGTTCTCTTGGAGAACATACAGATCCTTCCACAACTGTCTTATATGTTCTTCATTGGAATATGAATACAGGAGGGTATCGTCGATGATGACCACCATGAACCACTCAAATAAAATATGAATGATCTAGATCATGTTCCCCACAAACATTTATCAAGATTTTTTCATCCAAAGTGAATTTAAATGTACTCATTGTGGTAATAATGACATCTGAATTCAATATTCAATATATCGTTAACCCGTAATCACAATTAGTTATAGCTTGATATTATGTGAATATTTCAGAACCATCATTACCCTCTCAATTGATCGATGTGGACATCAATACTTTATATTGGATATGTGTTCATTAAAACCACCTGGTTTAGGAATAGATAATCAACACATAACCTCAACCTCTCATCATCCATCTTGGTGAAAAAACACTTGCGATTCCTAGGGTGAAGAACTGGGTCTAACAAATCCAATCCTATAAAATTCATCTAACTGCATCATAATCCCACAATGCTCTTAAAGTTCCTTCTAATATGTTTTCACATATATTGTGGTTAATCCCATGGTGTATATCAATATAGAAGTGTACCGATCTTCTAGGGGGGGAATTGTATAACATCCATAGGAATGATTCCATCAAACTCTCACACCAATGTAGTGAACTGAAAAATCATAACATCCACTATACCAAGGGAAATTCTATTCTACTGATGATTAATTAGATGCATCCTCAAATAAATGAGTCCATCATTCACTTCCCAGGTTACTTCTTCACCCAAAAATAAAAATCAAGTCCCATAAATGTGGAAACACCACGTCATCCTCCTTAAGAGATATATATAATAATGAACTCTAGATAACCGGACCATACCTAAGATTATTTCATAAGGCCTCATCGTGAATAAAAATATTGTTAGGTTGGTATTTCTGAGTATGATATACTCTATAATACGAAACTTAGAATCGAAAGAAGAATGATATTCTCAGATAAAAGTGGGGGGGGGGGGGGTGGGGGTTGAATTGTACCTTTTAAAAATTCTTTTCAAACAATTGAATATGTTTATGTTTAACAAGGTTAAACAAGATAATTCAAAAAGACCTATAAAAGTTCTAATTACATGATAGATTCCAGAAAAGTGATTCCAGAAATGAAACATAATAAATGTTTACAAAAATGGAGATTCCACCTTAATGCATATAGAATCCTATATAATCAGAGTACAAGTAAGAAAGTATAAGAAATTATACATTCCTTAACAATACAAAATGTAGTGGAAAAACTTGTAACAAAACAAGTAACATGTAATAATTCTTTTTACCTAAAGAGAAGTGTATCCAACAAACTTGGATTATGGTCCCTTGATTTATACTTTCAAGAAAGTATGGATTACCCACACTAGTGTAAGCCCTCAATATGAGGATCAGAGTCTGTATTGCTATCCACGCAGGCCCTCAAATATGTGGTAGTCGACACCTCTTTCTTCATAAACAAGGAAGCCCTCAACTTCAAGGTGTTGGAACCTTTATCTTCATATCCTCGAAAGCCCTAGATTGTACACAACAACAATCAGAGTCACACGAAGAAAATATGCACAAGGAAAATTTTGAAAAAGATATTCAAACTTTCTGTACGAATATTGAGAGTTGATAAGAGCCTATCTCTCTAGAAATCACTTCTACAAAATGTAGATAATGATGTCAAAGTTCAGCAGTGAAGATGTCAAGTATCCTCTTCTTTTCAAATAAGCTCATATTTATAGGCACGACCGCAATGGTTGGCTCCATCCTCCAATGGTCATATTTTTCCTTGAATTTCAGAGGGACCTATAAACCTGTCACTCAAAAAATGGTTAGATGATAATTTAAGGCAAGACAATGTTTTATAAATGAACAAGTTAATGCATAACTAAAACTGATATTCGGAAGGAAGAAAATGAATGTTTGGAATGGAGAAAGATAAGGTTAGGAGTATAATGAGAAAATTAATTCAGAGTCTATAACACAAGGATATTCAGATTCTGTTTATCATAAGAATTTAGAGTCGAACTTCATACATGTTCATATCCATAATTCGTAATCAGAATTCACAATCATAATTCTTAATGAGAATTCGTAATCAGAATTCATCATCAGAATCCGTAATTAGAATTTTTAATCATAATTAGTCATCAGAATTCGTAATTTGAATTATTAATCAAAATTCATCATTAGAATTCTTATTTAGAACATTATACAAGTTCGTAATCATAATTTAGTGTTGATCTTCATAAATGTTCCTTACAGGGAATTTGGAGTAGAACTTCAATAAAGCTCATAACCAGAATTATGATCCTAAAACAGAATGTTTCATATCTAATTATTATATGATTATGAGGTTTTAGAAATGAATCTGATTTTTATACTTATGAAAAAATATTGATGTGAACAATGATAACAAGGTAGGGGTAAATTTCTTTTGGAAAGGAAATTTTCCTTATGGATGTAAAACAGGGGTAAAAAAAGATTTTCCTTAAAATAAGGTGTTTTTTATTTTCAAAACAAGAGCAATGGTAAATTCATAAGGAAAGCCTTAATGACTAAACTATCTCCCCCTTGAATGAAAGAATAGAAAAATTCATAAGGAAAACCATATTAACTCAACAATCGCCCCCTTTTTGGAAAGCACAAACATCATTACGAAAAAGAATCTAAGGACTTAGAAAAAAAATTTCGAGACATTGAAATAAAGATTATATCCCTTTGTTCATGGATAATGGTGAATATAACTAACTCCCCCTTAAGATTTGGACCTCTAAGGATCGTATTCTAGTTTCTAGAATGGTATTTTCATTATGAATACGGAATTATACATAATGAGCACTCCCCCTTAGTTAAACCACCCCTTAATTAGGGATAATTAATCTATACTTATAAATATTTTTCCTTCTATTCTTTAGAATTAATTTTCCTTCTCCCCCTTTGTGATTATCAAAAAGTGTTTGACAGAATGGAAAATAATATAGTACCTGAAATATTAGTAAAATAACACAAAAGACAAGAATCAGGAGTTTTCATTAAGATTCAAATGATTTTTACAAGGAAAGACATTACAACAAAATATCGGATTGGTGTATTTGTATTCTTCTTCCTTGGGGATAAGCTTCTTCAGAAGGGTTTTTAGCTTCTTTAACTCTTTCTGGACCTCCTCAGCTTGTTTTATAATGCTTTAATACTGTCATCATGAGCCTTCAGAGCCTCAGAATGAGCCTTAAAAACATCATCATACATTACAAGCTTCTATTCAATCTCAATCTGGATATCTTTTTCCTATTTCCAGATTTGAGCAACAGAGTTAAGCATTTCATTCAGATCTATCACTTGTTGATTCTAAGAATTTTGATCCAGGTTTAGCTTTTCCTAAAAACAATTTGTATGATCCTTGATCTTGGAATCTTTATTATCAAGAGCCTCTTTTACTTCATCATTAAATTCATCATGCTCTTCCATATTATAAATGATCTTCTTTGAACATGTGGTCATTTTCCTTCAGGAAATCCAGTGAGATTCATATCATATAAGAAAATATTTGAATTCTGATTCTATCTTTACACACTTTTCCATCACCATGGACACCGAATACGACTTATGGTTAAGAGTGTGTTGGAGCATATGGCATCTAGAATATATGTTTGTAATAGTCGGAATGGAACCGACTAGATTCTTCTAAGACTGCTCCAAAAAATCATGACCATGTAAATATGGCTCTGAATCTGAGAAATTACATGGTGAGAGTGGTTTTTCAAGCTCAACAAGATTCCTTTTTTATGTTCCTACAACTTCCTTCCTCTTCACTGTAGATTTTCTATGAGAATCACCAACCACTTGCTTACCCTTATCAAACTTTGGTATGACTTGCTCATCTGGATATTTATTCTCGTTATCGGATAATTGAACAACTCAATCATTGTCAAATATCTCTTTTTCCTATTCTTCCTCAATAAAGTGATTTTCATAACTTTTTTACTCAGATAATTCAATTACTTCTTCTTATTCCTTGTCTTCATCTTCCTTTTGATCTTTCTCTTCTTCCTTTCCAGGAGTGACAAGCTTTGAGGACTCGGCCTCAAATGTTCAGAGTGGTAAATTCAATGAAAGATTTTCCTGATCCTGATATTCTTAAACGTGCTTAATCAGATCATCTAAATCAGCACTTTCTTCTTCTACTTCTTATTATTATTCTACTTCCATATCTTCCACTTCTTCAACAACTTCTTTCTCTTCAAATTTTTCCAGAGTGAAGAAATACTTCCCCGGAGTATGTGTTAAAGGCTCAACTATGAATTTTTTTTGGCATAGGGATGTTTTCGGAAGCAATTTCAGCATCCCTCAAAAGGGATTACAAAATCTCGGCCTTTGACATTTTTTTTTCATCGTCATCTCTTTTTCTTCCTTATCAAGGTATTAAGCAGTCTTCTCCCTTAAAGACTTAGCTACAGTTGGGTCCAAGCCAAACTGTGGCTCCCCTTCCTTCCTCATTTTCTTATCTTCCCTCCATTTTGCAGCCATCTCATCTGGAAAAACTTTTTTTCTTTGGTTTGGGAGGTGTGGATTGGGATTCCTTAGATTTATTGGTTTTGTATGATTCCTCCACTTCCTTCAACTTCCTTTTCTTGGAGGCCTTTTTTGAGGGTTCATCTTATTCAACAATTTCCGGATTTGCTTCTGCCTCATCCTCAGGCAGATCATAGAACACTCATGTCTCCTTATAATATCCCATATTCATTATATTTAGGGTTTCATCACAAACAAGCATAACTTTGCAATTCTGATCCTTGGATTTTCATGAAATCAAGAATGATTAATGACAACGAACTATACACATTGAATGTAAGGCATGATACATGAAAATTTGGGCCCTTATATTTCCATTCTTGATGTTCTAAATTGTTACAAGAACATTCCTCATCAAATTAATTTTCCCCAGATTTACCAGGAAATCTAAGAAATCAATGTCACTCTTATTGAGGGTATCATTGTCACCTTTTCTCAGTTCTAAAAAAAATTGTTCCCATAACTGAAGGATCTGATTGTTAGAAGATAGATGGGAAATCATCGCTGTCTTGACATTAGAATTTACAAGACATTTCATGGACTTCACCTTAATGAAACTACCCTAAACAACTTGGAGTTTGTGGGAGAAAAATTCTGCCTCCCATTCATATGGTAATCCCACCATGATGGATGTCTTGGTATAGGAGAGTTAGTAGGTTTTTTCATAATACTTGAATGAAAATCTTTCTCTATCATCTTCCATAATAAAGCAAACTAACTCATAAATTTCTAGGAGTAAATCCGGATACACCGAGTCTTGATCACAAGGCTTAGATATGCAGATATCTTCCCATCCATTTAACTTGTTATTCTTAGAAATGATATAATCGTACTTGAAAATATTTGGATGCACCAACCTTTCCCTCTACACATTCCATTTTGATATTGGCTTTGTGGTAGACATTTCTTGGGAAGAGGATTCTATATACATTCAGACATGAAGAAGTCTGAGAGATTCAGAATGAGCTGATGAACTGAGGTAGAGCTTCGAGACACGAGAGCCTAGAAACTAATATGGGACACCATTGGGGGTCCCCTTTATATAGGCGATAGTGGTGACCTTTCATTCTCCAAAACCAATCTAACAGTTGGGTAAATCCATGATCTGATCTGACAGTTGAAAACATGCCCGAAAGGAAATCTTGAATTTTATTTTTTGATGATTTAAGGAAAACATTCGGATTTAAGGAAAAAAATGAATCTGAAAAATTTAAATACAAGGGAAAATATCATCAAGTAAAAATGAATACGAAAACTGAGTAAGGAAATATTACCTTTCAGATTGGCTAGGAAGATTATTTGTAATAGGTGATATTCTTCTTGAAGAAAATTTTTCTATGAAAACACTTACTATGGAAAAAACTCACTAAGAAATACTTACTATGAAATTTTTTTTATGAAAACTTACTACAAATAACACATTATGAAAAAATCACTATGAGAAACTCACTATGAAAAAATCACTACGAAAAAACGATAGATCTAAAAGTTTTGTTGTATAAAGGTTGAGTACCAAAACATGATTATGAAAATTATGAGTACGAAAATTTCCATTACGAAACATTCCACTATGATAATTTTCATTATGAAAAATTTCAGTACAAAATTATCATTATGAAAATTATCATTACAAAAATTTCTATTATGAAAATTTCCATTGTGAAATTTTCAAAAAACATACTATGAAAATTTTGAAAAATAAACTATGAAAATTTTCATTTCAAATTTTTTGAAAAACATCAATAACAGATGTAATCCCTCTATGAAAAGGAGTTTATTACTGTAAAGTGATTTTTTAAACAGGAAGTTAATAGAGGATGATTTCCTCACGGTTATCATTCCTAACCTTTGTTTAATTTATTCAAATCTATTTGTAGGTAATGATTTTGTGAAAATATTAGCAAGTTGATATTGAGTTAGGATGAATTGAAGAATGATATCTCTTTTTTATGTGTGATCCCTAAGAAAGTGATGCCTAATATCTATGTGCTTTTCCTGAGAGTGATGTGAAGGGTTTTTACTATGGGAAATGGATCTTTTGTTATCACACAAAATTTGATTCGTAGTAAAACTCAAGCCATAGTCTGTGAGTGTGTGTGTTTAATCCATAACACTTGAGCACAAAAACTTCTAACGGCTACATATTCATCTTCATCAGTGGAAACTGCTACAGAGTGTTGCTTCTTGCGAGACCAAGAAACTAATGAGTCACCTAGGAAATGAAATATTCCGGATGTACTATTTCTATACATTCTACATCCATAAATGCCATCATCTGGAAAACATTTTTGAATAAAATCATTTCAAGAAGTATAAAATATTCATAAATTCATGGTTCCCTTTAAGTAGCGAAAAATTATTATCACTACCTTAAAATGAGATTCCTTAGGAATGGATTGATATATTTCACATAAGAATACTAAAAACATCAATTCTTGATGACTAGCTATTAAGTAAAGTAGAATTCATATCATTCCTCTAAATGTTTTTTGATCTACTGGTTTCCCATATTTATCAAGATCAAGTGTGTTTGAGGTACTGATGGTAGAACTTATACTCTTAGTGTTGTCATATCCATAATTTTTAATAATATCTTTAATAATCATATATTGGGATATATAGATTCCTTCTAGTTTTTGAGAAATTTGAAAAACAAGGAAAAATGTTAACTCACCCATCATACACATTTCAAACGTATATTTCATTATATCCACAAAGGAATCAGTTAATGATTGCCGAGTTGAACCAAATATGATGTCATCAACAAAAATTCGAAAAATCAAAACACTTTTCTTACCTTTCTTTATAAAAATGATTTCATCTCAATTTCCCTTAATATAGTTATTTTGAAGTAAAAAACTGTAATTCAATCATACCTAGCTCGTGGGGCCTATTTAAGGCAACACAAATATTGGGTAAGTCTAAAAACATGATCAGGATGTTTTGCATCTGCAAATCCATGAGGCTATTCAAAAAAACATCTTCTTGGATATAACCATTATGAAAAGCACATTTCTCATCCATTTGAAAAAGTTTGAAATTGATGAATGTTGCAGTGGCAAGTAGATTATGAATAGATTCATGTTTAGCTACTGGATCATAGGTTTCTTCATAGTCTATTCCTTCTTGTTGATTATAGACTTTAGTAACTAATCTAGCTTTATTTCTTACTATGATTCCATTTTCATCACACTTATTTCTGAAGACAAATTTTACACAAATTATAGAAGATTCTTTAGGTCTTTCAACCATGGTCTAGACTTTATTCCTCTCAAATTTAATTAGTTAGTCTTGAATGTCTTTAATCAAATGATAATCACCTAAAGCTTCATCAGTTCTTTTTGGTTCCAATTGGGAAATGAATGATATATTATCTACTTCATTCATTAAGGAACATCTAGTCCTTACGGGTTGATTGACATCTCCAATGATAATATCACTAGGACGATTCTTTAGAAAGGAGTGATTTGGGTTTCTTAAAACCATTTCATCAACATAGGTTTGGAAATCATCAGGGGTAAATGTTTTAGAAGTATCTTCTCGCACATTTTCCTTATTAAAAGGATCTTATATCAAAGGTTGATAATCAGATTTTGAAAACAGATATGAGGATATAGGTTGGGGTTTTTTAAAAACCAAAGAATTAGTTCCATCAAATTTAATATGTACTGCCTCTTCAACAGTATAACTATTTTTATTGAAAACTATATACTCCTTAAAAGTTGTGGAGTAGATTAAGAAAATTACTTCATTAGATTTTGGTATGAATTTATGAATATTATCATAAGTATTCAGAATGAATACCTTACAACCAAAAACCTTAAAGTAGGAAATTCTGGGTTTTCTACCATTCCATAAATCATAAGGAGTTTTATTAAGAAATGTTCTAATCAAAACACTATTTATAGTATAACAAGCAGTACTTACAGCTTCAGCCCAAAAATTTTTGGTAACAGAATACTCACCCAACATGGTTCTAGTTATCTCTTGAAGAATTCTATTTCTTCTTCCAACAATACCATTCTGTTGAGGTGTTCTTGGTGCTGATAAGATGTGTGTAATAAGTTTTCTACTACAAAATGATTCAAAATCAGAATTTTGGAATTCTTCTCCATGATCACTATGAATAGTTTTCATTGGAAGGATTTTATCATTTTTTAATAGTGCTCTAAAACTTTTGAAATACCAAAAATATCCAGTCTTCTTTTCTAGAAAATAGGCCCACGTAAATCTAGTCCAATAATAAACTAAGAAAAATATATAATAATTTCCCCCAATTCTTCTAATTTGTGTCGGACCAAAAAGATCCATAAGAACTAGCTGTAATGAATCAGTAGTTGATACTTCACTGACTGATTTAAAACATTATTTATGTTGCTTTCCATATTGACAAGGTTCACGTACTTTTGAAGAAACAAATCTAAGCTCCGGTAGATCCTTAATTAAAACTTTCATAGAGAGTTTTCATAAGTTCCTATGATTACAGTGTCATAGCCTTCTATGCCACAACCAAAAATGATATTCCATTTCACTAAGGCAACGTATGTCATGGCTCCTATGTTCATCTATGTTTAGTGTGTAAATATTCTCTTGCCTATGGGTAGAAAGAATAAACTCTTCCCTAGAATTGTCTACTAAGCACTTATCATTCCTAAAATTCACAAGGTAGCCTTCATCACATAATTGGATTATGATGGTGAGGTTGTTCTTGAGACCCTTAACAAATAAAACATTTGAAATCAATGTTTTTCCAAGAAGAACGATGTTACCTATACCAATAATTTCTCCTGGAGCATTATCTCTAAAAGTTACTTTTCCTCCTTTTTTCTTGATAATCTTTCTGAAATATTTTTTATTACCAGTCATATGCCTGGAACATCCACAATCCATATAACATGTATTGTTGTTGGTATATTCCTTATTTTCATGAGGATAAGAAAAATATAGGTTTTCGGAATCCATAGTTTCTTGGATCCAAAAATCGTAGAAAGTAAAATTTTGGAACCCACATCTTCTTTGAAAATTATGTTTTACGGAATCCTATAGACTGTGATTTATTTAGAGAACAATTATTTTCCCAATGACCACCACATTGACACTTAGTTCCGAATTGGGCACTATGAGGAAGAAAGTAATTGTTGCTAAAAATTGGTTTAGAACATGTGTAACCAAAACCAGAAGTATTCCTTCGAGGATGGATTTTTGAAATCATTTTATCAAAATTTTCCTTAACTAGGGTAATGTTTGACAATCACTTACTCAAGGATAATATTTCGGATTTGAGTTTTATAACTAAGTTCTTGTCTTCATGATCATTTTAACTAGATCTAGACTCAAAAAAATTTCATAGAAATTACGTTTTCTAGATCTTTAGAAAGATTATTTTTCTCATAACTTACATCCTCATGATTTTTTGAAATACATTCAAAATCATCATTTTCTTATAAAGATCTGTAGAATGATCTGATATTTCATTAGTATGAAAAAAATTCCTAGAATTAGCTTTATCAAGTTTCTTCATGAGTTTTGAATTCTCATTCTCAAGGAGTTTGGAAAATCTAGAAATTTAATCATAGGTGGGTAAAGTATTATCTTCATCAGAAGAATATTCTTAATTCGAAGAGTTATAATATTTACTATCATTATAATTTAAGGAAACAATTGTCTTTCATTTAGCATTGTGTACCTTATCCATCAAGTAATGATTATCAATAGGTATCCTAGATAAAATACCATGATACTTCTATCCAGAAGATTCATAATCCGAAGATTCATCTAAAGAGTCTCCACCCCTAGCACTTTATGTGTCATTATCTTTCAACACATTCATAGGTTTAGACTTGTAATACTTATTTCTATTTTTCTCAGAATGAATTTCCTTTTTTTCTTTTCTCTTGAGCATAGGGTAGTCTTGTCTTATGTGTCCATCTCTCCTGAATTCATAGAATGTAACTTCAAAATCTTTATTTTCTTTCCTTTTCTTCTTCTTATATTTGGAATTGAAAGTTCCTATATCCAGCTATCTTGTTCATCCTTCGAGCAAGATATGAAAATTCATTTTCTGAGGATTCACTTCCACTAGATTCGGAATGGATAAAAACATTCTCAGATCTGGATCATGTAACTCTCTCAGGTGTCTTAGATTTCATATGGTTAGAAATAGTAGTAAAAGCTACACTACCATTTACATTCTTCTTCTTCACAATATCAACATCTCTCTACATTCTAGTCTCAGGCTAAAGAAGAGTTCCAAACAGCTCATCAAGGGTAATCTGAGTAACCATTCTATTCTCAACAATTGCAGTCCATTTGGATTCCCACTCATTTTGAATGATGTTGATAATCTTGTCAACAAGGGCTTCTTCATCCAATGATTTTTCAACCATTTATTGTAAACTATTCACAATAGTCAGGAATCTCTGTTGAACATTGCATATGGGTTTTCCATAAAGAAAACTAAAACCATGATATTCATCTCTAAGCATGGCTCTTCTGTTCTAAATTACATTAGAAGTTCCAATGTGAGTAACCTCTAGTTTCTTATATATATAATTTGTTGCTTCACAAGGTGAAATTTGGCTATATATATTTCTAGTCATTGAACAAAGTAAATTATTGTGTACCTTATATTTAAGTTGATATTCATGCTTTTCATGATTTGAAAAGGCACTTACTTCTTTATTAGGAATTTTGTATCCACCGGTAAGAATAAAAAACATTTCAAGCCCAGTGTTGATAATGAATGTCTTCTTACGATCTCTCCAATATTCGTAATCATTACCATCAAATGTTGGTGGTTTGGTTGGATTAAGATTTTCTATGGAACCAACATTGATTCCTGTCATCATTTTGAAATTTCTTTCCACAAACACTTGTGAGTAGAAAAATATTGTTAACAAGGAATAATATTCTAGGTAAGAAAGTATAGATTAAAAGACTCTCTATGAAAAAGTGAATCCAAAATATATGAGTCTGAAAAACAGATTTTGAAAGAAATATGAATCCAGAAGTGTGAATCTGAAAATTCAATTCCAAGAATTCTCTACTAAATCTAATCATTAGATTAATTGAGATTGAACTAAATCCTCTGATATCAATTTTTACGTTTGGTATTATATAGTATATCATACTTAGACATACTATTCTAACAAATACATACCAAATGAAACCATCTCTTCTAAGATTCACCTCAGACTATTTGCATAAGGGTGTGATCACTATGTCACCCCTATTAGAAGTCTCCAAGTAATAGGGTCATTCCAAAGTCTCAGGAAAAAACCCTATGTCTCAAACTATATATGTGGAAATAATATAATGAATTGGTTTCTCTATCTAGCAATATAAAAGCTCAGATATAAAGGAAACATATAATACCTCGTATCATTAATGGAGTGTCTGGGTCATAATCCTCTATCACCTACAACCAATCTCCTCCATGTACCCCATCTCCAGAAGCCAGGATATGGCCACCTAGGGGCGTTGGTGCTATAATTTCAACGAATCTACACCTAAATACGCCCCCCATATCATCCACTATGAATGGTAACATGGACCTACATGTTATTGTCACTTCCTCTTCCTCTGTAGCCCATATACTATATCTCTTTCATCCGTATGATTGGTCGGAGAATATCATACCTCATGTCCCCAACAATCAGAAGAGTAGAATCTCCTCCACCTAGAATGGATAGACCCACACATTGAGCCCTTAACTAGATTCCTTCATTCCCATGATCTCTCCCAAAAATAACTAATGCATCCAGGTCCCTGAGACTGACATCGTCCCCCAGATTTTGATTTCATTTCCCTTGTGTTCCCATTGAAAAAAACAACTCCTTGAAAATGTTCAACCAATAAACTATCAAACACAAATGATCAATTTTTCATTTCTACATAGGATGGAATTCATAGAGGTATAATAATTTCATAGATTTATATACATAGTCAATGGACCGAGCCCAAAAGTAGTAATCATGAAACATATCCTTTTAGTACCTAGAAAAATTGGTGAATCTAAATGAATGATTGGACACTATTATACTTCCCTACATGAGATATAGATGATCCTATATGAAAATAGTCCACAATGTAGCTAGAGAAAACTCCTACCTGAAAAGGATATTGAACTCCTCCATGTCTGTTTCTCATTCAAATCCATAGAGAAGAACCTCCATAAGAGCCATTATTTTATATTTAGGTATCCTAACAAGATGAAAAACACATGTTATAAAATGAATCCAATCCATAGTATCTTATGAGTAAACTCACCTGGGAACTTGAGGGGTTTTAGATACTGAAAATAACAATGTTCACCCAATCTGCACATCTCATCCCATGATACCACATGTACTATATGCCACACAACATGAGGTGGTAAAACTGCTGCACCACAAGGATGCAATATCTTTGGAACATGCCCTTGTATTGATGCCTCATCACTGAAAGGACCATCCTCATGATCTTGAAGCTGAATCCTTGCTGCCATTGATCGTGGATGCATTATGAAATAAACTAGATATACTACGATAATTGAGTATATCTAAATAGATAACACAGGAAGAACATTTTACACACAACCCCTTCATATACGTTTCATGTTCTATTTTCCCCTAAAACGAGTGTCTTTATTTATTGGTTGGAAAATAATGTGATCATGAACCTAGTGTATGGATATGTTGACCATCACACTAACACTAGTGTCCCTTGTCGGAATGTTTAACTTGATACACTTAAAAGTATCTCCCCAAATAATTCTCAATGTCTCCAGTCCAATGGATGAACCATCAAAATTGATATCGGTCTTTCACAAACCATCCAAAATGTGTTCCTTCCATGACTACCCAATCCCTCCTCTAATAGGCCCTTTGAAGGATACTAGTGCTCATTAGGCAAATTTCTAACATGGGAGACCATATCCTAATGTTAATGTACACACACACACACATATCCAATCCCATAAATGGATAAATTATAAAATAACTAATAAATCATGCATGGATAAATTAATTCCAACTACTATGTTATGATAAAAAGTAATGGAAAGTAAACTTGGAAAAATAGAAGCCAACTACAATAACGACTGAAAACAATTCCAACATGAATGAATATATAGGGACTAGTATTAAGATAACTAATGTAACACACATTTGTTTTTCTAGAAAACTAATCACCTCAAGGTCCTAGTCCCTTTATGACTCTATTATAATGTCAATCCTAGACATAAGACCCAACATGTACTGGAAAATACCATGTTGTGGTGAGTATAAAAATACCCATTAGGACACCCATAAATCATTAGGACTAAACAAATAAGAATAAAAATAATCTGTATATAGGGGTAATTCTATATCAAAAATAATAAGAATACAAAGATATACTTATCAATGACACACTGTCTCAATGTAAAGTCACTATTGAAATTACAGTCAAGTACTCCTACTCGAAGTCTCTATATAGCACTTATCTAAGAGAAATCAAATCCTTGAGTAAGAAAATGCTGACGGTGTCCATCTGAGATATACTTATCATTAGGTCATTCCATAAGAAATATTTAACCAATTCATAGTGATAATGTTACAAATATGATGATAAAATCATTGTAAATTAGGTATACCAACAACTCAATATAGAAATATACACTATGTAGATGACCAACACCGGTGTAATGTTTGTCACGACAATACCATGAACTCTACCTAGGGAAATAAGATTATATATGATCTTACTATAGGATTCATAGATGGTTTCCAAAAACTCTATCCAATAATTCATATTAAGGGGAACACTATCCCTTGTATGTAAAATAATTCCACCTAACCCTCATTGAATTGATATTGGGAATTCTTCCTATTGATGATTGTCTAAGATGAAGAGGTGACAGAATCAAATGAAACATTGAAGGGTACAAGATGTGTAGTATTAGTACATGATGTTCCCCTTATATAGTAGGTTATACCTTTTTCTTACATCCCATGACCATGTCTATGTCAAACTACATGGCATGTCCCTTCCTGTGTACTCTTAACAAAGTCTAATTACGTGGGTCGTCTTGTGTACAATTGACTGGGCCATGTCTATATCAGAGTACATGGTGTGAATGTAATCATGTTCTCTTAGAAATATTTTTGTACCATCTATGGTATACATCATGTTTCCTGATCATTTCACACCTCGTATGACAAGGGTCACCCATAGTGTAATACTTAACTCTCCATGGAAGCGCTAGCCACCAATCTAGGGTACCACAATTCGTCTATTCCAAAAATATACCATGTGTATGTCTAGATTTCTCAAAACCAATAGTTTCCATATAGGGATTACAAAATCTATCACTACCTCCATCAATAATTCCAATGATATTATGATATCAGGTTTTAATAAATACATTTTATCTAGTGGTAGGATTATGAATTCCAATTTGTTGGAAGATGCTACCTGGATTTAAAGCATCATCTCTTGTCCACGTACAATGCAATAACTCCCATGTTCTGGACATGATATTTTATTCTGGTCACTAAATCTAAAAATATCATCCATTCCTATCAAGGATTTACAAAATCAATCAATTTCACTATTAAATACGTTTGCAAAAGTCAATTTTATAGAATCTTTGACAAACCACATTATAAACAAACCCATAGAAAAATATTCCATAAATGTGGGAGAAATAAAGAAAACACTCAATGAGTAACAAAAATAAAGCATCGGTGTCGATTTATTTTTGTTAGAACGATTATTGAATAACCATAAAAATAAAAAATTCTCCATAATACCATTTATATAAACTCATACCTTAAGATTAATGAAATGTGAATCAATACATTGGTCTACTGATTCATATTTTTCAGAGAAAATAATGGACTGTTGATAATGACAAAATATACATCATTATCGATGGTGAGATCCATGAATACCGTTTCATACTAGACATCAGTATTTGATTCGATTATTGTTCATCAATAGAACCTCCTCAAACAGTTCTCTAATTTGCTCTCAAAATCATAGGGTTATGTGGCTAACCTTAAAATGTGGTTATAAGAGTGTAAATGAAATAGTATCCTGGTAACAACATCAATCAAAAAAATAAAATATTTTTTTATTCATTTTATGCCCATGAATAGAATTTTCCAAAAAATCATATACCGGTATTTTTTATGTCTAGCATTGTATAAAATCCATTCTTTAAGTTAAATAGTGACCTTGGATATTTGACCAAGGCCTATGTTTTGATGTTATTAAATTTTTAGGAAGAGTATTCATGGGTGTTTTTTAATATATTTAATATATTTCAAACACTTATTCTGGAACCACTGGGCCTTATAATCGCATGTCATCAAAACATTTGGTCTCAAATAAAATATATAAAATTTGAAAAATAATAAATAGATAAATTAGAGTGACCACAAATTATTATGAAAATTTTAGAGATTGAATATGTTATTCTAATAATATTTAAAATAATTAATATATCTTTTAAAAAACTATAAAAAATAATTATATTATTATTAAATAATAATAAAATTAGTATTTAATTTCCCATAGTAGTCAGCGATAGAGATTTATCAAATTATGTATATAGGTCATTAAACCTACTAATAACTGAAGACATAATATCTCAATGAGTGGGTATGATTAAGCTAGTGTATATTATTATTATTAGATAATAATGATATTATTTAGATTTTTACTAATTTGGGGAATCATAAATTAATCTATTTAAAAAAATAAAATGAATAGGAAAATAATGTTATTTCATGGGGTTTGTAATCTGCAGAGGACATGATCAATGTTATTTTGTTTTTATTAGAGGTTGGTAAGGAATAAATTATTTTTCTAACATCACCATTATTAAAAATAAGCATGATAATGATATTTAGTTCATTATATTACTATGTTCATGTATTTTTTGAAGTAAAATATTCTAAATTTACAAATATGGATTACGTAATAATCACTTTGGGACCTTTTACATTATATTTGATGTCTCCTTAGCAATAAATATGTTCTCTATAATAATTGAGACCATATAATATGAAAAATTATATAGGATTATAAGGGGAGAAATTGGATTATTTTGGCGAACTAATTATAAGGATTTAATGTTGTAAGAATAGCTGCAAGTGTCTCCTTTTATAAGTGATGAGAAGTGAACATTTTTTAATACCATTTACATTTGATTTATTTATTTTGACTAATTATTCACAAGTGACTCATATAATTTTATATAATTGTATTTGGGGTGATATTGGCTCCATTAAGCCTAAAATACGTATTACCCCATCAGTTTTAAACATGTAATATGTCAATCTTTATTATGTGTTCAATTTTGCATTTTCTTTGATTTTAGCTCTCAACTTGTTTTCATACAAGTAACATATATTTTAATAATCATATAAAATATCAACCCATAATTACTTTTTGTGATGATGAACCAATTAATATTTGATTAATATAAATCAATTTATAGGAATATGACTATTCTATTTTAAATTAACCACATTCTTTTGATAGAAAATTGTTTTGTAGAAACTGTTTTCCCCATTAATTCTTCTTAATATTATATAATTTGATTACCGATTTCTTGACAAATAATTTAATTAAATATATATTTTGAAATCAAATTTATTTCACTTTTAACATGTGAATCTTATAAATTATTACATAAAATTTAAATAATATTTATAAAAAGGTCTCTGAAAATAATGGTTTCATCAGTACCATTGTAGTTACATCGATCATATTAATCGTAATTTTCATAAAAAATGTAGTTTTCTATATTACATAAAATGAAAAAATTTATATGATATATTATTTTTATATTATTTTTTATTTATTTTATACAAGTGGTGAAGCTTAATTTTATAATTATATGTCAATAAATCATTTTATAGAGTATAATATTACTTATGATTCTATAATGATAAACATGAGAATTATAAATAAAACATTGTAATGTTTAAATATTTATTTTACATTTAAATTTATCTATCTGATAGAAATTATGTTAAAAACCATTTACGTCATTCATGTATTATTATAGTTTTATAAAATTGATTTTTTTAACAATATTGATATTTTAAACAATTCATTAGAGAATAAATTATTTTGGATAAAACTCAAAAAAAATAAAGAGATAAGTTTTTTAAAAATAAAAATCCATTTATCCAAATACAATTTCAAAGGATTTATAAATTATATTTTAAATAAAAATATAATATGTCATGAAAGCTCTTTTAATTATAAAATATCATTTTTAAGATAACAAATCATTATCACATCATATAAATTAATAATAAAACATGTGTGAATATATTATTTAAGTAAATGATATATATTGTCTATAATATAATTAGATTCAATAAAATTAGAAAAAAATTAAAATTTTATAAAATATATATTTTAAATCATAAATATGTCTTGTTTACTATTTAAGAACACTAATTTAGTTATCATCAATGACTTATTATTGAAAATGATTTTGTTTTTATTTTTTTAAAAACATCATAATTTAGTTTCTTCTATTTTAACTTCTATATAAATGCCTAATTCTATATAATTATGAAAATATTTTAGTTCATTTTGGTTTGGTGTTGTTTGTGATGTCAGGTATAGAACACAATATAGGTTTAATGAACGAAAAATATAATTTATGATATTAGGGAGTTAATGGAATACGAAACCATCACATAAAACATATTTCGTTTAATGAAATTAATGTTTAATGAGGGATTAATCAACATAAATAGAGGACCCACACACCATTGGTGGGGGATTTTTTTGACTATAAAATCATACTGGGTACTAGTGCCTTAACGGAACAATTGGAGTACAAAATTCAAAACCTATAATTGAAAAAAAAGATCACACCTACACATTTTATATTAAAAAACTCATTGGATATGATATATATATATATACAAAAATCATATACGTGATGGAATAATTATGTTAAATGATACACAAGAAAAGTATTGGGACACATTTCAACCCTTTGGGAATACTAATTAGCATGCTGGAAGAGTTATAGTTCTCTAATGAGGTGTGTTATTTTCCACATTTGTGGAAGACCGTGTTTCATGGTTATAAACATTCCTACCTCATATTGGCCGAGTCAATGTGGGACATACCCAGTCTAATACATTTCCTATCATAGAAGTTGAGATACCCGATGATGGATTCCACCCCTAATGAATACTCTATATTAGCTTGATTACCTGACCATTTTGTGTTTCTTGTATCAAAACATTGTGGTACATACACTAGCTAGAATAGGTTCTTGACCTATACATACCACCAATGATAGTGTCATTTCTAGCTCAGTCATGCTGTGTTTTGTCTGAGGATACTATCACATCACTTTCCACATAGTGGGTAGTTCATTGTTCAATCTCGACACATGAGAGGGATTGAGGTAAAACTCTATCCACTATATCTTTTCCACCATTACTACAAAAAAAACAACAACCCAATATTGCACATCCATTCAAAATCCCTATATATCATAACTAAATATTGTTCTTCTCCATCAAAGCACCATTATATTACATTGCTCTCATTACCATCACAATCGAATCTCACAATTATTTATGCCTTCAAAACCAACAATAAATTTTTTTAGACACTTCTTAGGATGATGGAATTTTGTATTAATATGTCAAAGAAGGGATTTATATATGGTGGGAGAGGTAAGAGGGATAACTCTTTGTGGTCGATAGACTGGATTATATCACCCCTATAGAAACATTTCAAATGAATTTGTGTCATTCAAATGGGATAAGTGGAACAACCGTTGTATATGGATTCCAAGGATGAGATTGTATTTCCCCTTCCTATGATTTACTAATGAAACATCATCAAAAATCCACATCCAATTACAATACCGTAAGGAAAAATTTTATGTAATAATTTCACTATGAACAAATAGTGCATATGAATCTTGAATGGAGGAATTTTAATTCATGAATAAAAATAAAAAATGAATTAATGGTGATAGAATAATTAAATATAATAGCCCTACCTTGGAGTTATATATCCATTGAAGTGTTATTCTCTCACTCCTCTTTGATTAGTGTACTCATAAAATTTTGATTCTTCATGATCATTGATTATTATCCCCACACCAATTCAACAATGAATTTTTTCCCACTAGAGAATAATAGATAACAATCTAATAATTTAAATCACTAAAAAATAATACTTGTATCAAAGAGAATTCTATTCAGTAGACAATCAAATTTTTTTTCACTATTCCATAACATATATTTCAAAAATAAATCATACAATCATGTATACTGTACCTCGTCTATAAATTACTCATTAAATCTACTTTATTCAAATTTCATCTCATTCATACAGATTTTTTAATCAAGAACATTAAAATAAGCATCTCTAAAATATCAACTGAAGTTTCTATTTCATCACAAATGAGTAAAATATCTCCAATTTATAGTGATCTAGAAACATCACACATAGTTATAACATATTGGTAACCGAGTATTTATATATCACATAAACACATTCCCAAGGAACGTAATAGGACTGTGCCTTTGGTAGCTTGAAACAAAATCATCCTAGTTTTTTTAATAATCATCAATGTATCACAAAAAGATCTTCCCCTTTATTATTATTCACAAACATACCCAGCTTAATCTATTATTCATAACCTAGTGGAAGGAAACATAATAAAGGAAGTCAAGAGATTCAAAGTTACGTATACAAGGGTTATAAGTTAGCTTACTCGAACATATGGGTATGAGAACAAGAGAATAACATTTAAAAACCATAACCTTTATACCATTGGTAAGAATATTTTGTATAGAATAAATTTAGGAAGTTCATAATAATTGAATAATATGAAAATCAAAGAACAAGTATCATGAGATAATAAATTTTTCATATGAAATATATTTTTCGCATAGACGCAATCACATAAAATATTATATGAAAGATACCCACAAAGATAATTAAAACATGTTTGGAATATAAACACCATCAACATACCAACTTGAATATTGGGATCGCCCCTCATTTATCATGTTTCAGTTTTGGGAAAAACTATTATTGTACCAATCTTTTGGGTACTCAGATAAGCACTAATGTTCCATAATTTCTGTGACAAGGCAATCAACTCATGCCCCCATGGGTTCATAGAACAATTATCATTTACCAATTCATTAAAGGGATATATATTTCCCACCCATAACACAATTAAAATAATCCTTATTTGTTCCACATGATCATAAAACATTCATCCTATCGTAATTGATTAAATGAAATGGTTTTAATAAACATTTCATCATATCATAACACACAGAAAAGAAAAAAGTTTCATAGTCACCCAAACATAACCTGGGAAAAAAGAAGTGGGTTTCATAAGAATTTTATTATAGTATTATACAAAGAAGAGATGTGATTTTAATAAAAATAAGGACATCATAAACAAAAACAATTAATTTAAAAAATAAGAATAGTATCCTTGTATCATATTCCCAATAATGAATATATAACATCAATAGATGTAATATTAAATGGAAATGACTCTTATTAGTCATTTTTTAAGATTTGTTGAAGAAAATGCCTATTTTTATTTGAATAATAGTTTTGAAACAAAAAACATTTGGATTTTGTTTCAAAATATCAATTAAAATATATAAAGTAATCATCAATGAAAAAAATGGTTATGGATATGGAATATTTCAATGATGTTATACATGTTAAAATAATGATTATTTTCAATTTTTTTGGTAAAATTTAATAAGGAATTATTTTCAAAATATCATAATAATTCTTTTGAAATATTTTATTAAAAAAATTAGTCATCAATGAAAAATTATTTTATAAAAATATGTGAATAATTTATTTTATTTGGAATCATTTTTATAAATCATGTTTCTTAAAGAAAATAGATTTCTGAATGAAGATAGAAATAAAGACGTATTATCCTAAGAAAATATCTCAAATATATTATGTATTGAAGAGTGAAAAAATGTAAATATTACTTGAAAATATCATGATAATATATCAAATAATATAATTAATGATTTTTTTGAGAGATGGGTAATATGATTTTTTCATTGGAAACATGATAATAAATAATCTCAGCAAAGTTTTAAGTTGTATCATAAAATCCTTAACACTTTATTAACAATCAATCATAATCCCCATGAAGGAATAAAATAAAAATGGATGCCAAAATAAGTTGATAATAAATAAATACATGATATTAAATTTCCAGGGTTATGTGTGTAGATATTCTGATAGAATATTCTTGTATACCATTATGTTGGTCTCGAAGAATGAAATCTGAGACAAAAATATATTTCCTCTTTAGTAATACGATGAATCATAACTCAAATTAAAGAAAGACACCAAAAGGAACATTAAATATCAGAAAATAAATATATTAATGATATAAAATTTCAACGGGGCATTACATGCACTACAAAAAAGAACTAAATTATGAATTTTCATATGTCTATTAGAAAAAAAGAGAGACCATAAATCCCATGCCACTTTAGATAATTTTAAACCATAAACACAAATTAAAGAGAGGTAAAAATGGACATTTAAATAGAATTTTTAAAATTGAGTCATCATAAAATATATTTATTGTATGCATATACACCCATTAAAAATAATAAGTGGGGAATATTGCATGGGCATCAAAGTAGTAAAAATTGAGACATGAACCCCTTACCTTAAGTATTGATTTTTTTGTACCTATTCTATTCTCCTGTATAATAGATATATGTTTAATGTAAATATTTTATAAAATAATTATAATATATATCATACTGCATATAGTTTTTTACTGTCAATTTTTTTAAAATTCCATGTTAATGATATGTTTAAAGTAATAATTTATTTTATATATATGTTATGATTTTTTATTTTTGGTTCACGTAAAATGATCCTGATATCATTACCTAAAAAATTTTATCTTTGATATGAATATCATATCTCTTCCGTATATATACTTATATATTAATCCATCAAATTTAGTGATAGAAAATTAATGCACCCTCCATGGAGATGGTAGACCATACATATACATGAACTATATTTTCAATTTTATATTGATATAATGAAAGTTAAATGATATATTAAAATATCAGAATCACTTTTAATTAATATATTTTAAATGTCTTCATTAAAACCATCCATAATACCTTCATTGTAATGTATCAATGAATCAAATCACTTTTTTGGGAGGTAGTCCTCCATACAAACGAGTGTCATTATCATATTTAAAAAAAATGTAATATATGATGTTATGTGAGATATAATAATTATATAAGAATAATAAAATCATAAATATTTTATATAATAAAAACAATAATTAAATCCTACCATATGAGGTTGTAGGTGATAAATTAAATACATTTTTTCACAAGGTGGAACTATTCCATACACGTAACCATTGATTTTATAACCTATTTGATGGATGTGAAGACTGTTTTAGATAACGAAAATAAAATAAAAAAGAATCATTATATAAAATATAATTAGGTTATAATGCAATAATTTTTTTTATAATATCCAAATTATGTGTAGAGGTAAATTATCATTGATGAATACTAGATCTTCTTTGAATGTATACCTTAGGCTTTTAGAAAAATCTTTCCAAGGGTGTTTTTATATCCAAAAAAATATTTATATGATAAGAGGAGAAAATTTGGGATGTTTTTTGTCCCAGGATTGGATAAACTAAAAAGGATTTAATGTCGGAAGAATATATGATAATGGGGTGGCCTTTTATAAGTGGGGGGTATGTGACACTTGTAATTTTATGAAAAGGGATAATTCCATCAACTTTTTTCGTGTCATGAGTCTCAAATATCATACCATTATCCATAAGACTATGTCTATGTTCTAAATATATACATAAATTAGTTTTAAGAACGTTTTTGATTATAGTTATCCCTTAAATTTTTAGATTAAAACTTTTTAAACCAATTAAAACCTTAATTTCGATATTAAATTTTAACTATTTCTACTATTCACATTGGTATAAAAATTATGATGACCTTATTAGATAATATAAATTATTATTTTTAAAATTACTGAATCCATTTTACATAATTCAAATATAAAAATTTTCTAATTTTTTTATTAATCCCACTACCATGATGAGAAAGGATGTTTTTAAGACAAAATGGCCATATGTTTACATTGTTCATTATATCAAAATACAGTGTAAGATTGATTCTGATGACCTAAATTGGATTAATGGACATATATTGGTAATCATATTACATTAAAAACAATTTAAGATATAATTTTTCTTTCAAAAAAAATTAAATGATATGGTATTTTTCAATTAAATTTCATTAATTTTCATTTTTCATCAAAAAAAATATTTCAAACAAATAAAAAAACTCACCCTAGGATAAATTTAACATGTTTATTTAAAAAATTTAGAATTTTATATTAATTTCTTCTTAAACAATTATTAAAAATCAATTTTATTATTATTTTGAAAGTGGGAAAAAATATTTTCTTAGAAAATAGTATTTTAAAAACATATAATCTTTATAAAAAAATTAGTCATTTACTATAAATAAATATTATTTTTATAAAAAATATAAATAATAATAAATTTATTTATTAATATTCACAATTCTATGTTTTATGTATTTGTTATTATATCCACCCATTCCTTTTACACATATTATTACATGCTTTTAAAAATTAATTACCTTCAAATATAACACATTAATCGTGATGTCTAGGGTATTCGTAAGATTAGATTTATAATAAGAAATCCTGAAACCAAAATAAAAAATATATTGTTTCAAATTCATATGATATCATTACACCCTTTTAGTCCATAATTATTCATTATATATCCTATGAAATATATGAACAATAGGATGTTATAAAAATATCAATAAGTAGATAAAAATAATAATAATGTATAGTCCATCGGTTAGAAGGAATAACATGATCAGGTAAAAAGGAATTGTGCATGAACAAAGATATGAAAATAAAATCATGTAATAATTGAATCATTGTAATGTAGAAAAAAGATAAAAATGATATAAACATGTGTCATGGGTCATTGCACATGAATTATCACGAGTCAAGGAAAACCACCATGACCATTTCACATGGATTGAGAGTTAGGGACAACCACATAGAACGTTTCACTTGATGTCTCATCAGACTAAACATTTACCAATACATATGAGAAATATCTAGGTGAACCCATCACAAAATTTTCATGAATATGGGTTCCACATAAATAATCATACATAAGTAATCAAACATAAACATATGGGGTACCCATGGAAAGAATTGGGTAATATAATCATATCAAAAGGCATAACAATAGAGAATATCACAATAGTTTCCATGAAATAATAGATTTAAAATATACATGAAAATTAATAATAAAAAATTGGTTGATATCTTGATATTTCATTTGAAACCACAGTGAAAAAATGTAAAATAATGTGTAATAATATTTATAAATAAAACATTTTATTAAAGTATAATATAAACATTGAGGATTTTTCAGAACAAAAAAGGAATATTTTTTTTGTATAAAACCATAAATGAAAAAATTAAATATTTTCCTGATAATATTATTGATTATATTATTTTAATTTGGAATAAAAATAGATTATGCATGATACTTACAAATTATTATGAAATCTAGAATTTCCATTGAATCGGGCATGTTTAACAGGATGAATTGAAAGGCTGAGCTTTTTAAAACAAGTATTTCATCATCAAAGAAGGATGACACATTATGGATACATGTTTTTGTATGATATAAATAGAATTCGTCATAAGTACATAATAATATAATAATTAAATTAGTGTATGGTGATGGAAATAATATCCCGATGGAAAAAAAGGATTTTCCAAATGGATCTCTTACATTATATTGGAATGTATTCTATACTAGATATTAATAAAATATTCAATAATATTAAATACATTAATTAATTAACTAAAAATATTTTATACATGTATTCATTTGTAATATTTTTTAATAATTTCAGTTATGAAGTTTTTTTATAAGTTATAAGATACAATTGTATCATTCCAAAGCATTCATTTCCTTGGTTTTCATGATCAGTTTACTTGTATACATTAATGGGATTTCATTTAATTTGAGAATATTCTCTAGAATTAAAATTATATTTTATTAATAAACATAAAAAATATTAAATGTTTATATATTTCATTCTGTTGGATGGTATGGTGATGAATCATTTAATTAAATAAGAGTGATATCTGTTTATATTAGTTGTCATTTTCGAATCATCACAAATTTTTTTGTTTTATTAATTAATAGAATTTATATATAATGGTTATTGGAAATTAAAAAGGATTTAATACATATAATATAATCATTTTTAAACATATTTTCTTTTCTAACCATCCTTGGTGGTGGTAAAGTGAAAATAGAAACTCATCCTCCTTGAAAGAGATTAAATTACACATCATAGATGATGTTTTCATGTGTTGAAAAAAGGGAAGGGAAAAGAAATGATGATGGATTATTCCATTAACATAATAAAATTTCATTATATTTGATATATTTCAGTTACCATGCTACTATGATAATGGTTTATGAGGAGAGAATAAGAAAATAAAACAAATGGAATGAAATTATATTAAAATGAATGTGGTTTTTACCTCTTTAATTCTTCATATTGTGATACTCCTTGAGAAAGTTGGCCTTTTATTTTGATGATAACATGGACTAATTTAAATGAAATATGGGATTGTGAAGAGTATTTTGATAAATTTTTATAAGGATAAAATCTTTAAGGGTGTGAGGTGAATTGGTTGTGAGGGGTGGTATTTATTGTAGTGTATAGGGGGTTTCTCAATTTTTTTATAATTAGTTTATTTTTATTTTGAAGATTAAGAATAGTTTTAGAATTATCAAATAATATAATTATATAATGAATAATTATTTCTGATTATGGAATAAATCATCCATAAATTATTTAATACATAGTAAATCATGTATTTAGCCTATATTGTAAATTAATATATTTCACTGTTCACAAAAAATTCATCTATTTAAAAAATATCTAAAAAATTCACCCTAACAATTTTTTGACATGTTAATTTAAAAAATTAACACCATTTTATGAAAATAAATTTCAAAATATGAGACATTTCAATTTTAAAATAAAATCATCATTTATTCAAAATAACAATTTTAAAATTATATCTAATTTTATAGGACATTGAAAATATAAATAATGTATCAGAAAATTATAAACTAATCATAAGAAAAACATATTAATCTATGAATTCATTTTATGAAATTAAATTTTTTAAAATGATTTTATTTATTACAATGTTTTAAATAAATATTTATTTTATAAGAAAAATACAAACGCAGAATGAATAATTTTTATTGATTTAATTACTTATGCTATGATATTATGTAATCATATTTTGATTTATAAGATGCCTAAATTTTTTTATACCTTCATTGGTGATTTTACTAGTAATTTTCCATTTCAATTTTTATAAGGATAACATCACCATTAATAATTTCTAGTTAATATTACATTGTTTAGTGTTCTTCAATTTCATGAAATAACACTTATTTTATTTTCTCATAAGTTCTTATGTTTTTATTGTTTTTCTAGGTGTGTTTCTGTTAGTTATACAATATGAATAAATTATAGGATGGAAAATTTCATTGATAAAATATTTGTGTCATTACATTAATCCCCTCTTATAAAATTTATCACTCAAAATTTCATTTACAGTCTCTGTTAAAAACAAGTAAGGGTAATTCTCTATTATCACTTCCTCCAATTCCCATGATTCCTCTATGAACATATGGTTCTTCCATTGTACTTTGACTAAATGAGTAGTCCTATTACAATGAAAATTATCTCTATAATATATGATCTTAACTAGAAGCTCCTCATAAGAGATATCATTTTCCAACTAGTCCACCTATGAATTTAGTACATGTTAAGGATTTTATGTTTACTTATTTAATATGGATACCTAGAATATATTGTGAACTTTGGAACTTGTAGTTTGACGTTGTTGTCGATAGGCCAAAAGTATAACATGATTAGTAATTTCCAATGGGCTTTGTTCCTGGAACATAACATTCCTTTCATTCCAAATATCATGATCCTCTTCAATGGAGATATGATAAAGAGTGAATTTTCTATATAATTTAACTATAGGTCTCATCAGTGATTGTATGTGTAACTCTTCTGTCAACATCAGGCTTCCCAGACATGATCCTGAATAGATTTTACCTTTTCCACAATTTGTTATATAATTTTAGGTCCCATATACTTACTACCACTAACTTCATCCTAGCATGATGGTGTTCTGAAACATTTATTATAATGTGATTTATATAGAGCAATTTTGATTCGCATTTAGAAACTATTATTGTAGAAGAAATCCAATAGAGGCAGATACTAGACCCATCCTCCCTTGAAGCCCATTTTTTACGATCTCAATATGTCTTCCATTGTTGGAATAATATTCATAGGCGGTCCATTAGATTGATGTGGACAAGCTATACTAATCATTAACTTAATGTTTATAACATGATAGGTACTTTTCCAAAACATCGAGGTGAATATTAAGTATCTATTGGATATAATCGATATTTGCAGATCATGCAGCCTTCCACTTCTTGGATGTACATCAATTCTTGATGATCTCATGAAATTTTCTATTCAAATGATAAAAATTGGGATTTTTTGGTACGATGATCCCCACCAATAAATATATCACTATTTCCTCTGGTTGTCATTGTAATTCTAGTGAATACTTCTATAGTGATGGTTTCTAATTTCCATGATGGTATAGGTAATGGTTCCATCATTACCTTACACATTTTCCTTTATTCCAATAATTTATGGGTCACCAAAAAATTTGATATATACTCATCAATATCCGTCTTCAAATTATCCCACCAATAGTTCTCTATGAAATATAGATACATCATTGCTCACTTTTCATAAATAGGGAATTTTGATCTACATACATCACTAAAAAGTTCATTTATTATCTCTGGGTTGTATGTCAAACATTTTCATGACCCAAATCCCCTAGTTCCATTCTCATCAATTTGGAACTCTAAGGATTTAAAATTTTTAATAGCGTCAACCTTTTTCAGAATTTCAACATCAATTCTTGGATCCTCCATTAATATATCCACTAGGGATATAAGCATAATAATTTGAAGAAAGAATGATGATGTTCCATACATAACAATTCCATTATATATTCTTTAAATATTTTAGAATATTGGATCTTTATCAATTCTCATCATCGACGACGATGCAAGACCCTTTCTACATAGTGCATATACTACATTATATGTCTTACTAGGATATTTGTTAATTGAGATGTTCTAATCCTTGAGGATCTCTTACTATATCCGTTGCAACAAATTATTCTCCTTCTGTGTGAATATATATTTGAGACTCTTTTAATCATTATATATACAACAGTTCTCCCCATAGATATAATGCCACCAGAATTTTAATGCAAAGATCACAACTTCCAACACCAGTTCATGCCTGGGATAATTTTTCATATGAATATTTAGTTTCATTGAGGTGAAGGCTATAAATATATCATTTTGTAGCAGTACACAACCTATTCCCTTATTTTAAGTATCATTGAACAATAAAAATTGTTCCCCATTTTTCATATGTGTGAGTATAGGTGTAGTGATAAGCCTATTCTGGAGCTCCTAAAAGATTTATTCACATTATTGCATCCATATATACCATAACCCCTTATGATTAAACCTGGTAAGTGGGTTTTACAATCATTTTATGTTCCTGAAAAATATCTTTTAGTACCTAGATAGACCATGGAACATGAATATCTATATTGAAGATGTTGTCTAGGGCCACTATTTGATTCCCATTATCTTCTAAGGATATAAAAATATTTATTTTCTACTGATAAAATGCCGCAATATAGATACTACCTCCATAAAAAACTCACATTTACTCGAAATTTCATATAGTTTATCCCATTTGAAATGTTTTTAGCATAATATTCATATACACTTCATGTTCCTCCATACATATGGAGTATATTAAAAAAATCAAAAAAGATTACTAAAAATTTAATGAGTTAGTATATAATGACACTAATCAATAAATCCATGAAAATTGTTGGAGCATTATGGAGTCTTAATGGAATCAGTATGGAATCATAGTGTCTATACCTCATTAGAACGGAAGTCATGGGAATATCATCTTTCTCAACATTAAATGGTGACATCCTATATGAAATACCACCTTAGAGAAACACTTGGGCCCACGTAGATGATTTAACATTTTATCTATTCATGTTTGGTGATTCATGTTCTTATTTGTGGTTTTAATATAATAATTATAATTAATACTGAGGTGCATTGATCCATCATTATTCATGACAAAGAAGATTTCCTCACCGAATTGTGAAGCACTTAGGCATATAAAACCCTTATCTATATTCTCATGTAACATCTTCTTAATTTCACCCATCTTACCTATTTCCATAATATATGTTTTACAAGATATAGTAAGAGATCCATGAGTAAGTTCAATTGAGAACTCAACATCTCAGTTTGGGGGAATTCCAAACAACACATCGGGGAACACATCAGTGTATTACCTCATAATGGGAATGTATTCAATCCCAATCCTCTCATTTTTCAATAATTTTAGATATATATGTTTTCACATAAGGGAATAATATCCACAATTGAGACAATTATTCTTATGTAGATTCATCTTCAACCATACACTTATTCACAATTAGGGGATGATTCAGGATGCGAAGTGTGATCTCCCTTTCTAATAGTTGATAATGTAATTTTATATACATCCAATCCATTACCAATATGTCATCAAACTCTACCAAAGGAAGTTATATATGATTTCCTAGGATTCTCAATCTACAAACAAAAACTATAGAGGTGTTATAACATTTGGATGAAATGATTTCCCCATTTTCTCTTATCACAGTGTAGTTAACCATCATTTTTTGTAGTAGTGTTTATTTAGTTCTAAAAAATATTCATGATATAAATGAATACATAGAATAGGAATCAAATAGTATATTCTCTATTTGTGAATGAATAACCAGTGTAGCTGTCACAATGTTATTATATTTCCACACCTCAATATTATTGAATGCATATTCCCTTACTTAAAATTTTGGACATTGTTGTTGTTTATTCCTCCATCAACACTTTTATTAGAGTAATTTTTTTAATAGTCCACAAGTTCCTTGTAGTAGAAAAAATACAATTTAGGTGGAGTTTTGATTTGAACATTCCTTTGTTCTTCATCATTGGTGTTATTATTTCTTATCCCTTTTGTAGTTACTACCCATATGCCCCATTCTTATATATTTAAACTATTTCCTTATTAACATTAGATTTTACCCCAAATACTTCTTCCCAAAATTTGATATGTGAGATATTCTGTTTTCTATTCAATAGAAGATTTATCTATTTATCCCCCCAATATTATATTCTATTTTACTCTTTCTATCAGTGGTCCCAATAAACCACTGGGAGTCTCCGATATCTATTTAAAACTTAAGTCCATGACAAACAATTTTCACATTGATATTAAAGTTTTGAATCCCCAAAAAATTTCATAGAATAAAATTTAACCTAATAAATAACTGACCACCATTATTTCATTGTTCATGACAATTCCAGAGTTGTATCATACAATCCTTGGGTTGTTTTCATCTTATTACCCAAGACACTAAACATCCATCTATATCTGTCCGAGGAATTATCTTTCAATCATGAGATAGATAGTTCAAGGAATAGAATTATTTATTTATTTTCATGAATTCCTCACAATCCATGTAATAAATTTCAACCTTGGATTACTTTTTTTTCTTGACGTGTTTCCACCACAGATCAGGTTCACCATCCAAATGATAGAACTCTAGTATATAATTTTATTTTTCAAAAACTTTAGTATGAAAAATTTCTTCTCAATGGATTTGTTCAATTTGATGTGTGTGGAGGGGATCAATAGATCCACAAAACATGGGATGCCTTTTTTCTTATGAATTGTTCGATTGAAACATTAAAATTCATAGAAGGAGGGAATTACAAATTATTGACGTTATTATTACAAACATTATCTGGCTGAGTAAATACTATAATGAATTTTTTAGCACAAATTCCTAAAATATATGGAATAAGATTATATAAATCATTATATTACCAATAAAAATGACATTTGTAATGAGTTATTATATTTACAACATTTAATTATGAAAAAAATTATAATTTGGGGGTTTGAATACTTATCTAATAAGAATATAGAAAAATATATGGAAAATAACATGATAAACATATAAATGAAAATTTAATCTTAACATGTGACACACAAAGATAAAATCTAGTTTATCCATGGTAATAGATTTATCCCTATGATTCTTAATTATGCGATCTAGTCCTAACATCCAAAATACAGAAAAACATTATCTATTAACTACTATAATGACCTAAACGTTTACATATATTTTTACATGATTTTATAATTAAATATACATCGTATATAAATAAAGGATTGTAAATTCTTATGTATTTAGAATATTAGATACATGATTAGAAATATTGAAATCAGTATAAAAATTTATTCTATTTAATCATAATAATGAGATCCTAACAATATTTTAGACCTTATATATACATAGCTTTAAATGAAGAATACATGAACAAAGGTATGGTCTAAAAATACTAATATGGGGATAAAAAAATAACAATTCACAATACATTGGATAGAAGGAATAATAATATGACATATAATAGAATTAAACATGAATAAACAAATGAACATGGAATCAGGTAATCATGGAATCATAATAATGTGTAAGAAACATAAAACATGACATAGGTATGATTCAAGACAAAATACACATGTATGATCATTAGCCAAGAATGACCACTATGACTGTTGGACATGGAGCATGAGTCAAGGATAAAGTCCAAGACCTTTTCACAATATGTCTCATGAGGGTAAACATTAAACAGTTCATTGGATCACTATATGGGTTAAATCATTATAACATGTTAATCATTATGCATTAAACATAAATAATAATACATAAGGAATAAAACACAATCATAAGGGTTACCCATGGATTGAATTCGGTATCATAATCATTTCAAAAGGTGTTACTAATGCTAATATAATAATTGTGTCCATGAAATAATAAATTAAGAACATACATGGACATGTATAGTGGATAATAGTAATAAATAATGATAATTGTCATTAAAATGATGTGAAAAAATATAGAAATAGTGTTTATGAATCGTTAGAAATAATACATTTTAGTTTAGTTTAAGAAAAATATTAAAGATTATTTTAAATAAAAAAGGGATTTTTTTAAAATAAAACCAGAAATGACCAAACATGGTTTTTCATGTTATAATGTGTCATTTAAAAAAAAATTTGTGGATTAAAAAATATTATGTTTTTTAGTTGAGAATGGGTAAGAAATTGTGATATTCCATTGAATGAGGCATGCTTATCAAGATGATTTCAGAAGGGAACCTTTTTAAAACATGTATTTACCCATAAAATAAGGAAGATAAATTATGGAAAAATGATCCTAAAACATACTAATATAATAATAAATAATTAAGAAAATTATTATTATATTTGGTTAAATATAGAGAAAGTGTAACCCGATGGGATAATGGATTTTTGAAGAGGATCCCATAAATTTTGTCTAAAGAATTATTCATTTTATATTATTGTCCTGGATAATCAGATGAAATATATTAATTAAATAATTTATAACGTTTTATATATGTATTTGATTTATTATAATTTTATTAAGATCATTTTTGGCCTTTTGGTGAGTTATAAGAGAAAGTATTATAGTTTAGGGGCATTCATTACCTTTTTTTTCATGATCAGTATACATTCATATATGTATGGAAAATCATGTAAAATGAAAATATTTTGCATAATTCAAATCATATTTTTTAATTAAATTCAAAAATATTAAATTGTAATATATTTCACTCTATTATATATAATGTGGATTAATCCTTAGATAAAGAATTAGTGATAATTATTTATATTATTTGGAATTTGTTTGATCATCATGATCTAGTATTATTTTATTAATTAATATCTTGAATATATAATGGTTCAAGAATATTACATAGGCTTTAAGAAATATATTATAAAATAGTTTACCTATAAAAATGGTTTAATGTATTTTAGTTATGGTGGGAATAGAGAATTAAAACTCAAATTCCCTGATTGTGATAAATTAACACATCATAGTCGATGATTTCATTTTCTGAAAAAAAATCAATTGGTGAAGAAATTATGATGGAATATAACATTAAAAAAATGGAATTATAGTATTTGTGATATATTTGTGTTACCATGACACTTGGATAATTGTCTGTGAGGAAATAATAAGAAAATAGAAAACATGAAAATAAATTAAAAGAAAATGAATGAGGTTTTTACCTCTTCACATCTCCTCCTTGAGAACCTCTTTGAGACACATGAGTTTGGTGTTTTGATAATAAAATGTTCTCATAAATGTGGAGGAGGGTCTTCAAATTATTATTGAGAATGAACTAAATGGGAAAAACAAACTAATGATCTACAATGATTCACATGTAAATATGTGGGCCATTATTCACCGTAATTACTAAAGCATGAAGTGAATAAACTATAGGACATGAAAATGGGGAATTTCAAGATTTTGAGATAACTACAGATGGTATATATGATCCCAATGATTTGGCGGCACATAAATTAATTATTGCAAAAAAATTTCGAATGACTTATTTGATTCATTAAATTCACCCTCCAATATATCATCAAGGTTTTCAAATAAAATTTGATATTTTCCAACAAACTTATTAAGGTATTTTTCAGTAAAAATTACTTGAGAAACATTCATTGAAACATATATTTGTCATAAAGATCCCATTATCAATATATCCCATAAAATAATATTTCTGTAGTATAGATCCACCCGTAGTAACAATTTGGATTGTGATTATATGTATAGAATAAAAAACCAAATAAATGAATGGAAAATGTAATCTCCAAATTGATCATATACCTATTGTATTTGAATACAATGATTTACTTATTGAGGAATTACATGGCCATACATTAATGCATGAAGTTGATTTTTTTAGTATTTTCATCAATATTTTAGGAACTATATCAAATAAAACCAATAGAATGGAAACTATGGAATTTTTTGTGTTGAAAAAATAACTAGGTGTGTTTTGTGATAATGGATATAAATTTTCAAATGTTTCACCTTCAGGGGTCAATGTAATTTTCATTTAAAATAAATATGATTCCATATTTTTTGAATTTAGTATAGGTAAATGAATACCATTATTATCAAGAAAAAGTATCTTATATCTTGTATTGATGAGTTATAGGATCAAATTCATGTGAAAAATGTTTAACAATGACTAACCATTATTCTAGGTATCATCAATTTCATATGAAGGAGAATGAAATTATGAAGGCAGATTCTATAATGTGCTATGAACATTAAGAGATTACAAAAAATACATTTGGATTGAATAATGAACCATCAGTATTTACAGATCAAATAAAATGATTATACGATGAAAATCATGATAATTTCATGGGGTTCTTCATTGATGAAATCATGATGAACCATCATAGCTTTGAGGACCAAGATAATAACCTGTATATCATTCTTGAGATTCATAATAGAATAGCATAATATGGGATGTTTATCAGGTTTGAATTTTGGATTTAAGAAGTTTATTTTCATTAAAATATTATCTCAATGTTTGAAATCATAGTTGATCTAGTGATGAACAATGATGTCAATGAATTGAAAACACCAATTAAATTAACCGAGGAACATAGTTTCATTTGATTGGTAGGTTACTTTTAATGATTCATTTACAATTGTTCCTGATTTTAATATCCCGCTAACATAGATTAAAAATAAACGTGTTATGTTTACATATATAATGGAATTTGAGTAATTTTTAAACAATTGAAGGGGATACTATTAAATGCTTTGACTTTGACTATACGATATTGAAATGATGGATTAATGATAAAAATGAAAAATGGAACTTTTTGTGTCCTTGTAAAAAAAGAAAAAGTTATTACATATGTATCAAGGTAAAAAACTACAATAATGCATAGAACATCCATGGTATTTATCATCAATAATAAAATGTATTATAAAATGGAATCATTTTGAGTGATGATAAATATAACACTTTATCATCACTTTTTGGTGTAGAGAAAGGGACCCCTTATCAACTATTTTTGTGTGCGGATAATGGTACCCATTATCAAATATTTATTTGTAGCACCAATAAAAGACACCATTTACCAGTGATTCATTTTTAATGTTCACCAACAGTACCCATTATTAGTGAAAATTTTTTAGCGCTCATTACGGAGTCCTTTATGAGTAATTTTAAGCTCTAATAAAGGTCTAAATTAATAAAATTAAAATATTAAATTAGAAAAATAAAAAATAATTTTTTTAAAAAACATTATATTTTAGTAACTAAATAATTATTATAAAATGAATAAATTGATTATTCAATATTTAAATTATAAATACTATTAAATAGTATTTATTAACTATATACAAATATGAATCCTGAAAATTAAATAAATTAAAATTAATAAATAAGTACATTGAGAAAAATATTAAAATTATATTAATTATATAATCTTTGATAATGTTAATAAAAAGTATATATTACGTATATAGGTATATATTAATGTATATAAATATGATAAAATAATAATAAAATTTATTCATTATTTACATTAAATAGTAATATATTTAGTGAATAATGGTCTATAATTAAAAATTAATATGAATTTAAAATACTTACTACTTACATTGAGTAATGGATATAATTAAATGTATTTGGAATATTAATTTTATAACATAGAACAAAAGTATTATATTCATTTCAGATATATGTAATTAATTCATATTTATACACACAGACACAATTTTTTCTGGAATTCAATAAAATTCAATAGTTATTATATATATATTTATTTACATTGTCTTAATATTATCAATATGTGTTCATCAATATTTATATCAATTTTTAAGGATAAATGGTAACCAAACATATCCAAATTGTCAATTTCATACTTAGTTTTAATTAATCAATTTTACTCATCTATAACATGCATGAACTTGAGATAAAATATTAATTAATAATATTAACATTACATTTGTAATAAAAATTGTAAATATTTATAATTTTAAATGCATTATTACTGTTTTTATAAATTTATAACATTGAATAAATATATAGTATTTTTTGAAAAGTAATTATAAAATTATTAATAAATAATTATAAAATTATTAAGAATTTATTTAACGTATTAATATATTTAATATGTGTATATACATATAAAAAACTATATCAATATGTATGATAATATAAATAATATTTTAAAAAAATATTTATATAATATTAAATAAATAATCATATTTTCAAAAAATTATAAAATGATTATTTTATAAAATTTATTATGATAAGTATTATAATTAAATATAATAATTATAATTTATATAATAATTTTTTAATAAAATATTATAAGTATTTGTTAGTTTCTTTTTAGGACTATTAAAGAATAGAGATTTATAAGCGCTAAAAAAGAGTTGATCCAGTCAATCCATATTAGTGATAAAAAAGTGCTCATAAAGATTAATTTAATCTATGCTTGTTAACCTACCACTAATAAAATGTATCTTTAACAACACTTTTTTGAAGCACTAATAAAAGTGTCCTGATTTTTTTTCTGGAAACGTAATAATTCGGAATCATTTTGTGATATCCAAATCTCTCTTTGGAAGTGACCTACTTTAGAAACTCTATGTTTTTGAATCCATGCTTATATCTAGGTTTGAATCATATCTCCCAATATTCCATTGGTCGAATACGATGCTCGAACGATTCAAGGGTTGAATTAAACCAAGACTTGAATGAAATCCAGGATTTTCCATATCACTAATTTTCTGCGGTTATCAACTCATCCTTCTCATCACACATATGTGTATCCCAATAAGTCTATCTACACTATATTGTAATAAAATAACCCAAAATTCATTATCTTGTAGATATTTTGATTTTTCATCTTCCCTGATAGCATGTGGATCCCCATGGGACAACATTGGTACTGAGTGATTGGAAATATATTGAACACAATGATGGGTCTTTTTTTAATTAAGTATGTCCAAAAATATCTATGGAAGAGAACTAAATCATAAACTCTATGTTTCTTAATCCAATCTCGTATCTAGGATTCTATCATATCTCCCAATATTCCAAAGATTGAATCTAATGATCGAATGATTCAAGGGTTGAACGAAACCATGACTTGAATGAAATCCAGGATTTTCAATATCACTAATTTTCCTCGGTTATCAACTCATCCTTCTCATCACACATCTGTGTATCCCTACATGTCTATCTACACTGTATTATAATAAAAGAACCCAAAATTCATTATCTTGTAGATATATTTATGTATCATCTTCCTCGACAGCATGTGGATCTCCACATGACAACATTGGTACCGAGTGACGAGAAATATATTGAACACATTGATGGGTCTTGTTTTTATAATGCATAATTTTCCCACAATACCTATATCCTATGAAACCATTCTCATTTCAAATTTCAAATTTTAAAAAATTCATCCACATATTGTTCGATATTTTCATTGGTTTTTCATATTACATTGCAAATTACTTGGATGACAAAATATATGACATCATTGGGGTCATATATTATGCCGTGAAATAATTTTAACTGGGAGGGTTGATTGAGGAGGAACTAAAATATACGGTTATAACCTACTATTTCAAAGGTAATTATAGAATTTTTGTCCAAAAAATGGATGATAAAATATCTAACACATGGGGAAAACAATATAATTATTTAATTCATGAAATTTATTCCTACGATAATAAGAATTGAAAAATGGTGTAAAATTAATGTATATATTTTGAATGATAGTGAATTATTTGAAATGATCTGAGATAGATTTTGGGGTCACTAATGGAATTTAATAATCGATAATATATTCTAAAATTTCATTTTGAAAAATATAATTAATTTATAATCCCATAAAAATTAACTTATTTGAATTATTCTTCTAGGGGGAAAATTAGTGATAAGATTGGGAAGTAATATAAATTATTTTTAACAACATGGTACAAAATTCATTGTTAAACTATTCTAGGTGGAGAACCATTTATAGGATGGAAACCACAATTTCATATTATAATAAAGATCAAACAGATAGATTTTCAACTTGAAATATTAAAAACACCATTTTCGATAAATGAATCCATAGGGGAATATTTTGTAAATAAAATTATCATTGTCCCACTTCATTATAATTTCACATGTCCCCGATAATTCCAAATTAGTTGGGAATGCATATAGAATACAGAAAAATAATTATTCATTTTTGGATTTCTAGGACCAGGGCTACCATTAACAACAAAACCATTCCTAGTGAGATAAAGGATGGCATAAACTCACTTATCCTCTTAAATTTCAACACTAATATAATAAAATATTAAAATTAAAATAATATTATGAAAATTATGATTATCAATGTGATTCCAAGGGAATGTTTTATAATATAATACATAGGTTTCAATTACCAATGTCATTATGAGATTCAGATAAAATAATACATTACATATTTTAATAACCATGAGTCAAAATGAAATAATTTTTATGAAATCTAAATGGTTGAGTTATTTTTAATCTATTTCCCACAACTAAAATAAATAATAGATATAATTATATTGATTTCCAAAATTGGGGTAGTCTTCAGACTGACTAGGAAGCTATAAATGTTTATAAATATTTCCAAAATGAAAATATTATTTAAAAATACCAAAATCATGAAAATGACTAATATAGAAACCAAGAAATAAGAACTAAAAACATTCTATTAATTAAAAATTTTTATTCACTTTTCCATATTCAATGAATATATTAATTAACCCCCACTTTGTTTGAGAAAATTAATATTTTCTAGCCTTGGTATAATTTTCCATGTCACATTGTTGTTATTTAGATAAAGTGCCCCATGCGCAGTTTCAATCCAATTTTCACCCTTATCAACCTATCCAAAATATTTTGGCTTTACAGAATCATTTGACTTCAAGTTTACTCTAAAATATTCATATCACAAATAAAAATTTATTAATTTATTTTAGCCTTATTAGCATTTCATACAGTTGAAAAAAATATTACCATCATTGAAATGATAACACACAAATTAATACTTAATAAAAATAACATCATTTATTTCACAACACATATTAAAAAAACTCTGTATGTTTTACAACAATGCATCTAAAAAATAACATATTTTAACATTTCATTTTGGATCCACCCTTACAAATCACTGATTACCATCTATGTAATTCTCTCAAATGGGATGCATTCCCCTTTCATAATGAATATCTTAGTTGAATTTACTTATTTATTTTATAAAATAAATGTTTTATGAAACAAATAGGATATATTTACTTTCTATAAAATGATAAAAATATTCAATTCAATATATCTTATTTTCTCATCATCAATCTCACTCATTGATTTATTGTTTGTGGATATCTATTTTCATTTGGTATTAGAATTCATTCTCTACACTTGATATGTCCCTATGGTAAACAGATTATCATATTAAAATAATTATACATATTATTAATGTGTTGTTTCATATTTTTATTAGTTTATTTCTTTTCAGTAATACTCATATAATACTTATATTCTTAGACAATTGGATTATATTGTTTGAGTTGGGGTGGTTTATTTTTATGTGGTAATTTTCATGAGGTAATGGTGTTCAAGGATTCCACTATGATAATAACAACGAGGAAATGTGTAAATAATTCATTCAAACATTAGGAAAAGGTGAATTACTAATACTTATTTTATATATATTTCCATTATTTTACCTACTATTTTTATGTTAATTTTCTGATCATTTTTTTTAAATAATTATTTTGTTTTTTCATATATCTTTTGGAAATTAATATTTTTCTATCAAATGTATACGAAAATTCCTCAGAGAGATAAAATGATACATTCAAAAAACTATCCATGTTTTCTATATTGATTTCCATTCATTGTTTTACTGTCACCACTGCATAATGATTTGATGTTTTTATCAAGAAAACCTTTGTTAATTTTCAAATATCATAGAGTATATGATGCTCGTGGTCCAATTGTGGGGGACTTCTACTGATATAACGTGATCATGATCTTATTAGTCTCTTATGAAATTAAAAAACAAGAAAATATTTTCTTCTAAGTACATCAAGTCAATATGTGGTGTACCCATTTTGACATAGACAGAAAATAGAATCATGGTTAAATTGGATGTTGGTATTATTTTGAGACATTGGGAATTGTATGAAGCAACCACACCTCAATCTGACAGATGATATGGATGATAGAAATCCAATATCTTCATTTTTTTTTCAAATTGACATGAACTATAGAAAAATGAATAACTGATATACTAAAAACCAATAAAACATTTTATGAATAGTTTGATACTTATGGGAAATGTTGCATAATTATTTTTGGGATTGTTGGAAACATAAAATCTTCAATTTTAAGAATGGTGTGACCACTGTGAATTATTGTGTTCGTTTTCAGTTAAAATTGTACAGTTTAGTTTAAATTATGTCAGCCATATAAAACCATGAAAACACACTCTGATTATCTTGATAATTTATGAAGTCAATTCATAAGTCATTTGTGAAGTGTAATAATTCTCCTCACATCAAACTGATACATGTTGTGATCAGTATCTGTTAAGTGATTGTTTCCATATTAAAATGAAATTTAGTAAAATAACAAGCAAGAGACTCAAAACTATAAAAAATAATTCATATTGTTATGATACGTTATAAAAATTATCCATATTTAATTTTAGACATGTTGGAATTATCCTTACCTCAATCATATTTATGGTGGGCTGGTATGACTCCATCTATGTATTTTATTTAAAAATGTAATCAATTTTAATAAAAAAGACAAATGACATTCTCAAAACTCATAAAACACAATCATCTATTTTTTATACTATATGAAAATGATTCATAGGTCATTTTTTATTTATATGAATTACCATCACCTCAATTAAATACAAAATGTTCCTATTATGTCTCATTGTGGTGGTTATTAGATTAAAATCAATAGCTTAGTTAAAAAAATGTCATTAACTGAAAACTATTATATGATGATTAGATATTCTGGATAATTTAGAAAATTAATTCATAATCCATTTATGATGTGTAGTTATGGGTGTCAGGTGAAACTAATAATAAATGCTATTACCATGAGTCTAAGTGCATGTTTCCATTTTAAAATGAAATTTTATTAAAAAAGAGAAGTTATGTACTCAAAAATTAAGTAAGCACATTCAAGTTATTTAAATTATTTTTTAAAAATTATCTATAATACATTTGGAATATTTTATAATTAGACGTTCCTCAATATTTATTCATTGTGTGACCAATATGACTAGAAGTGGATCTTTTTATTTAAAATTGACATCTATTTTTGTAAATTAGACAACTGGCCAACTAAAATCCAAGAAAAAACTATCTGATTTTTATTATAATTTTGGGAAATGGTATATATGTAATGACTCGGCCACAGTTACCTAGAGTCGGTGCATTATTACATACCATTGTAATGATTACAAAAGATCATGTCTCAAAAGAATGATTAGTTTAGTATCCTTGGAAATACTAGATAAATTCATATGGTTTACTCTACATAATAAAATGGAAAACTAAAAAATGTTTTTTCCATAGACAACACTGAGATCCCATAGATTATCCCTGCAGTTCAGTCATAATATTCTTATATTCATCCTGGAAAAAATATAACATAGAAAGGGGTGAGCTAAGATTCTTAGTAAGGATAAAAACATTGTATAAAAATTCATAAATAAGCCTAAAATTTTAAGGAAATGTATAATACTAAAAGAGAAGACTTGTCAATTTAAACTTTATCATAATATGGAAATTATAAATCCAAATAATGCCATTTACTTACTCACATGGATATTCAACTAGTCGAATAATCACATGAAATATCAATAGCCACATTCATAATGCTGGAATGCATAATGTCAGACTTCATAACCACAAAGTCAATGCCTTGTGCGAAGAAAAAAACTTTGATTTTGTCATGGTCTTGATCCAAGAAACTAGTTTGTCACCTGAGAACTACCAATGCATCAAGGACCTATAGCGGGCTCCACACAACACATACTAAGTCTAATACAATAATCATATGAAAATTCTTTAACATAATATAAACATTCATATTAAAACTTTCATACAAAATGTAAATACCTTATCCATAAACCATGAATGGTGTAAAATTAACACATCCACAGTCAAAACTATCAAAAAACCATTAATTTAATAGGGATGTTATGTATCATAATAAATCAACTTCAAATAAGCGTAAATTTTTTTAATGGATGTTGACATTGATGAAATCAAAACTGTTTGAGAGAAATATCTCATTATTTTTCTGAAATAATTTATTGTTACATAATTATAAAACAAAACATTTTTTTGAAAATATTCTTATAAATGTTTAAGGGAATCTTCTATGATGTTATAATTGTAGAATATTGCAACACCTTCCAAATATGTTAAAAAACATTCTTACCTTAATTTTGTCGAAAAGATCAATAAAGTAACTTGTATAGAAAATGAAGGAAAGATTCCTTTTCCAAACATAGATGCTCAAAATTGTATAAATAGATTTAAACGATTTCCTAGTAAATTGTAAACATGTTATCAATTACATCTTAATAAATATTAAAGTGGATGATAATGAGGTCCAAGTAGATAATTACATATAAACAACCTTGAATAATGAAGAGGTTTTAGAATGAACCCTTACCTTATTCTTTTCCTTGGGAAAGGGTAGGTTAAACTTCTATATAATGGTGAAATAATTTATATTAAATTAGACAAGAACCATATACATTAATATGATATCATATATGATCTTCTAATATTGGTTTCTTAATGATACTTCAGTAGTATCAGTGTTTTGGGTGTTAACAGATTCGTTTTCCTTTATATGATTTGTTACTTAAGTAATGTTTTTTATGGATAGGATGTATCTTATTCATATTTATAATGATATTAAATCTTTAATGATTGTTTTTATAATCTAATAAAAATTAGTATTGAATTGATATGATGGGGAATGAATCTCGTCGTGTTCATGGATATGGTAATCCGTATGTACCCATGAGTGACAATATCATTCTTTTGTAATTAAAATCATAAGTAAATGGATTTTATATCATATATAGAGAATAATTATGATTTTATATCTATTATTTTTATCAATTATACATCATTATTATACCCATAAAAATAATAATGTATTAAATAACAATTACACCACGATGTGGAGACGGTAAGCCGCATGTACGCACGTATGGTGACATTCCATTCATAGAATGGATAGAATAATGAATATGGTTGTACCATTTTGTTAATAACATCACAGTATAAAAACGATATTGGAGTTATTATTTTGGAAAGGAAAAAAACAATGAAATAAGAAGTGGAAGAAGAATAGAACTCAAAAGAGGTGATGAAATATTTACATCTTCTTAGGGTTCTTTCTATTGATATGATCAAAAGGGCTTTATAGGTTGGATTAATGACTAAATAAAGGCCACTATAATAAAGGGGTACATTTGGGAGGGTATTTGGGCATGTTATGGCCGAACAAAATGGCTGTGTAGCTGTGAATTAGAGAGAAGAGGAAGTGACCTTTTGTAAGAGGTGTGAGGGGCACCTTAGGAAAACATTGAAATATTAATTTATATTAAAATCACGTTCAGTTTTTAATGGCTCAAAAATGAATTATTTAATGTCTATGGTGTTTATGTGTAAAAAAACTCATCCAATAGGTTTTATACAGATTTGGGCCACTATATTAACCACATCTTCTATATTTAACTCTTAGATAATTAGTTTGACATTTACCATGTATCATTTTATTATTATATTATATGGTTAATAAACATACTATTAACATACAAGAGAACCTGAAGTGGTTTTTAATGATAAACCTATCATTATATATGATTTTTGGACAAACAATAGATTTTTAGGAATTGAATATTATTTAATAATATAATATTTCTTTTAAAAACATTTTTATGTCAATTTTGACAATATTTTCTATTTTGGTTTTTCTAAATTCCTACCAAAATTATTACTTCAAAAAAAATTAATTTAGTCAATCCTAACATGTCAAATTAATCTATAAAATTAGTTTATGGCATAAAAACTTTCAAAATATATTTAATTTAGCATCTATAATATAATTTATTTTATTATTTCATTAATAAGTAAAATATTTCATCATCATTGTGTCATAAATAAATTTTATTTTTCAATGTCTAAAAATTATAAATATAATTCCATTATGTAGGAAATATTATTATATTTCTAATGAGTATTAATTTTCAATGAGATAACATATATAACCCTATGTAAATTTTTTTAACTAATAGATATATGGTTATGTCATTTTTTTATTTACCTTAACTTAATTAATATAATGTGTCATTATCACTTACAAGTGGCTCTATGGGGTCTAACAATAGAACAAATATTCCCATGGTCATAAATGTATTAGAAAATATGGTTAGGAAATGTGTTAGGGTAAATTAATATTATTATAATATTATTTCTTATCCTTATTTAATGGATATACCCTTTAACCATGGTAAATAAAATATTTACCAAAATAATTATTTAAAATGTATAAACATAAATGTTATCTATTTACACAATTTTGACCTCCTATTCGAAATATGTAATCCATTTTTCTAAATTCAAAACACATATGTGGCAGAAATTTATTTAAAATTAATTCTCGTTGTCAAAAAAAATCGTGTCTTTAAGAAACAACAACTATCAAAAGATTGACATTTTCTTATGTTCAGTTTAATTGTGAAATTACATCCAATGACAAACATTGGATAAAATGGTAAAAATATAATGTAAATATAATTAAAAAACTCAATTTTATAAATTATCATGGAAAATTAAATTGAATAAAAAAAATTAATTAAACTTTAGTATTTTTAACTATTCATCATAAACTGAATATTTTCAGAAAAAATACAACAAATTCTCCGAAAGATAATTTCGATATTCCAAACCCAAAAATGAAGTCCATTTTGAAAGATAAGATTGATAAAATTTAAAAAAGTGTGTATTACCATTTATAATGTCTAGTTTGATTGGTCATGATGATTCAGAATCTCAAAGATGCGCACAACGCAAGCTAATGAATTATTCTAATAGAAACCTACCATAGAAACATGGGGTGTTACAATATATGTATTTTTTTATGATTAGAAATCAACCAAACCAAAATAAGATACATGATGTTCTCTATGTGAATCAATGTGTCCGTTATTTTTTTAAAATTGAATGTTCAGTTCAAATAATCTCACTTACTAAAAAATGAGCGAGCACACATAGATTTTCCTGATAATTTTGGAAATATATTTGTATGTAATTTTTTACGTATAAGAATCCAGCATATTTCAAAATGATACATTATGGGATTGATATGAGTCATTGTTCATGTTTGCAGTTTAAAATGAAATTTTTATGAAAAAGGCTAGTGACAGACTGAAAACTGAGAAAACAAATTTGAATTATTTTACACTTCTTGAAATTGATCCATAAGAAATTTGGGAAATGTGAGAATTATACACAATTCAATAAATTGCATGGTGGGACCAATATGACTCCAGTGAATCCTATTATTTTAAATTTTATCAACATTAGTATAAAGGATAAAAAATCTACTAAAAACGAGGAAACACATTCATATTGTTTTTATTTGTTAGGAAAATGATCAAAAAGTCATTTGTGAGGTTTAGAAATCAGTGAAACCTATATCTGATAAATGATGTGTGAAATATGAATCATTGTAACCATTATATGATTAATATCTAAATTTTAGTTTAAAAAGTGTATCTCATTGAAAAATATGAAAACACACTCCAAATGTCGTTATAATTTATTAAAATGATTCATAAGTAATTTTTGATTTATATGAATGTTTTAGAATTCTAATGGACCCATGATGTTTCATGTAAGATTCAATGTATATGTTTTTAGTTTAAAATGAAATTTTAGTAAAAAAATACAAACAATTTACTCAAAAAAGCCAACACATTCATATTTTTTTGATAAATTAAGAAAATAATCCATAATTCATTTGAGATGTCTAATAATCGGCCACAACTCAAACTGATTCATTGTGTTACCAGTATGAGTCCATGGGAGTTTATTAATATATATGTATAAATTTAGATTAAAATGGACATCACATCACCAAAATCGAGATAAATACATGATTTTCCTCTCTTCAATTAAATTCTATATTTATTATTGATTTTACTAATTTCATGGTGTTTTTAGTGAGGTGTTGTTCTGTTACAACACACTTCAGTATTCCCCTTTATCATCACTTTTATTTCTGCTGATAATGGTATACTTTATCTTTATTTCTATAAGCGATAATAAATAGTCCTTTACTTGGGATTTGTAAGAACTAATAAATGACTCATGGATTTAATATAACTCTTGTATTCAACACTTCAATAGAGAAGATAATGTCTATTTTTAGGGATGTTAAGGGTCTTATTTGTATTAGTGGTAGTTAATGACTCGTGAATATAACATTCCAACACATTATCATGAGATAGATATTTTATATTTTTATTTCAATATGTGGTAACATTATCTATATGGTGGATTATGTGATATATGAATAAACCATAAGATCCTAATATAGATATTTTCGAAGAAATAACTCAATGTGAGGCAATGACAATCAGTTGAGCTACTCTAGGATTTTGAGTTCACAAGACACTACCACCCAATGGAAGAAAATAAGGTATAAGATGCATTAATTTGGAACGATCATGGATTTATGGACCAATTGATTGTTTATAAAGATAATATGTTCACTAATAAAGTAAATATACATATGTAGACTAATAAGAAATGGGATAAATTTTCCATTTTTTATTCATTCTATAACTATTTTTATTGGAAATGATAAAAAGTTCTCAATATATGGGTAGACATTTCTAAAGAAAATATAAGTTGTGAATGATTGGAAATTAATAGATTTAATTTTTCATATAATCATTAAGAAATTTGGATAGATAATATGTGTCCCATCTATACCATAACTAAACTTGTAATTTTTCATGCTGCTTATAGAACTTTGTATTTTATACACTCTGGTTGAAACATTCTATATCGGGATTTCCGGGGGAATTTTTTGTGGGATAAAATGAAGTAGTAGATTTCAAATTATTTATCAAAATTATTGAGTTTCAAATAGGTTAATATAGAGGGATAAAGGTAAATATGAGAAATTCAATTATCCAAATTCATATATTTAATGGTTATTACATTACTATCTAACTTTTCAAAATACGTCCTAAGACAACTACAATAAATGATTGAATATGTGTTATTATTGACCACCTAACCAAATAAAAACACTTCCTTACTATAAGAGATTATTTAAAAGTTCATCACCATGTGGGGATCTATATTAATGAATTTTAAATATTTCATAGTGAACCACATTCAAGTGTGTCTGATTGTGATCTTTGTGTAATATTAAAATTCTGGGAGGGTCTTCATAATGATATTGATACTGAGCTTAATTTGAGCATAATGAACCATCCTTAAGCCAATGAATATTATAATCGGATAATTAAAACATCATAATAAATTATGAGATTGTTCTCACAAGTCATTCAATGTACGTTGGATCATTATTTACCTTTGGATGATTTTTCATATAAAAATAGTCTCTATTAATGTATTAAAATGGATCTATATAATGAATTACATGGAAATATAAGTCATACTCTAACTTATTGAAATGACTTTTGTGAAATGATACTTGTACTCCCAATAATTATTTAATGGACAATTAAAAAGTAAATGAATATTCAATATCGTATATAAATTTCTCAATATAAGAAAAATTGTCTCGATGATATGTTATGGAATGATTTTTTGTTTCATGTGGGAGATCACATCTTATAAATGAATATTTTGGGATTTTTGTCATAATATTCATTAAGAATGGAGAACTGACCCCCATGTTCAATGGAAGCATTGAAAATTTTCAATGGATTAGATATGTATCTTATCAATTCACAATAAAACGAACCCTATATAATGTACTTCATGTGTCCCATGTATCAATTTTAAAGAAGTAAATGCCTGGATGAACACATGTGCAGAACTTTGGTGAAATAGAATTGGAACATGATATATATTACTATGAATATCACAAAAATATTCCTAACACCTGAGGGAATGTTTGGTGGAATTAAACTACTTTAATGGTTACAGAACATTGGAGAAATCAAAGAATGGAGGAATAAACGTGGGAAATATTGTACATTATGAATAATAAAAACCATCATTATTATAATGAAATTTAAAATAAAATGTTTATGAATTATTCATGGTAGTATGGATGAATATATGACCCATACTCAGTTATAATAGGAAAAAATTATATTTTAATAAAATTATAATAAAAATACCATTTTATTATTTCATTTAAGAAAAATAAGAATTTGATAAGATAAATTTACATTTTGAACAATCTTGGAAAAAATTATCCTAGATTAAATTTTTGTAATTTTTCCTTACAAATAATTATTTTTTAATAATAAATAAATATAGAACTTAAATATTTCTCCATTTTTTCATAATAAAGCATTATAATAACATCAATTATGAATTTCATGACTATGAATTTGAATGAAATAATGTACTAAAAATGCATATGTAATGAAAATGGTATGATTAAAATGTGATTATTTTTTGTGATGGAGGTGTGTCTCACCTTATCATCCAGTCACCAAATTATTTATCAATAATGGAGTCCCTTTTGGATTAGAGTGAATTCAAATTATTGGAATGGTTTATGAATTTAGAGAAATGAAACTCCTCCAAAACTATAAAAGGAACCCTATCCTATCTTCCTCACACATTTCAAGAAATTTGGATTGATCAATGAATGATAATTGGTTTTCAAATGAGGTAAAAACCATTTTTGTTTGATTTAAAATATTATTTATGGAATAATGTTTTTAAATAATGTGATAATGGGTGTATCTTGGGGTGTCTACAGATTTTTTGGAGCCCAACTAATTTGTTTTGGAAAATAAAGAAGTTCGCACAGTCTAGAGAAACCATACAGGACATTCAACATGGTTACCCTCTACCATGTAGGGAATGACCATGGGGTGAAACAGGTATCACAGTTTGAGAAAACTATGAAACCTCAAGTGAACTCCCTTGTGATATTTTAAACATTCAGAAAACCCTAAACACATGGTTTCAACTTGGTAAGGCATACCTTGCACACTAACCGTCTAAGGCATATGTTTAACAAGTGAATGATGCAATTTTTTCACACAGTTTGGCCAACTGTATGACCAAATCCTACAAACCAATATTTCAAGGAAAAATGAACAATTTTATCTTAAATCATATGAAGCATAAATATTATTTTATTTCGCTTTTAGTGGATAGACCATAATCATTGATATAGGCCCTTTAAATCTATTCCATATATTTTCCCACCATTTCTCCATCAGAATTCGAATTTGTGCATCGACCATCTTGTTAGACTCGTACTAGAAAGCTTTTCGACCATCTTTGTATGTTATTTATTTGACTTAATATGTATATAGTTACATAGGTGAAATATAATATTTCATTTTTCGAGGTTCAACATCCATAATTAATTTTTCATCATATCTGGACCAAATCAGGGATAGATACTGGATGAGAAATAAACTAAATTTCTATAGAAGGTGGTATACACCATTCCCATGGGGTTTTGTGATTTATATTTCCAGTTGATTTTTTTGTACTCTAGACATTTTAGTGGTTCCCAAAAAATAAATTGAATAATTTAATTAGATGAATATGAACCTGTTAGTGATTCCCACAAGTACCATCGAGTTTTGTTGAGAATTTTATGCATCATAGGCCACCCATGGGGCGTACCATTGACCATGAAAATCATAATACCACCTATGTGGTTTTTATTGATCATTTGAAGTTAGAGAAATCCATTATTGAATCGAATTGTTTGAGATGATTGTCAGATGTTTTTCATACATTTATTTGGTACACATGATGTGAAATTTGAACTGTTTAAATGTGAAATGTTATATAATTGGATGAACTCTAGGAATGTTGTTAAATAGGAATTGATGAATTAATGTAATGAATATATTGTTAGTATATTACATTGTGGATATAACATGGATCTTAATTCCATTATATTCCATGGTTGGTTATCCCATGGATAATTTTATTGGTAGTGGATTCCTTGGATGGGAAATATTTTGGATATTTATTTCATGTGATCCATGGGAATTTCTACCTCTTGGATCATGTATTCTTTGAATCACAATAGAAATGTCTGTTTATTTTCTCCTTAGACCCCACCCAAGTCTTACCAATTATCCACCATGATTATCCTAGGATTTCATGAAGATTACTTGATCTTATATACACTGTATCCACCCCCACAAGGTTGGACAAACATGATTAAAAGGTGAGACCATTGTGGATGAATTTATTATATGAAATAATCGTGGTGAAATATATATATATATATATGGGATTATATGACATGGGAATTATAGTGGTTCACATTTGGATTTATGATGAAGACATTGTGGGTTTGGGAAGGTTTTTCTACTACACTTGATATGAGATCCTACACCTTAATTTGTAAGGATATTTATTTGTATTGATATTATCAAAAACAGTCATTACTTTTTTCATGGCCTTTAACTTGTACTAATGTCATATATATTATATAACATAGACAACATTAAATGTTTAAATAGACTTGATTGTTAAAAGATATCATCAGTGGTGGAGTATTGAGAGTTATATAACACCAATATGGGGATGACCTTTGGTACCCACAGAGACTATATAGATGAAGGATGGAATCCGAGAAAGTGGATATAGTTTTATTTTTGACCTTGTAATATGCTTAGTAGCATTGGATAATATAACTGAACAAAAATCTTGATTATATGTTGGATATATATTTTCTGTTATTTTGGTATTTTTATACTATTATTGTACTAATTTTGATATAATTTTTTTGGATGATTTGATTATAAATTACATTAAACACCAATGTATATGATATTACATCAAGAATTTTTAATATATTCTTGTCTTTTTTATTTATAGTCACTATAATTTATTTACTAATTCCTCTATTAAATGATCTTCTTACAACCAATGTGATACACTCTGACATGAGGGAATTGTCTCCCGACATTCACAACCTATTACCTTTCTGTTAGTCCGATACTTTTATAATTTTTGGATATTCATATGAGGCCTTAAGAATTACTGGCTCAGGGATCCATTTAGTAGCATCTAGGTCAGGATGCTACAAATTTTTGTCAAATGTTTTTTACCAACTATTTTGAGACAATACACAGAAAATTGATAATGTTTTCAAATTTGGATACAAAATATTCCAAGTAGTGGATGAAAGTTTATAACGAAAATCCAAATTTGATAGATCATAATTATTTTTCTTCCTTATTTTTACTATTATAATTTATTTTTGATTTCACTATTTGGTGAAACAATGGATTTGTGATTTTATCATTGATATTATTGAGGATCTATTTTATCATTGTCTAATTATATGATCATATTCATGTCATGCAATATTTTAGAATCATTTTTGGATTCACATTCAATTAATAGTTTCATTTCGTGGAAGATGCATTTCTTAACTGTATGGATTTTTGATATGTTCCATGTGTTATATACCAATGGTTGATAAAAGATATGTTTAATGAATAGAGAAATATGGTTGATACAAAGAGTTACTACCATAAAAAATGTGGGGTTTTGTTTATTATGATACAATAGACACCATATGAATCCAATTTTGGCATGTTGGGCCATGGACCATTAGTTTCATGGACTGGAACATGTTGTGGTAGGATTTATGTGGGTTCCATATTTCAGTTCATCAGGTGTATAGGCCCTTATGGATCAAATGTGGAATAAAATTTGGTTCAACAACATAAAGATAAATGTGAAATGAAAAATAAATAATCTAATAATTGGGAATAGAAATAAAGATCTTAACATTTACATAGATATTTTTGTGGGCTATAGGATGTGTCTTTTGTGATGTTTGGACTGTTCATTTTTACATAGTTCTAGATTTAGGAACATATATAGGCATGTTTCTAATTTATATTAATGTTCCTACCCATCCTAAAATTTTATATATGACCTTATGATTATTGATCATTTATGGGGAATGTGTTAAGAAATTTGGAGACATTCAACCATGAGAACCTCCAGTCATACACCAAGGGGGTGGAACCTACCACCCTCCAGAGGCAGTTGTCCATGGGATACCTTTAGATCCTCCTACCATGATAGTAATGGCACAGACTTTTTTATGGAACATTTGGGTTGAGGTATAGTTCATTTAGGGATTTCAATGCTATATGAAAAATTTTTATAGTGAACCAAAACTTTTCTAGTCTATGAAACTGATCACAAAAGTTAAATAGTATAAGCATCATTCCATGTGTTAAAAGGATGGCAGTCCATTGGATAGTGATATTTAACAATATCATATACATTTTCTAAAATCTATAGACACCCCCCCCTTAAGAGGAGATTAAATATCACTTGAGTCATTATTTGTGGAGAATAAATGCACTAGTGGGATGTTTTGATGTTGGGTAATAGTTTGTCAGATATGGTTTGGAATGATTTCAAAACCATATTTTATTACTACCTTTTCCCTAAAACTATCAGAATAAAGAGGTATAGTGAGTTCTTAAATTTATAATATGGAATTATATCTATTATTTAGTATTGGTAACACTTCATTGATCTAAAATATTTTTAATTGATATATATTGAAGATGTTGAATCTACTGTGACATGATTCTGGGAAGGTCTCAGATGAAACATTTGATCAAAAATTAATGTGTTCAGGTTGAAATATTAATTTGAAATTGGTAATTATGAGTTGATAATAGATAGATACCTGAGGGAATCTAATTGACAAGAATAGAGTATTGTAGTATCTTGGACTAGTGGTGTAAAATTTAGTAAAAAATGCGATGTTTTTCGGATTTCTAGGTGATGAGTAATAACAAAGATATTAGTGTTGGTGGTGCTATTTTAAATTATTATTGTGGAATATGGGGACAAATGATTAATATGTGTGATCATGATCCATTTAACTATCAATATTTCACTAGGATAGTGACAATATAATGTTTTTTAAATACATTCCTTTAAATGTTAGTGTAAGAGGTCCATCTCCAACTCAAGGACTAGGTTTGAGTTTCAATACCCTATGTCTTGATGTGAGATGGAGTAGTACTGGTTAGTCGAGATGAGGTGGTGTTCATGACCGAGCCATTTAGGAACCAATTGTACCAAGAAACTTAATGGTACAAAAACATGTAGTGATGTTTTTTAGAAGGTCTTGATTCAGGACAAATATTTTATAAATAGAACATATCTCGGGAGAAGGGTGATGGGCCATCTAAAGTTAGTGGTAAATTTGTAGAAGCCTATCCAATTTCTTTTTATCTTTCATATATTGGTGATTCTCAATGATTTATATCTATACATTTCATGAGTAACCCTAGGCTTATGGTTTAGTATTCTAATGGAATTAGGACAAGTGATACACTATTGGGTATCAGTATGGAGAGTATACACCAGTTTAGGGACTTCACCCTTATGATTGGTGGGTGTAACCTCATATGAAATCTTCTTATCCTAAATATTACTATTTTTAGACATCACAATCCAAATGGAAATCCTAGTTTCATATAAATCCTTTTTTTATTTCAATCTCTGATGGGTGACCTTCACATTAGTAGAGGGAATAGTTTATACTCACTATGGTGAATGGGATATCCAGGTGAGCCTAGCTGGAGAAGACTATCATGGGCTAGGCTGGATGACATCCCATATTTCCAGATTATATATAGAGGGTTTGGGATATCATCAAAAATATTTCCCCTAGTAGATGATCATTTCAGGGATATTTTCCTGATCAACATTTTTGTTTACCTCTTATTAGATTGTGGCAGTTTTCTATCAATCAAGTTCCAGGAGCTACAATGGTATAAATTACTCCATACTAGATGGGTACGATAGAGTTATAGGATCTCAATAGGAATCAAGTGTACAAGGAGGAAATGTGGTATATATAACCCAGTACATCAATGTGGGTCTCACATTATATTTTGTAAAAAATATGATGATACACTTTTCCTATGCATGGATTAAAATAAATTGATTCAGAAGAAAATGATGAACTTGTATCTCATTTCATGCCCAAATGTCCTTTTTTATCATATTCGAGGTGACATTGTGTTCTTGAAATTTTTTTGAGTACTAGATATCATCATATTTATGTTTGAAATACATACATACCTCTTACTGACTTTCATAAAGGATATAGATTATATGTTTATTTGGTTATACTGTTCAGTCTCACGAACTCTCTATATGTTTTTATGGTGTTGATGAACTGAGTTTCCCATTCTTATCTTGATTTATTTGGGGTGTTTTTATGTAATATAAATTGGGGTATTCTCCCAATTGACACGACAATTTAAAACATTTTGACATAGTTTTGGATTCACTAAGAGACCATTAATTATATTATAAGAACAGAAATTTCCACATCTGTATGGATAATATTCACTAATTGAGTAATATTACCTCAGATATAAGAGTGTTATTTTACCTAGATATAATGAGGGATGAAGTATCCATAGATAATCCCAATAATATATTTTACATATAGAATTCCATGAATGAAACCCGTATATTACAGGTGTTTCCTACATGACATCCCAAACATAGATTTATTTTTGATAGGCTTGACTATGAAGGTTGTGATGTTTTTATGGTCAGATACTTATAATATTTGGTTTTGAGGTGATTAATCAGACACTTTATCACCGATCATGATTATTCAAGAGCAGGCAGAGAGATGATCTTTTTATTATGAAACAAAATGTATCTAGTTTGGAGTATATCTGATTTTGGAAGATAGATTAATGGAATATGTCTGTCATCATCAGGGGCCAAATGAAAGAACCCACATATTGTATGATATTGATATGGATTGAGTTGCTAATGTTTTTTTATTTTGGAGAAAATATTTGGTGGGAGAGTGTTTTCTGGTGTATATAGGACAAAAATTCACAATGTGTGTACATACATAGCATGATCTTAATCTTTGGTAATGATTGGTTGTTGAGTACTAAAATTATTTTGAATTTCATCCCGCAAATATTCCAGGTAAAGGAAATGAATTAGTGGATGAATTGAGTAGGAGGACACAGATATAGGCGGTTTTAGAGGCTGATAGTGAGTGAAAGCTTAAGGACTTGTTTTAAAAGGTGATATTGGTGGGTGAAATTGGTTAGGGGTAGAATTTTTTTTTCATCTTTAGTTGTGACCTCTACCCTTTTCAATTGAGTGAGGATGAGAATTCTATTAGATTCAGATAACCATGTCCTATAAGAGATGGTTGTTAGTGGGGACCCACCTCCTAGTTTGAATATTGGTGAAGATGAAATTATGTGTATACATTGGACATGGATGAGGTGATGAAATGGGATTTTCATGCCTCATTTTGGGCGGTAAACCCCGATGTGAGTATGATATATCGTGACAGAATCCATTAGTAGTTTTGGCCAGGTTTGAAACATGTGATAGATGAATTTTTTATGATGTGTTCCACCTATTAGAAGGGGAATTTGGAACATCAGGGATGAACTAGACTTTTATAACCGTTACCAAATCATGAGTGGAAAAGGGATGACATCACTAGGTATTAAATTATCATTTTCAAGGATTCCTCATGGTTGTGAAGCTATTTAGGTTTTTCTTTATTGGTTCATGAAATAATCCTGTTTCATACTTATCATGGAGGACATCTAATTTGATTAGAATGTGTAGTTCTATATATGTGAGATAGTAAGACTTCATGGGACCTCTCAAACTATTATTTTAGATAGGGAAACCTGGTTTACCTCACATTTCTGGATGATTTTTAGAGGTTGTTGTGTGCATAAGGGGTTCTATGGAAAACATTCTATCATCAATCCGGTTTCTAATCATATACTATGATAAATGTTCCTGGGGACATGTTACAGTCACACGCCTAAGAATCTAGGGGATATTTTGAGACGCATTTTTCCTATATTTAGTACACCTAAAATAATAGCTATTATAATAATATATATTTAGATACTTATGATGATTTTTACTATAGTCTATGCTAGTTGACCCTATGATGGTTTGAGGAATTTGATGTAGATTTAAGGGGACCTTGTATTCTTTTGGAGACTTCTGATAGTTTCATATTAATCAAAATTAAAATGAATACTTCACAGTCTGAATAAAAATAAGATTTCAATCATTGTGGATGATCTATGGAGTTCAAGGATGGGTATCCGATATATTTTTCACATCTAACCGATAATGGGACAAGATGGATTTGGAGTTAGGGTAAGATTCCATGATGATATATCAGGCCATTAGAGATTCTTCAGAGAATTAGGCTTACTGCCTATTTTTTAAATATAGCTTAGAGGTACCATATCTTGCCAGAAAAACATCCATGTATCTCTAATATACTATTATAACTGAGAAAAATTTCAATAAAAATATCTAGATGATATAGAGTTACCAGAAGATGCATCATTTGAGGAGAACAAAATCTGTATCATTGATCAGGAATAAGGTTTTATAGGGATTGTCAGTTCCTATAGTATGGTTGATGTGGTAGAATAACCATTTTAACGATGAAACATGGTATTTTGAGGCCAACATATGTGATCAGTGGATGGAGTTATCCTTTGGTGATTCATGAATATCCATCAAAAAGAAAATTTGAGGTAGAATATTTTTATGGAAGAATATTGTTTGATCCTCAGTTTTCTAATGAGGAATAGATTTATTTTTTAGTTTAAATTATTTTTAGGGAATATTATGAGTACCAAATGTGATAATGTTTTCATCATTGGAATCTATGGATTATTTGGAGCGTAGTTCTCAAAATTTTGTAAAAAAATCCAGGCATCACATTTAAGAGAAACCATATGGGATAGGCCACATGGTTACCCCTAATAGTGTAGAGCATGATCGTTGGGTTAACAATGTTAGATGGTTTGAGGAAAACAAGAAATCATAGGGGAATTCTGGTAGGAAATGATTCATAATTTTAATAGAGTATAATGACAAGGTTTTTTCAAGGTTAAGGAAACCATTCACACTAACCAAATGAGATTTTCATTTAAGCAGTGAAGGGTGTACAGTTGGCACATGTTTTAGACAAACAAGAGATCAAACTAAAAAGCACCATATTTTGAGGAAAAATGACCTATTTTGTCATGAATCCATATAAAAGTAAATATAATTTCATTTCACCTTCTATGAATAAACCAAAAACACTGAGATATCTTCTTTAAACCTCTTCCATATATTTTTCCATTGTTTCTCCTTCCTAACTCATATTTGAGCACTAATTGTATAATTAGATTAACTTTGGTAATTTCTTCAATTATATTGCATTTTTATTCAATTGAATTTGTATCGATGGAGTTATTTTGGAGAAAGATAATATGAACTTTTTATATTTTCATCATTAATTATACGTTTTTCTTATAATATGGATCTTATCAGTGATCAATAATGGATGTTTAATCTAATAATGACATTATTTATTGGGCATATAACATCACCCGGGTGTTTGGTGATTTATATTCCTAGTATCGTTTTTCTAGCACTGGTATTTCAATATTTTCATGTAAAATAATTGAATAATTGAATTGGTTGAATTAGAACTTATATTGGGATTCCCATGTGTACATTTGAGATTGTTAAAGATTGTTTCCCAAATATAAAACACCCATGGGGTGTAAGATTATCCTTTCCCACTATTATACCACTCATGGTGTTTTCTTGTCTTATTTTCCAATTTTAGGAATCCTTTTAGAAATTTTATTTAATTATTTGAGATGATTAAGATTTGTGTTTTCTCTATATCCCTTTCATACATGATGTGAATTATTTAACTGTTTAATGGTGAATTTTTAATTGATTTGTATAAATGAAATTAATGTTATGAAATTTGAATTTATGAAGAAATGTGTTAAATTTAATGGTCGTTTATTCCTTGGTCGGTATACCATAGATCCCAATTTCATTAGGTACCATGGATGGTTCTCCCATGGATCATGTTTGATGTAGTGGACACCTCAGAAAATAATTATCCAAGGTTTATGATTCCGTTGGATTCCACGGGAATTTATACCCCTTGGATCCATTTACCATGGGTTCTCATTGTACCGGGTCTATTTAATTTCTCTTTGGACCCCACCCATGTATTACTGAGTTTACACCGAGATTCTCTTGGGTCTCTAGAAGGTTACCATGTTCCTCTATACCCTAGTTCCAGCATTTCGGGTCTGACACACTTGACTAGATTCCAAAAACATTATGGTTGAATTATTTATAATTAACTACTATGGTGAATGACATATATACACGATTAAAATTTAATGTATGTGGTAGTGTTTTAAAGATGGTTTTATGGTGTGTATATGGTTTTTTGGCATGTTATACCACTACACATGTTATGGGAGCCTAAACCATGTTTTACTGGGAGGTTTCTTTTGATTAAATGTTACACATATAATTATTATTTTCGCTTTGGTCCATCACAGGTGATAATATCATATCGATTATATAGTAAAAAATGATATAGAAATTTTAATAACCCCGTATTTGTAATTTTTTCCATTGATTATGGCATACTAAGTACTTTCTCAAAGCCATTTTGTGCCACAATACTATATGGATTCTTATTGGGGTTTCGGAAAAACCCACTATTCGATTGTTGACATTGTGATATCCATATGAGTAAGGGAGAATAAGACTATGATACACACATGATTTTAAAAAATAGAGTTCCTTTTTGGTCTTTTAGTGTTCTCATACATGTATTGTAATGATGCCTATATAACTATTTTGGTTGCATTGTAGATAAATGACATGATATATCACTGTATATGAGATTTCTTATTGCATTGTTTGTACATTCATGTATTGGGTATTTATCTAATGTCTTATTGATTAACGTATTTTTCTAATTACTGATATCTTTTCAACTGATTTTTTACAGTCTGACATGGAGGAATAGTCACCCCAGATTCACACTACAGGCCCTCACTTCTAATCGTTAGCCATTAGAATTTTGGGAGATATGCTTGAGACCATATGAACCACCAACATAGGGAACCATTTAGTGGAATTTAGGTCTGGATGTTATGAACAACCCCTTAAAACTTATCTCCCCATAATACTTATACACACTTGAGAACTACTAGTATTCCCAAAATACTAACCTCATAGTTCTTATAATGAAAACTGAAAGGTGTTATTTTACACAAATATAATTTCTTTCACTAAGCTACATCTTATTTTATTTTTATTTTATCACCTTCAATTATCTCATGAAGATTTCGATAATAACACAATGAAATTTAACTTATACTTAGATGAAAATATATTTATCGAATAATTATTACCCAACTCAATATCCATAAAATGTGAAATAAATATGTCACTTGTGTGTATGGTAGACAACCTCCTCACGAACTGAAGCAATTTTTTTCCACCACAAAATCACATTGATATCTATATTGACATAAAACATGCATATAAATGATACATATAAAAAGAAAATAATACTGTAAAATTAATATATCATCTTCAACATTACACATTCAATCAATAGGGGAATGATATCATCACCTGTACGTAAGTTTAACCAAAAACCCCAATGAACTGATGTGATTCATTTTCTATGTAAAAAAATTGAAGAAAGGTTATAAAAATGTATCTAATTAATAAATTTGAGATTTAAAACTATAATATGATACCCAGATTAAATTATCAATATCCTATGCAAAATAAATAAAACTATTTTGATAAAACATTCATGATGAAAAGAAGTAGGAAACACTAGAAAAAATGTTATTAATAATAAATTATTAACAAACATGTGATGCGATGTTCTAAAAATACAATATATGATATTATAAATATGAATTAGGTATTGGTATAAATAAATAACATGATTAACACCAATATAATGGATATTATATAATTTTTTACTAATGTAGGGTATGTTGTAAAATATTTCATCTCAATTTCCATTCAATTAGTGTATATTTGTTTATATGCACCTATTCAATTTTATTTTTTGTATATAAATCCATTTTAAAGTATTAAAAATTAATACATATTCATTAATGATGGTAAATGTTTCAATTTATCTTTATTCTTTTAATGTTTTATAATTGGAATGTTTCAGATATGGTAAAAATTTATTTTAAAACCTCACATTCATTTTGGATTGGTTTTACATTAGACGAAGGAATATTGTAAATTAACCTCAATAATCATGAATAATTTTATTATCCAAAACATATTTATGTTTTTTCCAAATATTATTCCAAATTTTATACTATTTTGGAAATGAATCATGTAATAAACTTATAAAAATAAAAAATTATTCTATTTATCATTAAACCATATATATTTTTCTTACAGGTCCACGTTTTCCATTTTCTAAATATGTCCTCTTATTTAATAAAATAATGTTTTTTCTAAATTTTATTTTATCCATGAATTTCAAAATGGTATTTAAAGGAATATTTATTCTATTTTTTGAAATGGATGTTTTTTAATTTCTTTACAAAATGTCGTTAGGAATACCTTTTTAACATATATGACGATGATAAACTTCCCTAACACAACTTTTTTTATTAAATTTTCCTTGTTATAAATTATTTGAAAGGGTTTTCAAAAAATAATTGAAATGAAATTTTCACACTACACTTTCAGTACAATTATTCTTCCAAAATAAATAATTTTTTGGCTAAAAACCGTATTCTCAACCAACTGAATATCACATCAAATATCTCGATGAGTTTTTGGATAATAAAATTTATTATGGTAATTTTCAACATAAATTATATTATTATTAAATACTCAAAATATTTCTTTCATTAATATGGTTAATTGTTGATCCACATACCATTTATACATATGGTGATTACATTGAATGTTTTTTGATTACATTTGGAAATGTTTATAAATCAATATTCCATACTAAATAGGGATATTTGTTGATAATAAATATATTTTCAGAATTAAACTCATCATTTCATATATTTTTAATTCTTTGGGAATACCATTATGGGTAGGGACCAGAATAATATATCTCCGCTGATGCATCGATGTAACTTTTTGGAAAAATCATTTAGTAAAATTAAATGGGTTTTACCCATAGTTTTAAACTTTTCTATTAGAATGTCTTGATGTTATAGATATCATGATGTCTGAGATCCTCAATTATAATTTTAAGTATTTTCTTCATTGAGAATGAATCTATTATTATCCATGGAATTGTGGTATTAATGTAATACACCGATTAATTTTTTATCATGTTATTGACTAAATAGAATATGTTTTCAATTATTTGCCTTTTTAAATGGATTATACCCAGCATAATAATGAATTTGATGTTATTGATTAAATGTAATGTTTTTAGATATTTACCTTATGTTATTTAAAATTCATTATTTATTAATAATATAATTTATTAAACCCAACCCTTAATAATCATTTGATATGAACCATATTTTGTTTCCTTTCTCTAATATGTGATGAATATATCTTTGGATGAGTTCACAAACATGATAAGTTTTCTTTTACTATGTTTTATATTCTATAATGTATGTATTAGGGTCTCCCTGACTAATAAAATGATTGGTCCTATGAGACTTCACCTCTTTAGAATAATTTGGAGTAATAATGTGGATATTGTATCTATGTTACTAGATACGAGGATGTTACACTAAATTAATGAAAATAAGTTTTATGTATAAACCCTTACCATATTCACAATTCATTCTACGAATTGTCTTAATTTCATAAAAAATAAAATTATGATTATCAGATATTTTATAAAGAAAATTATTTATCTAGTTTTCATTAAATATAGAAAATTTATTATCTTATGACATTTATTTGTAATTTAGTTTCTACTTTTGTTTTTTTGACATTTGAATCGATGAAAATTAATGTAGAACAATTTAGAGACCAAGAATTAAATGTCATTAGTTATTTGATTATATAATATTACAATTATTTAACAAAAAAATAATTATTATTTTATTGAAAACATATAATATCTTTATAATAAAATAATATAATATATATATATATATGTTTTTTATGAGATTATATTTCCATCTATATTGTATGTATAAATAAATATAATTTAGATAAAAAAAATGTTATTTCAAGGTGGGGGTTTTCTATATATCCCACATTTTATGTTCATTAATTTTTATAATTGGTTTGGAAGGATATAATAATGAATGTTTGATATATATAAATTAAAATAAATTAATTAATTATACAGTGGTCATTATATTAATTTGGCTAGGGTAGTTTTTTAATATAATGATCATGAAAAAAAGGATAAGGATTAAGTAATACTCAAACTAGGACCTGGAACATTCCCTTGAACATCTCCTCAATAATGAAGGAATTTTGATAAAAAATTAAAATAGAGGCTTATGAACTTTAAAGATAATTTTATATGGATAAAAAATGATGAGTTTTATTAAAATAAATTGAAGGAATGCATGTGGAATAAAGGGGTGGATGGGTCCCCTTGTAGAATTTAAGAAAATGGATGTTTTGTGAATAAGAATTACATTTTAATGATATCATTACACTATTCAAGTTTCAATGAATCCAAAAGATAAAAATAATTGATTGTGGGGTGATATTATGCTGAGAAATCCTCAAAAAATGATTTCCGAACATTTCCTGAACATGTTCGAATTGATTTTATGTTATATTATTTACGTTTGTTGTTTTCTATTTTTTGGGGTGACTACTGGTTGTGAACAAAAACTATTTTTCAGTAAACTTATAAAATTAAACATATTACAAAATTTTGGTGTTATGAACAAAAATTTTTCAACCATTAAATCATATCAAATTTATAATTATGAATAAATTAATGAGTGAAAATTTAATGAGTGAAAATTTATATATTTATATATAAACATTATATTAATATAAACATTGATAATTGATTAAAACTTTTAATACATAAAAATTAGATAATTTAAAATATAACCGATCATTTAAAATAACAGTTTTACCGTTATCATTATCAATAAAAATAATCATACGAACCATACATTCAGGAAAAAAGTGAAATTGAACATATAAAAAATATATTTATTTTGACCAAAAGTATGAATTAAATTTTTATATAATTAATTATATCATGTGATTAAAACTAATTTCTTTAATATAAGTGAATAACTGAGTTTATTGAATAATTGTTTCCAAAACAATAAAAAGAATTTCATAAATAAAAAATTTTAATTTTAATTTATATATTTTATATATATATATATATATGTGTTATTGTCATAGGATTTTGAAAAAAAAAATCTTTTATCATGATATTGTGATAAAAATGATAAGCTTAGAAATATTACTAATTTCTTTTTATTTACATGAATACCAGTTATGATAGAAAATGTTAAAAATCACCCTAAGATAATTTTTTTTATCAAAATTAAAATAATTAATTTAATTAGTCAAAGTTAATATTCTAGAATTTGATAATTTAACCATTAAGTAAATCAATAAATTTACAATGATAATTGTTTTCAAAGGAAATTGTATTTTTTTTAAAATAATAATAATTTTTTATTATTTTATATCATTTACAAATAATTTTTTTAAAATGTTTTTTAATAAAAAATATATTTTAACTATAAGATATTTTTGTTAAAATGAAACAGAAAAAATCTAATTTTCGAAAGGTGACGCTTTGAATAATAAAACAATCTTATTAATTATCTATCTACAATGATTTATTTTCTCATCAATGAAATAATATTAATAATGAACAATATATTATATATATATATATCTATTTAATAATGTAGTAAAATATATTAATACATTCTATTTCAAGGAATAAATATATTTTTTTGTAAAATTTTATGTGGTTCATTTTAGTTCGGTGTTGCATATAAAGAATATTATTGAACACATTAGGTTTTTAATAGATAAATATAATATAAGATATTTTGGAGTAACATTACCTCATAAAAAATAAATAACATCTTCATCATTTTAAATAATTTTAATCTAAGGAAAATAGTTCATCGAATCTATACTATAGATAACATCCAAGGTATAATATTTGATGTTATATCAACGTTACTATTTTAGGTGTTAAGAAAATCAAGATTGGGTATTAAGACCATTAAAAGTAATTATGTAGGAAGTTTATAGATGCCATTTAAAGATGATAATTTGTAGATGTATGAATATTAGTGTGATTTACAAACATAAAAATTATATAATTCCAATTTAAATAGATCATATACATTCTTATTTCCTCCTCAAATTATGTAGAAAAACCAATATCTGTTATATGAAACATCCCTCACACCATAATGATGATTTATTAATAAAAATACGACCAAGTGTATTTTTTTTATAACATAATATAAAGTAGTTGGTGAAAAAAAACATGTCATAATATTTATTAAACATTATGGAAATAGGTTAGTGGATACACCAGAGAGAAAAATACAAATAAATATTGATTTTGAAAAATGGAGTTAGGGAAGGATTTCCAATCGATTTATTACTAACAGTAAAAAATTATGAGATTACTTTAAAAGTAATCCTAGGACAATATATAATCCAAAATAATTAAATAATAGGTTATTGTGAAAAATATCTCAATGAAACAAATATAGATGAAAACAATATTACTACAATTGATATGTATGATTTAAAATAACCTAGGAGGGATACAATGATATTAGAATATAATGAACAGAAATATATTCATTATATATGACGTAATTAGGGTAGGGGACACACTAGAGAAAATAAATTATAGTGAAAACTCTCATACATGTCTCATGGAATTAAATATAGATAAATAATACTTTACGCATTTATACACATTAATGTTAGAACTCATTGATTTTCATATTTTCTATTGGATCATTAAATAAAATTAATAATTAAATATTATTTATATAAATTTAAAATTGGGTATTATGTGAACCATAAAATAAAAAAGTGTTGTGTATCATAACCATGTATCATGAAATGGAAATTGGAAAATAATAATAATTAAATATGACATAATCAATGTGGTAATAATCATTTTATAATGGCATAATAAGGAATAATTGTAGAATATTAAAAATGGAAGTGGATATAAAATAAAGTATATTAATTTGGTTTAATAAATGAATATTCAAAAAATAGTTTTCAATATGAACATATGTACCCCAATGGAAGAGTATTGGGTGAGCAAAAACCCTTACCTTCTTCTAGAACCATTCTTCTTATACCCATAAATTTCTAAATTATAAAATTATAATTATCAGATAATTACATATGCAAAATATAAATCTATATTATATTTAATATGTAAAATTTATTATCATATTCAATTAATTTATTATTTTTTCTTTCTTATAATTGCATGAATGATGAATAAGTGTCTACAAATATCATGATCTATCCAAATGGGGCTCATTCCATGACTACGGAAGCCCACCTCCTGTTTTCTAGGGTCGAGAAACTAGCTCAGAGTAATAATATCATTAACATGGGGGACATATCCTAGAGTACCTATACACATGAACACATCTCCAAAACCATATAAAGATGAAATTTTAGACTACTCATAAACCAGTCATGCATACATCCAAATCCTAGAACGAAAGTGTGAAAAAAAGTACTGGAATGTGAGAAAGGAAAAAATAAAATAACACTAAAATGATAATGAAAACAAACCCAAACTGAACAAATACTTGGGTAATTCTTTCATGTTAATAATAGGAACACACCTCAGTCTTTACTGCTCAAAACAAGCACCTGATCATTGTTCCTCAAGAACTCCATCAAAAGGTTGACCATCTGAATAATACAAGTCATGTGTGGGAAAATTCCATGATGGGGTGAGTTTTACAATAACCAGTATAACACCCTATAATCACTAGGAAGACAACAATAGGAATAAAATTCATCTCAACATAGAATTATATCGACAAAAATGTAATAAGAATAGCCATAAAAACTCAACACATACACACAATAGGAAATTAAGGTATCAAATTTAATTCCTACTAATGATTATAACACAAATGTTACACATAGCACTCATCTAGTAGAACAAAATCCATGAGTAAGATAGAACTAATGGACTTATTCTGAGTTGTAAAACTCGTCATGGCCTTTTATAAGGGAGAAACATTGGTAGTCTCAATAGAATGATTCAAAGATGAGGATCACACAGAAAGACATAGGTTATAGCAAAAAAATTATGAATTAACCAACTATGTCTGGCACAATCTACCACATAGTGTTGGTTATGATGATTCCACGAACTCGATAAATGGAATGATGATGAAAGAGGATGTCCCTATAGGTCTCATAGAAGGATTCTAAAATATCTTTCCAAGAATAACTATATAAGGGATAATTATCCTATGTGTAGGATGATATTCCATAAAAATCCTCATGGAATGGATATAAGGAACACAGTCTAATGAAACGTGTCAATTTTGAAGAGTAAAAGGGCTCAAATCTATATTTGAAGGAGTACATGACTTATATTAATAGTACATAGTATACCCCATTGGAACATGATCCCACCCATGTATCACAACATATTACAATGTATCTTTCAGAGTAAATGGTTTGTCACTTTCCAGGTATTATTTTGTTTGGATAAGCATACATCTCTTACCTTGTACACCTTGCCTCGTAATGTCCATATCAGAGTACATAGTGTGTCTATAAGGCCCCAGCCTTAAACCTTACTTAATCTTGAGTTATTACAAGATTTCACATTGAGGATCTTTTCGGGTTTAGAGTTTTAGAGAATTAGATCATAAAACTTGCATTACATTCCACATAAAAACAAAGTGGTTACAGAAAGATAGTATTCTTCATTCCCATCAATGGAAACACATTTAAAATAAAACATGGATTATTTCTTGACACATCCTTGACTCTATCATCTTATCATGTACCTTTCCCTTGACCTGTGAAAAACATTTCAAAAACTTGGGATGAGCATAAAAACTCAGTATGGGTTATAAAAAAACATCGAAAGGAAACATGAGTTCATATATATATAAGAATGAAATCATACTTTACCCATAAAACATAGGCACTTTAACATACCTCATAAAATCATGAATAAATCAAAGAAATCATAAGACATAAAGGTAACATGAGGCATTCATAACATTCTTACGTAGGGAGTAACCCTCTTGGTTATGTTTGGAATAGCCATCACAGTATATTCCCTAAATCTCTTCGGAGAATCCTTAATGTTTCACTCCATCGTGTTACCCAATGCATTGGAGAGCTATAACGGGCTCACCCGCCCTTAGTTTATCACGGAACCACCCGTCTTCATAATAATGCCCAAGAACCATAACATAATCATATCACATAAAACATGCATAAAGGAAACATAAAATTTCCACATTTCAATCACGAGATATCAATAAAATACATTGATATAAAAACATTATGAAAACCATTTTCAATATGAAAAAAAGAAAAGTAAAACATGGTATTTATTTTTCTTTTAAAAATAAGGTATGGCTTGTAGAGGAAGCTGAAACTCAAATAACGGTCACGACGGCGGAGAAGTCTTTGTCGCCGCATACGTACGACAAAAACATTCCCTTTTTTCGTTTAGTAAACTCTTCTTATAAAAAGATTCCTTTTGAATAAACATAAAAGTCAAAGGGGTTTATACACCGTATAAAAGAAAGTTGTGTATAAAATAAAATATGCCTCAATGAAAGGAGATTGAGACGAAGTCCCATACCTCGTATCCGACTTGACCCGACCATTATTTAATCTCCTGAATAATAAACTTGAGTAAATCTCTACTTGCTTATGAATATTTTTCAAGTTCATTATTCCTTTTATACCATGTTTTTAACATCATGTAATCAGTTAAGATAATAATGTTCATTTTGTCGGTATTTGGTTCTTAAGTCAAAAATAGACTTCTTACACTTACATGTTGTTAATTTGGTCATAGGTTCGTTATCTCCAGAATGATATTAATGATTTGGATAACATATATATCATATATATTCATCATATACATGTATTTATAATATTACATCACATTTAGAGGTAAGAAATGAAATGCACCATTCATGGAGACGGTAAGCCGTACGTACGCATGAATGCTACTTCTATTTCTATTTCATAATTTCTGGAATGGAATCATAATGATATAAGAGTATATTATAATTCCATTATAATAACATATATAATATCATTAACTTTATCCTTTACACATCCCACATATGGTATTAACGAATCAAATCACTTTCAGGGGGCGGTAGTCCGCACTTCCTAAAATGAAGATATCGTGTTTACCCACAATGGAAACCATAAAGGTATGCTCAAAATGAAAAAAACAGAAGCTTAAGGAAAACATAAACATATTATATATCATATATAAAAATAGTGACATCATAATGGCCACCTTTGAAGGTGTTAAATGAGTATTGAACAATCATCGTTTCGGGAGGCAGAATTTCGCCATCCACGGAAGCCGTATGTTCTTTAACCATTTGATATAGTTGTGTGAGAGTGTAGCTCAAATAAATATTATAACAACATCCTTGTATATTGAAGATACTGGTGTTATTACAAAATAAGTAAATAAAAATAGTTTAGGGGGTTGGAGAAGCAAAATAAAACAAATGAACATGAGAGAATGAATTACCTTTAAAAGTGTAACTCCTTTTGATTTGATCCTAAAGGCTTCCTTTGAAAGGATTCTTCCCAAAGGGAATCCTCTAGGATGAGTAGAGGGAAGTGTATAGAGTAAATGGGCAGGGGTTGGCCGAGCCAAAGGCTTGAGGAGTGTGTGAAATGAGGTAGAGGTGGGAGCCTTTTATAAGAGGAGAGGAGGGGCACTTTTGGAAAGTAAAAAAATATTACTTTATTTGAAAATGTGTTTCGGTTTTAAAAGGTCCCACATTGATATAATTCGTGGATAACGTGATAAGGGTTCGAAATACACTCATCCAATTTTTTTTTGCCATGTGTAGTTCATAGATTGTACATTGTCTTTCCATTTTATTTAAATCGTCAAATAATGATGTCATCGCTGCATCATTATTATGTCATAAATAATTTAATTTATTTAATGTCTAAAAATCATAAAAAAATACAATGATGTAGAAAAAACATTTAACTTTCCAATGAATATTTATAATCAAATATCTGATCTTTATAACCCCATGTAAAAATTGTTTTCGTGAAACATATTATGTTTGTGTCATTTTTACTTTTACATTAAATAAAAAGTTATTTATGTCATTTCCCAACCAAAATGTCTCCATGGGGTCCCCAAGTTGACCCATGGCTTTTATTGGTCGGCCATGACACAAAACATATGTTTGGGACATGTTTCTAGGTCATTTCATATTATTAAAGCATTATTTATACCTTAAACTACACTAATTACTACTAATCGCGATTAAAAACTTAATAAGTTACTATTCACCAAAAAATTATTTTAATCTCATTGAACAACATTTTACTTCTTAATGACAACCATGTATGTTGGATTTTGAAAATTCAATACACATTACTGGTAAACTTTCATTTAACTGAAAAATCAGTTTGCTTGATTACCACTTAGTGGTTTCACTATTCATCAAAAATTGAAGTTTTTCAGAAAATTACCAAAAATTCACCCTAAGCTATATTTGATATTCCGAATTCAAAAATGAAGTCTATTTTACAAAATTAAAATCATATAAGTCACATTAATTAATTCAATAATTAATTCCCGCTGCCAGAGCAAATAGCGTGTTTTTACAAAATAATAAGTATCAAAAGATTGACACCAGTTTAAGTCTAATTTCAAAGTGAAATTGATTCCAATGACCACCATTGGATAAAATGGTAGAAATATATTCTAATTTTACTTCAAAACCAATTCAAAACAAAATCTAATCATATAAATAAATTAGATTAAAAAGCAGTTTTGATGTAAAATGCAGTATTTTTCACTATTCATTAAAAAATGAACATTGTCAGAAAAATACCAAAAACTCACACAAGGTAAATTTTGATGTCCCAATCATAAAGGATAAGATTATTTTGACAAACATAGTTTATAAAATTGTCAAAATATAGATTCAAAAATCATTTGCCATCAAAAGGCAGTAAAACAATCTTTTAAGAATATTAGTGTATTCCATGCATAAGATTGTATTTATTTTCATTTTAAGCCTCTATAACACTATCTTAATCATTAATAGACATAGATAAAAATATCTATTATTCATTACTTACTTGGGATGTTACATCCTTCCCCCCTTTAGAAAATTTCATCCCCGCAATTTATTTACTTATCAAATAAATGAGGGTACTTATCCCTCATTGCATTTTAAGATTCCCATGTTGCCTCTTCAATCATGTGGTTTTTCCAAACAACCTTTACCTGCTTAATCACCTTATTCCATAACACTTGTTCCCTGTGGTCAAGAATCTGGACCGGTTGTTCCTCAAAAGATAGGTTCTCTTCCAGCTGAACTACCTCTGGACTCAAAACATGAGATGGATCTGGCATATACTTTCTCAACATCGAAACATGAAAAACATTATGTACCTGACATAAACTCGGAGGTAAAGCCACTCGGTATTCAACTGATCCAACTCTCTCCAGAATTTCGTATGGTCCAACAAACCTTGGACTCAACTTTCCTTTCTTACCAAATCTCATCACGCTTTTCCAAGGAGAAACCTTGAGAAAAACATGATCACCTACCTCGAAAGATAGATCCTTCCTCCGGTTATCCGCATAACTCTTCTGCCTGCTCTGAGCTGTTCTCATGTGTTTCTGAATCAGCTAAACTTTTTCTGCCATCTCTTCTACCAATTCTGGTCCCATCAACTTCCTTTCACCCACTTCATCCTAGAAAGCGGGAGTTCGACACCGCTTCCCATATAATGCCTGAAATGGTGCCATCTGTATACTGGAATGAAAACTGTTATTATATGAAAACTCAACCAAAGAAAGATGTTGGTCCGAACATCCCTGATAATCCATAGAACAAGCTCATAGCATATCCTCCAATGTCTGAATTGTTCGTTCTGACTGCCCATCTGATTGAGGATGAAAAGATGTACTAAAATTTAACTCAGTACCCAACGACATCTGAAGGCCTTTCCAAAAGATAGAAGTAAACCTGGGATCAAGATCCAATACAATGGAGAGAGGAACTCCATGTAACCTGACTATCTCTTTAAGATACAAATGGGAAAGTTGATCAAAAGAGAAAGTATCTCGTATAGAAAGGAATTTAGCAGATTTGGTCAAGCGATCAACAATAACCCAGATTGCATTATTACCTCGAGATGTCTTCGGTAATCCAACAACAAAGTCCATGGATATATTCTCCCATTTCCACTCTGGCACTGGTAAAGGCTGAAGTATCCCTTTCGGTAACATCCACTCTGCTTTAACCTACTGACAAGTCAAACACTTCACAGTAAAATCAGAAATATCTCTTTTCATTCCATCCCACCAGTAATACTCCCGCAGATCTCTATACATCTTAGTACTGCCCGGATGAACTGAAAACGGAGAACTATGAGCTTTACATAACAACTCTATCTTCAACTGTGAATCACAAGGCACACAGAATCTCTTCCCAAAATCTCAAAACGCAATCATTATCAATGTTGAATTCAGGCAACTTACCTTTCTGATCCATCTCTACCTTTTTCTGCAACTCACTATCTTGCTTCTGTGCTTGCTTGATTCTATCAGATAGGGATGATCTCACTTATACCTGAAACAAAACAGAAGGACTTCCTGCACCAACAACTTCTATGCCAAATTTCATCAAATCCTTAACCAAAGGATCACGTTCCAAACACAACATTGTTAATGAATAATTACTTTTTCGACTCAAAGCATCAGCAACTTTATTTTATTTTCCCGGATGGTAATGAATTGTACAATCATAATCCTTGATTAATTCTAGCCATCTCCTCTGTCTAATGTTTAACTCTTTATGAGTGAATATATACTTTAAATTTTGTGATCGGTATATATTTCACACATTACTCCATACAAAATATGTCTCCAAATTTTTAATGCAAAAACAACAGCAGCTAGTTCCAAATCATGTGTAGGGTAATTTACCTCATGAGTTTTCAACTGTCGTGAAGCATAAGAAATTACCTGATCATTCTGCATTAGGAGGCAACCAATTCCTTTCAATGAAGCGTCGCTGTATATAACAAACTCACCATTCCTGGAAGGTAGTGCCAAAACTGGAGCATTCACCAATCTTCTTTTCAATTCCTGAAAACAATCATCACATTCTTTTGTCCAGATACACTTAACACCCTTCTGAGTTAGCTTAGTCATTGGACTAGATAACCGTGAAAAATTTCTAACAAACCTTCGGTAATAGCCCGCCAAACCAAGGAAGCTACGAATCTCGGTTACATTTGTGGGTCTTGGCCATTCTTCCACAACTTTTGTTTAAGCAGGATCAACAGTTATTCCAAATTTAGAAACAATGTGACCACGGAATGAAATTTGTTACAACCATAACTCACACTTGCTGAATTTCCCATATAGTTTCTTTTATTTTAAGGTTTGCAAGATAACCCTTAAATGTCTTTCATGCTCTTCTTTACTTTTAGAAAACACCAAAATATCATCAATGAAAACCACCACAATGTTATCCAAGAACTCATGGAAAATTCTATTCATTAATTCCATGAATACAGAAGGTGCGTTGGTTAGCCCAAAAGGCATTACTACAAATTCATAATGGCCATATCTTGTACGGAACACGGTCTTCGGAATATCTGCCTCCTTTACCATCAGCTGATGGTACCCCGATCTCAGGTCAATCTTTGAAAAAAACTGAGCTCCCTGGAGCTGATCAAACAAATCATCAATATGAGGCAAAGGATATTTGTTCTTAACAGTTATATTATTCAAGGCTCTATAATCAATGCAAAGTCTCATAGAACTATCATTCTTTTTAACAAATAAAACAGGAGCACCCCATGATGATGTACTTGGTCTAATGAAACCTTTCTCTAATAAATCTTGCAATTGCTCCTTCAACTCTAAAAGTTCAATTTTTGCCATTCGATAAGGGGGTTTTGAAATTGGCTTAGCATAAGGAATTAAGTCAACAGTAAACTCAACTTCCTGATCTGGTATTATTCCAGGCAACTCCTCAGGAAAAACATTAGGATACTCATTTACCACTGGAACATCATTAATCTGAACAGTTTCTTTATTTTCAACGACGTGTGAACGGTAACATTAATTTCCATCTTTGACAAGTTTCTTGGCCTCTTGATATTTTATCAAAAGTAAGGGTTCATTCTTGTAATCAAACTGAAAGTATTTCTGAAAAGAAACTTCATTATCTCTACAGTCAATCTTAGCATGGTAAATAGAGAGCCAATCCATACCCAAGATAACATCAAACTCTACTAGAGGTAGAACAATAAGGTTTGCAAGTAGGTTCTTTCCACAGATAAGGATAGGAAGATTCTTATAAATTCTTTTTGCCTCAACATTCCCCCCAGGTGTTTTTACCAAAAGTTCAGGAGTCATTTCTTGAGATGGTATTCCCATTTTACTAGAAAAGGATTCAGAGATGAATGAATGTGTAGACCCCGAATCAAAAAACAAACTGGAAAAGTTTGAAAAAACAAACAAAGTACCTGATACAACTTCATTTGATGGCCCGACATCTGCTGAAGTAGTTGCAAAGGATTTCACCACCCCTTTCTGCTTGTACTCTAACTGCTTCCTATCACTCAAGCTCCTTGTCGGACACTCGTTTGCATAGTGACCCATCTCATTGCACTTATAACATTTCACTAACTGCAAATCAAATTTGTTCTTACCTTCACCTTGATCTTTTTCAGTGCAATCACGAGCCTTATGTCCCATCTTACCACATTAGTAGCACTTCCCAGAATTCAGAAGACATTCCCCAGCATGGCTTTTTCCACATTTATCACAAATTGGAAACTTAGTTCTCTTACCATCATACTTTTTTGAAGAATTCTTACCTTTCTCCTGCCACCTCGGTCTCTTCTTCTACTGGTTTTTATAGAAAACTTGGTTATCGGCAAACTCCATTTCCACCTTCTCAACACATCGAACAAGCTTCTCATAACTTTTAAACTCACGAGAAGCTAATTCCCTTCGATATTTTGGCTTTAATCCTGAGTAAAAACGATTTATTTTACTATCAAGGTCCCGGATAAAATTTGGAGCATACCTTGCCAATCGAGTGAACCTTTCTTCATAGGCAGCCACTAAGTCTTCCTCATGCCTCAATTCCAAGAATTGATTTTCCATCCTAAGTCGAACAGCCTTAGGAAAATATTTCTCAAGAAACATACCTTTGAATTCATCCCAGTCAAGAGCATCAATATCATTGGAGTCCCTGATATTTTTAACCATAGGCCACCACTGATCTGCTTCACCCTCCAAACGGTAAATATCAAGACTAACCTTTTGATTATCTGAACACCCCATGACATCAAAAATCTTCTCCAGTGCTTTAATACACCCTTCAGCTAGCACAGGGTCAGCTGATCCTCTGAATGATGGTGGATGTTGCCTCATGAAATGGTCCACCACTAACATGTTCCTCTGCAGTTGATCTGGCTGATCTCGTGCATGGATACCACCGCCATTTATCGCTTGAGTCAACTGCGCCATTACTACAACAAACTGTTTAGTTCCAATTCCGACCATTTCTGGATGCTGATTCGGAAGGTTATTTACTTCTGTATGCCTTCCTACCACTGCTTCCCTGTTTCCTCTATGGAAAACCATTCTGAACAAACATGTCTTAGATGAAGTTACATGGTACTCTTCAAATTCTATATCATTTCGAAAAAAAATATTTTTGGATAATCATTTAATAGAATTCTAACTCCTAAAGTTATCTAAACCGACCTCTGATACCAACTATAAGGCCCCAGCCTTAAACCTTACTTAATCTTGAGTTATTACAAGATTTCACATTGAGGATCTTTTCGGGTTTAGAGTTTTAGAGAATTAGATCATAAAACTTGCATTACATTCCTCATATAAACAAAGTGGTTACAGAAAGATATTATTCTTCATTCCCATCAATGGAAAAACATTTAAAATAAAACAGGGATTATTTCTTGACACATCCTTGACTCTATCATCTTATCATGTACCTTTCCCTTGACCTGTGAAAAACATTTCAAAAACTTGGGATGAGCATAAAAAATCAGTATGGGTCATAAAAAAAACATGGAAAGGAAACATGAGTTCATATATACATAATAATGAAATCATACTTTACCCATAAAACATAGGCACTTTAACATACCTCATAAAATCATGAATAAATCATAGAAATCATAAGACATAAAGGTAACTTGAGGCATTCATAACATTCTTACGTAGGGAGTAACCCTCTTGGTTACGTTTGGAATAGCCATCACAGTATATTCTCTAAATCTCTTCATAGAATCCTTAATGTTTTACTCCTTCGCGTTACCCAATGCATTGGAGAGCTATAACGGGATCACCCACCCTTAGTTTATCACGGAACCACCCGTCTTCATAATAATGCCCAAGAACCATAACATAATCATATCACATAAAACATGCATAAAGGAAACATAAAATTTCCACATTTCAATCACGAGATATCAATACAACACATTGATATAAAAACATTATGAAAACCATTTTCAATACAAAAAAAAAAGAAAAGTAAAACATGGTATTTATTTTTCTTTTAAAAAGAAGGTATGGCTTGTAGAGGAAGCCGAAACTCAAATAACGGTCACGACGGCGGAGAAGTCGTTTTCGCCGCATACGTACGACAAAAACATTCCCTTTTGTCATTTAGTAAACGCTTCGTATAAAAAGATTCCTTTTGAATAAACGTAAAAGTCAAAGGGGTTTATACACCATAAAAAAGAAAGTTGTGTATAAAATAAAATATGCCTCAATGAAAGGAGATTGAGACGAAGTCCCATACCTCGAATCCGACTTGACCCGACCGTTATTTAATCTCCTGAATAATAAACTTGAGTTAATATCTACTTTATTATGAATCTTTTTCAAGTTCATTATTCCTTTTATACCATGTTTTGAACATCATGTAATCAGTTAAGTTAATAATGTTCATTTTGTCGGTATTTGGTTCTTAAGTCAAAAATAGACTTCTTACACTTACATGTTGTTAATTTGGTCATAGTTTCGTTATATCCATAATGATATTAATGATTTGGATAACATATATATCATATATATTCATCATATACATGTATTTATAATATTACATCACATTTAGAGGTAAGAAATGAAATGCACCGTTCATGGAGACGGTAAGCCGTACGTACGCATGAACACTACTTCCATTTTATTTCATATTTTATGGAATGGAATCATAATGATATAAGAGTATATTATAATTCCAGTATAATAACATATATAATATCATTAACTTTATCCTTTACATATCCCACATATGGTATTAAAGAATCAAATCACTTTCAGGGGGCGGTAGTCCGCACTTCCTAAAATGAAGATATCGTGTTTACCCATAATGGAAACCATAAAGTTATGCCCAAAATGAAAAAAACAGAAGCTTAAGGAAAACATAAACATATTATATATCATATATAAAAATAGTGACATCATAATGGCCACCTTTGAAGTTGTTAAATGAGTATTGAACAATCATCGTTTCGGGAGGCAGAATTTCGCCATCCACGGAAACCGTATGTTCTTTAACCATTTGATGTAGTTGTGTGAGAGTGTAGCTCAAATAAATATTATAACAACATCCTTGTATATTGAAGATACTGGTGTTGTTACAAAATAATTAAATAAAAAGAGTTTAGGGGGTTGGAGAAGAAAAATAAAACAAATGAACATGAGAGAATGAATTACCTTTAAAAGTGTAACTCCTTTTGATTTGAGCCTAAAGGCTTCCTTTGAAAGGATTATGCCCAAATGGAATCCTCTAGGACGAGGAGAGGGAAGTGGAGAGGGTAAATTGGAAGGGTTTGGCCGATCCAAAGGCTTGAGGAGTGTGTGAAATGAGGTAGAGGTGGGGGCCTTTTATAAGAGGAGAGGAGGGGCACTTTTGGAATGTAAAGAAATATTACTTTATTTGAAAATGTGTTTCGGTTTTAAAAGGTCCCACATTGATATAATTCGTGGATAAGGTGATAAGGGTTCGAACTCCACTCATCCAATTGGTTTTGTCTATGTTTAGTTCATATATTTTACATTGTCATTCCATTTTATTTAAATCGTCAAATAATGATGTCATCGCTGCATCATTATTATGTCATAAATAATTTAATTTATATAATATCTAAAAATAATAAAAAAAATACAATGATGTAGGAAATCTTTTTATCTTTCCAATGATTATTTATAATCAAATATCTGATCTTTATAACCCCATGTAAAAATTGTTTTCGTGAAACATATTATGTTTGTGTCATTTTTACTTTTACATTAATTAAAAAGTTATTTATGTCATTTCCCAACCAAAATTTCTCCATGGGGTCCCCAAGTTGACCCATGGCTTTTCATGGTCGGAAATGACACAACCAATAAGGTTGGGACATGTGTCTAGGTGATTTCATATTATTAAAGCATTATTTATACCTTAAACTACACTAATTACCACTAATCGCGATTAAAAACTTAATAAGTTACAATTCACCAAAAAATTATTTTAACCTCATTGAACCACATTTTACTTCTTAATGACAACCATGTATGTCGGATTTTCAGAATTCAATACACATTAGTGGTAAACTTTCATTGAACTGAAAAATCAGTTTGCTTGATTACCACTTAGTGGTTTCACTATTCATCAAAAATTGAAGTTTTTCAGAAAATTACCAAAAATTCACCCTAATATATATTTGATATTCCGAATTCAAAAAATGAAGTCTATTTTACAAAATTCAAATCATATAATTCACATTAATTAATTCAATAATTAATTCCCGCTGCCAGAGCAAATAGCGTGTTTTTACAAAATAATAAGTATCAAAAGATTGACACCAGTTTAAGTCTAATTTAAAAGTGAAATTGATTCCAATGACCACCATTGGATAAAATGGTAAAAATATATTATAATTTTACTTCAAAACCAATTAAAAACATAATCTAATTATATAAATAAATTAGATTAAAAAGCAGTTTTGATGTAAACTGCAGTATTTTTCACTATTCATTAAAAAATGAACATTGTCAGAAAAATACCAAAAATTTACACAAGGTAAATTTTGATGTCCCAATCATAAAGGATAAGTTTATTTTGACAAACATAGTTTATAAAATTGTCAAAATATAGACTAAAAAATGGTTTGCCATCAAAAGGCAGTAAAACAATCTTTTAAGAATATTAGTGTATTCCATGCATAATATTGTATTTATTTTCATTTTAAGCCTCTATAACACTATCTTAATCATTAATAGACATAGATAAAAATATCTATTATTCAATACTTACTTGGGATGTTACAGTGTCTATGACCATGTACTCTAGGAAATGTCTGTCTACCCTTCAAGGTTCAAATCATGCTTCTGGGTTGTTTCACACATTATTTGATATGGGTCACACACCTTGTGATTCCTAAATCCACATAAAAACCCTAGTCACAGCCTCAGGGTCACCGAAAACATGTTTTCCAAAATACACGACCATTTAATAAGGATATCCCTAATCCCATCAGTTCCTCATGTAGCTTCATGAATCCTTCACCACAACCATATATTATACACATTATATTTGGATATGGGTTTCAACTGACATTTCTATCATTGATGTCAATATTTTTTCATTATATTTTCTGGAAAAAACAATACAAAACTATTCCTTTGTCACTCTTCTAAGAGACACACATGAATTCATCTAGTTTCCCCATTCCTTCACTATTGTCACAATGTCCCGATCTATCATCCAAGCTGAACATAGTTCAATGTAGTCAATCCATTGACCATGAAATAAGTTCAAAATGATATATAATCCAATATCTTGGTCAAACAAATTGTCAAACAATCCCACATGCTGAACACGAAAAAATGGTGGTAGAAATCCAAAAACATGAAAAGACTAAATAAACTCAGCGGTGTTTCGTTGGAATCCATTCATTTTCATTATAATAAAGAATGAATAACCAAAAATAAATAAACAAATCAACCCAAAAACCGCAAATAATCACATCCCATAATATGACTTGTTAGAAAATCAATACATTGGATGATGAAATCATGTTAACAATGGAATAAAATATAAGTGAAATAATCTAAAAAAACTTCAAGATACCTCTTTATGGATTGATCTATTATGAATATACAATTTTTTCCATTTTCATTAGAGATATCCTTGAATACCATTACACAGTGGTCATGGATCTTTGATTTGGTAGTCATTCTTAAAGAAAACCTCCATCAATGGTTCCCCAATGCATTCTCAAAATTTATGGGTTTTGTAGATAAATATTCTATTTGGATATAATAGAATTTTTAATTTATAACATAATTCACTTCTAAAAAAATTTATTTATTTACATTATTCAAATTATTCCTACAATGATTATTTCACAGGAATCCTATGATTAAAATAGTTATGTGACTCCTAGGGTAAATACCAATCTCTGAACTCGATAGTGCCCTTAGATTTATAATCTTGGAGTCTTTATAGAATTTATTCCATTTTTTTAGATATCATATTGAGCATTTTATTTAATATATTTAATATATTATCTATATTTCAGTCGTTTATTTTGGGAACATTGAGGCCCAAAATAACATGATTTATATGCACTTGTACTTGAAAATAATACCTATAATATAATAAAATTGTACATTGAAAAATATGAATCAATATATCCACACAACTATGGGGATTTAAATCTAAAAAATCCATAACTAGAGGCTACCCAAAGAGATGTATGTACTGAGCTTTCATCTGAGCCTCCCTCTTCAAGGTTTTATCTCGATGATTCCCATATATGACCATACATGATATAAAATAATCTATCTCCCATGAAGTATCCTCTCCTAACAATCCACAATACCAATTAGGTACTCAAAAAATGTATTTATATCTTCTATATATGGTTATATCTAGTCATTAATGTGTGACAGATGATGCACTTACCAACTTTGCTGTAACACGTTGAATGTTTTGTCTTTCTGGTAATTCTTTAGAGATATAGTTAAGTGGTATTCCACCTCTCTAGTTATATATTGTACCTAGAAATAGAAATTGAATATCATAGATAACCTATTTCCCATTCCAAATATCTATAATCCATTTTGAGGTGAAACCTCTAATAGAATATGGTTTCCATCATTGAACCCAAAATACCACATTTGCTAATCAACATAAGACTTATGGATGATCACTGAAGTACTCATTCGATACTAGATGAATTTCAGTATCTTTATAGTGGCTCATTCTAACACTAGGACTATATTTTCTGAATCTCCTATGTCAGTCCAATAAAGTGTTGACCTATGAGGAGACCCAAATAATGTATCACATGGTTCCATACCAATTCTAGAATATTTGATTTTATTTTACGAAATCTCCACCAAGGGTTGATGAACCTTCCATCTACTTCAAATGACCAATATGAAATATTGAATCATGCCCTGCACGACATGAATGTTCCTTTCAGCATGGCCATCAGTCTGTGGATGAAAAGCCTTTATAAAAGTCAACTGTGTCAAAAATTCTACATACAATACCTTCCAAAACCAAATTGTGAAATGAGAATCACTTTCAAATATGATATTTGATGGAACTTCATTGATTTTTACAATCTACAGTATCTAGAGGCATTCAAATCACTCTACTAAACTCTACTATCAGATAGATTGGATGTGTATTTACATTGTGATTCGTTAGTTGATTAGTTAGATGGTACTGTGCCCCAAGATGTATGTGCTATGCCCATAATAAATTTGATGGATATCCCATCCCAATTAAATTATTGAACCTCAAGGGGCCAAGATAAAACTATTGTAATATGGCACCTAGTCATCACTTAATAATACATGCGGTTTCGAGAGACAAAATATGCCACGCCATTCTTCATCCCTGACCACCAAAACTAATATCAAAGTCCTTAATACGTCTCTTAAACATCAAGATTTACATCCATAGGATATGTATAAAACTCTTTAAAAATTCCTCCCTCAATGACTCTGGTACCACCATGCATCCTCTTAAATGAACTAAATTCATCCCAGCTAAATAAAAATTATCTAGAGCATGTACAGTGGATATATTATTTTGAAGGGTCTCATAGCCAATATCCCCAAACTATGCCCCTTGAATCGGTATAAAATATGTCATTTTAAAATAACCATGTTGATGTAATATGTTGAACCTCCATCCATAATGTATATTAGTAATGAGGAGAACTGATTAGTCGCATCGCTTAGTAACAATGAACGAGATCTCATGCTAGGAGAATCTTTTATAACATTCTCCTTCCCATGAGTATATAAAACATAACTTCCATAATACTAGAGGTCCACTAGAGATAAAAACCTTCCAAATTTAATATAAATAAAAGATAATATATACATGAGATTCTTATTTATTGAATAGAAGTTTAACCAATCACCCATCAGGTTGTGTCCCTACATATTCAATGTGTTGACCACCACCATTATGTCTGGATCATGGGTTTCATTGTTTAATTTATATGGTATCAACTCTTGTGAACTCTAGGAAATAATAGCATAGATCATCATTAAAACAAAACCATGTATTATTCTAGACGCATCATTGGGTAGTATGTACTCCACACCATTCTCTGGAAATAAGACGGTGGGGTAACTCCACAATCTATGTCCCAACTCCTAGAAAACCTGATGGAAAATCTCATTCCACAAGAAATGATTGAACTTTTTGTTAAAACATATCATGTAAGATGGTTTCCTATATAAGTCTTTCGTCCATCTCCGGTAATAATTATCTAACCCCTGGACACTCTAAACCACATTCATTCTCTTGGGTGGATCCCAAGATAAAACTACCTTTACCTTCACCAAGACAACCTCTATACCATATTAATAGAAAAAATATCTCAGAATGATTAAATCCAGAATCTGAAACAAGAAATTTGAGCGGTTTCCATAAATTTGGTTCTCTTGTAAAACATTGATATCCAACCACTAGTGTCTTAAATGTTCATTATTGGAATATGATTACAGTAGGGTATCGTAGATGATGACCACCATGAACCACTCTAATAAACTATTAATGATCTAGATAACTATCCCCATGAACACTTATCATGAGTTTGTCATCCAAATGGAATTTAAATGTAATCATTTTGGTAATAGTAACATCTGAATTCCGTCTTCAGTATTTTGTTATCCCATTCTTGTAAATTTCTATAGCTAGAAATAATGTCAATAATTGAGAACCATAATTCCCCTCTCTATTAATCAATGAGGTCATCAATAATTTATAGCAGAATATGTTCATTACAGCCACCGAGTTTAGGAATAGATAATCAACACATAACCTCAACCTCCCATCATCCATCTTGTTGAAAAACACTCAGGATTCCAATGGTGAAGCATTGGGTCTAACAAATCCCATCATATGAAATTTATCTAACTACATCATCATCTCAAAAAGATATTCATGATCCATCCAATAAGTGGTCACATATTTTTGGGTTAATCCCATGGTGTAGATCAATGAAGAAGTATACCGATCTAATGGGGGTAATCCTATAACATCCATAGGAATTATTCCATCAAACTCTCACACCAATATAGAGAACTAGAAAATCATAACGTCCACTATACTAAGGAAAATTATATTCTACTGATGATTGATCAGATTCATCCTCATATAAATGAGTCCATATTTCACTTCCCGAGTAACTTCTTCACCCAAAAAGAAAAATCAAGTCCCATAAATGTCTAAATACCGCATGATCATCCTAAAGTGATCTATATAATTATGAAATGTAGATAACTAGTCCATACCTTGTATTATTTCATAAGGACACATTGTGACTAAAAATATATCCCAAATGAAACCATCCCTTCCATGAGTCACCTTTGACTATCGGAACATGGGTGTTATCACTGTGTCATCTCTATTAAAAGTATCCAAGTGTAAGGGTCATTAAAATTACTCAGGAAAAATCCCTATGTCTCGAACTAGGTATGTGAAAATAAAATAATAGATATTCCCTCTATCTATATGTATAAAAGATTAGATATAAAGGAAACATATAATACCATATATCATTACGTGATTCTCTGGGTCATAATCCACGATCACCTACATCCAATCTTATCCCTATCCCCCATATCTATAAGCCTAGATCAGGCCACCTAGGGGTGGTGGTGGTATCATGTCAAAAAATCTACTCCTAAACATGCACTCCCATATTGTTCCTTATGAATGGTAACCTATGGACCTACAGGTTACTATCTCTTCTTCTTCCTCTATATTCCAAACAATATATCTTTTTCTTTTGTATGATAGGTCGGAGAATATCAAACATGATGTCCCCAATTATCACAAGAGTATAATAACATCTACTAGGAATGGATAGACACAGACAATGAGTCCTTAACCAGATTCCCTCACTCCCCAGATCTCCCACTAAAATGTCTCATGCATCCAGGTCCTTAAGAATGACATCATCTCCGAGCTTTTTTTTTCATTTTGCTTATGGGCCCACTAAAAACAACCACACTCTACATCTGTTCAAACAATAAACTATCAACCAAAAATGATCGCTCTATCATTTCTACATAGGCCGGAATTCATAGAGGTATAATGATTTCTTTCATATCTATAGATAGTCAATGTACAAAGAACCAATGTACTAATCATGAAACCTATACATTTAGTACCTAAAAAATTGTTGAATCTCAATGAATGATTGGACACAATCATACTTCCCTTAATGAGTTGTAGATGATCCACGACACAAATATTCCACAACGTAGCTAGAGAAAACTCTTATCTAAAAAGTACCTTGAACTCAACAATGATAGATTCTCATTATCAGAAGACTGTTTATACAAACCACACCATTTCCATTAAAATACATAGAGAGGAATCTCTATAAGAACCATCATATGATATTTAGGTGTCCTAAGAAGAAAAAAAATATGTGAAAAAATGAATCAAATCCTTAGTCGCCTCTGAGTAAACTCACCTGGGAACCTGAGGGGTTGCTTATACTGAAAATAATAATGTTCACCCAACATGCACACCTCATCTCATGATACCATATGTACTATATTGCACACAACTTGTGGTGGTAAAATTGGTGCACCACTAGGATGTAACATCTTTCTAACATGCCCTTATATCGATTTATCGTCCCAGAAAGGACCATCTACATGATCCTGAAGATAAATCCTAGCAGCCCTTCATCATGCATGCATCAATAAATAAACTGGATATACTATGATAAATGGGTATATCTAAATTTATAACCCAAGGAAAACATTTAAACCACACCCCCTTCATATATATTTCATTTACCATTTTTTCCTACAAAGAGGGTCTAAATGTATTGATTGGAAAAGAATGTGATCATAATCAAAGTGTGTAGATTTTTTAACCATCACACTAAAACTGGTGTCCCTTACCTGAATGTTGAACATGAAACAATTAAAAGCGTCACCCCAAAAAAATCTCAAAGACTCTAGTCCTAAGGAATAAGCATCTAAATTGTTATTGGACTTTCACAAACCATCCTAAATGGGCTCGTGCCATGAATCCCCAATCCCTACTCTAATAGGCCATGGGAAGGCTACTTCTGCTGATTAGGCATATTGCAAACATGGATATTGTATCCTAATGTAAATTTACACACACACACACATCTCCAATCCCATAAATGGATAAATTGTAAAAAAACTGATAAATCGTGCAAGAATACATTAAATCGTACAAACATAGTATGATAAGATGTCCTGGAAGGTAATGTAGGACAAATAAAAGCCACCTAAAAAAGGCTGAAAAAAATCCAACATGAATGAATATATAGGGACTACTATTACGATAACTAAAGGAACACACATTTCTCAGTATAGAAAACTGAGAACCTCCAGGTCCTAGTCCCTTTATGACTCTATCAGAAATTAATTCCTCAACATAAGACACAAAAAGTACTAGAAAATACCATGTCGGGGTGAGTATAAAAATACCTAGTAGGACACCCAAAAATCACTAGGATTACGAAAATAATAATAATAAGTATATTTATATAGAGGCAATTAAATAACAAATATAACAAGAATACAAACATATACTCAGCAATGACATAATGTCACAATGTAACGTCGCTACTATAAATCTAGATGAGTGTTCCAACTTGAAGTCTCTACATAGCACTAAACTAAGAGAAAACACATTCTTGAGTAATACAACACTGATGGTGTCCATCTGAGATGTACTTATCATTAGGTCTTTCCATAAGAAATATATGACCAATTTATGATGATAACATTAAGAATATGATGATCAAACCCTTGTCAATTAGGTATACCAACAACTCAGTATAGAAAAATCCACTATGTAGAGGATCAACACCTCTGTAGTGTATGTCACGACTATACCAAGAACACTAAATAGGGAATGATGATTATAGATTATCTCACTATAGGACTCCTAGATGGTTTCCAAAAACTCTATACAAAAATTCATACTAAGGGGAACACTATCCCATGTATGTAACTTAATTTCACCAAAACCTCATGGAATATATATTAGTAATTCATCTAATTGATGATTGTTGAAGATGAAGAGGTGATGGTATCAAAGGAAACATTTAAGGGTACTTGATTTGTTGTATTAGTACATTATGTGTCCCTTATATAGTTGGTTCTACCTTTTTATTATGGCACATTCCCATGTCTATGTCATACTACATGGCATGTCCCTTCTCGTGTACTCTTAACAATGTCAAATTTCATGGGTCTTCATGTGTACAACTGACTGGGCCATGAATATGTCAGAGTACATTGAGTGAATGTTATCATGTTATCTAAGAAAGTTTTGTGTACCCTCTCTGGTATACATCTTGTTTCTTTGTAATTTCATCCCCCATATGATAAGGGTCACACATAGTGTGATACTTAACTCTCCATGGAAACCCTAGCCACCAAACACGGGTTCCACGATTCGTGTGTTCCCAAAATAGAACCCATGTATATAAGGATTTCTCAAAACCAATAGTTTCCTCACAGGGACTCTAAGTTATAACGCTAACTCCATTCATCATGACCATTATATTTTGAAATAGAGTTTTAATTTAATTATTTAGTCATGTGGCAGGATTCTAACATCCAATTTGTTGGAAGATGCTACCCGAATTGAAACCTTCATATCTTGTCCAAGAATAATGCATTAACTCTAATATTCTGGACATGATCATTCATTCTTGTCACTGAATCTTAAAATATCATCCATACCTATCATGGATTTAAAATATCAATCAATTTCACCACAAAATAGGTGTAGAATAGTCAATGTTAGAGTATCTTAGTCGAAAAACGTTTTTAACAAAAACACATAATAATATTTAAGAATGGTCGGATAAATAAAGAAAACTCGCAATGAGTAACAAACCTAAACCTTGGGTCTCGATTGGTTTCTATTAGAATGACTAATGAAGAAACATAAATATAAAAAATTCTACATAAAATCCTGTATATAAACACATACCTTAAGATGACTGATCCGTGAATCAATCCATTGTTCTGTTGATTCATATTTTTCAATGTAAGAAATTGATTGTTGATAATGAAAAAATATACATCATTATCATTTGTCAGATCCATGAATACTGTTTCACATTGGTCATCATCCTTTGATTATATTATTGTTCGTCAACATATCCTCCTCAAACAGTTCTCCAATGTGCCCACAAAATCATAGGGTTATGTGGCTGACAATAAAATGTGGTTATAACATCATAAATAAAATAGTTTCCTGGTCACAACATAAATGAAAAATTAAAATAAAATTTTTATTCATTTTATGCCCATGATTACAATTTTCCAAAAAATCATATACGAGTAATTTTAATGTTGGGAATTGTGTAAAATCCATGCTTTAAACTAAACAGTGCCCTTGGATATTTGATCAAGGAATATGTTAAGAAGTTATTAAATATTTAGGAAGACTATTAATAGGTGTTTTTTAATATATTTATGACATTTAAAACAAATATTCTAGAAACACTTGGCCTTATAATCTCATGTCATCTCAACTTCTGGTCTCAAATAAAATCTATACAATTTTAAAAATAATAAATGGATAAATTAGATTCTCCACAAATTATTATGATGATTTTAGAGATTGAATATATTATTCTAGAAATATTTAATATTATTAATATATCATTTAAAAAAACATAAAAAATAATTATTTTTTTATTATATAATAATAAAATTAGTCTTTAATTTCCTATAGTCATTATCAATAGAGATTTATCAAATTTTGAATGTAGGTCATTAAACCTACTAATACCCGAAGACATTATATCTCAATGAGTGAGTACGTTTAAGCTAGTGTAAAATATTAATATTATAGAATAATAATGATATAATTTATATTTTTACTATGTGGGGAATCATAAATTAAGAAATTTTAATAAAAAATAAAATGAATAGGAAAATAATGTAATTTCATGGGGGTTGTAATATGTAGAAGACTTGATCGATGTTATTTTGTTTTTATAAGATGTTGGTAAGGAGTAAATAATTGCTGTAACGCCACCATAATTAATAATAAGTATGATAATGATATTTAGTTCCTTATATTACTATGTTTAAGTATTTTTGGAGGAAAATATTATAAATTTCCGAATATGGATTAGTTAATACTTACTTTGGGACCTTTAATGTTCTATTGAATGTATCCTAAGAAATAAATATGTTTCATAAAGTAATGGAGACCATAATATATAAAAAATATATTGATGATTATACGAGGATAAATTGGATTCTTTTGAGGAATAAATTATAAGGAATGTATGTTATAAGAATAGGTTCAAGTGTCTCCTTTTATAAGTGATGAAAACGGAACCATTATGAATACTATTAACATTTTATTTATTTATTGTTTTTAATTATGCTCAAGTGACTCATAAAATTTGATATAATTGTTTTTGGGGAGATATTTAGTTCATCAAGCCTAAAATAAGTATTTCCCCATCTGCATTAAAAATGAAGGAAGTCATTCTTTATTATATGTTCACTTTTACATTTTCTTTGTTTCTACCCATAAACATATTTTCATAAATGTATCATATATTTTAATAATCATATAAAATATCATCTCATAAAATTTTTTGGGTGATGATAGACCATTTAATATTTAATTAATATAAATAAATTTTAGGAATATGAGAATTTAATTTTAAATTATTCACATTCTGTAGATAGAAAATTGTTTTATATAATTTTTCCCCATTAATTATTCTTAATCTTATATAATGTTGATTACCAATTTCATGACTAATAATTTAATAAAATATATATTTAAAAATAATATTTCTTTCACTTTTTATATGTTAATCATTTTTATTATTACATAAATTTGACATAATATTAATAAAAAAGGTATTTGAAAATAATTGTTTCATTAGTACCATGGTTGTTAACATCGATCATATTAATCATAATTTCATTAAAAAATGTATTTTTCTATATTACATAATATGAAAACTTTTATATGATATATTATTATTTATTATTTTATTCAAGTTGTGAAGCATAATTTTTTAATATATGTGAATAAATCATTTTATAGAGTAAAATATTACATAAGATTCTATGATGATAAACATGAGAAATATAAAAAAAAAATTTAATGTTTTAATATGTATTTTACATATAAATATATTCATGTGAAAGAAATTGTATTAAAATACCTTTACATCATTCATGTATTATTATAGTTTTATAAAATTTATTATTTTCACAATACCATAATTTTTAAACTTTTCATTATAGAATAAATTATTTTGGATAAAACTGAAAAAATTAGCATAAAATAATTTTTTTTCTAAAAAAATCCATTTTTCCAAATACTATTTCGATTAATTTATGACATACATTTAAAATAAAAATATATTATGAAAGGAATGCTCTTTTTAATGTAAATAACTTTTTGATGGAGATAAGAATTCATTATCACATCATATTAATTAATAATAAATCATTTGTGAACATATTAATTTAATAAATGATATATATTATATATAATATAATTAGATTTTATAAAATTAGGAAAATTATAATTTCAAAAAGGATATATTCTAATTCATTAATATGTATTGTTAACTATTTATGAACACCAATTTAGTTTTCATCAATGAAATATTATTGAAAATGAATTTGTCTTTTTTTTAAATACTTCATAATTTAGTTCTTTTATTTTACCCTCTATTTCAATTCCTAATTCTAAATCACTATAAAAATATTTTATTTCATTTTGTTTTATTTTTGTTTGCGATGTCAGGTATAGAAAAAAATAGGGGTTTAAACAAAGAGAAATATAATTTATGATATTAGGGAGTTAATGGGAGTACAAAACCATTATTGAAGACATGTTTCTTTTAAATAAATTCACGTGTAATGAAGGATTTCTTGACATAAATGGAGGACTCACACACCATTGGTGGGGGATTGTTTTGTCTATAAAATAATTTTGGGTACCAGTGCCTTACTCGAACCATGGGAGTACAAAATTACAAACCAATAATGGAAAGAAAGATCACACCTACACATTTTATATTAAAAAAACATTGGATATGATATATATATACCAAAAATCAAATACGTGATGGAAAAATTATGTTAAATGAAACAAAAGAAAATTACTGGGACAAATTACACCCCTATAGTAATACAACATAGCATGCTAGAAGAGTTTTATTTCTCTATCAAGGTGTCTGATTTTCCACAAGTGTGGAAGACCATGTTTCATGGTTATAAACATTCCTAAATCATATTGGTTGAGTAATTATGGGCCTTACCCAGTCTGATACCTTTCTTATCCAAGAAGTTGGGCTACCCAATGATGGATATAACCCCTAATGGATATTATTTTATTAGCATGATTACCTAAACCTTTTGTGTCTCTTGTATCACAACATGGAGGTGCAAACACTAGGTAACCCTGGTTCCTGACCTATACATACCACCAATGATAGTGTAATTTCTATCTCAGTCATGGTGTGTATAGTCCCATAGGCTACTCTCACACCACCTACCTCTTAGTGGGTAGTTAATTGTTCAATCCTGACACATGAGAGAGATTGTGGTAAAACTCTATCCACTCTATCTTTTCCATCATTTTTTCATAAGAACAACAACCCAATATTCCACCTCCATTCACAATCCCAATATATCATTACTACATGTTGTTTCTTCTCTATCAATGTACCATTCTATTTCATTTTTCTCATTACCATCACACTCGAATCTCATGATTAATTATTCCTTCAAAACCAACAATAAATTTCTCTAGAAACATCTTAGTCCGATGGTATTTTGTGTTAATATGGGAAATAGGTGGGTTATATATGGAGGGAGTAGTAAGAGGGATAATTCCGTGTTGTCGATAGATTGGATTATATCACCACTCTAGTCACATTAAAATTGAATTTTTGTCATTCAAATTGTATTAGTGGAACAACCATTGTTTTTGGATTCCATGGATGAGATTCGATTGCCACTTCCTTTGATTCACTAATGAAATGTCATCAAAATAAAAATCCAATTACCAAAGCATAATGAAAAATTTTATGTAATAATTTCGGTATGAACAACTAGTGTATATGAATCATGAATGTAGGTTATTTAATTCATGAATAAAAGTTAACAATTAATTAATGGTGATAGAAGAATTAAAAATAATATCCCTACCTTGGGTTTATATATCCATTAATGTGTGATTCTGTCACTCCTCTTCAATTAGTGTGCATATAAATTTATTATTCTTGAGGATCATTGATTATAATAATCACACCAATTCAAAAATTCCTTCTTTCTCACAATAGAATAATAGATAATAGTCTTATAATGATAATCATGAAAAAAATACGTGTATCAATGAGAATTCTAATCAGTAAACAATTAAATTTTATCTTCACTATTCCATTAATCATATTTCAATAATAAATGTTACCATCATATATACATATCTAATTTATAAATTACCCATTAAATATACTTTATTCAAATTAAAACTTATTCACATTATTTCTTTAGTCAACCACATTAAAATAACCTTCTCTAAAATATCAACTGAAATTTATATTTCATCATAGATGTGTAAAATATATCTAATTTATAGTGATCCAAACTCATTATACATAGTTATAAGATATTTTTAAATGAGTATTTAGTATATTACATAAACAAATTCCCAAGGACATTAATAGGATTGTGAATTCGGTATCTTGAACCAAAATCTTCCTAATGTTTTTGAATAATCTTTAATATCTCCAAAAAATATCTTCTCATTTATTATTATTCACAAACATACCCAATATAAACCTTTATTAATAACCTATTAAAATTAAACATAAGAAAGGGAGTGAAAAGATTCATATTTAGGGTATTAAAGGGTTGTATGTAAGCATATCACGAACATAAGTGTATGAGAACAAGAGAATGACATTTGAAAACCATACCCTTCATACCATTGGTATGAATCTTTTGTAATGGAATAAAATTAGGCAGTTCAGTATAATTGAATATTAATAAAATCAACGAACAATTATCATGAGATAATAAAAATTTCATATGACATTTTTTTCATACACGTAATAATATAAAATATTATATGAAGGATACCCAAAAAGATAATCAAAATATATTAGGAATATAAACACCATCAACCTAACTACTTCAATATTGGCATAGATGCTCATTTATCCTAATTTAGTTGAGGGAAAAACACTAGTGTACCAATCTTTTGGGTCATTGGATAAGGAATAATGTTCAATAATTTTTCCGACATGACAATCCACTCGTTCACCCATGGGATCATAGAACAATTATCATTTACCAATGCATTTGAGTGAGATATTGTTCGCACCCATCACACAATGAATATAATCCTTATTTGATCCACATGATCATAAAATATTCTTCCATCATAATCGATAAAATGAAATGGTTTGAATAAAAATTTCTTTATATCATAACACACATAAAAGAAAAATGTTTCATAATCACCAAAACATAACCTGGGAAAAAATAAGTAGGTTACATAAGAATTTTATAATAGTATTATCCATATAAGAGAAGTGAGTTTAATAAAAATTATGACATCATAATCAAAAACAATTCATTTAAATAATAGGAATGGTATCCTTGTATCATATTCCAATTAAGTAATAGGTAACATCAATTTATGTATTCTTAGATGGAAAATGATTTTTATTAATTATTTATTAACATTTGTTGATGAAAATATAGTTTTTGATTTAAAAAACGTTTGGAAACATAAAACAATTAGAAATTATAATTCTAAAAATATCAATTAAATCATATAATGTAATCATCATTGAAAATAATGGTTAGGATATGGAATGTTTCCATGAAGTTATAAATGTTAAAATAAGATTTATTTTCAAATGTTTTGGTAAAATTAATTAGGGAATTAATTTGAAAATATCATGAGAATTCTATTGAAATACTTTCTTAATAAAATCAGTCGTGGGTAAAAATATATTTCCAAAAATTGGTGAATAATTTATTTTTTTTGGAATCATTTTAATAAAACATTTTTTAAAGAAACCACAATTCAGAATGAAGAGTGAAATAAAGACGTATTATCATAAGAAAATATCTCAAATATATTAAGTACCAAATAGTGAAAAAATTGAAATTTTATATTAAAATATCATGAATATATTTAAAGTAATATAATTAATGATTATTTTTAGAGAATGGTAATATGATTTTATCATTGGAAACAAGATAATAAATAATCTCAACATCGGATGAAATTGTATCATAAAATCATGACCACTTTGTTGACGTTCAATACTAATCCCCATGAAGGAATACAATAAAATGGAAGCCAAAATATCATGATAATAAATAAATAGAAGATATTACATGTCAACGGTTATGTATGTATATATTCGGATAGAATATTGTTTTATAACATAATGTAGGTCTCAATGAATGAAAAATAAAGGCAAAAATATCTTTCCTCTTTAGTAATATGTTGAATCACAATTCACAATAAAGAATAAAACCAAAAGAAATAGTAAATATCAAGAATATAAATATATTAATGACATAAAATTTCAAAGGGGCATTACATATAGTAAAAAAATAAATGAATTATGAATTTTCATATGTCTATTAGAAAAAAAGAGAGAGCATAAATACCATACAACTTTGGAAATTCCTAAACCATAAAAACCAATGAAAGAGGTAAAAAATGGACATTTAAATAAAAATAATTTTATATTGAATCATCATAAAATATATTTATTGTATGTATATATGCCCATAAAAATGAATAGTGGGGGAATATGGCATGGGTCTCGAAGTTGTAAAAAGTGAGACATGAATCCCTTACCCAAAGTATTGAAATTTTTCGAACATGTTCAAACCTCATTTATAATAGATATGTGTTTAATGTAAATATATTATAAAAAATTTATTATATATATCATATTTCATTTAATTTATCTACTGACAATTTATTTAAAATTCCATGTTAATGTTATGTTTCTAGAAATAAAAATTTAGTTTTTTCATATATGTTTAGATTTTTTATCATTGGTCTGTGTAAACTGATCAATATATCATCACCTAAAAAAATTAATCTATGATATGAATATCATATATATTCAGTATATATATTTATATAGTAATCCATAAATTTAGTGATAGAAAATTAATTACACCCTCCATAGAGAGGGTTGTCCATACGTATACATGAACTATATTTTCAATTTTTTATTGACATAATTAATTTTAACTAATATATTAAAATTATAGAATAATTTTAGTTAAATATAAATCAAATATTTTCATTAAAACCATTCCTAATACCTTCATTGTAAATCATCATCAAATCAAATCACTTTCTAAGGAGGTAGTCCTCTATACAAATGAGTGTCATTATAATATTTCAAAATAATATATAATAAATGAATTTATGAGAGATATAATAATTATATAAGAATAATAAAATAATTAATATATTATATAATAAAAAATCAATAATTCTATCCTACCATATGAGGTGGTAGGTGATAAATTAAATACATCATTTCGCCAGGTGGTACTATTCCATATACACAAACACTGATTTTGTAACCCATTTGATGGAAGTGGAGGCTATTTTAAGTAATGAATTAAAATAAAAAAACTATCATTATATGAAATATACTTAGGTTATAATGTAATCATGATTTTATAATATTCAAATAATGTGTAGAGATAAATTCTTATTGATTAATATTAGATCTTCTTCGAGTATGTACCTTAGGTTTTCAGCAAAAGCCTTCCAAGAGTGTTTTTATATCCAAATAAGAATTATAGGATAAGAAGAGAGAATTTGGGAAGTATTTTGTTCCAGGGTTGGATGAACCAAAGAGGATTGAATGTGAGAAGAATATAGGATTAGGGGATGGCCTTTCATATGAGGTGTGTGTGGGACACTAGTAATTTTATGAAATGGTATAATTCCAACATATTTTTTCATGTCACCAGTCTCAAATATAATACCATTATCCAGAAGATAATGTCTATGATCTAAATATGTACATAAATAAGTTTTAGGAATTTTTTTTTATTTTGATCCCTTACATTTTTAGACTGATCTTTTTTAACCAATTTTATACCTTAACATCGATATTTAATTTTAAATATTTCTACTATTCGTTTTGGTAAGAAATTATGATTACTATATTAGATAATATAAATTATTATTTTTCAAATTATTGAATCCATTTTTCTAAATTCCATTATAATAGTTTTCTAATAATAAGTTTTTATTAACCCCACTTGCATGATGAGAAAGGAAGTTTTTGATGAACAAATGGTCCAATGTTTACAGGGTTTTTTATCTCAAAATAAAATGTGAGATTGATTATGATGACCTAAATTGGATTAATGAACATATATTAGTAATCATATTACATTATAAACAATTTAAGATATATTATATATTTAAAAATAAATTAAATGATATGTTAGTTTTCAATTATATTTCATTAATTTTCATTATTCATCAAAAAAATATCATATAAATACCAAAAACTCACCATCAGATAATTTTTAAAAGATGATTTAAAAAAAAATTAATTTTAAATTAGACTTAATTTTTTTAAAAAAATATATTTTATTATTATTATGAAAAAGGGAAAAATATTTTATGAGAAAATAATATTTTAAAAACATATCGACATTACGAAAAAATTTATATTTTACTATAAATAAATTTTATTTTTATAAAAATTAATAATTAATAATAAAATTATTTATTAATATTCATATTTATTTTTTAGAGTCTTTATAATTATAACCACCCAAGCCTTTTACAGATATTATTACATGATTTTAAGAATTAATTACCATCAAATATAATGCATGGATCGTAAAGTCTAGTTTATTTGAAAGATTAGATTTATAATAAGAAATCATGAAACCAAAATAAAAAAATATTATTTCGTATTCATATGATATCATAACACCCCTTGAGAAATTAAATATTAATTAGATATCCTATAAAATACATGAACAAAAGGATGTTCTATGATGAAAAATAAGCGGATAAAAATAAAAATAGTGCATAGTCCATCGTTTAGAATGAATAACATGATCACATAAAAAATAATGGAGCACTAATAGACATATGAAAATGCAATCATGCAATCATAGGATCATCTTAATGTTGAAAAATGATAAAAATGACATTAACATGTTTCATGGGTTATTGCACATGGATTATCACGAGTCTAGGCTAACCACCATGACCTTTGAACATGAATTGAGAGTTATGGATAACCACCTAGAACGTTGCACATGATGTCTAATGAGACTAAACATTTAATTATTCATATGAGAACTATCAAGGTGAACCCATCACAAAATTTTCATGAATATGGGTTCCACGTAAATAATCATACATAATTAATCAAACATAGACATATGGGGTACACATGGAAAGAATTGGGTATCATAATCATGTCAAAATGAATAACAAAAGGGAATATCACAAAGGTGTCCATGAAATAATATATTTAAAACATAAATGAAAATTAATAATGTAAAATGGGTAGATATCATGGTATTTCATGTGGATCCAAAGTGAAAACATGTAAAACAGTGTTTAATAATCTATATAAAAAATATTTTTTTTAAAGTTTAATGTAAATATTAAGGATTCTTCAGAACAAAAAAGTAATAATTTTTTTGTATAAAACCATAAATAAAAAAATTAATATTTTCATGATAAAATTACTTATTTTATAAATATAATGGGGTCTATGAAGAGATTATGTATGATAATTGAAAATTATTATGAAATCTGGAATTTCCATTCAATCGGGCATGCTTAACAGGATGAATTGAAAGGGTGAGTTTTTCAGAACATGTATTTCACCATCAAAGATGGATGATATGAAATGGATACATGTTTATGAGAGATATAAATAGAATTATCCAGAGGAACATAATAACTTAAGAATTAAATTAGGGTAAATTGACGGAACGTTTAACATGATCGAAAAATGGATGTTCCAAATGGATCCCTTACCTTATATAGGAATGTAGTCTGCACTAGATATTAATAAACTATTAAATAATACTAAATATATTAATTAATTAATTAAAAATATTATATACATGTATTTCATTTATTATATTTTTATTATGTCCCTTTATGGACTTTTTTATAATTTATAAGATACAATTGAATCATTCAAAAGCATTTTTTTCCTAAGTTTTCAGGATCAGTTTACTTTTATACATTAATGGAATTTAAATTAATGTGAGAATATTGTCTAAAATAAAAAATATATTTTATTAATGAATATAAAAAAATATTAAATGGTAATATATTTCATTCTATTGTTTGGTATAGTGACGAATCATTGAATTAAATAATAGTGATAATTGTTCATATTAGTCGTCATTTTCGAATCATCATAAACTATTTTTGTTTAATTAATTAACAGAATGTATATATAATTGTTATTGAACATTAAAAAAGATTTAATGCATAAATTATAATCTTTTTTAAACAAATCAATTGTTTTCTTACCATCCTTGATGGTGGTTAAGGGAAAATGGAAACTCATCCTCCTAGAAATAGATAAATTTACACATCATGGATGGTGTTTTCATGTGTTCAAAAAAGGGAAGGGAAAAGAAATGATGATGGATTATTCCATTAACATAATAAAATTCCATTATATTTGATATATTTAAGTTACCATGCCACTATGATAATGGTATGTGAGGAGAGAATTAGAAAATAAAACAAATGGAATGAAATTATATGAAAATGAAAGTGGTTTTTACCTCTTGAATTCTTCAGCTAGTGATCCTCCTTGAGAAAGTAGTTTTTTTATTTTGATTAAAATAAGGAGTAATGTAAATTAAATATTGGATTTTGATGAGTATATTGATGAATTTGGACAAGGATAAATTCTTTAAGGGTGTGAGGTGAAAAGGTGGTGAGGGGTGGTATTTATTGTGGAGTAGAGGGGGTTTATCATTATTTTTCTCATTAGATTATTATTAATTTCAAGATTATTAATAGTTTTGAAATTATAACATAATATAATTATATATTGAATAATTTTTTAGATTATGGAATAAATCATCCATAAATTATTTATCACTTAATAAATCTTGTATTTATTTTATATTGTATATTAATATATATCAGTGTTCACCAAAAATTTATCTATTTTAGAAATATCTCAAAAATTCACCCTAACAATTTTTCAACATGTTAATTTCAAAAATTAACTTTAATTTTTATATAAATTCATTATTTAGGAAAAATACCAATTTTAAAATTATCACAGATTTTATAAGACATTGAAAATACAAAGAATGTATCGCAAAATTATTATCTAACCATAAGTACAAAAAATATTAATTTATAAATTATTTTTATTAAAGTAAATTTTTGTAAATTATTATACTTATTATAATGTCTTAAATAAACATTTCTGTTTTTTAAAAATACCAACACATAATGAATATTTTCTAAATTATTTACTTACATATACTATGAAATTATTTAATCATATTTTGATTTATAAGATGCATAAATTTTATTTTTTTACTTTCATTGGTTATTTTACTAGTAATGTTTCCATTAAAATTTCATAAGGTTCACATCACCATTAATATTTTATAGGTAATATTCCATTTCTTTAGGTTTTTCAATTTCTAGAAATACCACTTATTTAATTCACTAATATATTAAAATGTTTTTATTATGTTTTATAGGAGTCTTTCCGTTATTTATACTATATGAAATCATTATATGATGGAAAATTTCATTGATAAAATATTTATGTCATTACATTAACGACCACTTATAAAGTGTATCTATCAAAATTTCATTTACTATCTATGTTAAAAATAATTGATGGTAATTCTCTTTTATAACTTCCTCCAGTTCCCATATTTCATCTATGAACATATGGTTCCACTCTATTACATTGACTAGGTTAGTTGTCATGTTACGTAGAACATTATCCCTATGATCTAAGATCTGAACTGGAAGCTCCTCATAAGATCGATCATTATCCAACTCTTCCACATATGAATTTAGTATATGTGAAGGATTTGATGTTTACATATTTTTGATGGATACATAGAATATATTGTTAACATGGGAACTTGTTGTTTGAAGTTCTTATCAATAGGCCACAACTCTGACATGATTACGGATTTCAAAGGGGTGATGTTCCTGGAAGATATCATTCCTTTCTTTCCAAATATCATGATCCTCTTCCACGAAGATGTGGGAAAGAGTACATTTTATCTATAATATAACTATAGTTCTCATCAATGATTGTATGTGTAACTCTTATGTCTACATCAGGCTTCCCAGATATGATGTTGAATAGATTTCACCTTTTCCACAATTTCGTATACAATTTTAGGTCCAAGCAACTTACATTCACTATCATCATCCTAGTATGATGGTGTTCAGATTCATTTCTTGTAAAGATATTTATATTGTGGAATTTGGATTCTTTTGTAGAAACTATTATTATAGAAGAAATACAAAATTGGAAGATACTTATAAGGACCCGGACTTAAAACCACACATAATCGTGAATGAAATGAATATTTCACATTAAGGATCTTTTCAGGTTTAGTGTTTTAGAGAGTTAGGCCATAACTATTACATCTCAAAAGATTAAAAGGTAGACACTTCTACACAGTTTCCATTTTTTTTTAAAAACATGAACTCTTGAAAAAATTGAGTCATGTCTAGATCCATGCTTAAGATAGAATGACTTCTCCTTGATCCCATCCTTTACCCTATTCCACATTATGTCCTTTGAAGAAAATTTCAAAAACTTGGGATGAGCATAAATATCTCAGTAAGGGACACAAAAAGAAGTAAAACTATTTTTTTTTCAAAACAACAAGTAAACCATGAATACTTTAACAAAAGTAATAATTTTCACCTTTATGAAGTAGTAAATACTTTTATCTAAATATAGGATCATTACGTACACTTTTGTAACCAAAAATTACCATAAAACCCATATAAAGATCACATAACATATAATTGTAACTTGGTACATAAACATACATAAATGGAATAACCATACGTCAACTTCCACACATATCACTAAATGGAATAGCCATACGACCGACTTCCATACCCAATGCATTGGAGGTTATAACATAACCACCCATCCTAGTGTTCATGGAAACACCCGTCATTTAGTTTATCACGTAACCACCCATCAAATTTCTAAGTACCAATATAAAACCATAACACATACAACAAATATAAAGGAAAGAAAATATTCCCACATTTCGATCACAATATATCACTTAAATATATTGACATAACAAATCCATTTTCAAAACCATTTTCAATACCAAAAATATATAAAAGATTATATGGTATATATTTTCTTTTAAGAACATTACGGCTTGTTCAGGAATCCACAGATCAAATAATACTCAAGACGGAGAAAAAGGTCGTTGTCACCGCGTACATTAAAAGAAACATTCTTTTTTGTCGTTTAGTAAATCACTTCGTAGAAAAAGATTCCTTTTGAATAAATGTAAGATTCAACGGTTTTTATACAACGTATAAAAGAAAGTCCTGTATTAGAACAAAATATGCCTCAATGAATGGAGATTGAGACGAAGTCCCTTACCTCGTGTCCGACTTGACTCGATCGTTATTTAATATCCTGAATAATAAAATAAAGTTAATTTCTACTAATAAACCAGGCATGCATACATATAAATCCTAGAACAAAATTGTGAAAACAATTAGTGGAATTTGAGAAATGAAAAGATAAAATATCACTAAAGAGATAATGGAAACAAGCCCAAACTGAACATATACTCGGGTAATTCATTCATGATAACTACAAGAACACACCTCATTGTTTACTGCTCAAAACAAAGAACATGATCATAGTTCCTCAAGAACTCCATCAAAAGGTGGACCATCTTAATAATACACGACATGTTTGGGAAAATTCCATGATGGGGTGAGTTTTACAATAACTAGTAGAACACCCTAAAATCACTATGAAGACAACAATAGGAGTAAAAGTCATCTCAGCATAGGTTTATATTGAAAAAAATGTAGTAAGAATACCCATAATCACTCATCACATACACACAATAGGAAATTAAAGTAACAATTTTAATTCATACTAATGATTAAAACTCAAAAGTTACACACTACCCTCATTTAGTAGGACAAAATCCATGGGTAAGATCGAACTAATGGACTTATTCTGAGATGTAAAACACATCATGGCCTATTATAAGGGAGATACATTGGTAGTCTCAATAGAATGATTCAATGATGAGGATCACACAGAAGGACATATCTTATACCAAAATAAATATGATGTAACCCACTACGTATGGTAAAATATACCACATAGTGTCGGTTATGATGATTCCACAAACTCCACAAATTGAATGATGATGAAAGAGGATGTCGCTCTAGGTCTCACAGAAGGATTATAACATATCATTCCAAGAATAACTGTAGAAGGGATAAATATCCAATGTGTAGGATGATATTCTTTAAAAACCCTCATGGAATGAATATAACGAACACAAACTAAGGAAAAAATTTCAATTCTGAAGAGTAAAAGGGCTAAATCTAAATTTGAAGTAGTACATGACTTGTATTAATAGTACATAGTATACCCCTTTGGAACATGATCCCACCCATGTATCACAACCTATTATAATGTCTGTTTCAAAGTACATGGTGTGTCACGTTCCATGAATTCTTTAGTTTGGATATGCATACATCTCTTCCCTTGTAATCCTAGCCTCGTAACGTCCATATCAGAGTATGTAGTGTGTTTATGACCATGTACTCCTAGAAATTTTTTTCTACCCTTCAAGGTACAAATCATAATTTTGGGTTGTTTCACACATTTTTGATATGGGTAACACACATTGTGATTCCTAACTCCACATGAAAACCCTAGACATAGCCTTAGGGTCATAGACAATATGTTTTCCAAAATACATGACCATTCAATAAAGATATCCAAAATCCCATTGGTTCCTCATGAAGCTTCATAAATCCTTCCCCACAACCATATATTATACACATTATATTGGGATATGGGTTTCAACTAATTTTTCTATTACTGATGTCAATATTTTTTCATTATATTTTCTAGAAACCACAGTACAAAACTATTCTTTTATCACTCTTCCAAGAGACACACATTAATTCAACTAGTTTCCCTAATCCTTCACTATTGTCACAATGTCCCGATCTATCATTCAAGCTAAACGTTGTTCAATGTAATCAATACATTGACCATGAAATAGGTTCTATATGATCTATCATCCAATATCTTGGTCAAACAAATTTTCAAACAATCCCACACATTGAACCTGAAAAATGGTGGTAGAAATCCAAAAACATGAAACTAATAAAGAAACTCAGATGTGGTTCATTGGAATCCATTCATTTTCATTATAATAAAGAATAAATAACAAAAAATAAATAAGAAAATATACCTATAACCCAAAAATAGTCCCATTCCATAGTACGACTTGTTAGAAAATCAATACATTGGACGATGTAATCATGTTAACAATAAAATAAAATATAATCGAAATAATCTAAAAAAACACCAAGATACCTCATTATGGATTGATCTATTATGAATATAGAATTTTTCAATTGTCATTATAGTGATCCTTGAATACCATTACACACTGGTCATGGATCTTTTATTTTGTTGTTATTCTTAAAAAAACCTCTATCAATGGTTCCCCAATGCATTCTCAAAGTTGGTGGGTTTTGTAGATAAATCTTCAATTTTTATATAATAGAACTTTTAATATATATTATAGTTCACTTAAAAAAATTATTTAATTAATTTATTCAAATTATTCCGACAATGAATATTTCATAGGAATCCTATGATGAAAATAGTTATGAGACTCTTAGGGTAAAGACTACTCTCTGAACACGATAGTTCCCTTAGATTTATAATCTTGGAGCCATTCTAGAATTTATTCCATTTTTTTGGAAATAATATTATGCATTTTATTTAATATATTTAATATATTATCGATATTTCAGTCATTTATTTTGGGAACATCGAGGCTTAGAATAACATGATTTATTAGTACTTGGCCTTGAAAATAATACATACAGTATTTAAAAATGGTCCATCGAAAAATATGAGTAAATATTTTCACACAACTATGGGGATTTAAACCCAAAAAATCCATATAAAGAGGCTAACCAAAGAGATATATGTACTGAGCTTTCATCTGAGCCTCCCACTTCAAGGATTTATCTGGATGATTCCCATCTATGACCAGACATGCTATAAAATAATCTATCACCCATGAAGGATCCTCTCCTACCAATCCACAATACCAATTAGGTACTCAAAAAGGTGTCTATATATTCTATGTATGGTTCTATATAGTCATTAATGTGTGATAGATGATGCACTTACCACCGATGCCGCAACATGTTGAATGTTTCATCTTCCCTGTCTTTCTTTAGAGATATATTTATGTGGTATTCCACCTCACTAGCTATATATAGTACCTGGAAATAGAAATTGAATATCATAGATAGCCTTTTCCCATTCCAAAAATCTATAATCCATGTTGAGTTTAATCCTCTAATAACAGATGGTTTCCATCTTTGAACCCAAAATACAACCTTTGTTAATCAACATAGGACTTATGGATGATCACTTAAGTCCCCATTCGATACTATATGAATTTAACTATCTTTATAGTGGATCATTCTAACTCTAGGACCATATTTTATGAATCTCCTGTGTCGGTCCAACAAAGTGGTGACCTATGGGGATACCCAAACAATTTATCGCATGGTTCCATACCAATTGTGGAATATTTGCTCTTATTGTATGAAAACTCCACCAAGGGTTGATGAACCTTCCATATACTTCTAATGACCAATATGAAATATTGAAGAAGGTCCTTAATGACCTGAATGGTCCTCTCAGCATGGCCATCAGTATGGAGATGAAAAGCCTTTATAAAAGTAAATTGTGTCAAAAATTCTTCCTACAATCTCTTCCAAAACCAAATTTTCAAATGATAATCGCTGTCAAAAAGGATATTTGATGGATCTTCATTGAGTTTTACTATCTACAACATCTAGAGGCATTCAAATCACTCTACTAAACTCCACTATCAGATAGCTAGGATGTGTATTTACATTGTGAGTCAGTATTTGATTAGATAGATGGTATCATGTCCCCAAGATGTATGTGGTATGCCCATAAAAAATTCTATGGATATCCCATCACAATTAAATTATTTAACCTCAAGGGGCTGAACTAAACCTATTGTAACATGGCACTTAGTTAACACTTTCTAATACGTAAGGTTTAGAGATACAAAATATGCCACACCATTCTTCATCCTTGGAAACCAAAACTGAAATCAAAGTCCCTAGTACATCTTTTCCACATCTAGATTTACATCTATAGGATATGTATAAAAATATTTAAAAATTCCTCCCTCAATGACTATGGTACCACCATGCATCCTATTAGAAGAACTAAATTCACCCCAGCTAAATAAAATTTCTCTGGAGCCTGTACAGTAGATATATTATTTTGAATGGTCTCTCAGCCTGTATCCCCAAACTATACCCCCTTGAATCACTATAATATATGTCATGTTAAAATAACCAAGTTTATGTAATATGTTTAATCTCCATATATTATGGATATTAGTAATGAGGCGAACTGATTAGTCACATCGCTCAGTAACAATGAACAAGATCCCATGCTGCGAGTATATTCAACAACATTCTCTTTCCCAAGAGTATATAAAACATAAATTCCATAATCCTAGAGGACCACTAGACCTTAAAACCTTCCAAATTTAATATATATAAGAGAGAAGATATACATGCGATTCTAATTTTCAGAATAGAAGTTAAACCAATCACCCATCAGGATTTATCCCTACATATTCAATCTGTTGAACACCACCATTATGTCTGGATCATGGGTTGCATAGTTTTATTTGTATGGTATAAACTCATGTGAACCCTAGAAAATAACCTCCTAGATATTTATTAAAACAAAACCATATCTTATTCTAGATGCATCATTGGGTATTATGTACTCCACAGCTAGCTTTGGAAATAAGCAAGTGGGGTAACTCCTCAATCTATGTCTCAGCTCCTAGAAAACCTACTGGAAAATCTCTTTCCACAAGAAATGATTGAACTTTTTTTTAAAATATATCATGCAAGATGATATCCTATATAAGTATTTCATTCATCTCCGGTAATAATTATCTAACCCATGGACACTCTGAACCACTTTCATTCTCTTGGGTGGATACCAAGATAAAACTACCTTTACCTTAACCAAGACAACCTCTATACCATATTATTTGAAAAAATGTCTTTGAATGATTAAATCCATAATCTAAAACTAGAAATTTTAGTTGTCCCCATAAATTTGGTTCCCTTGGAGAACATTGATAACCATCCACAAGTGTCTTACTTGTTCATTATTGGAGTATGATTACAGTAGGTTATCATAGAAGATGACCACCATGAAGCTTTCTAGTAGAGTATGAATGATCTTGATCATTATCCCCATGAACACTTATCAGGAGTTTGTCATCCTATGGGAATTTAAATGTAATCATTTTGCTAATAGTGACATATTAATTATGTCTTCTGTATTTCTTTATCTCATTATTGCGACTTGTTATAGCTTGAAATAATGTCAATATTTGAGAACCATAATTCCCCTCTCTATTAATCAATGATGTCATCAATAATTTATATGAGAATATGTTCATTACAACCACCTGGATTAGGAATAGATAATCAACACATAACCTCAACCTCCCATCATCCATCTTGGTGAAAAAGATTCATGATTCCAATGGTGAAGCATTGGGTCTTAAAAAACCCATCGTATGAAATACATCTAACTGCATCATCATCTCAAAAACATCTTCAAGATCCATCTAATAAGTTGCCACATATATTGGGGTTAATCCCATGGTGTAGATCAATTTAGAAGTATACCGATCTACTGGGGGTAATCCTATAACATCAATAGGAATGATTCCATAAAACTCTCACAACAATATAGAGAACTATAAAATCATAACATACACAATACTAAGGGAAATTCTATTCTACTGATGATTGATCAGATCCATCCTCATATAAATGAGTCTATATTTCGCTTCCCGGGTTACTTCTTCATCCACAATGAAAAATCAAGTCCCATAAATGTGGAAATACCACATCATCATCCTAAAGTGATCTATATAATAATGAAATGTAGATATATATGCCATACCTAAAATTATTTCATAAGGCCTAATTATGACAAAAAATATATACCAAATGAAACCATCCCTTCCATGAGTCAACTCTGACTATCGGCACATGGGTGTTATCACTATGTCATCCCTATTAAAAGTATCCAAGTGTAAGGGTCATTAAAATGTATCAAAAAAATCCTTATGTCTCGAACTAGATATACGGAAATAAAATAATAGATTTTCCCTCTATCTAATAATATAAAATCTTAGATATAAAGTAAATATATAATACCATATATCATTTTGGGAGTCTATGGGTCATTATCCATGATCACCTATAGCCATTCTTATCCCTGTCCGCCATCTCCATAAGCCTAGATCGGGCCACCTAAGGTTGGTGGTGGTATCATGTTAATGAATCTACACTTTAACTTGTTTTCCATATCATTCTTTATGAATGGTAACCTATAGAACTACAGGTTACTGTCTCTTCTTTTTCCTCTATATCCCATACCAAATATATTTTTCTTCCATATGATAGGTCAGAAAATATCATACATGATGTCCCCAACCATCCCAAGAGTAGAATAACATATACTTGGAATGGATAGACCCATACATTGAGTCCTTAACCAGATTCCCTCATTCCACAGATCTCCCATTATAATGTATGATTCATCCAAGTCCCTAAGACTGACATCATCTCCCATATTTCGTTTTCATTGCCCTTGTGTGCCCACTGAAAACAACCACACTCAACACATGTTCAACCAATAAACTATCAGCCAAAAATGATCTCTCTATCATTTCTACATAGGTTGGAATTCATATAGGTATAATGATTTCATTGATATCTGTACATAGTCAATGGACAAAGCAACAATGTACTAATCATGAATCCTATACATTTAGAACCTAGAAAAATTGGTGAATCTCAATGAATGATTGCCCACAATCATACTTCCCTTCATGAGTTGTAGATGATCCATGACACAAATATTCCACAATGTAGATAGAGAAATCTCTTATCTGAAAAGGATCATGAACTCCTCCAGGTTAGTTTCTCATTATCATAATACTGGATATACAAACCATCCCATTTCCATTCAAATCCATAAAGATGAATATCTATAAGAACCATCATACGATATTTAGGTGTCCTAACAAGACGAAAATCACATGTTAAAAAATGAATCCAATCCTTAGTCGCCTCTGAGTAAACTCACCTCAGAACCTGAGGGGTTTCATATACTGAAAAAAATAAAGTTCACCCAATCTGCACACCTCATCCCATGATACCACATGTACTATATGAAACACAACTTTTGGTGGTAAAATTGGTGCACCACTAGGATGTAACATCTTTTTAACATGCCCTTGTATCGATGTCACACCCCTTAAAGGACCATCCACATGATCCTGAAGCTAAATCCTAGCTTCCATTCATCATGCATGAATCATGAGATAAACTAGATATACATTGATAAATGGGTATATCTAAATTTATAACACAAGAAGAAAATTTAACCCACAACCCCTTCATATATATTTCATGTACCTTTTTTCCAACAAAGAGGGACTATATGTATTGATTCGAAAAGAATGTGATAATAATCCTAGTGTGTGGATATGTCAACCATCATACTAACACTGGGGTCCCTTTTCTGAATGTTGAACTTGAAACAATTAAAAGAATCACCCCAAACCAATATCAAAGACTCTATTCCAAAGGAATAAGTATCTAAATTGTTATCGGTCTTTCACAAACTGTCCTAAATGGGCTCGTTCCATGACTCCCCAATCCCTCCTCTAATATTCCATGGGAAGGCTACTTGTGCTGATTATGCAAATTGAGAACATGGAGACTGTATCCTAATGTAAATGTACACATACAAACACACATCTCTAATCCCATTAATGGATAAATTGTAAAAAAACTGATAAATCATGCAAGAATACATTAAATCGAACAAACATAGTATGATAAGAAGTCCTGTAAAGTAAAGTAGGACAAATAAAATCCCACTAAAAAAACTGAAAACAAATCCATCATGAATGAATATATTGGGACTACTATTAAGGTAACTAATGGAACACACATTTTTCTGTCAAGAAAACTGAGCACCTCCAAGTCCTATTCCCTTTATGACTCTATCAGAAATTCAATCCTCGACATAAGACACAACATGTACTGGAAAATACCATGTTGGGGTGAGTATAAAAATACCTAGTAGGACACCCAAAAATCACTAGGATTACAAAAATAAGAATAACAGTAATTATTATATAGAGGTAATTCTATATCAAATATAACATGAATACAATGATATACTCAGTAATGACACAATGTCTCAATGTAATGTTGCAACTATAATTCCATATGAGTATTTCAACATGAAGTTTCTTCATATCACTAAACTAAGGGAAAACAAATCCTTGAGAAAGTCAACACTAATGGTGTCCATCTGAGATGTACATATCATTAGGTCCTTCCATAAGAAATATATGACCAATTTATAACGATAAAAGTACAAATATTATTATCAAACCCTTGTCAATTAGGTATACCAACAACTCAATATAGAAAAATATGCTATGTGTAGGATCAACACCTCTGTAGTGTTTTTCACGACTATACCAAGAACTCTAACTAGGGAAAGATGATAATAGATTATCTCACTATAAGACTGCAAGATGGTTTCAAGAAACTCTATCCAAAAAGTCATATTAAGGGGGACACTATCCAATGTATGTGACTTATCTTCACCTAAACCTCATGGAATAGATAATGGGAATTCTTCTTATTGATTATTGTTGAAGATGAAGAGGTGAAGGGATCAAAGGAAACATTTAAGGGTACATGATGTGTATTATTAGTACGTGATGTGTCCCTTATATAGTTAGTTATACCTTTTTATTATGTCCCATGCCCATTTCAATGTCATAGTACGTGGAATGTCCCTTCTTGTGTACTCTTAACAATGTCAAATTACACGGGTCTTCATGTGTACAACTTACTCGGCCATGACTATGTCATTGTACATGAAGTGAATGTTTTCATGCTCTCTAAGAAATGTTTGTGTACCCTCTATGGTATACATAATTTTTATTTGTAATTTCATCCCTCGTATGATAAGGTTCATACATAGTGTGATACTTAACTCTCCATGGAAACCCTATCCGCCAAACCAGGGTTCCGCGATTCATGTGTTCCCAAAATAGAACCCGTGTATATAAGGATTTCTCAAAACCAACATTTTACTCACATGGATTCCTAAATCTATCGCTAACTACATCAATAATGACTATTATATTATGATATCAAATTTTAATTTACTTATTTACTCCTGTGGTAGGATTCTGACTTCCAATTTGATGGAAGATGCTACCCGAATTGAAACCTTCATATCTTGTCCAAGAATAATTCAATAACTCTAATGTTCTGGAAATTATCATTCATTCTTGTCACTGAATCAAAAAATATCATCCATAACTAACATGGATTAAAAATATCAACCAATTTCACAAAAAAAATAGATGTGGAATAGTCAATTTTAGAGTATCTCAGCGGAACCACTTTTTTAACAAACCCGCAGACAAATATTCAAGAATGGTTGGATAAATAAAGAAAACTCGCAATGAGTAACAAACCTAAACCATGGGTCTCGATGGGTTTCTATTAGAATGACTAATGAAGAACCATAAAAATAAAAAATTCTACTGAAAACCTTGTATATAAAACCATACCTTAAGTTGACTGATCCGGGAATCAATCCGTTGGTCTGTTGATTTATATTTTTTTGATTAAGGAATTGCCTGCTGATAATGAAAAAATATACATCATTATCATTTGTGAGATCCCTGAATAGCTTTTCACACTAGTCATCTGTCTTTGATTCTATTATTGTTCATCAACAGATCCTCCTCAAACAGTTCTCCAATATGCCCTCAAAATTATAGGGTTTTTTGGAAACCCTAAAATGTGGTTATAACATCGTAAAAAATAGTTTCCTAGTCAGAACATCAATGAAAAAACAAAATAAATTTTTTTATTCATTTTATGACCATGAATAAAATTTTCCAAAAAATCTTATACCAGTAATTTTTATGTCGGGAATTTTGTAAAATCCATGATTTAAACTAAACAAAGCCCTTGGATATTTGATCAAGGCGTATGTGTATAAGTTATTGAATATTTAGGAAGACTATTAATTGATGTTTTTAATATATTTAAGATATTTCAAACACATATTCTTGAATCACATGGCCTTATAATCTCATGTCATCTCAACATCTGGTCTCGAATAAAATCTATACAATTTTAAAAAATAATAAATGGATAAATTAGGTTCTCTACTAATTATTATGACGGTTTTAGAGATTTAATATATTATTCTAGTAATATGTAATATTATAAATATATCATTTACAAAACCGTAAAAAATTATTATTTTGTTATTATATAATAATAAAATTAGTATTTAATTTCCCATAGTAGTTAGCGATAGATATTTTTCAAATTTTGAATATAGGTCATTAAACCTACTAATACCCGAAGACATTCTATCTCAATGAGTGAGTATGATTAAGCTAGTGTATAATATTATTATTATAGAATAGTAATGATATTATTTATATTTTAACTAAGTTGGAGAATCATAAATTAAGAAATTTTAATAAAAATAAAATGAATAGGAAAATAATGTTATTTCATGGGGGGTGTAATATGTAGAAGACATGATCGATTTTCTTTTGTTTTTATAAGATATTAGTAAGGAATAAATAATTGTTGTAACTTCACCATAATTAATAATATGTATGATAGTGGTATTTAGTTCCTTATATTACTATGTTTAGGTATTTTTGTAGGAAAATATTCTAAATTTCCGGATATGGATTAAGTAATACTCACTTTGGGACCTTTAATGTTCAATTGAATGTCTCCTTAGGAATAAATAAGTTTCATAAAATAATGGAGACCATAATATATAAAAAAATTATTGATTATTATATAAGGAGAAATCGTATTCTTTTGAGGAATAAATTATAAGGAATGTATGTTGTAAGAATAGGTTCAAGTGTCTCGTTTTATAAGTGATGAAAACAGAACCTTTATGAATACTATTAACATTTTATTTATTTATTTTTTATAATTATGCTCAAGTGACTCATAAAATTTGATATCATTGTTTTTGGGGTGATATTTGGTCCATCAATCCTAAAATAAGTACTTCCACATCAGCTTTTAAAATGTATGAAGTCATTATTTATTATATGTTCACTTTTACATTTTCTCTGTTTCTACCTGTAAACTTGTTTTCATAAAAGTAACATATATTTTAATAATAATATTAAATATCATCTCATAAAATTTTGTGTGTGATGATGAACCATTTAATATTTAATTAATATAAATAAATTTTAGGAATCTAAGAATTTAATTTTAAATTAACCACATTCTGTTGATAGAAAATTGTTTTATAGAAAAATATTTCCCCATTATTTATTCCTAATATTATATAATGTTGACTACCAATTTGATGACTAATAATTTAATTAAATCTATATTTAAAAAGAATATGTATTTCAGTTTTTCTATGTTAATCATTTATGTTATTACATAAATTTTACAAAATATTAATAAAAAAGGTCTTTGAAAATAATTGTTTCATTAGTACCATGGTAGTTAACATCAATCATATTAATCATAATTTCATTAAAAATGTAGTTTTCTATATTAAATAATATGAACACTTTTATATGATATATTAATTTTTTTTATTCATTTTATTCATGTTGTGAAGCATAATTTTTTAATATATGTGAATAAATTATTTTACAGTGTAAAATATTATATAAGATTCTATGATGATAAACATGAGAATTATAAAGAAAAAAATTTAATTTTTAAATATTTTTTTTACATATAAATATGTCGATGTGATAGAAATTGTATTAAAATTCTTTTTATGTCATTCATGTTTTTTATAGTTTTATAAAATTTATGATTTTCACAATACCAATATTTTTAAACTATTCATTATAGAGTAACTTATTTTGCATAAAACTCAAAAAATACCATAAGATATTGTTTTTTTAAAATAAAATCCATTTTCCCAAATACTATTTTGATGAATTTAGGGCATAAATTTTAAATAAAAATATATTATGTAATTAAAGATCTTTTTACTAAAAATATCTCTTTTTAAGATTAAAATTCATAACCACGCCATATCACTTAATAATAAAACATTTATGAATATATTATTTAAATAAATTATATATATTGTATATAATATAAATAGATTCTAAAAAAAGAGGGAAAATTTAAATTTTATAAAGGATATATTTTAATTCATAAATATGTCTTGATATCTATTTTAGAAAAACAATTTAGGTTTCATCAATGACTTATTATTGAAAATTAATTGTTTTTTATTTTTTAAAATACTTCATAATTTAGTTCCTTCTATTTTACCCTCAATTTCAATGCCTAATTCTAAATCACTATAAAAATATTTTATTTCATTTTGGTTTATTGTTGTTTGCGATGTCAGGTGTAGAACAAAATATGGGTTTAAAGAAAGAGAAATATAATTTATGATATTAGGGAGTTAATGGGAGTAAAAAATAATCATTGAAGACAAGTTTCTTTTAACGAAATTCATGTCTAATGGGGGATTTCATGACATAAATGGGGGACCCACACACCATTGGTGGGGGATTGTTTTGACTATAAAATCATTTTGGGTACCAGTGCCTTACTGGAACCATGGGTGTACAAAATTACAAACCAATAATTAAAAAAAAAAGATCACACCTTCACATTTTATATTAAAAAACACATTGGATATGATATATATATATACCAAAATCAAATATGTGATGGAAAAATAATGTTAAATGAAACACATGAAAATTACTGGGACAAATTACAACCCTCTCGTAATACAACATAGCATGCTGGATGAGTTTTAATTCTCTATCGAGGTGTCTGATTTTACACAAATGTTGAAGACCATGTATCATGGTTATAAACATTCCTACATCATATTGGATGAGTCATTATGGGACTTACCCATTCTGATACCTTTCCTATCCCAGAAGTTGGGTTACCCGATGATGGATCTAACCCCTAGTAAATATTATTATATTAGCCTGATTACCTGACCCTTTTGTGTTTCTTGTATCACAACATGGAGGTAGAAACACTAGGTAACACTGGTTCCTGACCTATACTTACCACCAATGATAGTGTAATTTCTAGCTCATCCATGGTGTGTATCGTCCCATAGGCTACTCTCACACCACCTGCGTCGTAGTCGGTAGTTCATTGTTCAATCCTGACACATGAGAGGGATTGAGGTAAAACTCCTTCCACTCTGTCTTTTCCATCATTTTTCCATAATAACAAGAACCCAATATACCATATCCATTCACAATCCCAATATATCTTTTCTATATGTTCATTATTATCTATCAAAGTACTATTCTATTTCATTTTTCTCATTACCATCACACTAGAATCTCAGGATTCTTTATGCCTTCAAAACCAACAATATATTTCTCTAGACACATCTTAGTCTAATGGAATTTTGTGTTAATATGTGAAATATGGGGGGTTATATTTGGAGGGAGTGGTAAGAGGGATAATTCGGTGTGGTTGATAGATTGGATTATATCACCACTCTAGTCACATTATAAATGATTTTTTGTCATTCATATGGGATGAGTGGAACAACCATTGTATATGGATTCCATGGATGAGATTGGATTTCCACTTCCTTTGATTCACTAATGAAATGTCATCAAAATACAAATCCAATTACCATACCATAATGAAAAATTTTATGTAATAATTTCGATATGAACAACTAGTTCATATGAATCATGAATGGAGGTAATAGAATTCATGAATAAAAATCAACAATGAATTAATGGTGATAGAATAATTAAAAATAATATCCCTACCTTGGGGTTAGATATCCACTGATGTGTGATTCTGTCACTCATCTTCAACTAATGTACACATGATTTTTTATTCTTCAAGATCATTGATTATAATAATCACACCAATTCAACAATTCCTTCTTTGTAACGAGATAATAATAGATAATATTCTAGTAATGATTATCATGAAAAAAATATTACGTGAATCAAAGAGAATTCTAATCAGTAAACAATAAAATTTTCTATTCACTATTCCATTACATATATTACATAATAAATCTTACCATCATGTATACATATCTAATCTAAAAATTACTCATTAAATAAACATTATTAAAATCTCATCTTATTCATATTTTTTTAGTCAACCAAATTAAAATAACCATTTCTAAAATATAAACGAAAATTTTTATTTCATCACAAATGTGTAAAATATCTCTAATTTATTGTTATCCAAACTCATTATACATAGTAATAACATATTGTTAAATGAGTATTTAGTACATTACCTAAACACATTCCCAAGGACAATAATAGGTTTGGGCCTTCGGTATCTTGATCTAAAATCTTCCTAATGTTTTTGAATAATCTTCAAAATCTCCAAAAACATATCTTCCCATTAATAATTATTCACAAACATACCAAATATAAACCTTTATTAATAATCTATAAAAAGGAATAATAAAAAATGGAGTGAAAAGATTCATAGTAAGGGTATAAAAGTGTTATAAGTAAGCATATCACGAACATAAGGGTATGAGAACAAGAGAATGACATTTAAAAACCAAACCCTTCATACCATTGGTAATAATATTTTGTAATGGAATAAATTTAGGCTGTTTAGAATAATTGAATAATAAGAAAATAAATGAACATGTATCATGAGATAATAAAAATTTCATATGACATTTTTTCTCATATACATAATCATATAAAATTTTATATGAAGGATACCCAAAAAGATTATCAAAACATGTTGGCAATATAAACACCATCAACATACCTACTTCAATATTGGCATGGAAGCTCATTTATCCTAATTTTGATGAGGAGAAACCACTAGTGTACCCTTATTTTGGGTCCTTGGATAAGGACTAATGTACCATATTTTTTCCGACATGAAAATCCACTCGTGCACCCATGGGTTCATAGAACAATTATCATTTACCAATGCATTCGAGAGAGATATATTTCCCACCCATAACACAAGGATTATAATCCTTATTTGTTCCACATGATCATAAAAAATTCATCCTATCATAACCGATAAAATGAAATGGTTTTAATTAAAATTTCATTATATCATAATACACATAAAAGAAAAATGTTTCATAATCACCAAAACAGAACCTGGGAAAAAAGAAGTGGGTTACATAAGAATATTATTATAGTATTAATCATAGAAGAGAAGCGAGTTTAATAAAAATTATGACATCATAAACAAAAAAAAATAATTTAAATAATAAGAATGCTATCCTTGTATCATATTCCAATTAAGGAATAGGTAACATCAATTTATGTATTCTTAGATGAAAAATGTTTTTTATTAATAATTTATAAACATTTTTTGATGAAAATATAGTTTTTGATTTAAAAAATAGTGTGGAAACATAAAACAATTAAAAATTATTTTTCTCAAAATATGAATTAAATAATATAATGTAATGATCAGAGAAAATAATGGTTATGGATATGGAATGTTTCCATGAAGTTATACATGTTAAAATAAGGATTCTTTTCAATTGTTTTGGTAAAATTCAATATGGAATCAATTTGAGAATATCATGAGAATTCTATTGAAATATTTTCTTAAAAAAATCAGTCATGTGTAAAAATATATTTCAAATTTTTTTTGTTTAATTGATTTTTTAAATCATTTTTATAAAACATATTTTTTTTAAGAAAACACATTTCTGAATGAAGATGGAAGTAAAGACGTTTTATCATATGAAAATATATCAAATATAGTATGTACCAAAGAGTGAAAAATTTAAATATTACATGAAAATATCATGAATATATTTTAAGTAATATAATTAATGATTATTTTGAGAGATTGGTAATATGATTTTATCATTGGAAACATGATAATAAATAATCTCAAGAAAGGATGAAATTGTATCATAAAATCCTTACCACTTTGTTGATGTTCGATCCTAATCCCCATTAAGGCATAAAATAAAATGGATGCCAAAATATCATGATTATAAATAAATAAAAGATATTACATGTCAAAGGTTATGTATGTATATATTCGGATAGAATATTGTTGTATACCATAATGCAGGTCTCAGTGAAGGAAAACTAAGGCAAAAATAACCTTCCACTTTAGTAATATGTTGAATCAAAATTCACAATAAAGAATAACACCAAAAGACACATTAAATATCAAGAAAATAAATATATCAATGACATAAAATTTCAAAGGGGCATTACATACAGTACAAAAAATAAATAAATTATGAGTTTCCATATGTCTATTAGAAAAAAGAGAGGCCTTGAATACCATACCACTTTGGAAATTGTTAAACCATAAAAACCAATGAAAGAGGTAAAAAATGAACATTTAAATAAAAGTAATTTTATATTGAATCATCATATAATATATTTATTGTATTTATATACACCCATAAAAAAGAATAGTTGGTTAATATGGCGTGGGTCTCGAAGTTATAAAAAGTGTGACATGAATCCCTTACCGTAGGTATTGAATTTTTTCGAACATGTTCAATCCTCCTGTATAATAGATATATGTATAATGTAAATATATTATCAAAACTTTATTATAAATATCATACATCATATAATTTTTTAACTAACCATTTATTTAAAATTCCATGTTAATGTTATGTTTCTAGAAATAAATATTTCTTTTCATATATGTTATGATTTTTTATTTTTGGTCAGTGTAAACTGATCATGATATCATCACCTAAAAAAATTAATCTATGATACGAATATCATATATATTCAGTATATATATTTATATAGTAATCCATAAATTTACTGATAGAAAATTAATTAAACCCTCCATGGAGAGGGTAGGCTATATGTATACATGAAATATATTTTCAATTTTTTTAATTAAATAATTAAAGTTAACTAATATATTAAAATATTAGAATCATTTTAATTAAATATATATCAAATATTTTCATTAAAAACATCGCTAATACCTTCATTGCAAATCATCAACAAATCAAATCACTTTCTAGGGTGGTAGTCCTCCATACAGACTAGTGTCATTATCCTATTTCCAAACAATATGTAATACATGAATTTATGTGAGATATAATAATTATATAAGAATAATAAATTCATTAATATATCTTATAATAAAAAAGCAATAATTCTATCCTACCATATGAGGTGGTAGGTGATAAATTAAATACATCGTTTCGCAAGGTGGTACTATTCCAAACATAAAATCATTGATTTTGTAACCCATTTGATGGAAGTGGAGAATATTGTAAGTACTGAAATTAAAATAAAAAAATGTATCATTATATTAAATATACTTAGGTTAAAATGTAATCATGATTTTATAATATCCAAATAATGTGTAGAGATCAATTCTTATTGATAAATACTAGATATTCTTCGATTATGTACCGTAGGTTTTCAGCAAAAGCCTTCCATGCGTGTTTTTATATCCAAAATAAGGATTACAGTATAAGAAGAGAGAATTTTGAAAGAATTTTGTTCCAGGAATGGATGAACAAAAAAGGATTGAATGTGGGAAGAATATAGGATTAGGGGATGGACTTTCATATGTGGGGCATGTGGGACACTTGTAATTTTATGAAAAGGTAGAATTGCACCATCTTTTTGCATGTCACCAGTCTCAAATATAATACCATTATCCAATAGATAATGTCTATGATCTAAATATTTACATAAATTAGTTTTTAATTTTTTTTATTTTAATCCCATACCTTTTTAGATTTACTCTTTTTAAACCGATTTATACCTTAACTTCGATATTTAATTTTAAATATTTCTACTATTCAATTTGGTAAAAAATTATGATGACTATATTAGATAATATAAATTATTAATTTTCAAATTATTGAATCCATTTTTCTAAATTCCATTATAATAGTTTTCTAATTATAATTTTTTATTAATCCCACTAGCATGATGAGAAAGGATGTTTTTTAGGACCAAATGGTCTAATGTTTACAAGGATTTTTATCTCAAAGTACAATGTGAGATTGATTATGATGACCTAAATTATATTAATGGAAATGTATTGGTAATCATATTACATTATAAACAATTTAATATATAATTTATTTTTAAAAATAAATTAAATGATATGTTAGTTTTCAATTATATTTCATTAATTTTCATTATTCATCAAACACATATATCATACAAATACCAGAAAAAAACCCTAAGATAATTTTTACAAGTTGATTTTTAAAAAATCAGATTGTATTTTTAAATTCATCTTACAAAATTATTGAAAATAAATTTTATTATTATTATGAAAAATAGAAAAATATTTTATGTGAAAATTTTATTTTAAAAACATATTGACATTACAAAAAAAATCTATTTTAATATAAATATATTTTATTTTTATAAAAAATTAAAAATTAATAATAAATTAATTTATTAATATTAATATTTATTTGTTTAGGTTCTATTATTATATCCACCTGAGCCATTTACAAATATTATTACATGCTTTTAAGAATAAATTACCTTCAAATATAATTCAAGGTTCGTAATGTCTAGTGTATTTGAAAGATTAGATATATAATAAGAAATCATGAAACCATAAAAAAAATATTATTTCATATTCATATGATATCATAACACCCCTTGAGAAATTAAATATTCATTAGATATCTGATGAAATACATGAATAAAAGGATGTTCTAAACCAAAAAATAAGAAGATAAAAATAAAAATACTGCATAGTCTATCGTTTATAATGAATAACATGATCACATAAAAAGGAATAGAGCACTAATAGACATATGAAAATGGAATCATGTAATCATAGAATCCCAGTAATGTTGAGAATTGATAAAAATGACATTAACATGTGTCATGGGTCATTGCATATGGATTATCATGAGTATATGCTAACCACCATGACCTCTGCATATGGATTGAGAGTTAAGGATAACCACCTAGATCGTTGCACATGATGTCTCGTGAGACTAAACATTTAAAAATGCATATGAGAGCTATCTAGGTGATCCCATAACAACAATTTCATGAATATGGGTTCAACATAAATAATCATACATAATTAATCAAACATAGCCATATGGGGTACACATGGAAAGAATTGGGTATCATAATCATATCAAAAGGAATAACAAAAAGGAATATCACAATGGTGTCAATGAAATATTAGATTTAAAACATAAATGAACATTAATAATGTAAAATTGGTAGATATCATGATATTTCATGTGGATCCTAAGTGAAAACATTTAAAATAGTGTTTAATTATCTATATAAAAAACATTTTTTTAATGTTTAATGTAAATATTAAGGATTCTTTAGAACAAAAAAGGACTAATTTTTTTGTATAAAACCATAAATAAAAAAATTAATATTTTCATTATAAAATTAGGTATTTTATAATTATAATGGGGTCCAAAAAGAGATTATGTATGATACGTGAAAATGATTATGAAATCTGGATTTTTGTTTTTGAATCGGGCATGCTTAATAGGATGAATCTAAAGGGTGAGCTTTTTAGAACATGTATTTTACCATCAAAGATGGATAATACGAAAAGGATACATGTTTTTGAAATATATAAATAGAATTATCCAGAGGTACATAATAAAATAATAATTACATTAGGTTAAATTGACGGAAAGTGTAACCCGATGGAAAAATGAATTTTCCAAATGGATCCCTTACCATATATAGGAATGTATTTGGCACTAGATAATAATAAATTATTTAATCATATAAAAAAATTAATTAATTAATTTAAAATATTATACGAATGTATTTCATTTATTATATTTTTATTAAATTCCTTTATGGACATTTTTATAATTTACAAGATACAATTGAATCATTCGAAAGAATTCGTTTCCTAAGTTTCCATGATTAGTTTACTTGTATACGTTAATGGAATGTAAATTAATGTGAAAATATTGTCTAGATTTAAATTATATTTTATTAATGAACATAAAAAAATATTAAAAGGTTATATATTTCATTCTTTTGTATGGTATAGTGACGAATAATTGAATTAAATAATAGTGATAATTGTTCATATTAGTCGTCATTTTTAATCATCAGAAACTATTTTTGTTTGATTAATTAATAGAATGTATATATAATGGTTATTGAACATTAAAAAGGATTAAATACATAAATTATAATCTTTTTTATAAAAATAAATAGTTTTCTGACAATCTTTGATGGTGGTTAAAGGAAAATGGAAACTCATCCTCCTAGAAAGAGATAAATTTACACATCACAGATGGTGTTTTCATGTGTTCATAAAAGGGAAGGGAAAATAAATGATGATGGATGATTCCATTAACGTAATAAATTTCCATTATATTTGATCCTACATGAGAAAGTATTTTTTTACACATCACAGATGGTGTTTTAGGATCATCTAATGATCCTACATGAGAAAGTATTTTTTTCATTTTGATTAAAACAAGGAGTAATGTACATTAAATATGTCATTGTGAAGATTATATTCATTAATTTCGAAAAGGATAAATTCTTTAAGGGTGTGAGGTGAAAAGGCGGTGAGGGGTGGTATTTATTGTGGAGTAGAGGGTGTTTATCATTATTTTTATTATTAGATTATTATTAATTTCAAGATTATTAATCATTTTAAAATTATCACATAATATAATTATATAATGAAGATTTTTTTAGATTATATAATAAATAATCCATAAATTATTTATCACTTAATAAATCATGTATTTAGCCTATATTGTAAATTAATATTTTTCACTCTTCACCAAAATTCATCTATTTTTGAAATACCTCAAAAATTTACCCTAACAATTTTTCAACATTTTAATTTCAAAAATTATCTTTATTTTATGAAAATATTTTTCTTACAATGAGACATTTAATTTTTAAATTAATTCATCATTTATGCAACATACCAATTTTAAAATTATCACTGATTTTATAAGACATTGGAAATACAAATAATGTATCGAGAAATTATTATGTAATCATAAGTAAAAAAAATATTAATTTATAAATTCCTTTTATTAATTTTTTTTGTTAATTACTATATTTATTATAATGTTTTAAATAAACATTTCTATTTTTAAAAATTACCAACACATAATGAATACTTTCTAAAAGATTTTCTTACATATTCTATGAAGTAATGTAATAATATTTTGATTTATAAGATGCATAAATTTTATTTATTACTATAATTGGTGATTTTACTAGTAATGTATCCATTCACTTTTCATATGTTTCATATCCCCATTCATATTTCCTAGTTAATATTCCATTGGTTTTGGTTTTATATTTCTAAAAATACCACTTATTTAATTCACTAATTAATTAAAATGATTTTATTATGTTTTCTAGGTGTCTTTATGTTATTTATTCTATATGAAAAAATTATATGATGGGAAATTTCATTTATAAAATATATATGTCATTACATTAACCACCACTTATAAAATTTATCTATCAAAATTTCATTTCAATCTATGTTAAAAACAAGTGATGGTAATTCTCTTTTATAACATCCTCCAGTTCCCATATTTCCACTATGAACATATGTTTCCACCATAGTACATTTACTTGGTGAGTAGTCTTATTACACAGAACATTATCCCTATGATCTAAGATCTTAACTGGAAGCTCCTCATAAGAGTGATCATTATCCAACTCTTCTACCTATGAATTTAGTATATGTGAAGGATTTGATGTTTACATATTTTAGATGGATACATGGAATATATTGTGAACATGGTAACTTGTTTTTTGATGTTCTTGTCAATAGGCCGCAACACTGACATGATTATGGATTTCAAAGGGGTGATTTTCGTGGAAGATATCATTCCTTTCTATCCAAATATCATGATCCTCTTCCATGGAGATATGAGAAAGAGTACATTTTCTCTATAATATAACTATAGGTCTCATCAATGATTGTTTGTGTGACTCTTATTTCTACATCAGGATTCCCAGATATGATGTTGAATATATTTAACCTTTTCCACCATTTCTTATACAATTTTAGGTCCAAGAAACATACATTCACTATCTTCAACCTATAATGATGGTGTTCTGAATTATTTCTTGTAAAGAGATTTATATCGAGGAATTTGGAATATTTTGTTGAAACTATTATTGTAATAGAAATACAAAAGAGGAAGATACCTATAAAGACCCAGCCTTAAAACCATACATAATCTTGAGTTAATGAATAATTCACATTAAGTATCTTTTTATGTTTATAGTTTTAGAGAGTTAGGCCATAACTATTATATCTCAAAAGATCACAAGGTATACACTTCTACACAGTTTCCATTTTTTTTTACAAAAAATGAACTCTGGAAGAAAAAGTCATGTCTAGTTCCATGTTTAAGATAGCATTACTTCTCCTTGATCCCATCCTTTCCACTATTCCATATTATGTCCTGTGAAAAACATTTCAAAAACATGGGATGAGCATAATATGCTCATTAAGGAATACACATGGATGTAAAACTGTTAGTTTTGCAAAACTACAAGTAAACCATGAATACATTTACATAAGTAATACATTTCACCTTTTTGAAGTAGTAATTAAGCTTTACTGAATAATGTATCATTACTTACCCTTTTGTAACCAAAATATTACCATAAAACACTTATAAAGAACACATAACATATAAAGGTCAATTGGGACATAAACATACATAACTGGAATAACCATACAGTCGACTTCCACACATATCACTAAATGGAATAGCCATACGTCCGGCTTCCATACCCAATGCATTGGAGGTTATAACATAACCACCCATCCTGGTATTCACGGCAACACCCATCATTTGGTTTATTACGTAACCACCCGTCAAATGTCCAGGTACCAATATAAAACCATAACACTTACAACAAAAATAAATGAAAGAAAAAATTCCCACATTTCAATCACAACATATCACTTAAATATATCGGTATAGAAAATCCATTTTAAAACCCATTTTCAATACCAAAAATACATAAAAGATTAAGTGGTATTTAATTATTTTTAAAACATTACGGCTTGTAGAGGAAGCCAAATATCAAATAATACTCGCGGCATTGGAAAAGGTCGTTGTCACCGCGTTCATTAAAAGAAACATTCCTTTTTGACATTTATTAAAACTCTTCATAGAAAAATATTCCTTTTGAATAAAATTAAATGTCAATGTTTTTTATACAACGTATAAAATAAAGTCTTGTATTAGTACAAAATATGTCTCAATGAATGGAGATTGAGATGAAGTCCCTTACCTCGTGTCTAACTTGAATCGATCGTTCATTAATATCCTGAATAATAAAATAAAGTTAATTTCTACTTGCTTAATAACCTTTTTCAAGTTTATTATTCCTTTTATATCACTTATTACCATGTTATAAACATTATTTAATCATTTAAGTTAATAACTTTCGTTTTGTCGATATTTGGCACTTGAGTCAAAAATGAACACCTTATATTTACAAGATGTCCATGTGGTAAATATTCCATTATATCCCGAATGATATTCATGATATATATATCATATATATCATATATATCAACTATATACATGTATTTTTAATATTTATATAACATTTGGAGTTAAGAAATGAAATGAACTGTTCATGGAGATGGTAAGCCGTACATACGCATGAACGCTAGTTTGGTTTATATTTCATATTTTAATGGAAATAAAACAAAATCATACAAAGGTATATTATAATTCCATTATAATATCACAATAATATCATTATCTCCATCCTTTATACATCCCACAGAAGGCATTCACGAATCACATCACTTTGAGGGGGCGGTAGTCCGTACTTCCTAAAATGAGATTATCGTATTTAACCACTATGGAAACTGTAAATGAATGATATAAATGGAAAATAAATAAGCATAAAGAAAACATAAACATAATATATATCATATATAAATACATTTTCATCATAATGGCCACCATGAGAGGCAGTAGGAGATAATCGAACAATCATCGTTTCGTGAGGCGTTAGTTTTCCATCCACAGAAACATTATGTTATTCATCCATTAGATGGAGGTGTGTGTAAGTGTAGTTCGAATCCTCCTCATAACAACATCCTAGTATATTTAGGATACTGGTGTTATTAAAAAAAAGGAATAAAAAGATTTTAGGGGTAGGAGGAGTAAACTAAATGAAAATAATTGAAGAGAAACGGTTACATTTAATTTGGCTAACTCTCTTTGGGTTGACCAAAAAGATTTATTGAAGTGACTTCTGCCTAAGGTAATATAAGGCCCCAGCCTTAAATCATAATTAATCATGAGTTATTACAAGATTACACATTGAGGATCTTTTCGGGTTTAGAGTTTTATAGAATTAGATCATAAAACTTGCATTACATTCCACATATAAACAAAGTGGTTACATAAAGATAATATTCTTATTTCCCATCAATGGAAACATATTTAAAATAAAACATGGATTATTTCTTGACACTACCTTGACACTATCATCATATCATGTACCTTTCCCTTGACCTGTGAAAAACATTTCAAAAAAACTTGGGATGAGCATAAAAAGCTCAGTAAGGGATATAAAAATATATGGAAAGGAAACATGGGTACATATATACATAAGAATGATATCATACATTACCCATAAAACATAAGCACTTCAACATACCTCATCAAATCATGAATAAATCATATAAATCCTAAGACATAAAGGTAACTTGAGGCATTCATAACATTCTTACGTAGGTAGTAACCATCTTGGTTACGTTTGGAATACCCATCACAATATATTCCCTAAATCTCTTCGGAGAAACCTTAGCGTTACACTACTTCCCTTTAACCAATTCATTGGAGAGCTATATCAGGCTCACCCGCCCATAGTTTATCACGGAACCACCAGTCTTCATAATAAAGCCCAAGAACCTCAACATAATCGTATCACATAAAACATGCATAAAGGAAACATTACATTTCCACATTTCAATCACAAGATATCAATACTATAAATTTATATAAAAACATTATGAAAACAATTTTCAATACCAAAATAAATGAAAAGGAAAACATGGTATTTATTTTTCTTTTAAAAAAATAATGGCTTGCAGAGGAAGTCGAAACTCAAATAATGGTCACGACGGCGGAGAAGTCGTTGTTGCCGCATACGTATGACAAAAACATTCCTTTTTGTAGTTTAGTAATTGATTAGTATAAATAATATTCCTTTTGAATAAATATAAAATTAAAAGGAGTTTATACACAATATAAAAGAAGGTTGTGTATAAAACAAAATATGCTTCAATGAAAGGAGATTGAGACGAAGTCCCATACCTCAGGTCCGACATGACTCGGTCCTTCATTAATCTCCTGAATAATAAACTTGAGATAATTTCTACTTTCTTAAGAACCTTTTTCAAGTTCATTATTCATTTTATATCACTTATTTCCATGTCATGAACATTATGTAATTATTTATGTTAATAACGGTCGTTTTAACGACCATTGGTACTTGAGTAAAAAATAAACCCTTTATAATTACATGTTGTTCATGTATCCATTATATCCAGAATTATAATCATTATGTATATATCATATATATCCAGTATATACATGCATTTACAATATTACATAATCATTTAGAGGTAAGAAATAAAATGCACCGTTCATGGAGACGGTAAGCCGTACGTACGCGTGAACGCTACTTTCATTTCTAGTTCGTATTTTATAGAATGGAATCATAATTATATAAAGGTATATTATAATTCTAGTATAATATCATATATAATATCAAAGTTACATCCTTTATACGTCCCACATATGGTATTTAACGAATCAAATCACTTTGAGGGGGCGGTAGTCCGCACTTCCATAAATGAAGATATTGCGTTTACCCATAATGGAAACCATAAAGGCCTGCCCAAAATGAAAAATACAGAAGCTTAAGGAAAACATAAACATATTATATATCATATATAAATATAGTCACATCTTAATGGCCACCTTTTAATGTGTTAAAAGAATTTTGAACAATCATCGTTTCGGGAGGCATAAATTCACCATCCACGGAAACAGTATGTCCTTTAACAATTAGGTGTAGGTGTGTGTATGTGTTGCTAGAATCCTTCTTATAACAACATCCTAGTATATTGAGGATACTGGAGTTGTTTTAAAATAAAATAATAAAAAGAGTTTAGGGGGTTAGAGAAGCAAAATCAAACAAAAGGACTCAAAAGAAGACATTACCTTAAAATCGGGTAACTCTCTTAGATTTGAGCTAAAAGTATTCCTTCGGAAGACATCTGCCCAATGTGAGGCTTCAAGGAGTAAGGGAGGGATGTGGAGAGCCAAAATGGGTAGGTTTTGTCCGATCCAAAGGCTTTGGGAGTGTGGGTAAGGAGGTAGAGGTGGGGGCCTTTATAAGAGGAGAGGAGGGGCACTCCTGGAAGGTAAAGTAAAGTCACTTTATTTTAAAATGGTATTCGGAATTAAGAGGTCCCATATTGATTAGTTTTGAGGAAAAGGTGATAGGGGTTATAAATCCACCCATCCAATAGGTTTTGGACATGTGTAGGTCTTAGATATTACATTATCATTCCATATTATTTAAATCGTTAAATAATGAGGTCATCGCTGCATCATCATGATGTCATAAATAATTTAATTTATTTAAAGTAAAAAAATTATAAAACAAATACAATGATGTATGAAATATTTTTATCTTTCCAACGACTATTTATAACCAAAAATCTGATCTTTATAACCCCATTTAAAAATTGGTTTAGTAAAACATATCATGTTTGTGTCATTTTTACTTTAACATTAAATAAAAAGTAATTTATGTCATTTCCCAACCAAAGTGGCTCCATGGGGTCCCCAAGTTGACCCATGGATTGTATTGGTCGGCCATGACACATAAAATGAGGATTGCACATGTTTCAGGCTCATCTCATTTTATTAAAGCATTATTTTTACCTTAAACTACACTAATTACCTCTAATCGCGATTAAGAACTTAAGAGTCACTATTCAACAAAAAATTATTGTAATCTCATTGAACCACATTTTACTTCTTAATGACAACCATATATTTAGGATTTTTGAAATTCAAAACACCTAATTGGTAAAATTTTATTTAAACGAAAAAACAATTTTTATAAGTACCACTTAGTGGTTTCACTATTCATCAAAAATTGAAGTTTTTCAGAAAAATACCAAAAATTCACCCTAAGCTATATTTGATATTCCGAATTAAAAAATGAAGCTTATTTTACCAATTTCAAAACATATAAGTCAAATTAATTAATTTAATAATTACTTCCCACTGTCATGACAAATAGCGTGTTTTTATGAAACAATAAGTATCAAAAGATTGACACCATTTTAAGTCCAATTTCAAAGTGAAATTGATTCCAATGACCACCATTGGATTAAATGGTAAAAATATATTCTAATTTCACTTCAATACCAATTCAAAAGATAATCTAATCATATAAATAAATTATATTAAAAAGTAATTTTGATGTAAAATGCAGTATTTTTCACTAATCATTAATAAATGAACATTGTCTGAAAAATAAGAAAAAATTCACAAAAAGTAAATTTTGATGTCCCAATAATAAAGAATAAATTTATTTTGACAAACATAGCTTATAAAATTTTCAAAAGATAGATTTAAAAATGGTTTTCCATCAAAAGGCAGTAAAACAATCTTTTAAAAATATTAGTGTATTCCATGCTTAAGATTGGATTTATTTTCATTTTAAGCCTCTAAAACACTATATAATTCATTAATAGACATAGATAAAAATATCTATTACTCATTACTTACTTGGGATGTTACATCCTTCCCCCCTTTTGAAAATTGCGTCCCCGCAATTTATTTACTTATCAAATAAATGAGGGTACTTATCCCTCATTGCATTTTCAGATTCCCATGTTGCCTCTTCCATCATGTGGTTTTTCCAAAAAAACCTTTACCTAATTAATCACCTTATTCCGTAACAATTGCTCCCTGTGGTCAAGAATCTGGACCAGTTGTTCCTCATAAGATAGGTTCTCTTCCAGCGTAGCTACCTCTGGACTCAAAACATGAGATTGATCTGGCATATACTTTCTCAACATCGAAACGTGAAAAACATTGTGTACCTGAGATAAACTAAGAGGTAAATCCACCCGGTATGCAACTGATTCATCTCTCTCCAAAATTTAATATGGTCCAATAAACCTTGGACTCAGCATTCCTTTCTTACCAAATCTCATCACACTTTTCCAAGGAGAAACCCGGATAAAAACATGATCACCTACCTCAAAAGATAGATCCTTCCTCCGGTTATCCGCATAACTCTTCTGCCTGCTCTGAGCTGTTCTCATGTGCTTCTGAATCAGCTGAACTTTTTCTGTCATCTCTTCTACCAATTCTGGCCCCATCAACATCCTCTCACCCACTTCATCCCAGAAAGCTGGAGTTCGACACCGCTTCCCATATAAAGCCAGAAATTGTTCCATCTGTATACTGGAATGAAAACTGTTATTATATGAAAATTCAACCAAATAAATATGTTGGTCCCAACTTCCTTGATAATCCATCGAACAAGCTCATAGCATATCCTCCAATGTCTAAATTGTTCGTTCTGACTGCCCATCTGATTGAGGATGAAAATCTGTACTAAACTTTAATTCAGTACCCAATGACTTCTGAAAGCCTTTCCAAAAGTTATAAGTGAACCTAGGATCACGATCAGATATAATGGAGAGGAGAACTCCATGTAACCTGACTATCTCTTTATGATACAAACGAGAAAGTTGATCTAGGGAAAAAGTATCTCGTATAACAAGGAAATGAGCAGATTTAGTCAAGCGATCAACAATAACCCAGATTGCATTATTACCTTGAGATGTCTTTGGTAATCCCACAACAAAGTCTATGGATATATTCTCCCATTTTCACTCTGGCACTGGTAAAGGTTGAAGCATCCCTTTTGGTAACTGCCACTCTGCTTTAACCTGTTGACATGTCAAACACTTCACAGTAAAATCAGCAATATCTCTTTTCATTCCATCCCACCAGTAATACTCCCGTAGATCTCTGTACATCTTAGTACTGCCAGGATGAACTGAAAACGGAGAACTATGAGCTTCACATAACAACTCTCTCTTCAACTGTGAATCACAAGGCAGACACAATATCTTCCCAAATCTCAAAATTCAATCATTATTAATGTTGAATTCAGGAAACTTACATTTCTGAACCAGCAATACCTTTTTCTGCAACACATTGTCTTTCTTCTATGATTGCTTAATTCTATCTGATAGAGATGATCTCACTGATACCTGAAAAAAATAGATGAACTTCCTGCACCAATAACTTCTATTCCAAAGTTCATCAAATCCTTAACCAAAGGATCACGTTCAAAACACAACATTTCTAATAAAGCATTACTTTTTCGACTCAAAGCATCAGCCACTTTATTTTCTTTTCCCGGATGGTAATGAATTGTACAATCATAATCCTTGATTAATTCCAGCCATCTCCACTATCTATTGTTTAACTCTTTCTGAGTGAATATATACTTTACACTTTGGTGATCATTATATATTTCTCACTTTACTCCATACAAATGATTCATCCAAATTTTTAAAGCGAAAAGAACAGCAGCTAATTCCAAATCATGTGTAGGGTAATTTACCTCATGAGTTTTCAACTGTCGTTAAGCATAAGAAATTACCTGATCATTCTACATTAGGACGCAACCAAGTCCTTTCAATGAAGCATCATTGTATATAACAAACTCACCATTTCTCGAAGGTAGTGCCAAACTGGAGCATTCACCAATCTTCTTTTCAATTCCTGAAAACAATCATCACATTCTTTTGTCCAGATAAACTTAACACCCTTCTGAGTTAGCTTAGTCATTGGACTAGATAACTGTGAAAAATTTCTAACAAACCATTGGTAATATCCTTCCAAATGAAGGAAAATACGAATCTCTGTTACATTTGTGGTTCTTGCCCATTCTTCAACATCCTTGGTTTTTACAGGATCAACGATTATCCCATGTTTAGAAACAATGTGACCAAGGAAAGAAATTTCATGCAAACAAAACTCACACTTGCTGAATTTCCCATAAAATTTATTTTATTTTAAGGTTTTCAAAATAACCCTTAAATGTCTTTCATGCTCCTCTTTACTTTTAGAAAACACCAGAATATCATCAATAAAAACAACCAACATTTTTCACCTGAGTCAATTGAGCCATCACTGCAACAAACTGTTAAGTTCTGATTCTGACCATCTCAAGATACTAATTTGAAAGGTCATTTCCCTCTGTATCCCTTCCTAGAAAAGATGCTCTGTTTCCTCTATGGAAAACAATTCATATCATAGAAATACCTTAGGTGAAGCAACATGGTAATCTTTAAATTTTATATCATTTCAATTTGACCATAAAAAAATATTTTTGGATAATCATTTAATAGAATTATAACTCCTAAAGTTATCTAAACTGACCTATGATACCAATATATAGGGCCCTAGCCTTAAAACATACTTAATCTTGAGTTATTACATGATTACACATTGAGGATCTTTTCGGGTTTAGAGTTTTAGATAATTAGATCATAAAACTTGCATTAAATTCCACATATAAACAATGTGGTTACATAAAGATAATATTCTTCTTTCCCATCAATGGAAACATATTTAAAATAAAACATGGATTCTTTCTTGACACTCCCTTGACACTATTATCATATCATGTACCTTTCCCTTGACCTGTGAAAAACATTTCAAAAAAACTTGGGATGAGAATAAAAAGCTCAGTAAGGGATACAAAAATATATGGAAAGGAAACATGGGTACATATATACATAAGAATGAAATTATACTTTACCTATAAAACATAAGCACTTCAACATACCTCATCAAATCTTGAATAAATCATAGAAATAATAATACATAAAGGTAACTTGAGGCATTCATAAAATTCTTACGTAGGGAGTAACCCTCTTGGTTATGTTTGTAATACCCATCACAGTATATTCCCTAAATCTCTTCAGAGAAACCTTAACGTTACACTCCTTCGCGTTACACAACGCATTGGAGAGCTATATTGGGCTCAACTGCCCATAGATTATCACGGAACCACCTGTCTTCATAATAATTCCCAAGAACCTCAACATAATCGTATCCCATAAAACATGCATAAAGGAAAAATAACATTTCCACCTTTCAATCAGAAGATATCAAAACAACACATTGATATAAAAACATTATGAAAACCATTTTCAATACCAAAATAATAGAAAAGGAAAACATGGTATTTATTTTTCTTTTAAAAAAAGTATGGCTTGTAGAGGAAGCCGAAACTCAAATAATGGTCACAACGGCGGAGAAGTCGTTGTCTCCGCATACATATGACAAAAAAATTCCTTTTTGTCATTTAGAAAATGCTTCGTATAAAAAAAATATTCCTTTTGAATAAACGTAAAAGTAATAGGGGTTTATACACCATATTAAAGAAGGTTGTGTATAAAACAAAATATGCCTAAATGAAAGGAAATTGAGACGAAATCCCATACCTCGGGTCCGACTTGACTCAGTCATTATTTCATCTCCTCAATAATAAACTTGAGTTAATTTATACTTTCTTAAGAATATTTTTCAAGTTCATTATTCCTTTTATATCACTTATTTCCATGTCATGAACACTATGTAATTATTTAAGTTAATAACGGTCGTTTTAACAATCATTGGTACATGAGTCAAAAAAAAACCCTTTATAATTACATTTGGTTCATGTATCCATTATATCCAGAATTATAATCATTATGTATATATCATATATATCCAGTATATACATGCATTTATAATATTACATAATCATTTAGAGGTAAGAAATGAAATGCACCATTCATGGAGACGGTAAGCCGTACGTACGCATGAACGCTACATTAATTTCTATTTCGTATTTTATAGAATAGAATCATAATGATATAAAGGTATATTATAATTCAAGTTTAATATCATATATAATATAATATATCCATCCTTTATACGTCCCACATATGGTATTTAAGGAATCAAAACACTTTGAGGGGGCGGTAGTCCGCACTTCCTTAAATGAAGATATCGTGTTTACCCATAATGGAAACCATAAAGGTAGGCCCAAAATGAAAAATACAGAGGCTTAAGGAAAACATAAACATATTATATATCATATATAAATATAGTGACATCTTAATGTCCTCCTTTTATGGTGTTAAATGAATGTTGAACAATCATCGTTTCGGGAGGCAGAAATTCACCATCCACGGAAATAGTATGTCCTTTAACCATTAGATGTAGGTGTGTGTAAGTTTTGCTCGAATAATTCTTTTAAAAACATCCTAGTATATTGAGTATAATTGAGTTGTTACAAAAGATAATAATAAAAAGAGTTTAGGGGGTTGGAGAAGCAAAATCAAACAAAAGGACTCAAAATAAGACATTACCTTAAAATCGGGTAACTCTCTTAGATTTGAGCTCAACGGCTTCCTTGGGAAGACTTCTTCCCAAAGTGAGGCTTCAAGGAGTAATATAGGGATGTGGAGAGCCAAAATTGGTAGAGGTTGGTCGAGACAAAGGCTTTGGGAGTGTGGGTAAGGAGGTAGAGTTGGGGGCCTTTTATAAGAGGAGAGGAGGGGCACTCTTGGAAGGTAAAGTAAAGTCACTTTATTTTAAAATGGTATTCGGATTTAAGAGGTCCCACATTGATGTGTTTAGTGGTTAAGGTGATAAGGGTTCCAAATCCACCCATCCAATAGGTTTTGTCCATGTGTAGGTTTTAGATTTTACATTATCATTCCATTTTATTTAAATCGTTAAATAATGAGGTCATCGCTGCATCATCATGAATTCATAAATAATTTAATTTATTTAAAGACTAAAAATTATAAAAAAAAATTACTATGATGTAGGAAATCCTTTTATATTACCGATTATTATTTATAATAAAAAATCAGATCTTTATAACCCCATGTAAAAATTGTTTTAGTAAAACATCTCATGTTTGTGTCATTTTTACTTTTACATTAAATAAAAAGTTATTTGTGTCATTTCCCAACCAAAGTGGCTCCATGGGGTCCCAAAGTTGACCCATGGATTTTATTGGTCGGCCATGACACATCCAATGAGGGTAGGACATGTTTCAATCTCATTAAATTTTATTAATGCATTATTTTTACCTTAAACTACACTAATTACATCTAATCACAATTAAGAAATTAAGAGTTACTATTCACAAAAAAATTATTTTAATGTCATTGAACCACATTTTACTTCATAATGACAACCATGTATGTCTTATTTTTTGAAATTCAAAACACAGAAGTGGTAAAATTTTATTTAAACGAATAATCAGTTTTTATAAGTACCACTTAGTGGTTTCACTATTCATCAATAATTGAAGTTTTTCAGAAAAATACCAAATATTAACCCTAAGCTATATTTGATATTCCAAATTCAAAAATTAATTCTATTTTACAAAATTCAAAATATATAAGTCACATTAATTAATTTAATAATTAATTCCCGCTGTCATGACAAATATCGTGTTTTTATGAATCAATAAGTATCAAAAGATTGACACCAGTTTAAGACCAATTTCAAAGAGAAATTGATTCCAATGACCACAATTGAATTAAATGGTAAAAATATATTCTAATTTCACTTCAAAACCAATTCAAAAGATAATACAATCGTATAAATAAATTATATTAAAAATCAGTTTTGATGTAAAATGCAGTATTTTTCACTATTCATTAAAAAAATGAACATTGTCTGAAAAATACAAACAATTCACACAAAGTAAATTTTGATGTCTCAATCATAAATAATAAGTTTATTTTGACAAGAATAGATTATAAAATTGTCAAAATATAGATTTAAAAATGGTTTTCCATCAAAAGGTAGTAAAACAATCATTTAAAAATATTAGTGTATTCCATGCTTAAGATTGGATTTATTTTCATTTTAAGCCTTTAAAAAACTATCGAATTCATTAATAGACATAGATAAAAATATCTATTACTCATTACTTACTTGGGATGTTATAGGTAAGGATTATAAGAGGAGTATACGGATGTTTAGAGCATAATTGGTCAGAGGTTGGATGAGCCAAATGGCTTGAGAGGTGTGATGAATTTCATATAAGTGGTCTATTTTTATAAGGGGGAGGAGGGGCTCTTTAGGAATGTGTGAAACAATTATTTTATTATATAATGATATTTGGTTTCTAATGGTCTGAAAATTATTAATTATTATGATAAGATGACTCATGGTCAAAATGAAATCATCCAATCAAAATTGGATATGTTTTGGATAATATTATAATCATTATAATCTTATTTATTTAAATCATTTATTAATGAGATAAATACTGCATCATTATTGTGTCATAAATAATTTAATTTATATGATGTCTAAAAATTATAAAACAAATACCATGATATAATAATTATTTTTAGTTTATTATTAATATTTATAGTCGGAATGATTATTTATATAACCCCTTCTAAAAATTAATTTACTAAAAAATATTTACTTTTGTCATATTTTCCTTTACTTTAAGTTAATTAATCTAAATTGTCATTATCACTCCCATGTGGATAAAAGGGGTCCAAAAGTCGACCAAAATATGAAAATGGTCGTTAATGACTCATCCAATAAGGTTTTAACAATTGTTAAGGTAATTTTGAATTATTATAATATTCTTTTTACCTTAGAATTACCCCATTTACCTTTAACCGCGGTAAATAAAAGTCAAAAGATACTATTCACCGAAAATTATTTTCATCTTAATGAACCAGATTTTACTTCTTGATAACAACCATGTATTTCAGCTTTTTGAAATTCAATTAACAGAAGTGGTAAATTTTCATTTAAATGAAAAATTCTATTTTTTTAACATCCACTAAGTGGTGTCACTATTCATCAAAAATTGATGTTTTTCTGAAAAATACCAAAAATTCAGCCTAATAATTATTTGATATTAAAAATTATTAATTGATTTATATTTTTCAAAATTAAAAACATATAAGTGGCATTAATTAATTTAAAAATTAATTCTCGTTGTTAAAATAAATAGGGTGTTTTTAAGAAACAATAACTATCAAAAGATTGACACTTGTTTATGTCCAATTTCAAAGTAAAATTAATTCCAGGGACCAACATTGGATTTAATGGTAAAAATATATTCTAATTACACTTTAAACCGAATTTAAAAGATAATCTAACAATATTAATAAATTAGATTAAAAAACACTTTTGAATTAAAATACAGTATTTTTCACTATTCATTAAAAATTGAACTTTATCAGAAAAATACCAAAAAAATTACCGAAAAAAAATTTGATGTCCCAATTTTAAAGAAGAATTATATATGGTCAATTAAAATGTATTAAATTAACCAATTCTATATTTAAATAGGGTTCTCCATTAAAAGGAAATAAATCAGCCTTTTAATTTAAATTACGCTTAAAATTAGATTCATTCACATTTTAAGCCTCTAACATTTTATTGGATAATGTAAATACATTTAACAGTATTCTATAATAATATTGTAGTTAGTTTCACTCATTCTCTCCAATAAAATGACTAGGAGTTAACTACTATTTAAAATAATAATATTATATTATTAGTGTGCAGCAAATGATTTCAAAGAAACCCGTTGTTGTGTATCAGGTATGCTATCGATCATAGAAACCCTTTTAAAGTAAAATTATTATTTAATTGTTAAATATTAATAAATATAAAATATTTCTTATTCTTAATTTACTTGGGATGTTACAATATCGTTCCCATCATCCCTTTAATCCCATATATTACGCCCTCAATATATCTTCCATTGTTGGAATTGTATGCTTTTATGGTCCGTTAGATTGTGGTGGACAGACCCAACTAATCATTATCTCGGTATTTATATCATGTTAGGTACTTTTCCAAAACATCGAGGTGAATATTGAGTCTCGATTGGATACAATTTATATTTTTAGTTGATGAAGCCTTACCACTTCGTTGATGTATATCAATGCTTTATGATATAGTGAAATTTCCTATTGAATTGATAAAAATTGAGTTATTTTTGTATGATGATCCACACCAATATATATATATATATATCTTTTTTTTTGTCTAGACGTATTTGTTATTATAGTGATAACATCCTTGGTCATGGTGTCCCATTTCCATGATGGTATAGGTAATGGTTTCATCATTCCCTTACACTTTTCCCATTATTCTTTTAATTTATGTCACACAAAAAAATTGATGTATACTCATCAATATCTATATTCGTATTGTCCAACCAATAGTTCCCTATGATATCAAGATTCATCATTGTGCTGCATACATGAATAGGGAATTTTGATCTACGTACATCATTTAGAAGTTCCTTTATTATCTCTGGGTCAGATGTCAAACATTTTCATGACACAAATCCCCTGATTCCTTCGTCATCAATTTGGAACTCTAATGATTTATGATTTCTAATAGGTTCCAACTTTTTTAGTATTTCAACATCATTTCGGGGATCGTCCTTTATTATATCCACTAGGGATATCCACAGAATAATTTGACAAATGAATGATGATTTTCATTCCATAACAATTCCCATGTATATCCTTTAAATGTTTAAAAATATTGAATATTTATCAATTCCCATCGCTGGAAAAGATGTAGGACCCTTTCTACATAGTGAATCAACAATATAATATGCCTTACCAGGATATTAGTTGATTAAGAAGTCATATTCTTTTATGAGATCTAGCTATCTTCGTTGGAAAATATTATTCTCCTTCTGTGTGAATATATATTTGAGAATATTTTAATCATTATATATCACACAATTATCATCATAGATATAATGCCACTAAAATTATAATTCAATGATCACAACATCCAACACCATATCATGAATGGGATAATTTTTCTTATGAATATTTAATTTAATTGAGGTGTAGGCTATAAATATATCATTTTGTAGCAGTACACAGCCTATTCCCGTTTTAAGCATCATTGTACAAAAAAGTGTTCCCCACCTGTTGTATGTGTGAGTACAGGCGTAGTGATAAACCTATTCATGAGCTCCTAAAAGCATTATTCACATTCTTGCATCTATACATACATTAAACCCTTATGATTAAACCTAGTTAGTGGGGTTTACAATCATATTGAGTTGCTTAAAAATATTTGGTAGTACCCAGATAGACCACAGACCATGAAAATAACTATTAAAGATGTTGTCTTGGGAAACTATTTGATTCCCATTATCTTCTAAGGGTCTAAAAATATTTTTTTTTTGTGATAACATGCCCCATGAATGATACTACCTCCATCCAGAACTCACATTTACTCTATATTTCAAATAGTTTCTCCCTTTGAAATGTTTTTATCATAGTATTCAAATACACTTCGGGTTCCTCCATTCAGATAGAGTATATCATAAAATCATCAATAAAGAGTACCAATAATTTTATGAGTTAGTCTATAATGACACTATTCAATAAATCCAGGAAATTTTTTGGAGCATTAGTGAGTCCGAATGGCATCAATATGAACTCATAGATTCCATCCCCCATTAGAACATAAGTCTTTGGAATATACTCTTTCTTAACATTAATGGGTGGCATCCTATATGAAATACAATCTTAGAGAAATACTTGGCCCCACATAGTTGATTTAATATTTTATCTATTCATGGTAAGATATTCATTTTCTTTATTGTGGTTTTATTAAGATAATGACAATTAATTCAGAGGTTAACTGATCCATCATAATTAATGACAAAGTGGATTTCTTCACCAAATGGTGAAGCACTAAGGCATATAAAACCCTTTTCTAGATTCTCTTGTACCTTATTATTTATTTCCTCCATCTCAAAGGATTTTATTATATATGTTTTATTATATATATAAGAGATACATGAATATGTTCAATTGAGAACTCAACTTCTCAGTTAGGGGGAATACCAAACAACTCATTGGGGAAAACATTAGTGTATTTCCTCACAATGGGAATGTCATCAAGCCTGATCCTCTCTTTTATTAAATAATTTTATATATGTATGTTTTATCATAATGGAATAATATCCACAATTGAGACAATTATTCATATGGAGATTCATATTCCTCCTTTCACTTATACACAATTGGTGGTTGATTCATATTTGAAGAATGATCTCCCTTTCCAATAGTTGATATTGTATTTTTATATACATCCAATATAATCCCAATATATCATCAATATATACAAAAGGAAATTATATATGATTTCCTATGATTTTAAATCTACAAACATAAACTATACAGGTGTTATAATACTTGGATTAAATTATTTCCCCATTTTCTCTTATCACAGTTATGTTAACCTCTATATTTTATGGTGGTGTTTATTTAGTTCTAAAAAACATTCATTTATAACAGAATACATAGAACTAGAATCAAATAGTATATTCACTATTCTTGAATGAATATCATGTTTACCTGTCACAATGTCATTATATGCCGACACCTCAATAGTATTGAATGCATATTCCCTTACATACAATTTTTGAGGTTGTTGTGGTTGATTCCCTACACCAAAACTTGTATTACGGTATTGGTTTGAATAATGACCATGTTCCTTGAATAAGAAAAAATACAATTTAGGGGGAGTTTTTATTTGAACATTCCTTTTTCTTCTTCATTGGTGTTGTTCTTTATATCCCTTTTGTAGTTACTAGCCAGATGCCACATTCTTCAATATTTAAAGCATTTCCTTGTTCCCATTAGATGGTACCCCAAATGATTATTCCCAAAATTTTGATATGTGATATATTGTGTTTTATTTTCATTATAATATATAATTATTTATCCAAAAATAATAGACTCTATTATACTCTTTCTATCAATGGGCCCAAGACACCATTGGGAGTCTCCGATCACTATTTTAAACATTAGTCCAAAACAAACAATTTCCACAAGGCCATTTAATTTCCGAATATCCAACAATTTTCATAGAATCAGCTATAGCCAAATAAATAACCATCCCACCATGATCTCAGTGTTCATGATATGCTAGAGTTGTATCATGCAAGCCTTGGGATGTTTTCATCATATTCCTTATGACAATAATCACCTATCTATATCTATCTGAAGAATTCCCTTTCAATCATGAGATAAATGGTTCATGGAAAATAATTAATTATTTATTTTCATGAATTCCTTATAATACATGGAATCAATTTCATCCTTGGACGAATCTTTGTTACTGATCAGTTACACCACTAATTAGGTTCACCATCCAAATTATAGTACTCTATTATATAATTCTATTTTTTAGGGAACATTTGTACATAGAATATATTCTTTATGGATTAAATAATTTTTTTGTGTGTGGAGGGGATCAATAGATCCCCAAAACATGGGATTTCGTTTTTCATATGATGTATTCGATGGAAAAATTCAAATTCATAGAACAAGGGATTTACAAATGATTGACATTATTATTCAGAACATTGTCCAGGTGATTATGTTCTACCATGAATTTTTGAGAACCCATCCCTGTCATATATAGAATATCATTATTGAAATCTTTAGATTGACTATCAAAATGATTATTAGAATGAGGTATTATATTTACAACCTATAACTTTGAAAAAATTACAATTTGGGGGCTTGAATACTTTTACAATAAGAATATTAAAAATTTATTGAAAATAACATGATAAACATATAAATGACAATTATATCTTAACTTGTGACACCCAAGGATTCAATCTAGGTTTTACATGGTAATATATTTATCCGTAGGGTTGTTAATTCAGTGATATAGTACTAATATCCAAAATTAAGTACAATTTTATCAGATAACTACTATAAAAACTATAAACATTTATATATATTTTTACCCTATTTTATAAATAAGTATACATCATATATAAACCAAGTATTGTAAAATCTTATGTCATTAGAATATTATATATATTATTAGAAATCTTGAAATCAATATTAAAAAATCCTCTATTTAATCATAATAATGATATCTTGACAATCTTTTAGCCTTTATATATACATAGCTTAAGATGGGGGATAAATGAACAAAGGGGTGGACTAACAATCATAATAAGGGGATAACCATTAGAATTGTGAACAACACATTGGGTATAAGGCATAATAAGATGACATAAAATGGAATGAAACATGAATAAATATATGAACATGGAATCATGTAATCATGGAATCATAATATTATTGAAGAAACATAAAAATTGACATAAATATTATTCACGATTAAATACACATGTAGGATCTTGAGTCAAGAATGACCACTATGACTATTGGACATGGAGCATGAGTAAATCTAAATGACCATGACCTTTTCCCAATATGTCTCATGAGAGTAAACATTAAACATTTCATTGGATAACTATATATGTTCACCCATTATATCATGTTAATGAATATTCATTCAACATAAATAATCATACATAAGGAATCAAAAATAAACAAAAGGGCTACCTGTGGATTGGATTTGGTATCATAATCATTTAAAAAGGTGTAAAAAATAGAATATCATAATTGTGTCCATGAAATATTATATTTATAACATACATGGACATATATAAAGGAAAATAGTTATATATAATGATAATTGTGGTAAAACTAAAGTGAAAAAAATTTAAAAATAGTGTTTTTGAATATTTAGAAATAATACATTTTAGTTTAGTTTCAGAAAATATTAAGGATTCATTAAAATTAAAATTGAAAAATTGTTTGAATAAAACTATGAATGACCAAACATAGTTTTTTATGATATAATATTTCATTTTAGAAAAAATGATTTTGGATTAAAAAATATTTTGTTTTGTAGTAGAAAATGGGTATGAAATTTGGATGTTCCTTAGAATGAGGATTTCTTATCAGGATAAATTGAGAAGAGAACCCTTTTAAAACATGTATTTACCCATCAAAAAAGGAAGACAAATTATGGAAGAATGATCATAGAAAATATTAATATAATACAAAATAATAAAAAACGAATAATTATATTTGGTCAAAGAGAGATAATGTGTAACCCGATGGGAAAAAAGATGTTTTAAAAGGATCCCATACCTTATGTCTGAAAGAATTATTCATTTGATATTAATGTCCATGATAATTAGATGAAATATATTAATTTAATAATTTAAAACCTTTTATATATGTATTTTATTTATTATAATTTTATTATGTTCATTTGTGGCCTTTTGATTAGTTATAAGATATAATTTTATCGTTCAGGAGAATTCATTACTATTGTTTTCATGATCAGTTTACAATCATAGATGTATTGAAGATCATGTAAAATGAGAATAGTTTGTAGAATTAAAATCAAATTTCTTAATTAAATTAAAAAATATTAAATTTTTATATATTACATTTTGTTAGATATTTTGTAGATGAATCCATATATAAAACAATAGTGATAACTATTTAAATTATTTGGAATTTTTTTTATCATCATGATCATGTTTTATTTTATTAATTAATATCATGAATATATAATGGTTCAAGAATATTATTTAGGTTATAATAAATATATTATAATATAGTTTAACTATAAAAATGGGTTTATTATTTTACATTATGGTAATAAAATAAAATTCAAATTCAAATTCCTTAATTGCTATAAATTAAAACATCACAATCGATGTTTTCATTTTTTGAAGAAAAATCGATGTGTGAAGAAATGATGATGGATTATTACATAAAAAAATTCGAAATTATATTATTTTTGATAAATTTGGGTTACCATGGAACTTGGATTATTGTTTGTGAGGAAATAAAAAAAATAAAAAACATGCAAATAAATTAAAAGAAAAATAATGAGGTTTTTACCTCATGACTTCTTCTCCTTTAGATCCTCTTTGAGACACATGAGTTTGGTATTTTGATAATAAAATGTGGTAATGGATGTGTGGGAGGGTCTTGAGAGTAATATTTTGATGAATTTGAAAAATTTTAAATGCATGAAATGTGTGGGGAGGAGTGGTGGCGTTAGGTGGTATTTATAGTGGAAAAGAGAAGTGTTCTCTCACTGTTTTATTCACTAGTTTATTCTTTTAGAACAAGAATAGAATAGATTGAGAGTTATTAGTAAATATATTAATATAATGAAGGATTGTGAGATATTATTTGATTATATAATCCATACATCATCAAGGACTCAATAAATCTAGTATTTATCTTATATTGTAAATTAACGTATTTCACTATTCACAAAGAAAATCAATTATTTTTTAAAAAATAAATAAAATTCACCCTAACCGGTTTTCATAAGTTCAATTAAATCATAATACCAAATTATGAAAATATTTGATTTTGAGAATTTTTTCATAAATAAAATTATCATTTAATCAGAAAATTCTAATTTTAAAATTATAACTGACTTTATATCTGTTTGAAAATATAATTATGGTCTCATTAAATTATTTTTTAATCTTATGAAAAAAAAATATTATTTTATAAATAAATATTATGAATATAAATTTTATTTTTATTTATTTTATTAATTACAGAATAATAAATAAACAATTTTGTTTTATAAAAATACAAACACATTATGAATAATTTTTAAAATATTTAATTACTTATACGTTGATATATTTATATCATAATTTCATGTAATAATGGAACCAAAATATATATCAAGATCATCATGAAGATAATTATATAACATTGAGGAAAACATCATTCCCATATTTGATAGAATTGACTGTGGTACTTCTTGTATCCTCACGCATTTCTTAACGTATAGTAATGCAATATGATATAAAGATAAATCATATCAAGTTGCAACAAAATGTGACGAATTCGTAAGGTGATCAACTATAACCCCTAATTAACACAACATAACAGATTATATAAACATTAGAGTATACCAGTACATTTAATCATGGGTCTATAAAAACTTATTCCTCTTTAAATAACGTTTTCACAAAAACTTATACAAAATAAATAATTTTTTTTAAAAAAATGTCTTGTAAAGTATTATAAATCTCAATAAAATGACATCACATAAAAAATAAATAGGGGTTTCAATGACATTGAGCATATGATTAACCTTTAACTCAAAATCCCACGATGGTGTCAATAGATATTATTTAAATATTATATACATGTTAATTCACATTTTATTAATTATATTTCTTCTTATCATATAAAAACAATTTTATTGGAAGCATGAGTTCATCATTACACTGATAAAATATTAAATATGATTTCATTGTTCTAGAATCCATGTATAGGTAGATCCTCACATGGAATTTCACTGAAGGAAGAAAAATAATATTTTTCTTGGGCTCAATCAGAGAAAATAAAACATGGAATTCCTATGTAAGGAGTGGAGGATATGTCAGACCAAATTATCACGATTCACTTCTTCTATTGTTATTTCTTAATCATTACCTTTATCCATTGCTTCTGAGGTTGTTTTGTCTTATAAAATAAAATATCCGTTGGATTTGGGAATTTGATTCACATAATTCCCAAAATAAATTACCATGTAACACTATAGTGTTTGAGGTTATTTTTGTTGATCTCTCTCCTAATACAATTCGTAGAAAGGACTATTGATATCAACTCATTATTCTTTTTTCGTGAGGTACATGATTCCCACTGTGGAAAACCCTTATTTTTATTTTAAGGCACTCACATATGTTTATTTTTCAAAATATTGGATGTTAAAATTTGAAACATTATCTTCCCTCCATGTTTAATATCAATGGATTTTCCAGGGCATAACGTTTTTATTTTCTTATCTCCATACCAAAAAGTAATTCCAAATACCATTTGAACATTTAGTACATATTAAATAATTTATTCATAGAATCCAATGTCTCTAAATTATAATTCTAATGAATGATTTTTATTGTATCCACTCTATAATTTTGTAACCTTACTTTCATGATATATTTTAATTCATCAAGAATCCCTCAAAATTCTCATAATATTTTCATCATATGTACTGATAGATTCATCATCCTTCATCTTTTTCTCAAGGAATTACTTATCCAATTTTATAAAAATATTATGGGGAATTTACTTATTGAAAATTAATTTCATGAAATAATCTCAATCAGTTTACTCAATTTAGTCATCTTACCTAATATTAATTGTGAGAGTTCATCATTTACCCACATAATATTCTAAACTGTAGATAGAAAAAATTAAAGTATCCTGATATAAATAATTTAGAAATGAAAATATATTTCCAGTTGAGTTGATCCATTGATCAAAAATAATATGATTATAAAAAAATAGAAATAATGTGATGGATTCCAAATGAATGAGTAAAAAAATATTGTTCCCTACATTATTCATTTAGATGTCCAAAAAAATTCATTTCTTTAGAAATTTCTATGGGAATTAAAATGATATTTTTCAATCAACCTCCATTATATTTGGGATTCTTTTGTTGAAAATCATTTTAATGTATATCAAAATAATAAATAACTTAGTTCCTTCTTGTTTCATCAATTCACTAAAACAAAAATTATATTATATAAAATAATCAATATAATGAGGAGTAATAAAATCATTAAAAATCCCTTTTTGGGTGTCAAAATCCTGACACCATATTTCCATTTATAAATAAAATTAGGCATAATATAGGTTATTCATGGAGGTTATTTTATTTAATCCTACACGATGATTCATAAAGTGTTTATAAAATTTGAATGTATATACCCATGGAGTTTTAATATAGTTTTGTAAGATGGATCATTTTAATGAACATGTTGATAAAGAGTTCAGCTCAAAGTACCCTTTTAAATGTAATTACCACTAGGTACCTTTGTTCCAAATTCACATCTACAGGTAGTGTCTTTTAATTTATTTAATTTATAGGAAACCACTTTCTCTATCAAATAAAAACTTCCATTAAATTTTCCTATACTTTAAATCAACAATAAAATTTCATTAAATGTATCCATAGACATATCCTCAGAAATATCCTATGGGATATGGGTTTTTTTTACATCCTAGATCCAAATATTTAAAAAACCAATCATATAATGCAAACTATAGAGACCGTGTATTATCATACATAGGTTATAGATATCTTTAGATAAGAATTCAATGCATTAGATAAGAACAATTATAAAGACAATAATAGTTTACATCATTTAGAAACATTAAAAAATCATCTTAATTTGGTGAAAAATAATCAACATGTCTCACAAATATCATCCCCATTAGTAATGTTCACAAACAAACCCTATATAAACATTTCATCATAAACTATTGAACAGAAAATTATGAAAGGGTGGTCTGTGTTTCCCTATAAAGATAAACAAGGGAGATACTTAATTATAACATGAACATAAGGGAAGGAGAACATGATAATCTGATATGAAAACCATACATTTCATATCAATTCTCAGAATCACGAGTCATCACATAATGACTGATAGTTAATAAGACATAGATAATAAAGAAATCAATGGACATGATATCTAAAAGCATAAAATCAGAATATGATTTATATTTTTCGCATACACAAAATAACTAAAAATATTATATAATGTCTTACCACTGTGAAATTCATAACATATTAGGATTGGGATGACCACTCATGCCCTTATAGTATGATTTTAATGGCCTCTCGCATTCCCTCTTTTAGGATTGGGATAACCACCAATATACCCACCTTTTTGGTAACAGTATAATCTTTAATTTACCCTCATTTATTGGAATGAGATGACTACCAATGTACCCTCGATGATCACTGAACAATTATCATTGTCCATTATATTTCAATGAGATATAGGTCCCACAAATCATATAATTAAAATCATGAATATGTGTTCCAAAAATAATAAAAAATTCTTCGAATAATAACCCATGAAAATATATTGGTTTTATAATTATTTTTGATCTAACTTTAAGAAAATAACCAAATTTCGTAATCAACATAGTAAATCATATGAAAAAATAACTAAGAGTCAAACTAATTTTATAATAATAGAACCTGTTGAAGTGAAATAAGTTTCATAAAATTTATTCCGTAATAAAAATTTACAATTTATCTAATGAATAAGAATACTATCCTTTAATCATATCTCACTTATGGAATATATAACAACAACATATGTTATTTTATATTGAAAAAGTATTTCATATGCCATTTAAAAAAATATTAAGGAAAATATTGTTGTATAAAGAACTTTTTAAAACATAAGTCATTAAGAAAATATTTTTCCTCGAAAATAAATCTGAAAAAATAAAAATTATAAATGAAAACAAATAATGGTCATGGTGATGGTGTTTTTTTCATGTTTTACATGTTAAAATATAGATTCTATTCATGTTTACATTAATAATGAAATGAGTGTTTTTATGAAAACTATAGAAATATTACATAGATATATATTTTAAAAAAAACATTAGACATGTGTCATAATTTATTTCAAAAATCATATTTGAAAATTAAATCATTTTTAAAATTTTTTAATAAAACATGGTTTTAGATGAAAATTTATTTCCCTCCAAGGAGAGAAATAATGTCAAATTTGATTAATTTTTTTTTCTAAAATATGTATTGTAAAATAGATTGGAAAATGGGTATATTATATGAATATATAATGATTAAAAATAGAGGAGAAAAGTTCATGATTTAATTTAGATATGGATAATACTATTTTATCATCAGTAACATAATCATAAACAATCATGATTAATGAATAGATCACAACATAAAATAGTTACCAGTTTGGTAATATTGGATCATAATCCCCATGAAGTAATAATAATAAATGGAACATAAAATTTAATTGTTATAAATATATTTATTATTTTATATTTCAAACTTTCTTAATTTATATTTTGTGAAGGAATATAGGTTAATATCATAATATGGGTCTAATATTAGGATAATCGAGGTAAATATTATGGAAAATTTGGTAATATTTTAAATTATAATCCATAATAGATCATATCATAAAAGGAAATATTAAATAATATAAAAATAAATTAATTCATTATTTATCATGTAACCTAGGTAGTATTACCACACAAAATAAATTAGAGGTGAATAATCATATGTCCTGAATAAATAAAACAGGGGCCCGAAATTACTAATCACTTGGAGGATTTTTAATTGTGAAACCCTATGTAAAAATGATAATTTTTAGGATTAAAATAATAATATACATTAATTTTAGTATTTACACCACATAAAAGAAATATGTGGTGAATATGTATGTGCCTCACAGAAGTAAGAAAACGAGACACGAATCCATTAAATTATGTATTTAATTCCATTTTTTCATGTTAAAACCCTAATATAATATATATAATATAATTATAACTCTATTTTAAATTAATAATTATATATATAATACCATATATTATTTAATTTTGATGTTTTATTACCATCTTATTATAAATTCCTTATTTAAATTATGTTTTGGTTAATAAACACATTGGTTTTCGTATAAATTTTGAATTGTTATTTTTGGTACTCCGAAATTGTATATGAATTGATAACCTAAATAATTTTTACAAATATATAAATTTAATATATATTAATTATATATTAATTTAATTTAATCTATAAAATTTAGTGATATGAAACAAAATACATGGTTCATGGATAATGTATGTTGTATGTACGCATGAATGTTGCTTCCATTTTAAATTAGGATTGAAATAATAAAAGTTAAATTATTTTTTTACATTAATGAATAATTTTTTATTTCATATATAACAAATATTTCAATTAATCCTATCCTTCATACCTTATATGTAAATAATTAATGAATTGCATCCCTTCGCGAGGTGGTAGTTCACCATAAACATGAGCGATGTTATAGTTTTCAAAGAAATGGAAATCATGAAGGTATGTATGTTTTAATAACTAAATAATCACAATAATATCATAAAAATTATATATAATAAAAAAATAAATCATTATTTCCAATCATATGTGGTTGTAATGGAAAATCAAATGTCATCGGTTCGCGAGGTTGTAGTCCTCCATACACACGAATAATGATTTCATGACATATTTGACAGAAGTGTATATGTTTTTAGGGAATTTATTTAACATAAAAACAACTATGTATATTGAATATACTATTGTTAATATATAATTTCGTTTTATTATGAATTTATGTAGGGGGGACTTAATAAAAGAAATACTCATTGATTGGTGTTACTTATTTTTCTGGTATCTTGTTTAGGTTTACACCAAATCCTTCCTTGGAGGTATTATTTTCCAAAATATGTATTTATATATTATGGTATTGAATTTGTTATGTAATTTTGACTTTTAATGGAAAAAAGTGTATTATTTTTTGAAAAATAGAGAGGTGGTGGCCTTTTAAAATTCAGGTGAATTGAATAATTGTAATTTTTTGAAAAGGGAGAATTCCAACCTTCTTTCATGTCCAAGGGATCCAATAATGGAATATTACCGACCATATAAGGTATGTAGTCAAAATATTTACTTAAAATGGATTTTAGACAAGTTTTTTGTTTTTTTAATGCATATCTTTTTGTTTATTCCCTAAGAAAACCAATTTTTACGTTAACCATGGTAAATAATATTTATTGTTTCTACTATTTATTTTGGTAAAAAATCAAGTATTCCTTATTAATAAAAATTATGATGATGAATAACATATAAACCATTTTAAAAAATTACATTATCCATGTATGAAAATTATAATGTAATATTAGTTTCGCATATGTTAAAAGAATGCATGTTTTCAAAGAGAAATGTTAAGTAGTTTACAATGTTTTTATATCGAAATTTAATATGAAATTGACTACAATGGACTGAATTAGATTAACGTATGTATAATTTTAGTAATTTTACTTTAAATCCAATCTAACATATAATATATATTTATATATAAATAATATGATAAAATAAATTTAAATAAAATTCATTATTTTTCACTATTCATCAAAAAAATGAATCATTTCATAAAAATATTAAAAAATCACCCAAATAGAATTATGATATTATTATTTCAATTTTTTATCTAATTATTATTCTATAAATTTTGAAATATTATATTATTGTTATTCTGAAAAAGACAGGAAATTATTTTTTTGAGAAAATAGTATTTTTGAAACATATGAAGACATTAAATAAAATTATGTATTATATTATTAATTTCATTTAATTATATTAAAATATTATAATTACTATTTTCAATGTACTTAATAATATTCATATAGCTATGTTTGACATAATGGATATAATGTTTGTGATTAAACAACAACAACAACAACAACAATAATAATAATAATAATATTGGTTTTGTTTTAACTGAATGTCATATATAATGAATGATAACAAACTGCCATGTGTAGAGAACACCTATCATGGTTTTTCATGTAACACAATATACAAAATAAATTTACTACATTCAAAAATTAATAATTCATAAAAACGTAGTCTGTTAGACCATGCCTTATATAATGATTATAAAAATAATTGAAAATTACAAATAATTATTTAAATAAATAACATTGATTAAATATCATCACTACATAAAATATATGAGAAATATAAAAAATCCTTTAAAATTACCAAATCATTACGCCATGGAAAGAAATGTATGATGAATCTAATAGTATTTAGAAATTTAACATCTAAGTTATCTATTTAGTAGTTACAAATAATTTTTTATGACCATTCACTCACATACTAAAAAAATTTATATATTATGTTTAATATAATATAATCATTCATATTAGCATGAATTTGTATAATGTGGATTAGAAACCACCTCATAAAATAATATTTAAAATTTATCAACAGAGTAATGATTTTTAAATCCATAAGGTTCATATTTAAAAAACATGAATCATCACAATCCCTGATCTGAGACCTGAATACAGAAGTTATAAAACACCCAAGAAATCCTCTCATTAGGAAGACATCCACTCTCTTAAAAATTTCATCCAATCCATCGTTAAAAAAAATTAAAATTGTAATTTTTTTAGATATTTGATTATTTATTTAATAAATATTATATATTCAATTAATATTAACCATCTTATGAATTCTACAAACTGAAATATTTGGGTGAAAACATGTTTAGAGATCAATAAAATATTTATTTAATTTTTATAGGATCGTTTAGTGTTTTAAAATTTCCATTCTATCATTTTTGAGATTTAGGACTCAAAAATTCAACAAAAAGAGGAATGTTTCACCCAGGTAAAGAAACTCACGTCCAAAAACATTCATATCTTAGTTTTAATTGAAATTGTCCCTTAACACAAGGATCATTCTATCAACATTGATAAAATAGTTGATATTTACAAAAAACACCACAAAAATAATACTATAACACACACACACACACACACATATATACATTTAGGGGTGAGTATACTCACTTACTCAATATGGCATCTTATAAGGATAAAAAATCCATCCAATATAGTATATTCCAAAAAATATATTTATTATAATAATTATAGATAGTCATTAAATAACAAAACATAATGATACAAGGGTTATCATATTTCAACAGAATCTAGTGAATTATTATATCATCAGGTTTCTATATATATTATGAATCAATATATTTCATTCAATAGGTATATGATTTAAAAATATAATTCTAATTAATAGATTAATTCCCCTCAAAACCACCACAAAAACATCTATCACTCAAATAAATAAGTATATTATAACACATAGTATCAAAATATATCTCTTCCTTGGAAAGAAAAATCCAAAAAACCAATCACCAATAATAAAAATGCCTCATGTCAGGATAAGTATTGAATTCATTCCTTTATCCTCATAACCACATCTGTCTGGACCCATCCCTAGGGTTGTGCCGTGACTTCCCCAATCCCGCCTTCCATAGGACAGGGGATGGAGACTTTCACCGAAGGCGTATTCCCAATAAATGGTAAGGCATTACCTTTATTACATGTAATTACATGCAGTGAAGCACATAACAAGATATGAACTCATGTAAACTGAATAGTATTCAGAGTAAGTGCAATAAGTAAAAACGGCTATAATACAAGACCAATTGGAAAGTATAGGGAATACTGGAATGTACAAGACAACTGATAGGTGAAAAGAATCTCCTGGATCATCCACCACAGATCCTACCTGAAGGGAAAGAACAGCTCAGGAATATCCATCTCTGCAGTTCACCTCGTCTAACATCCACCTCTGAGCTACCTCCAGTCCAGGTACCCAGGTCCCCCATTAGCGATGTCCATCATCTGCACCAAAAACAACGAAGTGCAAGAATAGACCAAGCAAGGGTGATTAAAACGATACTTACTAGGGATGCCATGAACCTCAAGGTCTCAAAAAATCCACAATGGATAAATCTCATAGCATGAAGCCAAATGAAAACACAACTTAGGTATATGCTAATACATACACCTAATTAATCAAGTATACCCATATAAATCATGAGGAAAAACAAAGAGTCCAACTCCAGAGCCCCAAGCTCAACTGTACCACAATGGATGAAAAATACCATGATGGGAAGTACCAGATAGGTATGGCAGACATAAGAATACCACCAAGTTATTACCATGAAGGAATGTACCTCATAAGTATGATCTCAAACCACTCCACGTATGACATAAGTACAATAGTATAAATGATATATGTAACTACTCAATCATACTAATCTGTTAAAAGGCATACCCAAACAGGGTCACCAGGTGCTGACCCCCACATGATATCAAGGATCATACACACATTGGATCAATATGTGCTAACCCACACAAGATCACAAGGTGATGACCCACACATGATCGTTAAGTGCTGACCCGCAAAGGATCACTAGGTGTTGACCCACATAGGATCAATCTAAGTGTTGACCCATGCAGTATCTATCTAGGTGCTTACCCAAATAGGATCACTCAGTATTGACACACATAGGATCACTCTAGGTGCTGACACACGTAGGATAGATCTTTATTTTCACGTCACAGCTGGCTATGGGTTCCGAAACTATGCTCGCTCATCTCCGAGAGGAACCACTCCATAAGCTACTAGTAGATAATTCAACTATCACGATGTACTGCGAAGAAGTATCTCAAAGGACCGCCACATCATTGGGGTCTCAACGCAATAGACAGTGTGACATTCAGACGTGCTGTTTGTGAGTTATTATCCTCTTTTTCTCATGGGCCTGGTTGGATTCATGCTCGATCCAACCTGACCATTCCCCAACATTATGAAAAACTCCCTTCAGTAATATTAAAGTAACCTTATCGCTCCATAGTTTCCATCGGTGATGTCGGTTCGTTAATCGGACATCCGGTGAAAAATATATGGGAGAAAAGGCGTAAATGGTTCAAAGTGGGTCTGGGTCCGCTCTGACCTGGCCTGACCTAACCAGGGTCGAACCGGCCTAGGTTGACCCATCCAGACCCGCTGGATCCGTCCTTGCCCCTACTCGGTGGTCCGACCAACTAGCTGGTCTGGCAGGCTATGAGGTCAGCGAGGTGTCTCAGTCGTAAAGGATGGCGCAAGGACGCGAGGCCGCGGGGCAGCTTGGTCGGAGCGGCTCTGCCCAGAGGGTGGAGGCCATGGGGTGGCTTGTCCGGAGTGACATGACTTAGATGTTGAACATCGTGGGGAAGCACAGCAAGAGCAGCTCAGCCCAGAGGGTGGAGGCCGCGAGGAGTCTCGGCTAGAGCATCTCGGCCCGTAGAGAAGACGCTTCGGGGAGGCTCAGTCGAAGCGGCTCGACATGATGATCAGAGGATGCGGGGTGTCTCGGTAGGAGAAACTCGGCCCGGAGGGCGGAGGCCATGAGGCAGCTTAGCTCGGGTAGCTAAACCGAAGAGGTAGAGGCCTTAGGGCATGGAGGCCATGAGCGGTAGAGCATAGTGGTGCGTAGAGGCCACAGGCGACGGTGGCCAGAGGGCGGCACTGTTGCCTTCGTTGCCTTCATCGCCTTCATCACCTTCGCATCCTACATCGCAGAGAACACAAAAAAAATGAAGGACGACAGAGGGGTCAAGCCATGTTTTTTTGACCCGCACCCTCAGAGTTATAGTGGTAGTAAACAGATCCACAAAAATATGAATCAATAACGTGATACTCCACAATCCCCTGAAAATGATTATTCCCAAACTTTAGAAAAAGATTACATCATCTCTTTATTTAGAATGGGAGAAAATGTGAAGTATAATTATTCCTAAATAACCCTTACCTCATTCATTTTTTGTTTTCGGTGAGGTGGAAAGAACATTCATCGATTGAAGATATCCCATGTTGGAGGATTTTCCTAGAATGAAGTCGAAGTCTGACATTGATGTTCTTCATTGGAGGAACGTTCTTCTTTGGAGAATTGTAATCTCCCAATATTTCTACTCCCCCAATTCATCCAAATTTCAATGTCTCCAACTTCTAATATGTTTCCCCAATTTAATTGTTGACATAATTTATGCTGTCTCCACTTAATTAATTGAAGAGGTTGGCACAAAATTAATTAAAGGGGGGTGGCACCATTTAAGTGGGGGAAGATTAAAAGCCTTCCCCACACTTAAGAGGTAGTCTAAGGGAGTTTTGCCTCGGGTGGTCCACACCACCATAACCTCTCATGGGAGGTTTTGGATCGGTGGTCCTATCCTCCATAACCTCTGATGGGAGTTTTTAGTTCAGTGGTCCCCACCTTTGAAACATCCACAAGGAAGTTTCAAAATTAAATAAAAATAAAATGATACACAAATTTTATTTTATTTTATTATTTCACGTATAATTGAAAAACTAAAATCCACCCTTGACCTACTGTGGTTGAGGTGAAGGTCTCATTATGAGAATACCGGCACTATGATTTCAACTGTTCCCTCTGATTTCAATTCCAAGAACCAGTTCAAAAGTTTGAAAAACCCATCCACACATTTACTAAACGTACACGAAAAAATGTTTAGAAATTCATTCCGGGCACACCGGGCCTCAGAATCATGAACCATCAATTTTTGAATACCTGTAAAATTCCCACATATTAAAAAATACCTGGAAATTGCAGGTCTGTACATTATACCCACATTTGGGCTTTAATTCCCCGTAAGCCACAACTCAAAACTAGGAAAACAATTGGGGGTAATGAGGATGAATCTGAGCCACTCGCTTCCATGTTCTCTCCTGGAGGTTCCTGTACTGCCAATGAACGCGCACCCAAGGTATCGACCTACCATGATGGATCCTCTCCTATCGATCCTTAATATCCATTGGATCCTCCATAAACATCACCCCATCATCGATATCATGCTCACCATGGTCAATGATGTGAGAAGGGTCATGCACGTATCTTCTCAGCTGGGATACATGGAAGACGTCAACCACCTGGTGCAACTGAGGTGGAAGAGCTAAGCGGTATGCCACCTCACCAACTATGTTGAGGACCTAAAAAGCTCTGATGAACCATGGAGAAAACATACTACCTTGGGAGAAACTCTAAAAATCTCATCGAGGTGAGACTCGTAGAAAGACGTGGTCTGAATTATCAAACTACATAGGTCACCATCTCCTATCAAAATAAGTCTTCTTCCTGCTCTGTGCAATCATCATCTGCTCTTGGATGATATGAACATTCTCTGTGGTAGCATGAACCCTCTCTGGTCCCACTAGTGCTAACTCCCTAGGGTCAAGCTAGTATAAGGGTGTTATGAAAGGTTGCTCGTACGATGCCCCAAAAGGTTCCATCCCAATGGGGGATTGATAGCTATTTTTGCATGAAAACTCCACCAAAGAAATGTGATTCTCCTTGCTATGAACAAAGTCAAGGACGTGAGCACGTAGCATGTCATTGAGGGTCTTAATGGTCCGCTCAGTATGACCATCCTAAGAATGATGAAAGCGGTGCTCAAACAAAGTTACGTCCTGAAAGCCTCCTGAATCCCCTTCCACAGCTGGAAAGTAAAATGTGCATCACAATAACAGAAAATCGTCAAGAGTACTCTTTGAAGCCACAAATTCACTTGCACATAGAGGAATCCCATGATCTCTACTGAACCCTTCTATCTGATCGGTAGGAAGTGGGACGACATGGTGAGTCCGTCTACGATTACCCAAATCGAGTCTTGTAACCTGGATGTACGTGGAATTCATGTCATGAAGTACATAGATATCCTATACTACTATGGGAACTTTATAGTCTGAAAAAATCTTGCTGGTACCTGTTGCTCTGCCTTCACTTGCTAACAAGTGAGGCACTGAGAAACAAACTCTCCTACTGCTTCCTTCAATTCCCAGCCACTATTACTGTCGTCAGAGATTTTGGTAAATCTTCGCCACTCCTAAATGTACACCTAGAGGGGATGTGTGGATCTCCCTCATCACTTCCTCCTGATGTGACTCTGGTACCATTGTACGCCCTATGAATAAAATTACATTCCCCCACATCGAAAAATACATCAGGTATATGTCCTGTGGATATCTAATCACATCGTGTCTAACAGTTAGTTTCCCCTCACTACCCCTCCCTGTCTCACTGAAGAAAAAGGGGAGTAACTATAAGAGATTGTAGAAAATATTCTCCATCTATATTCACAAAGGATATCTACAAAGAGACCAGCTGCTTCGTCACCTCTACTAGATGATCTATACTAGTCCACCTGCTAAGTGAATCTGCTACAATGTTCCCATTCCATGGAGTATAGAATATCTCAATGTCATAGTCATGGAGGAACTCAAGGAAACATCATTAACTCAGGATATAGTCCTTCTAAGAGAAGATATAACTGAGTCTCTTGTGATCCGAGTAGACTGTAAAACATTCACCCATCAGATAGTGTCTCCACCTCTTCAAAGTGATGACCATTGCTTCTAACTCCAGGTCATTTTTAACATAGTTCTACTCATGTTATCTTAGCTGCCGTGAACCATATGTGATCATTGCTCACTCCTTCCTCAGGACACGTCTGAGACCAGTACCTGATGTATCACAATAGAATACGTAACCTATGACCTCCTCAGGAAGACTCAAGATGGGGGCACTAGTCTACCTCAACCTCCACTACAGAAAACTTAGTTTTCATCTCTCAGGCCACATTAAGGGTTTACCCTTCATAGTCAAGGATAACAGGGGTGTGCAACACTAGGGAAATCTGCTACAAATCTCCAGTAGTTTCCAGCCAAACCCCAAAAATTCCATACCACCATCACAATACATGGTGGATCCCTAGAAGATAATGCCTCAATCATCGCTGGATCAACCACATCTCCTGCCTCTAATATGAAATTTCCCAGAAATTGAACTTCATTGATTGAAAAATAGCACATTGAGAGATTACCATAAATCTGGTGCTCTTAGAGTGAGTCCAGTACTACCTGCAAATTACAGGCATGCTCCTCATCAGTTGTTAGCTATATCAGAATGTCGTCGATGGAGACTACTACAAAGTGATCATGTTATGGAAGAAAGATCATGTTCATGAGTCCCATGAACACTGCTGGAGCGTTGGTCACACAGAATGTCATAAACAAGAACTCGCAATGGACGTACTAACAACTGAATGCTATCTTCTGCACATCCTTGTCTTGTACTCTGAGAAGGTGATAGTCTAATCTGAGGTCTATCGTTGAGAACCACAGTGCTCCATTCTTCTTATCAAAGAGGTCGTCAATCCTCGAGAGTGGATACTTGTTCTCCCCAGTCACCTGGTTCAGGCTCTAATAGTCCAAAAAATTTCTCAAGATCCCATCCCTCTTCTTTGTGAAAAAAATCAGGGATTTCCATTGTGAAAAAATGGGGTAAATGAGTCTCATCCCCTGCAAATCCTCTAGCTATACCCGTGGATCATGATGCTCAACAAGAGACATCTGATACGCTGTTGTAGATATCAGTGCCACCTCGGGGTACAATTCAATGTAAAAGTCCACCTCTCTGTGAGGATGTCGGCCTAAAACATCATCAGGGAAGACATTTTTGTACTGTTCCACCACTGTAGGAATGTTCAGATGCTCTATGTAAACTACTCTGAGGGTAAGGCTGTCTAAATGATGAGGGATCGTAGAACTCTCCTCCGGGTAAGTCCATAATGTGCCACAAATGCTCCCTTCTCACCGGTGAAGGTGAACCTAGTCCCATCCATGTGGACACAACACAATTTGAGCCTAATATATTTTATCAATCCATGGACTGTTGATAACCAGTCCATACCCAAAATTACGTCATAAGGCCTCGACGCTGCTACAAGGTGATCCCATCCGAAACTCTCACCTCCTAGTGTAAGCTCACACTGATGGAACCAGTGTGTAATTGTGGAATCTGTATCCATATGGGTCACTTGTCGTAAGGATCGAGCCAAAAGCTCTGTAGGAATTTCTGAGATCTGAACGATGGGAGTGGAAATAAAATAATGACTGACACTTGTGTTTATAAGTATTACAACTAAAGTGGAGTAGACATAGATCGTACCTCGTATCATCACTAGACCGCCAAGATAGTAAGCCTCAGCTGCCTAAATATGGGATCTCCCCTATCCACATGCTGCCTGTGGCTGGGGTGGACCTTCTTGTAGTGGTGGTGGTAACAAAATGAATCGTCGTACACTACTAGCGGCACGACTATCTCCTCTGCCACATCCGCCTTCTCCCTCTCGACCTCCTTGGTAGATTCTATGTCATTGAATAGGCAGTCCTTTGACCTCATGATGATCATCCATACGACAGGTCAGACATTCACGATCCATGTGACCTGCCCACCGCATGTATAATACTACCAGCTACTGGCATGACTAACTTTTCCTTGGGTTCGCCACACTACTGACTCGTAATCTTGAAGTAGTCCACCTGTAGGTTTGGTCCTCTTGGGCATCTTTGACTTCTGTCTGATGCCAACTATAGAAGTCTCTGCTACGTGACGATTGGCAGTTGTTATCTCTACTGGTGACAACTTAGCAAGGAATCTCTCCACTATGACGGCCCTTTCTAACACCCCACCTACGTCGGGATGATGAGTGATATAATCGAAGCCCTGATCTCCCTACTGAGACCTTTCTTGAAGGTCCAGACCCTAATGAATGGGTCCCACACCATATCTGTGGAGTACCGTGAGAGGTCAGTGAACCTGGCTGATTGTTGAGCCACAGTCATGCTGCCATGCTGCTGATGAAGTTTCCCTTGAATGCAGACTACAAGAAGAGTTGCTTTGACAAACTCTGCCTGAAATAAGGATCTCTATGTCTACCTAGAATGTGTCACCTCATCGTGAACATGGAGAATCAAACTCCACCATCTGACTGATGCTGCCTGGAGAAGGATGTCGACAAGGATCACCATAAGATCAGCTGGTGTCCCTACTCGTCAGAAGACTCTCTCTACAGCCTCCAACCAATCTTCAGCCGCATTTGGGTCCATCTCTCACATAACATGGGTTTCCTCTGCCGTTGTAACTCATGAAATGTGCTCAAGCGGCGTGTAGTCTCTGGTGCAAGGGCTAGTGTCATCGATTGCCCAACAGGTAATGGTACTGTTGGTGCCTCCACTGGTGCCTCTACTAGAAGAAGGCCCTGCTTTGAGGCCTTGTCACTCAGTGGGATATCAGTACGTTTAACTCTCGGAACCCTAGCTTCTTTCCATTGTGGAGGCATCCTGAAAAGAAACAGCTGACCCACAGTAAAAATGTTATACCTAGGGAGCTGACATAGACAGATCACTATGAAAAACTTTCCAAACACACATGCAATTAGTGTTTTCATGCACTGAGTCAGAAATCCGAAGACATTGTTCTGGGGTATGGATATGTCAGCCACCGTACCCGCACTAGATTCCATAAACTAATAACCATACTCACTACACTTAACTCTATTTCCGTTAAAAATAAAGATCATAGTCCTATGTTCTACAGTAGAACCAACCTCTATAATACCAATTTGTCGAGACCCGTCCCCCGAGGCTCGTGTTTTGTCTACCCCAAGCCCACCTTCCATAGGCCGGGGTATGGAGACTAATACCGAAGGCGTATTCCTTATAATTGGGAGGGAATTTCTTTTATAATGTGTAATCACATGTAATCAAGCACACAACAAGATACGTACTCAAGTAAACTGAATTGTAATCAGAGTAAGTCCAATAAGTAAAAGGAGACATAATTCATGCCCAACTGTAATATATAATTAAAACTGGAATGTACAAGATTGCTGATAGGTGAAAAGCATCTCATGGATCGTCCACCAGGGATTATACCTGAAGGGTAGGTAAAACTCATGAATTACCATCTCTATGGTTCGCCTCGTCTAACGCCCACCTACGAGCTACCTCCATTCATGGTACCCACATCATTAGTCAGCATTGTCCATCATCTGCACCAAACACATTGATGTGCAGGCATATCCCATTCAAGGGTGTGTGTAATGACGCTCAATAGGGACCCCAAGACCCTCAAGGTCTCTCAAAATCCACAAATGGGAAATCTCAAAGCATGAAGTCCACTATCAACCCAACATAGGTATATGTCCATAAATATACCTAAGTTATCATGTATAACCATCTTAATCTTGTGAAAAAACATAGAGTCTAACTCCAAATCCCCAAGATCAACTATTCCACAAAGGATGTAAAATATCACAAAGGAAAGTACCACACAAAATAATACCACCAAGGTATTACCACGAAGGAAAGTAACTCACAGTTAAGAAGTTATATCACTAAAGGTATAAAATAAGAATAGTAGTATAGATGATTAGATATAACTACTGAATCATCTTACTCTGTTAAGAGAAAGACCCACACATGATCTCCAGGTGCAAACCCACACAGGATCGCAAGGTGATGACCCAAGTAGAATCACTATTTACTGTCCCACATAGGATCTCATGGTTTTGACCCAGAGAAGATTGCTATGTGCTGACCCACAACGGATTACTAGGTGCTGACCCACAATGGATCGCTCTAAGTGTGGACCCAAATAGGATTGCTCTAGGTGCTGACCCAAATTGGATCGATCAGTGCTGACCCACACCTGATCTCTCTATGTGCTGTTCCACACATGATCTCTCTACATTCTTCATGTCACAGCCATCTACGTGTTCCCACACTATGCTCTCTCCTCTCCGTGAGGATCCTCTCCTCATGAAACCTTATGATACTCCAACTACCACTAAGTCCCTTGAATATTTATCTAAAAGGACCTCCATGTCCCAGGGGTCTCAACACAACAGACGGTGCGTCATTCAGACACCCAGTCTATGAGTTGTTAGCCTTTTTGTCTCGAGGGCCCAATTGAATTCATGATTGATCCATCTAGACAATTCAGCAACATTATCAAAAACTCATGTGGGGTATATCAAAGGAACAATATAGCTCCAAGGTTTCCATCACCACTATAATTCCATCAATAGGATGTCTGGTGCTAAGGATATGGCTGAAAATGCGTAAATTTGTTGACGTTGGTCCAAGTCCGGTTCGACCTGGCCTGGGTCGACCGGGCCGGAACCGCTGGGTCGGGCCAGGTCCATTGGGCTCATCCTGACCCACTAGGTCCGGCTCGGCCTGAGCTGGGCGGTCTGGCCTGCTGAGCAGTTGGGTAGGCGGTGAGGGTCCCGAGGTGGCTCTTCCCTGGAGTGCGCCATGAAGGTGCGAGGTCGCGGGGTGGCGCGACCCGGAGGGCCTGGGCCGTGGGGCTGCTCGGCCAGAGCGGCTGGGCCTGAATGGTGGGGGCCACAGCATGGCATGGCCGAGGCGTCTTGACCCAGAGGATTAAGGCCGCAAGGCATAGAGTCCACAGGAAGTGGTGCACCATGGGGCGTCGAGGCCGCGGGTGGCGGTGGCCGCAGGGGGGGGGGGGTGGCGTTTCCTTCATCTCCTTCATCTCCTTCGTAACCTTCGTCGCCTTTATCGTGGTGAACACAAACATAAAATGATGAACAACAGAGGGTTAAGACCTTGTTTGATTGGCCCGCACCCTCTGCATTAGAGCGGTAGAAAATATCTCCATAGAAACAAGAATCAAGAACGTCAAACTCCACAATCCACTGACAATGACTATTCCCAACCCACAGAAAATGATTTCATCATCTCTTTGATTATAAGGCAAGAATTTGGGATGTATAATCATTCAAAAATAACACATACCTTGTCCGTTTGTCGTTGTCGATGAGGTGGAAAGAACAGTCATTGATTGAAGATGTCCCACGTTGGAGGATGTCCTGAGAAAGAACTCAGATTCATGCGATTGTGTTCTTGGTTGTAGGAACGTTCTTCATTGGAGAAGTGTAATCCTAAAAATAATAATCATCTCCCAATTCCAAAAAATTGAAATGTCTCCAACTTCTAATTTTTCCCCCCAATTTAATTTTTGACATAATTCAAGTTTTCTCCACCTAATTAATTTATGAGGTTGGAACAAAATTAATTAAATGGGGGTGGCACAATTTATGTGGGGCAAGATTAAAATGATTCCCCGCACTTAAGAGGGAGTTCAAGGGTTTTTATCCTATGGTGGTCCCCATCACCATAACCTCTCATTGGCGGTCAAGTCTTGGCTGTCCCCACCTCCATAACCTCTCATGGGCAGTTTTAGTTCAGTGGTCCCCAACTGTGAAATATCAACATGGGAGTTTCAAATGGAAATAAAAATAAAATGTTACACCATTTTTTTGTTTTATTATTTCACGAATAATTGAAAAACTAACTTCCACTGTCGACCTACTGAGATCGAGGTGAAGGTCTCTTTAAGAGAATATCAGTACTGCGAGTTCAACGGTTCCCTTAAGTTTCAATTTCGAGTGTCCGTTCAAAAGTTAAAAAAAACCGCTCGCACGTTTACTGAACGTACCCAAAAAATGTTCAGAAATTCATTCTGGGCACATCTGGTCTTAGAACAATGCGCCATCAATTATCACTGACTCTTAAAATTTCAATATATTAAAAAAATATATGGAAAATTTAGGTTGTTACAACATCATCTATATAGAATCATCATAAAGGATATCAACCTCGATTACCCCCTTTAATGGTCATCACGACCTCATATTTCCATCATAACCACATACATTAATAGGAACCAGATATATTTACTAATTTCACATCAATTGAGGATTCTTGATCAGTGTGTGTTTGACCTTAATTGAGAAAACCACATAAAGGTCGTGGTTATGTTTTTATTAATACTCACATGACATAAAACTGAAATATTATACAATATTTAAAATATCACATAATATATGTACCCATAATTGAGCTACAAACTGAATTTAACTCATCCCTATCACAAGTTTAAGGTGCTCCTTCCAATAATCATGTAACTAAAAACATCCATGGAAGACACCTCAAGAAAGATCCATGAAATTTTCATTAACAAAAATGAGATAAATCTTCACCAAAACTAATTTCATAGAGTTATAACCCATTATTTTAACAATTATGGTTTCTCATAGTAGTTTTAAATACATTGAACTTGTTTCATTCAATAGATGATCATCCAATCAAAGATATGTAGAAATATGTTAAAAAATTTCCAACATATCGAGAATTATACTCATTATGTATTATCCAATTATTAAATTTAATGACAAAGAAATAATAACTTGTTTTTCACAAGGTATTATAACATTATTGTATAGATTATATGTCAGTTACATTATATTTAATTTATATACAATCAATATATAATGGTTTTCATCCATATAATAACACGCTCAATTGATACCCATGGAGGGTATACCTTTCCAATAATGGAGAGTAAAATTACCATGCCATAAATTGTCCACACAAACCACATTAATCATCTCAATTCTCATATTGAAATTTCTAATCCCAAAATACCCTCCAAAGGTTTTTTCCCAATCACCATTTAATAAGAAATCTTGTAATCCTAATATAATACTAAATTATTTACTAATACATGTTATATTAATTATAATATTTATCTCATGCTCCACTATATTATCTCATCTTCCATATTTATCAAAGATATATGTAGACTATCTCTGAAAATACTAATGCTATAATGATCATTTTTAAATTTCATTTTCAATGATCATATTACTCATAGAAAACCGGGAACCATAATGTTTTATTTCTAAAATATTTTGGGTACTCCCCTTATGAATATTATTTGGTAGTTCATCTTTAATCACAAAACCTAATATCATTAAAATACCCAAAAAAAATTACAAAAAATTAACCCAAAATTCCTCAAATATATCACCATAAAAAACTATTAAATAAAAGAGAAACTTTGACTATTATTTTTTCAGATATGGTTCCTGGGTAGAAAATATACATTTTACTAAATCAAAAAAATAAATTGGTCTTTCCATAATCGTAGATCTCACATAACAATTTATATTCACCTATCTCAAATTGATGTTGGATAATTCTTATATAGGTCGTGATCTTAGTGACAGATATATAATGTTAATCCAAAGTTATGTGTTTGTTTTATTAATATGTTCTGATTAAATAATAATAATAATAATAATAATATTTCTATAACATATTAAACATTATGGAACTTGACACATTAAATAAATTCCTCATAGGACTCGATATTAGGTGATCTAGGACTAAAGCATCTAGGAACATACCAATCTTCCAAGAGGTGGGGGGAGAACATAATAATTATATTGTATAATTATTATTATGTTTTTTATTAATTTAACATTCATTATCATGGATGAATAAGAGAAAAAATAGAATACCTATTTTACCATTGAATGAGGAACCTAATATTCCACTTTGAGTGATTGAAAAGACTACAATAATGTACTAATAAATAATTAAATGTTAATTTTATGAAATTAGAATCCTCTTACTATAGTGATTCCATATTGGATAGATGCGATATATGAATAAAAAAGAAACATCACCAAAATGAAATTTGTAGATATCAAAGATGATGACTAATGGGGAATCACTAGGAAATCTAATGGTACACATGGTTCTCCAATATTAATGTTATCACTGAAATACATATTTTAGTTTATTATTCATTTATTTTATATATTATTCTACCAATTATTGATCATCCTTTTAATTTTACAAATATTATGAAGAATATATTTGAGATTTTGGGTTTTACTGAATAGAGTATTACCGTGATTGGTCATTTGAAAAATTGTACTATCTTCATATAATTTGTAATGAAAATGAGAGAATGGGGAATTGGATCTTTATTCATAAAAACTAGAACTCTCAAACTTTATTAATGATAGTAATATTTTGATCTATTAAAGTTTATAAATAACAAAAAATATATGTGGATCCAATTAATCAGATTCAACAAAAAATTGTATTATTATTTTTCTAGAGTTATATAAGATGTTGATATAAATTCTACATTTAATAAAAATGTTATTATAGAAAAACCTGAAGATAACATAATGTTAAACATTTTACATAAAAATATTCTTCCTTTTCTGTAGATTTCAAGAAAATTGAGCAAGCTTCAAGTGAATATTGCATGTTAAACCATATAATGATTTTTATTATCTAAGACAAAAATTTATGGCCTTGGTTACTAGACTATTAGAATGATGAATTGAGTCAAACATAGAAAAAGAAGGATTGATACCCATCAAAATCCAATGTGATTTTTATCCTCTAAACAGAGTAAGACATGGTCGGGGTTATATCAACTATCTGGTCCATACCCCAATATGAGGATTAAAAGGATGGTAACCTATCAAAATATAAATTCATGATACCCCTTAACAAATAAAACCCAAAAAATGTTATATATTATTTCCATTTAATATGCTAATATGTTTTACATCTTTCTTTACATGAAACACAAAAAATAAAAGATACCATTATATATTTATTTAAAAAATAATTATTTGTGCATAACAATTTTAAAACAATCAATGAAATTATAGGGAATGAATAGGGTTAAAATATTTATGAATATTATGTAAATAAAAATAATTTCTACTTTAAACATAATGAAATTCATTTTGTTTACCAAAAAATATAAATAATATAATTTTTTGTTTAAAAACAATTTTGGAAAATTTTATTATACATGATACTCATTTCTATATAAAAATTTTAAGATTAATGACACTTTTTTTATATTAATTGTTTATTAACACCAACTTATTTGGTATATGATTTTAAATTTGGATAGTAATAGTTAGTATTTGAAAACATCAGTTTCTTACTAAAATAGATTTCATTTTTATTTTACATCTTTATAAAAAACAAAATTTATAAAATTTATAATGATAAATTAATAAAAAATAAACTAATTTTTTAATTCCTCAAATGAAAATTGACTTATTAATATTTTTTTTATCTTTTTATAAAAAAGTATTTTGTGTAAAAAATTTGTGTTTCACAAAGCATTTAATATATATTAATTCATTTATATATAATAATTAACAATAAATTTATAAAACCAAATATGTGATCCAATATTAATTTTATGAATAAAATTATTAGTTAAATAAATTTATATAATAGTAGAAAACGTATAGAAATTTTTTTTAAAAATACTTAAAATATAGCTTTTATAAAAAAAAATCTTTTCAGTCCTTTCATTTATTCATGTATCCTTCAGGATTGATTCAGTTTTTATCTGATATTATATGCCCCATATCAATTATTTATTTTATAATAATTCAATTTATTTTAGTCTAATTAGTTTTTAATATTGTTTTTAATTATATAAAAAATTAAATTATCAAATAATTATTTCTATAAAAATAGTATTATATGTTTTTATTTTTATAATTTGAAATTTAATTTTAACATCTATAGGATTTTTATATGAAAAAATTGTTTCCAAATTTTATATAAAAAATTAAAAATTAATAAATTTTGTTTATTATAATTATTTTATTTAAACTTAATTAGTAATGTAAAATATTTGTTACACTAGTAAATTGTAAAAATCGTAAAAATTATTTTACTTTGGATAGAAGGGAAAAATTTCAAAACTTATTTATAGATGGATGGTTGTGGAGTGTATGGAAGACATTCACAGAATTTCTCATTTATCTACGTATTTTTCCCTTTACCTATTAACTATGAAATTAAATTATCAAAACTCAATGGGTATTTCCAAAACATCCAATCCATTCACTTATAAAATTATAACATCTATAAAAATAAAACACTAACATATCCTTATAATTTCACTTTTTAAATCATCAATTATTATCCTCAATTAGTGTGATTCATATTTCAATATAATTTTGTAATCAATAGTTATCCTAATATTTTTATTTTTATGGAGACTTCAATAGCGAAATCAATCACCAGATGTGAGTTTTAGAAAGTACATAGTTTTCATATTATTTATATTATTTCTCATTTATTCAAGTCAAACTAATATAATGATATTATTATTTCTTAACTTATTTAATGTAACTATATTTATGGAAGTATTATTGTTTATTCATATACACCATAAATCAATGAAAACCAAATCATTGTTTATTCACTATGTGGGCACCAACCTCAACAAAAAATGATGAATCATTATCCATCAACGACTTAAAAGGATATAAATAAAGATTGTGTGAAAGGATAAATTTGATGTTTTTTATATCATAAATTTTGTCTTATTACATATTGTATAAGCTTTTACTGAAATGATCAATAATGTATTATCATGGATTTAATAATTTAAAACAAACAACGAGGAAGATATATCATTAATATTGTGAAATATTTAAATATTAATTACGAATTTTCCACCTTATTAACATTATGAAATATAACCAAAAAAATAATAAATATTGTTATTTTATTTCTTAGATAATTATTATATACTCAATAATAATCATAATCCATAACTAAATAGGGCAGTTCATATTTGGGTTGGTTTAACAACCAAAGTTAACAATATTATGTATTTATATAACAAATTAAAATGGAATAACAATTACTTCTATTTCATAATAAACATTTGTAAATAATGTTTTTTGGGATATGATGCGTTATAAAATACTAAATTTATTTAATAATTATTTAATGATCGATTAATACAAACCACTGAATAAAGCTTCTTATAATTTTATCTTCTAGGATATGCCCTAAAAACTCATGTAATGTTTTTGGATGACCATATAGAAATTCAAAAAATCAGTAATAGTAACCATATTGGAATACTATATTTTAAAATTAAAATAATGATAAATATATACCCCAACATTTTGAAACTAGTACAAACGATAAAGTCTATAAACAACCCATGTTAAAAAATAAAATAAACCATTTAGAGAATAAATACTTATAAAAAGAAAGAATGAAAATGTATATCAGTAAGGTTATGAATTTATTGATTAATATAACATTTTTCTTGATTAATGAGTCTAAATTATTTTCATTTAATTAAGGAAAATAGGTAAGTGATTTTATCCTAATTTCCCTTCCTTGAAGAATATTATTAATTTTTTAAACTAATTTCAGTTTTTATGTACATGTATTGTCTATTTGATATATAATATGAATAATTATAATTTAATTATGTTTTTAGTGAAAAATATCAAGATATATATTTCAAGGGTTTTTAATTAGATTTTTACTAATGTAATTAGGGTTGACTTGATCTTAATTATCAATCATTGAGACATAACACATTTTGTGATACATGATACATTTTTATGGTGTATTTACTACCCATGGATGGTTTTTGTCATAATATGTTTAATTCATGGGATTAAATAAGAAATTTGAATTATTAATGTGGATATTTATTCAGTTATTTCTCCAATATTATTTATTTTTGGTAATTCCACTTTAATTCATTATTATATGATCATTGCATTGATCATATTTTATATTATTCTACTGTATTATTCCCTGTCCATTATATTATGTTTTATTATATCCATTTTTATGAGGATATATATTCCAAAAATATAATACCATGGAAAAATATTTCTTACATTATGTGATTTTAAAAAAATAAACTTTCAAGTTTATTTCCACCTATGGATTAAGATCATGTTATTTCCATATTATCTTAACCGTATAACTGTTTCTCTTTATGGTGTGACCATAAAAGTTGATATAATTGTATTTATTTCATTGTGAAATTATTATATTATAAGGACGTGATGATATGTATTGTCAGTACATTTAATGATATTTTATTATAGATGATTATCGGCAAGATGACTATGTATTGTCTGACAATTCCACTTCTCTATCAAGATGGGTTATTATCTTGATATCAATTTTATTTAAATGAGTAAATATATTGAAATTATTTATGATCATTGACTACTAACATAGATTTATCATCTATTGATATTTTATATTATTATTTTTATGTATGACCATGTTTTTATCCAGGAAAAGGTTTTATAGGGTATGTAAAGAAAGATATTATTGAATTTAATAGTTTCTTCATTAGGAATAATTAGTGGATTATTTGTTCTCTACCTTATTTGTAAAATTTATTCATCAACAGTTATCTAGATAAAGAACATATTTAGTTATTTGGTATATAATTATAAAATTCATAAATTTATTTTAACTGAGCTCTCGACAAAAAGTAAAGTCTCCAAAAAAATTGCATTAACACATGGTTTTTTAGATATGAAATTATGAATTCCATCACCTTGAGAAACATATTTTTAATATGAATGTTTTAATGTATTCTACTATATATATTGTTCTCTTGGTTTCATGTTGACTATGGGTTATTATATTTTACCTATTCCTTATATAATATATATGTTATGTTTATGCATTGGTTTAATCAGTTACTTTTTTTCCATTACTATGAATTTTATCTCACCCCTTATTATGATTCAATTTACGTAGGTTATGAATTAAATTAATACACGTGAATTGTTTATAAATGTATCACTTGGGTAATAATTTTGTGGTGATGTTGATGAACAATAATTAATTAATTTTTTTCTTAAATATAATGGTAAACAAATGTTCCTTAGTTGAGAAATACATGGGTTTCATATGATTATAAATTGTCATAATTTTATATTGATATAAAAAATAAAATATCCTTCATATATTTTAAATTCAAAAATAATTCCCAGTTTTTTAATTATGGATGGTTATAGATTTGATTTTATAGATTGAAAAAGTCATGTGAAGTACATGCATAAGAGAACTGAATCCTAGAGTGCATGTTTGAGGATTCATAATTGGTATCAATCAAATAGTTAAGAATAATTTTGAGATTTGAATTTTTATTGAATATAATTAAATGGGGATTCAGGTATGGATGATGAATAATTTAATGTAATATATACACCTTTAATATAGTATAATATTTAATGTAATTGTATTAATCCATATTTTATTTTTGTTTTTGGATAAGATATCATCAATGAAACCCTTAAAATAAGTCAACTCATTGGATAAAATCTTTATTTTTTTGGTAATTGAGTAATTATATATTATTTTTTAGAAATAAATACTTCTTTTGGATTCAAGAAAGTAGTTTCATCTATGCCCATATGTGTCTAGTAGTCAACACCGAAAATGGGTTTGGTAACTCAATCATCACTCCAATGATTGATGAGTGGGCCTAAGACTGCACTCCTAGAGATACAAACCATAGATATAATATTTTAATAATAAAATTTTCTTAATCAATAATTATGAATGATTTACTAGTGATGTTAACATATTAATATAGAGAACCAAATTTAAAAATTACCATGGATTACTAATGATTGAAGAAAAAATATCAACATGTTTATCGAAAGTCATCATGTGTGAAAAAGGTTCAATAGTGGAATGACTACTTGTATTGAGGAATTTATATAAATATTATTGGTATTATCCGAAATATTTTCATAGTAATTTGTTGAGATAGGATCCAAAAGATGTATTTGAGAAAGTTATGTTTCTAAAAATCAATATGCCTTACAACTTAATAAGGAGTCATACATAAATGGTTATGAATTTTATTATATTCATATTATAATAGAAAATGTTCTCATCCTAGTCTTACTGATAGTAGTGATGTGGATATAATAATTGAAATTATTTCTTGATCTACTCAACTATGATAATTTTTGATAATTATCACAAACATTTTGGTATATTATAAATGTTATTGAGTATTATGTTTAATATATATAGAATATTATGATTTATTTTTCTTCAAATGTATGTAAACATATATTAAATGATATTAATATCCTTTAGAAGTGATTTTAAAATAATTTTATATTTCTGGGTAAAACTATGGGAGAACACATGGTTGAGGTATGGATAACTCTTATGTTAGAAAATACAATTGATGTTGAGATTATAATGGTTTTATTAATTATGCATATATATGTTATATGATATTTGGAATCCATGGATTGATATTTTATTAATTATTTTAACGGATAATTTTATAAAATTTTTTGGATTATGATAGATAATTATTAGTTATGACCTTATGATTTAATGAATAATGTTATTTTAGGGTAAAAGATATGGGTTTTTAGAGGGACATATAATATCAATATAGATTAATATCTTATAAATTCAAATAGAATTTAGGAAGGGTATTATATTTATATTATATGATTTTAGGGATGGAAAATGTTTTTTTGAAGGGAAAATAGGCATTTGATGTCATAAAATTCAATTATGATAGAGAAATTTCATGGTAAATTAGCATCTCTATTTTAATGATTATATTTTAATTTTTGATAAAAAATAACATAATGTTACCACGGTTAAAAAAATGATATATGTTACACTACGAGTGATATAGGTTGAACTTGATTTTATACCCATTGTGTTGTATGAATTATCAGATGAAATGATTATGTATTGATGTGAGTCAGGTTGAGTTTAAATTTTCCCTAGGTTATTTATGATAATTTGATTATAATGATAATCACTCAAGATAAATGTTTTGGTTTTAGAAATAGATGTATATATAAGGAAACATAGTAGTGAGGGATAATTTGGTGATTACCCAGGTTAGAAACCCCTCCAAATGTTATTTTAAGATTGAAAATTTATGATCATCGCAAGTAAACTATCAAAAACTATGATTAACAGTGGGAACAAAGTGAAACTCCCAATCAAACTAGAGAAGAGAATGTTATGGTCTAAGAAAACATAAATTGATGTAGATAATGTAGGTAAATGTATTCAATTCCCTAAAGGATATAAATGTGGAAAAAATAGTGGTGAAAATTTGTTTGATGTGATTGTTAATAGATATAAGGGTGGAGATGACGGTTATCATAATCCCAATTGAACATGAAATTGGGAAGCTACAAAAGTCGAACGTTTATTTTTTAATAGGGGTGTGAACGCGACCCAATGTTCTAATACAATGATCAACAAGGGAGATAATCATCATCAACCATGTGAACAAGATTAATCCCATTCAACTACATGTAATTAATCTAGCAATGAGTTTTCATTGTTGATTTTATAGTGATTAATTTCTTGTATGTTCGAACCTACTACTGGTTATTTAGTTATGAATAAAAATAACTAGTTTTAATATTATCACAAGATTATTTTTATAGATTTCAGATCTTTTAAATTTTGTAATTAATTCTTATTACCTAATTCATAATTCTATTTTAAATTAATAATTAGTTAGATCACTTCTTAAAATTATAATAATAAATTTTCATTTGGATAAATATAATTATATATCATAAATAAATCAGTGATCATCCTGCTGTTTATCGATTAATGATGATTTTTTTATGTAAAATAGTATCTGTCAAATTGAGAGTATGAAATTTATGTAGGGTGGAATGCAACAAACTAAATATTTAAAACAAAATTACCTTCAAATAAATCTATCGGGTTGATAGTTAAAAATACACACAAACCCAAACATAAAATAAAACATTCTATATTTAGATAAAGGTATAATAATGTATGTAGATCTATTAAAAATCAATCCATTTCATTAGCAAGGATGAATTATGTTATCCTATTTATAAATTATACATATATAGAAAATAAAGGATATTTTAAATTTTAATAAAAGTATATTAGTATAAAAAACATGGAAAATAAGATCATTTACTATTTAGTAATGTATTTTTATAAAAAATAATTTATGAAGAAATAATTTTTATTTCATAAAATAATACGATATATTACATATTATTTTTATATTATTAATTTTTTAAAACCAATTTACATAGGTGATGAAATGAAATAATAATAACTACAATTATATTTTGAAAATTGTAGTTTCAAATAAAAGTAGTTTTCAATTATATTTGACGATTTTATTTTGATTTGGAATTTACATATTTTGGGATTTTATTTTATTGAAAAATAAATTAATTTTTTATTTTCAAATATCAAAATCCTGAGAGTATGAATTTTTTGTCTCTTTTGAAAAAGTTTATTTTTAGTAAAATAAGCCATTTTGAACGAAAAATATATTTTTTTTTACTGGATCATTATATAAGATTGAAATAATAATTTCTAAACATTTTATGAAATAAAATATGACCTTTTTCTTTATAATTAGTCATTTAAAAATATTCTATGAAATTTTTAGAACTATTGAAAAAAATTTAGTAAGTAATTTAATCGTCTATTAAATATAAAATCCATTTTAGTCTTTTTCATTGAATCATGTTTTCATCATGGGATATTCATTTCTGAATGAAATTGGAATTATCATAACCTTTATTTAGTTTATAAAAATTAAATTTCTCTCTATATAATAAATATCCATGATAATTTTATCATAATAATAAATTTATATTTAAAAAGACTTCTCTTAAAATGTCTTTAAATATTTATGTGTTTATATTTTAAAATGAAATTTTAAAACCTATACAAATTTCATTTGATAAAATTGTTTCTAGTTATTAAATTTTTAGTTTAATATTATATAAAATTTTCATTTTAATTTTGATTATTAAAATTAATTACTATATTTAAAAAGCAGGTTACCCTGTAAAAATAATAAATCATAAAAAGTGTACATCAAATAGTGAAAAGAGAAAAATGATAAAAACAATTATTCAAATGGATGGATTTTCATTATCATGAAAAATTCTCAACCTTTTTCTTCATTTGTCCAATTTGTATTCGTCAAAAAATTTAATTTTGAAATTGAGTTATTTAAATTCAATTGGCATTTCTAAAACTACTCTTCTATTCGCATATAAAATGGTAAATTCCAAAAAACGTCCAGACTCACATATGATTTAAATATATCCTTTGAAATATATTAACTGGGCCCCATAGATCCTAATTATACCATAAAAATATTTTATCAACCATTTTTTCATAAGAATAACCGTTTAGAGGATAATAAAAAGGAAAATTCATTTCATAATTGTGAGTATTATTAACTAATTTTATCTTCACAAGTATATTTCATAAAATTTATTCCCAATCAACAAATATAAAAATATTTGATTCACCTATATAATTTAATGTTCCTATATTAAATTTATTATCATTATTTATTGACATACCTAAACCATTAAAAACCATTGTTTGTATGTTTTTCTAACGATCGAATCCATTACATAACCAATTTTTTTCCTTAACACACTGATAATGATAGTAATATAGAATTTATTAATGGATAATATAATTTTTATAATAGTAGTGTTCGGTTATGAAAAATTAAAGAACCTATTAATCATATGATCAATAACTAATCATCATTAATTTAATCAATTTAAATATGTGTTCCAATATGATAAAAATTCATTCATATAGGATACTATTTACATATCCATTAATTATTATTCTAATTTCATATAATTTTAACATATTAAATCAGTAAACACTAAAAATATCTTTTTTATCAGATATAATTATATTATTTCCTAACTACCACATAATTATTAATTAAATTAGGATATGTTCATGTTTAAGTTGGTTTAACCACATAAATGAACAATAAAATGAATTAAAATCATTAATAATAGTGGTAATATTATTATTGTTTTAATATGATAAAAATTATTAAGGAATTTTTTATTTTTTGTGAAGGGGGATTTTATGTCACTATTTAACTCAGTAATTAATAAAACAATATTTTACTATTATAAATCACATGAATACACTTCTTAAAATTTTAACATAAATTTTAATGACTAAAATATTCATGAAAGGATTCAAGAATGTTTTAAAAAATTATAAAACAAGCACAAATGTAAATATGATTAAAAATTAATGCTGGACATTGAGAGACTAATGATTATTTACACCACAATTATGAAACTTGTAAAAACAATCAAAACTACAAACATGTGATGTTATAAATAAGAATAATTAATATATAAAAATATAATTTTTTAAAACTATAATTGAATATAGATATGATCAATTTTATTAATTAAGTGATTAATATAGCCCTGTTAGATATTTAAGAGGTGATATAATTCTTGTGAAGATCAGGAGAGGAGGTTAGGGTCTCCATCTATATTCACCTTTTTTGAGAAAATTATTTTATTTGTATACATAATTTAATTTATGTGGTGTATATATTTCCAATTTTATATATAATATCATCGATTATTATTTAATTATAAAATTTTACATAAAATTTTAATCTTATTATTTCAATGGTTTTTTATTCAAATAATGGTAAAATCTAAAGAGTTCCCTTGGTCTCAAATATCATTATTGATAAATTATACATTTTTTGTAAATTGATTCTTTTTTTATGGTGTATTAAATTCTTATGGTAGTGTTTATATCATATTTCTGATAATTTATGGGATTTACTATCCAAATAATGTTCCTTTATTCATGTATCTATTGATATTTTGGTGTCCCTAATAGTAAGGATATTGGTAACTCAACTTTTCATCCATATTTATATAGTAAATCATCATCCATTGATTATGTTATGATCATTATCATGATGTTATTTCGTATAAATATTGTACATTATTCCCATTTGATTATATTTGATGGAATTTAGTAATTTTTTGGTGGTACACATTCCTTCAACATAATCCCTTTGAAAATCAATTACCACTTCATGCGATTTGTTCATTTGAAATGATCTTATTTTGTTCCTTGGATAGAATATTATCATGTTATTATGGTATTAGAATTGCGGTATATGGATTTACCTTGATGTAGGGAATATAAAATTCTTCATAAATTAGATTGAATGATAATCACCTAAAATGTAAAATATTCTATTGACAAGAATAATAAATATTGGCATTTCTTATATAATTATTTTAAAATGAAAGAATGTTTTCATATTTATAATGTAATTTTTATATTCTAATTTTTTATTTGGATGTGTTGTGAACATATTATCCCATTTATTGACATGGTGGGAGGTACTTAAATTTGGGATGATTAATGTCCACTTACTCAGGCTGATCGTGTATTGAGATTACGTATTCTTTACTATATGGATAACCATGGTTGTATTTACACTACTTTTAAATATTTATTGGTATGAATGGTCTTGTTAAATAATCTTCTAAATGAACGAAACTTTTTATTTTCATGTTTTATATTATTATTTATTAATTTATTGTTTTTATTAGGATGCATTATTCGTCTATTATCGCTTCTGTTGATATATTAATGGGTATTGAAATTCTTAATGATTACTGATCGATAACACAATTTGATAATGTATTGGTTTTCCATATTATTTAATAGATGGACCAACATGGTTTGATTTAGATAAATCATACATATTGAATGGTACGAATAATCTTGTTGAATCATCTATTGAATGAACAAGACTTAATCAGGTTAGGGGTGGTGGATACCATCAATTATCCCCTTGATTCATCGACTTGTCTCATGAGTGAAAAATATTTTATATATTTGGTGTATGATGACACAATATATCTATACATGTTTAATTCATTATCAATGACATGTAACGTCTCTTGGAATAAGGACTTGAAACATTTTTTCGATGTATATAATTATGCCATTAAATAAGTATAATAATTGTATTATTCACACTAATAATTATATTTTTTTCATGGATATATCATTCTCAATATTTTTAGATTATTATTCCTTCCTATTGTTTGCTATTATTTTTAAAACCTAAATATTCATTATCAGGTATGTATTCTTTTTTTATGGTATTTTTTAGGAATAGGGGAGTTTCTTGAAATTTATTAGGTACACGTCATTTACTTTATATGTACTCACTATGGACTTGGTTACTGATGGTACCCAGGAGGAAGCTGTGTAGTGTCCATGCACACTACCGTGTGTGGTGACCTAGAGACCACTTAATACGGGGGGCCGATAAGGGCAAGAAAACACCTTGTAATTATAATGTACATGTCGTGGAATTTCCTTATTTTTTCATTAAATGGGAAGAGGACCCATCTAATTAGTAGAAACACCTCCTTCTTCATCTGACTCGTCCGATAGCATCCTTACCACGTGTATTTTTCTTCGAACCCCTGATAGGGCATCGGTTCTCCAAATCGACCGTCGTTGATTGCATTGGGATCACCTCGGTATGCTCTTCCTTCATCTACAGATCGGTAACCAGATTCCTCCACATTCTCATGTTATCATCGGTTTAATGGCTTAGAGATTTTTTTTCGATATATAGTGTTCTTTGGCGATTCAATGCTTGAGGTTCACTTATAGAGATCATGCATTGCCATGGTTGGTGGTTTGTGCCTTCCAATTGAATTTCTTTGAGTTATATGTCCAAATGTGCCCAGTACCCATGAACAGGGTATTCTGTGTTTACGGTTTTTGCCCCATTAATTTCCAGTTGTGCTTGTATGCTGGAATAGAGCTTAATTAAATGAGAATAGGGTTAATTTATATGCTTTGTAAGTGTTTTTACAAGAATATTTGTTTAAGATATTTTGGTATAGTTTAACTATTAGGTTGTTATTTTCATTCCATGCCTAGTATTGTAGGATAGAGTGATTTTGTTTATCTTCCAAGGTGTTATACTTTATACTATTAGTGAAGTATTTCTTGAGGATTACATTGGCCACATTTCATTGATATTAACATTTGAATTACACATGGCCATGAGAAACAGGTATAGTATACCATCTTGAGAATGGACATAAACGATTCTATATAGTGTCTGTTATTATTTATCACGTTTCATGACCATAGGGGGGATTGATATTGAGTTCTCCCTTAGAGAGTCTATTGTTACGTTACGAGGCCACAAGGAGAATTGACGTTGAGTGCTTATTCAATGTGCCTGTAGTTTCTGTTAAAAGACTATTGGGGGAATTGACTGTGAGTGCATTCTCAGAGAGCCTATAATCATACATGGCAATAAGGGTAATTTATGTTGAGGGCTTCCTCATAGACACTTTTCAAAAGATGAACTATAGGGGGTAGATTGTGATTACTTCCGAGAGTGTTTCTTGTGTTTTCTAGGTATGACCAGAGGGGATAGGATGTTAGTACATACCAAAGGGTTAATAGTTTGTGATTATCTGCTTAGATTTCATGTGGTGTGTGAATAATTTGAAACTGTAAGAATGTTTAATGTTGAGTACATCCTTGTTTACTTCTTCCTATTCTTATTACCTACCATATATATTCATTGACTGTTAGGCATAGATATCTTGGTGGTTTCCTACTGGGATTTATTCTCTCACCCTGTTTGGGTCATGCTTTTGTGCCCAAATAGATTATATTGTTGCCGGTATAGATAAGGGAATTCACCATACTACATCATGTACTTGACTGCTTTGAGATGGAGAGCATGGGACCATGATTGGGCTTGCAATGATGATGAGTTTTTTCTAGTTTACTTTTGTAGGTTTGGTTCATTACTATGTTTCTACATTGTGACATGCTTGGATTATTTCCTAGACATATGTATCTTGCATCATTATATATGTGCTCTAGTTGTTTATTACTTTCAGTCTTCCACTACTTACTGTTGTTTTCCATTAATACTACTTCTTCTATTGTTATCTATTTCTATTCCACTATTAAAATCTGCCAATGTGGGAATAGTTTTCCTACTATCACACACATGGTTCTCAGTACTAGTTGACAGCCTTGCTTTTGGGGAAATACTATTGGGGCCATGTGTCCAACCGGGTACGGGGCGCCTTTGGGTGGCTTTCGGAACTGTGAAATTACAAAGTGGTATCAGAGGAATTATTTTATCTTGACATACTATTTGGAGCCTATAGATAGGGATATAAAGGAATAGGTACTTTATAATATGATGTTCCTGGGAGTAGCTAACCCGTGTATAGGGAAAAGGCAATCTACCTCATTAATTGCAATTTTGTCTGGTTTTTCAATTTTACAATTGATTTTATTTTCACTGTTGGGTGATTCACATGTTTTGTGCTATTATTGTTGACTTTAATGTAGATCTATTTCTATTGAAACCTGATGAGATGAGGTTATTCCATCCCAAGGATCATATAGGAACATGCTAGGGATCACATGTCATGCATTATTTCTATGCCATATATGATGCATTAGTGATTGCATGTTGTTGTGATAGGTGTCATGAATGATATGGATTCTGTTGTGATATATGCCTTGATAAAATACATGTTGTTTTATGGGGTATTGGTTGTTTATGGTTTTTTTTAAATTAGAACCATAATTTCATTATTGAGTTGTTGTGTGCCCTCACAAACCGTAATTTTGTGGATCATTTCCTTTTTATGCTTAACGATGACATGTATAAGATGCCATGCGATGATTCGTTGGGAGTATGGGACCTCACGAATCAGAATATGGGACCTAATGTTCGTTTCAATGTTGTTCTGGGCTCCAGAGTAGTTTTTGGGGATTAATGTTTTGAGAAACCCAAAATACAGTCTTTATAATGATGAATACATGCAATGCGTTCTTCTGTTCTGGAATAAACTATTTTTCTTAAGTACACACCATGTACCATATGTACATTCCGTTTATTCTCTAACGGTGTCTCAAAATGTGTGGGCAGAGACATAAGGTTGGGAAAATTTTGGTTGGACATGTTGTGTACCAGATGTACACGCCATGTGTTGAGATAAATTTCATGTCCATGTTATTAACCAAACAGGTCAGTTGAGTCTTTTCTAATCCATGTTGCGTCCGTCTTGAACATGCCATGTATTGGAACCTGAGTATATTTCCGTCTCATGAACAACACAGGTTGGTGAAATCTTCCTAGTACAGACCATGTAGTGTGATCCATGTATCCGGTCGTGTCACTGACAACACAGATCAGAGAAGCTCGTCTAGTACATGGCGTGACTAGCACAAACAAGACATGTAGTCTTGTTCTAGGAGAATTGTGTGGCCTAGAAGTCTAACGGAACCCATTCAGGGGAAGAGGAATCAATTACACATACTATGTAAGGAAAACACATCGTTTCTGGGGTGTTACATTACTAGTTCTAGTAGAAGTACATGCCCATGTGAATGGCTTATAGGAACACATCATGTAGTTAAATATACACACCATGTATACATGTTTTGAAAAACATGAATTCCTTGTTTATCCCATTCCCTCCTTATACTTCTAGTTTTATATCGTGGGTAATTTTGATCTAAGGTGTTCATTTGACCTTGCAGAGTTATGCCCCCCAAGATATCCTCTAGTTGTATGCCAGTGACATGACAACGATCAGACATCAGATGTGACTGATCAAGGATTACTATTAGATCCCCAAGTTGGGTCTGTCCTGGAACTAGCCATCATTCCAGACATAGGTTCTGAATCACAGTACCGAGATGGCTTTATGAGTTTTATGAAGACCTTCTAGGGAGTTCCGCCTCCTACCCCGTTGATGGAAAAATTGATGCAGGTTTTTCCATGGCAGCATCCTCCCACCTTCTAAGGGGATGGAGGACCCTGGGCCATAGAGTCATGGGTAGCATCCATGAAGAATATTTTCAAGCATCTTGAGATGCCTCCAGATAGGAGGGTCAAGCTCTCTATGTATATTCTTTGGGATTCCACCAAGATATAGTGGGATGTGATCTCACAGGCAGGATTCCAGTAAGATTTGGCATGGGAAGAGTTTCATCATACCTTCTACACTATCTTGTATTCAAAGACATTTAGGGCCAATCAAGCCTGATAGTTCAGGAGTTTGGATTAGGGTACTCTGTCTACTATTTATTACTCTTCTCACTTCACTGATATGCAGTTATTTACACCCTTTATAGGGGGATATGGGTTGTTCCCAGTGAGGATGATTGAGGATGGTCTCAGATATGACATTCAGACACAGGAGATCATCTTTAAGAGGACCCTGATATCATATATCATTTACCGGGCACTGATCATAGTGCGTATCAAAAATGATTCTAGAGATATGATCCAGGGTAGTTGAACATAAAAATTTAGTGCTTCTCCATTTGATTTCATGAACTTCCATAAGGAAACTACACATGGAGATTCGAGTTGGTGGGATGTACCTTCAGTTAGTAGGGTGGTATGCTACAAGTGTGGGAAGGTCGAGAATATGAGGCCACATTTCCTAAGACACCCAGTAGAGTTCCGACCTTATGGAATGATGTGTCATCTTCAATGCTTCAGTTAGATCTTATCACCAGCTACTGGTAATAGGGGTTCTTCAATGACTCCATGATCAAGAGCAGTGCCATCATTTTCTCATCAGTTTGGGAACTGGAGTTATCCTAGCCATTTTGGCCGAGGAGGAGGTCTCGACCTTGGTATTAAGTCACCAGGATTTCAGCGACAACATCTTGGATCAACTCAAAGTGGTCAGGTAGGGTCAGAGGGCCGCTGTGCAGGTCAGACTTTTGCGGTGGAGCAGACGCACCAGGAGCAGGATCCCAGACTCATTACAGTTTGAGGTACGAGTCTAGTTTCCACATTATTATCTTCTTATCTTTCTGATACAAGGGATTCCCATAACATTATATCATTTCCTGTTATGGAGTGCCTTCAGCTGTGTATCATTACTATTTCTGATGTCTTGATGTTAGACACACTATAAAGTCAAGAACGAATAGTGTACGTCAGTGCTAGGTGTTCCCTCTAGAGGGTGGTGAGTGTCATTTCTTATGGGACCTTTATGTCAGATGGATGAAATGAAACGATGTATTTCTTAGAATGTACTGGTTAGTTTCCTTAAATGTAGTTGTAGATTGCTATCGTCGGTGGGTTAGTTTCACACCACCACAAGGCATAACATTTCATCGTAATGGAGAATGGGATGTCTAGGTGAGTAGAGAAGGACCCGAGGATCATGTGTTTTGAAGAGTTACAGCCCATGTTCCTAGTCATTATCTAGTTGACTAAAGGACATCACAGATTATCTTTCCTCCAGTGGTAGATTGTTTCGAGGATGTCTTTCTATAAGACGTTTTTGGTATAAATTCTGAGAGAAAGGTAGACTTTTCTATTGTTCTCATTCTAGGAGAGGAACTGGTGTCCATTCCTACTTATAGGATGGATACCCCAGAGTTGTTGGAACTCGTGAAGTAGTTGGAGGAGTTGCAAGGAATGGTTTTTTCGGACCTAGTACTTCTCCTTAGTGTTCGCCTGTCATGTTTGTGAAGAAGGCAGATGATACTCTCTGAATTTGTGTGGATTATCGGAAGTAGCACCAGTTGACGGTCAAGAACCGGTATCCCCTTCCATGGATTGAATATCTCATTGATCAGCTTCGAGGAGCTTGGGTGTTCTAAAATATTGAATTGAGATCTATTTATCATCTGTTATGAGTTAGACCAAATGATATGCCTCTTATAGATTTCCGATATAGGTATGGTCAATATGGGTATGTGGTTATGTCATTCGGTCTCATGAACATGCCTGCAGTTTTCATTGCACTGATGAACCGAGTGTTCCATCCATACATGGATTATTTTTTGTGTGTTTTCATCGAAAATATCTTGGTGTACTCTCACACTTGACATGAACATTCTACCCATCTTGAGATCATTCTTATTATACTTAGAGAGAATGAAATATATGTTATTCTCTCAAAAGGCCCATTTTGGATGGACCAGATTCACTACATGTGTCATGTTGTCTAAGGGACAAGAGTATCAGTAGACCTAGTGAAAGTGAGAGCTGTATTTTTCTAGGATCAGCCAAAGAATGTTCTTGAGGTTCAGAGTATTATAGGGATGGTTAGATACGAGAAACATTTTATACAAGACTTTTTATGCATAGAAGCACCACTGATGTGCCTGACTAAGAAGGGTGCAATGTTCTTGTGGTCATATTCTTGTGAGTCATCCGTTCTGGAGCAGATAGGGAGGATGAATTTAGCAATGATACTAGTTTTCCATGATTCAGAAAAGATATATACTATGTAATATGATGCATCAGGTATCAGGATTGGATAAATGGTTATATAGGTGGAAGGATTCATTGTTTATGGGCCTTGGAAGTTGTGGCCACATGAGAGAAATTTACTGACACACGATCTCGTGTTGGATGCAGTTGTTCATGCCCTACACTGTTGGAGACATTATCTGTTGGGAGAGAATTTTGTGGTTTTCACCAACCACAAAAGTCTCACATATATCTTCACTCAGTGTGACATGAATTTGAGCCAGTGAAGGTGGGTTGAGTTCATTCAGTCGTTTGAATTTGATCTTTCCTAAATTCCTGGGAAAGGAAATGTGGTGGCTGATCGGTTGAGTAGGAATACTTAGATACAAGGAGTTCAGGAGGCCAGCAGTGAGTGGAAACTCAATTCTATGTTCCTGGAGATTCATTTGGAGGGGCACTACAGGATATGGAGGACATTTCTTTCTTATGTAGCTATTACCTATACTCTACTTGATCGAGTGTGAATGAGGTAGCTACCAGATTCTGAAGGCTAGTCCTATAGGAAAGCATGTTCGGAGATGACCCTATTTCTGGATCGACTGTTGTAAAGGATGGGATCTTTCATTTTCATGGATGTGTATGGGTGTTAAGATACATACGCGAGGAGTGGATGTAGGGATTTTACACCCCAATTTGGGCTGTTCATTTTGTGGTCACCAATATGTATCGGGATCTACACCATCATTATTGGTGGATAGGTATGAAGAATGATGATTTTGTTTCATGATGTATTAATCCACCTATCATCAGGTGAAGGTGGAGAATCTGCAAATATACGAGCTTTTACAGTAGTTAATCATTAACTAGTGGAAATGAAATGATGTCATGATGGATTCTGTGATAGTTCTGTCGAGGTTGCCTTATGGGAATGATGATGTTTGGGTTGTCATTGACAGACTCACGAAGGTTTCTCAATTCTTGTAGATCAAGGAGACATTCAGTATTAATGAGATGGGAGGATTTTACATCCGCGAGATAGTACATCTACATGGGGTTCCATACTCCATTGTTTCAGACAGGGATGCATGTTTACATCTCAGTTCTGGTAGGGATTGCAGAAGGCCTTGGGCACACATGTACTTCTGAGTACAACTTAACAACCCCAGACAGATAGCTTGCCTGAGCATATGTTTAATGTTCTTAAGGAAATGTTACATGTATGCATCATAAATTTTGGAGGTTCCTTGTAGAAGAACATTCTTCTGGTGGGGTTTTTCTACAGTAATAGTTTTCATGTAACTTTTTAAATGAAACTATTTGAGTATTTGTACCATAGGCCATGCCGCTCACCCTTATGTAGGATAGCGGTAGAAGAGGCAGCTAAGCTGGGACCACGTCTTGTCCAGGAGACCACAGAGTAGATAGAGTTGATTTGGAAGAAGATGGATAATGCACAGTCTCAACAGGTGTCTTATATTGATTAGTGGATACGACCTCTGGAGTTTATGGACTGGGATTAGGTTTTCCTGCATGTCACAATGATGCTGGGGCACATGAGGATTACGAAATAGGGTAAGATTTTTCTTAGGTATGTCAGAAAGTTTGAGATTTTGGAAAGACTTGGTCTAGTTTCCTATATGTTTCAGTTACCTCAGAGGTACCGGGCTATGCATGTCGACATCCACATTTCTCAGCTCCAACGTTACTTCCCAGAACCGTATCAGGTTTTTCAATCTGAGGCGGTTGATATAGATGTGGCCTTTTCATTCGAGAAGCATCCTATACGAATTGTTGATCACATTAAAAGTTTATCCATGGATGGTAAGTTCTTCTGGTATGAGTGATATGGCAGTATGGACAAGTACTAGACGTGACTTGGGAGAGGGAGGCTGATGTACGATCATAGTGGTTAAAGCTATTTGAGGATTCTTCTTCTTCGTCACCTTGCTAGGGAAATTCGGGGAAGAATTTACTTAAGGGGGGCGGGGGTGTTTGTATGAACCCAAATATCTTTTTTAGGTATGTTTTAATTTTTCTTGTGTTTTTAATGAAAATTAAAGTTTCTAGAAATTTCATAAGTACACGTGGTGTACATTATGAGTACATTCTATGTACTCGGTTACAATGGGTAGTTGGGTGCTGAACATGTAGCGGCCACTCACACGGCTGTGTGTGTTGACCTAGAGACCACCTAATGTAGGATCCGGTAAGAGAAATTACATGTTGTGTACTACTAATGTACGTGCTGTGTAATTTTTTTTTCATTAAACGGGCCGAGGTCACATCTAATTGGAAGAAACACATCCCTCTTCATCTGATTGGTCCTAGAGCATCCATATGATGCTGATTCTTCCATGATCCCATGATCGAGAATCTATTATTTGAATTGATAACCATTGATTGTGTTGGGGTACCCTCAATAAGATATTATTTCATCCAGAGCTTCATTTCATGATTCCTCCAGTTTCATAGGTTATATTCAATTGACATTTTTATATGTTTTTGTATATTTATGATGTTTTGAAGAGATTCGAGGCTTGAGTATCATGCATTGCGATCCGGAAACACTGAATTAGGTGGTTTTTTCTTTTCTGTTGAAATTATTTGAGTTATATGGTAAAAATCAATCAATAACCATGAATTGGTTATTGATTGTTTAAAATTGTATCCCTGTTAATTTCCTGCTATGCTTGTATGCTGGAATAGAGGATAATAGAATGAGAATAGGGTTCATTGCTATGATTTGAACTGTTTGACCATGTATATTTGTTTATGACTATTTGGTAATGTTTTCCTATTAGGATTCTATTTTCTTTTTATTAATAGTATTGTAGGATAGAGTGGTTTTGCTTATCTTCCATGTTTTTATGTTATAGAGTGTTAGCCGAGTATTTCTTGAGGCTTAATTTGGCCAATTTTCATTACTATTCTCATTTGACTTACATAGGGCCATGAGAACATGATGAAGTAGACCAACGAAAGAATGGACGTAGGAGATTCTCCATAGATTCTTATATTATTTATTACACTACAAGACCATACAGTGGTTTGATGTTTATTACTACCTCAGAGGGTCTATAGTTAAATTACAAGGTGACATGAGGAATTGAGGTTGTGTGATTCCTCAGAGAGCCTATACAAAAGCTAAACTAGAGGGGTTAGACTATGTGTACATCCAAGTGGGATTCTTTTATTTGATAGGTAGGACTAGAGGGGTTAGGATGTGTGTACATCCTAGAGGGTTACCTTTTTCGGATTATCTTCTTACTTTCCATGTGGTGTTTGAATGCTTTTAAATTGAAGGAATTTTTACTATAGAGTATATCCTTGTTTACTGCTTCTTTTTCTTATCACCTGCTATATATATTCCCTAGATTTTAGGAAGAGATATCTTGGTGGTTTCCTACTAGAATTTAGTCTCGCACCCTATTTGGGTCATTCTTCCGGCCCTAAAAAGATTACATTGTTATAGGTATAGATAATGGAAAGCACCATTCTACTTCTTGTACTTGACTGCTTGGAGCTGGAGAACATGGGACCAAGCTGAGGCTTGTGATGATGATGAGTTATTTTCTTGTTTTCTTTTGTACATTGGTTTAGTACTGTATTTCAGCATTGTGATGTGTTTTTCAGATATCCTAGACATATTTATCATGCATCATTAAATATGTTATCCAGTTTATTATTACTTTCAGTCATCCACTATTTACTGTTTTATGACATTATTTTTGCTTCCAGTAATGTTATCTATTTCTCTTCTGTGGTGTTACTCTACAAATGAGGGAATAATTTCCCCACTATCACACCCAAGTCCCTCACTTCTATTCTACAACCTCTAGCATTTGGGGAAATGTGCTTGAGGCCATGTGACCAATCAAGTACTGGGCACCTCTGGGCGGCTTCTGAAACCGGGACATTACAATTATTTACATAATATTTATGCCATATTTATACAATAATTTCTTATTTGATATGTTTCCCACACTAAGTGGTTGAGATAAAAACTTATTTTATTTCCACTTCCCCATTTTATGATGAAAATTATTATAGGTTATATGTTTATAAGAATAACACATCCGGAAGAATTTTTCAATGATGTTGACGAATTATAATTAATTACATAGTTTATTATATATAAAAGTAAAAAATTTCAATTATATGTAAAATAAATAAGATTTATTACTTGAATATTATTCTTAATTATCAAATTCTATAACCATGAATCTAAAATTAAGATGTAAAAACCCTGAACAATTTATGATTTAGTAACTAAGGATAGTTATATCATAGTTTGAATGGTCGGTATCATGAATGTATGCAACATAAATATATTTGAGAACCATATCCAGGAGTGAGGGACTATGAAATCACATAACCTTAGGATGGAAACAATATTTATCAAGGGGAATTTGGCACTAATAATGATAATAAAACTAGTAAAATGTCTCATCAACATAGATATAATGTGAATTGTAATGAGAAAAACAACAGTGGTGATTATAAATCCAGTGATTAAACACAGAAAAAAGTAGTCACAATTCTACGTATCCTTTTTATTGACATAAATATAATCATTTCTTCACCATGGTATCCTAAATAATGTAATATATATAGATAATATTTTCTAGTAATGAATTAGTAATTCATATTCACTCTAATTATAATTCTATCATCCAGATATTTAATATGTTGAGTTTTCTATTTAAATCTAGATAAATTTAGTTGAGCAAATATATAATGTGGTTAAATAATATTTTGTGGTTTTTTTAATATTGAAAACATTTAGGGATATATGAGATGATGTAATGAAAAGGTAATCAAAGAAGATAAAATCAATCGTTCCATGACTAGGGGCACATAGTAAAGAAAATTATGATTTTTTTAAATATAAATGTGATAATGAATTATAAAAATTATTAAAACATTGGAAAAATATTCGTATCCAAAGATATAATATGGATGGAATTTTTTGAATCCATTCTAAAATATGACATTTTTTCACTAGATTAAGGTGTGTCATTCCTTAATTTCACATGATATAATTTACATATTTTTCAAACCAAATGGGTCATTGTACAACTCTCAAATATTTTTTTCTCACAATAAGTGGCTGTATTTATTGAGATATTAAATATAACTTATAGACACTATTACTTCTTCTATAATTTATTACATATGTTGTATAGATCACTATGATAAATTTATGATTCTTTATAATGATTCATCATGGATAGTGATTAGATATTAATATTTTATTTTTCTACTCCATTGGAAAATTAAAATATATAATATGAATATTTCTTGAATTGAGTTTTAAAACATCATTTACATCTTCTTAATATGGAAATTTCATTTACATGATATATATTTATATATAATTGGAGTATAGTAAATTGGAAGCAAGATATCATAATTGATAATAACTTTCTCTCTCTTTTTGTTAATAATTTTCATTCCATTACTTTTGACACTTATCTCACCAAGATGTTAATGGAACTCAAATGTATTCTTGTTTCTCAGGAAAAGGATTATCTAACTCTTATTTTTTTTACTATTAATAGTAAATGGAATTATGATGATAGATATTGAAATATGTTCATTAGAGAACTGAATAAGCCAACAATTTTCAATAATTTTCAAATAATCACTTTATAATAAAATAAATCCAAGATTAATCTCTGAATATGGTCTATGTATAAGTTTAGTAAATTCTATACATAGATTAAATTGAAGGTGGAATAATTATAATATATAAAAATCCATAATATTGAGAAAAATCACTCCATTGATAAAAATATTCATCAATAATATACGCCTAGGGGATTGTTTGATCTGGGGGTTAAAATCCTCATCGGAAAATATTTCTTATTGTTTGAAAAGAAGGAGATATTAAATCAAGATTCAATCATATCATTCATTGAGATATATATTTCAAAAAATATATCGAAAACATTATTATCAATGAATTTTTTAGTATAATAATAGTTATATAGGGAATATAATCCTTGATTACATTTAATCCCATTTTAATCAATCTAGTTATAAAGGTAATGTCACTCCATCCCTTTATATGATTCATGTCCTAGTGAGTAAAATATTGAATAAATCCCTTTTTGATATTACCTCTATGTATTATGTTAAATTTTATATATTCTCTCTCAATATTGATATCACATTAGGTCTGTATAAATTCAATAAAAAATTCTTCATAAAAATTTAGGACACTATCAACATGGATATTTATTGTACTAAATTGGAAATATTTATCAATTTTTATAGGGTATAGGTTGTTAACTCTTAGGTTTTTATTCTTCTTATGAAACTATTGTATGAAAATGGTGTTAACATATTTTATATTATATTAATTAGAAACACTGTACCGATGATTATTAATAAATTACAATATTTAAGGATTTATACAATGTTAAATAATATTTTATTATATAACCAATATTGTTTTTAGAAATGATTTTATAGATTATTAATCTCATAGTGATTTTTATTTTACATAATGGAACACTTAGTGGATAACATAAGTGCTTCAACTAGTTTGGTTAGGTGATATCTTATATTCATTCATCGATGGCATATTTAAAAATTTCATGGGAGGAATTATTCATAATGTTTTTAATATTGGTTCCATAATTCCCAACATGAATACTAATAATATGTATGACCCCATGTAGCTAATGTACACATATGATATTATCTTAATTTGTGAGTTTGATGATACATTTCAGGGATCTATTAAAGCAATCATATATCACTACAATGAAATATATGGATATCATATGAGTAATATTATATTTTCAATCATCTTTAAAATGAGTTAAAATCATGTATGAAAATTTCCAATACATAGAACATCACTATAATGAAATAGATCTTACCCATTGACCAAATATGTATGAATTTCATCTAGGATTGTGATTGGGAATTTAACATGTAAGGCATTGCTTCAAATATCATCTGTTGTCTCTATTGTTAGATATCCATATCTCTGTAAAAATATTTAATATTAATAAATAATAATTTATGTATCACATCCAATATTTTTTATGATTTCCCCATTTATTGATAACAATGGTGTCTAATGAAATATTATTCAAAAAGTTGAAATTTCTTCATGACGATATGTCTTTATTATATTAAACATGTTGAAATTTTATTGAAAAACTTCGTATGTCTCATGATATTGTAGAATATATTTTATAAGTTAATTTTAATTTTAACTGGGCTATCACCTTTAATTATGTTTTCGTCATATCAAGAGTTGGTATAAATTAACTAGGTTTCTCATATTTAGGTTCAAGAAAAAGATACAATGGAACAACTAGTTTTATACGATACCTTTAATCTGGACTACTATAATGGAATATTAAATCATTCTTCATTCCAAATCAAATGTGTTATTCACAAATCACTATGAATTTAAAAATAGGAAACCACATTGGTTATATTTACCTATTAATTAAAAATATAAAATTTTATATTGTAATTTTTTGTTAACTATCTTTGATCTGATGATCAAACTTGATAATTTTTTTGATTCTTACATAGGGATATTATTATGCAAATAAAGGGATAAAAATTTATGTAGAATAAAAATGAAATCATGAAGACTATAATTTTGGTTCAGTGATCAATATAACTATGGTATTTATTACATTTTCTTAGGCATGTCAATGTGACAAGGGGGATGAACTTTTTTAAGGATTCATATATACCCTCAGTGGAATTATTATTGTTATAGAATATATTGTGTGAAAGATGGACTAATGAAAAAAATATAATTATTTTTATCATTATAGTAAATATAAATACATTATTCATGCGATGATTAGAATATCAGACTCAACTATTATTCATCAGTAGTTCAATATTGATGATATTTGTATATAATGAATATTTCTTCTATTACAACTTCTATTCCAAGAATATCGATGATTCCATGAATATAAAATGAACAAACTATTTTGGTGAGTATATCATTCTAAATCCCATTGTTACTATAATATATGGTATAATGTGTATTTTAAATTAGGTGAAACAATTTTTTCTAGAGTAGATGTGCATATATTCAAAAAAATTCACATCTCACATTCATAATTATATTAATAAAACATTGAAAATATAGACTGAATGTATGGGTCACTGTATAAACGATATCTATATTTTTTTCAACATATAAAAATGATATCTGTAGGAGGTAATCCAATTTATAATATATCATTTAAAACCCAATTATTATATCGTGGATTAATGTCAACATCAATGTTGGGGATACTGTATCATCTAGAAGAGATAGTTGTTGTAGTATATTCTACAATAATAGAGGCATCATCAAGGGACCATTCTACAATTTTCATGACATCATTCCACCTCTAGATGTTGAGATGTAGGATGTTATATATTTCAGTAGGTATTCTACTTGATTTGTGTGGGATTAAATTCAGAATTATTATTATTTATAATTTTTCATCTCCATTAATAATCATCAATCCAAGGCTCTTCCATGGAATTGTTTTAGTGAATTGGATTGTAAACATAATTTTTTTACAATATTAAAATCATAGTTTTTAATATGTATTATGAATTAATTAATGAAAATATTAAATTAATGGCTTCAAAAAAATCCAGGAAGGAAACCATATATTAGATGCATCCTTGAAAATAGATGTTTATCAAAAGAATTATGAGATAAGAGTTTGGTATACACATTGATCACATGTAATTTCAGTTTTCTAATGTATTTAGATATACTTATAACAATTTATATGATTATATAGTTTAATATCCATCTATTTTTCCATCAAATAAAATTTCACAGTGTGTGCGTACGTCTTACATTAAGAAATTTCATGATAATTATTATTTCTTGTAACTTGAAAACTATATGGTTATAAATAAGGATTATTTCATTGCATGAAATTAATTTGTTTTAGATTTTATTTATTTTTACATAATCCACCTATATATGGAAACCAAACAACAAATACATGCCACTAAACCACAATATTGTAATATTTTCACATATTCATATACTATAATCATTTATTGTATCTCATTATCCTTCACCATATTCATTGAAAATTTAAAATGAAACTAATAATCCCTAGTGTTATTGTATTGTTGTTTCATTATACCATCATTAAACCCCCCCTCTACCCCAATCTAAATAGATTCACCTTCTCGAAACACTATGTCATAAAAAGAATCAAAAGAATGAAAAAAGATTAAAAACCCATATTATACTTGATCACGAGAGAAAGTAATTACAAATGGGATGAGGGAATATTATAGAATCAATATGATAACACTATAGCTAATTATTCATGAAATAGATTATCTCCATGTATCAGTCATAAGAATGAATGATTTAATGAAAATTTAATCCCTATTCATCCTCAACTCACATATATTCCCACATATTATCCCATTTCATGAAATCATTGTTTATTGGACTATGGATCAATAACACAATCCATTCAAAAATTATCCACAAAAAATAGAGAATAATCTCTTTTATAAATCATGTTTGTATTCATTCATGTAGAAAAAAATGGCACTAATGTGTCATGTTTGTTGGATGTGTGATCAGTTTAAAAAGTGATTTAAATGATATTTCATAGATTTATATCATTCCATGAAGTTTGAGGTATTTTTAGTTTGATAATGGAATATAATTGTTGATTATAAGAATATGTACTCTCACCATCCTATGATGGAATTTGGAGGTGTTTTATTAATAGTTTATGGATTATACTATATTATTATGTAAGGTTCCATTTGGAAGAAATTAGTTATGTTACTGAGGTAGAATGATTTTCCTAAAAAAATCAGTTCACCAAATTGCTGATTACAGTATACTGAGAATGTAGATTCCATTGGGGACTATGGTGTCATTGTCTACCAATATATCATCATGGTGAATCTTTAAATAAGTTTGAGTTGAATATTCTATGTAAGTGTTCACATTGGGAGTATATTGCTGATTTGAGAGTTCCTTATGGTCTACCGAGAAATTTACTTGGTGAGGGAATCATGAGGATTCATTATATATCACCCATAGTTGAAATTCACATCATAACTGATGATACATGAACCCAAACTACTAAAATGCTGTAAAAATCAATGTTCAAATAGTCTGTTTGATCTATTAAACAAAAAAAATAATGTTTATTATTATAATTCCATTACAGTTTATTATCAAACAAAGATAAAAAACTATTATATAAACTGATAATAATATTTTATATTATAATATGATATAAAATTTATTTAAAATATAATATAATATATAATAATTATTTTTTAAAATGGTAGAATCTCTCAACCATAATTGAATAATTATTTTTCCTCAATAAATTTTTCTAAACATTCTATTCACTTTTAATACATTTCTTCTATTATTTCATCATTTTTAATGAATTTACAATGTTTACATCATAATTAAATACAATTTTAACATGGAATCAACTTTTTAATTCCATTTTATTAAATCATATGATCATATTTTTTAACTCATGAATCATTGATCCCTCGCTATGAAATAAGATTTGATAATACATATTATATTCTATTCATTAATATTCAATATTCACAGTATTTTCCTTATCCATCCATATAAAAGAAGACATTCACACAGTTTTATTATATACATTTATGTTAATATCACTTATTCAATTTATTAAAATACTTATTTCACACACAAAAATACACACAAACTCTATACATTGGGATATTTTAAGAGATGCATATTTGGATCCAAACTAATCAAACTAATAAAATTCAATTGAATTTATATAACTCCTCATTTATTATTTAATATTAGTATTTCTAATTTTATTTAGTAGTAATATCCTTAATTTTATTCTCATTTATACATTTTATTCGTTTTTAATTATATTCCTCCAAAATATTTTCCCAATTAAAAAGTGTTACCAAATTTTAAAATGATTCATTTCCATATATTATAAATTCTAATTTTGTCTCCCAAATAAGCCAAATTTTCTATTCATCTTTGTGTATAATAATCTCTCAAAACAATTTAATTCAATTATTAATTAATAAAAAAAGTATTATTATAAATAAAATCAGATTGAATTCCCCTACACCTATATTTTACAAACCATTTAGACAGAAAAAATATGCGGTACATGTAACGGTAAAACATTGGATGGAGGGATAATTTCATGTAATTTAATTAAATGTAAGTATTTATGATCATAAATTTTATTATTTTACTACATATTAAAAAGAAAATGAATTAATTTTTTGAAATATGTAAACAAATAAAATAAAATTAAAAAAGGGTGAGAAAAACAACTTAGCTCAAAACCCAAACTGGTTACTAGAACTATACTACCTTTGATTAGGTTTTATTAATTTTTTAGGGATAATAAAATTCTTATTGGTGTATTGGTGATAAAAACCACTAAATTTTATTTATATCTCTGTGTTTGAGAAATTAATGATAATGAATATGTATAAGATAAAGTAAAAAATTATTTCCCCTTTATTTTGATAAGAAATAGAGTATGTGGGTTAGGAATGATAGGGAATGGGTAGTTCCTATATTGATGAATGTTTTCTATATTAATGAGGATAATTTATTATTTTTTAGGAGGATTCGACGTAAGAAGTTTTCCATTGTGTTCTTCTTCTTCCATAATCAGTACCGTATTAGTGGTATCATTATTAAACTCAACCACCTTCATCTCCTTGGTGGCAAGATCTCCATCATTACATTCTCTCACAAACATTATGCATAGATATTCAAATATTTCTCTAATATTATGATGGGATCCATAATGAATGTAATGTCAAAAAAAATTAAAGATAATTGAATATAGAGTGATATATAATCCCTTTAGTTCAGCGTCCAAACATGATTATTCTCTTTCAAATACAGATTCAGTGATGTTTTAGTATATGTATAAAATATTATCCTTTAGTATCACTTCATCCTTATATATTTAGTCAACAAAATATGGGGATAACTGTGGATATTTATAATTATTTCCTAGTTGTGGTTGGAAATATAGAATTTTAATTGATTGTTTCTAAAATTTCACTCTTGATATTATATAAAATTTTATTTGGGGTATTCCTTGATGTACCCAATAATTTGTTTGAATGACTCATCCACTTAGTTTGATAAACAGAATCACTAAATATTTTTTTAGTATCTACATAATTTCACTCCTAAATGGGTGAAAAACTAAAATTATAAACTTTTTTCAATTTATCAAAGTCAAAGGAAATATATATAATGGGAAATAATTAGTTAGATAAACTATTGGATATTAGATAAATTTTTATGTGATCAATAGGATAACAATTCATTCAAATGGAAAATATTATAATATCAATCATTGTAACAAAGTGGTAGGCCAAGGTTATTTTCCATGGAGAATTGGTTTGTTACCAATTATTTTGACTTAATTATTCTAATTATTTATTTTTCATAATATTTTTAAAAGTGTAAAATAGGAGGTGTTTTATATGTAATGAGTTGAAGGGAATAAAAATGACTTTAATATTTTTTACACAACATTGGATAAAAATGGGTGAGTCATTGTATTTGGATAACATGGGTAATTTTCTGTTTATTTTAGCTTATTATGTATTTTTGATGATCTAATAAAAATAATTCACAGATCACCAAACTCATATAAGATTATGAGGATTAGTAAAAAAAGAAATATCTCATACATAGAAAAATATTATATTTTCCATGGTTTAATGTGATGATCCCCTCATAACCATAGTCTTAAAGCCACTATCTACACGATCCCTTAGTATATTAATTATATCTTATAAATATCAACAACATTACTGGAAATTGTATCCATAAAATTGGATGGATAAAAATGATTTTATATTGTGTTGAGTTTAATATAAATTTGAGAATAAAGTGGATAATCACTATCAGATACACTCACAAACCCACTTTAAAATCTTAATTAAATAAAAAATAATATAATTGGTCATTAGTAATAATTAATCTATGAAATATCCCATGGAACCTATTTAGGGGTTTAACACCCCTATCATGGAATTTGGGTATATGGATGAAGGGGAAAATAAAAATATTATAAGATTATGAAGAAATACCTATTGTATTTAAATAATTGAATGGAATTACAGAATTATACCACATAAGGAAATCCAATAATTCATATACACATGAGACAATATATATAAAAGTTGGAATAGAGTATTTTATATTCAATAGGGAGTACTCATTTAGAATCCATGAGGTAGGGGATGATATCCATGTAACACTCATCTATGTGGAATCCAATATAAATATTACATATTGATTCCTCTGAAAATCATTGTGAATACATTATGGTCTATTAATTTCAAAAAAATTTATATGAAATCCATATGGATCAATTACAATATCCTTCCCACTTTCCATCATGAAAACTAGACAAAAAGTTTTTCCTTTTAAAAATAATTCATTCATGTGGACTCACAGAAAAATGAGACCATAAAATTAGGTTTTGTTTCATTTATTGAGTTTTGAGTGGGATTTAGCTTATATTTCATGGTAAAATATCATTTTTAATAGATTTAATCACACCATATAGTTTAGAACATATCTTAATTTTGTTTTGTGATAATATGATGGTGCATTAACATATTCTAGAGAAGTGAGGTGAGGTGTCATTGAGTAGAGAAAACACATTGTATTGTATCATGTGGTGTTATTAGGGTGACATGTACTGCATTACCAAGGTGAATGGAATATCAAAAATATAGGTAATAAAAATACTGAATATTTTGTGGTGATGATGCATTGTGTGTTGGGTTATGGTGTTTCATTGGTTGTTGACATATCATAATGGAGAATCATGAGATTACACCGAGAAGTGAAAATAATTGGAGGGTTTACCATGGGAGTGAATTTCTTATTTAAAATAGCATCGAGGTCCTCCATGATATGGAATTGAATTTATAATTACTCATTGATATTATTCATGACATTTTATTTTCAATACGATATCATTTTTAGGTTCAATATGAGATTGAATTTTGTTTTCACATAAGAGTCGAATTTTCCCACTCTTACAAATCATGGACTTAAATATTGAGTCAGGTATTTACTTAATGAAATATTGAATACCTATATTAATCATTTGAAATAAATTTTAGGTTATATTTCTTTAATACTGAAAAATTTCATATAAAATGAGAATTCAATTATTTAAACATGTTTATATTTAATATACTTTATTATATTTAATAAAAACGAATAATATGGTTGAGTCTGTGGAAAAAATACCACTCAGTCACCATCCTTTTATTCTAATATCTATACGAGCATGATAAAACCCTTTTATAAGTGTAATCTTATACTATTTATTTGAAACATTCACACACAAAACAGATAATTGACGTTGAATTCCATGATATATTTTATTATCATTAAATAAAATGAAAATTTAGACACTGAGGATTTTTATACACAAATATGAAATATATTTATATGAATACTAAATTAATTTAAATAAACAATTCAACAGAATTATAAGGTATTACTATATTTGGAGACTAGACGCCAATTATTTCATGAATGATCTAAAAATTAAGTCCCAATTATTTTTTATTTTAGTAATCATTATACAATTAAAATACATGAAACCATTCATCCTGACAGGTGGAAAAGAATCCTAAGAATGTGTGATATCATATGATCTATAATGATAAATATTGTAGATATCAATCACATGACATATGAAATCATAAGATAAGAATAATGGTATTACATAATGAAAAAAATTTACATTGTTCATTTCCCATGTGTTATGGATCATAGAAATAATTAACATTATAATAAATAATCATTCCAATATATATGAATGATAATAGTTATAAATCATCATAAATAAATCAGAATCCATAAGTTCATGTCATAATAGGTCGGCTCCACCATACATATAAAAACTATTTCATATATTAGATACCACGACCATCAAATCATATCATATTAAGAAACAAAAAATGTTTCCCTTATCATAACGGATCTAGATTCATCAATTATTTCCCATAGTTGATCATGAATATTAAAATTTTTCCGTTGTTGATCAAGAACACCAATATGGTTCCCATTGTTGATCTAGAAATCTAACATAGATCCTATAGTGGACCACGAAAAATACCTTGTTTCCCATAGCTGATCGAGAACATCAACTTATTTCCATTAGTGGATCATGAATATCATCATGTTACATCTGGTAATCTAATGTGATATAAAATTTGACAAAATTGGTTGGTGGACTATATAATTTTAATCCCACCCAACAACTAATGATAATTATAAATATAATTGAAATAATATTGTTAAATATATATATATAATATCAATATATAATAACATGTCAAAAGAAACTACGTTTCATGAACATTTCATCAACCGATTTATAGAATTATTCAGGTAAAATAAATTGGTTTCACAAATATCTCATCATCAAAATTGTAAAACAATTAGTGAAATAATAATTATAGTTCCATTGGATCCAATCCCCAGAATAACCTATGCATTTCCAAATGTTACAGTTTTTATGAATAAAAAACCCTAAAAATAACAACAGAACATTATTTAAGAAAATTACCATACCAATTTGAAAAAATAATTTTTAAATTAAAAATAATAAATTCATTGTGAATATTATTTTTGGTTGAAAATAACATTTGAAACATAGAAATTAATCTTCAAAACATTAATAAATCATGGTGATTATAAATTATTTTCATGTCAAATACCTTAAAATAAATATCTCATTATTATATATTTTTAAAGGAGAAATTACCATGTTTGTAAAACAAATAAAAGATTCATTATAAAGAAATAAAATTAAAACACGGGTAAATATATCTTCAATAAATATATAGATATATGTAAAAACATTCTTGTAACACATGGATATGGTAGATAACATATTTTCATCCAAATCAAAAATAAAATCAATTTTTCTTAATTATTATTGTATATATAGTTTTAAAAGAGAATAGAAACAAACAAAAAAAATCTCTTCTCTTGAAATAAATAGTAGATAAGAAAAAATAATAATAATTTTGAGTGGCATAACTATAAATTTCATCATTGTAAACCTAATAAATGTAAATATTGATTAAAAAAGAGAGTTTTAAGTAAGTCATTTAACTATTGGGTAACCATTGATTCATGGGCCCCATGAAAAATTTATAAATACATGGATATTTAATTCCACATATTCATTAAATTAAAAATTATAAAATAAATTCAGTGGAATAATATAAACCACATAAAATAAAAATGTTGTAAATATAGAATATGTCTCACAAAAATAAACATGAGAATGAAATCCACATTCTAAAGTCTCAAATTTCATCATAATAATTGAAATATCCTCTATAATAAATGTAGGTTTGTTATGAATATTTTACTAAACCATAATCATATATACCATACCATATATGATTTACTTATAAAAAGTTATCACATGTTTATCAACAATTATTAAATTCACTATTCCATGTGATGACTCTTGGAATTTTCATGTTAGTTTTTGTTTGGTATTTTTTTTCCTAGTACATTGATCATGGTTCCAACATATAATTATTTTAATCATGAAATAAATATAACATATATTGATTATATAAAAATTTATATATTTAATCATCAATATAGTTATTAAAAATTAGTTTACACCGTTATTGGAGGCAGTGAGTTGTACATAATCATTAAATGCTATCTCAAAATATTCAACTAATGAGATGAAATGAAGGTTAATAATATTTAACCATTATATATATATATATCATATATATCATATTAATTAATTATATCAATCAATCTTAATCACTATCATTTTCAATATAAATAAAAAAACATATGACATCGCTTTCTTTAGGTGGCAGTCCACACTTACAGAAGAGTTACCACATCTTTTTTCAATTGCTGGAATGTAATAAGATAGATATGAAATTATAATTAAAGATTTATAATTTTTAAATAATAATCATATATATAAACCAAATACATTATTATATCCATTTTTTAGTGTTGGTGAGGGAAAATGAATTACAAAGCATTGCGAGGTCGTACTCTTCCATACCCATAATAGACCATTGTGTTTTCCATTTGATGGAAGTGGAGACAGATATTGGTTATTAAATTAAAATAACAAAATATATGAATATTGAAGATACTAGTTTTATTATTTCATCATATTTTAATATGATTTTATGTAGTTTGAATATGAAATGAACAATAACACATGATTACGAACTATATATCTTCTTAAGAAAATTTATTTTGGAATATATGTAAATCCTTCATAGGATTGTTTATGATCAAAAAAGGAATTTTAGTTCATGGATACAAGATTATTTAAGGTATTCAGATAAATATTACATGATTAAAAAGACTCTTGATGTGTGTATATGAGCTGAGATGGGGCTCCCTTGTATAATTGAGTTGAGTAGAACACTTTTAATATTTACTTGTTTTAATATAATATAATGTAAATTTCAATGAAATAATAACCAAAATGGCCCGCATTCAGAGATGGTATGTTTCGGGTATAAATAAAAAAAAATTAGGTTTTAATGAGTAACTTGGTGATTTAAAATATAACATTTTTCTTAACACCTACGTGAACATTTTTTATCCTTTAATACAGAAATAGATTTTTTTTATTTTTTTACTATTAATTATGAAAATATAATATTGGCTATTTTTTATAATATTATTTATTTTTATATTAAATTTAGAATCCATTTTAAAAAATTCAATTCCATGAAGTGGTAAAAATTGATTTAAATCAATCCCATTAATGTGTCGAAATGTGGTAACCAAAAGAAAATGTGTTCTTATATATTAAAGGATTTGGTATCAAAACTAATAATATAGTTTATTGAAACAATTATATCAAAACTAATTACTTAATTTTTAAAAATAAATTTTAAAATAAATTTTTAAAAAAATTAAATTTCTAAATTGCATAAATGAAAATATAATTTTTAATAAAAATCAACAGTTTTAACTATTCATTGGAAAATTAATCTATTCAAAAAATTAAAAAATGTTCAATCCATAAAAATTATGATATAAATATATAAAATAATATCAATTAAATGTACTAAATTAAATATAATTAATTTTAAAAAATAATGTAAAATGATACTTAACCACTTTTTAGAAGAAAATATATATCATGCACAAACTGGTATTCACTTATTTCCCATTTGTAGAAAAAATATTTTATGAATGAAACATCATTTTCTTAAATTTATAAAATATAAATATTCAGTGAAATCATCCACTAACACTAAAAAATCGAATTTATTGAGACAAACAAATATTTCTTATATAAGAATTGTTTTAGTGAAAGACATCTCCAATATTATAAATTTCATTCCATTTTTATTTCTAAAAATTTTTGTAACAAAAGTATTAGTTTTATCCTTATTTAGACAAATTGTTTTTAAAAAACTATGATTCCTATTCAAACAAGAAAATCCAATGTCATAGTGATAACATTCATATTAAATTATATTATTTTAGTGGTATATTGTAGTTTTTTAAAACACGGTGTTTCATGTAAAAAATGATATGGGAGAAATTATATTTATTATCAGATAAAATTTTATTAAATATCATAGATATACAATAAATAACCTATATAAATTGTTTCATCCACTAAATGACACTACTATGATACAAACAACTCTAGAGACCTCAATAAAATCATATCCTCTGGTTCAAATGAATGTCCCTTCAAAATGGTGGGTTCACTTAATAACATTGAATATTTGAGTGGTCTTGTCTTGTAGAAAATTATATTCATAGTCATGAATATCCACTATTTGTTTCACCTAAGTGATATCTTTATCTAGATGTACATTATATGTTTTCAGTACATGTGTATTTTTAGGTATGTACTTCCTCACAAGGGATACATGTAACACATTTTGAAAATTATAGATGTATATTGTAAGTGTTTACAATAAGCTAACCTAATAAATCTATGAATATTATCTAACGGGAATATAATAAATATGTATCATATTTCAATTCTTCTTAAATATCATAACATTATTTCATTGTTAAATTCATTAAAACACATTATCCTTGATATCAGACTCCAAATCTCACTGATAATTGTAAAAATTACTTCTTTGTAAACATTTTTATTCTCTAATGTGTCCCTTAATGTTTCTAACCATCTCTATCATATCACCGACTAGATAATTTACCAAACATATTATTTCTCCAACTTCATTTTAACACATTTGAGTTGTATACATACTTGGATAGATTAATTCATGATGAGTCATCTGAATAATTCATTGAATGGTGTTATTTTAATAAAAAAAGAGTATGGGGGTGTGTTGAAATCAAACACCATTGAATTTAAGAGAGAAATATCTCAATATATCCTCTGAAGTTTGAATGATTCTCTTAGAATTACAATCTGTTTGAGGATAATACACAGTGGGAGAAAAAATTTATATATTTGTCTTGTTGATTAAATTACCATAATATTTATATAAACCTCATATCCGAGTATGATACAATAGTATGGTGTTCTCAAAACAACCTTATATATTTGTTAATGTGTATTCTTTAAAATAATCAATATAGATGTACTATTTAACAATTATTATGTTTGTTTAATTTTTAAGGAGAATAATTACAATCCAAATTATATTGTGGAATTAATATGTTTTATGGGATTATAATGAAAAAATACATTGTGATGTTTTACCATTTCCATTTTTGGATGGTTAATGGATTCAAAATCCAAAAAGACATTATTCTCCCAACATTAAATATCTAATATTCGAATCATCTTGTACTTATTTTTTAATATCCATCTTCAGGGTTTTATATATGAAATAACCTTTCAAAATCATTATACACATTCCTAAATAAAGGATGAAAAGAAAATTTGTAACTATGATCATAATTTAATAGAACCACATTCAATTATAGTATGGACAGAATTCATGAACATTTAATGATCCTCACTATTCCATCAAAATAAAGTTTGAATTCATGAACTTTTTGGACCGTATTCTATAGTTCCACATCATCATTCTACATCTCTTTGATCCTAATATGGACATATTGATGAAAATTTATTTTATAATGATAATATTCCAACCACTTAATTGTGATATTGTTGTCATTATTTTGAATCTATATAAATATTGGAAATTTTTTATCCTCATTATAGAAAATTTAGATTTACCCTTTTAAATCAATGAACCAACCCCCTTGATTTCAATCCCAGGGAGGTAATATATTAAGAATTCATAATCATTAATATATTCCAACCACCCAATTTTACATATATTTAGCTCTTTTGAGAGAATACATACAATATTAATTTATGATCAATATATAAATCATTATTTCTCCGAAAATATAATGCCTCAATATATATTACACAGAAATTAAAACTAATAACTCAAAATATTGATTTGGGTAATTCATTTAATGAACCATTAATTTTCATATAAGATAATATATAACCATATAATTATTTTTGATAACACATATCTATATCTTCCTTGATGCAAACTATATATTACAAACCATTTTACACTCTATGTTAGTGTTAATATATCTCAAAAGACTAATATTATCTATAGTTCATTGAAAATTTACCAATATTCATCAACATAAAGGAACAAATATCTTTTCAAAGTAAACATGGTGAGTGGATAAGAAATATTAAAGAAATTATTAAAAAATTATCAATAATACATAGTAAATCCATGAAGACCATTGATCTCAAAATCCATGGTTGGTCTAGTCCAAATACCAAAAACATTATTCATTGAAGGAGCCACTAATATTCCTTCGCATGGAATTATATTACTCCATAATGTTAATCTCCAAATCTTGTATTAACACTTGGATATTTTCTCATACATCATTTTCTTTCCCAGGATCTTCCTTACTATTATCATGTCATCATTATTCTCATTCTTTATTACTGTATATAAATGAATATAATCTATAGTTAATTAAACAAAATGATCATGTTAATCTAAAAAGTCTCTATTTATTAAATCCATAATGACACTAGAGGAATTAGTAAGACCTAATGGAATCACAAAAAATTCACTTTAACTCATCCCCATTCATGGGGTCGATATCATTATATTACCACTTGTTAATAATAATTGTAAGACAATGATATGATCAACCTAATAACTATCAGAAAAACAAATTCATTTGATTATTATTTGAACACTAGCGAATGAAAAATTTCATTTCAATGTTACTGATCCATATCTCACTAACTATTGGATTAGTATACCCTATAATATAGGGTTTACATTTACTCATAATAGAAAAAATAGAATTTTGTACCCTCCCCATCACTTTTATAAGTCTATCATGACTAATATCTTGAGAATTTTTAATGATAATTGAAACAAGATTTTCCATTATGTCATTGGTAGTTTTTGGTTTCTCAGGTGTAAATAATTATATTTTCCATATGTTTTTTTGTTATCACTACATATTCTTGTTTTATCAACTGATTAAAACAAGAAATCGTGAGAAATAATAATCATAAGAAAACCCATATAATTATGAATAACTAATATGCTGTATATTTTATGACACCTCCCTTTTATCAAATAAAATTGTATATTTATCTATGTGCATCCAAGATCATCATTTTTTAAATACCATTATAATGAATTATAAAAATAACTGAATTAACCAAAACATATCTCATGGTAGTGTCAAACAATGTGAACTGTAAGTGAATACTCACTAAGCACCAGAATGATTGCTGAGATATAATCAACAAAATCTTTTTAATATATTAAACCATAGATTAATCTATTTAAAATCCACATCCACTTATAGTAACTATAAATTTATTTATTTCTAGTAAAAAACATAATCTATTCCTTACAAAAGAATTATTATATTTTCCTATAAATAGAACTATCCCATGGGTTTTTAAAAAATATTGTATATGATATTCTCTTATGATCATATAATCCTTTATCTAATACCATCAATATCAACCCAAAATTATCATAAAAAAATATTAAATCATTTTGACTAATAATAAATACATTTTTCATATACATTCCTAAGGACTATAAAAGTTTAATTTCTTTGGAGACTTGGAAAACAACCTTCTAATTTAAATAAATATCTTCATCATCTCTGAATATAATATTAAAAAATTTCACTCCTTATTGAAATTCCTTCTTTAAACAATTCTTCATCAGCTAGGGGAAGTAAAAATTATAAAGGGGGAGAAGAAATTATAATTAAAGGTAAATAAGGGATATATTAATCAATTATAATGTGAAATTATAATATAAGTATAAAGGCATAAGATAATGAACAAAACATATACTATTAATAACTAATATATCAAGGATTGTAAAAAAAATTAATATGATACTACTTTATATTTTCAAAATACATGAATCATAAGGGTGAAAATTCATCAAAATTGATCCCCGAACCATATGTTCATGCCATAAAAGTGTGTAAGCATCATATGACTATAAATAAATTCTAAATTCTATGGTAATTTATTAGTATATTCAATAATAAAATATTTTTCATCAAAAAATACTTCTTATATCATAATGGATCAGGTAACTTCACATGTTTCACATAGAGGATCATGAACATAAAAGTGTTTCCCATATTTGGTTAAGAACATCGACATGTTTCCCATTGTGTATCAAGAATATTATATTATTTAACATAGTAAAATCATGAGGTATAGAAATTTACCAAATGTATTCATGTTCTTTATAATTATGGGTCCACCATAAATATATTAAAAATATATATATATTTTTAATCAGGATAGTAAAAAAGGCAATACATAATTATATCATAACTTATATAAAAAATGTTTCGTAATATTTTTATCAATCCATAATTGAAATCCCTTGAAAAATAATTGGTCATCATAAACATATAATCATTATAAACCTAAAATATCAAGAGAAATAATATATATGGAATCATTGGTTCTTATCTAAATTAAATTATAAGAAACAAAAAACATAATTTTTGTTGATTAATAGTAATACCACAAAAGAAAATTAAAATATTATCTGGGAAAATAGATATTATAGTTTGAAAATCATGATTTAAAAATTAAAAATTTCAAAAATATTGTGAAATAAATTTTTTATTGAATATAAAAATGTAAAATATTAGATAAATTTTAATAAAATTGTTTCTTCATAGAGAGATAATATTTTTTCCTAACATATTCATTGATGAAAATATTCGGTGAATATTTTTTGAAAAAAGATCAAAATAACCTCATTCATTAACTGAATTGATGATAAATTTCAACCTATAATGTAAAATAAGGGTGGATTTTACTTTTATAAATCTTTATATAGAAGAATAATAAATCCCAAATAAATTTTTATTAATCATGCACACAAAAGAGAATGGAAGTTTGATCAAATTGATAGGTAATATTGATTTTCCTTAAAAATATTTGATTCCACTCTTTCCATCTTAATGACAAAAAGATAAGTAAAAAATATATTCTCTTGAAAATAAATAGGGGATAATAATCATCATGAGAATCATCATATGTATATAAATTAATTTAGTTAATGTAATCTTCAAAAAATGGCCCCAATTAACAATGAAATTATAGTATAAATCAGTTACCTCTGGAAGCATCTGATTCATAACCACCATGAACGAAAGAACCTTATTTGGAGATAATAAATCACTAAATTTTTATAATAACAATTATATAATACCTACATGGAAATTATATACACCACATAAATGTAACAATTGGTTAATATTAAATGTGTCTCAACAAAATAAAAGGTATATGGAAATCCTTTACCATAAGTCTTGAATTTCATCATATGCAAATGAAACTCCTGTAAAATAATAAGGAATTAATATAAATATATTCTATGACCATATAAATTTTTTCATACATTTTATGATTTACATATAAAATTTTGTGACCCATTAATTACAAAATCTTTTCGAGATCACTATTATGGGTTATAATTATTATATTTTTCGTGTATTTTTTTCACAGTGGTTCTTGTTTTTATAAATTGACCATTTTACAATAAAAATTTTAATTTTTATAATTATATAATTTTAATATATATTAAAAATATATATATTATTTCTTGAAAATAGATATGGAAAGTGGATTGCACTGTTCATGCAAACAGAAATTCATATATATACATGAACGATTTGCAAATTTTTCGAAAGGTGGAATGAATGAATGATAAATAATAATTAACAATTAAAAATTAATTTTTATATCATACATGTCATATAAATATACTAAATGTATCCTTATTACAATTTTGGTAAAAATAAAATAAAAAATGAATCACATCGTTCAGTGGAGGTGGTAGTCCACACGAACATACAAGCGAAATTACCTTTTACCAATAAATTGGAATGTAAGTGGTTAGATGTTAGAATTTAATGTATTTATTTAATATATATATATATATATATTAAATCCATCATTATATCCATCCATGTGTTTAGGTTATAGAGAAAAAATTACATTACTTTGTTTGGTGTAAGTCTACAGAATACACGATCAGTGGTCTCATTTCCCATTTGATGAATATGATATGAATATGATATGAATATGGAATATTAAATTAACATAATAAAATAATATTATAGGTAATATACTGGTGTTATTACTTCAGTATAGTTGAATAGTATTTCACGGATAAATAATAATAAATAACATAGAAACACAATGTTATGAAATATAACTCTTCATTGGACAACCTATTTAAGGTTTATACATAAATCGTTAGTATGATTGTTTTGTGATAAGAAATAAGGTCTATATGTCTTGGTGTTAGATTTACATATGGGATTTTGGTAGGAACTGGTTTAACAAGGTGTACATTGAAGTGTATAGAGAAGAGGAGTGGGATTTTTCTTTTATAATTTTTGTTAGAGGAACACATATAAATATTCAAATTTGAAATATAATGTAATGGAAAATTCTTGGAAAAATGATTCCCAAAGTTTAATATTAATTAGATATTTTTATGGTATAAATACAACCATTAATTATGGTTTTATAATTTTTTTGTGTTTTGAAACCATATCCTTTTAGTAATGTCCTCTAGTAAATCAATAATAACAATTAACATGATAATTTTTTTTAATGTGTTTACAGTTCATAATGAAATAAATAATTATAAATTAAAAAATAATATTAAATATAATTTCTAATAATATTAAATAAATTTTAAAAAATTCAAATCATAGATTATACACATATTAATTTTAAATTAATCATGCAATCACGTCAAAAATTAATTTTTCCGTGAAAATTACATTTAAAAATAATTTTTTGTACGAAACAATTATACATTAAATGGACTAAAATTAATTAAATTTGATTGTTATTAATAAAATTTAACAAATTTTCATATCTAAGACATTTAAAAAATGTATTTACATAAATTATTTAAAAGAGATAAATTTTTTTAGTTAAAATCAAAATTTCTCCATATTCATCGAAAAAATTTACATTCTAATAATGAATTATAAATTCATAGTATAATATTTTTTAAATGTATATTTAAAAAAATTATGTAATTTTTTTTAAATTATAATTCTAAATTGGTAAAATTTAATTTTAAAATATGTGCCCAAAATTTGGTGGACCGTTTTTTATAAAATATATATTTCTATGTAGAAAATATGTTTTATAGGTATAAAATGTCGAGAAAAATATTAGATAAATGATGAATTTATTATAATATATTATATTTAACTTTAATTAAAAAAATTCAATTATAATGAATTTTTAAATTTAATAAGATGAACACACATTGTGTGTATAAAAACTAATTTTCCAGAAAATATCTCATTTAATTTAAATTAATTTTTAATTTTATTTCAAATTAATTTGTAACAATTGAAATTATTTTATACATAATTTAAACATAATGATGTTTATATATTTTTTATTTCTATTTATATCCTCCAATCCCATATATATGTGAAAACAATCTTATTAACTAAAAATATTAGTTTAGTATATAACTATTTATTTAAACATGGGGTTTCTGATAATGAAAACTATAGAATAAATTAAATTTATCATCATAAAATCATGTCATAAAATATGGGGGTGATAAAAAATAACCCCTCCATTAAATTTAATTTATCCCTCAATATTTCATTACTCAAAAACATAAAATTGTTGATAATTTGGCATCATTATATCTTCATATTCAGATATAGCTTTCTAAAATAGGTGGATTAGCCACCAAACATTGCCAAAGTGAGTGTTCCTGTTTTTTATCAGTTAATATATATAATCCAGAGGAACTAAATGTTTTTCATCTTAATTTATATTGTTCTAAATTGGGATGTGTAAAACCACATGTTTTTCTAAATTATTTTTTTCGAATAAATTAAAATCATTTGATGGATCTCATTGAACGCTACAGTATGTTTTCATTGCATTATATGCAGTAATTAGAACTGAAATTCCTGAAACATTTAAACAATAATGTTTTTCTTGAAACACTTTGTTTGGAATGTTTACACACAATGCTATGTTCCATTAATATCTTTCACTGCACAAAAGATCGAGTTTCAAATAACTACAATATACTATTAATATTATTATAATTAACAAATAATAGCTGGAATAGATGTTATGAATAATATTAACTAAATTATTTTAAAAAAGAAACACAAATATATAAAATTATTCCCTTTGTTAACAATTTTTTATTAAATCGACTAAGAACTATTTGAAAATAATGAAATTCCTTTTCTGTAAAACAACGTTTCATGCACAAACAAAATTTATATCAATCAATTAAAAATACACATTAAAAGAATTATTTTAATTAAAAGTACATATTTTATATTCAATAAAAAATTTAACATTCATATTTACTGTTTTTATTCAAGATATATGAAAAAATAAAATTTTCTACATAAAAATATATATCATTATAAAAGATAGTTTTAACCACTTTTAAAATTTCACCTATTTAAAAACAGAATCTCGAATCATTTATAATTTATATTTGACAAAAAAATTATTTATATAAAATTTTCAAAATTATCTCAGGTAATTTTTTTGGTATTATTCAGAGAAATTTCATTTATTATGAATAGTGAAAAACAGAATTTTAATTGAAAAAACCATTTCATTTAATTAATTTATATATTTAAAATAAATTTTACATAAATTTTAATGTATATTTATATCAATTATAAATCTGTTAATACAATTTATTTCATTATAAAAAATTTCACATTTAAATTTTAGATAAAAACAATTCAATCTTTTGAACATTTTCACATTAAAAACCCATTACTTCATCCTGTCATTAATATTATCTTAAATTAATTTATACCACTTATGTGATTATAATTTGAGATAATAGATTAAATATCATTAATAATAATAATTTATAAGGTCTTTTAACTTAAAATTATATATTTACAAAAATATTAATGAAATTAAATAAAAATTAATAAAATGATTAACTTAAAAACAAGTTTACCTAGATATTATTATTTAAAATAAAGGGCCAAATAACCAAGAAACATATAAAAAAGATAATGGATGGAAAAATTTAGACCATACCCGGCCTTGTTTGTAAAATGGACAATTATTGTAGGAAGATGATGTATGTTATACATATCAATATTGTTTCAATTTTTAATTTATAAGAATTCCACTCCTATACTTTAAAATCTAACTCACCCCTAACTAATTCAAACATATGAAGCCCTTTTTCTCATCCATACCCTCTGAAAACAATAAAAAAAATCCCTCCCTTTATCCTAGAACCCTAACATGAGGAATAAATCCAACCAAAAAATTCCTTAAATGGAACAAAAAAGGACATAACCAAAGAAGATGAGGTTTTAATGTGTACAAAGAATGTGAATACTGAAGGTACATATTTTCTCATATCAATTTTCTTTCACTGATATATACATTCTATATTAAATAATAATTATTTTTTTGGGGTATATACAGATTTATTAAATGTTATGTCATGAATTTAAGTTATTTCATGACTTTTAATGTTTCTATTGATAACATTCATTCACGGATCTCAGGATTCTAATGTTATTAAATTCTTAAAGGGACTTCTATTCCCACTATTATATCCATGAGACTTATATCTTACCAAATCCGGAAGGTGATTTTACCACAATTTTCCTTCTTTGAGAAACATGTTCTAATATACACCTATATTATTTTTTGAGTTATATATACTCCCATATTACATTTTATATCATGAAAATAATTTTTTTATTGTATTTTTAGCTATTTTTAATATTAGTCATTTATCTTGATATTTATTTAATGCTACCATAATTTTAAGATTTTATTGCTACAGTCTGATCGCTTATTGAGAATGTTTATGATAATTCTAACATTGATGAAATATTTGAATCCTTATCTCTTCAACTACCATGAATATTTTAATCCCATGGTATGTGGTGACATATTCATATAATGGAAACATTATGACAATCTTTGGTACGTATGATTATTAAGAAAACATTTTTAATAAAATTGAGCCCTATTTCTACCTTGAATTTGAAATAAGTTTAATTCAAAAAACATATTTTCAATTTTTTTTAAATTTACATAAAATTATGTCAAAAGATAATATTCCTGGAAAAAGATTGTAATTTGTTTTTATGTTTTAAAATGTGTTTGAATTTTTTTTCAAAGCATCTATTATAAGTTTTCTAGATTTTTTTCAAGAAATAGTTTTTCAAATATGTTTTATGTTCATAATGTGTTGTAAATAATTTTAAATGATTATTTTATATGTATTTATGTTTATTTTTAAAGAATATTTGTTTCAAAATGTATTCTGATTTGAAAATAGTTTTTCATTAAGGATTGGATATTTTTTTCAAGAAACTTTTTATGTAGGATTCAATGATTAATATATATGTTTTCATAGAAAATTTCAAATAAAAATATATAAAAATTGGTTTTTTCATAAAAAGGATTTTAAAATAAATTTTTAGTTTCTATAAGAAATTATCAATGTGATATTTCAAATTCTAATATTATATAATTTTATATCCATGGATATAAATTATACTTTACTGGGGATATGATCAAAGTGAAAAATTATTATTCATTCTTTAAATGGTTAAGGTTTATGACAAACCATTTTTTATAAAACCCATTTCACTTCCATGACATATGACATGATAAAAGGTTTATGAAACATGCTTCCATTCAAAATCTATTCGATTTAGAAATGGTTTTCAAAACTATCTATTTTTTAGAGGGTATGATGTTATGATATTTTTATGTTAACTATTACATTTCATGTTTTATGATATGATTTTTATGAAAAACATATTTTACTACGGTTCAATATATGATGAATGTTTTATTATCATATGGAACAAGAATGTATGATTTCAATATGTGATATGTAGGTCCTTTATTTCACCCCAATTTATCGCATAATAATTTACATCTCATGATATAATCATGGATAAAATGAAGAGTGATCTTGGTTCATTAATATAGATCTAAAATGAGGAATGAAATTGGTTTTTAATAACAATGTTGGAATGATAAGTGAACCTAGTTTAGTAACTTAGGGGTAGATTGGGGAGTGGAACTACTTCAGTAATGAACTTTTTCTACAAACATGGTCATGGGAATAAACCATGACTACTAAAATGGTTTGGGGAGTAAATAAATTACACTATGATTTTTTTAGTAGTAAGAATTTACATCTATGAAAATAATTTTTGATATTTTTGTCTATGTCTCAAATTCTATTTCTTATTACAATTTTATTTTCCCAGGGAAATTATCAAGATTACCTTATTATTCATGTCTTCTGTTATGTCAATATTTATTTCATGATGCATATGTATGATACTTGATATACAGAGTATAACCATCAATCATTATTCTAATGTTCTCAAAACCATATGTTTATGTTATGATTATATATCTCCTTTGTTTACAATTAATGAGCATCTATGATGACAAGTTTATATGATTCATTTATGTTGGTTATAATGAATGATCTCATGTAGGAGTACTAAAGCATATGATCATTAATAGATTTTTTGAAGATCATTCAAAGATATAAAAGATTATGTTTCCAGGTTTCCAAAGGAACTTAACCATTATAGTACATAGAAAATTACTTTTCCAATGTTATAAATATTCATAAAAAATGAAGAAATATCCATGAATGTTAATCACATGCCACAATATTTTGTATCAATAGAAATGTGTATTCAAGATTTTGAAGCTAGATTAGATAACACTAGTGAGATCCATTGGGATATATTTAGGGATATGTCTAGCAATGTATCTAAGGATACATCTATAGATAATTTGATGTTTTGGAAAATTACCTATCATTTTGGTAATGTATTTAGAGTGTGGTCTCCTATAAATTCCATGCATGTCTAGAAACTAAAAGTGAAAGTCTTAGGGGAACAATATGATGTTTTAGAATATTAAAAGAGGTACAAAAAGCAAGTAATTAGAAAGGAAAAATTATAGGATTAGTTAACAAAATAGATTCTAAGAATGACCTCCCAAATGCATCCTCAAGATTCATTTTTTAAAACATAGAAATTATGTGAATTATAAAAATAAGTTATTTAATGGGTAATCATATGATGTAAAAAACAAGGTAGTCAGAATAAGGGTCATGATACAGATTGTAAATAGACCACATGCAAACATACGGAAGGTGTGTCTGATTATAATAGTATTTTCTATTATCATTATTGAATTGTATTTGAAGTATGAATAGACATGATTATTATTTCAAATTTCAGGTAAAGGGTATTAAGTAATAAGATAATGTAGGATTGTTAATGGTTTGAGATAGAATTTAGGTGGTTGTAGTGTATGTGTATTGTAAATGAATAATTATTTTATATGAATAAAGATGTATATTTTCATTAAGGATTTTAAAAAATAAATTGAATGGTCATTATGAAAATAAAATATTATTTAATGTAATGGTGATACAAAGATCATGGGAACCCATCATTAATGTGTTGTGATGTGGAGAAAATAATTGTTTTGATTATATAAAGAGATGATTGATATGGATAAAGTAATTTTCATTATATTTACGGCCACAAAACTGATAAATGACTTGTTGAAAATTTTTATTAGGCTTTCATAAATAATGTTTATTTATATATATATATATTAACAAATATATCCTAAAACATTTTTTTTATGTAACTAATGATGATGAATTTATGTTTTTTACCAGTTATTATAGTTATTACAGTTATTGTCATGTCTTGAGAAAATAAATTTGGAAGGTACTGTAATGTTTGGTATATTTAAACAAAGAGATACACTATGATATATTGGGGATTAATATTAATAATATTTGGAAAAATTTAGTGACATTATTTCCCATGTTTTATACATTCTTCATTCAAGTTGATTATATGGATACACATTTATGAAATTGTTTTAGTTAAACATTGGGTGATCTTTTTGAGATTAACATATTACTTCCACTAATTTAGATTTATATATATAGAAAATCCAATTATTACCATCTTTTATTGTTATGATGATAACTAAATATATATTAAATAACTTACAGGACTATAAATGGGTCTTATGATCCATTAGTGCTTCAGGGATAACAAATTCATATTCTTTTCATATAGATGGAGGTGATGTGGAAATTAATCAAGGAAATTCCAAAGGGTGATATTGTGATTATGAATGGGAATTAAATAATCTAAATATATCTCACTATGAAAAATTATTCATTTGGGTATTCAAACTATAATATATGTCCTAGTATCTTCTTTTCTGATGAAAGAAATGGTCCCATAAATCATCAACAATTTATGGTTTTATGATCGTTAAATTTATCTAGATTTCCCACATATACTGATCAATGTTCTCTATCACCCTCCACAAGTATTTTAGTGTCATTTTTATCTTATAAATAATTTTTTTCACTTTGTACATATGTTAAATCATTTGGAAACATCATTATTTGTTACAAAGGGTAACTATTGTTTATCTAACCATTATTTATTGATGGATATTTTAGTAATAATTATTATGATGTCTGTTTCATAGAAATTAAAATTCATGTATAAAACCATTAATGAAACTGATGAAATTAAATCATTAAATTAAATTTATAGGGTATGGAATGTAACACCACATGTTTTCATGAATTATTTTCTTTCAAACAAATTAAAAGTCAATAATTTTATTAATTTCATGATATACCAATTTATTCTTGATTTATATGTTACATTTAAGGTTTCCCTAGAAATTCACATGTATTATAATCTCATACATGCATCAATTTGTTTTTCTTGTGATACAGAAAATATTTAGTTCCCTCGACATCTCGCGTTGTAAAAATTACTGAGTTTTACCAAAAAACATATTCTATTAATATCATTATTACCTTAGTATTATTTATTTATCACTTTGATGTTGGAATGGAATTTATCTATAATATTACAGAAATTCTGAATATATGATTTATGCATTTTTATAAAATAAATTATTTTGTAAACAATTAATTTGATATGGGATTATGTACTATTTGAAAAAAAAGATATTGTTTTTATTCAAAACTACTTTTCTACCCACAAACAATTTTTATATAAATAAATTAATGAAAAAACATATATTGATTTATTAAATTAAAAAAATTAATCTAGGTTAATATTTTGATATTTTATGAGAAGTCTAAATTTTTTATAAATAGTGGCAATTCAAAATTTTTATTGAAAATAGAATTTTCATCTAATTTATTTATATAGATAAGTTATATTATAAATTATGTGTAATTTTTATATTGAACAATTATACATATACTAATACAATTTAAGTCATTATTGAAAAATGTACTTTGAAATTTTTCATAAAAATTACAATCATTATGAAATATCACTATTTAAACAAGTTGTTTTGTCCCGTCAATGGGATTATATTAAAATAATTTCATAAACTAAGTAATTGAAATTTGTAAAAATTTATTCTATATTTTAATTAGAATAATTTATCATTTCTTGTGATTCCAACTTAGTTATTTGTCTGAAACGATTATTTAAATTCATAAAAAAGTAATTCATTGATTATTTTAAAAAGAAGTTTACATAGTGGGATATCATTAACTTATTGTTCCAAGAAACCTAGACACAAGGTAAAAATGAATTGGATTTCCCTATTTTAACCGTATACTCCAATGATTCATAATATACCATTACTGTTGTATCATTATTTAACAGAAAACTCCCAATTGCATTTTTATTTTGGTATTTACAGGAATTCTACTCCTCCACTATAAAAGGGAACTCTCCCCGATCATCTATACACATCTCTCAAGCCCTTTGGGTCAGGTAACCCCTCCCCACATAAGTTCCTGAGTTCCTTCCATTCATTTTAATAGCCTATCATTACGACAAACGTCAACCATAGAATCCCCTTAGTGAAAAATAACAATTATTACCAATAATAGAGGATGTTTTATCATGTATGATAAAAGTCATGAGTTATTGTATGGTCTTTCTAGGCTCACATTTATTTTTGGGAGATATATTATATATTCACCAATTATTCTTGTTTTATAGTGTTTATAATGACTGAGATAATGTTATATAATAAAATTACATTGTTTCCAAATTTAAAAATTTTCAATTAATGTTATTATTTCCTTGATCTCATGATTAAAAATTAACTGAATTTGTGAGGGGTTTTCTACCATCACTTTTATTTCCCTGAGAAGTATACCTGATTAACCACTCAAAAACTTTTGCGGTGTATATGCAACCCATGATTGTATTTTATGATTCTTATAATTATGTTCAAGAGTATTTACATATACATATAATGATATCTATTTCAAGTGGTTTCTGATTCAAAAGTAACAAAATCAGTAATTATATTTTGTCTCAATTTTTATTTATTGAGACACATGTTGTGTTATACATCTACATTCATTTTTGTGGTGTCTACATATCCTATTGACACATTATATCATGAATATATTTATTTTAATGAAATGTTATGCTTCCAGTAATGTTATTTTTTAGGGGTATTATGATTTAATGTTATAAAGTGGAATGATTTTTTTCTTCAATATCACCATTTATCCAGGCCTTTTGTAACAATTCTTCCTTTAATGAAATATTATGATCCCTCTTTCAGGAACACTAAATAATTTTTTTCTCCCCTAGTTAGTAATTATTTTATAATGTAACAATACTATTATTCCATTATTTTGAAGCTAAAATAATTGAGAAAAATTTTATTAAGAATTTGGACCAGATTTCTATCTTCTGTTTGAAATGTGTTTTTTTTCAAAAAAAATGTTTTTATAATTTTTTTTAAAATTTTATTTACTTAACGTTATGCTCATTTTTATATAATACGATTTTAAAAATATGTTATTTTTTAAATCGTTGCTAAAATTATTTTCAAAATTATATTTTATATTGCCATAAAATTTTACAAATTAAATTGTTTTCAAAAATGTTTTTTGTTTTACATGTGTATAAAATTACATTCAATGATTCCACTAGAGGTTTTCAACATTATTTTCAATGGTATTTGGTTTTGTAATTTTTTATTATTTGAAAATAACTTTTCAATGAAGAAGGGATATTTTCCTCAAGAAAATTTCAAAATTTATTTTAATGATCACTTCTTATAATTTATAAGTTGTTTTCAATGAAATGTATTTTGAAAATATTCTATATCATGTGAAATTATGTTAAATGAATGTTTATTTTACATAAAAAATGCTCCATGTGATCTTTAAAAATCCTTTATCACATAAGATTAAATCCATTAATATATATTATCATTTATATGGGATATGTTCCAAGGAGAACATTATTATACTTTCATTGAATGGTACTTATTTTTGATGACATATTGTTTAAAAAACTCGTTTCTCTTCCACGTTCTATACCATGATTAAAAAACTATGAGTCCCACAATCACCCTGGGTTATTATACCAATAGACAGTTAAAAAACATTTCCCTTTTCCACAGTTTATGACATTATGAAATGTTTATGATACAATTTCATCACATGAGTAATTATATGATGTTCATATATCCCATCTCTTTTTATGTGTAATGTTATAATGAGTATTGTATTACATTATAGTACACATATGTATGATTTCATTATGTGATTGGTTGGATGAATATCTCCATCCATTTCAAAGGTAATGATTTTTATATCATGACATAGACACAGATGTAATGAATAATAGAGTATGTTTAGTAATACAAGGAATGAATGGGAAATTAACATAGTTCAATAATACATGGATGGAATGGGGAGTGCTCTGGATTTATTAAATTATTTTCAACTTATATGGCCTTAAATGTGATCCTTGACTATTGAAATTGATTGGGGAGTGAACCCATTCCACTAAGATGGCCTTTATAATATTCATTTTCTGGTACGGAAATCCATAAATAATATCTTCTGTATGCCAAACATTCTATGTCTTATTCATCTGTTATTCACTCAAGGATCATGGCATTTATTTCCTTAAGATCCACATGATATGTTCTTCTAATATTTATTCCATTACTAGTGTGTATGATCTTTGATAAGTACAATACAATCTTCAAAATTTATGATCATATTATAATAATATTACGTTATTTTAATGCTTATTTATCTCCCTTATTTACTCATACTGAGAATCTAATCTCACCCATTCTAATGATTATACTCTCTCGATTATGAATAATGTTTTTAACATGGACTAATAAAGTAGATTATCTTATAGGGATATTTTTAAGGTCATTCACTAATATAGAAGATTATATATATATGTTTCCAAATATTCCAAATGATTAATCTCACGTGGAATGTACTTTTCTAACATTCTATTTATTCATAAAAAATTATGTAATATTCATGTTTTCTAGGCATTTGTTTCTATATTATAGATTTTTTGTTCAGAAAAAGTGAATGGACAAGTATATACTTCCTAATAAAGTATAAATATAATACATCCTAAAATTGATAGATGTTTGGAGGAAGAAAAAAACAATAAGATACAATTTATACTTCACCAAGAAACATAAATGTGAAAATATAACTCAGTACCATATATACCTAATTACTAAATATCATAGTCTTCACCAATGGATAAATTCGACGAAACACCATATCACTAACATTATACTCCAAACGTTTCTGTGGAATTTTGCCTACCCTAATTTGTTATTAAATTTCTCTAACATTCTCTTACATGTTTTCAGCTTGATATAGTACCAATAATATTCATTCCCATACATTATTCTAGAATATTAGAGTTCTACACTGATTTACAAGGATAGATTTATAAGGAACCTAATGAATGCTTGAGTGAAATATGGTGTTGTATGAAAACTAATATATATAGGGGTATTTATCCCAACCACATTTCAATTCTAGATAAAAAGATCTCAACAAACACCCAATGTTTTTATCTTTTATCATTTCATGACCATATATTGGATGATGATTAGTAGTGATGCAACATAACATTGTATCTAGATTCCCTAGGAGACTTCCACATAACATTCAGGTAAACCAAGGATCCCTACTGGATATAATGTAATTTGGTACTCCATAAAAATCGGAAAATTGTTTAATGTATATTTGTAAAATATGATCAAGCGTAATGTATTCTCTGATAAAAATGAAGTGTGATAAAATTGTATGATGATTAACTATAATGCAAATAACATTATAAAATTTAGATATTTTTTGTTTTCTGATGAAAATATATGTTGATACTTTATCCAGTTCCCAAATTTGTATGGAAAATGGTTGTAACATCCCATTATACTTTTATCTCACGCTCATAACTTTATATCATAAAAAGATAAAAGAAACATATTCCATAATATCTCTAATTATTTTTTCAAACAATAAATAATTTTTGAAATCTCCAAAATATATTATTGATATATAGTGAATTGAGAATATTGAACTATGAACCTCCTATAATAACTCATTCTTCAAATATTGTGTTGGTGAAACACATACTAAGTTCCATAATCATATAATTACAACTAAATTATTGATCAATTCATAAATATGACAAAACATATTCAATAGTTCCATATACTCATCATGGACATATTTAATACTTACATGGATAGTTGGTTGAACATTAAATTTAACAAGATAATATGTATCCCTTTAATTCATGATTTCTAGATCCTTCATTTGAAAATATGTAAATAATAGATATTTTGTTATAATTATTATACATAATGTTTCATTATCCTATTAGCAAAAAAATCAACCACCTTATTCACTTTATAATGGTGGAAATGTATTGACCAGTCAAAATATTTAATTAGTTCTAACCTTCATTTTGTAGAATATTCAACTCTTTTTGAATGAATATAATCTATTAGATTTGTTTACCATTTTATAAATGAAATATATCTAAATAAAAATAATTCCTCTATATATTCATTTAATAACTTACAATATCTATTTCCAAATCTTCATTTGGGTTATTTCTACCATGAAATGTCAAATTCATTAAGGAATAACATATAAAAATTCACAATTCATAAAATTCACTTAAGAATTATACTTCCTCAATGTCTGTCATTGAAATCTAATGTTATGTTCAATCAATTATCAACTCTTTTAATATAGTAAAATATTTTTTTTTAAAACAAGAAAAACCAGATTTAGGTAAATTCATATAGTCTATATTCTTTAAATCAATTATGATTTCCAGGGAATTTACAAGATCACATAGAATCACTGTAAATTCATAGTGTTCCTACCTTGTAAAAGATTTTTTATTAGATATGTCCTCAATTTTTACCCCCAAAAAATATGACCAATAGTGAATATAATTTTTTTAAAATATCAATCTCTTCATACTTTTTAAAAAAAATCATTTATTTGTACAGGATACTTTTTCTTGATTGTGATATAGTTAAGTTATCGCTAATCAATGAAGGGATGCATTGATCCATATATTCTTATTAAAAAATACATGTTTCACCACATGATGTCTAACATAAATGAATAAATATTATATAAATATTCTCTTGGTGTTTCTTTTATTAATCCTACAACTTGATTGGGACCATTCGACAAAGAGTCATTGAAATAGGTTTAACAAAATGTATGGGTTCTGCTGAAAACTAAATTCATTTTAGATATGAAGACCAAATGAATATTTTAGAAATAATTTAAAAATTCATTAACAATACGCATGCTTTTAATGTTGATTTTCACTTCATCAATCCATTAAAAGAATCCTTTATGGATTAAAAATATGTCCCACATGGTATTATAAATTTCAAGATGATATTTCTATTCATCCTAATATGGATAACTGAGCATGGGTTCATTTTGAATCTAAAATGTGACTTCCTTTAACATAAAACTAATATAAGATCCATATAAATAAATCTTATCCATTCATAAAATCTTATCAAATTCAACTAATTAATATAAGATCCATATAAATAAATCTTATCCATTCATAAAATTAATTCTGTGTTTCAATTTCTCATTCATATATCCCAAATTGACTGTCCCGATCACCTGATATTTTTCATTTTCATTTATCTTGTGAAGTTACTAATTTAAACATCCTTATAAAAATTCCAATTCATGCTCCATTTTCTATAGCGGCCATAAATATTGAATTTCATGAATTTGATTATGGGTGGTTCATTTTTTTGTGTCTTATTATTTGTCATTTCTTTAACAAAGGGATACATTTCCACATATATTTAATGATATTTATAACCCACAATTAAATGTTTAAAAACCCACTTAGTTCCATTTAATAAATTCCCATGTTATTTCTTCACACATTTTTTCCATGTACTTGTATGAAAATTCTCTCCACCAAGTGATATTTTATGAGTTTTAATGAATCATGTTCAACCTTTTCATTTCAAAACCATTTTATTAGTGGGAATGCTCAATTTTTCATTTCTATATTTAGTAAACATAGAACAATTTATTTTCCTCTAAAAAAGTATCTTATAGTTAAAACCATTCAGATACATGGTTTTATTTTACAAAATAATCGATCGAATGTACATTTAGGTTGTATGATTATTCTAAAATCATTCCTCACATGTCTTGTAAAATTTTTCCAATAGGTACCCAAAATTTCATAATCATTGTAGATTAGCTCAGGGAATCGCAACCCCACCATCATATAAAGAATATGTGGAATGAAGTTAATGAAAAATTAGATCTTAATCTCATACCACACCATGGAGTAAATTTATTCATGTGGAATCATATTATTAATAATATTCTACCAATAATATTATCCCCTATCCTAATGATAGATGTAAAAATTATTTATTTGTGTTCTGAGCACCGGTTATCTAAAATTATATTTTCAGTGGTACTGACGCATTTTTCAGAAACTAGTCGATCAACAGACCTAATATAATAATGGAATAAGTTTCTTAATTTAGGAATAAATATAATGGTGTCCCCTCTTCAACTACTTTTAATGTTCATCATGATTCAAATATTAATACTGTTTCATGAGAATAATATCATGATTCTTCATTCTATATCATGTAGAATTTGGTTTTTCAGGTGGAAAATCATTTCTTTTTTCTTTAAATTAGTTTTTGGAAAGATGTATTCTAGTTCCATTCATTAAATAACACCGCAAATAAATGTATAAGAAACATTAATAATTGTAAAAAAACCAAAATCATAAAAAGATTATTAGATATCTATATTATGAAAAATCATTTCCTTTACATGACACAATTGGACTAACTTGGTCATCTATTTTTATTATTTATTCATATATTTCATAGTGATTCATAAAAAAAATGAATAAGTCCAAGAATATCCCAAATGAGTGTCAAAATAGGTGTGCACTGAGGGAACACTCATAATGAACCAAAATTAATCCTAATATATGTTCATGAAAACAATTTTGGGATTTTATCCATATGATGAATCAATTCCAAAAGTTCTTCCATTTATAGTATCTATAATGGTTTCTATTTCAAGGAAATCCACAAAATCTTTTTCTTGAATATTTATGAATTTATCCTGTACCAAGACTTATCCCAAGGTATTTCAATTTAGTTTTCTACCCATAATATCAAAATATTGACTAATTTTACATCTAAATCCAACTACAATGATCCATGTTTACATAAATAAATAGTATATCTTGTAAGATGAATATTCATTACTTTTATAAAATATACACTAGAGGACAATAATGTTTTTGTGAATTTGAAGACTAGAAAGTCAATCTTCTTATTTTTTTAGATTTCATCAATATATCCCAAAAATATATGACCATTTAATAATATTTGTAGATATATCATACATAAAAAACATTTCATAACCATGAAATTGAAACATTAGAAAGGGTGAAATATAATACAGAGTAAGTGTTAAAATTTTATATATAAATTGATGATCTTATGAAATAATTAGAAAAGAATAATGGTGTGATATAAAGATGATAAATCAAAAGGTTCAAACCCAATAATTTATGGTTGTTAGTCCTATGGTAGTGAATATATAATTTTCACTTCAACATAAATTATGTATAAGAGTAATAAATCAATATAAATCATTCACAAACCAGAACATCATGTCATAATATTGTGGAAAACACTACAAATATTAACTATCTTGACTCTCATCGGATTCAAAATCAAAATAAAAATCAACCTTGGTCTGATCATTTAATTCCATGGTATCTTGACTCTCATCAGATTCATATCACACATTGTCTTTATTAATTCATTTTTATACCAGATACTTAAATACCAACCCTTCATGAGAAATGTGAGACCCCATAGTTATGTCAGCCCATGAGGGGATCTTCCCATTAATATTAGATGGAACATCATAGCCAGTATCACCTGAGTTGGAATAGGGATAGGGATAGGGATAGTAGATCATGCATCATTTAGAGACAGGACATGAAGAGTCTTTTTAGCCATAAAATACTCTTATTTAATAGATTCGTGTACCCTAGGGGGGGTTCAATGTAGGAACCATCCCAAAGATGAAATTCTATAGATTTTTAGTATGAGCTGCAATAATCTTCCCATACTTTTGGTTTTTCCTCTTTCGACAGTGTTTCAATTCATGAACCCTAGTATTAAAATTAGTTCAAAATAAGTTACCACTATACACAGATTGCAAACTCTGAAGGCCGTCTTCTGCACGTCCTCATCTCTAACTCTGAGCTGATGATAGCTTGACCTGAGGCAAATCTTCGAGAACCACCGTGATCCCTTGAGCTGATCAAAGAGGTCATCAATCCTCGGTAGCGGATACTTGTTTCTCACTATCACCTGGTTCAGGCGACGATAATTGACACACAGTCGCAAGCTCCTGTCCGCCTTCTTGGAGAACAATATCGGGGAAGCCGAGGGTGAAACACTGGGTCGGATAAACCCCTTGTCCTGCAAGTCCTCCAACTGTACCCGTAGCTCTCAGAGCTCGGCGGGGGCCATCCGATATGCTGGAGTCGATATCAGGGTTGTCCCGGGGTACAGGTCAATATAAATGTCTACCTCTCTGCGAGGAGGTAGTCCTGGAACGTCGTCGGGAAAAACGTCTGCGAACTGATCCACCACTGCAGGAAAACCCGGACTCTGCACGTCAACTGCTCCAACGATGAGGCTAGCCAACTGATGAGTGATGGGTTGTCCTCTCCTCCACGGAAGTCCATCATGTGCTTCAAAGTCTTCCTTCTCGCCAGTGAAGGTGAACCTGCTCCCGTCGGTGCATACACATCGCACCTTGAGCCTAAAACAGTCAATCTGTGCATGGATCGTAGATAACCAATCCATGCCCATGATGACATTGTAAGGCCTCGATGACGCTACAAGAAGATCCCAGCCGAAGCTCTCGCCTCATAGAGTAAGATCACACTGCCGGAACCAGTGCGTAATTTTCGAGTCTTCTCCTGTAAAAGTATCTAGCTGTAAGGATCGATCCAACGGCTCTGTCGGAATCTCCGAGCTCCGAACAAGGGCAGCGGCTATGAAAGAGTGACTCGCTCCTGTGTATATAAGTACTGCAATAAGGGTGGAATAGACAAAGATAGTACCTTGAATCATCTCTTGCACGCCATGGTCGTAGGACTATACTTCATGGAGTTGTGCATGTCTCTGCCCGCCAGCTCCCTGTGGTCGGGGTGGACCTCCTGGTGGTGGTGGTGGTGGTAGAGCCGCAAAGCATCGCCCACCACCTGCTGTTCGGCCAGCTCCTCTGCCTAGTCTACCTCCACCCTGCAGACCGCCACGGTCGACCCTCTGCCTCTGACTCGGTGGTCCGTTAACTGTCTTCTGCTGCTCGGCACGGCGGGTCAGGCAATCAAGATCCATGTGGCCCTGCCCGCCGCACGAGTAGTACTGTCTCCCTCTCGAAAGACTGACTCCGCGCTGTGTTCCCCGCACTGCTGAGCGAGTGTCCTGAGGTCCTCTGCCTGAGGGTCTGGTCTTCCTGGACCCAAGATTCATCCGTCGACTGCCTGCTGCAGAAGACTCTGCTACGTGCCGCCATGCGGTGGGTCTCGACGCAGGTGTAGACTCAGTAAGAAAGCACTCGATCAAAAGGACCCGCTCCAGTACTCCTTTCTGAGTTGGAATGTTGAGGGAGATCAGTGATGCCCTGATATCGTCTCTCAATCCCTGCTCAAAGGTCTGGACCCGGAAGAATGGGTCCCGTACCATGTCGGTCGAGTAGCATGAGAGATCAGTAAATCTCGCCGATTACTGGGTGACCGTCATGCTGCCCTGCCGCAGCTGAAAAAGCTCCTGAATGTGCACCGCATGGAGGGTGGATGGGACGAACTCCAAGCGGAAGAGGCTCTCAAAGTCTGTCCAAAGTAGAGATGCCTCATCGTTCACCTGGAGCATCAAGATCCACAATCGGCCTGCTGCTGCGTGCAGTAGGCTCACAGCGAAGATCCCCATGAGGTCTGCTGGTGTCCTCACTAGCCTGAAAACTCGTACGACTGCCTCCAGCCAGTCCTCGGCTGCCTGGGGGTCTGTCTCCCCACGAAACCTGGGTGGTCGCTGGAGCTGGAACACATGAAGTGTGCTGAGGCGACGTGCATCATCAGCGGTTGGTGCTGGAAGCATCGATGGCTCGGCGAGTAGAGCTACTGCCGGTTCCACTGCTGAGAAAGGGCCCTGCACCGAGGCCTCGTCGCTCGGTGGGCTGTCGTCACGCTCGAATCTCGGAACCCTAGCTGGCTACCGTCATGGGGCCAACCTGAAAAAGAAACAGGTGCGCCATGGTCATAACAGTATACCTGGTGAGCTGATACAAAGTAATCACAAAGAAAACTTGAAACACACAGGAAATAAATGTGTTCGTGCATTAAGTCGGAAATCAGAAGCCAGGGTCCTGGTGTACGGATACATCGGCCACCACACCAACACTGGACTCCCTAGACTGATAACCACACTCAATACGCTAAACACTATTGCTTCATATAGAAAAGATCAGAGTTTGCGGTAGAACCGAACTCCTCTGATACCAATTTGTCACAACCCATCCTCGGGGCCCGTGCCGTGACTACCCCAAGCCCGCCTTCCATAGGCCAAGGGCTGGAGACTAGCACAAAGGCGTAAATCCCTGTAAAAAGGGAAGGCATTTCATTTGAAAACTAAACAAGCACCACAGAGTAAGAAAGCCGAAAAGTAAACACTAAGTAAAACAGGTACAACAGTATGTGCGGAAAAGTAAATGGGCCAGTATACAAACCCAAACTGAAAGTAAAGTACAACTCGAAAGGGAAAACAGCAACTGAAAATTAAAAGCCGCTACGCCGAGCTGTCCACTGGAAATCCCACCTGAAGGGTGGGTACAGATAGCTCCACTGCTCCTCGTGTCCCGCCGTCCGCTCCGAGTGCGTCCCGCCCAGTGGCCCACCTCCAGGTACCATCCTGCTCTTCAAGCCTCAACCACGATCAATGATGTCTGTCGTCTGCAACCAACACTACGTAGTGCGGGCATAGCCCGTGCAAGGGTGAGTATAAGCTACTCAGTAGGGACCCCGAGACCCCCGAAGGTCTCCCAAAATCCACAAAGGATAAACCACAAAGGAAAGATACAATAACGAAGTAACAATCGACACTGCTTAGGTATATGCCCATACATATACCTAAGTCATCAATTCTAATACGCTCCAACCTCCGAGCCCAAGTACAACCCAGTCCACACAGGATAGTATACGTATTCCACACAGGAAAGAAAACTTAATCCACACAGGATAGCACAAAACAATCCAAACAGGAAAGTAAACAGGATTCATCTCACACAGGTATACTTCTTCGAAAGACGATAGAGATGATCACTGAACCATCTAAGTTGTCGGACCCACAAAGGATCGATAGGTACTAACCCTTGCAAAGACCCACACAGGATCAGACCCACACAGGATCTGTAGGCGCTGGCTCACACAGAACCGCTGATCACTGACCCACACAAGATTGGACCCACACAGGATCAGTAGCACTGATCCACATAGGATCGCTGAGTGTTGTAGTCATCGTCCTCGAATCAACTGAGGATCTCTGTACAGTCGTCGTCGCAGTCAAAGTAGCAGTCGCAGCCAGCACTAGGGTTCCGGCACACAGCAAGCTCGTTTGGGAAGATCCACTCCACGAGCCGAGAGGCTGATACATCAACTGTCACATAGTCCAGATTTGATGTATACAGAAGTTCCGTATCGTCAACAGGAACTCAACGCAACAGACGGCGCGTCAATCGGATGCCCGGTCTGAGAGTTATTGGCTTTTTTGTTCCAGGGGACCGGTTGGTTTTTAAGGCAAAACCAACCCGACCATACTCCACCTGCATCCAAACCTAGGGTGGAGTATTCCAAAAGATCTGTCTCACTAAGAGAAACTTAACAAAGTTGACAGCACGTCATTCGGACGTCCGTAGCTCAAGATATGAGTGTTTCCGCTCCGAGGGCCCGGTTGGTTTCGTGTACGAACCAACCCGGCCGAACTCACAGTATTCCAAAACCTTGAGTACGATATACCGAAATGAACTTCTCGTTCTAAGGATCGTGTCGCCACTGACGGCGCGTCGATCGGAGGTCCGTAGCCCGAGTTATGGGCAATTGATCCCAAACGGTCCGAAAACGGGGGTTTCGGGCCCGGACCGACCCAACCCGAGACCCCCCCCCCCCGGTTGGCCCGAACCAGGTCGAACCGCCCCGGACAGGGTCGGCCCGGCCCGGCCCAGCGGGGTGTGGTCCGGCCCGGCGCGGCCCGGCCCGGTGGGGCTCGGCCCGGCCGGGCCAACCGGCCAGGCGCCGGACCGGCTGGGCACAGCGCACCCAGCGCCCTTCCAGCTCGGCCTTCGGCCGAGCAGTTGGAAAAAGGGGGGGGGGGGGGGGCTCCTTCCCCCCATGTGTAGCCGCCCCCCCCCCCCCCAAATTTATGGGGGGCCGTTGAGCCGGCTGGGGGAATTTATTTCCCCTGGATTCCCCTTTTCTGGCCGGCCCGACCTGGCTGGCCGGTTCCTTCTCAACGGGACCGACAGTGGCCGGTCCCCTTCCAGCTCCAACACCGGTGGCCCGGCTGCCCGCCGGTCACCTTGCTCCGTCGTGGCCCGGAACCGGCCGCGGCCTTGTCGTACGGCGCTGTGCGACGGCACCGCGCCCCTCCGCCGCGACCCCGCTTCGGCCACGGCTCCTTCGGTTTTCTTCAACGTGGCGCGAAGGCGTAGCGTTCTTAAACTTCTTTCCACGGCACGGCGCGACGGCGCCGCACAATACTTGCCCTGTGATTCCCGCGTGGTGCGACGACACCACGCCATCCCGTTCCATCCGCAAAGAAATAAAACATGAACATAAGAGGGGGGTTCGGCCGTGTTTGTGCTGTCCGGCCCCCCTCTCGTTAATGATTACATCTATTCGAAATTCCACGATAATCGATAAACTAGAATCATGAACATAAATAATTAAATAAAATAATCCCCTACCTCGGTTCAGGAATGGTGTTCGTCAATGAGCCGCAGAAGACGAGCGTCGCGAAGGTCGGGCATCGCGGGAGAACGTCAACGTCGCGAAGCGAGGATTCAATGACGTTGACGACGATTTCGTTGCGGAAAACCATCGCGGAAGAGACGATGCGGAAGAAGAACGTCGCGTCGCAGATACGGCGTCGCGGAAGAACCATGTTCTTCGACGGAGAAGTTCATCGTTGAAGAACGGAGTTCTTCGCGTTCTTCATCGAGGTTGAAGAAGAAGAAGACTGATTCCCCAAATCCTCTCAAGGTGACAAAACTCTAACCAAAAATAAAATAAGACCCTTTCTTATTTTATTAACACAACAACTCTTTTTAATTTCAAGAGTTTGAAATTCAATAACCACACACAACTCACATAATTAAACTTATTACATTAAAGTCATAAGTTATAACTGAAGTTAACAAAAATTAAATTGGGAGTTGAGGGGGGGTTTTAGAGGATATGAAGGGGTGGGGTTCGTGTGGGCCCCACCACCCTCATAACCTCCCAAGGTAGGTTGGGTGGTTACCCAACTTCCATCAAGAACTAACACTAAGTGTAAAATAATAAAAATTGTAGTGTAATTATAAAATAAACTTCCACAATTTTTATTCTCAACACTCGTGTAAACGCAACTCCGGAACAGGAGTTCCTAAGAAATTACTGGCACTGTGGTTCCATCGGTGCCCTTGGAATTCGATTCTGGGCACCGGTTCAAAAGTTAAAAAAACCCGCTCGTTCGTTCACTGAACGTACCCGAGCCAAACTTTGGAAATTGATTTCGGGCACACCGGGCCTCGAAATCAGGTGCTGTCATAAACCGTGCTCTTGTAAAAATACAAAGAAAATAAAGAAAAAAATTTCCCTTGAATTTTACGGGTCTTTACAGATATAGATTAGAGTTTTAATGTTTTTATACGATATAATTATGAAAAATATTAAATTTTATTTATAACCAATAAATATTAATGTTATATATCCTATATATGGAAATATTTCTCTTAATTTCATTAGATTCAGCTACATGAGGGTTTCTAGGGTTGTAATGTAAACTAGAGTTAATCACTAATTTCCCAGTTAACTAACATATGATTCCTCATACCCTCATAATATTATTGATCATATAATACATCAATGCTTAATTTCATCTGAATTATTAGAGTCCTTCAACAAACTGAAGGACCATATATATTGTTGGTGTCATCGTCAGATCCCTAATGTAGAGGAAAATTGTTGATTATGGGTATATGTTAAATTCATATATTTATAAATCATAAAAGATAGATGATTGAAAGTTAAAATTTATATAATGAGTAAAGAATCATATATTTTCATGATTAAAACTATTATAGTACTTTATGATAATCGAAAATCTAATTACTAACACAATGTACTATGATTTGACATATAATATGTATATAGTATATTTGACATTTCTCAAGATGACACTACTTTTATAATTTTACAATATAGTTAGGACCAAGTAGACTAATTTTTCCTCTCTTATTATTTCACAGCCCAAAATAATCCATTAAAAATTTATTTAATATCATAAAAGTCAACATTGGGAAATTTGAAAATGAAAATAACATGGATAGGAACAAACATGAGAATTTTTTTATAATTAAATATTTTCCCTAAATGTTACGTTGATACCTTTAAAATTTATAATTTCAGAGGATATATAGTTAACCAACACTTTAAAGTGTTATATTTCAATTCTAATCATTTATAGAACCTCCCTAAAATATTTTATCATTAAATTATTCTTTTCGATAATTATCTTTTCATAAGTTATTTTTATTTTCTTTTTTGTGAAAAAAATTGAGTAGTAGAAATTTTGTTAAATTGATTAATGTGTTGTCCAAAATATCTAAAATATATTTATATAAAATTATTAAATTCTTGAATGGTTCTACTCAATATATTTATAAAAAAACATTTCAACCTTAAAACATATGTGGGATATACATAAAAAAAGATGATCTCCCTTCCATAGCCCATACATAGACTTGAAAAATATTATCTTCTTCCCCTTATGGGAATTAGTGAACCTTGGGTACACATAATATCTAAAAACGCGGTTGTAAACCAATTATATGTGCCAAAAAATAACTTGATTTTCCAAATTTTGTTCCACTCCAATATATCATAGAACTTATCAACGCCATCTTTAACGATGATATTAGAAACATTTTTTTATTTTTAATTTTAATAAATATTTTCTCATAAAACTGGAAGACATTTTTATACTTCTATAATCTAAAAAATGTTGTCTTTTGAGACTAAATAATAAATAATAAACTTAATTTTATAATTTATGATGGTATAAAATAATTTTTAGGTGATGTGTCATATACATATTAACTGATATTGATTAAATGATGATGGTTTATTAACAATTCGTATAAAAAAGAAATATATAAAAACAACAACCATTGTATATTACCATCTAAAAGGAAGTTTGGAACAACATAGATCAATATATCAATGAATATTTCATATGATAAAGTATAGGAGAAGATGGTTAATCTATTGATCCTAGAGTGATCTCGATAATTCAATTATAAAATGCATCTATAATTTCACTCCCCTTTTTAATTATATTCAGGTAATTATTTCCAATATTCCACACTAACCTAGGTATGATACTGAAGAAGGATTCCATATATCAATCCATGTGTTTATGTATTTCATTTAATCCCATATACAAGCTGATTATATTTCAAATGATGGATAAATATGTTTTCTACCACATGTTAATTATTGGTATACGAGTCATACAAATGTGTTATATTTATTACACCTATTTTTTGATATATATATATATATATATATGTTTGTGGAATTATACTCCCATGATATCAGACATAATAATGTAGATTTGTCCCAAGCATTCCTTTCAACCACATCATGTCTTTCAAAGAAAATGATTTTATATAGTTTTTTAGGATATTTTTGAGTTGATTATAGTGTATATGACACAATTAAATTTCTTTTTTTTTGAAATAAAAATAGAGTTCTATTGAATTCAATTAATATTAATTAATATTGTTTTATGTGTTTTTATATATAATATGAAATTTAGGTAACCTTATTTTCTAAGGGTAAATATATAGATAAATGTGTTATTATTTTAGGAATTGATCTATTTATATAAATGATATTTAGTTTTACACAACTATTATGATTATAATATGTGAAGCTACAATGAAATCAATAGAATATAATGAAGACTCTTATGAAGTAATTGGAACAACTCCTGTATGAGGTGTAATCTAATTGTTGAGTGAATTTATATAATGAGGATTCTGAATTTGAATTTATGACAAATAAGTAAGTATGATGATTTGAAAAATAAAATATTCATTATATTATTTTGTGAAACTACATGTTTCAAACGCATTTCTATCAATATATTATTTAATTATGAGTATTATTTCTTGGGATTTTTAAATTATTTCACTCTCATGATCCAATAATTTAATGTTGTAATCACTGCATTTTGAATCCTTCCAAATCAAGTTATTCCCATATTGGGGGAATAAGCTTTTAGTGTGTTGAAGTTATTTCCTACTACGCAGGTCGATTAATGAATTTATAGAGCTAAAACATAGTGTCTTAGTCTTGGTCATGATATTATTTGTTTATTTTACATGAATGGGTTATAAGAGGTATATGGATAGAACGTGTCCGATCTATGGTGTTATTATGAGATATTTTATTTTTTATTTATTTATTACATTTATTTAAGGGATTTTTAGGAGGTTATTAGTAAAATTGTATTTTTCTGGCCTAATAGTAGGATGTTCATGCTTTTTCCATGGTTATGGGAAATAATGCTCCACATTAGAAATAATTACCAAGACAGTGATGTGGAACTTTCTAGGATACAAGCACTAACACACCATTGTGCGCTCGACCTAGGAAATCATGTAGACCCCTATAAAACTTGTACAGTGGTGCCACATAGTTCTCAGATGTTTTGGAAAACTGTGTTACCAAACCATGTAGCCATCGAGATCCTTTAATTTTTTGTTTAAAAATTCAAACTTTTCCTCGCTTGAATTTTAACAATAATACCCCCGCATTCAAACTCCATTTGACCACTCTAATCCTAGGTGCAATTATGTATCATCCTAGACTTCAATAGGATCCATTTTAATATTTTTGGATTGGGATATTCAATAAACGATGATGTAAGACCCTAATTTCTTATCTTATTCCCTCTATGGCTCCCTTCTATCTTACTTTTTATATTCCTATTTCCTGAGAATTGGTTTTGACCAATGTTGGGTTTAATATATTTTATTTGGATTCAATATTTATAGTTTTGGTGTTTTTGTTCATTTTTGGAATACTTTTGGTGATACTTGTGGTTTTAAACTAGTTTTTGGTGATTTCAAGAAAGAGTTTGATGGATCTATTATGTGAAATTAATGGATGATTTTAATATTTTTACTTTAGTTTCATAATCGGTTTTATAAGTTAGCTCTGTGGTATGAATGGTGTATTCCATTGGATTGTTGTGCATTCATTCTTGGATAGTGAATCTCCATTTAAAAAATCATTTCCCTCAAATATTTTTTTAATTATATGAATTATAATTATATGACTTGTAATATAGAGCATGGGAACCCATAAAATAAATGTGGTGTTCTATGAAAAATTTACACAAAATGGGTCGGGGATGAAATAGCCTTGGTTATCTGCAATGTACATGCTACAAAAAAACTTTATAATTTCGTTTAATTGAGGATAGAAAGAAAAATGGTTGTCATCGCCTTAGTGTCTTGTGAATTATATCAATCAATGTTGTTTGATCATCGAGGCATGATGATGCTTTGGTCGTAGGAAAATAACTACGTAGGGCGTCTCCAATGGTGCATTGATTTTTTTAACAGTTTGAAATTCAATTAGCATTTATTGAACCCTATTTATAAATAGAAAAAAATTATTTCATATTTTTCTCATAATTTCTTTTAAAAAACATGCATGTTATGTTTTAATTTGATGTAATTGCATGGAAAAATTTGGTGGTATCCAACATGTAATTTTACCTCCCACCCTAAATTACCCATCGGGTGTTTGGAGTTTTTTTCATACTCAATTGAAAAAAGGATCCTTCATGGTGGTGATGGTGTATCTATGTTCTAGATGTTCATTTTTATTAACTGTTGGTGGTTGTAGCATTGGGTGGTGTCACACATGTTTCATGGAGGTTTTCTCAAACTAGATCATCCTATCCAATTTTTAGTTATTCATGATTTAGTTGTAAAGATTAAATTTCTAACTCATACATATCATGTTTTCTTTTGATCTATTTAGTTTTGGATGTTGGTAATGTTGTGATGTAATTATTCTTTATTATTGGTTAATTATTTCATATGCCAATCCATTTATAATTGAGGTACTCGATTCCCATGAACTATTTTACAACACGCGTTGTTTGGGATTTCCATTTATTCCATCACATAGGATGGGTAGCTTGTCTAGTTAGTTTAAAACATTTAATGGTGTGAGAAAAATGCAATGAAGGATTCTTTCCCTTTCCATGGGATATGTTATTTGGGATTTTCTAGATAATATGGAATTAGTACTATCGTGACATGAGGTTCTGGTTGTAAGTGGGGTGTCTGGCCAACTAGCCTACTAATAGGCCTTATGTCACCATGGTATTTTTTTGGGTATTTTTGTCACCTCTATTAGGTGTTATGAATATAATTTAGACTACACAAGGACATAAAAAAAATTTAGGGGTCCAATGTATTTTTTCTTTTTTTATGTTCTAATATTGAATTGTGGGTATATTAATATTCGGATAATGTTGAATTCATTATGGGTGGTGTATAAGTTATTTATTTTATCTTTTTAATTGATGCAGAATTATTCCTCAATGGTGATCTTCCATGGATCCACAGGAACATGATAGATAGAATAATACAACACATATTAATTGATGATATTTGGATGCTATTGTTCAATATTCTCGAGCCTTGTATGAGGGAGTATGCTCTAGGCCGACTCTGGCAACGAAAACTGAACTAGGATCAGAAAATGATAAATCCAAATTCTTCCGCATGAATATACGTAATTTTTTGGGGTAGAAAATATCCCCTAAAGAGGAATATTGGGTAGAAAATTTGAAGAGGAATTTGGGATATATCGCGACAGCCAAAGAAGTCAATGGGAAATGTGATTCCTTCATGTTAGAAGTCCCCAGTCGAAGGTGGTGAGACTCAGTGGTCCATAATGGAAAACTTGAGTTGATTGATTGGTTGGACATCAAGATTATCATCAATACAATCTATTTCCATGAGAACTTGTCCGTAATATAGATCTTGGAGTATCTACTTCACCATTAGGTGCATCAAACAATGGTTTAATATGCCATCCATTTTGCACAATTGATCCATCATAAAACTAGGGTGGTTTCCAATGTTCATATAAAGACTCAAAAATCTGATATTAGGATACAGATTGAAATTAGATCTCATTTATTATTATTTATGTTGAATACATATTCTTAGGTGGTTGAAAGTGCCCATATGGTCAATATTGATCATGCTAGTAAATCCTATGTTTCTAGTGAAATTTTACTAGTGGTCCAATGTGGGTCAGTCACCTTCTATAAATATTGTACCAATGAACATTTACAGACCACTTTTCATATCAAACTTATGGGATGTTACTAGAGTGGAATAATGGGGGAAAATCAATGGTTTTGTAGGAATTTACTCATATATAATGGTGTTTCAATACCTCATCCTCATGGGGAAAACATCCTAGTAAGAACCATCCAAATACATGGGTTTTTAGTTTGGTGTTCGTGGTTTGCAAAATTGTAACCACAGTTTTTCTTACATCTTATTACTGCTAGTATGAACTGAAAACGGGGAACTATGAGTCTCACATAACAACTCATTCATCAACTGTGAATCACATGGCACACATAATCTCTTATCAAACCCCAAAACACAATCATTATCAATGTTAAATTCAGGCAAGTTACTCTTATGAACCATCTCTACATTATTCTGCAACCCACTGTCTTTCTTCTGCGCCTGCTTAATTCTGTCTGATAGAGATGACCTCACTGACACTTGAAACAAAACAGAAGAACTTCCTGCACCAACAACTTCTATTCCAATGTTCATCAAATAAATATCCAAAGGATCTCGTTCCAAATATAGCATGGTTAATAAAGAATTAATTTTTCGACTCAAAGCATCAACCACTTTATTTGCTTTTCCCGGATGGTAATGAATTGTACAATTGTAATCCATGATTAATTCCAACCATCTCCTCTGTCTCATGTTCATTTCCTTCTGAGTGAATATACACATTAATCTTTTTTTATCAGTATATATTTCACACTTTACTCCATATAAATGATGCCTCTAAATTTTTAGGGAAAAAACAACAGCAGGTAATTCCGAATCATGGGTAGGGTAATTTTACTCATGAGATTTCAACTGATGTGAATCATAAGCAATTACCTAATCATTATGTATAAGGACACAACTATGTCCCTTCAATGAAGCATCACTGTAGTTAAAAAACTCACCATTTCTAGAAGGACACGCCAAAACTAGAGCATTCACCAATCGTCTTTTCAATTCAAGAAAACAATCATCACATTCTTTTGTTCAGATGAACTTAACACCTTTTCGAGTTAACATAGTCATTGGAATAGATAACCGTGAAAAAATTTCAACAACCCTCCAGTAATAACCCTAAATACCAAGAATACTATGGATCTCAGTTATATTTGTGGGTCTTTTCCATTCTTCAACAACTTTTGTTTTAGCAGGATCAACAGTTATGCCATTTTTTGAAACAATGTGACCAAGGAAAGATTTTTTTTGTAAACAAAACTCACACTTGATGAATTTTCCATAGAGTTTCTTTTATTTTAACGTTATCAAGACAAAAATTAAATGACTTTAATGTTCCTATTTACTTTTGTAATAAACCAAAATATCATCAATGAACATTACCACAAATTTATCCAAGAACTCATGGAAAATTCTATTCATTAGTTCCATGAATAAATAATGTGCATTCGATAAATAAAAATTCAAAACTACTAATTCATATTGGCCATATGTAGTACGAAATGTAGTCTTTAGAACACTGGGTTCTTTTACATTTAACTATTTTTACCGCGACCTCAATTCAATCTTCGAAAAATACTGAGCTCCCTAGAGATGATAAAAAATATCCTCGATATGAGGCAAAGGATACTTGTTCTTTAAAATGATGTTATTCAATGAACTATAATCATTGAAAAGTCTCATTGAACCATATTTTTTATCAAACAAGATAGGAGGTCCCCATTTGTGATGTCCTAGGTTGAATGAAACCATTATCTTATAGCTTCTATAATTGATTCATTAACTCCAAAAGTTCAACTTGAGTCATTCAATAAGGGTGTTTTGAAATTGACTTAAAATCTGGAACTAAGTAAACATTAAATTCAACTTCCCGATCATGAATAATACTAGGAAACTCATTAAGAAAAACATCAAGATACTCATTTACCACTGGCACATAATTAATCTTAAAAGTTCATTTATTGTCAACAATATGTGCAATGTAACATTCATTTCCATCTTTTACTAGTTTCTCAACTTCCTGATATGTTATCAAATGCAAGGGTTCATTCCTGTACATAAATAAAAAATCTTTCTGAAAAGACACCACTTTAGCTCTACAGTCAATCTTATAAAGAAAAATAGAAATCCAATCCATTCCCAAAATAACATCAAACACTACTAGATGAAAAACAATAAGTTATACTGGTATATTCTTTCAGCACACAAGGATAGGAAGGTTCTTATAATTTTTTTTTTTCTCTATGATTCCTCTAGGTTTTTTTAGCATATGTTAAGGATTCATATCTTGAGTTGAAATTACAAATTTACTAGAAAACATCTTAGAAATGAAAGATTGTGTAGACCCTAAATCAAACAACACATTGGAATAATCTGAACAAACAAACTGTGTACCTGATACTAATTCATTCGATGGCCCAACATTTGTTGAAGTGGTTGCAAAGGATTTCACCATCCCTTTCTTCTTGTAGTCTGGATGCTTTCCCTCAATTGAGTTCTGCATTAGACACTCATTTTCATAATGACTTATTTCATTACACATAATGTCACGACCCGCCTTCACCAAAAGGAGGGAAGGGTCAGCAGATTGCCAGGCCCTTCCTTCTTTAAGTTGAAGGAGAGATAATGGCCCCCGAAACCTGCATTCAATAGGTCCCGGAGTGGCGACTAGCACCAAGGGGATAGAAAATTCTCGCAAATGGAAGGCATTACCCTTTTTATTTTATAGGATCGAAAGATAAGGAGAAGAAAACCCAACAACACCAAGGTAGAAAGAAAAGTAAATCCAAAAGTAAACCATTCCGACATGCATGTTTCAAAACTGAATGCCACAAAGTGAAAAAAGGTGACTACAAGGTAAGTACCAAAAGAAAAAGAAAAACAGCTGCAACTGCTCCAAAAGTCTGAGCTAGTAAGGTCCTGCGTGATCCCCGAAGTCCACCTGGAAAACTGAAAGCAGTTTTATATATGTAGGGTGAGTATACAAGTATACTCAGTAGGGAAAACCAAGACTCTCGTTCACAAGTGGGGGAACGTACTAAAGTCACGTGAGAAAAGAGTAAACCAAACACCTAACAAGGAAAACTATCCATCCCAGGCCTCACCAAGGCTCACTCCCCAAATAATGCAAGTCCGTAATATATATAATAAGAGCACATAGATGTTTGGGTACCCCGCGCCACTTTCCCACTGGTTATTGAGACATCCTACGCATCAGACCAATCCCGCCATTCTCACCGCAGTACCACTGCCACACCCGCCCGCACACACCTGGTCCACAACCACACGCAGTCCCACTGCCGAAATCCCACCCGCACACACCTGGGCCTCAATCGCACGCAGTCCCACTGCTAAATCCCGCCCGCACACACCTGGGACACAACTGTCACGTGTAACCCTGCCTGCAAACACCTTGGCCAAAACAACCACCACCACGCCCGAAGACACCTAGGCTAAAGGATTCACTGCCACACCCGAAGACACCTAGGCCTCATCCCAAAGACACTTGGGAAACCACCTGCCGCACACACCTGGCCAACCACCACAACGCCCCGCCCGATGGTTCTTGGGCTAATAATGGACTTCAGGCTATCACAGCCTGCCCGAAGGTACTTGGGCTATCCGGGAAAGGGAGAAGAAAAGGAGCTAATAACCATCCACTAAGGATAGTGTTGGGAAAAACACCCTTCCCCCATAAATGGGGGTGTTCGGCACTGAGTGCTCAACTTGGGTGGGGTGTGAATAAGAAACACAAAACTGCATGTATAGATATAGGTAACAAACACTCACCCAAAGCTTAGGTTTTCCTAGCCACCCTACAGAACACAACACCAATGCGTCCGAGTCATAGTTCACGACCCTTGCCCACAAAAAAACCATTTGTCCCATTCTTGTTTCACGTTCGGTTAAAATGTTCAATTGATTTTAAGCACTAATGGAAAACTAACATAAGCATAACCAAAGAAAGCATCAAAATCATAGATGAACCAAAACACTCAAACCCAGTTTTGTCAACAGAGGATCTCTCCCCAATTTGTGATATGAACGAGTAACCACTCGGATTTAAACTCACAACCACCGAAACCATACCAACAGGGAATCCCATCCCCAAATTCACACAACCGCCGAGAGTATAAAGGAACATGGGATCCCATCCCCTCCCACATTTCCAGCAATCGGCTCGAAAGGAAAACAACCAACTACCACTGCCAACACAAGTCAGGGATTTTCAGATTTAAACGACATAACACACTCCATGATTTCAAATTCTATGTGTTCTAGGAGTTATCACAGAAGGGTTGATCCTGGTGCTTTCAACCTTATTCATCCGGGCATACGTGATTAACAAATCTCATAGCAGGAGTTCACAATTTCAGCAACCCATTTAAAACAACACGAGGGGATTCATCAGTGCACATACAACGACCACCAACGACCTCAATTTTCAGAAAACATAAACCAGCACAACTAAAAAGGATGATGACAAAATAAAGCATAAACAACGATCACAACCCCTTCCCCTTCATTCTTTAAAACTTCGTTTATTATCTTCATTAAGGTTCGGTTCAACCAATTACATAGGAACAAAATAACGCCCACCCCGCATGATACACAAATGTGAGAGACAAGAGAAATTCCCTACCTGTTGATAGATGATCGATGTTTAGGCCGGGGGCACGGAACTTTACGGATAACGATGCAGCGGGCCCGATTCACCAGAAGAGCCACGATCGAGGAAGGGGGAAAACAATGACCTAACCCTTAATTTATAAGAGCCAGGGACGGTTGAGGTAAAAACGTGAAACCGCGTAAGACGTGGAAGTCGTGGGTTGACCACGCGGCTTGACTCATCATTAAAGGTGCTGGGTGGTTTAAACCGACTCATGAGTCGATTCAGTATCTAATTAAAACTTTCGTGCGCGTTTCGGGTCTTTAAGACATTTTCTTTTCTTTTAAACGAGGCAGAATAGGGTTTAAAACCCTATTTGCGAAAAAAGGAGCATTACTAGAACAACTTGGCAAGGCCGGGTGACGTCGGCCGGTTCCGCCGATCGGTCACACCGATCAGTCTCACCGATCGGTCTCACCGATCGGTCTCACTGATCGGTCGCACCCCTTAAGGATCCTGATTTTGGAAAAGGAAGGGACCAAGGGGGGTCTGGGTCATCACATCAGATACCTCTTAAAAGATTCTCGTCCTCAAGAATCACAAAAAACCAGAAGGAAAGAGAGGGTCCGAACAACCATCTTCGAAAGATACCTCTTAGGAGTGAACCTCTGCTAACTAAAAACACTCCCCTGTCAAGAACCAAGCAACATAACACGCCAAACCGCCCAGTCATGAGGGTTTGGGGAGTTTCCCTCCCCCATGTCAAGATATTATCCGCTTTGGGAAGCACTGACTCGCCCGCACGGGCTTAATCGCATCCACCTTAATGCGTCTTGATTAGGGGTCGGGTTCCCTCCTCCCTTTAGCTGGGGCTTTTCACACACAACAGAGGAAATAAACCAGTACATTTCATAGCCAAAAGTCAAACGTTATACAACAATAGGTACAAAAGGAACAAAGCTCAAAACAACCCCGGGTATTAGGCACGCATCTGTGCTTCCCTCTCCCACGTACTTTCTTCGAGCCCGCCATGTCTCCACAACACTCAAACCAAGGGAATGGCTCGCCCACGAAGCACCTTCTCCTGGCGATCCTCAATCATCACTGGTTTTTCCACAAAGGTTACGTCATCCTCGATGTCCAGTTCACCCCAATCAAGGACGTGTGAATCATCGTGCAGATAACGACGGAGCTGGGATACATGAAAGACATCATGTATCCTTAGCAGCGGCGGAGGTAACGCTAGCTGATAAGCCACTTCGACGACCCGCCGAAACACTTCGAAGGGTCCGATGAATCTGGGGGAAAGCTTACCCCCCTTGCCGAACCTCCGTTGCCCACGCCGCGGGGAGACCTTCAAGAACACGTGGTCTCCAACCTCAAACTCCAAGGGCCTTCTCCTGGTATCAGCATACGACTTCTGTCGGTCCTGGGCCGCCTTCATCCTTTCCTGTATGAGCTGAATTTTCTCTGTCGGGTTCTACACCACCTCCAGGCCAAGGATGCCTGCCTCTCCTACTTCGGTCCAACACACAGGCGAACGGCATGGCCTCCCGTACAAAGCCTCAAACGGGGCCATACCGATGGTAGAGTGGTAGCTATTATTGTAGGAAAACTCTACTAGAGGCAAGTATTGCACCCATGACTCTCCTGAGTCCAGAACACATGCCCGTAGCATATCGTCCATGGTCTGGATGGTTCGCTCCGTTTTTCCATCTGTCCGGGGATGGAAAGCAGTGCTAAGGCGTAACTGGGTGCCAAACGCATGCTGCAATCCTCTCCAGATTCGCGAGGTAAACCGTGAATCCCTATCCGAGACTATAGACCTCAAAACTCCATGCAACCGCACCACCTCATTCACGTACTTTCGTGCCAAAGCATCCACATTACTTGACTCCCTGATTTCCAGAAAGTGAGCCGATTTCGTCAACCTGTCCACCACCACCCAGATGGCGTCGCACCCTCCTTGGACCTTGGGTAGTCCCGTGACGAAATCCATTGAGATGTCGTCCCACTTCCACTCGGGAACAGCTAAAGGCTGCAATAGGCCGCCTGGAACCCGGTGTTCAGCCTTCACTTGCTGACATACTAAGCATTTAGCCACAAATTCTGCCACCGCTCACTTAACTACGGGCCACCAAAACTGCCTTTTCAGCCCCTTGTACATCTTGGTAACTCCTGGGTGCACCGATAGGGGTGAGTTGTGGAACTCACTGAGAACCTTGCCATGCATCACTCTTGGAACAAACATCCTTTTCTGGAAAAGCATCCAGTGCTGACCGTCCTCTGTCCATTCTCTTGGAGCATCCCCCTGGTCAACCTGATCACGCATTACTTCGCACTCGGGGTCTCCCCACTGAGACTCCTCCACTTGTCAAAACAGAGATGACTGCACGATCATCTGATATAGGAAGCCTCTGCCACTATCCATCTTCGCATCCAGGTGTAAGGCAGCCAACTCCTCCATTGCCTTCCAGGCATTTGCCGACTCTCGGACCGCATCCTTCTGCGTCCTCCTGCTCAAGGCATCGGCCACCAAATTTCCCTTGCCCACAATATAAGAGATTTCAAAGTCGTAGTCTTGGAGAAACTCCACCCATCTCCGTTGTCGCAAGTTCAAGTCCCGCTGGGAGAAGATATACTTTAAGCTTTTGTGATATGTGAAGACCACAAAGCATTCCCCGATGAGGTAGTGCCGCCATAACTTTAGCGCAAAAACGACCGCTGCAAATTCTAGGTCATGGGTGGCGTAGTTACGCTCATGGGGGCGTAGCTTCCTAGACCCGTAAGAGATCACCCATTTTTGCTGCATCAACACGCATCCCAGGCCCTGTCTTGAAGAATCACAAAATACCTCATAGCCCATCCCTTCTTCTGGTAATCTCAACACTGGGGCACTAACCAACTTTTCTTTTCGGTAGCTGAAGGACGACTCGCATTGCTCGCTCCACACGAAAACCAGGTCCTTCTTGGTCAAAGCCGTCAAAGGGGCTACTACTCGGGAGAAGATGGGTACGAATCTCCGGTAGTAACCTACCAGTCCGAGGAAACTCCGGATTTACTCCACATTCTTGGGTGCTACCCAAGAAACAACTGCCTCAACCTTTGATGGGTCGACTGCTACCCCCTGCTCAAACACTATGTGCCCGAGGAAGTGCACTTCTCGTGTCCAGATCATGCACTTTGACAACTTCCCGTAGAGCTGGTGATGTCGGAGGACTTCCAAAACTGTCCTCAGGTGCTCTGCATGGTCCTCTTCTGACCTTGAATAGATCAGGATATCGTCGATGAATACCACCACAAACAGATCCAGGTACTCCCGAAAGATGGAGTTCATAAGCCCCATGAACACGGCCGGGGCGTTCGTAACACCAAAGGGCATGACCACGAACTCGAAGTGCACATACCTGCACCTGAACGCCGTCTTCGGGACGTCGCCATCCTTCACCCTCAGCTGGTGGTATCCAGACCGCAGGTCGATCTTCGAGAACCATCCTGCCCCTTTCAGCTGGTCAAGAAGATCATCTATCCTTGGGAGAGGGTAGCGATTCTTGATCATCACCTGATTCAACCTCTTGTAGTCTATGCACAGCCTAAGACCTCCATCTGACTTCTTTGCAAACAAGACTGGAGCACCCCACGGTGACGCACTTGGACGAACATAACCCCTCTTCATCAGATCATCAATCTGTATCCGCAACTCCCGTAGCTCCGAAGGTGCCATCCGGTAAGGAGCCATCGAGATTTGACGAGAGCCGGGCTGCAGGTCTATCCCGAACTCGATATCACGTCAAGGGGGTAGAGTCGTCACCTCCTCAGTAAAGACGTACATAAACTCAAGGACGATCTCTGGTACTTCCACCATTTCCGCATCTACTGATTCTACTGTCAGTTCGGTCAACAAGGAGAGGAGAGGTTCCTCCCTCCTGTTTCCCTTCGGACAGCTCCGCTCGCCGATGAACGTAACACGCTGGCCGTCCAAACCGGAGAACACCACCCTTATTTGGAAACAGTCGATGACGGCGCACACAGAAAATAGCCAGTCAATGCCTAGGATGACATCGTACGGCTGAATCTGTAGCAGAAGGAGATCCCTAACCGACTGATGTGGCCCTAACATCAGTCTACATCCCCGACAAACGAACAGCAAGTCGGTCTGACCTCCAACTGGTGTGCTTAACACCAGGGGCACTAGAAGTCTCTCGGCATCTAGACCCAAGGCACGGGCTAGACTGGGTGCAACAAAGGAGTGAGAAGCTCCAGTATCGAACAAAGCATAAGAAAGAGTTCAAAACACATTGATCATACCTCGAACAACCTCTGGCCCTGTTGGAACTGTTGCCTCTACGGCGTGTAACTGTCCACGCCCAGCTCCCCTGCCCCTCGGCTGTCGACCACCTCCCCGACCACGCCCTGGTCAAGGTACCTGGGGAGCGCCCTGAGGTCGGCCTCCTCCTCCTATGTCTGCCTGCGGAGGAGCGGGAGCTCGCTTTCCCTGCTGCTGCTGCCGGAAGGGACTGGCTGGAAACTACTACTGCGGCGGATGCTGGGGATGACTGCCACTGTTGTACTGCACCCGATCGGGGCACTAACTCCGGAGATGTCCAGGGCTCCCGCAGATGAAGCACCGTGGTCCCGAGCCTGAAGGGAAAGAACGTGGGCCAGGGGATCGAAACTGAAACTGCTGCGGTCTGCTCCCTGTGGGTCGGAACCTGGAGGGTCCCGATGCTGGAGGCCTGGTGCTGACGGCCTTCCCCTTCGATGGTCCCAGCTGGATCCCTTCTCGTGACACACCGCCCAGAGCATGCATCCTTTCCACCACTTCGACCTTCTTCTGGACCTCTATGTATGTCGGAAGGGTAAAGGGGGTAACAGCATACTAGAGGGAGGGTCGGAGCGCCTCCTCCAAACGTCTTGCCCGAGACTCCTCATCGGGAAAGAGGTCCGGAGAAAAACGTAGGAGGTCCTTGAACTTGATTCCAAGTTCCCTCACGGACATGTTCCCCTGCTGAAGGGAGAGTAGCTCCTGCCTCTTCTCCGCCTTCATTGTCGAGGAGAGGAACTCCGCCCGGAACTCCTTCTCGAAATCTGTCCAAGAAACCTCAGACACTTTCCTATTCCCCAGGTGAAGCATCCACCACTGACGTGCCGCTCCTCGCATCTGGCTAACAGCCAGAGGAACCCAGTACTCGGTTGGGGCCCGAATCAGGCCGGAGGCTATAACTAGCTCCTCTAGCCAGCCTTCCGTCTTCATATCGGAGGTGCTTCCCTCATACTTCTCGAGGGCCTGTCGCTGGAAGGCTGGAAGAGTCTTCTGCCACTGGTCATCCTCTTCCTCTCGATCAGCTCTCTGCCGATTGGCCAATGTAGTCTCAGGGGCCTCGATCGCCTATACCACACGTGGTCGCCTTCCAGGTGCCATAGCTGCAAGGTAAACAAGGAATGCCTAAGCCCAAGTAGTGTAGAATATCGTTCTTAAAACTTCTTAAGATTTAATTTATTCTTAATTCACAAGAAATCCCAGAAACACAAGAACACAAGTCAATATGATGCATGTACCTTTCCTAGGGTCTCTACCCTGTAATCAGTGTGGCCTCACTTGGTCGTTCGGTAGGTCCAGAGTCCTTGCATCGGATCACGGGGGGCCCTAAAATCCCGTGTCCTAGCCGGTCTTCCCTGGCCTAATTACCGCTCCATGGTCACCCAAAAACATTGCCTTACCATCCCATGCAATCCTCACTGTGCCTAACTCCATATTCCGTCCTATCTCTCAACCATAAGCCTCTGATACCATTCTGTCACGACCCACCTTCACCAAAAGGAGGGAAGGATCAGAAGATTGCCAGGCCCTTCCTTCTTTATGTTGAAGGAGAGATAATGACCCCCGAAACCCGCCTTCAATAGGTCCCAGAGTGGAGACTAGCACCAAGGGTATAGAAAATTATCGCAAATGGAAGGCATTACCCTTTTTATTTTATAGGATCGAATGATAAGGAGAATAAAACCCAAAAACACCAAGGTAGAAAGAAAAGTAAAGCCAAAAGTAAACCATTCCAACATGCATGTTTCAAAAGTGAAAGCCACAAAGTGAAAAAAGGTGAATACAAGGTAAGTACCAAAATAAAAAGAAAAACAACTGCAACTGCTCCAAAAGTCCGAGCTAGAAAGGTCCTGCGTGATCCCCGAAGTCCTCCTGGAAACCTGAAAGATGTTTTATATACGTAGGGTGAGTATACAAGTACACTCAGTAGGGAAAAACAAGACTCTCGTGCACATGTGGGGGAACGTACTAAAGTCCCTTGAGAAAAGAGTAAACCAAACACCTAACAAGGCAAACTATCCATCCCAGGCCTCACCAAGGCTCACTCCCCAAATAACGCAAGTCAGTAATATATATAATAAGAGAACATTGATGTTTGGGTACCCCGCGCCACTTTCCCACTGGTTATTGAGACATCCTACGCATCGGACCAATCCCGCCATTCTCACCGCAGTCCCACTCCCACACCCGCCCGCACACACCTGGGCTACAACCACACGCAGTCCCACTGCCGAAATCTCGCCCGCACACACCTGGGCCTCAACCGCATGCAGTCCCACTGCTGAATCCCGCCCGCACACAGCTGGGCCACAACTGTCATGTGTAACCATGCCTGCAAACACCTAGGCCAGAACAACCACCGCCATTCCCGAAGACACCTGGGCTAAAGGATCCACTGCCATGCCCGAAGACACCTGGGCATCATCCCGAAGACACTTGGGAAACCACCTACCGCACACACCTGGCCAACCACCACAACGCCCCACCCGATGGTTCTTGGGCTAATAATGTACTTCAGGCCATCACAGTCAGCCCGAAGGTACTTGGGCTATCCGGGAAAGGGAGCAGAAAAGGAGCTAATAACCAGCCACTAAGGATAGTGTTGGGAAAAACACCCTTCCCCATAAATGGGGGTGTTCGGCACTGAGTGCTCAACTTGGGTGGGGTGCGAATAAGAAACACAAAGCTACAAGTATAGATATAGGTAACAAACACTCACCCAGACCTTAGGTTTTCCTAGCCAACCTACAGAACACAACACCACTGCGTCTGAGTCACATTTCACAACCCTTGCCCACAAAAAAACCATTTGTCCCATTCTTGTTTCACGTTCGGTTAAAATGTTCAATTGATTTTAAGCACTACTGGGCAACTACCATAAGCATAACCAAAGAAAGCGTCAAAAGCATGGATCAACCAAAACACTCACACCCGGTTTTGTCAACAGAGGATCTCTCCCCAATTTGTGATATGAACGAGTAACCACTCGGATTTAAACTCACAACCACCGAAACCATACCAATAGGGAATCCCATCCCCAAATTCACACAACCGCCGAGAGTATAATGGAACAGGGGATCCCATCCCCTCCCACATTTCCAGCAATCGGCCCGAAAGGAAAACAACCAACTACTACTACCAACACAAGTCAGGGATTTTCAGATTTAAACGACTTAACACACTCCATGATTTCAAATTCCGTGTGTTCTAGGAGTTATCACAGAAGGGTTGATCCTGGTGCTTTCAACCTTATTCAGCCGGGCATACGTGATTAACCAATCTCACACCTGGAGTTCACAATTTCAGAAACCCATTTAAAACATCACGAGGGGATTCATCAGTGCACATACAATGACCACCAACGGCCTCAATTTTCAGAAAACATAAACCAGCACAACTAAAAAGGATGATCACAAGATAAAGCATAAACAACGATCACAACCCCTTCCCCGTATTTCTTTAGAACTTCGTTTATTATCTTCATTAAGGTTCGGTTCAAACAATTCCATAGGAACAAAATAACTCCCACCCCGCATGATACACAAAAGTGAGAGACGAGAGAAATTCCCTACCTGTTGATAGATGATCGATGTTTAGGCCGGGGGCACGGAACTTTACGGATAAAGATGCGGCGGGCCCGATGCACCAGAAGAGCCACGATCGAGGAAGGGGGAAAACCATGGCCTAACCCTTAATTTATAAGAGCCGGGGACGGTTGAGGTAAAAACGCAAAACCGCGTAAGACGTGGATGTCGTGGGTTGACCACGCAGCTTGACTCATCATTAAAGGTGCTGGGTGGTTTAAACCGACTCATGAGTCGATTTAGTATCTAATTAAAACTTTCGTGCACGTTTCGGGTCATTAAGACATTTTATTTTCTTTTAAACGAGGCAGATTGGGTTTAAAACTCGATTTGCGAAAAAGGAGCGTTACTGGAACAACTTGGCAAGGCCGGGTGACATCGGCCGGTTCCGCCGATCGGTCGCACCGATCGGTCGCACCCCTTAAGGATCCGGATTTTGGCAAAGGAAGGGACCAAGGGGGGTCTGGGTCATCACACATAAAACATCTTACCACTATCTTTTCATTTCCTGGTTGATCATCTTCCTTAAAGTTACGAACAATATGACCAGACTTACAACACCAAAATCACATTCCAAACTTGGATAAACATTCTCCAGGATTCATTTTACCACACTTTTCACATGATGGATATTTGGTTTTCTTACCTCTTGGATTCTTTGATGAATTCTTTTCCTTCTCCTGCCAACTAGACCTCTTAATATGTTGTTTGTCAAACAACACATGATCATCAGAAAACTCCATTTCCACCTTCTCTGCACATTGATCAATTTTTTAATATCTTTTGAACTCACAAGAAGATAATTACCTTTGATACATTGGATTTAACCCTGAGTAAAAACGGTTGATTTTACTATCAATACCTCATATGAAATTTGGAGCATTCTTTGCCAGCCGTGTGAACATTGCATCATAAGCAGCCACTGATTTATCCTCTTGCCTCAATTCATGGAATTTTTTTCCATCCTAAGACGAGCCACCTTAGGAAAATATTTCTCAAGAAACAAACCTTGAAATTCATCCCAGTGAAGATCATCAATCACCTCACTATCCCTGATATTTTTCACTAACGACCACCACTGATCAGCTTAACCTTCAAAATGGAAAACAACAATACTAACCTTTTGATGTTTTGAACACCCCATGTCATCAAAAATCTTTTCCAGTGATTTAATCCACCCTTTTCAAAGAACTGGGTAAGATGATCCTCTGAATGATGGGGCCTCTTGCCTCATGAAATTTTCCCCCATTGACATGTTCATCTACGATTGATCTGGAAGATCTCATGCATGGACACAACCACCATTTAATGCCTGAGTCAATTGTTCCATCACTGCAAAAAACTATTCAGTTCTGATTCTGACCATCTCAGGTTGTTGATTTGTAAGGTTGTCTTTCTCCTGATGTTGTCCCAACATAGATGCCTTGTTTCCTCTGCATCAAACATTTCTAAACACAAAAATATCTTAGGCAAAGCAACTTGATAATCATTAAATTCTATATCATTTCAATCACACCATAAATTAATTTATGGACATAAATTTAACAATTTTCTAACCCCTAAAGTTGTCTAAACCTCCCTTTGATACCAACTATAACGACCCGACAATAAACCTTACTTAATATTAAATTAAAAAAATAATTCACATTGAGGATCTTTTCTGGTTTAGAGTTTTATAGAATTAGTACATAACTATTACATCTCAAATGTTTACAAAGTAGAAACTTCTACAAAGCTTCCGTCATTTTTACAAAACATGAACTCTTGAAAAAAATGGTCATTTGTAGTTCCATGTTTAAGACAACATATCTTTTCCTTGATCCGGTCCATAACACTATTCCACATTATGTCCTATGCACAACATTTCAAAAACTTTGGGTGAGCATAAAAATCTCATTAACGGATACACAAAGAAGGAAAATTTTCAGTTTTCTTCAAAACATCGTGTAAACAATGAATAAATTATGAATGTAATACTTTCCCCCATTATGAAGTAGTAAATACTCTTCACTGAATAAATTATCATTACCTACCCTTATGTAATCAAAATATTACCATAAAACCCATATAAAGAACACATAACATATAAATGTAACTTGGTACATAAACATACATAAATGGAATAACCATTCAGTTTACTTCCACACATATCACTAAATGGAATAGCCATACAGCCGACTTCCATATCCAATGCATTGGTGGTTATAAAGAAACCACACATCATAGTATTCACGGCACCACCTGTCATTTGGTTTATCATGTAACCACCCACCAAATGTCCAAGTACCATTATAAAATCATAACACATAAAACAATTATAAAGGAATGAAAACATTTCCACATTTCAATCAGAATATATCACATAAATATATTGACATAAAAAATACATTTTCAAAACCATTTTCAATACCAAAATACATAAAAGAGTATATGGTATTTATTTACTTTTAAAACATTACAACATGTTGAGGAAGCAAAAGATGAAATAATACTCACGGAGGTGGAAAAGGTCATTGTAACCACGTACATTAAAACAAACATTCCTTTTTTTGTTTAGTAAAACTCTTAGTAGAAAAATATTCCCTTTGCATGAAATGATAATTCAATGTTGTTTTATATAGAGTGTAAAAGAAATTCCTGTATTAGAACAAAATATGCCTCAATTAAAGGAGTTTTAGACGAAGTCCCTTACCTCGTGTTTGAATTGAATCGATCATTATTTAATCTCATGAATAATAAATTAATTATAATTTCTACTTGAATAAGAACTTTTTTAAAGTTTATTATTCCTTTTATATCACTTATCTCCATGTTATAAACATTATGTAATCATTTAAGTTAATAATGTTCATTTTCTCGATATTTGGTACTTAAGTAAATAATGGACTTCTTATAATTACAAGTTGTTCATGTGGTCAAAGGTTCATTATATATAGAATGATATTCAGGATTTGGATATCATATGTTTCATATATATCTATAATATTCTTGTATTTATAATAGTACATAACATTTAGAGGTAATATATGAAATGCACCATTCATGGAGACGCAAAGCCGTACGTACGCATGAACGCTACTTCCATTTCTATTTCATATTTAATGGAATTAAAACATAATGTTACATAGTAGTATTATAGGTCTAGTATATTATCATATATAATATAATTAACTCCATCCTTTATACGTACCACATATGGTATTAACGAGTCATATCACTTTTAGGGGGCGGTAGTCCGCACTTCCTCTAATGAGATTATAATGTTTACCCATATTGGATACTATTAAGGTATAATATAAAAGAAAAATACAGAAGAATAATGTAAACATAAACATAATATATATCATATATAAAAATATTTTCATCTTAATGGCCACCATAAAAGTAGTTAAAATAAGATTGAATAATTATCATTTCGTGAGGTAGTAATTTTCCACCCACAGAAACAGTGTGTTCTTTAACCATTAGATGGGGGTGAGTGTATGTGTAGATTGAATACATCTCCTAATAAAATACTAGTATTTTTAAGATACTGGTGTTTAAAAAAATAAAGGAATAAAAAGAGTTTAGGGGGTTGGAGATGAAAAATAAAACAAAAGGACATAAGAGAATACATTACCTTAAAATCGGGTAACTCCCTTAGTTTGAACCAAAAGGGTTTCTTGAAGAGATTTATGCCTTAGGTAAGTCTTCCAGAATAAATAGAGGGATGTGGAGAGATAATATGAGTATGGTATGGATGAGCCAAGGGCTTGAGAGGTGGGGGTAAGGAGGTAGAGGTGGGGGTCTTTTATAAGAGGGAGGAGGGGCAGTCATGGAAGGTCATGAAATGTTACTTTATTATGAAATGATTTTTAGATTTTAAAGGCCCCAAAATGATATATATCTAGGATAAGGTGATAAGGGTTCGAAATACACACATCCAATATGATTTTGACAAGTTTAAATATTAGATTTTACATTATATTTTAATTTATTTAAATCGTTCATTAATGAGGTAATCGCTGCATCATCTTTGTGTCATAAATAAATAAATTTATTTAATTTCGAAATATTATAAACAAAATACCCTAAAGTTGAAAATATTTTTATATTTACAATGACTATTTATAGTCTAAGAGGTTAATTACATAAACAAAACTAAAATTGTTTTACTTAGGTGATACATACATTGGTTATACTTTCCTTAAAAAAATAATAAAAGGTTACTATAACACTAAAGTGATTCCATAGGGTCCCAAAGTTTGGAAAAGGCATACCATGGTCTTCCATGACTCCACAAAAGGATTTGGACACAATTTGGGCCCATTTTATTTTATTATGATATTATTTTATTACCCATAACTACCCGATTACAAATTAATAATGATAATTAAAGATAATTGTCGTCGTTACTATTCATAATGTCCTAAAACAAAAAGTTAATAATTACATAATTTGGAACATATGATTAAAAATATGGAATCCATGTTTCCAAATTACAAACACATAAATTGAAGTAATTAATTTAAAAATAATTCACGTTGTCAAAGAAAATAGCGTGTTTTTAAGAAACAATATCTATCAAAATATTTATAATTGTTTTTGTCTAAATTCAAAGTGAAATTAATTCCAATGACCACCATTGGAATAAATGTTAAAAATATATTCTAATTTAATTTTAAAACCAATTCTAAATATGATCTATCCATATAAATATATTAGATTAAAAATCGGTTTTGAGTTATAATGCATTATTTTTCAATATTCATTAAAAAAATGAACATTGTCAGAAAATTACCAAAAATTTAATCAAAGTAAATTTAAATGTACTGATTCTAAAGAATAAGTTTATATTGAAAAATAGAGCTTATAAAATTCTCAAAATATAGATTTGAAAATGGATCTCCAGTAAAAGGAAGTAAAACATGCTTTTAAAAATATTAAAGAATTCTATGCTTATGATTGGATTTATTCTCATTTTAAGCCTCTAAAACACTATCTAATTAATAAATAGACATAGATATTAAATTATATCATTCTTTAATTACATGCGATGCTACTGTCCCATATCTAAAATCTAACCAATCTATCAAGAAAACATTCAAAAACAAGCTCATTTTCCCTTCTCTGAACCAACATCCATATAATCTACATGGTTACCAAATGATGGCCAGAATTATGTGCGAATGAATCATATTTGTTAGAAAAAACTATGTCTAAATAAAATATTCCAATAAAATGTGCATTAAACTATTAAATAAACATATGTCTTAATTAATTTAGATATTAAATTCATAACAAATCAACCTACTTTATCACCATGTCAGAGTATGTATAAGAATGTCTCATAACCAGGCCAAACATAACCATAAAACCATAGTCAAACATAAACCTCCTCAGTTCTTTGATGGAATATATCTAATCAAGTCTTACAACCATGTAAACCATAACCATACATCCTTGGAGTAAATAACATTAATTTTGTTAAAATAATAAATATAATCATTTCAACATTTAATCAGGGAAGATACCACTATATACTCACTTCAACCGGTGCCAGTTGGCATATCATACAATTTTTCCTTTTATCATGTATTGTTGAGTATATCTTGATATTGACCATATCAGTATGTATCACTTGGAAAAGACTACCTTAAATTAATTCAATCTAGTATCACTGGTCATATCCCTCTATATATTTATTTCATCATGTATGATTTAGATAACCCTTATATATAATAATTTCAAAAAGGGTCACTAGGATAATTCCCTATATAATAATTACAACATATAATCACTACACATGTCATTGAGATATGAATATCATAATATCGCATCATAATCCATAATGGTTAATTATAAAAATAACCATTTAACATTAAATTAAACATATCATATATCAATTGGTTATAACCAATAAAATTCCATTAATCTCAATAAACAATTCAAACTATAAAAATTTCATATCTTGAAAACACCATAAAACAATGTGGTGATAAACACATTAAAACCAATAAACAATTCAATTATAATAATGGTTTAGCTAACAAGAATGAAATCCAAAATAAATTCCAAAACTAACTCCATCAAAAAAATAATTACAAGGAATAATCCGATTAATTTGTAAATTTATACTACAAATGGCTTGTTGGTGTAATTATTCTATTACATGTACTTCTCAATTACCTAAAAATTTAGTTAAGGTTTAATCACCCTACCATTAAGTGATGATAAAATAATTGTACCAACCAAAAACTATCATGAGGAAGAAGGTGAGGATGATCCAAAGAAGGATACTATATAAAATAATCATGATTAAAAGTAACAATGCACACAGTCATTGTATTAGAACACAGGGTTAGGAAAAACATTGGAGAGATGGGAAAACTTGACCAAAACTTGTTACCCATGATTTATCACACAAGCGGGAATTCCAGATGCATGTTTGGCACACCCAAATCACTAAAAATGTGGACAAAGGGTTGATATGAGTTTGTTTCACATGAGATTAAATAAAAATCTTCCGCACGACATACATTAAAACTGAATATCATTGAATTTAATAGAATTTCATATAGTTACACATTATGTAATTCTTTTTAATGGGATACATCAAAAAATCGTCATCTTAAATGAATATTAAAGTATATTACACATTATAGGACATGTAATCCATTTATACGTTCTATACATGTTCCATAGATTGTTTTTCAACCAATTTCCTTATAAAACCCCAAACCCACTTTATGGATTCTCAACATTCCAAGAACCCAATGTAACACTTTTCCTATTTCTGCCCCCTTAGGCTTCTACTTTCTCTTCGGGTGCTTTGGGCTCATCCCTCTTCTGTTTCACATGCTCCTTTGAATAAATTTACAGTATGTCACCCGAAAAATGCAGTGTGTCAATCTAGGTGACACCTGAATAAAAAACCATGTCCATCCTTATAATCCATAGGTCATCATAGATGGTTAGCATATAATTTTTTGCTGATATGCATGGTCACCAATAGTTATTTGATAATATAAAAATTATTATAAATATCATACCCAAGAATATTCCAAACAAGTTCTGACTCACATTCCATTATCCAAAAAAGAGGTGAATGGCATGAACAACCATAAAAAGCCTAAAAAGTTACAATCTAAATTAAATAATTTAGGCTTTTATTATATTAAAACACCAAAATCTTCATATGATGCTCCCATGAACCACCAAAGACCAGATCATAGCCATAGAACATATCCTCAAGAACTAGACTAGACCTCTCGGATTAACATTCATTTTTGGATGATAATAAAGACTTCATGAAACATAAAAACCTAGTTAATTTTGAAGAACCTTATTGAAATATGATTTGAAACAATGATCTATTTCTGAAATGATACTCCTTAGAACATTGTGTGGTTAAACTACCCCACACATGTAGAGACTGCCATAATCATCAGTTATTGTAGTCTCCATTATAGGAAATAAGTGTTCTACTTTTTTTAGTGAATACAATATCACCCATAAAACATAATTATTTTGTGTTTTATAGGTATTCCTATCATAAAATCCATAGTGACATTATCCAATTCACACTCAAGAATGGTAAATGTATAAAAAATACCACTAGGAATCTGATGTTTGACTTTCACTAATTGGCAGGGGAGTCAAATTTCCACAAGGCCTGCTACTTCCTTATTAATTCCATTCTACCAATAATGTTTATAATTATAATGATACATCTTTTTCAAAAAAGGAAGAGCCTCCCATATAGAAGAATTTAATTTTTTAACCATTTCCTCACACAAACCTTTTGTAAATATACCTGGATATATAAAAAATAGAATTACCATATCAAATAGATTGTCATATTAATGTCTCTCCATCATTTATGTTTTCACTTAGAACTAATCCATATGGATGAGATAACATCTTAGTATTAATCCGGTACTAAATCACAAGGTAATAAGAGATGTTGAAGATAGAGACACTCATCCTGGAGACTCATGATCATCTAGATGCATGAAAACAAAGAGATACATCATCCACCACTCATCTAATGACTCCCATACTACCTATTTATAGTTCTTTAGACTATAATATTCAAAAAACTAGTTTCCCTTTACAGATGAATAAGAGAAATCGATTTTAGAAGTCTTCGAAGACATAAATTACCTCTTTTGGGAAGGTTTAGATCCCACTAAGAAGAGATGTACCTAAGGAATTTGTGGACTATGTAAACCAAAATCCCCACACCAGTGAGATAATTCCTCCATTGTCTCATGTAATTTACCAATATTTATATATCTAAATCACGAGTTTGATAATTCCTATAACATGGCCTCATATTTATGGATCCGTAAAAACCCACTCAATCCTCCAATAATAGAACTACTATGATTCCATCGCAAGATTCATCACATTACATGATATATGTTTTACCTGGAACATGTAAAGAATAAATAGGTGATGAGGATAACCAAAAATTAATCTTCTAAAAATATGTCTCACAAGAATATGACTAATCTAACTTCATTCTGTTTTTAGTTGGCCTTGAAATTTATGTCTCCATGTTGTAGAAATCCAAGATAAATTGAGGAAAATAACCTAGTAAACCTTGAAATTTTAGATTCTCATAGACATTATCTAGAGGTCCCCTATATTCCATAGTTTCATTCTTCAATAGGTCTATTTAAACTACTTCCATTGCGAAGACATGAAGTAATAAGTTCAATTTACCAATATAGAAATACTATTTTGTTATGTTAATGTAAACCTGATTCCCTCTTAATGTTCATTGGATATGGCCATGCTTTTGGAATGATTTTATACTGAAAAGAAGTAAATTAATATATTTTCATCAAAAATACATCAAAATTGTCCAGAAAAAGACAAATATTTTGATTCATCATTTCTATGAATACTTTTAGTACATTTTACATAACAAAAAACATGAAAATGAATTCATACCACCAATGAAAACTCATTAAAGTAGTCCATGATATGTCTTATGTTATCACCCCTAAATCAGGTCTTCAAAATATAAAATTAATCTTCATGCTGATTTTATCACCACTAGCCTAATCAATTTATATTTCATTAGGATTTAGAGGATACTGGTTCATTACCATCATCTTTTTTATCCTCTGATATTCCACACACATGTGCAATATTCCATCAATTGTTTTGGTGAAGAGAACTAGAGATCCTCAAGGATATTTACTTAGATTTTTTAAATATTTGAATTCCAAATATTCTAGATATAATTTCAAATCCCAAAGTTATATTGGTGGAATACAATAAGTATGGATCAAAAATAGTTCTCATCCATACACCTACTCAATTGTAAACTCAATATCTCATTCAAGAATTAATCCTTAAACTCTCTTGGACAATCATCTGGAAAACAATCTACCACTGGAGTATAAGCTTCCTCCTTCAAGAGATAAAAATTTAACTCTCTAGCATATCCAACCTGAAGATCCTATTTACCTTGGTTATTATTAATTATTTTTTCTGGAGATAAAAAGTTAACTATCCTCTAGAAATATTGAATATGAACGTTCAATATAACTAACCAATCAATATCTAGAATCAAAGTGAATCCAATCATTTCCAAAATTAACACTTTCTAAAAGTTATAATGATAAAAAATATCTAGAGATCATACTATGAAAAATTTGATATTCTCTTAACCCAAATACAATTGTGTGTATATGATTAAGAAACTATCCCATTTGTCAACATAGTATCCAAAAATATTTTCAAAAAGAGTGGATAAAAACAAATTCAATAATTTTTTGTCAAAAATCAAAATACATGGTATATGATATAAGAGGTGTACCTCTGATTGTAGAAGGTAATACCTCCAAAATATTTAGAGTAGTCTAATAACGTGCATCTGACCAGCACCCCAACCCTAGGCTCTTGAATGACTCCCCTACTATATACTATAAACCTAGTACATTAATTCTTGCACTGGGGAACCCAATCCTCTAACTCGACCATATTGTCTTGTGGATCTCCTGCTAGATATCGGAGGAGGCACATATAAGTCCTTCCTAATCACTGGAACATATCATGTTCCCCTACCACTGCTCTATTATTTTATTCCCATACAAAATATCCTTGGGTGGTAGGATATTTTTTTTCATGACACTCAAAAAAGAGGTATTGAAATTGAGTACATTTTTTTCCTTCATTCCACAATGATAGAATTGAAACATAAAATGGTAATGAGATGTCTAACCAAAACCATGGGTGCTCTGACTACTACTTTCATTATGATAACGTTAATTAAAATAATTATTTTCTATAGAATTATATTTCAAGGTTATTCCTACAGATGTAGGATGAGTCCTTCTAGGGGCCTCTCATAGATTCCCTTCCATGATGTGCGAGTTACTAATCATTTTTGAAAAAATTCTCTAGAGGAACATGTTAACATACAACCAAATATTTTAGGGGAAACCATCATAAAAACATCTCACCATAGAGATTTCATAATCTTCTATAGACAACACAATTTTTTTAGGGTGTTGAATCATTCATCTTAGTCTAGAACTGACAAATCGTGCTACATGGAGTGCATGAACACATTAGAATAATCATTCATCAATGAATCATTATAGAAATGGATTATAAATGACATCATTAATTCTATTTAAGAAAAAACCTCCTACTACACTTCCTACACTAGAATGTACCTAAAACACCAGGCTACCATGGTGCATATAAACACTAAGCTGCACACTCCTATCTATTGGTGTCTAATGATTCTAAATGTTCCCTTATAATGACTTTATCCAAAACATGGATTTATTATGGTATACCTCCCTAGTAAACATAAGGGTATAAGGATGTAGAAATTCTGCTGTGAACAATGAAATCAACGACATGGTGATAACCATCTCCCATTACAAGGATATCATGGAACTTAAGTAATTTTCAAGATACTGAACATCAATTTGTTCATAAGGTACTATTTTAGGACCTAATTCCACTATGATATGAGAATGTTCATTTCCACACCCTTGATTCTATACTCATATAGGACAAGGATGAATTATCAATTTAAGACAAAATTTCTATTTAGAAAACTATATATGAAAATGGTTAACCTCAATTGGTGACCAAAAAATAGAACAACAGACACAACATCTCTCTAAAATGCAATACACATGTGTTATAAACAAACTAAAATACATTTATAACATTTATAATGAATAAAATTTGTCTCATATCAATGATAAACTAGAAATTATATATAACATGAAAATATATATGCCCCAATCATGAAGAATTAATGACATGATATATACTTATGCACCTATTATTATGAATTCATAATAATACCATTACATACTAGTACACAAGTAAAAATAGAAAAAACCATTAACATCATAAAACCATAATATCACACAAAATTTGAATCACATGGTGAAATAACATGAACTCTAATAAGAACACAATATAATAAAAAATCCACCGCTAAGAACATTGGTTTCCCCCATATATGGGTACCTAATTCCATGAAATATATCATTACCAAGTACCGATACATCCTATTCTCCTTTATAACATTCCAAAAAAAGTAACGAAAGAGAAAAAACCAATTATCTTTAATAAAAATTTTTACTATCCCTCGATCTGGAACACTATCGTTTGGTTATAAATGGTTCGATACGAGCCCAAAATCATGATTATCTATATTTTAGAGTCTAATGTCTTTGATTGGTTGTGTGATAAGTATAGTGGGGATAAAATATCTCATTTTTTATAGTAACAAAACAAAAAACTAAAAAAAATAAAAAAATAAATATCAGTGTTAATAAATAATGGATACAATACAATGAAACATATTACAAATATTAAAAGGAAACTAAAATCCCAATAAATAATAATGTAATAAAGTAATATCATTCTATAATGTTACTATGTGTCATAATAGAAGTTATACAAAATAAATGAATGGTCGACTCAACAAAATACTCAATGGTCCCAAGTCCTGAACCTCATGCTAGTCCTATCTCCAAACTCAAGCCCATCTAGCAATGAAAAAATTAAAAAACACAGCCATTTTACCATATCCAAACATGAATCCATATAATCTACTCTTGACCCAAAATGAATCCTAAATAGGGTGTTAGAAAAACCTATTTGGTTGATACTACCATGTCTAAACAAACTATTCTGATAATTTCTGTATGTGATAATATTATAATCATGGGTATTAATTAATTAAAAATATATATTAATACCACATAAAATAAGGCACCATGCCATATTATCCATGAGAATATCCCACAAACATTAAAAATGTAACGATATAGTCATGGAAAACATAACCTACCCTGATTCCATTCCAAAATTTATTCTGGAATGTCATACAATAATGGAGATCATAAAATTATTACCAATTATTAAATAAAATAAATCTATATCAATGATGTTAAATAATCATTTCAATACTTAAGCATGGTCTATCCCACTATATAATAATTTTACCATGTTTCACTAGGAAAGGCCATCTATATAATCATTTTATCCTATATCACTACGAATAGACAACAATATAATAATTTCATCATAATCCCCAAGGAATAACCTTCTATATAAGATTTTTAGTCCTTATAATTGGGTGTCACCTACTATATATTAAATTCCGCATTTACCACTAGTCAAAGCCCACTATATAATAATTTAATCATGATTCACATGGACAAGTCCCTATATAATATTTATAATATCTGATCAGAGAAAATGTTATAATACTAAGGAAATAAAAATATCACATCGTATGTCCCAAAGGCTAATTATTAAAATTAAAAATTCATTTCAGTTAAACATATCATATATGAATTTTTAATAACTAATAGAATTCCATTTATCTCAAAAAAATCAAAAAACAAACGTTGTTTTATGACAAGAGAACACCCACAACCCATGTATTATAAACACACTTTATTCCAGTTAAAAATTCACTTGTAATTAAGGGTTCACTAACTCAAATGAAATCTGAATGCTAGGTATAATATAATTAAATCCAAATTAATTCAATGGAATGATCCAATTTATTATTTTAATTTTATTGGAAAGACAACATGTTCGAACATTTTCATTATTTTCCATAATTTTCTATCATCAATTCATTATTTAATTTTTTATACACTATTCCTCTTAATTAATGGTCAAAAAATACTACCAAAGATGATTTTAGATGTGGAAGCTTATGTATATGATCGCCAGAAAGATCCTAGATCAAAACTAGTCATGATCAAAACTAAAAATGCACACAGTCAGGATATTTAAATGAAACATTTTCAGAATTATGGGAAAAATGGAAAATTGGATGAAAGCCACTTACATTGGATTGATCACACAAAAATGATTTTCTGACAGGATGTATGAAATGAAAAATTACATGGAAGGTTCCCTAGGGTCAGGAGGCGGAAATTTCACATGAGGTAAAGTAAAAATCAACCACTATATAAACATTGAACCTATATATCATGTAATTAAATTATAATTCCTATAGTTACACATAATGTAACTTTTTTCAATGGAACACGATGAAATACATATCACAACAATTGAATATTAAAATTTCCTAAAAAATCAGGATTTTTGTACAATTTTCACGGAATGTAAATGTTATGAATATATTTTACATCCCATTTCCTTATAAAAACCTAAAACTAATTTAAGGATATTCAACATACCGATAAACCATGAAAACACTTGAGACATTTATATTTGTACTCCATTAATACAAAAAACATACAACCCCAACCATTAAGTCATTTCCCCAACAACGACACTTTGTCTATGGAAAATCCATGTCCACCAAGACTAAATAGAAAAAACACTCAAAAGAATTTACCTAAAAAAAGTGATAAATTATAAAATAATCTCGAGTTAGGTTATTATAATATAAAAGAATATTATTTTTGGATCATCATGAAATAGTTATGGAATATGTGATTTATTCCAAAAATAACTCTTAGATGATATCAGTGTATTAATTTAATAAAATTACAATTTATGAAAAAAATTGATTTATACATTAATTAATATTAATATTTACCTTATGAGGAAGGTAAAAATTATAATAAAATGAATATATTTCCAAATATCATATAAAAAAGTAATATCAGACTAAAGAAGTTGATGTTTGAAAAATGAAAAATGTTCATCCAATATTTTCATCAAATGCAGAGTTTTGAAATATGGTGGAATTGAAAAGATAAAATAGGATTACAAATATTAAATAATATATGATTATTATAGTGGATGTGGACTAGAATATGGGGTAAGAGAAGAAAAGAAAGAGATATTGTTTGATGATAATAAAATCCCAAGCATAAAAATCCATTTTTCTCTTTTTACGCACAATAATCTGGTTATTGAAGAGAATACTCTTAAGAATAAATTATACATGTCTTGAATAGAAAAAATTTAGTAAATATATGTTCCTAAAAAATCCTCTTTTATCTCCTCTACTTATTTGGAAATTGGAGTTTCTACTTGTGGTGATGATGAATTACCTATTATTGCTTCTAATAAATATTATTTGATGTAATTCTGTTAATGAATTCCATTTCTAGAGTTGATTAATCACTAGATGACAATGTTTTTATGGAGTTGAATGAATTCATAAAATACATTGAAATTTATTTTTAAATGAATATTGCGGAGAAATATGACAAACAAGTTTCTTCATGGGAGACTTTACATCATTTATCGATGGCTAAAACATCTCTCCAAAATCATATTTCCCTAAAATATTAGGTTTCATCAAAATTATTGAGTACATTAATCTCATCCTCATCCAAAACATATAAAATGACTAAAATATATCTAGTAGATGTTTAAAACGGTTGTAATAGAATTTATATATAAAAATAAAATGAGATCGTTATAGAAATCGATAATTGTTTAAAAAATATTAGAGATTTTTTAGTACAAAAGTATATAATATATATATATTATAAATTTAACAAAGTGAAATATAATAGTTTTATTGAATTATTACGCCAATTTAAATGAAATATAATTAAGAAAATTGTAATTTTCATAAAAATATATTATTAATGAAGTTTAATAGTGTAATAGAAATTATTAAAAGAATAATCCCAGTATGAATTTTATTTAAGGGAATAATATTATTTTTAAAGATCAAATTTTAGGAAAGAAAAATCAATTAAAAATTGTTTAATAAAAAATAGTAAAACATAGAAGACAAAGAAATCAATATAGATGATCAATACATCCAGATAAATAGTCTAAGGTGAATAATTTTGAAAACAAAAAAAATTGTATAAATTTTTAATTGATAATGTTAGTAATTATTTGAAACGCCCAAATAATATTCCAATTTAAACATCTAATGATTTTAATTTAGTTAACTAGTGATGTTTGATGAAAATTTAATTCTTTTATGATTTATTTTTTTGGATGGTTATATTTTTTTCCATTCATTCTTGTTTAGGATTATTCTAATTATTTATTTCTATGTTATGTAATTTATCGTAACTATTGTTTGTTGAAGGGTATGTTTTAATTGACTATCACATATATATTTTTTAATATAAATGATAATATTAACTATAAAACATTATTGAAAAAGAAGAGGATGGATTTTCATCTTATTAATGGATCTCATATCAAATACTTATGTTAGAAAAATTAATTAATTTGTATATCTTTATGAAAAGGGAGTTTTTCAGTAATGTTGTTGGAAATTATTTTTTAATAAATTTATCTTATATATCTAATGTTTAATTACATTATTTTTCTTTGTTTTATTTTTTAGTATGAGAATGGATGATAAATTTTAAGGAAATTTACATAATTATAAAACCAATATTTATTGTGGGAGATTTTAATTTTTCTTAATAATGTATATGATATTGGAAAAAATATTACATAATATTTTATATGGTGAAAATGTTATTTATGTTAACTGGGGTCTAGAATTAAAATTTTATTTATAAAGTACACAATGTTTATCATAAGGGATATTTCTTTTCAAATATTCTTGTTCATGCCATTATTTTCAAAAATTGGGATATTGTTAAAGATATTTTAGGGGTTATTGACAAGTTGCTGACTCCTAATAAATAATTGATTAAAAAATCAAAATATGTCACTTGTGAGTTCTATTTAACAAGATTTTTTTGTTTTGAATTTTTGTATATGTAGGAAAAAATTATGGTAAATTATTTTATCGGGAATGAAAATCCAAATAACTATGTAATCATTTCAAGATATAATCACTACATGGAAGATAATTATAGAAATAATAAACTCACTTCATTAATAAATTTGTAGATAACCTGATACAATAAAAAGATTATAATATTTCCTATAATAATGTTCTAGTTGATCCCAAATAAATCATAATCTAACCATTGAAATATTTTTCTTAACGAGGGACACATATTTGAGTGACAAAAAAATAGTAAAAATGAGCAATCAAATTATATATATTCATTTGATTGATTTGTGGAACATATTTTTTCAAGATCATAAAATAATTATATTCTTTATTTTTTATGTGTTTTTTAAGAGTTTATATGTATAAATTTTAATGTAAATATTATACATTTCATTTTAGGATTATTTGATCATTAGTGTTCAATATCATCCCTATGTAGAGGACAATGACATCGGTTTTTGAAAGAGAGCTAATACCTAATTTGATTATTGTGGGATTATAAGGAAAAAGATATGAATTTTGAAACATATAACTAATGATGGGTTTTCCTCTATGAAATCTAGAGGATAATATATAGTCCTTTCAATAAGAGAATGTTAAGGGTACAATAAGTATTATTTAAAAATTATCCTCAGGCTTTGGGTAAAACTGCAGTTTGTAATATTTTTTATCTTGTTCTTTGTTTTAAAACTTATACTTCATGTTTAACTATTTTTTCAATATGTACATGTAGTTTACTGGTTCTTATTTCTACTATGATATTTCATTTTTTAGATGTTAATTATTTTATAAAATAGTTATTTTTTTATGCATATAATTTTTTAATTATACATTCTAAGGACTGATTGGTAGATCATATAATCTAATGGTCACATAAACGAGGTATTAAAAAAATATAGTAGTATTTTATGTTATAATTCACATCCATCTTCTATTATACATAATTAAATTTTTTTGGATAATATTTTGTTGTTAATAAACAATATCATATCATCTTTCATAATTATACTCATTAATATGGTTTAATTTAATTTTTTGATCCACCAAATTTAAGTGGATACAACATATGTTATTATTCTCTTTGATTGAGTCTATTTGCAACTGTCTGAGTATTCTATTTCAATCAACCCCTATTTTAGTTGTCAATGATAATTCACATAAAATCAATATTACATGATTTATAATATTATTATTTTTTCCAAATCATGGTGAATAATAAGTACAATTTTTTTATCGAATAAATAAATAGGAAATTGAAAATAAGAGATTTTTCATATAGTAGATGAGTGATATGAGTCACACATGACCAATTAAAGGATTAAATACCATTTATATTCACAAAAAAATTAGTCAAGATGGATGTTTATCTGATTATTCCCCTTTAATTATTACACCACATATACTTATCAATTGTGTAGCCTAAAAATATTATTTTAGTGATTTTCGATAATTCCCAGATTTCATGTATCACATTCCACATGTAAACCCATATGATATTTTTATCATATTGACCCATTATGGTGATAAATTTTCAACCTATGAACTCGTTTATGGATATTAAGGTTAAAGATCTATGTTATTTTCATATCTCATCCATTTCAGATAGGTCCAATTGTTCACATAATATTATGACATATATTGTGAATGTATTCAAAATAACATTAACCAAACAATTATAGATGGACGAATATATCTATTTATTGTTATAGAAGCTGAAAAATACTATATATGTGGTTTTTATTGGGTAAAATATACTTGTACTATCCTTTTCTCATTTTTTCTACAATGTTTTAAATTTTATATCATTTTCATTAGGTCTATATTTATAATTAGAGACACATAGTTTCTATGATCTTTGTTATAAGGGAAGTCACATTTATCATAGGGGATTAATCCTATAGAAATTTGAATCATAAAATAAATCATTTATAGATATATAATGGAATGTTAGTGACTACATCTACATGAAACATTGAATCCTCACAGAACATGATCAATTTTTATCCCTCTCTAGATTTGGTTGGCACTCTATATGATGGAAAACATCAAATTTTTCATATATGTGACGGATCTCTATTATTTTATAAATATTTAAACTCTTTATCAACACTATTATAAAAAATGTTGGTTATGGATTAAAATAATATCTCAAATACATTCATCATAATCCCATATATAATAAATCCAAGGGAAATATTCTTCCCCGTTTTCATTAGTTCATCCAACACCAGTATCATGAAAGAATGACCAATCCATTAGAAATTTTTTTTCTAACTAAATGTAAACTAAATGTCAAGAACTGACATAGTCATCATGATATCCAATAGGAAAAATAATAGGACTCTCCACGAAATAAATCAACCATATGTATGGGCTCAGAAAATCTAGGTTGATGTTTTGTTGATCATGAAATGAGACTAATCGTTGAACCAACATCCATTTTATGAACAAGATCCATAGATCATAAAACATACTCTATATAAGAACCACCCCACTTTTGATCACAACTTGTGAGCTATCATCCAAGCCTATGGGATAAGTAGTATAAAATTACTAACTTATCAATCATATTGTACATGATAAATTTTATCTATATCAATGTTTAAAATGAACGGGGGGTTAAAATAGGTCCATGTTAGACACAAACATTGTTATCATTAAAACATTGTGGAGGAACCTCCAGGGGAATTGATACCATGAAATTCTTCAATCTTCTCTTATATATGTAATTTGAGTTCCCTTGTAAATTAATCCTAGAAAAGAACCCCAAATTTATCAGATAAAAAATATTTCATCACCATACAATGAAATCATTATAACATAAAAAAACGAGAATGAAATACCCACAATAAGTACATTTCCGCAAATAAGAAACCCATCATCATGTTTTCCATAGAGATCACACCTACATCAACACATAAGATGTGATCCATAGATTAAAAAATGCCTTTAAATGAAGATGGGTTGTGAAATGGAAATGTTTTTCCATCTATGTAAACCCACACTACAATTAATTTAGTGAAATTTTTATAATTAATGTATAGTAACCATATAAATAGATAGAATCCATATCCCCCAAAAGTTTTATCATTTATCTTCCAATCCCCCACATTGTAAACTCAACTGAATCATTGAATGAAAAACTAATTATTTTTAATCATTGACATATCCTCTTGTGTATGAATACCCCATAAGTTAACACAAAACTAAAAATGTTGAATACTTAATCAATCTTCATCATACATAACAACAAAGTTTCAATCATTATGAACCACCCTCTCAATGAGTTTCTCCAAAAAAATGAAATAGAAGATTCTTTATACATCCATTGAATTTTTTTTGGAAATTTATATTACCATAATGTATGGGAACTTGTCCACCTTTATAGATCCTAAAACACTATTTTTTACACCCTTCTTGGATATGAATTTTTTATAACCCACAAGTAAAAATGAATGCAGTACCGAAGCAAGAAGACACCACTCATTTGAGAGGTCTATGAAAACAAAATATTGTATTGAAATTTGAAATGGTTCACTTTTCGTATTCCATATATTAGATGACTCAAAATGTTCACGGTGTGATGGGAAAGACAATGACATGAATTTCATGTCCAGGACCACAAAATGTCATATGATCAAAAAATATAATTTTTTTTGGGATCATATGAATTATTTTCCTAATACATTTACAATTCCATTGAAATAAATAATACATAATATTTTTATAATTGTGGAAAATAATCTATAAATATGAATAATTGATTAAATTAATCAACACACATTCCTACATGTCACACACAACAATCCCTAAACACCAAACCTAATTTTCAATACCCAATAATCGTGCTATTACTAAACAATAACCACACTAACTAATTCTTATAATATATATATTGTATTCAGGGTGTGTATAACAATATATCGATTAGGAAAATAGCTAAAGAGAATCACCCAAGTCAAATTATGCATTCATGAAAATATTAGAATTAATGTAAAAATATATACTCACATCCCCACCAACCATAACTATACTTGTTTAATATAGCTCTATCCACAACCAGTGAATAAAATAATCCCCATGTTTCAAAATATACTATCCTTGAGCCTATTACATTTTATAAGTAAAATCAGAGTAATAAACAAATCTAATTGATTAATTTTCCTATTAAAAAACACACTAATGACACCTCTTACTAAAAAAACAATATAATCATATTATTCCACATTTTTTTAAAAATATATACCAGGGCCACAAAAAACCAACTCTGAGAATTCATCCCAACTATTGTTTTATTTCTTGACATCCTGCTAGATATAAACATTATTCCTCTACTTAAAAAAATTTACCACCTATATTCATAATAATGTTCATCAACCTCAAGACCATATCTTCTTTAACATCTCATCCGGATTTACATTTCATAACCTCATCCATAGATTTAAATGGGATAAGGCCTACTGGTTATCCATCAATGTATTTTTATCTCCTTTTTTTGATTAGTACCACCTTTGAAAACTACCATCATGTGTTAGTTTTGAAGGGATTGGTACATCATTAACATGATCTTGCAATAAAAAAATACAATTTCATAAATTATTTTATTATTATTAATGATCCGTTGAATAGAAATTATTATCATAATACTATTATAACATCATTAAAAATCATATATCTATGTCATTAAAATAATCACCAGACTTCAAATATTAACGATATATTAATCCTCAAAACTATAACATGGACAAAGTAACCCTTCCAATAATAATTCCACTACACTTCATATAGGGTAAACGATATTTTGAGAACAATATAGACACCATAAAAGTAAATAATAATCATCACCATCATAATTAACATTACGAATTTTTATAACTCTTAAAGTCAAACACAGTGGCCAAGAGTGGTGGCTTTATACGCATCCAAATAGTGTTAATAAAAATCCGATCATTCAATCCTGAAATTGGTGTAAACATTAGGTACTTTCAGACATATGATGTACTAAAATATTTATATTCTATAATCATAAATTATATAAATATAGATATAGATTGAATATTGTAATCTATGATGTTATATTATAGTATAACAAATTTTCAAATATTCCAAATCCATTAAAACATATCACATTCGTAAATAATAAAAATATGATTTCCAAAGTTCATACTACTTCATGATCAATTCTTATCCTTGGGGAGACCACATTTGTAATACAAAATAGTAGATTTATCACACCATCAGTTGTCTATCTAGCTTGTATTTTTCATGCCGTTATTTCTGTGATCAAATGTTTTTACCAAAACTCTCAGTAATTGATGATAACCACTTATTATTACATGTTACATCCATAAATACTCATATCATGATAAATCATTATCTGATAAAAGTAATATTAATCATAATATTGGTCACATATTCATTATAAATCACTTGTCGAGTCATGATCATCAATAAAATTGAAAGATATTTTAACAACAAAATCAGGATAATATTTTCATTTATTAATTTCATTTTCTTAAGATATTTTGAACTAATAGTAAAGATAAACATGAGGTATCACAAATGATAATATCCATTGTAATGCCATCAAATATTTCATCAGACTGTTCTATAAATAAATCACACCTGATATCATTTAAATACCTAAAATATCAATCAAATGAACACGAATACCCTTCAATATATTATCATTTAAATCTATAAGGGAATTAAATTAAATGCATTAATTTTTATATTAAAATAACCCAATGAATCAAAATTTTTCATTTTTATAAATATCATATGTGAATGGGACATCTGGTTGAACCCATGTACAAACTATATTTTAGAATAAAAAACCATGAATTAACTATGAATAATTTTTCATGATGTTGTGATTATACTATTTTAAAAGGAAAAGTACTACAATATAATGCAAATGATTTATCAAAAAAATATATAATATAATAGTTGTAATAATAGTAATATTAATAAAAATATGATAATTATGATAATTATTCGTATTTGTTCATAATTATCATTATTGTTATTAAAATTAACAACACTAATATACATTTAAAATTTGGGAGATGGGATTTTAATGAATTATAATTGAGATACTTGAAATTTTTAAGACTCGACTTATGAAACCTTGTTTCGTGTACATTTTTTTAAAAAACATTCAATTGATGTGACTTTGATTCCTTTTAAAATATCATTATAAAATTATATTATTGTTATAATATGTAGTTTTTACACCCACAGTCATCCCCAATTTATTAATTTTTAATGGATCTTCCCTAGAAACACATCACACTCTCGAACCACCGTAACAAAAATATTAATATATTTTCTATCCATCAATGTCACAAGACCTCTATCTATAACTTTTTATATCCCATCCACCCCAATTGATATGCATCAATATGTTCAATTAATGTCACACAATAACATCTAAATTTCAGTGTTTCGTTACCTCAAACCATCATTACACCAATCAGAGTACCACATCCTCACCAATTTGAAACACCATGAAAATCAACCACTTCACAATAAAAACATTAAAAAATTAACCGCATTTCTATACACACATCCTTTTTAAACTATTATGTCATAACCTAGTGGCACCATGGATTTTACATGGATAGAAAACCCCCCACATAACCTATGATTCTACAGGTCTTTCAAAAAACGAAATATATTACTATTGTAAATTTATATATATATATGAATGGGTTTACAATTTTTGTTTAATATAATAAATATACTATCAAAAAAATATTAATATATATATATATCTCTATTTTTTTGCATTTGTGTGTTTATTTTAGTATAGATGTATTGAGATATTTAGTCAACTTGCCTATGAATTTTTTCCCCAAAAGTATTGTTCCGTGTTTGATAAACAAGTTGAATGGAATAAAATATATTAGTTATATCATTCTAAAATATCAGATAATGATATTTTTAATGTGGTTTGTTTTATGGAAAATTAAAATATTTTATTTTATTAATACAGATATATTGTGAAATATAATTTTTCATCATCGATACAAATACTATTTTGGGGTGAAAATAATTTATCAGATCCTACATTTTTTAGGGGAAAAATCCTTCTTCTAAAGCCTTGACCCAACTCTCTTAAATGGAATGATTTAAACCCCTTTAGAGGATGTATGACATGTTTTTTATAGATAAATTATAAAATATTGGCCTAGACCCTAGTAGAAATTCCCTCATATATATTATCACCATTAAATGAAAAAAATCACCCTTTGTATCAATGCATTGATGAAATTTAATTATGAATAATTGTTCTTGAGATATTAATATAAATGAATAAATCATCATTAAAAAAATAACATATAACAAAAAAGATATTTATGTAGATAATTTTGTAATTGTATTTAATTAGATTCAAGAAAATTTAAGGTATCATTAAACATAAAACAAATAAATTAAATGGTAAATAATTCATTTATAATATAATGGTTTTGTTAATTTTATTTCATTAATTGTCTTATATGATATGTAATAATTTTTTATAGTAAACTGAAAAAGATATTTAAATCATTCCAAATAATATATAACAAAAATTGTGATTACACCATCACTGAAAATTCATATAATATATTAATAGAATCTACCATAGAGTACAAATATTTAATGATATTTATTAAACCATCCTATCATTTTAGGGGAAACTTTCCTCTTTAAATTGACATTTTATACATTTGGGTGATTATTACCATGAAGTTACACATATTATGAAACAAAAACATCTAGATCATTATAATATCTATATGTTATACATCTATCAAGAGAATATCCAGGAATTATATAGTCTCTCAAAACCTCCTCCTGTAGTGCTCACATTAAAAATTACTCCATAAACTAAAATAAGAGTGATTGCATAGTTATATTGTTTTCTTAAACACTACTAAATATTTCATATATATAATGATGAATATACATGGAATCCTATATCATTCTGCACTCAAATACATCTTTATAAAAAACAAAACTCTTTCTATTTATATTGATTAGGGTTGTTAACACACTATATTTTGAAATATAATATTGGATATTGATTTCATTATCATATAAAAACCCATTCCAACTCCACTAATGTATATTAAAATCCCATAGATAAATGATTACAACTATCTCATATGAATTGAAATGACTAAAATATACCCTATGATGAGGTATTTCCAAAAAATATTTATAGAAAATACCATAAACATATGATCAAGATAATGGGAGAACAAATTCTATTCATGAGAATATAATTTACACTAACCATAAGATAGCACAACAAAAATATTCATCATCATACAAGCCAAAACACTATAAGGAATACAATTTTGCCCAATATGTTTAACTACATCCTTTATAAAATTAGGAAATAATAAATAAGAAAAGAATCCTTTAGGTGCTTTAATGATTATCGATATTGTTAAATTCCAATTAACTCCAAATTATTCTTTTTCAAGGTAGTAAAAGGTTTTAAAATTACGTATAATTTTACAAGAACCTCATGTATTTGTATACAAGGCCAAGGATAATGTTCGCTTTCATTAAATTTGTAGGGTCCACCGAAGAAAATATTTCTATAATACTCGAACGGTCAACAACCATACCCATATAAGGTATATAATTCTAATGGAAATTCACCTCACATATATAAAAATTATACCTCGAAAAAAATTTATAAAATAGATCATCAAAAGATTCTCTAGAATAGCTCTCTAATAGTATGTATTCTCATATTCTATCGATGAATAAACTAGGATATTATCAATTAACATACACATTAACTAATAAATGAATTCATGGAAAACTTTTTACATTATTACAGTGAATAACACTAGTAAATTAATGATCCAAAATGGTCTCATGATGATCATAACATCCCGAAAATGACACATATAAGTGGTCCATAATATTTCGTCCTCTATTGCCATTATATGATGATATCAAAACCCCATGTCAATATTTTAGAAACAATTAAATCCACCTAACTATCAAAATAAATTATTCATCCTTGAATGAGTTTAATGTTTCTTCATTGTAACCATATTTATCCACGTAATGTTTTAAAAAAGAAACCATATCTTCTATCTCAATAAATAATACATGATTACTATAAATAGAACAACTGGGTCGAATGAATCAAAACTTGTATAAACTACCAAAAAATACCCAAATCACTATCATATTTAAATACACAATAAAATAAAGAGATATTTTAATAATAGAGATACTAAGTTATAAATCTACCCAAAACTAGATCTCATATCAAGTGGGTAGTGACACAATCTCTCATGAAAACATCATTAAATATCAAAAAAGTCCCAAATAACCATCTTATTAAAATTAAACTAATTGAAATATCAATAGTCCCATTAGTTTTATAATAATCGAAAAATTTATATAATCTATTTGACCAGCCTAGTCACCAATAAAAACTATACAAGATATGATACAGCAAATATAACTAGTCCTTTCATGTAATGAAAATATATTGCTTCGTACATTATAAAAAAAACTAAAATTGAACGATGAATCCACATCATCTATTCCAATACCTTTGAATCCTATTATAAACACCATTTAACTCTATCCAATGTATTAAAAACTAAGGGAATATGATGTTTTTCTTCATAATGTTCCAATTCTTTGAATAGGTAATGTTCAATAAAGTGGATTGATGTTCCTAAATCAATGAAAGAATAGTTGGGGGTAGAAGATAAATATAAGTTACATTTATTAATAAATTTTCCATTTACTTATAGTAACACCAAATAAGGAAACTAAATATATCTCCCACTTTTGTTTTAAAATCCCTAATAATATCCACCACACATCCATATTCAGAACTAGGTCTTCTCTATTGAGGAATAAATAAAACATTTCTTATAACTAATCCATTAATCCTATATGGTTTTAATGTTTGATACATTAGTTTATTCTATAAAGGTCTATAAAGTAAAAGGTACATAATTTGTATCTAAAACTAACCCTAAGATCCATGTATGCCTCATAAAAAGTTTGGACACTGATATAACCAATGTCTGTTTCCACTACAAAAATAACAGACCATGATAGAGAGTCTTGATAATTTATTATGAATTTTATATCTAGAGAAATTTGAAAAATTATTGGGGCTAGATCCTAGAGAATAAAAAACCTATGATTCCTAATAATTGAGTACATGTATAAACATATCTACTCTTTGGTATGTTATTATTAAATACCTATTTTGATGAATATATCCATGCCAATGATTTCTGAATCACATACCATATTCATCACCATGATGTAATATAGTATCGTAGAAGGACTGAATATTAACTATAAATATAGATAGATACCCACCTTAAAAAGCATTTTCCTTACATTATTTTCTAAAATAGGATTTAAAAAATAATAATTTTGTTTCATAAAACTTACTACAAACACTTATATACTCAATCTACCCAATAAAAGGGTAAGATACTTATACTATAAAATTTCCATAAATTTTAGACAAATTTACTGATTCTACAATTGAATCTTGAATTTCTCACATGATACATAAAACACATCATAGACACTATGATAACTGATCCCCTATTTTTGTTCCTTTACTATTAATAAAAAAATGATGAAAGTAATCCGATGATATTCCCTTAAATGAATCAACAGAAAGATGATCTCATCTTTATGTATCCATGTCTCTATCAATTGATATGATTTATTACCATTATACCCCAGTTGGAGATTCCACCAAATTTCTTGATATGATTTCCTTAAAAAAATACTCATCCCCAGGATCACCACATGTAAAGACCCGTAAAATTCAAGGGAAATTTTTTTCTTAATTTTCTTTGGATTTTTAGAAGAGCGCGGTTTCTGACGGCACCTAATTCCGAGGCCCGGAGTGCCTGGATTCAATTTCCGATGTTTGGCTCGGGTACGTTCAATGAACAAACGAGCGGGAATTCCTAACTTTTGATCCGGTGCTCGGAATTGAAATCTGAGGGCACCGATGAACTCGCGGCGCCGATATTCTCTTAAGGAGACCTTTTCCGAGGTTGCGTTTATTTCGGGTTGAGAGTTAGTTTTTGGGAGTTTAGAATATGTTAAATAAAAATTTTGGATTACAAAATTTTATTTAAACATGTGGGTTAACTTCTCTCAAAGGAAGTTAGGGGTGGGACCCACACCCACTTAACCATATTTGAGAGGATTAAGTGTGGTGGGGCCCACACGAACCCTAAACATATCATCTTCTCTCAAACTCCCTTAACCCCTCTATAAATGACATGACAATTGTTATTTAATTTTGGAGTTATTCTTTTTGAATTTCAAACCTTTGAAATTCATTTCTTAAGTTTGTGAATAAATTAGGCTCTTATCTTTTTTTGTTGGGTTAGAACTCTTTAGCCATCTTGAGAGCTTTTGAGAGCTTTTCCTTCTTCTTCAACTTTGACGAAGAACGCTCAAGCCTTGACGAAGAACGCTCATGCTCCGACGAAGAACGCCACTCCTCTCTTCTTCGTCTTCCGTGTCAACGAGAGGGAACGCCGCTTCCTCCTCGGACTTCCTTTGTCGACATACAAAGATTCGCCAACGACGTACCTCTTCGGACGTACCTCTTCGTCAATGGATTTGACGAACGATTACCGCGACGCCCGACCTCCACGATGTTGTCTTCCGCGGGACGTTGACAAATCTTCGAACTTGAACCCAAGGTAGGGGTTGTTGTTATTTGTTTATTTATTTATCCTTGTTCGTAGTTCTAGCATGACTAACGTGAGGATTATAAATATGTGATATTGTTTAACGTAAGGGGGCCGGACCGCATGAACACGGCCGAACCCCCTCCTTCGTTCTTGTTGATATATCTTGCGGGTGGAAACAAAGTGGCGTGGTGCCGTCGCACCACACGGATAATCGCACGATTATTTTGCGCGGCGTCGTCGCGCCGCGCCATGGAAGGATCATCAAGAACGTGACGCCGTCGCGCCGCGTAGAAGGAAATCAAAAGGGGTGGCGGAGGGGCGCGGTGCCGTCGCACCGTGCCGGACGGCGAACACCGCGGCCGGTTCCGGGCCGCGGCGGGATGAGAAGACCGGCGGCCGGGCCGCCGGCGTCGGAACCCGGAAAAAGTGGACCGGTTTACCGGTCCTGTTGGAGAAAAACCGGCCGGCCAGGTGGCCGGCCGGATGGTCAAAATCCGGGGAAATTAATCCCCCGGCCAGCACTAAAGCCCCCCCCCCATTTAATTGGGGGGCGGTTTCCTTGAGGGGGGAAGGCGGCCCCCCCGGTTTCTTCAAGCAGGCCCCCACGATGGGGGCCGGATTCCAAAAGGGCGCGGCATAATGCCGCGCCGCCATCCCAATCAAGCGGGGGCTTAGCCCCCCGCGCGCTGCCTCAGTGCGGCGCGAGGCCGCCGCGCCGCCGGCCGGCCGGCCGGGCCGGGTCGTTCCCGGGTCAGGTCGACCCGGTTCGGGCCGACCCGGGGGGGGGGGGGGGTCGGGCCGGGTCGGCCCGGACCCGGACCCCCCGTTTCCAATCGGTTTCAGTATTTTGGCCATAACTTGAGCCAAAGACCTCCGATTGACGAACCGTCTGTGGAAACGCGATCCTTGGATCGAGACGGTCGTTTCGGTATATCGCACTCAAAGTTTAGGAATACTTTGGGTTCGGCCGGGTTGGTTCGTTCACGAAACCAACCGGGCCTTCGGAGCGGAAACGCTCATATCTTGAGCTACGGACGTCTGATTGACGTGTCGTCAGCTTTGTTGTGTTCCTCTTAGTGAGACAGATCTTTTGGCATACTCCGCCCGAGGTTTGGACGTAGGTGGAGTATGGTCGGGTTGGTTTTGCCTTAAAAACCAACCGGGCCCCGAGGATGAAAATGCCAATAACTCTCAGACCGGGCGTCCGATCGACGCGTCATCTGTTGCGTTGAGATCCTGTTGACGATACGAAACTTTTGGATACATCAAATCTGGACTTTGTGATGGTTGATGTATCAGCCTCTCAGCTCGTGGAGCGGACCCTCCGAACGGGCTTGCTGTGTGCGGGAACCCTAGTGCTGGCTGCGACTGTTACTGTGACTGCTACTGCTACTGCTACTGTGACTGCGACGACGACAGTACAGAGATCCTGTGTGGATTCGACGACGACGACTTCAGCACTCAGCGATCCTATGTGGATCAGTGCTACATGTCCTGTGTGGGCCCGATCCTGTGTGGGTCTGATCCTGTGTGGGTCTTTGCGCTCAGCGGTCCTGTGTGAACCAGCGCCTACAGGTCCTACGTGGGCCCGATCCTGTGTGGGTCTTTTGCGGGGGTTAGTTACCTGTCTATCCTTCGTGGGTCCGATGACTTAGATGGACCAGAGATCATCTTTATCGTCTTTCGAAGATGTATACCTGTGTGAGCTGAATCCTGTTGCTTTCCTGTGTGGATTGTGTTGTGCTATCCTGTTTGGGTTACGTTTTGCTTCCCTGTGTGGAATACGTTTACTTTCCTGTCTGGACTAAGTTGTACATGGGCTCGGAGGTTGGAGCGTTTTTGAAATTGATGACATAGGTATATGTATGGGAATATACCTAAGTAGTGTCGGTTGTTACTTCGTGATTGTACCTTTCTTTGTGGTTTATCCTCTGTGGATTTGAGAGACCTTCAGGGGTCTCGGGGTCCCTACTGAGTAGCTTATACTCACCCCTGCACAGGCTTTAACCGCACTACGTTGTGTTGGTTGCAGACGACTGACAGCGTCGATCTTAGCTGAGGCTTGCAGAGCAGGACGGTACCTGGAGGTGGACCACTGGGCGGGACGTACTCGGAGAGGACGGCGGGACCCGTGGAGCAGTGGAGCTATCTGTACCCACCCTTCAGGTGGGATTTCCAGTGGACAGCTCGGTGTAGCGGATTTTACCTTTCAGTTTTTGTTTTCCCTTTCGAGTTGTACTTTACTTTCAGTTTGGGTTTGTATACTGGCCCATTTACTTTTCCGCACTTTCAGTTGTACTCTGCTTTTTCTTAGTGTTTACTTTCCGCTAGCTTACTCTGTGGTGTTTGTTTACTTTACAAAGGCAATGTCTTCCCTTTTTTATCGGGATTTACGCCTTGGTGCTAGTCGCCAGCCCCTGGCCTATAGAAGGCGGGCTTGGGGTAGTCACGGCACGGACCCCGAGGGCGGGTCGTGACAAATTGGTATCAGAGGAGTTCGGTTCTACCGTGAACTCTGATCTTTTCTATGTGAAGCAATAATGTTTAGCATATTGAGTGTGGTTATCAGTCCAGGGAGTCCAGTGTTGGTGCGGCGACCGACGTATCCGTACACCAGGACCCTGAATTCGGATTTCCGACTTAATGCACGAAAACATTGATTGCGTGTGTGTTTCAAGTTGTCTTTGTGATTACTTATATCAGCTCACCAGGTATACTGTTCTGACCGTGGCGCACCTGTTTCCTTTTCCGGATGGCCCCACGATGGCAGCCAGCTAGGGTTCCGAGAGTCGAGCGTGACGACAGCCCATCGAGCGACGAGGCCTCGGTGCAGGGCCCTTTGTCAGCAGTGGCACCGGCGGTAGCACTACCCGCCGAGCCCCCGATGCTTCCAGCGCCAGCCGCTGACGATGCACGTCGCCTCAGCACACTGCATGAGTTTCAGCACCAGGGACCACCCAGGTTTCGCCGGGAGACGGATCCCCAGGCAGCCGAGGACTGTCTGGAGTCAGTGGTACGAGTGTTTAGGGTAGTGAGGACACCAGAAGACCTCATGGTGATCCTCGCTGCGAGCCTACTACACGCAGCAGCAGGACGATGGTGGAGCTTGATGCTCCAGGTGCACGATGAGGAATCTCTACTTTGGACGGACTTTGAGAGCCTCTTCCGCTCGGAGTTCGTCCCAGCCACCCTTCGTTCGGTGCGTATCCAGGAGCTTCTTCAGCTGCGGCAGGGCAGCATGATAGTCGCTCAGTACTCGGCAAGATTTACCGATCTCTCGCGCTACTCGACAGACATGGTACGGGACCCATTCTTCCGGGCCCGGACCTTCGAGCAGGGTTTGATACACGAGATCAGGGAATCGCTGATCTCCCTCAGCATACCGACTCAGACAGGAGTACTGGAGCGAGCCCTTATGATCGAGAGCTTCCTTGCTGAGTCTACACCAGCACAACGACCCACTGCAGGGCGGCACGTGGCAGAGTCATCTGCAGCAGGCAGTCGACGGATGACTCAGGAGTCTAGGCAGACCAGACCTTCGGGCAGAGGACCTCAGGACACTGGCTCAGCAGTGTGGAGCACACAACGCGGAGCCAGTCTTTCGAGAGGCAGACAGTGATACTCGTGCGGCGGGCAGCGCCACATGGCTCGTGACTGCCCGACCTGTCGTGCCGAGGAGCAGCAGTCGGTTGAGGGACCATCGAGGCAGAGGCAGAGGGTCGACCGTGGAGGTCCGCAGGGAGGAGGCGGACGAGGCAGAGGAGCTGGCCGAGCAGCAGGTGGTGGGCGACGCTTTGAGGCTCTGCCACCACCATCACCAGGAGGTCCACCCCGACCACAGGGAGCTGGCGGGCAGAGACAGTCACAGCTCCAGGAAACAGAGGCCTATGACCACGGCGCACCCGAGATGATTCGAGGTACTATCTATGTCTATTACACCCTTTCTGCAGTTCTTATAGACACAGGAACGAGTCACTCTTTCATAGCCGCTGCCCTTGTTCGGAGCTCAGAGATTCCGACAGAGCCGTTGGCTCGATCCTTACGGCTAGAAACTCCTACGGGAGCAGACTCGACGATTACGCACTGGTGCCGGCAGTGTCAGCTTACTCTAGGAGGCGAGAGATTCGGCTGGGATCTTTTGTAGCAGCGTCGAGGCCTTACGACGTCATCTTGGGCATGGATTGACTATCTATGGTCCATGCACAGATTGACTGTTTTAGGCGCAAGGTGCGATGTGTACGCACCGACGGGAGCAGGTTCACCTTCACCGGCGAGAAGGGTGCCTTAGCAGCACAGGATGGACTTACATGGAGGAGAGGACAACCCATTACTCATCAGTTAGCTAGCTTCATCCTTGGAGCAGTTGAAGTGCGGAGTCCTGGTTTTCATGCAGTGGTGGATCAGTTTGGGGACGTTTTTCCCGACGACGTTCCAGGGCTACCTCCTCGTAGAGAGGTAGACTTTTATATTGAATTGTACCCCGGGACAGCCCCAATATCCACTCCAGCATATCGGATGGCCCTCACCGGGCTTCGAGAGCTACGGGTATAGTTAGAGGACTTGCAGGGCAAGGGGTTCATCCGACCTAGTGTTTCACACTGGGCTTCCCCGATATTGTTCGCCAAAAAGGCGTACGGGAGCTTGAGACTTTGTGTTGACTATCGTCGCCTGAACCAGGTGACAGTGAGGAACAAGTATCCACTACCGAGGATTGATGACCTCTTTGATCAGCTCAAGGGAGCACGGTGGTTCTCGAAGATAGACCTCAGGTCAGGCTATCATCAGCTCAGATTCGGAGATGAGGATGTGCAGAAGACGGCCTTCAGATGTCGGTATGGCCACTATGAGTTCTTGGTTATGCCTTTCGGTGTAACCAATGCTCTATCAGTGTTCATGGCTCTCATGAAAAGGATCTTTCAGCCATACCTCCATCGGTTTGTCGTGGTTTTCATCGACGACATTCTAATTTACTCTACGACTAAGGAGGAGCAAGCCTATCACATGCGAGTTATACTAGACACACTCCGAGAGCACCAGCTTTATGGTAAGATCTCGAAGTGCCAGTTCTGGATACGTGAGGTCCACTTCTTGGGACACGTTATCTCTAAGGCGGGAGTTGTAGTGGATCCTGCGAAGATCGAGGCTGTGTTGGCATGGGAGCCACCCAGGAGCGTGACTGAGGTTCGGAGTTTCTTGAGACTAGCTGGTTACTATCGGAGATTCATGCCAGACTTCTCTAGAGTTGCGGCACCACTCACAGCTTTGACAAAGAAGGGGAAACCCTTCGTGTGGTCAGACAGTTGTCAGTAGAGCTTCCAGGAGCTAAGGCAGAGATTGACCAGCGCACCTATCTTGAGGTTTCCTGAGGAGGGAGTAGGGTACGTAGTCTACTGCGATGCATCAGGGACCGGACTCGGATGTGTTCTGATGCAGGATCAGGCAGTGATCGCCTATGGATCACGTCAGTTGAGGCCACATGACCAGAACTACGCTACCCATGACCTGGAGTTAGCAGTAGTAGTCTTCGCTCTGAAGACATGGCGACACTATCTGATGGGCGAGCGCTTTACAGTCTTTTCCGATCATCAGAGTCTCAGGTATGTCTTCTCGCAGAAGGACCTGAACCTGAGACAGCGGCGATGGCTCGAGTTCCTCCAGGACTATGACTTTGAGATAGTCTATACTCCTGGGAAGGGGAACGTAGTAGCCGATGCCCTCAGCAGGAGGACGGACATTCAGCTACTTGAGGAGGCGACAGAGCAGCTAGCCTCTTTACAGATATCCTTCGTGGATAGAGATGGAGCAGCCTTCCTTCAGTCTCTCACAGTCACCCCTCCACTACTGCAGCGGGTCAGAGAGGCACAGTGTGAGGACGCTGACTGTGAGACACGACGTGCAGAGATATCCTCGGGACAGGCACCTGATGGTTTCTCCCTTGGAGCAGATCACAACATCCTTTTCAGAGGACGTTCCATGGTACCAGTCACTTTGCGAGAGGAAGTACTGAGAGAGTTTCACACTTCTCCTTTGGCGGTACATCCTGGAGTGGCGAAGATGTACCAGGACCTCAGACGACAGCACTGGTGGTCGGGCATGAAGAAGGCAGTAGCAGAGTTCGTTTCTCGATGCCTCACCTGCCAGCAGGTGAAGGCAGAGCATCAGGTACCAGCAGGCTTGGTACAACCCTTGGAGGTTCCGGAGTGGAAGTGGAACGACATATCTATGGACTTCGTGACTGGACTTCCACGCACATCCAGAGGTCACGACTCCATCTGGGTGATTGTTGACCGACTCACCAAGCCGGCACACTTCTTACCCATTAGAGAGTAGGGCTCAGTGGAGAGCTTGGGACGTCTCTACGTTCAGGAGATTGTGCGTATCCATGGCGTGACATCAACTATCATCTCCGATCGAGATTCCCACTTTACTTCCCGGCTTTGTAAGGGGTTACAGGAGGCGTTCGGGACGCAGCTACATCTGAGCACAGCCTTTCACCCTCAGACGGATGGTCAGACGGAGAGGACCATTCAGACTCTCGAGGACATGCTCTGTGCATGTGTCCTCGACTTTGGTCGTAGCTGGGAGGACCACCTACCCTTGGTGGAGTTTGCGTACAACAACAGATACCACTCCACTATCGGGATGACACCGTACGAGGCGTTGTACGGCCGACCTTGTAGATCTCCTTTGTGCTGGACAGACCCTGGGGAGTCAGCACTTGTGGGACCGGAGATGGTCCAGGCCACGACAAAGAAGGTCCAGGTCATCCAGGAGCAGATGAGGACAGCTCAGAGCCGGCAGAAGTCATATGCTGACAGGAGGCGGAGGCCACTAGAGTTCGAGGATGGCGACCACGTCTTCTTGCGGGTCTCACCTCGACGTGGTATTCGGAGATTTGGTCGAGGCGGCATGTTATCTCCGCGCTTCATCGGACCCTTCCAGGTCCTCAGCAGGGTTGGTGAGGTGGCTTATCGCCTGGCTCTGCCACCTCAGTTGCACCGGGTGCATGATGTCTTCCACGTATCCCAGCTGAGGAGATACGTGCACGACCCGACGCACATCATTGACCATGGGGAGCTTGACGTTGACGATGGGGAAACTTTTACGGAGGTCCCGGTGGAGATAGAGGATCGACAGGAGCGGGTCCTGTGTGGACGATCGATTCCTCTTGTGCGCATCAGATGGTAGCATGAGAATCTCCAGGAGAGCACATGGGAGCGGGAGGCTCAGATGCGTGCTCAATACCCTCATTTGTTTCCCTAGTTTTGATGTATCTTTACGGGGATGTAAATCCCGGAGGTGGGAGTAATGTAAAGGCCAGTAAAATTCAAGGGAAATTTTTTTCTTAATTTTCTTTGGATTTTTAGAAGAGCGCGGTTTCTGACGGCACCTGATTCTGAGGCCCGGAGTGCCCGGAATCAATTTCCGAAGTTTGGCTCGGGTACGTTCAGTGAACGAACGAGCGAGAATTCCTAACTTTTGATCCGGTGCTCGGAATTGAAATCCGAGGGCACCAATGAACTTGCAGTGCCGATATTCGCTTAAGGAGACCGTTTCTGAGGTTGCGTTTATTTCGGGTTGAGAGTTAGTTTTTGGGAGTTTAGAATAAGTTAAATAAAAATTTTGGATTACAAAATTTTATTTAAACTTGTGGGTTAACTTCTCTCAAAGGAAGTTAGGGGTGGGACCCACACCCACTTAACCTTCGTTGAGTGGATTAAGTGTGGTGGGGCCGACACGAACCCTAAACTTTTCATCTTCTCTCAAACTCCCTTAACCCCTCTTTAAATGACATGAAAATTGTTATTTAATTTTGGAGTTATCCTTTTTTAATTTCAAACCTTTGAAATTAATTTGTTAAGTTTGTGAATAAATTAGGATCTTATCTTTTTTTGTTGGGTTAGAACTCTTTAGCCATCTTGAGAGCTTTTGAGAGCTTTTCCTTCTTCTTCAACTTTGACGAAGAACGCTCAAGCCTTGACGAAGAATGCTCAAGCTCCGACGAAGAACGCCACTCCTCTCTTCTTCGTCTTCCGTGTCAACGAGAGGGAACGCCTCTTCCTCCTCTGACTTCCTTCGTCGGCATACGAAGATTTGCCAACGACGTACCTCTTCGGACGTACCTCTTCGTCAACGGATTTGACGAACGATTACCGCGACGCCCGACCTCCGCGACGTTGTCTTCCGTGGGACGTTGACAAATCTTCGAACATGAACCCAAGGTAGGGGTTGTTGTTATTTGTTTATTTATTTATCCTTGTTCGCAGTTCTAGCATGACTAACGTGAGGATTATAAATATGTGATATTGTTTAACGTAAGGGGGCCGGACCGCATGAACACGGACGAACCCCCTCCTTCGTTCTTGTTGACATATCTTGCGGGTGGAAACAAGGTGGCGTGGTGCCGTCGCACCACGCGGATAATCGCACGATTATTTTGCGCGGCGTCGTCGCGCCGCGCCGTGGAAGGATCATCAAGAACGCGACGCCATCGCTCCGCGTCGAAGGAAATCAAAAGGGGCGGCGGAGGGGCGCGGTGCCGTCGCACCGTGTCGGACGACGAACACCGCGGCCGGATCCGGGCCGCGGCGGGACGAGAAGACCGGCGGCCGGGCCGCCGGCGTCGGAAGCTGGAAAAAGGGGACCGGTTTACCGGTCCCGTTGGAAAAAAACCGGCCGGCTAGGTGGCCGGCCGGATGGTCAAAATCCGGGGGAAATTAATCCCCCGGCCAGCACTAAAGCCCCCCCCCCATTTAATTGGGGGGCAGTTTCCTTGAGGTGGGCAGGCGGCCCCCCCCCCCCGGTTTCTTCAAGCAGGCCCCCACGAGGGGGGCCGGATTCCAAAAGGGCGCGGCATAATGTCGCGCCGCCATCCCAATCAAGCGGGGGCTTAGCCCCCCGCGCGCTGCCTCCGTGCGGCGCCAGGACGCCGCGCCGCCGGCCGGCCGGCCGGGCCGGGTCGGGCCTGGGTCGGGTCGACCCGGTTCGGGCCGACCCGGGGGGGGTTGGGCCGGGTCGGCCCGGACCCGGACCCCCCGTTTCGAATCGGTTTCGGTCTTTTGGCCATAACTTGAGCCACGGACCTCCGATTGACGAATCTTCTGTGGAAACACGATCCTTGGATCGAGACGGTCGTTTCGGTATATCACACTCAAAGTTTCGGAATAATTTGGGTTCGGCCGGGTTGGTTCATTCACGAAACCAACCGGGCCTTCGGAGCGGAAACACTCATATCTTGATCTACGGACGTCCGATTGACATGCCTTCAGCTTTGTTGTGTTCCTCTTAGTGAGGCGGATCTATTGGCATACTCCGCCCGAGGTTTGGACGCAGGTGGAGTACGGTCGGGTTGGTTTTGCCTTAAAATCCAACCGGGCCCCGGGGACGAAAATGCCAATAACTCTCAGATCGGGCGTCCGATCGACGCGTCATCTGTTGCGTTGAGTTCATGTTGACGATACAGAACTTTTGGATACATCAACTCTGGACTTTGTGATGGTTGATGTATCAGCCTCTCAGCTCGTTGAGCGGACCCTCCGAATGAGCTTGCTGTGTGCGGGAACCCTAGTGCTGGCTGCGACTGTTACTGTGACTGCTACTGCTACTGCTATTGTGACTGCGACGACGACAGTACAGAGATCCTGTGTGGATTCGACGACGACGACTTCAGCACTCAGCGATCCTACGTGGATCAGTGCTACAGGTCCTGTGTGGGCCCGATCCTGTGTGGGTCCGATCCTGTGTGGGTCTTTGCGCTCAGCGGTCCTGTGTGAACCAGCGCCTACAGGTCCTACGTGGGCCCGATCCTGTGTGGGTCTTTTGCTGGGGTTAGTTACATATCGATCCTTCGTGGGTCCGACGACTTAGATGGATCAGAGATCATCTTTATCGTCTTTCGAAGATGTATACCTGTGTGAGCTGAATCCTGTTGCTTTCCTGTGTGGAATGTGTTGTGCTATCCTGTGTGGGTTACGTTTTGCTTCCCTGTGTGGAATACGTTTACTTTCCTATGTGGACTGAGTTGTACTTGGGCTCGGAGGTTGGAGCGTTTTTGAAATTGATGACTTAGGTATATGTATGGGCATATACCTAAGCAGCGTCGGTTGTTACTTCATGATTGTACCTTTCTTCTTGGTTTATCCTTTGTGGATTTGAGAGACCTTCAGGGGTCTCGGGGTCCCTACTGAGTAGCTTATACTCACCCCTGCACGGGCTTTTCCAGAACTACGTTGTGTTGGTTGCAGACGAAGGAAAGCGTTGATCTTAGCTGAGGCTTGCAGAGCAGGACGATACTAGAAGGTGGACCACTGGGCATGACGTACTCGGAGAGGACGGCAGGACCCGTGGAGCAGTGGAGCTATCTGTACCCACCCTTCAGGTGGGATTTCCAGTGGACAACTCGGTGTAACGTCTTTTACCTTTCAGTTGCGGTTTTCCCTTTCGAATTGTACTTTACTTTCAGTTTGGGTTTGTATACTGACCCATTTACTTTTCCGCACTTTCAGTTGTACTCTGCTTCTTCGTAGTGTTTACTTTCCGCTTGTTTACTCTGTGGTTTTTGTTTACTTTACAAAGGCAGTGCCTTCCCTTTTTTACCGGGATTTACGCCTTGGTGCTAGTCGCCAGCCCCTGGCCTATGGAAGGCGGGCTTGGGGTAGTCACGGCACGGACCCCGAGGGCGGGTCGTGACACCACACCTATTATCATCCCAATTATTCCTACTTGAAAACCCTAATCAAAACTACTTGGAGTTATAATCCCTCTTCTACCTGTCTAAATACAAACTAGAATCATAATATAATGATATAAAATTACATTAAAATTATTTTTAATAAAATTAATTTTAAATACTCAAAAAATTTTCCAAATTATATACAAATGAACAAGTATATATAATCATGCACCAGAATAAGGTCTATACCTCATAATCTCTATAGACTTATAAATGAATATCGAATACTTTATTAGAGTCCATAAAGTTGAGAATAGGGGCCCCATTTCATTCCATCATGTCCCCTTGGTCAACATCATATGATATGATTATATAAAAACATTCCCTACCTAACCATTAAAGGTCTCACTAGTTAATAACTATGAAATCTAACTTACATATGAACTAAATCTATTATACACCTAAATCAAAAAATATATCCACTAAGAATACTATTGAGTTATTGGTGAACATTAGATTGATCCTTTATGCCCCTCACAAATGGTTCATAGACACGTGAACAACACATTGGTTATAAAATATATAGTATGAAAGCCATTGACAAAATCTAATCCTTTGAGGATCAGAGTATCATCTATTCAAAATAAACTCCATAAATATAAAACAAAAAATAACCCAAACTCTTACAAACATATTAATGCTAAAGAATATAAAACATGCATGATCAATATTAAAAATAAAACAACAATTAATGTAGAAAAATATGAATAATCCAATACAAGACCACAAAATTTTTATTTATATTTATAGAGAGCATCTACTCTATCATGAATGTATAAATATTATACTAATGTTAGTTTGAGAATACACATATACTTGGTTGGTTACAATCACAATAGTTCCATTTCATTTGGGAATAATTATTCTAAATATTTAGTGAAAAAATTCAAAACCAACATCTTCTATATCAATTTTAAACTAAATCTTATCTCACTAATAGCTTAATATCTATATATAGAAATAATATTTCTGTAGTAAAGCCTAAAAAAATATCGACGATGGATTAAATAAACTTCTTTTAAAGAAATTCTACCCTCACATGAAAAAAAACCACCTAACTCATATATCTATATAATGCATCTTTATATTAAAACCATATATTCTATTAAATAATAATATAAAACATTTTTATACCAAAACCATATACCAGAAACACCTAAAAAAATATCAAACCACACTAAGAATATCTTATAAAATATAAATTAAACCACACACAACATAAAAAATCCACATATAAGGTCCTTTTAAAAATATTATTGGATGAATTGTGGGAATGAAGAATTTTATTGATATGTAAATCACCATTATTTGGGATGTTAGGGCCTCATCCCATACCAAAAACCACACATCAGTATCAACCGTGTTACAATACTTGGGATACAATGTTTGAGATATAATAAAAAATAAGATAAATATATACATGATACCAAAATTTTATAATGATGTTTAATTACTTTAAATTAACATTATCACTATATATCTCAGAAACAAATCACATTCTCACAAAAAACAACAAATATTCAAAAAAACCCAAACATTATATATTGAAAAGTAATCATTTTTACCATATTCTTTGACTAAAAAATAATTTTTTTCTATAAGAACACGTTTAAAGGAATACTTTGATACCATAAGGATCAAATACCTAATGAAATAACATAATCATTTAAAAAATTAGAAAATTGGAATCATTCTTCTTATGTAATTTATAGGAGATAGAGGTTAACTCTATATCTGATCATCCATTAAATGGACATTAAAATGAAACGTCAGCTTGTCCCAAGTATTCATGTACTCCATAATGTTGATCATCCATATTTTTAATTCCCTTATCAATATAGGATCTATATTTTCAATACACACACTATAATCCATGTTGTTATTAAATTTTAATGGCCTTCCCTTCATCATGATAGCTTCCTCTTCAGGGGAATTAATCACCAAAAACATTTCCACCATTTCTTCTTCCAAATTCATAAGTAGCTCCAATGATTTCACGTAGGCAGCACCTATCACTAACTACTTAATCAGAGAATCCAAATGGGATGCATTACCATGATACATAGACTTCTACTAATCAATTATATTATTTTCCTTGGGAACACATTTAATCATCACGACTTTCAACTTTTTTACAGATATCATTTCTATTGGTAGTGGTAAATAAGAATAGTTTGTTCTCCCTTTCCTATTTCCTTTCCCAAATTTCTTCCTCCTCAGACTAGGATCCATGTACCAAAAAATTCTCCAGTAGTATCATCACAATAAATGAGCAAAAGTCTCATCATAGAACTCCTTCCTGGGGACCCCTACTTATCATTAATGTGCAATGTCTGAGCTACTACAAGACATTATATGGGATATTAATTTTCCAATTACGCATGAGTACTATAGACATATTTTTAGTAAATATTATTTTTTAAATTACAAAATATCTAATTACCGATAAAATTAAATTCATTTAATTCCATAACAAATGAAGTTCTCTTCTCAACTAAAATACTCATCAATTTTTCACTCATTTATTTATCTTATTCAACACTTTATAAATTTAATACTACCTAATCCTATTTTATATTTAAATTCCTTCATTAGTTTAACCAAATTGAATATATATTGTTAAAACAAATTCCTTAATCAAAACAACTAAATCATTCTGTCATAATGAAGAACGACCCAAACACATCTTTTACCCCATATAAAAAAAATCATCCCAATGATAGTAAATATTGAAAATAAATATACAATATAAATTATAAATAATTTTTTTAATTTGTTAATTATTTATCAATTTTATATGTTATTCAGATTCTCTGATAATTAGTCTTCCAGTTCAATGTTCTGACATAACCATTGTGTTGTTTTTTATTTATATAAATATTTTAAGAATAATTATTTTAATAAAGTAATAACTTTTGATAAAAAACATTCTTACCTATATTAAAAATTTATTTTAATTCAATTTTTTGTTAATTTATAGTTATTATTTATTATAAATAACGATATCTATCAAAATATTGAAAATTGATGGTCTCAATGCAAGGTCCTCAAGATAGTAATTGGGCCTCAGTATGTCACTTTGATGCCCCAGAATATTGTATTTTTTTTATAATTCTCATTTTGTTTCGTAATTAACTATTAATGAAAGTTTTAAAATTTTAAGGTGTCTAATATTATTATTAATTAAATTATATTACTTAAAATATTTATTTTTAATCTTATTATAAAATAAATTTATGAATATATAAAATGTATATTTTTTTTCATTAATTATATTTGGAAAATAATTTTGTTGGATTTTAATTTATTTATGATTAAGATGTCATGGTTATTATTTCAAAGAATTAAAAAACAATTTTTTTGTGTCGCATGATTTTTATTGGTTTTAAAAAGTATATTATCATAATTTATGCATTAAATTATATATAAATTGGATTTTTTTATAAAATACTAAAGTATACAAAATATATATTCAATTCACAAAAAATATTCCAAATATTGATGTTAAGATATTCTTATATTCTCTCTTAATCTCTTAGGATTCCTCCACCATGGTCTCTGGGAATTATCGGAATTACTTCATCTATTTCCTCTTGAAAATCATCCCTTCATCTCTGTCCTCAAACGATATATCTTCCACAAAATATTATTCATCGTTATGGTTATTGGGATCTTTGGTGTTTCCACTTTTCAAGGATGAACACCAAAGAGTATTAATGTTTTTATCTTGAGCTTAAGTGTATGTCACATTATGTCATCTGAACATGGTGGGAATGTTTAATTTATTCCCACAACACACTGGTATAATTATATAATTTTATGCCCCTAACAGAAAAAACAATTCTTTTGATTATTATATATATTGCTTATTTTTTAATGATTAATTCTGTTTTATGGGTAGTAATTGATAGATAAATATCATTTTAATTATTCAAGAAAACCCAATGGTAGGTGGATCGATGAATACCAAATCACCTTATTAATCATATTTTCATTACTTATTTATGTGTGTTTTGTGTACTATAAGACATATTGGGTTTTTTATTGAATATTTTGATCAATAATATTATTTTTCATTCTTTTGTTTCAAGTTAGATGTGAAAAGTATTGTATATATATTAAAAAAAATTATGTTTTATTATGGTTCTCATAAAATGTTTATTGATATCCATGAACTTATTTTTCATTTAAATTCGTGGAATTGAATCCTTTATAATATTGAAATAGATTTGAAATAATCAATAATATGATTTTATATAATAAATTAAATGAATTGGTTGATTTTTTATGATTAATTTTAGTTAAATGATAACCAATTTTTTATTTAATAATTAGATGAAATGGTAATGATATTTATATGTTTTTTTCAGTGTCAAATTATTACTGTGGATGAATAATGCAGATTTAGGAATTTTTTCAAATACTAAAGAACAAAAAATATATGGGATAGCCATAGGTTCTTAGGTGGGATCATTTGATCAGTTTTATAGGACCTAAATCTCCCATTATAATTAAATATGTGATAGAAATTCCCCCAAATTAAATATCATAGGATATGGAACTATCTTAGATAATGGTTTGGGATTGGATGCTCCCCTTGGTTATTATTATGTGTTGATGTATTTATACCATAATGATTTACTTCAATATATTGTTGTAAATAAATAAGTTTTATTATTCCATAAACCTATTTTATGAAATGTAACTTAATAAAATTTTCAATCAACATGTTTTTCTATTTTATAAGTATATACTATAATTTTTTTAAACAATATTATTAAATTATTAAATCCATTTTATTTTTCTTAAACAAAATTGAATGACATATTCTGTATTTTTTTAATTACTGGAATTATATTGTTCTTTTCATATAGTTTGTACATATGTTTTATGGAAAATACCTATAGGGATAGTAATTATGACATCCTATATAAACCCCTTGGTGTATATAGATTGTCTAATAACATTTTTTTTTGGAATTGATTCTATAAATTTTATTCATAGGGATGAGAATATTGTACTAGTTTGAGAGAAAGGGATATTGAGGAATAACCATGATTTCAAGTCACTCGTGGACTTATTTAATTACATCATTTTGTAGTCATTTTTATATCACGTGTATTGGAAATATAATACCATTGAGTACATTATGAGTAGAAATTATTTAATGAATCAATTTTGGTTTTTATATTATTTATTTTCAATTTATAATCATTCATTTATTACAAAAAAAAATTGAGAAAAATTTATTAATAGTTAGAGTGTATTCCCTTTGAATATGTTTATAGCCTCAAGTGAATGGGGGAAATTCATGAATCCTTTAGTTGGGACAAAAAGGGTATTTAGAATAGGTGGATCAAGTTTGTTTATTAGTAAATTGTATTAAATCATGTGTAGGATGTTGTTTAGAGAATATATTATGGAAGGATAATTTAATATTGATATGTAAACTAGAAAAAGTATAATTACCTTCTTTATATTGGAAAAACAGGTTTCCAGGAAATTTTATATTTGTCTATGTTTATGAAAAATGTATTAGGTTTTTCAAGTTTTATTCTCCAATTGTGAGGGCTCTTTATAATGTACACAATTTATGAATTAAAATTATTAGCTATAAATTTTATTTGAGAGGGAAAATGTAATTTATAGTAAATATGTTGAATTATTTTTTATTCATTTATAATGATATTTATTGTTTTTGTTGTTATATATTTATGAGATGTTAAAAATAATAATACCGATATTATTATTTGTGACATAAATAGAATATAAATGGAAATATGTTGTTACTATTATTAGATTATTCTTATTGGAAGATAATATTTTTTTGCTGATATGGTATATTTATGATCAAAATAAACTAATGTATTGATAGTAAAATAATAATAATAATTGAAAAAATAAAAAATTCCAATAAAAATTATAAATGCATGAGGGGGTGTTGGGGTATTGTATCAGGAAAAGGAAGGGTACTGAATAAATTATGGATTGATTGATCTCCACATGCAACATTGATGAAATGACAAAAAATATCTAATGTTAATGGTGTGTGTTGTATTCCCATGGCAAGGGGAAATATTAAATGTTCAATAGAGGGGGATATAACATTCACTACGGACATAGTGCACTGTGGGGGGGGGGGTATCAACAATTTCCTATTCAATACATCCTCTCGAGTTTATTTATTATTTCTATTATATTTCCATTAATATTGATCTGAATGTTTTTCCATCTGTGAAATTTAATTTTTCTCAATGTGGTGAAGGAAATCCCTATATATATTTTTTCAAATTGATTCATATTTTTAAATATTTAAATAAATCCAATTTATGTTCTTCAATCAACAAAATTTTATTTTCTTGTGATTGATGTTCTGATTTCTCCACCACTTAGTGATATAATAATAGCATTCATGCATGTTATCATTAATTTTAATGTATTCATATCCATATAACATATTATTTTCTAATGTAATATCGAGGTTTCTTATATACCCATTGGATTTTATGGCTAAAATAGTCCAAAAATAGTTTTTTTTATTTCCTATTTATGTTTATTGATTATTGTTATTGATTTCATTAGAATAATTTTTAGTTTCACATAGAATTTAATTTATATCAATATTTATTACAAAGATAAATTTTAAGAATTTTTTTTAACTGTTAGTTTATTTTCAAATTGTTTTGCACATGCCCTTGTAATATTAGTGAGATGGTAGGGGTGAATAAATGATATATTTTTCCTCTTATTAGTTATTTCCTTTCAATCTAAAAGATGTGAATATTTTTTTTTATCCATCCTTTACTCACATGCATGAAGTTAAAAGGATAGAATGATGAAAAATAGGATTTTCATATTTTTCCATAATTGAAAAACACCATTCAATGATTTGTTAAAACTTCTAATAACAGAATAACAAATATATATAGATTAAAGTGAACTAATAAATTATTATTATTAGATATAAAATGTTACAATATGTTATTTTTATCCACATTATTGGTTTAATAAGAAAATCACATAACATAATACATATGATGGGTTTGACACCCAAATCAAGTTAATATTTTTTATCCAAAATTAAAAATAACTCTTTAACATTATATGTTTGTTCTATGGATGTTTATATGATCTTAATAACTAATATAAAATCACTCTAACTAAAGTGAAAAACATCTATATCATTAACATGATTTTGGAAATGTATTTATTTCTTAAACCTCAATCTAGATTCACCAAAATATGGTTCATCATTAGTGGGTTAAATACTCAGGGATGCTGCTCTTTTTAAATTGTTTTTGAACTATAATATTTACATTCTTATCATTTTATATTATTAATACTCTAGATCATCTACATTCATAGTATTCATAAATTAAAATTGTTAAAATTTTCTTCCCCACACTTTAATGTATTTTTAAAATATAATATCATTTTAATATTCATCCCAAATTTAATTTATAAAAAAATTATAATTCATGATTGCAAAAAATATTATTATTTAAGGATAAATTATATTTTGTACCTTGAATAATATATCGATAAATAAATAATGTATGATGATATTTTTTCTATTATAAGATCATGCATAATCCTATATTTATTATAGCATGAACTCTTTTATTTTCTCACTATATTTAAATAGGAACTAAAATGTGACAATTTTTTTAGACAAAAAAAGTATAGGTTAATTAAATCGAGATAAGATGATATGATAAATATAAAAACTCATTTAAATCTTCAAAAAATATAAATCATTTAAATTCATGAAAAAATCCAAATTCAAATATACATGCTCAATTGTGATATGGAGCACCAATTTGTCGCATGGAAGACATACCAAAATTAATAGCTTCATTTTTATTGGTTTCTCCTTCATCATAGAATAAATCATAATACAATTGTGATCATGATGTTATATCAAGGTTTATTATATTGGGAGTATCAGATGATTTTAATTTCACTTAAGATTTTAAATATATAATATATTATTTTCATACAATAGAAACCAACAAATTCTGATTTTTTTAATGAAACTTCTATAGAAGACTGATGATACACATACATGGTTATATTGCACAAACAGAAATTTTAATGAAAATTATATTTCTCAGGTGAATCATGTACAATGTGTATATGAAACATACATAGTTCATCATAAGAGAGAATAAATCATACAAACATTCCAATGATTCAGACACATATTAAGTATTATTCAAATATAGATAATTCCATTGAAATATTCAAATGTAAAATGAGATTCAAACATACACATTTTATCATATTACTCACATATTGGGTTATATGACTCATGAAAACACCCACAATCACTTATACACTTATATGGAGTTTGTTAAATTTTTATCTTCACCTATAACATATTATAGAAGATCCTAATCCCTACAGTGACATTCCATTTTATTTCAATCACATATAAATCAGTAATACAATACTGTATATTGGTTTTGTACATCCATCAATAAATTTCATATTTTTATTTTATGAACAAAAAATTAATTGTAATAAATTATTCTTTTTCATTAATTATTTCAATTGTCTTCAAATATATGCATGATTGGACACCAAGACGTATCATCAAAACCATTTTACATTGGACATGGAATTATCTCCAAAAATTATTTTTTAGTAAAAAAAATATTATCTTCCTCAAAATAAAATGTTATTATTCCTTATTTAAAACAATATTATACATCAAAAGTACAAATAAATATTACCATTTGTATTTTCTTTCAATACCACTATATACTTTATATTTCAGTTTTAGTCGTTCTCTTTCATCCTCATATTCATATGAAATTAAATAAATATTTAAGGGTATTATATTTACTTCTTTTCATTTAAAAAAATTTCCAAACTACTTTAACATATCCAACGCTATTTTAGAATGACATACTGACCCTTTTCTAAATGATGTATGAAATAACATGTTTTTATTAGTGAAGAGTCCTTTTTATAACTCTCTGTCTATTGGGAAAAATAATTTTACGAAACATGAGTGATTTAAAAAAGAAATTGATAGTATAAATTAACATCTAATAATGTGATACCATACCTAAATATTCTTGTTTATCAAATAATAGTTAAAATGAAAACAATTTTTTTTTTGAATATTTCAATCCTACTCATCTTAAAAAACACATAAAAAAGTTCAAGTAAAATAATTGTGATTCCCCATATTTCTCATCATGTTATTGACCAGCAGTCCCTTTTTATAAATATATTTTTGTGAACAAAAATCATGGAATATATGAGTGATTGTGCACCACATTCTATATATATAATGGGGCATTATAAAAATTATATTTTTCCAAATTCACAAAACTATTCATATTTTGAATTCTATGTCGCATATTTTCTCCCCGTATTGAGATGCACTATTTTTTGTTATATCTTGGATAGTGAAATATTAAAAAAATAAGATAATTTTTTGTCTAAAATTGAAATATTCATCCAACTCCATAAATAATCTTTGTTTTAATAAAAATTAAAAAAAATGAATATGAATGAAAACACAGAATCATAGTAGAAAAAGTAAGGATGATATTTATCACTCAACATAGATATAGATTTCATCAAAATGTAACACTAAAATTGTTTCCAAATACCTTGTTAAATTTCTTTCACATGATAGTCTCTAGAACCAATTCAATATGCGAAGATTTTTTCCTCTCCTCAATTTCAGGGAATATTTGTATACATTTCTTTCATAATTATTTTCATAATCTCCTCTTAGGTAGGTAGTTTTTTATCTAAACTTCTGACAACTTATCTAGACTACCCAAGTTTACCTAATTTTCCCTATTGATGTTTTTGTTACTTTTTGATGAAATACTTGACATCTATAATAATTTTTACAAAATCACATATCCCCCTTTATTGGTTAAACATTACTCATATATCTCATTTTTGGTTACATCCAACATATTAGGACAAACTGAAAATAATTAATTCATAGGATGCTTATCATATTTAGATGTATCACATGACTGCTTTTTAGTCTTATGACATATTATTTCCAGAATTTATAATTAGGAATTTATTTTATTTTCTCAAAATAGGGATTTTTATAAAAATAGTAAATTAATTTAAATAAAATCCTTATAAAAATTATATTTGAATCGTTCACATACTTCATAAAAAATACAAATATATTTTTTATGGAATGATTTGATGAATTCATGTTCACAAGTTTTTTTCCAAATTTATGTGACATATATTTCTCAGAAAATCCAAAATTGGTTATCGTATCATCATTGTGGAGGACATATTTTTCTTATAATAATTGGTTTTGTTTCTATACCATCCAAAACACCAAATAATGTATATAAATATTTTTCATTATTAAATATTTCTAATTTTTTTAGTATGCTCTCTGTTTATCTTGAGACCAATTTTTACTATGGGTGAGGATTATATAGACTTACATTATATTTTTTATTTTTTAGAATTTTTATATCATTTATTTTTGATAAAAACATGTTTAGAATCATTTTTATGACCTATGATATTTGAAATGTCATATCTGATTTGAGTTAGACTATGAAGAAATTTCCCCTGACTGTTGGACTACATTTTTTCTAAATATTGTGAATATTATCCAATAAATTTGGTGGCTTTGGTGAATCTTTATATACACTTCTTCAAGTCATTTTTATCCTAAATTTATATTGATTGAGTTTTTGTTATCTCCTATTCCTTATCAACCATCATATCTTTAATCTATTATAAAATTTTTTCATGTTCAGACATTCTCATATTATATTTTATAATCCCATCAATTTATTCCACTTCTTTATTAACACACTCCCCCATCACAGTAGTATACATCATTTTCTCTATAAAAATATTCCCATTATAAATTATTTTTTTGGTATTATCCGTAATACAAAATACCAAATTCACTATTTTTATATATTCTAATTATTAAATCTCTTCATCATCATCAATGCGTAATGAGTTGAAACCATTTGTAACATAGCCTAGAATGCGGAATACATTATCAGATGGGGTTTTAAATGATGATGTGTATACCTTTTCAATTTTATCGTCAATATTTTGTTTTTAATAGTTAATATATTCATATTATTCTCCCACAAATATTTATAGGGTTTATTGCCAACTTTTGTTTCACATACAATCAATAAAATTCTTTTTTGGATTGTTATAGATAATATTTTACATGAATTCAAAATTTATCACTTCTGTAACTATTTTTCTTTTGAATTCCACATTCATTTTCAAAATAACATTCATATAAGATGAAAAATATTATTATTTTTCAGAGAACCAATATCCTCATCAGAATTGACTGATCAAAAAACATCATCATTAATGAATTTTTATTTCCTCACAGCCTAAATTGACATATTAACTTGTTCCTTATTCATGAAATATTGTTAGTTTATCATTACACATGTCATGAGAATATTATAATGTTATTATAGGGAAACGTTTTCCCTATAATATAAAAATAATACCCTATGTTCAAATTTTTATTGGAAATTTCCTATAATATTCTCAATGAAGGTATGATCATCAAAATATTCACTTAAACATCAGAAATTACTAATTATCTCATTCACCCCATTGGAGTGGTCATCAATATATTATTCATTTTTAATTAGCATTAATCATGATTTTCAAAATATGTTAATTTAGTTCTATGACATAATCACGTCCTTCAAATTTTCTTTCCTATAACTACCATATTTCACTTAAATTTTTATGTAGAGTGAATTCTGTGCAGATATTTTATGAACAATAAATTATAAAAGCATTTCTATGATTAAAATAATTCCCAATATTTATATTATTTAAAAACTCCATGGTAGATTCCCCCACGATAATAGGTAAACCCATTTTTGTATAATCTCATACTATAATTCAATGAATTATCTATAAGATTAGTATCCTTTTACTTCAATTGTGATAATTTATTACTATGAATATAGGGATACAAGTAGATTAAAATCAAATTATATTCTCCATCCCCAAAACCATTGTTGGTCTATTATTGGGGTCCTTGATGCTAACATTAATTAATATTCAAAAGGGTAGATAGTCTCACTAAGAGTGGGTGGTGTGAATATTGGATCTCTTTTTATTTTTGTAAGTTACATCATTCCTATCTGACCACTATTATATATTATGGTCATAAGGCACACTAAAAAATAAAACTATCATGACTGTAATTCATGTCGATAAATGTATAGAAGATGGACCCCAAGGAATTATAAGGATTAAACATCAATGAATATTCAATTGAATGATTATATATAAATACAAATTACAAGATTAGAGACTATGTAGTCATTTTATTATTACAGATAATTATCTAGTTTGATTAAAATGATGTTACACAGTGTTTTTATTCTCAATGTGACAAATTATATAGCCCAATAAATGTACATTCTTTGTATAATTGGTTATGAAACCTAGTCACAAGATTAATCATTATCCATAATCCAACAGTCCTTTTTTAGTCTATTTTATTATTAGGAAACACATGATATAATTTTTATTTATGAGCTTACTTGAGATTATTCACTCAACTTCTCCTTTATGAACATTTTCAACCACCAGAATAGGTCTGTGGGTCATAAAACTCACTCTATATCCGATGTAATACAATACTTCATCAAGATTATAAATACTCAGGGATGAATGTATTATTATCCTCTCATTCTCCTATTTTTGAACTCAGGGATTTATACTCCTATATTATTATCATATCCACACTATCGTGTATAGAGGTTCTCAACACTCATAAATATAAACCGACACTTTTTTTCCTCACACCTATACAGTATATATTTATAGAATATTGTCTTCAATTTTTCTCAATATTTAATTTTCATAAATTCAATATATCATGTTAGTAGGGGATGATATTTTATTAGTCATACATAGTCAAATACCCTATTAGGGTTTGTATATATGTTAAGGACATATTAAAACAACATGCACTTTTAGATTTTTTTTAAAAAAAAACTTTTATTCTATCCCTTTCCTATAGCAATGTACGAACACAAATGAAAGAATTCATGAGATGTAACAATTTTAAAAGGTTATCCCTACCAAAATATTATGAAAGGGGAATATAAACAAAATGTTCTATTGTAAAAAATACACTACGTATCATTAATAAAATACAGTTTGGAAATGATTAATTTTATATATAGGCTCACCGCCCATACAATGTTCGGAGCGGAATCACTATCCCTCTTGTATTAAAACCATTAACAATTTGATAGATCACTTTTAGCTCAACTGATGTGTGCTTAATACTCATCTAGAAGAATATATTGATGTTATGAATCACCTTATAATTGTTTCACAAATATATTAGTGATCCAGGATATCATTCCCCATTAGACGAAATAGAAATTTCTATATACATTTTTTTTTTGCAGAAATTTCTTTTGAAAACTATTTTAGTCTCTTAAAAAACTTCCTTGCATGTATGAAAAATGTATTACGAACTCCAGGAATACCTCACACCACATGGTATGAGTGATTAATTGAAAACCATTTCTTCACAGACCACCTCTACATCACTCAAGGATTATGCCTCAAGAATCACTAATGATTCTTGGACTTCCTCTATGTTTATGATGATTAATACCTTGTAAACCACTAATACTTCATGGACCTCCATTTCATTGGGAATGGATGATGCCTCTATAATTACAGATGATTAAAATACATCATCATCTTGATATTCCCTATTGAATTCATGCTACATAGAACCATTAAACCCCTTCTATGAACTATCTTAAAAAATGACCACTTTTCTCTAAATGTCCCCCCTCAAAATAGTACATACTTACCTAAATTAATCAAGCAATCATATTCTCTATTAAAATTATATTTCTAGCCAATGATGTGATTATTTTCTTTTATATATAGAAATATATTTTATATAACCCACTAATCAAAATCACCAACAACTCTTTTGTGGCATAGAATTCAACACGAACTTTTTAAGTTGTATGCAGAGTTAATTCAATTGTCCGTGAAACACAATAAATTAGAAACTATCACAAATGAAACTACTTAGGTGAAATGATTTAACTATTCCAAATATGTGGAAATTTATGTTGTTTTTATTTCAATACTATAAAGAATTAATTCTATGTGGTACCTCTAAAACACCACCTTTAAGCGCAAACACAATCACTTTGAAAACACCAAGATGTAACCTATAAAGATTTCTACCAAAAATAATTACCTTTGGGTTTTTTGGAAACAATTCAAAACATTGATATGAGAATAGATATTTGATTAAAACATACTCTAATACCACATGATACATGATAGTGTAGGAAATAAGAGTGGATTGTAAAATTCATCAATGAATAAAATTATTCCAAAACCACATAATAGTTTCATTACAGTGCCAATTTTTCATCATATATTACCATTGGTCAATCACCATTAGAATATTCATTTTTTAAACTCCATATTCTTCAATAATACCCCTATTATTGTTTCCCTTGTATTGATTGAGACATTTTATCCCAATTTTTAGCATAAAATTTCACCCTTTTATTTATAAAAAACAACGACAATCCTTTGCAGTTTTAACATGTAAAACAACACATTTCAACACATAACAAAAAACACACCATAAATAAGGGTAAGGGGATCCCACATCCACACTTGATCATGATTGATATGATGACTAAACTCAAAAATCCATTCTATGATTTTAAAAAACTTCTTTAATTATGTCCTATTTCTGGAATTTGTAAATTATTATTATGTATGATCATACTCTAACATCACAATCTATTGATCAACCATCTCCTGGATAAAATTATATATTATTTAATTTGTTATTTTTCTGTTCGTGTAGGAGTATATTTTTTCTACGATATATTAAACATGATTTGTTTCAATGGATTCTAATTGGTGAATTAACTAGAACTCCCATATCATCAAGATGATGCTTTATCAACCGTAAATTCATTCCTTCCTAAGTGGCAATAAATATATTCATAATTTGTGATTCTCAAAGAAACTAAATATATTTTCATTCATAACTAATAAATAAATAATATGTGAACATATAATGTACCTGTTAATGAATATTTTCTATGATTTTTTGAACTATTCCAATCTCTATTTGTATAGCGATATAATATTTTTTGGGATTTTTCATTATATAGAAAACGATAATCCATTGTCACCTTGATATACTAAAGTATGATTTTAAATAATAGTAGGTGAACGGATTTCATTTATATCTTGATGAATGTCATTTTTGAAAAATGATATCAGGAATTTTCACTATCAAGTATAATAAACTACTAATGATTTTAGTGTATTCTATAACATTAACTGCATTACCTTCACCATCCACTGATAATCTATCCAGGTAGACCTTGGATTCTTCATATCCTTGTAGTTATCCATTAAAAATCATCTCAAAACCTCATTGGTATTTTTAGAATGATAAATTAATGTTTTATTCTTTTTTGTCACCTATAAACCATGGAAGAATGTAAATTCACCAATCATTGGCATCTCAAATTCCAAATTCATGAATTCTACACACTTGTTGAATAGTGATTTTTTGGATCCTTCAAATATTATGTCATCGACATACATCATGCTCATAAAAATTTTAATGGTCTTACTATTTATAATGGTATTTTTGTCAATTCTGCCAAAATAAAACCCAAGCAACATAAAAAATAGGTCTAATCTTGAAAACCATGCTCTTAGTTCTTTCATCAGTTCATATTGCACTTTATCAGCTGATAAACTATTTTCTCATCCTCATGAATAAGAAATCCATATATCGAGTCAATATATACATCATCTTCAGGAACCCCAGTAAAATATGATCACATGATGTCCATTTGGTAAACATTGAACTGACTTTATACTAATTTGGATACAAATAATCATATTATCATTATCCTCAAAATAGTATAAAAATATTCATCATCATTAATACCCTCTATCTACATGTACCCTTTTCACATTAATTGTACCTTGTTTCATATCACTAATACATCATCATTCTAATTTTTGTAAATGAAACGTTTATCAGAATGACATTATTATATATTGGTCTAAAATTAGTGTCCCATTTTTTTCTTATCAATTTGTTCATGATTTTAATTCATATAATAATCCCGATTCTCATATACCACTACTTCATCAAAATATTCAGGATCTGCATGAAATAAGAATGATCTATGGTCTTATGAATTCATTCTTCAGGTTTAGACTAGAGCAGCTTGACCACCAATGATTTTTTGTCAATCTATTTCCCCTCAAATCGTCAGTTTTCATGCAGATATAGATTTTACATCCTCAATATCATTATTAGTATTTTTTTGTAAATCATATTTTTTAATTTTAACTCCCACAGAGTTTTTTACCTCCTCATTACATTTATTTGGGAAATGTTCATTATGGTATGGAATATTTTTTTCATTATCCACTGTAATGAAACCCCTCTTCAACTACCATTTCTATCATTATATTGAAAAAATTAAATTCATTTCTTTTTTTGTGAATATCCACAATACATACCCTCATATCTTTAGGATTCAAATTTCCTATTCATATACTTGTCGAGAATATACAATTTACTTCAAAATATTTGAAAGTATTTCAATGATGGATTCTTTCCATATCACATATTATACAAGGACTTTTATTCATTAATATAAATCATATCATTATTATATTTCTATGCTGATGTAAAGACATCTTTTTTCCATCCCTTCCTGAATTTCCATGGAATTTTTTTTATAATCTTGTTTCTGTCCATGTTGTTCGCAACCCCCAAATAAATTACAATATTATCATTTCTGAATAAAAATACTTTTATTTCAGGCACATTTTTACTCAACACCATGTCATTCTTATTCAACACAGAATAATTAGTTGGCTTGCATTATATTCAAGGCCACATATTAACGAACAATATTATATTAATAAAATATTATTATTTAATATGTTAAAAAATCGGTTGTTAAATTATATGTGATGAATTGTATTAACCAAAATTTTTAATTTTATATATTCTATGTAATTCTATCATTCATATTATGTGATTTATACATATAATATATATACCAAATCAATTTTTTGGATAAAAGATGTTTTTTTCAAAAAAAGCAGTTTCTCTTCTTTTTGATTGCACACCTATTTGAAATCCAATATTTTAAACATTTATATACAAAATTAAACAAAATATACATCTTTTATGAAATCGGGACAAAAAAATTAAGTTTTTATCAATATTTTCTGATAACGTTCATGTTTGGATGAACAGTAAAAGAATGCTAAATTTTAATTCAAAACAACTTTTATAACAGAAATAATTTATAGGTATAAATTAGAATTTTGAATGGTTTTAATGTATAATTATATTATATTTTTATTATTTAATATAATATAGTTCATTTGAAATATTTCCAAATTAATATTAGATATAATCACACATTAATATTTTGAGGATTTTTTATTTCTAAAATCATATTTTTTTCATTTTGTCAAAGAGGATTAATATTAAATTAGCTACTGAGACTTATGAGTTTAAAACATTGAAAATTGGATTCAATATATTGAAATAATGCTTATAAATTATGTTAAAAGTTAATTTTTTGTTATGAATAGTGTCTTTAGAATTTTTTTTATCAAAACCTTAAAGGGTAAAATGGGTAATTAATGGAACAAATAAAATTATAAAATTAACTTAAAACCTGTCCAAATATGATTGGATGACTAAATTTGAACCTTAACATCTATGATTCATAACTTAATCACCTAAATGACACATTTCCATGAATATTACATTAAAATTATTTAAATCAATTAATGTGATAAAATGTAAAACTTTAATTTTATATTAGTATATTAATTCTAATATAGAACAAAACAGAAGATAGAATTGATTATAAGTATTCTTTGGAAATATAAAATAATTAACTAAATCATAGAAATTTATTTTTATGTATTATATATTATATAATTATCATTATGGATGACACAATTGAGGAAAAAAATTTATTTTACTAATAGAAATATTAAATATTTTTTGACAAAATATTAAACTAAATGAAATTTTAATTAATTAACATCCTACCAAAATTATATAGGTGAATATTACATGTTAGTATTATATTCAATACGTCTTCCAAGATTTAACTATTCTAGAGATTTTCTTTAAAATTAATGTAATTAATAGTGTCAAAATTGACTTTATTTATATTTTATAAAAATAACATTTTATTAAATTAACTAAAATTGAAAAAATATTTACAAATTAAAAAGTGAAAATTATTAGGTCAAAAATGAAATTAAATATTAATTTATGATAAATTGAAATCTTAAATGTAAATATTAATAACCATTTATTATTTTTAATGTTATTACCATAATAAAAATGAAATATATTAAATATGAATAAATTAAAATGACATGGTTTAAAATAAAAGAAAATAATTTTTGCATTTTATCTATTGAGAGGATTTTTAACTGTCACCGTCTTATATTAAATAATAATCCACTTTGGATCCCTTTGGATTTATAAAATAATTTTTTTATTTAATAGTTTTTGTGTTTCTAAAGGTTCCCCTCCCCTCGCTAATAAAATGACACATATCCTTCCATTTGAATCACTTATCTAACACCCCGTAGTTCAGAAAAAATAATAATTTCTTCTCTTAACTTTCCTTAATATATCCTATAGGTCATACATTGGGAATTAATCCATCCTATGGGGTCCTTTTGTGACAATAAAAATGAGACAACCGAAAAAGGAGGTAATTGGTTTATCACAACTTTCAAGGTACTTTTCTTCTTCTACTTATTATTTCTACGTTGATTCCATACTAAAGGAATAAATCTAATATATTATACATTCAAATATATTATTATAATTAGGGTATAGTATTATACCTCATTTACCCATCATTATAATAAAAATATCACCATGTGTGCTTATGCACGACTTAATGTCACTATGTTGTAAGGTAATTTGTAATTCCAAAATAAGTTATTTGGAAGAATATAATGATTATTAAAAAGGATTTAAATAATTATTATTAAAAGATAATTATTATGTATAATTAATACTCCATCCAATTTCATAACATTTAACCATCAATGGAATGATATCATCGCTCGTGTGTACGTACAACAAACCATCTCCATGACGCGATGAGACTATCTTCTATGTTCACCATCCAAACTAGATTATTAAAAGTATATATTATGAATAAGTATGAAATATATTAAATTGTTATGCTACTAAAAAAAATATATTTTTATGTACATATATGTCAATCACTTTCATCTATTCAATTCGATAAGAAAATAGAAACAACGTTCCACCATACATACGACATTCCTTTTACATGAATGGTGTATTACATTTAATATATATATAAATAGTTTATATATTTATACTTGGAAAATCTATGATATATAAATCATGATATACATTCTTAATTTAAGTAAATAATGATCTATGAAATATCATAAAGAATAACAGGTCAAAATGTGTACAATAAGTAATGTGATTATTTCCAGAAACATTGTTGTAACATGGAATTAATAATAAATAGATAAAATAAAGACATAAAAGTATCATATATGATGTCATAAATATTATTATGATTCTGATATATGTTAATAATATGTCTAAAAACATTATTCGAGAGTTTCGTTAAAATATAAAGAGTATCATAACTAAGGTAATGGAATTTTGTGACACATTTTATTTTCATGAGACATAAGACATGTTCAGTAACTATTTAAAATGTGTGATGAATGTATTTCACCTACTATATTTCATTTCATTAATACATTTTATTCATGGTATTTAGATTTTCACATTATGATATTAGGGTTACAATTTAAATGTTCAAAGGGGTATGAGATACTATGAATGATTGAAGAATTAATCCATTCTCCATTTCAATATTCTTGTTATTATTTTATATAACAATTTATATGGATATAAAAATAATATAATGGATATTTTATGCCTATTTTTAAGTAAATTCATTTTTTTAAAATAGAACCTTTTTAAGGTATTCTATAATTCTTAGGTTCATAATATCATTATTTTATGTGGTTTTTTATATGTTAGTATTTCTTTACATATTTATCATTCATATTCCTCTTTAATAAAAAAATTCAAAATATAATTTACATTGTTTAATTTCATTCTTACACACTGTTTAAATTTTATAAAACGTTTTAAAGGGAATCATTCAATAATTTTCCAAATGATGTAATTTATGAACATTTCAAAAATTACGTAAAGAATATTTTTTTAACATGTAATTCCTGGGCAGTTATTTACAATGTCATGATACCATAATGTTTTGATTCCTCCCATTCAATACGAAAATATAATTTTGAAAAGATATGTTTTCTTTTTTAACTTCACAACTATTAAAAGATTGTAAAAATAATAGGGATACCCCTCTCAAAAATTATTAATTATGTAACTTTCATCTAATTTAACATACTTTGTTGTATTTAAAGCTTAATTATGGATGACTTATAAAGATTCAATCGTCCATATTGTATTGAAGATTTTAAGATAAATTTGATTGTGGAAGTTCTATTTTTATACTAGTCTTGGGTTATGGTTAAACTATTAACTTTTTTATGCTATTTTAATTATAAATGTTTATGTTTTGTTTCAAAAAATTTATATGAGGAATTAATTGGACTTAGTAAGTGATGGAGGCCACTGATAAATCCCATTAATGCATCATTAGCTCCCATGAGGCAATCTAGGGTCTTGGAACTGTGCCTTGATCATATGTTAATGGTCTTGGAAAAAGTCCATTATTGTGTGGTAACAGTATTGGCATGGGGACTTTATGGTATGGTTATGATGCATGTTATTTTTCATTTATACATTATAAGAATAGTTATTTAAATTGAATGTGATTATTAGACTTGTAGAATATACCTATTTATGTTTATATGTCATTATTTGATTTATTCATTCCCTATTATGCTGATGATTATATTTAAAAAGATTTTGTTTCAGTTTTATACCATTATTTAAGTGATTTTTCATATTTATCATAGACTCATTTATAATTTATATCCTTACAAATAATATGAGCTCACCCCTTTCTTATGTTTCATTTTCCTCGGGATGAGAATATGTATATTATGATTGACATATTGTGCCAGTATAAGGGATATGAGAGTTTTCAAATGGGATAATAGGTTGTTTTTCATTACAATATGTAATGTAAAACTTATGTTGGTATGTTGTATTTACAAGGCTACTAAACTGATCTGTTATTTGGGATTTTATTTTATTATGATCATGCCAATGTTTTAAACAAATGCAACAACTCTGGGAAACTGGACTAATGGGGATACTATTGTTATTAGAAGAATATTATTAAAAAACATGAAAACAAGATTTAGATGAATTTTATTAGTGACTATTACCATAAGATATACATTTAGTATATGTATAGAAGAATATCCTACAATTTTGGTATAGTAGAGATTATGTGCGAATTCCTATAAAATATAACCATGTCGGGATTCTACAAGTGGATGTTGTTTGAGAACAAATGTACATGGGAGAAATAACATTTACAAGGTGTTCTAGGCTTGAATCAGGTAACCTGGTACATGAAAACATCCTTTATTATACAACAGGTTTGACACTTTGGTGATATTCTTTCGATAAATCACAATTTCTTTAAAACTGTTATGAAGTATTTATGACCCAAGGAATCCATTATTATGATTATGTGACTATATACGTGTAAATATTCAATTTATGAAAATAATTTTTCATGTTCTTTGATTTTACATTACGATATGATATAACCAAGTGTATTTATTCATTGAGAAATGGATCCCAGTTGAAGGAACGTGAACATCACGAATGTACACGATCCAAAGTGTAGAAAGAATCATATCATCCTGGCCATAAAGATAAATTTCGAAGGGAAATAGTCCAAATAAATTATCATCATATAATGAAATAGTATCATGTGTATATAAGATAAGTGAATAATTAATTGATCCCATTAGAAAAGAATGTATAGAAGTGGAGAAGAGGATGTGAGAGAAAAGTATGGATAAAGGGATGAAGAGAAGAAGGATTATCCCATATGTGACAAGTGTATAATGAATCCCCATGGTAATTTCATGAAGGGAATAAGGGTATGTTATATGTGTGGATAAAAAGGAAACCATGTTCAAGATGTTTAGTGTAATGAAAAGGTTTCCAAGTGATACTACATCATCTTAAATGAGATTGAACACTATGTGAATCAATTTCACAATTGTCAAATAAATATTAACTAGATGATGCCATTGGAAAATTATTATGTTATGATACTATTTCAAATTGATAGGAATGATTAATATTCCTATGGAAGAAATATTTTATTTGAATTAGAAGTATTCTGGCTATAGAAATTATAGATTATATGAGGATGATACTGAGGAAGTATTTCAATATGGATTTGAGATTGTCTAGTACCACATAATGTGTCAGAGTTCCATGTTAACATTTTTGGAAAATATATGGTTGGGGGAATGATAACCCTTAATGTGTTTCTAATTCAGTGATAATGAATTTGGAATAAAGAGATGATTGATTTGGTAAATGTATATTGGATAATATTGATATAATGGTACTGATTAATGGGTTCTTTATTCCATCCTTATTGGATCTCGCAACATTTTTTAATTTAAAGATTATATACAATATTCAAAGTCTTACAAGATTTTGTGGAACTTCAGGGTATTACCATGATTTATGATAATGCATGTTGAACGTATCCAAATGCTTGTTATGTGACAAAAAAACAATATTATGTCATGTTACCTTCCTTTGATGTTTGGAAATGTTAGTTTGGACAGTGGTATTTTGGATAAGACTAAATGTTAGAATAGTGTATGTTTACCACTATATATTATTATTTGTGGTTATAGTATGATTTATTTGATACATTGGGCTAACCTTTTTGTTTCAGTAAATACTTAGAGGATTAAGGAAATACTTTTAGGCCTTATTTTTTAATCAAAAGTACTTCTAGAGTGAAAAATAAATTCTGAACATTCAGTTCTAGTTGTAAGTGATTAATTGAAAATAGATCGTATCACATCTTATGAATGCGTTTAATCTTATGACATGGAAATAAATAAATTTGTTTCTTTTGTGAATAGTAAAATATTTCATCAACTCGGGGAAAAAGAGATTCAAACCTAAAATTATATCCTCTTCCTTTTTCAATTGAATAAAAATGACACATCTATCATCACATATTTATAGATTTGTGATTCTTTACTTTCTCCTCATCATGTTCTCTAGCACTCTCCATCATAACTTGTTTGGTTAAATTTTTCATTCATGTACATGTTTTCATAAATGGAACCCTAGTATGTGTTATTTCTAGAAACTAGTATACATACATTTCATTATTTTATAATATAGGTACCATTAATCCATTTTCAGATGTGTAATTTCAACAATGTGGTTTTGAAATGTCAAACCCCTAGTTTTTTGTCCCATGATCAAATTGCAAGGATACAATTTATTGAAGGAGGGGAGAATTTAACACCCAATGGATTTAAAATATTTTAATTTATGAATAAATATAATTTTATTTCATTTATTATTTTTTACTCAACATCATGTTATTATTATTCTACACACAATATTTAATTCTTTTCGTTAAATAGAAGGCCATTTTTACCGAACAACAGTATATTAATACCATAATATTAATAAATTTGTTACATAACCAAGATGTTAAATTTGATGTTGTTAATTTTATTAATGAAATTTTTATTTCTATATATTCCAAATAATTTAGAAAATCAACTTATGTGTTTCTTAGAAATAATTTAAAAACAAATTCAATTTTTTGGATAAAAGCGTTATTTTTGAATAACAATAGTTTCTCCACATTTTGAGGGTGCACACATTTAAAATACACTATTTTACACTTTTATATGTTCAATTTGAAAAAATTATCTTTTCTATTTTAATTGGGACATCAAAATAATTTTGGATTAAATTTTGGTGTTTTATATATATCATTAATATTTTGATTAATAGTGAAAATAATAAATTTTAATTGAAAAAAACTCATTTAATCGATATAATTTATATTTCAAAATTATAAATTTTAATGGTTTTGACCATTAATTAGATTATATTTTTTTCATTTAATATAATTTAGTTCATTGGAATAATTTTCACATTAAAATTAGATATAAACACTTATCAAACGTTTGATGGGTTTTATATTTAAAAATCTCATTTTCACTTTTTTAAAATGGATATGAATATTGTAATGACCTAGAAATTTCACGGAAATTTTTTTCTTAATTTACTTTGAATTTTACAAGAACGCAGTTTCTAACGGTGCCTGATTCCGAGGCCCGGTGTTCCCGGAAACATTTTCCGACGTTTAGCTCGGGTTCGTTCAGTGAACGAATGAGCGGGAATTCCTATCTTTTGAACCGGTTCTCGGAATCTTATTCTGAGGGAACTGATGGAACCGAAATACCAGTAATTACTTAGGAACACCTGTTCCGGAGATGCATTTTCACGACAGTTGATGATAAAAATTGTGGAAGTTTATTTTATAATTATTCTACAATTTTTATTTTACTCTAAGTGTTTAATACTTTGGAAGGAAGTTGGGTAACTAGCCAACCACCCTTGGGAGGTTATGAGGGTGGTGGGGCCCACACGAACCCTACCCCTTCATATCCTCTAACCCCATCAACTCACCATTAATATTGTTATCTTAAGTTAATAACATATGACATTAATGGAGTGAGTTTATTGTGAGTCTTTGAAATTCAAACACTTGAATTTCAAAAGCCATGTTTAGTTAATAAATTAAGTGTGGATTAATTTATTGTGGGTTACTTCCGTTTTTGCTTGGGAGGATTTGGGGAGGCTTGAAGAACATCTTCTTCAACGACGAAGAACATGATGAACGAATCGGTCTCCGACGAAAAACACAATCCTTCCACGAAGAACGACGGCGTGCCTTCCATCCTTTTCACCGCAACACGTGAGGAGACACCACTTCCTCCTCAGACGCACCCCAACGTTGTATTCAAATCCGCTTTCCACGACTCCTCTCTTGGAACCAAGGTTGGGGGTTTACGTGTTTTCTATACATGATTCTCTTCCGTCTTTTATCCGCGTCTATTTGGACCGCCTGATATCAGTTAACGGGAGGTGGACGGACTGCACAAACATGGCTGTCCCACTTTCTTTTGTTTTGCTTGTTGTTGTGGATCGAAAGAAATTGACGCGACATCGTTACGTCGTGCGGGATCGAACGACAAGGATGCGTGAATTCGTCACGCCGCGAGGGATCGAGCGGCATGTATGCGCGACATCGTCACGCCACAGATTCAAATTTTAAACTCTCGTGCCTGGGTTTTTGATTGCAATTTGTTCATATAATTTATTTTGGATAAATTATACCCTCGTCAATGATTAAAATCTTGTGTTTATTATTATCCAATTGATAACACCTAACGCCAAGGACGCGGGCCGAACAAACACGACCTGACATCCCTCCACAGTTTGTTTGTCGATGTGCGGATCTACTGATGACGAAGAAGCAGGCCGCTATGGCGTTTGAATCCCTTCGTCGAGAAGGTCGGGTCTCGGGAGGACCGTTGGCGAAGACAGCAGCAGAAACGGACCACCGGAGCGTGTCCGGTGGTCCACGGAAGGCGGGGCGGCACGCCACGCCGGCGCGGCTGCACCGGCGACCGGCAGCGACGACGCACCGCCGGAATGCCAGCGGCGGCGGTTTGCTGTCGGCTTCAATCAGCGGCGAGGGGGGGGGGGGGGGTGAAATCCGCGCACCCCGCCCGAGGCTTCCGCTCAGCCGCGCTGGCCGAGCCGCGGCTGGCCGGTCGAGCTGGACCGAGCCGGCCGCGCAAGGCCGCGCCGGCCGGGCTGGGCCGGGCCCCGTCGGGTTGAACCCAGGCCGGGACGGGTCGCCCGGTTCGGGCCGACCCAGGGGGGGTCGGGCCGGGTCGGTCCGGGCCCAGACCCCCTGTTTTCGGACCCTCTTTGGTCATTTGCCCATATCATGGGCTACAGACCTCCGATTGATGCACTGTTAGTTGCGTAGCGATCCTTGGAACGAGAGGGTCGTTTCGGTATATCGCACTCAAGGTTTCAGAATACTTTGGGTTCGTTCAGGTTGGTTCGGATACGAAACCAACCGGGCCCTCGGAGTGAAAACGCTTATATCTTGAGCTCTGGACGTCCGAATGACGTTCCATTGACTTTGTTGGATTCCTATAAGTGAGACAGATCATTTGGCTTACTCTGCTCGAGGTTTAGATGCCGTCGGAGTGCGGTCGGGTTGGTTCGCTCACAAAACCAAATGGGCCCCGGGAACAAAAAATCCAATAACTCACCGACCGAGCGCCCGATTGATTCGCCGACTATGTCATTGATTTCCACATGATGAGATGGAACTTTTGGCATACTTCTCCCGAGTTTTGGTTGCTGTTGGATAGTGGCCGGGTTGGTTTGTACCCAAAATCCAACCGGGCCCTTGGAACGGAAAAGCTGTTATCTTTCAAACTAGACGTCTGTTTGACGAACTGTCAGCGGCGTTGGTGATCACGTTGAGAAACGGTCCCTATGAGTTTACCCTATGAGAGTTCGGGGTACAGTTGAGATACGGCCGGGTTGGTTCGCTCAGGAAACCAACCGGGCCCCTCGGACGGAAAGGCTAATAACTCACAGACCGGGCGTCCGTTTGACGCGCCGTCTATTGGGTTGAGACCCCTATGACGAGGAGGTCCTTTGAGATACATCTTCATGGGACTTTTTGATACTTGGAGTATCGACCTGTAGCTCGTGGAGCGAACCCTCCTGGAGACGAGCGTACGGAGTATGGAGACCATGTATCATGCTGAGACCTGACGAGTGCTTTACCGACTCGACTTGGAGTGAGTCGACTAGCCCAGTGGACAGAGCGCCCGGTATTTGGCGACAGACCCATGGAGGACGGAGCACCCGGTAGTTGGCTGCAGACCTGTGGTACTCGATAGGAGGAGTACCTCTGTAGGCTATTAGGGGGAGTGCCCGATATTTGGCGACAGACCCACAGCGGATGGAGCGCCTGGTAGTTGGCCGCAGACCCGCGGTACTCGACAGGAGGAGTACCTCAGCAGTCTTAGTTTAGTGAGTAGTACCTCAGAGTCGTGACAGGACCACTGCACACTTCAGAGACGGATCTCTTCAGCAGTTACGATTTCGATAAGGAAAATCCTGCTTTGAGGTGAGTCTATGACCTTTGTGTTTCCTCATGATTGAGATGGGTTACTTGATAACATAGGTATATGTATGGGCATATAACTAGGTAGTGGTTATCCGTTGATTTCATAATCCATGTGTTTCCTCATGATTGAGATGAGTTACATGATAACTTAGGTATATGTATGGGAATATACCTATGTAGAGGTTATCTGTGGAGATCTTCTTTGTGGTCATCTTTTTTGGTTTTAGTGAGACCTTGAGGGTCTCGGTGTTCGTACTGAGTATCATTATACCCACCCCTGCACGGGCTATGCCCGCACCTTGTTGTGTTTGTTGCAGACGACAGACACTGCTGACGGAGGCCAAGTGTTCGAGGACTGGACGGTACCGAGAGGTGGACTACATGACGAGTCAGTACTCGGAGGTGGACTTAACAGTGAGACGACACTCGGAGGAGGTTGACGGGCGAGGGCGTTTTGGAGGCTATCTGTACCTACCCTTCAGGTAGGATCCGTGGTGGATGATCCAGGAGTTACGCCATCTGTACCAACCCTTCAGGTAGGATCCGAGGAGAATGAACCAGGAGCCGTTTCCATTCTTCCAGCTATTGTACTTTTTTCTGTTGTAGTTGTACTTTCATTTGGGTTTGTATTCTGGCCCACTTACCTTTCAGCACTTCTCTTTATACTTAGTGTCTTGCTTCCTCTTGTACTCTGTGGTGTTTTGTTTACTTTTATAAAGGCAATGCCTTCCCAGTTATCGGTATTTACGCCTTTGGTGCCAGTCTCCAGCCCATGGCCTATGGAAGGCGGGCTTGGGGTAGTCACGGAACGGGTCCCGAGGACGGGTCGTGATAAATTGGTATCATAGGAGTCGGTTCTACCGTAGAACTTATAACTCTAATATTTTCTTTCGGTGAAGCAATAGTGTCAAGGGTACCGAGTGTGGTCTTCAGTTCAGGGAGTCCAGTGTTGGTGCGGGCGGCCGACGTATCCATACACCAGGACCCTAACAACTGAATTCCGACTTTGTGCACAAAAACACTGATTGCATGTGTGTTTCCATAAGTTTTATTTAAATATCAGCTCAATCCAGGTCATCTCACCAGGAATAATAGTTTGACCGTGTCACCTTGTTTCATTCAGGATGCATCCCCGCGGACGACCAGTTAGAGCCCCAAGAGTTGTTTGTACTAAAAGCCCGCCGAGCGACGTGGCCTCAGTACATGGCTCTATTCCAGTTGAGGCACCAGTGGAGGCACCAGCGGTACTACTACCCGTTGGGCTACTGATGCCACCAGCCCCAGCAGTAGAGGGTGCACGTCGCTTGAGCGCACTGCACGAGTTCCAATGCTAGAGGCCACCGAGGTTCCGGGGAGAGACGGACCTGAAAGCGACTGAGGATTGGCTGGAGGCTGTGGTGAGAGTCTTCAAGCTAGTGGGGACGCCGGCAGTCTTCATGGTGACCCTTGCTTCTAGACTTCTTCAGGAAACAACAGGCAGATGGTGGAGCCTGATGCTCTAGATACATGACGAGGCGACACTTCTTTGGGCAGACTTCGAGAGCATGTTCTGGGCAGAGTTTGTACCAGCCACCCTTCAAGAGGTGCATATACAGGAGCTACTTCAGCTGTGGCAGGGCAGCATGAATGTGGTACAATATTCAGCGAGGTTCACAGACCTCCCGTGCTACTCCAAAGATATGGTAAGGGACCCGTTCTTCAGGACCCGAACATTCGAGCAGGGGATCAGGAGAGAGATTAAAGCTTCTGTTGTTTCTCACAGCATTTCGACGCAGACAGAGGTGTTGGAGAGAGCCCTCTTAGTGGAGAGTTTCCTTACTGAGCAGTCTCCAGCAGTAGGACCCACCACTAGCTGGCTTGCGGTAGAGTCTTCTGCAGCAGGAAGTAGACAGATGACGCAGAGGTCCAAGAGGACCAGACCTACCGGTGGCCGACTGCACGACTCAGGTTCAGTTGTGCGGGGAAACCGGGGTGGTGTCAGAGCTAGACATGCGAAGAGTGGACAATGTTACTCCTGTGGCGGAATTGGTCACATGGAACGTGACTGTCCGACCCGCCATGTAGATGACCAGCTGTTAAATGAAGAACCTCCCAGCCAGAGGCAGAGGTTCGATCAGGGAAGACCGCAAGGGATAGGAGGACATGGGAGATCTCAGCTTTAGGCAGCTGAGGCCTATGGTCATGGAGCTCTGTAAGCAGATGGAAAGGAGCGGGATTAGCTCCAGACCTGGAGGCTATTGATCCTGTTGCTTCTAGTTTTGTTGATGTTTGTTTGTAGTTGCTTCGTGTCTTTGTACTATGAGATACAATGATAAAAAGACACTTATATTTGTGATGTTTTCTTTCATGTCCTTTTTTTGTTGATTCTGAGTGGTCCCGGTTAAAACTTTTAACATGACCCACACTTTCGAGATTTCTACTGGTGGAGACCTAGTGACCTCACACTGATGCCGACAGTGTGACTCGACCCTTGGAGGCGAGAGTGACAGTTGGATCTCTTGGTAGTTACGTCGAGGCCTTACGACGTCATCCATGGCATGAATGCATCATTCATGTCAGGATTGACTGTATTTGGAAATGAATGTGGTTCATCTAGGGGATGAGACCAGATTTCTCCTATCGGCAAAGAAGAAATAATAGCCGCTCTTGTTAGACTAGAGAAGGACCAGGTCATCCAAGAGCGGATGAGGACAGCACAGGGCCGACAGAAGACTTATGCTGACAGGACTTGGAGGCCTCTAGAGTTCGGGGATGATGATCATGTCCTTATACGGGTCTCACCTCGATGAGGTTTACGGTGATGTGGCCAATGTGGCAAGTTATCTCCGCGGTTCAACGGACCTTTCTAGGTCCTCAGCTTGGTAGGCGGGGTGGTTAATCGCTTGACCCATCCACCGCAGTTTTACCAGGTGCACGACGTCTTCCATTTATCTCAAATGAGGAGATATGTTCTCGACCCTTCGCATATCATCGACCTTGAGGAGCTGGATGATGGTGATGGGGTGTCTTTCACGGAGGTTCTAGTGGGGATCAAGGATCGACAGGAGCAGATCCTACGAGGACAATCGATTCCTCAGGTGCACTTTCTCTGGCAGTACGGGAACCTCCAGGTGAGCACATGGGAGTGGATGGCTCAGGTGTGTTCTCAATACCGCTTTTGTAACCCTAGTATGTGTTGAAACTTTACGGGGACATAAAATCCCTGAGGTGGGAGTAATGTAAAGACCCGAAAATTTCGAGGAAATTTTTTCTTAATTTGATTTGGAATTTTAAAAGAACGCAGTTTATGACGGCGCCTGGTTTCGAGGCCCGGTGTGCCCCGAATCATTTTCCGAAGTTTAGCTCAGGTACATTCAGTAAACGAACGAGCGGGAATTCCTATCTTTTGAACCGGTTCTCGGAATCGAATTCCAAGGGCACCTATGGAACCGCAACGCCGGTAATTGCTTAGTAACACCTGTTCCAGAGATGCATTTTCACGAGAGTTGATGTTATAAATTGTGGAAATTTATTTTATAATTATTCTACAATTTTTATTTTACTCTAAGTGTTTAATCCATGGAAGGAAGTTGGGTAACTACCCAACCTCCCTTGGGAGGTTATGAGGGTGGTAGGGCCCACACGAACCCCACCCCTTCATATCCTCTTACCCCTCAACTCACCATTTATATTGTTAACTTATGTTAATAACTAATGACATTAATGGAGTGAGTTTAATGCGAGTGTTTGAAATTCAAACACTTGAATTTCAAAAGCCATGTTGAGTTAATAAATTATGTGTGGCTTAATTTGTTTTGGGTTAGTTCCTTTGTTGCTTGGGAGGATTTGGGGAGGCTTGAAGAACATCTTCTTCAATGACGAATAACGTGAAGAATGAATCGGTCTCTGACGAAGAACACCATCCTTCTACGAAGAACGACGACGTGCCTTCCTTCCTCTTCACCGCAACACATGAGGAGATGCCGCTTCCTCCTCAGAATCACCCCGACGTTGTCTTCAAATACTCTTTCCGCGACTCCGCTCATGGAACCGAGGTAGGGGGTTTACGTGTTTTCTATACATGATTCTCTTCCGTCTTTTATCCGCGTCTTTTTGGACCGCATGATATCAGTTAACGGGAGGAGCCCGGACCGCACAAACACGGCCGTCCCCCTCACTTTTGTTTTTCTTGTTGTTGTGGATCGAATGAAATTGACGCGACATCGTCACGCTGCGCGGGATCGAACGGAAAGGATGCGCGACATCGTCACACCAACCAGGATCGAGGGGCAAGTATGCACGACATCGTCACACCACACATTCAAATTTTAAACTCTTGTGCGTGGGTTTTTGATTGCAATGTGTTCGTATAATTTATTTTGGATAAATTATACCCTCGTCAATGATTAAAAACATGTGTTTATTATTATCCAATTGATAACACCTAATGCGGAGGACATTGTCCGAACAAACACGACCCGACAGCCCTCCGCAGCTTGTTTATCGATGTGCAGATCGACGGACGATGACGAAGCAGGCCTCTATGGCGTAGGAATCCCTTCGCATAGAAGGTCGGGACCCGGGAGGACCGTTGGCGATGACGGCAGGAGAAACGGACCACCGGAGTGCGTCCGGTGGTCCGCGGAAGGGGGTGGCAGCGCGACATGCCGGCGCGGTGGCGCCGGCGACCAGCGGCGCCGGTTTGTCACCGGCTTCATTCAGCGACGGGGGGGGGGGGGGGAATCTGCGCACCCCCACCCACGGCTACTGCGCGGCCGCGTTGGCCGAGCCAAGGCAGGTCGGTCGAGTTGGACTGAGCCGGCCGCGCTGGGCCACGCCGGCCGGGCCGGGCCCCCCCAGGTCGAACCCGGGCCGGGACGGGTCGAACCAGTTCGGGCCGACCCAAGGGGGTCGGGCCGGGTCAGTCCGGGCCCAGACCCCCCGTTTTTTGACCCTCTTTGGTCTTTTTCCCATATCATGGGCTATGGACCTCCGATCGATGCACCGTCAGTTGTGTAGCGATCTTTGGAACAAGACAGTCATTTCGCTATATTGCACTCAAGGTTTTAGAATACATTGGGTTCGGCAGGGTTGGTTCGGATACCAAACCAACCGGGCCCTCAGAGCGGAAAAGCTTATATCTTGAGCTCTGGACGTCTGAATGACGTGCTGTCGACTTTGTTGGATTCCTCTAAGTGAGACAGATCATTTGGCTTACTCTGCTCATGGTTTGGATGTCGTCGGAGTGTGGTCGGGTTGGTTCCCTCTCGAAACCAACCGGGCCCCTGGACGAAAAAGCCAATAACTCACAGACCGGGCGTCCGATTGACGCACCGTCTGTTTCGTTGTTTTCCACTTGATGAGACGGATCATTTGGAATATTTCTCCTGAGTTTTGGTTGTTGTTGGATAGTGGCCGGGTTGGTTTGTACCCAAAATCCAACCGGGGCCTTGGAATGGAAAAGCTGTTATCTTTCAGACTGGATGTCCGTTTGACGAACCGTCAGCGGTGTTAGTGATCACGTTGAGAAACGGTCCCTATGAGTTTACCCAATGAGAGTTCAGGGTATAGTTGATATACGGACGGGTTGGTTCGATCACGAAACCAACAGGGGCCCTAGGACGGAAAGGCTAATAACTTACAGACCGGGCGTCCGTTTGACGCACCGTCTGTTGTGTTGAGACCCATATGACGAGGAGGTCCTTTGAGATACTTCATCATGGGACATTGTGATACATGGAGTATCGACCTGTAGCTCATGGAGCGAACCATCCCGGAGACGAGCGTACGGAGTACGGAGACCGTGTAGCCGGCTGAGGCCAGACGACTGCTTGACCGACTCGACTTGGAGTGAGTCGACTAGCCCTGTGGATGGAGCACCCGATATTTGGCGACAGACCCACGTCGGATGGAGCGCCCGGTAGTTGGCCACAGACCTGCAATACTCGACAGGAGGAGTACCTCTGTAGGCTATTAGGGGGAGCGCCCAGTATTTGGCGACAGACCCAAAGCGGTTGGAGTGCCTTGTAGTTGGCCGCAGACCCGCGGTACTCGACAGGAGGAGTACCTCAGCAGTCATAGGTTAGTGAGAAGTTTCTCGGAGTCGTGACAGGACCACTGAACAGTTCAGAGACGGAGCTCTTCAGCAGTTACGGTTTTGATAACGAAAATCCCGGTTTGAGCTGAGTCTATGACCTTTGTGTTTCTCATGATTGAGATGGGTTACATGAAAACTTAGGTATATGTATGGGCATATACCTGGGTAGTGGTTATCCGTTGATTTCATAATCATTATGTTTCCTCAAGATTGAGAAGAGTTACTTGATAACATAGGTATATGTATTGGAATATACCTAAGTAGAGGTTATCTATGGAGATCTTATTTTTGGCTGTCCTTGTTGGTTTTAGTGAGACCTTGAGGGTCTCGGGGTCCCTACTGAGTATCGTTATACTCACCCCTGCACGGGCTATGCCCGTACCACTTTTTGTTGGTTGTAGACGACAGACAGTGATGACGGAGGCCAAGTGTTCGAGGATTGGACGGTACCCAGAGGTGGACTACACGACGAGTCAGTACCCGGAGGTGGACTTCATGGCGAGACGACACTCAGAGGAGGTTGACGGGTGAGAGAGTTGTGGAGGCTATCTGTACCTACCCTTCAGGTAGGATCCATGGTGGACGATCCATGAGTTGTGCCATCTGTACCTACCCTTCAGGTAGGATCCGCGGAAGACAAACCAGGAGCCGTTTCCATTCATCCAGCTATTGTACTTTGTTCAGTTGTAGTTTTACTTTCATTTGGGTTTGTATTCTGGCCCACTTACCTTTCAGCACTTCTCTTTGTACTTAGTGTTTTGCTTCTTCTTGTACACTGTGGTGTTATGTTACTTTTATAAAGGCAATGACTTCCCAGTTATAGGGATTTACGCCTTTGGTGCTAGTTTCCAGCCCCTGGCCTTTGGAAGGTGGGCTTGGGGTAGTCATGGCATGGGCCCCGAGGACGGGTCGTGAAAAATATTTAAATAATTTCTACAACACCTGAATTTTAATTTTAAAAAAACTTATTCCATATTATTAATTATTAGTTCCAATATTTTTTTATATGTTACTCATATTTTTTTGATATTATGAATAGTAACTTTTGTAATTTTTGTTTCCATGGTAAATGGTAAATATGGTAATTAAGGGAAAAAATAATACTATAAAAATAGAATAGCACATATTAAAATCTTTTTTAATGAATTAATTCTACCATAATCATATATGGTTCGAAATGGAATCACTTAATGGTCACATTCCCTTGAATATGACATTAATACTTGTATAATAAATGAATGTGACAAAATGCCACCCATTCATTTTATATAAGTATATTAATTTCAAAATAGGGATAAATTAAAGATAACATCAACTATTGGTAGTCTATAGAATGATTAATTAATTACATATATCCATTGTTTTTAATTTATAGAGATCAAATAATTAACATTAAGCATGTAACAATAGTGACGTAGAAATTATTATATTAAAAAAATAGAAAATAAATAATTTTTAAAGTATTAAAAGAAATATTATTTGAATTAATTAATGTCATCCACGAATAATATAGGAGAATATGACATGTTTTTAGTATATTAAATTTCTTTTTCAGAGTTATCCTCTAGGTAGATTACATTGAAAATCAAGGACATAAATTGTGTCAAAATTGACAATTGATTTTTTATAAAAATAACACTGAATAATATTGTTTAAAAGTATTTATAAATTTTAAAAATTGTAATGTTATGTTTATATGATATAACATTTCATTAAATATTCATTTATGTTCAATTTAAACTAATTAATTTTATATTTATAACAGGTTAATATTTAGAATTTTATTACCAAAATTATAATTAAATAGATTATAAATGGATAAATAAAAATGATAAGGTATAAATTAAATAAAAATAAATTTTAAAATTTATTGTATGATAGTATTTATATGAACCCACATATTATATTCTAAAATATTCCATTTTAGTGGCATTTGTATTTAGAAATTAATTTATATTATTATTATAATTTGGGTGTTTTTAATGGTGCCCCTCCCCTCTCTTTTAAAATGGCACATATACTTCTAATTGATTAACACATCTAAATCCAGTTAGATATGACAAAACCAACAAATTTCTCATTTAATCTTCCCTTAATACATCTTAGAGGCCATACATTGGAAAAAAATCCATCCTAATGAGTATTTATTATTCGAATCAGAAGGAGACACCCGAAAAAGAGGAAATCATTTGATCACCTCTTTCAATGTTCTTTTCTAATTCTACTCTCAATTTGTTTGTTTAAACCATAATAAATTAATAAATATAGTATATAATAATTTCTGATACGTTATTACTGTTATGGTACAACCTTATACCTCCTTCTACCCATCCTATATAAAACAATATCACCTTGGGTGTGTGCATCCCTTTTACTGTCTCCACACCTTAGTGTAATTTTTTATTCAAAAATAAATTATATGGAATTTTATAATGAAGAGTATACCAGATATAAGTAATAAATATAAAATTATAATTAATATACCGTCCAATTTCATAATATTAAACCATCAAGGGAATGATTTCGTCCCTCTTTCTTGCGTACAACCTTCAATATCCCCGACGTGATGAGACTCATCTTCCATGCTCTCCCTCGATGAATAATTATAAGAAATATATATTGTGAAAAATTATGAAATATATTACCTAATAATGATACTATAATAATATATATGTACCTATTATTCAATCAATTATATCTATTCAATACGATGAGAAAACTAAAACAACGTTCATGCGTATGTACGACCCACCATCTCCAGGAACGGTCTTTTCCATTACATATATACATATCTATTATATATGTTTATATTCAAAATATATATGATATATATATATATATATATCTCTTTTTATACATTATTAATTTATTTAAATCAAGATCTATGTAATTTTATCAAGAATAAAAAGTCAAAATGTGTAATATAGGCAAAGAAAATATTAACTAAAAGAGTGAATTAACATGGAATTGTTGATAAAGGGGAAATATAAATTCATTAAACAATCATATATGATATTATAAATATTATTTTTATTTTGATATATTTTAGTATAGTTTGAAAACATCATACACAAGTTTTGTACACATACGGAGAGTATCCGACCCTATGTAAGGGAATTCCATCTCACTTTTAATTTTCGGGAGTTGTAAGTCATGTTCAAAACCTATTTCTTATGTGTGGTGTATTTAGATATCGTATTTTATTTCATATAATAAATACATTTTCATTGTGGAATTTTATGATTCAATGAATTATATCAAAATTATGATTTAAATGATTAATGTGGTAGGGGACGGTTTGAATGTCGGAAGAAATAATCATTTCTCCATTTCATTATTATTGATATTATTTTTCAAATAAATTTATATGTATATAAAAGGATTATAGAATTCATTCAAGGAATATTTTAATTATCATTCAATATTTATCAAAAAATAATCTTTTAATGGTTTTACGTAAGGGATAATTTTAGGATTTCATTTTTATCCTAGGTTGTGTATATGAAAGATTATTTTGGGAAATAATTGTCATTCATGTCCATGTGTATTAAATAAGTATTAAAAAATATTATTACTATTGTTTATGGTAATTTTTACCAATTTTTTGATTTTAATAAAAAAATTTGAAATGAATTATTCATTTTGTTTTCAAATGAGGTATTTTATGATCTTTTCAAAAAATTGATGGAAAAATGTTTTTTTAACTTTTACGTTGCAAGTGATTATTTAAACCATGATGATTCCTTAATGATTTCTAGCATCCATTCCAATATTACAAGGTTATTTTCTTAAGATATATTTCTTTTATTATTTAATGTATTTTATATTTTCTTAAACTGAATGGGGATATCTCTCTCAACGTGTTTTAACTATATCAATTTCATCAATGCCAACATCCATTACTGGATTTAATGATTCATTATGGTTGATTTATTATGATACAATCTTCCAAATTGTATTGATGGTTTTATGATATGTTTGACTGTGTATTTACTATTTTATTCTAATAATGGAAAATTGTTAAAGTATTAACATTTTGAATGCTAGTTTTAACATGAATTTTTTTTATTTGATTCTAACATTTCATATGTTGAATGCCTTCAACTTAGCAAGTGATTGGTGTGGTCCATTATATCACCATGATGAATTGGTATGTATCAAGGGAAAAACAACTTTATTGGAAGAAGTCCTTGATGGTGTGGTAATGGTCATGTCACAAGGCCTTGACGGTATGCTAATGGTCTTGGTACGATTCCTTAATGATATGGTTATGATATTAAAAATTATGCATTTCCTCATTATGAGAATAGTTATTGATATTTCACGTGTTTATTATACTAGTATACTTTCCATGTGAATGTTTAAATGGAATTATTTGATTTATCCTCTCTATATTATTCTGAAGATTATATTTAAAATTCATGTGTTTTAGTTTTATATCATTCCTTAAATGTTAATGCTTTTTTATTATACCCTTGACTATAATGTTTATCCTTACTCGTCATATGATCTCACCTCTTTCTTATAATTCATTTTTTCTTGGATGTTAATTAATATATATGCATTGACCATTATGTATATTATAAGGTATAAGAGGGCCTTAAAAATGGATAATATGTTGGTTTTCATTTCACCATGAAATTTAAAACATATGTTTGTATCTTGTATTTCCCAGTCTACTAAACTGATTGACCTTTCTAGATTTTATTTTCTTGTGATCATTATAATGTATTAAACAAAAGAAAAAACTCTGGGAGACTGGGTTTGGGATGTTACATAGTTGATAATATGATTCCTCATGTCAACCACTATATTTTTTTAATGAGTTATCAATGCTAAAACATGCATCCTTATTCCATGTATCATGACATAATCATACAGTTGACTATTATTGAATTTCATAATATTATTAGAAAAAATATTCATAACCCTCTATCAATGCATCTATTCACAATCCATCCAATAATATTATATGACACTGAAAACATTATAATTTAGGGAGATGGAAAATACCCATTCTGTCTTGTTGAAATTTTAAATGAATTAAATTATTGCATCTTCCCTTCATGAAATATTAGTGAGAATGGTCAACAAACATCTGGATTCACTAATTCAAGAACTATAGTTGAACTTTTCTCAAGTTCTATCACATTTTACAAGATCATATAGGGATAGTTTCCATAGTTGGTACATTCATTAATGTATCAACATATTTTCTTCTTCTCTAGATAAGCAGAACAAATTTCCTTCTATACTTACAAGGATTAGATTCCCTTTCATCATATTTTCTGGGAGAACAAAAATTCAATAACTTATGTTGATGATACAAATCTTCTATGAAAATCTAATTGCATGTCCCAAGTAACATAGTTGATTTCCACTATGCTTGTTGAGACTAAGACCTTCAATAACTAAGATATCGAAACATCTCATTTACTTTCACACCAAATTGGTGATTTTTGAGATAATATTGTCATGGACATCCTCATTTCCCAATTTGAAAACACCATCCAAGTCATATTTTATTCATATAACATTATAATTTTAACATATCATATGGTATATTATTCAACTATTATGAATCCATACAATAGAACAATATGATTCCTTAAATGAATCTTTCAAACCACTTCATGATCAACTAATTAGTTTTTCCATAATTATGACTCCATACCTAACATATATTAATTATCATGACTTTACTAAGAGTAAAAATGCATCCAATATAACTGAAAAATTATTTTATGTCTTCACCTCATTTGATGATACATTGAGCTAATTCTTATTACAAATTTCAATATTGTTACAAAAAATTGTGTAGAATGATGAAACAAATATCATTCCATGTGTCCAAATCTAACCCGCATATAATGATTTCCATAAAATGATATCATAGAATAATTATCTTTATATGGATTCCTTTATTGGTAAATTTTTCTTCGCTATCTTTTTGTTATGGGGCATACATTTTGTGACTGTCCAACATTCCACAATAATAACATCTAATGTTGGTTGCATTCTTTTGTGTCATAGATTTAGTACTAGTTATCCCTTAAATTATATGAATCCTATTATTTGGATTTATACCCAAATCAATCTTCAATATCAAAGAGGGTTCTTATGGTCTGATATAAACCATGGCTACTTTATATTTTCAAACAGGCCCCAGCCCAGCCATATCAATTTGATTTTACAGTTGCTTCTATTCTGCTAAACCTCTATGATCCACTTCCAAAATTTATTTCACTTTAAAGATCTTCATTCCCAATTTCATATTGATATTCTTCAGTTTTTCTTGACCCTAACACTTATCCATGTGCCGATGACATCCTCTTCATGTTACTCAGTAGGATTGACATGAACATTGTAAAGACCCAGAAATTTTAGTGAAACTTTTTTCTTAATTTTCATTGGAATTTTACAAGAACACAGTTTCTGACGGTGTCTGATTTCGAGGCCTGGTGTCCCCGGAATCATTTCCCAATGTTTAGATCAGGTACGTTTAGTGAAGGAATGAGCGAGTTTTTCTATCTTTTGTACCGGTACTCGGAATTGAAATCTGAGGGCACTGATGAACTCGCAACACCGATAATTGCTTAAGCAGACCTTAAGCGCAGTTGCGTTTTTGTCGCATGAGGTGGTTAATTTTTGGGGATTCGATAAGTGGTAAATAAATAGAAGTGTTACAATTTATTTTACGTGGAAGTTAATTTCTTCATAGAGAATTTGGAGGTGGGGACACACCCCACCTAACTTCCCATGAGATGGTATGACCAAGGGTTGTGGGGTCCGCACGAAACCCCAACCCTTCACCTTCCCTTTAACCCCCACAAACTTCCCCCCATTTAACACCCATTGTGGTTAAATGTATAACTCTAGAACCCCACTTAAACTCCCTTGCTTTTAATGTTTCAACTCCCCATTAATCTCCTCTTCCATTAATTTTGTTAACTCCTCTTATTTTGTGTAACTCTTCACCTTTTCCTTACACTATTAATTCATGCCAACATGCCTTAATTAATGAGATGAGTCTCTTCATTTGTTTAATTAAGTGGTTTGGTTTGAATTTTAAATCCTTGTGGTGTGAATAAAAATAATATCATGGGATATTATTTTGAGTTAGAGATTGTGGTGTGGGAGAAAACTTTAGCAAAGTCCTAGAGTTTTTGGGAGATCTTTGGTGTGAAGAAGAAGAGACCATTCCTTCGACGAAGAAAGGTTCTTATTCGATTAAGAACACCTTCCCTTCAAACGAAGAATGACTCGGAGACCACGGTTCTCCATCCTCTTCTTCCATAGCAACATGTGAGGAGACGCTGTTTCCTCCTCAGACGCACCCTGACGTCCACAGAATCTACGTCCGACCCCGCAACGTCATTCTCGAGAACCCTATTTCTGCACCGATGATGAAAGAACCTTGAATCGACGTAGGGGAATTTATTTTGGTGTTATCTTATATTTTTAGAAAAGAACGACGAGCACGGACCACCAGCTAGAGCCCCGAGAGTTGTTCATACTGATAATCCACCGAGCAACGTGACCTCAATACAGGGCCTTATCCCAGTTGAGGCACCAGAAGGCGCACCATCGGTACTAATACTCGTTGGGACAACTATGCCACTAGCCCCAGTAGCAGAGGGTGCATGTTTCTTAAGCGCACTGCACGAGTTCCAGCGCCAGAGGCCACCCAGGTTCTGGAGAGACGGACTCGCAGGTGGCTGAGGATTGGATGGAGGTTGGGGTGAGAGTCTTCAGGCAAGTTGGGACACTGGTAGACTTCATGGTGATCCTTGATGCCAGCCTTCTTCAGGCAGCAGCAGGCAGATGGTGGAGCCTGATGCTCCAGATGCATGACGAGGCGACACTTCTTTGGGCAGACTTTGAGAGCCTGTTCCGGGCAGAGTTTGTACCAGCCACCCTTTGAGCAGTGCGTATATAAGAGCTACTTCAGCTGCGGCAGGGCAACATGACAGTGGCATAGAATTCAGCGTGGTTCACAGACCTCTCGCTCTACTCCACAGATATGGTACAAGACCCGTTATTTAGGGCCCGAACCTTCTATCAGGGGATCAGGTGAGAGATTAGAGCTTCTTTTGTTTTTCACAGCATTCCGACCCAGACAGGGGTGTTGGAGACAGCCATCTTGGTAGAGAGTTTCCTTGATGAGAAGTCTCCAGCATCACGACCCACCACTAGCCGCCTTGCGGCAGATTCTTCTGCAGTAGTCAGTAGACACATGAGGCAGATGTCCAAGAGGACCAGACCTACCGGTGGCCGACTGCATGAATGAGGTTAATTTGTGCGGGGGAACCGGGGTGGAGTCAGAGCTAGTTGTGCCGAGAGTGTATAGTGTTACTACTGTGGCAGGATTGGTCACATGGCACATGACTGTCCGACACTCCATGCAGATGACCAGCAGTTAAATGAAGAACCTCCCAGGCAGAGGCAGAGGTTCGATCAGGGCAGACCGCAAGGAGCAGGAGGCCATGGAAGTGGATCTGGCCGTGCAGCTGGAGGTGGACGACGCTTTGGGGTGTTTCCACCACCCCCACCAGGAGGCCCACCACGACCGCAGGGGACATGAGGACATGGGAGAGCTCAGCTTCAGGAAGTTGAGGCCTATGGTCATGGAGCTCCGGAAGCAGATGGACATGAGCGGGACTAGCTCCATACCAGGAGGCTATTGATCATGTTGCTTCTATTTTTGTTGTTGTTACATTTTCTTCTTGTAATATGAGCTACAACAATGAAAAGACACTTATCCTTGTAATGTTTTCTTTCCCGTCCTTTTATTTGGTTGATACTGACTGGTCCCAGTTAAGACTGTTGACTTGACCCTCACTTTCGATATTTCTATTCGAGGAGACCTAGTGACCTCACACAGATGCCGACAGTGTGACTCGACCCTTGGAGGTGAGAGTGACAGTTGGATCTCTTGGTAGTTATGTTGAGGCCTTACAAAGTCATACATGGCATGAAAGCATCATTCATGTAAGGATTGACTGTATTAGGCAATGAATGTGGTTCATCCAGGGGATGAGACCAGATTTATCTTATCAGCAAAGAAGAAATCATAGCAACTCTTGTGAGACTAGAGAAGGTCCAGGTCATCTAAGAGAGGATGAGGACAACACATGGACGACAGAATCCTTATGTTGACAAGATTTGGAGGCCTCTAGAGCTCGCGGATGATGATCACGTCCTTATACGGGTTTCACCTTGATGAGGTTTATGGAGATGTGGCCAAGGCGGCAAGTTATTCCGGAGGTTCAGTGGACCTTCTTAGGTACTATGCTGGGTAGGCGAAGTGGTGTACCACTTGATGCATCCACCTCAGTTGCACCAGGTGCACGACGACTTCCACGTATCTCAACTGAGGAAATACGTGCTCGACCCATCGCATATCATCGACCATGGGGAGCTGGACTTTGGCGATGGGGTGACATTCACGGAGGTTCCAGTGGGTATCGAGGATCTACAGGTGCGGATCCTATGAGGATGGATGATTCCTCGGGTGTACTTTCACTGGCAGCATGGGAACCTACAGGTGAGCACATGAGAGCCGGAGGCTCAGATGCATGCTCAGTACCGCTTTTGTATCCCTAGTTTGTGTTGAATCTTTACAGGGATGTAAATCCCTGAGGTGGGAGTAATGTAAAGACCCGAAAATTTCAAGGAAATTTTTTTCTAAATTTTCAATCGAATTTTACAAGAACTAAATTTATGATGGAGTCTAATTCCGAGGCCCGGTGTTCCAGGAATCATTTTCCGAAGTCTAGCTAGGGTACGTTCAGTGAACGAACGAGCGTGTTTTTCTATCTTTTGAACCGGTACTCGAAATTGAAATCTGAGGGCACCGATGAACTCTCAATGACGATAATTTCTTAAGGAGACCTTAAGCGCAGTTGCATTTTCGTCGCATGAGGTGGTTAATTTTTGGGGATTCGATAAGTATTAAATAAATTGTAGTGTTACAATTTATTTAATGTGGAAGTTAATTTCTTCATAGAGAAGTTGTAGGTGGGGCCACAACCTACATAACATCCCATGAGAGGGTATGACCAAGGGTGGTGGGGTCCGCACGAAACCCCAACCCTTCACCTTCCCTTTAACCCCCATGAACTTCCCCCCCATTTAAAACCCCTTGTGTTTAAATTTATAACCCTACAACCCCCCTTAAACTCCCTTTCATTTAATGTGTCAACTCCCCATTAATCTCCTATTCCATTATGTTTTTTAACTCCTCTTATTTTGTGTAACTATTCACCTTTTCCTTCCACCATTAATTCATGCTAACATACCTTAATTAATGAGATGAGTATCTTCATTTGTTTAATTAAGTGTTTTGGTTTGAATTTTAAATCATTGTGGTGTGAATAAAAAAAAATACATGGGATATTATTTTGATTTAGAGCTTTTGGTGTGGGAGAAAACTTTAGTAAAGTCCAAGAGTTTTTTGGAGATCTTTGGTGTGAAGAAGAAGAGAACTTTCCATTGATGAAGAACAGTTCTTCTTCGATTAAGAACACCTTACCTTCAACGTAGAATGACTCGTTGTCCACAGTTCTCCGTCCTCTTCTTCCATAGAAACAAGTGAGGAGACATCGTTTCCTCATCAGATGCACCCCGATGTCCACAAAATCAACGTCCGAACCCGTGACGTCATTCTCACGACACTGATTTCCGCGCTGACGACGAACGAACCTTGAATCGAGGTTGGGGAATTTATTTTAGTGTTCTATTATCTTTTGAGAAATGAAATACGAGCGCGGACCAACCAATTCCAGGTTGATCCGTGGATCATTTTTTCATGCGGATTGATTTTGAGGATTATTGTTTTGTCCGTGAATTATTTTCTTGTCGTACGTCAACTTCTATTAGATAGACGCTTGCTATCAATATAACGGGAGGAGGTCGGACCGCACGAACACGGTCGACCCTCCTCCCCCCTTGTTGTTTGAATTTGTTGCGGCATGTGAAAGGTGGCGCGGTGTCATTGCACCGCGCGGAAATTATGATGAAGGGCTAAGAAGCGTGGCGCCGTCGCGCCGCGCCGATGAAGTTGAACAAGCCACGACGCCGTCACGTTGCGCTGTAAAATGACAAACGAAGCCGCACAGGCGTTGTGGGATCTTTACAGTGATGGTTTGGTCCCGGGATAATGACTGGTGAAGATCATAGGTGAATAAAACCACCAAAACGTGTCCAGTGGTCCGTGGAAGCCCCTGCCGGCGCACCACGCCGGTGCGGCGGTGCCGGCGGTCGGGGGTGGCGGCGCCCTGAGCGCCGCCAGAAGAATCCACCGCGGCTGAAGCCGCGACGGCGGAGCGCAGTCCCTCGATTGCGCGGGACCGGAGGGGAGCGGCGGGACGCTGCCGAATGTTGTGTCCGCTGGCACGGGCGACCCCACGCGGGGCCGCGGCTATTCATGCGGGGGAGCGCCCCCCGCACGGTTCGGCCGTTCGGCCGAACCCCTGGCCGAGCCGGTATGGCTTGGGCAGACCGGGCCGGGCCGCATCCAGCCGGACCGGGCCGCACCAGCCAGGTCATACCCACACCCGGTTCGGGTTGACCCGGTTCGAGTTGACCCGGTTCGGGCCGACCCAGGGGGTCTCGGGCCGGGTTAGTTCGGCCTCGAAACCCCCGTTTTCGGACCCCTCATAGTCTTTTGCCCATATAATGAACTGTAGACCTCCGATCGATGCAACGTCAGCGGTGATGCGATCCTTGGTTCGAGACGGTCATTTCGGTATATCGCACTCAAGGTTTCGGAATAATTTGGGTACGGCTGGGTTGGTTCGGATACGAAACCAACCGGGCCCTCGGAGCGGAAATGCTTATATCTTGAGCTCCGGACATCCGATTGACGTGCCGTCGATATTGATGGATTACTCTAAGTGAGACAGATATTTTGGCTTACTACACTTGAATTTTGGATGCTGTCGGAGTTCGGTCGGGTTGGTTCGCTCACGAAACCAACCGGGCCCCAAGAACGGAAAAGATGATATCTTTCAGAACGGACGTCCGTTTGACGAACCGTCAGCGGTGTTGGGGATCACGTTGAGAAATGGTCCCTATGAGTATACCCTATGAGAGTTCGGGGTACAGTTGAGATATGGCCGGGTTGGTACGCTCACGAAACCAACCGGGCCCCTAGGACGAAAAGGCTGATAACTCACAGACCGGGAGTCTGATTGAAGCGTCGTCTATTGCGTTGAGACCCCTATGACGAGGCGGTCCTTTGAGATACTATATTTGTGGGACATTGCGATACTTGTAGTATCGACCTGTAGCTCGTGGAGCGGACCCACCCAGAGACGAGCGTACGGAGTACGGAGACCGTATAGACGACAGAGACCAGACGACTACTTGACCGACTCGACTGGGAGTGAGTCTACTAGCCTAGTGGACGGAGCGCCCGGTATTTGGCGGCCGACCCACGACGGATGGAGCGCCTGGTAGTTGGCAGAAAACCCATGGTACTCGACTGGAGGAGTACCTCTGAAGGCTATTAGGTGGAACGCCCGGTATTTGGCGGCAGACCCACGGCGGATGGAGCACCCAGTATTTGGCAGCAGACCTGCGGTACTCGATAGGAGGGTCTCGAGGTCCCTACTGAGTATCGTTATACTCACCCATGCACGGGCTATGCCCACACCTCATTGTGTTGGTTGCAGACGACAGGCAGTGCTGACGGAGGCTGAGTGTTCGAGGACTGGACGGTACCCGGAGGAGGACTACACGACAAGTCAATATCCGGAGCTGGACTTCACGGTGAGACGACACTCGGAGGAGGTTGACGGGTGAGAGCGTTGTGGAGGCTATCTGTACCTACCCTTTAGGTAGGATCTGAGGAGGACGTCCCAGGAGCTGCTTCCATTCTTTTGGCTATTGTCTTTTTCTGTTGTACTTTTGTTCAGTTGTTGTTGTACATTCAGTTGGGTTTGTATTCTGGCCCATTTACTTTTTAGCACTTCTCTTTGAACATAGTGTTTTACTTCCTCTTGTACTCTGTGGTGTTTTGTTTACTTTTATAAAGGTAATTCCTTCCCGGTTATCGGGATTTACGCCTTTGGTGCTAGTCGCTAGCCTCTGGCTTATGGAAGGCAGGGTTGGGGTAGTCACGACACGGGCCCCGAGGACGGATCGTGACAAACATTCACTATGTTATTCATCCCCTTTATCCCCATTTTATATTTTTGGACATTGAGCTTCTTATCACTAATTGTTTTTTATTTTTCTTTCATAAATGTTTTAAACTTTTCAATTTATTCCATCAGAATAGACTTCTATTCCTCATGTTATCCAAATATGATTGGATGAATAAATTTGAGCCTTACCATCTATGAATCAAAATTGAATCACCTAATTCACACAATGAATTGAATGTGAAATTAATATTATAGAAATCAATTAATGTGATAAAATGTCACACTCTCATTTTCTATTAGTATATAAATTCTAATATAGAACAAAACAGAAGATATCATTGATTATAGATAGTCTTAGGAAATATAAAATAAGTAAATAAATCCCCGAAATTTTTTTATATGTATTATATATTATATAATTATCATTATCGATGACACAATCGAGACACAAAAATTATTTCATGAATAGAAATATTAAATAATTTATGACAAAACATTAAAATAAATGAAATTTGAATTAATTAACATTATCCAGAAACATTCTAGGTGAATATTAGATGTCAATAGTATATTCAACACTATTTCAAATAGTTAACTTCTATAGTTATTTTATTTAAAATCAAAGTAATTAATAGAGTCAAAATTCAAACTATTTTCATTTTATAAAAATAACATTTTATTAAATTAACTAAAAATAAAACAAATATTTAATAATAAAAAAGTGAAAATTATGGGGTCAAAAATGAAATTAAATATTAATTTATGATCTATTGACATAATATATGTAAATATAAATAACCATTTATTATTTTGAATTCTATTACCACAATAAAAATTAAATATATTAAATATGAATAAATTAAAATGACAAGGTATAAAATAAAAGAAAATAATTTCTATAGTTTATTAGTTGAGAGGATTTTGAACGGTCACCATATTATATTAAAAAATAATCTACATTGGATCCCTTTGGATTAAAAAATTTATTTTTTTTAATTTAATAGTTTTAGTTTTTGCAATGGTTCCCCTCCCCTCACTTATAAAATGAAACTTATCCTTCCATTTGATTCACTTATCTAACAACACTTATTTCAGGAACAAGAACCATTTATCCTCAAAACATTCCTCAATATATACTTGAGGCCATACATTGGGAATAAATCCATCCTATGGGGTCCTTTTGTGACAATAAAAATGAGACAACCGAAAAGAGAGGTAATAGTTCTATCACATCTTTCAATGTTCTTTTCTTCATATAGTTATTATTTATAGGTAGATTACATATGAAAGTAATAACTCTAATATATTATACATTTGAAGATATTATTATAATTATGGTATAATCTTATTCCTCATTTTACCCATCATTAGAAAAAAAATATCACCATATTTGTATACGTACGACTTAATGTCACCATGTTGTTGGGTAGTTTGTAATTCATAAATATGATACTTGGATGAATATAATGTGGATTAAAAAAGAATTAAAATAATTTATATAAAAAGATAATTATTCTATATAATTTATACTCCATTCAATTTAATAACATATAACCATCAATGGAAGGATAACATCGCTCGTGTGTACGTACGACAAACCATCACCATGGCACGATGAGACTATCTTCTATGTTCACCATCCAAATTAAATTATTGAAATATATATTATGAATAAGTAAGAAATATATGAAATATTAATTCTACTAAAACAATATATATATATATATGTACATATATGACATTCAATTTCATCTATTCAATATGATAAGAAAACAGAAACAACATTTCGGTATACGTATGACATGCCTTTTCCATGAACAGTGTATTCCATTTCATATATATATAAATATTGTATATATTTATATTTGGAAAATATATGATATATAAATCATGCTATACATTCTTGATGTATGTAAATAATGATATATGTAATATAACAAAGAATAACATGTCAAAATGTGTACGATAAGTATTGTGATTATTTCCTGAAACATTTCTATAACATGGAATTAATAATATATAGATAAAATAAAGGCATAAATTAATCATATATGTTGTCATACATATTATTATGATTCTACTACAAGTTAATAATATATCTAAAAACATTATTCTAGAGTTTTGTACAAGTATAATGTGTATCAGGCCTAAATTAATGGAATTCCATCCCACATTTTATTTTCATGATATATAAGACATGTTCAATAAATATTTACAATGTTTGATGAATGTAATTCACCTATTATATTTCATATCATTAATACATTTTATTCTTGGTATTTATATTTTCATTTTATGATATCAGGGTTAATATTTTAATGTTCAATGGGGTTTGAGACACTATGAATGATTGAAGAATTATCATTTATCCATTTCAATATTCTAGATATTAATTTATATTACAATTTATATGGACATAAAAGGAATATAATGGATAGTTTATGCATATTATTATGTAAATTAATTTTTTTTAAATAGACCCTTTTTATGGATTTCTATAATGGTTAATTTCACAATCTCATTATTATATGAGGTTGTTTATACGTTAGTATTTTTTGTGACACATTTATTATTCATATCCAACATTCATAAAAAAATTATTTGAAAAAAGTATTTCCATTGTTTAATTTCATTCTTACACACTTTTTTAAATTTTATAAAACGTTTTAAATGGAATCATTCAATAAATTTCCAAATGATGTCATTCAGGAACTTTTCAAAAATTAGTTAAAGAATGTTTATTTATCTTATACATCCTGAGCAGTTATTTACAATGTGATGATACCATAATGTTTTGAAGCCTCCCATAAGATAATAAAATGTAATTTTGAAACGTTATGTTTTCTTTTTTAATTTCAAAACTTTTGGAAGATGGTAATATTAATAGGGATACCCCTACCAATTAGTATTAATTATATCAATTTCTTATATTTTAACATCCTTTGATAGATTTAATGCTTAATTAAGGATGATTTATAATGATTCAATCTTCCATATTGTATTGAAGAGTTTAAAATAAATTTCATTGTGGAAGTTCTATTTTTATACTAGGCATGGATTATGGTTAAACTATTAAATTTTCTAATGATATTTTTTTATTAATTTTTATGTTATGTTTCAACCATTTCATATGAGGAATCCATTTGATTTAGTAAGTGATGGGGCCACACATAAATCTCCTTAATGAATCAGTAGGACCCATGAGGCAATCTAGGTTCTTGTAACATAGCCTTGATCATATGGTAATGGTCTTGGAAAAAGTCCTTTATTGTATGGTAATAGTATTGGAATGAGGCCTTTATGGTATGGTTATGATGTATTACATTTTCCATTTTTACATTATAAGAATAGTAATCTATGGTTAATGTTATTGTTAGACTAGTAGAATATCCATGTGAATGTTTATATGTCATTTTCTTTATTCTTTCCTAATTATGTTGATGATGATATTTAAATAGATTTTGTTTTAGTTTTATACCTTTATTTAAATGTTTATTATTATTTATGATAGCCTCTATTATAATTTATATCCTTAATAAGAATTTGAGCTCACCCCTTTCTTATGATTAATTTTTCCTAGGATGGGGATAAGTATATTATGATTTACATACTGTGACAGTCTAAGGTATATGAGAGTATTAAAAGGGAATAATATGTTGTTTTTCATTTCAATATGTAATTTAAAACTTATGCTGGTATGTAATATTTAGAAGGCTATAAATTTGATCTTTTATTTGGGATATGATTTTATTATGATCATGACAATGTTTTAAACAAATGCAACAACTCTAGGAAACTAGGATTAGGGTGATACTATTGTTATCAGAATAATATTATAAAAAAACATGAAAACTGGATTTATAATGAATGTTATTAGAGAATAATACCATAATAAATAATTTTATTATAAGTATAGAAGAATATCCTATAATTTGGCAATTTTAGAGGTTATGTGGGTATTCCAATAAATTATAACCATGTCGATATACTACAAGTGGATGCGGTTTGAGCACAAATGTACATGGGAGATATTATACTGAAAAGTTGTTCTAGGCTTGAATTAGGTAACCTGGTACATGAAAATGTTCTTTATTATACCCCAGGTTTGAAACTCTCAGGGGACATTCTTTGAATAATTAACATTTTCTTTAAAAACTGTTATGAAGGATTTATGACCCATGGAATCCATTCTTATGATTATGTGACTAGATACATGTAAATAATAAAATTATGATAATTATTTTTCTAGTTTATGGATTTTACATTTTTATATGATATAACCGAGTGTATTTCTCCCTTTGGAAATGGCACCTAGTAGAATAAATGCGAACATCAAAAATGCACATGATCCATAGTTCAGGAAGAATCAAATCATCCTCGTCATAAAGAGAAATTTAGAAAGGAAATAGTCTTAATAAATTATCATCATACAAACAAATATTATCATGTGTATATAATATAAGTAAACAATTTATTTATCCCTTTATATTTGAAAGTAAATTAGTGGAGAAGAGGATGTGAGGAAAAAGTATGGATAAAGGGATGAAGAGAAAAAAGTATAATCCAACATGTGATAAGTGTGGAATGAATCCCAATGGTAATTTAATGAAGGGAATAAGGGTTTGTTATATGTTTGAAAAAAAGGACACAATGTTCAAGATTTCTAGGGTAATAAAAAGGTTTCCAATTGACAATGCTTCAACTTCAATGAGATTGGACACTATGTGAATCAATTTCACAATGAACATATAAATATTAACTAGATGATGCCATTGGATAATTATAATGTTATGATACTGTTTCAGATGGATAGGAATGATTATTATTCCTATTGAAGAAATATTTTATTTGAATTAGAATTATACTGGCTATAGAAATTATAGAGTATATAAGGATGATATTGAAGAACTATTTCATTATCGATTTGATATTGTCTTGTACCACGTAATGTGACACTATTGTATGTTAATTTTTTTTTGGAAATATATAGTTTGGGGAAAGATAACCCTTATTATGTTTCTGATTCTGGTATAATGAATTTGGAATAAAGAGATGATTGATTTGGATAATGCATATTGGATAATATTCATACCATGAGACTGATAAATGGGTTCTTTATTCCATATTTATTGGATCTCACAACATTTTTGAATTTAAAAATTATATACAATATTCAAAGTCTTTCATGTATTTATGGAACTTCATGGTATTACCATGTTCTATGATAATGCAATATGAACATATCCAAATGCTTTTTATGTATCAAAAAAATTATTTTATGTCATGTGACCTTCCTTATATGTTTTGAAATTTGAGTTTGAATAGAAGTATTTTGGATAAGGATAAATGTTGGAATAGTGTATGTTGAATACTGGATATTATTTTTTATGGTTAGAGTTTGATTTATTTGATACATTGGGCAGACCTTTTGGTTTTAGTAAATAATTAGAGGACTAAGCAAATACTTGCAGGCCTTATTATTTATCAAAAGTGCTTCAGAAGTGAAAAATAAATTCTGACCATTCACTTCTAGGTGTAAGTGATTAATTAAAAAATAGATCGAATCACATCTTATGAATGCGATTAATCTAATTACATGGAAATAAATAAATTTGTTGCTTTTTTGAATAGTAAAATAATTCATCAACTCTAGGAAATTGATCTTGAAACCTAAAATGACATCCTAGTTCTTTTTCCATTGACTAAAATGGACTCTTATATCATCACATATTTATAGATTTGTAATTCTTAACTTTCTCCTCCTCATGTTCTCTATCACTCTCCATCATAACTTATTGGTAAAATTTTTCATTCATGTCCATGTTTACATATATGGAACCCTAGTATGTGTTATTTCTAGAAACCATTATACTTCCATTTCATTTTTTAAAAATATAGGTACCATTAATCCATTTTCGGATGTGTGATTTCAACAATGTGGTTTTGAAATGTCAAACCCCTTGTTTTTAATCCCAGGTTAAAATTGCAAGGATACAATTTATTGAAGGAGGGGAGAATTTAACACACAAAGGATTAAAAATATTTTAAATTATGAATAAATATAATTTTATTTAAGTTATTATTTTTTACTCAACATCATGTTATTATTAACCTACACACAATATTTAGTTCTGTTGCATTAAATAGAATGCCATTTTTACCGAACAACAGTATATTAAAAAAAAATATTATTATTAAATAGGATACACAACCAAGATGTTGAATTTGATGTTATTAACAGGATTAACGAAATTTTGAAATTTATATATTCCATATAATTTTATCATTCAACTTATGTGTTTCTTAGAATCAATTTAAAAAATTCATTTTATTGGATAAAAGCGATATTTTTTAAAAAATAGGATTTCCACATTTTGAGGGTGCACCCCTTTAAAATACAATATTTTACACTTTCATATATTCAATTTGTAAAAATTATCTTTTCCATTTTAATTGGGACATGAAAATTTATTTGGGATTATCTTCTTTTATTTTTTATATATCATTAATATTTTGAAGAATAGTGAAAATAATAAATTTTAATTGAAATCAACTTATTTTATCGAAATAATTTATATTGTGAAAGTATAAATATTATTTGTTTTAAAGTTTAATTAGATTATATTTTTATCATTTAATAAAATTTAGTTCATTGGAATTATTTTCACATTAAAATTAAATATAAACACTTATCAATCATTTGAAGGGTTTTATTTTGGAAAATCTCATTTTGTATTTTTTTCAATGGAGATTAATTTTAAAATAATTTCTAAAACACATTAATTTTAATTTTAAAAAAACTTATTCTATATTCTTAATTATTGGGTTCAAAATATGTTAATATGTTACTTTTATTTTTTCGGATATTATGAATAGTAACTTCTGTAATTTTTTTATATCCATGTTAATTGGTAAATCTGGTAATTAAAGGTAAAAATAATATTATAAAAATATAATAGCATCAGTAAAAATATTTTTTAATGACTAAATTCTACCATTATCGTATATTGTTCGAAATGGAATCACTTAATTCACACATCCCCATGAATATGACATTAATACTATTATAATCAATGAATGTGAATGAATGTCACCCAATCATTTTATATAAGTATATTAATTTTAAAATAAGGATAATGTAGAGATAAAATCAACTATAGGTAGTCTATAGAATGATTAATTAATTACCTACATCCATTTTTTTTTAATTTATATAGATTAAATAATTAACATTAAGTATGAAACAATAGTGACGTAGAAATTATTTTATTAAAAAATATCAAATAAATGATTTTTAAAGTATTAAAAGAAATATGATTTGAATTAATTAATGTCATCCAATAATAATAAAGGTGAATATGACATGTTATTAGTATATAAAATATTTTTTTTCAGAGTTAACCTCCATGTGGATTACATTTAAAATCAAGGACATAATTTGTGTCAAATTTGACAATTGATATATTATAAAAATAACATTTAATAAAAAAAATTAATAAAATTTTAGAAAATTTAAAAAATAGAATGTTATAATTATATAGTATAAAATTTCATTAAATATTCATTTATGATCAACGTAAAATATATAATTTAATATTTATAACAAGTTAATATTTAGAATATTATTACCACAATTATAATTAACTAGATTATAAATGGATAAATAAAAATGATATGGTATAAATTAAATAAAAATAATTTTAAAAATGAATTTTCTGAGATTATTTATATGAACCCTCATATTATATTCTAAAATATTCTATTTTAGCATAATTTTTAATTAGAAATTAATTTGTATTAGTATAATACTTTGGGTGTTTTTAAAGGTTCCCCTCCCCTCTCTTATAAAATGGCACATATCCTTCTCATTATATAACTCATCTAAATTCATTTAGATATGACAAAACATACACATTTCCCCTCCAATATTCTCTTAATAAATCATAGAGGCTATACATTGGAAAAAAAATATCCTAAGGAGTATTTATTGTTAAATAAGAAGGAGACACCCGAAAAAGAGGCAATCATTTCATCACCTCTTTCAACATTAATTTCTTATTCTACTCTCTATTTGTATAATTATTCCATACAAACTTAATAACCATAGTATATTATATTTTTGGATATGTTATTATTTTTATGGTACAGTCTTATACCTCCTTCTACCCATCCTATAAAAAACAATATCACCTTGGGTGTGTGCATACCACTTACCGTCACCACACCATAGTGTAATTTGTAACTCAAAAATACTATATATGGATTGGTATAATAAAGAGTATAATGGATATAAATAATTAATATAATATTATAATTATTATTTATAATTAATATTCCATCCAATTTCATAACATTTAACTATTAAGGGAATGATTTCGTTGCTCGTTCTTGTCTACGACCAACCATCTCCCCGACGTTATGAGACTCATCTTCCATGCTCACCATCAATGAATAATTATAAGAAATATATATTCTGAAAAATTATAAAATATTTTACCTAATAATGATAATATAATAATATATATGTACCTATGTTTCAATCAATTATATATATTCAATATGATGAGAAAACTAAAACAATGTTCATGCATATGTACGACCTAGCATCTCCATGAATGGTCTTTTCCATTCCATATATACTTATATATTATATATATTTATATTCAAAATATATATGATATATATATTTCATTTTATACATTATTAATGTAATTAAATGAATATCTATGTAAAATGATCAAGAATAACAAGTCAAAACGTGTAAGATAGGCAAAGAGATGATTAACTAAAATGGTGAATTAACATGGAATTGTTAATAAAGGGAAAATATAAATTCCTAAAATATTCATATATGATATTATAAATATTATTATTTTTTGATATATGTTAATAATACATTAAAAACATCATATCTGAGTTTTGTATACATACGGAAATTATCTGACCTTATGTAAGGGAATTCCATCTCAAATTTAATTTTCGTGAGATATAAGTCATGTGAAATACCTATTTTTTATGTGTGGTGTATTTAATTATACTATTTTATATAATATAATAAATACATTTTCATTCTGGTATTTAATGTTTCTTTGAATGATATCATGATTACAATTTAAATGTTTAATTTGGTACGAGATGCTTTGAATGTCGGAAGAATTAATCCTTTCTCCATTTCAGAATTCTTGATATTATTTTACAAATATATTTATATAGATATTAAAGGATTATAAAATACTTTCTATGTAAATATTAATTCTCATTCAATATTTATAAAAAATTAATCTTTTAATGGTTTTATGGAAGTGTTAATTTTAAAATTTCATTTTTATACCAGGTTGTGTATATGTAATTATATTTTGGGAAATAATTGTCATTCATGTCCATGTTTATTAAATATATATTAAAAAATATTATCACTGTTTTTATGGTAATTTTTTCCAATGTTTTTATTTTAATAAAAAATTTTGAAATGAATTATTCAATATGTTTTCAAATGAGGTATTTTATGATCTTTTCATAAAATTAAGGGAATAATGTTTTTTTAACTTTTACGTTGCAAGAGATTATTTCCACCATGATGATGCCTTAATGTTTTGTAGCTTCCCTTCCAATATTACAAGGTTATTTTCCTAAGATTTATTTCTTTTATAATTTAATGTATTTTATATTTTTTTAAAGTGAGAGGGGATATCTCTCTCACAGTGTTTTAACTTTATCAATTTCATCTATGCCAACACCCATTACTAGATTTAATGATTAATTATGGTTGATTTATTATTATAAAATCTTCCATATTGTGTTGATGGTTTTATTATATGTTTGACTATGGATTTACTATTTTATTCCAATAATGTTTACTGGTTAATGTATTAACATTTTGAATGATAGTTTTAATATGAGTATTTTTTATTTGATTCACCCTTTTAATGTGTTGAATGCATTCAACATAGTAAGTGATAGGTGTGGTCCATTATTTCCCGAAGATGTGTCGGTAGGTATCAAGAGTCAAATAAGTGTCTTGGAAGAAGGCCTTGATGGTATGGAAATGGTCTTTCCACAAGACCTTGATGGCATGGTAATGGTCTTGGTTCGATGACTTGATGATATGGTTATGATGTTCAACATTATGAATTTACTCATTATGAGAATAGTTATAGATATTTCATGTGATTATCAGACTTGTATAATATCCATGTGATTGTTTAAATGGAATTATTTGATTTATTCATTTTATATTATTCTGAAGAATATATTTAAAAGGAATGTGTTTTAGTTTTATACATTTCCTTAAATGTTAACGGTTATTTATTATACCCTCGACTATAATGTATATCCTTACTGGGCATATGATATCTCCTCTTTCTTATGATTCATTTTTTCCAGGATGTGAATTAATATATTTTTATCGAGCTTTATGGATATAATAAGGTATAAGAGAGCATTAAGAATGGATAATATGTTGTTTTTCATTTCACCATGTAATGTAAAACATATGTTTGTATCTTTTATTTCAAAGTCTACTAAACTAATTGATCTTTCTAGATTTGATTTTCTTATGATCATTCCAATGTACTAAAAATTAACAGACTCTAGGAAACTAGGTTAGGGATGTCACACAGTTGATTATATGATTTCTCATGACAACCACTACATTTTCATAAGGAGTAATCAATGCTAAAAAATTAATCCTTATTCCATGTATCATGACATAATCATACACTTTACTGTTATTTAATTTCAAAAAATTATTAGAAAAAAATTCATAACCCTCTATCAATACATACATTCATATTCCATCAAATAATATTTTATGCAACTGAAGAAATTATAGTTTTGGGAAATTAGAAATAACCATTCCATATTGTTTAAATTTTAAATGAATAGAAATTATTGAATCTTACCATAAATAAATATTAGTGATAATGGTCAACAAACATTTGGATTCACTAATTCAAGCACTATAGTTGACCTTTTCTGAAGTTGCATCACATTTTACAAGATCATATAAGGATGGTTTGCATAGTTTGTACATTAATTTATATGAAAACCCATTTTATTCCTCTCAAGATAAATAGAAAATATCTCCTTCTATACGTACAAGGTTTAGATTCAATTTCAACCCTTTTTCTAGGAAAAAATAACTCAATATCATATGTTAATGGTAAAAATCTTCAATGAAAATCTAATTGCATGACCCAAGTAACATAGTTGATTTCCAATATGCAAGTTGTGACTTAGACTTTCAGAAACTAAAAAAATTAAACATATCATTACTTTTCACCCGAAATTGGCACTTCGTTAGATTATACTATCATAGAATTCATCATTTCCAAATTTAAAAACACCATCTACGTCATATTTTATTCTTGAAACATTATAATTATTACCTATCATTTGGTATATTCATAAACTATTATGAATCCATTAAATAGAACAATATGATTCCATAAGTGAATCTTTTAAACCACTTTATGATCAACTCATTATTTTTTCCATAATTATGAATTCTTACCTAACATGGATTAATTATCGTGACATTTCTAAGTGTAAAAATTCATCCAATATAACTGAAAATATATTTTATGTTTTCAACACCTTTGATGATACATTGAGTTAATTATTATTAAAACATTCAATATTTTTCCAAAAATATATTTACAATGTTGATAAGAAATATCATTACATGTTTCCAAATATAACCCACCAATAATAATTTCCATAAAAATATATCATAAAATATTTATCTTTATATGGATTCCTTTATTGGTGATTTTCTCATTGCTATCTGTTTGTTATGGGGCATACATTTTGTCAGTGTCTAACATTCCACAATGTTAACATCTAACATTAGTTTCTTTCTTTTTTGTCATAGTTGTAGTAATAGTTTTCACTTAAATTATATGAATCCTATTGTTTGGATTTATACCCAAATAAATCTTCAATCTCAAAGACGGTTCTTAATGTTTGATATAAACCATATCTACATTCTATTTTAAAACATGCCCTATCCTAGCCGTATCAATTGGATTTGAAGGTTGCTTTTATTCTGCTAGACCTCTATGATGCACTTATATATTTTACTTCACTTTAATGATCTTCATTCCAAATTTCATGTTGATATTCTTCAGTTTTTCTTGACCCTTAACACTTATCCATGAGCCGATAAAATCCTCTTCTTGTTATTCGTTAGGATTAATTTGATCGTTTAATATGTTATTCAACCCCTTGATCCCCATTTTATATTTTTCATCATTGAACTTGTAATCAATAATTTTTTTTTCTAGCATTAAAGATTTAAAATTTCATTTTATTCCATCAGCATAGACATCCATTCCTCATGTTATCCAAATATGATTAGATGACTAAATTTTACATTTACCATCTAAGACTCACAATTGAATCACCTAATTGAAACATTTACATGAATATGACATTAATATTATTGGAATAAATTAATGTGATAAAATGTCACACTCCCATTTTATATTAGTATACTAATTCTAATATAGAACAAAACAAGAGATAGCATTGATCATAGGTAGTCTTTGGAAATATAAAATAATTAACTATATCCTAAAAAATTATTTATATGTATTATATATTATATATTTATCATTATGTATGACACAATTGATACACAAATACTCTTTTATTAATATAAATATTAAACAATTCATGACCCAATATTAAACTAAATGAAATTTGAATTAATTAAAATTATTCACAAATTTTCTAGATTAATATTACATGTTAATAGTATATTCAATACATTTTCCAAGAGTAAACTTCTCTAGTGATTTTATTTAAAATAAAATTAATTAATAGTGTCAAAATTTACACTATTTATATTTTATAAAAATAACATTTTATTAAATTATTTAAAAATTAAAATAATATTTTCAAATTAAAAAGTAAAACATATTGGGTCAAAAATGAAATTAAATATTCATTTATGATACATTTACATAATATATGTAAATATTAATAACAATTTATTATTTGAAAATCTATTACCACAAAAAATTAAATATATTAAATATGAATAAATTTAAATGAAAATAATTAAAATAAAAGAAAATAATTTCTATAGTTTGTCAGTTGAGATGATTTTGAACTGTCACCATCTTATATTAAAAAATAATCCACTTTTGATCCCTTTTCATTAAAAAATTAATTTTTCTTAATTTAATATTTTTGTTGTTTCCCAAGGTGCCCCTCCCCTCTCTTATAAAATGACACTTATCCTTACATTTGATTCACTTATCTAACAACCCTAGTTCAGAATCAAGAAATATTTATCCTTCTAACTATCCTCAATATATCCTATAGGCCATACATTGGGAATAAATCCATCCTATGGGGTCATTTTGTGGCAATAAAAATAAGGCAACCGAAAAAGGAGGTAATAGTTTTATCACATCTTTCAAAGTTCTTTTCTTCTTTTACTTATTATTTCTAAGTTGACTCCATACTATAGTGACAAATCTAATATATTATAAATTATAATAAATTATTAAAATTATGTTATATTCTTATACCTCATTTTACCCATCATTATAATAAAAATATCACCATGTGTGCATATGTACGACTTAATGACACCATGTTGTGGGGTAATTTGTAGTTAAAAAATATGTTATTTGGATGAATATAATGACAATTACAAAAGAATTTAAATAATTATTATAAAAATATAATTATTCTGTATAATTCATACTCCATCCAATTTCATATCATTTAACCATTAATGGAAGGATATCACCACTCATGTCTACGTACGATAAACAATCTCCATTACGTGATGAGACTATATTCTATGTTCACTATCCACATTATATTATTAAAAATATATACTATGAAAAAGTATGAAATATATGAAATGATAATCCTACTAAAACAATATATATATATATATATATATATATATATATATATATTTGTATGTACATATATGACATTAAATTTCATCTATTTAATATGCTAATAAAATGGAAACAACGTTCCGGCATACGTACGACATGTCCTTTCTAGGAACAGTTTATTCCATTTCATATATATATATATATATATATATATTGTATATATTTATATTTGGAAAATATATGATATATAAATCATGATATACATTCCTGATGTAAGTAAATAATGATCTATGTAATTGATAAAGAATAACAGGTCAAAACATGTTTGATATGTAATGTGATTATTACCAGAAAAAATGTTGTAACATGTAATTACTAATAAATAGATAAAATAAAGACATAAAAAATCATATATGATGTGATAAATATTTTTATGACTCTTATATAAGTTAATATTATGTCTAAAAACATTATTCTATAGTTTTATACACATATAATGAGTATCAGACATAAGGTAATGGAATTCTGTCCCACATTTTATTTTTATGAGATATAAGATATGTTCAATAACTATTTACAATGTCTGATGAATGTATTTCACCTATTATATTTCATATCATTAATAAATTTTATTCATGTTATTTAGGTTTTCATTTTATGATATCAGTTTTACTATTTAAATGTTCAAAGGGGTATGAGACACTATGAAAGATTGAAGAATTAATCCTTTCTCCATTTCAATATTCTAGTTATTATTTTATATAACAATTTATATGGATATTAAATGAATATAATGGGTATTTTTTGCCTATTTATATGTAAATTAATTTTTTTAAATAGACTATTTTTAAGTATTTCTATAATTTTTTAATTTCACAATCTCATTATTATATAAGGTTGTTTATACGTTAGTATCTTTTGTTACATATTTTTCATTCATATCCCACTTTCTTAAAAAAATAAAAATATTATTTCCACTATTTAATTTCATTCTTAGACACTTTTGAAATTTAATAAAACGTTTTAAATGAAATCATTCAATAATTTTCCAAAAAATGTAATTTATGAACTTTTCAAACATTAGGTTATGAATGTTTTTTTATCTTATATATCCTAAGAATTTATTTACAATATCATGATAACATAATGTTTTAAAGCCTTCTATATAATAAGAAAATGTAATTTTGAAATGTTATGTTTTCTTTTTTAATTTCACAACATTTAAAAGATTGTAAAATTAATAGGGATACACCTCTCAAAGTGTTTTAATTATATCAATTTAATATATTTTAACATCCTTTGTTTGATATAAAGATCAATTAAAGATGATTTAAAATGATTCAATCTTCCATATTGTATTGAAGAGTTTAAGATAAATCTGATTATGTAAGTTCCATTTTTATACTAGTCATGGATTAATGTTAAACTATTAACTTTTCATATGATATTTTAATTTTTAATGTTTATGTTATGTTTCAACGACTTCATATAAAGAAATAATTGGACTTAGTAAGTGATTGGGGCCACTGATAAATCCCCATAATGAATAAGTAGGTCCCATGAGGCAATCTAGGATCTTGGAATAGTTCCTTGATCATATGGTAATGGTCTTGGAAAATGAACATTATTTTATGGTAATAGTATTGGCATGAGTCCTTTATGGTATAGTTATGATGTATGACATTATTCATTTCTACATTATAAGAATAGTTATTTATATTGAATGTTATTATTAGACAAGTAGAATATCTAGGTGAATGTTTATTTTTCATTATTTGATTTATTTTTTACCTATTTTTCTGATTATTATATTTAATAAGATTTTGTTTCAATTTTATATCTTTTTTAAATGTTTATGCTTTTTTATGATAGCCTCTTTTATAATTTATATCCTTACTAAGAATCTGAACTCACCCCTTTCTTATGTTCCATTTTCCCCAGGATGTGAATAAGTATATTATGATTGAAATACTATGATAGTCTATGAGATATGAGAGTTTTCAAAGGGAATAATATGTTTTTTAATTTCAATATTTAATATAAAACATTTTTTGGTATTTAGTATATACAAGGATACTAAAAAAATCTATTGGTTTGGAATTTATTTTTTTATGATCATGCCAATGTTTTAAACAAATGTAGCAACTCTGCAAAACTGGGCTCAGGGTGATACTATTGTTATCAGAAGAATATTATTAAAAAACACGAAAAATATATTTTGAATGAATGTTATTAGAGACTACTACCAAAAGGTAGTCTTTGAGTATATATATAGAAGAATATCATATAATTTTGGTTTTTTAGATATTATGTGGGTATTCCTATAAAATATAACCATATTGTGATACTACAAGTGGATGTGGTTTGAGCACAAATGTACATGGGAGAAATAATACTGACAAGGTGTTCTAGGATTGAATCAGGTAACTTGGTACATGACAATGTGCATTATTATGCACCATGTTTGACAATCTCAAGGGATATTCTTTAGATAATTCAAATTTTCTTTAAAAACTTTTATGAAGGATTTATGAGCCATGGAATCTATTCTTATGATTATGTTACTAGATACGTGTAAATATTAAATTTATGATAATCATTTTTATACTTCATGGATTGTACATTATCATATGATATAACCAAGTGTATTTTTTCCCTGAGAAATGGAACCCAGTCGAAGGAATTTGAACATCCAAAATGAAGATGATACAATGTGTAAGAAGAATCATATCATCCTGGTCTTAAAGAGAAATTTTGAAGGGAAATAGTCACAATTAATTCTCATCATATAAAGAAACATTATCATGTGTATATAAGATAAGTGAATAATTAATTGATCCCTTTAGCTTGGTACGTAAGTAAGAGGAGAAGAGGATGTGATAGAAAAGTATGGATAAAGGGAAGAAGAGAGAGACTGATTATCCCACATTTGATAAGTGTGTAATGAATACCCGTATTAATTTCATGAAGGGAATACAAGTTTTTTATAAGATTGGATAAAAAGGACACCTAGTTCATGATTTGTAGGATAATAAAAATGTTTCTAATTGATAATGATTAAACTTCAATGATATTTGACAAAATGTGAATCAATTTCACAATCGTCATATTAATATTAACTAGATGATGCCATTGGATAATGATAATTTTATGATACTATTTCAGATGTATAATAATGATTAATATTCATATTGATGAAATATTTTTTTGAATTATAAGTATATTAGCTGTAGAAATTATAGAGTTTGTAAGGATGATACTGAAGAACCATTTCATTATAGATTTTAGATTTCTAGTACAACGTAATGTGACATAGATGCATGTTCAAAATTATGGAAAATATATGTTTGGGGGAAAGAGATCCCTTAATATGTTTCTGATTCGGAGATAATGAATTTTGAATAAAGAAGTGATTGATTTGGATAATGTATATTGGAAAATATTGATACCATGGGACTGATTAATGGGTTTTTTATTCTATCCTTATTGGATCTCAAAACATTTTGGAATTTAAAGATTATATACAATATTCAACGTCTAACATGTTTTTAGAGAACTTTAGGGTATTACCATGTTTTAAGATAATTCGAGATGAACGTATCAAAATGCTTTTTATGTGACAAATAAACTATATTTTGTTATGTTTTATTCCTTAGATGTTTTTAAATGTTTGTTTATATTGAAGTATTATGGATAAAACTAATGATTGGAATGGTGTATGTTGAACACTGGATATTATTTTTTTTGGTTAGAGTTTGATTTCTTTGATATATTAGGCTATCTGTTTGGTTTTAGTAAATAATTAGAGGATTAAGGAAATAATTTTTGGCCTTATTATTTATCAAACGTGCTTCAGGAGTGAAAAATAAATTCTGAACATTTAGTTCTAGGTTTAAGTGATTAATTTAAAATATATTGAATCAAATATTATGAATTCGATTAATCTTATGACAAGGAAATAAATAACTTCGGTGCTTTATGAATATTAAAAAAATCAACAACTCTAGGAAAAGGATCTTGAAACCAAAATAGATATCCTAGCCCTTTTTCCATTGAATAAAATGTACTCTTATATCATCCAATATTTATAGATTTGTGATTCTTAACTTTCTCCACATCATGCTCTCTATCACTCTCCATCATAACTTGTTGGTCAAATTTTTCATTCATGTCCATGTATCCAGACATGGAACCCTAGTATTGTTATTTATTACAACCATTATACTTCCATTTCATTATTTAAAAATATAGGCACCATTAATCGATTTTCGGATGTGTGATTTCAACAATGTGGTTTTGAAATGTCAAATACCTAGTTTTTTATAACATGTTTAAATTGCAAGGATATAATTTATTGAAGGAGGGTAGAATTTAACACCCAAAGGATATAAAATATTATAATTTATGAATAAATATAATATTATTTCATTTATTATTTTTTACTCAACATCATGGTGTTATTATCCTACACACAATATTTAGTTATTTTACGTTAAATAGAAGGCCACTTCTTACTGAACAACAGTATATTAATAAAATATAATAATTAAATAGGATACCAAACCATGATGTTAAATTTGAGGTTATTAAATGGATTAATGAAATTTTATATTTTTTATATTCCATATAATTTTAACATTCAACTTATGTGATTCTTATATGTAATTTATAAAAAAATTCCTTTTTTTGGATAAAAGTAGTATTTTTGAAAAAAACTGTTTTCTACATTTTGAGGGTGCACGGATTTAACATAAAATATTTTTCACTTTTATATATTCTATTACAAAAAATTATATTTTCCATTTTAATCGGGACATCAAAATTTATTTTGGATTAATTTTTGGTGTTTTTTATATATCATTAATATTTTTATGAATAGTGAAAATAATAAATTTTAATTGAAAAAAACTTATTAAATCGAAATAATTTATAGTGTAAAATTATAAGTTATAATGATTTTAAAGTTTATTTTGATTATATTTTTATCATTTAGTATAATTTAGGTCATTTTAATTATTTTCACATTAAAATTAGATATGAACACTTATCAAACTTTTGATGGGTTTTATTTATGAAATTCTCATTTTCTCTATTTTTCAATTGAGATAAATTTTAAAATATTTTCCACAAAACCTACATTTTAATTTTAAAAAATCATATTACATATTATTAATTTTTTGGTCCAAATAATTTTAACATGTTACATTTATTTTTAGGGATATTATGAATTGTAACTTTAGTAATTTTTTATTTCCATGGTAAAGGGTAAATCTGGTAATTAAAGGTAAAAATAATATTATTAAAATAAAATAGAACCTTTAAAAAAATTATTTAAAAAATTATACCATTATCATATATGGTTTGAAATGGAATCACTTAATGGCTACATCCCCATCAATATGACATTGATACTATTATAATCAATGAATGTGACAAAATGTCACCCAATCATTTTATACAAGTATATTAATTTTAAAAAAGGGGAAAAAGAGAGATAACATCCACTATAGATAGTCTATAGAATTATTAATTAATTACCTACATATTTTTTTTTAAATTTATAGAAATTAAATTATTAACATTAAATATGCAACAATAGTGACGTAGAAATTATTTTATTTAAAAAATATCAAATAAATGACTTTTAAATTATGAAAATAAATAATATTTGAATTAATTAATGTCATACAAGAATAATATAGGTGAATATGACATGTTATTAGTATATTAATTAATTTTTTTCATAGTTTTCCTCTATGTGGATTACATTTAAATTCTAGGAAATAAATTGAGTCAAAATTGGAAATTGATATTTTATAAAAATAACATTTCATAAAATTATTTAAAAATATTTAGAAATTTTAAAAATTAAAATTTTATAATTATATGGTATAAAATTTAATTAAATATTCATTTATAATGAATTTACATTATATATTTTAATATTTATAACCAGTTACTATTTAGAACGTTATTACCAGAATTAAAATTAACTAGATTATAAATGGATAAATGAAAATGATAAGGTATAAATTAAATAAAAATAATTTTTAAAATGTATTGCATGAGAGTATTTCAATGAACCATCATATTATATTCTAAAATATTCCATTTTAGCGGAATTTGTATTTATATATTAATTTATATTAGTATAAAAATTTGGGTGTTTTTAAAGGTGCCCCTCCCCACTCTTATAAAATGGTACATATACGTCTCATTGATTAACTCATATAAATCCATTTAGATATGAAAAAACCTACACATTTCACCTCCAATCTTGTGTTAATACATCGTAGAGTTCATACATTGGGAAAACAGTCTTAAGGAGTATTTATTGTTCAAATTAGAAAGAGACTCGCGAAAAAGAGACAATCGTTTGATCACCTATTACAAAGTTATTGTCTTATTCTACTCTCTATTTGTATCGTCATTCCACAATAAATTAATAACCATAGTATATTATAATTTATAAGATGTTATTATTGTTATGTTACAACCTTATACCTCCTTCTACCCATCCTATAAAAAAAATATCACCTTGGGTGTGTGTATACGACCTACCGTCTCTACACCTTATTTTAATTTGTTATTCAAAAATAAATTATATAAATTGGTATAATGAAGAGTATAATTGATATAAATATTTAATATGAAATTATTATTATTGTTTATAATTAATATACTATCCAATTTCATAACATTTAACCATTTTGAGAATGATTTTGTCGCTCATGCTTGCATACGGCCTACCATCTCCTTGACGTGATGAGGCTCATCTTCCATGATTACCATCAATGAATAATTATAAGAAATATTTATTTTGAAAAATTATAAAATATATTACCTAATAATTTTACTGTAATAATATATATGTACATATGTTTCAATCACTTATATCTATTCAATACTATGAGAAAAATAAAACAATGTTCATGCGTATGTACGACCCACCATCTCCCGGAACAGTCTTTTCTATTTCATATATACATATCTATTGTATATATTTATACTCAAAATATATTATATATATATATATATCATATCATACATTATTAATGTAACTAAATCAAGATCTATGTAATATGATCAAGAATAATAAGTCCAAATGTGTAAGACATGCAAAGCGATTATTAAGTAAAAGGGTGAATTAACATGGAACTGTTAATAAATGGGAAATATAAATTCATAAAATAATCATATATGATTTTATAAATATTATTTTTATTTTGATATATGTTAATAATACTTTAAAAACAACATACAAGAGTTTTTTACACATACGGAGAGTATCCGACCTTATGTAAGTGAATTGTGTCTCACTATTAATTTTCGTGATATATAATCCATGTTCGAAACCTATTTCTTATGTGTGGTGTATTTGGTTATCCTATTTTATTTAATATAATAAATAAATTTTCATTGTGGTATTAAATATTTCATTCAATGATATCAGGCTTATGATTTATACTACTAATGTGGTATGGGAGGCTTTGAATGTCGGAAGAATTAATCCTTTATCAATTTCAGTATTCTTGATATTATTTTACAAATATATTTATATATATATATAAGGATTATAAAATAATTTCTAGGTATATTTTAATTACCATTTAATATTTATCAAAAATTAATCATTTAATGGTTTTACGTAATGGTTGATTTTAAAATTTCATTTTTATCCTATGTTGTGTATATGTAAGAATATTTTGGGAAATAATTGTCATTCATGTCCCTGTTTATTAAATATATATTAAAAAATATTATTACGATTGTTTATGGTAATTTTTACAAATGTTTTTATTTTAATAAAAAATTTTGAAATAAATTATTCCATATGTTTTCAAATGAGGTATTTTATGATGTTTTTAAAAAATTAAGGGAAAAATGTTTTTTTAAATTTTATGTTGTGAGCGATTATTTCCACAATGAAGATGCCTTAATTTTTTGTAGCATCCCTTATAATATTACATGGTTATTTTCTTATGATATATTTCATTTATAACTTAATGGATTTTATATTTTTTTAAAGTGAAATGGGACATCACTCTTAATGTTTTTTAACTATATAAATTTTATCTATGGAAACATCCATTACTGGATTTAATGATTCATTATTATTGATTTATTATGATACAATATTACATATTGTATTGATGGTTTTATGATATGTTTGAATTTGGATTTACTATTTTATTCCAATAATGGTAAGTGGTTAAAGTATTAACATTTTGAATGCTAGTTTTAATATCAATGTTTTTTATTTGATTCTCACTTTTCATATGTTGAATGCATTCAACGTAGTAAGTGATGGGTGTGGTCCATTATTTTCCTAAGATGAATTATTAGGTATCAAGAGACAACTAAGTGTCTTGGAACAATGCCTTGATGGTATGGTTATGGTCTTATCACAAGGTCGTGACGGTATGGAAATGGTCTTGGTACGATGCCTTGATGATATGGTTATGATGTTCAACATTATGCATTTCCTCATTATGAGAATATTTAAAGATATTTAATGTAATTATTAGACTAGTATAATATAAATGTGAATGTTTAAATTTCATTATTTGATTTATTCATTCCATAATATTCTGAAGACTATATTTAAAAGGCATGTGTTTTAGTTTTATACCATTCCATAAATGTTAATGATTATTTATTATAACATAGATTATAATGTTTATCCTTACTAGGAATATGATCTCACCCATTTCTTATGATTCATTTTTTATAGGATGTGAATTAATATATTTTTATTGACCTTTAGTGATATTTCAAGGTATAATAGAGCCTTCAAAAGAGATAATTTGTTGTTTTTCATTTCACCATGTAATGTAAAACATATGTTTGTATCTTGTATTTCCATGTCTACAAAACTTATTGATCCTTCTAGATTTGAATTTCTTGTGATCATTCCAATGTATTAAACAAATGAACAGACTCTGGGAAACTAGGTTCAGGATGTTACACCATTGTTTATATGATTTCTCATGTCAACCACTACATTTTTTCCATGAGTTATCAATGATAAAATATTTATCCTAATTCCATTTATCATGACATAATCATAAAATTTACTATTATTTAATTTCATAAAATTATTAGAAAAAAAATTCATAACCCTCTATCAATGCATTTATTCACATTCCATTCATTAATATTTCATGCAACTGAAAACATTATAGTTTTGGTAGATGGAAAATACCCATTCCGTCTTGTTGAAATTTTCAATGAATAGAAATTATAGCATCATCCCATCAATAAATATTAGTGAGAATTGTCAAAAAAAAATCTGGATTCAATAATTCAAGCATTGCAGTTCACCTTTTCTCAATTTGAATCACATTTTACCAAATCTTATAGGGATGGTTTACATAGTTGGTACATTAATTAATGTGACAAACTATTTTCTTCCTCTCTAGATAAATTTAACATATCTACTTCAATACTTACATGGTTTATATAGATATTTATCCTTTTTCTGGGAGAATAGTAACTCAATTTAATAAGTTGATGATACAAATCTTCTATGTAAATCTAATTGCATAACCCAAGTAACAGACTTGATTTCCACTATACTAGTTGGGACTGTGACCTTCAACAACTAAGTCATCGAAACAACTCATTACTTCTCACCCCAAATTGGAGCTTTTTGAGAAAATAATTTCATGTAATTCATTATTTTCAAATTTAAAAACACCATCCAGGTCATATTTTATTTCTACTACATTATAATTATTACCTATCATATGTTATATTCATCAACTATTATGAATCCATACAATAGAACAATATTATTCCTTTAGTGAATCATTTAAACCACTTTATGATCAACTCGTTATTTTTTCCATAATTATGACCTCATACATAACAATGATTAATTATCATGACCTTCTAAAGAGTAAAAATTCATCCAACATAACTAATAATATATTTGACGTTTTCAACTCATTTGATGATACATCGGGCTAATTCTTATTACAAAATTATATATTTTTACAAAAATTTATGTTCAATGTTGATATGAAATTTCATTCCATGTGTCCAATTCTATCACAGCAATAACAATTTTCAGAAAATGATATCATAGAATATTTATCCTTATATGGATTCCTCTATTGGTAATTTTCTCTTCGCTATCTTTTTGTTATGGGGAATACATCTTGTGAGTGTCCAACATTCCACAAAAATAACATCTAATATTGGTTGCATTATTTTGTGTCATAGTTTGAGTAATAGTTCTCCCTTAAATTATATGAATCATATTGTTTGGATTTTAACCCAAATCATTCTTCAATCTCAAAGATGGCTCTAATGGTCTGATATAAACCATTGCTACTTTCTATTTTTTTAAAATCCCCAGCCTAGCCGTATCAATTGGATTTCATGGTTGCTTCTATTCTGCTAGACCACTATGCTCCACTTACAAATTTTATTTCACTTTAATGGTCTTCATTCCCAATTTAATATTGATATTCTTGAGTTTTTCTACCCTTAACACTTATCCATGTGCCGAAGACATTATCTTTATGTTATTCAGTAGGTTTGAATTGATCATTCACTGTGTTATTCAGCCCATTGATCCTCATTTTATATTTTTCGACATTGATCTTGTAATCACTAATTGTTTTTTATTTTTCAACCATAAAAGATTTAAAATTTCAAATTTATTCCATTAGTGTAGACTTCCATTCTTCATAGAGCTTCTTTGATAAAACTCTATAGGCATGGAGACATGCATAGTTTCCACATTAACCACATGTGTTTAGAGTTGAATACATTTTAATGAAACTACATATAACTCATCTAGATCTTAGTTATTATTATCTTGAATGATGATTCATTCATGATCATTATTTTAAATCCCTGATCATAAAGATGGTATCATCATCCTATTTATATTTTTTGTAGATATTAAATCTGTAATATCATAATTTCCTAAATTATAAATCATGAAATAATAAGTTTTTAATGAATCATACACTAATTCATGATGAAAAAATGTGGGTTAATGTTACTCTAGGTTTATTTGAGTGGAAGATAAACCAAATAAATGAATAATAAATATTGTTTAAATGACACTTGCATGTATCTTGATATGAGTTGGTTAATCATATAGAAACTATAATGACAGGTTATAGATTAGGTTTTAGTAATACATATATTATTCCATTTAAATTTTTATATGTCTATTAAGAATGAATCCTATTATGTGTATCAAAAGGATCATATGATAGTTTATATGACTCTTACATATATCAACAATCACTCCAATAGAAACATTTAGTTTATAAAATTTATAGTTTATCCTTCAAATGTATCTTTACTATAAAATAAGATCATTAAATATAATCTATAACATTTAAAACTAAAAACTCAAACAAATAATATTGTAGAAATTGTATCTATATATATGTACACATTACTAAGATTTCTATTAAGAAAAACACATCAATCACCACATTCAAATTCCATTTTGTCTTTAATTTTTCAAAAATTAAAAATAACTATGTAAGACCTGACATTATAATTATACATGAAAACCATTTCAATTTAACATGTAAGTACCTTTAAAACATCAATTCTAATCTATAATATGTATTTATATTTTCACGTGGTCAAGTTATTCATTCATATTGGTAGAAAATACAATACATACAATATTCAAAATATAATAATACTTTAAATTATTTTGAAAATTTTAATGGTGTTGAGAAATTTTTTCCCCTTACATTTGGATTTGGATTATTTTAGTGAAATTATTGATTGCATGAATTAAATATGGTTTGAAATGGGAGACCTCAGGTTCCTTCTAGAAACCTCTATTACTACTACTCCTATGAATATTGTACACTAGATAGGGGTTGTGGACCAATTTGACCATTAGAGATAAAAAGATAAAATAGATAACCTTGTGAGATTTTGAGAGTTCCCTGAATTTTTTAGGTTCCCATATTCCTTTTGATTGAACTAGGAGTGAGTCCAAGACACCTTTTAGCTTAATAATTAGATCCCACATGCTACATATATAGTACTTAGTAGATATATATTTTTAATATACACCTAAATATTTAACTAGATATTGATATTAAAATATTACATGATTCATTTATTTTTTTATTTCATTTTCATTTTCAAATCTATTTAAAATCTTGAATAGTTTTAATAAAAAAAAATTTTTAATAAAATTCCCATATTATTTTTTTAAAAAAATTACTATACAAAAAAATGTTATTAAACCTGAAAAAAGGTTTTACATGTGAATTATATTATATAAGTTCCTAGTAGTATACTATTAGGAATTTATTCAGACCATTTAAATTCCTTTGGGAGAATAGATTCCTCATTATGATTTATATAGTTAAAGTGGAATGAGTCACATAATATGGTGAAACATATTGATGCCTTCACTATCCTCCCATGTTTTGTATTAGTTGTGACCATTGTTCCTAAGATATGGCTCAGTTAAATGATTTTTGGGGAGTATAAATTACTATAGTGTTATTTTTTTATAAACAACACCATGAATTATTATATTATCCTAAATTCATGACATATTATAGTATTGAATTTTCACATTAATTTTGGTTATGATGTTATTTTTTATTATCCAGCTTTTGTGTGTGTTATGACCTCTTTTTTTACGTAAAACTACTTGGTTTTTAAGAATATATTCCTAATATATGCATAGGTCATACTCATTTTATATTTGGAATTTGGGTCTTGGTTATTTATCCCTATGTCTGAATCACTACTAATGGATTCTTTTTAATAGCATGGTTCGTTCCTCCCACAATTGGTAACCATGAATGATTTTCTGGACTTGTGATGATTCGGTTAAGGATTGTAGATATACTGAAAAATTCCACGTCATTGATAAATGTAACTAGAGCCATTTATTTCTTCTGATATTTGGGGATTCAATTTATGAAATAAGAAGGTTTTTAGAGACTCATTTGAAATTCATGAAGGAGTGTATAAAAAACATTTTTTAATAGACCTTTAGTTTTAATTGGATGTTACCAATGTAAAATTATAGTATGTGGTATCATTTATATTTATTATAAGGGAAATAATCCTACAAAAATGATGTTGTAAGTGAAACCAATTAGTTTCATTGGAAGGCTGTGTTGGTTGTCGAATGTGCACAATGTGAATGAATATCATTAGGGAGTAGTCTAATTGTGGCTTCCATTCCACTAAGATTTATAATGATTCATTTAGAATTTTAGGTTGAAATGTGTCATCAGAGGAGTGATGTTGATTTTAATCATTTTTTAATGGTATAACAAATCAGTGTGTGACTAAAATGATAAATTTCATTGCTGATTGTCAAAGGACTTTTTGACGATAATTTGAGTAAAGACATTGACATTTTTATAAGGTTTAGTTTTATATTTGAGTACTTATTATAAAAATTATTCAATATAAACAATGTAGACAATATTGGTTTTATTAATATTATATTTCTTATACATATAAATAGTTATAAATGTATTCAGTAAAAAATATAATGTGTATAAATGTTTTTTAATGGATTAAATGATGTTACAAGGAATGAAATATTTGTATCACGATTGAAAAAGTAGAACAAGAAGATATTTTATCATGTGTTAAATGATTCATTTATTTCATAAAATAACTAATAGCTTTATGAGTCCTGATGATTGAAAAAGGATGGGTATTTGAAACTGGAAACATGATGGATTTGATGCTTGATTAGTTGATGTTTGATGGCGTGTGGTTAGTAATAAGGTAAATAAAAATATATTTCAAAACTATTAAATTTAATATTATTATTATTTTAGTATTAATTAGGTGTTTTTTAATATCATATGATAGTGTTCCACAAAGTTATATTTAATAAAATTGAATTAATTAATGTGATGAATATTTATGAATTTGTTTAATTATTGTAAATAGTGTGACATAATAAAAATATTGAAATAGTTTTAACATATTTTTAATGTCAATATTTATCTTGTGAAAATCAAGAGCATTTGAATGAAATTTATTTGAAACAATATTTTTTTTATTCTATTCCATACTATGATTATATTGAAAGCATGAGTACAATGATATGACTACTGAAACATGAAAACTAAAAAAGTGAAGTATAATATTTATTGAGAATTAATCAGTATTCATGTATTAGGTTTTGAAATTATATAATAACCATTACATAAAACATGTGAAAACTATTTGTTTTGATATTTTTTAATGGAACACAATTGTAATCTATTTTAGGATGGGATATTATAAAGGTTGGAATTAAATTTTTTATGATGATTTTATTTTTTATGAAATTAAAGGTGAGTAAAAAATACAAATAATCCCGATGAAATAATTTTTAATTATGTTCAAATTGAGTTTATAATGGATTAATATGATAAATTAATTTGATATTTAATATGTTTGGAATTATTTTGGATTTGTTTTTTATATATTATGATTTTATTTTTCTAAATTATATGTAGAAATTAAAATGTGTTAGTTTATTAACCATGTGTTATGTAATTTTTTTCACATTCCTAATGAGTATATATATTTTTTGTAATCCTGTTCCATTATAATTATATCAAATTATATAATTTAACAATGAAAGAACATATTGAAAATAAATGGAGTCAAAATGAAACAAAATTTATTGGTAATATTATTGAAACATGAGTTAATTTTATTTTCATAAATTATATTATTTTGATTATAAAAGCGGAAATTGAATATATATTGGAAGTGTTATTAAACATGATTTGTTATATTTGTATCACTAATAAAATTTGTTCTAAAATTGAATTGGTTTTTTTTAAAAAATTATTTGATAAATTGTGTTTAATTATGTTTATAAATATATATCATTGTGGAATTATATTATATTGAATACAAATTTTAAAAAAAATTATATTACTCAGAATGTTTTATACCTATTTATTGGTTCTGTATTATTCTTAACATAGAAAAAACTATTTAGACAATTGTTTTTGTATGAATATATCTAGTGATTTTATTATTTTGGTAGGTGTTTATTATGTTTGTTTTTTATTAAATTGTTTGAAATTATTTAACAATAATTATATGTTTTATTATAGTTGGAATTGTGTATATAATATAAATAGTGGTCATACCATTAGAGTATGCTATTTCTTAATAGGAATACCATATATTGTTTATGTACACAACAAATAAAAATATTAAAATGAATTCTACATACCTTTATAATGATTTTTGGAGAAATTACTACCTTGAGGATGTTATGTGGGACCTGAGGATATAATCATTCAGAAATACCAATTTTTCTTTGCACCCATGTGTTTGACTTAGAGGGAGAAATTCATTTCATGTGGGGTAAAATATAACAAAATGAGATGTTATGAAATAATTTTCTCAATTAAATTTATTCTTTTTGATATTTTACATTAAATTAAAAAAACATTGTACAATGTCTTAAAAATTAATCATTGAGTTGATCATACATTACACAAAAAGCTATGTGGGAAAAAATGTTACATACAATTAAGCTGTTTTTTTTATAAATTGTGATTTACCTACAAGGTCGGACAATAATGGGGACAGAATGAATTACTATATTTTTCGAATATGTTGTTTAAAAATTTATATAAAATTAATTATATTGTGGATGATTAATTATAAATAAAAATAGAAAAAATATGAAAATAGAGGAAATTATATCAATAAAACATTTTTTATAAACACAAACAAGTTTTAGATCAAAAAAATAATGAAATTATATTTTAAGATTAATTTTAATTTGATTAATATATTACATAATCAATAAAAATCCAATTCAACTTATGTGTTTCTGAATCAATAAATATGAATATATCCAATTTTATACATAAAATAGTATTTTAAAAACGATGTACTCTATAATTTTAAAAAATATTGAAACTAATTTTTTCTACTATTTGATAAAATAAATTGAGTTATTTATCTATGAATATCAGAATTATCCTATGTTGATTTTTGGTATTTTTCATTAATGTCGATTTTTTATGAAAAATTGAAAATACTGGGTTTTATTTAAAATAGAATTATTGTTTATAATATTATAAAATTATTTTTTGTTTTAAAATAAAAAAGATATTTAATTTAATTTAACTATATATCATTAAATCTAATTTAGTACATTAGAATCAAATATATATTTTATATTCCAATAAAAACAATTTAAACTCTTCTTCATTTTTCTCATTGAATACCAGCTTTCTTATGTCATCTATGGGTCTAATTTAAATTTAATATTTCTGCATATATGAATTTAATTTGGAAAAATAATTTATATATTTTTAATCGGTATTATATATATCATATAATTATATAAAATATTATTTTTTCCATAATTAATACTAAAAACTGTAAAAAAAATTGATGTGCTTATGTTAAATATGGGTTTACTAAGGCTTAAAGAAAAAAATGTGTGTTAAAATGTCAGTAATCATGTCCAAAACCAACTAATTAGACATATATCAACCTTATATCTTATAAGATACATAATTTTAAATTTTTATAAATCATCCTTTTAACGATATATTAGTTACACTTTTAACCTATTTCTTGTTTTCCTTTTAAAATTGTCTGAATAGAGCCGGGAAAAAATTAGGAGGATACCAATATTGGTGAATTATACATATTTAACCTAATTTTGAAGTAGGATTCAGGATAAATACATGTCCTATAACTGGATTACATGATGTGTAATGGTATAATAACTCATATTTTCTTGGTTTTCTTTTTTGAAAATATCTGTTAAAATTTTCAGATCAGGTGCTGAGAGGGCATGCAATTTAGATGCCTAGTGTACCAGGAATGGACCATCAATAAATGTTTAGTTTTTAAATATCATTCTTGAGTAGGTCTAAATAAAATGTGTAATATCCCTTATATGCTTTCCCATATTATAAATTCATGGGAACCATACCATTCTGGATGGCGCGTTTACCAAAGTCGAGACATAAGATTAGTCGGCATAGGCCTACAATGAGAAACCAGAAAATGGAATAACTATATATAAAATAATTTGATAAAATTATATTATTTTTCAAATCCTTATAAATCATGAAAGATGACTCAAATCAAAAATATTAGACCACCATTGAGCTCATGAGGAAGTTCATTTATTAGGTAGAGCCCAACATTGGACGGTTCAGGCCATCTTCCGAAAGTATTTTTTGTAAGGGATTGAAAATAAAAAAATTAAATAATGATTATTTAATTTATGATATCACGTAAATGTTAACTCGGATTGGAAATCAGAGAGTATAATTGAGGTCGTGAGGGTGTGTTCTCTTTAGGTGGGTCTTATCCATGATCGGTGTGGTTCGTGGTTAAAAGTATATTTTTGGACATTTTATGTAACACCCTGAGATTTTATGAAAAATATTCTTTTAGTTTCACTAATGTCTTGTGTTGTATGCTACACCAAGATTACCTTGCGCTATACGCAACACCGTATTAGCTTGCAGTATATGCAACACTATTCTTGGATCGTGTTACACACAATTTTGATAATAGTTATTCTACGCAACATTGAGTATATATATATATTCAAGGAATAAATGAAATATGGTTTGATTATGTTATACGAAACAACGAAGGATTCTTTCACATCACGCAACCATGACTTGGCTTGCATTACACGCAATCGCGACCTTCCTCGATAGCGTGTGTTGTATGCAATACTGTGTTTACTAAACAATGATATATTATTATAATATTATTATAAACTAGCCGTTATGAATAGTATTAACTAAATTTTTAATCTTATGACATTTTTATTCATCTTACACATTTTCTAAAACATGGTATAAGAACAAAACAAATTTTTCGGGTAAAATACGTATTTTTAAAAAAATGCAGTTTTACCGCCTTTTGATGGCACACCCACATTAAATCTAGTTTTTGACATGTTTATAAGTTCAATTTGACAAAATATAATTCTTATTTGGAATCATAAAATAAAAATTTACTTTGGATAAAATTTTCATATTATTCTGGTAACTTTCATATTTTGATGAATAGTAAAAACATGCTATATTTTAATTAAAAACAACTTCTTTCCTCGCAATAATTTATATGGTTAAATTATAATATTTAATGGTTTTAAAGTATAAATAGAAAATATTTTTACCATTCAATATAATTTATGTCATTAGCATTGATTCTACCTTGAATTCGTGGGATAAATCAATTCAATCTTTTCCAATGTTTTAAAGAAAATCCCATTTTCTTTCGACAACGGGATTAATTTCAATTTAATTTCTACAACTTTTGCGTATTGTATTTGGAAAAATTGATTCCATATTTGGAATCAGTGGATCCAAATTATGTTAATAAGCTACATTTTTTTTTGAAATTTATGAATAGTAACTACGGTAAATTTTATTTACCATAGTTAAAGGTAAAACTGGTAATTAAGGGTAAATATAATATTATTAAATTACCCTATCACATGTCAAAATCCTATTGGATGACTAAAAGTCGACCCATATCACCTAAGGGTCGGATTAGATTCATTTAATGGACTTTTTTCCATGAAAATAATTTAATTATTATTAAAACCAAATAATGTGACAACATGTCACTTTCTAAAATATTATAAGTATAATAATTTTAATTTAGTGATAAACTTCATGAAACATAGAACATGAATATTTTATGGAAATATAATACAATTATCTACATAATATGAATTTATTTAGAATTTTTAGGGATTAAATAATTATCATTTATTATGACACAAATATGATTCAATAATTGTCTTATTAATGAAATATTGACATAATTGATGTTATAAATACCCAAATAAATGTAATTTAAGACTTTTTATGAATTAAACTAATTTTATATGTTAATATGACATGTTATTATTGATTTAATTAACTTTTTTATAAATAATCAATCGGTTATTATTTTCACAAAAATGAATTACTACATAGTGTCAAAAATGACATAAAATAGTTTTTAAAAGAAATATTATATTATTAATAGTTATTTTATTCCTAAAAATCTACGGTTCGGCCAAATGACTTAGATATGGTTATATATATTAATAATAAATAACTTGGGGTTCTTTTGGCTTGATATAGTAAGTTTATTAACCATATAGTGTAAGAAAACAAGAAGACACAGTAAAAGTTAAATTATCTAACTTAAAGTTAAATCTAAATGATAAGGTTAAAATTGATATCTAAACATGTATAAATTCTATTGGATGACATGATTTCTACACCTACCCACCTTATATTCGAAATATATCAATTTGGAGCTATTAAAAACCGAATTTGACTTTATAATAAAATAATATTTTTAGTTATTCCAAAGGTGCCCCTCTCCTCCCTTATAAAAGGGCACCTCCACCTCCCTCTTCCTCACACCACATTGAACCTTCAAGATCGGCCAAAACCTGACAATTTATCTTCTCCACTTCCCTAGAAACATCCTAGAGGTTCTTGTGGTCTTCAAAGACCTATTTTAGTACCCTAAAAGGAGGTCTCAAAGAAGTACTTCAAAGAAGAGGTAATATTCGTTACCGATTCTTTCATCTTTATTTCTTCTTTCACTTCTTCGTAATTAGTTGTTTCATTATGAATTAATAACATCAGTATCAATCATATACTGATATGTTATTATTAGTATGAAACAACCCTATTTCACCATCTATCGATCCTATGGAAAAATAAATCACCGCGCGTGCGTACGTACGGAATACCGTCTCCACGCCGTGGTGTAATCTATTTTCCACCACCACCTTACTTGGATGGGTATAATGGTGTAAATAATGACTATATATGACTATTAAAAAGTGATATTGATTCTGAAAAACTATACATACACTCCCATACAATTCCACGATCATGGGAACGATATCATCGCTCGTGCGTACGTACGGAATACCGTCTCTACGATGTGATGTGATTCGTTCTACATGATCTTCATTGAATAATGATTATATAAATGAATTGAATTAATAAATATGATATATATTACAATAATACCATTATGTAAATGAGGTATTTATAACCTAAATAGAAGAATAAGAATTTATTCGACAAACACGCATAAGAACAAAAAAGTAATAAACACCCAAATAACAAGTAGGAATGAAATATTACTAATAATAAGCTAAGAATATAACCATATATGATATCATAATAATAATTATGATTCTGGAATAAGTCAATAACAATATTTAAATCATTATACAGGAGGTTTGGACACTTACAAAGCAAATCGGACCTTTGGTAAGGGAAATATCACAATCTCATTTCTATCCGAGATTGTTTATACCTTGGTATTTACTAGGGTGTATTTTATCATCCAAATCGATGTTCCCTCAATATGTAATATTGTTTCCATCCACCTACAATTTTTTAAATCCAATTTTACCGTTCGATGAGTTTTTAGTAAAGGATATGAAAAGAATCTTTTGTCATTTTTAGTATGAGGTACTTTTTGATTTGATTATGTTGTGATGGAATTATTTTTATGAATTCCTATATCTTATATGAATTGTTTTATGATGTCATGTTGTTTAAGAATCCCATTTTTATTACATGGATTATGCTATGATGTATGGTTTATGATTTTGTAGAACACATAAGAATGGTATCATTATGATATGGGTGGGACCTATATCTCCCTCCAATGCATTGGGTAAAGATTTTATATTTCATGAGATAGACATGGCTGGAACGATAGGTTATACCGGTTCAGTGAAACAGGACTGAAACGAGGAGTGAACTCGGTTCAGAAAGGGACTTTGTCCACTAAGATAATCTTTTAAATGAGTCTTTACTAATAAGAAATGATTCTATATTATTATTTGTGTATTCCACAAAGTTTCATGTTTTAAGTTATGATTATTGGGATTACATTTCACTACTATGATTTATCCCTTGTTATGAAATTATGATCTATTTTGAAGGTTATGATTTCAAAAAGATATGTTCTTATGAATATGACGTGATTGATATTTCTTTTGTTTACCCTTACTGCGCATTTGAGCTCACCCTTTTATGTTTTATTTTCCCCAGGACATAAATAAAGTATTTAGTTTTTAAAGCAAAAGAAGATCTTTATGGGAGATATTTAAGATCTTTCACCATGATTATAGGATTATATTCCGATCTTCCAAAGACACTAAACTATTACGGTCCTTGTGTGTGTGTTTTTGTTATGTACTAAGTATTCCGCAAATGTAATGTAATGTCTATGTACATCAGGCTTAGGGTCTCTATAGTTGGTATCAAAGGAAAGGTTTAGTCACCCTTTTGAAACTAGGATGCGAAAACGTTAGTGAGATCCCTAGAGATATTTCTAAGGTATGTCTAGGGATGTCCCTAAGTATAAGTATACATATAGGATACAGTCCTAGAACTACGGTAGCGATCATAGAATTTAACCTAAGATGTTAGATATTGAGGATACTCCCCCTTTATTTTTTTGTTTTCCCTAGCATGATTTTTGCCTCACACACTATTCTTTTTGGGTTTTAGACGATGGATGGAACCCGAAGGAACCGTGTTGATCAATGTAATGGACAATGCAATGATTGTCCTCATGAACAAACAGATGTTATGGGAGATGGAGTGCAAAATCTTATTGCTATACTTACACAAGCTATGAATCATTCTAGACTTCCAAATGAGCAGAGAAGGGAAAAACATTCTATTGAGTACTTCATGAGGCAACGTCCATCTTCTTTTAGTTGGTCTTCTGATCCACTTGTTACTGAACAATGGATCAGTACCACTGAAAAGATATCTTCAGTTCTTCAATGTTCTGAACATGATAAAGTCATCTTATTAGTATATCGTTTGGAAGGTAAAGCTGATCAATGGTGGAATATTATCATGAATACGAGGCAAAGAGATGAAATTGAGTCCATGGAATGGGACGAGTTCAAGAACTTATTTTTCAATAAGTACTTACCTCATATTCTTTGTACAAAGATGGAGAAGGAGTTTCTTGAACTAAAGCAAAAGGATGATGAATCTGTTAGTATATAAGAAGCGAAATTTACAAGGCTTGCATGGTATGCATCTGGATTTATCATCCAACCTGAAAGTAAAGTTGATCGATTCTTCAGTGGCTTAAAACCAAATCTTCGAAGGGCATTAGCTATAAGAGACTTCAGTAGCTATGAAGAAATTGTGCGTTGTGCTATCAAGGTTGAAATGGAAGTTGGTGTTACTTATCCATCTCATAGTTTTTACAAGAAATGAAAGATGAAGTTCAAGGAGAAATCTAAGAATAATGGTGAATTGAAGATGAATGTGTCCTTATGATCAATGTGTGGAAAGAATCATGGTGGAGATTGTCTTAAAGGGACAATTAAATGTTTCAAATGTGGAAAGGAAGGTCATCGGCCATTTTAATGCCGCAATGATGGGAAGAAGATGCCTAATGATGCAAACAAAGGAAGGGATACAAAGAATGAACCTACTACACTTCAATGCTTCAAGTGAAAGGAAATGGGGCATTATTCTAATAAATACCCTAATCCAATGGTTAGTGATGATCGACATGAGCAACCACTTAAGGAAAAGGACAAAGGGAAGTCACATGCGATCACCATTGGGGATGTTGAATATGACAACGATGTGGCGGAATGATTAAGTGTTTATGTAATGGGATTCCAGAATAATGTTGTATATAGTATCGTGGAATATTGGAATATTTATGTTTTGGTCTATTGTGGTTTTCAATAATTTTATGGCATCGGTAACCATGAAAAGTGATTGAAATATTTTTGGAAAACAGATGATATGCACATAATGAATGGATAAAGATAATCTAATATGTTTGATAGTATTCATGAGCTCATGATTGATATAAGGACTAAGTGATATCATGGTTTGAGTATATATAATTTTGAGGATATTGGTATGTGGAAAGTGTTAACTATTAACTGCATTCATTTTTTCACTATGGTTCAATGGGTATTAATTTTTTTCAAGAGAATACATGATTAATGCCTTCGAATGTTTGGAATGTGACCAACAAGATATATCTTATGATATATGGGGATCAACGATGGTATTAATTCTCTGGTAATCGTTTTCACTATATTATTAGAGTGGACTGCAGTATTATGGATAAGCCAAAAGATTTGAATGGATTATGTTGGACATAAGTTAGTATTGTTTAAGGATAAAACTTTTTTTTTTGATTTTGTTGATGGGATGTTATAGTAATATAAAAAGGACAACCTGAAGGACGGGCGACAACCCATCGCGTCGGACAAAGCTGTGGGAATCGAACCCACTACCAAAGTGTGACTGGCCTTTATCGCCTACCACTGGCCTATAGGGAGTCCCTGGTTAGTAGAAACTATTTTTATTTTATTAAGAGGTATGATATATGAAGTAAAAGTTCATTTTTGGAACCATATACGATTAATCTAACCATATGATGGACTTATAACATTTGCTAACCTTTTGTTTTAAAGAGATGGAATGACCCATCATTCTATCACATGATCTATTAACACATCACAAATAACAAATTCAACTTTATTTCTTTAAGGGATGAAGTGTAAATTGTTCAATTCACGAACAATAGTGAGATTGTACCAAAATCATGCAAGTATTTATTTTAATTCTTCAACTTTAGGGAAATGATCGTGAAAACCAAAAATGTTGTCCTAGTTCCCTTATATCCGATTAATCAGATGGTACCTTATATCATCACAAATCAATAGCTTTGTGATTGTTGGATTTTTCATAGCCATGTTCTCTACCACTCTCTATCAGAACATGATGGTTAGATTTCTCTTCCATAAACATATTTTCACATATGTGGAAACCCAGTGATTAGTTTATTTGGATAACCGTTACATTTCATACTTTTGTTTTTAAAGATTGGTTTTGGTATTCTTTTTTACGATGTGGGTTTCTATTAAAGAAACATTCAAATTGTAAACCATTTATAACCCCGAAGAATTTCGAGGGAGAAATTCATTTTAAGGGGGGTAGAATGTAACACCCCGAGATTTTATGAAAAATATTCTTTTAATTTCATTAATGTCTTGTTTTGTATGCTACAAAAAGATTACCTTGCGCTATATGCAACACCCTATTAGCTTGCAGTATACGCAACACTATTCTTGGATCGTGTTACACACAATTTTGATAATAGTTATTCTACGCAAAATTGAGTATATATATATATATATTCAATGAATAAATGAAATATGGTTGGATTATGTTATATGAAACAACGAAGGATTCTTTCATAGCACGCAACCCTGACTTGGATTTCATTACACGCAATCATGACCTTCCTCGATAGCGTGTGTTGTACGCAATACCGGGTTTACTAAACAACGATATATTATTATAATATTATTATGAACTAGTCGTTATGAATAGTATTAACTAAATTTTGAATCTTATAACATTATTAGTCATCTTAAACATTTTCTAAAACATGGTATAAGAACAAAATAAATTTTTCGTGTAAAATAAGTATTTATCATTAAATTCAGTTTTACTGCCTTTTGATGGCGCACCCACATTAAATCTAGTTTTTGACATGTTTATAAGTTCAATTTTACAAAATAAAATTCTTCTTTGGAATCATAAAATAAAAATTTACTTTGGATAAATTTTTCATATTATTCTGGAAACTTTCATATTTTGATGAATAGTAAAAACACGCTATATTTTAATTAAAAACAACTTTTTTCATCGCAATAATTTATATGGGTAAATTATAATATTGAATGGTTTTAAAATATAAATAGAAAATATTTTTACCCTTTAATATAATGTATGTCATTAGCATTGATTCTACCTTGAATTCTTGGGATAAATCAATTCAATCATTTGCAATGTTTTAAAGAAAAAACTGTTTTCTTTCGACAACGGGATTAATTTTAATTTAATTTCTGCAACTTTTGTTATTGAATTTGGAAAACTGGATTCCATATTTGGAATCAGTGTATCCAAATTATGTTAATAATCTACTTTTTATTTTTGGGAATTATGAATAGTAACTACGGTAAATTTTATTTACCATAGTTAAAGGTAAATCTGGTAATTAAAGGTAAATATAATATTATAAAATTACCCTAGCACATGTCAAAACCTATTTGATGACTAAAAGTCAAGCCATATCACCTAAGGGTCGGATGAGATTCATTTAATGGTCTTTTTTCCATGAAAATAATTTAATTATTATTAAAACCAAAGAATGTGACAACGTGTCACTTTCTTAAATCTTATAAGTATAATAATTTAAATTTAGTGATAAACTTCATGAATCTTCAAACATGAATAGTCTCCAGAAAGATAATACAATTATATACATCATAGGAATTTATTTATAATTTTTATGGATTAAATAATTATCATTTATTATGACACAATTATGATGCAGTAATTGTATTATTAATGAAATATTGATATAATTGATGTTATAAATATCCAAATAAATGTAATTTAAGACTTTTTATGAATTAAACTAATTTTATATGTTAATATGACATGTTATTATTTATTTAATTAACTTTTTTCTAACTAATCAATCTGTTATGAGTTTCACAAAAATAAATTACTAAATAGTGTCAAAATTGACATAAAATAGTTTTTAAAACAAATATTATATTATTAATTCATATTTTATTCCTAATAATCTATGGATCGGCCAAATGACTTAGATAAGGTTATATATACTAATAATAAACAACTTGGGGTTGTTTTGTCTTGATATAGTAAGTTTATTAACCTTATAGTGTATGAAAACAAGAAGACATGGTAAAAGTTAAATTATCTAACTTAAAGTTAAATCTAAATGATAAGGTTAAAATTGATACCTAAACTTGTCTAAATTATATTATATGAGAGTATATCGACCCCTAACCACCTTATCTTCGAAATATATCAATTTGGAGCTATTAAAAACCGAATTTGACTTTATAATAAAATAATATATTTAGTTATTCCAAAGGTGCCCCTCTCCTCCCTTATTAAAGGGAACCTCCTCCTCCCTCTTCCTCACACCACTTTGAGCCTTCAAGATCGGCCAACCCCTGACAATTTATCCTCTCCACTTCACTATAAACATCCTAGAGGTTCTGGTATTCTTCAAGGTCCTATTTTAGTACCCTAATAGGAGGTCTCGAAGAAGCACTTCAAAGAAGAGTTAATGTCCGTTACCGATTCTTTCATCTTTATTTATTCTTCCACTTATTCTTATTTAGTTGTTTCATTATGAGGTAATAACATAAGTATCACTCATATAATGATATGTTATTATACTTATTAAACAACCCTATTCCTCCATCTTTCCATCCTACGGAAAAAGAAATCACCGTGCATGCGTACGTACGGAATACCGTCTCCACGCTGTGGTGTAATCTATTTTCCACCACCACCTTAATTGGATGGGTATAATAGTGTAAATAATGAATATATATGACTATTAAAAATTGATATTTATTCTGAAATAGTATAAATACACTCCAATACAATTCCATGATCATGGGAACAATATCATCGCTCGTACGTACATACGGAGTACCGTCTCCACGATGTGATGTGATTCGTTCTACATGATCTTCATTGCATAATGATTATATAAATGAATTGAATGAATTAATATGATATATATTACAATAATACCATTCTTTAAATGAGATATCTATAACCTAAAGAGAAGAATAAGAATTTATTCGACAAACACGCATAAGAACAAAAAAGTAATAAACACCCAAATAACAAGTAGTAATGAAATATTACTAATAATAAGCTAAGAATATGACTATATATGATATCATAACAATAAGTATGATTCTGGAATAAGTAAATAACATTATTTAAATCATTATACAGGAGGATTGGACATTTACGAAGCAAATCAGACCTAAGGTAAGGGAAATATCACAATCTCATTTTTATCTGAGATTGTTTATACCTTGGTATTTACTGGGGTGTATTTTATCATCCACATCCATGTTCTCTCAATTTGAAATATTGTTTCCATCCACCTACAATTTGTTTAAATCCAATTTTACCCTTTGTTGAGTTTTTAGTAAAGGATATTAAAGGAATCTTATGTCGTTTTTCTTATGAGGTACTTTTTTGAATTTTCCGACAAAAGTACGAGAAGAATGTTTTTTTTACTTATACGGAATGAATGGATTTTTAAAACATTATCTCCAAGAAGCTTCCTTTACATGTTTTCATGTTTATTTTTAATCAACTTCTTTTAGATTAAAATTTTATGGCATGTTAAGAAAGGAAAAATATTTTTGAAGTAGAATGGATATTTTCCTCAAGAATGGAGTTCAAGTGTTTTATAAAAATTAATTTCCATATAAGATAATAAAGGGTTCTGTCTGTATCCCTATTATTACATTGATTTGATTATGTTGTGATGGAATTATTTTTATGAATTCCTTCATCATATATGAATTGTTTTATGATGTCATGTTGTTTAAGAATCCCATTTTTATTACATGGGTTATGCTATGATATATGGTTTAGGATTTTGTGGAACACATAAGAATGGTATCATTATGAGATGGGTGGGACCTATATCTCCCCCCAATTCATTGGGTAAAGATTTTATATCTCATGAGATAGACATGGCTGGAACGGTAGGTTATACCGGTTCAGTGAAACAGGACTGAAACGAGGAGTGAACTCGGTTCAGAAAGGGTCTTTGTCCACTAAGATAGTCTTGGAAATGAGTCTTGAATAATAAGAAATGATTCTATATGATTATGTGTGTATGCCACAATGTTTCATGTTTTATGTTATGATTATTGGGATTACATTTCACTACTATTATTTATCCCATGTTATGAAATTATGATATCTTTTGTAGGTTAAGATTTCCAAAATATATGTTCTTATAAATATGACGTGATTGATATTTCTTTTCTTTACCCTTACTAAGCATTTGAGCTCACCCTTTTATGTTTTCTTTTCCCCAGTACATAATGAATCGATTTAGGTTTAAAAAAAAGAATTTCTTTATGGGAGATGTTGAATATCTTTCAACATGATTAGAAGATTATAATCCATGTTTCCAAAGACACTAAACTATTACGGTCCTTGTGTGTGTGTTTTTGTTATGTACTATGTATTACACAAAAATTAATGTAATTTCTATGTACGTCATGCTTAGGGTCTCAACATTTTAAGGAAAAATTAAATTTAAATAAGAATTTTATTTTATTCAAATAGGTTTTTCTGAATTACAGAAAAGAGGAATCTGTATGATTTTAATAATGAAATAGAGTAATGTTGTGGTGACTCATTGTAACCAAAACACAAAAATGTGTTTCATCAATTGATAGCTGATCAATATTTTCTGGATCGTTTCCACGATCTTTGAATTTTTCATGGAGGCTTTGGAGGATTTACGTCGCAGAATGATTTCCAAAAAAGAAAAATCCCCATCTATTCCCCAAATTTCAATGGATCTCCAATGATACTGGTGGACCCAAAGTTATATGAAAATAATGGTCAATCAATGTATTCCCAATGATAATGGTTGATTGTAGATCATGGATTTAAGAATGTCGACATGGGTCTCCATTTTTCATTGTCGAATGATTTGATCCCCGATAAGGGTTTATTTATTTATAAGTCATTACCTTCCCCAATTATTTTTTCTAAACAATGAATATTGATAAATCAATTAATATATTTACCTGTGGATCAGTCGTCTTTCCGGGATATAATAATTTTCATGTGGGGAATAATGGGAAGTTGGATTTTTCTATTGATTATCGATTTTTAAAACTCCTAACAATGACAAAATACACTGAAATGAAAAAATGTCATGGTCCATCATTTATTTGTTATGTTCCTATACTTCTACACTATCTTATTATCTATTCTACATGAAGTTAAGGAAAATGATATCCAAGAAGCACCATAGTGGTGGATTAACCCGAGCAGGAGGTTGAGGGGGATGGATGCTATGATTAAATGACCATCGGTATGGGAGCCAAGGGTGGTGGTGGGAGAGTCTTGGAGGTGGTAGAAGGTCGTGGAGAGGAGGGTTGTGGTGGTCGTAGTGGCTGGAGGCAGTGGTTGCAGGAGGGAGGTGGAAGAGGTCGCGACCATCATGGGACGTAGCAATATAGGGGGTAGTGAAGTTGGGGGGTTATATATGTTCTAGAGTCCCATGGGGTGGGACACAACATGTTTAGACATGAGGACCACACAGGACCACATGTGGAGGGGTGGCGTTCGTCCTCAATAAGATGTGTGGCTACACGAACTAGATCCTAGTAGGCATCTAAGATAGACACAAGCTGGTGAGCTGATTGGAGCCAGACTAATGGTTTAAACCGAGCTGTTGGGAAGCCCGAGGTGGACAAGAACCAGCCTTCCAAATTACTGGTCGAGAGAGATGGGAAACCATAATTCTAGGCGGCACAGATGGTGATAACTGGTCTGAGTATGTATGATTGGGATGGATGAGAACCAAGTCAGAGGGCGACCCAGGGGCTAGAACCACTGCCAAACCTAGAAGGGTCTATAATGGACCACCAGTCCAGGCAAGACCAGGTCAGCCCAGAACTAAACATGGAATGGTAGGTTTATCTATGTAAGGGTAGGTCATGTGGGACCCTGGGTTGAGTTACTTCGGGTCGGTCCCACCATTTAGGACCAGGACCAGACACAACCAGCCCATTTTTATTAAAACAAAAATAACTTTCAGATCAGGTGTTTGATTGACGTTCCATTAATGGCATTTTGACCCCTTAATAAAGATGATACATTTTGAATACTCTAGTATAATTTTGTGGTATTCTAGATTTTATAGATGTCTTTACATGTAGATTCACCTTGAATCAAGCACGTTGGAGAGTGGGAATCCTAAGGCTTCTTGAGGCATGAAGGATATGACGAGCCGATCAAACTGGTCCAGTATCTGAGTTGACCTCATTGGTCCTTTAGCGATCCGAAAATTCATTAATGAAAATTTATATTCACCTAACTAAATTCCACATTATGTAAAAAGGATATATAAAATGTGCACTTATTTGGTATTACATTTTATGATTTTAAAATACTGTTAATAATTGTGACCATTTCTAATATTTCTGTTAAACTATGATCATATGATTTGTTTAAATATAATGCTTTAAAAAAATCAAATTTACTCAGACAAAGGATGTTATGGTCTCATCTAGTTAAATTTACCCATATGAAGTCCATTTTTTGGAGCTCAGAAAATAGGTGGAATCATTGGGATTCTCTCTTGACCAAGACCAATCCATGCATGAATAAATTAATCTTGAGCTGAACCGCCTATGAGTGATGTGGAAGTTGATAGAGATTACCACTCACGAACCTTACCCTATGGTCTTATGCAGGTGTTTTAAGTGGTTTTGTGACAAGACCATATGAGTATGATTATGTCCATTATTTTTGTATATAATTAATAATATACATTCATTTAATTATTTTTACATTGTAAATTTTTTTAATGCCTAAATAGTAATATTTTGTTAATATTCTTCTATGGAATCTATTTAAATAAATTAATGGGTTTTTGAAATAAATAATATTTTTTTAAAATTTTATTATTAGAAAATTTCAGTTTAATAATTATATATGATCATATATTTATTATGAATTCAATTTTAATTTTTATTATTTAGATAAATTCAATATTATTTTTTGAATCAGGATGTCAAAATTATCCAATGGTGAACTTTTCTATATTTTCTGAGAGAGTCGAATTTTTCGGTAAAAATTTAATACCATTTAAATATATAATGTGTTTTATGATATAATAATGACCCAATAGTGATGTAATAAAATAAAATAAATTATATGATCCTAAAAATTATATTTTATCCTTAAAATAATGTGATTTTATATTTTATTGATTAATTTTATGATGCCTTAGTGGAACCTCCATGACTTATAATATATTTTATCTTTTTAAATTGGTTTACTTGAAATTGTGACTCACCTCCATATAAGAAACCCTAATATTTTATTTTGTTTGTCCATTGGCCTTATAATATATATTTTTTCCACTCCCCTTTGGAAAAAACCATGGGTTGGTTTGTGGTTTTGATTGGTGTTATGTGTTGTGTCCCATACATAAATAATAAATAATTCCCTCTCCTTTCCTATATAAACCCACCCATGCTACCACTTACTCATCACTAAATGACACTGGAGTTCATCCAACCTCTTCCCTCCTCTCTCTAGAATCCAAGAAAGATGCCCCAAGCTCCCATGAAGTCTCTCTCAAGCCCCTCCCAATCATTTGGGACCACACATCCATGTAAGGGATTCCTTCATTTCTCATTTTATCCATGTTTTATAATATTTCTATGTCCTTCTATTTTGAATTTTAATTTTTGGGGTAAGATTTATCACCTCCCCCATACTGCCATCTTTATATTTGTCTTATGGGAGACCTAATTCTCTCTTATTAATGCCTTCCATGTACACCCATCACTATGCCGAAATTCTGTAATGAAATTCCCTCCCCACATTTACATTCTATAAATTATTTTGTATTATGAATATAAATTCCATTACAAATGTTGAGAAATGTATCTATATTATCTGACCATACTGTCTATTTCGTGTAAATATGATGAGTTGCACTTATCTCTCTCATCATCCCTTTTTATGAATTCCAACGTCACACCATTATGCTCCCGAAATTACATCGATTTTCCAAGCCAATTTCATTGGGTAGTGAATACCATGTCCATTTCACTATCAAAGGTATTCTCCATTATGGACATTTACTTATTTATTATAAATATTCATGTATCTATTACACATCCCTTTACCATTGAATGAATGATGATTATTGATTCCGTATTGTATTATCTATGTGGCACACTTATGCATGAAATGATATGTTTAAGAAGGGTGCTCCCTGGTAGTGCTCCAGTTCATTGGATGAAGTATAGTATCATCATATTTCATATGGAGTGGGAGATTAATCATGATAATTAATGTGAAAAGCTGATTTTCTTGTGCATCATATGTAATGATGGTTTACACAAGCTCCATGTGCAATGAGCCTTGGCTCATACTAATTCCATGTTAAGTGTTGTTGCCGTATTTACATGTTATTATAATCATGGTTTAGCTTCCTTTATTTTCATTTTTCTCTTGTGCTCCATTGATATGCCTATTGTCATACTTTTATTGTATTACTCATTTTATTCCATGTTTATTCTCATACTGGGCTTTATAACTCACCATTTTCTTTATGCTGGTTCTGAGGTTATCACATGCAATGCTATGTAAGAGGGAATGTAGTGGTCATGTAAAGGAATTTTTTAATAATGTTGTTGTATTCCATGTTTCAAGTTGTCATTTATTGATCTTATTCTCTAAATAAAAAATACCTCACTATCCCTAATGTGGTATCAAGTTAATTTTATGTAATAAATCATTTTAATGAGTGTAATAAAAAGAAAGTTTGTCATAGTTGTTATCAGAGTATTGGTTTTGTTATTTTTGGGATCAGGATTAGAAAAACCTATTGATGCCATACATACATGAAAATAAAGAAACACATCACTAACTTTTGGTGGGTATTGTGTAAGTTCTTTATAAAGAAAGTTCATCCCAGTCTGGATAAGAGCGGGTAGAGGTGGCTCTGGCACATATATACCTAGGGGTGAAAACCCCGTAAAAAGAGTTTCGGGCTTGGCCTGGGGTATCCTCATCCATGATAGCCGGTCTTGTTTCACTATTGGTTATGACACATACATTGGATATGATTTGGTTAATTAATAAGTTTTTTAAGATCCATTATTAAGGTAATATAAAAAAATTCCTCTATGAGTACATGTTAGATAGTAGATCATGAATAACATAGATTGAATCACATAGATGCATAAGTGAAGGAAATAAATGTAATTTATAATTTAGTAGGTTTTTTCTTTGGATTACCCTTTATTTTTAACCCATAACATTCCTTTTTTTTTCAGCCAATGGCTTGTAATAGTAGGACTCGGGCTAACAACCAATGTGATGATAAATGTGATGACTATTTTTATGAGATACCTTGTCTGAGGGGAGTGGGAATCACAATATTTGTCATGAAACTCTCTCATTTAACTCATGAATTAAATAGAATCATGATTCAGTAGGAACGGTCACCCCCCCCCCCCAAATGAACAAGTCTATATCGAGAGCTTCTTGGGACAAAGGTCTCTTACATTAAATGGATCATCTGATCCCTCAATCGTCGATCAAATGGATCAACTCCAATGAAAATATCATATCCATCCTTATTTTTTCGGAATAAGAGAATATTCTCCTGGATGCATATTAGTTGGAGGGTGAAGCTGATCAATGGTGGAAATTGAAAAAAATTTGAAGCCTATGGAGGAGATCAAGGCGTTGGAATTTTAGGATTTCCAGAAGATTATTTTTGATAAATATTTTCCGCACACCCTCTCAATAAACATGTAAAGGTACATGCTTGATCCCAAGAAAAAATATGATGAATCCATCAAAGCGTGTGAGGAAAACATCTCAAGGATTCCATAATACGCCTCCATCTATGTCATTACCCATGTATGCAAGGTTGGCCACTTCGTTTCTGGGCTGAAACCTAGCATGTTGGAAGCCCTAGCGATAAATGACTTCGAAGGCTATGAATAAATTTTCTGATGTTCCCTCAAATTAGATATTGAGATCTGATAATCTCAAGGATTTCATTGGGAAATGATTGATAAGTTGGACTTAAATTATGGTGGTATGATGGATAAATCCAATGATGCTATTAAAATCCCACACCCCACATTCCTATAGTGCGAAAAGAAGAACCCCAGAAATTGTTTGAAGGGGATGAGGAAATGGTTTATGTGTGGAAGAGAGGGGAATATAGCTATTAACTACAAACAAGAAAAACCTGCAACTACAAAAGAGGATAATAATCCTACATTATAACCTCAATGTTTTGTTTATTGATTCAACTACAAAGAACCAGGGCATCTTGCCAATCACTGCCTTAAGCCAAGGGTTTTCAGAGGTAACCTACAACCTCCAAGGCAACAAGGGAATGATTTTTCCATCACCACTATTGAAGTGAATCCCATAAATGAAGTGGTGATAGGTACACAAGTTATTCATTTAAAAATAAAGAACGTAATTGTTATTCATGTTTTACACAGTCATTAATATCTTGATTGTTTAGTAGAACAATCCCAACACCACCACAAATCATGGAAGTAATTATGTCTATGAGTACGGAAAATTGGGATATCATTACATCCCATGAATATAACTTCTCTAATGTCATATTTTATGTATTTAACATCCAAGGTAACCTCATCATACTACCTCTACTAGAATTTTAGGAAATTCATTACACGGGTTGGTTTTCCTTATATAGATCTAACATAAATTTATGTGATAGGTAAATCACTCTCCATGTATAGATTCGACCCCCAATACTATAAATGTGAAAAGAGTAGGAAAAATTTTCATTACATCCATCATATAGAGAAAGTATATTGCTACCCTTCACAAGTATCTGGATCACATGATTGAGTCCATGGAAGCAACCATCCATGAATACATGCCTATTGTAAGGCAATTCACGGAAGTGTTTCCTGAGGAATTACACTGTCTCCCTCTTAGAAGATCCATTGAATTATCAATTGACATTATACCTGGGTAATTTAAAATATCCAAGACTCTATATAGTATGGCTATTGTAGAGCTTGAGGAGCAGAAGAAATAGCTACAGGAGAATCTAGATTAAGGGTTTATATACCCATGTGCTTCCTCATGGGGTTCACCAGTCCACTTTGTCATGAAGAAGGATGGGTCAATGCGCCTTTTCATCAATTATTGTGAGCCTAATAGAATCATGATAAATTACATGTATCCTCTCCCATGAATTGATGACTTGTTCGATCAGCAATGTGGAGCACAATACTTCTCCATGGTTTATTTGCTGTCAGGATTTTATCATGTAAGGATGAAGAAGGAAGATATCCCCAAAACTGCATTTCATACTAGATATCATGACTATGAATTTATAGTAATGCCTTTCAGACACACTAATTCTCAAAAAATCATCATGGAATATATGAATTGAGTCTTTCGTGTTTACATTGAAATATTTTTGGAAGCCTTTATAGATAATATTCTAATATAATCAAAATCCATAGAGGATCAGGAGTATCATCTTTGAACTAAACTGGTGACCATTCGAAAGAAGACTCTCTATGAATAGTATAGAAAGTGTGAGTTCTAGTAGAATTAGGTCTCATTCCTAGGCCATATCATCATAATAAATGGTATATCTTTGGATCCCACTAAGACATATGCAATAGAGGGATGACCGAGGCCAACATCAGAAACAAATATCTGTAGCATCAGGGGGTTAGCTAGATATTATCGCTAATTTTTTAGAAATTTTGTATGGTTTTCAAACCCTCATACCAAGCTATCTAAGAAGGTAGTAAAGTTTTCATGGAGTGATAAATTTGCAGATAACTTCAAGGAGTTGAGAAGGAGGCTTATCACTACTCCCATGCTAAAATTACCACACAAGTAGTGAAATGTTTTTGGAATTTTTTGATTCTTTGAAAAGGTTACTAGGTTATGTGATGATTCATAATGATAATTTGATAGCATACACCTCAAGTTAGCTGAAAATCCATGAGAAAAACTATCCCATGCATGATTTGGAGTTGGAGGTTGTGATATTTTCATTGAAAATTGAGCGAAATTACCTCTCTAGGGAGAAGTTTAAAATAAACATGGATCGCAAGTGCGTCAAATTAATATTTACACAGAAAGAGCTTAATTTGATACCATGATGATGGATAGAACTCACCAAGGATTATGACTGCTCAATCCATTACCACCCAGGGAAAGCAAACACAGTGAAAAATACATTATGTAGAAAGGATCCATCGATTACGTCACTGATGAAAATTGAGAAGGATCCAATCTTCATAGATTTATATAGGTTAGAAATATGAATAAGTAAGGGAGGAACATAATCAATACATTTTCAAATGATTTACCTACCATCCCTCATGGAGAAAATAAAGGATTATCAGTGAATGGATGTGGAAATTATGAAAAGTGTGGAAGCTATCAAAAATGATAAATCCTCAGAGTTCATGGTTGACAAGGATAAAATTGTAACATTTGGGACACGATTATATGTACCCTATGATCCAGAGATAAAGAAGGAGATTCTAAATGACACACATAGCTCAATGTTCTAAATTTATTCAAGGAGCACCAACATATATTTAGATATCCCTGATATCTTTTTCTAGTAAAATATGAAAATGTTTATTGTTGAATATTAATCAATGTTCCTGGAATTATAGCATGTGAAGGTTGAGAGGAAAAATTATAAAGGAATTATGAAAAAACTACCAATATCATCATGGAAGTGGGATAAAATTACCAAGGATGGTGTCTCTGGACATCCTTGGGCATCTAGAGTAAATAATTCTATATGGGTCATTGTGGATCATCTTACGAAGACATCTCAATTTATCACGATTTTAGAGGACTTCTCATTATATCAACATGCATGTGTTTACATAAATGAAGTCATATGGATGAATGGAGTACTGTTGTCTATTGTATCTGATCGTGATTCGAGATTCAGTTTGATGATCTGGAAAAGTCTTCAACATGATCTATAAATAGAACTGAACATCAGTATAGCCAATCATCCTCAAACTGATGGCCAGTCTGAACAAACTATTTTGAAACTGGAATATATGTTACGATCATGTTGTTTAGTCTTCAAAATAGGATGGTAACAACATCTTCATCATGTTTAATTATATTATTATAATAGTTTCCACTCTAGCATATGAATGACACCTTATGAATCCCAGTATTGGAAGAGGTGAAGAACACCGACATGTTGAGATGGAGTCAACGAACGTAAGTTGATAGGCCAAGAAATGGTCAAAGAAATGGTGGAGATGGTGAAAAACATACAACAACATATTAAGTCATCCCAGAGGTGATAGAATTGTTATGAAGTTAACCGTTGATGAGACCTTGAGATTAAAGTTTGGGACATTGTATTTGTACACAAATCTCCATGGAAGAAGGACATGAGGATTGGAAAGAAAAGGAAGTTATGTTCTAGGTACATCGGCCCTTCTAGATTCTTGATTGTGTCAGGTTGTGGCCTATCGACTATATATTCCACCTACCATGGCCAAATTACTTGACGCCTTTCACTTATCCCTCTTAAGGAAGTACATACCCAAACCATCACATGTACTTTGTTCAAATCTAGTAGGACTAGAGGATGTAATTTCTTACGATGATAAAGTAGTGAAGATCTAAGATCATAGGGGAAAATCTCTTCAAAATAAGATAATGCCCCTCGTGAAGGTGTTGTGGAGAAACAACAATTTTGAAGAAGCAGTGTGGGAATGAGAGGATGTCATGAATCAAAAAGACCCACATCTATTTTAGTGTGGGAAAATGAAATTTTTATGGTGAAATTTCTTAAGGGGATAAGATTATAGAGAACCAATCTTTCATTAAGTAAAATTCTTCTAGAACTATATAAATGCCTTATTATGTAATATGGTTATATAAAATGTGCACTTATTGGGTTTAATGTTTTTGGATTTTATCATTACCTTATGAATTGTGATGGTTGCTAATATAGTTATTGAATAGTGATCACATGGTTAGTAAAAATATTGCGAATTAACAAATCAAATTTAAATAGACAAAGGAAGAGATAGCCTCATCCAAGAGATTTTCACAATATGAAGCCCATTTGTCAGAGCATGGAAAAGAGGTGGTGTCATGGGGCTTCTCTGTTGACCAATCCCATGCTGATCCTGAATACGTTATTCTCGAGGGGAAATGCCAATGAGATAATTTGATGTTGATAGATATTACCACTCGAGCAATGCTATCTGAGACACCTCAAGAGTCCATCACCATCGCGAACCTAACCATATGGACTTATAGTTGTGTTTTAAGATGTTATGTAATAAGTCTTTAGCATTATGATTATATTCATTATTTTAATATATAATAAAGAATATATATTCATTTCATTATTGTTATGTCACGAATAGTTTTTAAATCCCAAATAGTATATGTTTTAGATAATATTCCACTAAACAATCTATTTTGATAAATTAATGGATTTTTGAATAAACTAATAATTTAATAAAATATTATTATTAGTAAATTAATTTTTATTATCCATAACTGAACGAATAATTTTTATCAAAAAATTGTAATTTTTATTATGGTTTGAAATCTATTTTTGTCAAAAACCAATAATTTTTTATAAAAGTCAGTTTTCATTAAATGTAAAATTTACATATTTGGAAAATTAATTTGATGAAATGAATATTATTTTTAAAATCAGATATATGAAATTATCCTGTGGTTAATTTTTCAATATTTTCTGAGATAGTCAAATTTTTGGGTAAAAATTAAATACCGTATAAATATATAATGTGTTTTATGACATCAGAATGACACAGTAGTGATGTTATAAAATAATATAAATAATATGTTCAGCCAAAATATTTTTTATCCTTAAAATAATGTGATTTTAGATTTGATTTATTAATTTAATTATGCCTCAGTTGACCATCCATGGCTTATAAAACAATTTAACTTTTCTAATTGTTTTCCTTGAGAGTGTGACTCATCTCCACATAAGCAACCCTGTTGTATTAAGATGTTCTGCCATTATCCAAATTAAATATTTTTTTCCACTCCCCTTTAGCAAAAACCATGGGCCAAATCCATGTGCTGGTTTGTGATTTTCATTGTTTTATTGTGTGGTGTCCCAATCCTAAATAATAAATTATTCCCTCTCCTTTCCTATATAAACCCACCCAAGCTCCCACTTCCTCTTCACTAAAATCATTTTTAGTTTTTCCAAACTATTCCCATCTCATTCTAGAATCCTCCCAAGGTTCCCCAAGCTCCCAAAATTATATCTGAATCCCCTTCCATGCCTTTGGGATCACCATTCCAAGTAAGGGATTCCTTCCATTCTCAATTTAGCCATGTTTCATAATATTGTTATGTCCTTTTATTTTACATTATAATTGTTGGGGTATGATTTCAAACCTCCCAAAAACATCCATATTTATGTTTCAATTGTAAGAGACCACTATCAATCACATTAATGTGTTCCATGTACACCTGTTACAATGCCAATATTTCATAAGTAATTTCCCTCTCCTCATTTACCATCAAGAAATTATTTTTTATTATGAATTTAAATTCAATTACATATGCTAGGAAATGTCACTATATAATCCCCCCTTTAATTTTTTTTAAATATGATGAGGCACCCCTATCTCTATCATCAACCATTTTTATGAATTTTTACGTCATATCGTTACTTTATCGAAATTGTACCGATTTTCGAAGTCAATATAATTGGGTAGTGAATAACAATCCCATTTCTCTATCATGGGTATTCACCATTGTGCACACTAACTTATTTATTACAAAACAACATTTATGTATTCCACATCCCTTTACTATTTAATAAATAATGATGATTGAATCCATGTTGTATTATTCTTGTGGCACACTTATGCATGAAATGAAATGTTTATGATGAGTATTCCCTAATAGAGCTCCAATGCATTGGGTAAATTATAGTATAATGATATGTATTGTGCAATGGGTCTTTATTCATTATAATTCAAGTTCAATGAGGATTTAATCTGCTTCATGTGTAATGAGAGTTTACTCATGCTCTATGTGCAATGAGCCTTAGGTCATCCTAATTTAATGTTAAGTGTTGTTGCCACATTTTCATGTTATGTTTATCTTGCTTTAACATTTCATTAAGTTTATGTTTCTATTGTTCTCTATTGATATTCATAATGTCCAAAATGTATTATATTACTCATGTTATTCCATGTTTATTCCCATAATGGGCTTTATAGCTCGCCCTTTTCTTATTCATGTCCTCATGTTATCCCAAGAAATTCTAAGTATGAGGGAATGTAGTGGTCATGCAAAGGGTTTTTCCTTTAAATATTTTATATTTAATTTTTTAAGATGTCATTTATTAATCATAATCCCCAACTACCATAGACATCGCGATATTATATGTGTTTTCAAGTGTACTTTATGTAATAAATAATGTTTAAGTGTGTAATAAAATTTAGGTTTGTCATAGGGCTTGTAGCCAAGTGGACCTAAGTGGTCAAGTAGCGGAGCTGACATAATTAGGCCTATAGTTGAGCAGACCTATATGGTCCAGTAACTGAGTAGAACTATGTGGTCCAATATCCGAGCAGACCTTAGTGTTCCTATAGCTGAGTATACCTCATTGGTCCAGTAGCCGAGTGGACCTCAGTGGTCCATTTTTCAATTGAACCTCAACGGTCTTGTTGGAGGGCAGACCTCAATAGTATTGTAACCGAGAAAACCATGGTGAATCATCAGTTGTGAGTATCTATATAGTAAAAGATGATTTAGCTTTATTATTTATAATCATATTTACTATAAATTGATCTGTACATTGTGTGATGTTTGTTTTTTGTCCATTAATTGTTGTGTTACATTGTGGTCATTCCATTGTGTTTTTGGGGTCCCTACTAAGTATTTCATAACTCACCCCATTATTGGTTTCACCTACATGTTTCATGCATCATGCAGGTGATCAGAGCTTTGATGGAGACCATGGTGGTATGGGACCAGGTGGTTCTTAGTATGATTGTAGAGACAAGCGTACTTCGATGGCTATAGGATGATACCATTCACCTACCCATCATGTAGGCTCTTGAGAATACATATCATGTATGTTTAATATTCCTTTGTGTTTTTTGGGCTTGTACTCTAACCCCTTTGTACATTAAGTTTATTTTGAACTCTCAGTAGTTGTCTCAGTGACAGTTGTTGTTTATATGGTGATTAATTTTTTCGGTTTATGTTGTCTGTTTGTGTGTGTAAAAGTTTAAAGGAAACACCTTCACTTTTTGGGATTTTTTTACTCCATGCAAGTCTCTATCCACTAACCTACAGAAGGTAGGCTTGGGGTAGTCATGACATGAGTCCTGGGGTACAGGTCGTGGAAAATTATTATCAAAGGGCAGCAGTTCTACCAGAACTATGAGTTTGTAAATATTTTTATGGAAATAGTGTTATATTTTTTGAGTTTGGATTTTAGGATAAAGAATCTAGTGTTAGGGAGGTAACCGACATATCCATAAACTAGGTCCAAAATTTATGCTTTTTGACCAAGTGCATGAAAACACAAGATCCAAGGAAAATGATAGTATATGCATCATATAGAAATTGGTTGAGTTTTCCATTTCCTTCTTATGTCTTCTCACTATGTATACTCTGTTGATAATGGTACTTATAGTATTGTTTCATGATCCTTCCATATAGATAAAAAGCTATGATTCCACCACTTTATCAGGAGGATGATCTTCGGGTTGACTAGATGGGTACATGGGTTCCTACTAGAGATAGCTCCACTAGGTGGTGTACTAGTTAGACCACCTCTTGTGGAGTAGAACATGATACTCAGAGTACCAATGAATGAGATTCATGGAATAACTGCACTTCATGAGTTTCAACGATAGAGACCACTTAGGTTCTATGGAGGGACAAACTCAAGGGTGGGTAAAGGACAGGATTGAGGTGATGATAATGTTTTCCATTTTGTCATAACACCATTAGATTAGATGTTGGACTTGGCAGTGAGTCTGCTAAGTGGCCCCGTAGGGCAGTGGCATGGATTTGATAACACAATCCTATGATGAATTTACTTTTCCATCGACATAGCTTGATTAACAATCTTATATATGGGGATCTATCCATAAAAGCTAAGGGTTATGCATGACTAAGAGATTCTAAAACTTTGGTAGGATGGCATGTCTGTAGCTTAGTATTCATCGAGGTGTACTGATCTTTCCAGGTACTCGATGAATATGGTACCGATATTTCCTCGAGGCTTAGACCTTCGAGCAAGGTGGGAATAGGGAAATCTGATCCCACATTATTTCCCTAAAAATAAAAAATTATTATATGGATCTATAGAGAACCATTTTGTTTGAAAGTCCTTGGCTAAACAGATACAACCGGTGGATGTTAGCAGTGGGAATGTAGGAAGCTGACATCAGTCTCAGAGACTTGGACATGTGATATATTCTAATATGATGTCTCTAGATAGAGGATCTATAGATCAGGGATCATACGATGAGTTAATTTGACCTAGAAGGAGGTAATGATTTTAAAAAGGAAGGAATGAGAGATATCAATAGTTATTTTCCACCCCTATGTTTTGATAGTGAAATGGTGGATGGGTCATCATGGTAGAGGAAATGGTAGTAAAAGATGAATATGTAGGATGACAGACACGGTAGAGAATCGGGAGAGAAGTAGTAGGTGGTATAAATTTAAAAAGGTTACCACCACCACCCCAATGTGGTCCACACTAGTAACAAGGATATGGAGGACATGGGATGGGGGTAGCTGCATGTGGTCAAAAATTATAACTCAAGGGATCTAGGGATGATTCGAGATATGATATGTGTCTAATATAAGTTGTTGTATTAGTATAAAAAATGGTTAATCATTCAATTCTAACAGAAATATTTATCAACACCCAGGGTTTCATGTTAGAGCGTTTACTTGACCCAGATGATTGGAGATACCTATGGGTGGAGACTCGACAATCACACTTATACCAATGGTGTGATCTAACCCTTGAGTTGAGAGTTTTGGTTGGGAAATCTTGGTGGCAGTGTCATGTAATTATGACATTAGTTTGAGTATGGACTAGTTATCCACATGTCAGGCACTTATAGAATGTTTTAGGTAAAAGTATGTGGCATATACACCATATTGAAATGTGGTTTTCCATGGTTGGGAAAATAGGAAACATAGGCAGCACGAGATAGATGCATTCAGAGGTGCATCCGATCATTCTATAGACATCCATCCTTACCCAAGTGGAAATAGATGTTTTGAGTTTTTAGTTTTCAATAGTTGTTGTAGATTATTGGGATGTCATTCCAGAAAATATATCCATGATTACCTTCCCGTAGAGAGATGGACTTTTCCATCATTCAACCCGATGATATGGACCCAATATTTTCCTTAGTATATAGTATGGATTTTGCAATACATCATGATTTGAGGGTATAGGCTGGTGGCATGAAGAGGATGGTCTTATTAAGACCTGGTATTCAAGGTTATGTGTGAATTATCAACACTTTAACTAGGTGACATGGAGAATGAGTACCCAATACCAATGAGATGATGAACACATTGATCATTTTAAAGGGGAAGCCTTTAGTGTGGATGTAAAGGTGCTCGTAGGATTTTCAGAATTTGAATTAGAGACGATGGTTAGGGTTCCTCCAGGAGAATGAATTCAATGTAGTCTATACTCCTGGTAATTGATATGTAGATTCAGATTCTCTCATTAAGAGATCCAGTTTGTAGTTTTTGAATGAGGAAACAAAGAATTTTTCCTGGTTATAGATATCCTTCATAGATGTAGATTATGCAGCTTACATCCAATAGGTGGTTGATACCACACCACTCATAAAGTGAGTCTGGGAGACACTTCTCGATGATAACGACTGTGATTTTTTTGTGTGCATAGTTGTCTATTGGGAATACCAATGATGTACATTTGTAAGGAAGGGAACACATAGTTCCTTTCATAGGATGTATAGTAGTGGCAGTGGATGGTTATAGTGACAAGACTCATTTGGATATGCATGTGGGTGTCATGAAAGACACTTGGGATGATGGAATAGGTTGAAATTGATATTACGTAGTGATATAGTTCTTATGGAATTGTTTAATATGTTTCATTGTTTTCCAACACACTGAATCAAGTCCATGTGCCTGTAAGGGTTGTCCCTTCTGTTCTGTGGGGTGTAAAGAATGGAGTGAGAAATAATATCTACAGACATTGTGACAGGTTTATCAAGTACCTTTAGGGAACATTGTACTATTATGGTGATTGTTGACCAACTCACCAAGTCATTCACATCATAGATATTCAGGAATTGATTCGTGTAGGGTGCTAAGGATAAATAAATTTTCGAATATTTTATTACACCACAGAGTCCCATAAATGATTGTCTCTGATTTATTTTCACATTTTCCATCCCGATTGTGAAAGGGATAGTTTGATGCATTTTGGACATAGCTATGATTGAGTACAACTTTCCACCCGTAGACATATAGCTAGATGGAGTAGACCTTTCTGGTCCTAGAGGTCATGATTGTTCCTTATATACTCGATTTTGGACATTGTTTAGAGAATCATCTTTCTATTTCGGGGTTTCTATAAAAACAATTACCACGCCACCATTGGTATGGAACCGTTTGAGGCCTTGTATGGGATACACTATAGGACTCCAAATTGCTAGAGTGACCCTAAAGAGCCAGCTCCAATTGACCCAATGATGGTATGTGCTACTATAGTGAAATTGAAAGTCATCCAGGAGAAGATGAAGACTCTACAGTGCAGTTAGTAGTCCTATGCTTGTAAGAGACAATGTCCCTTGGTGTTCGAGGGGGAAGACCATGTGCATCTTCGGGTCTCCCTGGATGTGGGATACAAATATTATTTCAGGGTGACATATTTTCTCTAAGGTTCATCAAACCATTTATGTTACTGTGAATAGTGGGACAGGTAGCATAAACCATTGATCTACCTCTGTAGTTAGAGAAGGTGCAGAATTTCTTCCATGTATCCTAGTGAATGGGATATGTACATGACCCATAACACCTCGATGAATGGAGAGAGATGTATGTTAAAGACATGGTTTCTTTTTTGATGTTTCTAAGGGAGTTCAAGGATTGATAGGAGATGACCCACATTGGGATATTTATTACTCTAGTGAAAAGTTATTGGAAGTATAGTAATCTCCAAGAGAGGACGTCGGAGTTGGAGGCTCAGGTTCATTATTTTACCCTCATCTATTTGGGAATCCATTAGTTTGGATTTTGAAGAAATAAATTCTTTGGGAGGGGAAGATGTAATGAGTCAGATGTTCATAGTTTTTTAGGAAATTTCAAGAAAAATTTCGAGACCAGACGATGAGACTTCATGCTATTTTGGGGCCCAATGTGTCTAAAATAGTCTATTGAAAAATGTTATGTTTTTAAATAGAGAGAGTGAACAGTTATCCTAAAATAGGGTATTAACTATAAAATGGGTCCCATATTGGAATGATGAGGACACCATTCTGTTATTAATGGTAGGATTAGCCTAGGATCTACTTATGTTTAGTTGATGCATGCCTAAAATAAGAAAACCTGAAAATAGAATAATCGTTAATAAAATAATTAAATAGACATATTTTTTTGTTTAAATCCTAATAAATCCTAAATGGTGACATATATTTAATATATGTTTCCACTGTTGAGCTCCTGAGGGTGTTCTTTCCTTAGGACAATCCTAACAGTTACCGGCATTGGCCAATTGTAGGACGTATTTTTTGGGACATGACCATAAATAAAATAATTATGTAATGATTATTTAATTTCTAATAACTCGTAATCATTAATTAGGATTTGAAATCTGAAAGTACCTTTGAGCTCATGATTGTGTGGCATCCTTAGGTGAGTCCTTACATTGACCAGTGCTAGTCGAGGATAAAATTTAATTATAGGGAATTTTACGGAAAAGTAAAATAAACGTAAAAATGTTAACATATACAAAAAGGATTCTATTCAATGCAGTGATGAGTTAACTATTACATTTTATAAATGATACAACAAAATGAAATGGAAACTCAACACAAATAAAATACTGAAACATGTTTCAACAATTAATAGCCTAATGTGTTTTGCTCGATCATTTCCACGACCCTGGAATTTTCATGGACTCATTGGAGGTTTTATGCTAAAGAATGAAAAATGGAGATGAAAATTTCACTTCCCTTACCATTACATTAATGGTTCTCTAATGATATTGGTGAAAGCATTTCATTCCATAATAGATTTTCCTAGAGTTCAGACATCCTTGTAGGAAATGGAAATTTTCAAGTGGGGAATTATGGAATGTTGGATCTGCATTTTGATTATCAATTGTTAAATCCCCTAACAAGGACAACAAACACATACACGATCAACGGTCGTGGTACATCCTTTACATGTACTTATACTCCATCCTTTAATCCTTTCTTGATGATGTTATGACAACCGCGACCCCTAATGGACCATACTGGTGAATCAACCTGGGTAGGGGTATAAGAGAGACAATGGCACCAGTTGAATGAACACTGACATAGGAGTCAGTGGTTGTGGAGGTATAGTTGTGTACAAGCAGTCCACATTGGTGACAAATGGTAATGTCCAAGAGTTCCATAGTGGAGGTAAGGGCCGCGGACATGAAAGGCGGTGGTGGTGGATAGCAACGTCAGCTGCAAATGGGAAACATTGCTCCCCTACGGCATGTTGAGGTGGTAAAGGATGCGACAAGAAGGTGTTGTGATGGTTTATGGGGTTAGAAGTTGGTTTGAGAAAACCATAGGGTGGGCCACAATGTGCTCTAGCACACAGTCCTTACTGAACCACATGCTGAGGGGTGGTGGCTGACCCTATCTGACCATGTTGCATTATGAATTATAAGCCAACTGGCATCTAGGTTGGATCCATATTGGCCCACAGATGCGGGGCAGGAATGATGGGAAATCGGGCCACTGGGCAGCGCCGAAATTCCTAACCAATCCGACTAAGTCAGACCAGTTCTGATAAGAACTGGTTCGCTAGGATACCTTGTGGGATGGACCCATGGTTGAACAATCCAAGGTCTAGTAAGGCCCATTGGGCCATAAAAGTGTTGGTCTATTTGGGTTGGCTGAATTAGGGTGAGAAATGAAGGACCCTGGGTCCTGATTGTTTTTGTCGGTCCAACCATGTTGGATTTGGAACGAACACAACATGCCCCTATTTAATAAAACTCCAAAATCATTTAGTCCAGACATCTGATTGACCTTCCATATACAGTGTTGGGTCCATTGCGCCGATACGTTCCTTTGGGTATACTACAACTGAGCTTCTATGGTAGTCGAGATATGACAGATGGATTGTATAGTAGATTCTCCTAAATTCAAGCACACTATAGAGTGAGAATCCTATGAATGGTTGTGACACAAATGATATAACAAGAGGATCTCACTTGTATAATAGCTATGTGGAACTTAGTTTTCTAGTTTTTGAGCGGACCTGAATGGTCTAGTGGCTGAGCTGACTGTAGTGGTCCAGTAGCAGAGAATCCCTCAATGGTCTTGTTGTTGAAAGGACCTCAGTGGTTCAGTTTCCAAGAAGAACTCAATGGGCGATTATTAGAGTAGACTACAGTGGTACATTAGTCGAACGATCCTTAGTGACTCATCAGGGATGAATCAATTAGTAGTCCAATATTATTTTTCTTTATGAATAATAATCATAGTTTTTATACTTTGAGGTATAACTGGTGTGATATGTATTTTCATTTTGGTCTTACATTGTGGTCTTTCTATGTGGTCATTCCTTTTGGGTTTGGTTTTTCTACTGAGTATTGTGTTACCCACCGATATATAGGATTCTTCGACATGTGTTGTGCCTCGTGCAAGTGATCAATGTTATGATAAAGGCCTCGATGGTCTGAGACCAGGTGGAGCTCAGTATGATGGGAATGATGTGTGTACTTCTATGACTACATGTATCTACCCTTCATCTACCCTTCAGGCAGGGTATCAATCAGATAGACTATGGGATTTGTACTTTTAATTGTGGGTTTGGGATTTTATTCAGGCGCCTATGTACATTCATCTTGTATTGTGATCTCAGTAGTCGTCTTAGTAATTTTTTTGTTTTACTTTTTGTTTACTTTCCATAGTTTTGGATTTTTGTGTGTGTGTAAATGCTTAATGGTAATGCCTTCCCTTTATCGGATATTCCTACTCAGTGATAGACACCTGGCCAATGATGATGGATGGCGGGATTGGGGTAGTCATGACCTGTGCACTAGGGTTTGGGTAGTGAAAATGGTCTCTAGGTTCCAGTCGGGAAAGGCATCACGTTGTGAAAGGTTATATTTAGATAATGTCAGTTTCGGATAATTTTTGTTTAGAATAACAAATTTTAAATATGAGGTGACATATTTCTCAGTACACTTAAACATCTTGGGTTTCATAGCATGTAAATCATGTACATGTCATGTAATACCTCCACAAAGGATGTTTTAGGGTGCTGATTCGGTTTTTGGTGCCCATTAGTCATCAATTTTCCTTTTCCCTCAAACTAAAACTCCACTTCGATATTTTTGGAGAATCTTTTCTTTTAAGATTGATCTTCTTGTTGTTCTATCATCATTACGTTTGTTGTGAATCTCTCTAAGAAATTTATATTTATTCTTCTATATTCTCCATTATCGTTGTATCACCCTTGGTTAACGATACTGAACCCACTGCTTTAATTATGGGTTTCTCATTATCTTCACCCAAGATGATATGTGCAATCTCATTTTGAAGGCTATCCATTTGATAATCATTGTGAGGTGGGCATTCATTTTCAAGCTATATTGGGTTCATCTTCTCCCTAATCCTATTAATTTCTAAATTAGATCAATCATGAGATATGGTTGGATTCTATGGCCTTTTTTTGACATCATTGGGTTTTTTGTTGTTGGGGGATCCAATTGCGGTAATGTATGGACCTATCATTGCAGTGGGTGGTCCCATCTCTAGCCTATGATAATAGTCATGATTTTCTATTACATTATATGTTTATTTATAAAATCGGTATGACTATTTGTATGTGTTGAAAAGTGGGTTTAAAGAATAATGTGTTTCTTTAGTTTTTTTAAATACGAATGTAATGGGTACATATAGAACATTAAAGTTGAATTGTGAAAATGATCACATGGGATACCTTGGGTACTAAGGAGAAAGGATTATCCAAATGAAATCTTCCATGTTTTGTGATTATAAGGAGGATTTCTATAGGCTATTACATATGTATCCTAATACCGTTGTAATTGGGGAAAAATATTGACATTATCAGAGGGTTTTATCATCATTTATTACTCTATATAAGATGTCATGTGTTCTAGGAAGAAGACAGTGGAAAATATTTATTATGGACTATGTATCCTTACAGTCTACCAAAAATAGATCCTTACCAATATTTCATGTGATTCTTATTTTGTATTGTAATTATTTTCATTATGAGTTAGCTTCAATATGAATTTTATACTTACATTTGATTGGAATTGAGAAATATAAATGCTTAACAAGTTTCCTATAAAAATTCTTTTCTTCTTATCATTCGTTTATTTATATAAAATAAGAATACATGAATTTCATACAGAGATGTAATAGAGAACACCAGGGTGGTATCCTACTAAGCATGTTATCTCACACTATATGCACCCGTTCAGTGATTTATAGAGCTTTTTATTTCTTCTAATGATTGGGAATGAAATGTGTCTTAGTGAGGCGGCATGGTTCGTGAGAGCTTGTTTTTGGTTGATGATTGTAATATGGTTGGAGTTCTTCCACACCATCGCATAGTTTATATTATTATTTTTGAACATAAAACGGATCTTATTTTTGGAGATGTGGCTATTTTATAATTTGATCATTTCATATGTATGTTACTATTATGGAATATATATTCCATTAATCTTACATTGTCTTTTTTATTCTATGTATACATATATTCCATGTGTTTAATCAAGGTTGGAAAAATCATTCACATTGTTGTGTTTTCCGATGCCCAGGTACTTGTCTCCAACTGATGGGGATTGGAAACACACTAGGGTATGTGTTGGATTGTGTCTATTTCTAGATTTTAGGGAAAATCAGGTTGGTTCATGAAATATTGGTATCAATGTTGCTTGTACCTAAAGAATCCTTGTCTGGTGAAATTTTTATACTAAGGATAGGATTTTCAGTAATTTATATGTTTTTTTGATAATATTAATGAAATATATTTTAATAATGAGACTCATGATTCAATGGGAAGTAGGGATACATGTCCCTAGTTGTGGGTTTGGTTTTAAATATCAGTTTCTACATATGGAGTTCCTGGTTTGAATTGATATGTGTTCTTTTCTATAATCGTTATTATGTTTTATTATGCACCAGTATGCCTTTGGGTCATGTTCAATGAGTTCCTTTGGAATATATAGCTTGTGATCTATAAGGGAAACCAACTATTGAGTATAATATCATCGAGGAAATCATATGTAAATTATTTTCTATTGATTTGGATGTTCCATGTGTTCAAAACCCAATAGTAGAGGTACAACTAGGTGTTGGGGGAGAAAGAGATTGATCTCATGAATTCTTTTACAAGAAGTTTCCTTCCTTTAATGGAATGATTGATATCCAAGAGGTAGAGGGATGACATTATAGGATAGATAAACATTCTATATTATTTGAGAAACATATATTATTAGGGTAATTTGTGCAGAATTCAGGCTTCAGGGATCCGACCAGCAATGGTTGGATTACATGGTCAAGATAGATAGACATGTTTTATTGTATTGAAGGGATTTCAAAGCCCTGTGGTTTTTGACATTTATTCCATATTCCATGATTTTGAAACATTCTTAGACTTCCTTTCATAGTAATCGGAAGATCATTCAGTGTGATCATACACCAACCAATTTGTTGAGCATGACAATATTAGTCTGGATGTGGAGATGAATGACTAGTTGTAGGCTCATATTTACCAATAAATATTGCAATTGGATATCAGATCATAAGTGTTATGGTTGAAACCCTCTTCTAATCCAAATATGGTATCTAGAGATATGATGGAGGAGGTTCATATGGCATGTAATGTTGGTTTTAGCACCCTTCTCTTAAATCTAGTGGTGGTTTTAGTGGCTAGAATTAGAATAAAAGGAAGGGATGGATCATCATTGAAGAGGTGGAGACAGAAATTAGTAGCAAGCCTCCTCTACATCATCTATAACCATTGGAAATGTTCCTTTGACTTGATATTATTGTTGAAAGGGAAGAAACACAAGAATTTATTTTCCTATACCAATGAATATGTACAATATTTATTGACAACTTTTTCAAATATTACTCTCATTTCATGATATAACTATGCCTATTTACTGTCAGGGTTCATTGGCTCCAAAGGCTATTGCGGTGTAGTTAGAATATTTACTGACTACAAGGCTAAAACCACATTCCATACAAGTGAATATTCTTCGTTTTGTATATGTGTATGTTGAAAAAGTCATTGCAGGTCTAACAATGGGGAGAGGTACTATCCTTATCACATCATTAGTATAAATTCCATTATTCGATATTGGTACCTTACACTCTTTTACATCTACATGTTTTTTTTGATGTTTTTAATCATCCAATAGAACATATTTCCTATACATTGGAGTTATTGAAACCTCTTTATAAGAGGAAAGAGTGTAGTATTAAGTGTATTTGTTGATGAATGATATCTCATACCGAGTTGGCCTTGGATTTTATTATTCTAGATCTAGAACTATTCGAGGTCATCATCTGTATGGATTGGCCTATCAATCATCAAGATGAGGATTTTTTTATAATCTAAATTATTAATTTATTTATACTAATGTGTGATATCAAATGATTCAGGGGTAGTGGCACTTGAGGTCTTTTTTTACATGACTTTCCCTCCAAGAGATACTTACTTGTTTTTCAGCTGTGGTGATTTTTCTTAAAGATTGGTTTTTTGTTGGGTTTCCCTTCCTCATTTGGGATTTTTATGTAGGTTTAACAGATGACATCCCAGGTCTAACATCATTGGGGTGTTAGAGTTCACAATTAACCCAGTTACTAGTATACAATATATATCTATACCCTTATACCATATGGTACCAGCTAAGCTGGAAATTCTCAATATTCAGTTTGAAGACCTATTGGAAAATGTTTTGGCTCACCCTAGCATTTTTCCTTTGGTAGACCTTGTTCTATTTTCCAATATGGAATATTGATAACTATGGTTATGTGTGGACTATCGGAAGATAGGCTCAGTGATAGTTAATAAAAAAATATCATTTTTCTTGTGTGGCTGATTTGATTGATTAGTTAATGAGAGAGACATGGTTTTAAGGGATTGATATTTTGTTAGGTTATCATCATCTTGGAGTTTAAGAGTTTGATATACTGAATACACCATTCATGATAATGTATGACCCTAATTAATATCATATTATGCAATTTTTCTGACTAATTCTTCTAAAATTTTTATTGATTTGATGAATCATATATTCCATCAATATCTCAAAACATTCGTGGTAGTGTTTGTCAATGATATTCCAGTTTATTTGAAATTTTATCACGACCATGAGTTCCATCTATGTTTGGTTTTGGATATTCTTAGAAGTCTCTTTTTGTATGGAATGATTTTTAAGTGTACTTTATTGATTCATGAATTGATGTACATAGGGGAAAATATTTCTTATCAAGGATTATACATTGATACGGAGATGGTTAAGGCAATATTTTCATGGAAGGAACCATAGAATTTCATTTATATATGGGGAATCATGGGAAATTCTAGATATTACTGATGGTTTTTTAATGATTTATCTATTTTAGTTTCAGCATTGAATGTTCTTACCAAGAAAATGGTTCAATTCACATAGAATTCAAAGTGACAGTATTCATTTGATGAAATAAAATATATTCTGATAGAAGCTCCTATTCAGATCATACCTGATACTAGTAATGGATACATGGTGTTTTCTGATGCTTTGGGATCTAGTTTGGGTGGTTACATTATAAAGAATAGTCATGTGGTAGTGAAAGACTCTCATCATCTCCGACTGCATGGGGAAAATTACACCACTCAAGATTTATAGATTTTCGATGTCATGATAGTTCTCCAATGTTAATGACATTATCATTTTTATTAGATTTTACTGGACTTATTTGATCATGATATTTTAAATTATATATTTTCTCAGAAGCAATTCAATGATAGACATAGATGAGGGGTTTAAAAGAATATGAAATTTGAATTCGGTATCTACTAATACCCATGATGGGGAAATATTGTTATAGATGTGGTTTTTAGGAATGTACCATCGTAGTATATTAATCAACAGAGGGAGGAGTGGGTCCTTATGTGGGGTTTCAAAGAGTTTCACTTGGATTATCATGAGTATGTTACAGGTAGGGTTCTCACAAATGATTGGTAATCATAATCACTCCTAGAGTCTATTTTGAGGAGTAGCCAATATTACGATGAGTTTTAGAATGTGCAAGAATGCCTTTATTGTGTAGAGACATCTTCTGGATGGTCTCTCTATTAAAATGGTATGATCCACATCAGGAAGAGGTTTTTCTTCTCTGCATATGTATTAAATTTAGCCTTTTTTATATTCATAGATCTTCATGGGCTGCTTTTCTAGAAATTTTAAATATTTATTATTAAAATCTGGTGACAATTCTAGTAGTTAAGTATGAAGCCTGACAGTGCATAGTTTATGTCTCACCATTACACGTGACAACTTATTAAGTTAGAGAACTTGAAAAAATCTGGTTTACTTATTCCTCTTATAGTTCCAATTTAGAAATTTCAGAAAGTAAAAATTGATATTTTTGTTCGATTACCATAAAATCATGACGGTAGTAATGCTATCTGGGTCTTTGTTGATCGGTTGACGATGTCTTTTATTTTTATTCTGATCAAAGTCGCCTCTAATGTTGATGGTCTAGGTAAGGATTATGTGAATGTGATTATGATGATACATGGGATTATTTGTTCCATTGTTTTTAATAGATATACAATGTTTTCCTTGAGGTTCTTTGGGAGTCTTCAAGAGGCAATGTGTTCCCAGGTTATGTTAAGAAGAACATACCATCCACAGATAGACGGTCAAAAAGAGTGTGTGATTCAGATACTGGGTGATATGCTCTCTACATGTGTCTTAGAGTTTTAAGGATAACAAGATAACCGTTTGGTACTGGTTGTGTTTCTTTATAACAAAATTATTTAGTCTTCAATAATAATGTCTCTATTTGAGGAATTTTACGGGTTCCCATGTAGATAACCTCTCTATTGGGATGAACTGGGTGATGTGTCATTGGTTGAACAAAAGTTTCTTTTGGAGACTTCCATGATGATTAAGGATGTAAATAAAAATCTGGTTATATCCTAGAGTTACAGAAATGATATATAGATTGGAGACATAATCCCCTAGAGTATTTCATAGGTGAGTGGGTTTTCATGAATGTTTATCATCAGTTTGGTCATTGACGACATGAAAAATGGGGAATGGTTTCTACAAGATATGTTAGACAGTTTGATGTTACTAAGAGGAATGGATAAGATTCTTATTAGTTATAATTTCAATTTAAGATTATGGGTATTCATGATTTCTTTCAAAGTTTTCATCTCAAGGAGTATCATCCTGATCCCAGTCATGTTTTGAGATGGGATGAAATTAAGTTTGAGATAGATGTTTCTATTCTGGACAAACCAGTTGAGATCATTGACTCTCAAGATAAGGTCCAGAGTGTGAAATTGATTTAGTTAGTCATTGGTTTTTGGATTCATGGATAATATTCTCATGAAAATTTGTAATATGAGTCTTTGTTGAAGGACCATAATCTTTTTTCAGGGATAATATGTTCCACATGACATCCCAGTGATGGGATGTCTTCGTGGTTTGGAATTTGTAACATCCTATTATTGATCATTCAACTATGAATTTAACCGCATTGTGGTATCAATATTTTCATATTCTCAATAGGGATGATAATAAATTTTGAGGACACCAATAATGGTTAAGTCACTTATTTTATGGACTTTCATCATTAACCAACATTTTTTACAAGCGGAAAGTAAATTACACACCATGAAACTAGATTTCATAATGTGTAATGGTTTCATTGTGCAAGTCATAAAATGGGCTACATCATTAATGGTTACATGTTATGTATTTCTATTTCACATCATGTATGTTTTAAATAATATATTTTAAATATAAAGAGATGGAATTCTCAACATACTTAAGCACCATGGATCTCATTGTGTGTAATGGAATTACAGATCATGTAATTCCCCATGTAGGGATGTTTTATGAGACTAATTGGGTATTTGGTGATTGTTTATTCATCATTTTTCATTTGGAATTGAACAAAAACTCCTCTCCAAAAATTTTTTGGGACACCTTTCCTTCTATATTGATCCACTCACCATTCCACATTCATTTTAGTTAAGATTCATCTCTCAAGGTAAGTTACCATTACGATTCAACATTGTCCTTGATCGTGGTAGCACACTTAGGTAGACTAATTAAATCCCATGGTCAGAGAAGGTGTTTTTCCTAATCTTCATCGAATATCCATCATTATATCATGTTTAGGTGGTCATTATTTTGTTTGTCATCATGTGGTGTGCATTCAATGTCGAGGTATGTGGGTTTCCTCTTCTCTTCCAACCCGTTTTTTCTAAATTTGATTGATCTTGAGATGTGGATTGGATTCTAGGGATTTTGATGAAATTGTTGGATTTTTTATGGTTGACCCTATTTTGGGCCAGTGTGACCCTATCTTTGATGTGTGTAGTTCCATCTCTATCCTATTATTATAATACTTATTTTATCATGATTTATAAATTCATTAATCGAATTAACATGACTGGTGGTGAGTGTTTAAAAAGGGTTTTTAATGAGAAGTGGGGTTTTCCATGTTCTAGATAAAATAATTGGAAATCGGTAATTTTGGAACATTGAAATTTATTTTTGAAAATGAGCCAAGGCATTTCCTGGGGTATATTTGTGGTAGGATTAGCATGAAGTCATCGTCCATGTTTTATGATTATTAGAAGGTTTTATCATGGGGATTTACTCTATTTCCTTATCCCATTATTCCAGGGGATGAATTTTGAAATTTTTATAGGGTTTACTAAGTGTGTATTCCTCTAATTCATATGTTTTGGTTCTAGGAACTTGATTGTTCACATGATTTATTATTGTATGACTAGTCAAATTGTCTTCTATATTGTGATCCTTGGAATTGATTCCTTTGGTTGTGATTTTTTTATAATTCATAGATTTAATGGATAGACATGATATTCATATTACACGTTCTTTTTCATGGAACTATAAAAAAAAGAGATGTTTACCATGTTTTATATAAATCTACATTACTAATTATCATTCCATGTTTTATTTAAAATATGCATTCAATAATAGTTATATAGTGACTTGATATGGAAAACCTAGGTGGGATACTACCGAGCCTTTTACCTCACACAATATGCACCCATTAGGTGGTGAGTACACTTTTCTATGTCTTCTAATTTAGGGAAAACAATGTGCTATAGTTTGTTTGGGAGGTTTGTGTTAGCTGGTTTTGGGAAGCTAGTAGTGATATGGTTGGATTTTCTCCACACCATTACATGGGGAAGTTGTTTAGTTGTGGTCTTTATAGTAGGAAATAAATGTGGAGAATTAGATACATTTATAGTTTTCATTATATATTATTATTTACTATAGTGGAATATATATTCTATTAGTCATCCATTATATCTTCACTTCATTGTTTACATATATTCCATGTGTTTGTTCAGGTTGATAGAAATCATTCCCTCTACTCTGTTGTTTTATTCTTGGGTGTCTGTGGCCAGTATGTGGTTATAAAGATTTCCCTTAAGGTATGTGGAAGATCATTTCATGTTACAGATTTAAGGTTCACCTTGGTCAGTTTGTTACATTTTATCCTTTTGAATGGGATATAACTGGGTATGCATTTCTCTTTTAGAAAGTTACAAGTGTGCAACTCAACTCACATATAAAAGGTCACCCCTCTCCCCTCCTATTTACACATTAAAAATAAATAGGATCATAAATAAAATAAAAATTTACAAACATACTCCAAAAAGTCATACTATAAGTCCTTTGGGGTATAAATTCTTCATTGGATGGAATTTTTTGAAAATCTAAGGTGGTTACTTGAAGAAGTTGTAATGTTCTTCAATGAACATTTTGATTTTATTTCATCCTAAAAATAATTCAATTCTGAATAAAATATGATGATATATTAACTCAAATATATTCCATACAATGATATTTTTTATCTTTATAGAGTAACCTATAACTATCTCCTCCTCAATTAAATGGGTTTCAAAATCATCATTTATGTGTATAATAGAGTACCGCCTAGTGAACCAATGTCATTATTTATCCCATTACCACTTATCACATGGAAATATAATGATGAATTACATGTATATATATATATTATATTTATGATATTATTATACTCATATAATAATTATATAACAAATAATTTATTAATTTCCATTATGGGTGAAGACTGTAATGTTTCACATTTGTATGAAAGACTACCACCTCATTAAATGATTTTATTCATTCACACATAACATGGAAGGTAAAAAATTATATTATAATTAAAATTATATATATATATATATATGAAATTAAAATTATTATTTTATTTTAATATATTACATACATTTATATCGTTCAATGCATTGATAAAATTGAAACAACATGCATGCGTTCGTACGACCTACCATCTCCATTGACGATGCATTTCATTTTATATCTCTAACTATAATGGAATAAACTAAATAAAAATTTATTTAATATATATGATATATATATCATGGTTAAAAATTTTATGGTATCAAAAAATTATGAAAGTAATAGGACCAAAAAACTAACAATTCATAACATATGTGAAGGACAAAGTGGTTATTGTCAGAAACCCGTATTTAATATGGGTTTTTCTATAAAATGGTAATAAAAGGTAAAAAGAAAATAATATATTTAACTAAAAAAATTAATATGTTTATATAATATATTTATAATAGTCATATATTTATTATATATTAAAATCAAATTTGTATGATTGAATTTAGGGCTTACGGCAATGGATTTTTTCTATCATTTTTCATCTACGAGAACCATAACAAGTTTAAAACATTTCTATTTTATGTGGTGTATTTAATGACCATGAATTATTTTTATGATGATTATAGAAAATTATTTTGTTTAAAATATCCATTTTAGGATCTATATTTCATTGGTTTAGTAGTCAAATATTGTGAATGTGTTGCTGTATTTTTATCAAATTTTTCTTTTTTTTTGAGGGAAAGGTTATGTTATGCACCTATATTATTTTGTTTGGTTTATATACTACCCCTTGATAAAAATTATCATGATTTTATTTTTGTTCTCATGAAATTATTATTGACACATATCTATATTCTTTAATTGGGATTATAATTTAATGTTGCCAATGTTGTAAGTGTTTTATGTTACTATATCATCTTTTTCTCTAAACTGCACAAGACTATGATTTTAATAACTAATTTTTAAAATATATCTCTAAATAAACTCATTTTTTATAATTAATTTTTTATATATATATAATATATGTTTTCCTATTATTTTCTCCAATTTATGATCCTAGGAGTTCAGAATAATTCTTTAAATAAAAATCTAATTTATTTCACTCTTATGTGAAAAAACATTTTACATTAAAAATCATATTTTATAAAAATTATTTAAAAAAAGATTTAACATTCATAACATGATTTAATAATTAAATATTTTCCATTTTTTATATTTCCATGTATTTGTCAATATAATATTTATGTTTTTTATGTACAAATCCCTTTTGGATTTCCCCAAAATGTTAAAGGAATCATTGTATTTACGTGTATGATAAGAACAAAAATTATTATCATCATTAAAAAAATTTCATTGATGATACTTTATAAATATTCATGCTTATTTTTAATGAAAATGTTTTCAATTTATTTTATTTTCAATTTTTCTTTCAATATGGAATTGGTATTTGGATCAATAAATATTTTAAATGATTTTTAATGACTCCGTTATAAGTTCTCTAGTTTATAATAAATGAAAATGTTTTCCAAAGACTATTATGAATTTTTATGCAAGAAAACTAAATTTCAAAGAAAAGTTAGTTACATCAAAAAATTATTTGAGTGATCTATCAAAATTATTTTCTATATAATATGATATCCTTTGATGCAAGTTTTGAATTAATGAGGATATAATCTATGGGTACCATTCTTATTAATTAGCTAAATGATTTATTTTTTTCAATGAAAATATGATTATGATATATTTTTATGTTTCACATGATATAAAATTTTAAAATTATTTTTATATATAATTCCATGCCAAGGTTATGTTATTATGAATTGATTAGATTATTATAAAACTGATCACTTGTCCAAAGGGTATGACATGAAAAAATGTTTATGAAATTCATTGTTTATGATATGATGTATGGTTTCATATCTTTTTTCATACATACAAATGACTATAATTATGTGATTAGTGGGACCAATATCTCCCTCTAATTAATTGTGTAATGATTTACATCTCATGAAATAGATAGAACAAAAATTTTGAGTGTACCCAATTTAATACGGGTCATTGTCCCCAATTATGGTCATGGGAGTGATCCTAGACTACTGTGTTGGTTTGTAGATTTAACCAATTATGCTATGATTTCATTGTTTGTGGAACTTGGACACTTGGGAAATGATTTTATATGGTGTTGAACCTGATGTGCGATAATTATTTTAATAATCACAAATCATTATTGTTTTCATTTATAAGTCAATTTAGTCAATTATTCAATCTATTATAAATGTGTTTATATATGTTTAATCAGGTTTACATATGTTTATATAAGATTATTTATGGTTTAGTATTGACCTAGATGTGTTCTAGATTAAACAAACACTTTGTGAGTATTTTATGCTTTTGACTCACCTTTAGTTATATTCTTGATTCACCGATAGTTAAAGGAATGAGATACCATGTGAAAAACTGATGGATGAGTCCCCAATGTGGAAAACTGATTACAACAGTCACACCAATGATAAAACTATCTAACAAATGCTAATCAAACGACCTACTAATGCTGATGCTGATCAGATGACCTACCGAAGACGATGCTCATCATATGACCTACCAAAACCGATGATGATCAAATAACCTACTGAAGCCTATGTTGATCAAATGACCTACCAAAACCAATGATGATCCAATGACCTGCCGAAAACGATGATGATCAAATCACCTACCGAAACCGATGCATATTAAATGACCTACCACAACAGATGATGATCCAATGACCTACTGAAGCCGATGCTGATCAAATGAGCTACGAAAACGGATGATGATCAAACAAACAACAGAAACTAATGCTAATCAAATAACTTAATGAAGTTGATGTTGATCAAATGAACTACCGAAACTGATGATGATAAAATGAAATAATCAAGACAATGATGATCACATGATCTACTGATACCGAAGCAAATTAAAATGACCTACCGATCTCATGACTCACTGATATTCATGAAAACTGTTTCATTTTTTATTAACCTTTATTTAAATCCAATACTCATAATTGCTTAATTTAATGAACCTGCTATTAATTAATATTGGTTGGTGGATGTCAAGGAACCGTACCTCGTACCTGTCAAAAGTTAATAATTATTTTTTCCTGATCTCAAGGAATAAAAAGAAAGATCTATCTACAGTGAGAAAAACACATGACAAAAAAAGGAGAATAGTGTACCTGTATGTGAAGGCTCCCGAAACAAAATAAGAACATGAAGAACTCCTATGAAAACCAGTGAACTTCAAGAAGATCATTCACCTGTACCAACCACTAAAGAGGAGTTATTGTTCCATATTGAACATCATATTCCCATGGCTGGTAACTATAGGTGGGAATAACAACGACACTATGTTTTGATCCATCCTCACCAGAAAGGACATGAATAACATTTTCAATATCCAAATGAGTCCAGTTCTCATCTACAATCACTCAGAGCATTCTAAAATCATTATCCATTTATTTCCACTATAGTGTATCTTTGATTAACTTTTTGAGCAGTGCATTGAAATTCTTATATTTAGAAACACTATCATTTGGGCTGAATTAGAGGATAATAAATCCTCACACCAAACTTTCTACACCTTATTGTATCCCACTTTGATTTGTGGAAGCAGTTAAATGTGACCTGTACATCCTGAGTGATGTTGTTTTTATTTACCCACATAGAGTTGTGGTAAAGGTCTGAGCACCTAAACAATATGAGTACCATTGTAAAACCTCGATCTAGGATGTGGGTTATAGTTTATATAAACTATTTGAGAGGTTTATGTGTCAGCTTGATACTGAACCTCTTGTTTCAAATCTATTGTGCATTTTTCCTTTGTTAAAACTATATTTAATATTTCTCTACTAAGTACATTAAATAATTTTTTTTAAAGAATCTATGATAGTTGGAATAGAATTTGTTTAATTATTTTTACCAAGTATGTTAGTTTCAAAACATAACATAATCTTCATATTTTTACTGAGATTTATCAATCTTAGAGAAACTTATTGAACACTTTAAATCTTTATAAATTCACTATAGTTTAACTTGTTTTATGAATTATGGGATTTTAATAAAATTCTTTTACAAAGAAAATTTTAATTAGAACTCAATTCACACCCCTCTTGAGTGTCCACTCTGACATAAATTTGGTATCAGAGGGATTCAAAACACTCACTTTGTGAAAATCTTTCAACTGTGAATATAGTATTATCTTAATGATCATAAAATTTATGTTATTTGTAAATTTTTATCTTTGTAAATACATTTTTTAAAATCCAATTATGGATAACATATTAGAAAGTGTACTTACCCACATGCCACCCTTCAAGAATGGTGTTAATTATGACCAATGGAAAATCAAAAAGAAAATTCATCAATAAATTATTGTATTTGACATTTGGACTTCCATAAAGACTCAGTATAAGACTACAGAAACTATTAGAAATACTTGGGATGATCCTACTAAATCTCATTACAATAATAATATTAAATCCATGGATGCCTTGTATTGTGCATTAGGAGATGAAAAATTTCATCAAATTTCTGCTTGTAAGAATGCTAATGAAATATTGGATACTGTGGCTATTTCATAGGAGGGAACAACCAATGTTAATGAAATGTGACTAAACACATACACTATTAAGTTTGATAATTTTAAAATGAATCCTAATTAATCAATTTCTGATATGTATCTCAGGTTTATTGAGATAGTAAATACAATGAGATCGCTGGGAAAAGTTATTCCTACAAAGGATCAAATCACAAGAATACTCATATGCTTACCAGAAAGATGGAGAGTCACATCAGTTTCATTTAGATAAAATTGTTGCAATAGCACTCTCCCTGTCAAGGAAAACATTGTTAAGTCAATGATGTATGAGCAAGAACTAAAATTAAACAAGGAAGAAGATGATGAACCGATGAAGATGTCTGTAGCTTTAAAGACTTCTACATCAAAAATTAAGGACAAAGGTAAAATTCAATGTATGTGTGATAGATAAAGATGTGAAGAATGTGCATCAGATGGTGATGCTAAGATTTCTCAGATAGACAGAGTATTTACGATATTTTATAGGAGAAGATATGTTTTTTATAAAAAAACAATTATAAGGGAATGTATGAAAATAAAGTTCATTGGAAGAAAGATTGGAAAAAGACTGATAAAAGTGAGGACATTGTCAGATATAAATGAAAAAGGAAAAGACATATCAAGCCTGACTGTCCAAAATTATTATTCAAGAAGAAATATGTATATATGGGCAGAAAATAAAAGAAAGTTATGAAAGTAACCTGGAGTGCTTCAGAAGATAGTTCAAGTGATTCTTATTCCACTAAGGATGAAAAATATCAAAAGGCTAATATGTCGTTCATGAAAAACACATCTATGGTATCATTGGACACTCCTGCATTAAACTCTTATTATTATGGAGATAATTCTGATTCTGAAAACATTTATAGTGAAGATTTATTTTAATACAGTAATATTCTAGAGGATACATTCAATGAGTTGAATGATAAGTATAAAGCCTTGAAGAAACTACATGCTTTAACTAGCACTGTCAAATATGCACTAGAAGTTGAAAAAGAAAGGAATGGTCAACTACTAAAAGAGAATACTAAACTGAAATTTTCAAATGGGAAACTCAGGAAATATTTAGAAATATATACTAATTCAAGGGACACACTTAAAAAAAATTCTAGGAATGAAAATGGCACCAAAGTATAATACTGGTTTAGGTTATCGTCCTGGAAAAAGAGAGATTACAACGACTAAATTTATTAATAAATCATGAAAGAATGTTGTTGGTTCCAGTTCAGAAAATTCCTATGCCTCAACTAGATATTCACATGGTTACAGATCAAACAAGGTTTATCTATCAAAATCCATCAATTATTTTATGTATATGAGAACCATTAGGCAAAGATGGGTACCAAAAGTTTTTCTTCCTAACCTTTCTGGACCCAAGAAAATCTAGGGACCGAAATCATTTTCTATCTGAATTTTTTTTGTACGAAAATTGATTTAAACGTTTTTGTAGGAAGGCATGGTATCTAGAAAGTGGATGTTCAAGAAAGATGACCAGAGAATTTTCATGATTCAAAAGCTTAATCAAGGGTGATGGAGGATATGTCCCCTTTGGTTATAACTCTAAAGTGAAAATCCTTGGCCTGGGCCATATTGGTAATACTGATTCAATTTTAATTTCTAATTTTTTATTTATAGATGGTTGAAAATATAACTTGTTAATTATTTCATAGTTATGTGATGATGGTTTTAATGTTAAGTTTGAAAATGACTCTTGCAATTTTTTTAATTATATACACGTTTTATTATTTTCTACCTTAAGAAATTAAAATGTATATGTTATATATTTGGATTCTTTAGCTAACAATATATTACCTGTTTAAATGCTTTTCATAAATAATCATGTCTTTGGAATAAAAGATTAGGACACTGCAATATACATTCACATAGAAAACTGACTAGGAAGAACATAGTTAGAGACCAACATAAACTTGAATTCCTAGCTGATAATGTTTGTAATAAATGTTGAAAGGGGTAGTGTAAAGACCCATAAAATTCAAGGGAAATTTTTTCTTAATTATCTTTGGAATTTTACAAGAACACGGTTTCAGAGGGCACTTGATTCCGAGGACCAGAGTGCCCGGAATTTGTATATGAAGTTTAGCTCGGGTACGTTCAGTGAACGAATGGGTGAGAATTTCTAACTTTTGAACCGATACCCAGAATTGAATTCTGAGGGCACCGATGGAACCAAAACACCAGTAATTTCTTAGGAACTCCTTTTCCGGAGTTGCATTATCACGGGTGTGGATGATAAAAATTGTGGAAGTTAATTCATTATTATTCTACAATTTTTATTTTCCTTTTGTGTTTTAAGGCTATGGGTGGATGTTGGGTAACTACCCAACCTCCCTTGGGAGGTTATGAGGGTGGTGGGGCCCACACGAACCCCACCCCTTCATATTCTTAAACTCTTCAACTCCCCATTAAATCCCCTTAATTTAATTCGAAAAACATGTGTAATTTTAATGAGGTGATTTAAGTGTGGTTAATTGAATTTCAAACTCTTGAAATTAAAAAGGGTAAGTTGTGTTAATATATTAAGACTTGGGATTATTTTATTAATGTTAGAGTTTATGCCACGTTGAGAGGTTTTGGGAAGCGTGAATATCTTCTTCATCTCCAGCGAAGAACATCTTCGACGAAGAATGTTAATAACACCTAGGACTCCGACTAAGAACACCGTTCTTCGAAGAAGAACTTCTCCACCAAAGAACGTGGATAACTTCTCCAATGACGTTTTCTCTTTGGACGCACCTCGACGACAACGGAATCGACGTTCGTTTTCCGTGATGCCCGACCTCCGCGATGCTCATCATCCGCGGCTCATTGACGGAACCGTTCTTGAAACCGAGGTAGGGGATTGTATTTAATTAATTTGTTCGTGATTACTTCCCTGAATTTCTTCGTGAAATTTAACCAACTGCTATCGATTAACGTGAGGGGGGGGGGGGAGGACCGCACAAACACGACCGACCCACCTCCATATATTTCTTGTTTGATTCTTTTTTATTGAAATGGAAGTGGTGTGGTGCCGTCGCACTGCGCGGATTTATTGCAGCAAGAAATACGCGGTGCCGACGCACAGCGCCGTGAATTAATACATGGACGTGATGCCATCGCGCTACGTCGGAGACATCCGAAAATACCGCGGCCGGTACCGGGGACGTGGCAGAGGGGCGTGGCACTGTCGCGCCCCGCCGGACGACAAGGGCCGCGACCGATTCCGGGCCGCGGTGGAGCAGGGTGACAGGCGGTCGGTACCGGGCCGCCGGCGTCGGAGATGGAAGGGGGACCGGCCATTGCCGGTCCCGTTGAGCAGGAACCGGCAGGCCATGTTTGGCCTGCTGGACAGGGTGAATCCGGGGGAATTGACTCCCCCAACCGGCCATCAATGCGGCCCCCATTTAAGGGGCTACAATTACAAGGAAACGGGAGGGGCATCCCCCCCCTGCGAGCCAAAAACGGCTCGGCCGTTTTCGCAGAGCAACCGACCACTGCGCGGGTCACCGGGCCGGGCCGTGCTGGGCCAGGTCGACCCAGTTCGGGCTGACCCAGGGGGTCTAGGGCCGGGTCGGTCCGGGCCCTAAACCCCCGTTTTCGGACTATTTGGGTTCAATTGCCCATAACTCGGGCTACGGACCTCCGATCGACGCGCTGTCAGTGGTGACACGATCCTTGGAACGAGACGGTCGTTTCGGTATATGGCACTCAAGGTTTAAGAATAATTTGTGTATGGAAAGGTTGGTTTGTTCATGAAACCAACCGGGCCCTCGGAGCGGAAATGCTCATATCTTGAGCTTCAGACATCCGATTGACGTGCCGTTGACTTTGTAGAATTCATCTAAGTGAGACAGATCTTTTGGCTTACTCCGCCCGTGGTTTGGATGCAGGTGGAGTACGGTCGTGTTTGTTTTTACTTAAAAAACCAACCGAGCCCCTGGGACGAAAAAACCAATAACTCTCAGACCGAGCGTCTGATTGACCTGCCGTCTGCGAAGTTGAGTTCCTGTTGAAGATACAGAACTTTTGGATACATCAACTCTGGATTATGTGTCAGCTGATGTATCAGCCTCTCGGCTCATGGAGCGGACCCTCCCGAATGAGCTTGATGTGTGTGGGAACCTTAGAGCTGGCTGCGACTGCAACTGTGATGACGACGAATGTATAGAGATCCTCAGTGGATTCGATGGAGACGACTACAGCACTCGGAGATCCTATGTGGATCCGTGCTACCGATCCTATGTGGGTCCGATCCTGTGTGGGTCAACGCTCAGCGGTTCTGTGTGATCCAGCGCCTACAGATCCCGTGTGGGTCCGATCCTGTGTGGGTCTTTGCGGGGGTTAGTACCTATTGATCATTTGTGGGTCAAACGACTTAGATGGATCAGTGATCATCTCTATCGTCTTTCAAAGAAGTATACCTATGTGAGCTGAATCTTGTTTTCTTTCCTATGTGGATTGTGTTGTGCTATCCTGTGTGGATTACAATTTGCTTTCCTGTGTGGAATACGTTTTCTTTCCTGTGTGGACTGGGTTGTACTTGGGCTCGGAGGTTGGAGCGTATTGGAATTCATGACTTAGGTATATGTATGTGCATATACCTAAGCAGTGTCGATTGTTACTTCATGATTGTAACTTTACTTTATGGTTTATCCTTTGTGGATTTTGGGGGACCTTCGAGGGTCATGGGGTCCCTACTGAGTAGCTTATACTCACCCCTGCACGGGCTATGCCCGCACTACGTTGTGTTGGTTGCAAACGACGGACATCATTGATCGTGGTTGAGGCTTGCAGAGCAAGACGGTACCTAGAGGTGGACCACTGGGCGGGAAATACTCGTAGCGGACGGTGGGACCTGAGGAGCAGTGGAGCTAACTGTACCCACCCTTCAGGTGGTATTTCTAGTGGTCCGCTCGGCATTGCGGCTTTACTTTTTTATTGTTGTTTTCCCTTTCGAGTTGTACTTTACTTTCAGTTTGTGTTTGTATACTGGCCCACTTACTTTTCCAAACTTCACTCTTGTACCAGCTTTTACATAGTTTTTACTTTTTCCACTTCCTTACTCTATGGTACTTGTTTACTTTACAAAGGCAATGCTTGCCCTTTATCGGTATTTATTCCTTGGTGCTAGTCGCCAGCCCCTGGCCTATGGAAGGCGGGCTTGGGGTAGTCACGGCACGGGACCCGAGGACGGGTCGTGACAAATTGGTATCAGAGGAGTTCAGTTCTACCGCAGAACATGGGAATCTGATCTTTTTCTATGTGAAGCAATAGTGTTTAGCATATTGGGTGTGGTTATCAGTCCAGGGAGTCCAGTGTTGGTGCGGAGGCCGACGTATCCGTACACCAGGACCCTGACTTCTGATTTCTGACTTAATTCACGAACACATTGATTGCATGTGTGTTTCATGTTTTCTTTGTGATTACTTTGTATCAGCTCACCAGGTATACTGTTCTAATTGTGGCGCACCTGTTTCCTTTTCAGGATGGCCCCACGATGGCAGCCAGCTAGGGTTCCAAGAGTCGAGCGTGATGAAAACCCACCGATCGATGAGGCCTCGGTGCAGGGCCCTTTGTCAGCAGTGGAACCGGCAGTAGATCTACCCGCCGAGCCACCTATACTTCCAACCCCAGCCGATGACGATGAACGTCACCTTAGTGCACTGTATGAGTTCCATCGCCAGCGACCGCCTAGGTTCCTTGGGGAGACGGACCCCTAGACAGCCAAGGACTGGCTGGAGGCAGTGGTACGAGTTTTTCGGTTAGTGAGGACACCAGCAGACCTCATGGTGATCCTCGCAGCGAGCCTACTGCACGCATCAGCAGGACGATGGTGGATCTTGATTCTCCAAGTGCACGATGAGGCATATCTCCTTTGGATATACTTTGAGGGCCTCTTCCGCTCAGAGTTCGTCCCGGCCACCCTCTGTGCAGTGCGCATCCAGGAGCTTCTTCAGCTGCGGCAGGGCAGCTTGACAGTTGCCCAGTACTCAACGAGATTTACCGATCTCTCGCGCTACTCTACAGACATGGTATGAGACCCATTCTTCCGGGCCCGAACATTTGAGAAGGGATTGAGGCATGAGATCAGGGAATCGCTGATCTCCCTCAGCATTCCGACTCATACAGGAGTACTGGAGTGAGCCCTCTTGATCCAGAGCTTTCTTGCTGAGTCAACAGCAGCGCCGAGACCCACCGCAGGGCGGCACATAGCAGAGTCTTCTACATCAGGCAGTCGACAGATGACTCATGGGTCCAGGCAGTCCAGACCCTCAGGCAGATGACCTCAGGACACTGGCTCAACAGTGCGGGGCACACAGCGCGGAGCCAGTCTTTCGAGAGGCAGGCAGTGCTACTCATGTAGTGGGCAGGGCCACATGACTCGTGAATGCCCGACCTGCCATGCAGAGGAGCAACAGACGGTTGAGGAACCACCTAGGCAGAGGCAGAGGTTCGACCGTGGCGGTCCGCAGGGAGCAGGCAGACGAGGCAGAGGAGCTGGCCGAGCAGCATGTGGTGGGCGAAGCTTTGAGGCTCTACCACCACCACCACCAGGAGGTCTACCCCGACCTCAGGGGAGAGCACAACTTCAGGCAGCTGAAGCCTACGATCATGGAGCTCCGGAAGCGGGTGGACAAGTGCGGGACTAGCTCTAGGCATAGAGGCCCGTGACCATAATTCCTCTGGCTTATTTGTTTGTGTTTCCTTGTACCCTTGTACTTTGAGTTGATGTAATAAAATATGCTTTCAATAGTGTCATTTGCTTTCTTGTCTTTTTTTTTTGTTAATAAAAATATGTGCCGGTTAAAAACATTGTTGACTTGACCGTCACTTGCGAGATTCTTACTGGAGGAGGCACAGTGACCACACACTGATGCCGATAGTGTGACTCAACCCTTGGAGGTGAGAGTAACGGTTGGATCTCTTGGTAGCAGCGTCGAGGCCTTACGACGTCAACCATGCCATGAATTAACTAATCACGACGGGATTGACTGTATTAGGCAAGGAACGTGGTTCATCCAGGGTATGAGACCAGATTTCCCTTTTCGGCAAAGGAGAAATCATTGGAGCTTTGCAGAACGTTAAAGAGGAAGGGGAAACCCTTCGTGTGGACATACAGATGTCAGCAGAGCTTCCAAGTGCTGAGACAGAGTTTAAACAGCGCCCCTAGAGGCATGGATAGAGATGAAGCATCCTTCTTTCAGTCTCTCACACTCACCCCTCCACTACTGCAGAGGGTCGGAGAGGCACAGCATGGGGACGCTGACTGTGAGACGAGGAGTGCACAGATATCCTCAGGACACGCACCTGATGGCTTCTCCTTTGGAGTGGTGCACGACATACTTTTCAGAATACGTACCTAGGTTCCAGATGATTTACGAGAGGAGGTGCTGAGAGAGTTTCACACATCCCCTTTGGTGGTACATCCTAGAGTGGCGAAGATGTACCAGGATCTCAGACGACAGCACTGGTGACCAGGCATGACGAAGGTTGTGGCAGAGTTCGTTTCTCGATGCCTCACCTTCCAGCAGGTGAAGGCAGAGCACCAGGTACCAGCAGGCTTGGTACAGCCTTTGGAGGTTCCAGAGTGGAAGTGGGACGACATAACTATTTACTTCGTGACTGGACTTCCACCCCCTTCCAGAGGTCACGATTCCATTTGGGCGATTGTCGACCGACTCAACAAGTCGGCTCACTTCTTACCCATAAGAGAGTAGGGCTCAGTGGAGAGCTTGTGACGACATTATGTTCAGGAGATTGTGAGCCTTCATGGTGTGCCATCATCTATCGTCTCCGATCGAGATGCTCGATTTACTTCCCGGCTATGGAAGGGATTGCAGGAGGCGTTCGGGACGCATCTATGTCTGAGCACAACCTTTCACCCTTAGACGGATGGTCAGACAGAGAGGACCATTCAGACACACGAGGACATGATCTGTGCATGCGTCCTCGACTTTGGTCATAGTTGGGAGGACCACCTACCCTTGGTGGAGTTCGCGTACGTCAACAGCTTCCACTCCACCATCAGGATGGCACCATACGAGGCGTTGTATGACAGACCTTGGAGATATCCTTTGTGCTGGACAGACCCTGGGGAGTCAGCACTTGTCGGTCCAAAGATGGTCTTGGCCACAACAGAGAAGGTCCATGTCATCCAGGAGCGGATGAGGACAGCTCAGAGCCGACAGAAGTCTTATGCTGAAAGGAGGCGGAGGCCACTAGAGTTCGAGGATGTCGACCACGTCTTTTTGTGTGTCTCACCTCGACGTGGATTACAGAGATTTGGCCGAGGCGGCATGTTGTCTCCACGCTTCATCGGACCATTCTAGGTCCTCAGCAGGATTGGAGAGGTGGCTTATCGCCTGGCTCTACCACCTCAGTTGCACCGGGTGCACGACGTCTTCCACGTATCATAGCTGAGGAGATACGTACACGACACGATTCACATCATTGAACATGGTAAGCTAGACGTTGATGATGTAGAGACTTCTACGGAGGTCCCGGTGGAGATCGAGGATCGACAGTAGCGGGTCCTACGTGGATGGTCGATTCCTCTAGTGCGCATCATATGGCAGCATGGGAACCTCCAGGAGAGCACTTGGGAGCGGGAGGCTCATATGCGTGCTCAGTACCCTCATTTGTTTCCCTAGTTATGATGTATCGTTATGGGTATATAAAGCCCTGAGGTGGGAGTAATGTAAAGACCCGTAAAATTCAAGGGAAATTTTTTCATAATTTTCTTTGGAATTTTACAAGAATGCGGTTTCAGACGGAACTTGATTCCAAGGCCCGGAGTGCCCGGAATTTCTATCCGATGTTTAGCTCGGATACATTCAGTGAACGAACGAGCGGGAATTTCTAACTTTTGAACTGGTTCCCGGAATCAAATTCTGAGGACACCGATGGAACCGCAGCGCCGATAATTGCTTAGAAACTCATGTTCGGGAGTTGCGTTATCACGGGTGTGGATGATAAAAATTATGGAAGTTAATTTATTATTATTCTACAATATTTATTTTCCTTTTCTGTTTTAAGGTTATCGGTGGATATTGGGTAACTACCCAACCTCCCTTGTGAGGTTATGAGGGTGGTGGGGCCCACACGAACCCCACCCCTTCATATTCTTAAACTCCTCAACTCCCCCTTAACTCCCCTTCATTTAATTTGACAACTTGTGTAATTTTAATTAGGTGAGTTAAGTGTGGTTAATTGAATTTCATACTCTTGAAATTCAAAAAGGTAAGTTGTGTTAATAAATTAAGACTTGGGCTTATTTTATTAATATTAAATTTTATGCCACGTTGAGAGGTTTTGGGAAGCCTAAAGATCTTCTTCATCTCCAACAAAGAACATCTTTGATGAAGAACGTGAAGAACACATCGGACTCCAACGAAGAACACCGTTATTCAACGAAGAACATCTCCACCGATGAATGCAGAGAACTTCTCCAACGACGTTTTATCTTCGGACGCACCTCGACGACAACAGAATCGACGTTCATTTTCCACGACGCCCGAACTCTACGACGCTCATCTTCCGCTGCTCATTGACGTGCACCGTTATTGAAACCGAGGTAGGGGATTGTATTTAATTAATCCATCGCACCGTACAGATTTATTGCGGCAAGAAATACGCGGCACCGACGCGCCACTCCGTGAATTAATACAGGGACGCGACGCCATCACGCCACTTTGGAGACATCTGAAAATACCACGGCTGGTACCGGGGCTGCGGCGGAGGGGCGCAGCGCCGACGCGCCACGCCGGACGACAAGGGTCGCGCCCAGTTCCGGGCCAAGGGGGAGCAGGGTGACCGGCGGCCGGTCCCGGGCCGCCGGCGTCAGAGATGGAAGAGGGACCGACCATCACCGGTCCCGTTGAGTAGGAACCGGCCGGCCAGGTCGGGCCGACCGGACAGGGTGAAGCTGAGGGAAATGAATCCCTCGACCGACCATCAATGCATCCCCCAAATAAGGGGCCGCGGTTACAAGGAAACTGGTGCGGCAGCCCCCCCCCCCCCCCCCCGCGAGCCACAAACGGCTCGGCCGTTTTGGTCATGCAACCGACCAGCACGCCCAACGCGCGGGTCACCGGGCCACACCGTGCCTGCCGGTCCGGGCCCGGTCGACATGGACCCAGGTCGGGTCGACCCGGTTCGGGCTGACCCAGGGGGTCTCGGGACGGGTCGTTCTGGGCCCGAAACCACCGTTTTCGGACCGTTTGGATTCAATTGCCCATAACTCGGGCTACGGTCCTCCGATCGACGCACCATCATCAGCGACACGATCCTTGGAATGAGACAGCCGTTTTTGTATATCGCACTCAAGGTTTAGGAATACTTTGGGTACAGCCGGGTTGGTTCGTACACGAAACCAACCGGGCCCTCGGAGCAGAAACACTCATATCTTGAGTTTCGGACGTTCGATTGACGTGCCGTCGACTATGTAAAATTCCTATAAGTGAGACAGATCTTTTGGCTTACTACTCCATAGGTTTGGACGTAGGTGGAGTACGGTCGGGTTGGTTTTTCCTTAAAAACCCAACAGGGCCCCTGGGATTAAAAAGCCAATAACTCTCAGACCGAGCGTCTGATTGACGTGCCGTCTGCAACGTTGAGTTCCTGTTAACGATACGTAACGTTTGGATACATCAATTTTGGACTATGTTTCAACTGATGTATCAGCCTCTCGGCTCGTGGAGTGGACCCTCCCGAACGAGCTTGCTGTGTGCGGGAACCCTAGAGCTGGCTGCGACTACTACTGTGACGACGACGGCTGTACAGAGATCCTCAGTGGATTCGACAGTGACGACTACAGCACTCAATGATCCTATGTGGATCAGTGCTACTGATCCTGTGTGGGTCCGATCCTATGTGGGTCATCGCTCAACGGTTCTGTGTGAGCAAGCACCTATAGATCCTTTGTGGGTCCGATCCTGTGTTGGTCTTTGCGGGGGTTAGTACCTATTGATCCTTTGTGGGTCCGACGACTTAGTTGGATCAGTGATAATATCTATCGTCTTTCGAAGAAGTATACATGGGTGAGCTGAATCTTGTTTGCTTTCCTATGTGGATTGTGTTGTGCTATCCTGTGTGGATTACATTTTTCTTTCCTATGTGGAATACGTTTTCTTTCCTGTGTGGACTGGGTTGTACTTGGGCTTGGATGTTGGAGCATATTGGAATTGATGACTTAGGTATATGTATGGGCATATACCTAAGAAGTGATGATTGTTACTTCGTGATTGTAACTTTCCTTTGTGGTTTATCCTTTGTGGATTTTGGGAGACCGTCGGGGGTCTCGGGGTCCCTATTGAGTAGCTTATACTCACCCCTGCACGGGCTATGCCCGCACTACGTTGTGTTGGTTGCAGATGACAGACAACGTTGATCGTGGTTGAGGATTGCAGAGCAGGATGGTACCTGGAGGTGGAGCACTGGGCGGGACATACTCGGAGTGGACGGTGAGGCCCGAGGAGCAGTGGAGCTATCTATACCCACCCTTCACGTGAGATTTCTAGTGGGAAGCTCGGTGTTGCGGCTTTACTTTTCTGTTGTTGTTTTCCCTTTCGAGTTGTACTTTACTTTCAGTTTGGGTTTGTATACTGGCCCACTTAATTTTCCAAACATCACTCTTGTACCAGCTTTTACTTAGTGTTTACTTTCTCTGCTTGCTTACTATGTGGTAATTGTTTACTTTACAAAGGAAAAGCCTTCCCTTTAACGAGATTTACGCCTTGGTGCTAGTCGCCAGCCCCTGGCCTATGGAAGGTGGGCTTGGGGTAGTCACGGAATGGGCCCCGAGGACGGGTCGTGACCGGAAGAAACATAAATTTTATTTTAAATAAAAGATAGAAGCTTCGACTTCTCAACCTCTCGAGTTGGTTTACATGGATTTTTTTTTGACATTATAGAGTTTCTAGTTTAAATGGGAAGCACTATGTTTATGTTCTAGTACATGACATTTCTAGATATACTTGGGTATACTTTTTAACTCACAAAAGTGAAGCATACTCTTACTTCTTTAAATACTCAAAGTCTATTGAAAACCATAGTGTACGTTAGATTAAAACATTGAGAAGTGATCGTGGTTGTGAGTTTAAAAATCATGAGTTTGAATCTTACTGCTCACATAAGGGATATAATCACAACTTCTATTCCCCTAATACCCCTCTATGGAATTTTTAGTAGAAAGAAGAAATAGGACCCTTCAATCGATTTCTAGGACAATTCTCAATTAATATGATTTACCAATTTATATTTGGGATGAATCTGTTAATAAATCTTGTTACATTATCAGTAGAGGCTTGATTAGACCAATTTTTAAAAATACCCCTTATGAGATTTGGAATAACAGGAATCCTAAACTTAGTAACATCAATGTTTTTGGTTGCAATGTCTTTATTATTAATACCAATAATAATATAGAAAAGATTTCATTCAAGAGTGATGAAGGTATATTTTTAGTAAATTTAATTACTAGCAATGCCTATAGAATTTTTAATAAGAGAACCAAATTTGTGGAAGAATATGTTCACATCAAATTAGATGGAACTGATCCAAATGAACCTAAAACTGCTGTTGAAAATCCTAAAGAAGACATGTCTATTCTAAATCATAATGATAAAGATAGTGGACCTGTTGTAATGACTACCATCTTTGGAAATACACTAGAACCTGCTTCTATATAACCTGAACCTAGAGAAGAACCTGAAATTTCTAGTCCTACCTTTACTAGATCAACAAGAATTCTAAAGAACCATCCTTTAGATGCAGTTTAGGTAACCTAGATAGAGGAACACAAACTAGGGATTCTCTGAGAAATCTGGTTGAACATCAGGCCATTCTTTCACAGCTAGAACCTAAAAATATCAATGATGCAATCAAGGATGAAATTTGGGTAATTGTTATGCAATAATAGTTAAATCATTTTGAATGAAAACAATAATGGGAACTATTTGAAATACCTAAGGACACATTGAACATAGGTACTGAATGGGTGTATGATTAAATTTGATGAATTAGGAAACATCATTAGAAACAAAGCTAGATTATTTGCACAAGGATACAATCAAGAAGAAGGAATAGACTATGAAGAAAAATTTGCACCTATAGTTAGATAAGAATCTATTAGGATCTTAATTTCTTATGTATCTCATCTAAATTTAAAGTTATATCAAATGCATGTGAAAAGTGAATTTCTAAATGGTATTATAATTGAAGATGTTTTTGTTGAACAACCACTTCGATTTAGAAACTGTCAATTTCAATACCATGTTTTTAATCATTCTAAATATTTATATGGTTTAATACAGGCTCTAAAAGCTTGGTACGATAGAATTACAAATTTTCTTATTTCTACAGGTTTTACTAAAGGAATTGCTGATCCAACTCTTTTTATTAAAAGAGTTTCTAAAGATATTTTGATTGTACAAATATATGTTGATGATATTATCTTTGGATCTTATAAAAATCCTATATGTACTGATTTTTCGAAGATTATTCAAAATGAATTTGAAATTAGGTTAATGGGAGAATTCATATATTATCTTGTATTTCAAATTTTTCAAACGAAATATGGTATGATATTAAATAAAAGTAAATATACAATGGATCATTTAAATTTTTTTGGTTTGGACCGTAATAAGGGAAGTGATACACCTATGAGTACCACATGTAAGTTGGATGATGATGAAACAAGAAAACTAGTTTATCAACCAAATTATAGATGAAGGATTGGAACCTTAAATTACTTTAATCCTAGTTGACCAGATATCATGTTTACTGTATGCATGTGTGAAATATTTCAAGCTAATCCTAAAGAATCTCATTTGATTCCTCTTAAAATGATTTTTATATATCATAATCATTCTACCAATTTAGTATTATTTTATCTAAAAGGATGACCTATTGAGTTAATATGTTATTCAAATGCTGAATTTGTTGGTTTCAAGTTAGATAGAAAAAAGCACATCTGGAACATGTCATCTATTGGGAATGTCCCCGGTATATTGGTGTAGTACGAAACTGAACTCTATTGCATTTTCTACTGCTGAAGTAGAATACATTGCTTTTGGTAGTTATTGTGCCCATATTCTGTGGATGAAACACACTTTATTGGACAATGGATATCAATTTAGACACGTGACTATAAATTGTCATAACACTATTGCAATTAATATATCTAAGAATATTGTGTCTCACTCTAGGACTAAGCAAATTGATGTCATACCTAACTCTTTGAGATATCATTATCAAATGGGTGATATTTTGTTAGAATTTATTGACTCTGAACATAAATTGGATGATATTTTCACCATGACTGTATGCTCTAAAATGTTAGATTTTATTAAACAAGAGTTAGGTATGACCAACCAGTGAAACCGAACAGTGAAACTGATATGTGAAACAGATCAGTGAAACAGATCTGTGAAACCGATCAGTGAAACTGAATACTGTAAGAAATCAGTGAAACTAAACAGTGAATATGATTAGTGAAACCAATGTATGAAACTAATCTGTGAAACCTGACAGTGAAACCGATCTGCGAAACCGATCTGTGAAACTAATCAGTGAAACTGATCACTGCTACTGATTTGGTTATACAGTGTATGAAACTATTAGGGTTTATCAAAATTATGTTTTTTTAATTAATAGATATTAAATTATATTGTAACCCTAAATGATAATATTAATGACCCACAGATATTTCAATTCATAGGGATGGTTGGCCTTCCATATCATGTCGAACTCAAAATCTTCTGAATCCCTAACTTTCAAACCTCTGAAATATCTCAAACCACCAAATTGAAATGAAAAAGCGGCAAGACACAGAATCTGAAATCTCCTCACCCGTGAAACGCGCTCGAGGAGAATCGAGCAGCATGACTCAAAAGTCTATGAACCTGAAATTGGAGACTATGGTGGTCACCACTAAAAAGGAAGTAAGTTACTAATTGGTGTTATCCAGTATGTTTTCACTTTCAAAAGTGCTGGAGATGCAAGGATGGAAAGACTGGTTCTATAATAATAACCGAGTCTATTACCTAAATCTATTTCATGAGTATTATTTGAATTTGAGTATTACATTGGATGGAGTAGAAGCTACAAGATTATCTTCAGTGATTAAAGTGAAAAGTTACCTTTTTCATTAAAGCAATGCACTGAGTGTTTGGGAGTACCACATAAAGATAGATATGAGGATTACACTAGTAATACTCCTCCTACCACTGAATATTTTTTTTTATGATTATGCTCTGGAAATGTTGGCTGGAAAATCTAAATCCAGAAGAATAACAACTACTGAGTTAGATGGATAATGTAGAATCATGTTTAAGATAATTCAGCACTAAAATCTGTCCCAGAAAGGGATGTTTTTGTCCTCTGTGAAGTAGCAAGATGTTTTATTGTTGTTTTTATTCCAAAATGATGAGAAAATATACTTGTGTAGACACATTACTATTCATATTGCTGAGATGGTAAATCCATCCAAGAAGGCTACAACCTTGTTCTATTCTAAGCAAGTTTCTAGCATGCTAAAGTCTTTGGGATATGTTGAAGATGGAGATGAGTTTATCTCATTTATTAGTGTTTTTTATATTAGCAAGGATATCTTAAAAAGAATGAATATTAACTGGAATATGTGGAAGAAGACATGGGTTGCTAATGAAGATAGGTTATATGATTCATATAATCCTTCTAACCACTTTAATAGACCAAAGAGGATAATAGATCCCAGTTTATAACCTTATGAGGATGTTTTTTATTCTGATGAGGAAGAAGAGACAAAAGTTCCTCAGGACACTGGAATGTCCAGAAGGATATAAACAGGGGAAGTTGAAGCTGATGATGATGTCGATACTGAAAAGGAACCTAAGTCACTTACTGATGACAGAAGTGACCCTAATATAGTATTTCCTATTAAATTAATTGAATTTGTACCATCAAGTGCACCCCTTACGTTACCGGAGTCAGAACCCCTTCTAGGTGGTAAAGAAGAAGTTGACACTGAAGTATCAAATTCTGACCAATATGAATCCAGCAACAAAGACAGTTCTAATGAGTCATTATTAATCAATAATGGAAATAGTAATGATAGTGATGATGATGATGATTCAAGTACTCATCCAGTGGATGGTCATGATATGATTAAAGATGATCCACAACCACAATCATTTGAGCAGGAAACTGCTCCTGAGGCTGAAAGGACAATTCAGACAGTGATTGATGAATATGGGGAAAAATCTCTTGAAAATTCTGGTAAAGAAGATTTTCTAAAGCCTGGGTATACCTCTTGAAATGATGCATGAGAAGAACACCCAGATTCTACGATTCTAGGTTTGTATTATTCAGAGGAAGATGAATAAAAAGTGAATATCGCAAGAGCAATACATCCAGTTGAGGATGGACCAGTTGATGATGAAGTGCTAGTGATTGTATAATGACCTGGTTCTTCTATTTCTCGATCTGATTTTGACATGTTTAAAGATGAATTTCTCCACATAGTCATAGAAACAATGAAAGGGGAATTATCTAATTCTCCTGCTCCTTCGAATCAATATAATGTAGCTATAGATGATTTAACTCAATGAGTGGTCAATATTATTAAGGAAAACCTATGCAATACAGGCTAGATGATTGGGAGGAACATTTATTCTCTGAATCATGAACTCAAAGATTTTAGTAGTGACATAGTATCTTTGTCAGAAGAATTTAGATCAACCATCACTGGAATGATGAATGTTTTGAGAAATTTGATAGAATGCCTGAAAAAATCTATTTTAAGACGATAGACAACTGAGTTAACTTAGATTGTTGCTCATTATAGAACCTCCAAAGTGACGATGATAATTGGAACGGAGATTAATACATTAAAAGATGTTATAAAGGAAGAGTTAGCTGCCCTTGTATAGATTATGTACTTGGATTATTTGAAAAAGATGAAAGAAAATAGTGATCATGTTCACAAGATGGTGAAGCTGTATTCAGCTGATGATACTAAAGCTCAGAAAGAGATCAAAGAAAAAGTGGATCGCTATTTTTCTAATATTTATACCAAGCAAGAGTTGTACCATTATTTTAAAGTCATGGCTGAGAATTTGAAGCTACGTTTTGTCACCCAAGACTTTAAGGAACATGTCCAAAAGTTGAAGGATTTTACTCCCACTCTAGATAGATTCATGCATAACAAATATGTTTTTGAGAAGGCCATCCAATATGGTGGAAAATTAATTCAAGATTTTATAAATCTAATAAAACCATATAATCATGTGCAAGTAAAAGAAATTGTTTTTCCTACTGCTGAACCTCTCATTCCATCCAGTGTTGCTCCTAGTCAACTATCAGTTTCCCAAGATCGAACAAATATTCGTCCAGACATTCAGAAACCACCTTCAATCATATCATTTATCCAACAACAAGTATCCTTAGCAACCAGTATGCTTCCAGCCAGAGTTGTCCTACCTCCTCTATCCATCTGCCCAGACCAATCTTCCACCATGCCACCTTCGGGCCCATTGATTTTTTCCTTTCCTAAAGATTAATCACCTCTTCTCCCTCTGAAGTAGTCGTGTCTTTCCTTTTTTATAGGGTGTATTATCTATCTTGTAACATTTCAGATGTTATTTCAATGGAACTTTCTTCTTTTCCTCTCTCTTATGTCTCTTTCTCTTTTTAATAATCCCAAAGGGGGAGAAAAGTATAAATATATATCAAAGGGGGAAAATATAAATATATATCTAAGGGAGAGAACAATATATATATGTATAAGAAAGGGGAGAATAATATATAATCTCTAAATAAAATTTAAGCTCTAATGTCATGATGTAGATCATATAAACTCTAATAGGCATACAACTCTAATTTATTCTTAGCTCTGATGTCATGATTGCAAGCATTGATGCTATGTTGATATACTCTAACTTTGTTTATGATCTAATACCATGTTCTGATGACAGTTTTTCCTTTATACATATTTTCTATTTACATTGGGGGAGAATACTAAATGTTATATCATCTTCCCTCTTCATTTATGCCCTAGATTTGGGATTATCAAAAAGGGGGAGATTGTTGAAGACTCTGTGAGATAATTATTTTAATAATCACAAATAATTCTTGTTTTCTTTTATAATTCAATTTAGTCAATTATTCAATCTATTCTAAATGTGTTTACATATGATTAATCAAGTCTACATATGTTTATCTATGATTATTTATGGTTTACTATTAATATGTAAGTGTTCTGGATTAAACAATCACTTTGTGAGTATTTTATGTATTTGACTCACCATTAGTTATATTATTGAGTCACTGATTTTTAAAGGATTGAGACACCGATGTGACAAACTGATGGACGAGTCACCGATGTGTAAAACTGATGACAATGGTCACACCAATGATACAACTGTCTAACCGATGCACATCAAATGCCCTACCAAAGCTGATGATGATCAAACGACCTACTGATGCCGATGGTGGTCAAATGACCTACCAAAACTGATGATGATAAAATAACCTACTGAAGATGATGCTAATCAAATGACCTACCAAAACCTATGATGATCCAATGACCTACCGAAACCGATGCTAATCAAATCACCTATCGAAACCGATGCTGATCAAATGACCTACCAAACTTGATGATGATCTAGTGACCTACCGACGATGATGCTGATCAAATGACCTACCATAACTGACGATGATCAAATGAACTACCAAAACTGATGCTGATCAAATAACCTACTAAAGGATATGCTGATCAAATGACCTACACAAACTAATGATGATCAAATGACCTACCGAAGCCGATGCTGATCACATGATCTACGGCTACCAATGAAAATTCAAATGACCTATCGATCTCATAACACACCTATATTCATGAAAACTATTTCAATTTTTATTAAACCTTATTAAATTAAAACAGTCATATTTGATTAATTTAATGCATCTGTGATTAATTAATGATGGTTGTTGGATGGCAGGGAACCATACCTCGTAAATGTCAAAATTTAATCATTCTTTTTTCCAGATCTCAAGGAATAAAATGTAATATCTATCTGTAGTGAAAGAAATCAAACGACCCACCAAAAAGGAGAATATCGTACGTGTGTGTGAAGGATCACACAACAAAATAAGAACATGAAGGACACTAGTGAAAACTAGAGAGCTTTAAAAAGATCACTCACTTGAAAAAAACACTGAAGCCGAGTTGGAGTACCCTATTGAACATCATATGCACAAGGCTGGATAACTGTAGATGGGAATAACAATGACACTCTGTTTGGTGCCATCTTCAGCAGAAAGGACTCGAATTACATCGGAAACATCAAAAAGTGTGCAGAGATCATCGATAACCACTCATGGAATTCTAAACTCATTATCCATTTATTTCCTCTATAGTGTACCTTAAATTAATATTTTGAGGAGTGTGTGTGCATCTGTCTATTTAGACACACACTGACTCTTGGGATGAATTGGAGGATACTAAATCCTCACCCCAAACCATTTACACCTTATTGTATCCCATTGTGATTTGTGGAAGAGTTCAAGTGCGACTTGGACAACCTTAGTGTTGTTTTTGTTGTTTACCCAAAAAGAGTTGTGGTAGAGGATTGAGGACCTGAGCAGTCTGAGTACTATTGTAAAACCACAATCCAGGGTGTGGATCATAGTTTATATAAACTGTTTGAGAGGACTATGTCTAAGCTTGAGACTGAACCTCTTGTTTCCAAACTGCTATTCATTTTTTCGTTTGTTAAACAACCATGAATATTCTGCTACTAAGTATATTAAATAAAAATCCGTTTAAGGAAACACTGATAGCTGAACTAGCAAGTGTTTGTAATTATTGTGAACCTGTATGTTAGTTTCAATATCTATCTTAATATTCAGATTAAGTTAACAGAGAAATAATCAATCTTAGAGAAACTGATTGAACACATAAAATCTTTAGAAATTCACTACACTTTGACTTTTTTTAGGAATTGAAAGATTTTAATACAAATATTTTAAGCAGAATTTTATAATTAGAACTCAATTCACCCCCCTCTTGAGTATCCACTTCGACCAACATATGGTTATATGAATTGTAAAATTAAATGTATTATACCACTGTTATTCTGTCATAAATAATGTTTATTGATTTATTTAGGATTCATATCTTATGAACTACCATTTTATATTTCATGACTGATGTTTTATAAATTTGATATGTTGGGTATCGATTTCTTATGCTATTTCTCAGTTCTCATAACAGTATGTCTATTTCATGCTTATGGGATTAATGATATCATGCTTTTGTACCCGTACTCTCTATCTTATCACACCATGTATTATGTTTCCTTTAATAGGATATGATGAAGGAATAAAATTAGAGTATATTGGTGAGGAGTTCTGAAGGTTAAGATCATTATTGATGTTTTTGAAGATATTTCACAAAATTGTATGATTGTATACCCATTCTCAAAATAAACTAATTTTTTAAAGTCCCAAGGTTTGTGTTTGTGTAATGTATAAAATATTTATAAAAAAAGATGTAATCCATTTATGGAAAGCTGAGGAAAATATAATTGGTATTAGGAGATAATTTTAGTTAAAATATCAAAAATAGGATGAGAAAACATTAGTGATATGCCTAAGGACATGTCTAATGATTAGACTAAGAATGTGTCATTGTATAAGTAAATTTCCTAGAATTTTTTCATGAAATAATGTCACAATATAGATACTAAAAGTGGATGAGAATCTAGAAAAGAGATATATTTTGGTAATTACACAGATAAGAGAGCATTAAGATTGACTCTATCAACACCGGGTTTTAGAAAACTGGTCTTTCTACACACATATTTTGACACTCCCGAAGGATATGATTTGAAAATTCATACTCTCCTTCCGATCCTTCATTAATGAATTAAATAGCTGATGAACTTGAGTTTTTATAGATTAAAAAGTAGGTTTCATGATTTATACAGCACATTTTTTTATTTTTTTTATTATGTGGTTCCCCAATAAGATTACTATTGCATAGACTATGAATTTTTTTATTAATTGAGGTATTGAAAGGAATATGTTTAAAAATGAATGTGATATACACTTTTTTCATGAGAATGAATATGGTATATTGATTATATTAGAAAATATTGGGGCTTTTACTAATCATTCATCATATAAAATGATAATTAATGTGCACCTTAACCAACTCTTAAAATTACCAATGAAAAAAAGGATAGAGTTTTATGTGATTTTTGGAAGTATATAACACTGAGGAATGAAGATTTACTTTCTTATATGTCTAAAATGATGGAATAATTCCTCAATGAAATTTCTTAATGGGATGAGAAGATGTTTTGGTTAGGTTAAAAGGTCAAAATGAAGGTATTTTAAATGAGAATACAAATTTTTTTGTCAACACAATGAATGGGAATAAAGGGTTTTTAGTGATATCATATACTTTGGAATTCTTCAAATTATAAAATAATGTATATTATGAAAATTATTGTCCTATGGAAAATATCATTACTAGAATAAGTAAGGATATATGAGTAATGGGTTTTTTTTGATGAAAAAGACACTATGAATGACATATGAAAGTAACATGGAAATACAGAATAAAATGGTGATGACTAGTTAATAAATTAATAATGTGGTGTAATAACTGAATTGTTTAATTATTTGAATATTAAATTATGCTATATTATTTATTATTTATATAAATACTAGTTATAGATAATTTAAATTTAGTATATTCAGTAATAAATTGAGTAGTACAAATGAACTAGAAAATTGACTTAACAAGAGGGTGATGTATTATATAAAAAACATGTCTAAGGATAGATAACCATTAATATATTATAAATGATGAAAGAAATGGTTTTTAGTATAGATAATGTAAATAGGATTGTACTAATTACTTTTTAACTATTTAATAATGTTTTGAAAAAATTATTAATGCTCTCTTTGATGGAGTTTACAAAAAAAACATGGATGACAGAATCAATCAAATAATATATTATTTATTTATGGAATGATGGAGAATGTATATTTTCAAAAATATTTTATGGAAATTCTAGTAATTACTACTATTGAAAATAATATAAGATGAAGGAATTCACATGTTAGTGTGTGACAATTAATTGAAACTTCATGTTGTTGGGGTGGGGGGTTAATAATTAGTTCATTTTGAATGTTATTTTACAACATTATAATGTATCTAATTTTAATCATTTCAATTGGTTATAAAGATAATTGTTAATAAAATTGTTTATTTTGAACATCGAATGAAGTTTTAGAGATTGTTGTATTACTTGTCCATATGTTGATTTATCTATATTCGATATCCAAAGCAAACAATTCTGTAATAACTATAGATAAAAGTAATAACCTATAAATATATTATAGATTTTACGATTCCTTTGTGGTTCAAGAATGAAGAAAATAAATTAAGAATTTCATTGAGTAATAGATTTTGTGGTAATTGATTGATTCACAACCAAATGACAAAACTGTGCATACGATACAATGAAAATATATTCCATAGGTATATAGGTCCCTTTGAAATTATTGATCATATTTTGGATGTTGACTATTGAATAGTTATTCCTCTGATCCTTGTTATGGTTCCCGATTAGTTACATGTATCTCTGTTGATGTAGAACATACCTCATCCGTCAAAAGTACTAAACATAGAGGTTATAACACAAGTGCATGAAATTTACTATGAGGAACAAAAAGTAATGATTCTAGATTGAATATAGAATGATTTTAGAAACAATAACTCTTACCTGGTCAATGATTTCTAGTGAAATGAATATATTGAGAAATATATATGGGATCCTTAGTATCTAAATAAGTATAAGTTTTCCTAGCTATTTATATTTATGTAACAAATTTAGAGGGAAAGAATTATTTTAATGGTATTATAAGGGAACACCTCAATTATTTAGAAATATTTTTTTCAAATAAATATTCTCTTATTGGTATTTTGAATTACACACAACAATGAGTTTATCATATTTTAAACTCAAAACTGTGTTTTTTCTTCCATTAAACAGAACAAGAATTTTAAACAAAATGTTGACTAATTATTTTTTAAAAAATTATTTAAAATGATAGTTATCTCCCAACCATTGGTATTTAGGGTTTGAATATGAATAAATAAAATTTTAAAATACATGGTTAATACTTGTATATGAAATGAATTTTTTGTTGACAATTTAATTAAAATTAAAAATAATTATAAATTTAAAAGAAAGTAATTTTTTTATGAGAATCTATTTTTATAAACAGAAACACATTATAAGTCACAAAATTAATAAAATCACTATCATTGAATGATTTTTTTGAAACATCTATATTATATATTAAAAATAAAATTTCTCATTCAACATATTTGTTTTCTATAAAATGGATAACAATAAATCCAAATTTATATCTAAAAACCGTATTTTTTTAAATAACATTTTTTTACCCTTTTCCATGCTTATTTTAAATTTAATTTTTACCATTTTTTATTTTTTGATGACATAAATTTTATTTTCAAGTCATAATACCAAAATTTTCCAAGTTTTGTTTTTTATATTTTTCTGAAATGATTTATCTTTTGATGATCAGGGACAATATAGTTTTTTATTGAAAACTGTTATTTCATTTAATTGTTTATTGTAGTTACTTATAATTTATATTACATTAAAAGAAAAATTCCATCAATTATATATCAATTAATATAAATTAGTTATTTTCTATTATTTTTATGTGGGATTTTGATATTATTTTGTTAATTAGAAACATTTTTTTCTTCATGAATACATGATTTATTTTAAATTTATATTTCCCTTATTTGTTAATAGAATTTGTAAACATGGATTTAAAATTTGGATTCATAATAAATTATACAATATAATAATGAAAAATTATTTTTTTACCATAAATAATATGTAAAACCATTAGAAGTATTTACCGTCGTTAAGATTAAAAAAGGTTTACTATGGGTTAAACTAAATAGATAAGGGGTAAAAATGAACCAATACATTTCAAAAATACATTAAATGGACACATATCAATGTTATCTATTCTCGTTCATATAAGATTCCATTATTTATCCTTTTGGTTTTAAAAAAAAGATTGTTCCGCTTTATAATTCCAAAAATTATATGTGTGTCACTCACCTCACTAATAAAAGGCCACCCCATCTCATCTCTCATTCACACATTAAAAAACAATTGTTAAAAACAAAATACATAAATAACTTCCTTATATCTATTTTATCATCCTAGAATCTATGGTTTGAGATGAAATCTAAATAGGTAAGGCTTTTGGTTGAATCCTATGGAGGTTACCTGATAAAGATGTATCGATCTTCAATGAGAGTTTTTATTTAATTTTATCTTTAAACATATTAAATTGTTACTAAATTATTATTATATAATATAAATACTATACTCAAAATAGTATTTTTTTTATGTTATATTCATTACCTACAACTATCTCCACTTACAAAAAATGAGTTATAAAATCATCTTTTCTTTTACAGTAGAATACCACCTCAAGAACTAGCGTAATTATTTTTTTATTTTACCACATAACATGCTAGAATTAAATGATTCATTATATTTATAATATTAATATAATATTAGATTTTTATATCACATATACCTTCTAAAATTTCATTCTATAAGAATACGTAAATGTATCTGGTTTGTACGGTGGACAACCGCCTCGTGACGTGATGCACTTCATTCAATCTATTAAAAGAAAGTAATAAGGATATGTTTAATAAAAATATGAGACTTATATTAAATGAAAAGTTTTATTTAATGGTAATATATTATAGGAAATTATTTATTTTAATCCTTTGAGAAATTGGAATCAATTTTTATGCATATATACGCCTAACCATCTCAGTGAACTTTGTATTTAATTTTCTATTAATAAATTGTATTAAATAATATAAACACATATAGAATATATATTATATTTATATCCTTGTTAAAATTAGGTGTATTGTGGAACAATTATTAAATAATGGTGAATTTTTTTTTAAAAATAAGAACATACACTAAAAAAAACATAGTTATTGCTTGACAAAATAATTTATCATGTTATTGATAATAAATGGATGATAAAAATTATAAATAGATAATATATGGTAAGATAAATATGTTTCTGTTTTTCAAAATATTTATAAAATATTTATATTTATTATAATGGAAATTATAATTTGAATGGAGAATGTAGGGACTTAAGGTATAGGAATTTGTCCTCACTTTTTTAAATTTTTTTAGAATCCTTCAATATTCACCAACTATTTATTTTATGTGGTGTATATAAATCCCATGAATATATTTTAGTATTATTATAAACAAAATTATTTTTAGTTACATATCCATTTTATTATCTATATTTCATGATATTTAAAATTTTAACTGTAGATATGCGTTAAAAGATTTTTGTATCAATTTTCTTTATTTAGAGTCATATTTTTGTTATGGAAATATATTCTTTTATAAATTTTATATTAGCCCATATAAAATATAACACAATTAATTAATTTATAATTATTATATTATGAGTTTCAAATAACTATAATCTTTCATGGGGCTTATGATTCAATGTTAGAAATGTAATAAGGGTCTTATGTTACAATATCAACATTTATTAGTATTTCTAATGATTATGATTCAAATTAAGAAATATCATGATATATGTCAAAATAAGCTCATGGTGTATATTATAAATTTATTATTTAATGAAAATAATTTTTTAAACATTTTAATAACTATATTTAATCAAAAGATCAAACTAATATATTTCAAAAAAATCATCATTATTTCTCTATACAGTCAAAAACCCATTAACTTCCAAAACCATAATTTCTATAAATGTTTTCAAAATTATTTTAAATTAATAAAATTATTTATATGTGAAATTTTCACACAAATTTTAGCTTTTTATCGGTGTCTTCATGTGGTTTTTTAAAAAATTCCCATTTCTATTTTACCAAATCTGTGTATGAAATCTTTTTTCATATATACAGTATGAGTGAAATTTTCTTCCAACATTAACACTATTTTAATTATATATTCCATTAATTTTTAATAGTTTATTTTAAGTGCAATTTATTTTAAAAATGTTTATCTTAATTTTTTTTCAATGTGGATAGGTTATGTTCCTCAATGAAGGTTTTAAATAATTTTAAAATCCTCATTTCTGGGTTTTCATTTTTATTTAAAATAAAAATCATTTCCATATTATTTTTATGAATTCATTATTTTAATATTTATTTCTAAAATAATAGTTGTTTTAATTAAGAATGATATCTTTTGATTGTTCAAAATCAGTTTCCATTTGAGATTACTTCCTATTATTTTACTTATTATTTACTATGATACAATTTAATTATACAATTTTGATTATTTCTCTGAATGGTTTATGTTTTTGATAAAAAGATTTTTTTGAAACCCATTTCATTTCCATGGACTATATCATTATATAATCATCGAAAAATGTTTTTTTTCAAGAATTATGTAATGATGAAATAATGAAAATATTAAAATACCTGTCTTTTTTTCTTTATGTTATGATATGATGAAATATTTATTCATCACTCTTCATTTAATTAGTTATGATATGATGACTTTTTTATGAATTTTCATTAAACATATATATTATTCTCATTATGTTACTAGTAGGACCCCTATCTTCAACCAATTCATTATTAATGTTATATATCTCAGGAGATATATTAATGAATAATAGGGAGAGAATCTTGTTATGAAAGGGACTTTTTCCAATATTATGGGTTTGGGGTGAAACTTGACTACTATGATAGTTTATGGTGTGGAAACATTATACAATTATAGAAAAGTTAGTGGGCCCCGAATTTTATATAATTGATTTTCACCTCTTATTTAAAATCTAAAACTCAATGTCTTATGCCAATTTTATGACCACATTGCTCATATTATTTTAAATATTTTTATTTATGCCTTATGAACTACCAATTATTATGAAATGACTCAATATTTTAATCTTGGATATGTGGGGTATTTTTTTTCAAATGTCATATTAATGTTCTCATACCCTTATACTCATGTCATGCAAATCTTATCATTATCATCGCACTTTGCAGCTATTTATCATCATATACACTCACTATTTCTTATTTTTTATTTCCGTAGGCTATGAAGAATGGTTTTAATTAGGGTTTTATTTTCAAGGTTAGTAATGTGGAATATCATTATTGTATTTTTTGAAGATATTTAACCAAATTAAAAGATCATGTACCTAGAAAAAAATATAATATACTGTTACAGTCCTCAAGTATGTGTTTCTATAATTTATTGAATATTCAGATAAAAATAAGTATTATCAATGTATGCAAATACTAGGATACTAAATTCCTAATGAAAGATGACATGTTGATAGCCTATGTCTCATCTCATTTGATGTTCATTAGAAAAATTACACGAAACATGATTTAGAGTTGGTTGTATTAATTTTTTCATTGATAATATAGACGTATTATCTTTATAGTGAATGGTATGGTATATTTAATTGTCATAAAATTATGTTGTATATAATTAAAAAGAATGATTTCAGTAAATTCTATAAATATGGTAGGAGTTATTCAATTGTAATAACTTCTGAATAAATTACCACACTAATTGATAATAATTTTATTGATTCTTTTATTCACAATGCCTTTGAATGTCATTACATGATGATAATTGAAATATTTCAAATATATATTGATTAAAATTATGTGGATCAAGAAATCAAGAGTAAATGGTAAGATATTATCTTTCTCAGATTAATGATAAACTATACTTCCTTAATAATATTTCGACATGATATAAGGAAGATGTAGAATTTCAGAAGTTGTAATGGATTGTTGTTATGTTCAACCACGATCATGATAGAATAATTTTGTTTATAAACCTATAAATTCTCTCATAAAAACCATACATGAATAAGGTTCTACTAGATGCAGAGCATAGTTCTTGATTCTCTATTCAACTTGAATGTATGAAGATGTTTTCAGACATGAAAGTGTATTTCTGGAGGGGAAACATAAAAAGAGGTATTGTATAGTATGTATCGTAGTTCCTTGTATGTGAAAATGTAAATACTAAGAGAAATAATTTTATTTAATTTTACCACAAATTCATATACTAGAATATAAATGATAACTATCACAATGGATTTTATCATCAGACTCACCAAAAAATAAAAATTATATAATGATATTTATATTGTAGTATATTTTTTTATAATTTTATAGAGAACGATTTCTATAGTGAAAATTATTTTCTACGAGTTTATCCAATATATTACCTTATTATATCTGGAGAAAATGAAATGTTGAGCCCCAGATATATTGACCAGTTGAATATTAATGATCAAGTAGGGACGGTATATTATCACTTGAATCATCCATTTAACCTACTCCAGTTTCATGATTTATTCAAAAACTCTATATTGAGGATGAAAACTATTGACCCTTCATAGGTACTAAACTCATAGGATATACCATTTGACAATAATGTTTTTATATGGAACAACATGTATAAATCCTGGACACCGTTGATAATTTTCAATGTTACTAGACGACCAACTAGTTAAATTTATCTAAAGGAACCGTATTTATGAAGAAGATACAGGGGAACTAAATGATGTAACAATATAGAGATATGATCATTTATTATATGTGATGTTATTTTGAAGTAAAAATATTTTTTACAGGGGATATGATGTAACACCCTGATATTTATATAAATATTTAACTTTAATTGATTTTGATAGATTGTGATTAATGAAACACTATGTCTAACTAAAACCTAATATCCTATTAAATTAAAACATAAACATTAAATTTAAATCCATGAATTTGAATAAATAAATTTTGAGGAATTTATGTATAAAATAATATCATTGATTATGAATTTATTTTAAATGGAAATAATGATCATTTAAATTGAAATGATAGTTTTATATAATTTATTTTATACACATAACTTGTTTTTGTAATTATAAATTAAACAAATCACTATTGGAGAATTATTTTTTAAAAAATTATATATTATTTTTTGAATCCAATTTTTTATTATTTATCTAATGTTTTTTATGAGATAGTAATGACTCCAATGTTATGATTAAAATTTAATTTTTTTAAAAAATTATTTGCATAACATTTTTTTAACATACATTAATATTAATTTTGCCCACATATAGTTTTTTAATTTGAAAAAATTTCTTTCATATTTTTGAAATAAACTGTTAAAATTTGGTAAAAATGACACATTTATTTTTAAAAACTATGAATAGTAACCATAGTATACTTTATCACTACATTAAATGTTAAATTTTGTTAATCTCGGAAAGAAGGTCACTAATTTTTATCAATTTATTTTTTATATGATTGATATAAAACATATATCAAATTAGCCAGGACATTTTACAGTTTAAGGGGGAAAATTCCATTGAAATGACCTATTTAATATTTATAAAAAAATAAAAAATATATCTATAACTTTTAAATAAATATTATGTGTTTTCATTGGGAGAAAATCATGTGGTGAAAAAAATATATTTTTATTTTGATCATATTATGTTTTTTTATTGTAATTTTTTTTCAAATTTGAAGATATTGTGTAGTTATCTTATATTCAAAAAAATGATATCACATTTTTATTCAATTAATGAAATAAATATAAAATAATTTTAAAAAGCTATTGTATATACTAAAGGTTTTGACATATCAAGCCACATATCTCCACCTTGTTAATTCAGTAAGCATGGTCACCACCTCGAATCTTATGATACCCACCCAAATCGTGCCCAACTATTTTCCTCTCCAAACACATGATTCCAATGATTCAATATCAAATACCAACATCATACCCTACATATCAGTATCATCTAATGGATCTTCCTCAACCTCATCCTCATCCTCAGCCTACTACACCTTCTCTTCCATCATTTATTCCTATGAAATGTCTCCTCCTATTTCTATAGATCATCCTCAACCTCCACCACCGCCTTTGTCTCCACCTCTTCCCCTACCTCTCCTTATACTTCAATAATGTTTCTATTCCACCATAGAACACATCATTTCATCATTCATGAATCCCCCTCAAATTTCAATATCCAAAACCAATATTCTAACAATTTAATTCAAATTTATTCTATTACTAAAACCTTCCTCTACTCCATTTCATTGCATATCTCTTCATCCCCATGATTTATTAATCCCATAATGGACACCTTTTTGTGCTCATAATAAGTGTATAGAAATTATATTTCCACTAAATACCATCTCGTATTCCCCCTAAATGGTCTGATTTGTTTTCATTACACACCCACTGCCAAGACCCCATCAATTGGATCTGTTGAAAACTCGATCCTCACAAATCTATTAATTTTTACAAATTAAACATTTTTTCTGTCTATGGTTTCTGATCCTATATTATATTTTTTTTTCATGACCCATCCTAGTGGGGCCCATGAATCGACTACCCCAAGCCCGCCTCTAATAGGCCAGTAGTTGGTGACGAGCAATAAGTTGGCATATCTCACAAATGAGGGGAATTTTCTTATGTACTTTTATAAAAACACATGATTGGAAATGAAACCACCAACAACCATTCATGAAAACACTAATACATACCACAAGTTAAATATTATGTAATGGAAAAATATATAGATCGGGCCAATATACAATCCTACTAAAAGGTGAAACAGAACACAAGCGAGCACTAAATTATCTTGAATGCCATCGGAAAAAAACCCTACATGAAGGATACATGCATGAAACCTATGAGAAGCCATAGGATATCACCTCATCTTCCTAATCACTCTATTCAAAACTTGGTCTGGGACAACCTAGGTATCCGTTAAAATGTCGGTCATTTTCACAAGACATGACACGTGTGGTAAAAAACCATGCCAGGGTTTGTAAAACAGTACTCAGAAAGACATCTTGAAACCACAATGGAAGGACAAAAAGGAAATTACATATGAAGTATTTTTATCTCACACATGTATAAGTATATGACACTAAAATAATGATTATCTAATGTAGTCCAAAAAACTCCCAGTATCAATAGGACACGTATTCTCGATGAGACACTTTGTCCCGATGAGTCACTGAGTCCTGATGAGAAACTTCATCCCAATGAGACACTCATTCCCAATAATAAACTTATTCTTGGTAGTTAATGTATCCTCAATGTGACATAGATTAAACATTACCTAGTATCCATGTCACAACCAACCAAAAGATTCCATTCCTAGGGTTCTTATTTCAGGATAAAAAAATCATAAATTATATGGTTGTAAGTGAACATACACAATAACACACAATGAATTTTACAAATAACCACTATATCTCTCAGGTCCCAAGCCCACAAACACCTTATCAAACTGATGCACAATTTTGATGTTATGACCATTTTAGTAAAAAAGAGCCTGTTGGGTCCGAGTTCGGTCTAACCTGAGTGGACCAACCTGACCCAAATTAGGACACAACAACAAAACCTGTGATATCTGAACTGACATACTAGGTCATCCAAGTTTGTTCTGCTTGTCTACCCCGCCCATTCCTCTCAGACAGACGAGTATGGGCATGGCCCTCTAGTTCAACCATGGCCCGCTTGTGAAGGTGGGTTCTGTCCTCCTAGATGATATAGCTTCTCTGTACCCACCTAGTAAATGGGGTTGGCCATCGTGCCGGGTGCTCCACCCACATTTGGATTGTTGGAAAACATGGTGAATAGTCAATGTGTTCCTCTCCCATGTGGGATTTCTACACCGTTGCATCCCTCTCTTGTAGTGCTTACACAGCTATGGGCTCCTCCGTAGCCGGCCGCCTGCAGCCCGGTGGTCACACCACCTCCAGTGAATCCCCTACAATTTACCTCCATAATCACATTCCTAATCTATTCTTTTGAGAAATAAGAATTGTTTTGAAACTATGGTTGAATCCTTATGTTCATTGGAAATCGATCCTTCTTTCCGTCACTCCAGGGATCATAAGGCATTCAGAACCTCTCCTAAAAACATGCCACGACCACATAGGTTTATCATTAATGAATATAAGAACTATTATAGAAGAAATCATTTTTAAATCCATAATAATGAACGTCGACCATGTTCATTAAGCCTTCATTTGTTCCATTAGACAAAACGGAGCAAAAAAATGTATTCACATAGATTATTCGCAAATTAAAATCCCACAGTAGAGGACCCCATCCAGCTTGAACAAGCGAACCAAAGTTCAACCTCTTCATGGGTCCATCCCCATTCATCATTTGATATAAAGGATGGGAATGAAAATCCAAAATAAATAAAATTATTTCTTGATGATTGGATTGGTTGGCATCGAGGTTCAATTTTCATTGGTGATCTATTTAGAGTGGTCACAATCTATCTTTTTGTTAATGCTTGGTCTTTGTCTCTTCATTGTCTGCCTTTTTTCAATGAAAGTAAATCACCAAGGTCCTCCTCCAAAACCCACATGGACGGATCAACAATTTTCATCGTGAAATCCTACTAATTGTTGATGGAGAGAGACACATTTCAACATCCTCACATATCAGAATTACACACGTTTCATCATTACTGCATATCTTTATAACAGCATCACTGAGTCACTATGTCATTGCACTACTGTGAAATTGTGTAACGCTTAAGAATGGTTATGTTGGAAATATTAAAAAAACATTTATCGATGGTTCTGTCCAACAATCAACTTTTACCATTAACAAGTGCTGATTGAGGTTAGGCCCTGCCTAAGGAAAAGTTGTTGTTTTGAATGCTACGATGCCCTCATATTTCTTATATAGTAACCTATTTAGAATAAATTAATTTTCAATGTAATCTCACAAATAATTTTAATAAAAAGAGAACAAAATTCAATGATTTATTCATGGAACACTAATCCTCAATATCTTGAGTCATCTCAACACTTAGTCTGAGAATTTATTCAGTTAATTTATAATATTACATCAGTGGATAAGTTGATTCATTACATTCTATCCACTTCGGGCATTACATCCTTGATATTTAGTGACGTCAAACATTATGTGATGGTTTAATAAGTCAAATCTAGAAACTATAACACTGTATTCAGGGTATGACACAACTATTAAAGATTGAAATAATTTAATAAATAAAAAATAAACCATAAACATGGACTAAAAAACACTGATCAAAACTAGGTAAAAAACCACAACCTAATAATGAATATTATATACAATTTCGTTAATTACCATGTGTATGGAAAAAAGGAAAAATAAATTATAGAAGAATCCCAAAAAATGGTCCTCCATCTAAGAATGGATCCCTTATCCAAGCACATCCCATGCACAAATCATCTATCTAGCATAATTCCATTTCCATTTTCCTACCCTACAACCATGAAATCTTAATGGGTCCCTAATGGCGGCCCAATCTCGGATAGATTAAAAAAATTTAAGCTACCACAAATGGTTTCAACAATTTATCCAATCTGAATAGATAGTTTATGTATGTATTAAATGAATGAAATTGTAGAAACGGGATAAAATAGCTTCCATTGGATAATTATAATCACTTAAACCATGTTAATAATTTTTTATAGGGGTTAAAAAGTATCTTAAATTTCAATATGGCCTATACCAATCAACTACTTTGCATAATTGGATATGTCATGTTCTCTATCCCACCTGGGATAACATTTTTGAAACTTTTACAACACACTTTCCTTGGAGAACCAGTTCATATTGTCTCAAAAAATGAAACCATAAGGGGAATATAAACTCAGTTCCACTACATAAACAATGTATTATTGTTGTGGGGTGTTAAGCCTTGGTCCAACCTAACATGTGGTAGTATTTATTAAATTATGATACCACACAACCCCAAGCCATGTGGAAATTATTTAATAACAATTAAGCACCTATATCATATCTAAAACCATACTCATTTAATGGACATACACATAATAAATTATAGTCCATTTAAAACATAAATCATCATCATTCCAAATACCATTAACACATTTACAATTTAAATTTAATAGCTCACATAACCCAATTACATTATACCAAATTCCCCCTTATTCTATGTAATAAATTAAACACAATTAGTTTAATTTCATTTTCACACCATGTTTACCAATTAAACATAATTCATATTAATTTCCTTCCATATACCCATGTTAGCATGATAAAAAAATAATAATAGGTTTAATCTATTAAAGGATCCAATTTCATTTTTAAGAACTCATTCCCTTCATTACAAATATGGAACACCTCATTGGTAACACCTATCTCGGACTATTCAACATCAATATTTCTCATGCAGATCATGAGGGGAATACTTATTCATTCAACCAATTAATTAATCCTCAATATTGTATAAAATAATGAGTACAACCCAGTTAGAGATGAAAATAATCACATACACATGAATTTTCCCCCAAGACAGTGGGATATAACTAATAGACAACTTATATTTATTTTCAAAATAAAATATGTCAACATTAACCTTTGATTCAGATTCAATCCCCCATTTATGTAGTAATTTATGATCCCTGAGAAAAAGAGGGTTTTTGGGATTTAGAAGATGAAGGACCATTACACAATCATTAATCTGAATAGTGAAGTATCTCAAGTGCTAGAATCACCAGAAGCATTGATCTACCCTAAACGACACTCCAAACATCATATAAATGAAGTCGATAGATCGTTTGGAAGCCTAGTGTGATTTTGTTCTTCATTAGTAATGTTGGAGGGAGAATTGATGAAAATCAGTAATTAGATAACATAAATACTATGTGGGTAAATGGTAAAATGAGAATTTAATGTTGTTCATGGATTAGCCACACGGTTTGAATAACAGTGCACCACCTCTATTCAAGAGGGGGGCCATGACACATGGTAACCTGGAGAGGCTTCAATGTTTGAAAAAACATGCAATAACCATGTATAATGAAACAATCCAACCCCACTTATTTTTCCTTCCACATTTAAAAATTCCATCAGCCTGGGCACTCCTCCTCCATGCATGCATAAGTTGGGCACACTGTTACTACTGATCATTTTTCAAATCGACAACATGCACTGGATGTCCCGACTCTCACTTGTTTTGTGTCATGAACCCCGTAACTCTCATGAGAATCCTTATTCAATAGAGAAACATCACATTAACCTTTTTTAATGGTTTTAAACCAAAAAATATTAATAAAACCTTACCTCAATGATGTTTGATCTCATATACATGGTATTATCAGTGATTGATGTCAAAATGGGCTATCATAAGGTATGAGTAGGGCCATCAATAATACATCGTACAACTCGTCAAAGTTATTATGGTAATTATAAGTATATCCTTGGATCATATTCCTCTTAAGACATATGTAACACCAATTTTTTCCATATTATATAGAAATAATTTTGAAAGGATCATTTAAAAAATTTATTTACAAAAATATCATTTCCTCTTTAAAAAGACATTTAAAATAGAAAAAAAATTTACAACCCTTTTATTTGATATTAAGATTGATAAATTATAAATGTATCATTCAAAATAATTTAAATTTTTTTTTAAACAAAATAGCGTTTTGAAATAATTTTCTTTAAAAATAACCTCTGAATCATATAAACAATGATTTTAAATAATTTAAAATATATTTTAAATATAAAATATTTGGTTTATAATTTTTCTTTTCAAATATTCATAAATATAATTTAAAATAATTTTGAAAACATTTTTAGAAAGATGGATTTGAATGAAAATAGATTTTTTACTGAAGCGGGAAATAAATTTATTATTTCTTAAAAAAATTAATTATCTTAACCAAAATATAGTGTAAACTGGTACTATTGAATTTAAAATAACATGAATAATCATTGCAGAATAAAATTCTTGTGAATTAGTGAGAGATAGATCATAATATTTTATAAATTGATGCATTATCACAAACTATCTAGATAAAAAATGTGATTGTAATATAAAATAAGTACATATTTTTTACATTTAATAATAATCCCCATAACGGAATAACATTAAGGTAACATAAAATGTTAATACCCAACCCCATTATCATAGATTATGTACCCTAAAATATTAGATTGGTATTATGAATGAGTTTTTTCATCCCAAAGGACCTAATAATTTATTTTTCTTTGGAAATCCAGATAAAACATATCTTATACATTACAACATGAAATGAAATAAAATATAGAAAATAAATTGGAATCACCCATAAACTCTCATATTATTCCTTTATATCATTTAAAATATACATTTTACGATATATGGAAAAAATAAAACATAATAATGGTGTGATATCAGATTATCAGTAAGGGTATGAAATAAACTATAAGTTATCATAAATAAAAAATAATTAATAAATAAGTGTGAATAACTATAAACACATGTCATTAAAACATAATAATGAGAGAAATATGGAAGGAATAAAATATTTTTAAATAATACCATAAATAATCACATGAGAAAGAAACTTAACCATGGATATTCTACTTGTAAATTCATAACATTGAGTATAAAATAATAGTATCATAAATTAGAAATTCATAATTCCCAACATCATAATAATAATATTAATGTGTTATCTACCACACCATATATTAATGGGTAAAACCACGGTCTATATTTTTTCATGAGACCTACCAATTCATTGATGTGATATAGCATTGACCCCATCACTTACAAAGTAAAATTTATACTTCACATAAAATGGGTGAAACATAATAAACAGAAACATTAACATTGAAATAATAATGATAAAATATAATGACTTTCTCGAAATAATAAACAAAATCATAATCCGTAATGCGTAATATGATGAATGGTATCAAGATAATACATCCATGGTCAAAATAATAATAAAATATTCAATAATATATACTTTACGATAAAATAAGTGATCAATTTTAATAACTAATAAGAATAAATATAGGGTTTTAAGGAGAATAAAATACTCAAATTAAATCATTGATGAATTTTAGAGTGAAATAACCTTCTAATGTTTGGAATAAATGTTTTTTTCTCAAAAATTAATTTGTAATTTTCATAAAATAATATTATAAACTCATATATCAAAAAAAATATTACTTGTAATGAAATTTTGTTTTTGGCATAAAATATGTTCAACAAAAAATAATTTAAAAATTGATTTTATGAATCTTTTGATATGGTTCAGTTTAGTGTGGTTTAAGGGAATATGTAAAAGATTCGTTAATGAATAAAATATTTAATTTAATGCATAAAAACGAAAAAGGAATAAGATAGTTTTTATTTATAAAAATATTTTTTTTAAAGGTGCTAAAAATAGATAGAGTTTACTTGAAAATGTAAATGAAATTGGGAATTACCACTTTATGTAGTTTTTATATAGGGATGAATTGAAAAAGGATCCTGGAAAAACAAGTATTTACCCAGGAAATAATTAAAATATAATCTAGATACATAAATTTGGAACATATAAAAAAATTATAAGAATTATATTAAAATAAATAATAATTACATTTGTGTAAATATTGATAAAGCATTATCTGAATTAAAATTAGGGGTTTGGGGAGAATCCCTTATATTATGTTTGAATGTGCTATGTACATAAAATTTATGTCCTAGATAATGAAATAAGATTTATATATAATTTAATTATGATTCTATTTGAAATTTATTTTATTAATCATTAATAATTTAAGTTATTATATATAATTTTTTATGAGGTAAAATTTTTACTTTTTATTGTTCTGGAGTATTAGTTAGCTTGGTTTTTATGGTTGTTTCAGTTGTATACTATTACAGATGATCATTTAAAATTGAAATAGTTATCTAGAATTTAAATTTTATGTTATTACTGATTTTCTAGAATATTTAATGGTATTATATACAATAGTTTTCATGATTTGAAAATGAATCATTAGATAAAATGTTCGAGATAATCAATTAGATTATTGTGGTGTTTTTTTCATAACATTGTAGTTTTTATATTAATTAATATTAATATTATATAGATTTTCCGGATCATTAATTAATATGAAATAAATATATTCCATTATAGCTTAAAAATTAAAAAGGTTTTATGACCAACATTTAACATGGTATTAAAAAAATAAAGAATCATTGATTATGAAGGTGGTTAATCAACACATAACAGATGAAATTTTCAATTTTATAACCAAAAGTGAGAGAGAAAATAATTAATGGAGGATATCACATTATCATAATAAAATTAAATTATATATAATATATAAGAGTTATCATGCCTGTTTGGATAGATGTGGTAAAGAAAGGATAGGAAATGAAATAAATTAAAAGAACAAAATGTGACTTTACCTCTTGAATTTCTCTACTTGAGAACCTCATTAAAGAAAAATAAAATGTTATTTTGGGTGATACCAGAAGAAATATGAAATATGTAATAGGTTATGGATATGGATTAGTCAGAAATTGGACATGATTCAAGTAGTTGGGGGTGTGAAGATAACAGGAAGTGAGAGGTGGTATTTATAATAGAGTAGAGGGGTGTTTTTAAAAATATTTTATTTATTTATTTATAATTTTGAATCAAAATGAGGAATAGTTTGTATTACCATTATTAAATATAGTATATAAGTCTGTATAGTTCATGATAATGGTTATTACATTATTAATGACTCAATAAATAGTGTATTTAATTTATAATGAATATATATTGTAATTATAGTATTTCACTATTCATTAAAAATGAAACTATTTTACAAAAATATAAAAAATAAACGCTAAGAAATTAATAATGTTTAAAAATAGATCATAGACTCCATTTTATGAAACTAATTTTATAAATATGACAAATAAAATTTTTAATAAAATTTTTTTTGTTAAAAAATTGTTTTTAAAATTACTACCGATTTTTTGATACTTCGAAAAAATAAATAATGTCTCATAAATATATATTATTATAATAATAAATCTAAAAATTAATTTATGAATATAGTTTTTGAAAATAAATATCTTTTTAAATAAATAATTTTATTATAAAACTGTGAATTAATATTTATGTTTCCCAAAAATACCAATACATAATTTATCAATTTGGAAACATTTATTTATTTATTTAATGATATTAATATATTATAATTTCATTCCTATGGTACATAAATTTTATGAATAATTTCATAACGGTGGTTTCATTTCCAATTATAAAAGGTATGTTAATATAACAAAAATGGTAGTTTCATAGAAATCATGACCTTTCACTGTTCACTGAAAACAAAATATTTTTTGGAAAATATTAAAATTTATGCACAAACTGTATTTGACATTTTAAATTTATAAATAATGTTTATTTTTGAATAATTCAAAATATTTCATTAATTTAGTTTAAAACTTGTTATCTATTAAGAAGGTTAAAACTACCTTATGAGACATATAACCTTTTATTGCATAAAATTACATTGATTCTTAAAATAATCCTATAACAACATTAGGATGAATGTAAAAAATTATGAAATATATAATATAGAAATTTATAAATATGGATTATTTTATTCATTCCCACTAATTTTTTTTCATGGTTATAATGGTATTTTTGAAATGATGATTTTTAATCATCATTTGTTTAAGCATGGAATTATGTGAAACCATTGATGTCAAATAAATTATATTAAAATATTACATACCTAAAATCTTGGGGTGTTACATTCTACCATAGATAAATAAATTGAATCCTTAAAATTTTAAATTACACTTCAAAAATAAATGGTTGATACTTCAAAATTATTTCATGGGAATCCCACATTAGAAATAGTGTTTATAAAATATCCTCAGAATAAAAGGGAAAGGGAAATGAAATGGTCACAAAAAACAAGGCATTTTAATAGAAAAGAGTTTTTGATATGTAAATATATGTACATGGAAGAATAATATAAACATCCTGTTCTGGTGGAAAGTGATAGACAACATGTTCATTAGAAAGTTAACCATCAAAATATGTAAATTTTTTATCATTTAAAAGGACATAGATTTCACAGAATGAAAAGTAAATGAAAAAATAATTTATTAAAATGTTATATTCCTTGAGCTAATGGATTCATTAAATATTTGGATAAGTACTTGAGAAAATAATCATACATGATTACATTCCATGTCATGTGAATAATTTCATATTTTGGTAGTGCTTCTAATTGTTTTCACTTCATTCCTTACACTAGAAAATGTATGTTCTATACGGGTTTATCACACCAGAAACACTTTTAATGAATCATATGGTCCTAAAGACAATTCTTAGACCAATAAATTTTTACTCAATCCATGAATTATATAATATGTTATCAATAGAGAATTATTTCAAATATTTACTTGATCAATTATTCAAGTAGTTAATCTCAAGACTCTTGGAAAACAAGTCTGCCAAATTTCAACGACAAATTTTTTTGAAGTAAAGTATCCAAATTTACAAAATTAGTGTAATATAAAATTCTATAAATAATGTAGCTTTTATCCCCTTATACAAAATATATTAATACCTTAATAATCTAAAATATTTAATAAAAACATGCACGCCTCCATATCAGTAAAGAAGAAGTACTATAGTAAAATCCTTATATATCTCATTATTCTTATAAGCAGTGTATCCTAAAATAATTCTTGAAGAGTAAAACACCAATGTAATAATTATTTGATGTCTACTATTGTAAAAAATCATTACGATGATCCATTTGTTATTTTCTATGAAATATTTCCTTGACTCTTGGTATATTCATTTGTGTAGTGCCCTATCTCTTTATAATTCAATCATTTATTATTTATAGCTTATTAACATCCATTAAATTCATGTACCTGGTTAACATTCTCTCTATAATTTTAATAAACCCTCATTCTATTCATATATATACTAGGATGATTCTCATAACATTATCACATGTGAGAAAATAATTCTTTTTTATTTTCCCTTTATCTATCTCTTTATCAACCCTTCTCATTTTTTATTTCATTCCAAAAATTTCATATGTTATAGTGATTTATTACTCAATCTGAATATCAAATGAGGCTATATCCTCATATGATGATAATTTTCTGGAGACTAGTTCTCTTTAGAAAAATGGTTTTAGCCTATCAAATAGTCAAACAATCTTGCTCTTTGTTCTGAATACATAATCCATAGAATTCCATGATACCATTATAATGATGGATTTATATAGAGAGACATTTTCATCCACTTTTTCTCTTAGACTCAGTAATCTTCTTTCCATACCCCCTTATTGTTCCAAGGGGGAATATTTCTCCTATAAAACTTCCTTATAATCCTTATATCAAATATGTGAAATTTCTTGCTCATACATTGTGTTTTTACTTAATGACAAAAATAGATCAAAATATCTCGAGAGATGACAAACAACAATGATAACCTTGCATTTTCATTATATCCCCTTTAGAGAATGATCATCTCTGAAGAGAATATACATTTCTCTACTAAAAATGGCTTTTTAATCCCGTTGAATTATGGAGGTTGTTGTCACATGAGGAATTCTAACATTGATTCACCATGTTGTGGACCATGATTCACCATGAAATTTAGGATAATATTCATTACCATAGCCAACTGTCCAATTTTAGTAATATGTTTCACATGTTTATATGAATATCCTGCTCCAATGTCATTAACATCCATAAGATAGAAATATTTTCATGGATTACACAAATTGATATGGTTTCAATTCATTACCCTAGGCACCAATTCTAAACAACAACACAATATAAATAAGATTATTAATCATAATGCAAAATTTCAAACTAGTATTTCCTAACATAAATTGAAAAATTTATGGATAGAAAATTTTTTAATGATAAACATGATTTTTTGGGGATGTAATAACATTAAAATCATTTATAATGGTTTGTAAATAAAATTTGAGTTATTCTAAACCTATATGATTGGAGTGTCAAATCCAGTGTGCTGTAAAGGAAATTTTTATATACCAAGTTACACCGAGTCAAGCTCAACACACCTCATCGGAGTTGTTATCCATAGGTACATATCTTCCAAGAAAACTTCCACATGTAGTATCCATACATGGACGATTTTCTTGGAAGACCAACAAATTCTCTACCATACTAAAATTCTTGAATTTCCTTATATTATTACGCTGAATATATATATTTGATTTATTTTCCATATTCATTGTTTCTAAATCTAATTTCTAATTATTCTATTAAAATTCATTCATTTCAATTGTAATGACACTAACCGAGTATTTTAGTGTCAATGTCGTACTTTATTACATTGGTACTGTGTACATGTTTACCTATCCAAAAGGACCAATTAGTTTAGTATATATAGAAAAAAAAATATGAGGTTTTACATTACATCATTAAATTAAATACAACATAGAAACTCTATTGGAAAGACCAATAAACCTCTATATTATACCTATAATTCATTCATCATATATAAATTCACATAATAGGGAAAAATAAAAGATAATATAGGGGTGATATTAGATGCTCATTAAAGATAAATAATATAGGTAAAGCTATCATAAATAAACATAAATATTATGTCCTGGTGGATAAGAAAATAAATTCCATTAAAATATAATCTTTAGAATAATATGGAATGAATAAAACCTGATTAAATAAGGTATTAAATAATAACATGAGAATGAAACATAACAATAGAAATTATACTATTAGAATAATCACACCGACTATTAATTACTAGTATTATAATGTGGTAATTCATACATCGATACATCATAAACATACATTCATGATTTCAGACAAGACATCACTCCTAAATGGTTTAAAATCCTATCTACTCTATCTCATGAGATTTTCTGATGCATCGAGGGGGTATAACAGGAAACACCCATCAATTAATAATCCCAATGTACTCCTCATATGAAAGAGTTGAAACCTAATAAAAATGCAAATTCATATTTAAATATTCATATGAAATTTTAATATTTTTCTTAATCAGTAATCATAATTATAACCATACAGAGTAATGTGAAGAATGGTATCAAGATAGTACATCAACAATCAAAATAATATTAAACCATTTATAAAACATGGAAAATGGGGACATATGATATCAATTTAAATAATGAAGAATACTAACTATAAAAATTTTAAAAAATAATAATAAAATATTAAAATTCTTGAGGAATTCATGAGATAATTACCATTTTTTGTTTGGAAATAGTAGTTATATAGGAAAATTACATTGTACTTTTCATTAAATCATCTTATAAACATGTATATCTAGGAAAATAGAATATAATGAAACTTACATTATGGTTGTGGCATATAATATGTCCAAATTAAGTGAAAAAATGTAAAAACAATTATTTATGAAACTGTATTAATTGTTCACATTTGTGATGTATAAGGGTTAATATAAAAGAGTTTTTAAAGAAAAAAATTCATAATTTATAATAAAAGAAGAAAATATATATGATGGTTATTAATGATAAAAGAAGTTATTTTATATAAATAATAGTGTCTCAAAACATTTTATGGATTGTATTTGAAAATGGGTTAGAAATTAGGATGTATAATATAATCAGGCTTGTTTATTAAGATGAATTGAAAAGTGAACATTGTAAAACCTGTATTTTTCTCTTAAATAAAGATAAAATCATCTATATGAATGATTTTGGAAAATATAAAAAAATTTATATGATTTATTTAAAAATAAATAACAATCAAATTAGGGTTAAGAAATAGAGAGCATAACCTGAATTTAAAATTGAGGTTGGTGGAGAATCCCATATCTTATATCAAAATGTGTTACTATTTTAGCTTATTGTTCAAGATAATGAAATTATTTTCATTAATAATTTTTTAGATATCCTATTAATCATTAAATGGATTTTTTATAACTTCTATTAGTTACATTATTTGTTTTTGAGTTATAATATTCAATTTCCTTGTTTAGGATATTTCGTTTCGTTGGTTTTCAGGATTTTTTCACTTTTATACAAGTATGGATGATCATATTGATTTTAAATAGTTATCTAGAATTGAAATTATATGTTATTGATGAACAATAGAATTATTAAAAGGTCTTATATTCTATTTAGTATTTATATATGAGAATGATTCATTTGATTAAACGTTAATGATAACCATTTATATTATTTTGGATTTTTCGATCATCACGCACTAGTTTTATATTATGGATTAATATTAGGTATATAAACTAGTTCCATAACATTAAATAAGATATATTACATAAATTATAGTTTTTAACCCTAAAAATGTGTATACGATCATGATTCAAGTGGGTATTTGAAAACTAAATAATCATTCTCCACAAAGGTGGTAAATCGACACCTTATGGATGATGTTTTCAATTTTAGAACAAATGGTGGAAGAGAAAAAACATTATGGTGGATATCCCATTATTATAAAGCATTCCATTATATATGTAAAACTTTATTTATCATTAATTTTTTGATAGATTAAGTAATTAGAGTATATGAAAAGAAAATAAATTGAAGGAGAATAAAAATAATGAAAGGGTATTTTACCTATTGAATTCCACTCCTCGAGATCCCCCTTGAAGAATATTGAAATGGAATTTTGGTTTAGTCCAGAATGACCAAAACATGTATATGATGTTTTTTCGAGGGGTTGGGTAGAAATTGGACGAGATTCAATTCTTCGGAGGTGTGAGGAGAAGAGGAGGTGAGAGAGTTGTATTTATAATAGTGTAGAGGGGTGTTTTAATTATTTTATTCATTAGTTTATTATATTTTATCAATAATTAGAACAGTTTTTACTCAGATGAATATAAAGATTAAATTTAAATTGAGATTAATAGATTATGTTTTTACAATATAAATGAATAAATAAATAGTTTATTAAACATATAATGCATATATACTTTAAATTACATTATTTCACTATTCACTAAAACCAATTCTATTTTATAAAATCACCATAAATTCCCCCAAACCTTTTTTTGATATTTAGAATTAGAAAATCAAAATAATTTTATAAAAATAATTTCATGAATATTTTAAATATAATTTTTAATTAAAATATTTATTTTTCTAAAATTACTGATTTTAAAATTACAACAGATTTAACTATATGTTGAAATTTTAAATAAAATCTCATAAAATAATATTATACAGACATGAAAACAAAAAATTATTTAATGTGTATATTTTAGAAACATAAATATTCTTTTAAATACTTATTTAAATTATATAATTGTGAATTATCATTTATGTTTCACAAATATAACAATACATAATTATACATTTTAGAAAATTTTTTTATATATTATAGGATATAAATATATTATATTTTAATTCATAAGATACTTAAATTTTATGTTTACTTTAATTAGGGTTGTTATAATTCAAATCATAAATATATTATTAATATAATAAAATTTATAGTTTTATAAAAATCATGATTTTCAATATTCATTGTTAATTAATTATTTTCATAAAAATATCCAAATTTCACCCTAAAATAATTTTTACCTAAAACTATTAAAAATAAATTTTATTATTTAAAATAAAATTTATATATGTGTCTAAATTTAGTTTTAAAACAATTTGAGTCATTAAAATGTTGTAAAACTTCTTTTAGTAAAATATAGCATTTTAATGTGAAATATTCAATTCACAATTATCTTATTCTAATATAATAATTTTTAAGAATGATAAAAACATTTTATTAAATATATAATATAAAAATATTATATTTTCGTTTATACTATTAATTCCTTCTAATTTAACAACAAGGTTCTAACAGTCATTTAAAAATAATTATATTTAATCATTTTTGTGGGGTATTATATAAAATATCATGAGTCTAGATGAAATAATGAAATTACATAACCAAAATTATGATTATACACCTCATTACTGAACATAGCTGAGTATCATAACATATATCTCAAAAAAGGAATGGAGAAAACATTCCCTTACCAATTGGTTAACGTTTGAAACATAAAACCCAAGATAGAGAGATCCTCAAATGGATATTTAAGTATAAAATTTTTAACTACAATCATAATATAATATATTCATTGTAATTATATACACCACATAATTGAAATATGATTGGAATATCACTTGTGTCTCACAATATTAATATGTGAGACTAAACTTTTACACCATAGGTCACATCTTCCTTATTAAACATTCCAACCAACTGTATAAAAAATATAAATTTATTATAATTTTCATAAAAAAACATATTAATATATATCATACCATATATGAATTTTTTTACATTAAATTACCTTTTCACTAATAATTCCATGTTACTTTTACATTTCGGGAAATTTCCCTTTCCCATATATGTTTTGAAATGTTTTTTTCGGTCCTCTAACTTGGATCATGATTTCATAATTTCAAGAATTTGAATAATTATATAAATATCATATTTATTCAAAATAAATGTATTTATAACAATATATTATTAATTGATATATAAAATGAAATACATTGTTCATAGAGACGGTATACAATATATACACATGAAAACAATTTTCATTTTATTGTTTTATTAATATAATGAAAGGTAAATAATATATATATATATATATGTTATAATTTATTTAGCATTAATATATCATATATATCACTTATTTCTATTACAAAATCCATAATAAATTCTATGTAATGCAGGAATAAATCACATCTCTTTGTGAGGCATTAGTCCTCGGTACACATGAACGACGACATCGTATTATCAAAAATTAAAATCTTGAAGGAATTTGTTTTATAGTAATTATAGTAACATAAATATATCATAAATAAATCAAATATAATATAAGTATATAATGTACATATTTATTCAAAAAAACAATTGAGTGGTAAAGGAAAAAAATTGACCTCGGTTTGCGATGTGGTATTCGGTCGTGCACATGAATGATGATTTCATATCACAATTGGTGGATTATTGTTTAATTTTAGGTCATACACTTAAAATAAAAAAATCTCATTATATTAATGATTTTGTTTCTACTATAAATGCATATTAATTTTTTTTATGTTTTGGTGAATGAATAGTTAAAAAAACATATTGATGAATGTTACCACTTCTTTAGGTATCTTATGTTGACCCTCCCCTTATCAGGGCTCCAACCACTACTACCCCAAGCCTTCCCTTATAGGAAAGTGGGTGGATACATGCTTCTAAAGAATAAATAAATTGGGGTGACATATTCCTATGAAATAGTACACACACACATTGACCACTCAATGAAAAAGTGTAGAGGTAATGAAGAAAAGATGCAACAGTACTCTACGTTAACCAAACATGAATGAACCTCTAGAAAATACAAATGTATTGTAGTGTATAATGAAGTAAAATTGGAAAAAATACCTTTATAATAAGAAAATATGACCCAAAATAATTAAACGAAGAATGAGTATATAGATAGGAGAAACTAACTCTGATATTGGAAACTACAACCACCATACTCATCCCAAGAACCATGTATCCATTTGGTCCTCTAAAGTCTTAGTAAACCTGTCTATCATCTGAAGAAAACATGAAATGTTTGAAAAAATCACTTGGGTGGGTGATTATATACACATCTAGAATGACTCCTCAAACCTAGTGATGTGGGGAAGTGAAAGATACAATAGATGTGGAAAGTAGAATAGAGAATAAGGTAAAATGAATGTTTATAGCTCAACTAGAGAAGAGATATAATAATAACACATCGAAACACCAAGAGATCAATACAGGGAGAAGATGGGATTATTTTCGAGTCTTTCCTAGCTATAAAAGGATACCATACTCATCCAATCATGAGAACCTATGCGTATAAATTGTGTGTCATACACTATGAATATCTCTATCTTGTAAAGAGTGTATCTGAAGCCATATTGGGAATAAAAATGAATTAATATATATATATATATACATTATATGTCATATAATCCGAAATGTGAGACAAAGGGGATCTGTCTCTCATAGTTCAGTATAAGAAGTGTAGAAAAATTTTCCAAATGAAATCCATTAATGATTCCCAACATCCCACATGACTTCCCTGAACACAAAAATCTAAGGGATGCAATAACCATGCCTTGATTATATAATATTTGAGTGGAAAAAAATAACCCGCATAGTTTTAGGTCATGTCACGAAAATAAATCCTGGTGGGGAACACATACCTCTTCTGTGTGACCCCAATGGGTCGTCTAACCACATTTCATCAATTTTCCACACATTTAGGGGATACAAGTGCTAGTTAATGGACTCATTCATTGGTACGAGTGGAGGGTTAAAATCTAATAGTCACTATTGGAACATCACATCCCTACCTAACTAAAGGGAAACACTAGGAAATTTCATCGGGTATCTCCACTGCCTAACCCTGTTAAAGGGTTATAGCTAGAAAGTTGTCAGGGTACTCCAATACCCTAACCTACTGGATAGTTACACATTTAATATTTCATTATGAAACTCCAATTCATATCCCAACTAGTTGGTAATACTAGATCATTGAGGGACTATACTGTCCTACAAAATTTGAGGGAAACTCAAAATGATAATTGAGAAAGGCCACTGCCTAGTCCTGCTGGACTGTTAGCCCAAAACTACAACGAACATCATTTCCAAGACCTCATGTATGGTATCTATTAGAGATCATCATGGAACTCGACTGTCCATCCCTACTGACAGTTTAAGCATGGTACATTCATTTTGGAACTCCACTACACATCACTACTGGAGGGTTAGAATAAGAAATATCCTCTTATTATATATGATTGCTTTCATCATTGGGTTTTTTCTCTTCTTGTTCCAACCCAAATAATTTCATATCATATCTCGAATGATGAAAAAAAGGGCATGATTGTGTTATATTTAGACATATCACCCTGGATAGGCTAATTGAGGTCCAAAATCAATGTTTAAACAAATGAGATATGGATGTTCAGAGATTTCTATGAAGATCCCATGGGGTACTCCACTTGTGAATGAACTCACAAAATGTGTTTTCTTACTCCATAGACTAGCTGTTTCCATGGACAATACATGGCTCCAACCCATGTTGTGGAACTAGACATGAAGGTAGACTATATTCTATGTCTTAACTAACTATAAAAGGGTCCATTTCGTGTGGCCTTTTCCCAATACACGGACATTGTATCCAAATAATCTGACAAATGGCATGTCAGGACACATGTTATGCCACACGTGAATTCTATCAATGTCTGTACTCTTACAAAATTTCCCTTCTCATGTGACCCATCGCACTATTTTTCTAATCGGGGAAGGTATACACATCATGTAAGGTAGGAATACACATTGTCACCTCCTTACCTTTCATAAACATAGCCTCAAATATTCTCAAATTACCTTGGATTCCATCTCGACTCTTCTCCCATATCATTGTATTCATCATCAAATCTCCTAGAAAAACATGGATCTAGCAATAGAATTTGGATCTCAAGCATTTCTCACCAAAAATCTATTCTAATCACCTTCTAGGGTTTCATGTTGCATTCTACATTCACCCGATGCTTCAACACATGATGAGTCTAATTGGATTGAATATAATTTCATTATACCATCTTCATATCATTACAACACTCACAAAATCATCATTGTTTCATCATTATTTCATGAATCAAGGTACCAAATTGAGCTTGGGTCTCATGAAAACTATTGAACTATGTAACATAGCGATTCCATCGGTATTGAACAACAAAACATTTTGTAGTAAAGAATAAGGATAAGGATTTAAAAGATTGTTAGCATAGTTTTCTTGTCCAATGATCAAGAACACAATAAAGGGTTAGATAAACTAGTAGAATTATTTAAAGTAAAATACTTTGTAACATTAAAAGACTATAATCTGAGCAGATATCAAATGAAGAATAATGATCTACACAATAGACTTCTTATAAGCGATAAAACCCCATATATTGATTCCAAAATCTATTTTGGATAGATTTATGGTGATGAACACACTTTCACAACTATTAAATGATTATAATTTATTAGTCATTCTTGGATTCACCTTGATCTAGAGATTTTTTAACATTCATCAAAGAGATTCCCGAAGTGGAGGAGGAGAGGTGTGCTTATAGTTCGAATAGTGAATTTGGAGCCCACCCTTACCAAAATTCTAAAATGATGAATTTATAGATATCTGTTTTGGGATAAAGGAATTAAATTAATTAAATAATTACCTAAATAATCCAATTAAACAACCATCCAATGAGTATGGGGGCCAAATGTCCCATGCCAACTCAATTTATGTCACTCATAGAGAAAAAAAATAAAATTCCAGACCAAAATGTGGTCTTGGATTTCAGATATGATCTCCCGTTTAATAGTTATCCAATATTTAGTAATTAACCTCCAACATGAAATATAATATATAAATTATATTTTTATAAAATTAAATTCAGGAACACCAGGGCTCAGAATCACACATCGTCTTATCTTTTATCTCTATAAGTTTATATAGAAATATTTCATGGTCATATAATTAAAAATATATGTCTCTAAATCATTACCTACTTCACGTTTTTCTTCCTTTAAAATAAAAACAACAAAATGAACATATGATAATATTCCCACACATAGATCTCCATATCCCATGAACAATACAACATGTTTATATGCAGCCACAACATGAGAACCAAAGGATTAATACATTGACTCAGGGTCCACTCATGTTGATCCTCAATCACCACCTGGTGATCCATGAAGACAGGAACATCTTCAATGTCCCGATCACCCCAAAAAATGAATTACATGGGATCATGAACATATCTCATCTTCTACTATAGGTGGAATACTTCATGAACCCACTCTACCTATAAGGGTATGGAGAAATGATAGGAAACCTCATCAACCATGTTTATGATATAGAATGGCCAGATGAACCTCAGGGAAAACATTCCCCCAAATCTGAACATACAAATTCTATATCGTGGGGAGAGTCACAAAAAATGAGGTCCCCCTTCTATAATGCATTGTTCCAACGACAATGATCTGTAATTGATATTTTTCTGATTTGGTCCATTATCATCCATTCAAAAATGAACTTTAAATTCTATTTTGTCATCTTCACCAACTCTGTCCACATAAGAGATGAATCACCATTCACATTCTAGAATAAGGGTAACCTATATGGACTCCCAGACATGGTCTCAAATGGTTTCAAGATGATTTTAGAGTAGAAGTGGTTGTTGTACATAAACTTTACCTATGGAATGTAATCCTCTTAGCTCCAAATGATGTAAAACATGCATTCCCTCAGTATATCCTACATTAAACAGATAGTTCACTCACTCAACCCATTATATTGGGAGGAACGGCTATAATCATCATAAGTTTTCCTTTTAATACCTCCTATAACACTCTCTCTACAATCATGGTGCAAACTACATGTCATGATCAATGAAAGTGGTTGAGATTACTCTATGAAAGAAAATGATATCTGCTGTGTACATATCTCTCCACTGGATATTTCTCTCTGAATGTTGGAAGTGTGCCAAAATGATGAGTTAGTTTAATATAACCCAAATTAAAACTTGTCCCTTCACTGTGCATGGAATATTTGTGGCAATTTCTTTATAAATGTCTTCCCATTTCCAATCTGGGATCTCTAGAGCGTACAACAAATCCTCAAGAACATGGTGCTCATCTTTCTCAAATTGACATGTGAGGCACCGTGAGATGAAAAAATATACACTTCCTCTCATGTTAGATCACTAAAATACTGATTATTTTCTCTATACATATTTTTCACATAGAAATATATAGAAAGGGGAGAAGTTTGAAACTCCTGCATCACCTCATCTTGCAATGTGACTAGAACCACTATTCACCCTAGGACTAGATTATATGATTCATTCATTAAAATATATATATGGCACATCAGATATGGATATATGATCATGTAAGAAATATTACTTGTGTTCTATCTTCTGAGACTCTCCCACACACTCTAGGAGTTAAGGTGTCAACTGCATCGACTTAAGAAAAAATTGTACCCTCCGACTCCACCAGGTTAATCTTCAGGGATGCTAGCTTCTCTTAACCATCCCATACTAGGTTATCCTTATAATTTCTTTAATGGGAATCATCTACAACATTTCACATTTCTAGATAGTAGACTATCTCAATGTTATAGTGTTACATGAAGTTCAACCAGCATCATTGTCTAATATTTATATCTCTCTCAGTGACGAAGTACATATGACTCTTGTGGGTTGAGTAAACCACAAAGAACTCTCCTAAATGACAATCCATTCAAATAATTATGGTGATGACTATCTATTCCATCTATATTCTATGAGTCATATAGTACTTCTCATGGGGTGTCAACTGACTCAACCATTTTTTGATCACTACCTACCACTAAGTCAAAACACCGCCAATACCAGCACCTGTGGAATCACAATACACTAAAAATTCAATGTTGTAAAGTAGTAGTATCAACCCCATAGTGCTCTTAAAATTCTACCTCTTCTCTCCAATTTCCTTATGGAATATATCAGTGTAGGTAAATGACTTACCTTTCAATTTTAAGGTTGTAAATAGGGTTTTGATCTAGGAGAAGTTCTCCATCAATCTCAGGTATTACAGCACCAAGAAATCTAAGCTTTATAACTCTATAACATTCATAGGTGGATCATTAGCAAGAAATTCAATGATCATTATAAGTTCCATGGTTAAAACAGGATTAAAAATGTTGTTCCATATAAATTGAACCACAAGTATCTAGTACTAAAAAATTAAGAGCATTTTGTAAATTTTATTCTCTCGAAGAAAATAATGAACCGTCCTCATGTTCTCTACATGATACTCTTATAATATAGAGTAGACTTGTATTTCAGTGATGAAGAAAACAATGATCTCATCCAAGTATGGTTTGAAGACATGGTTTATCAAATTTAGAAAAAATGGTTGGGCATTTATCCCACCAAATGGTATATCTTGAAACAAGTTGTGTCTTAAGGGAAAATTGAAAGTCTTGTTTGGAATATCAAAGCTGTGAAACCTAAAATGTTAGTAATTAGTCCCGAGATCAATCTATGACAACCTTTTCACACATCAAAAATAGAGAAAGAGGTGATCAATCCCCATCATGGGGTACATTTTCTTATTATGGCCAAGTTCAGGTGATGATAATCCTTGAAGAATTATAAGCTCTCATCCACCTTTTTCACAAAAAAATGGAGATGCCTCTGAGGAAACACTAGTTCAGATGAAATCTTTCTCATGATTTTCGTCCAACTAAAAATATATCCCTTAGATATTATTAGGTTCCGTTTGATATTCCAAAAATGAAATCAGTGTAGTTCTTGGATATTAGTTGAAGTAAAACTCTATTTCCTTCAATGGTGGTAGTCTAGGAACATCATTGGGAAAGTCACCTATTTAATCCATTATAAATTAAATAATATATATTCATGAATAGTCATTGGAACCATGTGTTACACTCGACAAAAAATGGGTGATATGATGCATCCTCCTTCTCATAGTATAACCCAGTCCTACCATGAGATCTCTCTCACTAGAAAAGACTACTCTTGTCCCTTAAAAATGTATGCATGTGACTTGTCTATGGTGATAGTCAATCTAATATCATACAATGGAAATAAAATCTATAACCATGATGAATTCCTAGGATTTTATAATGATAACCCAGTGGTCCTACATCAACCTATCCCCACAAATAACAACTCACATTATCGGAAGATGAAACATACTAGAGAAGGGTTCCCTATAGGATACTCAAGAAAAGATATTGTGCTAGCATTTCAACAAGGATCTTGATCTCTCACACCCAGATTCAAGAGATAATTGAATAACTAGTATCTATTTATACTAATACTAATTAATGTGTAAAATAATAACAAATCTTACTTTGAATCATCTCATGTGTTGTGAGGTCATAAGCCACTAATGACTGCAACTTCCTAAGAACATAACTACCAGCTCCCACAGCAATAAGTTTTCATATAGTGTTGGAGGAAGAAGGATTTAATATGAAAATCCCACACCAATATATATTCCTTCTCCACTTCCTCCCATTCCACCCTAGTGACCACCTGACCCACGCATAGGAAATTCCTTGTCCTGACACTACCTCTTCCACGATAGTAAATCAGCTCTCATTCATTGATTATTTAATCATTTGTGCTACCTTTGACTCATATGAACATGTGCCTGAGTTTTATCATGAAAGAGTCTCATGTTCTGAGTTCTACAGTTCATTCTAGATGTTTTAGATGATTAATTTCTGTTGAACCCACTTCTAGATCCATCTATCTGGAATACCTCTGATAGAATGAACCCATTCATAAATTCCCGATCTAGCACCCTAGAATAGGTGGTGATTCATAGGGGAACTAAGATGGATATAATCTCTCAATTTAACCCCTTATCAAACATCCATGGTCGAATATATGAATCATTAATCATGGTAAGAGAGTATCATTTAAGATCATTGAACCTCTATGCATACTTATCCACCATCATCCCTCCATAATTAATCAACATAACCTCCTTGATTCTTATGGAATATATTCAAGAGGGATATTACTCTTCATATAACAGTCCCAAAATGTCGTCCCATGAGAATGTTAACTCATTGTGAATCTGCATCACCTGGCTCTACCAATTCCCTACTCCTCCATTGAAATAGATGGCTTATATAAATACCATATTATACATCAGTGTTCGATAAGTTTAGTATGTATTCCACCAACTCTAGAGAATTATTTTCTTCCTGGGGTATTGGATCGCCAAAAAACCATAATAGTCTCTAACACTGGAAGTCATGACAATCTCTAAGCCTGCATGCATAGTCATCCTACAATGCCATGATGATTTTATTTTTGATATGTGGATGTGATTATACCTACCCACATGGATGAAGAGGTTCATAGGATGGGCCATGAACTGAGGACTCATCACTCATAGGGTTGTTGTCACGTACATGAGCCAGTATTATGGTCTTCCTACATCATAGAGGCATCAGGAATGTTATCATTGAGTACTGTGGTTGGATGATCATATTTATATATATCAACCACAAAGAGGACGTTGAACCTTAAATATAGTAAAATGATAAATCTTATATGATCTATTTACCATTAATCCCTATATAAAATATTATGTCTTTCTATGTTGAAAAGATAGATAGACAAGGTCATGGTGAATGGATATGTCTACCGACCCCTCCCTCACTGGACTCCCTAGCCTAATAGCCACACTCAATTCCCGTTGAAACTATTTTATTAAACCCTACTAATACATATTATGTGATATGTCTGAAGAACTTCACATGTAATTATGTTAATCTGAAAATAATCTATCATGACCTACCCATGTTGTGGATCATGGAGCAACTAACCCATGCTTGCCTCTATAGGAAAGTGGGTGGAAACATGTTCTGAAAGAATAAAAATCATGGGGAGAACATTACCTATGAACCTACACATAGACACACAGACAAACACAAACACTCCCAAACACACACACGAAATTCAAACTAAATGAAAAAGTGAAAAGGGAATGGAGAAAAGATGATACTCTATAATAATGTAAACCAAACAAGAAGGAACATATATAAAGTGAAATGGTATGGTTAAGCATACTGAAATGAAAATGGGAAAAATACATCCCCAAACATGGAACTATGTCCCAACTAGATAATACATGAGAAGGGTAAATAGGTGAGAGATCCTAAATCATATATGCTAATTTACATCCGTCATACATGGTCAAAGCACTTATTATCCTTATTCTCCTGTGAATTCTCTATCAACCAATCTTCCATCTAAAAAATACACCAAACTTATGGGAAAATATTATGGAAGGTTGAGTATATACATACATAGTATAATTCCTCAAATGTTTTGAGTGTGGATTGTAAGAGATAGAATAGATGAGAAGAATGTTATACCGAATATGGTTTAGTGAAAGAGTACAACTCAACCCTATATGAGAGTGAATGTGAAATAGTTTTTACCAAAGGATCACGACACTATGATAAGATAAACATTGATCGAATTCAACAATACCTATACTAGGAGACTATACTCATCCAACCATGATAATCGTTACACATAATGATTGTGGAATACCACATGCATCTTTGACTCACGTTGATGGAGTGTATCCAAATCTATTGTGTGAATCCAGAAGAAATAATATATAAATATTCAGTCAAAGAATCCCTATTGAGAGAGTAAGGGGATATTCATATCACATCTCAGCCTATGAATAAGTGTGTCTTGTAGTTCCCAAATAAGTTAATAAATGATTCCCATCATCCAATGTGACTTCCTAAAACACACAAGTCTAAGGGACTCAATCACCACACATTTATTATATTCTATTTGGGTGGAAATAACTCATCCCCATGGTTACTGGTCATGTCACAAAAAAGCTATCTTGGTTGGGAATGTGTCCCTCTTCCACGTGAGTCCAAATCTAAAACAATCCAAATATATTCACTATGTCACATAGTTGATAGGAATAAAGTTCTAGGTATGGATACTGGGAAAAAATATTATAGTAGGGTCATAATCAAATTATCATTGCGGTACTCCACTACCCAGACTTGATGAAGGGTAACACTCATGAATGTCATCGGGGAAATCCACTAACTAGCCTCGCTAGTGGGTTATGTAGGAAATGTCATCATGGAAATCCACTACCCAGTCCTGATGGAGGGTTACACCTAGAAGATGTCATCAGGGAACTGAACATACCTTCCTTGTTGGAGGGAAAACATGGAATATCGAGGAACTCTCCTTACCTTTCTAGTATGAGGGTATCCTGGAAAGACCATCGAGTAATGCCACTGCACATCCCTACAGATGGGTAATCTCAAAATGTCGAGGAACTCCACTACGCAGTCTTACTGAAGTGTACATCAGAGCAATCCTTAGGGAAATCCAGTTCTCAACACTACCAGACTTTTACTTTTAGTACATTCATCATGGAATTTCACTACCCATTCAGGTTGAAGTGATACACATGCAGATCTCTAGAAATTATTTATTATTTTTTCCATCATCAGGTGTTTCCTCAACACGTTCCAACCTATATATTTCACATCATATCTCAAAAACCACAAGTAATGTAACCGACAAGATTTACATGGGAAAACTCATAGGATATGCTACTCATGGTCCAATATCTGAGCTTAAGTGATTGAGATATGATCCTTATAATGTTTCCTAGATTTGAACAAGGGGACCACAACTTTTAAATAGACTAACACTGTGTGTGGTCCTGCTCCTCACCCTAGACGTGTCCTCAACCAACACACGTCTCCACCCCATGTAGTGAAACATTCCATTTAGGTGTAAAAGGAATCATGTCCTGACTAGTCAGTATTAAGACCGTGTTAAGGTTTCATTCCCACGTACTCAGCCACCATGTCTATGTACTATGGTTCACGATATGTTGGGACATCTTGAATTTCAATTGTGTGGCCATGCCATGTCTGTGTAATCTTACATGGATTGTCCTAATTTATTAATTCTCAAAATGTTTTTCAGAATAGGGATGCTATACCAAATGTGTAAGGTATGAATACATGCAGTGTTATCCTTAGCTTACTCAAGCCCTAGCTACCATTCTGTAATGGGCATACATGCCATTATTTTATTCATTATACAAAACGTGTCGTAACTATTTTGATTGAAACTCCAGATTCAACCCAATTATCCACATTTTATGCTATATCCTCAGATTCCTCAATGAGTATAATAAAAAAAAAACTTTTATCTCTCTATAGGGGTTTGATCCCTTCAATTTCTCCCCATGAATCTATTCTGATCACTGAGGATGATTTGTTTATGAATTATTCATGCACATGATTCTCCATAACTTGATGATCAAGCCCGTAACCATCAGATTGAACATCCATTCATTTCAACGACTCCAAGTCTATGATCCAATTTATAAATAATTATCATTTCATCGATCCAAAATGAATCTGAGTACCCAATCAAGCTCGTGTCACTTAGAAAATGTTGAACATGGAACAACATGGATTCTTTATTTAATGAAAAATATGAAATTTATGGAGGTTGGAATAAGAATTTTTTTTAAACAATCATTGGTCAAGATTTATTGTCCATTTATCAAGAATGTGATTTAGGGATAGATAAACCAGTGGAAAGAAAACAATTTCAGTAACTTGGATCATGATAAAGCTAATTTTAGAGCACATGATAAAGGAATAATAATGATATACTCAACAGTTTAATTATAATGGTGAAAACCCCCATATAATTATTCTTCCAGATATTTTGTATTGATATTTGTCAAGGAACACACATTCAGAACAATTAGAAGAAGCTGATGCTTTCATCATGTTTCAATTAACCTTGATATAGTGGGTTTTTACTATTCATCGATGGGATTATAAAAATGGAGAAGGAGAAGATAGATTCCATGAGAAATGGAGATTTTTGAGCCATACCTTACCAAAATTAAAAAAAGATGAATTTACAAATATTGGATTAGGTAAAATGAATTTACATAATTAAAATAATAATAAATTAATCCACCTAAACACACAACTAATGAGTTTGACATCTGAACATCAAATTCCAAATAATTTTATGTCACTCATGGGGAAAACATTGTGTTTGGGACCCAACATTGGTAATTGATTTCAAATATGGGTAACCATTTAAGTGTTATTTCATTATAATTAATAATGTAATGCTGAAATATAAAATACCATTTATAAAATTAATTCATGACACACAGGTTCATGAAATCGCACTTCATCTCAGCGTTTGGTTCTATAAATATAAGAATAAAAATTTCAATGCCTTGTGAGGTAAAATTGGGTGGCCACATATATCCATTTTATTTTCACCAAATGATGTATTTGGTTGGATGTCTACCCCAATTGAGGCTTCTAGGATGATAATATATAATTTAGAAAGTAATTTTGTAAGGGGAATATCGAGATAAATGGCATGAGAGGTGTGAAGATGTTGGGAGAGTGATTTCCCTATAATAATGGAGAATGAGTGTAATTCTATTAAATACTGAATAATATTCACTACTGGAATGTCTAACATACCTAAGAAGGAACCAAATTAAAACAGTAAGGGATGTGAGGGATGAATTCTTCTATAAATTCCTCCGCTACAAAAAATAAATATATTTCATTATCATTTTATTCCTTACACTTTAGTTTAACTCAATTTTGTCTTGATAGTTTTGACAATATTGGATCTTATATTTTTATTTTCAAAGGTAATTTTACTACTAATATTATAATGAAAAATATATTTATTAAATTATTTATACACACAATGTCTATGTATTATGTCCAATTAAATAAATAATAATCCATTGTGCATATAAAAATAATTGTTATACCAACATTTATAGAGCGAAAATCACACTTTTCACGTTAATTACATTATGAAAATTTAATATCTTTTGACTAATCACTATAGTAATAAATTATTTTTAACTAATTAAATAATTTAAATTATTATGAGTCCAAAAATTAAATTCATTTCCGCCAATTCAAGTCATAGATGTTTTTAATTTAAAATTAATCTCACAGACATGATAAGAATGTGGGTTTTTAAAATCAAAATGTCCAATACATTACACTCTTTTTTAACCAATTTAAATATTAAAATTTTGAAACAGACATGATTTTTATTAATTGTTTTATAATTTACCTAAAATTTTTTGAATTAAATTTATATTATAATTGAATACATTAATATTTTAAAAAGTACATTTTTTAATTAAAATCCCAAAAAATTTCACTATTAATCATTAAATTAAGCTTTTTTGATAAAATCCAAAAAAATCAACCGAATATAAATTCTAGGTAATAGTTTAAAAAAGAAATTTTATTTTCAATATATAAATTATAAAAAAATGAAAAATTATTTCAAAAAATATGTTTTTCATCAAAATAATATAAAACTACATTTGAGAAAAAATACATCTTTTAATGCATAAAATTTGATTTTATCTTATCACATGATTATAAAACACATAATAATAATGATCAATATTTTATAGAATAATTTTTTTATATATTTAATTAAATTATTTAATAAAAAATAGATTGATCAATTTATTGATAAAATACATGTTTCTCTATAGAAATGTAGTGTTTTATAAAATGAAAATATTTATTTTCAAATAGCTCTTCCATTTATGTGTAATTATTTGGTTAATAATTTTTTAATTTTTAAGTCATGAATAATCTATTTTTTCATAATTTATTTAATCATATTCATACATTCCAATCCAATGGCGTGGAGAAAATGATAATACTCAATAATATTTCATATTTCATTTAAAATCAATATTTTGCCTAAAGGAATATAAGATTGGTGTTTCGTGTTACACAATCTATGACTAGTTTTGTCTATAATGAAATAAAAAGTCATTGTAGTGTGTATCAAAATATATATTTGTTATTTCAAAAAAAAATCCAAAATCATTATTTTTTGTTTCGAAAGATAAACTCAGTGTTATGTGTAGAACAATCATAATGTGATGTTCTATTTAAAAAATGAATAACATAGTGTAGAATTAAATGAATTATATCAATGAGTTTAAATTTGTTTGAAAAAATTATTTCATAAAAACATAGGTTGTTATAGTCATGATTTATAGTAAACGGTATAATCATTTAGAAATGGAATTCTTATGGTGATTAATGTCAATGAATAAAGATATGTCTTTTTGAAGAAATATAATGTATTCATCATAATTTCAAGTTGATTATTGATATGTTGATTGACTTTCAATGGTCATCATTTTTAATTCATATTGGAATCACTAAAATGTACTGATAACATCAAGAGTGTTACTAGTGGGATGTTTTGAAATTAAATATATAAAACATTACCATGAAATATTTGACTTATAAAAAGGTAAATCCAGAATGAATGTTAATAATGGAAAGGATTGTCCAATTTAATATGTTTTAGTGTTAATGAGATATAAATATCAATGAATTTTATGGTGTGATTATGAAAGAAAGATAATGATAAAATTTATATTTTGTGGATTATTTATTTATTAACAAACTTTTAACATGTCCATTATGTTAGAGGTACTATTTCTTGGATAAAAATCTATTACCTTATATATAGTAGAAAACTAGGTTATATTTTGTTAATCTATCTATTGTATCAGACCATTATCGGTGTATCACATATAATTGTTTGAATGGAAATTAGAAATCATTTGGATCTATATTAAATTTCATTAGATCTTTTCATACTCAACATTATTAACATTCTATGAGAATGATTCATACCATGGAGAATATGATACATTATTTTTAATTATATTACAAGGGGATTTATGATCATAATCATTCATTGTTTTAGTTTTATTATAATATATTTTATTGTATTAATATTTAGATTATAAATTTTTATGCATTATATGGAATGTGATGTGGATTGTAGATATATGTGATGAAGTATGAGAAATTATGTTATTGGTATTAGAGATCATAGTTGAAATTGATGATATTGGTTTATTAATTGAACCAAATATTAGGATTTCATAGATTATCATAAAATAGAATACAGATAACCAAGAAAAGAATCTTTTTTTGAGGCTGGTGATCATGTATTTCTCAGAGTATCACTATAGAAAAGTGTGATGTAATTTGATAATAATGGAATGTTAATTTAATGGTTTAGTGGATCATATGAAATCCTAGAAAAATTTGGAGTACATTCCTATTAATTATATGTCACTCCTAGTTCATCCCAAGTACACAACGAGTATCATGTTTCATCTTTAAATAAACATGTGATAGATTTATCTGATATTTGGATCTAAGATGTTGTTTAGATAGAAAAGAATAATTCTTATAGGGAATATTTAATTTATATTCTTATCAATAAAGATAAATTGAAGCATAATAAGTTGAGTCAAAAACTTTTGGTATTAATGAAAAATCATATTATTCAAGAAGAAACATGATAATATAATATTTCAATGAGGGTATGTTATCCACACTTTCATAATAAGTAAATAAAATTTCCAGGAATCAATTTCAAAAAGCTGGTGACTATAAAAATAACTATAATTATATAATAATACATTTAAATTTTTATTAATGTAAACCTCTAGGTCACTTGGTTTTTTCATGGGTCAGGTCAGTGTTGGGTTTCTTATCCATGGAGTTCAACATAGACACTTGGATTTTTTTTTCAGTTTTCCTAATAAACATTACTATGGTCCATGGTTATAGTGATGTTATGCAACCTCTATCAATGGGGATCCTTTTAAGTTAATTTAACTATATCCATGTCTTGTTATTAATGTATGTACATGGTTATGTAAAAACCAATTTCCTCCTAGGAGAAACATTGAGGGGTCCTTGGTATTTCTGAGTTGTGAAACAGAACATACACATTGTTTGGGAAACTATATAGAAATGATGGGGTTGGGTATGAAATATTGGAGAGAGGCATTTCCATGATTTTTCAACGTATTTTCAAACCATGTGGGTAACCTAGGAGGCTGTTCAGGTTAGGGGGTGATCCTAGAGTGAGGTATATAGTTTTTTAAACCATGTAGTATCTTAGTAGTTATCATAAATCTTCAGCTTATTATAGAGGTAGCAGAACCACCAAATTTGGAAACTAGTTTTTCTAACCACGTGGCCAAACCATGATATATTAATAAGTGTAAAAGTTTTTGTGTTTTTCATTTTTATCCTAGAGTTTTATACATATTTCACACCAATTTTTTTCTTATGACTACTAACCCTTGGGAGAATGTGTGGAGCTCTATATTATTTATCCCCATGAAATCTTGGAATCTATGGGTTTTTTCATGAAAATATATGAATCATTATTCTATTAACATTAATGTTATATATATCCCTATATTCTAATTGATTTGGTTTCATCTATAATCTGTAGTTATCTTTTTTTTATTTAGGTGGATTTATTGATGCGGTGTTCTATTTCTCAATGTATATTTTCTTCATTATTTGATCCATGGTTATGGTAACTAATTGAGGTGAATTGTTTGAAAATGTTTTTTCTAGGTTCCCACTTATTTTAGTTTATGTTTAATATAAATTTCCATAATTTTTTAATTATAATTTTAACATATTTATAAATTTTATTTTTATGATGGTCAAATATTTTTGATATCCCTTTGGGGACATGGGACCTTCTACTTGTGTTTTTGGCGTGGATTAATATGTTTTACATGCAAATTCCACATTTTATTGATTAAAATGGAATGTTTAATAATTTTAATATTCATATTAAACTATTTATGGATTTTTTAAATCGGTTTCATGAGGTGAAATAGTATTTAGAATATTATTTTCAATAATTGAAAACAATGGTTTTAAAGCGAATTTGGTTTTGAATTGATATGTGTAACTCAAAATGATTTCTAATGAAGTGTATTTATGTATTTAATTTAGTGATTTAAAATGTGTGTTTGTTTTATCCCTTGTGAGATGAAATTATTTGTTTTTACGAATTATTTAATAGAGTTAAATTGTTATTTTTCCTTGATGGGTTTCCAAATAAAAAGGGACATATTTAATGATAGATCTTCATTATTTTAAAATAAATGGTTGATTTCATTAGTCCACATTAAATGTTTTTATGGTGGTTAATGAAACATTTGTTGAAAAAAGTATATGGTGATTTTTTATATTTTCAAATTGTGATCCCTTGTGTAGGTAAGGCATTGAAATATCTTAAATTATTGATTAATTTCTATCATTTTCCAAATAGTGTTAGGAAATTATTTTATAAAATGATAAGTGAAATAAAAAAGTGAGTTGTGAATTGGTGTTAAAGGAAGTTTATATCTATTATATTAAATGATTTATGTGGATGAAACACTTGATTTCCCATTTCTTATATACCCATTTTGTAGGTTTTTTATCATAGTGGGATGCATGTTTATCCCCATGTGTGTGAAAGTTCATCTTATGACTTGTCTGTATGTCATATATATGTGGATTTTGATCATTGGTTTTTATGGATAAAGAGAGTAATATTTATTCATTATGGAGATAATTTTCATCTTTATAATATTCCACACATACATTATTAGACATGAGATAATAGGTAATATGTGGAAGGTCTATCATATTATTCTAGTTAGATCACTCAATGTTATTTGTAGACTATTCATGATTGGAATAATGGCTAGTTGTTGGGTTTTTTAAAATAATGATTCTTGTGTGGGATAATTGTATGATATTGTATACTTATCATATGTTGGTAGCATGGTCATATTTTTATAATAAAATATATTTATATTATTGGCATGTTAGTGACTCGGGGTCAGACCATGACAAATTCATCTACTCAAATTGTTATTCATTGAAGTTATTTTGATCAAGTTCTAGATTGTATCATTTCCACGTATTTCATTGATACGAAACCTCTTAAATTTTGTGTAATTTTTATATTCTTTATAATATATATATATATATGGTGAAATATTTGTGTACATAAACTATGTTAGTTGGGGTTTTTCCTTTGATTATGACTTCTCTCATTTGTTTTTGAAAACCTATGATTAATTTCTATAGAATCCTATGACATTATTTTATGGTGGATCTCAAAAAAAAATTTCTTATTTAATGACATATTTTTAGTATTATTTTATTTAACAAATTTTTGTCATTTACATAAAATAAGTGTGAGTTTTCTTGGGTAAATGATAATGGAGAGTGTTCTTTTCAAATTGATTTAGCTGATGTCATTGTTTTCAAAATATGTATTTCTATTATTTGGGAAACAAAATGGAATGTGTTATAAATGATAATATTTTATTTTCATTTATTTATTATATTTTATATATGTAATGAAAATTTTTAGTCATTATATTCAACCAATAATTTGATAATTTCCTTATGAAATGGATTTCATAAATTTAATAGGGTGTATTGACTTACTAGGCATTTTTTATCACATCCAAAAAAAATTATTCGTTGTTCTCATGAGATATTTCTAGTTCGTTGAGGATCATTTAAAGTGTGTTGGGTGGTGGTGAGGAACCAGAGGTTTCATGGTGTTGGTTTTGGTCATAAAATATATTGGCTGATTTATAATAGTTCCATTTTTGGATTTTTCTCCTTCTATGTCTTGCTGGTATGTTACTCATTGTTTGGATATGTTATTATTATACTTGAAAATGGATTGGATCTTGTTAGTTTTTATGAACAATTTGAGTTTTTGATTTATATTTGATAATATATTTATTTGTTCAACTATTTTACGCATGACATGTGAAAAACCGTTCCCAATGTATTTCCTATGATACATTGGAATTTATCACTACCCCATGGTGATCAGGAACATCCTTTAACCCTTTTTCTGATTTGGGTTGGGTGTTAGGTATGATAGAAGCATGAGACGGTTCCTTATGAAAAGGTATTATAGGTATGGGGTTTCCTTTATTAAGAACCAAATATTCTTATGTTGCTATTTATATTTGAAGATATCATCTATGAAATGTGATTAAGGTTTTTAGATCTCATGACATATAGTTAGGGAGAGTCTAGAAAACCCATTCTCTCAATGAAATTCAATATAAATGTTGTGGTTGGTTTCAAAATTTGAATTATAGGGTGATTTTCATTGTTCTGAGTGGGTTATTATGTGATCGGCATAGTGGGGTTCTCATTTACTACTGAGTAGTATGGGTGAGCAGTATTTGGATATTTGGTGGAAGGTAAATCAAATTTCATAGTCAGCTCACACGGCCCGAGAAACCATGTGGCTCCAATGTAAATGAGTCTTCCTTTTTTATAAGGCATGTTTTGTGGTTGAATAATAGTCTCCAAAACCATGGGGATCAAGTAAATAATCATATCATTTCTTCCCTAAAATACATTTTTTACTAATCTTGAATAATTAATTTCATTAAATGTAGTTTTTCAATTTTGAGGTCAAATAAGGCATATTTTTTCTTCATTGGTATATGGTTCATGATCCTTCACTGGATTCATGTGTAGATCTTGTGTGAACATATATCATTCAAAGAAATTTTTTAAAAATAAATGAATTTCTTTTTTACATACATTATTTTGTGAATAATTTGAACTATGAATTCCACTGATTTTTTATACTATTTTATAGTGTGGAATTTTACCTTTTTGAATTATAATCGTTTAAAAATATATTTTTCCCAAAAATATTTGAAATTTTTTATGGAAAATGAAAAACAAGTTTTTTAAAAATTTAATATAGAATGTATTGTTTTCTAAATAAAAATATATTTATAAAGTCATATTGCTTCCTTCCTTATTTAGACATTGTGTGTGTTCCACTAAGGCAGTTTTTAAATATTGGGTTAGGTTCGATTTAAAATTAATACCATGGTGGAAGGTGGTTTTAAAATACCATGTTTAAATGGTAGTAATCAAATGGAAATTTTAATGTATACTATTTTTTGAATTCTGGGTTTGAGGGTTATGTGTTGTTTTTGAATAACTTCTTGTAAAGGAATATCTTGATTTTTTAAGGAATAAAATGAATTCCTTCATTAATCATCTATTTTGTCCCATATAATATTAAATAGGTTCATTTAGTTATGGTGATAACCCTAAATGGAGGACATGGAACACTTATTGAGTTTGAATGAGAATAACTAAATAGCCTAGATTGAGGCAATCCTCAATTATCTTGGATACCTGAATCATCACATGTGAGAGCATTCAAGAGAACATTAATCAGTTTTAGCTAAGATAATTAGAGTTTTTTGTTCCTTTTTGGGTAATGGAATAACTGAATGATTAGTTTTTTAGGGAAGAGATATCGGGTTCCATCCTTTTTAGGAAGAGTTTTTTGTTTTGAAAAATAATTTAGATTTCAGATATCTGGTTTTATGGGATTTCTTTATGGGATTTTCTTATGTATTTTTACACATTCATGGAGTGTTATATATGAAATATTACCTTAGAGGTGTTTTTATGGACACATGAGTGATTTTTATGGAAATTCTTCTTCCATTGAGGTATATTTCCCTTATATCATGTCCTATGGGGTGTTTTTTGGTTGGGATATCATTGTTGTTTTGTTTTTACTATTTGTTTTGGTAAACCCTCTCTTGATGAAAATTGGATTGTCCAATCCTCATTCATTTTCCTAATGATTATTTATTTCGACATGATTGATTGTTTTTTGTTTAGGTGTGGGTAACTAGAGTGTTTGTTATTTTCTCTTTGAGGGTGGTAAACTATTTTGTGTGTGGGGTTGAGACTTTTTTAGGATTCCCCACTTGAGATTGATACAGTGATATACACTATGTATTCAACATGTTTCAAGATCCACTAAGAGTAATATTTTATTTATTTTGAGGCTGATTTAGGATTTATAACATTTATTTGGTTCGTAACCCCGGGTAATAAGCGTGTGTTTTCCCCTTCGTTGCTTATTTTTTCGAGGATGATTTCTCATTTGTAGTCCCACTATTCCATCCTTTTAGATTAATTCTAAATGGGCTAGAGACGCTGTTAGGTATCATACACATTATATGGATTCCTATATTTAATTCTTGTTTTCCATATTCCTATGTATGTTTGATTCAATTTTGGTTGAATATATTGATTGTTATTGAGTATTTTTATTGTTTTCCTTATGGTAGGTTCATGTTGTGTGGTTCATTGGTTATTTTCATGTGTTATATTTACTATTTATTATGATTTTCATTCAGAAAACAAATTTTGGGGGTTTAAAGTTATTTTTTTGGGAGAATGTGGCACCACCCACTATCACATTATTTTACATTTTTTATTCGTTTGTTGAGTTTATGTTCGGGATTAATTTCAATGGAGTACTTGTTCAAAACATGGATATATTGTGGATTCTACTATTATGCATTGTTAATGTACATTGTTAAAGGGATACCCTATGACATATATTTTTGAGGATCCTTTTCAATTAATTATAATCAGTTAACAATATCTTATAATGATATGGTGTATGATTAATTCATAACCAAACAGGCCATTTTTTAAATCATGTGCGGTCCTTGGTGTGTTTTTCGTGTGGAACACGACTTTTGCATGGCAATGTAAAATAATCATCAAGAAATTAGTTGATTATGAAATTTTGGATATGTCCATTTTCATGAATTCCACTATGATGTTTAACATGTATTATACTACCCTTATAATTTCCAATGTATTGGGGTGGTCATCTAGTGAGGCATTTAGTTTTTTTAATATTGTCGATTATACTGAGTAATTTTGTGGCTTAATGTTCCCTAGGAGGAAGTGGTTCCAACATAGTTGGAAAACTATCTATATAACTATGTTTCCAAACTATGCATGTTATATATATATATGTGTTTATGTTTTCTGATCTCCCACTTGAATCCTTGATTTTAAAAGTAATTTCACCCCTTTTTTTGTTCCCTATATTAGCCAACCCTAGCATGCCTAGGAGGAGATCAATTTTCTCCCCCATGGATTCATGATTTTTTTGTATTTTTATAAGAGGTTTTTATATCATTCCATACTCTATTTCCCTCATTCATTATTATATTTATAACTTATATTGCATTAAGTGTCCTCCATGAGCCAAGGTTATCAAGTGGCTGGATTTTATCATTTTGGGTGGATTTTTTTTTTCATTTCGGTTTCTAGGATATTTAAAAACAACTTCATCTATTGTGGGTGTGATATCCATTGATGGTGGCATGATTTGGGATGTTTCGACATGGTTTTCATTTCATTGAGTTTGGTTTTACTATGAAATAATTTCATTTTTAATTCAAATTTTGTTATTCATTATAAATTCTATTTTTATTCACATTGAAATATATGTCATATCCCATTGGTGTGTCAAAAACATTTATTTGTGTTTTATGTTTCACATAATTTTTTTACAAGTGAATTCCATTTTTTATTATTTAAAATAGAATGTTTTATTATTCTAAGATACTTTGGAAGTGACATGGGTATTTTTAAAAGGTTTTAATAAGTCGATATGTGTTTTAACATAGTTTTAATTTTTTACAAGTGAAAACAATGGTTTTAAGTAGAATTTGATTTTTATTCTTGTTGGGGACCTCAAAATGATATATAAATAGGTGTATTTGGGTACATAGAATAGTTAATTGAATAGTGTTTTTGTTCATTATCCATTTTGAGATTCTGTGGTGTCATTTTTAAATAAATTAATAGAAGTATTTGGACATTTTTTATTATTAGGGTTTCAATGAAAATGTCCCTTGTTGTTGCGAAGTGTTGAATAATTTTTAACTAAATGTTTCATTTCAATGGAGAACAAAAAACATATAAAGTGTTGTTTTATGAAATGTGTGATGTATGGAAATGATGTTTGAAAGTTTTATATTTTCATAGAAGATATACCATCTACATGGGTGATTAGGAATGGTTTTAAATATTTTATTTATTTCAATCCTTTCCTAAATAGTGTTTGGAATTTATTTGGTTGAAATGTGAATGGGAAAAGAAAAATGATCCGTGATTAGGTTTGAAAGACAAATTTGGACAATTTATTATAAATGGTTTCTGTGGATGGAACCCTTAAATTCCTATTACTTTTATACAACTTGTTTTGTTTTATCATCATTAGGTTGTACTTTTCTCCACCCATGAGTGGAAATATGAATGATATAGCTTGTGTGGATATTATGTGTACAAATAATATCATCATTGGTTGTTTTGTGTTGGGTAGTTATGGTTATACCTTATGGGAATACATGGCATGTTTTCACTTCCCCTCATATCATTTATTTTTCATGAAATGATGGGTACTAAGTAGAAGGTTTATCTTATTGCTTTAGTTGGTTCACATGCCACCCCAATCATTCCATTAATTCTATGAACAATATATATGTAGGGGTTTCCATCAAATTGATTTTTTTTATAAGTAGATGATGACATGAACATAGAATATGATCATATCTAGTTATAGTAGTTATACCGATATATGGTATGGGTTTTGGGATGTTATTTAATTTGGGTATGAATATGAAAAATTCATCTTCTTGATGATTTATAGATTGATCATAGTTTAATATTGTAAATGATTTCATCGTCTCTCTTTCTTTCAGGGATATGGAACCATCAATGATTATATGAAATTTTTATATGAATTGTGATATGCCTATTTGGGTGTGTGTGTGTGTGTGTTTTTGTTTTTTTGTCTTTGTTTGTGTTTGTGTGGTGGATTCGTCTTGTTCTTAACCGGATTTAGTTGGGTTTTTTCCATTGAAAACAACATTTCAAGTAGGTTTGTGAAAACTTAGTTTGAAATCATTAAGGCTCATGTGTGAGAAAAATAAAACGGACATCGAAATTGTTTTTAGGGTAATAGATATCATGGACTAGTGAGATGATTAATGCTACAATTTTCCTTTAGATAAACCAAGTGTTATTTCTATATGAAAAATATTAACGGGTTTTGTAGTTTTGAAATGGATTTGGATGATGGATTATATTTTATATGACTATGTTCATTTTAGTGATTCAAAGGGAACGTATATTCAAAGTGTCATACCAAACTAATTTAACCTATATTCTTTTTTTATATTTAAATATTACATATTTAGATTTATTTTAATAGTTTAAAAATTAATTACAATATGAAATTTAATATAATGTTTCAGTGGGTTGTGGTAACCTAAATGGTTGTTTATGTCACACCTACAACATTTCATGTCTAGTTTCTCAGATGGATCATACTTTTTTTGTTATGGTTTGATGTGGGGTGAGCTATTTAGTGGTGGTAATCCAATGGTCCCATGGAGTTGGTTTCAGGATTGGATTGAGTTGGTTTGTTTGTATTTGTTTTCTTATTAGTTATTTTCAATACTGCTTATTGTTTCTTATCTATTTATTTTTTTCATAAATGTTAATCATGTATATGAAAATGGAGCGGGCCATGGTAGTTTTTAAGACTAGTATAGAATTATTTTAAATTATTTTTTTCTATAGTATTTATTAATTTTAATGTTTTATCTTTTCTTTGGGAAAAAAAATTTCACAAAGTGGTTCTTTTGATTCTGAGGCACTTATTTCTTGACACTGTAGATCAGAGGCGACCTTTGTGCCATATGAAAAAAATGGACAAGAGGCTAGGTAGGATATAATCTAGGTTGGGTTCATTTAAATTAATATGAATTATATTGTAACATTTAGTATAAATATATTCTATAATTTTTAAATCAAAATGGAAATAGTTATATCAAAAGTTTATTCATATAAAGGTTTTTTTCAAAATAAAAAATTCTAAATAATTGATTTTTAATAATAAAAATTTAATTTACTTTTATAAATCAGATTATAAAAAATATAGTTAGGCTTATATTATTTTGAAATTTTTTGGATAATGTTGATTTATTTTAGAATAATAAAAAATAAATATTTTTGGGGAAAATGTAATTAATTTAAAAAGAATAATTAATTTTAAAGCCCGATTATGTTTCAAAATTGAATTAAATGAAAATTTATATTACTTAATTATATTTATTAAATTAATTACTTTTCAATAATATTTATATTAGAGTTTATAATTATTTAATTTTTATTTTTTCAAAATAGGATATTTCAAATTTTTTAATGTGAATAATGATTTTCTATTTCAATTAATTAAAAATAACCCTAATTATGAATTATAGTAAAATATATATTATATATCCATAAATATTAATTTAATTTCATATAACGATTATTAATATTCACAGTTATTAAATGAAGTCATCATTTTCTTAAAAAGTATACTTCTTGAAAGAATTCTTTTTGTTTTTGTTTAGGGGTGTAATTTTAAATTAAATTCTATAAATTATTGGAATGTAATTTTGTAAAATGAATATCAATTTTATGTATAGAATAATTTACATTTTCTAATAATTTCAAGTTAATTATTTGTGATGTGTAATAGGGAAAATAGTAAGAAATCATACTACAGTTAAGTTGAAAACAGATTTACTAGGGGCTATACCAATTCGATATGAGTTAAAGTAATGTATCAAATAGTATAAAATCTACATTAGGGTCTATTTATACCTTATAATTTTTATGACTCTAAATGGTCTAATTTTTAGAATTATGAAATTTGAAAAATGGGGGCACAACATGTTGTTTTACAATATTATAAGTGGGTCACCAACCTCACTAATAAATGTCCACCCATATCCTCTAATTTTAACACCTTAATATACCTTCTTATAGGCCATGATCTTCCAAATTATTTTGTTTATTTACCTCCCCATGACCAAGATCCATTTTTGTATCATACATATTTCAATGGAAGTATTTTTTTTTCCAATGGTGTTTTTTTAAAAGAAGTGGTATCATGCTAAAAAAAGTTTATATTGTTTTTTATTAAAATTATTTCAAAACATAATAAATTATAATGATATAGTAACACTAGTATCTCAAATATAATAAGATTTAACTCTTTTAATGGATACCCTAAATCCATTTCTCTTTAATGAAATGGTAAACAATATCATCATTCATGTGTACGATAGACTACCTCCACACGAACATAAGTTACTAAATTTTCATCATCACCTATAAACGATTGTTATATTTATGGATTTATTGTTTACACACACACACACAAATATATATATATATATATTATTTTTAACATTATTATAATTATTTAATAATGATATCACATATACCATATTTATTTCCGTTTTTTGTGGAGGTATGATAATTTCTCTCGATTGTACGATAGACTACCACCGATCGAAGATATCTTTTTTTTCACATAATCAATTTATGGAATATAATAATGATAATGTAAATGTAGATGTGTTATATAAAGAATAAAATTTTAATACTTATTAAATATATATAATTAGAAAATGTAATATACCATTTTATTTATTACCATTACTCTTGGTGACAAATGCTAACATTATTCATGCATATGTGTAGACTATAGCTTTAACAATGTAATGCATTTCATTTTTTGATAACCAAAAAACATGGATTATATATATATATATATATGTTTATATTAAAAAATTATATTTCATTTCTGATATTATGATCATTATATAATGATCATAAATTACATACCTTCATTCCATAATGATCATTGATAAATTAAAACATTACTTATGAGAATATAAGACCTATTGTCTAAATGATTGTAAATTTGTTCATTTTTCTTACACCTTAATAATGAATAGTAGTAAATTTATAATTGATTTATTCATATGATTAAATTTTAATGATTATTATTTAGTATATGTAGGACAAATTATCTCTTTTACCATAGTCAACAAACCAATGAATTTTTGGGAATTATAAGATAAATATTGTCAATGCATTATAAGTGAACATAAATAACTACATAATTGTGTAGATTTGGGTAAGAGGTAAATTAAATGGAATAATAAAAATAAAAAGTCTATAATTAATGTAAATAATTAACATATTTTTACTAATCATGAATTATACATGATGATTCTGAGTCAAGGTAAGGGAATTCATCTCAATTACCATTTGTTGAGACATATTTTGATGTTATGTACTTAATTTTTCAGGTGGTGTATATACAGTCCCATTAAACATTATATCTTGAGTTAATATATTATATTTATAATTAATTTTTTTAATTTTATTAATTCTTTTTTATTATTATTCCAATGTTTGCAAAGTGCTAAGGGACTAGTTGTTTTTCCAAAAAAAATTTAATGATTAATTTTTAATATCATTGTCATCCATATCCATGTTTTTTAAAATTAGGTTTGGAATGTTCTTACATAGATATGAAATATTTATTATTGAAATTATATTTCACTATTAACTTTATTTATAATGGGTTTTAAAAGAAATATCCTTAGATGATTCATAGTGCGATTTTTAAAAAAAAATAAAATAAATGAATTATTTTAATGTTTATAATGATGATGAATTTTCACACAAACATATGTGATATTTTATGTTTATATTCCATTATAATACTTAATTTTTTATTCTAATAGAAACAATTAACATTTTTTATAGTTATTTTTTTATTTAAAATCTGTTTCAAAATGTTGTTGATATTTTAATTTTTGAAATTGTTTCCTTACGGGTGAAATGAATTTTGTGGGTTTAATGATGAAATTTTAACTCTTTTATGTTTTTTGATTATATAATAGTTACATAAAATTATTTATTATGATTTTTGGTTGTGTTATAAACAATGAAATGCTAAATCTGTGATAAAATAATGATGTTTTGTTACATTGTGAACCATGAATGGGTGGAAACATTTTAAAATAACGATGGGTGGGTCTAAGAAATCTATCATGCACATTGGTTATGTATGTAAACTAAATGATTATTCCATTTTTAATAATGATACATAAGATGATGTCCCATTATACAAGTAGTTTATATCTTTTATTGTTGTGAGTTTTTTCATTAATATAATTGTTTCCCCAAAAATGTATGCCATTAGAATTTTTTTCCAAAGAATGTATTTACTATATCATAATAGTGAAAGGGATACATTGTGGAAATTTTTTAATGATATTTTAATTCATTCAAATAATGATTTTTTTTATTTTTCAAATTTGTTTCTATGAAATTTTTTTATGAAATTATTTGGTAAAATAAGGTGAATTGTAGGGTTATAAAATGTTTATTTTCATCTCAAATCATAATTTTAATAGAAAAATATTTCATCTCAAATCATAATTTTAATAGAAAAATATTTATAAGTATTTAAAGACTAATTAGTTTAATTAATTTCTTTTATATCCGTTAAAAAGTTTTTTATGTTAAATAAATATTAAAAAATATAGTTTTTATTCATCTGTATGAATTTTGAATAACTCATATTGAATGTAGAGACGATTGGTCATGAAAATAAAAAATATATATTTTAAAATTTTTGTATTGTGGAATAAAAGGATAACTTTTAGATGTGTATATATTATTCACATGGATTTTTATGTAATTATTATGAATTATTTCTCTAAAACATTAATCCTAATTCATACATTGGGATGGAAGAATGAAAATTCATTTTTAGTGTCACTATAATGTTTTATCTTTATAGACAGGTCTTTATTCAATGTCAATGAAATATGATAAATTTTATTTCTAAATTTATATCTTCAATAATTGGTGATAATGTTTATGTTACGTTAGATGATATAATCTTGGAAATGGTAAAATGTTTGGATAAGTGGTAATTTTATATTTATAAGTTATCCAAATTGGTTTGGTTATAGATGTTTTAAAAAGAAATATATGTATATCATAGCTTTGTGATGATATTAAAAATATGAGATTGGAAAAAAAGTGTATTATATTTATTGAATTATATATATATATATATATAATATTGGATAATATTTATTAAATTACATATTATAAGATAACTAAATATAATGTAATATTTTAAAATGTTTTAAATTATAATAATAACCGGTGTCTTATTAAATTAAATAATTAATATTTTGGTTGTTATGATATCTCTCTAAAAGGAATACATTGTTAGATCTACTTGATTTGAAATAAAAAACACCTATATATTAAATAAATGGTTAATAGAATCATATTATAAAGAGTAATTCATGTATATCGAAGAGAAACAATCATATTGTATAGCTCAGTTTTCAAATTTTTATATACTTGTCCTATGAGAACTATTATCCTAAGAGGAAAAAATTTAGTGTATTTTTATGTTTATTACTATAATATATATAAAAGGAATTATTTTATTGAAAAAAATTTATCATGTTTCTATTAATTTAATCTAAATGTTTTTTGTTTACAAAATAACAAAAAAATATTAAAAATTTAATTATAAGTGATAGAGGTGGTATGTTTTCAAATATGTATTTTGATAAATTATTTAAAGATAATTAGTATTAGATAAATTTTTATCCCATAGGACTTCTAAGGAAAAATTGTGATAAAAAAGGCTAATATGCCTTTAAAATATATATTTTTCATAATGTTAAATGAATACTATTTTCCCAAAAAAAATTCTTGGTAGAATCTATTTACTCATAATTTTATGTTTCTAAAAAAATCTACTTAGGACATTTCAAAATTAATCACCTTATAAAATATAGAGCATATAGATGAAAATAAATCGGTATTTTGAGTGTTTGTTTGTAAGGTTATGATTCATAATAAAAATGATTTTAGGTAATAATTTTTTCATAGCTAGATGATCATATTTTTATAGTTACTCAAAATATATGAAGGGAGTCATTTTATTTGGATAATTAGTTTCCTTAAATATGAAGAGGACAATTACAAAATGATGGAAAGAAATTCTTCCAACATTATTATTTTTAAATATTTTATCGGTATTTTCTAAATAATATTGGTAAAATTTTTCAGGATTTCATTATAAGGGAATCAATCCCATGAATTATTAAGAGATGGAAAGAGGCCAAAATTAAAATGGATAGGGGAATTCCTCAGATAAATACCACCACATACTCATGAATTATTAATTTTTATGGAGTATGGGAATTTTAAAAAAAATACACCATTAAATTGCTCAATGGGGGCTTCCAACATCAGAAACCTCCATTACTAGTGGAGAATGTTACATACAATTTAATTATAGAATGTGATGTGGGATAAGAAAACGAAGTAGTGAATGGTTCCCTCATAGTCCATTGTATAAATCCAAATATATTATTTGATTATAGTTTTATACACTACATTATATATGGAATTTTTTCTTAGGAAATTAAATCACCACGTTAATAGTAATAAATTGAGATATCAGTGATAACATTTAATGGTGGAATGATTGTATCCATCTTCTACAAATCATAAATAATATATTTTTTTTTATATTACTTTTTTATATCATAGTATTACACCTTTGGTTTAATTTAATATTAATTTGAGAATTTATTGGATCTCATAACAAAAAAATATATCAATTATTTCATTATGGAAATCACATTCCAAATACTAAAACAAGATATTATTAACAATCGATTCAATCTATAGGGAAATTATTCCCAATATAATGGTCTTAATACCCCATAATTAAGGTTACCTTATTCAAATGGTTTGGAAAAAATTGATATAAATGATATTTCTATTTTTTTGGAATATGTTGATAAATTTATTGTAGTGTTTCTTAGACATTCCAAAAATAGTGTGGTTGATTTTTCAAAAGAACCCATATTTGATAATATATATATCAATATATTTTTATATAATTAACATAAATGAATTGGAGGAATTATAGAAGAATCCTGAAAAGAATTTGCATAATAGTCTTATTTTCCATTATGTTTAATGACGTAGTGAAATAGTTATATGTTTCACGAAAATGTTTAGATCAATGAACCATTGTATTGACTGTCAGGAAATTGAAATGATCATGATCAACAAAATATATATGCTACCCCATATTGATGACTTGTTGATCAAATGAGAGGATCTCAATAAATCTCAATGAGTTAACTTTGATTAAGAAATACCCAAATAATTTTTAAAATATCGGATGTACCCAATACAACATTTCATACAAGATATCGCCACTATTAATTCATACTAATTCCTTTAAAACTAAAAATTTACTTGGTTTTCTTCATGGGTAGGACGAACACATACATTAGTTATTATCCCAATAAATTTGATACAATTTTTATTGATAATATTATCATACATTCTAAGAGTGATAAATATCATGGATGCCATTTTATAATGGTGCAAAGGACTATTAAGAAGGAGATATTGTGTTTGAAATTTATCAAGTGTTAATTGTGACTACAAATTTTGTTTTTTACTTAATAAAAATATAGGATATATAATTTTATTCATCATATTTTGTAGTGATTATGTAATAACCAAGGGAAGCAACTATAATAGAGATTTATTTTTCGTTGATTGTATTGATGCTATGATTTAATTGAGAGAAATTTCTCATGACCATGATACTCACTGACCATGTTAATTTATATGGGACATAATTTTCTATATAATGGTTACTGTGAAGAAATTTTCAAGGAGATAAAGATAAGTATGGTAACTAAACCTACACTCACATTGTCACACCCCCCATTTTGAGTTATTTTTCTTATTTTACTTTTTATGTATTTTTTTATAATCTAATTGGGTTATATTATGGGATATTTTATAGGTTTTAAATGTTTTTTAATGAGGAAGAAATTAACATTGAGTTTTAATATGGTTACAAAGGGATTTTTATGATGTGAGATATTATTTACAACATAAATAGTTTCTATGCAGATATGATTGATATATTAAATTATTTCATTCATGGAATGAATCCTGGTTTGTAGTTTGAATGTGGTTTTTGGATTTTATAGTTTAAGAAACATAAATTTTGGCGTGTGGGTGATCATGGGATTCAATAAATTTGTCACCATAAATATGTAATACCTTGAAAATTAATCATGTTATATCTTTTATAATTCAATAAATAATTTTCCTTCCACCCAGACTATTAAGCCTATGTCCCCGTCAATTCACATTAGTCTCCCTTTATGCACCATGAAATCCATTATAACTCTTGGTTATTTTGCTGATCCCCTTCATTTTTAGAGACCCATTTCATTTAATCATCATTAATTATATATTTGGAGAAAAGGTAAGAATAATGGTTCTTCGTATCCAATATATTTTCCTAGTCTCCATTTGGTAAAGACACTAGATTGGTGATTTAATATATAAAGATGAGTCATATGGCTCATATTGTTAGAAATTCATTTAGATAAATTGAGGGAGATAAATTGAAAACGATATATTTTAATGATGTATCAAATTATTGTGTCGACTATACTGGAGGGTGTTGTATTGACACACATTACACTTTATTTTAGAATAAGAGGGCTATATTTTTTCTAAATAAATTTCACTTACATTATGGTTAGAAATTTTTTGTTAATACCCAATTGGAGACACAATTTGTTATCTGTCTTTAAATCATGTGGTTTTTTATTACCACAATGTATCTAGTGAAATATATTTTTGGAATTTCAGACTAAGTAGGTTATAATGTGTTAGAACATGGATTGGACTTTATCTACATACGTTCACATGCACATGGGATGATCCTTGTGGTTGATATGTGTTTTTTTTCCAATTATGACATATTATGGATTATACTAGGATGTGAAAAAAATTTAATAGATTTATTGGATTTATATTGTGAGTTGGACTATTTAGAGAGCCTAATGATATAAGATATAGTTTGGGATTATTCATTTCATGTGTGTGTGGGTTAATTCATGGTGTATTCTTTAGTGTGGGTTATTTTACTACATTATTTATTTTATCATGATAATTTTCTTCTATAAATTAAATTAGTTTTATCTTAAATATTTGATAAAACCTATATTTATTTTAGTTTCATGTCTAGGATGTCATAGTGTTTTCCTATTAGTTCGTATGAAAACACCCAACATATACACCATGGTGTATTTTTAGATACAATTTCATTTGATACATGAAATGGGAAGATTTAATACATATCATGTCGAGAATTATGATATTGCATTAATAGTTCATTGCAGTTAGAGAGTGATAGTTATTGTTTGATTGAGTTATTGGATGTTCCACAATGAGCCAAAAAGACAATTTAGTTCAGTCTTTCTGGATTTTTTACATTTTTATATACCTTTAGCTACCAAAATTTTCATTATAATCCACTTATATTTTATAATTTTATATTGTTTCCTTAATTCATCAAATTATATATGTTGTAAATACCCGGACACTAGTATCCTAGAGTTGGTGGATAGATTATTTCATTGGAATTGTATTAGAGGAATCACATCCCATATGATAGATTAGATTAGTAGTTTTGAAAAAAGGATACCTACTTGAACCTTACATTACATTTGAATGTGTAATATAAAAAATAAGTATTTTGTTTCAGAACAACATTATTCTCCTAGCTTATTCAAGTTTATCAATCAAAATTTTATTTCTTCCATCCTACACAAAAATGATTCATAAAATGGGTGAACAAAGCATCTGAACCCGGGTAATCATACATCGAAATATATCATGAGAAAAACATAAAAAATATCGCATGGAAAATAAATTAATCATTTGAAATTTACAAAATAATTTATATGGTATGATTAAATGTAAATCAAATTATTCGAAAATAAAATGAGATAAAACCTATCCATGGTTATGAAAACTAATCAGATAATCACATGGGAATCAATAAATAATATCAAAATGATGTAATACATAATGTGGGATATCATAAGCATGGTACAAAGGCTTCATCCAAGAAATCACACATTGATAGGTAAGACCATAGAAAATTATTAAATTAGTTTATCTATTAATACATACCGATGCATCGAGGGGAAACTGGGGGCCTATCCCATGATATACTGAGTCCAATGAATTCATTATATGAAATGGGTGAACCATATTCAACATAAAAAATTATATATAAACTATCATATGAAATGTTATTAATTTAGGATATCATTAATGTAATCATATACTATACATTATAATAGGGATAATAGTATCATAATAGTATATTTCTAGTTAAAATGATCATAAATAGTCCAATAAAATATTGTAGACATTACTATATGATATCAAGCTCAATGAATTATAATATTTTAAAATTTATGTGAAATGATATTAAAATACTTTAATGATATAATTGAATGATTCTCAAATAAAATGCTCTTTTGGACTATGAAAATCACTTATTTATAAAATGATGAAAAATTATAAAATAAAAAATATTGCTGGAAGAAAAGTTTTAAATTTATAATGTTAGAATCAAAACATTGAGGATTCATAATTGTGGTAACATATTCTCACTTCTTAGAAGATAAAAATTTATTCCATCCATATTTTTTAAGTAAATGTTATAAAGTACCTCATTTTGAAAAAGATAATAATTAACATTCAAACCATTTTATAAAAAATAATACATGGGTAAAATTGGATTTAAATATTCATTTTATAATTGAAAAGAAATATTAAAAAAATATTATAAAAAATTGATTTTAGTGAGAAATATTCACACTTTCACACTAATACATAAACTATCCTAAATAATCATGTGACTGTGAATTAAACACTTACCCCAACATCAAATTAATTTTTAATTTATAAAATCTCTTTTATAATATATTTATATTTCATATATAATTTTTATATTAATATTTATATATATGATACTATATATTATTTATTTATTATATTTTATCACTTGTTTTTACTAATTATTTTTTAATATCTCTTTTTTAGGATGTATCTGCTTCATTTTCCATATATGATTTGAAATGGTTGTTGTGGTCATTAAAAATTAATTATAGTTACAATATCTCTATAATATTATTAATATTTTAAGTATCCTATAAATTAAATATATATTTTTTTATTAATAAATAGGGATGAAGTAATAAATAAACAAACTACACCATTCATGGAGATAATAGACTGTAAAAACACAAGAATGATGTGATAATTTTTTCAATTGATGGAAATAATGAGCGATAAATAACAATTTAGCATTATAGAATAATTATTATATCACATATGTAATATGTGTTCATTAGTTCCACATTTATAACAGTCTAATTAATTTGGAAGTGAAAAATGAATTACTCCGCTATGTGGAGAGAGTAAGTAGTACATACAAAAAGATGATATTTTCTATTTTTTGTAGGATTGAAAAAAATGGAAGAATTTTTTTCCATAATCATGATTACATATCAGTAAATTATGAATACTATTGTTATTAATTTATAATGTTTTCAATACATTAAAAGGAGTTAGAATAAGAAATGATATTGAATTATTAAAACTGATTACCTGTCCTTTGAAAGACATTATTTGGATCCTTTTTAAAGTGATTTAGATTCTTTATTGTAGGAATACTACGACCTCTATAACAAAGATAATAATTTTGGGAAGTAAAATGTATAGATTTTTATTGATACATATTGCTCATGGTGGTGTTAATATATGTGGTAGGAGGTTCCATTTTATAATAGATGGGAGGGTAACTTTTAAAAATTCTCAAAAGCTGAAAATATAATAAATAAATATATAATTTTAAATTCTACAAAATGGATTTTTAATCAAATATAATATATTTTAGGGTTTTAATACCATCAAATAATGAAATTTAGACATGTTCTTCTATCATCAGATGTATTATTATTTTCAATAACATATTGTTAAGTTGTTTTTACCTTAACAATAATAATTACTATTATTAGAATAATGGGTAAATAATAATAATACAAAAAGAAAAAAGACGCATAAATGTAGAATTTATTATTTATTTTACTATAATATATTCATAGAGTGGAAAATATTATTTTATGGGTTATGGAAAACATAATAAAATAGTAGTTTGATAAATTATTCTTACTGTCAATTTAGACACTATTCAATTAATTTAACTTCGAATAGATCAATACTAAGGGTAAATTCATATATAATTCCTTATATCATCTATAATACTAAATATATGTCTATAAAAGTATTTCCACATATTAAATCACTGAAAATATAAAAAAATATTATTTTTAACATCGTTAATTTTATTTGTTGGTAAATAATTAATATATTTGAGTTAGTATTACTAAATAATATAAGGTTATTTTATAATTTCTATAATAGATAAATTGTTTTATATAATAAAGATAAATACATTATGATTAGGGAAGATAGTTGAATTCGTTATTACCTTTAATTTTTGCAATATAAGAAAATAAAACATGTTAAATAGAAATAGCGTAACATTTTTTAACAATCATTGTTTTAAATAATATATATATGTCCATTTCATGGACATGAGTCTATTAAAAACTAAAATTTGAGCCAATGGTGACTAGGAAAGAGTCTGATTATCAAATAAGAATTAAGATGAATAATTATGGCATTATCAAATATATTTATCTTAAATTAACCAAATTTACTTTCAACCAAGGTGATAAATTATACAATTATTAATATTCATTTAGACCAAAAATAATAGGGGACTAATTATATAATCGGAATATCCTGATTCTAAATATATAACTCATTTTTCCAAATTAAAAACATATATTTTGATGAAATTAATTTTAATCTATGTTCACAAAATGTGATAAAAATAAAATTATCTACAATGTTATTTTTATGAATAAAACTGGATTTATTCATATCAAAAGATTAGTAAAATTTATATATTAATGTTATAAATATTTATCTGGTAAATTAAATAATAATTTCTATAAAATAATATACTATTATGAAATAATTAGATTTGGTATTATATAATTATATTGCATGTGTAAACAATTTTTTTTTCAGAAAAACATTTATTATTTTAAAAAAATTGATAACCATAAAAATTATCATATAAATGTATAAAACATATATTTTTTAAAAATTTGGTCAGTGAAACATTATCCCACCAAATTATAGGCTAAATTATAATAGATAGATAATATAATATTAAAAAATCATTGAACTCATTTTTTCAAGTAACACATGTTACAAAAGTTATTTTTAAAAAATATACTTAAAGTAAAATTTTGAGGGGTTACATTTTTTCTAGCATAAAAAATTAATCCAAGAATTTTACTTAATTTCCCCTCATAAATAGATTCAGTTAGTTCTTCATTATATTTTTATTATGTTCCCACATCACATATTCTAGATTATGATTTTTATAATCCACCTTTACTAGCTGAGTCATCTGATTCCTCATCACTAGTTCTAAAGTGTACTAAATCATTATAGAATCCTCATAGTAAGATATATCTTGTTTCAATTTGATTTCTTCTATTGTGATAACATGAATCAGGATTTTCATGTACATCCTTAATATATAGATATGGAATAAAACTTGTTATTTATATAGGATATGTCACTAAAAAATTATATAATGTAACTCCAATTGATTCTTGGATTTCAAAAGGATGAATATAATTGGGGCCCATTTATCCATTATTACTGAATCTTATAACACCCTTCCATAGAGATAAATTCATGAATACATGATCTACAACATTAAATTTGAATCCATTCCTCTGATTATTATCATGCCTATTTTTTTGATGAGATTAGTTTATATTGTTATGATTCTTCATTGTCATTATTTTTTTTTATCTATGATTTATAGGCCTACCACATTCCATTCCGCAACATTATAATAACATTTTTACATCATATATTTTTTTTATTAATTCATACGATTTTGATTGAATACAAAAATTGATGATATGTTATTGAAGAACTATACCATAATAAAAGGATGTTCCCATATAAATTGAAAGTCAAATGAGTTGGATATCAAAATGTATAATAATGATTGAATTTCCCTTTTTTCAACCCCTCAGCAGGAGGTTGATTGGAAGAGGATAAATGAAGCTCGATATTAAGAGCCTTTTAAAAACTATTCGCAAACAACGATGAAAGTCTTGTATCATAATAATAAAAATTTGAAAAAGGATCACTATGAAATCATAAAACAATATTTATAGAGTTTCTTCCATGATTATCCAATGGAAATCATCTGTTGTAGTGAAGAAATGTGCATATTTGGTAATTCAATAAAAAATTTCCAATATCATATCAGTCATTCATGGATAATTTGGTAATTTATTGAAATTTTTTTGTAGAAATGTCATCCAATTTACTTTTCTTAATAATTATATGTTTAATAAATCAACATGTATTTTCTATTTTATCCTTCACCAATTGACATGGTAAATACATACACACATCATCAGAAATTTACAATTACATATTATCCCCCTTATCATGATCTTTAAAATATATAAACATATTCGTGCTACGAATGTGTATTGGGAAATTTGATCAATGATAATCCTCAAATAATTATCTTTTTATCTAGGATATATTGGGAATAAAAATATGCCTTCCTTATTTTAGAATTCCAACTTTATATATAATGAATTAAAATCTCCAATCATTCATAGATTCAATTTAATTATGAAAATTCTCACCATCAGGATATCAAAATTTTATATTATTTATTATATATTGTTTGAAAACCATTAGACTGAGGAGTGGTGTTTTCCAATCCTTAATCATTCCCATATCTATCATTACTGGATCCATGAACATGTGATCATAATGAATCCACATTTTTTCAAAACTCCATGGTCATTATGATCAATGTATCTACTTATTTATTTTACTTCACTATGATGGGGTTTATTGAGTAATCATAATCCATTCGTAGAATGGTCTATCACCTTTTCCACTAGTTGAGTTAATTTTTTTTAAATTTATTTTCTACATATTTTTATTTTATAGAAACCATATACTTCACAATAGGGACTGTGTATCTATATTTTCATTGAAAATATTATAAATTATAACTCACAAACATGAGTTGGATTGTTCTGTTTATGAGTTTTTAGTTGATTTGATTCACAATAAATTACTCAATCAATATATATAAGGACCCAACCAATTTATGATCATTGATGTATCATTATAAATTAAAAATCTACCACTTCTTGATGGTAGTTTCATGAGTCAGGAATTCAATGATCTCCTATTAAATTATTGTAAACACTCATCACATTACTTTGAGAAAATAAATATTACCCATTTAAAAGTAATATTTATATATAGGTGGTGAAGTCGTGCATGTTTTTATCAAAATCGACAATAGTAACATTAAAACCCAATGAAACTATGTTCGCAGATTCTATTTTTTTTTATTATATTCCATTTTTGACATCCTTTTTCTTTACAATACAAACTGTTATTCCATCCTTAGTGAAAATATGGGAAAGAAAATAAAAAATGTGATGCCATTATTCGCACGTTCTAAATATCCTATATAACTCATTTTTTTATGTTTCAAAAGAAGGATACCCAAGCGGCTCTTTTGGGATAAATTGGTATTCTTCAACATCAATCTCATATACAAGAGCCACTATATGTGGATAAATAAATGACTCGAATAAAAAATTATCCCATATAAACATATATAATTTAATATATTTATCAGAAATCATAATTTTATTTCTATTTGCAATAATATTTTTTATTTATATCCTTATATTGAGTCCATAATGGGGATTATATCAAAATCTAATAAGAGATTTTAGCAATTAATGCATGTTTATTTTTCATAGTCGGATCTACATGACACATGTTTGTTGAAATGAGATTTCAACTATGATTATTATTGAAAAACATTTCTAAAACCAAATTGAAAATGACTAATTTTTAATATTAAACTATGAAAATATAAACGAATGATATGATTTATACTTAAATAAATCATTAGTTAAAATTAATGATATTATTAATATACATTAAACAACATCATTAGGAACTTCAAACAAAGATTTTGTGATCTGATATTATTATAAATTTTCCCATTCCATTTTCTAGGGAGATTTCCATTAATTTATCAGACAATCGTTTACATAATATCCAATTTCATTACAATTTATGTATTACACATTTCTTATTTCATTAAAATTAAATTATTGGACCTATTTTTTTTATCCTCACTTATAATAAAATACCATTCCTAATAGACATCTTCCATGTATTTCATTCGATACATATTCCAAGCAGTAATGTTCACCATTCCATTTTCCCACTTCATATTATTTATTGTTTAGAATTCGTCAGCATCCCTCTTCTTATCATGCTTCACATTGAAGTCATATTACATGGAATATTATTTCGTTCTCTTATTTTATATGAAAGGATATACACTTATGATATGATTTTTGGTATAATTTTTTTATTTGATGGTTTAGATTAATCCCATAAAAGAAATAGCCAATTTTTTCTCTTGATTACACACATAGTCCTTGGAATTCCTTTCTAAGTATGAAAATTTCTCTTCATGCATTGAAAAAATCTCATCTACATTTTACCTCAGAATCAAGAATTTTCACACCATATCCACTCACTATTTGAGAGGAAGAAATTTTATAAAGAAATGTTCCTTAAAATACTTAAATTAAAAATTTCCAATTTCCCTTATGTCCTTATAATTTTGAATCACTAAACACTATAGGTCTATATTCCCAAAGTGATGATTAATAGATAATAAATCCTTATCCCATTTATTATATCCTGATGTGTGAAATAACATCTCAATAGAATGTATCAATTTATCAACTATAAATGAATTTTTATCCCCACTATGTGATGTAAGTTGTTGATGCCTGAAGAGATATAACATTTTTACAATTTACTGTGGATAAAAAGTTTATTCCATATGGGTATGGTAATTTTTTTAACCTAAGTCATCTATCCCAAATTGTATATTTTTTAATAATCTCTAGCTATAAACGCTACTCCATCATCATAATATTTTGTAGGAGGAAAATCCATAAATGGATTATGTGAATTTATAAACAATCCATTCCTTCTACTATGAACCATTTATAAATATTAGAATAGAGTAGATTTTATTATAAACAATGTATAATATTGAAATAATTGAAACACTAAAAATAATTTGAAATTTTATTGATAAATAATAACAATATGATATTCTTTCATACATTTAGAATAATGTCAAATTTTATTATGGAGTTATGTTTCTCTAGTATATATTTTTCTAAATCTAGTTCTTAAAGATTATACTAATCATTCTAAGATACTAATTGTTAAGAACCCAACCCAAGTAGACTAGAGTCAGTGATAACCTAATTATTTTGGCTTAATTTTCTAGGAATTGCTTCTCGATGGACCAAATAGTTTATTAGTCTTGAAAAACTAGATACAAATATGAATGATAAATTGCATTTGGTAGCATAATATACAATATAATATTTCATTTAAGGACAAAATTATTGTCATATATTATTTATGCATATAAATAATCATAAACTAAATGGAGTCCAGGTTAAACATCAATCATATGATATGGGTTATGTCAGATAACCATTAAGGGTATGAGTAAAATATAAGTTATAATGAATAAATAATCATAAAAAATATGTAATATTATATAAATGAAACACATTCCATTAAAAAAATACATATGATTACTAAGACAAGAATAAATGTAAATCAAATAATGCTATAATAACGTAATATAAAACATATACATTAAATTGATCCTAATCATATAATCTCATCATAATAAATAAATAATCTGATAATTTGGGAATAAATTTTGTGGGACACCATAAAATTACCATCAAGACTTCAGCTAATACATCATATTAAAATATGTAAGACCTCAACCAATACCCAAAATAGTTTTTATCATTAGACTTACTAGTACCTAGAAGGGATATAGTGAACCCCACCCCTCACATCATATGTTTATTTCATTATTCATATGAAATTGGTGAAACGAATTCAATATAAACATTTATATTGATACTAGAATATGAAATGATAATAATGTCATAAATTGAAAAACAAATTGTAAACAATCAAGAGAAATATGTGGAATTCCATCAAAGAAGTATAATCCTTTTAAATCAGTTCATATTAGACAATATAAAATATGGTATATTTTATCAAAATATATCATCATCATTGATGAATAATATCTAATAAATCTTGTTGGCTTTGATGAAAATATCTTAATGATGTCATTGAAAAAAAATTTAGGAAAATTTCTTTTTTAAATTTGAAAATAACTAATTTTAAAATAGATTTTTAATTATAAAATAATTAATATTCTATTAAATTAATATTATAAACAACTAATGGATGACTTAAAACATCTTGGCATTTTAACAATTGTAACACCTAAAAATTTAAAATAAATAACTTTTTATTTGATAGTGTGTATGAAATGAAATACCAAGTGCATATAAGAATATAATATCTCAAGGCTTCATAATATAGTTACTATTTAAAAAATTAATATAGGATATATCTTGAAAATCATGGAATAATGTGTTATCTATCAATACACACAGAAAATACATTCTTTGATAAAATTCATTAGACGTAAGACTGTGTTATATTGAGTAATAATATATTAATAAAACACAAGTTTTTAATATAATAAGATATAACCTCGTAGTTATATTAATATCTGTTAATAACATTGTAAAATATTTTTAACAAATTGTTTATAAAAATATAAAATCAATTCTTATGTAAATAATTATTTATAAATGAAATTATAAACTGATTGAATATAAATAAAAAAAATTTCATGCTAAAAAATCAGTGTCTTCTTAATAAATTAAATTAATTAGAATTAGTTAAATAAATTAATGAGATATATATCTTATATATTAAATCAAATGATCTTGATATTAATATAATTGATTTTATAGTCATAGGATAAGAATAGAAAAACATTTACGCATAAAAAATATTTTTAATGGTATGTTTTCCTCTTATTAATGGAAAAATCATATTAAATTCATGTTTTGGAACTTTTAAAAAGGTTATATATAACAAGAAATGATAATTTTTATTGTTAAAAAAAATAAATTTTTGTTATTTTGAATTTTTGTTATTTTTCTGTGAAGATTTATTTTTTGATGATTGAAGAAAAATTTTGAGTTTTATTTCAAAACTACGTTTTCTTATAATTTCTTTATAATGTCAAATTATATTTTTGAATGGTTTTAAAACAAAAATAGATATATTATTAATAAATTATTCCAATGTATCTCATTCTAATGAAATTTAAATATATATTTTATATAAAATCATCTCAATCTTTTGAACAATTTTTCTTTAAAAAAACACTTATTCGTCATGTCTATCGGATTACAATTATATAATTTTCGAAATATTTTGTGATTGGAATTTTGAATAATTGATTAAATATTTTCAATAATTATTATATATAATTTATGAAAATTTAAACTTAGTGTTTTTATAAAAAAACATTATTGAATGTGATATAATTAATCATATCGATTGAATGAAAAATTAACATAACAATGGACTAAACCCTAAAAATAAGGGGAAAAATGAACTAGAAAATTTTAAAAACCCATTTTCATATCATATTTAGACCCTATACTCCATTTTTTAAATTTTTTTATTATAGGACCATCATTCTATAGGAAAGATATGGGTGTATTTCCATTTTCTATATTTTACAAGAATGATGTTCCTCCTCCACTATAAAAAGTCACTAACCCCTCATACTTCATCACACCACTCATGAACGTTTTTGTAGAACATGATATACCAAAAAAAACTCAAAATAACTAAAATCATCCATGAATCCTCCCTTTGGGAAATAATTCATCCGAAAAATCCCTTTGGTTAAACCAAAAGTGGTTACAAAAATAAGTGGTAACATCCTTCATCAAGATATTTTGTATTATTTGTATTATCCACCTCCTAAAATTATATTATTTCATGATTAAATAAAAAAATCGTCCTAATTATATTAATATGTTTTTATTTTATTTTTTTAAACATAAAATTGAGATTATTCAATTTAATGGGTAATGAACTTACTATTCATGTGTGTGGGGGATACCACCTTGTGAAACAAATATTGTTCATTATAGCTTTAACCCTATCATTGGGTGGATTATGATTAAAAAACTATTTTTATATGTCATATATTATATTTATAAAGTCTTTATAATTTTATAATTTATATATAATACATAACTTCATGCTTTCCATTTTTTGTGAATACTCTACCATTGTGTGCAGATGTGTGGACTACCGCTTTCTCAAAGTGATGCAATTAAATCAAGAAATAAATGGATTGAATAAATGATGTGTGTAAAAAATATTTTAAATATATAACAAAAAGAAGATTATTTAATTATAATAGAAATATATATAATTTTAATTTTAATGTTTTAATATGATAAAGAAATGGAACTTATATCCATGCATACATACGACAAACCATCTCCATCAACATTGAATTTCTTATCTCATCTCAAAATATTATGTACTATTATAAATGAATATATAATAAATATATCTGATAAATACATCTAGGTTTAAATTACGTATATGTTTTAATAGACATGAATCTTTGAAATACTACAAGTAACAAGTAAAACCGAACTCTAAAATCTAAGAAACATACACAGGAAATAACAAAAAATGATTGATTATTAACAAAGATATAATAAGATATTATAATAATGTTATATATGATATCATAAATATTGTTATAGTTCTATTTAAAGTTATATACATATTTAAAATTATTATACATTAGTTTAATGTCTGTTCCCCCAAAAGATATGGAAGGAAATGGATTACTGGATCACTTTTCATTCTGTGAGGAATACACCATTTTCAACACCTAATTATTTTCTGTGTTGTATATACTATCCCTATTGTATTTTATTTCACTAATTTTGTTAACTTAATTGTATTTAATGATTTATTTTATTTTATCTTTTTCATGGGACTTATTATTCAATGTTTAGAAATTAGGCAGGGACTGCATCTCAATTTCCATACATTGAGACATAAATTATTGATGTGCATCTAATTTCTTATTTACAGTGTACATAATGACACATTGATAAATAATTTCATAAATCATTTATTATTAATTACATTTTGAGTTTAAATTTTAATTATTTCATCTAAGAAGATTTGAATTAAGAGTAACCAAGTGGAAAATAATTTCATACCCAAATTTCACTCGTTGGGTTTTCTAACTTCCTCATTTTCGTTAATATTCTATGATTATTTTAATAGTTAACTTTAACTTTATTTTTTAGTAGATACACTTTTTAATGTTTATTTACATTTGGAAAACATAATATATTAGTTGATTTATTATCATATAATCATTATGGTTTTTCAAAGGGCATACTTCACCATATCATTTAGTTCAAGATTTATTACACTTTAATTTTCATTAAAGGAAATTATTGGATTATTTTTGGTAAATCCTTAAATTTTCATCCCCTAGGGTTATTCATGTCCTTTTTAAGATAATAGTTCCTTTTTCCCACTATTTTTTACTCAAAATATTGTATAAAATGTTTTTATGAAATCCCACACCATTTACCTATTTAGTCGGTGAAACCTTTTTCTTTTGAAAACCCTGTTTTAAAAAATATATCAAAAAATGTTATTTAATATTTTAAAATTACTTATTAAAGAAATTTTTACGCTTAGTTACTTTTGAAAATATTTTAAAATGAATATTGTTGTCTCTTTCAAAAAATACTATATTTTCTAATATTTTTACCATCCAAAAGTATTGTTTTTTATCTTATATGAGGTGTCTAGATTTACCCAAAACTATTTATTCCAGGCTTTGTTTTCCATTTTAATATGTTACATTTTAATGATTTTTTATAATTTTTTTAAGGAAAAATATTATCCAAATGTTTTTCAAAATAAAAAAGGTTATTTTATTCATGAAATTTTTTAAATGATATTTTTATAGTATTTATATTCACCCATGACAACAACTATTTATTTTGACTCTAAATATGATATTAATTTTTTTATCATCATTATTCTTCCCCTGGATGGTTTATGATTGATTTTTCTCTGGATAGTATTGATATTCAATTCTATGATTCCTTTTTTATTCCCCTTAATATATTGAATTTCCTATAATCATTATACATTGAATACCCTCTTAATATTTCTATAATTTATCATTTATAATCTTATTTCGTAAAATGTATATCATTGTGACATACGGTGTTTACAATGATTTTAATTTGATTTCTTATATAATTATTTAGAAATACATAATCATGATTAAATATGGATATTTTATAAGGTATATTATTCATTCAATATGATAAATTATTAGAATATTTAGTGATGTTTGGGGCCTGGACATCAAATTGATTCTTGACTCATCGATAGGTAATCAAGAGAAATGTTTTTGTTCAAAATAACGATGTTTCTACAAGTTGTCATAAAATTTATGTAGGATATATCTTAACAGCATAGTTTTTCATGTTCCTAATACACAACATCAAATAATTAATCATTGGCATTATTTTGATTCAGTATTTATTATATATGATAATTTAACTATAAAAAATTCTATATATGATTTTAATTATTAATTTAATATTTAATTGAATGTGTTTTTAGTTATTTAACATACCATATCATTTACTCACCCCCTCTCAGTTTATTGATTACATGGCATGTTTGTTCAGTTGTTTACTATTCCAGGTTGATTTATTCTCATTGATATATTATTTTATCCATTCTCCATACCCTTTATGATCATTTGAGAACACCCTTATTATTTATCATTAGCCGATGATTCTATGAAGTGTACTAATAATGATAGGAAATGATATTATAGATGCATGAAAATTATTTTACTAAAAAAATTATATTATTGTAGTGCTATTCATTTGTAATCCATGAATCATTTATGTTTCTAGTTTTCCAAGGCTACAAATTGTTTTGTAACTTTGGAATGTGATTTATTTAACTTATTTCAATGTAATGATTTAATGAAACTGACTCTATTCTATCTAGGGTTGGTTGGCAACAATAGTTTGAAAAGCATCTCACATCAAATTTATTTGTTAAAATTATAAAATTCATTAAAATTGGATTAATTATTCATAGGATAATATAATGAACGTTTTTTATGTTTTTTAGTAATCATTGATAGGAAATAGAAATATTTCCCTGTAGATATTGAAATATAAACTATATTGAATAAAAATGAGATTGTAAATTAAAAACTTATTCTAGAGTGGACAACCATTTTAGATGTTAAATACTCTGATATTATTAAAATATATTTACTATACATCTATTATCGTACCAAATTAAAATATTTCCTATAATTTATTATTTTCCAATAATTTTTTATTACATATTTTTATCAAATTCTTGTAAAATTTATTCTTTCAAGTGGTAACGACTTTTGTTTTTAATTATGTTTTAATTCAGTAATTTCATTAAAAACATGATTTTAATATTTCCACTATCTCGATAATTCTATTTATGGTTTGATTATAATATTTATTAAATGTATTTATATTTATAGTCATAAATATAGAAAAAAATAGAAAAAAATAATTACACCATTCATTGATACAATAGTCTGTAAATACACTTGAATGCTATTTTTATATTACTCGATGAATGGAAAAATGACATGAAAAGAATATTTTTTATTTCTATAATTATTATTATTTCATATAGATCATATAATTTTATTATTCCCATTTTAATGTCCATCCAATTAAAGTGGTGAATAAAATGACCAACTTACCTATAAATATATGTTATGTCGTATGTATACATGAGAATTGTTTTTTAATTTAGTTGGAATGAAATGAAATGAAATAAACTATGTTTTCCCCTTAATATTAAATAAATATATGAAAATTTATGAATATTCATATATTTAATAAGTATGAGAACAAAATATTTACAGGATGTAAAGAAGAAGTGATATTCAATGAGTAAAAGCCATTTCCTCTTCAACGAAAGACATCCTTTAGATAAATTATTAAGAGATCTATAGTTGGTATTTTAAGAAGACACATACCTAGAAAACAAGGATGATGATGTTGGAAAGGGATATTGGAAGGTTTTGGTTGAGATAGAAGGCTTAATGTGTTTTGAAAAATTGATAGAGGGGGTTCCCATTTATAACTGATCTACAAGGATGTTATGGAATTTCTAAGAAGGGTAAATACAAATAAAATAATATTTTCCATACTGAATTATGCAAAATGGATGGGGAATCAAAGGTAAAATTGGATATGGTCGTATTTTCATAATCTTATGTGATTTATAAATGTTTCTGTGTTATTTTAGGCCTTACAATTATTTATTATTCCCATGGTTAGTTATTTTTGACCATACCATTAATATATACAATTTAAAATATGTAATGTAAATAATGCTACTACAAATGGGAAAATTAATAATAAATATACCATGTAGGATTTTTAACTATATTTCAATAACATAGATTTTTTAAATTTTAAAAAATTTATAAACAATTATTTTTTATAAATTATCATTATGGTCAATTTTGACAGTATTCATATAATTTTATTTCAAATACATCAATACTAAATTGTAAAATAGAATAAATTTATTTTAAACTTCTATATCAATTCAAATAAGTATATAATTTTTTGGAAATGTTAAATCCCTCAAAATATATCAAAATTAATAAATTTAAAATATTTTTTTTAATTTTTTAATTATATTAAAAAATATTGTGTCATTAATGCCCAACTATTATGAGTATATATTTAAATACTAAAAATTTAAAACAGATTTTTATAATGATAATAATTCCAATAATATACAAAAACAATTATTTAGTTATTAATATTATTTTTCCCACATGTGGACAAATAAAAGATATTAAATACAAGGGGAGTGAAAATTTCAATCTATCTTTAACTTAAATAATATATAAGTAATTTTTAAGAAAATGTGTCCAATAAAAAAATAAAATATTATCCTGTGATTATAATTTTAGAATCAAATTCATCTAATGTGATTTAATATTAATATTTCTACCCTTATGACATTTTTTATCCTAATTTACCTTTAAATGAGCAAATAATTATACCATAGTAACTATTACATTCAACCAAAAATAAAATTGGAACAATTAAAAAATTTCAACATCCTAATTCTAAATATTTAATACTTTTTATAAAATTCAATATTGATCAGTAGAAGAATTTTATTTCCATATAATTAAACATAATGTGTAAAAAATTGGATTTAAGAAAATGATGTTTTTAAGACTAATACTACATATAGTCATATCCCATTAATAGTAAAAAACATATCATTAATATTGAAAAAATTTATTGAATATATTATATTTAAATTTCATGAAAATAATTCATCAATAGTGATTAATTCAATTTTTTATGATATAACCATATTGAAGGCCCAAAAAATTATTTATTCATAAAAACAAATATTTTATTATTATTATTATTATTCTAAAATAATATATTATTAACCAAACAATTTATTTATAAATTTATTAAAAAAATATTTCTCCAATATTTAAGAGGACATATTTATTCTTTCTATGTTAACATCTACGTTATAAAAGTCACCTAATAATAGATCAATATCGTTTCGAACTATATGTTTCTAGAAACACATGCTATTAATGTGATTTATTTAAAAACAAACGTACAAAAAATATTAGGGTGTTGCATATATCCATTTTGGTTAGTTCTATGTAGCTAATTAATATGGCTAAACTATCTCCTAATAATTTTTTTCACTCTTGAAATTTATTTGTAGCCATTGTTGTTTGGGTGAAGCCACCTAAGTATTGTAGAAATTAAGACCAGAAAAAGTGAATGGTTAAGGGTCATAATGTTATAGATAGTGACATTTTTAGTTTTTTATATTAGTATAGATTATAGTGATGGAGATAAGATGTGTTGAAAAATAAAATTTATATAATTGAAGGTATATCTTACTTTTTTATTAATAATGACATGTTTACTGGTTTGATATGGTATAATAAATTTTATAAATAACATGATGGTTTTTTTAACTAATCATCATGGGTTCAACTGATGGATGTGTAGTATCATGCCTTAGTTATGTGTCTTCCAATAATGATTTAATTATTCACTGTTTAATTTTTATTTTAGAATTTTCTAACATCGATTTTTTTACTGAACTGCGATATATTTTATGACATATGATGAGAATGATATTTAATGATTTGGAGGAACATTTTTATGGATTTATAGAATTATCACAGTAGCCAGGAGGATGAGAAATGAAATTAATGGTTCATATGAGAATGAGGATCCACCTACACCACAAGTGAAACAATAGTTGTTCAACATTATCATGTAATTATTCATGGCTATTGACAAAGAAAATAAATCTTAGTATTTGTGTCATGTGGATAGTTTATTTGAATTCAAAACTTCGAACCCAAATATAATTCTTGTTTATTATGATTATGAGATAGTAGACGGATGCCCTGGAACAATGAATTTTATATTCAATTTCCATGAATATTTATTAGATTATATAGTCAATAAAGTGGTGTAAGTGCTTGATGACCTTCAAAAATTATGTTGGGACATAGCTATTCATTATATGATTAGTCTAGTAATTACATGGGATGGAATCGAGTAATTTTAAGAAAATATTATGTCCACATACCATCTTATAATTGAGAAGGATCGAATACTATGATTTGATTCAATGAAGAGTGCATATTATACGATATGCTTCTCGATTCACTTACAATTATTTGTTTAAACTCAAGGAAGAAACTTGTAAAACATGCAAGGTTCACATCATCGAGTCAAGGATGTGACTAGATATTAACTCATTTGTTATCTTTTTATACATAGAATACCACAAAGACATTGGGAAGAAGAATATTGTGGCAAAAAAGGCACTTGATTTGAATGAGATAGGAGGAAACAACATCGGACAACCAAACATAAGTAGTAACATTTTTTGGTGGAAGCATTTTTAAATGGGATTTTTATTCACTGGGTATTATAGACCCAACGAACCATTCATCAGATCTGTCTCTTTTCCACCCTCATTGTATTAACAAACCATTTCAAATTTTTGGTGCATCATTAGTGAATAATCAGAGAAATTATAGGGCACCTTATGGAGATTTTGATATATTTTGACAAATATGACACATCATGTGTTATTTTTTAAAACCTATAAATTCATTGAGTAGGGATGGATTGAATTAGTTTGAACTCTATAATTATAAACCCATATGATCTCCATAGAGTAGTTTTACCCCATGAAATAGGTGACCCTTGTTGATAAGAACAATACATTATTAGTCCATCAATCCCAAACTCATTATGTTGATATGGAATATTCTGTTGGAGATAAACTATAAAACATTTGATTTTACTAGTATATCATAATGAAAAAACCATATCCCATAATGATATAAAGTAACTTTTATCTTATATAGACCCATATAATTTTTTTTTATATTAACACATCACAATATATTATTTCTTTTTATGTTTTTAGAAAACTAGGCATTATTTTGGAATTTTTTTCATATTTTCAGTGCATCAAGTCACCTTATGGAAAAAGGTAATGTATTGGATTTTGTGTTCTAGTTTATCTCATTACCATCAATAAATTACAATTGGGTGGTAAACCGATATCATGGAATTTTAAATAAACAATTTAATATCTAAAATGTATTTTTTTCTAGATTTCAAAGGGAATATCATTTCATAAACACATAATGTAATTATCACATCCTCGAATGGGGCTATTAATTTAGTCAAGGATATATAAGATCTGAATGTTTGTTTAGAATAATGATCAGTAATTCTTGATGGAAATTAATATTATCAGTTGGAAGATATAGACTTGTGAATTAGTGATGGTATTGGGGATAAGATATTTCCCACTATGCAAGTTTTATACACTGATATCATCCTTTGATATTTCATTTTACTTCCACCTGAATGGTAAAATTTATATTCAATTAATCTAGTTCTAGGATAGAAAAAATTTCACTTCTATCATATATAATTTCACAAAGTTATATATATGAATAAATTATCTATCTAGAATTTTTGGAAATAACATGATTTTTAATACCATTAAAAATGCATTGAGTTACTCTGGTACTATTTATATATGAGGGAATTTTTTTCTTCAATTATATCATTACATCCACAAACCGAGTAATAGTTTGATCAATATTTGATAATTTATTCTACAAATCATATATATTTTTGATTAGTTAAAGGGAATTAAATATCTCTAATTTTTTTTCCTTTCTATGAATTATCACCAAATCATATTTATAAAAGAGGATATTCTTGAATAATGGTTTTTAAATAAATAATTGTAACATTGAAAACATATTTATTACCATTATCCTTATGAATGAACCAAAAACATTTCCTTGATGAACCATATATGTAACAAGTAACTCAACTCATTTTTCATGGTATTAAATTTTATTATTTCTCAGTAATATCCAACTATAGTTGAAAATAAAAACAACGTAGATATTATATTGGATTAATTTCTTTAAATCATTATACTAATTTTTCTATATGTGATTCATGGATATAATAATATCATTTTCATTATAATTCAAATTTTTCCAAAGAAATATTTATTAAATGATCAAAAGAGTGATTTCTTTGAAAACACCAAATAATGTCTTCGAAAAAAAGAGATTTCATGGATTAACTACATATAATGATCCAATTTTATAGGAATTTTCAAGACTACTTTCTCTTATAACAATATTTATATGGAACGGTGATCACATTGATTGGGGTAATGATTTATAGATTTCATTTATGTAGATTAAGCCTCAACATAAATTCACACCTATAAATATATTTCTCGCTCCAAGAGAATGGTATATTGAATATTTTCAATCATATAGATCTCAAATAGGTGATTTTCCTTTGTAAATAGTGGATTTAATAGCTTATGGTTCAGTGAAATTAAAATTTTTAGAAAATAAGTTTAAAACTCTTGATATAGATTTATCCATGCCAGTCAATTCCATGAAATCATATTTCTAATTTCAAATTGTTGATATGTTAATCATGTTTTATGATAATGAAATCATGAAAAACTTGTTTTAATAATGGGTTTTTTGGGATTAGAAACTGATTTTTTTTAAATTTCTCAAAATGATTAACCATTAAATTGTATGAATCATCAAAAAGAGAATTACGTGTCCAATGATTTGAGTCAGAAATTATATATAAAAGTTTTCATAGCATCATGTGACTGTTGAAACACTATTCTTTAACTGTAGACATACGTTATAATTATATGAAATAAAATTAGGATAAAATTTTCATTTTGGTAACAAATATTCTTGATATAGTTAACCAAGTCTAGATGACTCACTAATTAGTCACAAATTACCTTACCATTTGTTACACATCCAATATGTTGATACCTTTGTGTTTCTAACACAGTATAGGAACTCTATGTTATAATTTCATTAAATGGTCATATTTCCTTCATAAATAAAAAAATAAATCCATTTTTCTTATCATTATTCAATGTTTTCATTCTTTTACAATATCAAAAAAATGTAGTGGTATGTGAAGACATATTATATGTGGTCCATTATGAAATTTAATATCGATTATTATGTTATGAGATGTTGAAAATTTAAATAGGTAATGGACATACATCAATTAACATCATACTTTTATACCCATAACTATAAAATTATGTGAACAAATACCCATGGACATTATGTCTACACTCCCATAATCACTTATTATGTGTGATTCTATCTAGTAAATTTTTTATTGAACCACCAAGTCAGAACGCTTAATCTCAATTGAAGAATCAAATTTTGTACAATGTTTCTTGATGTTCGATATTCATAATGAACATAAATTTTCTGGAGTCCTAGTTTCAATTTTTTATAACAAACACCATATATTCACATCATGATTCCTGAGATCACTGAAACAATCCCCTATAACCCAACTAAATTTGAGGATTTAATTCTTTCTATATTTAGAGGTATAGTCACAAATGTAAAAAATAATAATTTAAAATGTTATGAATTTTCGGGGTTTATAGGAAGATAATTTTACATTAGTTTAGTTTGAATATAATTACAATTTTAAATTCAATATACATAGGTATCCATTTGAGTGTTTTTATAACTATCCTTGTTAGTCTCTACTTTATTAGGAACTGACTAAGGAAACAATGTTGATTGAACTATGTGTTTTTGATGTGACTACTATAAAACTACATATGATTTAAAATTTGATGGAAACAAGCCAGATTCTATATAAATCATATGTAGATCCTCACTAATGAAATTTAACTTTTCATTTTGGGTATCATGTATTCATTATGGTGTCATTGTGACTTGAAACCCACATTTGGGATATTAAAAATTAACCCCCTTGTAAATCAGATCATTTAAGATTTGAAATTGTATTAGAAATATTTCATATTAATTATACACATTTCCATTATTTACTAATATCAATAAGGTTATACATGTATCCCATTCAAGTAAATTATACATGTATCCTAGACATGTGAATTTTTGGAACCATTTTACTCTAAATCAACATGTTATAGTTATCTATATGCTGATTATTAGTATCAAAAGGAATAAAAGGATTTATGAAGGAACCTATAACAATTTTATTTGAGTGTAAAGGTGTTTTTGTATGATTTATGAGGAAGATATTTAGCAGGATAATGTTTCACTAGAATAATGTCTCAAACTATTATAATAAATAACCATCCTCATGATTTTGAGAATGGAAATTCAAATAGTGGGTTGAATTTAACCCACAATTTTTGGGAAACTTCTTCGGTTATTTGTTATATTTAAGTAATCATATTTTTGTTTTGTATAATGGGATGTATCCAAGGTTCATATATCTATTTAAGGATGTGGAATTTAATATAGATCTCAAATCTGGATAGAAGTGAAGTTATATGGTGTGGAATGAAATTTATAACATGAATGGAATTGTGGAATATTTTATGGAATTCTAATACAAGGAAATTCATGATATGAAATTAGTTTCAATGGGTGAATGTGTTTTTTATTAATTATATGGATATGGAACATTAAATTTTAGGGATTGGATTTTCACGATATGAAATTTTGAGATGTAGTGTAGAATAAGTACAAAAAAATTAATGATGTAGACGATTCTACCACAATGTGAGTTATGTAAGTTCTATAAAATATAATAATTATAGAACCCATTCTATTTAAATTATTCTTCTATTATTCCCATAAAACTGTAGGATTCCTCTACTTAATTTTTTTCATTATATTCATTCAAAAGACTGGTACTAAAAATTAATGGAGAATTGGACTTTGGGATTTAGATATAAAAATTATTTTTTTGTCAATTATAATTTTATATAATTCATTTGGTATAAACCCTATAATAGATCATTATGAAGGGTACTACGATTATCGATTTCTTTTGGTAAAATGTATTTTCGATTTTTTTTGATGGATTTGTAAGTAGAACCAATAATTTATTCATGGAATGATTCAACATTTTAATCAAATTTGAGTTATGTTACCCCTCCATCATTCATATTTACTATAGAGTGTATAATATATTTTTTTAAATGATATTTATTATTATTATTTAATAATATTCCTGTCAAATATCTTTTATAAACCCTCAATTTTTTGGTCTATAAATAATTTATTATAGGGGACATGGAAAATATGTATAATGAAGTGAATATGTATAATTTCTATCCAAAAAAGGTTTTTTTGATTGATATCATTTAATTTAAGTGGTTATAATATGTGGGGGGGGGGGAAGGTACTTATGGGATAAAAAAGGTCAGAGTACTAATTACAGGTCTCACATAGAATGATAGAATAAAAACATACATAAATATTACATCATTTTATATAAATATGCAATAAATTTAAAGATAATAAATGCATATAGGCACAAATTGTTTTTTTATTTGGATACTGAATTCAAAGAAATTTTATTTAATTAAATATATTTTAATTTTACAATTACTAACTTTATATCAATGGACTTCTAGAAATGTCATATTTAAATTCTTCCATAGAATCCTCAGGAAGAAAAAACATATGAATGGTTGAGTTGAGATGATTAATATGTGTAATCATGGGAGATATAAATCATATAAACATAAGATATCCATATTGTTTTGATAACATATTCAGGTAAATGTTATCATAATATAATATTTTTACCCAAAAAATCATATATAATAAAATCTCAAAATAAGTCTTTTCCAGAAGCATGGTAAAAAAAATTGTTAATTAATTAATCATAATATAAGATTGAAAACATTATGTCTCATAATATTAAGAGTATGAAATAATAATATTTTGAAAACAAATATTCAATATAATTCTCACTAATAATACTATGAGAATAACAAGAGAGTGAGCATACTCTCATATGAAAATGAAAACAATGTTATCATGAATAATGTTCTTACATAATTTTGTATGCATGCTTAGAAGAAATCATAAGAATGTTATAATCAATGACATTCATATCACCTTCATCTCATGATGAATATATTTTTATTTACCTAATTCCTTTAAGGGATATAATATACCCATATATAACATAATAATAATATATTAATATGAATGCACCAAGATCAAGGAAAATTATCATATCATCATTAAATAACATGTGTAAATTAAACACATTTCATAAACATTTATTTATTTAAATAATAAACCATATATAGAGTGAATACGGATCGTTTCATAAGATCATATTCCTAGTGATTCATAATTAATATTAATGTATGTTTTCATAGATAACAAATTACCATAAAAGATCATTGTATTTATCTTATAAAAAATCATTTCATTCTTAAATCCCTTAATTAAAATAAAAAAATTTGAAGAATATTATCGAACCATTATTCATTGATAACATCGATTTAATATTATAATTTATTTTATAAATCAATGATCAGTCCTAAATGTGGGATATTCCTTTTTTAAATAATTGTTAAAAAAGATTCGGTTCACACCTTTGGAAAAGTTTCATAGGTAATTTAGTTTAAAATTCTACTTTTAATGTTTTTTATAAAGTTAAATATCGGTAAAATTGGATTCCAAGAATAATTTCAAATTATTAAAATAAATTATTGATAATATTTTATAAAACACATATACTGTTGAAATATGCTTACTGACCAAAAGACTAGAAATATGGATGGTTTTTCTTGATAACATTTTCTTAAGTATTTTTAGTACCAAAGATAGGAAAATGGATCTAAAATATAAAAATTTGTAAATTAAAAATATTTAAATAAAAATTAATGTTTATTTTTAGATAAATATAATATAATTTTCTTAATATAAATTCATGTTTAAATAATTTATAAAAAATCATATTGAGTCATAATCCCCTTACTTTAGGTATCGTCATTATTCTAACATTTTTGAAAATAAAATATATTAAAAACATATTTATTATAAATATATTATGTAACCATAATCACATATATTTTATAATATATTATTTAAATATAACATATAACACTATTTTATTAATAATTTTTTTAAATTAACTATTCTGTTTGATAATAGCATCATCTTTCCTTCATGTTTTAGTTCGGTAGTCCCCATCCATATATATTGATCAGGGTTATATATTCCAAAAACTGTTATTCATGTAATTTGTAACATATTTAATCATGATAAACACTTTTTTAACAATAATAAAATGTGCTGATAAAAAATGACTTACATCATTTAAAATAGACTATTGCCTTTTCGTATGAACAATTAATGTTTCCTCTATTTTATATATGGAATGAAAAAAGTGAAATAATTATTGACATGTCCTAGATAAATTATAACATCCTAAATATCAAAATTATTCAATAAAGATACCATTTTAGTCATCAATGTGCAATGATGATGAAAAATGAAATACATCACTTTATGTAGGTAGATTTCCACACACCTATAGGATTAATGTTTTATTTCCACATTGTTAGGAATGGATAAGGATAATGGTAATATAATTATCATAATAATGATTTATTATTTTTAATAAACATACATAATTATTTTAGAGTGCATACCAATGGTTATAGGTGGTAAAATATGAAATTAAATTGAATGTTATTAGTCTCAGTTTATACTACTTTTTGGGAAAACAGTAATGGATTAAAGGTTATGACTTGAAAGTACAAGATTATTGAAAAAATCTATAGTTTATAGGTAATAAATATGTTAAGTTATTATGTTAGTTATTATCTTGTCTACAATTCTCCAAAATTTTATACGAGGGAGGAGAGGATATTCCCTTTTATAAGTGAGGTAAAAAAAATATATGGACTCACTAAAAATATTAAATAATATATATATATCATTATCATGTAATGTAGAACCATTTTACACATAATAAGAACATAATATTTTATAGTTTCTATATAAACTCATATAATACATGTTTAGGAAAGACCTATAAATTTTTTGATTTATTATCTCCATATTAAAATAGTTAATACACATATTAAATTTTTTTGTGATTGCATTAACCTTATATAATGATAATATAAATATATGACCAAATATAAAAAATGAATTTTGAAAAAAAAATGATATTATTATTAAAATTTTAAGTACATTTTACCATAAAAAAATTCAATATTCGGGAAAAATATGTTTAATATGTTAACAAAAAAATGGAAAAAATATTTATAAGAAATTTTCTAATTTATGATTAAAATTAGATTCACTATGAAATAATATAATATGATGTTTTCATAGATGTTTTTGTTCATTAATAAAAAATTATTATTTTTAGTCTTTTTAGCATTCCATAACTAAATTTATTTATCAAAAAATTCCATTTATTTCCATTACAGAAAAATATTTTTTATGATTAATAAAGTATAAATTCACAACATAAATGACCATATTATGATCCCTATTTCTAAAGAAATTTTAAAAAACTTAATTTAACCAATGAATAAAATATTTTGTTAATGAATATAACCAAATATGATAAAAATAAATTTTATAGTTTTTTAAAGCATTACCACATAGTTTTAACACTCTTTTACTCTATTCGTAGAGGTGAAAAATCATTTTCAATGTTACTAATCATAAGGATAAAAACTAAGTTTCTCATATTATATTATAAAAGTTATTTCAATTGAATATATTGAATATATTATATATGATTCAATTTATATATGTTGGACGGAATAATTTTAATATAAATCCATAAATTATAACTAAAATTGTCTTTATAAAAAATGTTTCTAATATGAAAAATGAACTTATTCAAAAATATATTATAAAACACATTAGTAGGTAATAAATTAGATTATTTATATAAAAATCATAATTTTTTTAATTTATTATGAAATTAATATAATTATTGGATCAATTTTTCTAAATGTGTTATTTTTAAAAAACATATATTTTTTTACTATTCATTGAAATATTAATCATTCTAGACAGATCCAAAAATATAACCATAATAATTTTTTGTATATAAATTTTAAAAATGATATACTTTTTATAAAAAAAAATATTTAAATGTGACATTAAGTATTTATAAATTTCAATCACCAAAAGTAAAAAAATATATTTTGGATTGGAAAAAATTTTCGAATAATAAAATTAATTTAATAAAAATTTTGTACATATTTACTCTTAATTAATCTATTCATATGATATATTTAAAACTATTATAAATATTATTCACAATTTTTGTATTATTTTTATATTTCCAATTTCAATTGATATGCTATAATGGGCATTTTTAAATGAAAATATTGATATTTAGGCTAATTTAGACTCATTGTGTCTTGTATATATATCAATAAAATAAATCCCATTTTCATTAAGAGAATAATATCTTAAAATATCAAGGTGTTACTTAATACCCAATTATAATAATCATTCCATAAAAATATCAACAATTTGATAAAAAAACTTGTGTTCTTCTTCTTTATCAAATCATTTTGTTCCCACGTAGCACAATTATATTTAAGATTCCTCTGTTGAATTATAACCTATTTAGTATCAATGTTCTATATCACATTATCTATATGATCCAATATTTATACTAGCTATTATTCATAGGAAAGATTAAGGGATTATTGTTTGAAATAGGAGTTTGGTACATTTTAATGATCAACTATTTAGATCATCCAAAGAGTTTCAAGGAAAACACCGTGAACTAGAGAGAGATTTTATTGAAGTTATAGGAGATATGAAACCATTCCAACAAAGTAAATAATTTCATAGTGCCTGATATATATTTGATTAAGAAAATTAAAATTTTTAAATAACATACCAATATTAGAGGGAAATATTTATAGGAATTGTTTATCACCACCATCGAACTCAAGATCTCACTGATGATAGGGAATAGAAATTTTAAATAGACTCTATGAATCCATGGTCGGTTTATAAATAAATAAAAAAAATTCATTATTTCCACATCAATCATTGGTATTAATATATTTCATTCTCACACTCTATCCCATCACACTATAGTTATATCTTTTTTCTATACAGGGCAACATAAGGATCAATAAGATTACTTGAGTGGAAGTTATTATAATTATAATATTATATTAACTGAAGGTGTTAATACCAATCAATAATTAAATCCATTAAACCTTATTTCAATATGACTAATATTGTTTGAATTTTATTCTTTATCGGACCTAATCATTGAGGATAATATATAACATTCAAACTCAATTATTTATCTATATACATTTGAATACGTCTTAAGAACATAGAGGAAAACCTCATATCCTTAATAGATACAATTCAATATGGTTCTCCCTGAATCATTAGTACATCCATCTTTTATTTTCTAGAAATTATTATAACAATAAATATTTAATGATTTAAATGAAATGCGATGATTTCATAATTTGATTGAATAAAATGTTATGCACATTTTCCTTTAGTTGTTTTGGGGAATATGATGATAAAATAAAAGGAAGTGTTTTCCAAATTAAATTCTAGTATGGATAATAGTTTTTAAAAACCCCTTTATATTTCAATATATCATATTTAAATAAATAAATTTTAGGTAATAGATATATGTAATCTTCATAAATCATTTTTACATTTTCCAGCGAGAAACACTCTTTCATGTCTTTTTACATATTTGTGCTTCTAGAATGAATTAAGAATGATGATTTATGAGATTTTTCCAAAAAGTACTCTTTTAGACCATATATTGATTATAAACATAACATATTCATAAAAATTACCTTTCTACCACAATCAGGGTTCAATTCAGTCCTAAATTACACATTGTTCTTCACTTCCACATCCTCCTTCATTGCCACCATATTTTTCTTATGTATGGATGGTTGAAAATTCATACGATAAATATTTGATGTATTCCAATTTATCATTATTTTATGATCCATATTCAATAAATCAATATATATTGGATGTTTTTCAATCTTTATTATTGAAAGACTATAATGGTCTTTTCATCATAGAGCATCAGTTATATTTTTAAAATTACGTGCTATGTAGGTATTCAGTAGTCATAATCATTGAAAAAATATTAACATATTCAATGTTTAATAATTTATATTTAATAGTTATTATATAATTTATACATTTTTGATAAATTTATATATCACATAATTCTCTCTAAATGTGATGCACTTGTATTATCAAACAAAAAAATTACCATTTATAGCTTCAAATAATGAGTCATGAAATTTCTAACATGGAATTTCAATTAGTGGGATTCATCAACTATGAACATATAATTTTTTATAAGGATGTATCACTACCACTCATTTAATATAACATTAATGAATATAAACCCTTCTCTTTGTTAGGGTGAATTAACTATAGGTTTGGTGACGAACATGTTTTTATCTCCTTGAATATTTCAACACATTTATCAATCTAAAGAAACATGGACTCCATATGGGTCAAAAAGGTTATTTTATTAGATAACCATGATAAATATCACATGAATCATTTTTATTATCCATATATCCCATGAAATCAATGTATATCAGATACTATGGTCATTCTGTGCCATGGGTTAATAAAACCCTTCTATGAAGGATTTAAAAATGTTCCCTAACATTATATTATAATCCCCATAATTGTGTCATTTTTTATTAAAAAATTACACTAGTTTATCTACACATATAAATTATAATTCCATTTTTTATTTACTATAATAATCAGATGTTATTAATTTAATTCCACTCTCTAAATAAATATTATAATATATTATATAGACTACAAAAAACTGATCAAGGAAATCTATAAGGACTGTAATAATTAAATCCATAGATATAAAAGGAGAATTGACAAGACCATTATTCAAAAAAATTAATTTATAATGACATCACCTCATAAAGAATAATTTCATATATATTTCCTCCCTATGACCCAATGTTGCTAAAAATAATAAGGAATCTAAATCATGTAATATTATTAATGTTTTTATTGGGAATCAAACAATTCATCAAAATGGGTAGTAGATACTTGTTCTTTATGGTCATATTTTATAGTTCTCCACATTCAATGAAAATTTTCATAGAAAAGTATTTATTATTAACAAAAATAAAAGTTGTGAACAATTATTAAGAAATATGATGAATGAAACGCGTATCTATATTCTCATGGATTTTCTATTTAAATTCTAGAAACTCAATACTTGCTATTCTACGTGGAGTTATTAAATGATTTTTGGAATGAGGTACATTATTTATTGATTAATCTACATCATTTTTGGGGGGAATATTAGGTTATTCATTTATAAATACATAAAAATAACCTAATTTTTTTATTATATTATATTATAATTTTCACCCCTATAGTTTTAGATAAATATACCAAATTAATAGGTAGTAAATCACATCAAAGGGATATAATTACCATGGTAATTTAGTATTCATACACTCATTGATAATGATAATTGGTTCATTTTAAAAATAAATGTTAACTTCCTTTCCATGGAAATTCATATGATATCTATATAATGAATTCTAATACATGCATAAAAACACATAAAATTAAAATAGATAAATGATAAAATGATTTATAATATTGTAATTTCCACAAACATAAATTGGATAGAACCTATAGACATGATATGTGATCATAATTCTACTTGTATCCTAAACATCGAAATCATCATATGAACATTGATGTACTGATGTGATAGCCTTAGAGAATTATTCATATATTAATAAGTGGGTAGATATAAAATCAAACACTAAATTTTACATTTTATAGTTGATGGTAAGTATACATTACTCCTTTTCCTTCTTATGACCCACTTCAGTAGTGATAATAATGAACATCACTTTATCCATTTTCAAAGGGGGATATTGAGTCCAACCATACATATTATCCCATATATTATGGAATTGATTCTCATAATACATTTCTATATTAATTTTAATCAATGTATATCATTGGTCCTTAATCTAAATTATTCTATTTCATTTTTTCATACCTCACTGACAGTCACTAACTCAATGGGTGACCTTTCCATAATTGAAGATTTTCCCAGTTCTATAAGTCAATTTCATATGTACTTTGACCCATATTTTTTTGCATGTATGTGGATTTAATTTCATTCCTCCATGATATATAAAATTTTATTGTCTAGGCAGATCGATCCACTATTATTTTCAATAAAACTAGAACAATGACGTCAGTTCTTACTGCCCTTTTATACAATCAAATGATATTTCATTATTTATTCATAGTTACCAATGTATGTTATGGATAACTCATTTCATATAAATTTTTTATGTTGTTGAATAATTGATCAGTCTTTCTAATAATGTAGATTATATATCTAGAATAGAACCGTGGAAGTATTTGAATGTTTTCGATGAATATAAAAATGGATTCACCATTATTATTATCTCCAACACCCCCTAATATCTCATTATGAAGATTATGAGAAATATATTTATTGATAAATAATGTTTTAAAATAATCCCTTTCCTTTGAGTTTATTTCTTCCTCTTATATCATGTTCCTAATAACATTCCATAGTTGATTAGCTATAATTTCAATGTGATAGAATGCTAAGATAAATTTCTCCATGTTGGACCATTGGAAAACACACAATATCTTTTCCATTTCATTGATTATCTTCTTGTAACACATAGATCATAGAACCTATATAATGTGGCCAAATGTTGAATGAAAAAAATACATATATCATTTTTCCTTCTATGGTCTATTCGAATAATAAAAATTGTTCATGCTATCACTCGTAGCATGAGATAGTAGATTGAATATTGTGACAAGGTATCCCATTCCAACAAATCGAAATTCAACTTTCTCATTAATATGGTAATGTTATTGGACATCATATATTTTGTTCACCTTTTTACTTCTTATTCCTTCAATTAACAATAATTAATATATTATGCATCAAGCTATAATAAATATAGTGAACAATCATATATTCATGAAAATATTTCTTCATATTTCCAAAATTATGGCACCATCTAATAAAATTATTATTCTTTAGGTTTATCCTTGTCTATCCATGGTCATATTATATTCAAATCCTTATAAATGGTTCAAAAAATTCTATGTGGAATAACAAAAAAGTATCTCTTAATAGTGTCTATCCATTTTTAAATTCAATGACCCAATTAACACACACTGATTATGATAGAGTCAATACCCAATCCTTCCCAATCAGAGTCACTACCCCTTGGTGAATATATCCCACTAATACATCCACATTATTGTATCTATAATGAAATTTATTTTATTCAGAAACTAGAAAATATATATGTTAATAAAAAAATTTATTACCTTGTCCTTTAGTAAGACAAATCCCCAGGGTATCGTCAATATTTTTTATACCAAATCTAAAAATATTTACTAACCCCAAACTGATTAATACTATAACAACCCATGAATTAAATACAATAATCTTACTACATTTTATATGAATTTTACTGAAATTTATCTATAATATTTACTTAAGGCCATAATAATTTAGTTTTATTGGAGACCAGATACATACAAATCGTAATTTTTAAATAATCTTTATCATCTCCCATTTTGATCTTTATACTAAAACCATTATATATATATCATACTTAAAAACACTATCAAAAACTAGGGAATGAAAAATAATAATAATGTGTTATATAATATGCTCAACGAGGTGAAACATGAGATATTTCAATAATAATAAAATAATATGATCATATGTATTCAATATCAAATTCATGTGAATGTTCATAATTTAATATATTCATACCAAGAAATTCTTAGATCATAAACTCTAAAGTCATTTTATATCAAGATGGATGATCAATAAGGGTGTTAAAGAAGTAATATTTGTTCAAGATTCATATCACATTCATATCTCATCATAATAATACGATATAATATGTTTGTGAACAAATATATTTTCAACCATTCACAATATTATTTCATTGATAAAATATAGAAATTGATCATACTCAATCATTAAAATGTGAAAAAGTCTATTTTAAATCATGTACATACATAATTTTGTGTGAATAGCGTGACGTAATCACAGTTACACAACAAAAATTGGACAATTATATTTATAGTCATGTACATGCATATTATAATCATCTCATGAGTTTCCAATAACTATTTTCCCTATGAATTTGAGGTCTATAGCATATCCAACCATTACATAATAATTATCAAATCATATTAAAACCACAATATCATAAAACATTAATCAAATAATCATAGAATTTCCAACAAAAAATTAATGTGTTTTGTAAACATCCAATAATCATATTCATAGTACATATTTAGAAAGAATATATATGGTTACATTACAAAATATCCCTACTGAATATTAATTAACATATATAGATGATATCATAGATAAAAAATTCACTTTAATAGATTAGTAGAATATTTTATGAGGAAAATACAATTTTTTATTTTCAATATAATATTTTAAAATAATAATATTTGGAAACATTAATGGAAAATATTTTATATAAAATGAACCCAAAAACATGTTGGTAAATTTTAAATTAATTTTTAGATCATTGTGGTGGGATGGACCATTCCGTTTGAAATTTTAAATGAAAATGATATGTTAAGAGCTTCTGTAAAATGTACCTTGTTCAGAGAATATCAAGAAGAATGATTTTAATCCTATGGAAATATTAAATAATGTATAAAAATTAATGTATTAATAATTATGAATTTTACAAATCAATCTTGAAATAATTTTAAATGACTTATATGTGGAATAAGATGTTTTTATGGAAAAAATGTGAGAAATAAGTCATACTTTTCTTAAGAGAATATTCCAATCAATTTACTATGAGAGTGAGAGTAAAATGATACTAAAATATCCAACATACATAACTAAGGAATGTAGTTGGAATAATCAGGGGTTTTATCATAGAAGTATAATATAATTTATTCAATTTAAATTCAATCTTATATAATCCCTATAAAATTTTTATTAAAACATAAATCACATACCTTAAGTCATGTATTACTTTATATATGTTCAATACATTATTATAATAAATATAAAATGATTATACATCTTTTATTGAAATATAATTATTTATATCATACAATATATGATTTACATATAATATAATATCTTTTATTTATTAGTAATAATTAATTGAAATCAATGTTCTAGATGATAAATGCTTCGTTTTTCATGATAGTTTTTTATGGAACTCCCTATCATTGTACATTGATCATAGTTCCATCATATACAAAAATTTAGTAATATAATTATTATGGTATTTAATTATTATTTACCCATTTATTATTATTCATATAATGTATTGATAAAAATGAATTATTTATCTTTTCAAAGATGGTTGTCTCTACCTATGAATGAGTGGTGTTTCAACATATAAATTGATGGAACAAAATAAATAAAAATAAGAATAAAAATTTGTAGAAAAATAATCATAACATAAATATAATTTTTATCTAGAAAATCAATCATTATAATAATTACTTTTTATTGGTGATAAAAAATGTAATTCATCACAATATGAAAGTTGTTGTCTCCATGTGTGTACATGTCATGTTTTAATTTCCCACTAGGTGGAATGGTGGAGGGAAGCAGTTGATCGATAATAATAATAAAAAATTAGATTATTTTTTATAATTAAGTAATTATTTTAAAATGTATAACACATATTAAATTGAGGCATATAAAGAGATAAAATTGTAACTACCCTGGTTAAATTTATAAATCATCATAGAGAAAACACTCAATCCATAATTGAATGGATATTTTGTAATGAATAGAGGCTCTAATACATGAGGATGGAATTTAACAAAGGTATTATGTCCAAGATTTGGAGATATAGAATAATGACACACTTTGAAAAATGATGGTGTGAATTTTCCATTTTATAGGCAAGGGAAATGGTATAGTTCAAAATTTCATAAATGATAAAACTATATAAATATATCGTAATATTATCAAATAGAACCATGTGACCCTATATTATAAGGTAATATGTTAGTTAATAAAAATATACTTTTGTAGAAACATTTAATAAAGCATTGGGAACATTTTTTTAGTTATCTAATTGATAAGCATTTTGAAACATATTTTATCCTTAATTATACCGATATATTTTAAACATGATTAAATAATTACACGTCTAAAAAATGAGAATTATATAATACATAATTTTTACTCCAATTTTTGAATCCATTTTCTAAATTTCAATTTGTGTAGTAGATAGAAATTTCATTGACTATAATAAGACAATATTAATGGAAATCTTTTCTAGGAAACTACCAGATTTAAGAGTAAAAATAAATTTTCACAAAAATGAAGTAATAAGATGGTTTGCATGAATATTTATTTTTAAAGAATAAATATTTATCATTTTTCAACATTTGTAGAAATATGGATCTTAATTCAATCTTCTAACCATGTTATTAAATAAAATGATAAGAGAATTATTTTTATAAATGAATAAAAGAAACATATTTCACAAATATTAAACATTTGTTCCCAATTTCAATATAACGAATAAAAATAAATTATTTAGATCCATAAATATAATTTTCTTGAAAAACACTCATCTAATATGATAAATGTTACTATTAAAGTGAAATTAATGCTTTACACTATAGTTTTACATAGTTTTAACTCCATTATCGAGGTGAAAAATGATTATTATGGATATTGTTTGTAATGAAAAAATATTAAGTCAAAATTATTAAATTATATTATATAATTTGATTCTCAATAAGGAATCCATTTTACATAATTTGGATTTAATATCTAGAATTAATTAATTTTAATATAAATTCAAAAAACACAAAGATGAACAGCTTTTTGGAAAGTGAATATATGTCAAAAAATGAACTTATGAGAAAATATAGTATGAATTTTATTATAATGTAAATATTTATATAATTTCTATCTAAAGGATAATTATTTTAATTTTTTATTTAAATAAAAAAATTATGTTAATTTTATCAATGAAAAGATATTAATGTTAAATAAAAATTGTCATTTTTCATTAGTCACTGAATAGTTATTATTTCAAAAAATTACAAAACCATTCTCTTTATGATAATTAATATATTCTAATATCAAGAATGACATCAACTTTATGACTTTGAATTTATTGAACTAACTCTAATTAATTAAAATATCCAATCACAATTTTAAATAACAATTGTTTTAAGAAAAATTTACATTTAAAGAATAATAAGAATTACTAAAAGTTGAGTACCTATTTTTTATGCATTAATAAATTTATTTTCATTACATAATACCAGTATACACATTTTTCTAATTTTGGATATTCTTATTCATATAACCAATATTAAAATCTACATTATAAAAGTTTTTTAAAATAATAATATTTATATCATTGGTCATTTTATCCTAAGTGATGTCTCTAATGAAAGACATAAATGATAAAATAATTATTTCCAAAAAATATTTCATAAAATAAATAGGTGTCATATAACAAGATAAAATTATCATGTCATAACATCAGACAAGTGGGGAATGTTTCTACTAATGAGTTGAACTATTCCGAGCACCTTCTGATACATGAAATGAACTTGTATTATTCATTTTATTGGTAAAAGGGTAATAAATATGTATATATTTTTTATATTATTGATTGAAATAATTATATGTATATATATATATACAAGACCATTTTTTATATATTATTTCCAGTTTATCTTAAATTTGAGGGCTAACCTATTTTTAGTTTAGTTGAATTTTTGGGATGTGTTGGGGTGTGCCTATTCGACTATATACTCATCCCTTAACAATGAATATTGGATTATAAGTAGATGTTTTTTATTAGGATATTTGTTGGTAAATAAATTTTAAAAAAACTATTAGAGATATATGATACATAAATAATGGTTTATGGGTGTGGTATAAAAACAATGGTAATGTGATTCTATATGCGATTATGCCACCATGGTACTCATAGTTTTCTCCTTGTATTTGAGGAATATATACTTATATTATTTATGGTATACTATTACTAATCCTATAATCTTATTATTAACAATTTTGGGGTTTTTAGGTTTATATCAAGTATCATTCATTCCCCCCCTTTGTTGGTAGTTCTATAGTTTCTATTTAAAATGTAAAAAATAGCTTAATATTGTTTTATTAACCATGTTTTTATTGATATTACTTATAATTTGAGGGATTTCAAAACTTGTTTTTGTAATTATTGATCAATCAAATCTTATGGGTTGGGTATGAGATGTTATATATGGTATCTAGGTGGTAGGTTCCATCAATTGGTATGGTAAGAGTGGATATAATAAATATCATAACATTATGTAAGATTTTATGAAGTAAAATCTATAATCTTCAAGATGAAAATCTTGTTATGAGGGTGGTCCTGGTATAAATAGTTTAATAAGGCCCTTATTTGGGTGTTATCAACTATTTTTCATGTGATCAGTCATTAGTTTGTAGTATGATGACTTTTTAAACAGACTCCCCATGCTTGGAAATCATCATCGATTATAATCAATAGAATTTTTAGAAAAAATTACAGTATATTTATTTTTATTTCTTACCAGTGATATACCATAGTACTCATTAGGAGAGATATATTGGGTAATTAGGTAGGACATATTTATACTGTTATAAAATGATGCAACCAATCATGATATTTAATATCTTGGAATAGTTTGATAAATATAATGGGGTTCTACAAATTCCATTAATTATCCTCCAACATGTTATAAGTATTGTTCTTGAAAACTGGGCTATTTATGGAGGAAATAGAAAAAATCATTTCACATTAGGGGCATCACCTAGTGGAATTTCAGAGATAGAACACACAAATATTCCATGTTATGTTAAGATTGTTGATTGTTGAATGATGGCTACGTATAAGGAATAAAATATCAAAATTTTTATCTCCAATTGAAATTATGGATACACTAGACGTGGAAATTCATGAAGACCTAGAATGATAGTGGTAGGGATTATCTTTTTTGGATAAGATAGTCTAGGGTCTTTCATGGGATGTATTAGAAGGATTTTTTATGAAAGAATACTGTATATATACATAATGTCTATTATGTATGTAAGACAACATTGATTTGATGAAAATAAGCATTATGGTTATAGAATATATAGATTTATTAACAAACTAGGGTTACATTTAATAAAATGTTTCTACCAGGGAATCAATCAAGGTGAATATATTTGACTTGGGGCATTGACCTGATATTCACATTCAATGTGTTGTTTTCCACAACGAAAACTATTATGACAAGGTGAAAAGGTAACGGTGGTACAAAAAGATTTTGAATTAAACGAAAATAATAAACATCTCCTTCCCTTCAAATATATGTGGGATCCTCTTTAGTGAAAATATATGTATAAGGGTTAATGATTCTCAAGGAAATAAAGAACTGGAGAACTTTTCCATCATATTAGTATCGTTTCCCCCACATCATATTAATTAATTAATTTTATTTCATGTTATATCATTATATTAAATTAAGATTCATTTTAGGGCACTACCTTGAGAGTTTCCCGACTATGGATAAATATTAACCATAGTTTTTAATGGTAAAATCCATTAAATTCAATGGGAATGGATGGATAAAAAATTTATCATATACCTAGTAATAATTTAATAAGACCTTGAAAAAGTATTTCTACTCCATATAATATAGTAACCCTTGAGGATCCATGAACACATTAACATACTTCTAAATACCACTTTAATATGGTATTGAGGACTACATGGTGGGTGTTGATCTAAAAAATATATAATTATAATGTATAAATTATAAATTATCATCCATGTCAATCAATTAGGCTATGTAAAATACTTATTAATTTCTTATTAAAGCATTATTTTTGTAATACTAGAACATCACACTCATTTTTCACTTCTCGTGTGGTAAATAAATATTGAAGGATTGTGGGAATGTTTCCTCATGATTTTACTATCATTAAAAATATTATTTAATGATAATTCAGATTAAATTAAAATATAGTTTGTTCAATTACATATTAGACTATAAAATAAAAATGGGAAATTTATTTATTTGATGTAGAAATCGTCAATATAATATTTAGAGTGGAATAGTTGGGATATTTAAAAGTGTAATTCTATTTTTATGAATAATAATCTACCTTAAAATCCATAGATGTTTTTGTTAATTTATTCCAAATAGAACTGATTTATGGTTGAAAGAAACATTAATAATTGTATAGTGATCAACTATTAATCATCCTGAATCAGTGACCATGGGGTGATGTAGGAATCTTGTAATATGATTCATAATTCTATATAAATTTCCACAATATTTATCACCAATAAAATATAAAATAATTAAATTAATTAAACTAAATGTGAGACTAAAAGAATTAAAAAACAATGTTTTCATTAGACCAGGTAAAACAACATGGGTCTCTCTAGTTATATTCATTAACAAGGAAGGTTTATCACTTATATAATTGAAAAATATTGTTAAATTAATCAATTTATAATAATTGACTAATATCCTCTTCCTAGAATTGGGGATCTAATAGTTTAACTAAAAATTTAAAAATGGGACTCTATGATTTATACATTATTAGGTTATCACCAACACTGAATTAGAAAATTTGATATAAAAAATCCATCATTTTGATGTCATTATGGTCAATATATATTCTTTGACATTACCTTAGTCATATGAATACCCAAGTATTTTTCATTGCCTAATTATCATTCAAAAGTATATCAACTAATTTATCAAGTTATTAAATTGTATATATTTATATAATATAAAAATATGGGTGACTATATGATGAAATTATATATTTTAATTTTTATATTTCCTGGGCACCGACTATATATTAACTAGTATGAATGGGAATTCTAGTTACAAGAAATAAATTACCATGTTTATTTCATTTTTAATAAATGAATTTCAATTGAACTTGAAAATACTTGTGAATTCAATATATGGAAACCTTATATCATAGTAATTGATATCTCAAGATTTATGGGATTATAACAATATTATCTTCTTTTTTATTGAAATTATCAAGACTCACTTACCATATGAATACATAAACTTGGTTTGAAATTAAATTATTTTTAGCATTGTGAATTTTAGAAATCATTTCAGGATATTAAATATTCTCTTACATTTGTACATATCCTCGTGTTTCCAAAACTAATACAAGAATATATAGTATATTATGAGGCATCTGTATCATTTTTTGGTTTCGTTCTTATATGAGGATACTATGTCATATATAATATCATGTAAAAGATAAGAAAACCTGAAAATCACTATCAAATATTATATTTTTAATTATTTATGAATATATATCAATTTAAAACATGGCCCTACAACATCTTGGTAAAAACATTCTCCATGAATACAGATCCTAAAATATGGACACACATGTTTTCAAAAATCAATTTGAACCTGAGTCAATGATACAAGTTTAAATGCCCCAAAATGGTTGACACTGATTGAGAATATATGAATAGAAAATTAATTCAATGGGTGATTCTTTGATAATGATGTCAAATAAAAAAGGGAAAATAGGCTTGTGACTAGTGGTGGGTTATCAGAGTAGTTATTAACATGAAATATAACATTATAGAATATAATCAGGATGAAATTTTATTTCTAACTAATTTTACTTGTAATATAGTTAACCTGGTCTTAGAAGAAGAACATTTTGTCCTTGTGGGCCTTACAATTTTATAAAACGTCAATGTCGTGGAAACTATTAGGGTTTTATAGAAGATTAAATTCTATTTTTTACCTTATGGATCATGTTATAGTTCCCTCGTCATTCTAGGAAAAAATTACTTATACTTATCACTATTAAGAAGGGTTTTCCACTTGGATATTCTAAAAAATAATAGTGGATGGAGGACACATTTTTATGGTTAGGTATTAATTCACACCTATCATATGGAATGGAAAAAAATTTATTTTAGTTTTCTTAATTCATCATAGAGGATGAACATTGTTGTCTTCCATGATGATATTTATCATTACTTCACATATATAATCTTATTCACATAAGTAATTATTTTTTTGGTTTTATTATTTTATGGTAATAATTAAGAATATAGGGTTTGATAGTTATCTAATATAATTAAATTAAATGATATATGTAAATGTACAATATAATAATGTTAAAAGATAAAAATAATGGAATTACAAAGAAAGATTGTGCCTTGATGTTGTTTGGTTCATGGGTTTATTCATTCCCCTTTTGGTTTCTAATTTTTATTGATAGTTAAATAATGAATTATATATTTTAAACTATTATTTTTTTATCTACTGGTGTGAATGATCAAATTCATTTAAAATTACCAATTCCATGTCATCTTATAATGATGTTTGATGTCACACCTCAGTCGATAATGTGATACCTCTGAGGACCCAACTACATCATATTTCATTTCATTTCCCAAAAAGATCAATTTTTTTTCATGAAATTCATTTTTTTAGTGGAAGGGATGATAAAAATAAATCAATGAATATAAATGATTTTGAGTTCATGGAATAGTGGAAACTCACCACACTAGTTCACCTCACACATTCTAACTACAAACATAAATAAAACATAATAATTTACCAATAGATGAAACTTAAACACCACCTACCTTCCACGGGATAAGCAATAATATATCAATAAATTTTCAAGGGTAAGTGGACACATAAATATTATGAGATATAAGAGGATTTGATAATAAATTTTTTTTTGTGAAATAAATAAATAAGACAAAATATATATATAAATAATTAAAAAGAGGATATGAGAATGTAGAATAGGAATGGGGTTGGACACTATGAATTGAAAATTTAATTAATTATCTCTATTTAAAATAAACTAAATAAATTACATGAATAATTCACACAAAAATTAATAATAAAATTTAAATGAAAATGGAAAATTTGATGACATTGATGTAGCTTAGATGGAGTATTTGACCTCTCCTCATGGTGTTTTTGACTCTCGAGTGGTGAAACAACCTCCTAGATTAATTACAACATGATAGGGAGTTCTCTACCTCCTACTACTCATTTAATGAACTTTATTAAGTGTAATATCTTTATGGATCTCAACAAAACTTTTAGAAATATAATTGTTTTTCTAGTTATTTAGATATTTATTCATTGAATGCTTTGATAGTGCAATGGATTGGATGCGAGGTGTGCATGATTTCATGGTGGTAGGGAAGACGTAGCATAAAGGAAGATCATTAACTTCTCCGAATTGAGTTATTTTCTATGGGATATTTGCAATGTTATGTGTTCATAAAAGGTCATTTGTGAAGGGGCCCTTTCAAAAAATTCCACATTGAAGAAAATGGTGTCACAAATAGTTTTTATACATTAGTCATTCGCAAATAGTTTCTCGTAGTTTTTTAAAAATCCTTTGTTATGTGCCCAGAGTACATATTTATTTTATATGGGACAACCTACCCATTGAAAGAAAGACAAAAAATTAAAATAAAAAGATAATATTAATAATAATTAATAAAATAATGTTAATAATAACAAAAAAATAATATTAATAATAGTATTATAAAAAAATAATTATTGTATTATTGTTAAAATTAATAATAAAAAATAATAATTACAATAATAAGAATATAATAATAATAATAACATTATAAATAATATTAATACAATAAAAATATAATTAGTAATAATAAAATATTAATAAAATAATATTAATAATTATTATAATTATAAAATAAAAAAGCTAAATATTCATAAATTTATAAAAATTATCAATAATAAAAAAATAATAATAATCCTAAAATCAGAAAAAATAATAATTTTAGAGAAATAATTATTAATAATAAAATGATAAAAAATAAAAAAAATAAAAAAAATACTAAAATAGTAAATTAATATTTATTATAATGATATAATAATTAAAGAGACAATATTTATAAAATATAAAAAATTCACTTTATGTTAATGTAAATATATAACAATATCAAAAAATTATATTTAAATGTTTTATCAAAAAATATAAATACATCACTGAGTGAGAGGGTCTTCTAGAGAATCTACAGGGGTTGGTAGATGGAACCCCATCCCTAACCCATGATTTATACCTCGCATGTACTCTATAATCTACTCATGTTGATGGTGCACCCATCTATGCATCTACTCCTCATTCTGCTGGAGTTATCAAGAGAGATCTTCCTTCATATTAAACATTCTCTCTAAAAGCTATCTTTAGGCTTGCAACTACTATGGATCTCGTGATGTATATGATGATGCTTCTACCTGAGCTATTATCGTGATGTAAAGTGACATAAGAATGGTAACATAATAAGTCCCTTGCCTCAATCAAGAAATAATACCAACAACTCGGCCTTTCACGAAGGCATACTAGGTCGCTGGTATCTATGATGTAGCATCATATCGTTATACATTGGTCAGATCCCCGATCTCAGACTTCACATCAGTATTTTTCTATGAAATCATGTCTTGTTACGACTCATTCAAAAGAAATTGAAAATTAATATTGTTAAGATATTATTTTCATTTAATTTTAAAACTCAAAATGAAATAATACTGACTACAATCTAACTCTAGTGATCACCTCTAAAATCCTTAGGTATATTATCATTTTACATCATTCTAAAAAAATAAATCTCTATAATATCATGATATTTGACTGCGTATTAAAATTTAAAATATACATTTTACATATAATGATATAGAAATTAATTTAAAATGGAACTTTTCATATGTTCCATATTCTAACAGAATGTACGACTACCTTCTTGATGTGTCACATCTAGTATCACCCCTACCCCCCATTTGGGTAAACTACTAACGAGATACATTGAAATTGGAAACCTATCTATTGTCAAACAAATCCAACCCAAACCTAAGATGAAATGTAATTAGGATAATTGGCAAAGAATGACTGATGAATCTTATTGAATCGTTCATTCCTCGTTGATTTCATCATGAAATTGTGTAAAAACTGATGGAAATGATCACAAAAACAACCCTTCCATGCCACCCAGATAGATTTACACATTTTCTCATTGATGATATACCATAAACCATAAATATAATTAATAATATCATGTTTTGAAATAAATAAATATCAACATATATATTATTTATTTACGTTCCATAAAATGAATGATCATGTTGTGTTAAACATCAATGGGAATATGATCCCATGTAACCCATGATCCAGAAAAATAATTCAACTATATTAAACATCTGTGTCTACACTTTATATGAAAATATTTTTTATAATAATAAAAAACAAACAAACAATTAGTATACAAAAAATAATGATAATTAATGAAAACGAACTAAAATAAATAAGTAATCATACTGCTGCATGCATGGATTGAAAAGAGTACAAGGATTTCATATGGGGATAAGGTCATGAATCAATAATCAAAAAAGTTCAAGTCCCTTATGAGTTGTCACTAATCTAACTATAGTCCAAGGTTCATATTATCCAACATCATGTCCATCATCTAGTAGATTATTCTCTTGAATCTCATGAAACAAAGTAGAGGTCATCTGAAACACTAAATTACTATTGATTGCATATAATTGACAACAACAATAATTTATTGAGAAATATTTTATATGATTTTAACCAGTATTTAGGTGTTTAAATATTCATATTTATTTTCTTATTCATATCTAATAGTGTCAATATGATCATATTTTTCATTAGTATCATTAATTTTATTTTGAGTTTCAGTTTAATAATATCATGTATTTTCTAATTCAATTGATAAACCAATAACATCATCATCACATTAAACCATATAATATGGGATGTCATCATCGATATTCATGTATCTTTTGGGAAAATATTGAATTAGAGTAGTCTCATGAAAAAAATTCAATTCCTTAAACTTCAGAAAAACCTCATTAATGTTGAATAAGATGAATTTCACGAGATTTTATTTTTATTATAATACACTAATCAATTAAATATAATGATTTAACACAATAACTTTTACACTAAATTCATTGTGCATGATAATCCTAAAAAATAGATCTAATTACAATAATATGGATTTTATATTTAATATCAATAATTCCTTGGTGTGGATGCACACAATATCTATTTTAGTATCAAACCACTGACATCTAAACATCATTAAATAATTGTATCCTAGATAACAAAATTCAATTATTTATTCTTGCATGTTGTAATTGTCAACTTTATTTTCACTATGATGAGATCCTCTCAAGGGAAATGACTATTTATAATTTTTTTCTCATATGAATATGATAGAAATCCAAATCCATTCACCACATATGCAATATATTATTTATCCACAATGGATGGCGGGTTACTCAATACACATAATCAATAAAGAATTTTATTACAAGATGAGATACCAAAAAAAAAATTAAAAAATTTATAAATATAACAAGTAATAAATTTGTTTTATATGTTAAGAAATTAAAATTATATTTTAACTATTTTTAAAAAAAGTTGGAAAAATAATTTTCCTGATGTTCTTCAAGAGTATCTGCTGTAATTTTTGGATACTTTTTATTGATATGATCATCATAAATTCTACAAATAAAATATTATAAAATTATATTAAAAAATATTATAGAATAATTGATAGTAGAACTCACAATATAAATGGTGTAATTTCTACACATTTGACAGTAACATATATATGATCCCTGTGATGATCGTCATCCGAAATCCATCATCCATGAACTCCAAACAATCCATGTTTTGGATGATTAAAAATAATAAATGGTTCATCATTTCATCATCATCATTTCCATAATTATGGACCATGATTTTAATTTTATGATATATTCATATTTAGAATAATGAGAGAAGAATAAAGAAATTACCTCCTTCAAATAAGTTTCTATAATTTACCCTGCAAATGATTCTTTATTAAAATCATTTTTCATCAATTTAAACATGCATCTCTTGAATGGATATTTCCATAGAAACTTAATCGATCCTCTGTAGTTTTCATCATTAAAAAAATGTAATATCAAATATTCCATTAAATCAATAAAATACAGCGTGAATATTATTTCTAGTTAACAAAAAATTAAGACAACATCTTATTGTAGTCCACATTGAGTATTATACTCTATTGTCTCCACAAAAATTTCTAAAAAAATATGATATTTATCTTAGCACATCCCAAATCATATAATTACAAAATCCTACAAATCCTATCGGTAGAAGTATTCAAATTAAAACATGATAGCCAAGAATGTTTGATATGGTAATTTGGCCATTTTAGATATATCTAGTAAAATTACAAACATAACCATATAGAAGACTCAAATATAAAATCCATTTATTAAATAATAAATGATGTTCTTTAGAAACTATAGATGTCTTTTTTATTCATTATTCTCTCTGATATCCCATTTTTTAAAGTAATGGTAACCTTTATATTTGGGAAAGATCATATAATGCCTATACATTATCATTGTTTTTACCTGGTTTTTGCAGAACTATATAAAATATATTATCAATATAGTTCCTATCTATATGTATGACATACTACATGTGAGAAAAGAAGAAATCAGACCAATATGGAAGATCTAAAAAATTGATTTGTTTATTACCATTTTTTTATTTCCATAGCCATTAATTTTCTATTGTTTTATAGTTGGTAAAAATATAATGGGAGGTAATGAAGCCATAATGGATTTTAACAAAGTACTTGAAATCATTTTTTATATCCATATCGTTTGTTTGTCTTTTATTCAATTATATTTGTTCCACCGAAAAGAACAGTCATTTAGAGAAAACCATTGATGATAGTCAAAGTAATAATGATTTCTTCCATTAAAGATTGTAAAAACATTTATATCTCTCATATAGTATATAAATTATGTTGGACCATGTGTACAACAACCATATAACATTCCATATGATGGGAATTCCCAAATTTTCCACATTAATCCTATATTTTGTTGGAAATTCTGTTTCGCAACAACATCATTTTTACTAACATAATTACTCCCCAAAAAATTTAACTATCTAGTAAATGGATCAAATAAATATCGAGATTATCTTCCATTGTCCTGGAAGTAATAAGGTAAAATATATATATAGATCATTAATCAACATAAAATGAGGTAAATTTTATGAACTTTTTATAATGGGACCACAAAAATATTAAAAACAATAAGATTTAAATGGAAATAATCTGTTATTTGAAAGACCAAATCACAAAATTTGTTCTTCAGAGGCAAACAATAAATGTACATTTTAAAAATGATTCCATGAATCACCATCACCAGGATGGTTTAAAAATGTATTGGTTGAAATATTGGTTTTGGTCTACGACATCATTGACATTTTATTATTAGACATCAATAAATGATTCATTTTAGGTGTTATCAGGAATTATCTCATTTAATTTACAAGAATCAATCTAGAAATCCCTATTTGTAACACTTCTTAAATCAATTTTCCACATGTTAGAAAATAAATAAATGACTCATTTTTAACATAAATATAAGATTCAATAATTTTAATATACATGAATATTCTTATATCCAAGACTCAAAATAAAAAATTCCTCCTTATCTCAAATAAATAATTTAGTAACTCATTTTCATCATGTAATGTTTTTTATCAAAAGATAAAATTTTATCAAAACATATATTTTGAATTTTTTTCTAATTTAATGGACATAAATATTTCAAATACTTTGAATTTTTCTATCTATAAACCAAATATAAGGCTTCCTTAGAAAACATTAACAACTCATAAAATGGGGTTGTTCGAATTATGGAGTGGAATCAATATCATCATCTATTTTATTTTGTTGAAATGATAGACCATCCACATCATGTAATAGATTTTAAATCCCTGACAGATCATTAACAAAATTATTTGTATCTTCAAAAGAACATTGATGACCAAATTGATAACAAAAAACATAATCATTTCAAAAAAAAATATCAACAGATAACAGCAAATGTAGTCAAATGTATCAACCATCATCAGATCACATATGTTGTATGAACACTTAATTTTTCCTTTTATAACACTTTATTGGTTTGATGATGAAAATGGCAAAAAAATCTACACCCTCAGTATATACGAGATTTACACCAGCACAATTTGGATTCCTATTATTATTTATCTTATATTGATCATGTAATAAAGTCTGTTGTCTATTTTATTGGTACATATTTCTCTAAAAAAAAAATAATGTTTTTATTAATTTGAAACAATTAAAAGACAATTGAAAAAATCATTAAAATTAAAATAATCATAATTTATATTAAAATATTTCAAAAATTTATATATTTTCCACTAATTTTTAGTTATCATAATAACTTTTTACTATGTGTGGAGATTTAATGTTTGTTTCGGTTAATCGTTAGAAAATACAATTAATTTTAACTAAATGATTCTTTCGAATTGTGGATAATAATAATAAAATATACTAAATTAATAAATATAAATATAAATTACTAAAAAGTAATAAAATATATTATAAATTCCTAAAAAGGTTTATTTCATATAAATTTAAATTTTTAGTCCATATAAAATGACCAATTTTTTTCAACCATGTGTGCATAACTTTTTATTGATCATTGCCTGAAAATTGAGGCATGTTTCATTTTCACCATTCTAGTAATTTAAAATAATTTCTATTATTTCATAGTGATTTATAGAAAAATTTTATAATTTTTTACTCATCTAGACAAATTCAAAAATATTTTAACTAATAACCTCTATTTATTAAAAATTACAATTAATTATTATAGTATACGACTAATTATTTATAATTACTAAGAATTAGAACTTCTTATTACTAATTATTATTAAATTAAAATTTGTTTACTAATTATTGATTGATTTTAAACAATTCAATGTTTATCATTAATTTTTACTATTTATCACCAACTATTACTAGTTACTTCTAATTATTAATAATTATCACTAAATATTACTAAACATTCCTAATTATTAATAATTATTACTATTTAACTGTAATTATAAATATTTACCATCTATTATTTATAATTAATACAAATTATTCCAAATTACTACTAATTATTCCTAATTATAACTAATTATTACTAATTAACAATAACTATTAATAATTACCACTAATTATTACTAATAATCAATAATTATTACTAAATGAAGCTAACTATTACTAATTATGGATAATTATTACAAATTACATCAATTTATCACTAATTACCACTAGTCATTTCTAATTACAGTTAATTACTTCTAAATACAGAAAATTATTTCTAATTACATCAAATTATTTATAATTATCACAAATTGTTATTAATTACTACAAATTATATCAAAATATTACTAATTAATTCTAATTATTACACATTATTAAAATTTATTACTAATTACTACTAATTATTTGTAATTATTAATATTTATAAATATTTATTAATAGCTACAACTAATTACAACTTCTTTTTTCTTAATTACGTCAAATTATTACTATTTATTAGTAATAATTATTATTTATTGTTAGTTATTACTAATTAATAATAATTGTTAATATTTACCATCATTTTTTACTATTTACCACTATTTATTACTATTTACTGCTATTTATTACTATTAAAGACTAAATGTTACTATTTACAGATAATTATTACTATGGGCAAATAATTATTAATACTTACCACTAATTATTACTAATTGTTGTTAATTTTTACTAAATATGGATAATAATTATCATTTATTACAATTTATTAAAAATTTATTAAAAATTATTAATATTTATTATGATTTATTAGTATTTAATTCTATTTAATAACATTTAATACTATTTATTAACATTTATTAACATTTATTACTATTTATTAATATTTATTACTAAATATAGTTAATTATTAATAATTACCATAAATTATTTCTAATTATTTCAAATTATCACTTTTTATTACTATTTCTAATTATTTCCCTCTAATTATTACAATTTACCACTAATTATTTCTAGTTTTTCCTAATTACTGCTAATTACATCAAATTATAACTACATATTACTATTCATTACTATATATTACTTTTTATTATTAATTATGAATATTTAGTGATATTTATTAATATTTATTACTTATTTTAACTAATATTTACTATTAATTTTTAATTACCACTAATTATTTTTAATTACCGCAAATTATTTCTAATTACCTATAATTATTACTAATTATTACTAATTATTGATAGTTATTACAAATAATTACAAATTATTACTCATTATTACTAATTCATACTATTTATTAGAAATTATTACTATTTTTTAGGAAATATTAGTATTTATATGAATTTATTTTTACTTAAAAAAATTACCATTTATTAGTAATTACCGCATATTATCTTTAGTTTCCACTAATTACTGATAATTATTTCTACATAACACAAATTAATAATAATCAATAATAAATAACACTGATTTATAATAATTAATACTAATTACTACTATTTAATTATTATTATTATTACTAATTACTAATAATTAATGTTAATTAATACTTATTAGTACTAATTATTACTAATTAATACATATTAAATGATAATTATTAATAATTAAGGATAGTTCAACAAAATTATTACAGATTACAATTATTTACTTTTAAATAAAAAATTTTATTATAATGAAACAACATATATTGTAAAAATTAAAAATGAAAAATAAAAAAATCTAACTCTAATGTAATTAAATTACTAATAATTAACTATAATTATAACAAATATAAAATAAAATAAGTAACTAAAAAATTAATATACAAATATGTCAAAGTTCAATCTTTGGTCGAACGTAAGGATTGAATATTACTTAGATATAAAATTTTAAACATTGAAAAAATATAAGAGAATATTAAGAGTATGGAGAGAGGGAGGAGTTGATAGAGTTGGGAAATAGAAAAATTCAGATATATATATATATATATATATATATATATATATATATTTGAGTGTCTGTGTGTGTGTGTTAGATTATTTGTGATGAGACATGTCACTAATGTAAACCCCCTATTAAATAGGGGTGGTTGTTAAAAACAAATTTAGAATAGGAGTAGTTGAAAATACCTAACTGCTATCATAGTACTTCAAATAAGAGAAAAATCTCCTTACAAATCCTAAAAACCACCAAACCGTATTTACGATGGGTGTAAAAACTAGCCGAAAATAACCTTATTATAGTTAGGCACGCACCGTATGCCAAAAAAATTTGATAGGGGATACCTATTTTAGTCACAAATAATTTGTTGTTTTCGATAGGAACAGAATCCTATCGCAAAATAGTGCTTCATGAAAAAAATGTGATTAGACCCTTCCCCCATAAAAATCTGTAAGCACCCGACCATGGTTTCCCGGAGCTGGTGCCTTATTAGTATACATACAAGGAATAAGAATCCGGAATGACCGAGTAGTTTAGTATTTTTGGAAACATGATACATACATATGTTTATAATTACATAACGAAGGGAAAAAACACTAATTTATTCTACTAGAAACATCCATAACTCCTATATTATGCTTTCATGTCATTCATAATTTACTTCATCATGTCCTGAGTAAATGAATCATAAGAAAGGGGTGAGCTCAAATGCTCAGTAAGAGTATGAAATATAGCATAAGATAATATAAACATTAGACATGGTGAATAATTTAAACCACTTGCCTTTAAGAATATATTTGAACATAAAATTCCAGGAATATGAGCTGAGTAATCAATTATATAATAAAACATAATCATGGGTATTATACTAGTCAAATAACAACATGAACATTCAATTAAAAGATTCATAATGAGGGAAGTGCATATGCCAGAAATTCTGAAAAAAATATATCAGGGCCTCGGTCAAGACGTCTAATGATTCGGGCATCTTCCAAAATCCATATATCACATTGGAAAAGGCCTCGACCAATTCCACATATATTTGTCTCATGAGACCTACTGATGCATCGAGGGGTATAGCGGGACTCAAATATCACATAATATGTCCAATGAATTTTCTATATAGGCAAGGATAAATATAAAGAACATATACTGTTATATTGAAACGATCATAATAAATGTAACTATCATTCCCCAATCATTAAACATAAAACACTAACCATTACGAGTAATATGGGGAATTATTTTAATATTGATCATACATAATAGATTTATTCATAAAAAATTAATTCAAATATGATATATGAATTTATCAATTATTAAACCCAATAATACATAAGAATCAACAAGAGTGTTGAATAAAACGAAAAGACTCTTATAAAATCATTAAGCCATCTTCTGATAAATACTATTTTATTTTGAAAAGAACAGTTCTTTCAGAAAATTCATTATATGACTATAAGTGAGGTAAGATAGTATTTTCATAATAAAATGAGTGATTTAATTAAAATAATGGTTTCTTAAAATAGTTTATAGATTTCCATTCAAAATAGTTAAGAAGATGAGATATTCCCCTGAATTGGGCTTGTATTTCAGAAACAAATTTGAAAGCTCCTTTTAAAACATGTACCTATAAATAAAATATAAAATTATTTTTGGTTGTGTACATATGTAGAACACTCACACATTATTTATTATGAATATATAATAATATTTAAGAATTTCACTGAGGTAATTATACAATGAAAATAACTCAAATGGAAATAGAAGTTCGGGTGGAAAACCCCTAACCTTAACTCTGAATGTGTTCCGCTCTTGAACATAAGCTCTTGTAATATGAATATATACATATTAATAACTTATTAAATAAAATTTTTAGAAATGAATTTAGTTTATCACAATTCTCATTAGTTCATTTATGTCCTTATTGATAAGTTATTGTATGGAATTCCATCGTTCTAGAGTCTTCGATTTCATTATTTTCATATCGGTTCACTTATTTAAACATTTGTGATGTGTATGTAATTCATTAGAATTTAAATTATATATTATTAATGAATATAAATAAGTGTTATTGGTCATTTAATTAACTTGGTTTCATGGAATTTTAAGGAATTATTATATAGAACTTTAATGATAATTGTTTCGGTTAATTTGTAGGTTTTTATTACAAAGAACTCATTTTTCTTTCTAACATAATTCCATTTATTCAAAGGGATTACATAATCCTAAATTGGTTATATTAAATATATAATAATCTGATTCAACCATAGCAATGATGTTTTCAGGACTATAATTGAGAATAATAATAGAAATCTCAATCCCATTCGTCCTTGAATGTGGAAAATTTACACATCTCGGATAGTGTTCTTGCTTCTATTATAAAAGTAGGTAAAAGGGAGAGATGATGATAACATATTACACTATTATGACAACATTATGTACATATAAGGTACTGTAATCATCAAAAAATATGGATAAAGAGAGGTAATAAAATAAGAAAATAAATTAACATGAAAAGAAAGAAAAATAATTGGAAAGGAGGAATTTACATCTTAAACAAATTTTTCTTGAGAGCCTCCTTTAGGGAGCGGTTTAATCATTTTATCTGGCCAGGGAATTATGGAAGTTTTAGAGGAGGTTGGGAGGGTATTTGGACCGAATTTGGAGAAGGAACAATGTTTTATAGCAGTGAAGAGAAGGGGGAGTGAGAGGGGATTTTATAGTGGAGGAGAGAGGAGATTTCTTAATATAAAATTAATTAATCAATTATTTATCCACAAGACATGGATTAATGAGTGTCCCATGACACTGAATTGTAATTTTATCATGTGAGATCGAACCAAGTGGTCTTTCATCACTTGAGATGTCAGAAATAGTGTATTTAACTGATATATGGTATTTTACTGCATTTCACTTTTCATTAAAATATCATGTATTTCAGAAAAATCCCAAAATTTTACCCCCACCATTTTTCGACATGTAGAATTAAAAAATGAATTATGTTTTTAAAAATTAATATTCTAAATTTTAATAATTTAATATTTAATTAAAATCATAATTTATTCTAAAAAACAGTTTTCAAACATTCTTTTAATTATTCCAATGCATAAGTATATTGTGTGTTCACTTGAATATTATCTATATAGTATTATAGGTATGGTTACTATTAATTATTGTATATTAATATTCATGAGGTTATGTTAATATTTAAAAGGGTATATTACTATTCACAAAAAAATATGTTCTTTTTATTGGACTCTAAATAACTTACTGATCGTAACCGTGTATGTCAGATTTTCAAAATTCACCTCACAGTAGTGATAATGTTATGTTTTAAGGGTCACATAGCACCTAGTGGTTAATTATATTGTGATTACATGTTATTATGACATACTTATAAAAAAGGAATTTCTATTGAAAAATATTGGGTTGTTACATTCTCTCCCCTTCAGAAAATTATACCTCGAAATTTCATTTTACAAACTCGGACAAAAATAGGAGGGGGTACTTTTATTTCATAACTTACTCCATTTACCATGTTGGGTCTTCATACATATGGTTTTTCTAGAGTTCCATGACCAAATGAGTAGTATTTGTTCATTGAACATTGTTTTTACCATCCAAGATTTTCACTGAATTTTTCTCATAAGAAAGATCATCCTCTAATTGTGCCACCTCTGAAGAGAGTAAATGTGAATAGTCTAGAATGTACTTACTTAAGAGGGATACATGAAAGACATAATGTACATTTGACAAGGTAGGGGAAGTTCCAGTCGATAGGCCGTAGTTCCGACTCGATCATGGATCTCAAAGGGGCCAATATACCTAGGAATTATCTTTCTTTTCTTCCAAAAACTCATGGCCTTATTTGATGGAGATATGTGTAGAAATACCCGGTCTCCATCATTGAATTCAAGGACTCATTGAAAGTTATCATCATAAATATTTTGTCGATGTTGGTCTTCCTTAATATGCTGCGGAATGTTTTTCACCTTCACCACCATTTTTCGACCATTTTAGGTCCTGGCATCTTATGCTCACCGAATTCATCCAAACACACTGGTGTTCTGCATATTTTTTCATAAAGGGATTCATATGGTTCCATTCAGATCCTTTTTTCTCAAATCATATACTACTTTATTTTCCTTCCTTGAGTGGTACTGTATTTTACAATCATAATATTTGAGTTCCTCAATCCTTCTCTGTTGTCATATATTGAGTTCTTTCTGTGAGAATAAATATTTCAAACTATTTTGATCTTTATATATCTCAAATTTTTTAATATAGAGGTAATGTCTCCAAATCATCTGAGTAAATATTACTGCAACTAACTCAAGATCATGAGTTGTATACTTTTTTTCATGAATTTTTATCTGCCAACATGCATAGGAAATCACTCGATTGTTCTGCATAAGGACACAACTAAGTCCTTTTTTGAGGCATCGCTATTGAAAACAAACCCATCATTCCAAGATGGTAGGGTTAGGATCAGAAAATTCACTAAGCTCCTATTCAATTATTCCAAAAATTCATCACATTACATTTCCCATTTGAACTTTACCCCTTTTCGTGTGAGCATTGTCAAAAGGTTGGAAAAATGGGTGAAGTTAGGAACGAAACACTGATTATAACATGCTAAACCAATAAAACAACATACCGTAGTTATGTTCATTATAGTTGGTCATTCTTGCACACACATTTTCTTCATAGGATCTACATATATTACATCCTCAGAGAAAATGTGTCCTAGAAATGTAATTGATTAGAGCCGAAAATCACACCATCTAAAAATCCCATATAATTTATTTCTTCTAAATGTCTTTAGAATTGTGCACAAGTGATTTTCATGATCTTTATAGCTTCTAGATTTTACAGAGATATCATCAATAAACACCAATACAATGTCATCAAGATAATGTTTGAGAACAATGTTAATTAGATCCATGAAGATAGATGGAGAATTAGTTTGAGCAAAAGAAAATACTGTAAACTCATAATGCACATACCTAGTTTGAAATGTAGTTTTTGGAATGTCTTCCAACCTTACAAGAAACTGATGATAACTAGATCGAAGGACAATTTTAGAAAAATATTGGTCTATATTATTTTGACTAAATAAACCATCAATTCATGGAAAGGATACGTATTCTTTATTTTAATAGTATTGATCTGCCGGTAGTCAATGCACAACCTCATAGGCGTATCTTTCTTCTTTTTTAAAAGAACATTGGCTCCCCACGTAGAAACGCTAGGGCCAACAAATACATTATCACTCAATTACTCTAGTTTGTTTCTTTAGTTCCAAAAACTCCACTATGTCCATTCTATATGGGGTCTTTGATATGGTCCATGAACAAGTAATTATGTCAATATAAAACACAATTTCCCGCTCTGGAGGATGTCTAGGTAAATCCTCTGGAAAGACGTTAACATATTCTTTCACAATAGGTACATCTTCTATCTGTATATTCTTATCCACACCAATATTTATTTAATTCCCTTCCTACCCAATAATTGAATTTAGTAGAGCTACTAGGTGTAGATATAGATTAGAATCACATGGTCAGGGATATTCTCTAAAAATAATGTATTCTTTATCATTCTTGAAAATTGTAACTTCCTTCTTATTGCAATAGTTTTTCACATCATGATTTAATATCCAATCCATACAGAGAATTATATCATTGTCAACCATTGGTATGGTGATATAGTAAGCAACTAAAGCCCGTTTATGTGTCCTATGGGGGACTAATTGACACACATTTTTTGAAATGAGACATCCACAAGTTGTTTTGACTGGTATCTCCTTTTTTAAATAAAATTACACATATAATTTTCCTGGAAAATTGGGGAGATATAAATGAATACGATGATCTAGAATAAAATAAAATATTGTCTACGTTTGAGCAGACGGTTAATGTACATGCCACCATATAATTAGAAACATCAATATCTACAGTTGTGATTAGATTAGATTCCATCTTTTCTGTTTCCATTTTTTATTACATATTTTCTTTATGCATTGGGAAATAATTACAATAGTGTCCCATCTCTCATCAATTATATCATTGAAAATTAATGTCTATTTTCTCCCCTTGAAATCTCCAACAAGAAGGCCTTTTGACCACATTTGTAGCATACTCCTTTCACTTTATTCTCACACCAGCGTGTTTCCTTCCAAAATTATCACAAGGTGGAAATTCAACACTTTCCTTCTTCCATGTTCCTTATTTCCCTTCCTAGAGTTTTGAGTAGCCCTCTTCATTTCATGCTTTCCCTTAAAGACATACGATTTAGAAAATTCTTTTTCTGTCTTGATAGAACATGAAATTATATCCTCATGTGATGAAAAACATTGGGTGACCACTGACCCTTGGTGGAATGGCTTTAGGCCATCAATGATTCGTTAATTTTTCTCCTTGGATTTTCTATATAGTCCACAACATGTCATTCAATCCTTGTAAAATTAGATTCATAGTTTGCAACATTCTCATCCCCCTTCTAACTCAGATTAAAAAATTGTCTCTCCATATCTGCTCTCTGTTCACGACGAATGTATATCCCTACGAATATTTCCTTATTTTCCAACCATTCAATCTCCTAAATTTCTTCCTCCAGCTTTGTGTTTTGGATTAACAACCACCACTAATCCACATCTCTCGATAGAGGATAAACTACCATGATGACCTTCTCTCCTACATTACATCCCAAAGAGAGAATTTTTTTAGGTAACCTATCCACTGCCCAACAATAAATGGGTTCGTAGTCTCATTTAATGATGGTGGTTTTTATCGCATAAAGCGATACAACATAGCTCCTCCATGTGGTGTATCAGGACGCTTCATATGGGTACGGTTATTATTCATAAACTGAGTATGTTGTCCTATTATTGTTATGAGTTTCTCATCACTAATGATAGCACTATATCCAACATCACTGTCATATATCAGAGTAAATTCCATATAGGGGACTTTTGCATTCGTGCGGATTCCATTCCTTCCATGAGGTTCCATTTCTAGAATATGGAATACACTAGATTATGTTCGTAATTATAATGAATAATATTAACTTAACAAAATACTTACCACAAATTGAAATCCTAGGCATGGTTATTCCCATAATCCCAAAAATTGGTTCTTTGAGGAAAATTTTACATTTAAATAATTCATAATTTATTGTATTGAAACTGTGAGTTATCTTAAGCAAATCCCCAAGAGTTTCATAACCAAATGTGTAGTATGGCCCATTGTCATATACCAGGAAACCCCTGGTCATTTCTGAAACACCTTGTTGGAGCTTTCACACCTAGGTATATATGTTCCAGAGCCACCTCTATATGCTCGTATACAGACATGGATGTATTGTCTGAAGGATGCATATAATATATTACTTAACAAAAATACTTGGAAGTTCTTGAATGTTTGCAGAAAATGTCTATCTTAGGGACTCTTCCCTAATATACGTTTTCTAAATCTATTTTCCATGTTTTATACTAATCTTTCTCTGATTCCAACCATAAGGACCCAACCCTAGTTTCCTGGAGCAGATGCATTATTGGTATATAAATTTACTTACCAAATGGGATTCTTTTGAACTGTAAAACCCAATTAAAAAGAGATCATAAAATGGATATATAAATATCCGTAAATTTAAGTATAAGGATAATATAATACATTAATTATTAGTATATACACTATATAAAATAAAATATAGGTGAATTATGCACAAGTCTCTGAGAAATAATAGTGTGATTACAATTCTATTTCCCACTGAATTACATTTGAATCATGATATGAGTAAATTAATAACATCCACTAAAACATTTAATAAAATGAAATAAAGTATATTCATGATATAAGATGTCATTTTTTAGTTTATACACCATAAAACATGAATAAGTGGTGAATATAACATTTTTCTCAAAGAAATAAAAGTAAGACAATTTAAACCTTAATATAGGTGTAGACTTTATTCATAAATGATTAAAAGAACTGTTTAGTAAATCTAAGTTTATTATAAATAAGATAATAAATATTATTATATATAATACAATATATTATTTTATAGTGAATTTATCTTTTCCATTTATTTTCTATTTCATGTTAAATTTACATTTTTGGTAGTGACAACATTTTTTAAATGATTTAACTTGTTATTCTTGATCCTCATATATAGGTCATGGATTAATTAATTCAATAATGTAAAAATTATTTAAATATCACATATATATATTTTTATAGTATTTACTATATTATATAACATATATAAATATGAAATTGAATAAACTCTTCATGGAGATGGTATAGAATACATATAGATTAACATTATTTCTATTTTCTTATTGTATTGAATGATTGAAAGTTAATATAATATATGAATATGTATAATAAACCATCATTATAATTACAATTTCTTAAATATAATATAAATTTTCTAAAACCATCCTTAATAAATTCCATATAAAGTGTGAATGAATCACCCAGCATTGAGGAGGTCGTAGTCAACATGTCTACAAACGAATAAATCATATTCTTAGATAATGAAAAGTATAATTGTATGTGTTATATGATAATTTAATAAAAAAATTAAAAAATTAAAAAATATTATTTCCACTATTATTTTCAATATTTATATTTTCTAATGAAATAATGAACAAGCTCGGTTCGCGATGTGGTAACTTTCATACACGCAAACAATGATTGCATATCAAATATGCTAAATGTGGGTGTGGGTGTAGGTATTACCCCTAAAATAACAAAATATATTTATAATTTGGATATTTAGTATATTATATTTGCGTTTAATAATGCCAATTTAGGGGTGTATTAATAAATAAAACAAAACTACGTGTTGAAGGATATTACCTCTTCTTTGGGTAATTCCCTTTGGTTTATAATAAGGGGCATACATGGATTAGATTCTTCCCATAGGGTGGATTGTACGATTATGTGAGGGAATTTTGAAGAATATTTTTTCTGGTTTTTTTGTTGAATATGGGCTTGATATATGGGAATATTTAAGGAGCGTTAGTGCCTTTTTACAATATAATAGGATTGGAGATCTTGTAAATATAAAAATGTAAACTGTATTGAGATGTCCCTATGACATGATGTGTGTTAAATAGTGATTAATATTATATAAAAGAGGGTATATTTAATAAGTATGTCCATAATATAATTTTTATACAAATTTATATGCTATGTGACCCCTAATGTTAATGAATAACAAATATGAAACAGGTTTTACCTTAAATGTGGTATGTAATATTAAGTACTATAACTAATATTTTTGGTCAAACACAATGTTTACTTAAATATAAATTATCAATTTCAATTATTCCAAATATGGAATACATTTATCCATATACTAAATAGAAATGTAGTTGAAATTAATTTAAAATCTATCCCATTGATGGGAAATGAAAACAGGTTTTTACAGTGAAATTTATAAAATATTAGAAATGATTTTATATCAAATTTAAATGTTAAATTGATTAAAATAGAATATATTAGATTAATATATGGATATTTCATATAAATATACTTTATATACAAATAAATATATAATTTAACTATCTATGTAAATTAGTGAAAAATGATGTTTCCAAATAAAATTCATTCTTATTTCAACATTCATCAAAAAACTATTCTTCATTGAAACAAAATCAACAAAAGTAAGTTTTTATATTATTATATAAGAAGATGTGTTTATTTTTTCAAAAAAAATTTTGAATTTTCAAAAGTTAGACTTAAAATTTTCTCTCCATTAAATGGTTGTTAAATTACCTTTTAGAAAAAAATTCTTTTTATTTATTAAATTTTATTTATTATTATCATATGGATTTATAACCTATTGGATAAGTGTCTATTTTTCTAATGGAATATATAAAATTTAAAAATTATAAAATAAATTTAACAATAGTGTTTTGTTATATTTGTTGGTATAAAATTGTTTTTAACATATAAAAATAGTTTTCATAGGAATGAAATTTCATTATTTTCCAATAGCACTTAAATTCATTTATATATATTTTTTTATTAAAAGGGTTCATTTTATAAACAATGTTGACTAATATTTTCTCAATTTTGATAATATTATTTCAGTTTCCATTCCAACAACAAGTTGGTAAGAATAATAATATTTTAAAAGAAACATTAAAAGTATGTTATAGTTTGGTAATACTCAGTCTTATATATGACAAAATAAATGATAGGAACTCTGTAATGTATGTAACCCAAGGCAAACACAGTGTTTCATACACCACAATCTATCCAATTTTTTTCAATTAACACAATAATGACAAGGAATTACAAATATAGAATGAATATCATGGTGATCTAATATAAAAATATTTATATACAATGATTAACACCATCAAAAATATTAAATTAAATTGGAAAAAAATCATTAAAACAGGTAGTATTATATTATACCCCCTTAGAATTAATTCACCATAAAAATTTGTATTGGTTATTAAATGATTAATAAATTAATGTTTCATTCATAGAAACCCTAATCATAAAAATTAATACTAAACATTTCTTTAAAAATAGAATTTTTGAAATAAAATAGTTCCCTAAAGTAACTCATAACTAATTTTCCACATGGGAGATCATAGTTGGAATGGGAAAACATGGACATTGGAGAGACATATAACTATCATATTCTCATGGATAGTAATCGAGATCATTGTTATGATAATGTCAATGATCATAAATGCATAAGATTTTTTTTTTAAAAAAATGCCCTTCATATCATTAATTTTGATGACTATGGCAGAAATGTTTATTTCAATACCAATTTCCAAAAAAAGAAAAAATTTATCATAAATTTTACACACTTGATTTAATTCCAATTCATATGTACAATCCCACCCATGGGTTATTCCATTATCAATTTCCTCTTCATCTCATATTCAATGAAATTTAGGATGAATTTTCAATTCAGGTCATTATAAGATCAGGAGATCTACAAAAATAATGATAGGTAATTCCATATGTATTTATTTGACATCACAAAAAAAAATTTATCCCTTGTATAATGGTATGAAAATATCCTCAACTGGTGAGTTAATATGTGAATATCTAAAACCTCATCTATTATTTTATATAAACCATTCAATGAATAGTAATCTTTATAACCCTATCAAAAGATGAAAATTCAAAACATTATATGGATGGTAACTGAATTTCTCAAAACAAAATTATCATTAATCCCTCATATATCATAATTTTGATCATTATTTTTATATACCAAGCATGTAAAAATGTTCATCATGTATTCTATTGATGGATGGTAATAACATGAATTATCATAAATCATTATAATATAATTTGTTTTTTCATATTCTATATATTTTTGGATTTATTCCTTAACTAATGAAATGTCATAAGCATCATCCAAGATAGCATAAACCACTGTTTCATCCAATACGTAATTATTTCCATGTTAATAGGTACTATCAAATTTACATTATTCTTATCCAATATATTTTATTCCAAAAATCATTATTTAATAATTGGGAACATATTAATGATTTTGATTCCCTTAATCAGGTGTTTTGAAGAATATCACATTATCATTAAATAAAATTTCAAGGTAATCAGTATCATTTAGAAAAAAAATTATAATAATTAATGGAAGACATCCTAAAATAGTCTAGAAATACATAATTATTTGAGTTAAATAATTCTAGAAACCCAACACATATACCCATCAATCATACAAATTTTTTCTCAAAACAATAAATAGGGTCCATTGAGTAATTCCTTAATACCCATTTCTTATAATATAAAATATGAATCATGTTTTCATGTTACTCAACATCTACTTATTCATTAATCATATGTTTAATTTAATGAACAATGTTAGAACATTGACTACCATTTCCATGTAATTCAATGTATCTTTATATTCAGAAGTAAAAAAGTAAAACTACTTACACCTTCACGACTCTCATCGTGATATTCACACATATGACATCAATATTAATAATTCTATTAATTTACTCATCAGAAACATTAAATAATACCCTTTTTCCAACTAGTTATTTGTATTGAAAATTTCAATGTCATGGAATTCCTGTGTATTTTTTTAAATTATAGGGAATTATTTTGAGACTACACACCCTGATTTCATGTAATTCCGACGCCTGATGGGCCCAGAATGGGATTTTGAACATTTTTAAGGTACATTTAGTAAATTTGTGAGTGATATTTCTCTAAATTTTGACCGGTGCACAAATCAAAATTCCAAGTGCACCATTGAACTCAAAATGCTCAGATTTTAGTAAAAATTGCATAACATTGGCCAATATGGTTTGAATACAAAATTTTTTATTTATACCTTTCTGGGATAAAATAACATATCATTGAAAAAAAATTATTTATTTTCTCACCATCGATTGATGACACATCTATGCTGCATTATAATGATGAAGCAACAAGGATGCACTATAATGTATCCCATTATTGTATTGTTAACATGTATGCTGCATTATAATGATGAAGCAACAAGGATGCACTATAATGTATCCCATTATTGTATTGTTAACATGTAGTCTAACGATTTTTTAATGACACATTACTTCTATGTTGTTTCATAAATGAAATGGTGTAATGACATGACATCGAAGTGTAATAGAAAAATTGTGACATGTTTTCATTGTAATATTTTGACATGTTGGTTGAATGTGGATTAAACTGTGAGTGTTCTATAATTATGATTTAGCGGATTTCCTCCCCAATGATGAATAATGAACACAGATGGGACATCAATGACTTTGACATACCTTAGAGAATGACTAACACCATTTTCCTCCTAGACCCAAGAGGATGAAGTGGTATTAAAAAGAACTTGAATGATGTATGTTTTTTATTTTGATGTCTTCCCCATTCTTTATTTATAAATGAAGAAGGTGGATCAACCCATGAATAGAATGATCCTTGGGTATCTAGTTCTGGAAGGAGGGTACTCTCTTTGGGGATCAACTTCGAGAATAAATAATCAAGAATTGAACATCTTCCTCGAACCACCCCCACCTAGTTTTAAAACATCTAACATAGAGGTCTTGGCCCAAAGCGAATAACGCCCACACCCCTCAGTATGTGCATTCATTGTGAACTAATATTTCAGGATGGCAGTAAGGATCATTAGTGACAATCACAGTGACAGTGACACCCTAAAGAGCATGTAGTTGTAGGAATATAGAAAAACTGGCCACAAGTGAAATTTTAGTTTCCCATAGAAGAAACTTCTATCATGTCGGCGGCGGCATCGACACCTAGCTGTGGATGATGGGGGTATCTCGCTGGATGTGGGTGGCAGTGCTCCTGTCGGCGCACCGCGACATCATGGAGAAGTGGGACCGATTGGAGAACCATGGTAGAGTCCACCTTTGTCTGGGACCCTATGTGAACTAGAGATCCACCATCACTTGATCATGGAGGAGGGGAGATCACATCCCATCGACCGCAACATGTGCGGGATGTAGTGCTAGGCGGGCACCACATAAGAGGGGAATCATGCTCCTAGCGGGCCACGTTCGGATAGTGGAGGGTACGATGCGGTGGCTACCACATCCCGAGTGGACACCACTAGCAGCACGTGTTATAGTGCTTTAGGTGGTGGTTCACACCCCCATCTAATAGGAAATAACCGCACTAATTCAATTATGTCGGATGAGACTGGTTCGTATGGCGACCCGGAGGGTTGGACCCTCATCCAAATAGGGTCGGGTCGTGTGAGGTCCATTGGGACTCGCTCACATGAGAGACCAGACCAGACCTACCATGAACTGAAGCAGGTTAGGTTGGGTTAGTCAACTCAAACTGGGGTATGTGGGATCCTCGAACAAGGTTAGTCAGGATAGTCTAACAGGGTCCGACCGGGTGAAAACACAACCAGGTATTGATAACTAAAATCCTAATAATGTGTATATAAAGCAATTGATTGACAAGGAATTTGTGGTGTTGGGACCCTATTGACATGTATAATCATTGGAATGGTCTACGAATTCATTCATAGAAGTTGAGAAATGACGAATGGAATGAGGATCAGGTCTCACAGACATTCTATTACAGGAACCCTATGGTTGGTTGTGAATAGAATACTACTGACATTCAACTCATTATGACATGACTATGGATGGGCTGGAAGAACCTATGTGTGAATTTTTAGGATCATTATGGGAGTGATACTATGTGCTTCCGTAGAAACATGATATGCTATAGGGAGGAGTACCTCAGTTGGCCATATGGGGAAACACCTCTATGTGACATTGCGGGCCCACGGTACACGATGGGGTTGTATACCTCAGTAGTCCACAACTAGTGGTACGAGTTCCTTGTATGACTTGAGAGGCCCACTATACTCTTAGTAGATAAGTTCTCTATTAGCCATGGTTTTGGATGATGTGACTGATGATTCTTCTATCGCAACCCTAGATGTATACCTTATGTGAGCCATATTGTGATTCATTCTTTTTCTTTATCCTTATGTTTTGTGATTTTCATTGAGGATTCAATTTTGGTATTTCTTTTGTGTTTTGGTGTCCCCTACTATGTACTTTGTTACTCAACCTTGTATGTGCTTCACCCGCATTTGTTTTTTCCAGTGAAAATGATCAGCAAATTGACAGAGGACCAGATGGCCTAGGACCAGGCGAGTCCCGTTAGGATTAGGCAGACATGATGTACTACCTCATCTTATAGTTGCAACACTACATTTACGATTGGTTGGTGATTTTAGTGGATGGATACCTAATTAATTTTTTTACGTTCAAATTTTTATTTATTTTTGTGGGTTTTATATTATATCTCACTTGTTTTCAGTTGTACTTGTAGTCAACACTTATTTTAGTAAACTTGTTTTCCCCATTCAGTTTGTTGTATATGGGTTGGAATGTATGTGTATACGAGTACACAGGAATATCCCTCCCACATGCATGTTGACACCTCAGCGCTATTCTCCAACCCCTGGACATAGAGTGGTGGGCTTGGGGTAGTCATGACATTGACACTAGGGGACTGGTTGGGACAAATATGTTTAATAGGGAGTTTAGTTTCACCTTCAATACTGGGGGTTTGTTGTTTTTTTATTGGGGAAACATTCTTAAGTGTTTTGAGACTTTTATTTTGATTCGGGTATCCCGCGTTAGTGCGACGACCAATGTATCCATACATCATGACATTGAATTATGATTTTTGGCTGTAAACATGAATGAATAGATTGCATAAGTGTCTCATTAGGTTTTTTTGAATAAGTGTAACCTCACCTAATATAAACTTATGACCATGGTACATCATGATCTCTCTCAGGAATCCTCCCCATGAAAGACCATCCATGATCTTGATACATGATCGTGTGGACAACCCGCCTTGATATGAGGCGTTAGTTTAGGGAACTGTGCTAGTGATAACTCGTCGGGAGGTCTAGTAATGTTGTAACCTACCATTTGTTAGACGTTACTACTGGAGGTACTGGTTCATTATTAATTCATTATTACCTTTATTCATTATTTGTAGAGATAGAAGCCTCCCTTGATCAGTGGAGAGACATATCCTCAGGTCACTAAGAAATGGATGGAGGCACTGACACATGTCTTCTTCATAGTGAGGAAACAACATTTCCAGAAGTTGATCTAAGTTTTGATACTTCTTCTAGGCTCGGTAAGGAAATGGTGGTGTCTAACGATTCAGACTCATGACGAGGAATCTCTCTCTTAGGATGATTTTTGAAAAATGTTTTGGGATGATTTTTTACTTGCTAACATGTGCTCTGTGGGAATCTGTGAGTTTACTCACCTATAACATGGAAGCCTTTCAATGGATGAGTACACTGAAAGGTTTTTATAGCTTTAACACTACATAAGAAACATATTGCATAGACTTTTCATCAGTTTCTGAATCCTTGAGCAGAGCAAAATGCAAGTCATCGGTCCATCCCTAGTGTCACACATCATCCCCAATAAGGCTGGAGTGGTGGAGCAATCCGTTCATGTGGAGAGTTTCGTATATGTGTAGGAAATTACATATGGTGCCACAAAAAACCAAAGGTGGACGTTTTTTTATTTGGGATCAGCATGTAGTAGATGTGGGGGCCCATGGAGTCCAGGTCAATTAGGGGACGACCCTAGGACTCCGGGTCAGCAGTACATGGCTCCCAAGCCATCGGGAGTCATCTAGGATCTAGGATTTGATTCGTGTGGAGTGGGAAGGGACACATGGAATGAAACTACACTACCCACATTATTGATGACCAACAGATGGTCAAGGTACCACAAAGAAAGGGTCATAAGTTTGATCATGGTGGCCCACATTGTGGAGGATGTGGCAGGGTAGTTGGCTGAGCAGGAGGTGGTGGGTGGAGGTTTGAGGTACTTCAGCCAACACCCCAAGGTGGTCGACATCGACCTCAGGTAGTAGGTGGAAAAGGGAGAGCTCATCTTTAGGAATCATATGCTTATGAATACAGTTATACAAAGAAGATACAAGGTACAATCTATGTCTTCTCTAAGATAAATATAGTTCATATAGACACCGGTTCAAGTCACTCTCCCCTTACCCCATCTCTCATCCATTGACAAAAGATTCTAGTGGAGTCGTTGGATCTTTTTTTATATATAAAGACTTCTATCATTGTGTATTAAATGATAACAAACAGGTTCCTAATGTTTGTTCATAATCTAAGAGGTGATAGCTTCAGTTAGGATCTCATCGTAGCGGCGTCTCGACCTCACTATGTAATCTTGGGTATAGAGTTGTTTTCCCCAGTCGACGCTCATATATACAGTTTTAGGAATACAATGTTGTGTTTCCACAAATATGTGATCATGTGTTCCTTCACCAGAGATAATAAAAACCTTGCAGCATAGACAGACTATCTCATAGGAGGGTGTAGCTAAATACTCACCAGTTGGCTTGCCTCACACTCGGTTCTGTGGATGAGAGGTGTCCAATTTCCTATTGTGGTGAAATATTATGAGGATACTTTTCATTAGGTTCTTGGACTACCTCATAATATAGAGGTAGACTTTGTGATCGAACTGTACCATAAGATAACACTAATATACACATTTTCATATCAGATGTCTCCCACAGAGCTTCACGAGCTGAGGATATAGCTAGAGAACATGCAAGAAAATGGGTTTGTAAGCCTAGTGTTTCCCCAAGGGTTGCCCAGGTGATTTTTCCAAGATGTAATACATGTGTTTCAAGTTGTTCCTGAACATCCATCACATGACCTAGGTGACTGTGAAGAACATGTATTTACTGAAAAGAATTGATGACCACTTCAATTAGCTGAAGGGGGAGAGGTGTTTCTCCGAGATAGACCACCAATCAGGTTATCACCAGCTTTGGGTATGCGATCAGGACATACAGTGATATCCTGCAGGTGCCAGTATTTCCACTAGGAGTTATTGGGGATGACTCTTGGCATGAACAACACCTCAACAGTGTTTTTGGGACTCATAAACATGATTTTCTAGCCTTACCATGGATGTTTTATCATGGTCTTTATTGAAGAAATCATGGTTTACTCTACGGTGGAGGAGTAGCTTGCTAAACACCTATAGATAGTATGGTATACACTCCAAGATAACTAACATTATTGTATTCTCATGAAGAGACAATTTTGGATTCTGGAGATCAACTTTCTGGGAAACATCATCTTGGAGGTCGGAGCTATAGTGGATCTAGAAAATATAGATCCAGTGCTCACTTGGGAACCCCCAAAGAGCATGACTAATGTGATAAGAATTTATCAGATAGTTGTTTAGTATTAGAGGTTCCTTCAAAAATTATCCAATGTGGTAGAACCCGTATCAGATTTGACAGGGAACAGATAGCCCTTCCTATGGACATGGAAATATCAGTATATTTTCCAGGCACTAAGGATAAGACTTACTAGTGCCCCATCCTGAGACTACCAAAAGAGGGCCTTGAGTACGTAGTCCTTTTCCACATGTCAGGGAACAAACTATGTTATTAATGATGATATAGCTTGTGGTGATTTCCAACATCTCACACTAGTTGAGTTATCATGAGGCAACTATGAGACCTATGACCTGTAGTTAGTAGTAGTGGAATTTTCCTTGATGATGGTGAGACAAAACTTAATGGGTGAGAGGTTTATAGTTTACTCCAACCCCAAATATTCTTCAGTATATCTTCTCCCCTAAGGACCTAATACTATGAAAATGATAATAGTTTGATTTCCACCAAGACTATGAATTTTAGATAGTCTATACTCCTGGGAAGGGGAATGTGCTAGCAGACACTCTTACCAAGAGGACCAGTTTGCAACTACTGAGTGATGCGACAGAACAACATGCCATGATGATGACATCCATCATGGGTGAGGATGGAGAATATAACATTCAGTTGATGACTGTTAGTTCCACACTATTACACAAAGTTAGGGAAGCATAACTAGTGGATGTTGAATACGAGGCTCGAGATGATCAGTTATCCCGATTTTCAATTGGGGTGGAGCACATCATTATTTCCAGATGGTGCACCATAGTGCTAGTGGCATTATGGGAGGAGGTAATTTGGGAGTTCCATAGATCCCATTTACCAGTACATCCTTGAGTGGTGATGATGTAGCAGGACCTATAATGTCTGTACTGGTGGCCAAGAATGTAGAAAGCTGTAGTCGAGTTCATTTCATGATGCCTGACTTGTTAGCATGTAAAGGCCAATCTTCTGGGTACACTAGGCTTGGCTTAGCCACATGAGGTACTAGAGTGGGAATGGGATAGTATCTCTATGGACTTCATGATGAGTATACCATGAACATATAATATCCATGATTTTTGTGGGTGATCGTTGACCATATCACCTTGTAGGATAACTTCTTACCCGTCAGGGATAAGGGACGGGTTGGCGGAATTGGACGCCTCTATGTTTCCGAGATAGTGCGGCTCCATGGGGTACCATTAATGATTGACCTAGATCACGATGCATTCATTACATACCATATGTGTATGGGATTGTAGGAGGCATTCATGACGCACCTAAGCTTGAGCATAACCTTTCATCCCCAAACATATGGTCAAAGAGAGCTAACCATAAAGACCTTGGAAGACATGCTTCGTGATTGCATCTATGAATTTGGTCGTAGATGGGAGGACCACTGGTCACTAGTGTATTTTTCATTAAAGAAGAACTACAACTCCCACAATGTAATTTCACCATTCAAGACCTTGGACAGGCAACATTGCAGATCACTACTATGCTAGAATGACCCGGGGGAATCGGCACACATGTGTCCAAAAATGGTACTGGATACCACCGAGAAGGTGCATATCATCGAGGAGTGGATCAGGAATTCACAGAACAAGAATATGTATTATGCTGAAAGGAGATGGATCCCTTTTTATTTGAAAAGTGTCACCATGTGCTCTTTAGGTCTCACCCCGACATGGATTGCAGATATTTGGCTATGCATGAAAGCAATCTCTAAGGTTCATCAGACCTTTTCTGATCCTAAGAAGATTTGGTGAGGTATCATACCACCTACCTCTTCCAAGACATATGCATTGGGTGCATGATGTTATCCATGTATCAAAAAAATGAAATATGGGCATGATCCATCCCATTTCATCGATGAGGGCATGATGGGAGTTTATGATGGGGTGACCTTTGGACAGTTCCCGGTAGAGCTAGAGGATCGACAGTAGTTGTGCTTTGTGGGAGGCCGATTCATCTTGTGTGTATTTCCTGGGAGCATGGGAATCTATAGGAGAGAACATTGGAGTGGGATTCTCAAATCCATCCATAGAACCACCATTTAATTGATTATCCATTGTTTTGGATTTTAGGGATGTAAATCCCTATGGTGGGTAGAATGTAATACCTCATAATTTTTTATTAATTTTTTTAAAATTATATGGAATTATTTCAAGACAGCACACCCAAAAAGAACAAGATTCGGGGGCCTCGTGAGCCAAAAATGGATGTTTTAACATTTTTAATGTACATTTAGTAAACAAGATAGTGAATTTTTTAAAATTCTGAACTGGGGTTCAGGTTGAATATATGAGGGAACCATTGAACATGGAACTCCATGAATATCATAGAGAGGACTTAACATCTACCTGCAAGGGTCTAATAGAAAAGTTAATTTTCAGAAGTATTGGAATAAATAAAAAAACACTAAAAAAGTTATTTTAGTTATTTTCTCACCGATGAGTGGAGACCCGGTGGTGATACAGTTAAACGATGAGGCACATTAATGGATCTCATTAATGGATCATTATCACGCAGCGCAACGACATTTTAATGAAATCTAATGGAAATGATGTTTCATAAATGATAAATCATAAAGACATGACGTCACATTATAATATAAATGATGCGAAATTATTTCTATTTTATATTTTGATACGTTGTGGAATGTGGATTAAATTGTGTATATTCATAAATGAAACTCTGATGGATTTCCTGCCCAACGATGAATGAAAAATTTTTGTGGGACATCATCAACATCGAAGTAACTTGGATATGAAGAATTTCATTGACCCCTTAGACCCTCGAGTTAGAAGCTCTATAAAAACACGCTGAAAATTTGTTGGGGTTTTATTTTTAATTCTTCAACTTCAATTATTTCTAAATGATGTATAGGGTCAACCCTTGAATAGGTTGATCTGGGGGTTGCTCATTTTTGCTGGAGGGTACTCTTTTTGGGGTTCTACATCAAGACTGAATTATCAAGGATTGAACATCTTCCCCACCCCCAACATTTTTAAAATTATAATCTATAGGGCGCGGGCCGAAATTAACATGTCCCGAGATCCTCCACATGTGTGCTCATTGTGAATATATTTTCCACGATGGGTGCAAGGAACATCGTTGATTCAACCAACCCCTGATTACTGAAATTTTAATAACATGCAAACCAAGCATCAAATTGATGATCTGTTTGTGGTTTTGGAAACCTCTGGACTTGCTGGACCGTTTTTATTCTCTAAGGATAATTTTACGGAAGTTGATATAATATGAATGGTATGAGGAGATGCTCCCCCAAGCGTGAAAATATTCAAACCTATAGTTGGATAAGTCCTTAATATTGCTGAATAGAGACTTTGTGTAACTCGACTATAGACTAATGGGATGCACTTCTGTGGGACATTACATGCCTATGGTGAAAGAGAGACTATATTACTCTACAGACTCACTATACGCGATGGGGATGAGTACCTCAGTTGGCCATGGTGGGAATCACATTTATGTTACTTTTTAGGCCCTTGATAAGTGATTGGGATGTGTATCTCAGTAGTCCAAGGATACTGGGAAGAAGATTTTGTGGGACCCGACATGCCCACTGTAATAATAGTTGAAAATTTCTCCAGTAGTTGAGGTTTTCAATGATGTGAATGATGATTCTTCTATTACTACCATAGATGTGTACTTGGTGAGAGTTTTCTTGTGCTTCAGGCTTCTATGTACTTATTTTCTTTGACCATTTATGTATGGTCTTTTCTTTCCTTTCAGGATACAATTCTGATAATTTTGTTACTCCCTCAATAATGGGATTTTACAAAATGTGTTGTGTCTGGTTTAGAAGATCGACACTTAGATAGAGTTCTTGGTGGCCTAGGATCATGCGAGGCCCAATAGGATTAGATATACATGATGTACTACAATAGCTTCAAGTAGATCCACTATTATTACCAATAGATGGGGTTTTCAGCAAATGGATACCCGAGTACCATTGTACTTTAATATTTTCAGTTCTTTTTGTTGGGTTTGTATTATAGACATTTTTTTGGTTTTACTTGTACTCAGTAGTTGTTTCAGTATACATATATTCCACATTCAGTTTGTGGGATTTGGTTGGGCATGTGTGTCTATACAGGTACTCAGTAAATTGCCTCCCACATACATTTTTATGATTTCTGCAATAGTCTCTAGCCCCTTTCCTTTGGGAGGTGGTCTTGGGGTAGCCACAACATGGGCCTCTGGGTATGTGTTATGACAATTATGGCCACAAAGAATATTATGAGTAAAACTTATCATAAAATTTATCCGCATAATCCTAAAAAATTACTTATTGGATGTGAAAAATTATGATGCCGAATTTTAAATCTATAACACCATATGCTTATCATTAAGGATATCCCAATACATGTCCTTAGAAATATCCCAAGGGATATCACTAATTTTTTCTCACAGATATTCTAAAAGGGTGAAAAAAACAATCCTTTGAAACCAACCATTGATTCTTAGGTTTGACATAAATGGATATTAGATGATTTTATATTAATATTCATCACATTATCAATGTACATGCTTGGGGACCGTAATAGATTATTTTTCTTTGGAAACATGGAACATAGTGTTCTAACTTGTGGAATGTTATTCAATGTTTCCCACAAAAATCATCATCCTCAATGCACCTACAAAAGTCCTTTCGTCAAAACATATAGAATTAAAACCAAATAAAGGGTGAAATAATGTTCTCAATAAAGTTAAAAATGATGTGGATAAGCATTATTTTAACATAATGATACGATAATATAAGAATTACATTTATGGATTATAAACATCATATCATATAACATATATTTTATTCAAGGAATAATTATTGGTAGTTCATAATATAATAATAATAAGGGAATCAAGAGTACAATCTCTGAAATAATATCATTGGAATAACACATGGAATTTTAAAAGAAACATGCAAAAATAAAATTTTTCCTTATATGTCCTGGCACATTGAATAAAATTATCATGGAACATCATGGGGGATACACCTACTGGGTGGGACACAACACCATCCATAGTCATTGACCATTCTATATATATTAATTATTTAACACTCTAAACTATCTTAGTAGTCTAGTTTCACTCATTTGACTATCTTATTAGTCGAGGTTCTCTACCTAGGCTATCTTAATTGTGAATTTTCATTACCAAGGCCATATTATATGTCCAGGATCACTCTCAAGACCATGTAATAGGAAAAGTACTTTACTGAACCAAGTTCACTCCAATTCAATCCATGTATAATTATAGAGATATAAATCGTCACCTAGTGAATCATACATTGATAGATGTCCAATCCATAACATAGTGATATCATACATGTGTGTTCATAATATCAAAAACCTTCATCATATCATAACCCATGAAATTAAATTGGTATCATAATCATAACATATATTTTAAACAGTGTAACTTAGATTGATTTTCTAATCATTTCAAAAATGCATTTACTGAGAAATGAAGAGCATTTTATAATAATATAACCCATGAATGATAAACAGTTTTCATAAGATTATAACCCCTAAAAGAGAAATGAGTAGTATGAACAAATAACATGTAATAGAGAAAAACGACTCATCAAAATCATTCCATAAAAACATAAAAAAATCAAAGATAAAAAAATAATGGTAAACGTGGTTCATATCCCTAATAAGGCATTAGTAACAACAATAGATGTCATCATAGACGGAATAAAATTTTGAAACATCTTTCAAAATCATTTCCTGAGAAAAAAAAAATTTCTTTTAAAAACACATTGAACATACAATTCTTTTAAAACAACATTTATAACATATATAATGGAAGCCTTGAAAATAATTTAAAACACATCTTGAATGGAAATTACTTTTTAAATGAATTTTCATTTAACAGAACATTGAAAACATATAAAAAATGAAATAAAATTATTGAAATCGTTATATTTGATGTATATATTTCAAAAAAAATACAAACGAATACATGAAAATAATTTATGAATGACCATGAAAATTATTTTCTTTAAGTAATTTTTATTTTTAAATAAAATTTAAAGCATATAAAATATGTTTTGAAATCACTGAAATCATTTTATTTGGAAATAAACATATAAAAACATTTAAAGAAGAGTGAATTTTATTTACAAACAAATAATAAAATAAAATAATGATAAATTATATTTCCATTAAAATTTTCTTAAAATTATATTTAAACACATTTTAATTTTTTTTAGAAAACATGTGTTTTTTGAATGAAACAAATTTTTGACTAATGAGAGAATAATGTCATTTTTTCTTAAAAATATATTCTTAATTATATGATATAAAAAGGAATTAAAAAAGTAAAATTAAATAAATATATCATTAATAACCATATTGTATAAAAATAATTATAATTATTCTTGTATTGTTCATAATATTTCATCAATTGAATCACAATAAAAAATAATTATGATAAACGATAAGAATTCCGAAAAAGCTCTTATATACATGAAAAAACTGAATCATAATCACTTTGAAAAAATAATATGACATTAATATTTTAATATACTAAAAGGAATTATATAAAGGTTATTAAATTTAAATTTTCAATATATAAAAAAGTTAAAGGAATATAGGTGCACAAAAAACATATGCCTCAATGAATGAAAAATGTTACAAATTTTCATTACCGATTTGGAATCTTTTTTAACATAAACCCCATGAGAGAAAAGTAATAATATATTTATTTAAATATCCCTAAATATAATGATATGGATCAAATAATAAATTAATTATTTTTATATACACCACAAAAATAATAATGTGTTGAATTATGGATTAGTTTTGTTGAATTAATAGTGATATTATAAACCCCCTTACTAATTCAATAACAATTCAATCATTATATAGTTGAAAGAATAATGTAAATTTAATTATTTAATACCATTAAATATATGTAAATAATTATATAACATTTCATATTCAATATATTTATGATACAAAAAAATAAATGTTGAATATTGAGTATATCTCACCAATATTAAAGTTAGACGTGACAACCCTTACCATAAGTCATGAATTTCATTGTACATGTTCAATCCTACAATATATTAAATATACCTTTATTATAAATAATCTATATAACTATTTAATTATATATAATATAGTTTTTGTTTTTAATATTTATTTATATAACCTGTTTATTAAAAATTGCATGGTAAATTTATGTTTTAGTTAATAACTTCTTTATTCATACATGTTTTAATTTTTTATTCTATATCCTATTATATATATTATGATATAATTATTTTTATAATTTAAAACATTAGTAAAATATCATATATATTCATAATATATGTTTTCATAAAATTATATAAAATATATAAATATGAAATGGAATTCATTGTTCATGCAGAGGGTTGGCCATACGTACACATTAATGTTATTTCCATTTCCTTATCACATAGAAAGAGTGAATGGAAATTTCATATATGTATATATATATATATATATATTATAACAATATTATAATAATATTTTAATATATATTATATTAGTTTACTAAACACATCATTAATACACTCCATGTAAATTGTGAACAAATCAGATCTCCTTGAAGAGGTGGTAGTCCACATGTCCACAAACAATTTTATCGTATTCCCACTAAATGGAATATATAAAGCTATGTGTAATATAATAATAACATATTCATACATAAATAAGGAATATATTATTTATCAAATAATATTATTATTTCCATCATTATTCCGAACATCAAGGGGTTGTAGTGGAAGAAAGAATGGCATTGGTCCGCGAGGCGATTGTTCCTTACAAATGGACGATGAGTGCATAACACATTTCAAGGAAGTATGTGTGAGTATAGGTAGTAAAGATAAAATGAAAACATTTTATTTATCTGTGTATATTTAGTTAATTATATAATAGTGTAATGAGATTAATTGAGTATGTGAAAAAAGAAATAAACCAAAAGTGCTAGTTTAAGGATGTTACCTCTTCTTTGGCCAATTCTTTTGGGTTTTCACCAAAGGAATAACTAATGTTTCTTTCATACCAAAGGTAGGATTATATTAATGATTTATAGAAGTTGGAATTATAATTTTTTAGGGTAATTATGTTCCAAAGGGATTGAAATTTGTGATTAAGTGAGGGTGAGTGCCTTTTTATAGTGGATATGAATTGGAATTGCTGTAAATTTAAAAGGGTTAACCTACTTAATGGTCTCCCCTAAATCATGTGTAAAATGTAAGGAAACAAGTGAAATAAAATATATTATATGGTAGAAATATGGTCAAAAAATTTAGTGGGTATTTTTTTCTAGGTTATTTTTACCATTGTGTTAATGTTTTACAACTATGTAAACCCGTTTTTACTCAAATCGCTGAAATTAATTTCAATTACTTTCACAGATATTTTTTGTAAAAAAATGAATAAATTACTAGAAATTATAAATTATTTTTATTCATAATATATAATATATTTATCATAATCTGAACATAATTATTTCAGTAATTATTATAAAATCAATCATGTAGATAAGATGAGACAATGAGTTTGTAATGGGAAATTGCTCAAATTCATGAAATGATTGTATATAAAATTTCAATATGAAATTGATTCCTATGAAAACATTTTGGTTAATATATTTACATTCAATATAAATGTACATTAAAATAAAATAAAAATATAATCTAACAATATAAGTAAATTAGTATAAAATGTAGTTTTCAATTAAAATTCATTAGTTGTTCAATATTTGTCCAAAAATGAAAATTCACTCAAAAAATAAAAACAACTCACCCAATTTGAAGTTTGAAATAAATATTTCAAAAATAATCTTTATTTTTTCATATATAATTATAAATTATTCAAAAAATAAATTTAAAATTGTTTCTCCATTAAAATGGTGTAAAATTATATTTTAGGAAAATAGATCATTTCATTTACAAAATTAGATTTATCCATATATTATAACTGTAAATTATGTTTGATGATTGTTAAAAAATTTCATTTAATATATAATATATAAATTTTATCATAAACATTCATAAATACCTTTTTTACTGTATTTATCGAAAAATGTGTTTATACATCTAAAAATAGTTTTCTAAGATAAGGAATTTCTTTATTTTCAAATAGTTATTTCATTACTTTTATCAAATTAATAAATAAAAGATTAATTTTATATACATCTTTAAATAATATTTTTCACAATTTAATTAGTATTAATAATAATTTCCATTCCATTTTCTAGGTGGTGAATATAATAATTTTTTAACACTAATATTAATAGTATATTGTAGTTTGGTAAAACATGGTATTAAGTGTAATGTACAAAATCAAAGGAACTCAGTATTATATGTAACAAAAATAATTGTGTTGCATTTATTGTAATCTAATATAAGTGTTTTGTGTAGTTCATGGATGACATAATGTTGAGTACAATGAAAGAACAACATGGTTCTCTCATATAACATAAGAGATAATTATTGTTGAAAAATATAAAAAGGATTAAAACAAATCAAAAAACTCATGACATTTTTGGGGTTTACATCCTTATTATATGGGGTCATTAATATCTTCCTTTTTGGTTTTATATACTTGAACATTCACATTTAATGAACATAGAGGTATTACAACTCTAACATGATATCCATTATGAGGAAAAATAGGTAAAAATCATGGGTTTTTTAGATGATGTGCAATGTATCTTGACCACTCACATGGAAAGTTTTCATTGGAAAAATTCTATGTCTAGGGAATCAACGATATAACCTAATGATTTAATGGGGTATAGGAATCATCATTTTTTCATTAGAGTATGGACACATGAAAAAAATTTACTTTTAAGGGGTTAGAATGTAATAAACCATAATTTTATGATATATATTTACTTATATGTAAATATTTTGTTGATAATATTATTTCACGAAAAACACAGAACTAAAATGAATAGTGATAAATTTTAATACGAAAAAATAATATAATTGAAGATAAATATTAATATGTTATTAATCTTGAAATAAAAAACATTAATGTAACCATCATTGGAATTAAACCACATATAAATTGAAGGGACCACCAATATGTTATTATTTTCCTCATGGTTGGAGTTGTGGATCAAAACCCTAATTATATATATAGAGATAATATAATGAATTAGAGGTATAATAGGAATGTTGATAGATAAATAAAGGAATTTTATGAATGATTATAATTTTATTTAATGATATAAATTGGGAAAATGTTTAACCATTATATATATGTCACTAAATGTATGGTGATCTGAAAAATGGATGTTGTATATATGATCATTGGATTTATCCAATGGGAAATTTCTATAATTTAAAATAACTTATTTATCGAATGAATTAATATGATATTATTTCATTAAATAAATATTTTACTTGTATTATATATTTTAAGAATTATTAATTAATGAATGATTTTAATTATTTCATAAATATATAATAATATTTTAAAAATAATGCATAGAAGTAGTTAAATATTTTGATGGTTGAGTATTTATTTTTATTGAATGTGTTAAGAATTATTTGATGATTAAAACAATATTTTTCAGATAACTAATTTTTTATATACTATTAATTACTACACCCTCCATCATTAATTTTTAATTTATAATAAATCCACGTTATGATGTAGTGTTAACCATAAAAAAACATGCAAATATATTAACAAAAAAACATCCTAGAGAATTTATAGAATAATACATCTTATAGTTTCATTATGTATACCTACAGATGATTCAAGTGGCTGAACACACTTTCCTCATTTACATAACTAGAAATAGTTGTTCTGTGGTCCATGGGTGTACATTGGTATTTATATGTTGTATTTGCAGTGATAATATCATTCATCATATGGTAATTAAAATATAAGGGGAAATATAAGTGGTTAAGAAATGATTTTTCAGGGTTGACCAAGTCCTTTATAAACACCTCTAACATGGATAACTTTGTTGTTGGGTCTGATGGAACAAAATTAGTAATATGTGAAAGATCCTGATCTAATATCTCTTTTTTTTTTGTGACACAAAAGACCTTTGTTGCATCCAAGAAGATATATTTTCTCTACTAATGAATTGAGTTATATAAATAGTGTTTTGGTTTACCTCATGCATTCAATTCCCTTTTTATAGGAACTTTCATGGGACTTTCCTCATAATTTCCTCTATGACGATCTTCCGGTCAATGGATTGGGAATATAAAAGTAGTATTTTTCAGGCATAGATATTCTCAAAGGAAACATTATGAAATAACATAATCCCAAATGTACCCAATTGCATATACCTTCACATGTTATATTGTAGTCCATTATTTCAGGAAGATCATCAAGTCCAGGTGAATTCTTTGTATGCTCCCCTTCAACCTGAGATTATATAGGACTCCCATCGCTCTCAAAAACTAGTCTACCTAGTTCTAATATGTGTTATAATGTCTATGTTGATTCATTAATGGTATTATCAATTCCTTATCTCCTTCCAATATATTTACCATAATTTTTTTTAATTATACCAAAATTTTTATCCACCATCCTTCTATCAGAGAATTTTGGTGATATCACCCATGTAGGAATTTTTTTTCAAAAGGTAATGCCACAGTTTCTTCTATTTTAAATATACCCTACATGAGCACTCCCTGGTCCTAATGGTAGCTAGATATAAACTAGAACCCAATTTTATGGAATCAAAATAGGACCTATAGGTTGATTTTAAAAGGCCTCCGCTAATGTATGATTCACCACAAATGCAAATGAAATAGAAACCCATCATTCAGTTTATATAATGTATTCTTTTTCCATAGTTCCACACACAGTCCTAAGACTGTAAGTTCTTGATTCCATTATTAGGACTTCGTATCCATCATGGGTTCTCCAATATCCTTAGTAGATCCTAGTGTAGGTCATGACACCTAAATATCCCATAATGGCAGAGAATCCCTATCCTTATTTCCATTACCAACTTCAGCATTCCACTTATCCAAAATGCTACCCAACTAGTAATGTGGATCCATATTTCCCAAATGGAGTCAATTACCATATTAGTTGGTCCCTGATTCATAAGAAACCCCTTTCCTGATGTGGAAATCTAGTTCAATATCTATCAAGAAAAAATATACTGGATCATTCGAAGAATCCTCCTTCAAATAAAGCAAAGGTGCTATGGGATGACAAAATTTTTGAGTTCAATGGTATTCACAGAGAAAATTCCAAAGTACATTTCCTATTAACCAAAGGATGGAGTGATTCAAGAAAGGGAAGGTGAAGCTAGGAAGATGTCCCCAAATAGTCAAAGAGGAGTTACCACGATGTTAAGGAATATAAATCTACAATCAACGCATGTAAAACCACATGAAATCAACGAAATTGGAGAGCCCTAGACCATGAATGAGTCAGGTCATCTTCATCCCGGAAGTGAATGAGGATGTTCCATGCGTCGAGGAATCCAAAAAGCGCTAGACAGAATAAGCCAAAATATATATAGATGAATTTATTGATATCACCAACTGTTGTGTGGCAACATTTGAATTCATCCATCATGATGTAGTCGAAGATAAAAGAATATGCATTAAATTATGATGAAGTAATCACCAGGGATGGAGACCGTTTGTTGAAAACTGAAACCATCATAGAAATGAAAATATCGGGAAGAAGAATCTGATGTGAGTTGAAATAAAGATCCCTACACTAGGATGGTGTTAGAAAATGGGAAAATGACCCCTCCCCCACAAGTGGGGGATGGGTCAGGGTATCAGCCATGGACGATTTCGTCATCGGAGAGGGAGTGTCGGGACGAGATGACTATGGTTCTCCAATTTATTAATACATCAATACACTAAATGTATTAATTTTTAAGAATGAATTAAATACCTAGATTCAATTACTAAAAAAATATATTTAAACACATTTAATTGGTAACTTAAATGAAACATGGTTAAGATCAACTAATTTTTTAAATTACACAATTTTTATAGAAATATTTTCTTATATATTTTATATTTTAATTTCAAAATTGTATTTTATATATTTAGAAATATAATATGATTAAAATTGATCAAATTTTTTTAATATTCACAATAAAATCATGTATTTTTGTTAATTTAATTTTTAGATATAATAATATGTTAATGAAGAAAAAATAATGTTACCACTATAAATGTAATGTAGGGTAAGAAAATAGTAAAATTTAGTTTTAAAGGAATAAATTTTTTATAAAAAGAATCTCTTAGATTTTTAGATAACATACTTCTCTACCAATACAAATCACACATTTTTTACTATCCACTTTGTATCCCCCATTCCATTTTAAAATGATATTCTTTCACCTAATAAAATTTATGTTTATGTATATGCAACTCAAAAATCATCTATTAAGGATCCCTCAGGAACCCATCCCAAATAAATGAACTTAGTCAACTAGTCACATAACATAGACCCACATCACATCACAAAAATAATTTATAGACTTTTTATATCTTTTTTTCTATGAATACATCCAAAAAAATAAATTTCAAAGGAACTCATTTTGATAATAAGTGAATTTATCATGTTATTATATAGGTTCATCACATATAATATCAATTAAATTTTTAAATGAATAATTTTAAAAAATAATACCTGATTCTAATGATGATAATTTACAATCATTATTATTTTGAGAATTAATTTACCTATTATATAATTCTAATGGTTCACTAATTCATTTGTAGGGTCTGTTCGTTTTTTGGATAGTTCAACCACCATCTTGAACCGTGAAATTCAAACATCACAATATTCATCAAAAAATGTTATAAATACATTAATACTAGAAATAAATGATATATATATTATTATATTTCTATAATATGGTTCTATATGAGTAATAATAAATTGAATAATCATTATAAAGAAACTCATTTTTTCATTAAATTTCACAACAAATGTTTTCATGTATTATATTCCCACAAAGTATGAGAATAATTTCCATATAAATAACAAGGAAAATTATATAAAAATAACCCAAATTATTGCTCTTCATTGAATTATTTAGGAATTATGAACATGGAATAAATTTATGAGGAATAATATCATAATTATGAAACATGAAAAAAATGATAAAAATTATTTATATATGAATATGGAAATGTGAAAAAACTTACTAATATTTGTACAATAAATTATTGTAATAGAAGTGTAAAAACTGTAATATATAATAATAAGTATATTGTTTAATTAATTATGAAGTTTAGGTTTTTCATATAAGTGTTCAAATTTCATCCATGGATGATTGGAGTAAATTTTATGGGTTTTATTTTAAACACCATTTTTAATTCTAGATTTTCAAGAATAGCATTATATTTATATAAATTTTAAGATCTTTACCCAAAAAACAATATATTTATTCCTATCATATTGTTTTTCAGGTTTTTTTAAGTCATCCTACCATTTAACATGTCCTTTTGATCGTTATTAACATGAAGTGATGCTAATAGGAGAAAAATCACATACCGACTTTATTTGTTGGGAATCATTCTCTTTGATAAATATACTATTTATAATGATTAATGGAAATATATATATATTATTATAATATTGAATACATTATTTTTAAATTTAAATTTTACTTTTTTAGGAATTTCATTTTTTCATTTTCATTAATTTATTTTTTATTCTACTTTTGACAATCCTAACAAACCTGTGAAAGGGTTTTTTTAAAATATATAAATATAAAATTATTTACCAAATTTTCTAACCAATATTCAAAAGGAAGATTCCTCTCTGTGTTTTTATTTTATTATAGAGAAATATTTATTCCCATTATTCTAATTATTTTTATTTGAATAATAATATTAAACTAAGAATCTTATATTTCATATTTTTTTAATGTAATATTATTATAATCTTATAAAAGGGTTCTTCTTTTCCTATAACACACAATAATTTTTTTGTATCACTATGAGTATTCTCTAATGAAACCAACCACAATTTATATATAAATATATTATGTTTATTTTATGATAATATTTATATAAAATCTATTTAATCTATGTGTTTACTAATCTACGAAGGAAATATAAATGTTTTTATGTTCTTAATACACATATATGAATACTTTAACATTATAATATTCAAGGGTGTATTAAAATCCTATAATTAACTGGGTAATATTTTATATCACAAGATATCAATATGTGATATGGGTGGTTATATCATGTTTAATATATTTTGTGATATATGTTCATAACCTAATACCATTATGTTAAGTAATGTTGGGGGTTATCTTGTGTTCCAAATATTATGGGATGTTGAATTGAATTTTCATTTTTGATGTTAATTTATTAGTTTTCGTCCTTGGCATATGTTTTTATTCATATTATTTTGTTTAATCAATATTCAAATGTTATGAAATATACCTATGTTATATTCTTCTTTATCCTGATTTTTGACTTATGGTTCCCTAATCCTATGAATAATGTTTTATATTATAAAAAAATAATTATTCCAAGAATCATGATTTATTATATAAGTATAATTGGTTACGATTCACATAAAATATGACCGATTACCTTGATTTTTTTTATAAACTTAGGGTTATATTATTTTAAATTATGTTAATAGATTAATATCAATTACGTTTTCCCATATTGAGAATTTTGAGATCAACCTTTATATTGTTATTTTTCAACATGTTATGAAGTAGTGTATCATGAATGATATATAAAAAATGGTATAATATAAGACTAAAATTTATTAGTGATGATGAAAATGATTTAAAATAAAACATTTGATATTTATTTTCTAAAAATTTGGTTATGTTTATAATCAAAGAATATACAATAATTTTAGGTTCTAGGGTCTGATTTATAATGATTTTCAATGAATATTTTTTTGTATAAAATGTCATATATATTTGATTCTTGATATTTTTACCTAAATGAACACACACACACACAAATATATATGTATGTATCTTGTATGTATATATTAATTTATTATGTATGGAAGAATCCATGGATTGATAGATGGATGGATGGATGGATTCATGCATGCATGATCAGATGTATGAGAACATTTAGGTATATATATATATATATTCTATTTTGTATATATGGATGATTAGATTCCTGAATTATTGCATGAATATATGAATGCATACATGAAAAAATTGGTATTAATGATTTTTTGTGTATCTTTGTTTGTTGAGTGTGATTTTGTTCTGACATGGTTCTCTTTAAATTGATAAAAAAATTATAGGATGTTAGTTTTTTCTAGACGGTGTAATTTTGTGGATAATATTAAATATATTTATCATGAATATAGATACTAATTCTACATATTCAATGACTCATTTCATGTAAAGTCTATATCAATAATTATTATCAACTATTGTATGAGAAGTCAATAATTTTTTATTTTTTTCGTGTAGAAATATAATTACAATTGGGTTGTGATATTGAACATTGATATCTTGAGTGGAAATATATTGGATGTTGGTGATTTCTTTGTTTTGGTTCGGGAAAATTTTATTTTTATATATCAAGAAACATTTTAATTTTCAAATATTGGAATTAGTGGTCTAGATCTAGGGGTTTTTTATGTTTTATTCCTCTTATCATATTATAATGATATATGAAATTTATTAGTCATATAAAAGGAACTACAAACTAAAAGAGGGTGTGGGTGATCTAGAATATGTAAATCTTGAAAATAATCTACCAAATTTATTTTTTGCCATGAGTCAAAACCAAACTATTATAATTAATGTTTTTGAAATAAATATTGAACAATGATATATAGGAAATTTTTTATTTTTATTACTTGCACTAGAATATGTTTTATGAGAATATACATAAAATTTTGGTAGTGTACTAAACATCATTATATTTTTTATTTAAGAATAATGTTAAGACACATTATCCCTCTTAGTTTACAAGGACTCAAAAAAATTATAAATCACCACTCTCTAACTCAACAATAATTCAGTATCATATGTCTTGAAAAAAATTAATAACACAAATAAAAAATGCAATATTACATATTTATTCATATATTATTACACTTAAAATTCTATAAATTTATTAGATTACATTTCTTCATTAACATAATGTGATAATGTTATCCATTCTTTACCTATTATTGACAAGAAAACTCTAAAATTATATTAATCTCTATCAACTTTTTACACTACATACTCTAGTAACCTATAAAAGAAGTCTTATTTAATAAATATTAATATGATAGAAGGGCTATAATATAAATAAAATATTTTTATTAGTAGTCTTATAGATCAAAACAGATTTCTGATAACCATTTTACATTGTGAAAAAATATGAACGATAAAAAAAAAATTATTTATATCATTAAAACTCATTCTATGATTTATTCATCATAAACAATGGAAAATAAATAAAATGTCATATCATATTCTTAGTAAGGGGTGTGTAAAATATAATCTTTCATTAGTTGATAAGGGAAAACCAATACACCATTGTAAAAAACTGGAAGTAGATTACATTTAATCCATAGCATGAGATCAAAATTCATCAATAGATAATATAAAAGAAGTAATATTAGGGAAAAAATAATACATGAATTTAAAATTAATGAAATGAATAATGTTGTATGAAAGTATATCATAAATCATGATCTCTTTATCTTTAAATCCTTTTACCTTGATAGTTTGAACTATTGATATGTAGTAAAATAATACACAATAAATAATTTTGGTACATTTATTTGTCCCATAAGTCTAATCAGCACATCACACGGCTTTAGAATTTCAAGCCTCATCTTTTATGGAATGTAAAATTAATTTAATATATATTTAATGATCAATTTATTTTATATAAAAATTATTTATCAGTAAATTTTAGTACTGAATAATAAATAAAAAATATCTTTATTTCCCCATTCAATAATATATATATCAATGTAAAACACTGTTAGTGGAAATAGAACATGGTTTTTTAAATAATAATATCAATGATATAAGGAATATGATATTTATTGTAAATTTAATATCCCATGATCGAAAGAAACTCAATTCATTAAGAAATAGTTCGTGAACACAAAATTAATAAGAGAAAAAAGATAAAAATCAAATCATATGAATTATATGTTTTTGTAATAAAATCTGGCCCTCTGTAGAAATAAATGAAATTGATGAGAAATATTAAATAAATTTCAAATATAATTAATTATATATAAAATCACTATAGCTATTAGAATATGATAAGATTATAAAACAGATGCGGAGGTCGAAGAATCAAGTTGTGTCATATATGTTAAAAGCATTCATATTGAAATATTTTAATAAAATTGAAAAATGACCCATTAAAATGAAAATATAATGAATATTTAAACAATATATGAAAGTTAAGGATAACATAAAATGTTCTATAAAAATAACTTATTAAATAAGGTAGATTTTGATAAATATGCATATGAATGAAAAAATTACCTAATCAAAAATAATAATAATATCAGTTTTTATTTTATATTTTTCATCTATTGATTACTATGAAAAAGTTAGTGAAATATAAATGAAATATTTGAAAGCCTAAAAAGAACTTGGGATATGAAAATTATTGAATAATATAAAGGATAAATTTTATAATTTATTCAATGAAATGATAATCAATCCCTAAGTAAATTGAGGTCATAAAATAAAATATTACATCTATGGTAACATTTACATTGTAAATATTTCAAAGAGTAAAAAAGTGATCATTTAATATTAATGAATAAATTATTTTTCATGTTAAATGTCACCATTATTGATAATATATAAAATATAAAAATAAATATTTTCATAGCACTAAATATGTCCCAATGTGGTGGAAATTAATATGAATCCCCTTACCTAAAATTTTTTGTAAGATTAATGATCTATAAACTCTTGTATAATTGTTTTAAAAATTATAATAATTTATTTTAAAATAGTATTATTATTTATAATATCATATACATATTCTAATAAAATTTTATCACTCATTCGTTAACAATCATTTATTACAACCAATAATTTTTGTCTAAACTGAATTATTTTTTTATTCTTTTTTTATTGATGATGTTCCAATACATTTACATAGATTATGGTTATACAATCTCCATAATTTTAATCATCAAATAAATGTCATATATACCCATTAAATATATCTTTATTTCCATCCATGAAAAGTGGAAATGAAAATTACATCACATTGCCTTGTGGAGGAGGTTGTTTGCACTTACACACATGTGATGAAATTACATTCAAATGCATTGGATAGAAAAATTGTAGATAATATAATATAATTTTGAAATAAAAATTATTTACTAAATATAATATATTTAAATTACATCCATCTTTACAAATATCCGTGTAATGTTGTGACAAAATCAATTACACCGCTACGTGTAGTTGATAGGCCATGCATATTCATGATGGCGGATTTCTATTTCCTTGGGATGTTAGAGAGGTGTAACACATATTATCATTATAATAAAGAAATATATTTATAGTAAAGATACTATAGAAATTATTTTATAATGGTAAATAAACATTTAGTTATAGATGATGAATTAAATTTCAATGAGACAATATTGAAAAATACCTCTTCATTAGTAGGCTTCCAGAAAATATTTTATTAAGGTACCTAGAGGTGGTATTTTGGGAAAAATAGAATCTATATAATATGTAAATAGATTTAATGATGATAAATGCATAGGTTTTTTACAATATAATTTTTTCTTGGTGTGGTGCAACAAAAAGAGATAAGGGGTGTCCTTTTATATGTGAGGGGAAATGAATTAATGGAATTTCAAAATATAATAACTTAATAAAAATTAATTTTGATTGAAAAATTTCTATAAAATGTTATAATATAAACCTACAATAATTATTAGATTATACCCTATCATACAAATAAATTTCGACAAATATTAATTTTATCAACCACTTTCTTTGACATTAAACCCATATTATAACTACTATAAATTACCACAATATGATAGAATTCTACACTTTAGAGGTCAATTATTTAACTATAAAAGGGAAATTGGACTAGAAATGGGAAATTGATGATATTTTTGAATATATATTATTAATTTCGAAGTAGTACAAGATTTTTATGATTTCATATAATTTAATCAAATATTATTTTCAGTAAATCTTTTCTCAAATAATTATCATTAATGTCATTTTTGACACGATTCAATTAATTTGAAATTAAAAACATCATTAAAAATAGAGAATAAAAATACTATCTTCTAAAATATCAATAATATGATATAATAATTTATTAAATTAATGTGACTCAAAAAAATTTCCTAATTGTATTACATTTAATAAATTTAATTTGATTTAATTTTTTCCTATTGATTTAATATATATTGTGTCAGAATTTTATAAGAATTTTAAAAAATATTCAATAACTAAATATAAATAAAACTACCATTAAAATTATAATTAATATTTTTATATTAATATTTATGATTCATTTATAACATTTTATAATCCATATGTGAATATATATAAAATTTAAATGAAATAGAGTGAAATTTTTGAATTTTTTTACAATAAATAATTTAAATTTATATAACTAGGTTTAGTGAAATGGAAATTTCATATATTCAAATTGTTGATTGATATGAAAAATTTATTCAAACAAAATGACATAAATAAATATTTTTGGCTCATTTTTAATTCCATATCGCATTATTTTTACCCTTAATTAACAAATTTATCCTCTTATAATGCAATAAATTTTACCTCGGTTATTATTCATAATTCCAAAAAATATCCGGTAATTATTTCCCAAATTTAATCCCACTAATTATAAATATGGTATCAATTTTACATGTTTCATTTAAGGGAAGATCAAGAAGTTAATTTTAATAGAAAAGAAAAATATTCAACAAGAAATATTGTTTATTGAAAAATGAGTTTTAATCATATAAATTATATCATATGAAGATAAAGAATGTTTTTTACTAGAATAAATAATGTGGTTCATAAATAAATTTACTATAATTGATGCTTTGGTGTTATATTCATAAATCAATTGAAAAGTTTATCCTTAAAGTTATCAAACCATTACCTAATGAATATATTTCCGTAGTTCGACGTCATATTCTCTTCAAGTTCATATGGAACCTCTTGAACATTACGATTCCTCTAAAATACATTTTCTAGGAGAGTCCAATGATTCATAAAAACTATTTCTATAGTTCCCAAAATATGTATTGTCTATTCAATATAAAATAAATATTAGTATGAATATATTTTTTCAAAGTGACAAAAATTTGGCAGATATGGAATGTATATACTCAATAATGATAAATGGATTAAATAATTTTCTTTAGAGGGGCTAAGAGACATTTACCAATATTAATTCATAACTCTAATACTTTTATGAATTTAAAAATATATGACATACCTATCGATATGTTTTTTTTCTCTTAAAATACATTATAATATACTTCCATGGAGTTTCATTCATAAAATCATTACATCCAACTAAAAAATTGAAATCAATACTTCAGTTTTCATCATATCAATTTTTCCTTCATTGGGCTAGATTAATTTGGGTTTTCTGTGGTCATTACCTAAACTTTTGTCTTTTCAATATGTTCTATCCCCATAATATTTCATTCATCATCATCATCAAAATCTATTGGAGTATAAAATATCATTACCTAACCTCTTCATAACCTTCTATATGAATACAGTAATAGAATATATTTTTATATGAATTATCCACCAATGGTAAATATTGATCTAACAAACAGTGAATGTCAAGTCAAAATGACCTCTACATTTATTCAAATTTATTAATATTCCATTGAAAGAAAACATTATTAGGTTAATAGATCGTGCTAAAATATATGTCATTATCTAGAGACTTCTGAATATTTTTCTAGAAATTCGGTTTATATAGTGGATTTTGATGTGAAAGAATTGAAAGAGGCACTTCCCAATGTTTACAACAACACTAATAGAGGGTCATTCAAGGATATCAATAGGTAAAACATTTTTTTTGTATTTAGTATATGTGATGATTTTTATGGAGAAAACAATAACAAATATTTAACCATTATTTTATAGGATTCATTGATAATAGGATTATGAAATCCATTTTTATTTAATCACCAATGCACATAGTTGTATTGAGATGTTTCATAAATCCACAAGGTTGTTATCTCCCAAAATTCTCCTTTTGACGAATCAAAAATATTAATAAATAACAATCTATTTTCTTTTTTATATTATCACATAAAAATATTTCTTTAAATATTTATACATATTTCTGCTACCATGGTGTATCAAGTAATTCACGGTATGAAAATATTCATGTAATTTCATATTCTTCCCATGTATAGACATAATAGAAAACCCATTTCAAAATTTCAGAATGCCATCTCAATATATTAATCCTTCCAATTTACTATATTCAATGCATATATTTTCATTAAACAATTGTCATCATCAATCTAAGAAATTTGTTTACATTTCAAATAAATATGGATCGGAAATATATTAAGAAAATATGGTTGTTTCACCATACATAATATTTCTCATATCTATATTAACTAAATATGTGATAGAAGGAAATTGTAAATCATCGTTTTTAGTGTAATGATAAATCAAAATCACTTAGTACCTTTAACCATCTCCTTTGACTGATAATGAGCACTTTCAATGAAATTATGTATTCTAATGTCTTGGTGTATCTCACATCATTACCCATAAATATAATGTCTCCATATCTGCATTGAAATAATTTTTTTATAAACTCAAAATCATATGTTATATAGTTTTCTTCCGGATAAACTAACTACAATAAAATAGAATTATTAACTATTTCCATATACATGAGGACACTTCCATGGCCCTTCTTATATATAGAAATATATATCATCAGTATAACATTTCCCAATGATTGATTGAAAATTATTTAAATTGAAAATATCTATGAAAATTATTCAAAACATTATTCACATTCCTTAATATATGTTGACATTACACATTTACATATAATCATGAATAAAGTGTTATCCAATTATGAATTGCATTTAAAACCCCATTAAAAGTAACAAAATAATCCAACTAAACTATGGTCCAATTTCATGTTCATTGGTGCTACCTATTCTTCAACTACCTTGGTCATTCATGATCAACCAAGATTAAATCCATTAATATTATGTAGACAATAAATAAATTTTTGGTGCCAAAATTCACACCAGTAAAATTTAAAATAAAACTCATTTCATATAAGTATCTCAATAATGATTATTAAGTGATTCTCATAGGAAAATGTTATTTTAGATCAGAAATATATTATAAATACATACCAAAATGATTATATAGATATTTATTGGATACATTATTCATTATATCAAAAAATATAGACTGTAGACTAGTCAATCCAAATGGAAATAATATAAACACATAATGTCAATAACAAATATTAAATGTTTTTAATAGAATATCACTATTAATTAATAATAGTTGATCATATCTATAATGAATTTCATTCATCAAAAAAAATTATGTCAATAAATTTTATCAAACATGTCATCTATGAGAGGTACATGATACTTATTATTTATTCCAATATCACTAATGTTATTTTAAAAAAAGAAATCAACAAATATATATCATTCTTCTTAATGAAAAGAATGTGGGAATAAAAAGGTGATAAATAGGGAGTATATATCCCTTATCACACTACTACAGTAATTTAATGTTCAATTACAATAATTCCATATTGATTATAATATTACGAGTAATTGCTATAGGTATTGAATGAGGGATTCAATAAATAGAGAAATCAATTTCATTTTCTTATGGATGTCCACATAATTCCTTAGGAAATTTATCAGTGTATTATAGAACAATAGGTATATTACCAATTGTAAGATTACCATTTCAATCTATGTATGGTTTCTTCTCTTCATTCATATGAATATCATTCAATAAAGCAAATAACATTAGATATTGGTATGAATTAGATAATGATGTCTCCCCAGTAATGTTAAGTAATTGAACATATTCTCCATAGATCATAATTTTCTTATCTTTTTAATAAATTATTCCATTATATAATGAAATACAATCCATAAAATGTATTATAGAGAAATAAAAAAATGGTATAACAGTTATTTAGTAAATATTTACTATTTATTTTTATAATGGGAACTCACTAAAAAATTATTATTATGTTGAGAATCTAAATAGGATTTTTCTCCCAAAACCCTAATCACAATTTTCATGGAAAATATATAATTATTTTAGGAGTAATAAAATATATAAAATCTTGTTATGATTTAGAATCAAATAAATGTTTTGAAATATTTGATGATATCATTAATATAACTTTTACTATCTCTATTAGAAATTTATCCTCAGCCATAGTAATCACAAAATATTTTCCTTCCCCCTTGTCAACATGTACTTCTAGTTCAATAGATTTTAGGGACATTACGGTTAATAATTCCCCATTTATATGTTTATAAATAAATAAAATTTATTGAATTATTTCTTCCCCATATATTAATTATCCATATAAACATTGTCTCTACATTTTTAATAAAATCCAACTTCCTTTAATCATGTTCCATGATGTTTCATTTGAATATTTTCCAATGATGAAAATTGAATTATTCATTGATAATTTAATAAATATTTACCATCTAATTAGTTCATAGATTTCCTATGAAAATTTTTATTTTCCTTATTATATATTGTCAACAAAATTACTTTCATCTTAGGATGACACAAAATACACAACAACACATTCTTCATAATTTTTCATTTCTTTGATTAATAGTGTCTTCATTTTAGTTCATTTTCCATGCGGGGAATATTTTTCAACAAATATTAGATTAAATTATATCTATAAAAAATATTAGGATTCTCTATATGTGTAAGGATATTATTGATAACCTACATCACCTTCCCTAATATTGACATGATCTTCTTATCTCTAACACCAAATGTATTGGAATTCTCAATAAGGAAATCCAAACATTGACAATAGTTAATGATTCCATTTATTCCATTAAGAATCAAAAATAAATACTGAATCACCATTATAAAACATGTAACCATCATGAATATTGATCCATAAAATTAAAAACCCTTTAATGGTCCTATTTATCAAATACAATATCATAATTTCATATTTATAATGTTATCTATGTTATTTTTAATTATTATTTCCAATATTCAACTAATAATTCTCTAATAAAAATAGTAATAATCCCTACTCATGTAACCCAAATATAGTATCTACAGCTTCATGCAATTATAATATATGTAATAACTCATCCTGAAGGACCAATCAATTTAAGAATCCAAGAGAACTAAAAATATACATGACACGCATTTTACATTGGAAAAAAGATAGAAGTCATAATAATAGAAAATATTCAACATTATTGAAACACATTAAAACTTATAATCATCATAAAATTGGGAATGGAAAAAAGTAAATATGATCTCAATATTCAGATAGGGTTTAGTGCATTGGAAGTTATTTTTTGTAAATAATTCCGAATCATTATAAGAAGGTAAATAACTAGGATAAAATTCTATTTAATCATATACCCATACACCAAATGAATCCATGGATAACATAAATTTAGTAATAACATGGATAATTATTATAACTAAATTACTAATAATGAGAACATGTAATTTTGGATTTCATTATCCCAACCATTATGTTATATATACTTTAATGAACATATTCCACCAATTATTATTATATGTCGGGGTATATACCGAAAATCCATTTAATTATCTTAGAAAACATATTGGTCTCTTGAGGCATGTTGATGCATCAACTACCTATATAATTAAGTTCCCAACACATTACTACAATGTACATAATTTCGTATATATTGGATGATTAATTTATTTTAAAATTTATTTATTCTGTTAATAAAATTATTTATTTAATAAATAATAAATAATATCAATATTTCCTAAATCGATCAAATAAAGATGAATATAATACAGAATATATATAAATAGTATACTGTTTAGGAAATAATATTAGCCATGATTATTGGAATAATTATAATTAAGAGAAATTTAATGTACAATGATTATATGAAATTTAATATTTCAAGAGAAATATAATGAGAAAAAAATTAAAATTAAATACAAATAACTTTAAATTCATCAGAAATATATGTTATGTAATAAAGTAATTTCATTTGGATAAATTAAGGAATTGCAAGAAATATATTAAAATAATAATTCATTTAAAATATTATTCATAAAATAGAAAAAAACACATATATTAAGTTATGAATCAAAAATGATATGGCAGTAGGAAAATCCATAAGTGCAATAAACATTAATATGATTATTATTGACTGTATTTTCAGTATATAAAAAAGAAACATTCATAAAAACATATAGACACCTTCAAAAAAACATATAACATAATAATTACCAAAAATATAACCAATTAATTTTTTTTGTAACTAAAATGAATTGGTATTTTTTTTTAAAAAATGGACATGAAATAAAAATATACATGATAAAAAATATGATTAAGATTATTTTTTATATTCATAATTATTTATCTTCAGATATGTGACAAAGAGTGGAAAATATTGATGAAAATATTTAAAAACATTAATTATCACGAGTATAAAAAAAATTGGTTTGAAGTATTATATTAAAATATTTATTTTTAAAAAATATATGTAGTCATGAAATAATTTAATTTCATAAAATAAATTCACATATCTTAAGAAACATATAAATTATAACCACACGAAATTGTAAACATGATATAAAAATGTAATAACCATGAATCAATTGTTACTCATGTTCAATAAATCATAGGGTTTTTATTTATATCCCCTTAAAATAACTATAGTTACAATAAAAAATAAGCCTTAATGTATTAAATACTTAGACAAAATTTATTAAGTAACATTTCCCTTAGTTGATTGTTAATTAAACACATATATAATTGTTGTAAAAATTATAATAATTTCTAAAAAATAATATTTATAATATAATAAATGATCCATTATAACTTATTTTCACCCTAATTGTCAATAATATTTCCTTATTATCCTTGTTTTTTCTGTTAACTATTTTATTTTTTATTGCTTGTTTTTTCATGAATGTTATCTTCCATGTACAATAATTATTATAAAATAATCTATATAATTTGGAAAAAAATATAAATAACATATATATTAATAAAATATATACATATTTCCATCCTTGTAAATGTGGAATAAAAAATAGATCGCATTGCTTCATTGAGTGGTGTTACACACGTACAAAAAAGCGACATTATCATTTTCTCATGTATTGGATGATGAAAAGTTAAATATGGTATTATTATTCTAGATGGATAATTAATTCCAAAATATAGTATTTAATCATCTTCTATAAATTTATAATTATCCTCTTAAAGTGGTTATTCAAGATGAATTACACATTAACGTGGAGATGATAAACCATACATATAGACAAGTCATGTTTTCTCTTTCTCTAAGATGTAAAAGGGGACGAAACATTTTTTAATATAATAATAATGATAATAATATATATATGTATTTTTTATACATTATGAATTTTTTATAATGGTTATAATATATTTTTTCAGAGGTGTAATATAATGAAATTTTAATGATACAGTATATATGATTACCTATTTTTCAGTAGAAATCCTTTATGTCCCCTCATAAGGGATATAGGGTTGGCATTTTAGAAATGAAATAAACTCTATATGTTACTCATTGATGTAATGAAGATTAATTTTGTGTGTTTTTTTCTATGTCAGCTGATGTGGTGAGAAAGAATGATAGAAGGGAAGTCCTTTTTTAACTGAGCGGAGGTGGATTCTTGGAATTTCATAATGTTTTAAAACAATATAATTTAATTTTAATGTACAAATAGATTAAAATTAAAATAATTATAAAATAATATGAGGATGATTTTAAATCCATTCATATAAAAAAATCTGGTCAGGTTTTTGTTCTGTTTTAATATTTATCTATTACATTTTCTCTCTTGTTTACGATTTTTACAATTACCACAATATAAAAGTTTTCAACAGCTTAATATCCTTGAATGTTACCAAAACAAATTGGGCCATAAATGTGAAGGGGTTGAAATGATCTACTATATATTATATCCCTTATCTGAGATCAATATTTTAAATATTATTAAATAATTTAAAAATTTATTATTTACATAATAGAAATTAATGTTTTTTTACTATTATTTTTATTTATCATTAAATATATCTATAAAAATAGGGAATTCAAATATAATCCATTACAACATCAATATAATTATATATATATATATATTAATTTAGTCGTTATAATAATCCAAAAAAAGTGTCTTACTTAAAATATTTCTGTAAAAATAAATTTTATTTTTCTATTAATTGAAGAAATATGGTTTCAGTGTTGCGTAAACATTTATGATAGTTATATAATCAAAAAATACTATAAATAAATTACCAAAAAAATATAAATTAATTTCTTTTCTCATATTTTGATTTTATATTCATTCATAACATATTTTTATCATAATGTGATCATATAAAATAAATTAAAATCCATAGAGTGATATTTGTAATTTTCATTTCATAGAATAATATTAATTTTAATAAACAGTTCCAATGGAACCAAAATATAATATATTAATATTTGGGTTTGATGAGGTATAATTCCATCTATATAATGAAATATTAGAACGTGTTGGGTGTATGTTTAATGTCAAGCCCCATAATATATAACTATAACATCTAGATTTACCCTTTACCGATGTGATAAATTCAAATATGATTGCTATTCATAGTGAATAAAAATTAAAGGATCCTATTTACCAAATGTAATATAATTAATATTAAAAAAATATATTTTTTAAATTAAATATTACGTATAAATGTAATAAATTAATAATAATATAAATTCAGGCTTGTGTATCTCAGGACATGATAGATTGATAACCAGCCATGTGAAGGTGGAGAGATGACTTCACAATATATGTTATGGAGGAGTAGTTCCATATTTTGTAATATTTAGATGTTTATCCCTCAATTAAAGTTACTATTTTGTTACTGTGTTCATGTAGAGTCCATTGTCTAGATATCCAATAATATAAACTACAAAATATAGGTGTTCATAGTCTAATACTTTAACCCTAATCCAATCTCTTGTTAATCCTAACCTATATACTAAATAGTCTCTTATATTGGGATTATCGTGTTTACACTGGGTCCTCAAAAAAAACTAATGATTATGTTCTACAATCTGCATTTTGATGTCGTAGGATTACTTTTTGTTGTTCTTATTCCTCAATAATGATTCGTAGTGACTAACATGTATTTTAGGAGACTAATATTCATGTCTCACATATATTAATAATCTTGTTTTTAAATTTATCTATCCTTCTATATAACGAGTACCTATAAATTGCCTTCATCCTTTATAACATAATGAACATAAAGAATAAAAAAAATTCTACATGTAAAATCATGTTTTCATTTACCATTAAATATTTTATTTCTTCTTCAATATCCTTGAAACATTGAATAAATATATATATCTCTATGTGTGTGTGTGTACGGAAGTAGTACCAACCATGCTTAACATTTTCATCATTTATTTTTTTATTTCTATTGCATAATGATATTGTAAGGTGCAACACCCCAAGATTTTATGAGATATATTATTTCTAATTTCTTTGATGTCTTCTATTATACACTACACCAAGATTCTCTTGTACTATACGCAACACCGTATTATCTTGCAGTATATGCAAAACTATTCTTGGCTCGTGTTACACACAAATTCAAGTTGGTTTTGTGGAAATTATTCTACGCTACATTAAGTATAGATTTTGTTTAATGTATAAATGAAATAAGTTTTGATTATGTTATACACAACACCAAATAGATGTTTCACTACACACAGCCCTGACATTGCATGCATTACACGTAATCAAGACCTTTTTCGATAGCGTGTGTAGTACGCAATACCAAGATTCACTAAACGAGATATTATTATAATATTGTTAAGAACTAGCCGTTTTGAATAGTAATACCCACTTTTAGAAATTTTGAAAATTTTAAATTTCAAATTGGACTTCATTTTTGGATTCGGAATGTCGAAATTAGCCTAGGGTGAATTTTTCGTATTTTTCTGAAAACTTTCAATTTTTGATTAATAGTGAAAACACAAGGTTACTATTTAAAAATTGACTTTTTATTTAAATAAATATTTATTTTACTGAAAAACTTTTATGTAAAAATTTCTATATAATACCTATATAGGTTCAATTTAATTCATTGGAGTCATTTTATAATAATTTTAGATATATAAAAATTTTATTGAAATTTTCACTGTCTTTTTCCTACCTCCTAGAAGAATTTTCAAATTTAAATAAAACATAATTTTACTACTTCTGTGAGTGGAATTTCGAAAATACAAGAGACACAGTTAATATCAAGCTACAAAATTTGGTTCAACATGATAAAAATAATTTTTAGTGAATAGTAACTTTTTACTTTTATTTACCACAGTAAAAAGTAAATATGGTAATTAAAGTTAAAAATGATATTATTTTTACCCTAACACATGTCCTAATTGTATTGGATAATTATAATTCGACCAAAAAAACCTTAGAAGTATTTTTTATCATTTATGTCCACTTGGATTAGATTAGGACACTTATTATTATTTTATTTAAAGAAGAGTTAAAATAGTTAAAATCAAGGTTTAATATCTAAAACATTTTTAATATTAGGATATACATAATATAAATTCAACTATATATATTAATAATAATTATAAAACTATTTTCTACATAATGGTATTTTATTTTTAATTTTTTAGACATTAAATAATTTAATTTATTTATGACACAATGTTGATGCAGTAATTACCTTATTAATGAAATATTAACATAATAGATGTTATAAATACACAAATAAATGTAATTTGATACTTATTATTTATTAAACTAATTTTATATGTTAATATTACATGTTATTATTGTTTTTTATTAATTTTTTTCAAAATAATAATGGTGTTATAATTTTCAGAAAATTCAGTTACCAAATAGTGTCAAAATTGACATAAAATAGTTTTTAAGACAAATATTATATTATTAATTGTTATTCTATTCCTAAAAATATAAGGTTTGGAAAAATGACATAGAAAAGGTTATATATATTAATAATGAACCACTAGGGGTTCTTTTGTATTGTTATAGTATGTTTATTAACCATATAGTATAAGAAATCAAGAAGACATAGTAAAAGTTAAATTATTTAACATAGAGTTAAATATAAATGATAAGGTAAAATAGTAACCTAAACTTGTCTAAAACCTATTGGCTGATAGTATATAGACCCATACCCACTTTAGATTCGAAATAAATCAATTTTGAGCAATTATAAACCGATTATGACTTTATTACAAAATAATATTTTATGTTTTTCCAAAGGTGCCCCTCTCCTCCCATATAAAAAGGGCACCCCTTCCTTATTCACTTCACACTCTATGATCCTTGAAGCTCAGACAAACCTTTCCAATTAATCTTCTCAACCTCTAAAATTATATCATAGAGGTTCTGGTCCTCTCAAAATACTAACTCTAGTACCTTAAGAAAATATTAAAGGAGGTGCGTCGAGGAAGAGGTAATCTCTTCTACTAACTCGTACAAGTTTCTTTCTTCTTTTACTTACTCTTCATTAGTTATTTCATTATAAAGTAATACCATAGGTATTACGTATATACTGATATGTTATTATAAATATGAAACAACCCCATTTCACCTTCTATATATCCTACGGAAAACGAAATCACCGCATGTGCGTACGTACGAAATACAGTCTCCACATCGTGGGGTAATATGTTATTTCAACACCACCTTAATTGGATGGGTATAATGGTTTAAAGAATTTCTATATATAATTATTATAACATCATACTGATTCTGAGAAATTATATCATCCAATCCAATTCAATTCAATAATTATGGGAATAATATCAGCGCTCGTGCGTACGTACGGATTACCGTCTCCACGACGTGATGATATTCCTTCTCCATGTTAACCATTCAAGAATGATTATAAAGTATATATAATGAATAATAATGAAATATATGACATTATAAAGCTACTGTATTTATGTATGCATTTATATATATATATATATGTCATCTACTTACATCAATTAAATTAAATAAGGAACGGAAAACATCGTTCATGCGTACGTACGACCTACATTCTCTAGGAACGGGGTATTTCATTTCATTTATCTATCTATTATATATATATATATACTGAATATATATGATATATAAATCATGATTTAAATTATCTTAGTAAGTAAAACATGATATAAGTAATAATAATATCGTGAAAAACAAGTCCAAACACGTATGATAAATAAAACGATTTTACCCAAAACACTGCTTCATCATGGAATTTACAAAAGAACGGATAATTTAAAGTCAATTGTGAACCATATATGTTATCATAATAATTTATATGATTCTGTAATAGGTAAATGAAATTATTTAAATAATTATATAGGATGTTCAGATACATACAAATCATATCGGACCTAAGGTAAGGGATACCTTTTCCAATCACATTTTTATCGTAGATTGTTTATTAGTAAGTATTTACTGGGGTTATATTTATCATCCATGCACCAATTTTATATAAATGGTTTCATGTATGTTTAAATTCCATTTAACCCATTTTTGACTTTTACCACCTGGTATGTAAGTAATATTTCTTTTGTTTACCATACGAAGTACTTTTTGAATTTTCCAGCAAAAGTTCGAGAAGAATGTTTTTTAACTTATACGGCATGAATGGATTTTTTCAGTTTTTAAATTCCTTGTTTTCATGAAGCGTAATCTAGAATATTTAATGACTATCTTAAAAAAATCAGTTTCTTTTAAATTTTTCATGTCATTTTTTGAAAAAAATGATTTTAAAAAAGAAACGTCATTTTCCTCAAGAATTCAAGTCAAGTGTTTTATCAAAACTATTTTCCATATACGATGAAATTTTTTCATATGTGTATGTTTCAAGTATAATGTATCTATGATCTACATGGCTTAAATTTTCTTATGATGAAATGATATCCATTTGTTTTATATGGATTATGTTATGATGGGATGATGTTTATGAAACCCATTTTATTCGTTGGGTTATGAATAATGATTTATGTTTATGTAGTGGCACACATAAGAATGATTTCATCATGAGATTTGTGGGACCTATATCTCTCTCCAATTCATTTGGTAAAGATTTATATCTCATGATACAGGCACGGCTAGAATGGTAAGTTAATCCGGTTTAGTGATACAGGACTAAAACAATGAGTGAACTCGATTCAGAAAGGGACTTTTTCCACTAAGATGGTCTTAGCAGCAATGTCTTGGCTACTATGGAAATCATATCATGTTCTTAATGGTTTTCCACAATTACATGTTTTATTACCATGATATTTTATCATGATTAATGTTTTTTTATGATCTATTCCTTACATACTTCCATGTGTTATATCATTGCTCAAGATTTTTATGTTTAAACATTATGTTCATGTTTTTTGTTCAAATTTATATGATCTGTTTTATTTTCCCCATGCCTACCCTTACTGAGCATTTGAGCTCACCCTTTATATGTTTTCATTTCCCCAAGATTTAAATAATGGTTTTAGGTAAGAGAGAAAAAGTGAAGATCTTTATGGGAGATGTTGAAGATCTTTCACCACAATTAGAAGATAATATCCCGAGTTTCCAAAGACACTAAACTACTAAGGTCCTTGTGTGTCTGTTTTTGTTGTGTATTAAGTATTCTAAAAAAGTAATGTAATTTCCATGTACATCAAGATTTGGGTATCTACAGTTGGTATCAGAGGCAAAGGAGGTAGGAATGTATCTGATCCTTGGGAACTCTCACATGTGAGCGTTGGACAAAGCACGTCTCTCCGCCCAAGGGATTCATAAAGAAATGGTTTCCAATAGGGATGGTCGTGTGTCCCACCCATGGGGTGTAGCCGCCCATGGAGTGCCCTGCTAGATATCAATTATAGTCCACTGGATGTAATTCCATACCGCTACAGTTGGTATCAGAGGAAAGGTTAATCAACCTTTGGAAACTAGGATGCAAAAACTTTAGTGAGATCCCATGAGATATTTCTAAGGTATGTATAGGGATGTCTCTAATGTTAATTATAAGAATAGGTGATAGTCATATAATTATGGTAATGATCATAGAATTAAACCTAATATCTTAGATATTTATGATACACACCATTTATTATGTTGTTTTCCCTAGCATGATTTTTACCTCTCACACTATTCTTTTTGGGTTTTAGATGATGGATAGAACCCAAAGGAACCATGTTGATCAATGTAATTGAAAATTAAATTATTTTCCCTCTGAACAGACCAATGTTATAGGAGATGTAGTGAAAAATATTATTTCTATACTTATAGAAGCTATGAATTATTATGGACATCCAAATGAGGAGATAAAGGAACAATATTCAATTAAGTCTTTCATGAGGCAACGTCCACCTTCTTTCAGGGGGTCTTATGATCCACTTATTGCTGAACAATGGATTAGTAACATTGAAATGATATATTCCATACCTCGCTGTTCAGAACATGAAAAATCTATTCTGGCTATTTACCGTTTAGAAGGTGAAACAGATCAATGGTAGACTCTAATTAAGAATATGAGGCCTTGAGATGAAATTGAATCCATGGAATGGAATGAGTTCAAGAACATATTTTTCATTAAGAACATCCATATTATTCTTCGAACAATGATGGAAAAGGAGTTAATTTAGCATAAATAAAAGGATGATGAATCTATAGGTATATACAAAGCGAATTTTACAAGGCTTTCAAGGTTTGCATCTGGATTTATCATCCATCCTGAAGGTAAAGTTGATCGATTCTTCAGTGGCATAAAACCAAGTCTTTGAAGGGAATTATCTATAAGAGACTTTAGTAGATATGATTAAATTGTGTGTTGTGCTATCAAGGTATAACTAGAGGTCGGTGTAACATATCCATCTCAGGGTTTTGACAAGAAATTATAGATGGAGTTCAAGAAAAATTCTCAGAACAATGATGAAATGAATTTGAATGTTTCATTATGCTCAATGTGTGGAAAGAAGCATGGTGGAGATTGTCTAAAAGGAACTAGAAAATGTTTCATGTTTGGAAAAGAAGGTAATCAAGCATTTGAGTGTCGATGTAGTGGGAAAAAGGTAGCTAATGATGTGAATAGTGAAAAGACTATAGAGAGCTCCACCAAAACTTCAATGCTTCAGGTGCAAGGAAATGGGGTAGTATGCTAATCAATTCCCTAATCAAAGGGTTAATGATGATCGACATGATAAACCTCTTGAGGAAAATGACAAAGGGATGTCACAAGCGATCACAATTTTTGATGTTGAATATGACAATGATGTGGTGGAATTATTAAGTGTTTATGTAATGGATTCCAAAATAATGTTGTATATAGTATCGCGGAATATTGGGATATTTATGTATTTGTCTATTGTGGTTTTCAATAATTTTACGGGACCTGTAACCATGAAAAGTTATTCAAATATTTTTAAAAAGAAGATGATATGCGCAAGTGAAGCGATAAAGAAAAAATGAAATGAAATCATGACTAATATAAGGAAAAAGTTATATAATGGTTTGAGTATATAAAAATTTTGGGATTTTGGTATGTGGAATGTGTTATATTTTAACAGCATTCATGTTTTCACTAAGAGTCAATGGGTATTCATATTTCAATAGAATGCATGATTAAGGTATTGAAATGTTTTTAATTTGACCAACAAGATATATCGTATAATATAAGGGGGATAAATTATGGTATTCACATGCTCGGAAGATGGCATTTCTAGTAATTGTTTTCTTTATAATATTAGCTTGGTTAGAAGTATTTTGGATAAGCCTAAAGATCGGAATGGACTATTCTGTAAATAAGTATGTATTGTTTAAGGCTAGAACATTTTTCGATATTATTTATGGAATGTTATAATAATGTAGTTTTATAAAAAGGACAATATACAGGAGGGGAGAAAACCCGTCGTGTTGGAAAAGGCTGTGGGAATCGAACCCACAACTAATGTGTGACAGGTCTTTATCACCTACCACTGGCCTACAGGATGTCCCTGGTTAGTATAAACATGTTTTGTTTTATTAAGGGGTATGATAGATGAAGTATAAGTCCATTTTTGGAACCATATACGATTAATCTCTCCATAGATGGACTTATGTATATAACTTTTGATAACCTTATGTTTGAGATAGATGGAATGACCTATCATTATATCACATGATATGCTAACACATTAAAAAAGAAACATTCAACTTCACTTCATTAAGAGTTGAATTGGAAACTGTTCAACGCATGAGCAACGGTAAGATTGTACCAAAATCAATTAAGTATTTCTTTTAATTCAAAAATCATTCAACTTTTGGGAAATGATCATGGAAAACAAAAAATATTTCCTAGTGCCCTCATATCTGATGAAACATATGGTACCTTAGATCATCACAAATTTATGGCTTTTTGATTTTTTTTCTTTTTCATAGCTATGACCTCTACCACTCTTCATGAGAAGTTGATGGTTATATTTCTCTTCCATATACATATTTTCACCTATGTTGTCCTATGTGGAAACCCAGTGCTGAGTTACATTGGGTGACTGTTAGGATTCTAACTTCCGTTTTTAAAATGATGTTTTAGTATTCCTTTTTACGATGTGGGTTTCTAAGAAAGAAACTTTCAATTATTAAACCATTTATAACCCTGAAGAATTTCTATGGAATAATTCATTTTAAGGGGGTAGAATGTAACAGAGTGAGATTTTATGAGATATATTATTTTTCATTTCTTTGATGCCTTCTATTATACACTACACCAAGATTAGCTTGAACTATATGCAACAGCATATTAGCTTGGTGTATACGCAACACTATTCTTGGCTCGTGTTACACAAAAATTCAAGTTCGTTTTGAGGAAATTATTCTATGCAACATAAAGTATAGATTTTGTTTAATGTATAAATGAAATCAGTATTGATTATGTTATACGCAAAAACAAATGGAGCTTTCACTACACGCAGCCCCGACATGTCTTGCATTACACCTAATCAAGACCTTCTTCGATAGCATGTATAGTACACAATACCAAGTATCACTAAATGATATATTATTATAATATTATTATGAACTAGTCGTTATGAATAGTAATACCAACTTTTTGAAATTTTATAAATTTTATCTTTCAAAATGGACTTCATTTTTGGATTCGGAATATTGATATTACCCTATGATGAGTATTTGGTATTTTTCTAAAAACATTCAATTCATGATGAATAGTGAAAACACTGGGTTAATATTTAAAAACCGACATTTTATTTAAATTGTTATTTTTTATTTAAATTTATTTTAGGAAAAAATTGATATATAATACCTATATAAGTTCAATTTAATTCATTTAATTCATTTTATAATAATTTTAGATATATAAAAATTTTACTGAACTTTTCACCGTCCTTTACGCACCTCTTAGAAGAATTTCAAATTTTACATAAAACATAATTTCACCGCTTATGTGAGTGGAATTTCAAAAATCTGACAGACATGGTTAATATAAAGTAGTAAAATGTGGTTCAATAAGATAATAATAATTTTTGGTGAATAGTAACTTTTTACTTTTATTTACCACGGTTAAAAGTAAATATGGTAATTAAAGGTATAATTGATATTATTTCTACCCTAACACATGTAATAATTCTATTGGATTACTATAATTTGACAAAAAACAACCTTCGGAATATTATTTTATCATTTTGGTCCACTTGGATTAGATAAGGACACTTATTATTATTTTATTTGTAGAAGAGTTAAAATAGTTAAAATCAATGTTTAATAACTAAAACATTTTTAAAATTAAGTTATACATAAAATAAATTCAACTATAAATATTAATTATAAAGATAAAAATATTTCGTAAATAATGGTATTTTATTTATTATTTTTCAGACATTAAATAATTTAATTTATTTAGGACACAATGATGATGTTGTAATTAACTTACTAATGAAATATTAACATAATTGATCTTATAAATACCGAAATAAATGTAATTAGAAACTTTTTATGAATTCCAATAATTTTATAGGTTAATATGACATGTTATTATTGATTTAGTTAATTTTTTAAACAAATCATGTTGTTATAAGTTTCACAAAAATAAATTACCAAATATTGTCAAAATTGACATAAAATAGTTTTTAAAATAAATATTATATTATTAACTGTTATTCTATTACTAAAAATATATGGTTCGGAAAAATGACTCATATAAGGTTATATATGTTAATATTTAACCACTTGGGGTCCTTTGGGTTGTTATAGTAAGTTTAATAACCATATAGTGTAAGAAAACAAGAAGACGCGGTAAAAGTTAAATTATTTATGTTAGAGTTAAATCTAAATTATAAGGTTAAAATAGTAACCTAAACTTATAAAAAACATATTGGTTGAGATGATTTCGACCCATCCTGACTTGATCTTCGAAATAAATAAATTTTGAGATATTATAAACTGAATATGTCTTTATTATAAAATAATATTTTATGTTTTTCCAAAGGAGCCCCTCTCCTCCCTTATAAAAAGGGCACACCTTCCATCTTTTCATCACACCCTTTTGAGCCTTTAATCTTGGCCAACCCCTGCCAATTCCTCCTCTCAACCTTTTTAGTTATATCATAGAGGTTCTGGTCTTCCCAAAATACCAACTCTAGTGCCTTAAGAAGATATTTAAAGGAGGTGCGTCGAGGAAGAGGTAATCTCTTCTACCGACTCTTTCAAGTTTCTTTCTTCTTCTACTTTCTCTTATTTAGTTGAGTAATTATAAATTAATAACATCAATATTATTTATATATTTATATGTTATTATAAATATTAAACAACCCTATTTCACCTTATATCCATCCTACGGAAAACGAAATCACCGCACGCCCGTACGTACTGAATTCCATCTCCACGCCATGGTGTAATCTGTTCATCAACCACCACCTTTCATGGATGGGTATAATGGTGTAAAGAATAACTATATATAGTTATTATAAAATCCTACTGATTATGAGATATTATATCATCCAATCCAATTCAACTAAATAATTATGGGAACGATATCTTCGCTCATGCGTACGTTCGGATTACCGTCTCCATGACAAGATGAGATTCATTCTCCATGTTAACCATTCAAGAATGATTATAAAGTATATATAATGAATAATAATTAAATATATGAAATGATAAAGCTACTGTATATATGTATATATATATATATTTCATCGACTTACTTCAATTCAAGTCAATAAGGAAAGGAAAACAACGTTCATGCATACGTACGGCCTACCGTCTCCATGAACTGTGTATTTCATTTCATTTATCTATCTATTAAATATATATACTGAATATATATGATATATAAATCATAATTTACATTATGTACGTAAGTATAACATGATATAAGTAATAATAATATCAATAACAACAAGTCCAAACACGTACGATAAATAAAACGATTTTACCGAAAATGCTGCTTTAACATGGATTTTACAAAAGAACGGGTAATATAAAGTCATAAGTGAACCATATATGATATCATAACAATTTATATGATTCTTTAATAAGTCAATGAAATTATTTAAATCATATACAAGAGTTTCAGATACGTATGAAGAATATTAGACCTATGGTAAGGGATAACTGTTCCAATATCGTTTTTATCCAAGACTGTTTATTCATAAGTATTTATTGGGGATATATTTATCATCCATATACTTATGTACTAAAAATGGTTTCATGTATGTTTAATGTCATTTTTACACATTTTTTACTTTTACTACATGGTATGTAAGGAATCTTCCTTTTTTTTACCATACGAGGTACTTTTTGAATTTTCCGGCAAAAGTACGAGAAGAATGTTTTTTTAACTTATACAGCATGAATAAATTTTTATGGTTTTATAACGCATTATTTTCATGAAGATTACTCTAGAACATTTCATAAATATTTTCAAATAAATCCCTTTCTATTAAAATTTTCCTGTCATTTTGTGAAATGAAAATGATTTTAAAAAAGAAAGGATATTTTCCTTAAGAATTTAGGTCAAGTGTTTTATCAAAAATATTTTCCATCTTAGATGACATTATTTTATATGTGTTTGTTTCAAGTAAAATGTCTATATGATTTACATGGTTTCACTTTTCTTATGATGAAATGATATCTATTTGTTTTATATGGATTATGTTATGATGGGATGATGTTTATGAAACCCATTTTATTCTTTGGGTTATGATGAATTGTAACGCCCCGACCCTAGTTACCCAGAGTCGGTGCATTATTACATAACATTGGCATGATCATGAGAAAGATCAAGTCTCTAAAGACCGATTAGTTTAGTAGCCTTGGAATAACTAGATACATCCATAAATTTTTACATTACATCATAAAAAAACATATTGTCTTCATATCCCCTCATACTATCCCTGCAGGTCATTCATAAATTACTTCTTCATAATCCTGGAAAAAAATAAAACATTGAAAGGGGTGACCTCGGATGCTCAGTAAGGATAACGTTATAGCAGAAACTTTCATAAATAAGCATAAACACTTAAGGCAATTTATAACTAAAACAAAAGCCTTTGAAACTTGAACTTCAGCATACAATGGCAAAGGTAAAATGAAATAATGCCATTTACTTACTCACATGGATATTCTACTAGTCGAATGATCACATGCAATATCAATAACCACTTTCATAATGATGGAATGCATAATGCCAGACTATCACAACCACATATCCAAGGCCTCGTGCCAATACTACAAATAAGATTTTGCCAAGGCCTTGTGCCAAGACAGTAGTTTGTCTCATGAGACCTACCGATGCATCGAGGAGCTATAGCGGGCTCCACCCGTCACTTATTAAGTCCAATGCATTCCTCATATGAATAGGTTTAAGCATAAAATAAACATTCGTATTAAAACTAGCATACGAAATGTCAATACATTAACCACAAACCATGAATGGTATAAAAATAGAACATCCACAGTCAAATATAACTCATTTGATACAATATGGAAGATTGTATTGTATCACATTAACATCAATCATGAATAATGAAGGATATTGACATAGATGAAAATAATCATCAAAACTATTTGAGAGAAATATCCCCCTTTTCATGAAAACATTTAAAAGTCACACTATTTGTCAAGAAGCCATTTAAAAATAGATTTTTGAATCAAAGTGTCCCATACCACTTTGAAACCTTTTAAAAGGATTTTTAATTTCTAAACTTTAATGTCCATATCAATAAATCCTTAAAACCATTTTTAAAACATGGACATTAATGAGAAATATTTAGATGAATAAGTCTTTAAAACATTTAAAAATGGTATTTTAGTTAGAGATTCTAACCAAAAGAGAGACACTTGAATGAAAATAATTGAGGTAATCAAAACTTTGTAATATCATGAGAATAAAGGGAATTCATGATATACTATGTCAAAGTACATTATATACACCACATAAAAGTGATTTGGTGTATATCAACAAAGAAGTCTCAATGGAATGTAAGTTGAGATGAAATCTCTCATAAAGGCCATATCCTTAGGTTAAGGATAAATCAACAACATAATTATGTGTGAAAAATATAAATATGATTGGATATTCAGTGTAAAACAATCAAAGTATATTCACACATATTCCTGTAAAAACAACACCAACGAATTGGATGTTTAACTCAAAAAATGGTGAAAGAGTTAAAATTACTCTTATCAAATTCATATCAATGACTTGAGAATTTTCAATGGAGTGATTATGTGTTTCAAAAGTATATCCACAGGAAGGGGAGTGGAAATTATGACATAATCAAATGAATAGTGATTCCACACATAATCTTGGGGTAATATAATCAATGAAATATGCGTAAAGCCAAATGAGTGGAAATTGAAATCTCAAATTCCCTTATTGATTAGGTAACTTAAGAAACAAACACCCATGAAAGAAAGATCATACCATGATGATGTAAATACCCATAAAATAATGTATATTACACAATGAATACAATCATGGGTAGTACACGTACACCACATGCAATAATTAAGTGGTGATCAATGGAATTCTCACGGAATTAAAAGTGAGACAAGAAACCCCTTACCACGTTAATCAACTGAGTCGCATGGCCAAAAGTTAATAACCACCAAATGATTTACAGAATAACATGAATATAAAGTGAATCATGATAATATATATCAAATGTAAGTACACAATACACCACTTTCAATAATTTAGTAGCGAACAATGGAAATCTCACGGAATTGAAAGTGAGATAAGAGAATCCCTTACTTTGTACTTTTTCCTTGGTCGATGGTAGGTTTACCTCCTGTATAATGGTGAAATAATTGTTATTGAATAATACAAGAATCAGTTACTTTAATATGATATCATTTATGATCTTTTAACATTGATTTGTTAATAATATCATAGAATTATCGTCATTTCAGGTGTTAACGGGTTCATTTTACTTTATATTCTTTGTTATGTGAGCCATATTCATTATTAATGGGATGTATATTATTCATATCCAGAATGGTATCAAGTCCTTAAACATCATTTTTAAATCATCAAATGATAATTATACTTGAATGGATACGATGGAGAATGAATCTCATCGCGTTCGTGGAGACGGTAGTCCGTACGTACGCACGAATGCTACTTCCATTTAATTTTTATTTTAAAAGAATCGAATCCAAATGATACATAGGTATATTACTATTCCAGTATAATATAATATTTTATATATGTTACTTAAGTTCATTAACACCATCCTTTATACGTTCCATGTGTGGTATGAACGAGTCATATCATTTTAAGGGGGCGGTAGTCCGCACTTCCTCAAATGAAATTATCGTATGTATATACAACATGAAACGAATAATTGTATTAAATAAAATGGAATTACAGAAGCTTATATATAAAATATATATCATTAATATCATATTTAATTACAGTTCCATCCTAATGTCCACCATGAGAGGCGGTAAGATGTATTTGAACAATCATCGTTTCGTGAGGCGTTAGTTTGCCATCCACAGAAACATTATGTTCATCATCCATTAGATGGAGTTGTGTGAATGTGTAGTGTTAATCCTTCTTATAACAACATCCTAGTATATTGTGGATACTGGTGTTGTTACAAAAGAAAGGAAATAAAAAGAGTTTGGGGGTTGGAGAAGCAAAATAATTGAAAATAATTTAAGAGAAAATGTTACCTTTAATTTAGGTAACTCACTTTGGTTGGAACCAAAGGACTTCTTGAAATGCTTTCTGCCTAAGGGGAAGCTTCAAGGAGGAGGAGAGGGATGTGGGGAGCGTAGTTGGGCAGAGTTTGGACGAGCCAAGTGGCTTGAGAGGTGTGAGGAATGAGTAGAAGTGGTCTCCTTTTATAAGGGAGAGGAGGGGCTCTTTAGGAAAGAGTGAAAGTATTACTTTATAATATAATTATATTCGGTTTATAATGGTCAAAAAATTATTGAGGTCGAAGATAAGATGACTCATATTCTAAATAACATCAACAAATAAGAATTGGACAGGTTTTAGATAATATTTTAATCATTATAATCTTATTTATTTAAATGATTTATTAATGAGGTAAACATTGCATCATTATTGTGTCATTAATAATTTAAATTATTTGATGTCTAAATATTATAAATAAAATATCATTATGTAGGAAATCTTTTTAGCTTTCTAATGAATATTTATAATAGAAAATACAACATGTATAACCCTATGTAAAAATTGTTCCTTTAAAAGATGTAAGCTTATGCCATTTTTGTATTCATTTTAACTTAATTAAAATAAAGTGTCATTATCACTTACAAGTGGATCAATGGGGTCCCAAAATTGCCCAAAGATGCCCATGGTCGACCATGTATCAACCAATAGGGTCAAGACACGTTTTAGGGTAATTTAGTATTATTATAATATTATTTTTTAACCCTTATTTACCGGATTTACCCTTAACCATGGTAAATAAAATATTTACCGCAGTAATTATTCAAAATGTCTAAAAATAAAAGTTACCTATTTACACAATTTGAACATCATGATTCCAAATATGGAATACATTTTTCTAAATTCAAAACACAGAAGTGTCAGAAATTAATTTAAAATTAATTCCCGCTGTCAAAACAAAAAGCGTGTTTTTAAGAGATAATAACTATCAAAAGATTGACATTTGTTTATGTTCGGTTTAATTGTAAAATTATGTCCAATGACCAAAATAATATTAAATGGTAAAAATATATTATAAATATACTTTAAAACCACTAAAATTTATAATTTAGAACTATTAATTATTTTGATTAAAAAGGTTGTTTTTAATTAAAATTTAGTAATTTTTACTATTCATCAAAATATGAATGTTATCCGAAAAGTACCAAAATTTCACCTTAGGATAAATTTGATATTCCGAATCCAAAAATGAAGTCCATTTTGAAATATAAAATATATATAATTTCAAAAAGTAGGTATTACTATTCATAACAGCTAGTTTGATTGGTTACGGTGTGTTAGAACTCGAAGTTGCGTACAACACACGCTACTGTTTTATTCAAAGGAAAGCGTACCGTGGAAGCTTGGGATGTTTCATTTTAAATTTTTTGATGTCTCCATTTAGTCAAAAAGTTTAAAATATTGTATTTAAAAAGGTTTCACTATCAAAAGTTGATAAAAGTGCAATACTGAAAATGAATCTGTTCTTGCATTATGACTAAGAAACTCATAATATGGATTCTAAAATTATAAGGATTATATAAAGTTTAAAATTTAGTTAATACTATTCATGACCTCTTTTAATGGCTTTTTTTTTGGTAAGTCATGGTGAAATTGAACTCAGTGTTGCGTGTAGTGCATGTTATTGAATTATTTTGAAGAAATAACACACTATGAAATCTTGGGGTGTTACATTCTCCCCTCCTTCAATAAATTGTGTCCTCACAATTTGAAATTGTTCTTCAAAAATAAAAGGTTGAAAGTAGAAAATATATTTGTGGGAAAACCCACATCGGAAATTGGGTTACTAAAATTTAGTCTTAATATGAGGAAAATAGAAATCAAAGGGTCACCACCAAATTATGATCTCGATTAGGAGAACATTGGAGGAAATTAGAGACATATAATCGGAGGAAAAACGTAAATATTTATAGGTAGTGATTGAGGTCATCAATCACAAACAAGTATAAAATTGAGGTCCTTAAACTCATCAATCTATGATGATTTGAAGTACCATCGGTTCAACAAAATATAGGGTATTGGGATCACACATTTTTGACATTTCAAAATATCTTAGTTGAAATCCCACATCAAAAAATGAATTAATGAGGCCTCTATTTAAAATAAAGAGTGGAAAGTATGAAGATTACCGAAAATAACACATACTAGGGTTCCATGTAGGAAAATATGGATATGGAGGAGAAATATAACCATCAATTATCTGATGGAGAGTGGTAGAGAACATGGCTATGAAAAGGCCAACAATCCCAAAGCCATAAATTAGTGATGATTTAAGGTACCATCTAGGACAACATTTTTTTTTAAAGTTACATTACATAAGGAAGAGGAATTCATTTATGATATTGACTAAGAACATTATGAGATATACTTAAATTTTAAGTAGATTTTCATTCTTTAATAAATTTCCACCACTAACTCAATTTTTTTTAAACGATGAGTATTCAAGAAGACTTGGTCACACTGGAAGAGCTAGAATAAACTTCTATATAATCACATGATCCATGCAGGATAAACCATATATTTACATTGTCATTGAAGATTAATCAAAACCAAAATGGTTAGTGAATGATCTAATGATCCCCCAAAAGGATATTCATTGAGATAAATATGCACTAATCTTAATTTCTAAAATTAAACCAATAATACCCCAAAGTTAAATAGATACCATTCAATAACCAATTGTCCTTAAATCCTTTAATATAATCCAAACTAATATTGAAACCCAAAACATAGAAGAATTTGATTATGTAGTCTCCCATGTTACATTGTATCTCCAAATGACATCAAATACTCTTAAAGTCACATACTTAAAAGTAATTAACATCATCACATATTCTCTGTTATAGGTTAATCATTTCCATAAATAACCCAAATCACTATAAATCAATAATAAAAATGTAGATAAAAATCCACCATTACTCTACAAATGAAACCTCATTGTATTCTATTTTCCTTGGGCATATAGTGTTCCTAACAAAACGAACATCTTCCAAAATAACATTTATCACTTAATCACCAAATCATTTTCCTATACCAAGGGTATTCATTTGATAAGACATAAGAAACCAAATCATCTTATTATTGATCAATAAAATCATTTAACAAAAAAATAGTCATACTAACCGGGGACTTCACGTAGTCCAGTGGTAGGTGATAAATCCCAATCGCACTTTGGTTGTGGGTTCGATTCCCAAAGCTTTGTCCGACGCGACGGGTTGTCACACGGTCTACGTGTTGTCCTTTTTCAGAAACTATATTCTATAATATTACCAAAATGAGATAAATTTTTCAAAATAATTTAACCACAAATGTTATATCATACTTTGCATTTTCATCCCAAATTATAATAACTTATCATTTTCTCAAACCCCAATGATCATATAAAACCAAATGGTTATTTATACCTATATCCACAAGAGAAGAGACAATTATTCCTCAAATATCATTCTCACATGGCAAACTGAGGGGTTACAAATACAAGAGAAAATTATTCCAAAGTAAACCCATCAACAAGGAGTGCTAATACTTTTTAAATTTTTCTCCAACCATTTATTTCCGCATAGCATCTTCTTTGAGTGAGAAAATATCCTATAAAATAGGACATTCACTCGGGTAATGGCCAGGTCCCCTACATTTACGGAAAATGACTGTAAATGGACTCTTGGGACCATTTTTATCTTCTTCCATAGTACTCTTCATTTTTCTTCGGCAATTCTTCACTTTATGTCCTTCCTTCCCGCACGTAAAACATTTCGTTGTCCCATTGAGACACTTTCCTGGGTGTCTCTTTCCACAATTCCTGCATGATGAAAATTGGGGTTTCTTTTCTCCATGGTCTCCATTGCTGGAGATCTTATCATTTATCACCTTTCTCTTCCTTGTTGAGTCTGGGAGTTGGTTAATATATATGTTGTTGATCATATTTTTGGAAAACTGATTTGGCATAAAGACGATAACTTTTACGCCTATCAACATTCCATTTTGTTGCTCATTTCCACCACCGTTCCCACCTTGTACATCATTCTCAAAGTCACTATGACTTCCTTGGAATCCAGCCATTGACTAAAACCAGAAAGCATTGTGTGAGTAATAGTAGTCGTAAAATCATTTAGAGATTAAAATGTCACCATATTCTCAATTTGAAACATATTAGGATTAACCAAGGTCATTTAGACTCATCTTATGTATATATTACTTAAATCGGTTTGTAAAGAAAATGTAAATTATCCTAAGCATATCCCCCGGGAGTGTCGTAACCAAGAGTGCAGCAAGCCCCTTGTCGTGCACCAGTTCCCGTTTGAGTCTAGCTCAAAGCTGTGTTTTCGGGTTTTACCCCTAGGTACATCTGTGCCAGAGCCGCCTCTACCTGCTCGTATCCAGACAGGGATGTATTGCTCGGAAAACTCACAAAATCTCTACAATACCAAAATTCTAGGAAGTTCTTTTATACTAATCCTCAAATTTCATCTTAGGTCTACATGCTCTAATCAGAGTTTATCTAAATCTAGCTACCAAGGTTTGTACTAAACCTCCCTCTAATACCAACTGTAACGCCCCGACCCTAGTTACCCAGATTCGGTGCATTATTACATAACATTTTCATGATCATGAGAAAGATCAAGTCTTGAAAGACCGATTAGTTTAGTAGCCTTGGAATAACTAGATACATCCATAAATTTTTACATTACATCATAAAAAAAACATCTTGTCTTCATATCCCCTCATACTATCCCTGCAGGTCATTCATAAATTACTTCTTCATAATCCTGGAAAAAAAATAAAACATTGAAAGGGGTGAGCTCGGATGCTCAGTAAGGATAACGTTATAGCATAAACTTTCATAAATAAGCATAAACACTTAAGGCAATTTATAACTAAAACAAAAGCCTTTGAAACATGAACGTCAGCATAAAATGGAAAAGGTAAAATGAAATAATTCCATTTACTTACTCACATGGATATTCTACTAGTCGAATGATCACATGCAATATCAATAACCACTTTCATAATGATGGAATGCATAATGCCAGACTATCATAACCACATAGCCAAGGCCTCGTGCCAAGACTACAATTAAGATTTTGCCAAGGCCTTGTGCCAAGACACTAGTTTGTCTCATGAGACCTACCGATGCATCGAGGAGCTATAGCGGGCTCCACCCGTCACTTATTAAGTCCAATTCATTCCTCATATGAATAGGTTTAAGCATAAAATAAACATTCGTATTAAAACTAGCATACTAAATGTCAATACTTTAACCACAAACCATGAATGATATAAAAATAGAACATCCACAGTCAAATATAACTCATTTGATACAATATGGAAGATTGTATTGTATCACATTAACCTCAATCATGAATAATGAAGGATGTTGACATAGATGAAAATAATCATCAAAACTATTTGAGAGAAATATCCCCCTTTTCTTGAAAACATTTAAAAGTCACACTATTTGTCAAGAAGCCATTTAAAAATAGATTTTTGAATCAAAGTGTCCCATACCACTTTGAAACCTTTTAAAAGGATTTTTAATTTCTATACATTAATGTCCATATCAATAAATCCTTAAAACCATTTTTAAAACATGGACATTAATGAGAATGATTTAGATGAATAAGTCTTTAATACATTTAAAAATGGTATTTTAGTTAGAGATTCTAACCAAAAGAGAGACACTTGAATGAAAACAATTGAGGTAATAAAAACTTTGTAATATCATGAGAATAATGGGAATTCATGATATACTATGTCAAAGTACATTATATACACCACATAAAAGTGATTTGGTGTATATCAACAAAGAAGTCTCAATGGAATGTAAGTTGAGATGAAATCTCTCATAAAGGCCATATCCTTAGGTTAAGGATAAATCAACAACATAAAAATGTGTGAAAAATATAAATACACTAAATATGATTGGATATTCAGTGTAAAACAATCAAAGTATATTCACACATATTCCTGTAAAAACAACACCAACAAATTGGATGTTTAACTCAACAAATGGTGAAAGAGTTAAAATTACTCTTATCAAATTCATATAAATGACTTAAGAATTTTCAATGGAGTGATTATGTGTATCAAAAGTATATCCACAGGAAGGGGAGTGGAAATTATGACATAATCAAATGAATAGTGATTCCACACATAATCTTAGGGTAATATAATCAATGAAATATGCGTAAAGCCAAATGAGTGGAAATTGAAATCTCAAATTCCCTTATTGATTAGGTAACTTAAGAAACAAACACCCATGAAAGAAAGATCATATCATGATGATGTAAATACCCATAAAATAAAGTATATTACACAATGAATACAATCATGGGTAGTACACGTACACCACATGCAATAATTAAGTGGTGATCAATGGAATTCTCACGGAATTAAAAGTGAGACAAGAAACCCCTTACCACGTTAATCAACTGAGTCGCATGGCCAAAAGTTAATAACCACCAAATTATTTACAGAATAACATGAATATAAAGTGAATCATGATAATATATATCAAATGGAAGTACACAATACACCACTTTCAATAATTTAGTAGCGAACAATGGAAATCTCACGGAATTGAAAGTGAGATAAGAGAATCCCTTACTTTGTACTTTTTCCTTGGTCGATGGTAGGTTTACCTCCTGTATAATGGTGAAATAATTGTTATTGAATAATACAAGAATCAGTTACTTTAATATGATATCATATATGATCTTTTAACATTGATTTGTTAATAATATCTTAGAATTATCGTCATTTCAGGTGTTAACGTGTTCATTTTACTTTATATTCTTTGTTATGTGAGCCATATTCGTTATTAATGGGATGTATATTATTCATATCCAGAATGGTATCAAGTCCTTAAACATCATTTTTAAATCATCAAATGATAATTATACTTGAATGGATACGATGGAGAATGAATCTCATCGCGTTCGTGGAGACGGTAGTCCGTACGTACGCACGAATGCTACTTCCATTTAATTTTTATTTTAAAAGAATCGAATCCAAATGATACATAGGTATATTACTATTCCAGTAAAATATAATATTCTATATATGTTACTTAAGTTCATTAACACCATCCTTTATACGTTCCATGTGTGGTATGAACGAGTCATATCATTTTAAGGGGGCGGTAGTCCGCACTTCCTCAAATGAAATTATCGTATGTATATACAACATGAAATGAATAATTGTATGAAATAAAATGGAATTACAGAAGCTTATATATAAAATATATATCATTAATATCATGTTTAATTACAGTGCCATCCTAATGGCCACCATGAGAGGCGGTAAGATGTATTTGAACAATCATCGTTTCGTGAGGCGTTAGTTTGCCATCCACAGAAACATTATGTTCGTCATCCATTAGATGGAGTTGTGTGAATGTGTAGTTTGAATCCTTCTTATAACAACATCCTAGTATATTGTGGATACTGGTGTTTTTACAAAATAAAGGAAATAAAAAGAGTTTGGGGGTTGGAGAAGAAAAATAATTGAAAATAATTTAAGAGAAAATGTTACCTTTAATTTAGGTAACTCACTTTGGTTGGAACCAAAGGACTTCTTGAAATTCATTCTGCCTAAGGGGGAAGCTTCAAGGAGGAGGAGAGGGATGTGGGGAGCTTAGTTGGGTAGAGTTTGGACGAGCCAAGTGGCTTGAGAGGTGTGAGGAATGAGTAGAAGTGGTCTCCTTTTATAAGGGAGAGGAGGGGCTCTTTAGGAAAGAGTGAAAGTATTACTTTATAATATAATTATATTCGGTTTATAATGGTCCAAAAATCATTGAGGTCGAATATAAGATGACTCATATTCTAAATAACATCAACCAATAAGAATTTTACAGGTTTTAGATAATATTTTAATCATTATAATCTTATTTATTTAAATGATTTATTAATGAGGTAAACATTGCATCATTATTGTGTCATTAATAATTTAAATTATATGATGTCTAAAAATTATAAATAAAATATCATTATGTAGGAAATATTTTTAGCTTTCTAATGAATATTTATAATCGAAAATTCAACATGTATAACCCTATGTAAAACTTTTTCTTTTAAAAGATTTAAGCTTATGCCATTTTTGTATTCTTTTTAACTTAATTAAAATAAAGTGTCATTATCACTTAAAAGTGGATCAATGGGGTCCCAAAATTGACCCAAAGATGCCCATGGTCGACCATGTATCACCCAATATGGTTAAGACACGTTTTAGGGTAATTTAGTATTATTATAATATTATTTTTTAACCCTTATTTACCGGATTTACCCTTAACCATGGTAAATAAAATATTTACCGCAGTAATTATTCAAAATGTCTAAAAATAAAAGTTACCTATTTACACAATTTGAACATCCTGATTCCAAATATGGAATCCATTTTTCTAAATTCAAAACACAGAAGTGGCAGAAATTAATTTAAAATTAATTCCCGCTGTCAAAACAAAAAGCGTGTTTTTAAGAGATAATAACTATCAAAAGATTGACATTTGTTTATGTTCGGTTTAATTGTAAAATTATGTCCAATGACCAAAATTATATTAAATGGTAAAAATATATTCTAAATATACTTTAAAACCACTCAAATTCATAATTTATCACTATTAATTATTTTGATTAAAAAGGTTGTTTTTAATTAAAATTTAGTAATTTTTACTATTCATCAAAATATGAAAGTTATCCGAAAAGTACCAAAATTTCACCTTAGGCTAAATTTGATATTCCTAATCCAAAAATGAAGTCCATTTTTAAATAGAAAATATATATAATTTCAAAAAGTAGGTATTACTATTCATAACAGCTAGTTTGATTGGTTACGGTGTGTTAGAACTCGAAGTTGCGTACAACACACGCTACTGTTTTATTCAAAGGAAAGCGTACCGTGGAAGCTTGGGATGTTTCATTTTAAATTTTTTGATGTCTCCATTTAGTCAAAAAGTTTAAAATATTGTATTTAAAAAGGTTTCACTATCAAAAGTTGATAAAAGTGCAATACTGAAAATGAATCTGTTCTTGCATTATGACTAAGAAACTCATAATATGGATTCTAAAATTATAAGGATTATATAAAGTTTAAAATTTAGTTAATACTATTCATGAACTCTTTTAATGGCTTTTTTTTTTGGTAAGACATGGTGCAATTGAACTCAGTGTTGCGTGTAGTGCAAGTTATTGAATTATTTTGAAGAAATAACACACTATGAAATCTTGGGGTGTTACATGAATGATTTATGTTTTTGTTGTGGCACACGTAAGAATGATTTCATTATGAGATGGTGGGGGGAACTATATCTCTCTCCAATTCATTGGGTAAAAATTTATATCTCATGATATAGACATGGCTAGAATGGTATATTAATCTTGTTCAGTGATACAGGACAGGAACAAGGAGTGAACTCGATTCAGAAAGGGACATTGTCCACTATAATGGTCTTGGAAGCAATGCCTTGGCTGCTATGGAAATCGTATCATGTCCTTAATGGTTTTCCACAATTAAATTCCTTATTCCCATGATATTTTTTCATGGTTATTATTTCTCTATGATATATTCCTTACATACTGCCATGTTTTATGTCATTGCTCATGATTTTGATATTTAAACATTATGTTCATGTTTTTTGTTCAAATGTATATGATTTTTTTTATATTATCCATGCATAACTTACTGAAAATTTGAGCTCACCATTTATCTGTTTTCTTTTCCCCAGGATTTAAAGAAAGGTTTTAGGTAGGATAAAAAAATGGAAGATCATTATGGATGATGTTGAAGATCATTCACCACAATTAGAAGATTATAACCTGAGTCTCCAAGGACACAAAACTATTACGGTCCTTTGTTGTCTGTTATTGTTATGTATTAAGTATTCTGAAAATGTAATGTAATTTCCTTGTATGTCAACCATTGGGTCTCTACAGTTGGCATCATAGGGAAATGAGGTAGGAATGTATCTGATCCTTGGTAACTCTCACATGTGATCGTTGGACGATGCATGGCTCTCCGCCCAAGGGCTTCATGATGAAATGGCAGCCACTGGGGATGGTGGTGTGTCCCGCCCAAGGTGTGTAGCCGCCCATGGAGTTCCCTGATAGGTATCAATTATAGTACATTGGAATTAATTCTAGACTAATACATAAGGTATTTTTTCAAATATCATTATTATTATACCAATTTCCATTTAATGATGAAATTGTATGTAGCAACAACATCTCATTAATTATATTCATATGTTATTCGTCATTATTTAGTTCTCAACATTAGGTAGTTTTCTAAACCACATATCATTTTTATTTTTCTGACTCTCATTTTCATAGTAATAATTATTTTTATTTATTATTTATACTCAACCCATTAATAGATATTTTTAATAATTTACATAATATAAATATTAAAAAAACATGATATTAGAAAATTTTATCTTATCAATTTTATAAAATAAATAACATTGCTTGAAATCTATGGAATTTAATTATCAAACAATTCCCATTGGCATGATATATTATTTTTTAATAGACTGTTCCATTGGTTCATCCATGCATAATCATGTTCCCAATTTAATATTTTTTACACTTTTCAGATATTCATTTAAAAAAATATAATTTTTTCCTTCATTATTGATTTCAAATATCAACATTTCACATGTGAAAATTATCTCCAAAAATTCCTCTCACCTATTCCCCTTATGTATCCTTTTATATTGACATTTATTCCCCTTAAAATTCACCCAACAACTTAAATTACATTTATTCTTGTACATGAACAAAATACCATTGCGCTTCAATGTAAAAAGTCATGAGGAATGATTTTCATCAAAACCATCCCATAATTATAAAAAGTTTAAATTACAAATCAATTAAAAAAATCATGAGAAATATGAATTTTTGATCAAAATAAGATTTTTATGATTTAAGTCGCATTTCAAAACTTATGTTATGAAAACAATGATCCATTAAAATGAAAAAACATTTATTTCATTTTATGTATCATATGTATTTTGAGACAGAATCCAAATTAATCTCACATATAATCTTTAAGATTATATATATATATATATATATATCTTTTGAGAAAATATTAATTTCTAAATGTTTTATGATGAATATCATCTTGAAAAGTTTCAATTTATTTTGGAATATTTTTCACATGACCAGGAAGATCATATATAAAATTGGATATATGTATCTTATGATAGTGATGGATTCTATTTTTTAATATCTCAATGAATTTTATAATTAATATTTTTCATGACCTAATATAGATAAATATTATTGAATAAAACACTATAAATCCCTTAAACATGTTATATATGAATATGAATCTCTCAAATATATTTTTTCATCATCTAAAAGAAAAAATATATATTAGGGAGTTTTAGTAATCTTCTATTATTTCATTTTCTTGTGGATTTACTTATTCAATTTTTAAATTTTTTCATTAATCATAATGTTCCAAAAATTATTTAAATAAGCTAATATATTATTCATAAATTTTATAGCAATTCCATAAAATCCTACAAATAGTAAAACACCTTAAATGAATTTATGAATTTATCAAACCATTGTAAAATTATTTTAAAAAATTATCATAATCTTTTTGTAGCATATATGTTCTCATAATTATTTTTTGTAAAACATTTAACATCCTTAAAATTTATTGATAAAATATTCATAAAATACACACTTAAATATTTATTCAATAAAAAATTAATTAATAATAATAAATACCTTTATGGTAACATGTTTTCTCAACAAATCAAGTCGCAATTAAGATAATTATATTGTGGAAACTATATTTTTAAGTATAATCCTTCATTCTAAAAAAGGATGGTTCCACATTGATACCAACACTCTTCATTTTTTTAATGAATAGATATTCTTGATGTTGAGTTTCCAGCTTCTCAGAATCATCTAGAACCTATAATTTAATGTGACATCCTCTTCTATCTAGAAATTTAATATATTTCTATTAATTAAATCAGATCATTCATCAAATATATTAGATTCTTCAATGATCATGTTTATTCAAAAATTACTAAAACAACATTCCCTACATTACATTATTATAAATAATATTATAATATATCTCAAATATATGAATAATTATCCACATCATATACAATAGAATAAAACTATAATTATGATCCTCATGAATTCTAGTATAATTATCAAACCAATAACTCTTTAATCTCATCGTTTTGTGAAACACTTAATTATTTTGGGGTACTTTAATATCATAAAGAATTTTTCTATTTATCATACACAACCCATTTTGACAACATAAATTTTTGAAAATACCATTAAATAATGGAAATCAATACATCCAAAAAAATATATTCCCTATCAATCTCTCTAATTGTATGTTTTTAAAACCACTTAAATAAATCACAAAATCACTAAAAATATGTCCCTAGTTGTTTCTCTATATTATCGCCTATTAAATACAATAAATTAAAAGGATTTTGAGTGTGGGGTATTCATTTTTATTTCATGTTCCAATAATGATAAAAACCAAATCTTATCCCACTATGTATAACCTGATATAATTTAGATATGTATGGAATCAGAATATCATATGAATTAGACCATAAATTAATAAAATCTAGGTCTTAATGATCTAACAACACACTTAATACAAGGGAGAAAATATAAAAATAAAAATTTCCCATTAAAACATCCACATGTGATACTTTTTCAGATATATATTTACGGGTTATATTAAAATGGATTATAAATATTATCACATGCACTCAACCCAAAAAAAACATTAATATCATTCTATCACAAGTTATATTCCCTATTATCATTTCTTTCTCGATAAAAAAATTCCCACCCTTAAAAAAGAAATTATTCAATCAAAAAAATTGACTGGAAAAGTGATTATCATATGATAACTTAAAAGTTATCCAGAAATTATATATTCAAATGAAATTATATTGAATAAAACTCAATGTATCACACTTATATAATAATCTCCACTAATCATTATCAAGTACTTTCTTAAATAAAAATAACTCTAAAAATATTTTTTTGATACTAGTTGAACTATTCCAAGGAGGCATCGTTATACTAGATAAAACACAACATTATGGTTATCTCTTAATGTTTTATATTTATCACAACAAACACAAAACTAACCTATATAATTAATTACATTTAAATCCATATATAGAAAAAAACTCTTCAAATAGTTGAATCTATTAGACTCTCAAAAAGCATATTAATTAGGGAAAAAGGGATATGATTTACTTTTGATAAAAATAATAGTTTATTTTTAGATTCTATATTATATATGAATTTTTATTCATTATTTTCCTTGGACATTCTAACGTTGATCATATGTTGGGAGTATACTATTCTTTCAATTCTAAATAGACTTCTCATATGAAATAATTCTTCTATCATATTATCCACGAAGGAATATTCTTCATTTTATATTATCATTTTCATTTTCTAAATCTTTAATTGTTTTACATATATATCTATGTATTAGTAAATTAAAGTCATCATTCCTCAATTTTTTACATATTTTATCATCAACCATTATGTCACTCCCTTTTGGAATATTCTTACACTATTCTTTTTAAATGACCTACAATATTATACCCCATTTTTACATTTTTTATTTAATTTTTAAAATTATATGTTTCTTACTGTAAATATGAGGTACAAAACCATCTTGAATAGTCCCAGATACACTGATTTATTCTATAGTAGATGCATCAATGTTTAGTTTATCATTTTTCATTGGATTTTATTTTATATTATTATCTATTATCATTCACCCCATGGAATAATCACATTCAATCATTTATTTATTTCTCATCAAATTTGGTATTCTTTAATTTTAATAAGTTTCTAATTAATTGGGAATTATATATTATAACTCGTTATAATTATAACCATCCATGTTTCATATTTTCCAAAAAATATCATTTATTTTAAAAATATTTTTAAAGGAATAATTTAACTTCTTCAATGCACATTACATCGAATCAATAAAATTTACCTCATTTTTTATCTTCCCCTAACAATAATTCAATTTTTTCTAATTATTAATATATTATCACAATAATTAGTGAAATAGAATACAAAATCCCACTATGATGAATATGGTGAGAAACACTAGTTTTTAACTTTTGTTTTAGTCTATATAACAAAAAAAACATACATTATTGAAGCCTGAACGCCCTTATCATAATTATTTTAGTTAAAGTAATCCTAAATATGCCGATATCCTCTATTGATTTAATGATGAAATTCGTTGATTTTTTCCATCCTAATTTTATTATATTGAATCCTTACATACTCATTTAATGAATATAACATTTGAAAAAAAAATGAGTGAGGGTGATATTTTTATATGAACTTACTATAGTTGAATCTTAAGGAACCCAAAATCCATTATTTCCATTATATGTGACATTATTGAATCTGTGTTTTGATGAAATTTATTTTTATTTTATATTCTTTTAAATTCATAGCCTATGTCACTTAAAAATTCTTAATTTTCATTTAATCTTAAGATTATGATTTTTGAGAGAAGGAAAATCATCCTCAATTGATTTTAAGATTTCAATCCATTTACAATTGTTCTTCCTAAACTCTTCATAATGTATCTTATATAATCCTTTAATATGAATTGACTATCACCTTAAATAATTGGTATTTATTCTCTAACTAACAATCATTATGAAAAAATGTAGCATCCAATTCAAGGATATTCACTTCCAATAACATTTCAAATTTCTACCTTCTCATTATTTGTGTTTCTTGATTTGTTTCATCATGACAAAATTTCTATTTATATTATAATTTATATTTTTCATTTTCTTTTACTAGTTTTATGAGAGGGGTTAAATTTAGTTTATTTTTGGATAATTACATTTTAAATACTTGTATATTCGATCCATATTTTTATTCTATTTTTATAGAATATTTTAAAACAAAACTATATATTTCATTATATCAATACAAACATTTTATGTAATACATTACATGAATGTAATTAACCATAAAATGAGTGAAAAAACAAAATATTTTTATAAGATGAATGTTTTTTTGAGACAAGATAATTATCCTATAATATAATATATAAAATATCATATTGATTAACATTAAATTTTTTTATACACATTATATTTTAATATCATCACAATTTTTTAGTCGCTTTATTTTGTTTTTAATTCAATTTTTTTTGTAATCATACATGTTTCTATTAACAATGATGGACATTATATTTTCCATGTGAGAAAATTCATATACATTTTGAGATTTTCTCCCCATATTTTTTTTTTAAAAATAACATGGAATGAAAGTTGACTTAATAATATGAATATAATTGTGTTATAATACCAATTTGTTCGCCAGTTATTTAATCAATAATAGTTAGGTTGGGGAGGGGTAAATTATTATGAACCAGTTTTTTAAAAATATTTTCTCTTCCAATTTAGAAACATAATATTAAACCTCCACATATGTTTGAGTGAATAGTATTTATTTAAAATCACAACAACAAAAAACCCTTGCAATGACGTTAATAAATATGAGTTGTAGCATATTAAATTTTAACAAGGTTATATATACTCTCTTATGAAAATTTAAAATGGATCTTCCAAACTAATTTAATGAAGAGGATATTTATTTTTTTCAATTATGTTAAAAAATAAAACCAGGTAAGATCATTTTACAAATAAGAGGTATTCAAATTTGAAAAAATATCCTGAAACACTCACATACATTTATTCCTTGTACTGTCCATCAAAATTTCAGTATTATCATCACATGAATATATATGTATCTTACTATTTTATTATCCATTTATAATTTTTATAAAATAAAAATTTAAAAGATATTCTAAAAGTTTGGAAATATTGATTATTCTCACCCAATCATACTCTAGTTCCTCAACATCCTCATTAAACACAATACATATATATTCTCTATCAGTGGCATTCTTGTTCAATATTCTTATTCACATTTTTTTTAACATCTATGATATTGTGAAATTAATAAGAATATATTATCTCCTGATTCTTCTTAATCCAAATTTCCTTTAAAAATATAAGGATATATATATTATATATACAACATTGTACTTATCCTCTTTATTATTTCTTTATAATTTCATCCTTGAAAATTACGATTTTTCATAAATTTGTTTTTTTATATCATTCTCACAATAAATTTTAAAGTTCATATCATTCATCTTATATTTTCATGTTCAACATCTCAAGTGATCATGTTGGTATTATCCGTATAGTAAATATATAAATTATTCTAAATTGTTCACTGTTAAATTATCAATTTATCAAATATAATCACACTGTTTTACCCTATCATGACCTGCCTTCACCAAAAAGAGGGAAGGGTCAGCAGATTTACAGGCCCTTCCTTCATTAAGTTGATGGAGAGATAATGACCCCTGAGACCCGCCTTCAATAAGTCCCGGAGTGGCGACTAGAACCAAGGGTATAGAAATTACTCACAAATGAGAGGCATTACCACTTTTTGTTATATAGGATCGGGAGATAAGATGATCAAAACCATAAACACCATAACTAAAAGAAATGTAAATCCAATAGTAAACCATTCGCATATCCATCCTCCAAAATGTAAAAGCCACAAAGTACAAAAAGTGACTACAAATGTAATTACCAAAGAAAGAAAAACAGCAACTGCAACTGCCCCAAAGGTCCGAGCTAGTATGGTATTTCGCAATCCCTGAAGTCCTCCTGGAAACCTGAAAGCAATTTTATATACTTAGGGTGAGCATACATGTATACTCAGTAGGGAAATCCAAAGACTCTAGTGCATAAGTGGGGGAACGTACAAATGTCCCATGAGAAGGAGTAAACCAAACACCTAACAAGGTAAACTATCCACCCAAGTCTCACCAAGGAACACTCCCCAAATAACGCATGTCAAGTAATGTATATAATAAGAGCACATCGATGTTTGGTTACCCCACACCACTTTCCCACTAGTTATTGAGACATCCTACGCATCAAACCAAACCCGCTATTCTCACCACAGTCCCACTGCCACACTAGCCCACACAAAACTGGGCCACAACAACACATAGTCCCACTTTCACACCCACCCACACACACCTGGGCCATAACCACACGCAGTCCCACTGCCAAATCCCACCCGCAAACACCTGGTCCACAACTATCACACGTAACCACCCCTGCAAACACCTTGGCCGGAACAACCATATCCACACCCGATGACACCTGGGCTAGAAAATCCATTGCCACGGCCGAAGACACCTGGGCCTCATCCCGAGGACACATGGGAAACAACCTGTCGCACACAACCGGCAAACCACCTCACTACGATTCCTGAAGGTTCTTGGGCTAATAATGGACCTCAGGATATCACATGCTTCCCTAAGATACTTGGGCTATTTAGGAAAGGGAGCAAAAAAGAAGCTAATAACCAGCCCCTAATAATAGTGTTGGGAAAAACACCCTCCACCATGAAATGGGGGTGTTCGGAACTAAGTGCTCAACTTGGGTGGGGCGCAAATAAGAAACACAAAACTACAAATATAAGTATAGGTAACAAGATCTCACACAAAGTTTAGGTTTTTCTTCAACAAGCCTATAGGACACAAACAACACTCATGTCCGAGTCACGACTCTCACTAACAAAACCCAGTTGTCACATTCTTGTTTCATGTTTAGTAATAATGTTTAATAAGTTTATGCACTACTAGGGAAGTAACACCATAAGAATAAAGAAGGAAAAGTATCCATCCAAATGTAAATTTACATATCCGCACCCAGTCCTCTTGTAAAGTCACAACAACAAAGGAAAAGTGAGATCCCTCGAAGTACTGTAACCAAAGACAACCCCAAGACACTGCCCCGTGTCCCCTCCCCCCAAAAGGTTTTTCATCAACAGAGGATCCCACCCCAATTCGTGTTATAAACAAAGTTACCACCCGGTCTTAAAACTCAAAACCACCATATCAATAACAACAGGGGATCCCATCCCCATATTTATAACCACCGAGGGTATAAAAAAATTGGGGAGCCCATCCCCTCCAACATCTCCTGCAATCAGCCTGTAAAAGAAAACAACAAAACCACTACCACCAACACAAAGCAGGGCCATGCCATTATTTTTATATTTAAAACATTTAACACACACCATGATTTCAATTTCCGTGTGTCTTAACTGAGGTTATCATAGAAAATGATTTATCCTGGTGCTTCTAATTTATTTAGCCGAATATACATAATTAACCAATTTCCATTACACAACAAGGTTTAACAACCACAAAAATATCCATTAAACATTACCAGAGGAAGGGGTTCATTAGTGCATAGAGAAAGACCACCAATGACAATGATTTTTAGAAGGCCTAAACCCTCACAGTTTACAAAAAAGATCATAACATAAACAGTATCAACGATCACATCCCCCTTCTTTCATTATAGAATCCAGTTCATTATCTTTATTTAGGTCTGGTTTATCCAATTCTACAGAAACAAAAGTACACCCACCCTGCATGATAATCAAAAGAGAAAGATGAATGAGAAATTCCCTAGTTGTTGATCAACGATCGATGCTTAGCCTGGGCGCGGAAATTCACCAATAGCTTTGCAGCTCGCCTGAACGAAAAGTGGATCGTCTGAATGAAGGGTACTCTATCGCAGTGAACCCTTTTGTTTATAAGGCCTGGGACGGTTGATATAAGAACATAAAACTGCGTAAGGCACGGGGTCGTGGGTTGAACACGCGGCCCCACACATCATTAAAGGTTCGGGTGGTTTAAACCGATGCACACACCAGGTTAATTCATTAAATATTTTATTAAAAAATTTATGGGTTTTACCGGGCTTTAAAAAAATAAAGGGGGTCAAAATTGTGTTTAAAACCCAATTCGCGCAAAAAGGAGCTCTACTGGAAAGAAACCGTGGGGGTAGGCGAGAACCACCGGAAGCAAAGAGCTACCGGTCGACTGAGCGACATGTAGGCTACAACAACCGGTAGACCGACCTACAGGTAGGCGGGAGCTACCGATAGACCAAGCTACCAGTAGACAGAGCTACCGGTAGGCTGTAGCAACCGGTAGACCAAGCTACCAGAAGGCCTGCTACCGGTAGGCTAAGGCTACCGGTAGGCCTACCGTTACGCAAAACCTCACCGAGATTCCCAGACCAGAAACCCAACATGGGATTTTCATAAAGTAATGGACCCATAAAAATCAGCCCATTACATTATATACCTCTTAAACGATTCTCGTCCTCGAGAATCGAAACAAACCTGAAGGAATGAGAGTGTTTGAACAACCACCTCGAAAGATACCTCTTTGGAGTGAACCTCATGTTAACTAAAAATTCCCATCTCTCAAGAACCAATCATGTCAAACTGCCCAGGAATGTGGGGGTTGGGGAGTCTCCTTCCCCATGTCAAGATATTATCTTCTTTTGGTGGCACTCTCTCGCCCGCACGGGTTTAATCGCATCTACCTTAATGCGTCTTGATTAAGGGTATGATTATATCCTCCCCCATTGCCAGGGATTTTCATACACATTCAGTGGATGGAAAACCAATATTTCATAGCCAACAAGGTAAAACGTTCCACCACAATCGTTATAAACCGAATAGTACAAAACACAAAACAAAACTGGGTACTGGTAAAACATTTGTGCATCCCTCTCCCACGTACTCTCCTCAAGCCCACCATGTCTCCACAAAAAACTTACCAAGGGAATGGATCACCCACGAAGCACTTTCTCCTTTTGATCCTCGATCAACAATGGTCTCTCCATAAAAGTCACATCATCCATGATGTCTTGCTGACCCCCAATCAAGGACGTGTGAATCGTCATGCAGATACAGATGGAGCTCAGACACATGTAAGACATCATGTATCCTAAGTAGCGGTGGTGGTAACGCTAGCTGATAGGACACTTCTCTGACCTTCCACAACACAACGAAGGGTCTGATGAACCAGGGAGAAAGCTTACTCCCCTTGCTGAACCTCCGTTGCCCACGCCGAGGGGGGACCTTCAACAACACGTGGTCTCTATACACAAACTCCATGGGCCTCCTCCTGGTATCTTCATATGACTTCTGTCGGTCCTGGGCGGCCTTCCTCCTTTCCCATATGAGTTGAACCTTCTCTTTCATGCTCTGCACCACCTCTGGGCCAAGGATGCCTGCCTCTCCTACTTCGGTCCAACACACATGTGAACGGCATGGCCTCCCATTCAAGGCTTCAAACGGGGCCATACCAATGGTAGAGTGGTAGCTATTATTGCAGGAAAACTCTACTAGGGTAAAGTATCGTACCCATGATCCTCCTGAGCCCAAGACACATGCCCACAACATATACTCCAATGTATGGATGGTGCGCTCTGTCTAACCATCTATCTAGGGGTGGAAAGCAGTGCTAAGGCGTAGCTGGGTGCCAAAAGCATGCTGCAAACCCCTCCAGACTCGTGAGGTAAAACATGCATCCCTATCCAAGACTATAGACCTCAGAACTCCATGAAACCACAATACCTCATCCACATACCTTCATGCCAAAGCATCCACTGCACTCGACTCCCTGATCTCCAGAAAGTGAGCCGATTTCATCAACTTGTCCACTACCACCCAAATGGCGTCATATCCCCCTTGGACCCTAGGTAGTCTCGTGATGAAATCCATCGAGATGTCATCCCACATCCACTTGGGTACATCTAGAGGCTGATGTAGGCTGCCTGGAACTCAGTGTTCAGCCTTCACTTGCTGACACACTAAGCACTTGGCCACAAACTCTTCCACTTCTCACTTAACTCTGTGCCAATAAAACTGCCTCTTCAGTCCCTAGAACATCTTTGAAACTCCGGGATGTACCGACAGGGGTGAGTTGTGGAACTCACTGAGACCCCTTCCGCGCATCACTTCTGGAACAAACAACCTTCCCTGGAAAAGCATTTGGTTCTGACCATCCTCTGTCCATCCTTCCAGAGCATTTCCCTGGTCAACTCGGTCACACATCACTTAGCACTCTGGGTCTCCCCACTGGGACTCCTCCACTTGTTGCAACAGACACAACTACACTGCCATCTGATACAGGAAGCCTCTACCGCTATCCATCCTCACATCCAGGTGTATGGCAGCCAACTCCTCCATCGCCTTCCATGCATCCGTTGACTCTCGGACCGCATCCTTCTGTGTCCTCCTTCTTAAGGCATCGGCCACTACATTGCCCTTTCCCTCAGTATAAGAGACTCTGAAGTCGTAATCCTGGAGTAACTCCACCCATCTCCATTGACTCAAGTTTAGGTCCCACTTGGAGAAGATATACCTCAAGATTTGTTGATATGTGAATACCACAACGCATTCTACGATGAGGTAGTTCCGCCATAACTTTAGCGTAAAAACAACCGCTACAAGCTCCAGCTTGTGGGTGGCGTAATTAAGCTCATGAGGGTGTACCTGCCTAGACCCATAAGAGATCACCCCATGTCGCTGAATCAACACACATCCCAGTCCTTGTCCTGAAGCATCACATAACACCTCATATGCCGCCCCTTCTTCTGGAAATCTCAGCACTAGGGGACTGACAAACATCTCCTTCAGATAGATGAAGTTTGACTCGCACGGCTCACTCCACACGAAAGCATGGTCTTTCTTGGTCAAGGCTATCAATGGGGATGCAACTCATGAGAAGTTGGGTACGAACCTCCGATAGTAACCCACCAGCCCGAGGAAACTATGGACCTCTTCCACATTCTTGGGTGCTGCCCAAGAAACAACTGCCTCAACTTTTTTATGGGTCCACCGCTACCCCCTGCCCGGACACCACGTGCCCGAGGAATTGCACTTCTCGTGTCCAGAACATGCATTTTGGAAACTTCCCATAGAGATTATGCAGTTGGAGGACCTCCAAAACCGTCCTCAGGTGCTCTGCATAGTCCTCCTCTGATCTCGAATAGATCAGGAAATCGTCAATGAACACAACCATGAACCGATCCAAGTACTCCCGGAAGATTGAGTTCATAAGCCCCGTGAACATAGCCGGGGCATTCGTCACACCGAAGGGAATGACCCCGAACTCGAAGTGTACATATCTACACCTGAATTTCATCTTTGGGATGTCACTTTCCATCACTCTCAGCTATTGATACCCAGACTGTAGGTCGATCTTCAAGAACCAACTTGCCCCTTTCAGCTGGTTGAAAAGATCATTTATCCCCAGAAGAGGGTATCGATTCTTGATCATCACCGGATTCATCCTCCTATAGTCTTTGTACAACATGAGACCAACATCTTCCTTCTTTGAGAACAAGACTGGAGCACCCCACGATGATGCACTGGGCCGAACATAATCCCTCTTAATCATATCATCAATCTGAATCCGGAACTCCCGTATCTCTAAAGGTGCCATCCAGTAAGGAGACATCGAGGTCGGATGAGCGCCAGGTTGTAGGTCTATCCCGAACTCGATATCACGTCGAGGGTGTAGAGCCGTCACCTCCTCAGGTAAGACATCCATAAACCCACGGACGATCTCTAGAACTTCCACCCTCTCAGCATCTACGGTTCTAATGACAACTCGGCTAGTAAGGAGAGGAGGGGTTCCTCTCCCATGCTGCCGTTCTAACTGCTCCGCTCACCGATGAAGGTAACACGCCAGCTGCCCAAGTCCGAGAACACAACCATTCCTTGGAAACAGTTGATGACGGCACACAAAGAGAATAGCCAGTCGATGCCTAGGTTGACATCGTACGACCGTATCTGTAGCAGAAGAAGATCCCTAACCAACTGATGTGGCCCTATCATCAGTCTGCATCCCCGAAAAACAAACAACAAGTTGGTCTGACCTATGAATGGTGTGATCAACACCAGGGGCATTAGAAGTCTCTCAGAATCTAGGCCCAAGGCATGATCTAGACTGGGTGCAAAAAAGGAGTGTGATGCTCTAGTATCGAACAAGGAAAAAACAAGGGTACTGAACAAACTGATCATACCACGAACAAACTCCAGCCTTGTTGGAACTGATGCCTCCGCAGCGTGTAGATGTCCACGCCCATCTCCTCTGCCCTTCGGATGTCGGCCACCTCCCCAACCACGCCCTGATAGAGTTTCCTGAGGATCACCTTAAGGTCGTCCCCCTCCTTCTTTGTCTTCCCTCAGAGGAGCGGGAGCTCGCTGTCCCTGCTGCTGCTGCTAGAAAGGCCTAGCTGGAAACTGCTACTGGGGCGGGTGGTGAGGTTTTCTGCCACCTCTGTACTGTACCCAGTTCAGGCACTGACTCCGGAAATGTCCAGGGCTCCCACAGACGAAGCACTACAGTCCTAGGCCAGAAGGAAAAGGGCGAGGACCAGGGGATCGAAACTGAATTTTCTGCGGCCTGCTCCATACCGGTCGGAACCTGGAGGGTCCTGACATTGGAGGCATGGTGCTGACGACCTTCCCCTACGATGGTTCCAGCTGGATCCCCTCTCGTGACACTCCTCCTAGATCATTCAACCTCTCCACCACTTCAGCCTTCTTCTGGACATCCAAGTATGTAGGCAGGGTAAAGGAGGTAACAGGATACTGGAGGGAGGGTCGGAGCACCTCCTCCAAACGTCTTGACCGAGACTCCTCATCTGTAAAGTGGTCCGGAGAAAATAGTAGGAGGTCCTTGAACTTGATCCCTAGATCCCTCACTGACATACTCCCCTGTTGGTGGGAGATTATCTCTTGTCTGTTTTCTGCCATCATCATCAAAGAGAGGAATTCCGCTCGGAACTCCCTCTCAAAATCAGCCCATGCCACCTTAGCCTCTCTCCTCTCCCCCAGGTAAAGCGTCCACCACTAACGCGCCGCTCCCCGTATCTGGATGACGAATAGAGGATCCCAGTACTCAGTCAGGGCCCGAATTAGGCCGAAGACTATCACTATCTCCTCTATCCAGCCTTCCGTCTTCATGTCAGAGGTGCTGCCCTAATACTTCTCGAGGGTCTGTCGCTGGAAGGCCCAAAGTGTCTTCTACCACTGGTCGTCCTCCTCCTCTCGATCATCTCTCTACCGATCGGCCATGGTAGTCTCTGGGGACTTGATCTCCTGTACCACACGTCGTCGCCTTCGAGGTGCCGTATCTACAAGGTATACAAGGAATGCCTTAGCCCAAGTAGTGAAGAATGTCGTTTTTTAAAACAACTTAAACTTTTCTTTGTTCTTCATTCCCAAAACACCCTATAAAAACAAGAACACAAGTCATTATGATTCATGTACCTTCACTAGGGTCTCTCTACCCTGAAATCAGTGTGGAATAACTTGGTCGTTCGGTAGGCCTAGAGTCCTTGCATCGGATCACGGGGGGCCCTAAAATCTCGTGTCTTAGCTGGTCTTCCCTGGCCTAATTCACGCACTATGGTCACCCAACACGGTTTCCCTACCATCCCATGAAATCCTCATTGTTCCTAACTCCAGACTCCATCCTATCTCTCATCCATTCCTCTGATACCATTCTATCATGACCCTCCTTCAGCAAAAGGAGGGAAGGGTCAGCAGATTTCCAGGCCCTTTTTTCATTAAGTTGAAGGAGAGATAATGACCCCTGAGACCCACCTTCAAAAGGTCCCGAAGTGGCTACTAGCACCAAGGGTATAGAAATTACACACAAAAGGAAGGAATTACCCGTTTTTGTTTTATAGGATCGGGAGATAAGATGATCAAATCCAACAACAGCAAAACTAAAAGAAAAGTAATTCCAAAAGTAATCCATTCCCACATGCATGTTCCAAAAAGTAAAAGCCACAAAGTAAAAAAAGTGACTACAAAGGTAAGTATCAAAGAAGGAAAAACAAAAACTGCAATGACCCCAAAGGTCTGAGCTAGTATAGTCCTGCGTGATCCCTGAAGTCCTCCTGGAAACATGAAAGCAGTTTTGTATATGTAGGGTGAGCATACAAGTATACTTAGTAGAGAAAACCATAGACTATCATGCACAAGTTGGGGAACGTACTAAAGTCTCGTGAGAAGAAGCAATAAACCCAACACCTAACAAGGTAAACTATCTACCCAAGCCTCACCAAGGCACACTCACCAAATAATGCAAGTCAAGTAATATATATATAATAAGAGCACATCGATGTTTGGGTACCCTGCGCCTCATTCCCACTGGATATTGAGACATCCTACGCTTTGAACCAATCCCTCTATTCTCACAGTAGTCCCGCTACCACACTTGCCCGCACACACCTGGGCCACAACCACATGCAGTCCCACTACCACATGCTCCCGCACACACCTCGGCCACAACCACACGCAGTCCCACTACCAAATCCCGCCCGCAAACACCTGGACCACAACTGTCACACATAACCACGCCTGAAAACATAGAGGCCAGAACAACCAACGCCATGCCCGAGGACACCTGGGCTACAAAATCCACCGCCACGCCCAAAGACACCTGGGCCTCATCCCGAAGACACTTGGGAAACCACCTGCCGCACACACCCGTCCAACCACCACACTACCCTACCCGAAGGTCCATGGTCCAATAATGGACCTCATGCCATCACAACCTACCCGAAGATACATGGGATATCCGGGAAAGGGAGAAGAAAAGGAGCTAATAACTAGCCACTAATAAAAGTGTTGGAAAAAACACCCTCCCCCATGAAATGGGGGTGTTCGGAACTAAGTGCACAACTTGGGTGGGGCGTGAATAAGAAACAAAAAACTTCAAATATAATAATAGGTAACAAGCGCTCACCCAAAGTTTAGGTTTTTCATTAGCCAACCTAAAGGACACAAACCACACTCAAGTTCGAGTCACGACTATCGCCAACAAAACCGATTTGTCCCATTCTTGTTTCGTGTTCAGTAATAATGTTTAGTAAGTTTATGCACTACCGGGCAACTAACACCATAAGAATAACCATGGAAAAGAAACCATCCAATCGTCAATATAATTATCCACACCCGGTCCTCTTGTAAAGTCACAACAACAAAGGAAAAGTGAGATCCCTCGAAGTTCTGGAACCAAAGAAAACCCCGAGACACTGCCACGTGTCCCCTCCCCCAAAAACGTTTTTCATCAAGAGAGAATCACACCCAAATTTGTGATATAAACAAGTTAACCAACCGGTCCTAAAACTCACAACCACTGAATCCATAACAACAGGGGATCCCATCCCCAACTTCATAACCACTTATAGTATAGAAAACCAGGGGATCCCATCCCCTCTCACATCTCTAGCAATCATCCCATAAAAGAAAACAACCAAACCACTACCACCAACACAAATTAGGGACATGCATGTATTTTCATATTTAAACGGTTTAACATAATCAATGATTTCAATTTTCGTGTGTTTTAACCAGGGTTATCACAGAAAAGTATTTATCATGGTGATTCCAATTTATTTAACCAAATATACATAATTAACCGATTTCCATTACATAGTAAGGGTTAACAACCACAAAACAATCCATTAATCATTAGCAGAGGTAGGGGTTCGTTAGTAAAAAGATAAAGACCACCAAAAGCCATGATTTTTAGATGGCGTAAACCCGCACAGTTCACAAAGAAGATCATAACATAAACATCATCAACAATCACATCCCCCTTCGTTCTTTAGAGAATCCATTTCATTACCTTTATTTATGTCTGGTTTATCCAATTCTACAGAAACAAAAGCACGCCCACCCCGCATGATACACAAAAGAGAGAGATGAAGGAGATATTCCCTAATTGTTGATCAACGATCGATGCTGAGCCTGGGCGCGGAACGTCACCGATAGCGATGCAGATCGCCTGAACGAAAAGTTGCTCGTCTAAATTAAGGGAACTCTAGCATGGAGAACCCTTTTGTTTATTAGGCCTGGGATGGTTGAGATTAGAATGTGAAGCCACATAAGGCGCGGATTCGTGGGTTGACCACGCGACCCCACATGTCATTAAAGGGTCGGGCGGTTTAAATTGACGCACACACCAGGTTAATTCATTAAATATTTAATTAAAATGTTTAAGGAAATTACGATGATTTAAAAAAATACAGGGGGTCAAAAATAGGGTTTAAAACCCAATTCACACAGAAAGGAGCGCTATTGGAAAGAACCCGTGGGGGTAGGCGAGAGCCACCAGTAGCCGAGAACCACCTGTGGCTGACAGCTACCGATAGCTAAGAGCTACCGGTTGCCGAGCGACCGGTAGACAGAGCTACGGGTAGACGAGCTACCACTAGAGAGAGCTACCGGTAGGCTGCTGCTACCCGTAGACCGAGCTACCTGTAGGCTGTAGCTACCGGTAGACCGAGCTACCGGTACATAGAGCTACCGGTACATAGAGCTACCGGTAGGCTGCGACTACTGGTAGACCGAGCTACCGGTATTCCTGCTACCGGTAGGCCTACCATTACGCAAAACATCACTGAGATTCCTAAACTAGAAACCAAACATGATATTTTCACAAAGTAATGGACCCCTAAAACCCAGTCCATTACATTACCCCTATGATCCACCTAAAATTTAATTCTCAATTTTCTCCCATGATCTCAAAATATTTGTTTTTCTAATAAATTTTCACCAATAATGTTCTATAAATAAATATTATGTACTTTTAATTCATTATAGATGATATAGAAATATTACACATCATGTTAACTGACAATTTTAATATTCATATTTGAAGAATAATAATTATCACAACAAAATACATTAATTTATCTATATATTCATCAAAAATAATATATTTTTTATATACTGAAATCATCCCATAATCATGTATTATTTTTCATTTATACATGGTAACATATTTTTATGGTTCAAGGGTTTAATGAAAAATAATTTATTATGGTCAAAATACCATTATTTTTATTTTTTGGTCAAATCTAGTCCCAATGATAAGAATTATAATATATTGAATGTTTAGAAAACTATAAGAGATATTATGTACATAGAAATTTTTAGAAAATATTACATAAAATATGTGTCATGTTACCTAATAAATGGATAACCATAACATTAAATGAAATAAATTTTGTATCACATGAGTAATATTACATAATATTATAAATATATCACATAAGGAATTACATTCCTTTGATTCATATCATTTTGCTTTAGAATTTTTCTTCCTTGGGAACTATGAAATATTATAGATCAGGAAAAAATCCTTATGTACCACATGAAATGTGTTAAATATCACAATGAAAGTAATATATTTCCATATTAATCATTGATGATATATTATATATCTCAAATATCTATATTAATTTACAAAATTCTATTTATCAGTAATTTTATATATGCTTTTGCAATATTTTTTTGATTTTATAAAATTCAAAAACATCTACATTTATGTATTGAACATCTATTGTCATTCTATTGGAATATTCAGGCACTCCATATATCCAAAATATAATATAAAAAACATAACAATTTTATGAAAACATGTCGATATGGTTTAAAATAAATCATAAATAATTACAAAATGAATTATTAATCATATTGATTACTTTAATATAATTCCACTAAAGCATAATTTATTCTAATAATATTCATGAAATACTATCGTAAATGTATTTCAATAATATTTTTTAATTAATCACAGATAAATAAAATACCAATCACATCCATTAAACACTCATCATACCAATATCAACATCATAAGATATATAAATTCACAATCCATTTGTATTTCATCATTATAAAAATTAAATTATTTTGATTAGATGTTTTCATTTGTATTTAGTAACTATTTCTGTGCTTTAATATCCATCATCTCAGATTTATTAATAAATATATGTTAATTGTTATTTAATAATAAAAATATAAATTACTTTGATTTAGATTATATTTGAATATTGAAAAATTATTAATGATTTTTATATCACTAAACTCCAAGAAAATATATTCCCTCGATCAATATTCATTAAAATTATAAGAATACATATATTATACATTAATTTATTAAAATTTAAAAAAATAAAAATGGCTACTTATGTACCATAGGTAATCTGAGCCATGAATAAAACCAATTAGCTATTTGATATCCCCATTATATTGGACACATAATTAATTTTGTAATAATTTAATATGTCCCATAATTTAGATCGTTATAATACCCAAAATATATTGATAAAATCCATAATATAACAAATAATCACCTGTTGCCAAAAAAATTATTTAAAACAATTCATTGGTATCATGTCATTTATTATAGCGGCCTACCATCATAATTTCTTTAACATGTAATTGAGTTAATAAAACTAAAATTTGACTAATACTTCATCCACCTTCCCATTCACAAAGTGATATCTGATCTCTAGGTAATCATTCGATGGATGATGAGTGACGTGTTTTATTGACATTATATCACCTAAAAAATAACACTTCCTTATGATGAGATAAATTATATATACTAATATATCATTATGATTTATATTTATCCACAAGAGTTGAATGAATGATACAAATAATGAAATGTATTAATCCATTTAAATTATTTATTAAATAAAATATCTCTTCATTCCCATCCCTAAAAATATTAAACAATAGAAATATTAATTAACTAATAATTAGAAATTCCAATCACATGATAAATCATCCCAGTAGACATATGTATGTCCAAATAACTAATAAATTGATATATCTTTTCAAGTGACTCTAAATTTCAATATTCATTTAATAAATCAATGTATTAATATCATAATAATAATTAGGGTTTTTTATAAAAACCACAATACATTCCAATTGAAAATAAAATAAAAAACATAATGTTTGGTTTTGATGTTGTAAAATCCAATAGGCTTTGAATTTATTTCAAATTCTTAATAACAACAACCACTATTCTATTATTATATGTGATAACAACATTTGAGTAGCAGAAACTATTTCTATACACATATTATATTATAAAGAAAAAACTATCAATAATTCATTATAATATTTGGATATGGAAATAAATGTTTGAACCATTTCATATATCACATATAATCCAAGCGAAAATCATATGTTCATATTCATTTTAATTTTGAATGAGATCCTTGTAAATTGAATAAATTTCATACTTTAAGCTTAATATATTACTCAAAATATTTTTTTCCAAAATGATAATAACAATCATTTTTTTAAAAAGTATTTTAACCCATCTATACTAAAATCCATTTTTAAATTATTATTGAATACTTGAATACTAATCTCGGGGTATATAATTGATCCTATAATATTTCTCCCTTAAATGTTATATTTTCTGTCAAATTTAGGAATTTGAAAACCAATCCAATATTTAATATTTAAATATTTAAGATGAAATAAATTTAGAAAATCATAATTGATATCCTGAGGGAATATAATGAATATCTATTACACCGTTATAACATGGAAAAATGATTTACCTTAATTAATTCCACGTGATCAAACATACAATATATAATATTTCATTTATGTTTAGAGTAAACTATGATCATTATATATCCATTGTTTTGAAATATGATTTCCTCTTTAATTATATTGTTTTTAAAAAAACCCAAGTTTTTTAGGATATATCTTTTATCTTCTAACTTTGAAATAATCATCGATGTGGGAATCATATAAATTTAATTACATAATGCATAGAAAAGACTAATACCACTCTTCTCATTACCAACCTTAAAAAATAATTTTTTAAAAATTATATAAGTGTGATTTTTTATAGGTTCCATATTATCTACAGTTTTACTCGTGTTGTCTAATCACCGTTGATTTTTAGGTAATTAGATTCTAGCATTCCTCATTTTCATTTTCGTATTGAAAAAAATGTTTTACCATCCCCATTTATGATGAAATTGTATAAATATGTATATACCATTTGTACTCCCCTTGAGATAATAAATTATTCATCTATATATTCTAGAATTAATTATATAATTTGTTGAAAATGACACTCCATTAAATCATGGGGATCATGGATTCTTACATTTTCCCCAATACATTTGATAATGTAATTTTATTTATTTCTCCCTGAAAAGTATAGAAGAGTAATTCCACCATATATATATGATTTATAAATATGATGACTATTATATTTTATGATTCTGAATCAGTTACTTTAATATATATGAAATAACGTAAATTCTATTTTTTTGGTGAAACATCCCAAAAAGAGTATTCCACAAGACCAAAAATAATAAAACTATATTTAAAATGATTAAAAATTTTATAACTTTTTTCATTCAAAAATTCTCATTTTGTTATTTCCTAGTAAGATTATTTTATGATAGTTTATTTACATTAGGGTTCCTCATCTCAAAATTAATTTTATTTTAGGAGTTTACACTAACAAAATAAATTAACATTTTTTTAATTCTTAGGAGAATTATCTTCATGGATAATAGTGAATTAAATTCCTTTATTTCTCATAAATTTAAATGTTTTATACTATATTATATTCCTTACAAATATCTTATATCATCAAATGAAAATAAAAAAACATATTTTTAATTAATTAACTACCCATTTGAGGATAAATGTGAGGTGGTGCCCACACGAGCCCCAACCTTTCACATTCCCATAACTCACTTTTATCTCCCATAAAATGCCACATTTAATTATGTAACTCTTCCATTTCCATAATAAATTTTCCACCTACCTATTACATAATTAAACAACTCTCCATTTAATTAATTAAGATGATTTCATTTTCGAAATTGGAATGGAATGGCATGTTCACTTAAAATAAGGTGGAATATTTTTTTAATTGGGTTGGCACTTGTGTTGGGAAAAAAATTTTGGGAGAGAGAGCTCTAGAGTTTTGAAGAACATCTTCCTCTGACGAAGAATGGTTCATCACCTTTGTCAAAGAACGACCACACATCTTGACGAAGAACGCTCCCTGGTTTTCCATCAAGGGAGGAGACACCGTTGCAGGGAATTTTCAAACGACGACGTCACCTTCTGATGTCAACGAAAGATGCTACCTCTCCGCAGATCCGTCGAGTGATCATGTAATGAGGTAGGGGTTATTTTTTTCAAGTCTTTATCGTCATTGTTCGTTGCATGAGGTTTGGCCGCTTGATATCGTCATAACAGGAGGAGAACAGACGGCACAAACATGGCAGTTTCTCCTCCCCTCTTCTTTGTTAATTTTCGACGCTGTGGGAGGCGGAGTCCCATGGTTCCATTGCACCGTGCGATGATTGGAAGGGAACCACATCCATGAAAGGTCGTGGGAAAGGTGTTGTGGTGTCGTTGCACCATGCAGGGATGTAGAGGACCACAATCGGAGCGGGATGCGGCGGCGGTGCCACTGCGCTGCGCCGAAGAGGCCAAGGAAGACTGTGGCTGGACCAGGCCACGGCAGCGGGGCACGACACCGTCGATCCGCGCCAGAGAAGCCATGGAAGGTCACACCCGGAGAGGGCCACATCGGACGAGCATGGTGCCATCGCACCACGCCGGTGAGATGAGTTGTGGCGGACAAGCAGGGGCGCTAGCGTCTCAATGAGGCGGGACCCCCTCTCGGTCCCGCGGCTGCTCACAAAATCGGCCATCCATTATGGTCGGCCGTTACCCGGAAAACCAGGGGGGGTGTAACCACTTGGAACAAATCCAAGGGCGGACCCCACATGGTCCCCATTTCTAGAAAAGGGTGGGCTTGCATCCAGGTCGGCCAGCGCTAAGCCATGGCCAGCTTCCAAGCCGGGCCCCAGGCCGTACTGGTCGGGCCGGCCGCGCCCAACCGGGACGGGCCGTGCCCGCCGTGTTGGGCCCCGCCATCCAGGTCAAGTCAGGCTGCACCCGCCGCGGGTTGGGCCGTACTATCCGGGTCGAGTCATTTTTGCCAGGACACGCCAGCCATGTGTCGGGCTATGCTAGCCAGGCCTGGTCATGCCCAATTAGGCCAGACCTAGACCTGGGTCGGGTCGACCCGGTTTGGGCCAACCCAGGGGTATTGGGCCGGGTCGGACTGGGCACATAACCCCTATTTTCGGATCAGGTTCATTCAAACGCCCATATCATGGCCTACGGACCACCGATCGATGCATCGGCAGTTCCGTAGGGATCCTTGGATTGAGACGGTCGTTTTGTTAAATTAAACTAAAGCTTTCAGTTAATTTTGGGTTTGGTCGGGATGGTTCAAACTCAAAACCAACCGGGCCCTCGGAGCAGAAACGCTTATAACTTGGGGTCCGGATGTCCGATTAATGTATCGTCGACTATGTTCTACTAGTCCTGATGAGATGGTTGCTTAGGAATACATCACCTAAGTTTTGGACATAGTTGGAGTATGGTCGGTTCGGTTAAACTTAGAAAGCAACAAGGCCCCTAGAACGGAAAAGCTGATAACTTTTAGACCAGATGTCTGTATGACGAACCGTCAGGGGCATTAGTAATCTCTTTGAGAAACGGTTCCTTAGAGTATACCCTATGAGATTTCGGGATACAATTTAGATACGGTTGGGTGGGTTCGTACACGAAACCAACCGGGCCCCCAGGACGAAAAGGCTAATAACTTACAGACCGGGCGTCCGATTGACGCACCGTCTGTTGCGTTGAGACCCCTGAGACGAGGTAGTTCCTTGTGGACCTGAGGACTTCTAGACTGATTTGACATGGAATGAGTCGACTAGCCCAGTGGATGGAGCGCCCTGTATTTGGCGTCAAACCCATGGCAGACGGAGTGCCTGGTAGTTGGCAGCAGACCCGCGGTACTCGGCATGAGTAGTACCTTTGTAGGCTATTAGGGGAAACACTACTGTGTTTGGGAAGCAGACCCCTGGCGAGGAGCACTACTGTGTTTGGGTATGGACCTGCAGTACTTGACAGAAGGAGTACCTCAGCAGTCTAAGGTTAGAGAGTGGCACCTCGGAGACATGACTAGACCATTGTACTCAACAGAGGAGGAGTTCTCCAGCATCCGTGGTTTCGACATCATGAATAAAATCCTGGTTTGAGATGAGTCGTTTACCATTGTGATTTCTTCCTGATTGAGATGGGTTAATTGATAACTTAGGTATATGTATGGGCATATAACTAAGTAGTGGTTATCCTTTGATCTCATATTTGTGTGATACCTCATTATTGGGATGGGTTTCATGATAACTTAGGTATATGTATGGGCATATACCTATGTTTTGGTTATCTGTTGAATTCATAACCTTTGGGTTTCCTCATGAATGAGATGGGCTACTTGATAACTTATGTATAAGTATGGGCTTATACCTATGTAATGGTTATCTGATGAGATCCTTCTCTGTGGTTATCTTTTTTGATTAAGTAAGACCATGAGGGTCTCGGGGTCCCTATTGAGTATTGTTATTCTCACCCCTACATTGGCTATGCCTGAACCTCGTACTGTTGGATGCAGAAGACGGAAATCAGTGATAGAGGCCAAGTGTTCGAGGACTGGAAGACACTTGTAGGTGGACCTCATGATGAGTTGGTACCTGGAGTTGCACTTCACGACGAGAGACGATACTTAGAGGAGGTTGACGGATGAGAGCGTTGAGGAGGCTATCTGTACCTACCATTCATGTAGGATTCATGGTGGACGACCTACGAGCTGATACCATTTTCTGGTTGTTTGTATTTTCTTTTTTACTTTCGTTCAGCTGTAGATGTACTTTTCAATTTGGGTTTGTATTCCTACCCATTTAATTTTCAGCACTTTATTTTGAACTTTGTGTTTGTTTCCACTAGCACTATGTGGTGTTTTATTACTTTATTAAGGTAATGTCTTCCCTATTAATCAGGATTTATTCCTTTGGTGCTAGTCGCCAGCCCCTGGCCTATAGAAGACAGGCTTGGGGTCGACATGGCACGGGCCCCGAGGATGGGTCATGAAAAATTGGTATCAAAGGAGTCGGTTCTACCGCAGAACATAGGACTATGATATTTTCTTTCTGTATAGAAATAGTGTTAAGAGCACTAAGTGTGGTTTTCAGTTCAGGGAGTCCAGTGTTGGTGTGGGTGGCCGACGTATCCATACACTGGGACCCTTACTTCTGATTTCTGACTCGGTGCATGAAAACACTGATTGCATATGTGTTTTAAAGAAGTTTCATTTAAAACAGCTCAAACCAAGTAAGATCACCAGGTATAGTCTTTTGACCGTGTCACATCTCTTCTTTCAGGATGCCTCCCCACAGACGATTAGCTAGAGCCCCGGTAATGTACGTTCTGACAAGCCGTTGAGAGATGAGGCCTCAGTACAGAGCCCTCTTCTTGACCAGAACCCAGCAGAGAGTGCACACCACTTGAGCACGATGCATGAGTTCTGGAATCAGAGGCCTCCAATGTTTCGAGGTGAGTTGGATTTTCATACGACAGCGCACAGGCTGACGTTTGTAGCACGAGATTTCCACATAGATGGGACACCCACAGACTTGATGGTGTACAAAGCAGTTAGCCACTTCAAGGGAGTAGCTGAGAGGTGGTGGAGCCACATGTTCTAGTTTTGCGAAGGTATGACCTTCACCTGGGAAGACTTCGAGACATTCTTTAGGGTTGAGTTTATACCAGCGGATCTACACTCTGAATGTGTTCAAGAGATGCTACCTTTGTCATAGGGTTTACCACCAGAAGGTGATTCATATGTAGGCAGTAGATGGACGTTGCAGGGGTCCATGTGGACTGGACCTACAGGTGGGAGACCTCGGGTTGTAGATTCGGTTGTGCGAGGCACACAAAGTAGGGCCAGCCATACGAGGAGCAGGAAGTGCTATGCATGAGGCAGGAAGGGTCACTTGGCTCGAGAATTCCTGACCTATTTTGCTAATGAGCATAAGGCAGTAGAGGGACCTACCAGACTAGGGAAGAGGAGCCGGCCGTATAGCCGGTGGTGTACGACGCATCGAGGAGTTGCCACCACCACCATCAGGAGTTCCACTGCAACCGTAGGGATGCTAGTGGATATGGGAGAGCACAACTTCCACTAGCTGAAGCATACGACTATGGAGTTTCAGAAGCAGGAAAACAGGAGCGAGACTAGTTTCAGGCATGGAGTCATTTGTTATTGGTGCTTCTAGCTTCCTTTTTTGGTTGTTGAGGTTGTATGTGTCTTTGTACTTTGAGCTGCAGAAATATAAGACACCTTTCTTTGTGACGTCTACTTTCTTGTCATCTCTGTATGGTTGATACTAAGAGGTTCTGGTTTAAAACCATTGACTTGATCCTCACATTAGAGATACCTTCTGGAGGAGACCTAGAGACCACACACTTCTTCCGACAGTCTGACTCGACCAATAGAGGCGAGAGTAACGGTTGAATCTCTTGGTAGTATCGTCGAGGCCTTACAACGTCGTCCATGGAATCAAATAGTATCATTCATGTCAGGAATGACTGTATTAGGCAAAGAACCTGGTTCATCCAGGGGAAGAGAATATATTTCTCTTTTTGGAAGTGGAGAAATCTCAGCATCTCTTTGGTTGAACGTAGACGAAAAGGGGTGGAGATGAATTATTACAATTGGCTAGTCTAATCCATTGTTCATTGAAAGAACGGTTTAAAGTTCTCTCCATCTCAATAATCTTAGGTGTATCTTATCTCATAAGGACATGAACTTGGGGCATTGGTGATGGCTTGAATTCGTCTAGGACTTTGACTTTGAGATAGTTTATACTCCTGTAGAGGGGGACACTGTAATAGATGCTATTAGTATGAGATTGGGTATTCAGCTGTTAGGAGTTGCGATACAGAAGCCGAACATGTTTCAGATATCCTTTGTGGATAGTGATGGAGTCAGTATGTATAGAACCCGAGATGGTTCAGGCTATGACAGTGAAGGTGCGGATCATTCAGGAGCATAGGTAGACTGCACATTGTAGACTAAAGTCATATCGTGATAGGAGACGGAGACCTCTGGAGTTCATGGATGGCGACCACGTCTTCTTACAGTTCTCACCTCGACGAGGTCTAAGGAGTTTTGGACGAGGATGCATGTAATCTCTGGGGTTCATCGGACCTTTCTAGGTCCTTAGTAGGGTTGGCGAGGTGGCTTACCGTCTATCCCTTTCCCCTCAGTTGCACCGGGTGAATGACTACATTCACATATCTTAGTGGAGGAGATGTGTGCACGACCTATCCATCATTATCGACCACGGGGAGCTAGACATCGATGACGGGGAGAATTTCACCGAGTTCCAGTAGAGGTTGAGGATCTATATGATCATGTCTTATGGGGACATTCGAATCCTCTTGTACGCTTTCGTTGGTAGCACAGGAACCTCCAAGAGAGAACATGGGACTGATAGACTCAGATGCGTGCTCAGTACCTCCTTTAGTTTCCCAAGTGTATGATGATCCATTACGGGGACATAAATCCCTGACGTGGGAGTAATGTAATGACCCAAAAATTTCAAAGAAATTATTTTTTTCTAAAGTTTACCACAGGTATGTTCAGTGAATGAATGAGCGAGTTTTTCTACCTTTTGAACCGATTCTCAGAATTGAAATATGAGGGCACCGATTAACTCGCAATGTCTGTAATTACTTAAAGGGACCTTTACCGCGGTTGTGTTTGCATGGGTGGAGAAGTTAAAAAATTTCGATTAAATGTTGAATAAATAAAATTGTGAAAAAAATTTATTTTTATAACTAAGGTGGCTTTATCTTACATAGTTGAGTTGGGGTGGGAGCTCCTAACTACCCATGTGAGGATAAATGTGAGGTGGGGGCCACACGAGCCCCAACCTTTCACATTCCCATAACTCACTTTTAACTCACATAAACCCCCACTTTTAATTATGTAACTCCTCCATTTCCTTATTAATTTTACCAACATTCCAATTAATTAATTATACAAATCTTCATTTAATTAATTAAGAGTATTTGAAATTTAAAATTGGAATGGATTGCAAGATCAATTATAATAAGGTGGAATGTTATTTTAATTGGGTTGCCACTAGGGTTGGGAAAAATCTTTTTGAGAGAGGGCTCTAGAGTTTTAAATAAATTATTCCTCCGATGAAGAATGGTTCATCACCTTTGCCGAAGAACGACCATCATTCTCGACGAAGAATGCTCCCTGGATTTCCATCAAGGGAGGAGACACCTCTGCCGGGAAATCACAAATGACGATGTCACCTTCCGACATCACTGAACGACACTACCTCTTCACAGATCCGTCGAGTGATCACGTCACGAGGTAGTTGTTATTTTGTTCAATTATTTATCATTGTTCTTCTTTGCTTAAGGTTTGGCCACAGGATATCATCATAATGGGTGGAGAACAGAACGCACAAACACGGACGATTATCCTCCCCTCTTCTTTGTTAATTTTCGATGATGTTGGAGGCAGAGTCACACGGTGCCGTTGCACCGTGTGGTGATCGGCAGGGAACCATAGCCATGCAAGGCCGAAACAATGGCGGTGTGGTGCCGTTTCACCATGCCGGGATGGAGAGGACTGCGACCGGAGTGGGGCGCGGCAGTGGAGTGCGACGCCTTCGTGTCATGCCGAAGAGGCCAAGGAAGACCCCGGTTAGAGCGGGCCAAGCAGTCTTGCGTGACACCATCACGCCACGTAGGAGAATCCAAGGAAGGCTGCGACTAGAGTGGGTCGCGGCAGAGGAGCTTTGCGCCATCGCGCCGCGCCGGTGAGACAAGACGAGGCCTAAGGCCGTCGCGGGCCAGTAGGGGAGGTCGGCCGAGCCGGCTGCCGGCAAATCCAGGAGGTGGGACCACCTCTAGGTCTCGTGGCTTCTCAAAAAACCAACCGGCCATTATGGTAGGCCGTTACCCGTAAAACCGGGGGGGGGGGGGGGGTTAACCCCCCCGAAATGCTGCTAGGGTGGACCCCACATGGTCCTCAATTTCCAGAAAAGGGGGGGCACCACTTGCGTCCCGCTCAGCCAGTGTCGAGCCACGGTCGGCTTTCAAGCTAGGTAGTATGCCGCACAGGCTGGGCTGGTTGCACGCCACTGATCTGGTCTGCGCCTGCTGGGTCGGGCCACGCCAGCCGCGGGCCGGGCTGTGCCAGCCGGGTCGGGCCGTTTTAGCTAGGCCGGGCTGCGCCAGCTGGTTTGGGCCACGCCCTACTGGGCCGGGTCGTGCCCAATCAGGCCAGACATGGATTCGGGTTCAGTCGCCCCGGTTCGGGCCGACCCAGGGGGTATTGGGCCGTGTCAGACCAGTCCCAGACCCCCTATTTTCATATCTGGTTCGTTCAAACGCCCCTATATTGGGCTATAACAATTGATCAATGCACCGTCGGTTTTGTAGGGTTCCTTGGATCAAGACGGTCATTTCAGTATATTACACTAAAGCTTTCGATGATGTTTGGTTATGGCCCGGTTGGATCGAACATGAAACTAACCAGGACCTCGGAGCCAAAATTCTTATAACTTGAGCTCCGGACATCCGATTGACGTTTCGCTGACTATGTTGGATTCCTCTTGATGATACGGTTATTTTGAAATACATCACATAAGGTTTGGACTCATTTGGAGTATGGTCAGGTTGGTTTAACATAGAAACCAACTAGGCCCCTAGAACATAAAAGCCGATAACTTTCAGACCAGATGTATGTATGATGAACCGTCAGCGGTGTTGGTAATCTCATTGAGAAACATTTCCTTTGAGTATACCCTATTAGAGTTCGGGGTACAGTTGAGATACGGTCAGGTTGGTTCGTACATGAAACCAACTGGGCCCCCGGGATGAAAATGCTAATAACTCATAGACGAGGCATCCGATTGACGTGTCATCTGTTGCATTGAGACCCCTGGGAAAAGGAGTTTCTTTGTTATACTTCTTTGTGGGACTTTGTGATACTTGGAGTATCGAACAGCAGCTAATGGAGCGGATCCTCCTGGAGACGAGTCTACGGAGTGCGGAGACCTTATAGTTGTGGACCTGATGACTGCTTGACTGATTCGACATGGAGTGAGTTGACTAGACCAGTGGATGGAGCACTCGGTATTTATAGGTAGACACATAACAGATGGAGCGCCTAGTAGATGGAAGCATACCCACGGTACTCGATAGGAAGAGTACCTCTGTATGCTATTAGAGAAACCGCTACTGTGTTTGGGAACCAGACCCGTGGCAGGGAGCACTATTGTGTTTGGGTGCAAACCTGTGGTACTCGACAGGAGGAGTACCTCAGCAGTCTAAGGATAGAGAGTATCATCTCGAAGATGTGACATGACCACTGTACTAGACATAACAGGATTTCACCAGCACCTATTGTTTTGACATCATGAATAAAATACGGGTTTGAGCTGAGTCATTGTCCTTTGTGATTTCCTCATGATTGAGATGGGGTACTTGATAACTTAGGTATATGTATGGACATATACCTATGTAGTGGTTATCCATCGATCACATATCTTTGTGATACCTCATTATTGATATGGGTTAAATGATAACTTGGTTATATGTATGGTCATATACCTATGTAGTGGTTATCTGTTGATCTCACAACCTTTGTGTTTCTTCATGATTGAGATGGGTTACTTCGTAACTTAGGAATAAGTATGGGCTTCTACCTAAGAAAGCGTTATCTGATGAGATCCTTATTTGTGGTTATCCTTGTTTTATTTTGTGAGACCTTGAGAGTCTTGGGGTCTCTACTGAGTATCGTTATACTCACACTTGCACGGGCTATGGCCGCACCTTATTGTGTTTGAGGAGGACGATGGACATCGCTGATGGAGGTCGAGTGTTTGAGGACTGGGCGACACCTGGAGGTGGACCTCACGACAAGTCGGTACCCAAAGGTGGACTTCACAACCAGACGGTAATCGGAAGAGGTTGATAGATGAGAGCGTTGAGGAGGCTATCTGTACCTTCCCTTCATGTAGGATTCATGGTGGATGACCCAAGAGTTGCTACCATTTTCTGGTTGTTTGTCTTCTTTGTTGTACTTTCATTCAGTTGTAGCTGTACTTTTCATTTGGGTTTGTATTCTGGCCCATTTACATTTTAGCACTTTCTTTTGAACTTATTGTTTGTTTCCTCTAGTACTCTGTGGTGTTTGATTAATTTATTAAGGCAATGCCTTCCCTATTTATCGGGATTTAGGCCTTTGGTGCTAGTCCCCAGCCCCTGGCCTATGGATGTTGGGCATGGTGTAGTCACAGCACCGGCCCCAAGGACGGCTCGTGACACCCACCACAAAAGGATTGGCATGGTTTGCGTGTCAAGCCATGGGAATGGTATTTGTGATGGGGGTGCATCCCCTTTGCAACTACTCATCGACGGTATATTTTATTTTCAATGAAGACACACCCCCATCGCAAATAACCAGCAGAAGTAAATACTACTTATGATGGGATGTTCCCCCATAAAAAATAGTGTGTTGTATGGTCACTATTTGGGATGAGACCTATTTCAAATAACCTTTTAACCGCCAACCATAATTAATGTGGCAGATGGTATTTGTGATGGGTCCCATCGCAATTACAGGGTCTCCAGTTGCAAATAGTCCCATCGTAAATAATTTAATCTATATATACCACAAACTATTTTTTCCTTCTTCATCTCTATTCCTACTTTCCCTCTCTCTATCTGAATTCTAATTTCTAATATACAATTTCTCTGAGTATGATTTAATTTTTCGTACAGATTTTGAAGTCATCTACCCCAATATGAGATCCAATTTAATTGTATTTATGTTTTATTTAATTTAATATATTATTTCATTTTTTAATATTATTTTTAATTATTTTTTATTAGATGAATTAAATAAGTTTAAGATTGTTTTATTATAAGTATTTATTTGTTGTAATAAATTGATTTTTTATATTCTAATTATTAATAATTAGTTTTAATTATGAATTATTGATGATAATTAGTAATTAATATAATAATTAATAGTAATTAGTGATTAGTTCCAATAATTAGTAGTAATTAATAGTAATTAACTCTATTTAGTATTAATTAACAATAATTTGTAATAATTAGGATTAAATACTAATAATTAGAAACAAATAGTAATAAATACTAGTAATTGGCAAAAATTTAAAAACATTTCATTAGAACATAGGTAAAATTGTTATGTAATAAATTACACATCACTAAATGTTTCAACTTCTCTACCAATACATTTGTGTCATGGATTTTCAATCTACATATTTTGTGGTGATTCAAATAATAACACTATAAAATATTAATTGAATTTGTATCAAGTGATTTCATATATTCTAATCATCGATGGAAAATAATTTTGAAAAAACAAATTATTAGAAAAAGAGATTTAGATACTTTCTATTCCCATTTTAAAAATATTAACATTTTATATTTACTGATTCTAGGTCCCAACAGTAATTTAAATGATTCATTAGTTTCATACTCATTAGGTAATGTGAAAACAACATTTTCAAAAATATTATTATCAATCTACATAATTCCAAGACTGTGAAATACAATATAAAAATCAAAAAATGGATTTTAAAATATAGTTCCTTTTTCTATATATGTTGTGGTTCAATTTTATCTCATACCATTTTAACTACATTCACACATCTATTTTATATAAATTATTTTCGAAACTATGTAATGGAATATGATTATTCGTCACAGATTTGTGATCACAGAACTTGTTTTGGTTGAAGCCTCAAATAGTGTTTTCCATTGATGCATTACCTGTTCTTTTAAAATTTATGATATGTTCTGGAATGTGAGGATGGAACATTAACAAACACATTTTCCTATAACAATGTCATTGAGTCTTAGAATAAGTGTTAAATAGTAGACAATAAAAACTATATGTGTGCTCCTTAATGAAAAAATTCCCAGTAACGAATGTTCCTAATGATAAATATAATATAAACACATATTTAAGAAAAAATAATGTAGATGAATTGTATCTTTCTACAATTTCATTCCATTACACATATAATACTTGAATGAATTCATGGATATTGACATAAAATTAAATTTCTGGGATAATCATAAATTTTATGACTAAATCATATTTTATACACATATATTGAAGATGGTTATAATGGATATAAAACATGTAGTATTATATAATTGAAAATAAATTCCCCTGAAGAACCAAATCCTGATCTGTTAATCCATTATAAAATTAAGATTTGTAGAAGAGGAATGTAGATGTACTAAATATAAGATTTTATAAACATTTCAATCAATATGATTTCATAACAACTCATCATTATTTTAATCCAAATCATTCGGCAACATATGTTTAATTGTTTTATATGACATTAAATACATTAAAACCAGTGATATAATGGAAAATAATGTAAACCCTTGAGATTATATTTATCTATTTGATTCATTATTGTGGTATATAGATTCAAACTATTATCTATATTTTACTCATCCAATTAGTAGTACAACTTTTTTTAATTTCTCTTCTTGAAAATTCATTCGATTAAACCATGAATTCAATTTTTTATGCCCAAATCATCATATAATTGAGTCTAATACTTATAATAACCTTATTCATAAAATTAAATGATATATGGATTTTAGATTTTAGTAATACGTCATGAAATATTAAAATATTATCAAAATTTATTCATCTATAATTATTCAAATTCACTTAATGTCAAAAACTGAATCTGGTTGCCACCAGTACTGGCATAAAACCTGGCAAGTGGCACGGCCCGAAGGGAGTTTCATATCCCCATGGGATGAAATATATTACCAAGTATGAATCATTTAGTTTTGGTAATGATTCACTGGAGTAAAAATGCATAAAACCTAAAGACAATCTATAAAATAATTATGAAAATTCTAGAAAAATAATTCTTAAGAAAAAACCATTAATGAATACATGAATTTGAAACTGTACAATAAGTCCTAATACAAATATATAAAAAAACATGAAATCCACCAGGACTCCATAAGACTAGGGGTGTTCACCCCTAAGTCGTCTCCACTACACCGCACTGCAGAAAGGGAATTACTGCCCAAACTGCCTTCACACGAGGCTTAACATTTTCCAGAGTCAAACATAACCATGTCTACATACACCCAAGTGGTGTATGTAAGGTGTGAGACTACGAAAAATAGGATACCACCATATAATTCCAATGATCATGCAATACAAGGTGAAAACGTAAGAAATTTTAATATGCAAATGAAATCAGAGTTCAATTCCATGAAATGAAACATTAAATTGAAAAACAAAATTCATGTTAAACAATTGATAATGTTAACACATTTAAATGGACTTGTTAGATACAATATTGTACTCCCAAACACACCCAAAAACATGGTTAAATACTATAAATCCAATGAGCAACAAAATGGAGAACACCCCATAGCACTAGATTGTTTTAAGCCCTATGTACCATGTACCTCAGTGTAAAGTAACTATAGAAAAATACATTCTCAAGCTTCAGACACTCGTCCCAGAGAAAGGATTTTTTAATGGTTAAATTACACCGAGGTTCGAGGTACATAGGGCCTGATACAATATAGTGCCCAAGGCTGTTAATGATTTTGTTTGTCATTGAATTTATGGTATATTCCCTAGTCCTACAGTGTGGTTGGAAGTAAAATAAAATAGTTAACAAGTCCATTTAAATGTGTAAACATTCAGAATGTTTAAGTTTGTTATTTTTTTTCAATTGAATGTTTCATTTCTTGGAATGTAACGATGTTTTCCATTGCATATTAAAACAAATTCCTTTTTCACCTTGTATTGCATGCACTTTGGAAGAATTGGGTGGAATCCTACTGGGCTTAGGCTAACAACCAACTAACACCATTTGGGTTTTTTTATACTTGGTTTTGATTGACTTATTAAAAGGTTTATCCTTAGTTGAAAATGGTTCGTTCTATTAGACCCCTCCAACGTTGAAGTGTTGTCGAGACAGCTTAGGGGTGACAACCCCATTGTCATGTGGAGTCCTTGTGGATGTATTTCTTCTTTCATTGTTTTTATTTGGACCACTTGTACTATATCAATTCCATGTATACAATTTGGTTTTTTTCTTAAGAAACATTTTGATGGATGTTTCTAATTTTTATTAGGGATTTTTTATGGATTTAGGCTTTCATACACAGGTAAAATGTTCCCAAACATAATTTTTTTATACCCAGCATTTGTGCCAGCCCGTGGGATAGAAAATTCCCTTCGAGCCTTTCCATGGGCCGGGTTTGGAGCTAGTATTGATGGCGACTAGATTCGGTTCGTGACACTTCAAATATTATAACTTCAATAAAGAAAATAATTTATTGTTTTCATCACATAGCCCATATTATTTTTTATCACCACATTCTAATAATTTTAAAAAATATCTTATTTAGATACATTTTTTCTTTCATTTGTCTCCTAAACATCATCAATTTATATATAATAATCATTTTCATGATGTAAAATATATCTTAAAATAATAATTACTATTTTCAACATAAAAAATATCATAAAATGTTATTTAACATTATTTATTACATTTATGAATTGTAAATAATGAATAAATTATCAAATTTTAAATTTTATTTTCCACTATTGGTGTTTCTAGTTGTTCATTATGACTATTGAAATAACTTCTATAGTGATATATAATGTTCAGTTCCCCATTCTAAATCTAGGGAACCAAATTTTTAGGATTTGATTTTAAATATCATGTGGTCAAATACATAATCTCACTTCAAAGAACCTAGGAAATTAAATTTAGGATATTTACATTTTATTTTACCTTATTTATACTAATTTTTAATTAGAAAATCCAATAACAAAATAAATCCCATAACATACGTAGTTGTATTCCATGATAAGGCACTATGGAAAAAATGACCCTATGTGAAAGGTTATTTTAGGTGGGAATGGATATTGTTGAAAATAGTTCGTTGAAATGATTATTTGTGACATGGACATAATCCCGTCGCAAATAAAAAATTATTTCATATGGGAAAAGGGGCCTCCTCATTAATATTTTGGGAATGTTTTTGCACCAAATCGCGAGAAGGGAATTTGTGATGAGGGGTGTCATGGGTGGATCAGGCCATGACATTGTAGCTGAAAATACCGGTATTGGGCAGGTGGATAGGTGAGCAGACACTCAGTTACTTTGGAGGGGTGGAAAACACTGCACGCACTGCATCAAACTGCTTGAATGCTATACATTAAGACTAGGTACTGGAAACAAGTGTGGTCAGCTAAGCCAAACGCGACATGTAAGAACCGAACACCACAATGGGTGTCTGAGCTAGAGGGGATAGGCCCGATGGGCGGGTCAGGCTGACATGACCTAAAACAGGCTGCTGGAATAACACCATTCCACTAAGAAGCTTGGGAGGGAAAATAACATGCATTCCAATTTGGGTTCGGGTAGGGTCTAGTAAGGCCTAATGGGGTTAGACCAGCATCTAGGACGTACAAAGCCTAACCAAACCCAAACTTTATTTGGTTAGATTGGTTGAACTAGGAAAGGTAATGTGGTCCCCCTGGCCTGGTTTGTTGTGTTGGTCTGACCAGGACGGACCTGGCCAAGACACAACCGACCCCCGATTACTAAATGGTAAATATAATTCAAAATGGGCTTCAGGATGACAATCTGTTTGAGAAATTGTAACACTAGAGATGATTATGTTCTATTGGAATACTATAACAAGGTTTTCATTGAATTGGTAATGTGAAGAATGTATTGAAGATCTCATTTATCCATGAATAAGGTTCCCTACATACGACCATCATACGGTTGACTAATACCTGAATAAAAATGATAATAGACCTCGTTTGGATCTACTACATGTGGCCCAATGTGTATTAACTATGATATCCTAGTAAGAAGAGGCTATTTATACCCTATTCGTACAATATAGGGGAGAAAATTTGTGTGGCATGACATACCAATTGTACTTATCAGTGATGAGTACCTCAGTAAGATGGCCAATGGGGTAAGTGACTCTGTGTGTCCTGATGGGAAAAATTGGGGACCTTCTCTATAAGACAAAACATACCCAAGGTACTCATCACTATCCAAGGTGATCAGTGTGGAAATTGATGGTCATTTTTATAAACTATATATTATTCCATAGTGAGATAACAATTCCATTTTCATACATTCTATTGTGGTTCGGTATATGAGAGAACATAAGTGGTTCTATATTGGGGAATTCCTCAGTGGTTCAGGAAATGAGCGGACCTCAGTGGTCCAGCCGAAAAGAAGACCTCAATGACTCAGTAGGGATATGTTCGTCAGTAGAACAAGATGATTCATCTATATGACTAAAAAAACATTCTTTCTATATTTTGAGTTCGGGTTTCTGTGAGCTATCATGGATGTGTAATTTTGTCATGTGATCTTCTAGTGTGGTCTATCTTTTTTGTATTTACTTTTTGGTTTGTGGTCCCTTTTGAGTAATGTGTCTCTCACCCATGCACGGGCTTCACCCACACATGTTGTGTAATGTGCAGGTGATCGATGCTTTGACGGATATCATGGTGTTCATGGACCATTTGGTGCCCAGTGAGACGGGGCAGACGATACATACTTCAACACCTTTTGGCAACCACTCCATGCCTACCCCACATGTGGGGTTCTACTTCCGACATCTTACATAGATCATTTTTACTTTCCTATTTTCATATTATCTTTTTTGGATTTGTATTCTGGAAAATATAACATACGGCTTGTACCATTACTCAATGGTGGTTTAGAGACTTCCATGTTATCCTTTCCCTCAATTTTGGGACATGCTTGTTTATGTGTGCATGCATACAGTTTTTAATGAAACGTATCTCCCACTCATTCCATAATACCATTGGTGCTAGACTCCAGCCCATGGCCTTTGGGAGACAGGCAAGGGGTAGTCATGAAATGGGCCCGGGGGGATGGTTCATGAAAATGTTGTATTAGAGGAGGTCAGTTCATAACTATAAACTAAGAGTTTGTAAATTTTTATGGGGAAATAGTGTAATGTGTTTCATGTTCAGATATTTGTCTAGGGTGTCCAGTGTTGGGGAATTAGCCAATATGTCAATACACCGGCACCATTAATTCTGTTTTCGAACCCGGTACATGAAAACACTGGTTACATGAATCTTGGAAAATTTTCTCAAGATCTTTCTGATTAATATTCATCTCACCATGTATAATATAGTAATCATGATTCATCTTGATCTATTTTATGATTCTTCCACATAGACATCAATCAAGTATTCTCGTGCATGGCCATGAGGATGGTCCATAGAGTGGCAGGCCATTGATACATGTTTTGTTACCTAATATAGTACCATTGGGTGGTGTCACATCATTACCACCACCTATTGGTTAGTAGATACTACAGAATCTACCGATAGAGGATGCGTTTAGGCTTAATTACATTCATGATTTTCACAAACAGAGATTGCCCAGGATCCAAGGATAGCACGACTCATAAGAGGCTAATGACTGGCTTGAGGTGGTGACTGAGTTTTACATTATGTCAGGTCACAAATAGATTAGATGCTTGTCCTGGTAGTGAATATTTTTCCTGTCTCAACAGTGTAGTGATGGGGTTTATATTTCCTGATATTATGAGGATGTGACTTTTCTGTAGAAACATCAGGATAACCTATCTCCAAGAAGGGGATCTTGACATAAAATCAAAAGGAAATTCCTTCACAACAACTTCTACATCATTGGCAGGATAACTTTTCATTAACTAAGTATTCATCATGGAGTAACGATCCTTATAGGACTTAAATGAATAGGATGGGACTAGTGCATCAAGGCTCGGACCTCCGAGAATGATGTATTTAGTGAAATCCAAGACAACTCTATTCTGTTATACCTTCCTACTTTTTCTAGGATTATGTAGTGATCCTTTGTAGTTGTATTTTATTTGGTCAAGATGATAAAGCCAGTGGATGTTAGTAGTTGGAAAGTAGTAAAACGATATTTGTCTGATAGACATGGACAAGTTTTAGGAAGTCATTCCTGAGAATGTCCCAGGAATACATCCACATAGTGAGGTTGATTTATGCATTGATCTTTACCCTCAAGACAACACATATTTCTACACCGGAATACCAAATGACACTTGCAGAGCTCCACGATCTGATCCTACAGACGAAAGCTTGAGGATATGTATGGAATTATGATGTCTAAACTAGGTGAACATTAAGAAAAAGTATCATATATCAAGGATTTATGACACCATGGTGTATTCCGCATATGTGGAGATGCATGTGATATAACTGAATGTGGTTTTGGACACACTCCTAGACCACCATCTTTATGGAATTCTCTCGAAGTGTGATTTTGGGATATGGAGGATCATATTCCTAGGATAATTCATCTCAGCTATAAGATCTATGGTGGATCTAGGGAAGATTGTGGATGTTCATTATTGGGAGCCACCTTGGAGAATGACTGAGTTGCAGAGTTTCATGGGGTTGGCCGGATACTACCGTAGGTTTATTCCTGACTTTTCCCGATTATTTGCACCATTATTTTCCTTGAATGGAAGGGACATCCCTTCGTGTGGACGATGAAGTGGCAAAATATTCTCTAGGAGCTGAGGTGGAGAATATAGAGTGACCTCATTTTTAGACTAACAGAGGAGGTATTTGGGTATGTAGTTTATTGCGATTCCTTAGGTATTAGACTAGATTGTGTCCAATTGTATGACTGATCTTTGATCACCTACTATTAACAGATGATGAGGCAACATGATCAAAACAATGTGGCACCTGAACTAGAGTTAGTAGTAGTGGAATTTTCATTGATGATGTGGTGGCACTACCGGATGGTTGAATGGTTTATCATCTACTCTAACAACATGATTCTCATGTTAATTATTTATCAATAGTATCGAAATAAGAGACACTAATTTAGGCTAGAGATCCTTCTAGAGTCTGAATTTGAGATTGTATATACTCTCTCGAAGGGGAAATTTGTGAAATATGATCTCAAAGGAGATCAAGTTCATAGCTACTGAACGAGGCCTCATATAAGTTGTTCTCACTTTAGATATTATTTAGGGAAATGGATTATGTACCTTTCCTACAATTGATGTTAGTTTCCCCTCCACCCTTATAGCGAGTCATGGAAGAGTAACTCAATGATTTTACCTATGAGACTACATGTGCCCAGATGTCCATTGGGCATTCCCCTAATGGATACTCAAAATGTTGGGGAGCACATAATCCTTTTCTAGGGATGCACTGTAGTATAACTAGACTTGAAAAATGAGGTGTTGAGGGAGTTCCATACATCCTATTTTTTCTCTACATCCAGGTGTTGTGATGATTTACCTGGATCTCTGACATCTGTACTGGTGGCTAGGGAAGAAAAAAATTATAGGCTGAGTTCATTTCACAGTGCCTCACTTGTCAGCAAGTGAAGGATGAGTGTTAGGATCTAGCAGGATTAGCCAGGCCACGTGAGGAACAAAATTGTATGTGGGTTGGTTTCTCGATGGACATCATGAAAAAATTCCCATGCACATTCAAGAACCACGTTTTTACCTGGGTGATCATTGACATACTCATTATATCATATCAATTCCAACCCATCTGAGATCAGGGATTGTTAGAGGGCATGGGATGCCTCTATATTCTGTAGATAGTGTTGATTCCCCAGATGTGTTCAATGATTATCTCATTATGCAAGTCTTGGTTCGCATCTTGCTAGTGGAAGGGAATATAGGAGGAATTCGGGACTTAGCTGCGCATGAGCACAGATTTCCACCCAGAGACTGATAGTCAGATGGAGCAGACCATACATACCATGGGGGACATGCTTTGTTCTTGCATCCTTAATTTGGTTCATAGTTCAGAGGACCACATGCCACTTGTGTATTTTTTATACAATAGAAATTATCACACGACCATTGTCATGTAACCATTACAGTAATTGTAAAGGATACCTAAAACATCACCTCTATATTAGAAAGACCCAATGGAGTAATCAGTCATGGGTTCATTGTTGGTATGGGATACCATAAAGAAGGTACAGATCATCCAGGAGATAAATTTTACGACATATATCAGTAGAAAATCTTATGATGATAGGATATATAAGCCATTTTAGTTTGAGGAGATACAATAAGTGTTTCTTCAGGTGTAACCCCAATTGGGATTATAGATATTTGGTATGGTTAGAAAGTTATCTTCAAGTTTTATCAGACCATTCCCGATTTTGAGAATATTTGGCAAGGTGGCATACCACATAGCTCTCCCCCCACAGATCCAAAAGGTGCACGATGTTTTTATATATTGTAGTTTAGGTGGTACGTGCATGATTCATCACATGTCATTGGCTGAGGCATGCTGAACAATTATAATGGGGTGATGTTTATTGAGTAACCATGGGAGATAGAGGATCTATAAGATCTAGTAATTTGTGGATGGTTATTGCCTCTGGTTTACATTCGGTGGTATCATGCGAATATCTAAGAGAGAACACGGGAGGTAGATGCTCAAATTAATGCTCAGTACCATCATTTGAATGTTTATCCCTTGTTTTTGCTTTTGAGGATGTACATCCATAACGGTGGGCGTAATTTATTATCCTATAATTTCATGTATGTTTTTAATAAAATGAGTTTATTTATAGACCAAGCACGGAGATGGAGTTCTATTTCTTGGCCCGGAGTTCCTGGAATGATCCATCAAAAAAATACTAATATTTAAATAGAATGATATTGAAGTTTTCTTGAAAAATGGAATTATTCCTAAATGGGTTCCCAAACCATAAATTTTATGGCCCAAGTGAGTTCAGGTTAGGTTCATTACCCTATGTGTGAATTATGTTTAATCGATGTAGGAATCAAGTGAGAAAAAAAGGCATAATCGTAAATAAAATAATAAAATAATTTTTTTGTCAAATCATTATGACACATGAATTGTAATGTGAATAGAAAATATGGGTCCATGATTGAGCTTGTGAGGGAATTGTTTCCGTAGTCAGAGCATAATGTTTTCTAGTGTATGAAAATATTGGAATTTAGTTTTTGGCCGTATGAAATATAATTATGTAACAATTATTTTATATTCAAATCCATGTAACTACAAAATGGTAACTCAAATTCGAAATATGATATTACATTTGAGGTCATGATGGTGTGTATCCCTTAGGTGGAAGAGAACTTCTACCTGTGTGGGTTGAGGGTAAAATATTTTCTTTGATATTTTCTAATGAAAATTAAAATGGACCGCATGCATGGGTTTGGAATGTTCTAAATGTTTTCATGGATTGAAAATAATAGAGAACCGTTGTGTCTAGAACAATAAAATTATATAAGAATCGACCTAATATGACATGTGTGAGTCGAGGGACATAGTTAATTCTTGGCCATTTTATGGATAATAAAATAACCTTAAATATTATATTCTATTCAAAAAAAATTGTCTCGCAGCTACCAAGCGATGATATGATTGTTTTATTCCATAAATGAAATATCACAATGACTCATTAAATTATGTGTAACTGATACATTGTTACAGAAGTGAAACATAGTAACAAAAACACAGTAAAGATTTTATATTTTAATGGATTAATTGGGTTGGAGAAAAAAGATAAAAATTTGGAACTCCTCTGAGGAATTGACAACAATGAATCCTCTCTAATGAATGATGGATAATCACAAGGGAAGTTATAACTCCTTGAAAAATGGTATCAGTGAGTGATGAATGCCGACAACTTCATACTCCTAAATCCCCACTGACAGATCACCACTAAGAATGAGATTCCCTATAGCACAAATCTATCCTAAGTAAAGGTTATTGTTGTTTTGTGTTTCACCATTCTTAATTATAAAACAATGAATGTGGATGCACAAACATACAGTTAGATTCATGGATCTATTATTCTTGTGGGAGGTTGATTATTCTTGGAGTTTGCATCAGGGATTCTGTGCTTTTATAATCATTAACATCAACCTTATTTTAATCTCTTTCATGTAGGGTTTTCATTGACAAAAACAAGGCCTCAGACCCGCGGTATTTGTGAATTATTCATTGATTAACCTCCAATTTTAAGGAAAGGGGGTTTTTTTAGGATGTATCTGGGATAATGGAATCCCCTAGAAGCTGGAGGTGCAGACAACACAATGAACAGAACCAATGGTCCGGGTAAGTCATTGCATGTGTCCCGATGGAGGTGTCATGGATGGAGACGTAGGAAGGAAGACAAGAACACATGAACCTGACTGTGTCGGTGGTGCGAGCCATGCCATGACTACCCATGGGAATGAATTCCAGTAGGGACACATGTGGGAAACTTGAACGACTAGCTAATATGGCCTTGACATGCAAGAACCAGCAGCCCTATTGGGTGTCCATGATGGAAGGGATTGGAAGTCCATAAAACAGTATTTCAGAGAAACACTAGGCCGTTGGAAGTCCCCTTATGGGATCATACCGGCCTACCGGTTGTGGACTGGGCCGAAAGGAATTTGGTTGTTGGGAGACCCAGTGGGCTAGACCCCTATCCGAACCGGGTCAGGTCTAGCAGGTCTGTATGGGCCAAGACCAGCAGCCATGCTGGACATGGGAGCCTAGACCTGAACAGTGTCATGTCAGATTGTTCATGATGGGCTAGGGCATGTGGGGCCTCCAAGATGGGTGGGTCTGGGCGTTCGGACAGGGTCGGACCCTACTAGGACATGACTGACACCTAATCACTAAAACACCAATATCTTTCATAAGAGACATCAAATTGATGAGTTGTTTGCATTGTTGTAATCATTTAGCTGAGGTGGTTTATTTGGAAAACAATATTTCTGTTTTAATGGATGTTTAAATTCCATGAAAGGATTGAGTTTTGGTTTCTCCTTAAATCATGCACACTATGTGTGGGAATACAAAGAGTTACTAAGATGAAAAGACGACTAAAAATAGACCTTATGTGGATCGTCTAAAATAAACCATGTGTGGAGAAGCTATGATGGACCAGTTGAATGTGGTTCTATTTGACATGATTCTCCCATGTTGGTGAGTGTATCTGTGTGATTTGGTAGACCCATGTTTCTCATTAGGGATGAGTACCTCAGTACGGTGGCCAATATGGGAAGGAGCTTTTTGTGACCTGATAGTAACATAATGGGAAGTAGCTCTATGTGACCCATCGTACCCATGGAACTCTTCAGAGATGAGTACACTAGAAATAAAAGGAGTTCAGTTTTGTGACAGATGGTCTTTCTTTCTATACTGTAAATTATAAATTTGTGAGCTAATAGTACAGTGTTCCTACATTATTTTATTATTTGGTATATGATCTCAACTTAGTGGTTCTGAATACCAGTTCTCCGTAGTGGATTAACAAATCAGCGGATCTACGTTGTCTTGCAGATGAGCATACCTTAGTGTATCATTAGGGATGAGTCCCTTAGCAGTCAATAAGGATTCATCTCTACAACTGAAAAAATATAACTTTATATATTTTTAGTTATGGTAGGTGTTGGATATCATGGATGTTTTATTTTTTCCACGTGATATTGTGGTGTGTTCTTGATTTATGGCCTTTCCATTGTGATTTACTGTCCATACTTAGTATAATGTTACTCACCCCAACACGGTATTCACCCAGACGTGTCATGTCCTATTTAGGTGATCGACGCTTTAAGGGGACCATGGTGGTCTGGGACTAGGTGGGTCCTAGTGAGTTGGGATGGACAAGATGTACTTCTAAAGAATTCGGAATACACTCAATGCATACCCCACTAGTGGGGTTCAACTTTAGACAACATATAGAGATCTTTTTAGCTTTCTGGATTTCATTTTACCTTTTGTTGGGTTTGTATTCTGGCCTACTTGACTTATAGCTTGTACCTTTACCCAGTGGTTATTTAGTGGCATGCATGTTTTCATATAATGATATAATGGGTTGCGGTTGTGTATGTGTGTGTGCATACATGTAATAATGAAAATGCATCCAACACGTGCGATAATGACTTCGGTGATTGTTTCCAACCACTATCGTTTGGGAGGCGGGCTTGGGCTTGTCACGCCACGTGCCTCACGAGACATGTCATGACATCCCTATAGTAGGTATCTAGGAACTATTTATAGAAATATTGGTAAAATATTAAGGATAATAGTGGTATGAGAACATAACCCTGAGATATACATTGAGGATATCTCTAGGATAACATCCAAAAAAATTGGTAAGGTAGAATTATTTGGGTATTCTTATAAATACATCCATGTTTTGATACTATAAGTGGATGTGGTTATGGAACAAAAGTAACTATGAGTAATAAATCTATCAAGGTATCACAAGATTCACATGGGGACACTTAATAAAGGAAATTTTCATTTTATACACAGCTGTTTTAAAACACCCTAGGGATATGCTTTGGATAATTCACATTTTCATTATAAAAAATGAAGGATTCAAAAAATGAATAAACAGGAATAAACCATTGTTGTTTTAGATTGAAAATAAGGCATCGTGATTTAGAAATACTATAAATCATATTCCTGATAAACCATAGAACAACAATGGACCTATGAGTAAATTAATGGTTGATATATTTATTTATTTGGATTATATTGAAAAACATTAAAAATGAAATTGTATTATTAAACTATTTTAATGGATGTCAATCATATTTATTTTTGAAATTATATTTAAATATTTTTACAAAATAAAAACATGTGATCTGGGTTACAACTAATCAAATACAGTAAGGGAACATGTCTTGAAACCTTTACCAAATGATGATAAGGGTTTCCCGTAAACCACTACCCTACACAATGTCCAGGTTATTTTTTAATAATTTTTAGTTAAATAATTTGACATATAATCGTTAATTATGAACCATTAGCAACAATTTTGAGAATTAGAGAGTAATACATTAACCATATTGGATTTTTATTATATTTAAAGGAAAATTTTTATACTTTTCACTCTTTTAAATGACTTAGGATTTTTTAAATGTTGTTTTAGTTATTTATACATCAAAATTAAATTTTGGATGAATTGGATTAGTGATCAAAGAAATAATTTAATTAAATTGTGATTATATAAATATATCATGTATGTAAATTTCCATATATATTTATAGGAACTAAAATAATTTCCCAAAATTAGGAAAATTAGTTCGAAATAAAATGTTTTCTTAATGGATTAATTTCTATTGAGACAATGTTCTTCTAAATCATCATTGATTTAGGGAATTGAGGCCTTAAACATTATATTTATCAATCATATCTTATTAATGATGACTTCATTAACTCCCTACAAATATTTACTCTATTTTTCCTGAAATGAATTTTCAAATTCCAAGAATGTTCTTATACATAGAGACCATGTTACATGGTAGTCTGTGTGACCTATGTACTTCCCATTATCTCTTTTCTAGAGAATTTTTTTAGATCCCTTCTAATTATGGGGAATTAAATGTAAGATATATCAATATATTTATTACCAAGATCATGTTGAAATTGCAAGGATGTGATTTAATTAATATTGGGAGAACATAAATATAAAGACCTAGGCTTAAAACATTACTTATTATTGAATTACATAAATAATTCACATTGAGGATATTTTCAGGTTTAGAGTTTTAGAGGGTTAGGCTATAACTACAACATTTCGAAATAATAAAATATAGATACTTCTACCCAATATCCATTTTTTTACAAAACATGAACTCTAAAAAAAATTTATGTCTAGTTCCATGTTTAAGACAACATGAATTTTTATTGATCCCATCCATGAACCTATTCCACATTATGTCCTGTGAAAAAAATTTCAAAAAAACAAGGGATGATCATAAAATGATCAGTAAGGGATACACAAAGAAGTAAAACAATTAGTTTTTCAAAACAATAAGTAAACAATGAATACATTAACATAAGTAATACTTTTGACTTTTATGATGTATTAAATAATCTTCATTTAATAAAAGATCATTACTTACCCTTTTGTAACCAAAAGATTACCATAAAACCCATATAAAGAACACATAACTTATAAAGGTAACTTGGGACATAAACATACTTAAATTGAATAACCATACGGTCAACTTCCACAAATATCACTAAATGGAATATCCATATGGATTTGTTCCATACCCAATGCATTGATGTTATAATGTAACCACCCGTCCTGGTATTCATGACACCACCCATCATATCGTTTATCACGTAACCACACGTCAAATATCCATGTACCATCATAACACATAAAATATTTCAAATATATACATTTCACCAATAACATTTCTTTTTATATCACAATAAGTAATTTCAATATATTGAAATAATCAATCCATTTTCGAAAACCATTTAAAAAAAGGATTTTTGAATAAAAGAGTCCCATAACACTTTGAAGTTTTTAAAGGAATTAAAATTTTAAATAAATCATGTATATATAAATAAATCCATAAAAACATTTTTAAAACATGGAAATTAATGATAATTATTTATAAGAATAAATATTTAAAACAAATTAAACGGTTTTTTAGTTAAATAGTTTTGTTAAAAAATGAGAAACACTTGAATAAAAATAATTGAGGAATAAAATTTAATCAGAACTTTATAATATCAAGATAATAATGGGATTCATGATATAATTTTAAATAGGACATTATATACACCATATAAGAGTGAATTGGTTCATAACAACAATGAATTATCAATGGCAATGTAAATTGAGATGAAATCTCTTATAAAGATGGTATCCTTCGAATAAGGATAAATAAATTACATAATTATGTGTGAAAAATAATAATACACCCAATATAAGAGGATATTAAGTGTAAAAAAATCTTATTTCATTCACACATATTTATGATATGACATATTCAAGAAGTACAAGTTTATCCCAAAGAATTGAAATTGGGTTAAGAAGCTCCCTTGAAAAAATTCAACAGCCTAACGACATCACTTTAAAATTCAGAAAATGATTTGATGAGAAATAAAATGGTATCTCATCACTTGAATTTAAAATTTACATATATAAGGATATATAATAACACATTCCAACATAATAATATGTAAATTAAAAGACATAACAAAAAAACCTTTTAAAAAGAGGAGGGTGAAAGGTTCCCTTACTGGTTTGGTAACATACAAAACATATGACACATGATAGAAGGATCATAAAATGAAGTTGTAAATACTTATAAATGAAAGTATATTACACAAACATTACAATCAAGGGAAGTACATACACCACAAAAAATGAAATAGTGGCGAATATAGCATGAATCTCATGGGAGTAAAAAGTGAGACAAAACCCTTTACCACGTTGTAATCAATAAAGTCATAATAAAAAAAGTTAATAACCACAAAATGAATCACAAAATACCATTAATATACTGAAAATAATGATAATATATATCAAATGGATGTATAAAATACAGCACATGTAACAAACAAGTGGCGAGCAATGGATATCTCGTGGAAGTAAAAGTGAGATAAGAAATCCCTTTCAAAAATTCGACAGCCTAACGGTGCCGCTTAAAAATTCATAAAATGAATTGATAATATTAAGAGAGGGTACTCATCATATAAAAATAAAAAATTACAGTATGTTGAATATAAAAGAACATCCTCCAACATAAGAACATAGAGCATACATGAAATGACATAAAAGAGTGTACATGAAAAGAAAGAGAGTGGTCGAATCCCTTACCTCGAGTCCGACAAGAATCGATCGTTCTTAAATCTCCAGGATAATAAACTATAGTTAATTTGTACATGCTTAAGAACATTTTTCATTTTTTTTATTCCTTTTATATAACTTATTTCCATGTTATAACGATTATGTAATCATTTATATTAATAACGTCCATTTTGTCGATATTTGGTACTGGAGTCAAAAATGGACTTCTTATAATCACATGTTGTTCATGTGGCCAATAGTACATTATATCCAGAATGATATTCATGATTTGGATGTCATATATATCATATATAACTAGTATATAAATTTATTTATTATAGTACATAAAATTTAGAGGTAAGAAATGAAATGCACCGTTCATGGAGACGGTAAGCCGTATGTTCGCATGAATGCTACATTAATTTCAATTTCTTATTTTAATGGATATAAAACCTAATGATACATAGGTATATTATCATTCCAGTGTAATATCATCTATATTATCATTAACACTATCCTTTATACATCCCATATAAGGCATTAATGAGTCGTATCACTTTAAAGGGGCGGTAGTCCGCACTTCCTAAAATGAGATTATCGTATTTATCCACTATGGAAACCATAAAGGCTAGATATAATTGGAAAGTACAGAAGCATAATGAAATCATAAACATAATATATATCATATATAAATATAGTTACGTCATAATGGCCACCATGAGAGGTGGTAAGATGTAATTGAACAATAATCGTTTCGTGAGGCGTTAGTTTGCCATCCATAGAAACATTAGGTTATTCATCCATTAGATAGAGGTGTGTGTAAGTGTATTTCGAATATTTCTTATAAAAACATCCTTGTATATTTAGGATACTGGTGTTGTTAAAAAATAATTAAATAAAAAGATTTTATGGGTTGGAGAAGAAAAATAAATGAAAACAATTTAAGGGAAACTGTTACCATTAATTTGGGTAACTCCCTTTCGATTGAACCAATGGACTTCTTGAAGTGCATTATGCCTATGTTAAGGCTTCTAAGAGGAGAATAGGTATTCTGAGAGCTTAATTGGGCAGAGGTTTGGTGAGACAAATGGCTTGATATGTATGAGGAATTGTTTATAAGTGGTCTCTTTTTATAAGGGGGAGGAGGGGCTCTTTAGGAAAGTGTAAAACTATTACATTATTTTATAATTATATTCGGTTTCTAATGGTCCAGAAATCATTATATTGAAATATAATATGTATCATGGTCGAAATACAATCATCCAATAATAATTGGACATGTTTTGGATAATATTTTAATCATTATAATCTTATTTATTTAAATCATTTATTAATGAGGTAAATACTGCATCATTATTGTGTCATTAATGATTTAATTTATTAGATGCATAAAAATTATAAAAAATACAATAATTTAGGAAATATTTTTTTCTTTAAATTTATTATTTATAGGCAAAAATATAATTTATATAACCCCTTCTAAAAATTAATTTACTAAAAGATATTTTCTTGTGTCATATTTTCCTTAATTTAAGTTAATTAATCTAAATTGTCATTATCACTCCCATGTGGATCAAAGGGGTCCCAAAATCGACCCAACGATTCCCATGTTCGTTAATAACTCATCAAATAAGTTTTGGACAAGTTTTAGGGTAATATGTAATTATTATGATATTCTTTTAACCTTAAATTAACCTATTTACCTTTAACCGTGGAAAATAAAAGTGAAAAGCTACAATTCATCAAAAATTATTTTCATCTTAATGAACCAAATTTTACTTCTTGATAACAACCATGTATGTAGGATTTTATAAATTAAATTCAAAAAAGTGGTAAAATTTCATTTTAATGATAAAGTCAGTTTGTTTAACTACCACTAAGAGGTGTCACTATTTATCAAAGATTGACGTTTTTCAAAAATATAACAAAAATTTAGATTAAGCATTATTTAATATTACAAATTAAAAATTGATGTTAATTTTTTAAAATTCAAAACATATAAGTGGCAGTAATTAATTTAAAAATTAATTCCCGTTCTTAAAACAAGTAGCGTGTTTTTAAGAAACAATAACTATCAAAATATTGATACTTGTTTATGTCCAATTTCAAAGTGAAATTAATTCAAATGACCCACATTGGATTAAATGGTAAAAATATATTTTAATTTAAATTTAAAACTAATTAAAAAGATAATATATCCATATAAATAAATTATATTAAAATGCATTTTTGAATTAAAATACAATATTTTTCACTAATCATTAAAAATGAACATTATCGGAAATATTCCAAAAATTTACACAGAGTAAATTTTGATGTCCCCATTCTAAAGAAGTATTTTATTTTGTCATATAAAATGTATTAATGTGAAAAAAACTATATTTAAAAAGGGTTTTCCATTAAAAGGAGATAAATCAGCCTTTTAATGTAAATTATGCTTAAAATTATATTCATTTACTTTTTAAGACTCTATCTTTTATTGGATAAATGTAAATAATTTAACAAACATGTATAATCATATTTTATTTAGTTTTGTTCATTCCTTCCAATATAAAGGAAAATATTTGACTTCCATTTAAAATAATAATATTATATTATTAGTATTCAATGTATGATTTCAAAGAAACTCGTTGTTGAGTATCAGGTACACTATGAAACATAGAAACCCTTTTAAAGTAAAATTAATATTTAATTCAAAAATATGAATAAATATAAATGATTTCGTATTCATTATTTACCTGTGATGTTACATCCTTCCCCCCTTTTGGAAATTGCGTCCTCACAATTTAAAAAAAATGGCTCAGAAACTTCATTGAAACTCCCACATCAGAAAAAGATTCAGTAAAAATATAACTTTAAATGAAAGAAAGAGATGAAAAAAGGTCACCCGAGTTAACCCATACTAAGATTCCATGAAATCATGGATATGGAGGAGAAAAAAAGGGTCATGTTCTAATAGAGAGTTTTAGGAATCATGTTTAGGAGAATGCTAACCACAAGAAAATCACAAACATGTGATGGGTTAAACAGTCCTTGATTCCCCAGTTGGAAAAGTTCACAGACAAGGTTGTTGTTTAAAGTTACATTTCATTGAGGAATTTATTTGTCAGCTTAAACAAAAAGATAAGGAAATATACTTACTTGTCATGTAGACACTCATCTTTTACTAGATTTCTAACACAAACTCTTATTTTCTCCAAATAATGAATATTTAGGATGACTTTTTTTACAATAAGAGCGCTATAATAAACTTCTTGGAGAATCACATAATAAAAAAAATTAACTATATATTATCCGAAACCAAAATGTTTAGTATAAGATCAGATAATCACCAAAAGGATAATCCTTTATAAAAGAAAATACTACTCTTAATCTCCAAAGTTCAACAAAAAGAACCCAAGGTTCAAGAAAGATCATTAAATAAACCGTTATCCTTAAAATTCTTAAAAGAAATCCGAACTAAGATTGAAACCCAAATCACATATGTATTTAACCACATTATCTTCCAAGATAAATCTTAACATTTATTTCCAAATAACATTAGTTAAATTTAAAGTCTCATATTGAAATGTAAATAACCTAATGACATATCCTCCATGAAAGGTTAATCATTTCCATAGATAACCCAAAATAAACTTATTCTTGATTCATTGGATAATCTAACTAAAATTAATAATTCATACTAACTGGGGACTTCACGTAGTCCAGTGGTAGTCAATAAAGACCAGTGGCACTTTTTTTGTGGGTTTCATTCCCGCAGATTCGTCCAACGTGACGTGTTGTCACACAGTTTGTGTGTTGTCCCTTTTCAAAAACTACAAAATTTTATAACATTCCCAAAAAGATATAAATTCATCAAAAATAATCATAACATATTTTAACCATAATTGTTATCTAATAACTTTCGTTTTTCATCCCAAAATGTATTAATGGGTAATTGCCTCAAATTCAAAGATCATATAAACCCAAATGGTGCTTTATAACTATATCCACAAAAGAGAAGATAATTATCCTAGAATAAAATTTTCATATATCAAACATCAAGGAAACACATACTATAAAACGTCTTCTAATGTAATCCCATCATTAGAAGAGACTTAATACTTTTAAGAATTTCACCATCCTAAAATCTACCATAACTAATGAATCCATTATATATTGAATTCTTACTCATTCAACATTCTTCTTGATCCATTAACCATTCCTTTCCAACTTATTCTGAAATAATTCTTTCCTACAAAAAAATCATGATTCATATCCTATGATTTCAATAATATCAAAAAATATGTTAAGAAATAATCTATATTGTTCATTGGTCATTGTCAGTTTCTTCACCCTCAATCATAATGGCATTAGGTATTGGTAAACAAATATTTTTACGATCCTGGTGATCCCATTCCTAAAACATCTTCATAGGAGACACGTTTGTAAAATGACCATGCACACCATAATTAAAACATTCAATTGATCCCTTAGAAATAAATTCTTTCCCTTTCATAGAGTCAAATGGATGTTTTCTTTTTCTGTGGAAGGTTCTTTTTTTATGACCATCATACCCACATATATAGCATATTCTCGTCCATTTGAAGCATTTTCCACGGTGTTTCTTTCGACATCCTTGACACATTGGTTTTTGAACATATTTACCTTTATGAATATTACTAGAAATTATGTATGGATTTTTTTCGTGAATATACGACGCCTTATAAGAATCACCATGTGTCATGTTTTCAATCACGACTCCAGATAGATGGTTGAGAATAAACACAAGATTTCTAATTTCATCTCTCATTTCATTCAGTGGCTCATTCAAAAAACCATCACCGCTTTCTTCACATCCACTATTACTATGGTGCCTACTAGATCCAGCCATTTACTAGAACCAAATAGGTAACTGTGATTATATCAGTAAAATCATCATATAACACTATGATATGCTTATTCATGTTATCATAAAATCATTCACTTTATAAAAATAACTATGACTCTTTCTAAAATCCTAACCATTATGGTAATTTCACTTATGTTTAAATTGTACCCTAACCTCTAAAGTTATCTAAACCGAACCCTGATACCAACTATAAAGACCCAGGTTTAAAAAATTACTTATTCTTGAATTAAGTGAATAATTCACAATGAGGATCTTTTCAGGTTTGGTGTTTTAGAGAGTTAGGCTATAACTATTACATTTCAAAATATTACAAAGTAGATACTTATACCCAATATACATTTTTTAACAAAACACGAACTCTAAAAAAAAGTCATTTCTAGTTCCATGTTTAAAACAACATGAATTTTCCTTGATCCCATCCTTGAACATATTCCACATTATGTCCTGTGAAAAAAATTTCAAAAAACATGGGATGAGCATAAAAAGATCATTAAGGGATACACAATATAGTAAAACAGGTAGTTTTTCAAAACAACAAGTCAACCATGAATTCGTAAACATAAGTAATACTTTTCACCTTTATGAAGTAGTAAACACTACTCATTGAATAAAATATCATTACATACCCTTTTGTAACCCAATGATTACCATGAAACCCATATAAAGAACACATATCTTATAAAGGTAACTTGGGACATAAACATACTTAAATGGAATAACCATACCGTCAATTTCCACACATATCACTAAATGGAATAGCCATACGACCAACTTCCATACCCAATTCATTGGAAGTTGTAACGTAACCACCCATCCTGGTATTCACAGCACCACCCGTCGTATGGTTTATCACGTAACCACCCGCCAAATGTCCTAGTACCATCATAACATATAAAATATTTCAAAAATAAACATTTCACTGATAACACTTCATTTTAAATCACAAGAAGTAATTTCAAGATATTGAAATAATCATTACATTTTCAAAAACCATTTTAAAAAAGGATTTTTGAATATAAGTGTCCCAGACCACTTTGAAGATTTTTAAGGAATTAATATTTTAAATCAATCATGTCCATATAAATAAATCCTTAAAACCATTTTTAAAACATGGAAATTAATGATAATTATTTATAATAATAAATATTTAAAACAATTAAAATGATATTTTTGTTAAAGAGTTTTTTTATCAAAATGAGAAACGCTTAAATACAAATAATTGAGGAATAACATTTAATCAGAACATTATTATATCATGATAATAATGGGATTCGTAATATAATATGAAAAAGGAATTTATGTACAGTATATAAGAGTGAGTTGGTGCATAACAACAATGAATTCTCCATGGCAATGTAAATTGGGATGAAATCCCTTATAATGATGGTATCCTTTGAATTGGGATAAATAAATTACATAATTATGTGTGAAAAATAATAATACACCCAATAAAAGAGTATATTAACTTTAAAACAATCAGATTTAATTCAAAAATATTTATAAGATGATATATTCATGAAGTACAAGTTTAACCCAAATAATTGAAATTGGGTTATGAAGCTCCCTTGCAAAAATTCGACAGCCTAACGACATCACATTAAAATTCAGAAAATTAGTTGATGAGAGAGAAAGTGGTATCTCATCACATGAAAATAAAATTTACATCAATATGGATATATAAGTACACATACCAACATAATAATATGTAATGTAAAATCCATAACAAAAAGAAGTCTTTTAAAAAGAGGAGGGTGAAGGGTTCTGTTACCGGTTTGGTAACATACAAAACATATGCCACATGACAGAAGGATCATAAAATTATGATTTAAATAATTATAAATGAATGTATATTACACAAAGAGTCTAATCACGGGTAGTACATACACCATACAAAATTAAATAGTGGCGAATATAGCACGAATCTCACGGGAATAAAAGGTGAGACGAAACCCTTTACCATGTTGTAATCAATCAAGTTGTAAGAAAAAAAGTTAATAACCACAAAATGAATCACAGAATACCATGAATATACAGATAATCTTGATAATATATATCAAATGGATTTATACAATACACCCCATGCAATAAATAAGTGGAAAACAATGGAAATGCCATGGAATTAAAAGTTAGATAAGAAATCCCTTACAAAAATTCGGCATCCTAACGGCGCTGCTTAAAAATTCATATAATTAATTGATAATAGTAATAGAGGGTCTCTCATCATATAAAAATATAAAATTATAGTATGGTTAATATAAAAGAACATCCTCCAACATAAGAACATGGAGCATACATGAAATGACATAAAAGAGAGTACTTGTAAGGAAATAGAGAGGTCAGATCCCTTACCTTGTGTCTGCCATGAATCGATCGTTCTTTAATCTCCTTTATAATAAACTAAAGATAATTTCTACATTCTTAAGAACGATTTTCAAGTTTATGATTCCTTCTATATCACTTATTACCATGTTATAAACAATATGTAATCATTTAAGTTAATAATGTCCATCTTGTTGATATTTGGTACTGGAGTCAAAAATGGACTTCTTATAATAACATGTTGTTCATGTGGTCAATGGTTCATTATATAAATAATTATATCAATGATTTGGATATCATATATATCATATATAACCTGTATATACATGTATTTATAATAGTACATAACATTTAGGGGTAAGAAATGAAATGCATTGTTCATGGAGACGGTAAGCCATACGTACGCATGAACGCTACTTTCATTTCTATTTCTTATTTTAATAGAAATAAAACATAATTATACATAGATATATTATTAATCCAGTTTAATATCATATATAATATCATTAATAATATACATTATACAACCCACATAAGGAATTAACGAGTCACATCACTTTAAGGGGGCGGTAGTCCGCACTTCCTCAATTTAGATTATCGTATTTACCCACTATGGAAACCATAAAGGCTTGATATAATTGGATTTTACAGAAGAATAATGAAATAAAAAACATAATATATGTCATATATAAATATTTTTCCATAATAATGGCCACCCTGAGATGTGGAATGAAGTAATTGAACAATCATCGTTTCCTAAGGCGTTAGTTTTCCCTCCGCAGAAACATTATATTTTTCATCCATTAGTTGGAGGTGTGTGTAAGTGTAGTTTGAAACATTCTTATAAAAACATACTAGTATATTGAGGACACTATTTTTGTTACAAAAGAAAGAAATAAAAATATTTTATAGGTTGTAGAAGTAAAATAAAAGAATACAATTTATGGGAAACTGGTACCTTTAATTTGGGTAACTCAAATTGGTTTGAACCAAATGCCTTTGTGAAGTGCCTTCTGCCTAAGTTAAGGCTTCCAATAGAAGGATATAGATTTTTAGAGCTTAATTGGGCAGAGGTTAGATGAGCCAAATGGCTTGAGGGGTGTGAGAAATTGTTAGAATTGGATCCTTTTATAAGGGGGAGGAGGGGCTCTTTATGAATGTGTGAAACAATTATTTTATTATAAAATGATATTCAGTTTCTAATGGTCCAAAAATTATTATATTCGAATATAAGATGTCACATGGTCGAAATAAAATCATCCAATCAGAATTGGACCTATTTTGTATAATATTTTAATCATTATAATGTTATTTATTTAACTCATTTATTAATGAGGAAAATACTGCATCATTATTATGTCATTAATAATTTAATTTATTAGACGTATAAAAATTATAAAAACATAAAATCATGTATTATATCTTCTTAGGTTTCCAATGAATATTTATAGACAAATATATAATTTATATATCCCCTTCTAAAAATTTATTTACTAAAAGATATTTTCTTCTGTTATATTTTCCTTTACTTTAAGTTAATTAATCTAAATTGTCATTATCACTTCCATGTGGATCAAAGGGGTCCCAAAATCGACCCAAATATTCCCATGGTCGTTAATGGATCATCAAATAAGTTTTGGACAAGTTTTAAGGTAATTTCGAATTATTATAATATTCATTTATCGTTGAATTACCCTATTTACCTTTAACCGTAGTAAATAAAAGTCAAAAGGTACTATTCACCAAAAAAAATTTCATCTTAATGAAAAAAATTTATTTCATTATAACAACCATTTATGTCGGATTTTAAAAAATTCAATTCATAGAAGTGGTAAAATTTCATTTAAATGAAAAAGTCGGTTTTGTTAACTACCAAAATGTTGTGTCACTATTCATCAAGGATTGAAGTTTTTCTGAAAAAGACAAAAAAATCAGCTTAATCATTATTTGATATTCCGAATTCAAAATTGATGTCTATTATTCCAAATTCCAAATATATAAGTGGCATTAATTAAAATAAAAATTAATTCCCGTTGTTAAAATAAATAGCGTGTTTTAAGAAACAATAACTATCAAAAGAGTGATACTTGTTTATGTCCAATTTCAATGTGAAATTAATTCCAATGACCCACATTGGAATAAATGGTAAAAATATATTTTAATTTCACTTTAAAACCAATTAAAAATATAATCTAAACATTTAAATAAATTAGATTCAAAGGCACTTCTAAATTAAAATACAATAATTTTCACTATTCATTAAAAAATGATCATTATCAGAAAATATTCCAAAAATTTGCATAAAGTAAATTTGTATGTCCCCATTCTAAAGATGGATTTTATTTTTTCATATAGAATTTATAATGTGACAAAAACTAGATTTAAAAAGGGTTCGCCATTAAAAGGAGATAAATCAGCCTTTTAATGTAAATTATGCATAAAATTAGATTCATTCATATTTTAAGCCTCTAACTTTTATTGGATAAATGTAAATAAATTTAACCAACATGTATAATAATATTGTATTTAGTTTTGTACATTCCTTCCAATACAAATCCTAGGGGTTGACTACAATTTAAAATAATAATATTATATTATTAGTGTGCAACGTAAGATTTCAAAGAAACCCGTTGTTGCGTATCAAGTACCCTATCAAATGTAGAATCCATTTTAAAGTAAAATTAATATTTAATTCAAAAAATTTAATAAAAATGAAATATTTCCTAATATTTATTTACCTGGGTTGTTACTGTAACAACCAAAAATTCAAATATACTTCATTGTTTTAAATAGTATTTACAAGAGACATCACCAAGAGCATAAGGAAGTATAATATCTAGATACTATAAAATATAATTATTATTTAAAATAAATTCAATATATTAAAATGCATGAAACACTGAGTTAGTGTGTGTCACACGTAAGAGAGACCTTGTTCAACGGTCTGTATTACAAGAAATTTCGAGTTTTAATAATCAATAATATATATTAAAAGTATTATAATTTAATTAAATAAGCTATAAACTAACCATGATGAATATTATTAAAAAACATATAAAAAATATATGGTTTATATAAATACGAAATTAATTATTGGGTTTCAAATTAATGAGAAGAAAATTAAAACAAATTTTATATATTAAGAAATATTGTGATTTTTATGCTTCGAATGATGTATTATCTTAATAAACATAATTAATTTATTTTAGTTAATGATTTTACTGAAATATATATTATATGTTATATAAATTTCTATTTATATTCATCAATTATGTTTTATATGTATAAGATAAGAACAAAACCCCCTTAAAACTTGAAAACCAATATTATTATAACGAAAATTTTCAATCCGTTTAATGGTGTACTAATTTTAAATCTAAATTATGACACATTAGTAGATTTTATATGTTGTTATAAAAATAAAATTTTATTTAGAATAAAAAAAATTTGGTTAGGATGGATTTTTTATATTTTTCTCAATCATTTCATTTTTAATGAATAGTTAAAGATATTAAATTTTAGTTCCAAAATTCATTTTCATAAAATTTATTTATAAGGAAATATTAAATATTATATTTTTTATACAATAAATTGATAATATATTTATAATTAATAAAATTTATTTAATTATAATCAATTTAACTCTGAAATTGAAAATAAATTCATATCATTCCTTCGTATGTTTTTTCATTAAAAACTAGCATTGTCATCCCACCTAGAGGATGAATTTTGAATTAATTTATTCCACTTATATGATTGTAATTTGAACAAATGGATTAAATAATTTGAGGCTGCAGGAAATATTATTTTCTCATAAAACCATCTTTTTTTTAACAAAAAAATATCACTGAAACTGATTATACTAATTAAAACAACTAAGGTTAAATTAAGCATAGAAATGGAATAATAAGTAACACTATGCTCCCAATGACCTATAAATTTTCAAATAGCTATTGGATGGAAATAAATGAACCATATCCTCTATTTAATATAATTTGGTCCATTATTTGTTCCGCCTTTATCATGAAAAACGGGCATTGAATCCCTTATCTAAAAAATTATAATCGTTGCACTACTCCTCCACTATATATGGCCACAACTTCTCCCCATTCCCCACAAAACCTATAACAATTATTTTTGGCCAATATTTTCCATAATATATTCCCAAAATCCCATAACATTAACTTAAATGATCTTTTTTTTATTAAAGTCTTTCTTGGTATCCCTTTGGTATAAACCTAATGGAGTACATGATTTTCAAGGAATTTATTTCCACCATTCACTTTCCATTCATTTCATTCTTCACCACCTCAGGTATTCTTCATCCATATACATATAATAAAACAACTTTTATCAATATAATATTATCCTTTTTTATATATAATAAAATATTTTGATTTTTATGATTTGAATGATGTATTATCTTAATAATAATAATTAATTTCTTTTAAATAATGATTTTACTGAAATATATATTATATTTTATATAAATTTCTATTTATATTCATCAATTATATTATATATGCATAAGATAAGAACAAAACCCACTTAAAACATGAAAACCAATATTATTATAACGACAATTTTCAATCCTTTTAATTGTGTACTAATTTTAAATCTGAATTATGACACTTTAGTAGATTTTATATGTTATTATAAAAATTAAATTTTATTTTGAATCATAAAAATTTGGTTAGGATGATTTTTTTATATTTTTCTCAATCATTTCATTTTTAATTAATAGTTAAAGATATTAAATTTTAGTTCCAGAATTATTTTTCATAAAATTTATTTATAAGGAAGTATTAAATATTATAATTTTTTATAGAATAAATTGATAATATTTTTATTAATTAATACAATTTATTTAATTATAATCAATTTTACTCTGAAATTGACAATAAAATAATAGCATTCGTTCGTATGTTTTTTCATTAAAAACTATCATTGTAATCCCACCTAGAGGATGAATTTTTAATTAATTTATACCTCTTATATGATTTTAATTTGAAAAAATGGATTAAAAAATTTGAGGCTGTAAGAAATTTTATTTTCTCATAAAACCTTCTTCGTTTTTGACAAAAAAATATCAGTGAAACTGATTATAATAATTACAAAAACTACAGCTAAATTAAGCATAATAATGGAATAATACGTAACACTATGCTCAAAATGACCTATAGATTTTCAAATAGCTATTGGATGGAAATATATAAACAATATACTCTATTTAATATAATTGGGTCCATTATTTGTTCCACCTTTATGATGAAAAACGTGTATTGAATCCCTTATCTAAAATAATATAATAGTTGCACTACTCCTCCACTATATATGGCCACAACTTCCCCCCATTTCCCACATAACCTATAACACTTATTTTTGGCCAATATTTTCCATTATATATTCCCAAAATCCCAAAACATTTACTTAAATGCTCTATTTTTGATTAAAGTCTTTCTTGTTATCCCTTTGGTATAAACCTAAAGGAGTACCCGATTTTCAAGGTATTTCTTTCCAACATTCACTTTCCATTCATTTCATTCTTCACCAGCTCAGGTAATTTTCATCCATATATATATAATAAAACAAGTGTTATAAATATAATATGATCCTATTTTACTAATTTTTTTATTTACAATAACACCCAATTTCATTTAATAGGTAACGAATATACTGTTTTTTGGTACAGAAAACTCTCATCTCACGATATTTTGATTATTTATTTTTCGATTAATAACATTTATGGTTGGCCATTATGATTAAAAAAATATTTATATATGTTATATATGATATTATTTATTTATTTATACTTTATTAAAACTTTTATAACACACATATTTAATAATTTTCCTCATTTTTAAATACAACAACATTGTTTGAGAAAGTGTGGGAAACCAGCCCCTAAAAATGACGTGATTCATTGACAATTAAAAAATAACATGTTGAGGATATATATTAATAAGAATATAATAAATATAAAAACTAAATATGGTTTTGGAATAAAAATATACATTTATATACATTTCATTTATATTTAAATCTCTTAAAACACAACAATGAAATTATGGTAGTGTTCGTCTATATGTACGAACTACTGTATCCATGAATAGAACATTACATTTCTTATCAAAAAAATTAAAGATTATTATAGATTAATATAGACTAGATATATATTATATGGTCATCATTTATTACAATATGTAGACTCCGAAACCATGATATATTTAATAAGAACAACAAATATGATGTTAAACAAACTCAAATAACAATGAAATTAAGTCCCAAAATAGTTTAAATAATGACAGGATATTAACCAAAGTGTAATAAGATTTTACAAGAGGATCATATATTATATAAGAAATATGAATATATATTTTTAAAACTTATTTAATATTTAATCCCCGTATAAATTAGGTTAAAGGACATTTCACACAATGAAAATAGAATGTTTGGGTTTCTAATCTCACTTGATTACATCATTGATATAAATGTCATGTTCACCACATAAAAATATTCTATACTGTATCCACTGTCCATTTTATCATATTATATCATTAATAATTTTATCTTCATGGTATTTTTTTAAAAAATATTATTATTTCACTATAATGATTTTGATTTAAATTGTTACAAAGTGGTATGGGAAAATTTAGAATGTTAAATGATTATTTTCTTCCACAATTACATTAATAAAATTTCAATGCTATTTTCATTTTAGGGAATTATTTGTAATTTTTTCAATGAAACCATTTATTTTATCTCTTCTAGTTATTCGTGATAATTTTAATGTATTAGTACCATTTTCCACTACAGGGTACTCAAAAGTTTCTAGAAAATGTTTTTAAGAAAACCCAATGTCATTTATCTCTTTATTTGCTGAAATGGATTTATTATAAAAACCATGTCGAATTAAAATTATTTGGTAAATAAATTTTATTTCTTTTGACTTTTTATAATTTTTTTAAAGGAATAATTTTATCAATTTCCAAACAATGAATATTTTTAAATATTTACAGTGGAAAATAAATGATCTTTTTCACAACATATGTATTATAAAGACTAACCTCTAAACATTTCTTTGAATCGTACATTTCATTTTAAAAACATTTATTTTTAAATATAATATTTTAAAAAGTTAATTTCATTGAAATTTTCGTTCATAATAAAGGTATATTTCCCTCTAAAATGTCATTAAAATTTCATTTTATAATGTATCCATTAATCAATGACAACAAACCATTATATTACACCACATGGTGTATGTCATATTTATTGAATAATTAGTCTTTATCTAGAAGTTTTATTTTTCATTTTTCCAATTATAGTATTCACATTCAATTCCTTGATTCCTTTTATCCCAATTTAAATATTCAATTTCCGGTCATAATTGAACATGAATTTCCTTTAATTATACATATCATCTATCATGGATATGATAATTTTCTTAACCATATAACATTTTTCATACGGTGTTTACTTGTAATGTTATTTTATTATTTGGGGAAGTATTCATAAACTTATAGACTCTATTCAATACAGATATATGATAAGGTATTTTTTTATTCTACATGAGGAAATAATTATAAAGGTAAGACACTGGTTAGGTACCATTTAAGGTAAGCCCTAAGGGATGGGGAATGGTTAATCGAATCCATTTAATGCATTAGTAGTCTAATGATATAAATTTGAACCAAAAATTAGAGGGGTTTCAACCTAATATTCTAAAGAGTATTATGAAATATCTTGGTGGTAATGATTTTATGTACCCAAGAGACATGGTGTCTAACAATAAAAAAATTATGTTATAGTAGATTTATTTATTTTTCGTCAATGATATTTTATGTTGACATATCTGTGGATACATTTTATTTTCGAAACATTTAATAAATGGAATGTGTTTCTATTTCTTACCATACCATATTTATTTTTTCCTTATCATGTTATTTTATGGTCATGTGTTATAGTTATTTACCTTTCCAAGTTTACTATTCTCATTGATTAAATATTTCTTATAATATATTCTTACTTTAAATGATTTTGATCTCACATTTATTATTTTTATTTCCCTTAGAATCCCATAATTGCACTCTGAAAGACATACAATAATTTACTTGATTTATTTGATTTATCTTAGATGTTTTTTATTTCGAATGAAGGAAAATATTATGTTATAATCAGTGTAGTAATTTTTAACACATTAATCATTTATTTTTCTAGTTTACCAATAATACTAAGCTGATTAGTCCTTCAGGGAATGAATTCTGGTAATAATGCCAATATAAATAGTATAAGACACCCACTCTGGGAAATCTTGGGTCAGGTCAAAAAATTATTATCTATGTAATTTTACCACCAATATTTGAAACTATTTTTAAAAAAACATTGATTAGGGTGAACTAACCAAGTATTTATTTTTAGTATAACTATTGAATAATTTCCTTGACCTTTCGTAAGATAGAGGAAGTGTTGGTATTTCTACAAATACATCCCTTTCTGGATACTACATGTGGACTGGATTACGGAACAAATGTACCTAATTGTGACAAGTACCGAATGGTTTTCCCAGAATGACTCGGGGTAACTTGGTACACAACAACATTCCTTATTTGACAATTGGTTTGACACACCTTGAGAATAGGAAAAGGATGTGACACATTATTTCACCTAAAATTTTGATGGATTTGGTCGTAATGATTTGCCCAATGTATCCAATGTTTGATAATCATTAATTCCCAATTCATAAATTCATGTTATATACAATATTTTTATCTATAAATTATTTTATGATTAAATCTAGTATATTACATTGTTTAAAAATTGATCAAATTAGAAGGAATCTGAACCTCACATAGGCATGTGATCCAGTAAATAATATGGGTCAAATAATTTATGTTCATAAGACAATATTTCAACAGGAAATTTTCTAACAAAAATTATCATCATATGAGGACATAATATCATGTGAAAATAAGATGGTAAATAATTATACAAGTCTTATTTCATCAATGGATACCAAGAAACTAAGAGGCCATCTGAGAACTATGAAAAAAGAATGAGTCCTAAAAGAAGTAGGGAAAAAAGGATTTACAAAATGTAATAATTGTTGAAAGGAACACTCGAATAGTTTCTTGAAGGGAATGTGAGTTTTTTATATGTGTAGTGAAAAATGACACCGTGTTTGTGATGTTAAAGATATGAAATAGTTTCCACTGAAAAATTCTTCAACTAAATGGAGATAAATACTATGAAAATTAGTGTCCCGAGGTTCAATGGAATATACGCCAAATTATTCTATTTGATAATGGGGAGGTTATTCTACTTCCATAGACAATGAGGAATGATTAAAATGCCTATTCAATAATTAAATTATTTGAATATATTTTCAATGATATAGCAGTTATATAAATAAGGGAATATAGGATTATGGTGTTATTGTACATTTTCATTAATTATTTGAGATCACATGTTGAATAGTACCATTAAACGTTATTTAAAATAAATTTAAAATATTTAGAAAAAAATTGATTGAGGGAATGAAAACCCTATGTTTATAATGAAGAGATAAGGATGAAGATATGATTGTTTTGGATAAGTGTACACTACATTTAAATTGATTAATAGATTTTTGAAAATTTTTCAATTATATCATTGATGGTGTATAGAAATATTAATTATTTTTGGAATATATACAATAAAATCTATCTTATATAAGAAATAATGAATAATTTTTGTTTCCAATAAGGATTTATGGTTATTTGATTCATTACAATATTTCAAGAGGATACATGATGAATTTATTTACATCTTTGGAATTTAAAAATTTGGTTCATCTCCATCATGATTAAAGTATAATTATATGTTTATCTTGGGAACTCAGTTACCCTCTTTCTAAAGTGTTGGAAAAAAATTTCTCGAAACTCTAACTATTTATGACATCGATGATGTTGAACATCTGATTTAGTTATAGAAATTAAAATTTTACATAATAATATGATTAATATAATTATATGAGAAGAAGTAAAAATTGGTCATGGAATGGATAAAGGATAATATTTTGATTATATAAATGTTCCTTGTAAATATATTTTCATATATTCTAGTAGAGTGAAAAAATTCCTTACTTAAAAAAGGGCTTTGAGAAAACCAGTTATCCTTATACCATCATTTCAAATGAATCAAAATGCCCCTTATATAATCATGAAATTAGGGATTTATGATTTTTAAAACTCAACCAACCACATTCTCTAGGACTTCCCATTATAAAATTGTTGTTCGAGTTTTCCTCGGTATCCATGTTTCTATTTCCAACCAATGTTATACTAATAGAGAACCTTGTTACATAACTGGTGTAATTTCCATTCAATCACATTAGAAAAATGGGATATTAACAATTTTTATGATATTTTTATTTCAAAAATAGTTCTTTTAGATCCCTATATTACTATGTACACATTTAAATTAAAAGGATAGAATTTCATTTAGGTGGAAAGAATGTGACACCCCAAAATATAAATATAAGAACATTATATTCTATAACATGAATGAAATGCACCACCATGTGCAAAAGAAGATATAATACCTTGATAATTAAAAATATATTTACTATTTTAAATATATTTAATATATATAACATTTTTCAATTCATGTAACACTGAGTTTCAATGTGTTACACACAAGAGTGACATTCTTCGACATCTTTCATTACACAAAATAACTAGTTTTACCAAATAATAATATGTTATTAAAATATCATTATTCAATATAATAAAACATAAACTAGACAGTATGAATAGTGTTAACTATCTAATGATAATAAATGGTTTATAAAAATATAAAATTAATTCATGGGATACCAATTAACGAGAAATTGAAATAAGATCCAATTGGATATAAAAACATACATTATTATTTATATGGTTTCAAAATATTTTTATACTGATAAATTTAATTTATTACAATTATAGAATTATTTTAATTAAATATATATAATATACATTCAATAAATTAATTTTTACATTCATCAATTTGGTTTGACATGCACAATATATGCGCAAACATTATTTTACACATAAAAAAACTATATTTTTATAAATTCAATTTTACCCTCAATTAATGGAGAACCCATTTATATATGAATTTTTAAAAATTAATGAATTTAATAATAAAAAAATATATTTTTAATAGAAAAATAATAATTAGGTTAGTGAAATTTTTTTATATTTTTCTGAAACATTTAATTGTTTATAAATAGTTAAAAACAACGATTTTTTGTTCACAACTGCTTTTTTATCTAAATTATTAATAAGGATAAATTTTAATTTTAATTGGATTAAATGTTTAATTTGAAGATTTTTTTTATCAATTAACACAATTTGATGCATTTTATTCAATTTCACTTATAAATTGAATAAATAAACTCAAGAATTTTTTAATTTTAAATACCTCACTAATTTCCCACCTACAAGATGGATTTTATATTAATTAATTACATGTAAATCAATGGATTTTGTAAAATTGATTAAATTTTTTAATAATACATATTTATAATTTCTAATATGACCAACTTTGTTATGACTAAAATTATTAGTAAATGTAAGTAAATATTATTACAACGATTAAGAATCAAATTAAGCATTATATTTTACTAAACCATAACCAAATTGCCTAAATTACTTATACACATTCTCAAAATAAATTTTGGGGACATATGTCGACCTTATACTCCCTTATAAAAATTGGGTCTACTATTTTAGCACATTCAATGTTATAAATGTGGTAGGAATTCCATTATTCAAATATAACATGAGTATCACTCCTCCAACACTATATATAGCCTCCAATTTTTCTAATTCATCAATCATCTCAAAAACAAAGGCTTTCCTATGATATTCCCAAATATTATAGAAAAATCCCACCCCACTACATATAATCCTCCCCTTTGGATGAAATTCATCCAAGGAATACTTTTTGCACAAACCAAAAAAGATACTCGATTAAGAGGTAACATCATTACATAAACTCTTTAGTTTTATTTCTATTATCTTCCCCCTAAATTATCTTTATAATATAATTATTTAAAAAACAATTATACCAAATATTTTTTTAAATCAATGGGATTAACTTACAATTACACACACTTCCATCAAATTTTTAAGGAACATACTGTTTTTGTGTACGTCAAACTACTTCCTCACTAAATGATGATTGTTCATTTTTCAATTAACACCTCTATTTTTTGAAATAATGATAAAAAATATACTTATATTTTATTAATTTGATATTTATTATTTTTTATAGTTATATAATCTTTTTATAACATCTACCTTTATGAAATTCCATTTTTCATGAATACGATAACAACATTTGAGGATGTGAGGACTATCGCCCCTCAAAGCCATGGGATTTGGTCACAGTATACATGGAATGTATGAAGGATAATTTTTTTAAAAAAAATATGAAGTATATTACATAAATAGTTCACTTTAATAATAATAAGAATTTATATAAATATCCTTTACTTGTCATTTTTGTAAAATATGAATATAAAATGGGGGTAGTATTAATAATTACGTACGAACTACAGTCTCTATGAAGGGGCATTGAATTTATTATCTAAAAATTTGATAGATTATTATAGATACATATATAATGGATATATATGTTAGTGAAATCATTTTTTTACATTCTGTAGATTATTAAACAATGAAATATTTAATAAAAATGACAAATTACAAGTTAAATCCTATTCAATAAACTAGGCAATTAACACCCAAAATAGTTAAAATAATGAAATGTTATTACCAAAAAGGTAATAAGATATTATAAATGGATAATATATGATATCATAAATATTAATATAGTTCTTTATTAATTTATTAAATTTTTATAACCCCTAATACAAGGGGTAAATGTATGTTCACACTATGAAAACACAAGGTTAGATATTATCATCTCATTTTTAACATCAGTGAAATAAATATAATATTAACCTCAAACATCATAAGTGGGGTGTATTTACTAACCATTTATTTATGTTATATATGTTATCCTTTTAACCTAATGGATGTTTAAAAATTTATTTAATATTATTCCTTAATAATTATTAGGATTTAAATGGATTCAATGTGGTTTGGGACAATTTGGAATGTGTAAATGTTATTTTCTTCAAAAAAACATTAATGATCTCCCTATGGTACTTACATTCAAGTAAATCATATGAAAATTGTTTAATAAATCCATTACTCTTCCATAATCTGGTTATTCATGACCATTTTCATGAATTCGTATCATTTTTTCACAATTTTGTACTTTAAAGCCTTTAAAAAATGTTTTTAAGAACACCCCACATTATTTCTCTTTTCAATCAGTGAATGTAACACCCCGAGATTCTATGAAAAATATTCTTTTTAATTTTATTTATGTCTTCTTTTGTACGATGCACAAAAATGATCATGCACTACATGCATCAGTGACTTGTTTTGAATTACATGCAATCGCGACCTTCCATGATAGCGTGTGTTGTACGCAATACCGAGTTTTACTAAACAACGATATGTTATATAAACTAGCCGTTAGGAATAATAATTCCCACATTTTAAAATTTTATAAATTTTATCGTTCTAAATGGAATTCATTTTTGGATTTGGAATATCATAATTAGCATAGGGTGAATTTTTGGTATTTTTCTGAAAACATTCAATTTTTAATGAATATTGGAAACACTTGGTTACTATTTAAAACCAACTTTTTATTTAAATATTTATTTATTTTATTTAAATTTATTTTAGGTCAAAATTGATACATAATACCTATATAATATCAATGTAATTCATTAGAGTCATTTTGTAATAATTTTAGATATATAAAAATGTTATTTAACATTTCACCGTCTTTTACCCACCGCCTAAGAGAATTTGGAAATTCACATAAAACATAATTTTTCAGCTTCTTTGAGTGAAATTTGGAAAATCTGAGAGACACGGTTAATATCAAGGACTAAAATGTGGTTCAATGAGATGAAAATAATTTTTGGTAAATAGTAACATTTTACTTTTATTTACCACGGTTAAAAGTATATAGGGTAATTAAGGGTAAAAATGATAATATGATTACACTAATACATGTAATAATTCTATTGGATAAGTTTAATTAGACCAAAAACAACCTTAGAAATAAAATATGACCATTTAGGTCCACTTGGATTAGATTAGGATATTTATCATTAAATTATTTAAAGAAGGGTTAAAATAGTTAAAATCAAGTTTAATAACTATTTCATTTTTATTATAGGGTTATAAATAAGATAAATTCGACTATAAATATTAAATATAAAGACAAAAATATTTCCTACCTAATGGTATTTTATTTATAATTTTTAGACATTAAATAATTCAAGTTATTTATGACACAATGGTGGTGCAGTAATTACCACAATAATGAAATATTAAAATAATTGATATTATAAATACCCAAATAAATGTAATTTGAGACTTTTTATGAATTAAACTAATTTTATCGGTTACAATGACATGTTAATATTGATTTAGTTAACGTTTTTAGAACTAATCATGCTGTTATAATTTTCAAAAAAATCAATTATCAAATAGTGTCAAAATTGACATAAAATAGTTTTTAAAACAAATAATATATTATTAATTGTTATTTTATCCCTAAAAATATAAGGATCAGACAAATGACATATATAAGGATATATATATTAATAATGAACCACTTAGGGTTCTTTTTTCTTGTTATAATATGTTTAAGAAACATATAGTGTAAGAAAACAACAAAACATGATAAAAGATAAATTATTTAACTTAGAGTTAAATCTAAATGAAAATGTTACAATTGTAACCAAAACTTGTCTAAAATATATTGGTTGAGTGGATATCGACCCATCCATACTTTATCTTCGAAATAAATCAATTTGGTGCTATTATAAACTGAATATGACTTCATTATAAAATAATATTTTAAGCATTTCCCAAGGTGCCCCTCTCCTCTCTTATAAAAAGGTCACCCCTTCCCTCTTCTGTTTACACCATTTTGAGCCTTGAATGTCGTTAAAACCCTGCGAATTTCTCATCTCCACTCCCCTATAAATATTATGGATGTTCTGGTATTCTCAAAAGACCAACTCTACATCCATAAGAGGAAGCTTAAAGGAGGTGCGTCGAAGAAGAGGAAATCTCCTCTTCCGATTCTTTCATGTTTATTTCTTCTTACACTTCTTATTCATTAGTTGTCTCATTATAAATTTATAACATCAGTATTACTTATATACTGATTTGTTATTATAAATATGATACAACCATGTTTCACCATCTATCCATCCTACGGAATATGAAATCATTTCGCGTGCGTACATACAGAATACCGTCTCCACGATGTGGTGTAATCTGTTTTCGACCACCACCTTTCTTGGATGGGTATAATGGTGTAAATAAATAACTAGATATGATTATTATAAATTGATATTGATTATAAAATATTATACATATGGTAAAATACAATTACACGATCATGGGAATGATATCATCACTCGTGCGTACGTACGGACTGCCGTCTCCATGACGCGTTGAGATTCATTCTCCATGTTAACCATTCATGAATGATTATAAAGTATATATAATGAATAATAATGAAATATATGACAAAATAATGATACTGGATTTTTGTATATATATATGTATTTCATCTACATAATTTCATTCAATTAAATAAGGATATGAAAACAGTGTTCATGCGTACGTACGACCTACCATCTCCATGAACGGTGTATTTCATTACGTTTATAGATCTATCATATATATATATGTATATGATGAATATATATTATATATAAATCATGTTATACATTATGGAATTATGTAAATTAGGATATAAGTGATAATATCGATAAAAACAAGTCGAAACACGTACAATAAATGAAACAATTTTACACAAATCGCTGCTTTTACATCGACTTTACAAAAGAACGGGAAATATAAAGTCATAAGTAAACAATATATGATATCATAACAATTAATATGATTCTATAATAAGTCAATGACATTATTTAAATCATTATACAGGATGTTTGGATACATAGTAAGCATATCATACATAAGTTAAGGGATAATTATTCCAATCTCATTCTTATCCGAGATTATTTATTCATAAGTATTTATTGGGGTTATGTTTATTATCCATCTCCATTTGTTCTCAAAATGTTTTCATAAAATTTTTAATATTCTTCCATGTATGTTTAATGTCATGTTTACCCCTCATTGACTTGTACTTTGTGTTATGGAAGGAATCTTTCTTTTTTTACCATACGAGGATCATTTTTAATTTTCCGACAAAAGTACGAGAAGAATGTTATTTTTAACTTATACGGCGTGAATTGAGTTTTACGGTTTCATAATGATTTATTTCAATGATTATTCCTCTACAAAATTTTATGACTATTTTCAAAAAAATACTTTTCTTTTAATATTCCATTGAATTTTGTGAATGGAAAATGATATTGAATAAGAAATGATATTTTCCACAAGAATTCATTTCATGTGTTTTATCGAAACCATTTTCCATCTAAGATAATATTATTTCATATGTGTTTGTTTCAAGTATAATGTATCTATGATTTACATGTTTTCACTTTTCTTATGATGAAATGATATCAATTTGTTTTATATGGATTATGTTATGATGTAATGATGTTTATGAAACCCATTTTATTCTTTGGGTTATGATTAATGATTTATGTTTATGTTGTGGCACATGTAATAAAGATTTAATTATGAGATGGGTGGGACCTATATATCCCTCGAATGAATTGGGTAAAGATTTATATCTCATGAGATAGACACGGCTGGAACGGTAAGTTAATCCGGTTCAGTGTTACAGGACTGGAATGAGGAGTGAACTCGATTAAGAATGGGACTTATTCCACAATGATGGTCTTGGCAGCAATGCCTTGGCTACTATGGAAATAAAAACATGTCTTTAATGAATTCAATAATTACATGTTTTATTACCATACTAGTTTATCATGACTAATGTTCCTTTATGATCTATGTCTTGTGTACTTCCAAGATTGATGTCGTTGCTCATGATTTTGATGTTTAGATTTTATGTTCATGTTTTTTCATTCAAATGTTTATGGATTGTTTAATGTTCTCTATGCTTACCATTAATGAGCATTTGAGCTCACCCTTTATTTGTTTTTTTCCCTAGGATTTAATGAAATGTTTTAGGTAAGAAAACAAAAGGGGAAGATCTTTATAAGTGATGTTGAAGATCTTTCAACATGATTTGAAGATTATTTTTCGAGTTTCCAAAGACATTAAACTACTACGGTCCTTGTGTGTCTGTTTTTGTTTTGTATTAAGTATTCAGAAAAAGTAATGTAATTTCCATGTACGTCAAGCTTTGGGTCTCCACAGTTGGTATCAAAGGCAAATGAGGTAGGAATGTATCTGATCCTTGGGAACTCTCACATTTGAGTGTTGGACGAAGCATGGCTCTCTTCCCAATGGCTTTATTAGGAAATGGCTGCCACTAGGGATGGTGGTGTGTCCCGCCCAGGGGGTGTAGCCACCCATGGAGTGCCCTGATAGGTATCAATTATATTCCACTTGAAGTAATTCCAGACCGCTATAGTTGGTATCAGAGGAAAGGATTAATTATCCTTTCGAAACTAGGATGCGAAAACATTAGTGAGATCCCAAGAGATATTTCTACGGTATGTCTAGGGATGTCCCTAAGGATAAGTATATGTATAGGTTATGGACCTATAATTAAGGTAATGATATTAAAATTAAACTAAGATGTTATATTTTGATGTTACACCCCCTTGATTATGATTTTGGCCTCTCACACTATTCTTTTTGGGTTTTAGACGATGGATGGAACCCGAAGGAACCGTGTTGATCAATATAATGGACAATGCAATGATTGTCCACCCGAACAACCAAATGTGATGGGTGATGTAGTGAAAAAATATTATTGCTATACTTACACAAGAAATGAATCACTCTGGATATCCAAATGATCAGAGAAGGGAACAATATTCTATTTAGTCCTTCATGAGGCAACGTCCACCTTCATTAAATGGGTCTCGTAATCCACTTATTGTTGAACAATGGATCAGTGCTATTGAAAAAATATTTTCTATAATTCTCTTTTAAAATCATGATAAAGCCATTATAGTTGTTTACATTTTAGAAGGTGAAGCAGACCAGTGGTGGACACTAATTAAGAATACAAGGCCCCAAGATGAAATTGAATCCATGGAATGGGAAGAGTTCAAGAACTTTTTTTCAGTAAGTACTTCCCTCGTATTTTCGAACAATAATGGAAAAGGAGTTCCATGAGCATAAGAAAAAGGATGATGAATCTGTTGGTATATACGAAAAAAATTTTACAAGGCTTGAAAGGTATGCATCTGGCTTTATCATCCAACCTAAAAGTAAAGTTGATCAATTTTTCAGTGCCTTAAAACCATGTCTTCGAAGGGAATTATCTATAAAAGACATCAGTAGCTACGAAGAAATTGTGCATTGTGATATCAAGGTAGAAATGGAAGTTGGTGTTAAATATCCATCTCATGTTTTGGACATGAAATGAAAGATGTATTTCAAGGAGAAATATCTGAATAATGGTGAAAAGAAGATGAATTTTTCTTTATGATCAATGTGTGGAAATATGCATGGTGGAGATTGTGTTAATGGGACTAGAAAATGTTTTAAGTGTGGAAAATAAGGTCATCGAGCAGATAAGTGTAGAAGTAACTGAAAAAGGGTTGCTAATGTTGTAAATAAAGATATGACTGCGGAGAATGCACCACCAACACTTCAATGCTTCATGTGTAAGGAAATGGGGTATTATGCTAAACAATTCCCTAATCCAAGGGTTAATTATGATCAACGTGAGAAACCTCTTAAGGAAATGGATAAAGGGAAGTCACATGTGATCACTATTTATGATGTTGAGTATGACAATGATGTTGTGTAATGATTAAGTGTTTATATAATGGGATTTCGAACTAGTATCAGCGAATCTCATTTATGGTATCATGGAATTTTGGAATATCTATGTATTGGTTTTCAATAATTACATGGTACCGGTAACCATGAAAATTGATTCAAATATTTTGGAAAGCATATGATATGTGGATAATGAAGGGATAAGGATAAAATAATATGTTTGATAGTATTCATGAGCTCATGATTCATATAAGGATAAAGTGATATCATGGTTTGAGTACATAGAATTTTTGGGATTTTGGTATGTGGAAAGAGTTAACTTTTGACAGAATTCATGTTTTAGTAAAGTTCAATGGGTATTTATTTTTCAAGAGGATACATGATTAAGGTATTCACATGTTTGGAATGTGACCAAAAAGATATATCTTATGATATATGGGGGATAAATGACTGTATTTACATGCTTGTTATATGACCTTTCTGGTAATTTTTTTCTTTTTACTATGAGATTGGAAAATGTATTTTGGATAAGTCTAATGATTGGAATAGATTATGTTGGACATAAATTATTGTATTTACATCACGTCGGATGAGGCCGTGGCAATCGAACCCACAACTGATGTGCGACATGGCTTTATCGCCTACCACTAGCCTACAGGAAGTCAATGTTTAGTAGAAACCAGTTTTATTATATTAAGAAGTATGGTATGTTAAGTATAAGTCCATTTTAGGAACCATATATGATTAATCTCAATATATATGGACTTATGTATTTTTGATTACTTTTTCTAACCTTTTATTTGAGAAAGATGGAATGACCCATCATTCTATCCCATGATCTTCTAACACATAACAAATGACAAATTCAACTTCATTTCATTAAGAGATGAAGTTTAAATTGTCCAAGGAACGACCAAAGGTGAGACTATACAAAAATCATGAAATTATTTCTTCTAATTCCAATTTCCTCAACATTAGGGAAATGATCTTGAAAACAAAAAATTTTGTATTAGTACCCTTATATCTGATTAATCATATGGTACCTTAGATCATCAGAAGTATTTGGCTTTGTGATTTTTGGATTTTTTATAGCCATGTTCTCTACTACTCTCCATCAAAACATAATGGCTAGATTTCTTTTCCATATCATTATTTTCACCTATGTTCTCCTATGTGGAAACCTAGTGATTAGTTAATTTGGGTAACCATTATGTTTCATACTTTAGTTTTTAAATATTGGTTTTGGTATTCCTTTTTACTATGTGGGTTTATATTAAAGATCTTTCGAGTATAAAACCATTTATAACCCTGACGAATTTCGAGGGAAAAATTTATTTTTAGGGGGTAGAATGTAACACCCCAATATTTTATGAAAAATATTCTTTTAAATTTTATTGATGTCTTGTGTTGTACGCTACACCAAAATGAGCTTTCACTACACGCATCCCTGACTTGGCTTGCATTACAAGAAATCACGACCTTCCATGATAGCATGTGTTGTACGCAATACCGAGTTTCACAAAAAAAACGTTACGTTATATAAACTAGTAGTTATGAATAATAATAACCACTTTTTAAAATTTTATAAATTTTATCTTTAGAAATGGACTTCATATTTCTATTCGGAATATTGAAATTATCCTAGGATGAAATTTTGGAATTTTTCTAAAAACTTTCAATTTTTGATGAATACTGAAAACACTGTGTTTCTATTTAAAAACCGACTTTCTATTTAAATAATTATTTATTTTATTTAAATTTATATTAGGTCAAAATAGATACGTAATACCTATATAAATTCAATGTAATTCATTGGAGTCATTTTATAATAATTTTAGATATATAAAAATTTTATTGAGCTTTTCACCGTATTTTACCCACCTCCTAGGAGAATTTGGAAATACACATAAAACATAATTTTACCCCTTATGTGATTGTAATTTCAAAAATATGAGAGAAACGGTTAATATCAAGGAAAATAATGTGGTTCAATGAGAGAAAATAATTTTTTTGTGAATAGTAACTTTTTGGTTTTTTTACCACTGTTAAAATTAAATAGGGTAATTAAGGTTAAAAATGATAATATTATTACCCTAACACATGTCCTAATTATATGGGATAAATTTAATTCGACCATAAACAACCTTAGAAATTAAATATGACCATTTAGGTCCACATGGATTACATTAGAACATTAATTAATAATTTATTTAAAGAAGGGTTAAAATAGATAAAATCAGTGTTTAATAACTAATTACATATTAATATTGGGTTATTCATAAGCTAAATTCGACTATAAATATTCGTTATAAATATAAAAAAAATTTCCTACCTAATGGTATTTTATTTATAATTGTTAGACATTAAATAATTCAAGTTAATTATGATACAATGGTGATGCAGTAATTACCTAAATAATGAAATATTAAAATAATTTATATTATAAATACCCAAATAAATTTAATTTGAGACTTTTTATGAATTCCACTAATTTTATTGGTTACTATTACATGTTAGTATTGATTTAATTAACTTTTTTAGAACTAATCATGTTGTTATAATTTTCACAAAAATTAATTACCAAATAGTGTCAAAAGTGACATAAAATAGTTTTTAAAACAACTATTATATTATTAATTGTTATATTATTCCTAAAAATATCAGGATAATCCAAATGACTTAGATAATGATATATATATTAATAATGAACCATTTGGGGTTCTTTTTCCTTGTTATAGTATGTTTATTAACCATATAGTGTAAGAAAATAAGAAGACACGGTAAAAGTTAAATTATTTAACATAGAGTTAATTATAAATGATAAGGTTACAATTGTAACCTAAACTTGTATAAAATATATTGGATTAGAGGATTTCGAACCATCCCCACTTTATCTTCTAAATAAATCAATTTTTAGCTATTATAAACCGGAAATTACTTTATTATAAAATAATATTTTAAGTTTTTCCAATGGTGCCCATCTCCTCCCTTATAAAAAGGGCACCCCTTCCCTCTTCTCTTCACACCATTTTGAGCCTTGAAGCACGTAAAACCCTAAACATTTCTCATCTCCACTTCCCTAGAAACTTTCTACGGGGTCTGGTATTATCAAAATACCAACTCTACTTCCATAAGAGGAAGCTTAATGGAGGTACGTCGAAGAAGAGGTAATCACTTTTTCCGATTCTTTCAAGTTTATTTCTTCTTATTCTTTTTCTTATTTAGTTATCTCATTATAATGTAATAACATAAGTTTTACTTATATACTTATATGTTATTATAAATATTAGACAACCCTATTTCACCTTCTATCTATCCTATGGAAAACGAAATCACCGCGCGTGCGTACGTACGGAATACCCTCTCCACGTCGTGGTGTAATCTGTTTTCGACCACCACCTTACATGGATGGGTATAATGGTGTAAATAAATAACTATATATGATTATTATAAATTGATATTGATTCTTAAATATTATACATACACTTCAATACAATTCCACGATTATGGGAACGATATCATCGCTCGTGCATACGTATAGACTACCGTCTCCATGACACGATGAGATTCATTTTCCATGTTAACCATTCATGAATGATTATAAAGTATATATAATGAATAATAATGAAATATATGACATATTAATGATACTGGATTTATTTATATATATATATGTGTGTGTGTTTCATCTACTTAATTCCATTCTATTCAATAAGGAAACGAAAATAGCATTCATGCGTACAAACGACCTACCCTCTCCAAAAATGGTGTATTTCATTCCATTTATCGATATATCATTTATATATGTATATAATGAATAAATATTATATATAAATCATGTTTTACATTCTTTAATTAAGTTAATCAGGATATAAGTAATAATATCAAGAACAAAAAGTCAAAAGACAAATAATAAATGAAACGATTTTACCCAAATCACTGCTTTTACATCGAATTTCTAAAAGAACGGGTAATATAAAGTCATAAGTAAAACATATATGATATAATAACAATGAATATGATTCTATAATAAGTCAATTACACTATTTAAATCATTATAAAGGAGGTTCGGATACATACGAAGCATATTAGACATAAGGTAGGGGATAATTATTCCAATCTCATTCTTATCCGAGATTGTTTATTCATAAGTATATACTGGGGATATGTTTGTTATCCATGTCCATATGTTCTAAAAATGTTTTCATAAAAGGTTTAATATTCATCCATGTATGTTTAATGTCATGTTTACCCCTCTTTGACTTTTACTTTGTGTCATTGAAGGAATATTTCTTTTTTTACTATACGAGGAACTATTTGACTTTTCCGACAAAAGGTCAAGAAGAATGTTAATTTTAACTTATACGGCATGAATTGATTTTTACAGTTTCATAATGAATTATTTCAATGATGTTTCTTCTACAAAATTTTATTACTATTTTAAACAAAATACTTTTCTTATATGATTTCATGGCATTTTGTGAAAGAAAGATGATTTTTATGAAGAAAGGATATTTTCCACAAAAATTCATTTCAAGTGTTTTACCAAAACCATTTTCCTTCGAAGATAACATTATTTCATATGTGTATGTTTCATGTATAATGTCTCTATGATTTACATGGTTTCACTTTTCATATGATGAAATGATATCCATTTCTTTTATATGGATTATGTTATGATGGAATGATGTTTATGAAACCCATTTTTTTATTTGGGTTATGATGAATGATTTATGTTTATGTTGTGGCGCAAGTAATAATGATTTCATTATGAGATGGGTGGGAAATATGTCACCCAACAATGAATTGGGTAAGGATTTATATCTCATGATATAGTCATGGCTAGAACGGTATGTTAATCTGGTTGTGTCTTACAGGATTGGAACGAGGAGTGAACTCGATTTAGAATGGGACTTTGTCCGCTAAGATGGTCTTGGCAGCAATGCCTTGGATACTATGGAAATCATAACATGTGATGAATGAATACCACAAATACATGTTTTATTACCATTCTATTTTTTCATGACAAATGTTCATTTATGATCTTTTCCTTGTGTACTTTAATGATTTATGTCGTTGTGAATGATTTTGATGTTTAGATTTTAAGTTGATGTTTTTGTATTAAAATGTTTTTTGATTGTTTTATCTTCTCTATTCTTATGCTTACTGAGCATTTGAGCTCACCATTTATATGTTTTATTTTCCCCATGATTTAAATAACGGTTTTAGGTATCAAAACTAAAGGGGAAAATCATTATGGGAGATGTTGAAGATCATTCCGCACAATTAGAATATTATTTTCCGAGTTCCCAAAGACACAAAACTATTACAGTCCTTGAGTGTCTTTTTTTGTTATATATTAAGTATTCCGCAAAAGTAATGTAATTTCCATATACATCATGATTTGGGTCTCTATAGTGAACCTGTTTTCTTTAAAAAAATATTTTGTACAACAAATATTTTAAAATTATTTGATAAATAAATTTTATTCCTTTTTTTTAAAAAAATTTCTTATAATTAATCATTTCATCACATATCAAACAAGTAATATTTTAAATCCTTAACAATTAAAAAGGAATGGCTTTTTTTCCTCTTATAACTTATACAGTTTTACAAAGAATTATTTCATTAAGGATTAATTTTATTGATTAAGTGGATACTCATTAAGGAAAATATTTTCAAAATTGATTCGAAAATAAATGTTTTTTAAAAAAAATTATAATAAAATTTTATTTTGATCGTGAATGTTTTCAAAATATTTTCTTTATATTGTCTCAGTTCGTCAAAACATCAACCATTTTTTTACTCAAATTATTTTATTTTGTATTGAAACCATCACTAATATTGTTCTACAACGTTTACATTTTATATGGCCAAGGTTATAATTCACATTATCTTCCTTGATTCAAAATAGATAAAATTAAAAATTCAATTTGTTATGATAATTGAATAATGAATTTACCCTAATATCAATATCATCAATGATCAATATATTAATTTCCGAAAACATATATCATTTTTCAAATGATGTTTACTTGTAAAGTTATATTATTATTGTGTGAATCATTGATAATCAACCAATATTTCTTCCATTTTTTCCCATACTGAGCATTTCAGATCACCCTTATTATGTTTCATTACATAGAAATCTATGTAGCAGAACATGTAGGATATTAATTGATTCACTAGATAAATTAGTTATATCCAAGAATATTTTAATTTAGAAATAATGACAAATTATGTTGTAATTAGTGTAATAATTTTTAATTCAAGTCTCGTTTATGTATCTAGTTTACCAATTCCACTAACCTAATCATTCCATAGAGGATTTATTCCTTATAATCATTCCAATGTAATTAGTATTAGTCATTTGATCTGAGATGTCTAGGGTCGGGACTATATTGTATACCATAATATAAATATTTATGACATGACATATGAACGGTTATATGTACAGTATATAAAATAAAATAGCACATAAGAACGATTTAGACTAAATAGATGGTAAATGGAGACATAGGCCCTTACCATAACCTTATTTTTTATTTTGGGGTATTTACTCTCCTGTATCATGGTTTAAAATATGTTACTAATATATAACAATACCATTAATTTGATTATTGTTCTCCTACAGAGAGTATTACACCATGAGTTTTTATGGACATATTTTTTATGATAAATTTAAATTTCCAATAATATAATGTAATTAACTAAGTTAATTATTCAATTCAAATGCAAAAAATGAATTGTTTTACATTACATGCAACACCAAATTCATGCATGATTCATGAAACACTGAGTTGGCGGATGATACATGAAAGATTGTGTTTTTAAAAAACATACCATTTAGTTTTTCTAATAATTTAAATAATATAATTACAAGATAAAAGAATTTAATAGTAATAACTACATTTCATATATAGTTTATATTTCTTTTATATAAATTAATCATATTGATAATAAAAAATATGATTTTGGTAAGTCATTTTTATGTTTAAAAACATCAATTTCTCAAGTAAATTGGATCTAATAATGAAATAAATTTTAGACCCATTTAGAAATATAATATTAAAAATAAACTTATTTTTTGTATTTAGAATTATGAAATTATCTTAGCATGAATTTTTACAATTTTTTTGAGAGATTCATTTTTTTGAATAGTGAAAATACCACTTTTTAGTTAAAACAACCATATTTCCACTTAATTATTAATGATTAATGTAATTATAGATTATTTTTACAGTAAAATTTCATAAATATTAAATCTATAAATACAATTTAAATCATTATAATCCTTTTCACTTTGATTATGAAAATCAAATGTTAATAATATTTTGAAAATTTTCTTAACTTAAAACCCTATTATTTCATCCAGTCTCCGAGATTAGCCCTCATCATAATAGTTCTTCTTCTATGAATTGAATTTAAAAAATACAAAATACAACATTTAATTCAGGTTAATATTTATATTCTAATAATAGTATGTTAATTTTTGACAAAAATTATTAGTACATGTGATTAAAACTAATCATTGTAGGTATGGGAAAATTATGTTTAATTAATGACTAAACCTTTAAATTAGGTTCTCATATGTCATGCACACATGTCCATCACCAATTTCATATCCATAGATCATCTATAAAGCTTCTATTATTTATATTTGTTGGCTTGGTATGGCTTTCTTTAGTTAAGAACATGTTGACACCTAACTTGTTTCATGAAATTCCAAATGATTCACTTTCCATACCAATAAAAGGATGCCACCTATACTCATTACTCACACCACTAAAATAATTTAAATTCTAAAAATAGATTCCCAAAACACTATAAAAGAATATTCCCTTTGAACATAGATCCTATATTTTACAGAAACCCTCTCACGGAATCCATTTTTCTAAAACAAAAAAGAAGTTACCCTATTAAGAGTTATTGTAATCTCTTAAGCTCGATTCTTTTATTTTCCATTCTAAAAAACATGAAATATATTTATTACATTATTTTGTGACAAAACTGGTGTCCTAAAAATTCTATTTTTTGGTTTTGAAAAGGATCTTACATACATTTATTCACACCTCTATCTAATGGATGTGGAACATACTATTTATATTTATGAAAAAATACAGCCTCATGACATGTTGATTGTTCACTTATCCTTTACCACCAATCTTGGTTTCCATTATGATGTAAAAATATTTTTATATTTAACATATTATATTTTTTATTTATTTATGATTATTTATTAATTTTATAACACACAACTATTAACCTTACAGTTTTTGTTAATACGATAATCTCGTTTGAGGAAGTGTGAACTATTGACCCCTCAAATCGATGTGATTCGTTCACATAGCTCATGGAATGCTATATGTTTAGATTTATTGATATTATATGATATAAATATTATATTGATGCCAATATAATAATTTTATATACACACACACACACACACATATATATATATATATATATATTTATATGTCATTTACATATTTTATTTTAAAATGACAATAAAATGGAAAACATCCTTCATGTGTACGCATGACTTACACTCTACATGAATGATGAATTCCATTACAAAATTAATTTTGATATATATTATTATAATATACTTATACGAGATATAAATGAAATATATTTAACATTATAAATTATGGAATATTGATATTTGTATAAGGATCAACGACAAAACAAATTAAGGCACATGTGGACAACAATGTGAATTTTACCCGATGTGAATCCTTAAAGTAAGATCGTAAACATGAGGATAATATTACATCATAATAAAATAAAATATGGTAATAGATATTTCAATCTTATTATTTAATATATGTAAAATAAACATATATTTATTATACCTGATACTTGTATGAGTATGAAGAGAGTCAAGACTTAGGGTATTGGAATTCTCCTCTCACTATTAATTTCTTTGAGATTCAATATTTTTTTTCCAGTACATATTTTTTTGTGGTGTATGTACATATCATGACTATTTTCTATAAATATATTAATTAAATTTTTTGGAATTAACATACCCATTTTATGATACTTCTTTAGTTGGTCTTAACATTCAAATTTTACCAAATCGGTAAAACAGTTTGGTCACAATTTTCTTTCTTTGAGAATTTTATTTTGTTATGCACATAAAATATTCTATGAGGTCTATATACATCCTTTATACATGTTGTATCAATAATGTCCTTATTTTCATGATATATTATGATTCATTTAATTTCTATTTCTTACGTAGATTGTATGATCCCAATTCACCATGATATACGAGTTTATTGAGGCAATATCGTTGTTTTTTTGAGATTGTTTTTGTTTATGATTACTTTGGTGAAATAATCTGATCCATAATTTCATGAATATTCAGGCATTTTAATATAGTATTATTATTCAATATATCTACATTTTTAATACCATTTTTGAAGTCTTTTGTAATGAAGATAATTTTTTAGTAAAATATTACTACCTCTCTGGTTAGTCGGAAATATATTATATTCAAAAAAAAAATGTTTTCAGAAATGATTTAAAAATATCATTAAAAATAATTCTCAAGTAAAAATCATCTTTAAAAAAATTATTGTTTTAAAGGATACCATTAAATTTTTTCAAATCTATTTTAAAATAAAAATGTTTTTAAATTTTTTTATGTAATATATATAATTTTTCAATGAGGAAAGGATATTTTCCTTAATAAATGATATTAAATATCATTCAAAATTATTTACCATCTAATATAAAATCCATTGCTGTTACTCATGCTTTTATGGGTAAATTATTCAATATTTCGATTCATATTATTTCATTGAATGGATTATGTTTTTATTGAATATGGTTATGAATCCTGATAATCCTTCATGAGTTTTATGGTTTTTAAACCTACTTCTTTTCATGGAATATGTTTACGATGAAATGATTGTGAATCAAATATACATCCATAGGTTATGATATTTTTACATGTTTATGATACCCATTTCATTTTTGGGTAATTCCATACTTATTTATAATCTTTTCAGACATGTATGTATGATTTCATTTTGTGATAGGTGGGTTATATATCTCCCTCCATGGAATTGGGTACTGTTTTATATCTCAAGAGATAGTCTATGATGGTGTGAGGAGTGAACTCATGGTATTAATTTAGTATTTTGATTGAACCTTGATGATATAGATGGACAAGGGGGTGGACCATTATTACTATGATGGTATAAGGATTGAAATCATTCATTTATTATCTAAAAGGAGATGAAACACGTGAACTAAGATGGTATTGGCAGAAATACCTTAGCTACTATGGAATCATTATATGCTGATGTGTTTTCCACAATTCCATGTTTTATTCCTATGTTATCCATTCATGGCTTATTATCATTATTTCATTATGATTCATCTCTTATAAACTACCAATAATTATTTCATTATCTATGTTATAATATTTTATATTTATGGTATGATATTCTATGTATATGATCTTGTTCTCATACCTTTATCCCATGATTATGTTTACATGTTTTCCTTGTTTACCATTATTTTGAATTTGAGCTCACCCATTTTTATATTTCATTCCCTAGGATAAGAAGATGTGTATTATGTTTGAGGTTTTAAAGCTGGGTTCTAGTCATGTAGATCATTGTAGGAGAAAATTTTGCTCACCTTTTTATCGGTGTTTATGTATTCCATGATTCCAAAGGATCTAGATTGTACGATCTTCTTGTAACTATTTTTATAATGATTTTGTATTTTGAAAATTTTATGTTATATTAATGTTTTTATATATATGGTTTCTATAGATGGTATCTGAGGAAATTCATAGCTAACCATTGGAAAATAGGGCGAGAAAACCACGATGGGATCCCTGAGTACATGTATAAGGATAAGTATAGGTATGAGTTATGGTTTATGAAAATGTCCTAGAATTTTGGTAGGGGAGGGATTGAGTGGTTTCCATGAAATACAACCCCACATGGATATTATAAGTGGATGTGACTCTAGAACATATGTTGATATGGCCAAAAACATTGAAAATATGTTCATGGAATCACTTAGGTTAATCTGGTACATTCTAATGGGAGTTTTTATACACCTGGTTTGATATACATAGAGGATATTATTTATAAATTGACAAACACATCCAAAACCATTCTGAAAGATTTAATCCTATTTTGATTATGAATAACCTTTATTAAGAAAGGTTCCATATGTTTGAAATCCTATATGTTGCATGCATGATTATGTGGTTCCTTATTTTGGTAAATCTTTCTTACTCTATGATTTTTGGTTTTAGTCTATGGATGGAACCGGAAGAAACCATGTTAATGGAGATTGTGATGGAAAATGCAACAATTGTCCTCCGGAAAAACCATATGCTATGGGAGCTGTAATGAAAAATCATGTGACTAAGCTCACAAATATTTTTCAAGCTATGAATAATGGTGTAATTCCAAATGAGTTAGGATGGAACAAAATTTAGTTGAGTCTTCTATGAGGTAACATCCACCTTATTTCATTGGGTCTTCTGATCCACTTGTTTATGAACAATGTATTATTACCACTAAAAATATATACTCTATACATCAGTGTATAGAGCATTAGAACGTCATTCTGGTTATTTATTTGTTTGAATGTGAATCATATCTGTGGTGTATTATAATTAAGAATATGGGGCATCATGAAGATATTGAATCTATGATTTGGGAAGAGTACAAGAACATATATTTCAATAAGTTCATTACACTAATTATTGGTACCATGATGGAGAAAGAGTTCCTTGAGAAGAATAAAATGGATAAATATTTAGTTGGTACCTACGAGTATAATTTTAGTAGACATGTGAGGTACTCATTATGAATTGTTATCCATCCTCAATGTAATGTTCATAGGTTCTTTGGTAGAATAAAATCAAATCTTATATGGGAATTTCCATAAGAGACTTTAATATCTAAAAATATATTTTTCATTGTGAAATAATTTTTTTAATGGAGGTTGGAGTCACATTTGAATCTCATGTATTTTTCATGTAGTGGAAGATATAGTTTATAGGAAACTGTAAGAACCATGGAGAAAAGAAGATAAACCTTATTTTATACTCTATGTGAGGGGAAGAATCATTGAGGAATTTACCTTAAGGGGTCTAATAAATGTTTTATGTATTGAAAGTACGGTCATCAGGAAATTCAATGTTGATGTGATGGGATAAAGTTACCTCAAAATGATTATAGAGGAAGAGATTCCATGAATCACCTCTCATGATTTAGATTTTCAATTATAAGAAAAATGGGAATTATAATAACTACATCCCAAATACGAGGGTTGGTGATGATGATTTTCATTAACAACCTCCTACGCTATGGGATAATGAAAAATATCATCAATTTCAATTTCTGATGAGGGGTGTGATAATGACATCATGAATGGTACACTTACTATCCACGCTAGAACATCTAATGTAATATCTGATTCATTATCTACCCACTCATTGATATATAAAGAATTTTTTAAGGGTGCTACAACTCCAACAAAAAATTATAGGCGGAATTAGCAGTGAAATCCATTAATGGTACGATTTTTTCATCTCATGTATACGATTCCTCTCTTGTAGATGATTGTGGGAATGTGCTTCCTAAAAATCTTTTCTTCTTCCTTTAGTCAAATTTGATTTTATCCTACATATGTATTGGCTTTCTCTATTAAGATCACATATCCCATTTCATGGAATAGAATTTATATTTGATATTTTAAACCCTCTTATGATTATACAACAATGTGATGATTATTTTTAACTTCATGTTGAGATTACTTCTAGTGTATGACTCTTAATTCTCATTCATAAGGGTTGTTTATATAAAATGGTTGGGGAAAAGATAAAAATCGATGATATTCATATTTTATGGGATTTTGGGGATTTATTTTCAAATGATTTTCTTCATCATCAACCAAAACGTGAATTTGATTTCTCGATAGAACATATTCCTATTTCAACAAAAATTTCAATGACTCCTTATAAAATAGACCTGATTGAGTTGTAAGAAATAAAGAATAAACTCCAACAAAACCTCAATAGGGGGCTCATTGTGCCATGTGTGTCACCTTAGGGTGCAGTAGTTCATTTGGTGAAAAATAAAGATGGATCAATGCAACTCTTCCTTGATTATCAAGATTTTACCAATATCACAATCGAGAATAAGTATCTTATTCCTTGTAATAATGACTTGTTTGATAAAAAATGTGAAGCTCAATACATTTCCAAGATTGAATTTCATCGTGGATATAATTAAATACAGATCAAAAAGGAGGATATAACCAAGATAACATTTTGTACAGGTTATGGTCACCATGAATATATAGTGACTCATTTTGGTCTTATTAATACCCCTTTGATACTGAAGGATTTAATGAATAAAGTCTTTAGAGAATTCCTCGACCAGTTTTTTGTAGACTTTATAGATCATATTACTATCAAATAAAAAGATAAATGAACAGCATAAATATCACGTTATAATTATACTGAAGACTCTAAGGAAGTATACATTTTATGAAAAAATTAATACATGTGAATTTTGGATATAGATGGTTTCATTTATGTGTTATATAATCCCAATAGATGGTATAGCAGTACATCCCACAATGGAGGAGGAAATTGAATGCCAGCCTAGACTAACCATAGTGACTAAGATCAATATTATTTATTTTTTAGAGTATTATTATTGATGATTTGGGTATAATTTCTCATGCCAATATAATCCTCTTACCATGTTAACTAGGAATGGTGTCATGTTTCTCTTGATTGATGAATGTGAGGGAAATTTCATGTAATAGAAGAGAAAACTAGTTACAACACATGTTCATACACTATACTATATTGGATAAGAGTTCATAATCTATAATGATTCATTAAAGAAGGGTTTGGGTTTTGTTCTTATGAAAAATACCACAGTTATAGCCTATTCCTCACAACAGTTTATGATTCATGTGAAAAATTACCCAACTCGTGATTTTGAGTTTGCATGGGTAATTAATGCATTAAAGATATAACATCATTATCTTTATGGGTAAATGTTTGATGTACATACCAATAAAAAATTCTGAAATATAAATTCACATAGAAAATGTTTAAAATATTATAGAGGAAATGATTAGTGTTTTTAAATGATAATGATTACTCAATACATTAACACCCTAGAAAGGCGAACAAGTGGATGATGCATTGAGTAAAAATTATCGTTCTATCTTTTTTATGAAGAGGATCACATAGATATAATATTTTTTTATTTACAATGGATGGATCTATAAATCCCAATGTAGGGAAAAAATAGTTGTTCATAAATGAATGTTCATCCCTACATCCATGTAATGATTAAGGAGTCTTAGAAGGAAGATGGAAAACTAAAAAATAAGGTCAGAAATGGTCTTGAGATAAACTATGATAAAGGTGGAATGATACAGTTCAGGAACTGTGTAGTTGATTCTTCTATTAATGATTTAACAAAGGAGATATATCCATCTTGGAAGTAAAAAGACATATATGGACATGAAAGAATACACCTGGTGGGATGGAATGAAGAGAGATATCACAAATTTTTATACTTAGTGTTTGGTATTCTAGCAAGTTAGGTCTGAAATTCAAAGGTCTAAAGGGATGTAACATCCATTACTCATAATAGAATGGAAAATGGAGAACATCCCTATGGATTTTTTCATTAGACTAACCGAACGCTATAAAGATTTTAATGATATATGGGTTGTAGATGATCTCCTTACTAAGTTATCACACTTCAATGTAATCAATGAAGATTTACCTCTTTATAATCTTGCTTGAATATACATTACAGAAGTGGCAAGGTTTAATACAGTACCACATTCCATTATATCAGATCTGGATCCGAGGTTTACCTCAATGTTCTGATAATGTAATTATTAATTAGTTGATACAAAATTTTGTTTCAAAAAGGACAGTCATCCACAAATAGATAGTCAGTCTGAATGAACAATTTAATCCCTCGAGAATATGTTGAGATTTTATTCACTGGATTTAAACGGTGGTTAAAATAAACACCTTCCCCATATTTATTTGTAATTAAATAAATAGCATTAACTTAAGAATTCTTTCGGCACCTTATTAATACCTCAATAGGAATAAAAGTAGATCTCTAACAAGTTTGGATGAGGTTGGTGAATGAATGATATCGGGACCTAATATCACTAAAGAAATTGTCAAGAAGGATATAACCATTCCGTAGATTATCAATGTTTCTTAATGATAGCATAATATTTATTCTTATAATTGTTGATGTGATCTTATCATTGATGTTGGTGAAAAGGTGTTTCTAGAATCTCAACATTGAATCTAGTTATGAGATTTCTGAAGAAAGGGAAACTATTCCATCGGTATATTAACCCCTTTGAAATTATTGATCATATATGGAATACATCCCATATATTGGAGCTTCATCCAAATCACTCCCATTTACATTATGTATTCCATGTATATGTCATGAAGAATTACATACTTTACAATTCATATGTACATAATTCAGAACTCATACCGCTAGAGCAGGATTATTCTTACACGAATCAACCTCTTGAAATTCCGGAATAATTATATAATTTTATATGAAACAAGACCACTCACCTGGTTAATGTTTTGTGGATAAATCAGAAGATATAGGATGATAATAAGGTACTTAAGGACCTGATGATGCAGTAGAATCTTCAATTGTTTTTACCCAAGTGACGAATTTTTAGGGAGAAATTCATTTTATTGTGGTAAAATGTCCCTTCTCGAGTAATTGTGTATCTGTTTTTTTGAATAAATGTAAATAAATATTAATATATTAAAATGAACTATGTAAAATATCACATTCACACACAATAGTTACTTGATATACATTACATGCAACACTTCCATGGTGTATGATGCACACAATATTTAGTTGGTGTACAATACAAGAAACTCTGAGTTTCTATAAAACTTCTCTTTTAGTTTTTAGAATTATTTTAAAAGATAATTATAAACTAGATGATATATTTTTTAATAAATAATATATATATATATATATATATATTATAATCTTCATATATAAATAAAACATTTGATTATTAAATTATATAATTATTGTTAATGTCATTTTTATATTTTAAATAGTCATTTTCAAGAATGAACTACATATCATAAGGAAATGTAATTACAAAACATATAGAAAATGACATTTGATAAAATAAAAATCATTTTTGAATTAATAATGTTAAAATTATAATAGATTGAATTTTTTGTATTTTCCAGGGAAACATATTTTTTTATGAATTGTTAAAATACTTCTTTTTTAGTTAAAAACAGACTTGATTTCTAATTATTTATTAATTATTAATAATATTATAAATCAGTTTTAAGGTCACATTAGACAAATAATAAATCATTTAATACAATTTAATTCCTTATAATCAATTTTACTTTATAACTGAAAATAAAATCTTAACAATCTTTTAATCTTTTCCATATTTTATATCCCTGTTATTTCGTCCCATTTGCAAGATTAACACTAATCTTAATTTTTCTGATAACATGATTTGAATTTAAAAAATATGACATAAAAAATATTATTCTTTGTAATTTTTAGATTCTAATATGAACATGTTAATTTTTTACCAAAATGATTAGTAAAAGTGATTATGGTAAATTACATTTGTTATGCCCAAAATAAGATTATTTATGGACTAAACCATAAATTTAAAGGCCCTAAATGACATAGAAACATTTCCAAAACCCATTGTATATCCATATTTAGTCCATAAACCTTCATTTATTGAGTTTTGTTGGGTTTTTATTTCTTTTTTAGGTAATAACATGTCCACACCTAACGTGTTTCTAAAAAATTGAAATGAGCCTTTTTTCCTCCCCTATAATAGGTCATCAACTCTTCCCATTTCTCACACCTCTTAATCCATATATGTATGGCCTAGACCTTCTCAATACATGTACCAAAAATTGTCCCATAGACCATGAATCCACCAATTTGGATAAAAGCCTATCGTGGAATCCTTTTGGTGAAAGAAATTGGAGTTACCCAATTAAGAGGTTTGTGTTCTCTTAAGATCATTTCCATTATATTCCTTTTCTATGCCATCCACTCTCTATATTCCATTATCATATGAAAAAAATAGAATAATCCATATACTATTTTGTTTTTATGCAATTTTTTTGAAATACACTTACACACACCTCCATCTAATGGATCACCATGGGAAAAGGACTTTTTGCAACGAGGGCAACGAAGCATCGCAAATAATCAATTATTTGAGACAGGATTTCGTCTCTCGACGCAAAATGATTAGTGCGGGTTGAGCGAAAAACCGCATGAAGGTTATTTGCGATGGTGGGATCCCACCATCGCAAATATTGAAGTATTTGCGATGGGCCCCATTGCAAATACGTGGCGGCGGAAAATAGCTTTTTGTGACGGGATGTCGTCTCATCGCAAAAGGTGTAACAGTAGTGACTATTTGCGACGGGGCCCATCACAAATAACTTTTTACCGCTGATAGTAATTAATGAGGTCGTAGGTATTTTCAACGGGTTCTATCACAAAAGGTGTGTCGGTAGAGACTATTTACGACGGGACCCTTCACAAATAACTTTTTAACCACCAGAAGTAATTAATGTGGGAGTTGGTATTTGCGACGAGTCCCATCGTAAAAGATACTATTTGGGAAGGGATACCCATCACAAATAGTCTCATCACAAATAATCTAAACTATATATACCCCCCATCTATTTTTCCTCTCATTCCTCTCAATTCTTAGATCTTGTTTCTCTCTAAACTCTGATTTGAGAGGGAAAATTTTTCTAAGTTAATTTGTTTGTTCATTAAGAAGTTGTCAAGCTTTCTATATCAATAGAAAATCACGCTTAATGGTCTTTATGTTTTACATAATGTATTATTCATTTCAATTTTTTTATGATAATTGTTATTATAGCTGATTAGTTGTAATTAAATTAAATTTAAATTGTTTTGTCATGAGTATTTATTCATACTAAAAAATTGAAATTTTTAGTAAGAATTTTTTATAATTAGTACTAATTAATAATTATTAACGATAATTAGTAATGTATATAATTAATAAGTAGTAATTAAATATATTGGTAATAAATAATAATGAATAGTAATAATTATTAATAAATATTAATAATTATTAATATATAGTAATAAATAGTAATAATGAGTAATAAATAGTAATAATGAGTAATAAATAGTAATAATGTGTAATAAATAGTAATAGATTGTCATAAATAGTAATAAACTGTAATAATTAGAAATAAATAGTAATAATTACTAATAAATTGTAATAATTAGTAATAAATTGAAATATGTAGTAATAAATTGTAATAATTAGAAATAAATTGTAACTTTTAGTAATAAATTGTAATAATGAGTAGTAAATAGTAACAATGAGTAATAAATAATATTAAATTGTGTTAATTAGTAATAAATTGTAATAATTAGAAATAAATTGAAATAATTAGTAATATATTGTAATAATTAGTAATAAATTGTAATAATTACTAATAAATTATAATAAATTGGACTAAATTAAGATATTTAATAATAAATAGTAATAATTAATAATAATTTGTAATAATTACTAATAATTTTTTATAAATTGTAATAATGAGTAATAAATTGTAATAATTAGTAATAAATTTTAATAATTAGTAATATACTATAATAATTAGTAATAAACTGCAATAATTACTAATAAATTATAATAATTAGTAATAACTAGTAATATTTATTAATAAATTCTAATAATTAATAATATTATGTAATAATTAGTAATAAATACAGATAATTAATAATAAATAAAGATAATTAGTAATAATTAGTAATAATTAGTAATAATTAGTAATAATTAGTAATAATTACTATGAAATTGTAATAATTAGTACTAAATTGTAATAATTAGTAGTAAATTTTAATAAATTGTAATAAATTGTAATAATTAGTAATAAATTGTAATAATTAGTAATAAATTGTAATAATTAGTAATAAATTTTAATAATTAGTTTTAAATTGTAATAATTAGTACTAAATAGTAATATTAGTAATAAATTGTAATAATTACTAATAAATTGTAATAATATGTAATAAATACTAATAATTTGTAATAAATACTAATAATTACTAATAATTACTAATAATTAGCAATAATTTGTAATAATTAGGAATAATCAGCAATAATTATTAATAATTAGCATTAATTAGTAATAAATAGCAATAAATAGAAATAATTAGTAAAAAATATAAATAAATAGAAATAATTAGTAATAATTAGGAACAATTAAAAATAACTAGTTATAATTAGCAATAATTAGTTTTAATTAGAAATATTTATCAATAATTAGTAATAAATTGCAATAAATTGTAATAAATATTAATAATTTGTAATAATTAGTAATAATTGGTAATAATTATGAATAATTAGGAATAATTAGTAATAAATAGGAATAATTAGTAATAAATAATAATAATTAGTAATGATTAGTAATAATTAGTAATTATTTTCAATAATTAGTAATAAATAGGAATGAATAGGAATAAATAGGAATAAATAGCAATAAATAGGAATAGTTAGTAATAATTAGGAATAAATAGTAATAGTTCGTAATAAATAAAAATAGTTAGGAATAAATAGTAATAGTTAGTAATAAATATGAATATTTAGTAATTAATGTGAATAATTATAAATAAATATGAATAATTGTTAATAAATTGGAATAATTAGTAATACTTAGTAATAATTAGTAATAAATAGTAAAAATTAGTAATAAATTTTAATAATCTGTCGTAAATAATAATAGTTAGTAATAAAAAAGAATAGTTAGTAATAAATATGAATAATTAGTAATATATATGAATAATTATTAATAAATATGAATAATTATTAATAAATATGAATAATTATTAATAAATAGTAATAAATAGTAATAATTGGTAATAAATAGTAATAATTAGTAATAATTAGTTAGGAATATTTTGGAATAATTAAAAAAAATTAATAAATTTTACGAACATCGCACAATTTCCAGTGGATTGACTACACTCAATTTGCTCGATGACTTTTCTCCATTCAACTCTCTCCAACTCAAAAAATTATGAAAAATGAGCTACTATATAGGCATATTCAATCTCGTATGCACGAGATTGGATATGCATTCGAAGGATCATATTTTTTATAATGTTTTCATGTAGTGACAGTTGGAAGAATTTATCGACAAAAATGGGGCTCTTTTGTCTGACGGCTCATTTACTTGCATCTTTCTCACACTGAAATCACAATTAAGAATCTGGTTGGAGATACCCATATTCATTCTCTTGAAAATGAGAATGAATATTCATACCTCTGACCAGATTCTTCATTGTGATTTCAGTGTGAGAATGATGCATGTAAATGAGCCGTCAGACAAAAGAGTAGCCGTCAATCCACTGGAAAGTGTTTCTCCCTCAATTAATGGAAAATATTAAAAAGAAGTAGTTATTATTTTTCTTATTTTTTCGGATTGTATATTTATAATTTCAAATTATTCAAAAATTGTGATGATTTTATATTTGGTTGAAAATTATATAACAAGGAAGTTGACATCAGTCATCATTAGATGATCATGCTTGGATAAATCATCGCCGAAATCCAAATGGATCTCGTTTAAATCCTGTATATATTGAAGATGTTGAATCTTTATTATCTATTTCATCATCATAACCAGAATATGATTCAGAAGGCACAATTAATTGTCCTTGTAAGAAATGTGCTCTGAGAATGTTTGAAACATTCGACAAGGTTGGGGGACATCTCTTGCAGTTTGGTTTTCAACCAGATTATGTTTTTGGGTATCAACATAGTGAACGTAGTTCCAAAGAGGATTATAATAACTTGATTCTAGATCCATCAAGGTTCCAAAATAGTGTACATGATATTTCAGTTCCATCTGTTCAACAAACAGAAACTCACGATGATATTGATTTAACTCCTATGTTGGCACAATCCTAATTTTATGATTTATTGATGTTTGATGAGGCTACATTATTTCCTGGTTGCCTGATAAGAAAGTTCGAAGTAGTTTCAAAATTTATGACGATTAAATCAGATAATTAAATGTCAAAGAACTGTTTTGATCAGATATTTTCTTTTGTTAAAACACTGTTACCAGAAGGAAATGCGTTGCCGATATATTATTATGAGAGAAAGAGGTTAGTTCTCAATCTAGGCCTTAGTTATCAGAAGATTCTTGCATGTGAAAATGATTTCATCTTATCTTTTGGTGAAAATGATTTGTTCGATAGTTGTCCCACTTGTGGACAATAGAGTTATAAAGAAGCTCAACCAGGGATGTTTGGATCAATTCCTATAAAACAGTGAGATATTTCCCACTTACACCTAGAATACAATTTTTATTTATGTGTCATAAAACATCATCAATGATAGTAAGGAACAAAACCAATATTTCAACCGGTAAAAGCTTGAATCATCCATCTAATGGTTATTCATGGAAACATTATTGTCATCTGCATCCATATTTTGGTTTAGAAGCCCGAAACGTGTGAATGGATCATTCTACTGTCGGTTTCTGTCCATTTTGTTCTTATGGTAGTGAGTATTCATGTTGGACTATCATTATAACTCTATACAATCTATCTCCATGGATGTTGATAAACGATCCCTATATCTTTTTGACCTTATTAATCCCCAGACATCCGAAAAAGAATATTGATGTATATTTGAAACCATTAATTGATAAGTTAAATTCATCGTGGAGTAATGGTGTTATTACATATGATGTTGTGGTGAATCAATATTTCACATTAAAAGATGCATTGATGTGGCCAATTAATGACATTATGGCATATGGAATGTTATCTGGCTGGAGTACACATGGTCCGAAATCATGTCCTTAATATATGAAAACAACCAATCTTTTATGCTTGTTAATGGAAAAAAACCTTGCTATTTTGACTATCATCATAGATTTTGTCCAACCGATCATCCTTTTTGAAGGAACAAATCTTATTTTAGAAATGGAACAATTGAAAGGGATAATCCTCCAAAAATATTCTCAGGTACAGAGTTAAAATATATTTTATTTTCATTACCTCCCATCACATTGGGGATAATAGGGAAAGAACATAATTGGATAAAACGAAGCGTTTTTTGGGATCTCCCATATTGGTCTAATTGGTTGGTCCGCCACATGTTGGATGTCATGCATATTGAAAAGAACTATTTTGAGAATTTATTTGACAAAATTTTGGATACACCAGGTAAGACCAAAGATACTGTAATAGCACGATTATATATTGCCGAAATTTCCAGGTGATCAGAACTTGAACTATTTGAAAATGTCAGACCACATAGGTTAATGAAGCCAAAATAATCTTATTCACTGTCCAATGAGAGTCGCTTATTATTTCGTCAGTTGATTACATATTTGAGACTCCCAGATGGCTATGCTTCGAATTTGGGAAAATTTGTTAAGAATAATCATATTATCAGATTAACGAGTCATGATTGTCATTTTGTAATGTAATGAATTATGCCAATTGGATTCAGAGGATTGTTGAAATCTATGATTTGTTATTTGATAATTAAAATAACAAAAAAAAATTCGAGACATTTTTGCAGCGACAACAGACTATGATGTGCTAAAAAAACTGGAAGAAGATGTTCTTGTAATTTTATGTAAACTAGAAAAAATCATTCTGCCTGCTTTCTTTAGCTCAATGGAACATCTGATATTACATTTTCCACATGATGATAAATGTGGAGGTCAAGTACAGTTTCGATGGATGTACCCATTCTAGAGATTCATGCAAAAATTGAAGAAAAAAGTATGTAACGAAACATCAATTGGAGACTCAATTGCTGAAGCTTATTTTCAAGAGAAAATTTCTTTTTTCTACTCTCACTATTTTGAATATGAATTTCCCTAAAAACATGCATGGTACTGAATGATGCAAATGTTAATGATGAAATGGAAAATTAATTATCTATTTTTAATCAGACAAATATTGGCTCCGTTGGGGTTCAAGAATGATGTATTCATACTATGAACATCACAGAGCTCATACATATGTTCTTCTCAACTATGAAGAAATGATAACATTTTTACATGGATTGCTTCTATATCTTTTTCAATAACTTCTATTATAGTATGTAAACTTATTTCATTTTTAGGTTATATGATAATGATATTAAGAAATAATTTCCAAAAATTACAATAGTTTCTCTTGAAGAACACAGACAAAAAAAAATTCAATGGTTTCAATAGCTGTTAAAATAAATTATTGATTGTTTAATATCAATTTAGTTTACTATTTATTATATTTGTAAATTTTTTACAAATTTTCAGGTGTCTCAACATGCTGATAAAATTGATAAGTGATTGTGTATATTGAGTAACCTACCATCCAAAAATGGATAAATCTTATAATGAATATAATGGTGAATGGATTTCAATTTATTACACATGCATATAGGTAATAAAAAAACATTGAACAGTGGAGTTTTTTGAGAGGATCGCATAATAGAGAAAATGATGTTAAGTTTTACGACATTCTGGGTGAAATTATTGAGATATGTTATCTTGGATATAATTACATAATGATTTTTAAATGTCGATGGATGGATACTGAGAGAGTCTTGCATGTTCATCTGACTCATTGAATTGTGGATTATAATATAAATGACTTCTTACAGTAAACAAACAATTTTTACTGGCTCAACAGGCACATCAAATTTATTACCCAATGCACAGTTCATTTTCAAGAGACTTGAGTGATTGGTAGAGCATAATAAAAATAAAAACTCATGAAAATCAATTTACACAAACTGAATGTGGTTCTTCTGAAGTGAAAGGAATTGAAATTTTTCAAGAGAGTACTCAAAATCCATCTTTTTCACAATGAAACGTGGATATCGATGATGAAAACCCATAATTAAGGGTCGATGGTGATGAAGATGTTAATTATGTTACAAATGAATTTGAAATGACAAGGGATGGTGAAAGTGAAACTCATATGGATATTTATGATGCCAAGGATGAATATGAATACCTTGACATTTTCAGATATGTTGACAATGATGAAGATGAACATTGACATAGTTAAATGATGGTTATGATCATAACTAATATATATCTATATATAATAGTGGTTTTTGATCTATCTAATAAAAACAATAATTTTGTGTCTCAGATGGACTCTGATCTATTTTCTTTATTAGAGGAGGCTAAGCTTCCTTTTGATGATGGGGATGTGGGATGATCTGACCCTCAGCCTACTCATGGTGATGGAGGTATGCGGAGGGGGCGTGGTCTTGCACGACTGATGCTTTCTGACCCTATCCCCGTGCGGCGTCCACGTTTTGGCTTCAATCCACGCACAAGTAGATATGGTAACCTGTATATTTTAGTTTTCTTTCATTAATTTATTTATATATATACTTATTTTTTGATTATTTATTCTTTTTTCACAGTTTTGCGCATGTAACTTTTGGAAAGGGGAGAATTATCTTGCGCAATTACATTTCTCAACCATGGATTGCATGAGAACAGATTCCAGTTGATGTGTAGCTCGCAAGTACAATCATTGGAAGGTACATAAATAAATAATATTTATTTTGAAATTTATTTCATTAATAACTAGATATTATAAAATATTTTTAGGGTTTATTGTATCCCATCGATTATACCATGATGGGCGATATCCATGCAACATGGGAGGTGGCTATGCGTGAACGTTTGCGTTATTTTTTGCACAATTTTAGAAATATGTCCAATAAGAAAGCAGGAGAAATAGTCTTTTATGAGTCGTTTAGAGCACACCAAACAGAGTACATTTCATCTAAGTTTTGGGATGGATTATGTGCACACCGGTTGGGTGGTGGATTTCAGAGGAGGTCTTCATTGGGTCAGCAGAATCGGGGGAGACAGGAGGGGACTCAACGTGCTGGTAGTCGTATATTCAGTACACATATAGAGAATCTGGTAAGTATTAATTTTTAAATATTTTATATATAATCCAATATAAAGAGGATATTTTATATTTATATAGGCAGTCGTGCATCCGGATATTACAATGTAAAATGTTTATTAGAGGATGTACAATGATCCAGCCACCTGAGAGATTATAGGTGATCGCCAGTGTCAGATTGTGGTTAGTCTTATTTTTTCTGTTTCACAATTAACTTTATATAATATTTTCAAAATTTTATTTTCAAATTGGAATTGAAGGAGTCATATGAGGCGGCGCTCGTACACAGGCTGAGAGTCAAGACGAGGCGACTGATCAGACCAATGCCCACTATTTTTACGAGGCGAAATGGATGCAGGTGACTCAGTATGGATTTGGGAAGGGCCGAGTAGTTGGTATCGACTCTACTGTGAATCCTGGTACTTAATATGGTACTACTGAGATTTCTGTGTGCAGCATGAGAGGAGCTCGTGGAGAGGAATCATCTTATTCCTCACAGTATCAGGAGTATTTTCAAGCTCATAATGACCTTATAGAGTGTTTGCAGAAGCAACAAGAAGATATGTGTCAGCAGCGGCAGTAGCAGAAGTAGCAGCACGATGAGGAGATGCGTCAATGGCAGTAGCAGCATCACAAGCATATGGAGTAAATCAGTTGTCTGACTCGTAGTTTAGGGATATATTTTCCTCCACCATCTCCTTCAGCTCATCAACCTCCACCAGAAGACGACCCCCTGTGATTTTTTTATGTTAAAAACATTGAAATTTAACATTTGTAATAATATGAACTATTTAATGTTTCTGTATTTTATAACGGTGTGAATATTACGTAATTTAATTTTTAATATGTTATGATTTATTTTCAATATTGAGAATTTAAATTATTTTTATTTTTTGTTATTTTAATAATAATATTATTATTGATTCATTAATAATAATTTTATTAAATATATATTTTCGGTATTATATATTTTAATTTATTTTATTTGAATAATAATATTAATTATTATTATCATAATTTATGATTTATTTTCATTTATTTCTTAATATTGAGTTTTTTTAAAAAAATACTAATTTTAATAATATTAAAATTAATTTTTCAATAATAAAAATTATATTAATTTTTTTTTTAAAATTTATTTATTACTTGTGATGGGATATGTTACGACGGGTTCCCATCCTAAATAGAATAAATAATTTTTTTTAAAAAAACTATTTTCTATAGGATTACGGGCGCGTCGGAAAAAGTATTTGTGATGAGCCCATCACAAAAATGTTTATATATATAATTTTTATAATTGGAGACTTATTTGCGATGTTGAAGTTTCCCTTCATGAAAAAAATTATTTGCGACGGGCCCGTCTCAAATAAAATTATTTCCAACGACATTTTATGCAACATAATATTTTCCACTACACCACGTCATTAAATCTTATTATGATGGGATCATGTCGCAAATAACCCTTCACAAATACCTAGAAATATAGTAGGGGATGTTGAACATATTGTTTCAGTGTACGACGAACTACTGCCTCACAAAATGATTATTGTTCACTTCTTCTTTACGACTTCTCATGGTGTTCATTATTATGGACAATCTATTTTTATATTTAATATATTATATTTATTATGTATTTAATATTCTTTATTATTTGTACAACACACAAATAATTAACTTCAATTTAGTGTTAATACGATAATTGCATTTGTGGAAGTGTGGTCTACCGCCCCCTCAAAGTGATGTGACTCATTCACAAACCACATGGAATGTATTAATGAAGGGTTTATGTCATGACCCCCTCCCACCAAAGATGCCCCTCCTGAGCTGGAAATGATGAAAGGGAGATAATGACCCCCGAGTCCCACCTCTAGATGGCCCCGGGGTGGCCACTAGCACTAAGGGTATGAGTTTTTAAAAAATATGGGAGGCATTACCCTTTTATTATTTTATGATCGGGAAATAGGACAAGTAAACAACCAAAAAGGAAAAGAACAAGTGTGTAGAAATAAACCCAAAAAAATCCCGCATGCATTTTTAAACAATTTTATAACAAGGTGAAAGTACAAGAAATCTCAAAGTACAATACCAAAAGAAAACAAGTACAACAAACTGCAGCAACTCCAACTGTCCGACTAGAAGGGTCCCGCACGGCACTGGTAGTCCTTCTGGAAACCTGAAAGTAAACACAGGGTGAGCATATAGGTACACTCAGTAAGGAAACCTAAAGCTCTCGTGAAAAAGTGGTGAGACATATTAATGTCCCGTGAGAACAATAGATGAAACCTAGCAAAGAATTCTATCCACCCAACCTCACCAACCACACTCACCAAAAACACAATCACAACTGGTAGTTGTACAAAAGAACAAGAGTATTGGGTACCCATCACCATTTCCCTTTAATTACCTGCTCTAACTAATGGCGAACATCCTGACACAGCCACACCCTCCCCACCCACACACACCCGGGCCTCACAACCACGCATCCCGCTCGCACACACCTGGGCCTCACAACCACGTATCCCGCTCGGACAAACCTGGGCCTCACAACCACCTATCCCGCCCGCACACACCTGGGCCTACCAACCACGTATCCTGCCCGCACACACCTGGGCCTCATCCCGAATATTCTTGGGAAAAAGTAATAGTAACAGAACTCTTGCCCAAAGAAACCTGGGCCTCATCCCGAAGATTATTGGGAAAATAACCTGCCCGAAGAGTCTTGGGCCAATCCACCCTAATCAAAACCTACCCGAAGTGTCGTAGGTGTAAGGTCGCCTCAAGCCGTCACAGCCCAGGGAAGAAGGACCAGGAAGGAGCTAATAACTAAGGGGAAAACACCCTCTCCCATGAAATGGGAGTGTTCTTCACTAAGTTCTCAACATGGGTGGGGTGCGATAAAACACAAAAGATGTAGATATATATATGTATACCAAACACACAACCCAACCTATGGCTTCTAAATAGAGAAACTGAGCGCGTGCCTCGGCACTGCTACTACGAAGCATGCATACAACCAACAATCCCGACCCCATTTAGGTTTTCACATTTCATCAGAAATAGTTTATTATTTCCTTAACTACCGGGAAACTATCTACAACCAACCACATCGATCCTTCGTAAAACAGATCCCTGCCATCCACAAATCAGGTTCGGAAAACACAAGCAACACAAAAAAGTCCTTCTTATTAACCAATCACCCCCATTGATTATTATTTCCGTTCCAATACCATGAATCACCATTCAATAACTCTTCCACATTATTTAATATTCACAACCCATTTCCTGTTCACATTCAAACCCATCCCTGCAGCCCTACTTCCAATCACCATAACCACAACCTCACCAAAACCCATACGTCATTATCCCTATAATACCAATTATCGCAGCCCCACTGCCCATCACCTGATCCACAACAACCCATAAAACACCCCCATAACATGACACATAACCAATACAACACCCACATGTTCATTATTCCATTTTTTTCAACCGGGGTGATCACACAAGGGTTCCATATTTTCATTTAATCAGCCAACTTTACATGATTAACCAAATTCCACATTCAACAAGGTTCTCTTCACAAAAACGGTCTAGAAGATAGGGAAACATTTAATTTTGAAATCAAAGGCCCCCAACGACCGTGATTTTTAGTAGGCATACGACAATTCAATTCACAATATAATATCACAGGATATAAAAAGTATTGTAACAACAATCACATACTTCCCATACCTGTTATATAAACCAGTTATTATCATCATTAAACTGGTTCGACTGTGTTTCATTAAAAAAAAGCGGAAACACCACCCTTTATGATGCACAATTTAGAGAGACGAAGGTAAAATCCCAACCTCAACAGGTTCTGATAAAAATGATCCTCCCCATACCAACTTTAGAGGACGTCCGTCGGCGTCCGTCACTTCTGTCGGGTCCTGGAGAAACCTCCTCGGGTGGAATTCAGAAAATAAAGGCCAATGCAAAGACAATGGATGCAAGATCGGAAGTTATGCCTCATCATTATGATCCCGTGGCCTCTGACGGATCATAAATCAGAGCTCGGACGAAGAAGTTATGGAAGAAAGAGCCTTTGAGTCTCTTGGGAGAGATCTACTCAGAGGGAAGGGGAGGAGAGGGGTGTGTTGAAAAGGAGAAGGGGAACCCTCCTTTTATAGGAGAGAAAAGAAAAATTTCATGTTGTGTACATTATGGTACATGAATTGTACTCAGTTAATTCACACGGTCTCCACGCGACTTCCAAAACGGCTCCACGGCGGTTGACTACTCAACACACGGCTTGAAGGTAACACATACGTGGGGAAGGACTACAGGGTGTGTAGTACTGGACACATGGAATGTACTCATTTATTTCACATATCTCCAACACGGAACACGACCTTCAACATGTGGTATACCCGGAAAGGGGGTACACCGCATGTACTAAAACTACACGGCGTGTAGTTTCAAAATTCTAGAAAGTTTGGGAAAAGTCCATCTTACCATCCAAAAAACTGTGTGGCCTTCTTTTGACAAAGGAAAGGGATGGAGAGGTCTGGGCCATTACATGATATACCTCTTAAAACATTCTCATCCCTGATAATTCAAAAAACAACCCAGAGGAACCCAACAAGATACCTCTTAGGGTTCTCATTATAACAAGGACTCAACCAACAACCCTAATCATATGTGTTGTGAATTCCCTCTCCTATGTCGAGATATTATCCGCTTTAGGTGGCACTGACTCACCTGAACAGGTTTAATCGCATCCACATTAATGCGTCTCAATTATGTATTGGGCGTTCCCACTTCCATATATTATGATTTTCCAACTTACACTACCCCCAACACCACACAACCAACACACTGCCCGAACAGGTGGTTTGGGGAAAAAATTCCATTTCCTATGTCGAGATATTATCCTCTTTAGGCGGCACTGACTTGCCTGCACAGGTTTAATCACATCCTCATTAATGTTTCTCGATTAAGGATCAGGTTTTTCCCTTCCCAACATGCCCAAACATGATACACGCTCCGAGAGAACAAGTAAACAAAAGGTCTCATAACCGACAAGCCAAGAATTCCATATATAAAAGGTACAATGTACAACATCAACACAAAGCTTAGAAGAAAAATGGAAAACACAAGTCAAAACAACTCAAGGTACTGAGCGTGAATCTCGGTCTCCCGCTCCCAAGTGCTCTCCCCGAGGCCTCCATGCCTCCCCAACACATGAACCAATAGAATGGATCATCCACGGAGCACCTTCTCATTATGATCCTCGATTCTGACTGGTCGTTCCTCGAAGGTCGCGTCATCTCCCATGTCTAACTCTCGCCAGTCGATAACATGAGAGTCGTCATGTAAGTATCGATGAAGCTGGGAGACGTGGAAGACGTCATGAACTTTATCCAACTGAGGTGGCAGGGCCAGCTGATATGCCACCTCACCAACTCGCCTCAGCACCTCAAAAGGTCTGATGAACCTAGGTGGGAGATTGCTCCCTTTCCCAAACATCCTCTGCCCCTGTCGAGGGGAAACCATCAAGAACACATGATATCCCACCTTGAACTCTAAGGGCCTCCTCGGACGATCAACATAAGGCTTCTGTCGGTCCTCAGCCGCTTTCATCCTCTCACATACAAGATGGACTTTCTCTGTGGTGCCCTGCACTACCTCTGGCCCAAGAGCACCTGTCTCACCACCCTCTGCCCAGCAAATGGGTGAATGACATGGTCTTCCATACAAAGCCTCAAATGGTGCCATGCCAATTGTAGAGTGGAAGATGTTGTTGAAGGCAAACTCTATTAGAGGAAAGTGTCGTATCCATGACCCTCCGAAATCCAGAACGCATGCTCGCAGCATGTCCTCCAAGGTCTGGATAGTCCGCCCAGTCTGCCCATCGGTCTAGGGGTATAAAGCAGTGCTAAGGCGTAGCTGGGGTCCAAAATCCTGATGTAACCCCATCCAGACTCGTGAGGTAAACCTATTATCCCAGTCTGAGATGATAGTCTTCGGGAATCCATGCAAACGCACCACCTCATCTAGGTACGTTTGTGCTAAGGTACTCACTGGGCCTGACTCCTTAATTACTAAGAAGTGAGATGATTTCATCCGTTGATCCACTACTACCCAGATAGCATCATAACCACCCTGAGGTCTGGGTAGTCCTATGAAGAATTACATTGAGATATCATCCCACTTCCACTTGGGGAAATATAAAGGATGAAACAAACCACAGGGAACACGATGCTCAACCTTCAATTGCTGACACACTAGGCATTTAGCCACAAACTCCGCAACTTCCCTTTTCACCCTAGGGAACCAAAACTGTTCCCTCTGGCCTTGGTACATTTTTGAAACTCTTGGATACACCGCCAAGGCTGAGCTATGGAACTCACGGAGAACTCCTTCACACATCGCCTCCGGAACAAACAACCTTCCATGGAAAAGCATCCGATTTCGGATGTCCAATGACCATCCTTCTGGAGCGTTCCCCTGATCAACACGATCCTGCATCACCTCCACCTTGGAGTCCCCCCACTGAGACTCTTCCACCTACTGCAACAACGAGGACTGCACTGTCATCTGAATCAAATAGCCTCTCACACCTTCTACCCTTGTATCCAAGTGCAAGGCAGCTAACTTTCTCAATGCCTTCCAAGCATTAGCAGATTCCAGAACAACTTCTGGATGCGACTTCTTGCTCAGGGCATCAGCCACAACGTTTCCCTTACCTTCATTATAAGAGATCTCAAATTCATAGTCTTGGAGCAACTCGACCCATCTCTACTGCCGAAAGTTCATGTCATGCTGAGAGAAGATATAACGCATGCTCTTGTGATCCGAGAAGACTACAAAGTGCTTCACAAATAGGTAATGTCGCTACAACATCAGTGTGAACACTACTGCTTCATGATTAAGGTCATGGGTGGTATAGTTACGCTAGTGAGGGCGTAACTGCCTAGACCCAAAACAGATCACTCCCTTCTTCTACATCGAAATGCACCCCAGACCAAGGCCAGAAGCATCACAAAAAACCTCATACAACAACCCTTCCACTGGAAACCTGTGTATGGGAGCACTCTCCAACTTCTCCTTCAGGTAGTTGAATGAATTATGGCACTGCTCACTCCATAGGAAGACCTGGTTGTTCCTATTCAAAGCTGTCAAAGGATAAGAAACTCAAGAGATGTCTGAAACGAACCTCCGATAGTAACCTGCTAACCCCAGGAAACTAAGAACTTCTACCACACTCTTGGGTGCTGCCCAAGAAACAACTGACTCCACCTTCGACGGGTCCACTTACACCATGTGCCAAGGAAGTTTACTTCTTGCGTCAAGAACATACACTTCAACAATTTCCCATAATGCTGGTGGTGTCGAAGGACTTCCAAGACTACCATGACATGCTCAACGTGCTCCTCCTCTGATTGTGAGTAGATCAGGATGTCATCGATAAACACAATGACGAACATGTCCAGAAACTCTCGGAATACAGTGTTCATAAGTCCCATGAACACAACCGGTGCATTCGCAAATCCAAACAGCACCACTACAAACTCGATGTGCCCATACCTGCACTTGAAAGCTGTCTTCAAGATGTCACCATCCTTCACCCTCACCTGATGATATCCCGATCGCAGATCAATCTAAGAGAACTAACCTGCTCCCCTCAGCTGGTTGAAGAGATCATCTATCCTTGGGAGGGGGTAACTGTTCTTGACCGTTACCTGGTTCAACCTTCGGTAGTCTATGAATAGCCTAAGACCATCATCTGCCTTCTTCACGAACAAAACTGGAGCACCCCAAGGCGATACAATGGTTCAAACAAAACCCTTCTCCATCAGATCGTCAATCTGAATCTGCAACTCCCGCAACATCGAAGGTTCCAACCGATAAGTGTCCATCGAAATCGGATGGGCACCAGGCTGTAAGTCTATCCCTAACTCAACGTTACGTCGGGGGGGGGGGGGTAGAGTCACAACCTCCTCAAGAAAAACATCAAGGAACTCCCCAACAACCTCTGGGACATCAATAATCTTTGTATCAGCAGGAACCACTGATAACCCTCCTTACAAGGAAAGGAGAGGCTTCACATGCCGACATCCCACCTGATAGATCCTCTTAGCAACAAAAGATGCACGCTGCCCATCCACATCGGAGAACACGACTCTTCTCCGGAAGCAGTTGATAACGACACTAACAAAAAACAACCAGTCAATGCCTAGGATGACATCATATGGCTTCATCTGTAATAGAAGAAGGTCCCCACTAGATCGATGTGGTCCCAACGTCAGCCCACATCCCCAGAAAACACAAGATATGCTAGTCCGGCCTCTAACTAGTGTACTCAGAACCAGTGGTATGGAAAGTCTCTCTACGTCCAGTCCCAAAGCATGGGCTATACCAGGTGCAACAAAGGAGTGTGAAGCTCCCGAATCGAACAAAGCAGAAATGAGAGTGCTGAACAAAAAAATCGTACCTTGCACCACCTCTGGTCCTGCCAGAGCTGTCAACTCTGCTTAGTGCAACTATCCATGCCCACCTCGTCGGCCTCTCTGATGACGACCAGGTTCCATAGCGGTACGATAAACAAATAACACCTAAGCCCGAGTAGTAAGGGAATTTATCAAGGTTTTATTTTATCACATTATTTCAATTTCTTTCCCAGATCGCCCAAATAATGTAAAAAACCATCATAATGATGCATGTACCTTTCCTAGGGTCTCAACCCTGCAATCAATGTGGTCTTAATTGGTCATTCAGTAGGCTCAGAGTCCTTGCATCGGATCACCGGGGGGGGGGGCTAAAATCTTTTGTCCTAGCCGGTCTTCCCTGGCCTATGTCACACACCAAGATTAACCAACACTGTTTCCCTACCATCCCATGAAATCCTCACTATTCCTAACTCCAGACTCCATCCTATCTCTCAACTATCAGCTCTGATACCATTCTATCACGACCCCTCCCACCAATGATGCCCCTCCTAAGTCGGCAATGGTGAAAGGGAGATAATGACCCCCGAGTCTCACCTCCAGTAGGCCCCGGGTTGGCGACTAGCACCAAGGGTATGAGTTATTCAAAAATATGGGAGGCAGTACCCTTTTATTATATTAACATCAGGAAATAGGACAAGTCAACCACCAAAAAATAAAAGAACAAGTGTGTAGAAATAAACCAAAACCAAGCCCACATGCATGTTTAAACAATTTTATAAAAAGGTGCAAGTACAAGAAATCTCAAATTACAATACTAAAAGAAAACAAGTACAGCCAACTGCAGCAACTCCAACTGTCCGACTAGTAGGGTCCCGCACAACCCTAGTAGTCCTTCTGGAAACCTGAAAGTAAACGTAGGGTGAGAATACAAGTATACTCAGTAGGGAAACCTAATGCTCTCGTGCACAAGTGGGGGAAAATACAAATGTCCCATGAGAACAACAGAAGAAACCTAGTAAGAAATTCTATCCACCCAACCTCATCAGCCACAGTCACCAAAAACACAATCACAATAGGTAGTAGTATATATGAACAAGAGTATTGAGTACCACACACCATTTTCCTTTAATTAGCTGCTCTTTCTAACGGAGAACGCCCTGATGCTGCCAAACTCTCCCCACCTACACACACCTGGGCCTCACAACCACGTATCCCACCCGCACACACCTGGGCCTTACAACCGTGTATCCCGCACACACACACTTGGGCATCACAAGCATGTACCCCGCCCGCACACACCTGGACCTCACAACCCCATATCCCACCCACACACACCTGGGCCTCATAACCATGTATCCCACCCACAAACACCTGGGCCTCATCCCGAAGAATCTTGGGAAAATGTAACAGTAACAGAACTCTCGGCCGAAGACACCTTGCCCTCATCCCGAAGATTCTTGGGAAAACAACCTTCCCGAAGAGTCTTGGGCTAATCCACCCCAATCGAAACCTACCCGAAGAGTATTAAGGGTAAGGTCACCTCAATCCATCATAGCCTAGGGAAGAAGGGGTAGGAAGGACCTAGTAACTAAGGGAAAAACACCCTCTCCCATGAAATGGGAGTGTTCGGCACTATGTTCTCAACATGGGTGGGGTGCGATAAAACACAAATGATACATATATATATATATGTATACCAAACTCACAGCCCAACCTATGGCTTCTAAATAGAGAAACTGAGCACGTGCCTCGACACTGCTACTACGAAGCATGCATACAAAAAACAACCCCAACCCCATTTTGGTTTTCACATTTCATCAGAAATAGTTTATTTAGTTCCTTAACTACTGGGCAACTATCCAAAACAATCCACATCGATCGTTCGTAAAACATATCCCTGCCATCCACAAATCATGTTAGGAAAGCACAAGCAACACAACTAAGTCCTTCTTATTAACCAACCAACCCCATTGATTATTATTTCCATTCCAATACCATGACCCACAATTCATTAACTCTTCCACATTATTTAATATTCACAACCCATAGTTCGTTCACATTCAAACCCATCCCTGCAGCCCTACTGCCAATCCACCATAAACACAACCGCACCGAAACCCATACATCATTATCCCTTTAATACCAATTATCACAGCCCCACTTCCCATCACCTAATCCACAACAACCCATAAAACACCCCCATCACATGCCACGTAACCAAGACAACACCCACATGTACATTATTCCATTTTGTTCAACCGGGGTGACCACACAAGGGTTCCATATATTCATTTAATCAGCCAACATTACGTGATTAACCAAATTCCACATTCAACAAGGTTCCATTCACAAAAACGGACTAGAAGATAGGGAGACATTTAATTTCACAAGCAAAGGCCCCCAATGACTGTTATTTTAAGTAGTCATAAGCCTATTCAATTCACAATATAATATCACAGGATATAAAAAGTAAGGTAACAACAATCACAGACTTCCCATCCCCATTATATAAGCCGGTTATTATCTTCATTAAAATGGTTCAACTGTGTTTCATAAAACAAGAGAAAACCACCCCACATGATGCAGAATTTAAAGAGACTAAGGTAAAATTCCCACCTCAATAGGTTCTGATAACAACGATCCTCCCCATATCAACTTTAGAAGACGTCCATCGGTGTCCGTCAATTCTGGCGGGTCTCGAAAAAACCTCCTTAGGTGGAAGTCAGAAAGGAAAGGCCAATGGAAATACAACAAATCCATCCTCGGAAGTTCCACCTAGTCGTTATGATCCTGTGTCCGCTGAAGGATTGTAAATCGGAGCACAGATGAAGAAGTTATTGAAGAAAGAGCCTTTGAGTCTCTTGGGAGAGCTATGCTCAGAGGGGAGGGGAGGGGAGGGGTGTGTTGAAAAGGAGTATGGGACCCCTCCTTTTATAGGCGAGAAAAGAAAAATTAAACTGAATGTAATTTATGGTGCACGACATGTACTCGGTTAATTCACACGGTCTCCACGCGGCTTCCAAAACGGCTCTGCGGCCGTTGACTGGTCAACACACGGCTTGAAGGTAACGCATACGCGAGGAAGGACTACACGGCGTGTAATTCTGGACTACACGGCGTGTAATTCTGGACACATGGTGTGTACTCTTTTATGTGGGATGTATGAACACCACATAAAAGTGAGTTATTCACAATTATCAAATATTTTCCAATGAAATGTATGTTATTGAAAAATCACCTACATCATGATTGATTTGTTTTAATTTTATTTAGCCTATATTATAGTGGTTTTAAACATGTAATTACCTTATTATAGAATGATATTAATAATTATAATATCCAATATTATACATTTAAAATAATATATCTTCTATGAATTAATAATAAACACATATTTTCATTAGTTTTTTTATTAATTGACTTGTTTTCTCCTGTAAGTTTTATCATGAATGGTCTATTTTATACACTTAGTATATAGTTATATCATATAAATAATAGTAACATTCGCATCATTGTCATATTTATTTATAAATTTTACATTAAAAACAAATCATGAATGAAATTTATGAGAAATGATGAATGTTATGATCATGGAGATGATAGGATGTATGTTCACATGAGTAACATTTCTATTTTATAAAGATCATTATATAATGAAGGTATGTAATATATTAAATTCCATGAATGAAACTAATATCATATAATATCATATAATATCATTAAATATAAATATATATATAATTTATTTTTTATCGAGATGAAAAGAGAGTGGCATTGCATTGTGAATGTTATATTCCACACATAAATGAATAATGTTATCATCTTTGCACAAGTGAAAATGAATTAAAAACAAGATATATAATATATAATTAAATAATAATAAATATTTTTTAAAAATCATAATTATATTACTTTTATCACATATACTAATTTAAATTATCTTTATCACCTTCAGGTGAAGCGATAGTGAAAAATTAATCACATCAATTCACGAGGTTGTAGTCAATGTACACAAGAGTGACGTTATCATATCCCCAATAAAGTTGTATTTAAAAAACATTATATATGACATAATTAATCCTTATGTATAATTTTGATAAAAATATAATATATATATTGTATATCAATTAATATACCCAACCATGAAATTTTATAGTGAATGAATAAATAACATCTACCCATGAGGCGATATACCGTCATACACACGAACTATGATTTTGTAACAAATTATAAAGAAGTGAAGATTGTTTTTGGTAATTAAATCATCCAAAAAAATATCATTATATGAAATATATTTTTTCTATTATATCATCAAGAATTAATAAAAATTGATGTATGTGGATAAGGAAATGAAATAGAGATGGCCATTGAAGAACATTTCATCATCTTTGAGTATCCACATAAAATACTCACTATATAATTATAAGAATGGATTTTGTTCCAAATATAAAGATTCTATGATGAGGGTAATGTTGTTGAAAATTGATATGGTAAGTTTTTTGATGATCCAAATTGGATTTATGGTTTAATGCAGAGATTATATGGGGTTGACTTTTATATTTGGGGGAGAGGAAACAATTGGTACTTTTGAAACGAATTGAGACCTACATTAGCATTAATATATTAAAAGGGTCCAAAATTTCCCATTAAATAAACATAGAGGTATGAGGTTTAGAATATTTCCATAAAATTGTTCTCATTTTGGATAATAGGTCCTTTATAGTCTCATAAAATTAGATTATCATCTTGTAAACTAATTTTTACCTTAATCGCTGTAATTAATTGAAACTAGGATAACTGTTAATTAAAAATAAAAATTATTTGAACCTATTAGAAATTATAAATTTTTATGATTAAAAATATGAAATCCATTCATCAAAATCCAATTCACATATAGGTATTTTTTTAATTTTACATTATTTATGTAGATTTAATGGAAATGACAGGGTTTAAAGGGAAGATGCTAAAACATTTACAATGTTTTTATATCAAAATTCAATATGAAATTGATTCAAAAAACATAAATTGGAAATATTGATAAATAATTTTACTAATATTAGTTCAAAATAAATTCATAATAAACTTAATCAATGTTAGTTATTTAAATGAAAATATAGTTTTCTATTAAAATTATCAGTTTTTCAATATTCCACAAAAAACGAATCTTTATAGAAAAAAAAATTAAAAAATAAGATAAATTATATATGATAATTTATGAAATTAATAATTTTTTAAATAATTTTATAGAAGTGATAAAATTTAATTAAAATATTATTGAGAAAATCCTGACAAAACAATGTTTTGTTTGAACGATGTGTGCATTGTAATTTATTAATAGATGTAAACATATTCGAAAGTTAATATTTTTTAACATCTAGGGAAGTTAAAACTGATATTATTATATATTATAACCCATTAAATATTCCCATTAATTAATCCAATAGAATATAAAGAATACACAAAATTATTTGATTATTTTATCACATAATTTTAACACCAAAGTAATGTTATGTGAAAAATATGATTAATAAAATTAATCACTTTTATAAAAAAAATCTTTAATGTATATCTAAAAAAGAAATATTCATTTTGTGAAATTTTTTCATTGTATTCACTTATTAATTTTGTAATATATTAATTTAATAAATTCAATAATAATTAATTTAAACAATACTAATAATGAATTTGATCAATTATTATGATCGTTTATTCATAGAAATATCATGTCCCTAGCAATGATCCCCAAAACATCTTAAACATAATATAAATATTAAGAAATAATTGAATACACATTTCTTATGACCCTCTAGGATATTTACTAGGTAGAATGTTCTAATTCATATAAATGGGGGTAGAATCTAGATACCCATCAAGGCCCTTAATGAGATAATGTATAGTCATAACATCAAAAAACACCTATGAAGAAACACCGTGTAATCTAACATCCTTTCTTAGTGGTCTATCATAAATAAAGATGTGTAACTTATTTTGAATTCCTTTTATAATTTATTATTTTCAGACCTTACTATATGATATTACCCTATCCTATCATGGACAATGATTTAACAATGAAATTACTTTTCATGTGAACATGTCCAATAAAAGTTACTCTTATAGGAAGATAAATATTATATCATGATCATTTTACAAATTAAATTTATCTAAATATGGTCCCATGAAATATAGTCAACAAAAACCTAAATGAAATGGTTTTCATATAGAATCAATGCACAAAATTAATTTTTATAGATATAAAATTCTTTCTATATAGTATCCAATACTTGTTCTCAAAGATATGAAAAACAGTGGAGAATTTATCATGTGGGTTTTTATTGATTTATATGTCATCAGGATCTTATATACTTGACATCAACCAATGTAAACATCCTGAAAAGAATACATAATTCTTATAATAGCCCAAAAAAATATTTTCATAAAGTATCTATGATTGATTAATCTTATATATCTATACCATAGAACGAATATTTAATGTTACTATAATAATGTCGAAATATTGTCAGTATAGATGGAAGCTTATATAAAACATTAATTTGACATGTAATATCAATATATTACCAAAAAATTAGTAGATTAATATGTATGAACACAATATTGTATTGCGATGAATATATATATATATATGTATTAAATTTATGGTAAACAATGTTCATTCCGATGTTGGGTATGGTTATTCCACTCACAACACCCTCACATACAACATATCTAACCACTATGAACCCTCAAACCACAATCTTTGAAATGAGAATCATTCTCCTACTATGATATGGTTTTAGTTTGGGGTGTTCCATGTTATCCCTTGTAGATCTACTAAATTTGACATTAAATCTCAAAGAAAAATACATCATGAGAAGAAATATATAATGTATATTCATTATACTCAGTTGTGATCTAGTATCCATACTATGTACCATTGAGGTTGTATTATCACAATAGAAGGCATCATATACTAAACTATTAGAAAAACACCAATATATGAGTAAATGTTTACTATACATTCCACATCCTTAGATACATAAGAAGCCATTATATAAATTTATTCTATTGTAGAACCAATATCTATAGTTTCCATTAATCTTCTCCAACTCATCATACCACCATTATAGAAAAAGATATATCCTGACTATGATTTTAGATATTTATTTCTAGAATCTAGAATCCTTGTATACCCTCGTTAATGTTTAATGGTATACTATATATATAGAAAACATATCAATTTTATGTCTCAAGTAATTTAGCTTATTTTTTATAGCAGCAAACTTTAGTTCTTTAATATTTTATTGATATCTACTTACTGTGAATAATGTAATGGGGAAAAAATGTAATACATATAATGGTATACATGATGGACCCATGTAGTAATGAAAACAGGTTTTCTTCACAACAATATATTTTCCTATTGTGTTTGTCGATAATGATTATCGGAGGGATTTTAACCATTTGATATTAGAAAAAACCCAATCATTTATTGTTCTATATTATAAATTTATGTTGTCAATATATAATTTTTGAATTAATTTATATATTCATTGGTATATTTCTCAGTATATCTTGATCCCTATAATATATGATAAATAACCTCAATTTTTTATGAAGAAATATTCTATCAACGAATTCATAACTAACTATAATATATAGATTTTATATCCTAAAACAATATGACCCCAATATACAATACTATGCATTTTTATAATTTAAATTAACATTCATATTGATACATTGATCACATTAAATCTGGATGAATCCAATGTTTCTTATAGAATCATCAAAAATATCATTCAATGACCATGATCCATTAATTAATATATAAATTAACATTGTTAGATTTTACACTTCACTAGAACACATTTAGAGTATGAAACCATAAGGTTTTGATGTACTTATATCATAAAGATACATCTAATTTGAAGTGTAGTCTTTCATCAATTTTATATATTTCATAACATGGAAGGTTTTTATCTGAGGTAAAATTATAATGGATTATAGTATCATGACTGGTCATATTGCTTCATAATAATCGATTCCATGACATTTAATAAATCCATTTAGAAAAATTCATTCTTGTTAGGTACTTATCTGACCATACACAAAAATCATTTTCTAGAAATATCCATTAACATATGATAGGTATTACATTAACTAGTGGATCTACAAAAATACAATTATGTTTTTGAGTCATGGAATCTATCTACAATAAAATGATTTTTTTCCATTTAGATATATTATTTCCATTTACTTATTCTGTGTATGTTAGTATTCCATTATCAATAAGGATTAATGAGTCACCTAACTCAGTGGTTAGAGAATCATAACTCTATACATTTCTATCCTCTCTAGTAGACATAGTAAGTATATATGTCTTTTGAAAATACTTCTCTCTCACTTCCTCATGTGGAGTTTTTTATTTTACAATATTTTTTAAATCTAGAGTTTCAACACCAACAACGATGATCTTTATCTCACCATATTCATTTTAAATGTGTTATTTTCTATAAATAGAATATATTTTTCAATAGAAACTTTTCTATTTGAATATTGAAATAGTAAATAACATTTATTGATCATAAGATACAATATAATATCCACTCTTTACTTTCTGATTCAATTTTATTATTCTATGTTGTCTTGAAAAACACCTCACATACCCATACATCTTTATGAGATATACTGGAGTTTTCTCAATACTGTGACTCATATGGAATACCATTTGAAACTGTAATAGGTACTTGGTTTATTATATATTATATTTTTTGTAGCTAATTTCCAAAAATTATAATGGTAGTGTTTCTTGGTACATCATTGTTCAAACCATGTCATGAATGGGTGGATTCTGCATTTCAAATACATCAGTCCACTATGGTGTATAAAGATGTGTGAGTTAGGGGAATATAAAATACTTTATTATGTGATTGGTTAAATGAAGATGTTAATAGTTTCTACTATGTTCTGATCATAGTTTCTTAAAAATTTAACCAATCTAAATCTCTATATAATTTTATATGACTTAATCATCTGAATGGAATATTATATATAACTCATTATCCATATATAACCATAACTATAACAGTCATTAGTAAAAGTTATAAAGTAAGTAAATACACTGATATCCTTAACTAGAAATTGTCTACATGCTTTAGTGTTGATCAATTCTAATTGTTCATTATGCATTCCTCCAATCGCACAAAAAAGTTCTTTCTTGTTTTTAATTGACAACTAAGCATGAAATAAATTTAATTTTTTTAAATCAATAGAATCTCTACAAAATATTTTATGTAATTTAATAAACCATTTTCATTTTCATGACCTAACCAGATGTTCTTCTGACATATAGTCTGTAAATCAATATAACTGGTTCTTTTATTGAATGAAAAATAGAGTTTTATAATTCTAGAATATATATTTCATTACTAGGATGTTACATACAAGAACATATGTTATCTTTATTAATGAGAAAATATTTGTTTCATAATTTGAAATAAAATACCATAACTTCTAATATTTACATTGGTATTTTGTTACTAGTCATCAGTCTTAAAAAAACTATTTAATATAGTAGCCAAACAACATGTATAATGAGATGGTAATCTATTATTACTAAGGTTGATAGTCACACACTATTTGTGCATTGGGTATCCAACCCACCCATTGTGATATTTCTAAATATAATTTGTTTCCTTATTTTATTAAAATGTGTTAGGAAAATATTGTCTATAATAACTATTGTGTAGATAAATAAAAATTTCATTCATTGAAAAATATACCTGAGGTAGAAGCCCTTCATTTCATCCATATCCTAGAAATACAATTACTCTACAATTATACACAATAAAAAAATAAAAAAAAATAATCCACTTACTTTTTTTTCTCCCCTTATATCATTACCATCATAGAGGTTCTTGAAATTTTCATGTTCAGATCTAATATTGCGTTTAATGAATCATCATTCCCCTTCCCCATCATGTTCACAAAAAGTAATGAACATTTAATGTTCTTCATAACAATATTTAATTTTAAATCTTAAAATAATATATCTAGGAGACATTTTCAGGTTATCCATGTCAAAATTAAGGCTAATTTTTTTTACCGAAAGAGACATGAATTGTATATGTGCTTTGTTCATGGGGTAACATGATACTTAGGGATTAGATTATCTCAATGTACCCAATCATAATGATTAAATGAGGTTATCTATGAGTTTATTCTTCTAAAATAGACCAATAAAGTTAAATGAATATCCCATATCTTTCTTTTTAGTTTCAATCATAAAAATTATATAGGAATTAAGATAACATATTTTTGGGAACAATGTCCTCATAAATTTTTTTTTATTTCTCACTAGACAAATATGACAACATGGTACATTGAATATCTGGTTAATCATCTTCATTTCACTAGTATATAACAGTTTCCACCTTCCTTTTACACTTATTGGGATCAATAGGAAGTTGGTATTTGATAACATATAACAACCAATCTTATAATAGAAATAAATAAATTAAAAAACTAATCTTAGATGTTATTAATGATCATTATATTGTTATTATCTAATATTGATCATAGTGAAATATATTTGGTGTTTTATATCATATAATATATAAATAATATCATCTAAAAGTTAATTACAAATGTTTATTAAATTAATTTTTTCATTAAAAAGTATATAATCTTTTAATACCTCCAAAAATTCTATCAAATTTTTGTTGTCCTCAAGTGGTGAATTCAAAATATTTACATTCTCGAATATAATTTTTGTAATAGACCGAACCACTCCGGTCCATTACATTGTGAAAATGTGGTGTTTGAGGTGTTTCTGGTGGTCATGGTGACTTATCCCTAATAATTTTTCCAAATTCTGAATTCTGTGAACAGTTCCATTAGTGAACAGTTCTATCGGTAACCGCTATTGGTAACCTCTAACGGTAGCCTCTCTTTCCTTTTCCAAATTTCCAAATCTGTGAACAGTTCCACCGGTGAACACTCTATCGGTAAACTATAACGGTAGGTGAACAATGTTCTATCAGTGGGGATTAGTGAACAGTGTTCTATCAATGAGGTTATGTGAATAGTGTTTTATTGGTGAGGATCGATGAATAGTGTTCTACCAGTGAAGTTTAGTGAACAATGTTCTATTGGTGAGGTTTAGTTAATAGTGTTATTTTAGTGAGGTTCAGTGAATAGTGTTCTATTAGTGAGGTTCAATAAACAATGTTATATCAGTGAGGTTCAGTGAACAGTGTTATATTAGTGAGGTTTAGTGAACAGTTTTCTATCACTGAGGTTTTATAATCAGTTCTATCAGTGTGGTCTATTACTAACCTCTATCAATAACCTCTAACGGTAGGTGTAATGTAACTGTAGGTGTTTAGTGTTTCCAGAATGGTGAGTTCTATTAGTATCCTCTATCAGTAACCTCTATCGGCAGGTGTACAGTAATGGTAGGTGTACAGTAATGGTAGGTGTACAGTGTTTCCAGAACGGTGAGGTCTATCAGTAACCTCTATCGATAACTTTTATCAATAGGTGTACAATAATGGTAGGTGTACAGTAACAGTAAGTGTAGAGTGTTTCCATAATGGCGAGGTCTATTGGAAACCGATATCAATAACCTCTTATGGTAAGTATACAATAACGATAGGTGTACAGTAACAGATGGTGTACAGTGTTTCCAACTTCCTATAGTTTCACCCCTTTGAAGTTTCCTTTGACATAAAATACATTTGAAGCCTTATTTTACAGACTCTTAAGGCCAATTCAAAGGCCATAAAACCTATATTAATTATTATTATGGCTCAGGATTTTTTTTCTGGGTCAAACTTCGCGGGTAAATGTGATCCGATTTTAATGGGGAATTAAGCATATCATAATCCATCACCCCGTTAAATCTTCAATAGGGACAAGATATCTTCCTCCCATGTTCAACCTCTTTGTTCTTGGATATGATACAACAGAACCTCTTAATCATTACCGTAGGAGTTACACAATCATTCTTTCCTCCTTGGATCGGTTCTGCTCTATTTTGATGCAACCAAGATGTATCAATCAATCTTTGATATAAGGTATGATTTATCATCATTCCATTGGGGATCATCTATTCTTGTTTCTCCACCACTGATATAGAATGTAATATCCATGCTTCTTATTGATTTTTCCTGGGTTTTGTTTTGTGCGGTCGTACCCTGGAATCCTTGGGCGGATGTAGTTGTCACGAGAGGAGGATCGTGACCCATTGTGTGGATAAAGAATGTGAGAAACTCTTGAGGTAGGGGATTCGTTGCTTCTCTTTTATTTTTCATGAAACAATATAGTTTTCATGTTTAAAAACACTCGATGAAATTGGAATTTACATGATTAATATTTTAACTGGATAAATAAATTTATATCGATAGTATGTTATTACCTCATGTTTTGCAAGATAATGAAATATCTACGCTTGCTTTGATTATATATTTTCCCTTGATGGAAATCGGTAAAGAACGTAAATTGGGATTAATTCATAATTGTTTGGCTAATGATGAAGAGGCATGTTAATTAATATGGTTATAGTTCTAATTTTATGTTAATCAAATTGGAGTAGTAAGATTGTTTAATTATTTGTGATAGCTTAATAATTATTTTTCCCGAAATTCGAACCTATGAAAAAAAAATCTGTTAATTCATTATGGATTAATGAACCGATTGTTTGATCATTCCTTAAGGGGTTATGAGTTACCCTCCTGATTGTTAATGGGCCAAGATCCCAATAAATGTGGTGTTTTTTTTCCTTCTGCTTGTGCTGTGATGTGATACTGGATGGATTTTGTTATATGTGGGGGCATGGAGGATTTTGGTTGTGGCAGAAGATGAATTCTAGAGTGGTGAGATGTATAGATTTATGCATGTGGGTATCAGGGGGGACACCCGGGATGATGGAATGAGAGGATGTGATTGTTGGATGCTAGCTGTTTCTTTTGGATTTTTATTTTTGTAACTTTTCCCCACTGCTCAAGGCAGCTGGTCGTACTTACCCTTCCTTTGAAAGAGGCGAAGACACGCGGGGTATGCCACATGATTTTTTTGTTTATTTTTTTATGGAAGGATGGGTTTATGCTCTTGCTATAAGCGGAAAACACTCAACGAGTAGTACATCTACTCACCTTTTTGATCCTCCTTGTGTTTAGTTACATAGAATATTTATCTAGAATACCTAAGAATGTGGGAAAGTAATTCTATAATGAATAATTGAATATATAGTGTTAACCCATAGGGATGGACTTGCTGGAAAATGATGATGAGGTTGTAATTTTGATGGATCAATTGACTTTGGGTGTGATGCTAATGAAATTTAATGTGAAACAATTAATGGGTAATTAACATATAAATAATTAATTAACATAAAGGGGAACTGATAAAAATGGAATGATGTAATATAATAATGCTCTATAAATGGTTGTGTGCTTATAAGATACGTAGACATAGAAGTAGAAGCATGGAGTATGAGAGGCGTTAGCTGTAGTAGTGTCTAGGACTAGGTTATTCAAATAGTGTGGTTGTGAGTTGTAATATATTCTGTACTTTTTGTGTTTCTATACACTACTCCACCCTGTTAGTTAGGGAAACTGACACCCCCGGGATTCTAAGCCCTCGGGGGGGGGGTGTTCCACAACATTTTGGTGGGTGGATGGATGATGGACAACCCCCTTTGGACCCACTCTATTATCTTGGTAGTTACTGGTGTAGGTAGGCACATTGGTTAGTTTTCCCCATATATGTGTGTAGAGGGATGTAATGGCTTATGGTTGTCCACACACATATATTCTAGATATTTTTTTCTATGGAGTACTATAGGTGTAATGTGTATAGGTTGTGATGGCTTGAGGATCCTTACTCGGTGTATGGGATGTAATGGCTTGAGGTATAATTCTCGATGTATGATACACATTATGGGGGATCTGGTGGCTCCTAGAAAATACTTAGTTACTTTGGTGTGTGGACGTGGTGGTTTCGTTGCACGAGGTTCATATTGTGGTGCTTCACCCAGTTGTATGTGGGAAAGCCTTTTTGGAGGCAGATGCTCAGGATGTGCGACGTTGGCGCAAAGTGGAAAAACAGAGGTAAAGTAGTAGTGGGGTACCCTTGATATTATTTATTATATGATATATTAATATATGTGTTACTTGGTGAGAGTATCAATGGTGAGTTTGGGAACATAGTATACTAGTTTAGGTGACGAGTTTTCTTCCCATGGTGTTCACCGTGCATTAGCACGCTTTCATTACTTTTGTAAGAGAGGCTTTGAGGAGTATCATACTGAGTATATTGTTATACTCTCCCTATATTTATATAAATTGTTTTCAGGTCACATGGAGAAGGTTGGAGATCAAGCTGGTTTCTTCTAGCTTGGGGTTGCATGAGCTGTTCGGGCTGGTGGTTGCTGTTGTTTTTACTTCTTTTGGTTACATGTTGTTTTTCCCATCCAGTGGTAGTACATATACATGAAATTTCATATGTGTACTTGGTTTTTTGTTTATATCACAACTTGAGTTGGACTTGATTGGTGTTTATCTTGTCTCTCTGTTTTGCATGTGTTCTCTTAGACGGTAATGCCTCCCATTTTGTGTGTTAGTGTACCCTCGGTGCTAGTCTCCAACCCAGGGCCTACTAGAGACGAGACTCGGTGTTCATTATCTCATTTCTCACTTTGTCGGCCTGGGAGTGGTACAATTTGTGGGGATGGGGTCATGAGATAGTGGTATCAGAGGTATGACTGATGTTTATGATGGCATTTTGAGTTAGGAACAGGTTAGTTTGCATGGTAAAGGTTGACGACGATGAAACTTGGTTGATGAAACTACGGGAATTTCAGTGCCAGAGTCTGTAGAAGTACGAGGGCTCCATTTGAGATGAATTCATGGAAGACTGGTTAAAAGAGGTCAACATCAGATTTAATTTTATTCATTCTAAGAAGGAGAACTGGGTGTCCTTGGTAGTGATGATGCTACATGGAGCAGCGAGGCAGTGGTGGTTCTTGTCCCTCGGGGATCGTGTGGAGTCATTGATCTCATGGAAGGAGATTAGTGATAGGATTAGAGTCGAGTTTTTTTCTTCTACTACGAAGGCGTCCAGTCGCCAAGATATTCTTACCCTTTAATAGGGGAGATCTAGTATTCGCGAGTTTGGAATCCATTTCAAGAACATTTTACGATATGCTTCAGACTTGTTTCCAGATGAGGAGTCCAGGGTGAGACATTTTGAGGAGGCTTTGCTTCAAGAGATCTATCTCAAGGTCACCCCACCTATGTTTAAAACATATCTTCATGTACTAGTAAGGGTAGAGGTTGTAGAGATGAAATTGGCCTGGACCATATCATCACGAGATGGGAATCAGCATGATTCCTCAAGAAGTAGAGCTATGGTCCAGGGTTCCCAATTTTATGGGTAGAAGAGTTTTTGTTCAGCCGGGGGTAGGTCCCAGCCCTTCACATCTCATTTCTCTAGAGGAAACAACTCTCATGCCTATGAAAAACGATTATTCACTTTTTTTCTTATGGTGGTCATGGTCATCAGCAATGGGAGTGCCCGACCATTCACAGTGGTCATCATGCACCAGGCGCTACATTCCAGATTCCTCTATTGAGGCAATTCCAGCTGAGGCAGCAGCAGCTGGTTACACTAGATTTAGATCAGGAAAGGGTAGATGAGGTAGGTATAGGACAGCCCCACGACGCTCCCTGTCCTTAGAGAGAAGAGCATGTCCATTGTGGTAGTCTTAATCAGGATCATAGAGGCCATGTAGGAGGTCGTGGTCAGCTTCATGCTCTAGCGTTGCCAGCTCTAGGTGATCCAGACGTCCTTCGAGGTACCCTTTTCTTATTTTCTACCATGGTGTATTCCTTTATTGATTTAGTAGTGACACACTCCTTCATATCTCCTACCCTTTTCCATGCTTTGGGAATTGAGAGAAGAGGCTTCCAGTGCCCTTGGCGTTGACTACGCTAGTTGGAGGTTGAGCTGACTTGTTTGAAGTATATAGAGACTGTGAGAAAGTGTTGGTGCAACACCACTCATGGGTAGATTTATTATGTTTACTAATACAACCATATGATGGCATCCTCGACATGGATAGGTTGTATTCAGTTCAGGGTATCATGGATTACTTCAAGTAGAAGGTCATCTTCATTAGTGTGGATGGAGAGAAAGTGGTGTTTGTTGGTGAGTGAGATCCTCGAATGGGTCATAGGCGCATTCCATCCATATCATCCATGATGGCTGTGATAATGTAGATTTCATCAGAGGTTCGGTAGTTGGATTTTCCTAGGGTCATAGAGGAGTACCCTAATGTCTTTATAGAAAAGGTTTTAACATTACCGCCTCGACGAGAGATCGAGTTTGGGATAGAGCTACAGCCTGGAGCATCTCCTATCTCTATGTCTTCATATGGTATGGCCCCTTCTGAGTTACAAGAGCTACGAAAATAGCTTGATCGTCTGTTATAGTGCAGTTTTGTTCGGCCAGGGGTCTCACCATGGGTGCACTAGTTTTTTTCATGAAGAAGGCTGACAAAAGTTTGCGGTTGTTTGTCGATTATCGTCACTTAAATAAAGTGACAACATAGAATCGCTATCCTCTTCCACAAATTGATGACTTATTCGATCAAATGAAGGGTGAAAGTTGGTTCTCTAATATCAACATGAGGTCCGGATATCATCAGATGCATGTGAAGGATGAGGATATCCCGAATACTACTTTCTGTTATTGTCGTGGGCATTTTGAGTTCGTTGTAATGCCATTTGGCATTACAAATGCTCCAACTGTATTCATGGGATTGATTAATGATGTGTTCCGTGAATTCCTAGACATGTTCATGGTAGTTTTCATCAACAACATCCTTGTTTAATCCACATATGAAGAGGAGGTTTCATAGCATCTACAAGCGGTTTTGGGAGTTCTTCACCAACATCAGCTGTTCGAGAAGCTGTCGAAGTGTGAGTTTTGGGCTCATGAAGTCTATTTATTGGGGCATTTTGTGCCGCAAAAGTGAGTAGCTATGGATCCATCGAAGATAGACGTGGTTTTGTCTTGGGAATCCCCCATGACAGTGTCATAGGTGCGAATTTTACTTGGTCTCGCATGCTACTATAGGATGTTCGTATGCTAATTCTCACGAGTGGCGACTCCCCTGACATCTTTTACTAGGAAGGATCAGGAATTCATATGGACTGATCAGTGTCAGGAATCATTCGAGTATCTAAAGTATAAGTTAGTATGTGCTCCAATCCTTTGTATTCTAGAAGATGGAGTTTAGTTTGATGTTTTCTACGATACTTCACATCTGGGGTAAGGTTGTGATCTCATGCAGTAGAGGTCAGTTGTTTCTTATTAGTCTCAGCAGATGCTTCCCCATGAACGGAATTATTCCACCCATGATCTTGAGTTGGAATCCGTGGTTTTTTCTCTGAAGGTGTGGAGACATTACCTCATTGGTGAGAACATTGTGGTTTTCATTAATCATAATAGATTGAGGTATGTTTTATCCCAGCATGACTTGAACTTACGACAGTGTCGGTTGATGGATTTCTTACAAGAATATGATGTCAAAATATTGTATATACCTGGAAAATGGAATTTTGTAGCTGATGCGCTGAGTCGAAAGTCACATAGTGATGATGTTCATGAATCCGGTGATTCCAGGAGAGTAATGGAAGAACTATCAGCCTTATATCATTATATGGGAGAATTTAGGGGTAGAGGTTATCTTTTTCAGATGACGGTATAGTAATCCCTTGTGCAGAATGTGGAAGAGTCCCAGTTGGGGGATCTTGAGGTGGAGGTCTAGAGAGACTGAGTTGTATGTCGCAAATCCCCTGATGGTTGGAATGAGTATGACCAACTCTGAGTGTTGTATCAGGGAAGGATTTTTTTCCCATGACGATTCAAGAGACGGTTTTCAGAGAGTTCCATAGTTCAACATTAGCAGTACATCCGGGCATGAAAATGACATACCTATCCTTGAGGAGCCAGTTTTGGTGGCCTGAGATGAAGCGTGCAGTTGCAAAGTTTGTGTCTCAATGTTTCGTCTTCCAGAAGGTGTAGGTCGAACATCGTGTTCCTGGCAGTATTCTCCAACCATTAGAGATTCCTCAGTGGAAGTGGGAGGACATCTCAATGGACATTGTTACAAGTTTACCTCGATCTCTGGGAGGACATGATGCTATTTGGGTGGTAGTGGATCATTTATCAAAATCAGCCCATTTCATAGAGATCAAGGAGTCATGCTCAGTGGATGATTTTTCGAGGCATTATCATGTGGAGGTTGTGAGACTTCATGGATTCCCTAGGACAATCATTTCTGATTTAGATCCCCATTTTACCTCCAGGGTGTAGAGAGGTCTCCAACATGCTTTCTGTTCTAAACTATGCCTTAGCACTGCTTTCCATCCTCAAACGGATGGTCAGATAGAGTGAACCATCCAGACTCTTGAAGACATGTTATTCTCTTGTGTTATTTATTTTGGAGGTTCATAGATGAGACACTTACACTAGGAGGAGTTCTCTTACTATAAAATTTTTCACTCCACCAATGGTATGGCACCATTTGATTCCATGAATGGCCGGCCTTTCGGTTCTCTGTTGTGCTATATTGGGGTGGGAGAGTCAGCAATTCTCAGACCCAAAATAGTGAAGAATACAACAAATATGGTTCAAGTGATTCATGAGAAGATGAAGACAACATAAGATAATTAGAAATCATATGCCTAATCAAATAAGGATACCCTTAGAGTTTAATATTGGGGATCATGTGCTTCAGAATGTGACTCCCCATCATGGGAAGCAATGGTTTGGTCATGGAAGTAAGCTTTCTCCCCAGTTTTTTGGGACTTTAGAGGTGTTAGCTCGTGTTGGAGCTATGTCGTATCGAGTAGTAAATCCCCTATAGATGAGTCAGATACATGATTTTTTCCATGTATCACTGCTCTGTAGTTATCTTCATGATGACTATCACATCATCGATTGGAGAGAGATCGATGTTGATGATGAATCAACCTTCGAGGAGCGACCTGTGGTTATCCAAGACCATAAGGAGAAGGTGTTGTGTGGTCATTCCATCCCCTTAATTTGTGTCTTGTGGCGACACGGTGGAATGCAGGAGAGTACCTGGGAACGTGAGTCACAGATACATGCGAAGTACCGAGATTTTTTTGATGTTTAACTCATTTCATGTAATGATGTTCCCTTTGTGGTTAGACCTTTCACAATTTATTTTTGAATTTCTTTTGTTTCTTTTATGACTTTTTGTCTTTTGAGAGGCATCTCAATGGGTGGTTGTTCGGACCCTGTTTCTTTTTTTGGGTGGGTTTTGAATTCTCGAGGACAAGAATGTTTTGAGAGGTATCATATGTAATGGACATGACCTCTTCGGTATATTACATTGTGAAACCGTTTTGTTTGAGGTTTTTTGGGAGGTCAAGGTGACTTATCCCAAATAATTTTTCCAAATTTCCAATTATGTGAATAGTTCCATTATTGAACAGGTCTATCAGTAACCTCTAATGGTAACCTCTCCTACCTTTTCCAAATTTCCAATTCTATGAACAGTTTCATTGGTGAATAGATCTATCGCTAACCTATAATGGATGGTGAACAATGTTCTGTCAGTGAGGTTCAGTGAACAGTGTTCTATCAGTGAGGTTCATTGAACATTGTTCTATCGGTGAGGTTCAGTGAACACTGTTCTATCAGTGTGGTTCAGTGAATGGTGTTCTATAGGTGAGGTTCAGTGAACATTGTTCTGTCAGTGAGGATCAGTGAACACAGTTCTATCAATGAGGTTCAGTGAACATTGTTCTATATGTGAGGTTCTGTGAATAGTGTTCTATTAGTGAGGTTCAGTGAACAGTGTTCTATCAGTGAGGTTTTTTGAACAGTTTAATCTGTGAGGTCTATCAGTAACCTCTATCAGTAACCTCTGATGGTAGGTTTACAGTAACTGTAGGTGTATAGTGTTTCCAGAATGGTGAGGTCTATCGGTAGTCTCTATCAGTAACCTCTATCAATAAGTCTACCCTAACATTATGTGTACAATAACGGTAGGTGTACAATGGTTCCAGAACGGTGAGTACTATATATAACCTCTATCGGTAACCACTATCAGTAGGTTTACAGTAACGATAGGTGTACAGTAACGGTAGGTGTACAATGTTTCTAGAATGGTGAGGACTATCAGTAACCTCTATCAGTAACCACTAATGATAGGTGTAAATTAAAAGTAGGTGTACAGTAAAGGTAGGTGTACAGTGTTTCCATCTTCCTATAGTTTCACCACTTTGATATTTCATTTGACTTAAAATACATTTAAAGATTTATTTTAAAGACTCTTAAGGACAATTCAAAGACTATAAATCCTATATTAATTAAACCTATGGTTTAGGATATTTTTACTTGGTGAAACAATATGGGTTAATGTGATCCGCTTTTAGTGGGGTATTATGTGTATCATAAACCGTCGCCACATAAAATATTCAAAAGGGAAAAGATATATTCCTCGCTTGTTCTTCCTCATTGTTCTTGGATATGATACGATAGCACATTTCAACCCTTCCCATAGGAGTTGAAAAATCAATATTTCCTCCTCGGATTGGTTCTGCTCTGTTTTGATGCAACCAAGTTGTATCGATCAATCTTCAATATAATGTATGTTTTTTCATCGTTCCTTTGGGGATCATATTCTCATGTGTCTCCTTCCCATGTTATATAATTTAATATCCATGCTTCTAATGGAATTTTATTGGGTTTTGGTTGGTTCGATCGTACCCTGGAAACCTCAGGTGGAGGCAATTGTCGCAAGAGGAGGATCATGACTTTTATGTGGATAAAGAACGTGATGAACTATTTGAGGAAGGGGATTCATTTCTTCTCTTCTATTTTTCATGAAACTGTATTTTTCGAGTGTTTAATTCCATGGGATGACAATGTAATTGACATAATAAAGATTTTAACCGGATAAATAAATTGATATCGATCATATGTTATTGCCTCATGTTTTGCTAGATAGTGTGATTTATATGCTTTCTATGATTAGATGTTTGTTCATGATGGAAATACATATAGAACGTAAATTGCGATTAAATGATAATTGTTTGGCTAAAGATAAAGGGGCATGTAAATGAATCAGTTTCTAGTTGTAATTTGATGTTAATAAAATTGGCGGAGTAAGCATGATTAATTATTTGTGATAACCTACTGATTAGGTTTCCCAAAATTGGAACCTATGAACATCAAATATTTTAACTCAATATGGATTAAAGAACATATTGTTTGATAATTATTTAAGGGGTTCTGAGTTACCCACATGATTGTTAAAGGTCCAAGAGCCCAATTAATGTGGTGTTTATTTTCATGATGTTTGTGCAGTGATGTGATCCAAGATGCTTGTTGTGATCTGTGGGGGCAAAGAGGCTTTTGGTTGTGGAAGCACATGAAGCCTAGAGTGGCGAGATGCATCAGTTTATGCATGTGTTTGTCATAGAGGACACTAGGGAAGATGTAATGGGATGAATATGATTGTTGGATGCTTGCTGTTTCTTTTGGTTGTTTATCTGATTTACTTTTCCCCACTAATCAAGGCTGTTGGTATTACTTACCCTTATTCCAAAGGAGGCGTAGACACGCGGGGTATGCCACATGCTTTCTATGTTCATCTTCTCAAGGAAGGATGGGTTTATTCTTTTTATCTAAGCGGAAAAGACTCGACGGGTAGTACATCTACTCACAGTGTTAAGCCCCCTTATGTTTAGTAGCATAGAACGTTTTTATAGAATGATTGGGAATGTGGTAAAGTAATTCTATATAGAATAATTGAATAAATGGTTTTTACCCATGGGGAGGGAGTTGCTGGAAAATAATGATGGGCTTGTAATTTTGAAGGAATAGTTGACTTTTGGTGTGATGCAAATGAAATTTATTGTGGAACATTTCATGGTTAATGAACATTTAATGAATTAATTAACGTATATTGGAACTGATAAAAAAGGAATTAATAATCTAATAAATCTCATTAAATGGTTTTGTGCTTATAGCATACATAGTCTTAGAAGTAGCATCCTGGAGTCTGAGAGACAATAGATGAGGTAGTGTATAAGACTAGGTTATGCCCATAGTGTTGTTGTGAGTTATAGTATATTCTGTACATTTTTTGTTTCTATATTCTACTCCACCCTTTCAGCAAGGGAAACTAACACCACGGGGATTCTGAGCCCTTGGGGGGTGTTTTCAAGAACATTCCTGTGAGAGGATGGATGGCTTACAACCCCCTTTGGCCAGGCTCTCTTCTCTTGGTAGTTGTTGGTGCTGGAAGGCACATTCGTTAGTTTTACCCATATATGTGTGTAGAGGGCTGTTATAGCTTGTGGATATTCCCACACATATATTCTGGATATATAATTATATAGAGTACTATAGGTGTAACATGTATTGGAAGTGATGGCTTTCAGATCTTTACTCGGTGTATGGGCTGTATGGAATGAGGTATAATACATGATGTATGATACACATTATTCAGGCTGTGGTGGCTCCCAGAAACTACCTGGTTACATTGGTGTGTGGACATGGTGGTTTTGTTGCACAAGGTGCATATTGTGGTGCTTCGCCTAGGTGTTTGTGGGCAAGCCTTTTTGGAGAGAGATGCTCAGGACGTGCGACGTCGGGGAAATGAGGAAAACCAGTGTAGTAGTAGTGAGGTACCCTTGATATTCCTTTTTATATGATATATTCTTATATGAGTTACTTGGGGAGAGTATCCATGGTGAGGTTGGGAACTTAGTATACCTATTTAGATGATGAGTTAGTTTCACTTGTTGTTCAATATTCTTTAGCATGCTTTGATTACATTTGCATGAGAGGCTTCGGGGAGGAACCTACTGAGTATATTGTTATACTCACCGTATATATATATATATATATACTATTTTCAGGTCACATGGAGCAGGTTGAAGATAAATCTGATTTCTACTAGCATGGGGTTGAATGAGCAGTTCGGGTTGTTGGTTGCTTTTGTTTTTTACTTTCTTTTGGGTACTTGCAAATTTTATTTTCTAGTTGTAGCCCTTATGTGTGAAATTTCACATGTGTACATGGGTTTTCATTTATGTATTAGTCTAATTTGGAGTTGATTTTTGTCTATCTTATATTTCTCTTCTGCATGTGTTCTCTTAGAGGGTAATGCCTCCCATTTTGTGTGTTACTATACCCTCAATGCTAGTCACCAACTCGGGTCTACTTGATGCCAGACTCAGGGGTCATTATCTCTATTCTCATATTGTTGGACAGAGAGGGGTTCCCTTTGTGGAGATGGGATCATTATAATTGTCAAATAGATCCTTTAAAACAACTAATTAATTTCTTTTTTCTGGCCATGAAACTACATTTACAGTTTCATGACAAAAGTTCGATTAGCCAACAACAATGATTCATTTCTCCTTGAATGGTTTCTTGAAGTCCACGAATCAGTATATTCTGTCCTTCCAATTTTCAACAACTCACCACTAGTGATGAAAAATTAATGTGATGTATACTTATTTTTTTCTAAAATTTGTTTTGTCAACCCAGAAATTTCATATGAATTATTAGTAGTAAATACACCCTCAACCAGGGCTTATAAGAAAATGAAACATAGAGTTTTGTTCAAATTCATATGGTAAATGGTATATTTATTTTTATTTCATTACATGAATTTCAATTATATCATTAAACGAAATATAATTATAGTTAGAATGTTGTAACATTGTGATAATTATCTAAAATATTTAAGTCAAAAAAAATAGTCACTGGGAATTGTACAATATTTTCTACAATGATATCTTATTATTATACATTTTTATACTATAAAAACATATTTAAAAAATAATAATCCTTTCAAACAATGAAAATATATATTAAATAACGATTTCATCACAAAATATTAACTAGTGGTAGATCAGTTTAGTTTATAATGGATAAACTGAGGCCCAATGGAAATAACATATTCATTTTTTGACTCCTATTGCTACACCCATCAAAATCTCATGAATGTCACTTGTTGGGATCATTCTAACTATAGACATGAATGGCATTGTAAAAAATTAGTCTAATATTTATAATGTATAATTACACATTGGTGAGGGGAATATGATATGTGAAATTAATTTTTAATATTGAAATGTGGGCAGACATACCCTTATTAATTTAAGGATTAATATATGATATATAAATAATCAAAAAAATAAAAATATTTGAAATATTTTAGAACTCTAATAGTATAAAAAAATAAATAAATAAATTCATGGTGAATTCTCAAATGATGGTCTACAAATATGAAATTATATTTCATAGTAAATATTAATGTTTTTTATAATTAATCATGATTTCATCCATCGATCCAAACTGTATCATAATATTCCTTCGATCAAGTAGCCCAACAACTACACAATCTCGAAAATCCCAAGATTCAAAGACGAAATGATCGAACACATCAATCAAAGGGCATCAACGACGAAATCAATCTACCAGAGATAGATTAATGAGGCTAGGGGAATTGTAGATCACTGATGGAAATAAATCAACTTGAGTTGAACTAGGGTAAAAATATGAGACTCTTGGGAATATCGGTATTCAATAGAATGAAGGATGTTACTTCATATTGGTGAAGGGGAGGAAGGGAGGGCAGTGCTTCAGTTTTGTGTTCTGATTCCAAAACTGAATCACTGTGAAGTCCTGTTTTCCCTCGTATCTCTGTGGAGGTGGACATATCCAATCCACCGGTGGATTTGGTGTGGATTACCAATGGACATTAATTTAGGTGGAGGTAGGTGGTTATTTTTGAATCCTGGATGTATTTATGTACATCTTGCAACCGACATGGACATCTAGCATTGATCTGTCATAGCGGGTCTATGAATAGAAAGGTGAAGGAGATATATTATGATAACTTTGGACTTCATGATGGTTCTGTTGTGGATCATCTAAAGCTCCACATGAAGGATTCCCTTGAGGGACCAAAGAAGAATGAGCATGGAAATATTCCCTGGTCCCGAACAGTGACAATCTTGGGTCATGGAGGTGCTAGAGAGGGGTCTATTCCTGTGTGTTTAAGTGATGTGGGTATGCAGAAACATCCTTTAGTGTTACATCATGATCCAAAAGTTAGTAGTGTTTTTTAAAGGATGATGTGGGATCTGAGGGTTATCACTCTTCCGGTAGTGAGTCTGGGATTGAGGGGGGATGATAATGGAACATGCAATTGTTCTGGTGTTTCTCTTGAGGCTTAAGGGGATGTTCATGATACTCATTTGGTGCTTGACGACACTACTATTATGGTAGGCCCTCAAAATGAAGATGAAAATTGGGTTCTGTGGGTAGCTTCGTATTGACAGGTTAGCGACGCTTTGCACGGAAAACATGACTTAGGTTATATTAGTGTCACAGCTGTCTATCAGATCAATGATGCAGCCATTTCGGTTCTAAACACAAGGAAAATGGATGGTATGGTGACCCAAGAAGATGAATTTTCTGAGAATAATGAAAAATTGAGGGACAACCCTATTATGGATAGGAAATCATGTGATTCACTAGATTAAAATGGTGGATGGGTGAAGGTTTTTACTGGGCTACAGTAACACCATGAGATGTAGGCGGAAAATATTGAACTTGGGGACTGTTTTGTGGGTCTTGGGAATGATAATGTGGAACCTGTCCCGGATGAGGAGGTGTTGCTGACTTCTCACACTTCCTCATCTTCTAGCCAGATGTCTATTGAAGTAGTTGATGAACAAGAAGATAGTATGCTGCCAATAGTGAAAAGGATAATGACGGAGGTAGGGTGTAGACCTCATATAGTGTCATTGTTCAGGGTGAAAATAAGATTGTGTCAAGGAGGAAATAAGCTATGACCTCCCCAACAAAAAGATGGAAAAGGAAAGACAATTCTCATATGACGAAGCTGATGCCCACTAGGTCCTCTATCAGCAATGGGAAAAGTGTGCATCCCTTTAAGGATTTTTTATATTTGGAAAAGTAAAATATCAGATGGAAGTATGTTAAGATGTTGAAATTGTATGAAAAATCGGAGTGGGAGTCAGCCACTACGGATGAAGCAAATAGTTATGGATATGGTGATTTTATGGATCTTATGATATGTAGCTATTTTTTGTGGCTGGTGCTGCTCCCTCATTGTACTTTTCATTTATCTTAATAAATAGTCAGAGACATTGTCTCTGAATAATTCTTGTGGGTATAAATAATCTTAAAGGTAAATTTAATTAATTAACTTTAACTAAAACAATTTAAATAAATTTTTGATATCTCCCAATGAACCCAAATATAATTTTTGAAACTTAAAAAAAGTTAATTTCGTTTGTAATTATTTACTTCAAATTTTATGGCATATATGTTCCCTATTTATGGACTTATATTATTTAAAAGGAAATAAAATACATAATGGATTTGGTGGATTTGATCTGCGCCAATCTGACCGATCCTAGGTCCCCAATCCCAAGTTTATTTTTTTCAAATTAATTATTCTTTCCCCATTTGGCACACATAGCAGATAAGAAGGGAACCCTATATGGGGTCTACATATGATAAAATAATAATAATAATAATAATAATGGTGATGATGATGGTTATGATGATAATAATAATTATAGCAAAAAATGTTTATGGTTTCACCCACATGAAGTGGGTGTTATATATTTGACTGAATTATGTGCTTTAAATCTACTAGACCCACATTCAATGCATGGAGAGTATCAATCCATACCCCCATTATAATTTTCATTGACCGAATAATATGAATTTTCATTATCTTCATCCATCTAAATGATTTAATTATCTATCCACTTCATTATTAAGGCACCTGATTCAGACCCATTGAGGGATATCTATATTTATTCAACATATATATATATATGTATAATATAAATATATTTAATATATATGAGAATATAAATCATAAATTCATATTGTATTTTTTTAAATCATATCTATATTCGATTGACCATTTATTGGTCAAATAAACATAGATTGATGCATCGTAAGTGGAATTACGACCATATCAAAACAATAATTATAAATCATATAAAATTTAATATTAATTATAATATATTAATTAAAAAATCACTATGATATCAGTTTTCTAATCCTTTGGCACAATATATGTGTGAAAGAAATCTATTTTAAAATTTATATTCCAAGATTAATTTTGAAAAATAAATCCTTATACCTCCACCCAATTACATCTATGTATTACATTCCATTAATTTATGAAAAAATAAAATAAATAAAATTTTCAATTCCAATTTCACATTATTACTCATTCGATATGGATTTAATGCTTGTGTTTTCAGAATACGAAGTCCGTCAGTGGAATGATCCAATGATAGAAGTTAATATATAATCCCTAATTGTTCTCAAATACTATTAGAAATTTTAACATTTATATTTGAGTTATTGTGTGAATAATTAAAGGTACTTTCATTCTAATCATGATTGTTGAAAACAATGATGATCCATAATTGAACTGAGATTAAACTTTTCTTCAACATCCCTTCCCATTCTCTATTTGAAAATTGAACGTGAGGTAGAGAATATAGAAAAATAATTATAAAAAATATCATTATCAATATATGGTGATGAATTTTTTAAATTGATAGTTTATAACATCGAAAAATTGCATTTAGTTCCAGATGAAATTTTGCTGTTAAAATGATTCTAATAATGAAGGAAATAAATCTAAGAACATGATGTAAATTTCAATATATTTTTTTAAATAATATATTGCATCAATGTAATGTTATGTGGTAGATTATAAGCCATTATTATAGATCTATTATCAAATTATATATATGAATAACGAAAAAATAAATAATCATTCGTAAAACGATTTACCTAGTATTCACTTAATAACTCATTAATACATAAACATAATAACTTCTATAGTATTTAGTATATATATGAATAATATAGATTTATTCATTTTTGTTACCTTCTAATCTCAAACATATCTCTATCCTAGCTATGGGCCCCACCCTATAAAAAAATTCAATTACAGAAAACTTGATATTGTGGGAATAATAAAAAATAGTAGTATAGTCCAGTAATTAATCATGACCCCTAATGAGATATATTTTATTTATAGAATGAAAACCTGGTTATTAATGCACATTGTGTAATATAATCTCATATTCCTACAATATCTCATAAAATATGATGATCCATTCATCTCATAATCTTTTATTTATTTACTAAATTTTGACATTAAAAGTTGGAAAAACCTTATTTTACAATGGATATAGATTTAATGAAGGTAATAACATCATATTTGGGCAGTACTATGACCGATCAACGCGTAATAATTTAGAGATTATATCTTGATCATTAAATAAATTACATAAGAATAATGAAACATAGAACATAAGATACCTAGATAAAAAATTTATATCATAATTTTTTTCTAGAATCAATGTTCACAAAAATATTACATAATAATAATTATATCATGTCAAGAAACAAATTCACATACTTGAAGTTATAAATAAATAATTATATTTATAAAATGATATGTTCCTATTTGTGGCTAAGTAATCATTGTAAAATCTACTAGAGATCACCAAATAAAAAATTCATGAGATGAAAAATCAGTGATTTTTTCCCAAAAAACATAATATTTTTGTGTGATATATTTCCCATTGGTATTATATATTTCGATTATATGATATATATTTGAGGAAAATATTATAATATCTTCATGAAATTATTAAATTTGTGAAGTGTTATAAACCTTTAAATCAACAATAAATCTAAGGATATTACCACGAAAATTGATTCATAATTATGAAAACAATAATGGTAAGTTGAAAAAAAGTATATATATTTTCCAAAATGTATACTTATAATAGTAATTAATGAACATCAATGATCTAGGGCTTATGAACTCGCTAAAAACATTTGTAACTTGATTTCAATGAGATTACCAATTATTCTATTTCAATGAACAATAATGAACACGTATCATTATATAGAACATGATATAGTTTATGTTCCTAATTGAATTAATATAATCAACGATGGAATAAAAAATATTGTTGATCCCTTCATTGGTGACCCACCCAAGATGAATGTGAGTGTTTTTATACATTAATTTACTCTTAATACAATATTTATCACTCAATGATGGTTATATAAGTCTTTTATTGGTTTATGGTCCTACACATAATATTGGGGATTCAACGACAGTTTAGTATACTTATATGAATAAATATTTTTTTAATTATTTGTTATCTCTATCAAATTTACTCCCTATAATAATGATGATAGAGGTTATTGAATTTATAGTACAACTATGATTGTTTCATAATTTTTTCATCAAAATATTAATAATGTAATGATTGATTAGTTTTATTCAAGGTTAATTTTCTTCCAAATTCATTTGATGGACACAAAACCCTATTTGTACTGTAAACTCATTAATATGAAATAGATCATTTTTTTATAATAATATTTTCAATACGGTGATTGAGAAATATCATATAAATCATATAAGCAATTTCATTTATTTTGGTTCATCTTATTAAAAGAACTATATATATAATAATTTATTATTTTAGTGAGACTCATGGAATTGAATATTTCTAGGTAATGAAATATGAAATTTGGTAAAATATGGTTGGATTTGATGAATCCAAAAAATATATGATCACATTACTATTATGATATCGTCTATATGATTAAATTTGGTAGATGTCTTTTGATATTACATTTCATATGAGGAAATAAAACATTTTCAAATGTTTTTCATAAAATAATATGATATGATTGATACATAGAGATATACTTTTGTATATTTCATATTTTTTTGTTTGAAATAATAAAGTATCAACATTAAAAGAAGTTTTACTAATATATTTAATTAATATATTATTTAATATATATATATGATTATAGTTTATAAAACTATATAGAATTATACGTATTAAAAATGGGATATTTTCAAACATAAATTGAATGATCATGTGTTTTTATATGTAGTATGGTTCCATTTATTTTTTTTAAACTAATTTTATGGCCTTATTAATGTGCCCCATGTTATTGCGAGAGCATTGGAGGTGTTTGTGGAACGTTCTGGGGCTGGAGTTGGGTTATAGGGTTTTTTTTGTCCTGGTGCATGGTTTGGAGAGACTATGGGGGAGTAGGCTTCCTAGTTATACTAATTGGGTGGGGGATGTAATAGCTTCTACAATGCTTCGGAAACCATGAGGCAACGGTCGCACAATTTTGTGTAATGGTGGACGTTCTGGAAAAGTATGAACCTTAATCCCGTGACAGTGTTATTAATGTAAAATTATAATTTCCCCTATTTTATTTAAAGACAAACAAAATATTTCTTCTTTATCTTATTAGAAGGAACCATAATTGTGGATATCCCCCTTTAGTCTCCTAGCATGGGCATCGAGCAAATTTCTTCAACCATCCTTTGTTTCGATCATGAAACATCTCAATGGATCTATTTATGTATGGCATACATTCCCCATCATCCATATATTATTATTCTGGTGATCGATTGAGCTATTTTATTGTACAATCATATGACCTAATATCTTGATCTTCATCAATTTTTTTTTATTTCTCTTAATGTAGGATGATTCATGTCTTGATACTGGATAATCTCTGTACTACTAATCTGAGGTAAGTCGTATATTCAATTCATAGGCTTTTCTATTTGATTACACATGTTCCTCCAATATGCCACCCATTATACATTCCAAAGAGGATCGGTTTTTTTGAGAGATACTTGAATTTGTAATATTATGACTTAGTGAGTATTGTCTAAGGTTCCATTTATGTGTTTTGACACACATTGGTCAATTTAATTCCATCCCTGAGGTGATATTGAGGGATTAAACCTATTTACTTCTTTTTAAACCACCCAAGGGGAGTGTTCATTAGCTTTGCAAGATAGAGTATGCATTCTATTTTCTTAATGGTTTTGAATATATTTCCAAATAGATGTATTAAATCAATTCATATTGTTATCATGTGATGATATAGGTTGGTAAAAAAATATGAAATTGATTAAAAGAATGAAAAATGGGTAATATGGGAGTGTTGGACGATATGAATTGTGAAAGATAAATGGAATTCCTGAGGGGGTATTATCATTTCATGTGGTGGTTATGTGAGTGGGTATACTCACATGGGTTTTATTTTTTATGTGGAATTAAATTAATTAATGGTTTGATAGTATCCATGAACATCCCTCTATTGATCTAGAATTTGGTAGTTGATGCCTTGGGTTGAATATGACCCTTGAGTCTCATATTAGTGGAATTCCACATGCCTTGCTTTATTGGGGATCAAGATTTCATGTACTCGAATAGGACATGTTGGTACACATTCTCTTATGACTCTAGCCTGTGCGGTGAAATAGTTTCAACTATGAATCCCATGGGACCAGATTTGGATTCTTTAGTCTGATAAACATTACATACATCCCTATAGGGTACACATTTCTAATTTGTATACCCTGGTACAAAACATCATGGACTAGGACTATGTGGTATACACATCCTTTTACAACAAGGATGTGGGATACATGATATTGATGGGTGTATGAAGAGGTTATATTACTTATTAATTTCCAATTTGTTTTGAGATGCCTTGTTAGGAGATTAATCTTATTGAAGGTATCCTTGTGGGGAAGTTTTGTTTTATGTTTTAGTAGACTTATCCCAAGATCATTCAATTAAATTAATAATTTACATAAACATGATATAATGTTTTATGTTGTTTTTAGAAATGTTTTGACCTGGGGTAGTTACCTGGGGGGATGTTTATCTCACACCATGTTTGGGCCTCTATGAGGACCCAAACTACTTATATGCTTGCAGGTGAAGAATGGGGAGAGAGATTGTGTACAAGTTATTGACTTTTTATTTGGAGCAGGGGAGCCTAGGAACATGTTGAGGCTTGCTATGCTACTGGGATATCTTTTTCCATTTTGATCATTTTAGATGTATGTAAACTATTTAATTTTCATATACTACCTTGGCTGCTTTCTAGATACATTTACCATGTGCACCATATTGAATATGAGACACTTCTGGTTATTACTATCGGTTTCTATATTGCATTACTAGTTTTTATCTATTGACTTCTCTTTATTTTGAATTCTGCTATGATAATTTGGTAATGAAAGAATAGTCACCCCATAGACTCACTTAATACCTCACTATTAGTCACTAGCCTCTGGCAGTTGGGGGAATTCTCTTCAGGCCATGTGGAAATAGGGTTAGAGAATCTTTTTTAAGTGGCATCCTTGTTTACTACATTACAAATGGGAATCAAAGAGTCTTTTTGTATTTTTCATAATAGTTTTTATATAATATACTAGGGTAATAAGGAAATGAATTTTGGTACAAAGCTCTGACCAAGAGTAGCTACCCCTCATATAGGGAAATGATAAATTTCCTCGAATGATATTTTTATCATATGGAAATTGAATAATAAAATGTGGTATCAGAGTGGCCTTTTATAATTAAAAACAATTATTAATTTCAATCCAGATCATTATATATTCCTATTCTCGGATCTCCATCTCAATCCTTGCCTCTCCCACCTACTGAACATATATCTCCAATTCTGACTCTACCATGGCCTCTGACTCCATCTCCGACATTTCCAAAAAGTTTTATTGTTTGTCGTTCAGTGATTCTAAATGAATTGAATTCCTAGAATATAATTTTTCATAAGTGTTAAAAAAACAACATATATGCATTATGTCACTAATTCTTCACACCCAATATATATTTCGAATTTCATTACAAAAAATATATCCCAAACATAGCAAGTAATATTTTAAATTTCTTGTCAGCATACATTCTATCAAAAAACATTGATCCCACTCATATATCAAAAAAAATTATTTCATATTTTATTTACCTCGGTTGTGAGAAATATTGATAATTCATATAAAATATATACTAACAAATGATTGAGAAATATATTTTTTGAAATTGTGACTACACGTATAAGTTACCTATAAGGGATGATGCTCATTTAAATCATTATGATTTATGTCATTAATTTTCAATCATAATTTCCAAAATAAATGAAGTTATATTATTTCAAACACTGTAGAAACATTGACTAAAACAAATGTATTATTTTGAAATATTTTCAAAGTTTTATATTTCATAATTTACATTAATTTGTCCGATTTTTAGAAATCTGGAGCCATTATCTACTTTGACACTGACATAATGCAATGACATAGCCCATATTAAGAAACCTCCCTTTCATAATTTTTTTAGAAAAATATACTGAAAAATATAATTCTATTCTTATAAATGAAATTTTAGTTTTAGTGAATTAAAAATTCACAATAAAATCATATTTAGTTTCTTGGTTTGAAATTCATGAATTGTGTCAAAAAATTAAATATATTGGTCATTATAATTGTTTGTATTTATCCATTATTACATAAAAAAATACAATTATGTAATGAAATTATTAAATATATATTTTATGTTATTGGAATGTAGAGTTTAACTTTTTCATTATATGAAAAACAATGTATCTGACAACTCATTAATTTTTATTCAACCCATTGAGTAACAAATATTTTTTCTTTCTAATTAATCCATTATGAAAATTAATATTTTCCATATAAGTGATACAAGGATTAATGAATCCAATTTTTTCTTATAATTATCATCCCTTATAATATTTGTAATAAATATTGACACATAAAATATAAATATTTATTTACTTTATTAATCAGATTAGCTCACTATTTAGTGTGAATTTTTATGAAAATGTACCTTATGTATATATTAAAAATTGATACACCAATCCATTCATGTGTGAGAATATCATTAAAAATATTCACATCAATTCCCCTTGTCACATAATTTCTATACATGTCTTCTTCATATTCAATGTAACACATAGATTCATATTTAAATATTTTTTCATCATGATTTTGTAATTATAATAAATATTTCACATGAACTTGAAGGGAAAAGCTACTCCCCATGGTTGTTTTGACTTCTTGGTCTGTTCACTATATTTTCATGATTAAATTTTCTACTTCCCCACCTATTCATTCATCTGTAATATCATACATCACTTAAAAACTATTATCATCATCATTTATAGGGAATTCATATTAGAAAATTTGTTAATAACATACATAATATATCATATAATGATTAGACATTGATGCTATGAAGGCACCAATATCCCCATTCACCATTATAATATCAATTCCAACAAGCTGAACAAGATACTCAGTAATCAAATCACAAGCCTCCTATATCCCCACCCTCATGTGATATTTTGGGGGACCATTATGATGTATCATGTCTTCGAGAATTTTATTCACTATACCCATTCCATCATAGTGTTGCATGGGTTTTGATAGATACAAATCACATTCAACTCTACCATACAAATTTTACTAATATAAACTTATTTAATGTTGTTAGATTTAGAATTAATAGAATTATTATTGATATAATTGATAAAAAATGAAATGGTATGTGATTGGGGGGAATTACTAGCCTCAAATCTAGTGGAATTACTAGGTATATGTGAGAATATTCCATCCACCGAAATTTCTCTCTGTTCATTTATCATACATTCTTCATCCAAAAAAGTTAGAAAAACAATATCTTTTTATGAGTCTATCTGTATCTGTAATCTTCTCACCATATTAAATTTTTCATCGTGGGTTTTTATATTCTTGAAATATGACGGAGGAGAGACTCCAAAACCTAATCCTTTAATGAAACCATATTTTGTAGCCCTCTTTAATTCCACTGAACATAGATTTTATTATGGTTTGATCATTTAAGATTCTTGTGTCTAAACCATATAAATAAAATATGAACATAAATAAATATAGTAATGTAATATTGTTATAAATGATAACTAATTACAATTGTGGAAAACATACACTTGTATCCCATGTTTTTTTGTGTATTCATTAACTATTTTACCTTTTTTATTTAAATTAATATTATTTATATATAATACATACCAATTACTTCTCAGATTAAGTGTACCCCATCCTATATTTTCCGTAGGGGAACATTGGTTTTTATGCATGTTATTTATTTTCAACCCCATATTTAAATTTTAAATGTTTACAAATTTTAATCATGATTGAGAAAATAAATAATGACAAATAATATATTATCGAATGAAATAAACAAGAAATGACATCTCATTATGATTATTGATGAAAGAGTTCCATGGTTCCTATAATATAATGTGTTCATAACTAACTACTTGACATGTATTTAAATTACCCTCAACACACCTAATATGGAACTTCGTAAAAAGATTATAGAATCCTGTATGGGATTTACCTGTAACCATTATTAAAAATTTCAAATGGAAATATTATAAAATAAATTATGTGTGAAAGGAAGAATAAAACATAAATCAATGTCTCATTATATAATATTTCAGAAAAATAGTGAATTTTTTTCAAAAAATTAACATTATATTGTTCTAAATTAATTCCTTCATATCGGAAGAAAGTGTCACTATGAATCAATAAAAATACATTCTTTAAACCCAATTTTTACCCCAAGAGAAATAATAATCATTGACTTGTAAGGGATAATAAATTTTCCATGTTGATTCCAAATAACCTCAAAATTAATGCTCATAATTCTTAATTTGATAATTTTGTTCACCACTATAATGATGCATCTTCATTGTATTTTTTCATCATAAATATGTTGATAACAAAATAATTCCACAATTTCATCATCAATAGCCTGTTATTCCTTAGTATTAATAACATCGTCACCTATACAAGAAATTTTCCATATGAATAGTCAAACATTTAATTTTCTATAATAAAAACCTTATAACAATCTTGATACAAAAAATTCTACATTTTATTGCATCCTGCATGATAATTGTTTCTGTATTCAGTATAATTATAATATTTAATAGTCTAGTAAAACAAACATCCATTAATTTTATTTAATCCATTATTATAAAATTTATTTCCATCAATCTATTGATGATGTATTTGACTCCAACATTCAAACTGGCCTTCCTTCCATCATTGTGGTTCCAATTTTCCTTTAAGACATAGCTCCTGAAAAGTTATCAATTCATTTTGTTTCCAGATATCCCTCAGTACTTGTTATAATTTTCAATGATTAATACTTATATTATTTCGTTCAACATAGGAGATATGGGGGATGATTCTGAAGAAAAAAAATTAAAAAATTAATTTTTAAGAGATAAAAGGTAACTTACACTACGTTGAGAACATCAACTCATCCCCACTGAAATTTGTCTACTCTACCCTATGTTAGTAGTACATTCCCCTCAACAATATTATCTCTATATCCACTAATGTTTAATAATAACTAATGGATATTTTATGTATGTATAATAACATTTTACATTTCAAAAATTTAGTAGTGAATACTAAAATCCACTTAACATCCACTCAAAGTCATTTGCATTCACCCACAAAAACAAATATTCTTACACATCCCACGAAATTATTCTTTTTTTGGTAGGGAATATAATAGATACAAATTTTTGGTTGTAATAGTATGAATTGAATGGGAGAGCATGAAAGGTATCAATTTATCAAAATTTCCATGATAATGTATCCAGATGAAGAAGCATAATTAACGACATTAGAGTGATTTTAATTAGGGGTGGAATACCATCAAGATTCATATTGGGATGATTTTTTATTTGTCATGTATGAATGGAAAGAGAGTCAAATAGAATTTTTGGATGTTTTTTTTCACAAAAATGTGCAAAATGATTATTTTCGAGAGGTCATGAATTGTGGTAATATTATTTTCCCAGTATGTTTAACCACAGAGTTCTTATAGGATCAAATTTGACTACACGAAAAATAAAATTATTTCTGTTTGATGCATTTTTAAAACGAATCGAGTGAGTAATAAATGAAATTTTATGTCATGAAAATAAAAAATCATTCATTATATTTTGATTACATTTTAGATGTCATTTTTGTGTTCATGGTATGTAGTAAATAAAGAGGATGAAAGGCCAAAAGTGTTTATTAATGTGTTGTGAGTTGTGTTATTACAAGTGAAGGAATAGGTTTTGATGATGATAAATGAATAAAATCCATGTTTTAGGTATGTCATCATGGATCTTTGGAGCCACAATGAAGGGTGGAAGGATTGTTTGAAAGAGGGTGTCCAATCCACCACAAAAAGATGGAAGGAAATCAAGAATATGAGGATGTATTAAAAAAGGATGGGGAGCTTAGGTGTACCACTATATTGAATTATTATATCATTGTTCAAGGAAGTATCAATTTTCATGCAAGATGCACGAAAATGATGACTTTTAAGCATTTATTTTATTGAATTATGTATCCATCATACCCAAACGAATTCTTATTTATGAAGCATTTTTTGTTATTCTAATTGTACTGTTTTTTGAAAAGTTATTTACTATTCTAATGACTATTATGATTTTTATAACTCATTAAATTATCAACCAATAGAGATAATTTCATATGAAAATTATATACATGATTTTTAGTTCTATTTGGGGAATGGTAAATCAAATGAGAAATCCTACCTAGTTTCCTTACTTAACTACATTATATAAATCTTGGTGCACATGTAGCTGATTTTTTATTGGGTTGAAGGATGTAGGGGTTCATAATTTATTAGAAGGGATTTTGTATCAAATGATTTCAAGTGGACACTCATGGAGTTTTTTCCATAATAGATGGTTGTATAAACATATAGGGTTTTAGTTTTTAAAAATTAATTACCAATTTTTTTATGCCTGTAGTAATTTATATTCATTTGATTATATTATGTAATATTTTACATATATTCAACTATCGTGTGATTTGGGTTTATAACCGTTTATTATTGATCATTTTAAATGATTTATATCTTTTATCAATCATTTGGAAGCTGGAAAATGGTTCAACAGTTTGAGTAACATTTTGATTCATCTCATTCTTTATTATAAAGAGTTTGTCAATATTTTGGTGTTATAGTTTGATAAACATGAATTTTAATAATTATATAACTAACACACACAAATATAGAAAATAGTGTTTACTACTTTAGGACACATCCTAAAAAATAACATCAATCATGGCGAAGAATTGATTTTTAAAATAATATTATAGACATTTATTATCATATATAACATATTTTATAGGCTCCAACATTGATTAATAATATTCTACTAGCATATGATCTGGTGTGTTGTTCCATAAAATTTTTTTCATTTATAAATATAAAATAAATTAAAAACATAAAATATATTTTATATTAGTTTATAAAAATTCAAACATTATTATAATTAATTTTATATTGAATCTACATTAAAAATTATTAGAAACCATTATTTGAGAATAGAAATTAATGGTATTTCTATTAATGATCTCTCCAACCCATTGAACTCAATCTTCTCTAATAAAAATTAATGTTTTAGTGAATATATTATTCAATTAAATTATTAATATTATTTACCTATAAATCAATTATTTAAACACCTATTATAGAAATCAAATAACAAAATTTGGGTTTCTATAAAAATAAAATCATAAAACGTATTTATATGTTGATTTTAATGAAATTTTCAATATTTGGTTTATTGTTAAATAATGTATATATAATATATTGAAAATTTTAACTTATTAAAATTCTAAAATATTATATTTAGTTACATAAATTATATTAAACCATTTTTATTAATGAAATATTTATATTAACTAGGATTACATTATTCATATAAAATAACATTCCATAAAACATTAGCAAAATATTTTGTGAATATTTTGTTCATATGAATGTTAATTACATACTCTAGAAGCAAGAATAAAAAATGGGAAACCATGCTATATAAAATGTGAAAATAAATAATATAATACATACCTAAAAAATCACCTTCAGTTGCAACAGTGGATGGATATGCAGTTTGCAGTGGTCTCATATGAAGTTTGAATGAGTTTACATAGTAGGGTTGGTATTGTTTAAGAATATGTAAGGGCGAGATAGATATATATATTGAGAGAGATTAGATGTATATCTCTCCATGATAAAGAATAGTGAAAAAGTTAAATCCCAAGAATGCAAAAAAATCAAACAGTGGGAAAGGGAAAGAAGAAGATAAAATACATTGGATTCTATCCTCGATTAGTTTGAGAGATCATAGAGGAGTTTCACCTACCTTTGGAGAGTTCTTTGAGAGCATTAGAATCCATACTAAATGAGTCATTGTTTTGATTCTTTTAAATTGATCATGATCAATATTATCATTACTTTAAAAAAAGTACCATAAAGTACCCTTTTATCAAGGATAAATTGATAAGTGCTAATAAAAGGAATCTTTTTCAGTGAATTTTTAGCATTGATAAAAGACACCATTATCAGCACAAAAGTTCTAGCACCAATAAAGGATTTATAATAATAATTATAAATAAAAAATTCTAATGATATTTATATAATTATTTATTATTTATTATAATTATTTAATTATTTAATTATATGAATATTTATATATGACAATATTTATACTTTTTTTAAAAATATATTATTTTATTTATAGTTATAAATTTTAATTTTATAATGATGGTAAATATACATTTATGAGTAAATTTATAAATATTTATTTATAATTATAATTTTTTATATAATTATATATATATATATAATTATATAGACATATATATTTAATAAAAACATATAATTATAAATATACTAAATATATTTATCATAATTTTTCAATTACTTATTTCATTATTTAATATTATTAATTTTATAGGTCAGTATATTTAATAAATACTTTTCACTAATATTTTCAATATATATGGTTAATCAATTAATTCTATTTTTAAAACAATTATTTAAAAAATAACATTGTTAATTTTTTTTTGATTTTTTTATTCATTTTTATCTAGACCATTATCAGCGAAAAAATAAAGAAATTATAAAGGTAACCCATTATTAGTGATAAAAATAAAGAACTAATAAATGGTATGTTTCGTTATTTCTAAATGAACGCAATGATAAAATTTTTCTTTTATCAGTGTTTATTTTAGCCTACATATTGTTTAATTATATCATTGATTTTTGATAGCATGTATAAATGATAGCACTATTAAAGGACACTTTTTTAGTTTTCATTTATATAATATTCACATGTGTATAGTGATCCATCGATACATACTACCCTTTTCTATTTTATCTAGTAAACTTTTCAATTTGGATTAGACGTTAGATAATTGTCTATAATTTAAGATGGTGGCCTATATCATATGAATCCCCAATTAAAGGGTGTGTTCTACCTACAACCACTAGTAACCTCTCCAAAACATTGATCAATTTAAGGTGATATATTTGTGTTTAATAAAGTCCTCCAAAAATATTTCAAACTCCACATGACTAGTTATATTCTAAAACCCCAGTATTTAACCACATTTATTGTAATGATCCTGATTATTTTTTTAAAATGAATAATATATTAAAAGAAAACTTCATTCCATTAAATTCCAAAAGATTTGATGGTAGCTGATTATTTTATGTTTTTATCCTGGTATAATTGATCACAATGATTTTTAGTGCAAAAATATGAAAAAATTTCATTTTCATGAAAATAGCCTCATTTGAAAATTTTATTTATCTTCAAATTTATTCATAAAAAAATCCATTAGAAAATTATTGTTCATGAAAATGGGATTTACATAAGTGTAAAATTTGTTATTTTTGGACAGAAGATGCCAAGTGGATAGTTTTATATTGAAATAAATAATCAAAACATTAATTATTGTAATTCAGAATTAAATTCCAATAATAATATAATTATAGATGTCTGGAGGCAAAAATAACCTCCATGAGGTTGGATTATTAATATCATTTGAAAATTTGTTTCATGTATAATAATGTTAAGAATCCATTTATAGAGGGATGATTTATATGGCTAATGAGACCTATATACCATTAATTTTTTTAATTGTTGTAATTTATTTGATACTTGTTGGGGGGTCTAAAGGTGTGTATGCTCTTGATGGGTGAAGTCCAATGAAATAAGTAATGCATGTTTTAGTACTATTTCCCCATAACTACTTGATTAATAAATAATAGTAATAATAATAATGTTATAATTATTATATTTAAAAACATGAAAACATGATTTTTTGTGAATATTAAACCCATTATCTAATTCATGGAAAACAATGGGCTTGTAAATTTTCTAAAACATGCCACGAAAAAAGTTGTAATATCGATCCTTGATGTTCCAAAATTCCACAACCATCACAATGTTATCCAGAAAATAGATCCTTTTACGGGGAATTCGAAAACATTTATATATTAAAAGGAGTTGGATAACTCTAATTGAAATGGTTTTTGATGATAGAGATTTATGACAATAATAAATACTAGGAAATCTCTGGCATATAAAATGGGGTGTTTGGTATTTTAATGGTGATGAACTAAGGATTAATGTTATTTTGGAATCCTAAATTCAATGTTTTCTTGTTTACCATTGTAAGGAGGAAATTTTCTTATGGATTACCTACTACTATTATATATTTTAAGGCTTCTTGTGTCTAAACTATTTGATAGATGTGAAAAGGGAGAGTTGGGGCACTATTACCACACATGATATAATAGTTGGGTGAAACTGTCCTTGTTAAGTAGTAATGGGGTATCGAAACATGTGACTTGGTGTAGCATGTTAAGAAGGTGTTGTGGGTTGGGATATGTGACAGTAACATAGTTAGTGAATTGTTGACAAAATATTCACTTCACATTTGATTGAGTCAGTTTCCAAATGAAAAAGGATTTCCCCTAATTATATCCAAATATAAGAAAAAAAATAAAACAATTTTTATGTGATATTTTTCTTCGAAAAATTATAAATATATTTGTAACATTTTTCATATAGTAAAGGGCGATAATTTTTTTATTTTCCTTTGAGACCATTTAAAGGGTATTATAAATTTTAAAAATTTTAAGACCATGTTTTTTCAAATCATTAGTCATAAAATTACTAAATGTACTATTTTATGATATTTTATAAGTAATACCTAAAATTTCCTACACATTACATATTCAATTATTTTATGATTTTTCTTTATATGGAAGAAGATTTTGGATGCATTATTACATATAATGATTCTGATGATTATGTTGATGATTATCACACCTATGGTGTTATCTATGATAACCATGATCATATATATGATTTTTTTAATCCTTTTTTTTATTTACCGAACTTGATAGGGATATTTCATGAAATTTTATATGATTATTGAACATTATGATAATTAATTATTATTATTAAGAATCATTTCGTTGGTGAGTGTTGTTAATTATGAGATTTTAATTACATATATATGGTCTAGTAATCATGAATACAAGTGATTGTTTATGATATAATAATTACAAATACATTTTTCATTATTACAATATTTCAGTGTTAAAAACCTATTGGTTTATATTTCATATAAGACGTTTCATTGTCCATCATACATAATGATGGGATAATAGATATTGAAATAACATAGTTTATCATTACAATATCTAAAATAAATTTACTACCAAAATGAGTTAAATTAATATGATTGATATCTTAAATAGTTGATGATGACGATTATTTAACCAACCTGTTGGAAAGATAACATATGTTATAGTACAATATGTCTTGTTCTTAGGGACAATAGTGTGATGATGAAATATATTATTACATTAATATAGAGAAAATTGGAAATTATATTATGAGTTTTTTCAACTACTTAGGATTTAATTTATTTTAAGAAATGAAATTTAGGGTTAATTATTATTATCTCAAATAAAATTTAAATCTCGACCACATATTTTAGATTATTTTTTGGATGAATCTTATATTGTAATATTGATATTGAAGGATATGTGATTATAATTAGGTAGAAAAACTAGGATAGGTACCCCATATTAATCCATTCCAACATTTTTAATGGGTCCTCAGTGTTTGTTATGTCATTAGTAACTGTATGATCAAAAATATCATCAATTATAAACTATTATCTAAATTAATAATGGGATTACATACTTCCATAAATATTCTCATATATCATGATGTCCTATGTTCCCTATTCCAATAGTATTAGGCACTCCACCAATATATAAATACCCTCTAATGGGTGTATGTTATACATTATGGCCTAGTACCAAAATTTCTAGTTTTATATATTCATCAAAAGTTAATATTAATCAATATATAAAAGTGATAGGTTTTGGGGAACTATTTTTTTTGTATATCCATTAATTGTTTATAATTTAGTTTAACATAAAAATATTTATCATATTAATATCATTATAAGATGTTTTTATTAAATTTTTTATTATACGTGTTAGGGATTATGTTGATAGGTATAATTGATATTATGTGAATAAATATATAATAATGTTTCCACGATGATCCAAAAAATGATTAACCCATAGTGGTGATTGGTTATATCGTTTGAAATATGTATTATGATCTTGTATTATTTTTGTTATCATGTTTGAACATGCTAAACTAATGTATTCACTAACACATAGGATAACTTACTAGGAAATTGTAAATATCCCTATAAGTTATTTTGATGAGTTATGTATTAACTGATTTGATGATGTTTGAATTTTTGTTGGAGTACATAGTTATTTTGGAGTTGGTGGTTTATAAATTTGGATATAGGCAATAAATTTACTATTAGAATATTTGGAGTGAATTATTATTTATTTATTAGTCGAGATATCAAATTGATGTTTAAGTTTGAATACAATTTTATACTAATTTTCATGATTTTTATTGTATATATTATTATTGGTCAAAAAAATTAGGCATATTTATAATTAATGTTGTATATATATATTGATTTTTAAATGAAATATATTATTTGAAACACCATATATAAAAATTAAAAGTTATTTTGAGTTTCATTTTTATATTTATTTTGTGTGTATGAATCCCATTTATGTGTGTATTCTCATATGTTGTATCGTACTAACTGATGGAATATTAGATATGGGATTTTGGAGTCCCATATTTCATAGTATATAAACAATTTGGTGTCTTAGTTTGGAAATTTAATATCATTTTTTTATTAGATTAGGCCTCTATAATATTAATAGATTGAATTTATGAACATGAGAGTTTAGAGGTTGGAAAATATAGAAACTATGCATGAGATATTTGAGTTTAGTTTACTAGTTGAGATAATCCATTAAAATGTTATAAGGAATGAAAATACTTACAAAAATATTTATTTTAATTTATAAATTAGTAGAATACATAAAGTAAAATATTTATGTTTTTGTTAGGTTGGTAGATACATTATAATGTTTTTAGTTCATGATAGGTTTTCATGAAATAATATTATAATATCCTTGCTCTAGTGTAAATCATATTAATAATTCCATTAATTACTTTAAAATTTCCACTTCATTGCATTAAAAATTAATCAATATTGAGAAATTGATTCCAAATGTGATGAATGTAATGACCAATGATATATAAATAATTTGAACAATATATAATTGTATATATGGTTTACATCCAAGGATGACATTATATTTGATCTCTATCCATGTTTCTAGATTTTAATGGAAATAATAGTGGTTGTATTTATAGGGGTTCAATGTTTTTATTTGATTTTTGAGGCTTTAGGTGATATTCTGAGGTGGGATAATATACATAAAAAAATATATATCATTTATTAATATTATACCCATTGATTATATTGATTTTAATTTTCATGTAATTTATATTAATGCATTTGTTGTGGAAGTTTCCCCAATATTTTTCGAGAAAAGGTGGGTTTTCATGATCCGGGCCCAACTGTGAGTCCATGTCTAGATTAAAGTAAAATTATTTTTTGATTTTTAACTCCTTAATTTTTAACCATTTTCACCAGTTCCACTTCCCACATGGCCTTCCTTGACCTATTCAGACTACGATGTCCATTTGGACCCCATAAGAGCTCATTATCATTTTGGATTTGGGTGATATATTTATGTATTTGGCCAACATGTGAGCCCATTCACAGCATTAATAAAATTTAATTCCTTAATTTCACATTAATTGTTTATTTTTTTGTGGTGATTCCACCTCCCAATCAAAGAAAAAATCCCATGGCGATCAACCATCATCAATTTCTTCTCTTTTTAGCTCATTTTATTCCCGGATTGGGGAAAAATTGATCAAGGTTTCTCAAATCATCTAGATTTGAGATGGTAATTTGTTACATCCTTAAATCATTCATTTTTATCTTTTTTCATCATTTTAGTCCCCACATGACCTAATCAGGCTAATTTGATCCTAAATACATGTTTTTATTCTATGATATTCATATTTTGATTGATTCAGGGAAATTTCTTCCTGATTTCTCTAGGAAGTGGGTTTTTTCCTTCCTCCCCCCATTTGCAATGGATTTCATCCATATCCATAGAGTTTTTTTAAAAAAAATTCAATGTTCATACTATCAATCATGTACAGATTATATCCTAGGGTTTTACATTGGGTTTCCTTTTATAATCATGTGGTACTATGTTGACTTGAACTCCCTTGCGGTGTGGCAGTGGTGTGGGTGAACATTCACACAAGGATTTGGTGTTATGAAACTGGTGGTAAGAGATTCCATGTGTAAGAAATATTGGATGGTTTATAAATTCTATATTTATAACTTTTTCAGGTACATATTCCTTGTTAATTTGTGAAAAAAATTTGTGGTGTTTGTTAAGAAAATGGTGCTAAATTATATTTGGGTGTGTGAAAATGTTTTTCATTCATGGATATCTAATGTGGAACAATTTGGGGATGTTATTTAATTGAATAAATGGTTTTATAAATTTTTTTAGTGTTTTAAATTACGATTCGGTGAAATATGGACATACACATGGGGTTAAACATGGGGTTTTCAACAAATTTTATTTGCAGAAGATTGTAATATTTTTTGATGTTGTTTTATATAAATTCTAAATTTTTTGTTGAGTAATATATTTGGTGAAAATATTGATTAGATGTTTTTATGAATTTTGGAGAAAATAATAGATTATTTTATGTGATATGTGTTTTGGGTAACAATTTTCAATTTTTTTAGCATAAAGGTGGAAACTGGAGTATCTATGAGGACAGACGTGCACTAGTACAATAGTGATCTGTAGTGGTTTTTTCATTTTTTCAGTTAGAATATTGGTCATTAAAAACACTAACATAATTACATTCATGATTTTTGGGGACTACTAGGTTATGGGTATATTCCCAACTAGTGGATGGTGTCGATGAACAGATATTAATATGGTTACTTTACACCGAGATACGAGGTACATAGGGCCTGAAACTAACTAGTTCGCTCTGGTGTTCTCGAGATTAATGATTACTGTATATTTTTTATTTATCATTTCTTTAGGATGTGTTCGCAAACAGATTTATTATCCTACATGTTTTAATTAAATTTTTTCACTCTTTTAAATTTCCCTATAACAATTTTTTACCTTTAAATGTTTATTTCTTAAGAAGTTATTGCCACCATTTCTTGTTTATCAAATATTTCATGGTTTTCATCTTTTATATCATACTATATGAAATAATTTGGGTGGTATACTATGGGGGTTAGTATCGAAACCAACATACACCCCTTTGGATTAGTTATACATCATCTTGTTTGACTCATGTAAAGGCAAGGCCATGGGTGATGGCAGTTCGAGTTGCTAGTTTCATCCCTTGGTGCAGGGTAGTGAAGATAACATGTGGGTGATAACCCCTTATCATGTGGATACCATTGGGATGATTTTATGTAACTTTTTGTATCTTTGGAACTCTTGTTCAATGTTTAAACCTATGTGTTCATTTATATATTTTATTTTTGTCATGTCTGGAAGAACTTTTTAGATGTATTTTATTGATTGATTTTGGTTGTTCAATGATTCTAAACACAGGTAAATCATTAACAAACCATAATACTAAAATCCTAGGAACTTGTGCCAGCATATAGAGATAGATAATTCCCTTCGGGCAATTCTATAGGCCGAGTTTGGTACTAGGGTTAATGGAGTCCAGATTTTGTTAGTGACTAAATGGTATCATCAGAGGTTTATATTATTGTTTAATAATATTATTTTGGGTTGTGTCTGGTTAGGCCAAAGCAAGGAATGTTTGAGATCATAGATTTTATTATAAGTAGGGTTCTTTGAAAGTACCTCTCTTTAAAAACCATGAGTCACCATATGATTTTGGGATTTTTAGTTTGCCTTCAATTATAGGTTAGATGTGTGGGCTATGTAATACAAGTGGACATTCGGTGGTATTGGAGTGGTGTTTTCTTTTATTAATCTAATGTGTTTGAATTATATATTTTTTATGTTATTGATGAAATTTACATAATTTTTATAGTGATTTTTTATTGTTATTGGTGTCTTTTGTTGCATCATGCCTCCCCAAAAAGCTCTAATGCACCCATGGAAGGAATCTGGAGAGGGTTACCCATTAACACATGATCAGATGCAAGTAGAGAAATTTGTTCGGGCAGTCCATGCTCTTGGAAGGGACTATATCATATTCCATATCTGGATAAGGAATATGAGACCAGTCCTTGGATGGAAAAAGACCAGGAGTTTATATAAGACATGCCTCCATATTTCAATGGTAGAACAGAACCCCTGGAAGCAGAGCAGTGGGATGAAAATATCAAGTACATGTTTCAGTTCCTAGACACACCTAAGGATGTCAGGGTTAATTGTTTTTCTATCCCGTCAGAGTTTCCTAGCTACAGGAAGTGGGAATCAGTGCTTCAATTTGGGAAGCAAGAGTAGATGAGCAAGAAGGACTTAAGGTTATCATCAATGACCTGTACTGCCATGATTTTTTGGGGTATGCTTGATCTCAAGAGTTTATGTAGCTTGTTAAGGGGTAATATTCAATGATGGATTTTTTTAAAAAAAAATGTTGAGTTGGTGAGGTATATTATATAAATGGTCTCCAATGAGTTGATAATGTCCCAACTGTTCAAGAGGGGTCTACAGATAGAGGTCTATTCTCAGTTCTTCATGATCAATCCAAAAACCAATGTAGAGGTGGTTTACTGAGCATGTATGATGGAGATAGAACACAAGGATAGTGATGGTTTTTCTAGGAGGTATCTGGAATGAATAGTAAAATCACTTCTATGAAGAAATGTATATGGTAGGTGTAGGGAAAGAGGGTGAGGACACTTAATCCAGACATTCACGTAGTTTTCTAAAGTTTCTTCTAATAGGTGGTTCATCATGTGCCACCAATGTGAGAGGCCCGAGAACATTTGACTAGTTTTCACTTTTCCACCACAGCATTGTTATCAGTGTGGTTGTATGAGATTCTTTTAGGGATATTTGAAAAATGGAAGATATAATCCAATTTGGGGTAGCATTAGTGGATTCAAGGGGAGTTCAAACTTGGATAGTGCTGTCAATGAAAGGGGTATCATGGTTTGGTGGAAATGACGACATGGACATATCAACTTCTATGAAGAGCCAGTCTAGGGTAGAGCCACAGGTTAGTGTCCATTCATAGTAAGAGCCTTGGAATCTTCCAGTGGTGGATCAGTCACCAGCATGCTCAGAGGTGGGTCTGTCGACTGTACGAGGTACCGTTCTAATTAACTATTCTATAGATATTTCAATTTTTTATACTAGTAATTATATTACATTCATCTATTCCCGTACTGTAAAAATTATGGATCTTCCATACATGATGATTTCATTTCTGATGGAGTTCGTGATGCCACTTGGAAATATTAAAGAACAAGGTATCAGGTTCTCATTGTGTGTGCTTTCTGTGTTAGGGGTGGTGATGGAGTGGGACCTTCTGGTCCTAGATATGGGTCTTATTTTTGTGATAATTTAAATGGATGGGCCGGTAATCTTTCTAGTGGACATATTTTTCTATAGGAGGAGGGTATGTTTTATGACACTTGATGGGAGTTGTTAGGTTTTTCATGGGGACTGGGATCCTTGGTCAAGTTGCTCAGGACTTCCACACCCAGAGTAAGGGAATCTGATCATCCAGTTGTCGTTGCTCATGCTAGAGTTTGAGGGTCGTGCTACTGAGGGTGGTTTACCTCATGTAGTGGAATATTTCTCATATGTATTCCCAGATGATTTTTTTAGGATTACCCCTATAGAAGGACGTGGAGTTCTCGATTGATTTGGATCCGGGGACACAGACGATATATCTTCCCTCATATAGTACATCCCCCACCAAATTGAAGTAATTAATGTTTTAGATGGATGATTTACAATGAAAAGGATTAATTTTCCCAAACATCACTCCTTGGGGAGATCTTGTTCTCTTTATGAAGATGGATGATGGGTGCCTCTATTTTTGAATTGAATACATAATGATGAAAAAGGTAAACATCCAAATCATATAACCTTTTCCCAAAATACATGAAATTTTTGATCAGTTGATGGGGAGAAACTGGGTTTTTAATAGATTTGCATTCAGGGTACCATCAACATATGGTGAAATAGGCAGATATCCCATACACACCCTTCCAAAGTAGGTATATCCACTTGTTGAATATTTTCATGCGCATTGGATTGACCTATGCTCTTGCAGGTCTTAATGGAACTCATGAACATGGTGTTCCACTAGTATATTGATTCATTCGTCGTGGTTTTAATGGACATATACTTATTTACTATGCAATTTAAGAGGATCAAGAGAATCATCTAAGGATTGTGATGGGAACGTTTTAAGATTACATTTTCATTGAGAAAATGTCTATGTGCAATTTCGATATCAAGGAGGTGATGTTTGAGGGTCATGTGATCTTGGTGTTGGGGGTTTTGGTGGACCATGAGAACAATACCACTGTTATGTGATGGGAGAAGCCGAATAATGGTTTTGAGATCAACAGTTTCTTCTCCTTGGCTAGTTACTATTGGTGGGTAGTTAGGGATTTATCTCGGTATACTTCACTCGTGACCTTGATCACTAATAAAGGGGTGATGTTTGTATTGGACTTAGATTTTTAGGAAAAATTTGAAGAACTAATGTGATGTTTGACCGTCGCCCCTATGATGATTTTGGTGGGGGATGGAAATGGGTATGTGGTGTATTGTGATGCTTCGGTTATGGGTCTTGGTTGTGTGTTTATATAAGGTGACACATGGTGGCTTATGTTTCTTTCCAAATATGACCACATGAAATGAATTATCTTACCCGTGACATGGAGTTAGCAGATGTGATGCACGATTTTAAGACATGGAGTCATTACCACATTGGGCATACGATTTTAGTCAATTCTGATCACAAAACCATGAACTATATCTTCTCTCTTAAAAAGCCTAATCTGAGGCATCTCTGTTGGATATAATACTTGTAGTGGTTCGACATGGACATTTTCTATACCCTCAAAAAGTTTAATGTGGTTGCCGATTCTTTGAGTAGAAAATCCCTGGTGCAAGGCTTGAGGAATTATAATGATGAGTGGAATCCAATGGCACTATTTTCTTAGATGCATGTGGCGACCATGGAGCACAGTAAAGTTGTTTTCTTTGATAGAATTCAGTCGAAACCTTCCCTTTTGAAGTTGATTCTATGAGAAAATCCATATGAAGTGGTTTTTTATGATTTTATGCAATTCATCATCATGGGGAGACATCTTCTGATTGATCATCATCTCTCGAGGGCATATTATGATTCAAGAGAAATTCAATAGTGTCGTCATCTCTATGATAGGTGGAGATGAAGGATAGCCACTAGGCTTAGTGGAATTTCCATCTAGGTGCCACCAAGATGTATTATGAGGTGCGATGATGTTTATGGTGTCTTGTAATGAGATGAGACATAGATGAATTCATGTTGAAATACTACACATGTCATTAAGTGAATACATTGTAACAAATGAACTCTGGTATGCTCCATCCCTTACCCATTAATACCTGGAGGTGGGATGATGTATCCATGGACTTCATTGTTGGAATACCTTGTACTACTAATGGTTATAATTTTATTTGGATGGTGATTGATCATCATTCCAAATCATCCCACTTCATTCTGATCAATGATACTGGTAATGTCGATGTGTTGGGCCATTTGTATCTCCCTGTTGTTATAAATATTCATGTTGTGCAACTAACTTTTGTCCCAAAAAGAGACCCTAATTTCACTTATCAGTTTTTGGATGGCCTTCATAATTCCATTTGGTCGATGATTAAGATGATCACAACATACCATCCTCAAACAGAAGGCTAGACAGAGCGGGAGAATCAGATCATATATTACATGATCCGTGCATTTGTTTTAGATATTGTAGGTTCATGGGATATACATTTAGAATTGGTTTATTTCTACTATAATAATTGTTATTAATCCTTGATTCTAATGAATCCTTTTGAGGTGCTCGGTGGTAGTCCTAATCAGGCCCCATATGTTGGGATGCAGTTTGTGAGACTTCACTATTGGGGCTGAGCCTTGTGCATGAGATGTCGGAGAATGTCTAGTTGATTAAATAATTTTTTTCGACAACTCCATGTCTAAATAAATTTTTAGTAAACCAGAGGCGTTGAGACCTAATTTTTTTATGTGTGATATGGTATTATTGAAAGTGGCCATCATCAGGGCCATCTTTTATTGGGAAAGCAACGGAAGCTGAATCCAGTGTATGTTAGTCCTTTTCAGATCATAGATCATATTTGTGTTGTATAATATAGGTTTCCCAAGCCTTATTTGTTGACTTACATTCATTATGTCTTCCACATATACTAGTTGAAAAAGCACAAGCCAAATCTGTCCCATGTGCGGAATTGGGATGATCTAGAGATAAAGACCGATTTATCTGTGTTTGAGTGGCCAGGATGAATTGTGGTCACCCAAGAAAAATTTCCTCAATGTAAGACTATTCCTATAGTTATATTCATGTGGTAAAATGAGACTTATGATAATAATACATGGGAGTATATGTCCTTGTTCAAAGTGTTGTTTACGTTTCCCTTATCAGATTAGGTTTCGGGATAAGTTTTTGAGGAAGGATTGTTTTTTTGGTTGGGGTAATTTTCACATACATGAATTCATTCAATGTTAATTTATAAATACTATATATTTTCTCTTTTTTGTGGGAGTTTACCATGCATTTTTTGAGAAAATGATGTGTTTTCATTTTTTGGGACCAACTGCGAGCTCATATCTAGATTTATAAACAAATGTTTTTCTTTAATTACTCCATCATTTGTTATCATTTTTACCCATTCCACTTCCCACATGGCCTCAACAATCATATTTAAAACACCATGTTAGTTTGGACCCCTTGGTATATCATTATTATTTTGGATTTGGTTCTTTAGTAAGGAATTGGGCCCATCCGGGAGCCCTTTTCAAGCATAAAAAAAATTATATCTTTAATATCTCATTTATTATTTAATGTATTCTAATAATTCCACCTCCCAATAAAATAAAAAATACATACGATCTCACCCATTATTGATTGTTCCTCTTTGGAGCCCATTTTCATCATGGGTTGGAGGACAATTTCTCAAGGTTACACAAATCGTCTAGATTTGAGAAGGAAATTTTTTTTATCCAATAATCATTCAATTTTCACTCTATTTATCCCATTTTGGTCCCCACTTGACCGCCTCTATCTCATTCAAGCCCCCGATAATATTTGGTTTCCTGGGGATTCATCATTTTTCGAATTATGCCGATTTCTTCAAGAAATGTTACGTAAGTGGGTTTTATTCCTTCCTCCTCCCATTTGATTGGGGTTTCATCCATTTTCTTAAGTTTCTAACATTTATTTTCGAATTTACCATTTTCCATAAAATAGGAATTAAAACATAGGGATTTTTTCATGAATTTATTGGGAAAATATTGTGTTTTTAGGTTTTATTGAACTCATATGTGGTAGAGTGGTGGTGCGTGTGATCATTCACACAATAATTTGGTGTTTTGAAAAATGTGGTAGGTGAGTCCATGTGTAAGAACTATAAGATGTTTTAAAATTGATGGATTTATAATTTTTTCATGTTCATCATCCTTGGTCAATGGCATAAAAAACTAATTTTTGTGTTGTTTGTTATGTGAATAGTGAAAAAATGGAATTTTAGTGTGAAGACGGGTGTTTTTTGTAGATACCCCATGTTGGATCATTAGGGGTTGTTTTATAATTGATGATATATTTTTAGTTCGTTAAATTTTGTTTTGTAAAATATGGATATCCACAAGGTGTTGAAATTGGGGGTTTCAATGGATTTTATTTTCAAAACACTATTATATTTTGTGATGTAGTTTTATAAAATTATAAATGTATTATTGAGTGATATATGTGGTTAGTAGAATGTGTAGATACAGTATTTAATCTGGGTGGCTAGAACTAATGATTTTACATTAAATTTTATTTTAGAAAGATGTGGAATTAGTTTGAGCACGAAAGGGGAAACCCTGATATATATGTGGGTGGACATATACTAGTTTTCTAGTTATCTAAAATGGGTTTTCCTTGTTTCACATATAATGTTGGACGTTGAAAAAAATTTAAAAAAATATTTATGTTGTTTGGGGACCAATAATTTATGTTTATGTTCCCTACCATTGGCTCGTGCATTAGAATATATATAACTATGGTTACATTGCACTATGATATGAGGTACATGGGGTCCGAATCTAACTACTACCATGGGGAGTTCTTGAGATTAGTACTCATTATATCTCAATATTTATCATTTTTTAGGGTGTGTTTGGATAACAATTTAGTATATTACATGTTATAATTAAATGTGTTCACTCTTTGAAAATTCCCCTTTAAAATTGTTTACCATTAAATATTTCAATGTTTAGAATTTATTGCCACTATTTCTTATATATCAAAAAATTTCAATCATTTCATCTTATATTTCTTAATATATAGAATAATTTGGGTGGAATTCTTTTGGGAATATTCTTTAACCCTACATACACCCCTTGTGTGTATCTATAAATGATCATGTTTGATGCGGGTAAAGGGGTTGGGTGATGGCAGTTCATGTTTCCAGTTTATTCACTTGGCATGGTGTTGTGGAGAAGGCCCGTGGGTGATAACCCATTGTCATGTGGAGCCCCGTTAGCTGTTTTTCTAATAAATTTATGTATATTTGGACCCCTAGTTTTTGGTTTAAAACTATGTTTTCAGTTCTAGATTGTATTTAAGGAATTTTTGGCATAAATTTTCAAATTTGGGTTATAGATTGTTTTTGGATGTTAAATGATTTTAAACTCTGGTAAATAGTTACCAAACCATAACACATAATACCTAGGAACTTTTTACAACCCTTGGGAATATATAAAAATCTTAGTGTCGTTCCACGCGTTGGGTTTGGTGCCAGGAATAATGGAAACTAGATTCCGTGCATGAAAATTACCAATTGGGGGCTCACTAGGTACACAGTGGGATTTATTAATAGTAAGTAGTCAATGATGGACCACCAGGTATGTCATATAGGGGTAAAAAATTTCTAGTTAACTCATATTATTTTCTTAAAATGGATTAAAATTTAAAACAATTTTAATATAAAATCTAAACTACACATTTATTAATTTAATTCTCTAGGTTGAGGCATTGGACCTCCAGTTATCATCTTGTGTACAATATTTTCAATCTATTCTAGATGATGTTACATAAATATCCCATATTCTAAAACATATTCCAAGAAATAAGTATAATCCATCAATCCATTTCAAAAATAATTAAATTCACAATTCATAAATTTCTATAAAACTACAAGATATATTTTTTTTCATATTTTCTTATGACTTTTTCTTTATGAAGGGATTATAGTTGTGATTATTTATAGAATTTATTAATATAATTTTTTCTAGGTGGCTCCTTCATATTTTAGTAATTTTATAGGGGTGATATAGATATTTTATAATTTTTATATATGACCTAAGATATTTTTTTTGAAATGTCAAGTGGTGTTTTTATGATAATAATTAGGGTGCAATGGAACCTAGACATATAAAAAAATTATTCCTTGTATTTTTTCGGAATGATAATATTTATGAAAATTTTTTAAAAAAATTAAATCAATGATTAAGGATTAATAATATTTTTAATGATTTCATGAAAGGTACACAATGTTGAGTTGATCCTTATATTTCTATGTATATAAAATGTATTAGAATTAAATGCTATAATGAATGCTGTGAGTTGAATTAATGTGGTTTTTTGAGATTTGGTGAGGTTCTTGGTTTTATATAGGACTTATTTTAAATCAAATTATATCTTTAATTTACAGTATGAGCCAAAAGATTTATTTCTTCTATTACATCTATTTGTAAAATATTTCCATAGATAGTTTAATATAATGGGTTTCTTGAGAAGAAATAATATATTAATTTGTGAATGAAATTTATATAAGTGATTAATAAATGTTTTTCCACAATGGCTATGTAATGTGTAACCTAATGGGCTATTCTTTCTAAATATAGAGTAAATCATTTAGACACATTAGAGGGGACATACTTAGTTTTGGTGATACCATATCTATAGTTTTATATTGATTTATAATGTTGATGTTTATATATGTTGGATAAAGAAAAAAATAGAAAATTGATTCACATTTTAGACTTATTTCATGGAAACTATTTACATTTCTAATGAATTGAAATTATTTATGATTTTGAGTTGATTATAAAATTCAATGTCCATGGTATTCAATGCATAAATTTATAGTGTTCCTTATTATGTTTATAATGTTGTTAGTATTTTCTTATATATGTGTATATATGTATAAAAACTATTTTTTTCAACATACATCATATATTCATGTTTTAAAAAGGGTTATTGAAAATGATTACTTTACTAAATAGTTCTTATATAGGAACCACGATCTCAGGATGATGGTCTATATAGGCCAATGTGGTTATTCCTAAGGATTATTTATATATCAGCTATTTATATATTGGGTTTATTTTTTTGTGTATGTATAAAAAATATATGTTGGTATGTTTTATTTTAGTAAAATATATTTTGTAATTTTCCATTATTGAAAAGTTTTTTGTAATGGATATATTGTGTGGGATTTTTAAAACTAGCTACATATGGGCTTGATTACTCCAACTACACCATATATATATACATACATTATATATATATGTTTATATGTTATTAGTATTTATATGTCTTAATTAATATTAAGTGGAAGTATGTTTACATAACTCTTGGTCACAATTTACCATTTCCCATTGAATTGAAACTAAGGTGAAGTGACTCTTATTTGTATTCTCCCCTTTCTACATAATCTTAATCGGTTGTGAACAAGGCACCCTAGCTAGGTTTCTTTATATATTAGGAATTTAGTTTGAATTAGATTTTTTGTGTATTATATCCTAGTTTTCACATGAGGAACCAATACCAAAGGTGTTTTTTTATTTTGTTTAATAATAAATGTATAAATACCTATTTCATTTCATTTTAGTAGTACCATGTTAATGGATAATTATTGTCATACATCTGTATATATTTTTTGATACTACAACATTTCTTTTGTTTTCATTTAAACAATATGATATATAATAGTTCATGTTTACAATACCATTTTTGGTGGATTAATGAGTTATGTACTCATAATATTCATGTGTATTTTGATGGGAAGATATATTATATATTTCAAATGTAGATTACTGAATGAGTGCTAGTTATTTTAGAGGATCTATATTAGCTCAATTTGGAAGAACTATTTATTTTTGGTGATTCAATGAAAATAAAAACAATAACCACATGTAGTTATTATTTTTATTTAAATTACTCTTATTGATCATCTTTATAATAGATAATTTTTCTATAATATACTTATATGGAATTCATGGTAAATTTGGACATATTATTATCATTCAGTCACGTATCATGTATTTCGTTTAACTAAAATTTGATTTTATACTATAATGTGTCACATATTTTATAATTATTTTATTTATAAGTTATTATAATCGATGATATAATTTTTATAGTCTAATTGCATGTTATAACTATTCTTTCACTACTAGTGAGAAGACTTTGACATATATGGATGTTTTCCTAAGGCACTAAATGATTTTTCATTGGTATATGGTTGGTTTCAATATTGGGATTTTTCAAAGGTGTTTTATTGAATTTTATTATTCATTTTATTATTATAATTTTTAGGGTCCACTCATATAGAGATAGGATTTAGTACGTATTTTAACGATTACAAACCATGATTCTTATGAACATCATTATAATTAATATATATGTCAACATAAAAGAGAATTGTGGTTAATGATTTTTTAGTGTCTATGTTTTTGGATTACAATAAATAATATTTCTATAGTTTTGATATATTTTTGTAACATGTTACATGGGGTTGTTAGAAGGGTTTTCTCAAGTAACATATTTTTAATGTGGCATTATATGTCATATTCATTCTCATGTGTTTTTGAAAAATATATATTTGAAAAAAATATCTTAAATAAACTATGAATGAATTTATAATAAACTAAATTTAAAATGGATTATAATTTCTGAAGATTCATTAATAAATTAATTATTTTTTTCATTGTATTCACATATTAATTTCTGAAAATATTAATATAATAAATTCATTACTAATTGTTTTAAAGACTACTAATAATTAATTTGATCATTTATTATGATCATTTATTTTTAGAAATATCCCAACCCTGGATTTGAGCCCCAACATATCAGAAACAGAATATATATATATATATATATATTGAAAAAAATTGAATACACACTACCTATTCCCCTATAAGATATTTACATGGTAGCATGTTTTAATTCACATAGATGGGGGTATAGTCTGGAAACCCATCAGGGCCCCAAATGAGATAAATTATCGTCATAACTTCCAAAATATCCTATGTAGAAACACCATATAATCTAATATACTTTCCTTGTGATATATCATAAATAATGACGTGTACCTTATTTCGACTTCCTTTTACAATTTATTATTTTATGACCTTACTATATGATATTACCCAATCCTATCATGGACAAGGATTTTACTATGAAATTAATTTTCATGCCAACATGGCCAATGAAATTTCATTATATAGGAAGATAAAAAATATATCATGATCATTTTACAATTTCAATTTATTTACATATGGACCCAATAAATCTAGATAACCAAAACCTAAATAAAATCGATGTCATATATAATCAATGTACACAATTAAATTGTATATACATATAATTAGTACTATATAGCGATCAATACATGTTCTCAAAAATAAGAATACATTGGGAAATGTATCATGTGGTTTTTTATTGATTTATGTGTCATCAGGATGTCATATACTTGACATCACCCAATGTAATCATCCTGAAAGGAATACATAATGCTTATGATAATCCATAAATTTATTATTAGAAAGTATCTATGATCCATAAAAATTATATATCTAGACCATATAACAAACAATTAATGTTACTATAATAATGTATAGAGTTTATCATTATAGTTGGAAGCTTATATAAAACATTAATTTGACATGTAATATCAAGATATTACCACAAAAATAGTAGATGAATTTGTATGAACACAATATTTTATTGTGAATAACATGAATATATATATATATATATATTAATATTTATTATATTTATGGTAATCTATGTTCATATTGATGTTGGGTTTGGGTATTCCACTCACAACACCCTCACATACAACAGATCGAACCACTAAGAACCCTCAAACCACTAGCTTTGAAATGAGATTCATTCTCTTATTATGATATAGTTTTAGTTTGGGGTGTTCCATATTATCACTTGTAGATATACCAACTATGAAATTAAATCTCAAGGAAACAACCATCATGAGAAGAAACATATAATGTATATTCATTATACTCCGTAGTGATCTAGAATCCATAGTAAGTAGCATTGAGGTTGTATTATCACAATAGAAGGTATCATAAACTATACTATTAGGAAAAAACCAATATATGAGTTAATGTTTACTATACATTCCACGTCCTTAAATACATAAGAAGCCACTATATAATTTTATCATATTGTAGAACCAATGTCTATAGTTTCCATTAATCTTATCCAACTCATCGTACCACCATTCTGGAAAAGATATATACTGACTATGATTTTAGATATTTATTTTTAGAATCTATAATTCTTGTATCCCCTCGCTAATGTTTAACATACTTCTCTATATATATAAAATATATCAATTGTATGTCTCTAGTAATTATGGATATTTTTCATAGCATCCATCTTTAGCTATTTAATATTTTATTGATATCTACTTACTGTGAATAATGTAATGGGGACAAAAAAAGTAATAAATACAATGGTATACATGATGGATCCAACTACTAATGAAAACAAGTATTCTTCTCAACAATACATTTTTTATTATGTTTGTTGATAATTATTATTGGAGTGATTTTTACAATTTGATATTAGAAACAACCCAATCTTGTATTATTATATTTTATAATTTTATGTTGTCAAAATATATATTTTGAATTAATTTATAGATTCATTGGTATATTTCCCAATATATCTTGATCCCTATAATATATTATAAATAATATCTATTGTTTATAATGAAATAATCTATCAAGAAATTCATAACTAACTATAATATATTGAATATAAATCCCAAAACAATATGTCCCCAATATAATATACTAGATATTTTTTGTAATTTCAATTTACATTCATATTGATACATGGATCACATTTAATCTGGATGAATCCAAATCTTCTTATGCAATCACCTATAATCTCATTCAATGATAATGATCCATTTTTTAATCAATAAATGAACATTTTTAGCTTTGACACTTCACTAGAACACATATAGAGTATAAAACCACATGTTTTTGATGTAATTATATCATAATGATACTTTAGATTTAAAATGTAGTTTTTCATCAATTTTATATATTTCATAACTTGTAAGGTTGTTATTATAGGTAAAATTATAATGGATTCTAATAACATGAATGGTGATATAGATTAATAATAATCAATTCCATGACAATGAATAAAACCATTTAGAAAAACTCATTCTTGTTAGGTACTTCTCTGACTATCCACGTAGAAAATTTTCCGAAAATATCTATTGACAAAAGATAGGTTCTACATAAACTAGTGGATTTACAAAAATACAATTATGTTTTTGAGTCATGGAATATTTCTACAAAACAATGATTTTGTCCCATTTATATAAATTATTTCCATTTACTTCTTCCTTGTTTATTAGTGTTCCTTTTTCTTTAAGGAGTAATGAGTCACCTGACTCAGTGGTTAGAGAACCATACCTATATACGTTTCTATCCTATCTAGGAGACATTATAAGTACTAATGTCTTTTTATAATATTTGTCTCTCACTTTCTCATGGTGAGTTTGATCTTTTACCTAATTTATTAAATCTAGAGTTTCAACACTATCAAAAATGATCTTTATCTCACCATATTCATTTTGAATGGATTATTTTATATAAATATAATATATTTCTCAGAAATCAAATTTCTATTTGAATGGTGAAATTGTAAATAACATTTATTAATCCTAAGATAACATATAATATACACCATTTTTTTCAGATGTTCTTTTGTCATTCTATGTTGTCTTAAAGAACACATCACATCCCCATACATCTTTTTGAGATATAATGGGTTTCCCTCAATACGCTGACTCATATGGAATACCATTTACAACTGTAGTAGATACATGGTTCAATATATAATTTATTTTCTATAGGTAATATTCCATAAAATATAATGGTACGGTGTCTTGGCACATCATTATTCTTACCATGTCATGAATGGTTGGATTCCACATTTCAAATACATCTGTCCACTGAGGTTTATAAAGAGGTGTGACTTAGGGGACTATAAGATACTTCATTTTGTGATTGGATAAATTACGATGTTAATATTTTCTATTATGGTATGATCATAGTTTCTTAAAAATATTACCAATCTAAATCTTTATATAAATATATATTACTTAATAATCTGAATGGAATATTATATATATGTAATTATCCATATATAAACATAACTATAATAGTCATTAGTAAATGTTATAAAGTATGTAAATACACTGCTATCCTCACCTAGAAATGGTCTACATGCATTAGTTTTGATCAATTGTAATTGTTCATAATCCATTCCACTGATCACACAAAAATGTTCTTTTTTGTATTTACAAGAAAACTAAGCATGAATCATAGTGAATCCTTTTAACTCAATAGATTCTCTACACACATTTTTATGTAATTTGTTAAACCAATTTCATTTTCATGGCCTAACTAGAAGTTCTTCTGACATATAGTATGTAAATCATTCTCACTGGTTTTCTTATTGTATGAAAAACAGAGTTTTATAATTAACGTATATACATTAAATTACTAGGATGTTTCATACAAGAACTTATGTTAACCATATTAATTTGAAAACATTTTTTTCAAAATTTGAAATAAAAAACCAGAACATCTAATATTTACACTGGGATTATGTTTATTGTGATTAGTGTTAAAAAATAATTTAATATAGCTTCCAAACAACATATAAAATGAGATGGTAATCTCCTACTACTATGGATGGTACTCACACACTATTTGTGTATTGGGTATCCACCTCACCCCATGTGATATTTCTTAATATACTTTGTTACTATATTTAAAGAAAAATGTGTTAGCATAATGTTGTCTCTAATACCAATTGTGTAGATAAATATATATTTCATTCATTAAAAAATATACCTGAGGCAGAATCCTCGCATTTCTTCCACATCGTAGAAACACAATTACTCTAAAATTATACACAATTTAAAAAATAAAAAAATAATCCTCTTACTTATTTATCTCACCTTCTATCATAACCATCATAGTGGGGAATGCCATTTTCATGTTCAGATCTGATATTGTGTTTAATTACTCATCATTCCCCTTCCTCATCTTGTTCACCAAAAGGAATGAATAGTTAGTGTTTTTATAACCATATTTAATTTTAAATCATATAAGAATATATCTAGGAGTGAAATTTTCAGGTTAACCTTGTCAAAATAAAGGATAAAAAACATGAATATTTATGAAAAGAGACCGGAATTGTATTTGTGCTTTTTTCATGGATTAACATGATACTTAGGGATTAGATTATCCTAATGCACCCAATCATAATGAATAAATTATGGAATCTATGAGTTCATTCTTCTACAATACACCAATACAGTGAAATGAATATCTCATATCTTTCTTTTTAGTCACTATCTTAATAATTATATTGGGATTGATATAACATATTTTTGGAAACAATGCTTTCATACATTTTTTATTTATCACTGGACATATATGACAACAATATACATTGAATATCTTGTTAATCATCCTCATTCCTCTATTATTACACATTTTCCATCTTCCTTACTCACTTATTGGGATCAATAGGATCTTGTTATTGGATAACTTATAGGAACCTTTCTTATAATTGAAATAAATAAATAAAAAAACCACTCCAAGATGTTATTGATGATAATTATATTATATTTATCTAATATTGATCATAGTGAGAACTTTTTGGTGTTGTTTATAATTTAATATATAAAAAATATCATCTAAAAGTTTAGGAAAAATGTTGATTACGTTATTTTTGAAATTGAATATTATATAATCATTTAATACCTCAAACAATTCAATTACATTTTTCTGTGCTCAAGTGGTGAATTCAAAATATTTAGTTTCTCAAATATTATTGTCAAATGGATCCTTCAAAATAACATAATAATTTATTATTTCTATCTTTGAAACTACCATTATTGTTTTTTGAAAAATGATAGATAGACCAAAAATATTGATTCATTTCTCATTGAATAGTTTCTTGATGTCCATGCATCAAGATATTGTGTCTTGTAATTTTTCATAAACTCACCACTAATAATGAAAAATTATGGTGATGTATAGTTATTTATTTTTAACATTTGTTATGTCAACCCACGTATTTCATATGAATTATTAGTAGTAAATACACCCTCAACAAGGGCTTATGAGAAACTCAAACACAGATTTTTGTTAAGATTCTTGTTGTAAATGGTAGATGTCTTTTTCTTTCATCAAATGAATTTCATTTATATCATTGAATGAAATATATTTATAGTTAGAATTTTTTAAATATGTGAAAATTATCCTCAATTATTATGTCAAAACAATAAACAACCATTGTGAATTGTACAATATTTTCTTCAATGATCTCTTATTATTATACATTTTTATGAAATAAAAACATATTTACAAAATAACAATCGTTTAAAATAATGAAAATAATTCTTAAATAATGATGTGATCACAAAATATTTACTAGTGGTAGATCTATTTAGTGTATAATGGGAAATTGAGTCCCAATGGAAATAACATATTCATGTCTTGACTCCTATTTCAACACCCATCAAAATATCATAGATATCACTTGTTGAGATTCATAACAACTCTCAACTTGAATGACATTGTAAAAAATTTCTCTAATGTTTATTTTGTATAATTACACATAGGTGAGGGGAATATGATATGTGAAATTAATTTTTAATATGGAAATGTGGACACACATATCTAATTTATCTATGGAAATATATATGATATTGATATATACAAAAAAATAAAAATATTTGATACATTTTAAAACTATAATAGAATAAATATAAAAATAAATACAAAAAATGCATGGGGAATTCTAAACTGATGATATAAAAATTTTCAATTATATTGAATAATAAATATTAATGTTTTCTATAATTATCATGAGGTCCTATATCGATCCAAACAATATCATAATATGCCTTTGATCCTAAATCCCATCAACCGAACGATCTCTCAAACACCATGATTCAAAGGCGAAATGATCGAACACATCAATCGAAGGTCTTCAATGAAAAAATAGAGACACCAAAGATAGATTGATGAGGCCAGTGGAACTGTTGAACTTTGGTGGAAATAATTAAAGTTGAGGTGAACCACTGTACAAATATGGTACTTTTGTGCATATCAAGATTCGAGGGAATGAAGGAAGAGAATCCGGATTGCAGAAGGGGGGACAGGAGGGTGACGCTTCAGTTTTTTGTTATGATTCGAAAATTGAAGAATTGTGGCATCCCATTTTCCCTCGTATATCTGTGGAGGAGGAAATATATATCGCACCAGTGGATTTGGTGTGGATTACCAATGCATAACAATTTCGATGGAGGAAGGTGGTTATGTTTGAATCGTGGACAAATATTTCTACATCTTGCAACCAACTTGGACATCTAGAATCGATCTGCCATAGTGGATGTCTGAATAGAAAAGTGAAGTAGCTGTAGTATGATTACTCTAGCCATAGTTATGGTTCTGTTGTGGACCATATAAAGCCACACGGGACGAATTCCCTTGAGGGACCAATGCCGAATGACCAAGGAATGATTCCTTGGTCCAGAATGATGACTTTCGTGGGTCATGGTGGCACTGGGGAGGGGTCATGTCTAGTGAGTTTAAGTGATGTTGGTATACTAAAACAACCTTTGGTGATACATCATGAGCCAAAGGTCAGTGGTGTTTTTTATATGTAGATGTGAGATCTGAGGATTATTAATCCTCCTGGAGTGAGGAAGGTTTTGAGGGGGGCTGATAATGGAACTTTCATAGGTTCCGGTGTTTCTCTTGAGGCTATAGGGGATGTTCATGATACACCTCTGGTGATTGATGGATCCCTTATTGTGCAAGGACCTCAAAAGGAAGATGAAATTTGGGTTCCGCGGGTAGCATCAGATGGATATGTTGGGGAGGCATTGTAGGGAAATTAGGTCTTCGGTTCTGTTTGTGTCATCGCAATGCATGGGATCAATGATGCATCCCCTGTGGTTCTAAACACAAGGGAAATGGTTGATATGGTGAACCAGGTAGTTAAATTATCTGAGAATAATGATACAGTGAGGAACATCCCTATTTTGCATATGCAAGCTGGCGATTCACTAGATTAAAATGGTTGGTGGGAAAAGGTTTTAGCTGGGCAGTATAAACCCCATGAGAAGACGGCAAACAATATTGAACTTGGGAACTATTTTGTGGGTCTGGTGAATGATGATGTGGAACCAGTCCTAGATCGGTCAACGTTTTTGATATCTTATATTGCCTTGTCACCTGCTTAGATGTTGATTGAAGTTATTGATGAAAGGGAAGATAGTAGGCTCCCGATTGTGAAAACGAGAATGATTGAGTTAGGGTGCAGACCACTTATAGTGACATTGTTCATGGAAGAAATAATATTGTGTCAAGGAGGGAAGAATGTATGACCGCTCCTCCAAAAAAAGGAAAAGGAAAGACAATTCTCATATGCTGAGGCCGATGCCCACCAGGTCCTCTGTCAGCAAAGGGAAAGGTGTGCAACCCTCTGATGAGTTATTATATTTGGAAAAGTTAATTCATAGAAGGAAGTATGTTAAGATGTTGAAACAATATGAAAGGTCTGAGTGGGAGGCGACAACTACAGATGAAGCAAATAGTTATGGATATGGTGACGTGTATGAATATTGTATTATGTAGCTATTTTTTATGGCATGTGATGATTTCTTGTTTCAATTTTCCTTCATTTTAATAAATAGGTGTAGATATTTCCTCTTACTATGATTTATGGGTATAAATAATTATGTGGGTAAATTTAATTAGTAAACATGTACTAAAACAATATTAATTAATTTTAGATATGTCTAAATGAACCAAAATCAAATTTCAAAAACTTTAAAAAAGTAAATTTCAATATGGAATTATTTTTTTCAATTATTATGGATTATATGGTCCCAATTTAGGAGCTTATATTATTAAAAATAAATAATATACATAATTGATTTTGTGGAATAGATCTATCCCAATCTAACCTATCCTAGGTCACGGATTCCCTGCTTTATTCTATGTCAAATTAAGGATTCCTTCCCCATTTGGCACACACAAGAGATAATAAGGGAACCCTATAGGTGTTCCACATAGTATAAAATAATAATAAAAATAATAATAGTGGTTATGATGATGGTTATGATGATAATAATATTTATAACAAAAAAATGTTATGGTTTCACCCACATGAAGTGGGTCTTATATTTTTGAATGAATTATGTGCTTTAAATTTACTAGACCCACATTCAAAGCTAGGAAGGAATGAATCCATACCCCCATTAAAATTTTTATTAACCAAATAATTTTAGTTTTCCTTGTCTTCATCCATTAAAATAATTTAATTATATATCTTCTTCATTATTGAGGCACTTAGTTCACACCCATTGAGAGAGATATATATATTTATATAACATATATATTTGTATAATATAAATATATTTAATTTATATCAGAATATAAATCATAACTTCATATTGAATTTTTTTAAAATCCCATAAATATTTGATTGACCATTTATATGTAATAGAAGCATAGATTGATACATCGTTACTGTAATTCAGACCATATCGAAACCATATTAGTAAATCATATAAGATGTAATAATAATTTAAATATATAAATTAAAAAATCTCTATAATATCAATTTTTTTAAACCTTGGGCACAATGTAAGTGTGAAAAAAATCTATTTTAAAATTTATATTCCATGTTTAATTTTGAAAAAAAATTCCCTATACCTCCACCCAATTACATCTATTGATTACATTCCATTAATTTCTGAAAATATGAAATAAATTTTTTTTCATTTATAATTAAACATTATACCTCATTTGATATGGATTTAATGCTGTTTTTTTCATAAGACTGAAATAAATGGTAGAAGGATCCAATGATAGAAGTTACTATATAATCTGTATTTGTTTTAAAATATTATTATATTGTTTAATATTTATATTTGAGTTATTGTGTGGGTAATAAAAGGTTCTTTCATTCGAATCACAATTTTGGAATACAATAATTCTCTATAATTGAATCAAGATTAATTTTTTTTCAACATCCCTTCTCTATCTCTATTTTAAAAATGAATGAGAGGTAGATAATTTCAATAAATAATTATAAAAAATATCTTTATCAATATTTGGTGATGAATTTTTTAAATTGATATGTTATAACTTTGAAAAATTGCATTTAGTTCCAGATGTAATTTTACTGTTAAAATGACTCCAAAAATTACACAAATAAAACTAAGAACATGATGAAAATTTCAAAATTATTTTTTCAAAAATATTTTACATCAATGTAATGTTTCCTAGTAGATTATTAGCCTTTATTATAGATCTATAATTAAATCAAATAAATAAAAAATGAATAAATAAATATTCATTCAAAATGCTATTTACCTAGTATTCACTTAATATATCATTAGTACATAAACATAATAAATTCTATAATTTTTAGTGTAAATATGAAAAATATAGATTTATTCATTTTTGTGACCATTTATTCTCAAACATATCTCTATACTAGATATGGGACCCACCCTATCCTAAAATCCAATATGATAAAATTGGATATTCTGGGAATAATAAAAAACTAGTAGTATGGTCTAGTAATTCAACATGTACCCTAACGAGATAAGTTGTAGTTATAAAAGAAATACCCTCTTATTAATGAAAATTGTGTAATATAATCTTTTATTCCTACAATATCTCATTAAATAGGGTGATCCCTTCATCTCATAATCTTTTATTGATTTACTAAATTTCGACCTTGTAAGTAGGGAAAACATTATTTTACAATGGATATAGATTTAATAATGGTAATAACATCCTATTTGGTTAGGACTGAGATAGATCAATGATTATGATTTTAGAGATTATATCTTGATCATTCACCAAATTACATACCAATAATGAAACCTAGAATAGATTCTACCTCGATACAAAATTGATATCAATATTTTTTTTCAAGATTCAATGTCCACAAAAAAATTGTACATAAAAATAATTATATCATGTCAAGATTCCAATATAAATACTTGAAATTATAAATAAATAATGACATTTGTAAAATGAGATGTTCTTTATAATGGATAAGACATCATTGTATCATCTACTAGAGATCACCATGTAAAAAATTCATGAGATGATATATCAATTATTTTTATCCCCAAAATGCTAATATTTTGTTTTCATCTATTTCAAATTTGTATTATATATTTATATTATATGATATATAGTTAAGGATAATATTAGAATAACTTCATGATATTATTAAATTTTTTATGTGTTATAAACCTTTGAATCAACATTAAATATAAGGATATTACCACAAAAATTGATTCACGTGTATGAAAACAATAATGGTAAGTGGAAAACCTGTATATATATTTTTAAAAATCTATAATTTTAATGGTAATGATTGAACATCCACGATCTGGAGCTTATGAACTCGCTAAAAACATTTGTCACAAGATTTTAAGGAGTTTCCCAATTATTCTATTTCAATGAAAAATAATGAACATGTTTCATTATATAGAACATGATATAGATTATGTTCCTAATTGAATGAATATAATCAATGATGGAATATAATGTAGTAGGGATCCTATCATTGGAGACCCATCCATGATTCAAGTGAGCATTTTGATACACTCATTTACTCTTAAAACAATATTTGTCACTCAATTATGGTTATATAAGTCCTTTTTCGGTTTAAGGCCCTATACATAATATTGGGGATTCAGCGATAGTGTAATATATTTATAGTAATGAATATGTTTTTTATTATTTGTTATCACTATCAAATTTACTCTATATAATAATGATGATATAGGTTCTAGATGTAAAGATACTCCTAGGATTGTTTCATAATATTTTAATCAATATATTATTAATGTAATGATTGGGTAGTTTTTTTCAAGGTTTTATTTCTTCCTTATTCATTATATGGACACAAAACCCCTATTTCTTGTGTAAACTCATTAATATGAAATAAATCATTATTTATATAATACTATTTAAAATATGGTTATTCGGAAATATCATAAAAATCATATAAGAAATTAAATATATTTTGATTCATCATATTGTAAGAACAATATATATATTAATTTATTATATGAGTGAGACTAATGGAATTGAATTTTTCAACTTAATGAAATATAAAATTTGTTAAAATATGTTCGGTTCTGAAGAATCCCAAAAATATATTATCATATTATTATTATGATATCAACTATATCATTAAATTTGATAGATGTATTATGATATTACATGTCAAATGAGGAAATGTAAATAATATCATATGTTTTTCATAAAATAATATTATATGATTGATACATGGGGATATACTTTTGTATCATTCATATTTTTTGTTGTAAATAATAAAGTATCAACACTAAATTAATTATTATCAATATATATATAAATATATAAATTATTATAGTTTAAAAACTATATAATATTCTACGTATTAAAAAATTAAAATGGGACATTTTCATACATAAATTGAAAGATCGTTGGTTTTCATATGTAATAAGGATCCATTTATTTTTTGTTTAAATGATTTTATGGACGTAAAAATGTACCCCATGTTATCACAAATGCATTAGAGGTGTTCAGGGACCGTTCTAGGGCTGTAGTTGTGAGATAGGGTTGTTTAGGCCTAGTGCATGGTTTGGAGAAACTATGTGGGTGTAGGATTTATAGTTAGAAAAACTTAGTGGGGGATGTAATAGCTTCTTTATAGTTTCGGAAACCATGTAGCGGTGGTCTCCCAATTGCGTGTAATGGTGGAAAATTTGTAAAACTGTGATCCCTAATCCTGTGACATAGTTTTTAATCTAAAATTACCATTTCCCCTATTTTATTTAAAAAATAATTAAATTTTGTCTTCATCCTCTAAATGGAAAGAACCATAACTGTGGATATCCAACATTAGTATCCTAGTATAGGAATTGAGCTTATTTCATCAACTGACCTTCATTTCAATTGTGGATCATCTGAGTAGATCTATTTCCGTATGGCCTACATTCCTCATCATCCTTATATGATTATTCTTCTGATCGATTGCACTATTTTATTATACGATCATATGAAATAATATATTGTTCTTCAACTATTTTTTATATTTCTCATAAAGTTGGATGATTCAAGTCTTGATACTAGACTATATATCTAATATTGAGATGAGGTAGGTTTTATATTCAATTAATAGGCTTTTCTTGTGGTTTACGCATGTTCAACCGATATGTCTCCAATTATACATTCCAAAGTGAACCGGTTTTTTAGAGATATGCTTTTATTTGGAATATTTTCACCTAGTGCGGATTCTCAATAGTTGTATTTATGTGTTTTGGCACCTGTTTCTCAATTTAATTTCATCTATGAGGTGATCTTCAGGGATTCATCCTATTTAATTTTTTTAGACCACCCAAGGGAAGTTTCCATTAGCTTTTCTAGTTAGAGGATTCCTATTATTTCCTTAATGGTTTTGAATATATTTCCTATGAGATTTATTTCATCCTTTATTATTGTTATCAAGTGATGATACAGGTTGGTAAACAAATATTAACTGATTAAAAAATGTTAAATGGGTAATGTGGGAGTGTTGGACTATATGAATTGTAAAGATAAATGGAATTCCTGAGGGGGTATTCTCATTTAATGTGATGGTTATGTGAGTGGGTATACTCATATGGGTTTAATTGATTAATTAGAATGAATATAATTAATGGTTTGATAATTTCCATGAACATCCCTATATGGATCTAGAATGTGATAGTTTATGACATTCATTGAATATGACCATTGGGTCTCGATTTAGTGGGATTCCATGGGCCTTGGTACGTTGTGGATCAAGCATTCATGGACTCGCATTGGACATGTCAGTACACATTCTCCTATGACTACAGCCTATGAAAAGACAATGTTTCAACTAAGAATCTTAGGGGACAAGACTTGGATTCTTTAGTCTCATTGAAATTTGATACATCACTTTGGGGTCCACATTTCTTATGCGGATACCCTGGTACATAACACCTTAGACACGGACTATGTCCTCTACAAATCATTATACGACATGGATGTGGGATACATGATATAGATGGGTGTACTACGAGGCTATATTACTTATTACATTCATATTTGTTTTGAGATGCCTTTTTTATTAGCTTAATATTATTGTAGGTAGCCATGTGGGGTAGTTTTTTTAACATTGTAGTAGACTTATTCTATGATCATTAACATGCATTAATAATTTACACACATCATATAAATTTTTATGTTTTTAGAAATGTTATAACCTGGGGTGGTTACCTATTGGGATGTTTATCTCACACCATTTTTGCACCTCTATGAGGTCCCAAAATGCTTATATGGTTATTGGTGATGAAAGGGTAAAGAGTATGGGTATAGGTTTTTTACTTTTTATTTGGAGCAAGGGAGCCTTGGAACAAGTTGAGGCTTGTTTTAATACTGTGATTCCTTTTTTCAGTTTGTTCATTTGAGATGTATGTAGTCTATTGAATTTTTATATACTACATTGGATTCCTTCTAGATACATTTACCATGAGCACCATTTTGTATATGGGACACTTTTGGTTATTAATATGTGTTCTTTTATTGCATTCATAGTTTCCATCTATTGCTTTATGTTCAATTGGACTTCTGCTATGATAATCTGGTAATGAGGGAATAATCAAACCATAGACTCACTTATTACCTTACTACTATTCAGTAGCCACTGGTAGTTGGGTATATTCTCTTAAGGCCATGTGGAAAAAGGGTTAGAGCATCTTTTTAGGTGGCATCCTAGTTCGGGACATTGCAAAGGGGTATCAATGAGACTGTTTCTATTTTTCCTTACAGTTTAGAGATAATATACTAGGGTAGTTATGAAATGGAATTTGGTACTATGCTCTTCTAATGACTATCTGCCCCATGTACAAGGAAATGAAAAATTCTCTTGAATGGGATTTTTATCATCAGGATATTTAATATTACTAATTTCTATCAGAGATGCCTTTTAAATTTTCCAAAAAAAAATTATTATTTTAAATAAAGTTCATCATCTCTTCCTATTACTCTATCTCCATCTCAGACTCTACTTCTACCTCCTCTTCCTCATCTATCTCCAACTATGACTCTACCACGACCACTGCCTCCATCTCCTCCATTTCCCATAATTTTTTTACATCAGTGATTCTAAAAAACATGATTTCATACAATATAAATTTCATTAAGTGTTCAAAAACAATATATAAGCATCATGCCACTAATTATTCAATCCCAAAATATATTTCCAATTTCATTACACATAATATATCCCAAACATAGATAGTAATCTCACAAATTTTTTGTTAGCATAAATTCTATCAAAAAAGATTGATGCCCACTCATATTTAAAAAAATTATTTAATATTTTTTGTATCTTTGTTGTGGGAAATATTGATAGTCCTGATAAAATATATACGAACAAATTATTAGGAAATATATTTTTTGAAATTGTTACTACAGGTATAAGTTACATATAAAGGATTCGGGTCTTTACATTCTTTATGATTTATCTCATTAATTTTCAAACATAATATCCACAATAAATGACATTATACTATTTCAATCAATGTAGAAACATCGATTAAAATAATTGTATTATTTTGAAATATTTTTATAGTTTAATATTTCATAATTTAAATTAATTTTTTCTATTTTTAGAAATCCAGAGGCTTTATCATCTTACACACTAACATAATGCTATGACACAACCCATATTAAGAGACCTTGATATAATTATTTCTTTTAAAACATAGACAAAAACATATAATTCGATTATTATTAATTAAATTTTAGTATTAGTGTGTAAAAAATTCACAATACAAATCACGTGTAGTTCCTTAGTTTGAAATTCATGAATTGTGCCCAAAAAGTAAATATATAGGTCTTTAAAATTGTTTGTATTTATCCATTCTTCCCTAAAAAACAAATAAAATTATGTAATGAAATTATTAAATATATATTTTCTGTTATTAGATTGTAGAGTATTACTTTTTCATTATATGAATTAAAAATTATATCATGCCTCATTCATTTTTATTAAACACTTCTAGTAACAAATATTTTTTTAATTCTAATTTATCCATTGTGAAAATTATGATTTTCCATAGAAGTGATATAGGAATAATGAATACAATTTGTGCTTCTCATGATCATCCCTTAACAAAGTTGAAAAAAATATTGACATAGAAAATATGAATATTAATTTACTTTAGTAATCATATTAGCTCACTATTTGGAGTGAATAAATATGAATATGTAACTTATGTATGTATTAAAAATTGATACACCCAACCATTCATGTTTGAGAATATCATTTACAGTTTTGATAACAATTCCCTATGTCACATAATTTCAATATATTTCTTCTTTGTATTCAATCTAATACATAGATTCATATTTAAATATTTTTTCATCATGATATTGTAATTATAATAAATATTTCTAATGAACTTTAAGGGAGAAGCTACTCCCCAAGGTTGTTTGGATTTCATTGTCGGTTCACTAGATTTTCATGATTACACGTTCTACTTCCCCACCTATTCATCCATATGAAATTTCATACCTCAATTAAAACCTATTATCATCAAAATTTGTAGTTTATTAATATCAGAAAATATGTTAATGACATACATAATGAATCATATTATGATTAGAAATCGATGATATGAATGCTCCAATATCCCCATTGACCATTGTAATATCAATACCAACAAGTGAATCATTAAACTCAGTAATCAAATCACGAACCTCCTAAATCCCCACCCTCATGTGATATTTTGGGGGACCGTTATGATGTATCAGGTCTCCAAGAATTTTTTACTCTATACCCATTGCAATATAGTGTTTCATGGGTTTTGCCAGATAAAAATCACTTACATCTCTACCCTATAAATTTTTTGTAATATATTTTTATCGATTTAGATTTAATAGAAATATTATTGATATAATTGATAAAAATTGGTATGGTATGTATTTGGGGGGAATTACTAGCCTCAAATATATTGGAATTATTTGGTACATGTGTGGATATTCGCTCCACCGCAATTTCTCTCTATTCATATCACATACATTCTTCATCAAAAAAAGATAAAAAATTAAATTATTGTGAGTCTTTGTTTATCTTTAATCATCTCACCATATTACATTTTAAATCATGGGTTTTTATATTCGTGAAATATTATTGAGGAGAGACTCCAAAACATAATCCACTAATTCAACTATATTTTTAGACCTCTTCAAAGTTAATAGACATAGCTTTTATTCTGGTATGATCATTTTATATTCTTGTGTCTAAACCAAATAAATAATATATGAACATAAATAAATATTTTAATGTAATATTTTTAAAAATAATAACTAATTACAATTATGTCAAACATACACTTGTATCCCAAGTTGTTTTTTGTATTTTCATAAACTATATTACCCTAATTATTTAAAATAATATTGTTGATTTAAAATACATAGAAATCCATTCTCAAATTAAGTGTACCCCATCCTATCTTCTCCATAGGGGAACATTGGTTTTTATGAATGTTCTTTATTTTCAACAGCATATTTATATTTAAAAATTAACAAATTTTAATCATTTTGGAGAAAATAAATAATGTCGAATAATATATTATCGATTGAAATACACCAGAAATGATATCTCACTATGATGATTGATGAAGGACGTCCATGGTTCCAATAATATAATGTGTACATAACAAACTACTTGACGTGGATTTACTTTACCCTCAACATTCCTAATATGTAACTTCAATATAAAATTCTATAATCCTCTATGGGATTTTCATGTAACCATTAATGCAAAGTTCAAATGGAAATATTCTAAAATAAATGATTTCTGAAAGAAATTTGGAAACATAAATAAATGTCTCATTATATAATATTTCATTAAAATAGAGAATTTATTTTAAAACATTAACATTATATTGTTAAAAATAATTAAATCATTATAGGAAGAAAGTGACACCATGAGTCAATAAAAATACATACATTAATCCTAATATTGACCCCAAGATAAATAATAATCATTGACTATAAATGGTTAATACATTTTAAATATTGATTCCAACTAACCTAAAATTTTATTCTCAAACATCTTACATTGATAATTTTGTTCACTACTATAATGATGCATCTTCGTTGTATTTTTTCATCAATATTATGTTGATACCCAAATAATTCTACAATTTCATCCTCAATATCCTATTATTCCTTAGTATTTATAACAACATCCTGTGTACAAGAAATTGTCTATATGAATAGTCAAACATTTAATTTTCTAGAATAAAAACAATATAATAAACATGATTCATAAAATTCAAAATTTTAATGCATCCCTCAGGATAATTGTTTCTATCGTGAGTAGAATTATTATTTTTAATAGTCCAGTAAAACCAAAATCAATTACATTTATTTAATATATCATTATACACTTTATTTACATACATCTACTGATGATCTATTGGGCTCCAACTTTCAAAATTCCCTTCCATCCATTATTGTGGTTCCAATGTTCATTTAGGACCTACATTCTGAATAGTTATTATTTAATTTAGTTTCCTGATATTCCTTGGTACTTGTAATAATTATCAATGAATACTTCTCATATTAGTTTATTCAAAATAGGATAGATGGGGGATGTGTCTAAAGCTACAAAATTAAAAATTTATAGTATAGTAGATAAATGGTTCCTTACACTATGTTGAGAACATCAACTCATCCCTACTGAACTTTGTCTACTCTACCCTATGTTAGTAGTACTTTCCCCTCAACAATATCTCAAATATAATAGCGCTATATCCAATAATGTTTAAAAATAACTATGGTAAATTTCAATTATGTATTATAACATTTCACCTTCAATAATTAAAGAGTGAACATAAAAATCTGCATGACATTCACTCAAAGTCATTTACATTCACTCACAAAAACATATATTCTTACACATCCTATGAAAGGTCTCTTTTTTTGGGCATATAATAGATACAAAATTTTGGTTGTACTAATGTGACATGGATGGGAGAGCATGATAGCTATCAATTTATCAATGATTCCTATATAATTTATCTAGATGAAGAAGCATAATAAATGACATAAGAGTGCTTATAATTATGGGGAGAATACCATCAAGAATCATATTGGGATGCTTTTTTAATTTTTATGTATCAACTAAAAAAAAGTCAAATAAAATGTTTGGATGCTTTGATTCACAAAAATGTGAAAAATGATTATTTTCGGGAGGTCACGCATTGTAGTAATAATCATGTCCTAGTATGTTTACCTGCAGACATCTAATAGGATACAATGTGACTAAACGAAAATTAAATTTATTTTTGTATGAAGCATTTTTAAAACTAATCGAGTGAGTCATACATGAAATTTTATATCATCAAACCAAAAAAATCCTTCATTATGTTTTTATTACATTTTTGGTGTCAATTTTTTGTTCAAGGGATGTAGTAAATCAATAGGATGGAAAGACTAAAATTGTTGAATAATGTGTGGTGAGATGTTTTATTACAAGACAAGGTATATGCTTTGATGATGATAAAAGAATAAAATCATTGTAGTAGGTATGTCATCATGGAACATTGTATCCATAATTATGTGTGGAAGGATAGTTTGAAAGAGGGTGTCAAATCCACCTACAAAATATTGAAGGAAATTAAGAATATGAGGATGGATTAAAAAAGGATGGGTAGGTTAGTTGTACTAATGTATTGAATTATTTTATCAGTGTTCATTGAAGTATCAATTTTCATTTAAGATGCATGAAAATGTTGACATTTACGCATGAATTTCATTAAATTGTGTGTCTATCTTAACAAAAAGGAATCCTTATTTATAAAACAATTTTGGTGATTCTCATGGTCCTATTGTTGTAAAAGTTATTTACTTTTCTAATGACTATTATGTGATTTATAAATCACTCAATTATCAATCATTTAAAATACATTCATAAAATAAAAATTATATACATGATTTCCATGTCTATTAGGGGAATGGAAATTAAACTGGGAAAATCTACCTAGTTACCTTACTTAACCACATTATGTGAATCTTGGTTAACCTATAGCTGATTTTTCCTTGGGTTTAAGGATAAATGGAATCATAATTTTTTAGAAGGTATTTAGCATCAAATTATTTCTGGTGGAGACTTGTAGAATTTTTTCATCAAAAGAAGGATGGTTATTCATGTAGGGTTTTATTTTATATCAATGATTTACCAATTTTTTATTTTATTTTTTTGTAGTAATTTATATTCATTTGATTATATTTTTTAATATTTTACATATATTAAATGATCATTTGATTTGGGTTTATATACATTTATTATGAATCATTTTAAATGGTGCATATATTTATCAATCATTTTGATGTTGTGGAATGGTTCCATGGTTTGAGCAACATTTTGAATCATCTACTGCTAGATTATGAATAGTTGGTCAATATTTTGGTGTATTAGTTTGATAAACATGAATTTTAATAATTAGATAACAGACACACAAATACCGAAAATAAATTTTCCTTCTTTAGGACACATCCTAAAAAATAACATCATTCATGGTGATGAAATTTTTTATAAAATAATATTATATAAATTTAATATCATATATAACATCTTTTATAGGCTCCACCACTGATTAATACTATTCTACAAGAATATGTTCTAGTGTGTTGTTCAATGAATTTTTTTTCTTTTATAAATGTTAAATAAAGTAAATTCCTAAAATATATTTAATATTAGATTATAAAAATTGAAACATTATGTTATATAATTATATATTTAATGTACATGGGAATTTGTTAGGAACCATAATTTGATCATGGAAATAAATGGTATTTCTTTTCATGATCTCTCTAACCCATTGAATATCATCTTCTCTCTTAACATTAATGTTTTAGTGAATATATTTTTCAATAAATATATTGATATTTATTACATATGAATCAAATATTTAAACACCAATTTTTGAAAATACATCAAAATATTTGGGTTTCTATAAAAATAAAATCAAAATATTTATTTATATATTGATTTCAATGAAATTTTCAATATTCGGTTTATTTTTAAATAATATCTACATAAAATATTGATAATTAATTCTAATTAATATTGTAAAATATAATATTTAGTTCCCTAAATTAGATTTACCCATTACTATTAAGGAAATATGTATATTATCTAGCATTACATTATTCATATACATAACATTAAATAAAAAAATTGTAATATATTTTGTTAATATTTTTCTCATATGCATGATAATTTCATACTGTGGGATCAAGAATAAAAAATGACAAACAACACTATTTAAAAGTTGTAACGAAATAATTTAATACATACATAAAAAATCACCATCAAGTGCAACAGTGGATGGAGATGCAGTTTGTAGTGGTCTCATATGAAGTTGGAATGAGTTTACATTATAGGGGTGGCATTGTTTAACTATAAGTAATGGAGATATATATATATATATATATATATATGTATATGAGATGTATAGTTCTTCTTGATAAAGAATAGTGAAAAAGGGAAAACCACAGAACGCAAAAAATCAAACTACGGGAAAGGAAAAGATGAAAATAAAATACATTGGATTCTATCCTTGATTAGTTTTAGAGAACATAGAGGAGCTTCACCAACCATTGGAGAGTTCCTTGAGAGCTTTAGAATCATGATTGAATGAATCATGGTTTGTGTTATTTTAAATAGATCAAGATCACTATTATCATTACTTGAATAAAAGGGACCCTAAAGTGCCCTTTTATAAAGGATAAATTGATAAGTGCTAATAAAATGAATCATTTTCAGTGATTTTTTAGCATTGATAAAAGACATCATTATCAGGACAAATGATCTAGCACCAATAACGGATTTATTATTATAATTATAATCAAAAAAATGATAATGATATTTATATACTTATTTATATTTTTATTATAATTATATAATTATTTATATATATAAATATTTATTTATTACAATATTAATACTTTTTAAAAAATAAAATTATTTTATTTTATATATAATTATAAATTTAAATTTTATAAATATGGTAAATATAAATTTATGAATAATTTTATAATTATTTTTTTATATTTATAATTATATTAATATAATTATATATATTAATATAATTATATATATTTATATAAATATATAGAAATATATATTTAATAAATACATATAAATATAAATATATTAAATATATTTATTATTTAAATATATTTATTATAAATTTTTAGTAACTTGTTTTGTTATTTAATATTATTCTTTTCATAGGTTAGTATATGTAATAAATACTTTTCACTAATATTATAAATATATATATGGTTAATCAATTAATTAAAATTTTAAAACAATTATTTAAATCATAAAATTGTTAATTTTTTTGCATAATTATTTCATTTTATTCTAGACCTTTAGCAGTGCTAAATATAATGAAATTATAAAGGTAAACAATTAGCAGTGAAAAAAATAAAGTATCGATAAATGGTACATTTCATTATTGCTAAATGAAAGCACTGATAAAATGTTTCTTTTACCAATGTTTCTTTTAGCGTAGATAAAGGATTGTTTTATCATTGATTTTTTATGGAACTGAAAAATTCAAGCACTATTAAAGAAAACTTTTTAGTTTTTCATTTCAATAATATTAAAATGTGTATACTGATCCATCGAGACATACTTACCTTTTCTATTTTATCTAGAGAAATTTTCAATTTGGATTAGACTTTATATAATTGTCTATAATTTAGGATTGTGGCATATATCTTCTAAATCCTCAATTCAAGGGTGTGTTCGACCTACAACCCCTAGTAACCACACATTATATTTGATCAATTAAAGGTTATACGCTTGTGTTAAATATTTTCATCCAAAAATATGTCAAACTCCGCATGACTAATTATATTTTAAAACCCCATTATTTAACCACATCTATTGTAATGATCGTCATTATTTTTTCAAAAGGAATAATATATTCACAGAAAAATTCATTAAATTAAATTCCAATAGATTCGATGGTATTTGATTGTTGTATGTTATTTTTATCAAGGAATAATTGAACACAATGAATTTTTTTTAGTGTGAAAATATGAAAATAACGTGTTTTTAGGAAAATGGTCCCATTTAGAAATTTTAATTATCTTCAAATTTATTCATCAAAAAAATTCCATTAGAAATTTATTGTTCACTAAAATGTTTTTAACATATGTATAAATTTTTTTATTTTTGGACACTAGACACCAAAAGGATAGTTTTATATTGAAATAAATAATCAAAAAATTAATTATTGTTATTTAAAATTAATTTCCTAGATTAATGTAATTATAGATATCTGGAAGCAGAAATAACCTCCATGAGGTAGCATTGTTAATATTATTTGAAAATTTGTTTCAGGTAAAATTATAGAATGAATCCACTTATAGAGGGATGATTTATATGCCTAATGAGACCTATATATAATTATATATAGGCCTTGTTGTACTGTATTTGATCCTTGTTGGGGCTCTAAAGGTGGGTAATCTCTTGTTGGGTGATGTCCAATGATATAATTAGTGTGTGTTTTTAGTACTATTTTTCCCTAACTACTATGATTAATAAATAATAATAACAATAATTTTATTATTATTATATTTAAAAACATGGAAATATGATTTTTGGTGATTATTGAACCCATTATCTAATGCATAAAAAACTATGGGCATGTAAATTTTTTAAATCATTCCATGACAATAGTTGTTATACCGATCCTGGATGTACCAAAATTCCACAACCATCACAATGTTATCCCAAAAATAGTTCCTTTTACGGGGAATTCAAAAAAATTTATCTATTAAATGGATTTGTAGAAATCCAAATGATATTGTTTTTGATCATAGAGATTTATGAGAATAAGACATACTAGGAAATCCATGGTATATAAAATGGGGTGTTTGGTATTTTAAAGGTGATGAACAAATGATTGATTTTCTTTTGAAAAAAAAATTCAATGGTTAGTGTTTATCATGGTAATGAAGATATTTTATTATAGAGGACCTCATACAATTATATATTTTTTGGCTTCTTGTGTCTAAATTATTTCTCAGAAGCGGCAAGGGAGAGTTGGGGAACTATGAAAACACATGATATAATATTTGGATGACCCGATCTTTGTTAAGTAATAATGGTGTATCAAGACATGTGACTTGGTGCAGTAGGTAATGAAGGTGAAGTGGGTTGGGATATGTGATACTAACCCAGTTATTGAATTGTAGAAAAAATATTCACTTCACATTTTATGGAGTAAGTTTCCTATAGAAAAAGGATTTCCCTTAATTATATCCAAATATATGAAAATAATAAAACATGTTGTATGTAATATTTTTCTTTGAAAAAGATAAATATATTTTTAACAATTTTCATGTTGTAAATGGTTATAATGTTTTTATTTCCCCTTCAGACCATTGAATGGTAATTATAAATTTTAAATATATCGAGACCATGTTTTTTCAATTCTCTAGTCATAAAATTACTAAATGTACTATATTATGAATTTTCATAAGTAATACCGAAAATTATATACAAATTACATATTAAATTATTTTAAGAAGGTTCTTAGTATGGAAGAATATTTTGGATGCATTAATTCATGTAAGGAGTACGATGAATTTGTTGATGATTATGACACCTGTGGTGTTCTCTATGAGAACCATGGTCATATATTTGACTGTTTTAATTTTTTTATTAACTGAAGTTGATAGTGCTATTTCATGAAATTTTATACTATTATTGAACAATATGATAATTATTCTTTTTATTATGCTTCAAAACACTTTTGAGTGTTATGAATTATGAGACTGTAATTACAAATATATGGTTTTGTAATCATGATTAAAATTTATGGTTTAGGATATAATAATTAGAAATCCATTTTTATTATTTTTGTATTTTAGTTTTATAAAATTTTTGGTTTATATTCCAAAGAATACATTTAATTTTCCATTATACATAATGATGGGATTGTAGATATTTAAATAAGATATTTTTTCATAACAATCTCCAAAAAAAATTGACTACTAAAATGAGTTAAATTAATATTTTTGATATCTTAAATTGTTGATGACGATGATGATTTAACCAAATTGTTGGAATCATGAAATATGTTATAGTACAATAGGTTTTCTTCATAGGGAAAATTATGTGATGGTGAAATGTCTTGCTACGTTAATATAGAGAAAATTGGTAATTAGGTTACGATATTTATCATCTAGTTATGATATAATTTATTTATAGAAATGAAATTTAGGGTTACTTAGTATTATTTCAAATAAAAATTTATAATGGACCACAAATTTTAGATTAGTTTTGGGATGAATTTGATATTTTCATGTTGATATTTAAGGATATGTCATAGGAATTAGGTAGAAAAATTAGGGTAGGTACCCCCATGTTAATCCATTCCTACATTTTTAACGGGACCTCAAAGTTTGTTTTGTGGTTAGTAACTATATGATCAAAAATATCATCGATTATAAACTAGTATCTAAATTAATGATGGGATTACATACTTCCATAAATATTCTCATACATAATGATGTGCTATGTGCCCTAAACCAATAGGAATAGGTACTCCACCAATATATAAAGACCCTCTATTTGGTGCATTTTATACACTATGGCCTAGTACCAAAATTTCTTGTTTTTTTATATTCATAAAAAGTGATTATTACTCAATACTAAAAATTTGATAGGTTTTGGGGATCTTTTTTGTTTTTTATATCCTTTAATGGTTTATAATTTTGTTTAACATAATAATATTGATCTTAGTAATAAGATTATAAGATGTTTTTATTAAATTTTTTAATTATAGGTGTTAGGGATTATGTTGATAGGTATAAAAGATATTATGTGAAAAAATATATAATAATGTTTCCTTGATGATACGACAAAATTATTAACCCAATGTGGTGTTTGGTAATCTCGTTAGAAATATTTATTATGATCATATATTATTTTTATTATCTTGTATGAACTTGCTAAACTAATGTATTCATTAACACATTGGATATTCTACTAGGTAATTGTAATCAGCTGTATATGTTATTTTGATTAGTTATGTATTAAATGATATGATGATGTTTGAATATTTATTGGATTACATAGTTATTTTGGAGTTGGTGGCTTATGATTTTGGATATAGACAATAAATTGACTATTAGAATCATTGGAGTGAATTATTATTTATTTCTTAGTCGAGATATAAAAATGATTTTTAAATTTGAATACTATTGTATATTAATTCTCAGAAAATTATTGTATATATTATTATCTTTCATAATATTTTTAAGCATATTTATTATTTATGAGGTATATATACTGATTTTTTAATGAAATATATTATTTTAAACATCATATATAAAAATTATATGTTATTTTGAGATTCATTATTATATCTGTTGAGTGTATATGAGTCCCCATTATGTGTGTATTCTCACATGTTGTGTCATAAAAACTAATGGAATATTAGATATGGGATTTTTGAGTCCCACAAAACCCAGTATGTGAAAAATTTGGTGTCTTAGTTTGTAAATGTCATATCATTTTTGTATTATATTAGGACTCAATTTTATTAACAGTTTGAATTTATGAACATGAGAGGTTATAGTTTGGAAAATATGAAAACTATGAAAGAGATATATTAGTTTAGTTTAATAGTTGAGAGAATACATTAAAAGGTTATAAAGAATGAAAATACTTACAAAAGTATTTATTTAAATTTATAACTATGTAGAGTACATAAATTATAATATTAATATTTTAGTTAGTCTCTTAGATTCATTATAATCCTGTTTGTTCAAGAATGTTTTTCAAAAAATAATATTATAATATCCATGTTATAGGGAAAATCATATTAATAATACCATTAATTTCATTAAAATTATCACTTCCTTGCATTAAAAATTAATCAATATTGAGAAATTGATTCCAAATGTGATAAATGTAATGACCAATTCCATATGAATCATTTAAAAAATATATAATTTCTTTTTATGCTTTACATCAAATTATGATATTATATTTTAGCTCAATCCGTGCTTCAGGATTTCAATGGATAAAATAGATGTTATATTTATAGTTGTTCGATGTTTTTATTTTATTTTTGGGGCTTCAGGTGATAGTATGAGGTGGGATCACATGCATAAAAAACAATATATATCATTTATTAATATTAGATCCATTAATTCTTTTCATAGAAATTTTAATATAATTTATATTAATTTTTTTGTTGTAGTTTCCCTGACATTTTTTTAGAAATGGTGGGTTTTCCCGATTCGGGCCCACCCGTGAGCCCATTTCTAAATTAAAATATAGATATTTTTTCTTTTATAACTCCTTAATATTTTATTCTTTTTCACCCATTCCTCTTCCAAGATGGACTACCCTGACCTATTCAGACAACGAAATCATCTTGTACACTATAGGATATCATTATCATTTTGGATATGGGTTACATATTTATGTATTGGGCCAAAATGTGACACCATTTCCTTTGATAAACTCTAATTATTTAATAACTCATTAATTTTTTATTTTTTATGGTTATTACACCTTCAAATCAAAGCCAAAACCCAAAGGCACACCACCATTATCGTTTTTCCCTTTTAACTCATTTTAAGCATAGATTATGGAAAAATTGATCAGGGTTTCTCATATCATCCAGATATGAGATGGTATTTTGTTACATCCTTATTTCATTCAGTTTTCAATGTTTTAAACCATTTTAGTCCCCACATGACCTAATCAAGATAATTTGATCATATATATTTGTTTTGGGTTATATAAGATTCATATTTTGGTGGATTCTGGGCGATTTCTTTCTCATCTCTCTAGTAAGTGGTTTTTTCCATCCTCCTTTTATTGGCTTAGTATTTCTTCCATTTCCATAGAGTTATATTCCAAAAAAATTTATGTTCATATTTTCTATCATGTATGTATTCTATACTAGGGTTTTACCTTGGGTTACTTGTTCTAATAATGTGGTATTATGTTTGATTGAACTCTCTTATGGTGTGGGGGTGGTGTGGGTAAACTTTCAGACAATGATTTAGTGTTTTAAAGCTGGTGGTAGGAGATTCCATGTGTATTCACAATTGGAGGGTTTATAAATAATGTATTTATAACTTTTTAACGTACTTATTCCTTGTTAATTGGTAAAAAACATTTTTTTGGTGGTGCTTGTTAATCGAATAGTGCTAAAGTATATTTTTTTGTATAAAAATTTGTTTTTTTCATGGATATCCAATGTGGGACAATTTGGGGTAGTTACATAATTGATGAAAATGTTTTTTAAAAATGTTATACGGTTTTAAATTCGTTTTTGGTAAAATATGGGTATTCGCAATGGGTTAAACATGGGGTTTTAAATAGATTTTATTTGCCGAACATTGTAATATTTTGTAATGTTGTATTATTGTAATTAAAAATGTTGTATTGAGTTATATATGTAGTGAAAATATTTGGAAGATATTTTTTTGAATGTTGGTGACCATAATATATTGTTTTATGAGATATGTGTTTTTGGAAACATGTATAAATTTTTTGAGAAAAAATTGGGAAACCTGAGTATCAATGTGGATAGAAATGTACTAGTATGATAGTGATCTAGAGATGTTTTTTTCCTTGTTTCAGTTAGAATGTTGGAAATTGAAAACAGTAAAAAATTGTATTCATGATTTTTAGGTACCACTAGGTTATGGGTATATTCCCGACTAGTGTATGATATAGATAAACTGACATTACTATGGATACTTTACACTAATATACTAGGTTTATGGGGCCCTAAACTAACCATTTCTTTTTGGTGTTCCTATAATTAATTCTCATTATATATTTTGTATTTCTCAATAGGTTAGGGAGTGTTTGGATAAAAACTGTATTATCTGACATGTTTTAATTAAATGTGTCCACTCTTTGAAATTTATCTTTGAAAGTTTTTTACCTTTACATGTTTCATTCTTAAGAAGTTATTGGCACCATTTAGTGTTTATCAAAAATTTCATGGTTTTCATCTTGTTTTTCATACTATATGGAATCATTTGGGTGGTACCCTATTTGGAATAGGATCACACCCTACATAAACCACTTTTTTTAAGTTTACTTCATAATGTTTGACGTAGGTAAAGGCAAGGCATTGGATAAAGGTAGTTCGATTTGCTAGTTTCTTCCCTTGGTGCAGTGTTGTAGAAAAAGCATCTGGCTAATAACCCCATATCCTGTGGAGCCCCTTGGGATTATTTTATGTTAGATTTTGTATCTTTGGAACTCTTGTTCCATGTTTAAAACTATGTTTTCACTTATTGATTTTATTTATGTCATGTTTGGTATAAATTTTCAGACCACTTTTATTGAGTGTTATTGGTTGTTAACTGATTCTAAACACAGGTAAATCTTTCCAAAAACATAATACACGAATCCTAGGAACTTGTTCCAGCCTGTAAGGATAGATAATGCCCATCTTCCCTTTCCATAGGCCAGGTTTGGTACTGGGTTTAATGGAGAATATAATTGGTGAGTGACAAAATGGTATCAGAGGAGGTTTATCATTTTGATTAATATTATTTTGTCGTGTTGGGTATGGTTGGACATGAGCATGGAATGTTGGAGATCAGGGTGTTGGTTATGAGTAGGGTGCATGGAAAGAAACTCTCATTAAAAACCTTTAGTCACCATGGGATATAGGGATTATTTGTTTGACTTCACTCGTAGGTTAGATGTGGGGGATATATAATACAAGTTGACATTGGGTGGGGGTGGAGTAGTTGTTTCTTTTATTAGTATAAAGTGTTTGGAATATACATTTTTGATGTTATTGATGAAATTTTCATACTTTTTACACTGATTTGTTTCTTGTTACTATTGTATTTTGTTACATCATGCCTCCCCAAAAATATAATATGCACCTATTAGAGGAATCTAGAGAGGATTCTCCATTAACAATTGATCAGATTCTAGAAGAGGATGTGGTTCGGGTAGTCCAAGCTATAGGCAGGGACCATCTCCTATTCCACATATTGTTATGGAAGATGAGACTGTCCTTTGGATTGACAAAGATCAAGAGTTTCTAAAAAACAAGCATCATACATTCAATAGTAGAACTGAATCCATGGAAGCAGTGGAGTGGCATGAAAAGATGATGCACATGTTTGAGTTTCTTGACACAACTAAGGATGTTAGGGTGAATTGTTTTTCTATCCCATTAGAGTGTCCTAGCTGCAGGTGGTGGTAATCAGTGCTTCATGCTGGGAAGTCGGAGTAGATGAGCTAGAAGGACTTCAAGGTTATCTTCAATGACCTGTATGACGATGATTTTATGGGGAATGATTGATCTCAAGAGTTTATTGATCTTGTTAAGGGGTAACATTCTATGATGGAGTTTTCCGGATATTTTTCTGAGTTTGTGAGGAATATTATATATATGGTCCCTAATGAGTAGATTATGGACCAGCTGTTCGAGAGGGGTCTGCTGACAGAGATCTATTCCCAGGTCTTCTTGTTCAATCCATAAACTAATGTAGAGGTGGTTTTCTAGGCATGTATGATAGAGATCAAACAAAAAGATAGTGTTGATTTTCTCTAGGATGGTATTTGGTATGTATAGAAAAATCACTTCTAAGATGAAATGTATGTGGTAGGTGTAGGGAATGAAGGGGGGAGAAACCTCAAGCCAAACATTCACGCAGTTTTCTAAAGTATCTTATGATGCGAGGTTCGTCATGTGCCACAAATGTGGGAGGCCTGGGAGCATCAGAACAGTTTTCAATTTTCCACCATAGCATTGTTATCAGAGTGGTTTTATGGGATTCTTTCAAGCATTTTTTCATGATGGAAGATCCACTCCAATGTGGTGTAGGATCAGTGGATTCAAGGGGAGTTCCAACTATGTTAGAGCTATTGAGGATAGTGGTGTCTCGGTTAGGGGGCTATGCTAATAGGGCCAGATCATCTTCAATGAAGACACAGTTTGGGGTAGAGCCACAGGTGATTGCCCATTCATAGTAAGAGGCTTGGCAACATCCAGTGGTGGATCAGGCACCAGATTGATCAGAGGTTGTACCATCAACTGTACGAGGTACCGTTCTAATTGCCTCTTCTATAGCTATTTATCATTATGATACCAATACTACTTTGTCATTCATCTATTCCCATACTATGAACATTCTAAATCATTCATCCATGTTGGTTTCCTTTTTGATGGAGTTGGAGACTCCACTAGGAAAGAAGAAGGAACAAGGTCTCATGTTCCCAACCTGTGCGCTTTCTGTGTTAGGGTTGGTGATGGAGTGGGACCTTCTGGTCATAGATATGGGTCTTTTTTATGTGATAAATGTATTGGATTTTCTGGTGCACATTCTAGTGCACATCTTTTTCTATAGGAGGAGGGTAATGTTTTCGACACTTTATGGTAGTTGTTAGGTTTTTCGTGGGGATCGGGATCCTTGGTCAGGTTGCGTAGGACTTCCATGCTTAGAGTGAGGGAATATTTTATTCCAGTTATCATTGATCATTATTGAGTATGAGGGTTGTGCTGCTGAGGGAGGTTTACCTCATGTAGTGGACGAGTTCTCAGATGTATTCCCAGATGATTTTTTTTGGATTACCCCTATAGCAGGATGTGGAGTTCTCGATCGATTTGTCTTCGGAAACACATATGATATATCTTCCCTCATATAGTATGTCTGACACCAAATTGAGGTAATTAATGATTTAGAAGGATGATTTATAATCCAAAGGATTTATTTTTTTCAAACATCTCTCTATGGGGAGCTCTTTTTCTCTTTGTGGAGAAGGCCGTTGGGTCCCTCTATTTGGTTATTGATTACGAAATGATGAACAATTAAAACATCAATAAAAAATAATCTTTTCCCAGAATAAATGGCATGTTTGATCAGTTGAATTAGAAAAGTTGTTTTTTAAAATAGATTTGAATTCAGGTTACCATCAACACAAGCTGATAGAATCATATATCCCATATACTCTTTTTGGAAGTAGGTACATCGAACGTTTTGAATCATTTCATTCCTATCAGATTGACAAATGATATAGCAGGTCCTAATTGAACTCAAGATTAGGGTGTTCCACCGGTATATCAATTCATTCGTCATGGTGTTCTTGGATATATCCTTATTTACTATGGAATTAAAGAGGAGCACTAGAATCATCTAAGGACTGTGTTGGGAACATTTCAAGATCACCTTTTATTTAAAAAGATGTTGATGTGCAATTTCACAATCAGAGAGGTGATGTTTCAGGGTCATGTGATCTAGGTGGAGGGGATTTCAATGGACCATGAGAATAGTATCACTATTATGGGATGGTAGAATTCGAAGAATGTGTTTGAGATTAGAAGTTTCATCAGCATGGCTGGTTACTTCTGGTGGGTAGTTAGGGATTTTTCTTGGCTTACTTCACTCGTGACCTCGATCACTAAAGATGGGTGACGTTTGGGTTGTCTCGTGAGTGTCAGGCATACTTATAAGAACTAATGTGATTGTTGACTACATCCACTATGATGATTTTTCTGAGGGACAGAAAGGGGTATGTGGTTTATTGTGATGCTTCAGGTATTGGTCTTTTTGGTATGTTTATATAGGGTGACACATGGTGTCTTATGTTTCTTGAAAACTCTAACAATGTGAAAAAAATTATCTAACTCTCTACATTGAGTTAGCAGACTTGATGCATTCTTTTAATACTTGTCATCATTACCTCATTGGGGAGAAGATTTTAGTCAATTCTGATCACAAATTATTTGGCTACATCTGATCTCTTAAGAACCTCAATCTGAGGCATCGATGTTGGCTATAATACATACAGGGGTTCGAAATAGACATTGTCTATGCCCTCAAAAATGTTGATGTGCTGGAAGATGCTTTGAGTAGAAAATTACTAGTGCATTCCTTGAGGAATTCCAATGAAGAGTGGACTCTGATGGCACTATTTTCTTATATTCATGTGGTGACCATGGAGCACAGCGATGTTGTGTTCTTGTATATCATTCATTTGAATCATTCCCTCTTGGGGTTGATTCTGTGACAAAAACCATGTGAAGTTTTTTATAGAATTTTAGGAAATTTGATCATCGCGGGGAGACATCTTCTGATTGATCATCATCTCCCAAGGGAAAATTATGATTCAAGGGAAATTCAGTAGTTTCATCATCTCTATGATAGTTGGTGATGAAGGATAGACACCAGGCTCATTGGGATGTCCATATAGGTGCCTTCTAGAGTTATTATGTTGTAAGATGATGTTTACGGTGGCTAGTTTTAGATGAGACATAAATTAATTCATGTTGAGATGATACACATGTCATTAAGTGAAAGTAGAGTAAAAAAGGCCCTATGGTATGCTCAAGTACTTACCTATTCGTACATGGTAGTGGGACAATGTCTCCATAGAATTAATTTTTGGATTACCTTGTACACCTATGGGTAATAATTTCATTTTTCGGGAGATTGATCATATTTCCAAATCAACCCACTTCATTCCAATCAAGGATAGCGGTAAAGTGGATGTGTTGAGTCGTTTTTATCTCCCCGATGTTATAAGGATTGAGGTTGTTCCACTAGCTATTGTCTCAAAAGGAGACCCCAATTTCAATTATCAGTTTTTGGAAGGCCTTCATAATATCATTTGGTCGATGATCAAGATGATCAGAATGTACCATCGTCAAACAGAAGGTTAGAAAGAGCAGGAGAATCAGATCCCTAAGGACATGCTCCGTGCACGTGTATTAGAGATTGGAGGTTCATGGGATATACGTTTGGAATTGTTTTATTTTCCATTTTATCATATTTTTAATCCTCGATTCGAATGAATCCATCTAAGGTGATCTATGGTTGTCCTTCTTGGGCCCCCAATGTTGGGATTCAATTGGTGTGACTTCACAGTTGGGGCTGAGCCTTGTGAAAGAGAAGACTAAGAATGTCAAGTTGATCCGTTAATGTTTTCTTGATATCTCCAAGTCTACATAATTCTTATGCAAACAAGATTCGTTGAGAACTAACTTTATATGTGGATGATATGGTATTTTTGAAAGTGGCCCTCATCAGGTCCATCATCGATTGACACATCAAGGGAAGCGGACTCCACTTTCTGTTAGTTCATTTGAGATCATTGAGAATATTTCTATTGTATAATATAGGTTGTACTTTTCTTCTTAGTTCACATCCATTCATTATGTCTTCCAAGTCTCCTAGTTGAAAAATCTACAACTTGAATCGGTCCGTTGAGCTGAAATGGGATGAAATACAGATAGACACTGATTTATCAGTGTTAGAGTGGCCAGAATAAATTGCGGACTCCCAAGAAAAACGTCATCAATGAAATACTATTACTCTAGTAATATTCCTATATTATAATGGGACTGATGAGCATAAGACATGGGAGTCGATTTCCTAGTTCAAAGAGTAGTTAATGTTCACCTTATCTGATTATGTATCATGATATGTTTCTGAGGGTGGATTGTTTTTTTGGTGGGGAGAATATCCACGTACATGACTTTTTTAATAGTTATTTTTTATATAATTTATATTATATCTTAAAAATAGGAATTTCCCATGGAATTTTTGAGTAAATGATGTGTTTTTATTATTTGGGCCCAACCATGAGCCCATTTTTTGATTTAAAAATAAATATTATTCATTAATAACTCCAACAGTTTTTATCATTGTTACCCATTACACATCCCACTTGGACACAACTAACCTATTTAAACAACCACGTAACTTTGGGCCCCTTTTCATCTCATTATCATTTTGGAATTTGTGATTTAGTTAGGATTTGGGTCCACCAGTGAGCCCATTTCCAGCATAAAAATTTTAATTCTTTAATATATCATTTATTATTTAATATATTTCAATTATTCTACCTCCCAATCAATGAAAAATACCATACGATCACCACTATTATCTATTGTTCCTATTTGGAGCTCATTTTCATCAGGGATTGGTGGAAAATTTCTCAATGGTACTCAAATTGAATAGATTGGAGAATGTAATTTGTGTCATCAAATATTAATTTAATTTTTACTATATTTCCCCCATTTCAGTCCCCACATAAACTCCTCAACCTCATTCAAGGCCCCATTATTTTTTTTTGATTCTAGGGGATTCAACTTTTTGTTGAATTAGCGTGATTTCTTTAGGTTTCATCATGTAACAGGGTTTCATTCCTTCCTCCCCTCATTTGATTAGCCTTTCATCCAATTTCATAGGGTTTTTACATTTCTTTTTGAATTTACCATTTTCCATCGACTAGGTATTAGAAAATATGGTTATTATCTTGGGTTTATTGCGATAATATTGTGGTTTTCGATTTTATTGAACTCTCATGTGGTAGAGTGGTGGAGCAGGTGAACTTTCACTCATGGATTTGGTGGTATGGGAAATTTGGTAGGTGATTCCATGTGTGATAACTATTGGATGTTTTAAAATTTCAGCTTTATAATTTTTTCATGTTCATATTCCTTGGTTATTGGCATAAAAACTAATTTTGGTTGTGTTTGTTATGTGAATTGTGGAAAAAATGTAATTTAGATTGAAAATGGGCGTTTTTTGTGGATATCCCATGTTGGATCATTTGGGGTTGTTTTATAATTGATGAAATTGTTTTAGTTTGTTAAATTATGTTTCTTGAAATATGGATATCCACAAGGTGTTAAAAGTGGGGTTTTCAATGGATTTTAATTGCAAAATATTTTTATATTTTGTGATGTTGTTTTATGAAATTCTAAATTTCTTATTGATTGGTATATTTAGTGAGTAGCATGTGAAGCTATAGTATTAAATATGGGTGACCCAAATTGATGAGTTTATATTCAATTTTATTTAGGAAAAATTTGGAATTGGTTTGAGAAAAAAGGTGGAAACCTCAATATCTAGGTGGGCGGTCATGTACTAGTACGCTAGTGATCCAAAATGGGTTTTCCTTGTTTTACTAAGATATATGGACATTGAAAAAAATAAAAAAATATTTATGTTTTTTGGGGACCAAAATTCTATGGGAATGTTCCCTACCAGTGGCTCATGAATTTGAATAGATATAACTATGGTTACATTTCACTACGTTATAAGGTACATGGGGCCCGAAACAAACTACTTCCTATGGGTGTTCCTAAGATTAGTGCTCACTGGATATTCCATATTTATCATTGTCTTAGTTTGTGATTGGATAAAAATTTAAAATCATTCATTTTATAAATAAATGTGTTCACTCTTTGAAATTTTCCTTTTTAAATTGTTTACCTTTAAATATTTCATTCTTTAGAATTTATTGCCATTATTTCTTGTTTATCAAAAAATATCATGCTTTTCATCTTATATTGCTTACTATATATAATAATTTGGGTGGTATCCTTTTGGGAATATTCTTTCACCCTACATACACCTCTTGTGTGTATATATACATGATCATGTTTTATTCAGGTAAAGGAAAGTGGTTGGGTGATGGAAGTTCAGGTTGCTAGGTTATTCCATTGGCATGATGTCGTGGAGACAACCAATGGGTGATAAAAAATTATTTTGTGGATCCCCTTGAGCTATTTTTCCGCTGAATTTATGTATATTTGGACATCTTGTGTTGTGTTTAAAACTATGTGTTCTATTCTGGATTGAATTTAAGGAATGTTGGGAAAAAGTTTTTTATATTCGATTTATTGATTGTTTTTGGTTGTTAAATGATTCTAAACTACATTAAATAGCTCCCAAAACATAACACGTAATACCTAGGATCTTTTTAAATAACATGGGACTATATAACGCCCTTAGGGCCTTTCCAGAGGATGGGTTCGATGGAAGGATTAATTGAAACATGATTCTGTCCACGAAAATTATCAATTGGGTGCTCACTACGTACCCACTGGGATTCCCTAATAGTAAGTAGTCCATGATGGACCCATAGTTATATCATATTTGGGTCTAAAATTTCTAGGTAACTAATATAAATTTCTTAAAAATGGATTGAAGTTTAAAAAATAGTTTAATATCAAATGTATGCCACATTATTATTAATTTAATTCTCTAGCTTGGGGCCTTGAATCTCCAGTGATCTTTTTGTGCATAATAGTTTCTTTCTCTTCTATATCATGTTAGATCAATATCCCATATTTTATTACATATTCAATGAAATAATTATAATCCATCAAACATTTTCATCAATAATTAAATTCACCATACATAAATTTAAATATAAATACAAGATATATTATTTTCCTATGATTTTATGACTTTTTCTGTCTGAAGGAGATTATAGTGGTGATTATTAATAGAATGACTTAATATATTTTTATGCAAGCGGCACCTTTATATTTTACTCATTCTATAATTGGATTCATGTGAGGGGTGATATAGATATTTTATATTTTGGTATATATGAACTAGGAATTTTTTGATATGTCATGTTGAGTTTTTATGATAATAATTGTGGTGCAATAGAACCTAGACATATATAAAAATTGTTCCATGTATTGTTTTTTGGAATGATCCAATTTATGGTAATTTTTTTTAAAAAAAATATACCAATGATTAATGATTACTAATATTTTCAATTATTTCACACGAGGTACTCAATTTTGAGTTGATCCTTATATTTCTTTGTTATAAAAAATGTATTACCATTAAATGGTATACTGAGTGTAATGATTCGAATTGATGTGGTTGTCTAATATGGACTTAGGTTCATTGTTTTTTAATGGACAAATTTTAAACCAAATTCTAAATTTTTTTGAGATTATGATCGAAAAGATTCATTTCCTCTATTACATCTATGTTTCAAATATTTCCATAGATAGCATAATATAAGGGGTTTCATGAGAAGGAAAAATATATTAATTTCTGTATGAAAAAGATATAAGTGATAAATAAAGGTTTTATCACTATGTCTAGGTAATGTTAACCATAATGGGTTATTATTTATAAATATTGAGGGAATAATTTAGATAAATTAGAGGGGACCTACTTAGTTTTGTGGATCCCATATCTATAGTTTTATTATGATTTTTAATGTTGATATTTATCTATGTTGGAGAAAGAAAAAATAGAAAATGGATTCACATTTAAACCTATTTCAAAAAAAACTATTTTCATTTCTAATGAATTGTAATTACTTTTGATTTTAAGTTTATTATATGATTCAATGTCCATGTTATTCAATGCATCTATTTATAGGATGCCTCATTATGTTTATAATATTTTTAGTATTTTCTTCTATGTGTGTATATATGTATAGAAACTATTTTTTCCACCATACATCATATTTTTGTGTTTTAAAAAGTGTTATTGAAAATGATTACTTTACTACACGGTTCCTATATAGGAACCACGATCCCAGGATGATGGTTTATATAGGCCAATGTGGTTATTCTTAATGATTATTTATGTATCTACTATTTATATAATGTGTTTTTTGTGTATGTATAAAAAATATATGATGGTATATTTTACATTTAAAAAATATATTCTGTTATTGTCCATGATAGATTTTTTTTTGTGAGGAGATATTGAGTGGAAATTTATAAACTAGCCACATGTTGGTATGATGACACCAACTAAACCATATATATATATACATAAATTATATATATATTTATTTATATGTTAATGGTAGTTATATGTCTTAATTAATATTAAGTGGAAGCAGGTTTACATAACTCTTGGTCAAAATTTCCATTTTTCCCATTGAATTGAAAATAAGATGACGTGACTCCTATATGTATTCTCCCTTTTTTCATAATCTTAATCAGATGTGAACAAGGTACCTTAGCTAGGATTCATTATATATTATGATTTCAGATTAAATTATGTTTGGTTTCTGTGCATTATACCCTAGTTAGCACATGCGGAACCAATAACAAATGTTTATTTTTTTTTATTTTTGTAATAAGAAATGTATAAATGACGATTACATTTCATTTTAGTAGTACCATGTGAATGGATTATTATTATCATGCAAATTTATTTTTTTGATACTACTACATTTCATTTGATTTCATGTAAACACTATGATATAGAATAGATCTTGTTTGTAATACCATTGGCGAGGGATTAATGAGTTATGTAATCACAATATTCATGTCGATTTTTATGGTAATATATATAATATATTTGATATGTAGGTTACCCAATGAGTGCTAGTTCTTTTTGGTTAGCTATATTAGCTCAATCTGGAGGAACTATTTATTTTTGAAGATTCCATGAAAATAAAAACAATATCCTCTTCTATTTATTTTTTTATTTAAATTATTCTTATGGATAATCTTTATAATAGATCATTTTTATATAATATACATTTATGGAATTCATGGTAAATTGGGATATATTATTATCATTTCATTACGTATCATGTATTTCATTCAACTAAAATTATATGTTATACTATTACGTGTTACATTTTTTATAATTATTTTATTTATATGTTATTATACTAGATGATATAATTTGAATAGTCTAATTGCATGTTATCAGTATTCTCTCACTACTAGTGAGAAGACATTGAAATGTGTGGATTATTTCCTAAGGCATGTAATGATTTTTCTTTAGTATGTGGTTGGTTTTAGGATTGGAATTTTACAAAGGTGAATTAATGAATTTTATTATTTATTTTATTATTCTAATTATTTGGGGAATCTCATATTGAGATAGGTTTCACTACATATTATAAAGAGTACAATAAATATTTCTTATGAACATAATCATAATTAATATATATGTTAAAAGAAAATAGAATTGTGGTTTACTATTTTTGATTGTTTAGGTTTTTGGATTGCAATAAATAATATTTCAATAGTTTGGATATTTTTTTATAACTCATTACATTGGGTTGTATCAAGGGTTCACTCAAGTAACATATTTTCAATGTGGCATCATATGTCATATTCATTCTCATGTGTTTTTGAAAAATATATATTTGAAAAAAATTATTAAATAAACTATGAATGAATTTATAATAAACTAAATTTAAAATGTATTATCGTTTTTAAATATTCATTAATAATTTAATTAGTGTTTCCATCAATAATTTATTTGTGGAAGTATTTAAGATTAAATAAATTATGAGAGAAAATTAAAGAAAATTATTTGAAACATTTCATAAAAAAAGTCTTTTTTGTATAAAATAAAATGAATTTCATTAATAAAATTTTCATGAATGTTTTAATTATTGTGTTGTTGAATAAAATATTGTTTAATTATTTATTTATATAAAAATATTTTTATTGTACTATATTTTTAATAATATATTGCTGATGTAATAAAATATATAGAGGTTATATACTTTTCTTTAAATTGAATGCCCATTTTACATTATATTTGTATTGTTGTGGTCAGATTTGGTTGATATAGATTAGGATTATTTTTTATAGTTATTTATATGATGATCATGTGTACCTGATTATAAAAAAGGGATTGATCATATTTATCTCTCAATTAGTTTTTGGGTTGGAATCATAGATCATTATTACATGAGATAATTAGTCTCATAAAGGTAGATATTTGGATTTTAGGATTTATGATTATGTACATAATTAGAAGAATTATGTATTAAAAAACATTTTTATATGATTAGAGTGGTTATTATAGAAAATATAATATTATAATATAGTTTTTTGGGTTAAATATATAACAAATCACAAAGAATATCATTTTATATAAGATGTTATATTGATAGATACATGGATCCAATCAACTCAGAATAAGTGTAATCCAATATATGGGTTGTAATGAATGGTACATTTTTTCAAACTATAATTAAAAATATCTATAATATATATATTAGTATTTAATGAATATATATTCTTGAAAGAATATGAAATGATAGTTTCAGTCATTTATAACATCAAAAATATTCTTTATACAAATTTGTTGTCGTCTATTAAAATCATTGGAAACTATAAATAAAAAAATTAATAGACTTTTCCTATTTCTAGTTTCATTCTACCAAGATAGTAATTAAAATATGTGGTTACACATTAATGTAATGGATCACGCAATAGGAAAAACTAGTTTTGATTATTTAATTAAGAATAATTTTGAAACATGGTTTTTAATTAAATGTTTTGAGTAAAGATTGTAGAACTGGTGATATTTATGGATTTATAATCCCCAAAAAATAATTTTATATATTTATCATGAAGATTTTAATAAATATTATTCTAAATTTATATCATATTTCAATAAACCCATCAATTAAGCACATTATTTTAAAAATTTATTACTGATTCATTAAGGTCATGTTTAATGTACCATTTGTATTAATGTAACTAAAATTATTAAGAATGAAATTTCTGTTGATTTATTGTTATCCAAAAATCATGATGTTGTATATATAAATATTACTACTGAATATAAATTACTATGGGATGATATTATTTTATATTTATGAGGTGTACTATGAATTCATAAAACTATAAATAATTTTAAACTAGATCTATGGGTCCTTTTTTGTACTCATATAGTGGGAGGATATGAGATGTATGATGTTTATGGGATAAATAACTATTGATTTTTTTTTCAAAATTTATTGTTGGGTTTTGGGTTTTATGTCAATGTGAAACCATTATCTGTGAGGGTGGTAGTAAAAAATATCACGAAACTGGATGACTGAGAGAGTGAATCATTAATTGGGTTATATGGGTTCTTATGGGCATGGATGAGGACTGCATGTTATTAACTAGTGATGAAAATATATTGTATTAGTTTTTAGGAAGTTATATATTATGAAAATCATGTGGTTGTGGGACTCTATAGAGTTCTTTATATCAAGATATCTCTCTAATGTTATGGTTGGAGGATATAATTGGTTATCTACTAAGAGATTCCATTATTGCAGTATTTAGAGTGTTATTTTATATTCTAAAAACTAATAAATATTTTTTTGTGGTGATTGGAGGACTACTGAGTCTATTTTTAATAAATATTCCCTTATTGGAATAATATTTTGTAATAATCATCATGTTGAATTAAATGGATGTACTATAACAATAAAAAAATATTAGAGAATTGTGGAACTAATAAACAATTCCCTAATTTGGATTTTTTCAATAATTATTTCCAAAAGTAAAAAAAGTTTAGTACATAATTTTTTTTGAATTAAAAAATACATCTTCTTGAAGAACATAATGGAAAACATATATGTAAACATCGAGAATATTGTGTTAATATCATTAATTTATAAACTATATTCAGACTCAAATCACAAATTATGATTCAATAATTGTGAGTAAATAGTTAGGTGACACCTGAATTTTTTATAATGATATTATATCATACATAAATTTAAGAAATAATGATGTAGTAATAGATTCTGATGAATATATTTAATTAATTTGCCAAAAATGTTTTAGAATTTTTTCACATAATAAATATTTCATTCCGTCCCGGTTCATAGGTAATCAGTGTTGTAACAAGAAATATGTTATCCGAATTACCAAAGAAGAATTTAATTTATTTGAAGACATGATAGAATTATTTGTAATTAGGAACAATTTCTAGGTTGTGAATTATTGTTATTACCAATTAGATTGTGAAGTTTTTGTTCAATGTTATCTATTTAAATTATGTTTGTGGCATTCCATTAGCAGTTGATGGTCAATAAAAACCTGCAATATTTCATTTCTGTTCATGAATAAAATCAATGGAATGATCAATGATACATTTTTTTAATAATAGCTTATATCATCGGTATTAAGTAATGAACAATACCCTTGTATGTTAATTAAAATGGGGAATATCATGTTTTTATTGCATAAATCATTCTATGTTTCTTGTGTTTATTAGTCTAGATTTAAATTGAGGATAGAATTTAGTGTTATATTATAATATCTTATTGTTTTTATAGAATATTTAATGATAAATTATTTTTTAGAAGATGGTTTATGTGAATCATAATAGGATAGATCACAATAATTACTTATTATAGGATTAAGGAGGTAAATATTGTGATATACATGGATTTTGTATTCACATATGAATGATCAGTATTCTAATGGATATGTAATAGATACCTAATACATCGTAGATTATTTTTTAATATTTTAGTAAAAATTAATTAATGGTTATAAAATATAACTTATGATTCAACCAACTTATTTTCATTTATTTATTAGTGGAGCACAATCCAATTAATTTCCTTTTATCACATTGATAAATTACTTAAATCTTACATGATTGAAAATCAATATTATATAATGTATTTTTTGTCGTATTTTAAAAATGTGTCATTACATAATTTACTAATTTCATTTCAATTCTAAATGTTTCATCATAAATAAGTATAATTTATCATTTTTGGAACAATGTTCTTATTTTATGTGATTATAGTTTATTAAAACTATCATTATGAGTTGTTTATAATAGTTCATATAGGGTTAGAGGAGGCACTAATGTTTTCCAAAGTTCTTATGTGTTTTTATTTATGGTTAGATATTTATCTATAGTAAATGGGTATGTGTTCTATGGGAATAGATACATATGGAATGATATTTCTTCACGAAGAAGAGTTTTTTCCCGTTATATCCTGACATTAATGAATAATGGATCCAAAAAGATTATAATGATTTTTGGTATATCTATCAATTAAATATAAGTGTTATAGTTTAACAATATTGTAATGAGTATGGAGGAAAGTTGTAGAATTAATTCATTGGGTTTCATGTAGTTTCTTTGGACCATTGATATCATTAAATTGTTCTCAATCTCACCATTATATTTCAGTAAAGAGTTTTCTCTGATGATTTTATATAGGTTACTCTGTTTTCCAATTAAAAGTTTATATATTATTGATTTAGATAAATTTTAATGTCAAAATTAAGGATAAAATGGAATGTTCTTTCAATCATAATTATATGTAATTTATAAATTCAATTATGTTACTCCATCAGAGATGTCATATAGTGAAATTGGTCCAAAACTCCACATTTGAAAAGCTTATTTCATTATAAATTAATCATGTAGTCTATTTTGTGACATTATTCAAAAATTACACTTTCCAATAATGTGGTTTTAGGGGAAAATGTTTCCCATTTACATTTGTATTGCATCCATTATTATTATTTGGAGATATAACACTAGTCTATATCTCTACATGGATAAAAATAAAAACCTCATTCTATCCTATCACTTTAATGACCTGAAATATCACTATATATTTTCCCTAAAATCTATTTTATTAATATATTTATCAAAAAATAATAGTGATAAAAATGGAAACTATGTCATTATATAATAAAATATGGATATTATAATATATTATCTAAACTAGTAAGTTTAAAATTATGTGACCATATTGTGAAATATTTAATGAAATAAATAGAATATGTTACCAAAATTATTCAATAAGAAGATATTTTATAAATATAAAAAGGGATTTATTTTAATTTGGGTTTTCTCTATAGCATTCCAAATTAATTTTTAAACAGTTATTGTATGAGAAAAATTATATGTTATCGAACTTTAAACTCATTAATGATTATTCATGATCACTGCAAATGGGTTGCCCTACATCTACTGACACCAAAGTATACCTTATTCTTAGATCCTATATAGTGTTATCAAGTGTATATGTCACTGGATATTTGGATGAAAAAATAATTAAAATAGTAATGTAATAAGTTGTTTAGAACATGATTTTGTAATATTTTTTATTTTTACTTTTAATGAAAATGAATTTTATTTTATATAGAAAATTTTATGTTGAGAATTCTAATTTTAATAAAAAAATATATAAATTATGAATTTCATAAATCCAATTTTAATTTCTTTATATAGAATCTCAAAATTGCATCATTATTAAAATTTGTTTTTTCTATATAATATAATTTTTTAATTGAAAAAAATAATATTTTCCCAAAAACGTGACATTAATTAATATATCAGTAAACACATGAGATTTAGAATTTTATAAAAACCTATTATGTGATATTTAGTTTAGGATCCAGAATATTAATTTTAAATACTTTTCTAAAATTATATAAAACTAATTTTTATCAATTTTAAATAATATTGATATATTAATTATAATAAAAAATAGTTTCAGCCTCTTCCAAAAATATAATATTAAATTAAAAAACATGGTATTATATAGATTTTAAAACATGTAAAATTTAATTTTTAGAAATAAACCAATATATTTCTTCAAAATAAATCTGAATAAGAATTTTATTCTATAAATAATTTTTAAAATACCAATCGATATTTTTCTCTGTAACATGTTTATGCATTTAGTTAGGTTATATTAAAATTAATGTTTAATGAATTTGAACAAATTATTATATAAAATTTTTTTTTGTATTTTAAAAGGAAAGGATAATTTTAGCATAATATATAATTTCAAATTTTGAATAGTACAAATAATTATGATTGTAAAAATTAAGTACATACTTAATTAATATTTATAAATTTAGTTACAAATAAAAAATGACCAAAAATATATTAAAAACATGTTTATAAAATGATTATTCATAATATTATTAATAAAAAACGTAGTATTCCTCCAACTTCACATTTTGATCCTTTTAGACATGAATAATTTCATTCCATTAATGATAATTTACATATTGATTCCAAAATTTCCCTTCTCTTCACATTAAAAGGGGACCCTTGTACAACATTATGTTAAACCATTCCAATAATTAAAAATTATAAAACACGTCCAAATTTATCTTTTATAAGCATCTCATACTTTATAAATCCTTATATCACCGTTTGTTATCAAAACTCCTCAATTTTGATGGTGTTTTCGAAGAGAAAACTCATGCTTTAGATGTACGTGTTGTCAACATATAAATATATTATTATTAATCAATATCCAATTTTCCTATTATATTGTTAAAAATACCATGATATTAATATATTTATTATAAAATATATTATTATGTTATTCTAACTACCATTACATACTATGTTCCAACCACTTATGAATGAAGACCTTAAATAACGTGTTCTGGAGGCAAACACCTCCAAAAAGTAATATTTATTGTTTTTTTAACTGGATCACCATTAATTATTCAAAAAACATAAAATATGCTTCACAAAACTAAAAAATATGAATAATATCTTTTTTATTTTCTAATATTGATAGTATACTCTTCTTTAAACATAATCTGTCATTGATATATAATGTCTTCATTTTTGGGTAAGATTAACCACTCACATTAATAGCGATATAAATAACTATCATAGATGAATATGGGAACATATATAGTAATATTAGAAAATTTTAAAATAAATTAATGAATTTTTTTCGGTTCTATATTGGTTATATTATGTATTTAAATTATTATTACAATTTCAAAATTTGATCAATAAAAATATAAAAATTGGATGATTTTTGTTTGATTTTCAAGCAATCAATTATAGAAAAAATATAATTAATAAGTAGAATATATTATTAATAATTTTCCTAAATTAAATTAAATTTATTAGTTATATATTACAAATACATGATCTATAAATAAAAATTTTATTATCCAAGAAAATGGAATCATGCGAAGAATGAATTATGAACAATGTAATAGTTTATCATTACTCAATTATCGTCCATTTAAATATAGTCTTTCGTAATTAACTATGTTGTTGCATGTTTGAATAATTTCATCAAATGAATAAATTCAAATTAATATTAACATAATTATATATGGTTCTATAATAATACTAAGTTATTTTATTATCAACTGAGTCTCAACCAATATATTTTTATTTTGATATCGTTTGGTTGGACTTAATTTATAATTAATGGTGAACGTGTCTTTTTTCGCGCCAATTTAATTTTATAAAGTTTATAATTTTCAAATTTTTTATACTATATCATGTATTATGTTTTCTTCATGGAATTGGATGTTAATCTTATAACTACTTTTTCTTTAATGGTTTGGATTTAAATTTTACTCAAATCATAAGGGTTTTGTTAGAATTATTATATTGAAATCAAGATTATTTTTGAATAAAATAATTTTTTAGGGATTTATATTATATGATAAAACCCTCAAAATTTTATAGTTTTCCATGTGGGTTTCATTGCTACTATAACCTTGAATTTCCCCTGGACTGATATATTTCCAAAATTGTTTCATGTTTATTAAACCATCACCATCTCATCTTCTTGGACAAGAATATATAATTATACATATTTGTATTCAATGGATTCATGTGGTAATGACCATATTACGGACACGATAATTTATTCTGTTAATTTTATACTATTTGGACATATATAAATAGTTTTTTATGTTTTTCCATGTTTTCCTTATGCCTTATTTTCATCAATGTGTAAAAATTACTCTTTGTAACATTTCCCTTGTGAAAAAAGATGTTTTCCATATTTTAAATTTATTAGAATCATCGATACTATGTTTTAATATTTTACTAAAAGAAACTATTATTATCATTGATTTATGAACTATAAATACTTTAATAATTGTTTTAAAATGAATATGAATATTTTTTATTTCCATAATAATATTTCAAATACTCCAAAAAATGTATTTGATCAAAATACACATTCTATTAACATATGTTATGCTTGATCGATGATATTATCTAAAACTAACCATAAAAATTCATTCTCGGTATGACGTAATTCTATAATATTCCCCTTTGGAGGAATGAACCATGATAACCTCAACCATAAATAATCATCATATATGTATAAATATGAGTTTTCATCAAATATATTACTCTATGGAAACTCTATATATCCTTCCTCTAATTGATGCATGTTCCGTATTATTATATTCAATGATTGTTTTTTGGTGAATTTGTTAGTTAACTACATATTCATTATCTATGATGTTTAAAGACAAAATAGTTAATCATAATGATTGATGGTAATTACATATATGTTTACTTAATTTCAATGGAAATCAATTTAAATTACTTGGGTTTATAATGTTTGTTGATGGAATTATGAAATTATTATATAGGACATACTTATGCATGCACATAATATAATATTATAGGTGGGATTAAAATTATATATCCAACCAATGAATTTTTATAATGGTGGATATCCAATGATATATGGGGTATCAAATTTGGTCTTTAACCAAATCCAATATGAAACCTTGTCAACTAGGTGATAATACTCTTGAGACTGATCATTGATTTATGTTAATGATGTCAAAAATTTTGTTATAGATATAATATTATGATGAGAATATAATTTGATATTAATTTACATTTCCTAAATCTATGTTCAATAACTTGTGGCTCATGTTCTATCTGTTATTGATTATGAATTATAAATTTAATGTTCATGTTCCCTTCTTAAATTCTTATACACATATCATTATTTTATTCTCACTAGTGATATTTAATTTTTATCACATATGCTTACCCTTCAAAATCATTTACCCTTACCCCTAATCATGTTATTAATTCCAAAGGAAAATAACTAATGTAATATTTTTGGTATTTAAAAATTATTTTCTTATATAGATATTTTTTTATATTTTTAAATCATAATTTCGATTATGATTCCACCTATATAAGTGAAAAATGAATATTAGATAATAAATTATTTAGATTTCATAGTTAATGCCTTGTAGCAATTTTTTAAAACAATATTCATAAATTATATTTTGTGTGTATTGTGATGAAGTATATTATTTATTTCATGTAATTTGACATTCACATCTTCGGGTAATCATAGTTGGTATAAGGTAAGGGAATATAATAAAATAATGTTTATAATGATTGTATAGAAAAATTAATGGTCGATAAGATAATAGTTATCTTAATATAGTAGTGATATATATTTAATTAAATGACATAATGTAATATTGAATATTTAATGTATTAGGATTAGATAACATTAGTTTTAACCACTAGGGGAATTTATATGGTATCGAGAACAATCTATTATTTTTTCATATTTTTATGTTATTTTATAAAAAATTATAAAATTTATGTATAAAAATTATATTTCTAGGATTTAATCGATATATAATGTGGGTAATAAATTTGAAAATATAATATTGTGTGTTAAATCAATATTCACATGGTTCATGTAAATGAGGCCAAACTACACATCTAGTTAAACACTTATAGGGGATATTATTTGGTTTACCATGTACACTTTTTGAATCACCATAATGGGTTGTTTTCAAAGTTAATTCAATATATTTTTATATAATTTTTTATTAAAAATAACTTATTTTATAATTTATTCAATCAATAATGATATTGGTCTAACTATGATTGATATCGGTTGAAGTAAAATTACTGTAGGTTTACATGATTTTATCATAATGTATTACATCAATCGTTTGAACATTACCATGAATATTTATGATTGAAATATATAAATTTTAATTTTATTTAGTCATGTTAAGGAATTTTTGTTTAATTAATTAATAGTAATAGATGGAACCCTCGTTCTAAAGGAAAATCTGGAAAATACCTCAATGAAAAATCCATTTGAATGGGAGATGGAAAGAGGAACAATTTGAGAAACCAAAGTTGTTATAAATAAATATAATTAAAAATTTGAACCTATTTGATGTCCCAGATAGAAAAAATAGAAGAATAGTGACTATAGAATAACATACGATTATGATAATAATAAAAGGAATATTGAATTCCATATAAGAAAGAGATGTTTAAAGTATGATGTGAAATTTTCCCTAAAGTGATGGGTTTACTCTATAATTATAGATATTAATTTAGTCAATCTAAAAAGTGTGATGGAAATATATAAGTGAATAAAATTCTTATCTTTAATTACAATGAAGTTGGGAATTATGTAAATTAATTCCCTAATACATGAGATAATGATGAAAATATTAACTAATAACCACTTAGACCAAATGGATAATGAAAAATATTATACAATGAATTATGTTAAATATTAAATTAACTTTTATCGCTTGATTTTTTGATCTATAATTTCAATTACTTTTTAACATATTATATAATAGATTATAGATAAATTCATTTGGAAGTATGATTATTAAATAAAATAGAATACTATTTAATGTTTGTGGAAGTTATTTCTTATTATGGTTTGATTAAGAATATATTAACCCTTTTTAATAAGTTCACATATAATATTTCATATTAGGAAGTATTAATACATAACCTAAATAAAATAATGATCTAATTAAATTTTATGGTTAATTATGAGATTCCTAATGAAATAACACCTTCCATATGAGTTTTTAATTTCAAGGAAGAAAATTATTTAGGGGTAATGTTACTAATGGAGAATTAATTATTTTTCTTAAATAAATATTATATTAATATATTATTCTAAATTCCAAAATGTACATACCATAAGAAGTGTGATGTTAAATAAAATTTAATCATTATAACATTTACCTTAAATATGCGAGTATAAAAGAAAATAACCTTATTAAGAGACCAATGAATGATAAAATGGAATCATGTACCCAAAAATATTTTATAAGAATCACGTTTATTAAATATTAAAAGTGATATAATTTTTCTATTCATAATATAATAAGGAATGGTGTTTTTATTAGAGAAATCATAGGTGAGATAAATTCAAGCTCATGGAAATAGTGAGAATATCCATTTGTACAGAATCACAACAATGGAATTCCACCATAGCATACTATACGATTGGATATTATAAAGATATTTTGACGGACTATGTAACTAATAAAATTTATAATATAAATTTTTTAATGTTAAGGAATAAATTAATTTATCAATGGTATATCTCATATTTCTCATTGTAACATTTAATGAAAATGGGGTTTAATATTTTATTTAAAGTGTTTTTATAAATTAAAATTAATAAATAATTTTTTGAAATTTTAAATAGTTAAAAATATATTGTATCATGGTTTTTTATTTTAAAAATTAAATTATTATAACATATTTTTATTTTTTTTAATGAAATGTTTTTTAGATGAATAATGAAAAATAATGTTTTTTTCTATAATAATTTATTTTATTACATTATAAATATATATGAAAGAGATGGAGTTTTATAAAAATATTTATATTATAATTATTAAATAAATCAATTTCATAATTAAAAAATAATATTTTGGATATTTAAAACCTATTTTTAGTATTAAAAAAGAAAAGTGAAATTATAATTTTAATAAAATTAAATTTTTTTTATTTTCGTCTAATTATTATTTTTATAAAAAAAATTTGTTCTATAATTATTTTATGTCGACATAAAATATATTTCACTGAATATATAAAAATTTAGGTCTTTAATATCCAAACCCTAGATAATTTTATTCATCATATTAATTGTAATCATAAAAACTCAATTTTCATAAAAACTATTTTAACACGTTATGCCCTTTTACGTTGAAATAAAATTTCACAGTATTATAAATATTTTATGATAATTTTATTTCCAAATGTGAAGTAATGAATTTTATAATTAAAAAAATTATTAATTTTGATTTTCCATATAAAGATATTCACTATGGGTAAAAATTAATTACCCCAGTAAATGTAGAAATTATAAGAATTATGTTTATAAGTGGAAATGATCCAAAATGTGTTTCAAAATGGATAGACTATGTGCGGATAGAATAAAATTTACATAATATTCCCCTTTTTCACTTTCTATTCCTTTCACCCTTGGATAGTATTTTTAAATTAATAAGACTGTAAATTCAACCTCAAATATTTTCCTCATCATCACTTATTAAAAATGATCTTACTACCAATTCATGTTATGAATTTTCAATAACATTTATTTATTAAAATTGATATTTGTTTTCATAAAGAAGAATTTCAAACATAATTATGCATCAATAATCATTATTTTTCATAATTCCTCTATTTCCTTGGATATATCAATGAGATTACTGATGGTCTAGATATATGTAATGCATAACTCTTAAACATTTTTTTCATAATATGTTTCTTGTGAATCTATTATATCTATATAGATAAAATTTCATATGAATAATAATAATTATTATATATTATCATATTAATATAACTTCCACTATTTAACCCTTTTCATCCACATATAAATAGTGAATATCAACCATGTCTTGTGCGGAAAAAAACCTCCACGAAGTATCCTTTTTATTTTTTATCTTGATTATCATTAATTAAAAAAACCTAATTATCCAACATAAAAAATTATAAATATTATCACATTTATAAAATTTTAATGATATTATAAACATCCTTAACCATTTTCAGCCATCAATATTTGTCATATTGAATTTTGGGTATGTTTAAAAACCTTTTAGAATAGCTCTATAATAATCATTTATAGAAGAATATGGGAATCTAATTACTAATATTATTATAGTATCAGAATAAATTAATTTATATTTTTTCATTTTTTAATTTTCATGTCTTATGTTTAGTTTATTTGTAAAATTACATCTTCAAATTAAAAAACATTCAAAATAATTAGAGATTAAAATATTTTGGACACAAACATTGTTACGAACTGAATATGGTCATAAACAAAATAGGAAACAAACCCATCATGTGACAAGGCCTGAAGGGAATTTTCGATCCCCACGGGCTGCACAAGTGCCCGAGTATCATAAAATTCAAATTGGGCATGATTTACCCATGTTTATAAACATAAAACAACAAATGAATGAAATAAAACAAATCTGGATTTATAAAACTGATTTTATTAAAAAAATATTAAGAACTGAATAGCAGAGGTTAAAAAACTCATAATGACAATAAAAAAGGTAAAAACCCAAAAAAATATCCCATGAAACATCTTGGAAAGATGCACTTCCCTCAAGCTATCTCCACAAGACATCACTCCAAAAAACCTGCTAGAAAGCCGAACCAATGGCACTATAAACTATACCCAACATACCACATCCAAAAAAACAAGTCATCTTATAGCCAATGGTGTATGTTGGGTGTGAGCCAAAGCCCAGTAGGATACCACCACTAAGAGATTCAATGTGATATTTATTCAAAGGCATAAAGCATGTATGTTTTCAAAAACATGTAATTTCTAGTTACAATATATAAAAGATGAAACATTAAAAAATCAATTTTCATGTGGGATTATTTAAATAATAAAAAAATTTAAAATAAATGTCAAAGCTACTAAATTTTACATCTAAATATACTATATGACTATAGTAAGTATAAATGATCTAATGAGAAAAAGCAATAAGAAATAACCCCTAGGCCCTAGCTAGTTGTGTATCCCAGGTAAATCGTATCTCGGTGAGAATAACCATAAAAAATATATGTTATCATGCACAATCCACAAGTATGAACATACCCATGACCTAGTGGTCCAAAATTTTCTCTATCATAGTTTAGTAAGAGTTGTCGACGTTTATCATGCTATGTGAAAATGAGGCCAAACCCCAAAATTCACTAGCATACTTGTACATGTCTACCCACCTAGATACAAGGGTTTTCCCCTTGTTCTCAAACAAGTTCAACAAGTTAAGAAATATACCTTTTTATTCAAATATAATTTCCACCTCACAAATTCACCAAAAATACTACATGTATAGAACCGAAGTCACAAATGTACACTATTCATCCAAATTGATTTTGAAATCCTACTCATACTAAAATAGCCAACAACATAGTTCAAATTTCTTTAACACATACACAAATCCATTAAACAATTTTATAAAACCATTCTAATATATTAAAACGTACATAAAAGTGCACAAACATGTTACATAATACCATTTTCATTACCAAAATCCATTTTCCATGTCACACTCACTCAAAACAGCCCCTTTCACATTTAAAATGTACCATTTCAAAATATTCACAATCCAAAATAGTTTTCCAATATGGTTTCACCTCCAACATAAATCAATAAATCATTAAAATATTTCATAAAATAATTATAAATAGTATACGTAGACATTTCTCATAAAACCAATTTCAAACCTTATAATAAGGAAGAACCCAAAACAAAGCCCTGCCAAAGTTGGATTGGAAACCCCAGAGACATTTATTAATACACATTCAATTGTTATAAAATCCCATTGAATAATACCACAATACAGAAAAATTAAAATACCCATTTTCATAAACATCTCTCAAAAAGTATAACAAGGTTTTCCAACCCAAAACTATTCCAGAAAACCCCCATCCAAGGTTCACATGATACTAATTCATTTAAAACATAATTTTTTGACCCTTTAAAATACTAATAAATCAAATTATTATTATATAACCTACCACAAATGATACCACATGTGTTACATTCGAAATGTTAAAAACATCAACAAAAATGCAATTATAAAATCATATGTTTAACCTTATCGATCCAAAATGGGTTTATCATCACTCATAAGATATAGGAAACTTGAGAAACGAGTAAAAAAAGAAAAAACATCAAATAATGATTAACCATGGAATAACATATATTTTTAGTCAAACCCCTCAATTCATGTTGTGAAACATCAAGTGAACCACCACTGCACCACAATGAAGTAAATAGAATCCTAAAATCACTAGATTACACCAAAAAGGACCTTTTGAAAACCCTAGGTTTGAACCATAAATTCTAGAAACATTAGAACATTAAAAAGAGGGATGAAACCCTATATATGTGGAAGAAATTTAAGGGAGGAACACTTACTTGATCAAATCATTGATAAATCACAATAAATCTACAAGTATCTGAATTTTCAAACATCCAAAATGTCAAATTAGTTTCTTAAAAGTATAATGAAATCATGTAGAAATCAGATTTGGTAAAAATAGTGAGAAATGAAGGAGTTATAAAGCAATCAATTTACCTCTTCAAATATGGGAAATTTGAGAAAACCAGATAATTTTCACTAAATTCCAGATGAAAAAGATCTACAAAGGGACGTAGGAGAGAATGGGAGTTATAAAAATTTTGTTAGGCTCGTGTGAGAGTTGGAATAACTGACAATGCAAATATATTTATTGAGATATTAAATAGTTAAACAATATTTTTAATGTTGGAAATTGGATTTTGTGCTGGCCAATCACCTTAATAAAAAAACTCAAATCCTCCATCATTATGGATTCCTATGGATTCTAAATTGATATGGTTATTTTAATATTATATGGTTTTCCATTTTTGAAGTGGAATGTCTATAAAATGTCTAAAAAATATGGAGTTATAAAAGAAACAATAATTTATTTTTAAATACTGAATGGGTTTACAGTTTGGCCCAAATTTCGAAAACCCACCACTTCCACCAAAATGTGCGGTAAATTCCCAAAACAAATCAATAGTAAAAATTCAATGAAGAATAAAATTAAAAGAATTCATGAATGTGAAAATTCTCCCCACCATAAATGATTCCCCCCTTAGAAATCGACAATATGGAAAAAAGAAAAAACCAAACCCAACAGAAAGGACGAAATGTACTCATTTTCCATGTTTATCCCCCAAAGGCCATAACCCCTCTGGTAATGAATTAAGGAATAAATCAAAAAAAAATACAACACTTTACTGAACGATCATAAATTTTTTGTATTTATCCCAAAATAAAACTCTTCGAACATTATTTGAAAAAGCCACAAGAAATCACTCAATCAAACAACAACTTCGAAATATGATACACTTACATTGATATAACAAAACTGTTGTGAACTCTCAAAACCCATATTTTAACCATGAATGAGGTAGGTAGTTATATAGCTCCCAATGAGACTACCCACTTACAAGCCAAAACCATGGACAAAACTGAGTTACTAGTATGTGGGGACATTAATGGGATCTCCACCATAGGAGACAACTTAAATTTTTCCTGAGGAAGAATCTAGACACTAACAAGGGGAGGCCCGAATGGAATCCCTAGTTCAAGGGATATACATCCGTTATAAATTTCCAAAATAACATACCAGATACCCATGATCAGTCTCCCCACCATTATAACCATCCTTCTTAACTAAAAAGCATGGGCTGACACAGAATGACCAAAAAAATCAAAGATCCGGGATGGCTGCACTGATAGTCTGCACATTATGGGAATCTGTGCACTAACCTGGTGGATCCTTATATTTACATGTTTTTCTGTCACATGGTTACAACTAATCATGCGAAAACCATTCTCTCAACCATTCTAGACAAATTTTAATCCTTTCTCAATAACATAATGGAATCCAAAGGGGGAAGGAATGTCATTAAGAGAAAAACATAGGCATGAGGCCCTCTACCCCCTTCCATCGAATGAGAATAATAGATGAAAGATGATTATACTAGTTGTTTAATATCTTCCTATAATTCATATTGAGGGGATGAATTTTAGCAGGTTTTAAAATACCATGGGATTTCCCCTAACTATGTGACTTCTTCTCTCTGGGAAATATGGCTAGAGCTCAAATGATTGAAGCATCTTCGACCTCACTGTTAGGCTTTGGAAAAACATATATGGAACATCAATAATTGGTGCCACAAAAAACTAAATTGAATAACTATATGGGTTCAACAAGACATAACACACTCAAGTACTCACTTTACAAAATCATTAAATTTCATTGATATAAGGGATCAGAAGATGAACACACATCACACCTTTTTTCATTTGGTGAGAAACAATAGAAGTGGAGGACATAAATAAAAACCTTTCTCTATGATAGAGGATTTTATATTTTCACAAAGGGATACATACTCCCAACATAAAAAATACACATAGATTATTGGGAAACCTTCACCTTTATAGTTAGTTGAGAATATGAAATCACAAGGCGTCATTGAACATGACCACTGTGATTGATAGAAACAATTCATGGAATGTGACCTTATGTCAACTCCCCAAACAACACACAATTTCAGAAGGTGTCCATAATGGCCTCTCATGACCATATTTTCCACAATGGTGTTTTAACATGAACTCATACTTCAAAGAGACAATGAACGACGTAGAGGCCATCTTAGAAACCATTTAGACACTCATCCACACAATCAAACCTAGACCACTTACATATTCGACGAATCAGGAATCATAAGAATCTATAGTCTCTTTAAAAATTACACGAGCACTCTACTGCTAGATGAGTATCCTAAAAACCATAAATGAAAGGGTTTAGACACATTTTACAATGCTCTAGAAAATATTCCATACATTGATCAACTGGATGATTTTCCAACAGCGAAACAATTCGGATTGCAAATCAGTTATGCACTAACCCTTATTGGGGGTGTACCTTATCCAATGAGAGAATCCATGTTCCCAACCAACATGGTACGTAGGATACGAAACACCACAACAAGGTCAAAACAGATGAGGATATACACTATAAATTCTTACCAAAAATTTCTCAGATGAGACCCCTAACTAGCCCTTCAACACAAGTTACTATCCAAACACAAACCCCAAATAGCTTTCAAACAAGAGGGGTTCTTGGACTCAAAAAATTCCACAACACCATAATTTACAAAAACACATAATACACAACATAAAAAAACACTTTTCAGGACATAAAAATTTCTTTTTGAAAACATTTCTTTTGTAACAAATGGTTCAATAGTTTGTGTATCAACCAATGATACCCCATGGGCCGCACACATGCATGTTTCCATGCCACACCAGCTCCATCCTCATATCCATCCATATATTCATTAATTCAGGAAAATAACCACCAATAATTCCATATATCTCCAATTACGTGGTCACTCACAAAAATACCAATGGTAAAAACGAAAACAAATTCCACTTTTCGAAACCAAAACAATCAACCAATACTTCGTTTTTGTCAATTATACTAACCACGAAATTTGAACATAAATTACCACTTACAAACCATTTATGAATGGAATAATCATGCAATTGAAAACTGACATTAATGTCATGCACATTAATTTTAAAAACATCTCATCCTATTAAAAAACCTTTCAATAGTTTAGAAATCTCTATTGTTAACACTTTTCCAAAACCAACTTTAACATTCTTCTTTCTTTTATTAGGTATAAAGACTCCATTTTTATAATTTTTTTTAAAAAAATATGAAATTTTAGTCTCTAATTTTTTAAAAAAATCCATTCTCTCTTTATTAGAAAATAATTTCATGAATATCTTATAGTTTTTATAACTATGTCAATTTTACATTAAAACTGATCATCTATGATTTAAAAACTAAAGGACACAAGACAATGCAAGGGGGGACAAAAATCGATGGGTGACGTGGATATTTAGTTGGAATATATACTACAATCACATTACAATCATAGAGAGTGTTCTAGGGCAATATCCCTGGCTCCACATGGCTTTATAGGCCCTGTGAACTCCCTGATACCATTACCCAACTCTCTTTTCATTTCCCATAATCATAATGGTACCAAAAAAAACCAACAGAATTAGATACGTCCTGACCTCCCAAGGTGATGTGAATCCCATCATGAGGTGTGGTGATGAGGCACAGTAGCTATAAAATTATTTACATGTTCCAACAATCCTAACTCCTGGATATCTCGATTGTTCCAAAAATAACATGACCCAAACAGTTAATATAAACCTTCTCTGATACCATTTTGTCACGAACTGAATATGGTCGCCACCAAAACTGCCACCAAACCCAGCCCATGACATGTCCCAAAGGGCATTCCCGATCCATAACGGTAGAAACAAGTGTCTGGTTGACATAAAATACAAATTTGAAATGATTTACACATGTTTATAAACAGAAAATATCAATTGAATCCAATAAAACGAATACGTATTTTTAAATCCAAAAAATATTTCAAATAAATTCAGAACTAAATTATATAGTTTAAAAAGCTCACAATATTTATAAAATAGGTAAAAAACCAAAATAAACATTTCATGAACCATTATGGAAAGAGACACCACCCTCAAGCCATCTCCCAAAGACATCAACACCAAGAACCTGCTAGAAACCCAAACCAGTGGCACCATAAACATAACCCAACCTAAAACATCAAAAAAACCATGTCTAGTTACACCAAAATTGTATGTATGGTGTTAACCAAAGCCTAGTAGGATACCTACACTATGAAATTCCATATGAAAAACTTTCATAATCAGAAAGAATGCATGTTTTCAAAAACTTGTAATTTCTAGTTACAATTTCTAAAAGATGAAACCACAAAGAATAATATTTTCATGTGGCATAATTTAATGAATTAAATCATTTGAAATAAATGGAAAAGAGATTTAATATTCCAGAAAAATTTACCATATGTTGATATTAAGTTTAAAAGATATTATAAGCACATGAAATAGGAAATAACCCCTAAGAACTTGCTAGATGTGGGTCCTAGGTACCTCGTATCTCAGTGAGAATAACCTTCACAAATATTCATTCTCATGCACGAGCCACTTGATAAAACATAACCATACCATAGTGGTGCCCAATCATCATCATCATTATTTTGTTAGAGTTGTATGGCTCAATCATTCTATGTGAAAATGTGGTCAAACCCTACAGATTCATCACCATACTTGTACACTCCCACCCACCTCGATACACATGTATTCCGCTTGTGCTCAAACAAGTTCAAAAAATCATGAAATATACTTTTCACATTCAAATAAAATTTTGACGTAAAACATTCACCAAAAACCCACAAGTATAACACACAAGTCCCAAAAAGTCCAATTTTCAATCAAATTTATTTTGAAATCTGACACAATAAAATAGCCCACAACAATTTTCAAATTTCTTTAACTCTTCCAAAAATCCATTAAATAGTTTTATAAAAACCTTCCAAGATATTCCAACTCACATAATATCCCACCCAAAGGTTACATAATAACTATTTCGTAACCAAAATCCATTATTCACATAACACACACACAAAACATCCCATATCACTTTCACATCTCTTACACACTTTAGTAAATCCTTCAAACATTTTTATAAAACATTTCCCTGATGGTACACATTAATGAAATACCCTATCACATTGAAAATGTTCCTTTTCAATATATAAAAACTCCAAAATAGTTTTCCAATATGGTATCACCTATTGCGTAAATAATTAAATCATACAAATCTTTCATCAAACAATCCAAAAGAGTATACCCAATCTTTGCTCATAAAATCCATTTAAAAACAATATTCCAAAGAAAAAACCCCACCAAATAACTACAAAGGTATAATTGGATACCATAGAGACCTTTATAAAACCAATTTCTAGTGATATAAATCCACCTTGATTAATACCATGGTTTATACAAATGAAAACACTAATTTTCATAAAATACTCTCATGAAGTATTACAATGCTTTACACACCAATCCTATTGCAAAAAAACCCACATCCAAGGCCCACATGAAACTATGTCATTAACAAAACATATTTTGAAGTCTTTTTCAACAACTAATAAATACATTTATATATTATAAAACTATCACAAATGATACCACATGTGTTATATTTGAAAAGTTCACAACATCATCAAAAATGATATAAAAAAAATTAAATTCTTAACCAAATCCCTCAAAAACAGTTTTCGCACCACACAATGCTTATGGAATACATGAATAACTAGTAAAACAAGAAAAATAACTCCACAAGGAATGGTTAATCATGGAATCACCTACTTCTTGAGTCGAAAACCTCAAATTATTGTGTGAAACATCAAGGGAACCACCACCGCAACATAATAAATTTAAAATAAACCCACAATCTCATGATTACTCCAAAAAGACACCATGGAAAACCCACGGTTCGAACCCTAACATTTTTACACTTTGGAACATCATTAAATAGGGATGAATCCCTAATGAAATGGTTGAAATAAACGGGATGAACACTTACTTGATACAATAATGGTGAAATCACCCTAAATCCATATGTATTTGAATTGTCAAAAATCAAAACATTCAAGGGAGGTCATAATAATGGTGATTAGATCATGTATAAATGATAATGGGGATAAAATACTAAGAAATGAAGGAGTTATGAAGGAATCAATTTAACTCTTCAAATATAGGAGACTTAACAAATATAGAGAAGATTCACATAAATGAATGATGCAAATGATCTTCAATGTGGCATAAGAGAGAATGTGAGAGATCTATAGGTAATTGGGCTCGAGTGAGATTTTGAATCATTGAAAAAATCTAAAAATTGACTATGATATTAAATTACAAAAAAATATTATTAACACAGGAAATGAGCATTCGGGCTGGCCTAACAATTTAATAAAAAAACCAAATACATCATTATTATGGATTTCAATGGATTCAGAATTGATATGGTGATTTTAATATACCAGGGGATGACATTTGGGAATTGTAATGGGAGTAAAATTTGGAAGAAAGTTGTAGTAATAATAAAAAAATTATTTTTTAATCTGGAATGGGCTTATAGTTTGGGAAAAATTTCGAAACACACCACATCCACCAAAATACGTGGTAAACCACCTAAACAAATCAGAAATGAAAATTAGAAAAAAAAACATGTCATTAAAAGAAGTCATGGAGGTGATAAAAATACGATGAAAAAATGATAATATTTAAATAGAATATGATAATAAATTTTCTATATTATAAATAATGATAGGTTTCCTAAATCAGTATTTATGATTGATAATATGATAATTTATGATGTTGGGTGAATGTACATAATGAATCAAGAACAATGAAAGAGTTTTTTCTAACTCAATTATTTTCATTTGAGTTATGAAATTTCTTATGGAACAATATTGTAAATTTATTTATTAATTATTATTAATGAATTTTTTTTAACTCCCTCAATACTTTTTAGGGTTTTATAATTCATTATTATGGCCAAATTATATAATGAATATTATGTAAATGATTGTACTTATTGTAACAGTTTTAAGGACCTAATTTCTAATAATAGAAACTTGGTACACATTGTCAAAAATATAATAAAATTGATCATTATATTATATCTTTTTTATATTCTGTCTTGAATAATTTTTTATTCTTTTTATATTATGTTCAATTTCAAAATCATTCTCCATCAAGGGTTTTAATTTTAATTTTACAGAAACCATATGACTTTCAATAATTAAATTCATTTAAAATCATAATTATTATCTATGTATAATATATCTATTAAAATGTAATTATCTTTTAAATACCTAATTATATTAATTATTTATTATTGATTTTTTACATGTTCCTTCATTATTCTATTTTCTAATGAGTCATATTTAACCCAATGTGATTCTTGTAATTAAAAATTACATGTTCTTTTCCTCTTGGTGGGGAACCTTCCTTTTCACATGTTTTTGTTAATTCAATGCATTGGAACCTGATCTTAAATAATAATCAATATTTTAATAAGTCAATTATATATTACATAATATTTTCTAAAAATTAATAATTATGTTTTTAATATTTTCTAAACTACTGTTTTTCATAACAGTGTAATATAATTTCTTTTTAATATTTTACCTATTAACAAAACATTTCAATCTCTGTATCAGTTTTTATAAAACATCATATCTATTGAAGAATTTTTTAATTAAAGATAATAATATTTTCTATGATTAAAAACATATTTATCTCTAAATAAATTATATATAATGAAAATTTGTATTAGTTATATTCAAATTAATTATTTTAAAACTCATAAATATATTATTATCATAAAAATAACATCCTTTGAAAAGATTATTTCATGATCATGTATATTATATAAATTATATAATAAACATTAATTCTCTACATGAGTTATGATATATCCTTTTATTTATGAGGAAGGATCCATACATTCATTTTTTTTATCTTAATCATCCTTTGTGTAAAATTAGTAGTTTTTTTGAATTTTTTCCCCTACCAACAGAATATATTCTCTTCCTTTGGTTGATGTATGTTCAAATGAATTCAATATATTGATTGTTTCTTTGAAAATTATTCATTTAATAACACATACTTTTCCTATATTTTTTAAATATCCAATAATATATTATAACGATTTAACATTACAATCTTATATAATCAAAAAATGTTATTAGAAACCATTTTTCTTCAATGAGTTTATCATGTTTAATAATTAATTTATTAATTTATTCTATGTGTATATTTTATGAATGTACATTACAAGATGTTATAGGTGGCGAAATATTAATATAAACCCACAATGAATTGGGTGTTGCTCTATTTATTATGTGATTTAATGTACAAGATTATAGAGTGTAATTAATCTTCCATGGGACATTATATACTATTTTTTGTTGATCTTGGGTGTGAACAATAACTTTTATATATATATTAATGAATTATTTTGTGTTAATAATATTAAGACTTTAATATTATAAGATATGAATTACATTATACTAAATCCTCTCACTATGATTTTAATATCATTATCCATGTATTCTTGGGTATGAATTATATATTTTATTTTTATGATAATTTCTTATAGTTGTGTACAAATATTTTTTTTATTCTCACATATTATCATTGATTGTTTTGAAATTTAATTAACCTCACATAGGTTTTGATCCCATGTAGTCTAATGTTTCCCATTACCCAGGAAAATAAATAATGTAATATAGGTTGAATGTCAAAAATATTATCATGTATAGAAATATTTTGTGAGACAGGGATCATTATTCAATGAATATGTAGTTTCATATATAGTAGTATAATGATAAATAACTAAAAATCATTAGGTTTTCATAGTTAGTTATATATTATAATTATTTATAACTATTAAAATAAAATATATTTCATATGTATTGTAATGAATTATATTTTATGTCATGTAATTTATTGGTCACTTACTTAGGGTATCACAATCACTCCTTATAATTTATGTGGATGTCACCATATTGATACTGACTCTAATGTTTATATTGTTTTAAATTTAAGACATGTTTCAATGAAATACCAAGATATTTTTATCAATGATAGTTTATGATTATTATAAAAAAAATTACATCTAACCATTTATTATTATTTTATTGCATATCATTAATATATGAAATATATTCCCAATCCCATGGAATTAAAGGAGTTATGGGTCCAAATACCAACTAAAAAATCCCCACTAAAATAAATAGAGGTGGTAATTTCTGTAATATTTATTATATCATCATTACATGTAATTTATCTATACTAAATAAATATAAAAGGTATAATTGATGAATTTTTATTGACGAGTATGAGATATCAAAACAAATTACATTTATCTAATAAAAAACATTTATTAAATATATAATAATACTAAATATATTCATCACAACCCTAGTTACAAGGACGTGTGAATAGAACTAAAACATAATAAAAATATTGAAGAGATTAGTAATTAAAAACATATGCCTTCATTTTTTTCAATGATTATTAATTATAAAACTGAGGAATCTTCTAATTATATGAATACTCATTTCTTATTTTTTTATTCCTGGTAGGATATTAGGAAAATATTTAACTTATTTAACATAAAATAATATTGTTAATAAGAGATTATTTATGGAAGTTGAACATGGAAGTGGTAGGATATTTCAGAAAAGAGAAAGATGGAAACATGTAATAATAATAAGTATCATTATTATATGGGAGAGAAAATTCTAATCATAATAATATAAAGTGGCTTAATTATGCATCAGTTTTCATTCTACTCGTACTTATTGATAAATGACAATAATTTATTACTCCAATATTATTAATTTTAATTACATATAAATAATATCATTATGATGATTTTGTATTCTTTACGGATAATTGGTAACTTGAGATGATTTATTTTTATATTAAATATTTATAGTATTTGGGAGTTAAAAATTAATTTGTGATATTTTTAAATTTCCAAATATATATGATGTTATGAATATTGTTTTTATGGTAGTATAAATTCACCACAATGTTTTAGGGAACATTTCCATATTATTTGATCGTAGTAATTTGTTTCGAATTACGGGTGAATAGGATGAGTATGTTTAATCCTCAAAACTATTTTAGAAATTCATGGAATATAATAATTAATAATATGATATATATTAAGGGATTTTAAGTATTTATTTACAATGGTGATAGATCATGGTCCAGATAATTCATTGTATTAAAAAGTAGGTATTTGTATAGAATTTAATTTAAACCATTCTGATTGATACGATGGATGAAATATAGAACCATTTAGTTATTAGGTGTTTATATTATTATCTATAATGTATGCTCTGATAACCACTTCCTCAAATAATTTTATTCCATAAAAATGGTGATAAATGAGGGATAACCAATATATGGTAGAAGACCTTGAGATAACTCCTATAAAGATTTTTAAACTATATTTTGGTGGTATTCGACATTATATTAAGTGAAATAATTTATTTTAAGATAATAAAAATGATTCGGATGAGGGTATTTAATTTTTGTGGGTTAAATTATGAACCAAAATTCCACATTGTATTATAGTTCTGGTAAAAAATTAATTTTCATTTTTTTCAATGAATGTGTCCTTAAAAATCGTTATATAGTATGATGGTTGGCTGGATATGAAATTTCTATTGATGATATATATATAGAGTGTAGAAGTGAAAAATAATGGAATTATTAATGTAGATAATGATCCATGTGCATGATGTGATAATGTTTTATAATGTAAGGGGGGATCTATTAAACTGATGTGTGGTGACCTATTATGGGAGGGTAATCTATTCGATCTAGTATGCATTAAAATTATTCTATATGAAATGACATATGGTTGTTTAATACATAAATTAAGAAAATATTTATCTTTAAAAAATAATTCTTTAAAAATATTTTCAATTTGAATTAGATAAATGTATTTATGATTCGTTATTGATTATATGATTCATTTTTCAAGTTATTTCTCTTATAAATCTATGCTGTGAATTCATTAACTTAGTATACTAATATAAATATTCAACTATGAATGTTTATATATATATATTTATAATTTTTTAATTATAAATTTTACATAAAAAGGTTAAAATGATTAATATAGAATCTTTATTTTCCTTAATATTGTGTATACAATTCCCGCTAGTCCATAATAATTGTTTACATGAATATTTGTAATTAATCCCAATGAGTGTCGTTACACCATCTATGTATAAAATGTTATTTTTTTCTGAGTTAGTGGAAGTTCAGATATATTCTTTTTAATAATTTAAATTTTTCTTATACGATCTAGTACATGATAAAAAAGGCTATATTAATGGTGAAAGTAGGTTGTCATGTATACCAAAAATATTCATAGTTAGGTGTACATATCTATAATATATTTATATATATATATATATATTATATTATGGGTATTTTTATTTTATGAATAATAATTAGATAGTCGTATTGTGTTGTGTCCCTTTTTATCAGTATCCCCTTTCTCGTGGGATTAGATTTAAGTTATTATAAATCTAAATCAAATCTTCCCAATCATTAAAAATTATATGGGATAAGAATTGGGTGCTCTGTTTGAGTCACCATATTGATTTTATTCTCATTTCATATTATGTGTAGATAGTATTGAAGGTGGTTCGACTAAATTATGGGGAACCAACACTAATGGTGTATATATTTCATTTATTTTTACAAGTAATGTATAAATAGTTGTTTTGATACATTAAATTATAGAATATATATAAATTATTAGTTTTTCTTTATAAATATATATTTTTCATTCCATTATAATTTGTATAATATATTTTTTTCTATTATATATATATTATGGGTCATGATATGGTCATCGTACGGTGTTTTCTATAGTCTTTTGTATTCAGACAAAATATGTAAACTTCTGCGGAGATAAAAACCCCATATTTGACATGATGATTTGAACCTGAGTGTTTGTACATTTATAGGATATAAAACCTAAATATTTCATAGTATGTTATATCTTTAAGGCAATTCAGTAGCTTGTGGTACACACAACACTGAGTTTAAGCACACGACGAATTACCAAACAAGCCATTCAAAAATCGGTTATGAATAGTATTAATTATATTTTTGTTTTTTATAATCCATATAATTTTAGAATCCATATTTTTTATTTCATACACATAATATAATAACAAGTCATTTTTTAGATAAGACAAGAATTTTTTTTAAATGCAAATTTGCCGCCTTTTAATGGTGATCAATTTTTAAATTCAATATTTGACAGTATTAAATTATTAAATTTAATATAATTAAATTATTATTTATATGTTGACATAGAAATTTTATTTGGATTATTTTTTGGTACTTTGATGATAAATTTCATATTTTGATCAATTGTGAAAATACTAAATTTTAGTTGAAAAAAATTCTAAATCAAAATAATTTATGGAGCTAAACTAAGTTTTTCACTTAATTTAAAGTATAATTAGATAATATTTTTTTAATTTAATATTATTTAGGTCATTGTATGTAATTTCACATTACATATATAAATAAAAACATGTCAATATTTATATTGTTTTAAATCATAAAAACATGCTTTCTGGTTTTGACAACAAGAATTAATTTTAAATTAATTAAAGGAACTTATCTATTTTTAATTTGGTATAATAGATATATTTTTGTGTACATAATATCAAAATTTTCTTAAGGTGTATTTTTTGTATTTTTCTGAAAAAATTTAATTTTTGATGAATTTTGAAAAAAACTACGTTATTGGATAAAACTGACTTTATATTTAAATAATTATTTTTTGTATTTAAATATTTATTAAATATAAATAGATAAATAATACATATATTAATTCAATATACTTCATTTGAGTCATTTTATAATAAGATTAAATGTATAATATTTTATTGAACTTCTTAACATCTTTTACCCACCTTCTATGTACATTAGAAAATTTTCATAAAAAGTAATATTACTGCTTCAGTGAATTAAACATAAAAAATATGAGAGACAAAGTTTACATCAGTATATAAAATGTAGTTCAATAAGATGAAAATAATTTTTGGTGAATAGTACCTTTTCAATTTTATTTTCCAATGTTAAAAGAAAATAGGGTATCTAATGGTAAAAATTATATTATTATTACCCTAACACATGTCCTAATTCTATTGGATATGTGTATTTCTACGAAAATAATCCTTAGGAAAAAAATATGAATGTTTTGGTCCACTTCGATTATATTAGGACACTTATTATTGTTTTACATAAAGAAGTGTAAAAATTGTTCCCTTCAAAATTTAATAACAAAATGTTTTTTAATCTAGAGAAATATATATGATAAACTAGACTATGAATAATAATTAGAAATATAAGAAGATTTCCAACGAGGTATTATTTTATTTTTTATTTTTTATTTTTTATTTTTAAACATTAAATATTTAGATTTATTTATGACATAATGATGATGTATGAATTACGTTATTATTGAATGATAAAAAATATTGATATTATAAATATTAATATAATTTTAAATTGAGACTTTTGATTTATTGAACGATTTTTCAAGGTTAATATGACATGTTATGTTTGATTAAATAATTTTTTTTTGAAGTTATAATATGGTTATGACATTCACAAAAACCCAATATTAAATAATGTCAAAATTGACATAAATGTTTTATTAAATCAACATCTATATTATTAATTGATATAATATTCCTAAAAATCTATGGTTCAAAAAAAAAATGAATTATATAATAATATATATCCTTAATGAAACACATGGGGTTCTCTTGGCATATTATAGTATGAATATTAACAGTGTAACTTAAAAATTCATGAAAATATTGTAAAAGATAAACTATTAAACAAATAGTAAAATCTGTATGATAAGATTACTATGGTGATCTGATAAGATCAAAAACATATTGGTTGAGATTTTTTAGACCCCTCCAGACCTTATTTTTGAAATAAATCTTCTATGAGACATTATAAACAAAAAATGACTGTATAAGAAAATAATATTTCTAGATTTTCATAAATTGACCCTCACATCTCTTATGAAAGGGTACTTACCCTTCTCTCAAAATCACCCCTTCAATGAAATTTGGCTCAGCCAACCCCTTCTCAAATATCCTCCCAAGTAAATTCAATTAAATCTAGAGGCCTTACATTGATCATAAGCCAACATAAGGAGCCCTGTTTATAAAATCAAAAGGAAGCACATGAAGATGAGTAAATAATTTCACCACCTCTTTCATAGTTATTTTCATCTTCCACTTCCTCGTTCATTTTTTTTCAATACCAAGCCAATAAATCCAGTAACTTATATATAGAGTGATGTTATTATAAATATTTTACAACCATATTCATTATAATATCCATCCTATCAATAAAAAATCACCAAACGTGCGTACAAACAGCTTACCTTCTCCACTTTGTGGTGTAGTTTTTTATTCAACAGATCATTATTAGTATTGTTATAATAATTAGTATAAATGATGTAAATAATAAATAGATCATGTAAATTATTCAAGAAAAATGATATAACTTACAATTACATACGACTAAACCATCAATAGTATGATATTGTCTCTCATGAGTACGTATGGATTATCGTCTCCACGAACTTGATGAGATTAATTTCCAATTATAACCGTTAAAGAATAATTTTCATTTTATGATTAAAAATAATGTTTAAGAACATATTATCATTCTAAATATGCCTCAAATATATACTATCCATAATAAAATGGCTTACACACCAAGCATATAAATGAAAATGAAATATTTAACACCTAAATCACGGATACTACTAAAATATTATTAACAATAATATATTAGAAGATCATATATGATATCATATTTATGTATTTGGTTCATTTATTGTTTAATAACAATTATTTAACTATTATACACGTGGTTAACAAAACCACATTCAAGGAAAAGTACATTGTAAGGGTTAATTTTACAGTCTCGTTATTTTCAAAGGTTGTTTTTAAGAATAAATTGTATGGGACATCTTTATCATCTATGTCCAGGTTTCATAAAAATGTATTTCAAGACATTTTTACTATTTTCCAAAATATGAGTTAAATTAATTTATTCCCTTGTTTAACATTTTTTAAAATTATTTTAAAGGAATCTTTCTATCATTTTTCTTACAAGGTACACTATGAATTTTTCAACAATTTAGGGTAATAATCTTTTTTAACATAATAGGAATGTGTGGCTATTTTCATCCATTTTAACACCTTCAAGGCTTCCCCTACAAGATTATAAGATTATTATTAAAATAATTTTTCTTTTATAATTATGTGACATTAAATGATTTCAAAATAATATGAGGTATTTCTCTCAAATAGTTTTTATTTGATCTATGTCAACATCCTTTTATTGAATTTACACATATTTGAAGATGATTTATTATGATTCAATCATCTGTATTGTGTTGGAGGTTTTGTGATTTTTTTTACTATGGATGTTTTATTTTTATAGTATTCATGGTTTATGGTTAATGTTTTAACATTTCATATTCATGATTCAATATGAATGTTTATATTTTTTTAATCCATTTCATTGAGGAATGCATTGGATTTAATAAGTGATGTGTGGAGCCAATTATAGATCATCGATGCATTAGTAGGTCTCGGGAGACAAAATACTGTCTTGGAACAAGGCCTTGATAAAATTTTATTTGTATTCATAACCTGAGGCCCTGACTATGTGGTTATGATGTCCAGTAGTAAGCATTCCATCATTATGAAATTGGATATTTATATTACATGTGATTATTCGACTAGTAGAATATCTATGTGAATAAGTAAATGAAATTATTTGATTTATATTTTCGAAATTACGATGAAGTTTATGTTTAGAAGGCTGTTGTTTTATTGGTATACAGTTCCATCAATGTTAATACTTATATATGATAGATTCTGCTATATTTTTATCCTTACATAGAATAGTTGATCACCCCTTGTTTTTTATTTTTCAAGGATGAGAAGAATTATATTATGAATGGACTACAGGGATATAATAAGGGAGATGAATATGTTAAAATGATACACAATGTTTTTGTTTTTCATTTCATAATGTAATGTATATCTTATGTATGTATCAAGCAATTCCATGGCTACTAAACTGATAGTTCATTCGGGATTTTATGCTTTGTGATCATGGAAATGTTATGTAATAATTCAACGATTCTGGGTAACTAGGGTCAATTCATTAAATATGAGATAATGTATATTAATGAGGTTGTGGAACCAGTAACGAATTTATAAATAAGATATAGTCTTACATTTTTATTATCATTTACAATTTTATTGATATTATGCACATTGATTACCAAAATAAGTAATAATGTTTAAATATTTAACAATATTATAAATTAAATCTATTCATTTATTGTAATTATATTTGTATTATATCATTGTTGGAAATCTATTGAAATTCCATGTTCTGCACTGATTTATTATATATTTTGGGATTTTTATTTATCTATTTTTATATGGTATGATAAAAATTGTAAATTTTATTTAAAATTTGTTATATTCCCCTCACATCAAGTTAATATTCAATGGAATGTGTGGGTTTAGTAGATATATGATAGAATTATACTCTTGGTGCAATGAAGATATTTTATTGAACATGTTACCTTTCATCCCTGTGTTATAAATTATTAAAAGAATTCATGAGGTAACAATAACTATAGCTTCACCCATTAGAGTACCAACCATGTATATGATCAATATAATTTATAATGATGATGTTTTAAGATCACAGAATAATTTTTTTTTTCTTAGATTGTTGTTGGTGGTGTATGTTTATATTTTATCATATAAGGGTATAAGTGGAGACTTGTAGAGCACCAAAATTTAATTTTAGGGTCCTTATTATCCATAAAATTGATGTAATAAGATATATGGTGTTATACAATATGTAATACTAATTAATATGTGAATTATTTCCTGCCTATGATTTGGATGATCAAATAACTTTTCTTACAATTCTTAGTGATGATAATATAGGAACATATCAATAAAATGATATATTTTTTTGAGAAAACCCAAGATATTATTCCACTACTTTATAAATGTTGGCTAAAAATTTTGATAAATTGTTTTACATTATATACTGTGACTATTTATTAAACATGGGATGACCTAAATTATCTGTTAAAAATAAAATATTTTTATTTTTTAGGTGTTCAATTTTTTCTTCATATTGATAGGTGAGGTTGAGGTTGTGATATGATGATTTATACATCTTATTTCAGATAATCATTATACTATACAAACTAGATGTGATGAGTTAATTGTATTTAAAGTAAAAAATTATATTTAATATGATGAGAACACATACTAGAGTGAAATATTTATGATATATTTATGTAGTGAATCCGAAGTAGAAATGGAGACTAGATAAATTATAAGTGTTGGTACATTATTTTCATGATGAATATTGTGAATGTTTTAATGTTTATCATTATTTGGGATATCATTCTCAAGTATAATAATTTTCCTTTTCTTATAATTTTTAGACTCATTATGTTGTGATGAAAATTTATAATGGACAATGTTATATTATCATTGACATCTATATATGATCATAAATTCATTGTGTATGCATGTCTATTGGGTAAAATTAACCTAGGAATAATCTAAATCACTAAAATTTAGACGATATTGAAAAAAATATATATTTATTCCTTTATAGAGAGCCATTGTCATGTTGTGAGAAAAATCTATCATTCATAATATCATAAAAATAATTTTTAACAAAGAATATTCTAAATATTATAGTGGTTTTTTTAATATATATATATATATATTGATGATCTATATTTGTTTTTTGGTTAGATATTCTTGATAAAATATGTGTTATCTTATGTTCAATGGGAGAAATATGTGGTTTTCCAATTTTTCATGGGATTTAATATTTCACAGATGATGGATTGCATACATAAAATTATATTTAATATTTTATTACAGTTGTTAAAGGAGAAGATAATGTTGTTTAATAATAGGTAGTTCTTTATATAAGTGACATGTATTCCATTTGATAATATTCAACAAATTTTGTGAAAAAATCAAGGACATAACACTTATTGGATTTTTAAATTTAAAATATTTTACTGGATTCAGTTCAATATTCAATATTATTTTGTGATTATTTTTATATTATATATATATATATATATATTAGTCAATACCACTTTTATGGTTTAACGACATCCAATTAAAAGGTTAGTTATTTTCCATTTACTATAAATTATTGACATTTAAATGACTAAAAACTATTATTGATGGTTAAGAATAATAATGATTATTGAGAGGATATAATCATTGAAACATATGATGCTAAGGTGTTATTAGAATATATTTACAATCAATCAACAATCAATCATATTCTATTTTATTTGGTGTATAAAACAATCAATCCCACCAAGGAGATATGAGTTATTAATTAGAAATTTTCCACCCAATGTTTATGAACTGAGAAGGTTTGTTGAATAAATATGAATCCCCATGCCCCAAGATAATCTCCATTATTCTCATTTTTAGGCCACCCTCTTGTGATTGGAATTCTTTTCTATGTAATTTAAACTTATTTAATAAATAAAATATATTTAACTAAAATTATTATTTTTATTATTTTATTATTTTTTATTGTAATATGATTCACGCTATATTTTATCTTTAATTTTGGGGACCTTAATAACCTCATTTGGAAATCAGAACGATAATTTATAATGTTATATCTTAAAATGTCACATGGGAATATCTATTTAAGACTATCAGTTCATTTATGTTTTCTTAAGACTAACCTAGTGTTTTGAAAAAAAACATCTTCATGGGAATACATGAAGAGGTTTAATTAGTGGTGTAATTATAACACCCATGTATTAAAAAATAAATAGAAAATTCAAGAAAAATTTTCTTAAGTAGGTACCTATAACTATCCTTTAAAAATAATTTGTCCACTAATATTATTTGAATTTCTAAAAATGGTAATCCATGATTGTGATCAGTGTTTTATTTGGAGTCCGATAGAATCAACTTCATTTTTATGAATAGTAAAATATATTTATGAATAGTAATATGACCCTAATTAATTATAAATAATTTTATTATTTTATTTTAATATTTTATAAATTAATGAGTTGTGGATTAAATTTTCAAGCTGTTAAAGAATTAATTAAATATCTAGAATTTTTATGTTTTGTATAAATTATGAATGTATATAAAATTAAATTAAATAATATTTTGAAAATTATTTTCTAATAATGGTGTTCATTTTTTAATTATACATGTCAAAAATATATTAGGGTGTTTTTTTGGGATTTTTTAAAAATTCTAGAATTTTCGATGAACTGTGATATACAATTAAATATCATATATTCAAATTATCTCTTAAATAGACTAATTTTTACATCATAGTGTGTGTATTCCCACTTGGTTCAAACTCACTTGCACTCTTTACAATTTTGGGTCATATGAATGAATAATATTTATAGTCCTCAGAAAAAATATTAAACTAATGATTTAAATAATGTAAAATTCAACCTCTCCTCCACTATAAATACCACCATCATTCCTCTCTTCCCCTCACACCTCTCAAGGAACAGGAATTGTCTATTTTCAATCAAACCACATCCCCAAGTATCTTCCCCACCTCCAATACCTGCTAAAATTACCAAAAAGACAAAACTAAAGACCATAAGTTTGACCACATGTTGAGGAGATCTAGAAGAAAAGTCTCCTTTCTTATTCTAGTGTTTATTTTGAATTCCTTCTCTATTCTTATACTCTCTTATCATACCTATATCCAAGAAGAATTAAATCTCCAAAATGGTATATATTCTAGATGTTATCATGTTTATGGAAAAAATCCCTTAACACACTTTATTTCCTCATCCTTTTATAAAGACACCATTCATGATCTGTTGTTTAAAAAAATCTTTGATAACATGTTTGTAATTTCTATTACATGCTTAAAAAATATTATTAAAACAATTTTAATGTTTTATTCTTAATTTAATTTTTATTATGTAACATATTTTATGTTCTATAATTATCATATTTTAATTACATAATATTTTATAATTAAACCATTTTATGATTATAGAGGAACCACAAAAAAAGGTTGAAACAAATATAATTAATAGTTGATCAATGTTTTATTTATCATATATGATAAGAAAATGATTTATGATATCATTATAAATTTTATAAAAACATTAATACTATTTCATTCCACTTATAGAATATCATTTCTATACAAAATGAAAATAAAATACATTCCGGCAATGGAAACCGTATAATGAATGCACGTTAGAAAATGGATGGAACAAAATACTAATAAAAAAGTGTGAAATGATGTTATGATAGGATCATATAAGGTGTTATAAAAATTAAAATGTTGGTATATAATACTAATCAATCTCGTTTAACATTTATAAAATAAGATTAATCTATTTTCATGTACGATATACCTGAGATAAGGGAATTCTTAACCCACAATGAATTTATTGGGTTAACCATCTACTTATTTATTTTTGTTATATTAAATTTAATTTTTTGGATGAATTATATTTATATTATATATAATTATATGTATTTATAGTTTTTATTCATATTATATCTATATAATTAAGTCTCACTCCAATTATGTGATATTTGCAGGGAGATTTTCTTTTTAAATCATCATTTAATATTATGTTTTAAAAAATTTAAAAGAATATTTTTTATTCAATTATTTATGTTGTACAATTATTTTATGGTACTTGGTTGCAGTATTGGATAAACTTTGGAACCTATATATCCCAACAAATAATTGGTTATGTGCATTATGTTGGTGGGACATATGGTTTCTCCAGTTGTAACTAAGATGGTTATACAATAAGGTATATGTAAGTGTAACATAGTATGGTTGATGGGAGGGTTACAAATTATAAGGAAGAAAATAGGATTAAAGAATATTTAATTAATTACCCAAGATAAAATTATGAGTATATTTAAATTATATATTTTTTTTGTAAAAATATCATTGAAATATCATGGTTCACAATGTATGTTTATATGAGTGACAAGTATGTTTTCTAGAAAATTATTTCATACATTACAAGTATTCATGAACTAATGCATTGTTTCATTCATTATATATATTTTACTGAGATTTTTTTTACATTCCACATTTTTCAATGATTTTCATATTTGATAAGGATATGTATGAAAAATAGGGATTCCAAGTTACTATTTATGAATATTTTTTAATGAAATCTTGTTTTATTTGAAATTTGTTATTATTTTGATGAAATGAATATACTTTTTATGGAATCCACTATATATCAAAGTGTAAGGTATATAATGTATTATGTCCGAGTCCACTAAATTTATAATCCTGAAAAGATCCTCAATGTGAGAGGAAGTGATTTATTGAATATATTCAAGATTATGTAATGTAATATGGTCAGGTCAACATAGTTGGTATCAGATGGTGTTTTAGATAAAATTAGGGGTTATGATGATGATAATAGAATAAATTAAGGATTTTAACCCTATGGTTATCGTTAAATGAAATATAATTTTTTGAATAACATGTGGGTTCGACTTTGATATGTTTCTTCAATATGGTTTTCCACAGAACAAACATGGATAATGAAGTTGAGAGGCACTGACAGAATGATATAAATTTGAATATAATCCCTAGAATGTTAAGGATAAGAATAAAGATGTTTGTGATAGAAATATATTTGATGAAACCATAAATAAATGGTGGTTGAATCCATGGAAGTGATCAACCAGAGGTACCAAAAAGGAACATGAAAATATTGGAACATTTTATAAGACAACAACCTCATGTTTTAAATGGATATTCTAACCCAATAGTGGATAAATGACGGATTAGAGACCTTGAAATTATTTCCAATGTTTTTATATGTACAAATAATCAAAATATAAATTCATTCCATTTTTCATTTTAATTGTGAAGCTGGTCAGTGGTGGTCAATGGTTTAGAATATTAGGGATAGTGAGGAGATTGATTCCATAGAGTTGGATGAATTTAAATTTATTTTCGGGGAAATGTATTTTACTATGATGGTTCAACATAGGAGGGAGAAGAAATACCTTGAATTAATGAAAAAAGAGGATGATTCAGTTGCTATGTATGAATGAAACGTCACCCGATTGGTGAGGTATGCTCTAAATCATTTTGATGATCTTAATATAAAAATCAACTTCTTTTAATTAGGATTATATCCAAGGTATCGAAGGGAATTTGACTCCCATGAATTCAAAAGTTATGATAAATTTTCCAGATGAGATGATATTTTAGTTCTAGATTTTTTTTAATGATCAAATGAACCTTGAAAACAAGTAGACGTAGAAGTCAAGATTGATATAAATGGGTAAGAAACAATCAAAGAAATCTGATTATAAGAAATTCCACTTTACAATTTTCAAAAACTATGGAAAAAAGAACCTTGGCGAATGACTTACGAAAAATGGGAAGTTTTTTTTGATGTTTTATGTTTTAACATATATGTTGATATTGTAATGAAAATTATCATAAGACAATTCCGTATAAGAAAACTGTAACTTTTCATAATGTGGTGATATTGTTTATAATGGAAATTCCTTCCCGAAGAGAGATAAGAATGATTCAAAGAAGCCATACTATAAGCAGAAAGGTTTATTGAGACCAGTGCAACTATTTCAGCAGAAGTCGAACCATTTAATGAATTATTAACATGATACTTGTTTTTATACTCAGATTTTTCAAATATTTGGTTTGATAAGGGGTCTTCATATTCATTTATTTATGAGGAATTTTCTAGTAAATTGGTCTCATAACCTCATGAAATGTTTCTGTAACATATATTAGAAACAAAAAGGGGAAATATTATTGTAAAGAATAATTATAAGAATATTTATATTTTTTTATGTGGAATGACATTACAAGAAAACATTTTTGTTTTTTATGTACATTTTTATTTCATTCTAAGAATGGATTTTTTTTCTATTTATCATGCTAACATTGAATTTTGAGCTAATGTAGTTGTTTTTTAGGAAGGGTTTCTGTCTGTATATAATAATGAACACTTAAAATTGATGACATATAAATTTGTTGAGAAAATATGGAAATATGGAAATGAATGATACCTTTCTCATATTATTGAATTCAAGGGAACTCTTCATATTAATTACGTGATTATGGTAAATTAATTCATTGCTGTTTTTTCTTATTGGTTATGCAGTGTCATACCTGATCGGGAATTCAGAATCAAAATTTAATTTCTTCCTAATTCTAACACAATTACAAACCCCAAAATCAAATGTCTCTAATGGAACATATTGAATTCAAAAATCAGTTGTAGGAGTCTCCTGAAAAATAGTTCAATCATCCTAGTAATTCACCATGTGGTGATCCTGTTTTTTTCATTAAAAAGAATGATGGATCCATGATACATTCTGTTGATTATAGAGCCTTGAATGACATCATTGTAAAAGAAACTATCTTTTTACTCATATTGATTACTTTTTTTATTATCACAAAAGAGATTAGTAGTTTTCCCTGAATAACATGATATCTGAATACCATCAGATGATGGTGAATAATGATCAGACCCCAAAAACAATTTTTTGTACAATATATAGGAATTATGAATTTTATTATGTTGTTTGGGTTAACTAATGACCCTTATGTATTCATGGATCATATGAATATTATATTTCATGAGTTCTTTGATAAGATTTTAGTTTGGTATTTTGATGAAATCCTTTTTTTTCTAATAGTAACTAAGAGAAATAAAAACATCTGAGGGTTGTCTTGCAAACAGTAACATAAAATAAACTATATGAAAAAGTCATCATGTGTATTTTTTTAATACAATAGATTTTATTTTTTGGGAACATTGTAAATAAGGACGGAATATGGGGTGATATTTCTAGAAAAAAGTGGTTGAATATTTAGATTGAACTACAAATGAAACAAATATCTGTAGTGTTCATATATTGATAGTTAATTACCAATGGTGGGACAAAAAAATTGCACAGATATCTATCCAACTAACTATGTTAACACGGAAAGGGGTTAAATTTGTTTGGACATAATTATGTGATTTTTTTCAATAACTATTGGTATGATTGGTGAATTACACAATTTTGACATAGCCTTACTAAAATGGAGTTTTTTTCATCTACAATTATGATTTATTAAAGGGAATTGTGTGTGTTCTAATGAATAATGATCGAGTAATTTATTATAAATCAAGACAACGAAAACCTCATGAGTTAAATTATCTCTCATATTATTTGGAATTAAAAGATGTGGGATTTTTCCATTTAATGTTTTGAGGATCTTTTATACAAATCCAAATTTCAATTATATACTAACAAAAAAGTCTATAGTATACATTCAATATGAATGAAATAATCATGATGCTGATAAGAAATATTGAATTGATAAAATAATATGACTGCACAACCAATTACCATTCAAGAAAATAAAACAAAGTGGTGGATTCCATGAGTTGAATACATCACACATCATTTACCATGATACGCTTGGAACATGATCCCATGATTTTATATATGATGAATATTTACTTTGAAGTGGTTGGTGCATGAAATACAACTATTTTGTTTCAGGTTTTTGTGTTTTCATTGTTATCTTATAGAACAATAAATGTCTGGAATAAAGACTGTGATCTATAAAAAAGGTGGAATTGGATAAAATGGGAATATTTCCAAAATATAACCATAATAATGATGGTATTGTTAAATTTTTTAAAAAATATTTTGTGTGCATTATGAATCCCAGTTTAAGAAATATATCTTATGAGAAGCTTATATTTCTTCATATTCAATTCATCCATAGAGTAATAAGATATACTAGGTCCTTCTTTATTATTACTAGCGGGATGTAGTGAAAAGAGATATTGAAGATTTTACCATGTAATGATTGACATGTCATCAAGTTAATGATGAGAAGATGTTATCAAAATAGATGCTTCAGCCACTTCCAATTCCAATGAGGAACTGGGAGAATATATCCATGGACTTCATGGTTGTACTAATTAAGTATTGAAGAGGTAACAAATAGGTTTGGGTGATTTTTTATTCAATGACTAAATTTGTACTTCTTCATTCTGTTTGATATACAATGCCATTAGATCAACATTATTGATTATACATCAATGATATTTTCTAGTTACATTGAGTTTCTCATTCCATTATATCTTACTAGGATCATAGTATTTGTTATAAATTCCAAATATAATTCTGATGATGTTGGGAAAAAATTTTAATTTTAGTACATCTTTTCATCCTCAATCAGATGGGATGTGAGATCGAATGATTTAAACATTTGAGGTTTTTATCTGAGCTTCTTCAATGGACTAACAAAGAAGTTGGGATCAACACCATTCTTTAGTTGAGTTTATTTATTATAACAGTTCCTATTATAATATTCAAATACCACATTTGGAGGCATTTTAAGGGATGTAGTGTCGATCTCCAGCATTCTATGATGATGTTATGTAAAGGATGTTGATGGAAACTGAATTTGAAGAGCAATTGGATGAGAAAGTGTAGATGATCTAGAAAAACATGTGGACAGATTAACGAATGATGAAATATTATGCAGTCAAAATGTGGAATGATTTTTCTTTTTAGGTATATGGTCATGTTTATCATAGAATCTCTCTATGGAAAAGTGTTAGCCGTTTAACTAATAAAGAAATGTTGATTTGGTTCTTCATTAGACAATATGATAACCTAGAGAGAGTTGGATCAGTCACTTATCGAGTATATTTTCCTCCGTGTTTATCTCAGTTATACAATGCTTTTAATGTTTCGATGTTGAAAATGTATGTGTAATATTCTTCTCTTGTATTGAGCCTAGAACTAGTTCAACTGAAAGAGATGAATTATTATAATGTGAAACTAGTTTAGATTCTTTATTGATGGGGTTATGTATTTCAGTATAAGGTAATCCACTAGGTAATGGTTTTGTGGATAAACTACATGGTTGAAGAATAAAAAAGGGAATCTGAAAATGCTATGAGAGAGAGTTACCCTTATATGTTTAATAAGAATATAAAATTGCAAGGATAAAATTTAAGAATGTAAGGATAATTTAACTCCATAAAGTTTTAAAAATAAATTGAAAATTCATGAATCTTTTTTTTGAAGATAGTTTTAACTAGCCTATAAAAAATTCTTTACATCTATTATTTGAATTTCAAAAAACGGTCATCTACAGTTGTGAAAAGTATATTATTTAGAGTCTGATAAAACCAACTTCATTTTTATTGAATGGTAATATACCCTTATGAATTAGTATATGCCGAGTAATATGATATAAATGAGTAGTAAATAGTATTATTATTTTATTTTCCTATATTTTTAAGACAATGAGATGTTGAATATTTTTTATAGGTGTTAAAAATGATTTATATATTTAAAATTATGATTTTTGAATAAATTATGAATTTATTTAATAATTCAATAATTTATATATTGATAATTATTTTAAAAAATTGGATTTCCTTTTAGAATTATTCACTTCAATGATTGGATATGGTAATAATTTGCAATTTTTCTAAAATTTATGAATTTTTTTATGAATAGTGAAATAGGTTAAAATACCATATATTCAAATTCATAGTTAATTAAAATAGTTTCAACATCATCTCAGATGTAATACCACTTTTTTGGAACTCAAATATAATTATTACTTCTTGTGGTAACATGAATCAAGACTATTCATAGTCTTGAACAAAAATATTAATCTAATGATTGAAATAATGTAAGACCCCTATTCTCGTCCACTATAAATACCTCCCTAATAACCCTCTTCCCCTCACACCTCCCAATCCATGTAAATTGTATAAATTATAAAAAATCCCTTCCCAAAGGCTATTCCCCATGCCTAAGTCCTTCTGGTCTCACCAAGATTCAAAAACCAATCTTCGTAAGGTGTCTCTCAAGGAGAAGAGATCAAGAGGTAAAAATAGTCTTTTCTTATTCATCTGTTTTCCTTTCAGTTCTTTTTATTTTATTATAATCTATTCTATTGCCCTTATCAAAGAGCCCTAAAATCTCCAAAGTCATTTATATTATTTATTTCATCATTTCTATTGAAAACCATTCTCAACTTACTTCATAATATCCCCCTTTTATAAAGACACATTTCCTGATGTGTCATTTAGAAAAATCATAGATGATATGTTTTCAATTTTTATTACAACATTCAAAACTACTTGTAAAAGAATTTTGATGGATGAAATAAATTTCAAAGTGTATTGTTGAACCTATTTATTATTTGGTAAATAACTTATATGCATGAAATTAAATTATATAATGATACAATTAAATTATTTTTGAGGAACCATAAAAATTGATCGAACCAAATATCATTAATGTTTCATCTAAATATTCAACATAATATATGATATAAAATTGAATTAAGATATCATTATATATAATAGAAACATGTTAATTCTATTTCATTCAACATCGGCAATTTCATTTTCACCCGATAAGAAACTCAAATACAAACCTGCCAAGTAAATCATGTAATGAACACACATAAAACAAATGAAGGAAAAAAATATTAATAATAAACGGGTGAAATGATTTTATGAAATGATCGTATATTTTGTTAAAAAAATTTATTTAAATTACTAATAAAACTATTTTTTCTATTATATAGGAGGTTTAAAAAAGTTTTATGTAAGACAAACTGGAGGTAAATGAATTCTTATCCCAATTTATATTTCTTATGTTAACCTACTACTATATTATTTTTTTGGTAGTAAAATTGATTGGGTGATGAATTTATGTTTATATAATGTTAAATTATATATATTTACAGTTTATATAAATATTCCATCAATTCTTTTAAGTCTCACTTTAATTATTTGTTAATATTAATGGGATTTTCTTTTAAAATCCTCAAATATATTTCTATTTTTAAAAAATTCAAATGAAATATTTTTATGAAATTTATCATGTTGTTTGATTATGTTGTGGTTATTGAGAATTTTTTATGATGAATGATGTGACTTATATCTCAGTCTAATTCATTGGTTATGTTTAATTTATAGGTTATTCACATTGTTACTCCATGTGTGGCTATGATGGTTACAGAATTAGGTAGTTGTGAGGGTTACATTGTAAGGTAGCCATGCGGGTTAAATTGAAGGTAATCGTGAGAGGTACAAATTATAAGGTAGTTGAGAGTGTTACATTTTTATGTAATTAAATTCCCATGATACCATTATGGTTAAATTTATGTTCTATATATTTTTTTGAAATCCAATGGAAATCTCATGTTTTATAAAGTATGTTTACATGGGCGATATGTATGTCTTTTTGAAAATGATTTCATGTGTTACAAGTATTTATGGAAAAATGTGTTCTTTCCTTTTTTTATATCCCTTACTAAGATTTTCGTGATTATCTCATGTTTTTAATTTGCATTCATAATTTATAAGGATGTATAATACATATAATGAATCTATATTAAATTTTATGATGATTTTCTCAATGAAATCAAGTTTTATTTAATTTTTTTTATATTTTTGATGATATGAATACTGTTTGTATGGTATCCACATGGTATTAATGTGTAATGTTACTAATGTATTAGGACTGAATTATTTATGTATCTAACCATGAAAGGATCCAAAATTTTAAATGAAATATGTTCTTGAATAAAATCACGAATATGTATTGTAATAAGGTGGGGTACTTATGTAAATCACACTATTACTTCAACATATTATTTTCCTAATTAGATTATTTAGTTATCACGATTCATTACTTTAATTTTATCCAGTTGATGTAAAATTAATAAATGATTCATTTCATAAAAAATCATTTTATATTTTCTTAGGATTGTGTCATTATCAAAATTATCATCGACTTTTAGATATACTAAAATCATTCCTTTCGGGTTTTTTTGTTCTTGGATTAATGGTATATATTTATTATTAAAATATAATTTTTTTATATTTATATGAGGAATCTTTCATTGAATATTATTTTTATTTATAAAATAATATCATCCCATGTACCTGATAGAGCTTGTTTGGGATATTATATGAACTAGTTATATTAAAATATTATGTTATACTACTTAAATTTTTTTTAATATTGTATAATAGTCAGGTCATAAATATTTTAGTGATTAATATATTTAGGCTATTGTTTGAATTTTATTACTATATAGTAATATCATGATTATGATTATATTGAATAATCATTATTATGAATTATTTATGAGGTTTGTTGGATTTATAATTTTTAAAAAATATAAGTGAGACACCGTCAAATTATTACTATAGTTGTGGATAATTTAATTCCAAATTCCATTAATAATTCATATAATAATTGATATGGAAACATTCACTCATTTGGGTGTGGTTTTTGATAGATGTAAAAATTGATGATGGAAATAATTTAGTGGGGTTTGATATAAAAAATAACTATCAAAATTTTTTTATCTTAATATTTTTACATTACTTATCCTCGGATGAAATAAATAATTAACACAATTTAATATTATCCCTATATCCACATCGAGAATCCATAATCCAATATGTTTTCAGTGAGACAGACTCTTATGTTACAAGTAATACACGAAAAACATAAATATGAAATATTATATTATCTATGATAGCCATTATAATGAAATTAAATTTATATAAAAACAAAAAATCATATATGAAACCCCTTTTTAATATCTGGAATAAATTAGTGAATATTCTTTATTTATATGTTTGTGTTTCAACATAGGACAAAAATATAATTATTAATATTATTCCAAATTAAATACTTCCCCTAAACTATATGTATCCCTTGATCAAATCATAAACTATTTCTAGAGATTACCATGATATTTAACTCTTAGTTTAAATTAGTTATACAAATAATATTGTATTAAATATCTCATTTAGTACCCAATATTTGTATTCCAACAAAAAATAAATTAATGAAAATATATTTTAACACCAAAATAGTATCCAAAATTAATATTGTTTTTGACATGTTCACATCCACAGTTAAAATACCATTTCATAAATCATATATTTTATAAGAACATCAATTTCCCTCACACATGGATTATTGTATCCAATAAAGACTATATGATTTATCAGACAATGAGTTTTTTTTAATGTTTCAAATTTTTTTCAGTCGTTATAAACCTATAATTTTTAGTAATAATTCTTAAAAAATAATTTTTATTGAGTGATATTTTTAATAAATTTGAGTAATATATCAAGTAGAATCCATATAAAAGGAATGATATATTTCACAACAGATATAACTAAGTGACAATACGTTCTCAAATATCACCATTATTTATAATAACATATCCTTTTACGAGATAATGAATTATCAAATATTCTTTTTTATCTACATAGTCTACTCTAATGGTTGATAGTGTTACTATTAGTTTTATTTAATAAGTGAAACTAAATTTAATTACATTATATATTAAGAAATATCCTATTTTATTCCATATTTTATCTATATCTAATTGAAATAATTTATTCACATATATATGTAATTAATCATATATTAAAAAATAAATGATGGCCCCATAACCCATTAATGATTCCATATTTTCTTATTACATAACACATAGTTATACTTTCATTAATATTAAATAAAAATTATAATAATAGACACAATATTATTAATTTTCTACCTTTTAAGAAACATTTAATATAATAAGATTACATAATATGATTCATATGAAACTATTTATATTCAATTTTCCTCATTATATATAACAAGATACTTCTATTAAGAAGACATGATGTCACATTAAAAAGTGGTTTGATATTAGATTTGATTCACTCATTTTGAAACATTATATTTTTTTTATATGGACAAGATATGAAAATATAAATCATATAATTATTCAATCAATATAAATCTCAATGCCTAAAGTCATTTTATTCTCTAAATGGAATTTATTCTTAAATTTTATATACATATCATACTTCAACTCTACTATGTGTTTCAACACTAGAACAAAAATGAATATATAATGAAAATACATGGGACGCATGATGAATTTCCAATCACTACAAATCATAAGGTGATATCAATGATAAAAAACACATTGAATGAGGGTTTCAGTTTCTGATTGAACCATACCACCTATTTCCAATCATGATGCTTGTTTCACACTATCAAAATCATTTTTAGTTTATATTATATATCAATCATCATGTTTAGTTATAAATTGGATAATTTATATTTATAATTTCCTTACAACAAAGAATAAAAATGCAATTACATCATCCAATATTAGAAATCATGATCTATTCCTTTTGATGAAATAATTTTTGAGAATTATCATGAATTTTATTTTTTTCTCCAAGATATTTATAATTTTTTGAAAACACATAATAATTATTTTACGAACCTCATTCATAATGAAATATGAATAATTCCATTTCATAACCCCATATTCACCATTTAAATGGAATACCAACTTGTTATGACACTCTAAATAAATTTTTCCAAACCATTTATATCTTATTTTTTGTCTTTTCATTATTAAATAACATATTTTTTTATTGGAATGTCTTCCACTTATAGTCTCACAAGTTCTTTATTATATATTATAAAAATTGTTAATAGTATTTTAAAACCACTAAACTAGTAAATTGAACCTATTATATATTAATAACACAAATTAAAAAAATTCTACCATAAAAATACCATTCATAATCCAATGTTTATGCATATCTGAAAATATTATGTTTCAAATTAAAATATCATTTTAAAATCCTATTAATTATTATAGTTTTTGTTCCCTCTAATCATTTAGTACCCTGTGAACAAAAAATTTATTTCATAATTTACATTTACATAGACATAGATAAGATTACATAATTTCTGTCTCAACTAACTATTCTTCCAAATTTATACCCACATATAGGATCCCTTCATTGAATATGAAATTCAAAATTTTAATGGCCTTTCACAGATCATTATACTAATGTTATAATATTAAGTATTTCATTCAATTAACATTAATGAAATATATCTAGGCCATATATTTTTACAATGTTATTTCACTAGATTCTACATCAACAGAAGAATTAATTTTGATAAAATTAAAATAATAAACATCAATGAAATTACCTTATTATATTTCCCCAAGAAATATTATCCACAAAGATAAAAACAAAGTCTTATATGTGTATATTTTTGATATAAACATATTCATCCTTATTATTTTTTGATAAATATATTGATTCAGAACACATAATGATCTGTATTTTGATTTTCAATTTTCAAATCTTCCACAAAATAATTCTATCTTATCTTATTTATTGTTTTCCTGAAAATCATTATATTGTTTTAATAAATGTTCATGAATTATTATTTGTCAATATCCCCACCATTATCCAATTTCCAAAATTATATAATTAAATTAAATCATTTCCGATCATTCACCACCAACATAAAATGTATTCCTATCATATGAACTATCCCTCATAAATAATACCAACACTATATTTGTGGTATCATCAGTGAAGGTAACATTTTTTGGTCAGAAACTATAAGGAAATTTCAATTTAAACATGTATATATTAGTATGTAAAATTTCCATCTTGTTAGATTTATGTGTCAATAAATTTTTAAAAAAAAATTAAATTTAAAATTTCATTGAAACAAAATTTATATTATTTAATGTAGAAATGATTTTCTAATATTTATTAATCAATGGAACTACTATTACATTCCAAACTATAAATAGTATTTTAATCTACCAAACCCATTAATTTTAAAAAAAATACCATTAATGATTGTTTTATTACGTTTTATCAATGTTAAAATCTATAGATAAATAATTTCATATCATTTTTAAATAGCTTTAGAAAATTTTTATATCAATTCTATTTTGTGTTGTTTTTTATTAATTTCAAGGAACCTAATTTTGAATTTTTTTTATTAGTATGTGTTTATAAAATAAAATGTATTTGAGATGTGGTTTAATAATTTTTTACTAATATTTAACCCAATGTATATGTTATAGATAAAGTTAAAACCAGTATAAAATTATAAATAATATTCTTTTATGAAAATTCAATACACAATAACCAAAAAAACAAATTCAAAACATGTCATCAAACCATTGTGATAAAATTTTAAAAAAAATTCTAATATGTAAAATTACAACAATCATTATATAATGATAACTAAAATTTAAACAATTTAAATTAAGTACTCATATAACATTTCAATTATTATTGAAAAAATAACCCCCACAATCTTAACAATATATAGATGGGTTGGTCTGATCATCACTACATTCCATACATCCAAAATCATATTCTTTTATTTAATGTAATCAAATTTACAATATTACTACACATAATCCAAGAATATAATGAATCATTTATTTGAAAAATATAATATGTATAGAAAAATAATATATTATCCATAAATAAATTTGAGTTCATTAATATTATTTAAAACCTGAAATACATTAATTCATAAAAAAATTATAAAAAATATTTATGTTATAATAAATGATACACCATCCATTATAATGTTTATAATTACACTGTTTTCTAAAGAATGAATTCCTACAAATAGAGACTAAAATTATTTACTTATTGTACGATACCATCTCATTTATCATACACTATTTTAGAGTTAAAACCATTATTCATGACATACAAATTGATATCTATCAAGCCCGTTAAATAAAAAATATTGAATTTTGATGTATGATGAGAAATTGTTGATAGTTGATATGATTTCCATTATATTATTCTATTTGATGAATATAATATGTATTAAGTCATTTTTTATGAATATTTCTTATTAAATGTTGATTGGGTTATTTCTGATATTTTATTATCATTTGATGATTATGAATTCAATGATAATGCTTTTGTTGGTAGTTTCTTTATTTTATATCCACCTTATGATACATTATTTTAATAAAATGTTCAAAATGTGCATAGTTTTAATGTTGTTTCATGTAAAAAGGTAAAATATTGTTTCAATCAAATATGTAACCACATTTATTATTGAGTATGAAAGTAATATTTTTTATATCATGATCATTCCCTTATTATTATTACTCCCCATTTCTAAATTAATTATAAATATACATTAGTTTTTAATTCACTTCATAACAAATATTTTATAGAGAAATATATTGCAACGAATTCATTTTTCTAATAAATGGTTGACTAATGAACACTCCTAAATTTTTAGTTCCTAAAAATGAATTGAATAATTCTCATTTGTGTAATCAAAACTAGGATATCATGTTTTTTGAAATCATGTTTATCTAGAATGTGTTGTAATTCAACAAGTTATTTTCTCTCTCACAAAAAAAACACATGTTTCATGTACGTAAAAATGTTTTATATTCTACTAAAAAAATCCAGTATATTCCACTATCTGTGAACTGTGTTAAAAAATATAAAACTAAAACTAAATATGTATTTCTAGTATTCATGTATATAATTATTTTCCATATGATTTCCAAAACAGTCCATTAAGTTTATTAAACTATCCCTTTATTATAGGATTCATTTTTTATTTTTATTATATCAATGTTTTTATTTTATTTCATTTTTATTATATTAATTGAAGGAAAATATTAAGATGTACTATAATATTGATTTATATTCAATTATATTTTGTTTACCTATAAAACCATATAATATAATTAGAAATAAATTATATTATTTGTGTGTTAAAAAAATATGCCTCCTAAAAAATAACTACTGAATAGTAGAGATGGATTTTCAGTGAAATTTTTTTTATGAATAATTTCTAATTGGTCTTGTTATTGATGAATATATCATTTGGACATCAAAAAATAAAATTAATTACGATTTTTGATTCTAATACTGAGTGTTTTAAAATACCTTATATTTTAGTGGACATAAACCTCCAATTTTCTATTGAAATTATGGAAATCATAACGGTGGGAAATGGAAAGAAAAAATCATATAAATATTTATGATCACCTATAAATATCAAACATCCATGTTAATTTTTATCACATATATATTTTATGTAATAATTTTTAAATGGTGGTTATTGAGAGTGATTATAATTACACATGGTAAAACCAATGTGAAGGGATTCATATATTAGTTAAAAAAATATTTTTACAATGACGTAGCTGATAATAAAAAATATTATTGTTCATTATATATAAAATAAATATCTAAATTAGTAAATATATAACCAAATGTATTAAATGGGTCATATTATATCAAAATATTGATTCAAAATACACATTAAAATATTCATAGTTTGAAATGTTAATGTGACCTAATATTACATAATTATCATGTTATATTTTATTTGACCTCAAACACTAATGTTTTTAATTTGGATTTGATTGAGTTTAAGAATAGTTTTGGATGGATATGATTGGGGGTACTATATATGTTATTATTGTAATCCAATGTACCACATTTGAAAATAAGTGATATCAACAAAATACTAGTTGGGAAGGTGGTTGAAAAAGAAAATAATTTTTTTACTATTTACTTTGAAAACACTAATATAATTAATGAGAATGCATTTATATGATTATTTTTCTAGGGAATAGGATAATATAAACCCCACTATATAGTATCTAAAAGACAAGATATCCATATAGTTGAGACATGTAAGGCTTTTCTAGTCACTCCTGGTTATGAACCAATATTAAACTCATTTAAAGAAGACACAGTTTTTAAAAGAAGATTGTTACTGTTATATATACCCATCTCCTTCCCTTGTTATCCTTATGAATTGTTATTATAGTTCAGTTTTATAATTTTTTCTAATATTAAAATTCATTTTACTACATATACATGAGTTATAATGAAAATATAAACCACTAATCAAGAGGATTTCTATTGAGTGAAACAATGTAACAGTTTTATTGAAAATACAATGTAAACTTGAGATGATTGGGTTAAAGTAATAATATTTTTTTTGGAATATCTACTAACAATAGTGGAATATTTATTATATTTAATTGAACTTCCTCATACTAGGGAGTAAAATACTGTATCCTGGTTGGAACCTCATTCTTTTTTTACTCAATTATAATAAAAAATAATTAATAGATGACGAGGGTATGTAGTTTCCATAATGTAATTCTAATTAATATTACCATATCAATCATTCTTTTATAAAATCAAAACATTTATTTGTTGGAATTTAAAATTTGTGGGTTCGTAGTTGTAATTAGTTATGATTACCTGAAATAGATTATAATTTTATGTACTGAAGAAAAACATCGTAATCTATTTTGGTAGTGTTGTTCTAAAAGAATTAGGTTTTATCATGGAATGACTATGTGAAAAATTAATTAATAAAAATTACAAAAAATACATTCATTGAAATAGAATGACAAAAATAATAGAATAAACGTATAAAGATTGTTTCTTGGTAAATTTCTTATATCATTATCTTGAGATAAAAATTTAGAAATGGGTGGTGATAATCATGATATAATTATAATTATCTCTTAGTGAATCCAATAATTGGAATATAATATCTTCACACACATATGTTTAACTTTTAAAATGGTCAGATACATCAGATCATTAATTAGGAATATATTTTTAAACCATATATAGCTAAATAATATGATCGAACAAAATGGAATGAGTAGAGGGCTCTCTATAATAACCTCACTTGAATTAACTCTCACACACAATTGAAATGGGCATTGTATTATTATAAAATCTATTAGATAAAAATTTGTAAACTGATATAATTGATCATGTATTAAAAGTTACAAAAGTTATATAAAAATAAAAATAAATGAGAGAATCCATTGTATAATCATTAAATAATTACTATATATCAACCAATCCCATTACATAAAAAATCAATACTAAAATATTACCCTATTATATTAAGAATGAGCGGATAAAAAATGAAAAAAATAATAAATACATCCAAATTATTCAACCTTGGTTTATAGCTGATTATGTCCCAAAAAATATGATACCTTCTATAGAGAATGACAATATCCTTTTATAAATATATTCCTTCATCATATATCCACTAATATCATCACCCGAATCACTCCCATATTCTACAAATATTTGATTTTTGAATTAGGGATCAAATTACTTTTATATTTAATTAAAATCCTTCATGAATATTCAATTTAATCTCCCATAACGATATCAAAAATTATATAATATTGAGTGATTTTTTTCCAATACATTGAAGATATGTGCAACACAATATTAAAATTTGAATTTGATGAGAATTTTATTCATCTTCTCTCATTTATGACATGAAAAAATGAAGGTTATAACACCCTAATAATACAAATATCCAGAATTTATGATACTCCAAAAAAATAAAACAAATATGGTGGGTTTGGTGGTTCCTATTTTTTTATTCTTCAAACACCATTTTTAACATCACTCACAAGCATCAAAACATCAAACATGCCAAAACCTTTTCTGTTTTTTTATGTTTCATAAATGACATTACCCATCATGTACAGAATAATATTCGATAATTTTAACACTATAATGCATGGAATATACATGTTTCAGTACAAGATGTTTGTTAGTATTGTCCATAACGTCAACCTTGGTTCCCAATTTGGTCTCTCCTGGAAAAGATCATCCCTATAACATTTACTTCTTTGTAGACCACGTGAATCCTAAGCCTAGTGAATAAATTCCTAATATCCTATTTACATATTCAAATTTTTTCACGTGTGTCCTTGTATATTTGATATTTTAATTTTTAAAAAATACAGAATCATATGTTTTTCAGTAATGAAATTATCATTAAAATATTTCATTATATTTTATTTTTTTTCCAAAAAAATAAATAAAAAATTCAACTTTTTATAAAAATATTAAAGTGGTTTTAAATTAGGAAATAATTTCATGAAATAAAATAGAAAATGATTTTTGTAATAATTTTGTATGCAGGAAATATTTTTATCATGTATACTCACAATTAAAATATTATTTTACTCAAAATTATAATCTCTACTAAAATTTAAAAAAATTATCCCCTACCAATATTTAAAACCCAAGGATAGGGGAATAATAAATTGTTAAATAGAGAGTGACATACTAATTTTTTTATTATTTATTTTAAATGATTACTTATGCAATAAATCGTACAACCCCAAGATTTTGTGAAATATATTTTTCTGAATTATTTAAATCATTTCGATATTTTTCTTTTCATTAATAAATGAATATAGGTGTTGTTACATGGTATCAATGATTTTGGATTGATTTTCATGAAGTGATAAATTTAATTTGTGATACAAAAAGGGGTGTAATATATTTTACAAAAAAAATTGTTAACATAAGTTATAGGAAACATTTTGTTTAAATAAAAAAAATCAATATTATTAAAATATTATATTATAATATGATTACATTTACAAACAAATTGGAGTAGAGGATACACGTTAGATTATATAAATTATAAAAATACAGTTTAAAAATGTCGATGAGAATAATTATTTCATTATTAGTGAACATGAAATGAACATAAACCCAATTTAAAAATATATGAAATACTTTTCTTGAAAAATATTTCTATAAAATAAAACACGTTTTTCATTAATAAATTAATTCAAACAATTTATGTGATTTATTTAAATGAAATTAATATATAATATATTCAATAATTTATTTAACATTCATATAATGGGTTTTCTATACTATATATAAGACTAAATCAATCTTTACACTTAAAATCGATAGTATTAAAAAAATGATTTTGTATCATTTTTTCAGAAGACTCATTTTAAAACTAAATTATGAAAATTTAAGAAAATTAATTTTGATTATGTATAACTAATGTTTCAAACCATCATGTCAAAAATATATTATGGTGAATATTTTGGATTTTCTTTAAAAGGTATAGTTTTTTTAAAAAATATTGACAAATAATATATTTTAAACAAAACATGAATTTTAATTCAAATAATCCGAAATTTTAATTTTTTTTTGAATATTTTATAAATTATAATTATTTAATTTTTATATAAATTAAGCAAATTTATATAAATTTAATGAATTTTATAATTAAATTTTATATAAAAAATATTTCAAACATTGAATATTGTTCTTTTTAAAAACATAATTTACTAGAATTCATAGAGTATTAAATTAAAAATAATTCAATTTATTTATTTAAATTTGGACAAGTTTATTCTATATTTAAAATCAAAAAATAATATAATTTATAATAATTTCAACATAAATTTTGAAAATATGTTTTTATGAAAATAATTAAAACTAATTATATAATTTAAGGATAAAATGTGTTCAGTTTATGATTAATCTAAGAAAATAAGGTGTGTGAATGAACCCAAAAGATTCCAAAAATTCCTTATCTAGACATATTTCAACCCTTATAAGAATATTTTAGAATTATATATTTTTTGGGGTAACGTTCTGTGATAATTTCCCATATAATACGTTACCTACATAAAAATAGAAAAAAGTATCTTTCTTCCCTTAAATATATATAAATATTTTTAATGGGAAAAAACAACATAGGCTCAGTAATAAATATTATTTTCTAATATAAATTTTTTATTATTATAATAATAATTTATATTATTTTTTCATATTGATATAATTACATTAAATTATAATGAGAAACCCAGGTACAAATGGTTTTGTTAATAATTAAATATATAAAATAATACTAAAAATATTAAAATTAAATTGTGTTGAATGAATTATTATGTTAAAAAATTAGCTGAATATAACAAGATAGATTGGATTTATCAAAATTTATTTTATTTCAATTATTTCCATGATTTTTATAACTAAATTAAATGAATAGAGTATGTATTTAAATTACTATAATTTTATAATTAATAAAAATGTTCAAATTTATTTAAAGTTACTAAAAATCCAATATTATATCATGTTATTTGTAAATAAAAATATATAAAATATAAGTTTCATTTCATGGAAAAATTATTCTATTATAATGAATATAGGGATAGTTAAATGGTAAAAAAAACTACGTTAGCTCAATTATGATTATGGGTATTGTTGGTAAGTTACTATCATTTTTATTTAAATTAATTTTAAAAGAAAATTTTATTTTTATTTTATAAATTTTATTTAAAATTTATAATCATTGGGAAAAACGTTTTTTTATAATTAACACTCCTACTAAATATTAGTGGATAAATTAACATGGATTGAAACTGAGTTAATGTAGTGATTAACTAAAATGATAAATAATGGGATACATAGAAGTTAAGGTTTTAAATATTTAAACAATGTGAATAAATTTTTGGAAGAGTTTTTAGAAGACCATATAATTCATATAAACCATTAATTATTAGTTTTTGAGACACTTATACTAATTTGGACATCCCAACAGTGAATCCCTTAGAATCATTACAATAATTCCACTCATCTTCAACTGTTCAAACACACTAACTATACTCATTTTTCACACATTAGAATCCTTTTTTATATACCAATATCATCCAACATAAAATGTGAACTTCTATAACCTCTTCTTAGATTTATTATATTCTGAAAAAATAATACCTTTAATGGTTTTAATGCAATCCTTAGGAGGATACCCAAATCAGAGGTTATGTATTTATAAGAGTATTTTTATTTCATTTCCTTCTCTAGCAACCATAATTCTTACTATTGAATGATAATATGATAAATAAATTATGTTACATAAACATAGATGTTTTTCTATTAATATCATGAACTAAAAACAGACACAAAACTATCAAATAGGTTACAAAATAATTATTTTCTTGAACAATTAATGATCTCATCACGAACATATGTCATTCGTTTTTATATTACCACCTCTCAAGGATGAAAATAAAGATTTAAATATTGTGTATAAAATATATTTATTTTATTTAATATATAATAATTATTTTTTTATTTTTATATCAAACCTAAATTTATTATTTACATTTTTGGGAATATTATGACATATCTTTTGTGTACGGCATACTACTTCCTCACGAAGCAATGTGATTTCTTCACACCTTACATTAAATGTATTAAAGATTCTTTTATTAGAAAGTGTGATATATATATATAATAATTATAATAATAACAATAATAATAATTTGGTAATATATATTTCATTTACTTTTATATATTTTAATACCATAGTAAATTTGAAAAACCATTCACACATTTGTATGACTTACTATATCTACGAACGCTGTATTTTAATTCCAATCACAAAATATTTTTCAATACTATAAATAAAAGTGTACTAAATATATATGATACATAAATAGTGTTTTACATTTTTATATGATAAAACCATGATTTATATTAGAGGAAAAATGTCACGACCCCCCCTCGGGGTCCGTGCCGTGACTACCCCAAGCCCGCCTTCCATAGGCCAGGGGCTGGCGACTAGCACCAAGGCGTAAATCCTGGTAAAAAGGGAAGGCATTGCCTTTGTAAAGTAAACAAACACCACAGAGTAAGCAAGCGGAAAGTAAACTCTAAGAAAAAGCAAAGTACAACTGAATGTTCGGAAAAGTAAATGGGCCAGTATGCAAACCCAAACTGAAAGTAAAGTACAACTCGAAAGGGAAAACAGCAACTGAAAAGTAAAAGCCGCTACACCGAGCTGTCCACTGGAAATAGCACCTTAAGGGTGGGTATAGTTAGCTCCACTACTCCACGGGTCCCGCCGTCCGCTCCGAGCACGTCCCGCCCAGTGGTCCACCTCCAGGTACCGTCCTGCTCTGCAAGCCTCAGCTAAGATCAACGCTGTCCGTCGTCTGCAACCAACACAACGTAGTGCAGGCAAAACCCGTGCAGGGGTGAGTATAAGCTACTCAGTAGGGACCCCGAGACCCCTGAAGGTCTCTCAAATCCACAAAGGATAAACCACGAAGAAAGGTACAATCACGAAGTAACAACTGACACTACTTAGGTATATGCCCATACATATACCTAAGTCATCAAATTCAAATACGCTCCAACCTCCGAGCCCAAGTACAACTCAGTCCACACAGGAATGTAAATGTATTCCACACAGGAAAGCAAAACGTAATCCACACAGGATAGCACAACACAATCCACACAGGAAAGCAACAGGATTCAGCTCACACAGGTAGACTTCTTCGAAAGACGATAAAGATGATCTCTGATCCATCTAAGTCGTCGGACCCACGATGGATCGATAGGTAACTAACCCCCGCAAAAGACCCACATAGGATCGGGCCCACGTAGGACCAGTAGGCGCTGGTTCACACAGGACCGCTGAGCGCAAAGACCCAGACAGGATCAGACCCACACAGGATCGGGCCCACATAGGACATGTAGCACTGATCCACGTAGGATCGCTGAGTGTTGTAGTCGTCGTCGTCGAATCCACAGAGGATCTCTGTACTGTCGTCATCGCAGTCAGAGTAGCAGTAGTAGTAGCAGTCACAGTCGCAGCCAGTACTAGGGTTTCCGCACACAGCAAGCTCGTTCGCAGGGTCTGCTCCACGAGCCGAGAGGCTGATACATCAACTATCACAAAGTCCAGAGATGATGTATCCAAAAGTTCCCTATCGTCAACAGGAACTCAACACAACAGACGGCGCGTCGATCGGACGCCCGGTATGAGAGTTATTGGCATTTTCGTCCCCGGGGCCCGGTTGGTTTTTAAGGAAAAACCAACCCGACCGTACTCCACCTGCGTCCAAACCTCGGGTGGAGTATGCCAAAAGATCCGTCTCACTAATAGGAACACAACAAAGCTGACGGCACGTCAATCTGACGTCCGTAGCTCAAGATATGAGCGTTTCCACTCCGAAGGCCTGGTTGGTTTCGTGAACGAACCAACCCGGCCGAACTCAATGTATTCCGAAACTTTGAGTGCGATATACCGAAACGACCGTCTCGATCCAAGGATCGTGTTGCCGCAGACAGTTCGTCAATAGGAGGTCCGTGGCTCATGTTATGGCCCAAATACCGAATCCATCTCGAAAACGGGGGGTCCGGGTCCGGGCCGACCCGGCCCGGCCGGCCGGCGCCGAGGCGGCGCGGCGGTGCAGCGGCGCGGCGGTGCGGCGGCCTGGCGCCGCACAGATGCAGCGCGTGGGGGGCAGGGCCCCCGCTTGATCGGATCGGAGGTGTGGCTTGTAGCCGTGCGTTTGGAAACCCCCCCCCTCATGGGGGGCCTGCTTTGAAAAGAACCGGGGGGCCGCCTGCCCCCCTCAAGAAAACCGGCCCCCTCATAAATGGGGGGGGGGGGGTTTAGAGAGTTGGCGGGGGAATTTATTCCCCCGGTCTTTGACCTTCCGTCCGGCCCCCTGGCCGGCCGGTTTTTCTCCAACGGAACCGGCAAGCCGGTCCGCTTCCGGTTTCCGACGCCGACGGCCCGGTGTGTCGCCGGTCTTCCCGTCTCGCCGCGGCCCGGAACCGGCCGCGGTGTTCGTCGTCCGGCGCGGTGCGACGGCACCGCGCCCCTCCGCCGCGCCTTCGATTCCCTTCAATGCGGCGCGACGGCGTCGCGTTCTTGATGATCCTTCCACCGCGCGGCGTGACTGCGCCACGCAATATAATCGTGCGATTATCCGTGTGGTGCAACGGCACCACCCCATCTTGTTTCATCCGCAAGATAAATCAACAAAAACAAAGGAGGGGGTTCGGCCAAGTTCATGCGGTCCGGCCCCCTCACGTTAAATGATAACCATATTTAAATATCCTCACGTTAGTCATGCTAGAACCACGAACAAGAATAAATAAATAAATAAATAAATAATCAACAACAACCCCTACCTTGGGTTCATGTTTGAAGATTGTCAATGACCCGGGGAAGACAACGTCACGGAGGTCGGGCGTCGCGGTAATCGTTCGTCAAATCCGATGATGATGAGGTACGTCCGAAGAGGTATGTCGTTGGAGAATCTTCGTATGCCGACGAAGGAAGTCCGAGGAGGAAGCGGCGTTCCCTTTCGTTGACATGGAAGACGAAGAAGAGTGGAGCGGCATTCTTCGTTCGAGCTTGAGCGTTCTTCGTCAAAGCTTGAGCGTTCTTCGTCAAAGTTTGAAGAAGAAGGAGAAGAACCCAAAATGCTCTCAAGATGGAAAAACAATTCTAACCAAATAAAATAAGCTAAGATCTTATTTTATTAACTCAACCAAACCTTTTTGAATTTCAAAGGTTTGAAAAAGATTAAACAACTCAACCTAATTAATAAGCTAAGTTGTCAAAACATTTAAAGTGGGGTTAAAGGGAGTTTTGAGAGAAGTTGAAAAGTTGGGTTTCGTGTGGGCCCCACCACACTTAATCCTCCCAAGGGAGGTTAAGTGGATGTGGTTCCCACCTTTAACTCCCTTTGGGAGAAGTTAACTAACATAAAAAATAAAATAAAAAGTGTTCCACATTTTTATTCAACTTTTTATAATTCTCCCAAAAATTAACTTTCGTCCCGCAATAAACGCAACTTCGGAAAAGGACTCCTTAAGCGAATATCGGCGCTGCGAGTTCATCGGTGCCCTCAGATTTCAATTCCGAGCACCGGATCAAAAGTTAGGAATTCCCTATCATTTGTTCACTGAACGTACCCGAGCCAAACTTCGAAAATTGATTCCGGGCACACTGGGCCTCGGAATCAGGTGCCGTCAGAAACCGCGCTCTTGTAAAATTCCAAAGAAATTTAAGAAAAAATTTCCCTTGAATTTTATGGGTCTTTACAAAAAAACTAAATGTTGAAACATATATAAAAAACAAAAAGTTTATTACCTGAAATCTAACATTAACATGTACTCATTATTACATGGGTAATATAAATACTTAATGATACCATATAATGTAATATATATTTTTATACGGTTAATTTATAGATTTATAATAACATAATACTTATTATATTGAAGTTTTAAATGATTAAAATGAAATTCAATACATAAGGTATTTGATTGCTCTATCACTTATTTTTTCATGCTAATCATTCCATATCAACCACCAATTTATTTTATCTGGATTATATAAAAAACATGAATGTAAATTATGATTATTCCCATGAAAAATATTTTGGAATATATATCCAATTTAGTTCCCTTATTTTTTTGGTTTGAGGTTAATAATTTCTCACACTGTAATGAGACTTCTAGTCTCGTTTTTTATGAGTGTCTTGTCCCATATTCATAACATGATTCTTCTATGTGGTGTGTATACATTATTATAATTGTAATTTCATGATAATATCTAATTCTATTATATTTAATGTTTTAAATTATTTTCTTATTTAATGGGTATTATCATTCAATTATTATTCATGAAATATGGGAAATGTTTCTCAATTTTCCATCATAAAGACATATATTTGGTTACACAACATTATTATTTAAATAGTTATATATAAATAACAATGAAATGTAATATCAAAAAATTATTAATCGTAATGGTATATTCTGTTCCATATTATTTTATTCCTTCCTCAGGATTACAGTTCAATGATACCAAAGTCATAGAGTTATTATATTATAATATCACTGATTTTCATGTTTATTTATGATTATATTTCCAATGAAAAATTATTACCATACATCTCTCAATAACTCATATTAATTTTCATTTCAAGCATATATTAATGATTTCATCATGTAATTATACCATTTTCTCCCACTATAGAACATGAAAATATTATGAAATTGTCTTTAATAAGATATGAATCTACCTCTCCCTTCAGTCAGATATATCATTTATTTTAAACCCATGTTTTCAAAAAAAAATTAATTAATGGTCTATTATTTTTCAAATAAATTTTTTACTAATATAATCTTATATGAAATGTATTCAAATTATATCATATGATTTTTTCCTAAACAATGATCTTATATATGTTACCGAAAATGTGATAAAAAATATTTTGTATTTAACAAGCAAGACACGACTAATATTTACCACATTAAGGACCTTTCATCTATATCATTCTTCACATAAAATATTTAAAAGTTATTTTTAAATCAATATTTATGTTTACTATTTTGAAAAAATTACTATTATAAATAAATTTTTTCAAAAGGCTATTTTTATCAAAAAGATTTTGGATTAAAAAAATTTCAATGTTTAATGAATATTTCCATAAAGAGTTCTATTAAATTGTTTTTAAATTATCCCATTATAATTTTTGAATGTGATTCAAAAAAAGTTAATATTTCATTATTAAAAAAATAATTTTCAATCATAGGTTATTTTCCATTAGAAATGTTTCATGTGATATTTCAGAATTATTTTCTATTTAAGATGACTTCATTCCAAAGGATTTTGACATAGTATTATATAATACAAGTATTACATTAATATTCCATATTTAAATAGTTTATGTGTTGATGGAATTATTTATAAGAAACCCACTTCTTTTCAATGATTATGCTGTAATGAAATGATTATAAAACAAGCGTCTTTTCCATATGATATGTTTTGATGAAATTTTTAAGATATCCATTTAATTTAATTTATTATTATATAATTAATGTTTATTATCTTATGTAATGAATATGAATGATTTATTATGTGATGAGTGTGACCTATATCTCACTCTAGTGCATTGGATAAAGATTAATAAATCATTTGAGATAGTCATGGATGGAATGGGGAGTGAACCCAGTATAATAAATGAAATTTTCAATTATGAATTTTTTTGTAAGTAACCCCATTCAAATATATGGAAAGGGACACCAATGGAGATAGTGGTGTTATCTATTTAGTTTTTTCCCCCATGATGTTCTTTGATATTTTTCAGCAATGAAACATTATGCCCAGTGAATAATATTATATGCATCTATGATTCCCAAAAAAATTATAATTCCTATGATATTATCTCATTGATCATGTACATGATTATAGTAGGATTCATATAGTATTAACTACCATTATTTATTCCATCACTCATGAAAATGATCATTGATATGAAGGGTGTTCTTTTATAATGTTATGCTCATGTTCTCATACTCTTCTATTCTTGTTATTCTTATGTATCTCCAATGTTTTTACTTCATGAGCATCTTAACTCACCCATCATTTTTTTTAATTTACTCAAGTTATGATTAATGGTTTTATGAAGGAGTAATAACAGGGATGACATTTATGAGATGTAATTATGATCTTTCAATGTTTTAAATGACTATGTTTACATGCAACCAAATGAAAAAAATATTATGATCTACAGTTGTGTCTTAGTATAATATAATGATAATTTATCTAAAAATTTGAAATAGATAAGTATATTAAGCATTTATCTATTTTTTTGGTCCCAATGTGAATAAATAAATTTTTTGTAGAAAAGAATCAAATAAATATTGTAACTACAATTAGAAAATGGAATGTTCAGTAAAAGCAACTAGAAAGAATATTATAATACATATAATAACACTTATTGTTTAATGATTAAATTGAGTAAAGAATGGTAATTGTTGATATTGATGTCCTAATATAATTTTTAATAGAGGTAATAATCAAGGTTGTACATGTAATGGTTATAGTACTGATAACAATGATACCATTAATATCTTATACAATGAAATAGGTATTATGGAAAAAGATGATCAATACAAGGTGATGGATTGAGAAGGAAGTGGTGTAATAAATGTGTTTATTTATTGTAAATAAATAAATATATTATAAATATAATGGTTGTTAAGTATATGTATTTCAATAAATATTTGAATGAATAATTTTTAATGGTACTGATGACCTAGAATTGAAATTTAGTGGTATAATTATACATTCTGATTAAGGGATGATAATCCTAAACATGTTCATGGGGATGAAAAAATTGTTTTTAGTTTCTATAATATGATTATTAATTATCATAAAATAAATATGATCATATTAATGACCATAATAATGAAAAAATATTAGTTTAAAAAGTGGTTTGTTCTATTGTTAATGGAGTTTAAATATTTCTTGATTTGGGGATTAGATATAATAATTTATGTTTTATTAACGGAATGAGAAAGAATATATTTTTTTAAAATAGTTTTATAGTAATTCATGTTATTAGCATGTTTCGAGAGAATACATGATGATGTTATTCACCTGATTTTAATGTTAAAATCAATATCCACGTTATAGTTTTTGTGGGTAAAATGATATATTTATTCACAAATTGTAGTGATATTATTTTAAATTAATGGACTTTAATATATTGGGAGTGTATAATGGTTGAAAATTTATGGAAAATTTTATGTTGAATTTTGGTTGAGGTACAAAATATTAATGGATGACTTCACAATAAAAATGATTTATACTTAATGGATACCAAACAATACCATTTTTAAAATAAGAAATAATGTCTTATCATTCTATTATTGATCGTTCCATCCATTAGTAAATTATGAATAAAAAATTCTTATTCATTTCAAGGAGTAAGTAATGAAGTAGTAATTCATGGAGGGCCAAATAGTGGGTGATATTATTCTGAAAATGAGTAAATATTATTTTGAAAATTATCCAACATTAGGATGTGGATCTTGGAAAAATAATTGTTCTGTTATCATCAATTTTGATGATATCAGTGAACTTTTCAATTCATGTTTGGTTTATGTTTTTTTGGATGTTAACATTATTTTGATGACCCAATTTCCTTGGAATAGTTTTTTATATCACACTCTACCAGTATTTTGGGGTTAATTTTCTCTTATATGTCCATGTTTTCACTTCCTACATATGTTCTCTAAGTCAGAAACATAGTATTTTTTATTCTATATGACTAACAGAAATACATTTCTCTTTAACAAGTGCATGTTTTGTAAGACCATTATACAATGTGTGATTCTATGAACATATTTTCAAATGCTTACCTTTAGTGGCTGAGATGAATTTTGTGGTTGAAATTTATTTCACTTTGTGTAGAATATAACACACTTATATTTTGTGAAATATTTACTTTAAAATTATTATGATATTTTCAATATTTTAAATATCATGAAATAGTAAATATATATAGCGTTATGTGAATCAAATGATATTTTTTTCATTTCCCACTACACAAAGTTTTTCGTGTTCTACATAAAACACTAGCTTAGAATATGTTATGCAGAAATCTTTGTTTAGCTTAGGTTATATGAAACAATGAGTTTAAATAAAACATTAAAAATTATTAAAATATTATTATTTAATATCATAATTATCACATAGACATTTGAATTAATGGTTTAATTATTGTAATATAAATTATAAAAATACGACTTAATAATTATTTTAATGTTAATTTTTGGCAGATCAATAAACTAAAATGGTAAATAAAACTATTTTGAAAATAGAGGAAACCAGTTTCTCAAAAACTATTTTTATAAAATCAAACATATTTTACCATATAAAAGTAATTAAACCAAATTTGGTTAATTATTTTATTTATATTAATATAGTATATATCTAATTGGATATTGAATATTCATTCTATGAATTATTTAGGTATTATATGAGAATAAATCCATCTATAAAATTACCAATTGTGTGTTTTTAAAAATATATTTTGTCACGTTTCATTAGAATAATAATTTTAAAAATAATTTTATAATATATTAAAAAAAATTATTTGAAAAAATAAAAAAAATTAAATAAAAAAGTTATAACTATGTTCGTGTTATTTTATTGGTTTTTTTATGAAATGTTTACATTTTTTGAAGAATGGTAAATGTAATGGATTTTAATTTAAAAATACTCTTTTGATGAAATAAATATTATATTGAGATTCTATTCTGAATTAGTTAAAATGTAATATGAGTTCATTTTTTATCAACTAAACCAATTAAAGTCTTTTGAATCATTTTTTAATTAAATAGTGAAATATATTCATTTTAACCTATTGTACCATTCCCATTAAAAACTCATAGACATGTCACACATAAGAGATGAAATTTAAATAAATTTTTAACACATTATTTATTTTATTTTGTTAAAATGAATTTCATATTTTTAATCAATATATTTTATAGTTTATAAAAAGAATAAATTACATTTATTTAAAAAGTAATTATTAATTTAATTAAAATTAATTATATCAATTAAGTTGAATGTAAGTTTATATAATACATAAATATAGAATTTAAGATGTAAAAGTTCACCCAAACATGTAAAAACCCAACTTATTAGCATATATTTAAACCCTAATAATCATAAAATAATTTTTTAGGGTTTTTTCATACACTATTCCAAAATGGTGAATAATATAATAAGTTAATAAAGAAAAAGAATAACCTTCCTTAAATTTAATTTATATAAAGCATTAGAATAGGGAAAACAACATATGTTAGGTTATGAATATTGTTTAGGAAGATAAATTGGTAATATAGATTTTGATAATTTTATTTAAATCTATCATAGATTATATAATTTTATTAAATTTTTAAGAAATATTATTGAATGATTTATTTACACAACAATTAAATAAATTAAATGATGCTAAAATTATTAAATGTAAAGTAAATTTGATTAATTATTATGCCGCAATATTTTTTATATGATCATATAATCTTACACATGTGTTAAAATAATTTATAATATTTCCATTTTTTTCTTCATTTTTGTAATTTAAATTATATGAATAATGTGAAAATTAATTATGACGCCCTTTTATAATAAATTAAATTTTATTAATTGTTTTAAAATTAATATAAATATAATCATATTTAATGTTATTTTCATATAATGTTATATATTATATATGATCCATTCATATACCAATATTTTTGTTATAACGACTTGTTTTATCATTAAATGGAAAAAAACTCAATCAACATTGTTACAGTTAATGTGGTGTTTTGTCTATTATAAGGTCTTATATTAAAATAAATAAAATAGAGAGCGTGCGTTATTATTTAATAAATTTTATTTTATATTAATATGTTTTGTGTAGAATTTATTAAATAGGAATCACAATAATTTATCATTAATTGATAAATAAATTAGTTAAGAAATTTAGTTATTATAGTGAAACCGCAAAATGGTATGAAAAATGGAAAACATGGATGTAAATGAATGAAATGTTTATAAATTGTTTATATATTTGTGATGGGGGGTTTATATCAGCAATATTATCCATACAAAACTGTAATTATCTATTTTTGATCCATATTAAGTAATGTTGACCTCCTAACAGTGAATACATTTGTGTATTTAAAATAATTCCACTCCTCCAGAACTATAAAATGGCAATCACTCTCATAACTTTTTTCACTCCAATAAAAACAATTTATAGGATAAAATATCCCAAAATAACATAACAAATTACATATCCTCATACTATTATCCTTATATTAAGAATATAACATCATTTAATGTAATTAATGAAATCCTAAGGAGGGTCTTAGAATGAGATGAAATGATCTTTTCAAAGTATTCTTATTTTATATCCTTCTCCACCTTCTTAAATTCCTATTATTAAACTATTTTTGTGATAATATAATTATTTTATTTATATTTATATTTTTCATGTTACTTTTATAACCTACAAACATAAAAAAATCCATCAAATTGGTTACAATGCCATCGTTAATATGTACAAAGGACTACCACATCAGAAACCAAGGTCATTGGATTTTCCATTACCACCTCTCAATAATGGGTATAATAAAGAAAATTATATTTATATGTGATAATTATTATATTTACAATTATATTAAAAAAGTTATTTTTTATATGAAACATGGATTCATGCTTTCCAGTTAATGGGGATACAATAGCATTGCTTGTGAGTATGGAATACTACCGCCTCATGATTCAATATGATTCATTCGTGCTTCACATGGAATATATTATAGATAGATTCAATAAAAATTTGTGATATAAATGGGATTATTATTATATTGCATCGTATATATATCAATTAAATTTCATTATTTCAATATGAATATAAATAAGAATGAAAATTCATCAGTACGTATAGTGTGTTGTACCCATGAACAATGTGTTTCATTTTATATTAATAAATATTAAAGATTGTTGTATAATAAATTATACATAATATATATAATATGTAAATAATTTAATAATTTTTTAAGAATATTAACCCATGATTTATCCAAGAGGTACCAAAAATAAAAAGGTAAAACTTATATTAAAAACAAAGAGTTTACTACCTAAAATGTAAAATTAACATTGAGGTCTTAATAAATGGGTGACATAAAAACATAGTATAATCATATCTTCTTTCATATATCTTAAAATAATTCTTTGATAAATGTATAAAAATCTTATATTTATTATACATGATGTTTTAATGAGTACCATTAATGTGGAGACTTGAGGTAAGGTATTTCCATATTAATTTATTGATTTGAGAGACACAGGATATATTTACCACCTATTTATTTTATGTAGTTTATATAGAGACCATCATTATATATCATTATTATTTTCCAAAAAAATATTTTTATTTAAAAATTAATATTTGTATCTCTCTTTCATGGGACTTACAGTTAAGTATTTTACATTTGATAAGGGTAATTTTAGTCTCTATTTTATTTCTAAGAGACTTATTCCATATTCAACACTAATTTATTTTGTGTTGTGTATATACTAACCATTAAGATGTTATATCATTAAAATATCTATATTTTTTATTTTTTATTTTTCAAATTGTTATATTTTTTCAGTAGATTTCAATTAAAATGTTACTTAGTCAATTTATGATTTTGGTCTCAATTATTAATCTATGAGACATATAATATGTTCTACCCCTATATTCTATCAATAGGTGTATATAAATCCTTTTTATTATAATATCATGTATTTATTTGTTATTAAGAAATTTTTTGTTCCATTTTATGTTATTTATTCTTGGGGAACATTGTTCATGTTTATTATTGTCGTCATTAATTTATATTACAATCTCATCATTTATCAGGAATTTTTACGATTATTCTTCCAATTATAATATATAATGATCCATCAATCAATAAAATTGATGAATATTTATCCCCATTAGTTATTCATTAAATATTCATATAGTGGAACAATTATTCCAAACATTGGTACTTAATATTATTAAGAGAATATCTATCTTCAAATTTGAATTTCTCAATATCTCCTATTAGAAATATTTTTTCATTTAAAAACATGTTCCCTAAAAAAATATTAAATCTTTTATTTTTTTCGAATAAAATTTTAACAATGATTAAATTTATATTTAAAATTTTGAATGTAATAATCCTTTACACCCATCCAATGTTACTTTCTTATTTTTATAAACTTTTATAGGGAATGTGAAAAACCACATAGCTAACCAATTTAACCACCAAAAGGTACAACCGGTTTGTTGATGAAAAATTTTAGCCAATTGGAATAAATATCCTTAAACAATGTTCGAATAATATAATTTACCTGAGTGTTAGTATAATCAATTATGATTTATTAATAATTATATTCCATTTTTCCCAAGATTTCATGTATTCACATGTGTTGATCTACCCCATATTTAATCCTTAAACAAAAGTGTGGTTCTTCGTATATATCCACTGAAAATTATCTTTAGTTTTTTCCACTCAAAGGAATATTCCTATAATTTGTTTTATCACCTCCTGTAATGTCTTAATATTTAAAAATTCCTCTACCATTTCAACATCCATGTATGTAAGTACATCCATGTGTTCAATCACAGAAGAGATCTAACATTGAGGGTATTTAGGGGGCCTGCTCATTTTGCTACCCAGGGGGATGTACAACCTACTCCCAACACACATCCTCTTATTGAAGGAGACACTCCCCATGTGAAACCACTATCATCTCTTCGACATCGACTTGATATTTCGTTAATGCTTTCGTGGTAGCCACGACCTCTAGGGGGATGTCGAATGGAATATTGTTGTCATTTTTCATATCAATACCCTAGTTAAGTTTACTTAAAATGTGAAAATTAATGTTTTTTATATTAATAATAAATTCATGAATAATATTTATCACTTTCCTGACCATTATTTCTTTATCAATTCCCTTAAAAATTTTCAAATTTATTTGAAAAAACAAAAAATTTCCCAAGTATTTGGTATAATTATTTATTTTAATTAAATTTCAGAAACCTGAGTGTTTTTTCAAAATGATTATATTTTAAAAATAATTATCTAATAGGAATTTATATTTTCCAAAGAAAAGATTTAAATTATTTTTAAAATAAACTATTATATGTGTCCAATAAGATTTTCATTAAAACTAATTTTGAAAATGTTTAATGATATAAAAAATTAATTTTAATGAAATGTAATTTTTCTTATGAAATGGTCAATTTGATTTGTAAATATATTACTCTATATAAGTTGGCATACAATGAAAGAGTTTATTTTTTACAAGGATATACTATAATGGTATCTGTTTTTTTTCTAATATTTTTTCGAATAATGGAAATTTTCATATGAAATTTTTTTTTCACATGTTATGATATGATATGATGAAATGATTATAAAACCTATCTACTATTCATAGATTATACTACGATGAAATTTTCATGATACCAATTTCATTTAATTGTTTATGATATTATGAATGTGAATAATCTTGTGAAAAATATGTGTATTTTATTATGATATGGGTGAGACATATATATCCCCCTAATGAACTACGTAAATATTAATATATCTCTTGAGATTGTCCTGGATAGAATTCGGAGAGAACCTAGTAGTGTAATGACATTTTTCCACTATTATGTTCTAGGGGTGAAACCATTTAACTACAAGAAAATCTTTAGTAATGGTAATTGTGGTGCATCACACCCAGTATTTGTATCCTCATAATGTTCCCTAATAAGTTTTTATATTTATCATAGAATATGGGATGATTTTATACGATTGTGTGTTTTTTAGAATTATATATATTATTCATATTATATGATCTCATGGATTATGTTATTGATCATCTTATTATTCATTTCTTATTAAATACAAAAAAAAATCCATGACAAATGATTATGATATTTGATATAAAGGGTACGATTTTTAAATGATATGATCTTCTTCTCATACTTTTATGGCTATTTTTATCTTATTTATATCCATAATTTATCTTCACTGATAAATAGAGCTCACTCTTGGTTTTTATTCATTTCCCAGGTAATGATGATTGGTTTTATGTATAATTAATAATGTGTAAGATCATGATTTGGGACATTGATGTTCATTCAAAAATTTAGAATATTATATTTCCATGATTCAAAATGAACTAAACAATTGATGTCAAATAATGTGTGTTTATATAAGGTGATAAATTTTAATCTTAATTAATATAATATCGATGTAAATTAAGGCATATAAACCATAGAAATAATTTATATCTACTAATTTACTACTCCATTTTAAATGTGATTGAACTTATTTTAACATCCATTCATGTATATGACTTCGTTATTACAATTTTATCTTCTATGTTGTCTACCAAAATTTGATTTTTTATCTCATCACACATGTTAATATTTTACTATTGTTATTATTATACCTCAACTATTAGATCCTTTCCATATTCTTGTAATATATCTATAATATCTACATTATAAATAAATTAGCACAATTAGTCGTGAAGACATCACATTGAGGTTAAAATATCTATCAAGCATTAGGTAAATAGTTTACAATTCCAGAAATGGAATAATTCTCCAAAGTTGATTGAAATATTTAGAATAATAAGTTTTAGTAAAATGTAAATCTCAATGAAATTACACTTCAGGTGATTTCAGCCCACATTCCAAAACTACTCAAAAATTTAATTAATTATTTTAAGGATATTTAAGGATTTAATCTTTTTTTCTTTTATTTTATAAACAATTCACTAAAAAAATATATCATTAATCTCGAAATCAATTTTTTATATCATAATAAAAAAATAATAATCAGAGAAGTTTCTTATATTAAGAAAAGTTTTGTTTTTTACTCAATTAAGACATCAGTTTTATATTATAAATCATTTGCATTTTTTATTGATTTAATTGTCATATTTTCTAATAAGATGGTTAAATATTTATTAAAATTATTATTACATCATGAACATCCTCACATCCTTAGAATAACTATTTAAATATTCTACTATAAGAATAAATTAACATTATGACATAGAAAACATCTCCCTAAATTATTTTCAATCAAATATCATGATAAAAACTATGACTATGGTAGGAAAGAAATAATAGGAATGTAATGTGTCTCTTTTCTAACAAGGTGATTCATATATTCTATAGGAAAAAATATATATATAAATTTTAATGTTATATATCAATGATAAGGTGTCTATTACCCAAAATTCATCATTCATTTTAAATGTGACTGTATATTATCAATCGTTTGAAAATATCACATTGAATATTCTATTCGGTGACATGAACAATTAATATATGATTAAATTTGTAAGATGTATACAAAAAAATTCGTCGATAATCCTATAAGGAATGTTAAAATATTATATCAATTAATCACTCAGGGAATAAATACAATTAAAAAATTAATCTACATAAACTATAGAAAAACGAAACATGACACATGAATGGGAAATTTCATCAATATACCAAATTCATCTCCCCAAAAACTGCATTTGAAATTTTAACGTACCTATCGTTATATAAATTCATATATACTCTATCATAATCAATTAATAATAGTTATGATAATATCTTTAACATGTAATAATGGTTTTCTTATGTCAATAATTATAGTCATGATTAAAATCAAAATGAATTAGTGGTGAAGACATTATTATTTTAAAAAAGAATAAAAGTAATGTAAAACAGTAAATTGAAATTAGAAAATTAATAATTTAATCCCCATTCCCAATGAATACATTTTTTTTATTTCGATTATTATTGCACCTTATTTATTATGGACATATAAAATAATACCCTTGTGATAGTAAATGAACCACGTATTTAATATCAATATTAAAAAAATTAGGTTAAAATGATATCCAAATATATTTATAACCTAAATTTCAAAAACCAATTTATAATGACTAACTCATGAAATGAAATTAAAAATGAGATCACCTCCCAAAAAGATGATTTTTAAGGTTTTTTAGATCAAACATACCTCTGATGAAAAAATAATATTGGTATTATATAGAGTTACTATTTCATGAATTTACCATGTCTAATATTAAATATAAACTAGGTTAGCTCTCCTCTTCATTCTTATAATAATATAATTTTATATTATAGAAGGAGATAACAAAGAGGTGGATAGTGGTATGAATTTTATAAGTAATTCTATTTTTTACCATACATGAATATACTTTTCCTTCACCTTTCCTTATGGAATCACTACTTTATAATATGAAATTATTTCCATAATATTATTAGTTATTGCCTCATTCTCCCCATTTTCATTCACGGGAACCTCTTCAAGATTTTGTAGGATACCATTTGTTACTTTATTAGATATATTCTCCCCTTATTTTCTCATTTAACATTCATATATAGCTTCTATTTTTATATTCTAATATTGTGTCCACCCATTTTTTGAGTGGGAAACTAATATGTATTCATTTTTTGAGATTATTAGAAAAGTTATTGGGCTACCCATGATGGTTAAAATAAATCAATGTATTTTCATCAATTAATTTTCCTTCAGGTCATTAATAATGGGGGTATATTACTTATTAATTTCATCCAATTCATTATCTATAAATGTTATCTCATGTTTATCCATGGACATAGTTTCCTCCTTGAACACATTTTTTTATTTTCACATATTTTTTATCCATCATCACCCACAATTGTAATAAATCATCATATATAAATTAATGCTTATAGATTCTTTCCTTTTCATTTCTTATGTAATGTTTTCGGAAATGATACTCTTTAATTGTTATGATTAACTATGTGAGTTCAAATATATGATATGATATATCCATATTATTAAAGTATAATGTGGAACTCTATATTGAGATACAGTTATCCCCTACCATCACTACCCCAATAAACCCATGTGTAATAAAATAATCCAAAAATATAAATGAAAGAAAATATAATATATAACTCATAAATCCAAAATGTCATATAGGAAATGTCTTCTTCCTTACTATTAAAATGAAGTATTATTCACCATTTCATTAATAAATATTCAAAAATCATGCTTAGTCTATATTTTTTATTCATTACTACAACATTGAATAATATTAGATAATTAAAAAGAATGGGACTCACAACATAATAATAATATATAGTATTGAAATTCAATCCATGCGGTTTAATTGTCTAATATTTTCTGAAATTTTTATAATTAAAATAAAGATTTATACCATATAAATAAAGAAATATATTAGTCAGATAAGAATCCAATTATTTTGGAAGTACCATGAATTTAAATATTCTAGTTCATGAGATAGGAATGTAGAAAATAAATGGTGATAAACATTACATCATAAAAATTAGTATTTAGTGAATGCCTTAGTGTAGTTATACACTGTCCAGTCTCCAAAGGCCTCCCTTTTTATTGATTTGGTACATAATATTACAAAATAGGTTGACAACTAAAAATATATTAAAATATATAATTAATGAAAACCTAGTGGTAAGAGTCAAATTCTCATTATATAAAACACACAAGTAGTATTCATACATTATAAAGAAAATATTAATTCTATTGTATATAAATAATATTTAATATCACATTTACCAATTAAAATAAAATTCATCTATTAGATTAAAATGGTGTAAAAGAAAAATAAAATAAATGATTGATTAAGAAAATAGATATTAAAAATAAATAACTTACATTAATCAATCCAATTATATTGAAAATACCTAATAAACTAATAACCTTGCTTACTAGCAATGAAAGGGAGAAAAAAATAAAAAAACAATAAATTTACCTATAAATGTCTCGCTATGATTAAAGTTAAAGAATACCCCAAGAATCTGATTCCTTTATTACATAGTGAATACATATTATATAGAAAAATTCATTCATAATATATCCACTTTTATCATAATAAAATTCTTCAATATCGTCATTTTATATTTAGATATATTTTTGGGCTTAAAACACATAATATATAGCCTCTAAAAAACTTATACACATACCATTTATTTCTTCCAAATATTTCTTAAATTATTCAAGAGAGGAAGAAGATATCAATGTTGATTTTTTTGAAGATATTAATTCCAAAACAATAAATTGTGCATTTTAGATGGTGTTTAATACATCATCTTGTATTTAAGTATAGGGAAAGTTTAAGGAAACAACAACATAATTTAAAAAATAAATTTAAATTGATAATCTTCTCCAAAACTACATGATTCATTCAATGTGAAAATAAAATTGAATATTTCCTTTATACCTCATAAGGTATTATAAATTTCTCACACACTAACCATGATAAAAAAATTAAAAAATAGTTAATGTTTTTATAATTAGTATTTTTAACATGAAATAAGTCATTTCATAAGACAAAATGTTTTGTATTTCATCAATTACAGAATAAAACTCCCTATTTCACATAAAAATATTCATTTCAAGAATTTGAATTAGTTTTCCCACACTCATGGATCCTTATAATGATACATGTAATACTAATATGTTTAATATATTGTTTTAACCACGTTTAATTAATTATAGATACCTTTAACTATACACACAATCCTTGCATTGAATTAATCTCTATTTTAAATCATTATTAAAAGACTCAAAAGGGTTTTCCTCAATAAACACTTATCACTATATGTCCAAACATATCAAAATTTTAGTCAACGTTTTACTATTCTTCATATTAATCTATAAAAATTGAGGGTCATCCCAATTACCTCATTCATCGTCCATTGCAGTTAAATGATTCAAAACGTTGGTGATGATATTTTCCCATGATTTCATAGAATGGTATATATGAATGTATACTAATGAAAGAGATATATGTGAAACATACCTGAGTTTAATCATATCAATTCAAGAAATGGTGGATAAAAATTATCCAAAAACCACATCGTTTATTGGAAGCTTATTATTTGAAAATTTGAGTGCATTATTGGTAATCCATATTTTTAGTTCCGAACTACCTCACTGATATTATCATATAAAATACCACTCATGCACATTATACTCCATTATTTCCACTTTATTAACATTCTTATAATTATCCAACACTTCAGGATCTATTTAATTCTTAATATATATCATTGTGTGTCAACATGTAGTTAATATGCATATTTTTTCCCAATGAATCACAATTTTTTTCTTACTTAAAATAAATTTCAAATTTGGAATATTTTATTTTAAATTGATCTATTAGTAAATATATTGAAACCATATTCAAGAGTGATACTATCTAAAATAAATTAACAGAAAATTATATAAATAAATTATTAATCATAAAATAAAGATATTAATAAAATTTCCAAAAAAATGATGTTATACAAGGACGAATTTGGAAATATAAAAGAATAATTTTTTTTTATTTTTATAGAATAAATTTATTATATAATTTCCTAAATTTTTAGTCTTATCATTAATGTATTATGTTCTTATTTTTGAACTGAATATGTAATAATAATGTTGACATATGAAATAGAAAAACCCATTCATATTGATGTGGGATTTGTATCATAACTTGTATTGTCAGAAATTACACATTTAATAGGATATAATTATTTACATACCTATAATTATTGAAAATATTATATCTATTATGGTGTAAATCCCTTATAATATGAGAGGGGTTGATTATAAAAATATTATCCAATTAATTATTGAGTAATAAATTACCAATCTATTTTTTATATAAATATGATTTGGAAAATTCATGACCACATAGAAAATGGTAACATATTTGGACATTAAATGAATTTAAATTTTTGATGTTATTGAATCTAGTAATTATAAACTCTTAATTAATAAATAATATTCAACGCTATGTGTCAATTCTAAAGGAAGTTGTATATTTAAATCAAGTGGATATTATAACATATTAGGAAACCTAATCATTGATTTGTTGTTAATGTAGATTTATGGGGAATTGATACTCTTTTTGTTGAAAGGAAAAGAAATAACCAAAAAATATTAAACTATTTAACAATAATATTTATTAAACCCTAAAATAAATTACACCATAAAATCTAAAGGTTAATTATCTTTGGATATTAAATATATAACTAACTTATTTTTTATTTTTTAACATATCGCACAAACATAACTTTCACATTATACCCTTTATGGAAATAATTAATAATATTAATCATTATAACATGAGGAACAAAAATATTATAATGTATGATATCAATTTATTAGTATGGTTAGAGATAATTGAAATCATTCTATGATTATTTTTAAATATAAAAAATCAAGTTTTAATGAGTATAATAGAGTATTAAAAACATGAAATATGAATGTGCTATGGTATAGTATAAAACATGAGTGATTGCATAAGTATTTTTATATAATATAAGACTAGAGTAAAATAAAAATAGAAAACTGAGTTATTAATAATAGGCGAGAAGAACATAAATATGTTACATTTCATTACATAAGATTAAATTGTAAATGATATCATTTATATAAAACAAATGACATAGATGACCATCAATATATACATTTTATAATGGGTTAGGATAACCACCTTCACATATATTAAATTCTCATAGGACAAATATAGATAGAATATGGATGGTTCCATTCAGTAAAATTTCAAGTTAATAAAAAAACACATAACATATACTGACATATATAAAAAATAATTCTCATCAGAGCATTGAAATTTACTTTCATAATGATGATGAAATAAACATCATATTTTTTTAAAAAAATTTAATAAATATTATATCCAAATTTATTATAAATTTTATATAAATAAATTCATATAGGAGTATTCACAATGAGTGGTTTTTATTAAATATGGAAATCAAATATAGGGGGAATGTGTAGAAAAATATGATTATTTTGCCAGTTTTTTTAAAGAGTCAATGTTTGAAGTAAACAACCATGCCAAAAACCAAAAATTAAGAATAATTTTCCCATGAAAATATATTAATAAAATAATTATAAATAAATCATATAATTAGTGATAAATATATCTATAAAACAATATTAACAAAATGATTATGGAGGAAAAAGATTATAATTTTAAAAAAAAGTGGAATGCATGGTTTTACTTACTAGAAATACTTTGATTAAATTATGAAATATAGTAAATGTGAAATAGAAATATGATAGGTAAATATAATGAAAACACATAAGATAATATAATTTTTTTTACAGAAAATATATATATAATATCACTAAAATTAAATGTAGTCATGGAAACCTCCTTTTAAAAAATTAATATTGGAATGAAAACCTTTATGGATTTTCAATATAATGAATAAAATTCTTATGACATAAGAAACATAACCAAAATATATAAATTCATTGAAATAAACAAAAATTTAGGGTTCAATAAATTCATGGGGTTGTATATACATGACATAATGATTAAATGTGGTGAAAATATAACATATTTCAATGTGGAAAATATGATAAAATTATTCCCTTAAAATTAATCATGACATATTCTAAATATCATTAGCTTAATATATAAAAATAATAACATTCAAAATAAATTATCTGATTAATTTATTCATATTTATTAAATATTCTAATAAATAGTTGAAATCATGAAATATAAGTATATTAGTTAGTGTCTATTTATTGTCTTCATTAGATGTTATTATATTTGAATGTTATGTATGAGTTTAACAAAAGTTATGTTGGTACTCATTTATTGATACCAAGTTCATCAAACAAATTTTATTCTAGTAAGTTGTATAATTTCACCAAAATAATTTTTCCAATCTTGTATTATATTTTTGGAACTTTTGGTTACGGTTCAGAAGAATGGAATCCATAATGACCACAATTTTAGGTTATTTAACAATAGCCATGTGTTAGTTTATTATGATTTTTATTTTCATATAACCATCCAAGAGTCATATTTTTTTAAAAATACTATTTTTTATCATATATAATAGCTAATAATTATCATATACTAATACATGATGAAAATAATGATATTTTCTTGCATCGTACATATTGGTAGTTGATGTGATCCAAACAAGAACATGTTATTATAATATATGAGTAATTGTATAATATAAAAGGATTAAAATATCAAATTTATATGACAATAATTATATTAATATATAAATATTTTAGAGTATAATAATAATTTTTTAGAATAATCCTTTAATAATTTTTTTCCTCTAGTCACAAATAATTTTTATTTTGTTTCTAATCATTTTCATGTTTATTTGTATTGAAAAATATTTATGGATCAGTGGAACTTTTATAATGTTTAGAAAATATTTCAATGACAGATGAGAAAAACGGCCCCCCATGAAGCTATACCATGGATTTTTTTTAAAAACAATTAACGTTTCCTTATGTGATTATGTGATTATAACAATATTTTATTAACCTATATAAGGATTAGATCAAATGAATGAAGCCATGAGAAACTCTAAAAAACATTGTCAAAATTTTGTATCATCCTCTTGGAAAAATGATCAAAAACCATACAATTTTATTTAAAATTACCTATTACATAATAACTCCTCAATAAACAACACATGTTAAAAGGTTTCTACTTGGATAATCAATGTGATGGCCTATCAGTCCCCCCATGGGTTATATCCACAATATGAATTCTAGGTGCATAAAATTGAAGTGGATGAAACATATGGTATATAAATCTATTTTAAAAAATATAAAATATTATTTGGACCAAAATTTAATTCCAATCGACTGGATAATGAATTAAAGATACCATTTGGTAGATTTTAACTTTTAAGAATACCAATGTGAAGGTGTATGATTTTATCAACCACTAATAAATTTTATGTGATGTTATGTTTTTCATATAAACTGTATGAAAAATAATTTTTATTAATCAAAATTTTTACTATGTTTTGAAGATACCATAGTGAATTTTATGTTCCATACTGAATGCGACAAGAAAAAAAATAATTAACTTTTTTAAAAAATATATTATCCATCAACATTTTATTTATTATAAATTACACCTTAAATAGAATATTATGCTCCAAAAGACCATAAAAATCATGAATATTGATGATGATAGTTATTCCAAAGGATTGTCGCAGAGGAATTTTATTTGTAAAATCATGAATGATATTATAGAAATATAATTGATTTGTGATTGGGGAAAAATGTTCATTGTAAAATATTATCAACATTACAATACTCTATTTCCATTTGAACTTCACTACATGATCAGATAAAACATTCCTATCATCAAATATCATCTCGCAGCTACTTGACGAAATAAATCCGATAAGATACTGCTTTAGAAGAACTATGCATTGATCTATTGCATCATGAATAATTTTATCCCTTGTATAGTTGTGTTTTAATAAGACATTACATGATCATATTCATTCAAAGATATCCATTTGGGAACATAACCATTAATTCCATTGAATAATACATAGATACTCCTACGTTATTTCATAAAATTTTTATCCTTTATAATTTTGGGAATACGTTTTTTGATAACCATCGATAACATTGACTGTGGTTGGATGTTATATGCCCAATAAATGTGTTGGATCAGTTTATTTTCAAATAAATGTAGTCTATATTAGGTTAATATAAGGTAATGATTATTATGATTAACCATTAGATATAAAAACTTATATTTATTTTTTACTTTGACTTTTCTTTTTTAATAAATCTATTTTATATTTATTTTTATGCCTGTTTTTTTAATAGTACTTTGATAACCACCATATAGTAGCCAAAAATTCTGTTTTTACTATATATTGAGTAATATTAAAAGGTTTTTATAAAATTATATAAATTCTAAATATTATTTTATTTGTTATTAAAATATATTGAATTATATATACCTATTTATTCATTAAATATGACATTTTATGAATTTGGTGGATTTTATATTAATATATTAAAATAAATATGTTTATTAGATATTCAATTCTTCCCCCACTTGAGTACTATTGTATAACCATGATTGATTTTCTAGGCCTTAATTTCATTCCCAATCCTGTTTATCATGTTTTAAAGGTGATCATGTTCTTAACAAAAGGAAAAAAATTATTTTATTTCTAAATTTCATTAAATATGTATAATACTTATCATGAGATAACATTCAATAATATGGATCAACATTTCAGTTGTTCTAATTATTCTTATTTGAGGATCTAGATGAAAAAACTTCACAAAAGTATGGGTTTTGATATGTAAATTATATTTGATGTAAAATAAGACAACAAAAAACTCATATACTTGACTTGGTTGATAAAAAAAGTCACAAATTAAAGAAACAGTAAAGTAATTAATTATTTATTCAATTCACTAAGGTAATATGAATTTGAAAAAATAACAATATTCACTAAAATATTCGAAATTTGGGATACCTTACCAATTTATAATGAATGAAAATATAATGTAATTGAAATAAATTTCAATAAATATAATATTATTTAAGACACATATAAGATTATTTTTTATTATTATATTTCTCAATTTTATCTCAATTTTAACGAGACAAAATATTTTTTTCATGAACTCGGTAAAAATATTAATTATTAGTCCTAATTATTAATGATTTAATGATTTTTACACTAAAAATATATATTCACAATCAAATATATTGATTAATCTTGTTATGTAAATAATATACTAATATATTTGATAATACTAAAAATATTTTATTTTCATGGAAAAACAAAAAATGAATGACGTATATAGTAAACCTAAGAAATAAATTTGATTTATAGTTTCTCAGTCATGTACGAAAAAAGTAATCATGAAGGTGGACACAAATTGATGTGATAATGACTCTAATAGTTATGATTAAAAGTACTATTTAAACAGAATATTAAAAAAATTATAAAGAGAATTTCTTCAAGAAATCAAACATTGAAGAAACGTGTGATAGGAAATGTGATTTGAAAAATTATATTAACTCAGAAGGTAGCTATTAGTAATGTAATAAAATTTTATTTTCTAATGTTGAAATGTACAACATTTTTTTATTGTTAACAATGACACAAAAGAATTAAAAAAATGATGCTCAGTGTTATTCTAACGATTTTTTTTCTCCATATATATGAACCAAGAAAATTAAAATCTATGATATATCGAGATTACATTTTAGTTTACAAACTTTATCCCTACTATTTATGGAATATAAATTTAAAAGTAAAATTATATGTATAGTGATTTTTATTATATTATTATAATATTATGTAAGATGCATCTACTGGGAAAACAAATTTTTATAACATTTTATTGGTAATACATTATATATCATCCATTATTATATCTGATCATGTTGTTGAATAATCACGAAAAAAATTTCTTCTCTAAGGAAATAGTGAATTAGTTTTTCTGAATGAGGAACTAAAAATATATATTGACATTTTTTATGTAAAAAAATGATACCCTAAATAAAAATCTGGGAAGGCAAGTACTACATAAACAAAGATTAATTGTTTTTTTAAATTTATTTTAAAAAAATAAGATAATAACCATTTTACACTATGTTAAGACGTTTTAAAATAAAAGTATAGTAAAAGTAAAAACTGAGTATCTAAATCTATTGAAATCCATTTTTCAAAAAATGAGATTATTTTTCATATTCTATTATATGTATTAAAATATTTACGAATAAATATATCTAATAGATTAGGATTAAAAAAGAATTAATTAATAACAATTCTAGAAGGAAAAAAAATGTGTTCCAAAATCACTATGTATTTAGTAAATTATAGGATGCATGGGTAAAATTTTCCTATAAGACACAATTTTATATGAATATTACGAGTTCCAAAAATATGATATGGTCCATCAAATGATTTTAATGTACATTGAATATAGATTTCAGATTTATGTCTTTTAGAAAAAAATACCATAAGAAATATAATTATCCTTGGTCATGTTCAAAATTCTGAAAACAATTTAACATTTAATTTTTTATTTATTCATAGATTTATATTAAATATATTAAGAGTAAATAAAATAAGTGATGAAATTTTCAATGATAAATTTTATACAAGGACTAAAAGATTATGATTCAATGTTTAACTTGGAATTTAATACATTGCGTACTAAAAATTATTATACAGAAGAATTAAATTCGTAATTGTTTCAAAATGTTTTTTTAATTGAATTTCATCAAGATCATGGTTTTGGAATAATCGATTAAGAAATTAATATATATAATATCATAGAAAAGAATTAAAAGATGTTTTATTTATATTTTAACACAAATTATATTTCCCCAAATAAAAAGTGTTCAATCTTTATCATACAGGAATGTAAAAAAATAATTATTTCAAATTAATGAAATAGTTTTATACCTCATAATTGTTATAAGTGGTTCACATGGGATTCCTTAGGAAAAATAAATTTTATACTATGATAGGAAAACACTATTATTATATAATAATTTATTATTATTCATGAATTATAAGGGTTATTTAATGAATTAAAATACAAGTTCTTTTAATTGTTTTTGAATAGTTTGAAAATTATATAGAGGTCCTTAATAGATATACCATTATGATTCTAATACGTTTCAATTTCTGCATGTTTGATGATAAAAACATTGAATACATATGCTTAAACGATGAATATAATAACAACATATTTGATCCTCAATCACCTTAATGGGAAGGTGTAACTGAAAAAAGAAATATGTCCCTTCATGTAATAGCTTCGAATGGGTTTGTTGAATTTGATCTACCATATTATTTTATGTTGAATTTTGGAATATTTGTTATTTATTATTGAATTGAGTCTTCAAATTATACTTTCTAATAATGAAACCAAGATAAATGCAATAGTAAAATATTTAAATATTTTTTGAAAAAATTTTAATAGAATAAATTCAATGTGTAATTCGAATTAATTTATTTCTAAGAGAGATGAGAAAAATTATATATGTTTTTATAATTAACGTTATGCTAATTTATTCATTAATAAAACAAAAAAAGATGGTTGATTAATTACTTCATATAATATTTTATGAGAGACAATAGACATGAACCTAATTATTCAATTTAAAACCTAGAAGATTATATATCCAATATGAACCGCAATAACAAATCCAAGAATAAAGGTCATACTACAGATTTACTTGAATTTTACACCTAGTTTGATGAAGTAGTCTAGGAAAAAATACTAGGATATTATAGTATCTGTAAAACCCTTACACCCATAGAAAACATATTTTAGAAACTTTTTTTGGAGATTTCAATTGAGGAACCCAAACCAAATCATCACACAATAACTTGGTCAAACATCAAGAATTTGACTCATAACATTAACTAAAATAAATAACGAGGTAATTAGTGATGAAATTTGTGTAATGGATATATAAGAAGAAATAAATAGGTATTATGGAAAAGATTATGAGAACAAGTTTTGATATCTAAATACTATTGTAATATTAATAATAACTAGGGATATTAAAACAAGGTTAATCAATATGGGAATAAAAATATATTTAAATAATGATTTTTGGAACACAATTATAGTAAATAATAATAAATTTACTATAAATAAAACATTTTCCTATACCTAAAAATAAAACTATTAGGATAATCCATTTATATAAAGTATATGTAAATTTAAAATTATATAATATGTATGTTAAGATAATTTTTTATAATAGTTATGTTGATGAGGATCTATTTTTGAATGATTAAATATATTCTTATATAATTATTTTCCAAATCATAATTTTAAAAGGACAAAATCAATTTATTGTTTAAAACATCTGGATATGGCTTCATCTGATAATATCTACACCGTGCTTATTTAGAAATGGTTTTTATATTTGTTGAATATACCCTTTATACTAAAATAATTTTAAATGATTCTTCTATTTTAAAAACAACTATTTTATAAAATTATATTATATTCTTCATGAGAAATATTTGTGTTATGAATTTTCAAAAGTGAAGAAGAATTAATTTAGGATTTTTGGGTGGACTAAAAATCAATCATGGTTTAATAATATTTCAAAATAAATAAAAATTTATTTTATTTAAATAAATTTATATTAATGATTTATTAAATTGATTTTTTGTGGATATGTAAAATGAAATTGAAATTCTAAAATATTTTCATTACTCTTAATCAAATTTTCATGTCTCTTATATGTATAACTAAATTAGGAAGACTTTGTTATATATGAAAATATTATGATTAAATTCACTATTCTAACGTTGACTTATGTTGTTGTAATTTAGAATGTTAAAGGACTTATAGAACATTTAATTTATTGGGATAGTCTCTATTATTAATTTTTCACAAAAAAATAAAAATATTATTTAATTTGAATATGGTATTATAGTTAAATAGAATACTTTTATGGTGTTGTAATGTAATTTTATAGAGTAGTAATGTAATTTAATATGAATATGGCATAGTAATAGAATTTTATGTGAATTTGTTTAGCATAAATATAGACATACATCATTAGATTAATTTATAACACTCATGAAGGAGATTTTTCTACAATTTATTTCGGTGATATCTTGAATGTAGCACATGCAGCTGAGCATAATGAGTATATTGTTTTGTTCATTTAAAACAAATGAATTTTTGGGATAAAATTTTACCGATAAAAATTAACTATTTATAAAACATCTCAATGTCCTAGATCTATTTAACAAAATAGAGAATGATATTTTTAATTAATGTATATAAAGATTACAACCCTCCATAGAAAGGGTGATTTTAGCATTATTAGGTATCAAGACCACATCATCTTATTTTATTTGTTTCATATGATTTCTATTTATCTACCATGATTTAAATGAAAAATACGGCAGGTTTGAGTGATAATTACTCAATATCTAATATTAAGCCTTACCCCAATATTATTTTAGCTATACTCATAGTTATTATTCATAATCCTAGGGTAGTATAAATCTCTTTAATATTTTGTGGTATTTTTCATAACCAACCAACTATAAAAGAGGTAAAATTTATCTTCAATCCATGGAAAATTATATATGTAGTAGATGAGCACAATAATCATGAGCATTTCAATCCTATAATGAATCCAACTAGACCAAAGGATGTAATATAGATAGTCTTCAATCCTAACCATATCATTGAATTTGATTTCTAATTTTATAATAATGTATCGTAGCCTACAAATGATGCTAGTGATAGGTAAATAGAACTTGTGATGAATGAATGGGATGATCACCTGATCCATAATATCCAAAATTGGTTGATTGATTAATGTATATAGTAGAAAATACTTTTATGGAGAAGACCCTTGTTTTTATGTTATTTAGATGTTACATCACTAACTCTAAGAGTGATAAGGATGAGAAAAAAGTTAAAACATTAACTCCCATGTTTCAGAAAAGGGAGAATATATTTCTAAATATAATACACCTTAATCACCAATTAAAAAAATTTATCCACCCTACACTGGTTATGATGGATATTATTATAATGTTTATATTCCACCCAAACCTGATTAATTGATTATAATACAGAGAACACTTCTTATTTTATAATTCTCTTAGAACATGTTCACTTAGATATTCTAAAATATATTTTTGTATCTAATCATCAAGTATGATATGAAGTGGTTGTACCATATATGAATATTCTCCCCATAATAAAGTTCTTGTGGTTGAAGAATCCATTTATTAAACTATAACATTTTGAGATTTATATTTTCATTTATTCATCATTGAAGGATCCAAATTTGGACCACAAATTAGGCCATCAATGAATTCCATATCCCTAAATATGATTCATCTCAACCAAATAACTCAACTTTTTTTATATCATAAGTTCGTACTTATATAATTTTTTTTATTTTAATGTTGATCTATTGTATGTTTTTAAGGTGATCATTATTAGTATATGTTGTGGAATGAGTATTATATGTTAGAATATACAGCTTATACTATTTATAGTGTTGTTTCTCATATACAAACTAATATAACCCTGATATTATATCCTATTACTAATTATTATTTTATTTTTAGGGATAATAATAAATGTATCAAGGTTAAAATAAGATATATTCAAGAAGACATGATAGATATTTAGGATAATCATGATAGGGGTTATCTCAATATTATAAGCAGTTTATATATTCCCTCAAATTATTATTATTCTAATCATCCTACATCTTTTTACAAAGATTAATTTCTTGTTAAAATATTTGTACCTGAGGAATTAAATGTCTCCTTGAAAATGTTAAGTGGGATAGAAATAAATAATGGATGAATATTGAATCCAATGGATAAAAAATATGATATTTATAATGATAAAATAGTGACGTATTCTAGGGAGATGAATTCAATGTCTTCTAGACAATGTTAAACATTCAATTCAATTATGATTAATTCGGAGATCATGTAACCTCTTATGGATCATTTTATTTTAGAGACAGATGGTTTTCTCAATTTTATATTGTGTGGAACTAGAGTTATGATAGACATTACCAAGTTCTGGGATCCATATATGAATGTTTCTAATGCTCTATTTATGAAACATTCATTTCTTCCTATATACTAGATATCTCATTCACCAAAAATATTTAGTGGAATCCTCTACATCAATTATTCCCCCTCTACCCACTACAATAATTATTAAAGCACTTTAATACATTTTTGTATCATTCATTCATAGTAAGTTACAATATTAGTACTGTGTCTTAAACCCTTGTAATTTAAGTGGATTCCAATTACCCTCTTCCTACTCAATTTCATTCTAATTTTGTTAGAAAATGTCAAGACCATGTGAATCCTTCTACCATTTATGAATCTGATAACCCAAACTCAATGTATAGAACCTTATAAATCATATTGTAAATTTTATTACTTTTTGTGATAAAAATAGACATTTCTTTACTACTATATTGTGTAATTATTTCATGTATTTTATTTTCATATTATATTCATTAATCTATCTAATTTATTTTTTATTTATATATTTAAATTAGAATCAACTTTTATGTCATATTTTTTATATTCCTAAAAGGGGTGTAAATGTTGTTTGGAATGATATATTTAATCATATTATTTTTTAATTTTTAATTTTAAAATAGATAATTTTTGAATTTCTCTGTATTTTTATTTTATTCATTAAAGAGATCTATTATATGGGTTCAACAAAAAAAAAAGGGACATATTAATTTCATAGAACATTTTATCAATATTTTTATAATCAGAAATAATATATATGTTTCTGAAAACAAATGTATTTTATGAAATTTAATTATCATTAGGTAAAATTTAGAAATTTTTTAATGATTATAAATATATATTAATCCAAATGATACCGAAAAAACCACTACGAAAAAATATTGACAATAAATTACATAGTGAATTTTTTCTATTGTGATCAAGTGTCCAAAATTTTAATTGATCGACCACAAGAATGGTAAAATCAAAAGAATTTATTTCAGGAAAATATAATGATTTAATTTAATGGGATTGATTGACCTCATGATAATTGGATTAACAACATGACTAGGTGATCTACTGAGTTGGATTTCTCACCAAACTCCTCATTTTATAGCATGAGTAATGAAGACTCTACAAGTCAATTCAATTAAATAGTCTATCAATGATTCTCACGAGGATTCATTATAAAAATATGAAATAAGTCTACAACACATCTAAGGGGATCAACCATATCATATATTATTCACTTCTAAACACCATATTGTATTGGGGTGACATAATTTTGAAACCCTGACCCCAGAGACCTTTATTCAATTTCTACTTTGTTAAATAAACAAGCGATACATCAAATCATATACCGATGAACTGAATAGTTTGGTAAACATGGTAATCTAGATACACACATGTTTTTTTCAGTTGAAAAAACAAAATACAAAAGTTGTTATCATTGAGAAAAACCATTATTCCTCATAGTGTATCCTTGAATACTAGTCATTAAAAAAATACATGTATCAAAGGGATAATAAATAATAAGAAAGGGTGATATATGTTTCTTATTAAGGCTTAGATAAGACTGTAAGTTCTGAATAAATAATGAATAATCAATATGAAATGTTAAATATGTGAAAAATACCATATCAAATATATAATGAGAATAACATTGTAGGAATAAATTATGGTCAAATAATTCTATATAAATAATTAAATTTTCATGGAACATAACGACATATATTTTAACTATGAGAATAAAAAATTGGAATAATAATTATTTGATTCATAATGATACAATTGATACATTCAAACATCATAAACATACCATCAATTCCTTATATCAATTCTTTTTACCATCAAGGCCTTATTTTACTACATTATAGATAAATGGGTAAAGTCTTCATATAATTCCCAATCTAATTTATCTCATGAAACATATTTATTCCTCATGTGTCTATTTATTTACACTCCCCACCCATAAAATAATAATTTCAATGCATTCCTCATATTATGATGTAAAAACATAATGAAAAAAAATTTGTTGAAAAAGTAACATACAAAATATTAAAATAAAACTTATAAAATAATCATATTCCAAAACCATCCCGAGTGATATAGTGAATGATCAAAAAATTCTAAATCCATAGAAAAAATTATCATAAACCATAGAATGAAATTATATGTTTTATATCAACAAATAATTTCCCTATTTGATCTTATGTATAATTAAAGAATTATGTCACTAATTAAATGAAATAACCTTATAATTTCATTGAATAAATTTTGTGGAAAACAAATTTCATAATGAAAATATAATTTTTAAAGAAAAATTTCCAAAAAATCATTTTCAAAATTTCATATCATTGACAATAAGCATCAAAAATTTAAAATAATATTTAAAATAGTGAATGTCTGAGATAGAAGAAAAATTTGTTCATGTCCTACAAGTTAAAACAAATATTATATAAACATTTTTAGTAAAATCCATACATGGATTAAAACAAATGACTATTTCTTGAATATAACATAATTAAATTTCAATGTGGGTAAAATTATTTTATGAAATAATTTTGACTAATTTAAAATAAATTTGGAAAAAAATTTAAAAAACATGGTTTTGAAGAAAACTGATTTTTGGCCGAATAGATAAATGAAGTTGGATATTCCTAGTAACATTTTTACAATTATTGTATGTACCAAAGAGTATAAAAACATAATTATGACATAATTATTTCTTATATATTCATAGAATTAGAAAATATATTTATTTCAATATTTAAATATTATATAATCATCCCATTAGAGACTTAAACATAGACAATCCATAATATTTATGAGATTCAAAAATTATTCATTTCAACATTAAAACATCTAAATTGTAAGAACCTAGAAATAAATGACATAAAATAAAATATTAAATACAAAAAATTAAAATATATTAATGATACAAAATATCAAAATATATTTTATATTCCCCAATAAAAGGAATAAGTGGTTATTAGTGTGCATGTTTCAAAAATTTATAATTGAGATGATAAACTGATACAACTTAGTTGATTTCCTTATTATAAAAATATTATATTAGTAAAAATAAATTAATAACATTATCATATATATTGTAGTATTATATTACATACTTATGTTCTTCTATCATCACTTCTGATAAATTCATTGTAAAAATACCTATTTGTGGTGATATTTTCTTATTTTTTCATTTGTGTTTTGGTCCATCAATTTCTTTAATATTTTCTTTATTATGGTTAAATCATATATAGGTTAATATCCATGATATAAAAATAAAATCTACTCATTATATATTTTTTATCTTTAATCAATAAATGTAATTGATATTAATGGTATTACACCGTTCACAGTCGGGGTAACCACACATATGCTAGATCATTGTTTCCATTTTTCAAAAAGGATAGAAAGAGAATGATATACATATTAATAAACCATTAAGAATAATTATTATATATTTATATATAAATATCATCTTAATAAAATTCATCCGTATAATAGTATTGGTTTAATTATAATGAAAAATATTACTCATCGATTTGTGAAGGTGGAAGGCCACATGTACAGACGAGTGACATTTTTGTTTTCTAATATATTGATAGGTAAAAAGTAGTACCGAATATTATAATTCTATAAATATTATTAGATAATAAATAACACATATATTCATTTAATTTTATCTGTACTATCATCGATTTAAATCAGAAGAGATAAATTTGTTACATCACTTTGTGAGGTGGTTGTCATTCAAACTCACGAGTGACATTATCATATCAATCCCGAAATGAAAAGTAAGAAATTATAAGTGATATTATAATTTATGAAGTATAATAGTATCATAAATATCACATAAATTTGTGGATTCAATCACTATATCTAGGATTCAAAGGTTGTGATAGAAAACTACCTACATCGGTCCTTGATCCAGCATTATACCGAACAAATGATTGACATATTTGTTATCCATTTGATAGAAGATGATATAGATATTATGAATTTAATTAATGTAAAAATTTATTAGTATATTGTTAAATTGTTTTTTTTGTTATTTTAAATTTTTTTTAAATGTTATTATATATAAAAATAAGTAAAATGTAAATGCATAGTTAAAAATAATACCTCTAATTAGAAAAACCAATTTACTGTTATCCATAATCCATCAAAGACAAGAATTTTGATCTATTATAGGAATATAAGATATAGGGTGGCAATTAAAGAAGATATTAGTGAATTAATTATCCCAAATATAGTGATTTAGGATTATTAAGAGGCCTGAAGAGGGGTGATAATTTATATTCGGGGGATATGACCATGTAGTTATTTTTGAAAGGAATCAATTAAAATCACGTTTTTAACTTTACAAAACCATATCCCATTAGTTAGACTCAAAACACTGAGATTATATGATTGAAATATGCCTATATAATTGGTTTTGGAACTGTTGTTTTTTTTCATTTTATCTCCTATCATTTTAGTTTAACCCCATAGTAAACTAATTTTTTCATTAATCCATATAATTAGTTTTTATTATTTCTAATATTCATAATAGTAACAAATTAAATTTACCGTTTTAGATATTATAAATAATTTAGATTCTAGGTATAAAATCTATTTCTCTAGCAGTATATAATTTAATTTTTTTGAATACAATTTGATAATATACTATAAGATGTGGTGAAATTGCATGTTTCGAAAGTGAATAATATTATAAGTATAGAATGCTCTAATTTTAAAATTAGATAATAAATTTATTAAAATGATATAAACTAGTTATATTATACTATTATTGATCTATTTTTTCAACAAAATAAGTTTATAATATGATTTAACAACCTAAAAATTTTAAATGAAAATGTCATTTCCAATTATAATCTAGTAATTTTCACTACTAATCAATAAAATAAATTTTTTAATTTTTTTTATAAATCACCAAATTATAATTTTACACTTCTATTTTAAAATATATAATTATATTTAAAACTAATTTATTAAATTTAAATAATAATTCAAAAAAATTTATATGTTCAATGTGTGACCAATATTCTATTTATAAAAATATTGTTTTTCACGAAACATTAATTTTTCATTTATATGGTTATTATATTATTTATAAAAAATATATAACCATTTAATTTATATTTCTCTTGTGTAAACCATATTATTTATAAATTCTATATACTAAAATTTATTCCTACTAATAAAATAGCTTAGTTTTAACAGTCTTGACTATTGAATAATATTTTAATAGAGTGTCATGTTTCGTTTAAACCCGGTGTTCTGTGCATCGCAAGATAATAAAGATATTAATTTTTTTATTAAAAAATATATTTCAATGTATATTTGTTTAAAATTTTTTCAGATATTTTTTTTTCATTTCTTTTATTTTATCGAACAAGAATTTTTTTTAATATTCTATGGTGTTACATTCTACCCAATTAAAAATCTTTCATCACCTCAATTTAATAATGCATTCAATAATCCAAGATTTCATATATGAAAATACCTTTTTCGGTTACTGACATTTTAAAAAGAGTAAATAAAACTATGAACTGATAAAATAAAAATGAAATCAGGTTATTTATCCACCTTTCTAGGATTCCAAGTAGGTGATGAAAAACATGGGCATGTAATAGAATACAAATGGTCATGGATTAATACAGAGCGATAAACATAAGTAAATAATATAATGTTATTTATAAATATATATTTAAGGACCTATAAACATGAAACCTTTTATGAGTTAAGGCACCATTTTATTCATCATTAATGAAGGTACTAAGAACACATTTTTTCAAGATCTTTTCACTATAGTTGAGGAAATATTTTTCCATGTTGTCTAAAAAAATATGAAATTTCAAATTCATGATATATTTCTAATTGATATTTAAAATTAAATTTTTGGTCGATCATGGATGAATTCATACATTATTTATTACTTTTAGATTTGAAAAACCAAAATTCACATTTATTCATGAATAAAATTCTATAGATCACTGTTATCTCAATTCATTATTCATGACTATAAAATTTTATTAAATAATAAATAGTTCTATCATTTTATCCAATGAAACCCAAAGTAAGACATAATCCTTCCCATATTTAGTTAGAAATAAGATTCATCGAAAATATGTCTCTACAAGATAAATGTCTAAATTTTTTAAAGGATGGTCAAGAAATCAACATTATTTTCCCCAAAGAATATATTATTTTTCAAAATTTCACTTTTTGAATATTTGAATGAACATGGTCATAAAAAACATCAATTAAAACATTCATGCCTAAAAAATGTCTGGTTCTTAACAATATACCAAAAATCCAAATTTTTAACAATCTCTATAAAAGATAACAAAAAAAAATAAATTACTAATTTAATTCTCACAAATATTACCCCTTAAAAATATTATTATCATTATTATATAAACATAAATAATCTATTAAGGTTTATCTTCACAAAATAACATGTTTTATAAAAATAAAATCTTTCCACTTAATAAAATTTCTCGGTATCATTCTATATATATATATATTTAAATCCATAAATAAGTACTACTATTGAAAACTCTGTATACATATCATGAATCTTATTAGATTAAATTCAAAAATAAAAAACAATTAAAAAATATTTATATTATCAAAATACACAGGCATTATAATCATTCCACTTTGACTGTCTCAATATAATAAAAATTAAATTTATCCTCTAGCTACTTATGATACATATTCCCTTAATCCATGGAGAATTGGATGGAATAGTTCATCATATATTTAAAATTAAATCACAATACAATAATGGATTCAACCATACACATTCATACATGATAATGAATGGATTTTATATACATGTAATGATAAGACCTCTCTATTCTAGATATGTAACATATTTCTTCTTTCAACAATCATCAAATGTGTGAAAACAAAATTTTTCCTTTCTTATATCAGCCCATAATCCAAAATTCATCTATCTTCCTCTAATTATTTTCATTCTCTTAGAAGACATATGTCTTATAAAATTATTTATTTGTCATTATATCACATTTTAAAATGTCCACATTTGTTGAGATAGTTTGATATAATTGGTTTATTTAATGAATTGGGTTATGACCATATATGAAACGGCCAATACAACACTTTTTATTACACGCACAATCCTTTATAGATCCTTATTACCTTGTAAGGTATGATTCATACATTTGGGACTATACCCAAATGGGTCCTACCTATGATTATTTAAATTCCACCTCCAATACGCTAGGGGCTGGAGACCTGTAATGAGTAGGCATATCCCACAAATGCAAGGCATTGTACCAATGTACTAGTACATAGAGACTGAAATCATCAAGAACCCTTGATTTTTTCTTGTAAAACAACTAATATATAAAATTCATACATCTAAGTTCCCACTAGATATTATTAAAGATTATGTACTAAATGTTGAATAAAATTGGAAATATAAATGCCCGACTAAAAACATTAAAGAGTAAAACCTTCACTAATGGAAAAAAATATGTTGTATTCATGCTCAATGTAAAAAAAATGGTCTAAATAGTTCCAGAAATGCTCCACCCTCTCCCTACCACTAGGACATTATAAAAGGGTTCATTGTCAATATAAGACATGACACATATAGGTAAATCCCAAACAAGGGTGAGTAGAACAATACTCAATAGAACATTTCAAAAACAAAAATAATGAATCAGAAAGTATATTAATCTCAATAGAGTATATAATAATAGATTTATTTGACAAACGCCCTGATATACTCTGGAAATACATAACACCACTATGTGTTCATATCTAACTTCCATCGACAGGGTTCTCCTATAAGGTACACTTGTTCTAGGTGAGTCCATTCCATGAGTCATTCTATCATGAATGAATTTTAAAGATGAGGTCTTGATCATTTTCCCCCTCAATAGAAGATAATTAAGGTAGGAAGACCCTGATACATAGATAGAGTGTCACACCCATACTTTTTGGGGACACCACAAAAACAATCTGGAATAACCTACTACATAGGGTATCATATTGCAACAATTCCAAATACCCTACTAATATTGCCTTCTTGATGGAGGATCAACGCACCGATCAAAATGGTCTCATTGATCCCATAACCCCCACTTAAGAAAAATTGTGATATAGGATTCCACTACAGTCTTAGGGAGGGACTCCATAACTATTTTTGAGACTCGACCTCTAGAAGGGATTACAAGCCAATGATGAGGATGTAATTCCAAACTGTACCCTTTATATGAAGGACCATGAGAACATTATCAACTTAATGGGTCATGTATAACAAAATATAGAGGTACACATAATCTCTTAGGAGTTACATGGTGTCTATCATGGGTACATGTTGTTTACTTCTATCCTCATGTCTTCTCGTGTGTAAGAGCGTCATAATGAATGTAAGTCTCAGTATAAACAGCAAGTAGAAAAAGTACACAGCGTGTATAGACACATGGTATCCTACCAATGCCGTCTGGCTCTGTTTTTGTATGGGAGTTGTGTCGGTGTACAAACCCATTGAAATAATGTTGTGTCTGTGTCCATGTACACAGTGTTTCACTATGACATTTATGTTTTCCAATGTTGCTGAACTCTCAAAATTACACGTTCTATAGCTCTTGATTCTAATACATGCATCAGTGCCATCATGGGATTCACTTGAGCCGCCGCCCTTTCAAGAACCATAAATCAGTGTTTGTTGATCCTCAAGTTTCTTGATATTAGGATTCCAATTTTGAAATCAACTCCAAAATGATTAATCAAGCAAAAAACATAATTTTTTTTTAAAAATCAAGATGTACAAAATATAAAAAACCATGTTTTCTATTTAAAATTATCAATCGCCACCGCAACTCAACCACATCATCAATCAAAAACCAGTCCCACAACATTGATCTATTTCCCAAAATCATGTCCACACAATGATCTAATAATAGGTATTAATCAAACCATGAGCCAAACAAATTCCCATAATGAACATTTGATGAATGTATGATGAAATCCATAATCCATAATGATGAGGAACACACCTCGAACATTCTTCAAGTGGAATATAATTTTTTTTTATTAAAATATGAAAAAATAGGGGTAAATTAAAGAAAAAATATACAATTAAATCAAAAAAAATATCTCAATGATGTGGATATGAATTCAATTCGTGAAATTTATCAGTATTATTATGATGTTATAAAATTGGATGGAAAACAAAACTCACTACATCATAGCTAGTGTTTTGATCATACAATTCAAAATAATGGTTGTGTTGTTGCTATTGATGAGATCCACAAACTTTTTTGGTGAAATTATCCATGATCCTATCTCGACGCATCATCATTTGTCTTGAAATATCACATCCAATGTCTCCTAGGTCTCTATGGATTATCACCCATACCTAAGGGAATTTCAATTTTATAAATATAATGGAGAACAAGTTGATGTTTCAAAAATAAAAAAATTATTAATTTATTTGATATATTTCATTTAATTACTCCCATAAATACTTTTTTCACAAAAAAACATGTTCCAACAAAGGTTATGTTGTACCTGGGGTATAACCCATGTTCTAAACACAATAGTGACCTCATATTTTAGATATGGGCCTCTATTAAAGTGTTATTCCTATTTTTTTAGAAACTTGTGCAAGATAGCTATTTTAATATATGTAATATATTTAAATAAAGTTATTTTGGAAACAAAAACCTTTGGAATCACATGCCATATAAGATATTAGTTTCAAAATATTCTATACAATTTCATAAAAAATACAATGAATATACAATACATTAAATTCTCAATTACATTGCTATTTTCACCCAAAATAAAATATCTACTAATATAGATGATATTTTTGGGCTCATGTAATGGTATTATACTATTATGAACAAGGGGAATAAAATATAAATTTAATATCCTCTCATAATGATCCTAGATCTTCACCTGGTACTCTACAATGTTACTTCCATAATTGTTATTACATAGTCAACAATATATGATAGGTCTTGCACATTCCTCATTATCAGAGTCTCATGGATGATATTTTGTACCCCATCATACTACGGTGGAGGATCTATGCGGTACACCACCTCACCAACTCTACATATTATCTAGAGGGTTCCAATGAATCACTGCGATAACATTCCATTATTTCCAAATTTCCCCAATCTACATCGTGGTGAGACTCCCAAGAACATATTTTATCTATCCTCAAAGTGAATAGTTCTACATCGTCAGTACTCATATGAAAACTGAAAACTCTCTAAATTCCTTATGCATTGCAAGATGATCATCACATTCTCATTAGTAGCTCACACTAGTTTTGGTTCCATGAGTCCAGACTACCAGGTACCATCCCAATAATGTGGTGACCTGCAAGGTCACAAACAAATCCTTGAATAGATTCATACTAATTTCAGAATGGAGGAAAATTTTTAGTGATAAAAACACAAACGGTTATTGATCTATGATAGTATGTGCAAATTCCAACAAGAATGCTCATAGAATATCATCCAAGACCATAATGGACTGCTCAGTCTAGCCATCATTCAGTTGGTGAAATGTCATGATGAATGATAATTAAGTCCAAAAGGCGTCCTATAACACTGTCCATAATAAATATGTGAAGAGAGAATGACATTCATAGGTGGTCCTAGAGGGAACTATACGAAGTATAATTATATACTAAATATATCGTAATCAATATCACTCTAATGAAAATGTCACTTAATTTTATAGGAACTGGCCTGACCTGGTGATTCGATTTACGATCACTGAGATGGCATCATGTCCCATGGAAAAATGCGGTAAGCCAATCATGAAGTCCATGGATATTAAAAAAAACATACCATTATGTAAAAATTTGTTCATTATTTATTACATAATAATGCACTTAATACAAATTAGAAATATTGAAAAATATAATTTAATTCGGAATTTTGGTATATTAAATAACAATTAAAACATAAAACAAAACATATATATTGAAATATTCATTAACATTCTCATACGTAAGCTGCACGGGATAACATGGAGACATACATAAGAAATGGGTGGGCTATAAAGCCTATTAGTGGAATAAAAAAGGAAAAACATGAATTGAAAAATACATGATAGAAAAGTCATAACAATGTGGCATAAAAGTAGTATAAATCATAATCCTGAATAATTATATAGATTGATAATCATATTGGCTACATCAGAATTGTTCAAAAAAGGAAAAAACTACTTTATAAACTTAGGTAAAGTCTAACTACCATGACATCATTGCAGAAAAAGACCGATAGTGAAATATGGTTTACTTCTTGCCCCAAAATGATGTATCATGATACTAAAAATAAACTAATGAATTGTAGTGCTAAATAATTATGGGTTCACCAACCACATTCATTTAATTCTCAGGCTTATGTGTTCCACATAGATCATCAAACATGGATTAATTAATAATCAATATTAATTCCATTCGGAATGTATGTTGAAGAAATAAATGTAATTAACAGGTTAAATAATTTTATGTGTATAAATGTTAATACCCTTCAAATTAAATGGGTATGGTTTTAAATACATGAATTTTTTGGAATAGAATGTTTCGGTGAAATTTCAACGGCATAATGACATCACATAAGAATTCATAAAATGTTTTGATGAGAGAGAAAGGGGTGTATCTTCATTTGGATATAAAATTGTGAATAATAGTTAAATTGAATAATGTGTCCCAACAAAATTAATTGTGAATAAAAAGAATATGAAAGTTTATAAATATTAATAAAGAAGGTAATTTTAGGAACCCTTTCATGATTTCATCATGGAAACGGGTGTACAAAAACGTTTATGGGAGGTATTTATTGATAGAGAAATGATAATATCATAATTTGAGAATAAAATTTAATTTAAGGGGATATGAAATAACATTTAATGACATTATATACTATAAATTAAGTGATATTATATAAAATATGTTCATGAATAAGAATATGAGAGGGATATCCTCTTACTAAATTTTGACATGGTAATGGGTATACATATGGGTTCATTGGAAAGCATAATGATAGTGAAATATGTATTTAATAATATAGAAATCGGATGGAAATTATGGGTGATATTCAAAAATATATTCCATTATGATAAAATGTAAATTTAAATGCATTATAGAAAAGAGGTTCTTGAATAAAAAAGATAGTATAATATATGTTACATGAGTTTAATAATCAAAATGATTGGGTGGAGCTTATATAGATCATGGGGATGCCTTGGTAGGACTCTAGAGACAAGAGTCTAGAGCATGGAAATTATCTATGGATTTTTTGTGATGATAAATGGGAGATTGGGTGGGTTTATATAGGAAATGATGGTGATTTAGTTATTATTTAGGTTTTGGACACTAGAGACAAAAATAACCCAATCCAAATATATTTCAAATGTTATTTTTCTAATGGTTTCTTAAAAATGGAATTTTCTTCATTGTTTTATAATTTAAATAGACAATAATAATAAAATAGTGTTATTTCATATGTGGAGGTGAGTCATTCACATAAATAAATAAATTTAAAAACATGAAATATATTAATGGATTCTGAGGATTCATAATGGAATTATAAAATTAATAAAATTAACCAAAAATCTCATTGATTTAATTATAAAACATAAATTTGTTTTTGGGTACCATTTACTGAATTTATTGCATCATTTTTGAGTCAATATGATTGAATAATACACATAATATAATTATACTGTATTTAATTTTTAACCTAAAATTCTACAGTCTAAGAATATATTGAAAAATGAACTATTAGATAATATAAAATTATTCATTCAGAAAATAATTTCCATTTTATCAAAATAATTTTTTAATTATCTGAAATTTTAGTTTTAATATAATTCCATCATTAATTATGAAATGTCGTGTCTATTTAAAATAACAATATTTGAACCCTTATATAAATTATATTTTACGTCATAAAAAAATATATGATCTTTTAAATTTAACAAAAGTAATTTAATGATAATATTTTATTAAAATAGGATTTATTTACAAAATAATTTAATTCATTTTAGGGAAATTATTTGTTGAAAATTTATATCACAAAAAAACTCTATGTTTTATCATATAATAATATAATTAATATATAATTGATTACCCATTCATTTTTCAATTAAAAAATAAATGAATAAATTTAATAATTATTTGAATTTAAATTAAATTTAAATATTCCTACTATTAGGTTAATTTTTTTAAAATCATCATGAAATAATTTTTACCATTAGTTTAAATATTTTCCTTATACTGTAGTAATATATTTTTATTCCATGTACTATTCAAACATTACAAAATGTAAAATGTTATTATAACTTAATATTAATTATTATAATTCCAAATAGAGATAATATTTTATCAAAATCAGTTCACCAATGTGAAATAATAAAATTTAACTAAAAATCACAATCATAGTGAAAAGAGGTTTTTTTATTAATACATTTTTGGGAAAAGATGATTTCACTTTAACTCTATAACTAGAAATCATAATTATATTAATTTCAATACTAATATATATATATATATAATAAATTTTTTAAATACATCATGTATCATTATGGGTTATTTTAATTAAATAAAATGTAGAAAAAATATGGACTTTAGAAAGGTTTCTAGAAAAAATATCTGTTATTTATTCTATAAAAAACATTCATTTAAAATGTTGTATAAAGATGATCAAAATTTACTTAAGTGAATTAAATATAAATAAATAAAACACATTTTAAATTAAAATAATATTAAAATAATAAGTGGACTTTAAAATTAATTAATTTGTCCAAGGTGATTCCAATTTTACATTAAACGATATTTTTCACTATTAATTAAAAAACTATATTTTTTAGCCAGAATGGCTTAATGGCCTTTTTTATTTTATTATAGATAACCACCCTTTTATGGGATGAAGTGGAACCCATACATGACTTGTAGGCCCAAGGCACAAGGCCCGACATGACTCACAATACATGAAACGAAGGCCCAGAGGCATACTATGCCCAATACATGACCTGTAGGCCCAACCCATAGGAACTTACCCTCCCCTAGATTCTACATCATTGATCACCTAGATCCCACCTTTCATTTCTAATCTACTAGAATTGCCCCGTACAAAGTTGCACGGTGCCTGGTCCTGATGGCAGTTGCCATACCCTCTCATTCTTCCAATCTAGTAGCTCTACATCTGGTGACTCCTTGTCTTGTCGCTCTGATCCACTTCTAGGGCCTACACTCTGTGAACTGGTATACTCCATGGTCTTTGCAGCCCAAAGACCATGAGGCCTGAATTCCTTTGATGACTCGAAGGCCCTTGATACCAGTAGGCCCAAACCGATGGCCCGAAGGCCCTAATCAGGTGAATAGTTCTGGCTGATACAATAATGAACAATACCTACTACAGTACATTCTACAGTAATTATACAGTACTACTACGGTAATCTGGAAGTTCACCTCTACCCATTTTTGAACCTGGGTCTCTTGGATTCCAAGCAGGTGCCCTTACCACTCAGGTACGGGTTCGTTGGTAAATCTATATTTTTTAAAAAAATCCAAAAAATATCACCATAATATAATTTAGATAAAATAATACCAATAAGGTATTTTAACCATAAAATTTCATAATTTTGTATGAAGAAATTATTATATAATTTTGTAAAAATATATAATAAAAGTCATTTTTTAAGAAAACATTTTTTATAGAACAAAACTACAATATCATAAACTTATTGGTTATTTACAATAAATTTGTCAGTATAATTAAGAGAGATATATATATATATATATATAATTGGGTGTGTGTGTTTAATAATGTATTTAATTATAAATATATCACAAAATTTAATTGAAATCCAAAAATATCCATATTTTAATAGTCATCATTTTTTTCATGGTGTTGCATATCACATATGATACCAATCATTTATTTATCTTACCAAAACATGGGTAGTTAAAATAATCTCCAAATTCATAAATTTCATCCTCTAAATTTAAAATTGTTCTGGGTAATAAATTTTTTACACATGAAAACATGTTTATTGAATACCCATATTATAATATGTGTTATTGAAAAATCCTCTTGAAAATATATAATACAATGATTGATGGTGATTAAATAACTTGGTTACTAGGTTAGAGAACATTTGTGGAAGTTAAAACATAGACACTGAAGTGAATGTTATCCATAAGAACTAATTGATTATAATAAACAACATGGTAAACATATATTCAATGAAAAAAATTCATAAATTTTTTATTGGTTAAGAAACCATTGATTAATAAAAAAAATTATTTATGGGATAACATATTAATTCATGTTATTTCCATATCTTAAGAATTTATAGGATTCATTATATGTTATCCATGATCAAATACCTAAAATATACTCTTATGGGAATTTTTATGTTCTCTTATTAATGGTTCATAATGTGATTATTAATTTTCCAAAGCATATCCTCTTGGATTGTCAAACATGGTGCACATTAAGGCCCAAAGTGGTGTACTAGGATACACTGAGATAGGCGTGACACACCTTTTTAGGGTTGTAACCCTTTGATACATCTGTTCCAGAACCATGTCCACTTATCAAATCATTGAAGGGATTTATTTTTTTAATAATCCACATGTACTATATTAACAAATGTTTATATATTATTTCCTATACATAGAAGTATTCATATTAAATTCGTAAGTGTTTTCTAATCCAAATTCCACAAATAACTAAACATTTCATTTTTATACCGACTATAATACCCCATATGTTTATAAAACATACATAAATGATTTATTGAATAATATTACACTTAATACAACATGAATGATCATAATTTCTAGTGTATCAGGTAGTTTCATACACTAAATAACAATTTCAAACACAATAAACAATATCTCCATAGAAAATATCTTTAATATAATCACATGTAAAACTATATGGGATAACATAGGGACATACAAAATAAATGTGTGAAATATAAAACCTAGAATGGAAATAAAAATTGAATAAAATTAATATAATAATTCATTTTAGTCATCTAATATCAATTGTTAATAAAAGGAGTGGGAATCATAAACATGAATAATGATATAAAATGATAATCATAAAGTAAACATCAAAATTACGACAACAACTTTAAACATTGCATCATAAATATAGGTCATCGATAAGTCCAAGACATAATGATGTAAAAAGTACCATAAATGAATCAGGTTCAATTCCATCTCCATCATAATGTATCATGATAATACACATCAACCAATTCTGTGGAGCTCTATATAATTTCAGGCAAACTCGTCACATTCCATTCATCTTCATTATTATATGTGACCCATATATCAAAAAAATTTATTAATTCATCACAATTACTTATTACATGATAAAAGATTTTATAAAACATAAATGTATTTTAAAATTTTAATAGTTATATGTTCATAAAGGTTAATATACATGATATGAAATGTTTATGGTAATCCCTATAAATTTTTTTTGGCATGGAATATCATAGTGGATGTTCGACATCACAGTGAGGTCTCATAAAAATTATTAAAATGGGTTGATGAGATATAAAGATTCATATAATAATATATAAATCTAATAGGTAGTAATATGAACATTCAAATACATATCCCCAAATAAGAAATTAGAAATAGAAAGAATAATACTATAAAGAAACTTGAATAATGAAGAGAATATGAGGATTATGTACTAAATTTTGGTATGGTAATGGGTGTACATAAAAGATTATGGGAGGTAACTATTGAGAGATAATGAGGGATCTCAAAATTAATACATAATATTTATATTATGTTGGATATGTAAGAACATATCCCAACATCAACCAACACAAATTAATCATCATAACATAAAATAGGTTCTTCAACAAAATGAATAGGGGGAACCCATAATAAATGTTGGCACGTAAATGGGTGTAAATATGGGTTCATGTGATAGAATAATTAGAGTCAAAGTGGTATATCAATAAATAAAAATAAAATGGATAGTACTGGGGATATTAATAAACATATCCCAACATGAAAATATAGAAATTAAAATGAAAAACATAAAATAGGTTCTTGAATAAAAAGGAGAATGAAAGATCCCTTAATAGAGTTTGTGACTCCAAATGCCTAGGATAAGATTCAATAGATCTTTGAGGAACTGCGGGAGGACTCTATAGATGTAATAGTAGAGTATCAACAAGATCTATGTATATATAATGAAACAAAATGAGAGGTTGGGATGAGTTTATATAAAAAAATTAAGAGATTTCCTTATTATTTATGTTATAGACACTAAAAATAATATAACAAAAGAAAAAAATATTACCTTTGATTTTTCCCATCGTTTCTTAAAAATTAGATTGGTTTGAATTATTTCATCGGATAAAGGTCCCAACTTAACAAAATAATTCAATTTCTAATGTGTGGACGAGTCATATTATTAAAGAAATGATTTTAAAAACCCTAAAATATATTAATGGTTTTGGAGGATTCATAATGCCTTTATAAAATCAATAAGATAAACTTATATTATATTTACTATAATGATAAAACATATATATGGCCATGGATACATTTTTAAGTATTTATTACATCACTATTGTTTCATTATGTTATAATAATACCTAAATAATATTTATATCATAATTAGGTTTTTCCCAAAAATTTGAATTTCATAGAAATTAATAAAAAATTAATTATTTGATAATTTCAAATTTTTATATAAATTTTTGTATTTTATGTTTTAAATAAAAAACATTTATTGAAAATGTTGGTTCTGTACAGTAATAGTTTTCCAATAATTATTAAAATTACATTTTCTATAATAATTATAATCTAATTATTTACATTTAAAATCAATAATTTAATCATAATAATATATTAAAATATAATTAAAATCATTAATATATTAATTTATCATAGGGAATGACTTAATTGTATCTTCATATTACTCAAATATAAAATTTTCATTTATTCCTGTGAAAATATAATTTTTTTCAAATGATTACTGAGTAAATTATGTTTTAAATACAATAAAGCATAAATATAATAATTATTTAATTTAAAATTGTATAAATAAATTCATAATTTTATGGATACGTTGTTTATATTCATTTTCAAATAAAATTTAACCTTAATTAACATATTTTTTATTTACCTTGGTAATTTATTTTTAATACATTTAATATTTACATTATACAAAAAATATATTGACCTTATTAAATAACCTAAATTTTTTAATTAAATATATGAATTCTATTTAATCAAAATAACTTTATAGTGGTAGAATAATTTAGTTTAATATATAACCTACAAATGTAGTGAATATAGATTTTCTAAATAACATAATTTTTTGGGAAAACATAAATTCACATAAACAATATAACTTGTAATTGTAAAATGAATGAATTTAAATCATTAAAAATAGAAATATATTTTAAAAAAATTTTTTGGATAATTTATCAGTATGGGGAATTATGTTTAATTAAAATTGAGGTACATTCTGCACTTTAAAACAGCTTTAATAATATGTGATCTCAATTCTAACAAAAAACTTGTATCAAAATTCATTATAAAGATGATTATAATGTGTATAATTGAATTAAATATTACTAAAATATATTTATGTTTAATTTTAATCAAATGAAAATAGTACATGGGAATTAAAATTAACTAAACTATCATAATAAATGAACATTTTTATGAAAACAATATTATTCATTATTCATTAAAAAATATATATTATATGAAAAAATAATTCATTATAGGATAATTATGATACAAGGACACCAAAAATGGACATTATTTTATGAAAAACAATTTTTATATGTTATAGAAACTAATTATATATTTTTTTCATAAAATAATTAAATAGAAAAATAATTACTAAATTTTTTTGATGAATAAAAAGTCATCATCCAACAGTTATTGATTATTTAAAATGAATTTATCAGAAAAATTAGTTAAATATATATGTTTTATAATGTATTTAAATCATATTATATCCAAAACATTAATGAGAAGCCTAATGTATTAATATTCATATAATCATTTGTTTGGGCTTGGTGTTTCGTATAATATATTCTATCAAACATATTTTTCCCGTAAAAACAATGAGTTTTAATGATATCTCATCGCACTTCCACTATGAAAACTCAATGGGTTGAGTTAAACCCAATTGAACCCTTTTCTATGCCTTCACCCACTGAAAAGTGATGCATTGAGATACAAACTATGCTACACCCTTATTCATACGTTGCAACCAAAACTAATGGCATAGGTCCTAGTACATCATTTTCAAACCTTGACGTACCACAAAATTGGATATATGAAACTCCTATAAAACATACTCTTGTCACATCAATGGTATAATATTTCCTCCCATGAAAATAATAACATGTTCACCACCTTTAGAATAGCTCGCAAGAGTATGTCTAGTGGATATCTGAGTACAAATGTCATCATAGTTTGTATCTCTCTGTGGATCAACATATACATGATTTAAAAGCTATTTGGTGACATCCATAATCTAATTATATGTATAACTATCCTTGTACATGAGGTACAATTTGAATGATGCTAACAAATCTTACACACCAGCCAACAACTGTGAAAAATGAACATTTTTAGTGGGTTTTCCACCACATTCCCCTTACCAGATGTATAGGAAATATCAATGTCATTGTCTTAGATAAAATCTAGTAATTTCCTCTACACCTAAACTAATATCTTTCTATGTTTCAATATAATTGGGGATAATGTAGTCAAAGTATTAGATATTCTTCTTTCATATCTGGTATTGTCTCCACAGTATCAATGAAAATACCACTACAAATAACTCATGATCATGGTTTGTGTTGTTCTAATCATGCTCTAACAACACATGTAAACAATAAGAAATAAACTCTTGCATATTCCTTTGACCAGAAATAATTCTATACCATAATGCATCACATATCAAAACATATTCGACACCCTCCTTTGATAGTCTCAAAATGGGAGCACTCATCAACCTCTATCAGTACTATTGAAATCATGTCGATAACCTTTATGTGCACAGGAATGGATCCACCTTGAAGGTAAAATATTTTGAGGATGATTTTACTCTGGATATGTTTGGAAAACACCTCTGATATTACCCCACTGACAAAGGGAAACTCCACACCTTAGTAGAAGATATCATTGGAACCCAATCTCATGTTGTCTCATTCATTCCTGGATCCACTGCAACTATAGCTTCTAAGTTGAAGTTTAAAAAAAATTATCCTCATTAATAAAAAATAAAAATTCAATATATGCATGTAATGTTCATTTTCTCACAGTGTGTTTGTGACCATTGTCAAGGGCCATGCGAGAAACTCCTCAGAAACCGAGTACAGAATGATTCTGTCAATGTTGACCTCCATGAACTGGTATATGAAGGGATAGAAGATGTAGTTCATGAGTACCATGAACAATGACATGGAACTATTCATAGCTAATAATGTCACCAAGTACACATAGTGACTGTAATTATATATAAATGTCGTATTTGGTATTTTCATCATCCCTTACACCCAAATAGTGATAGCCTGATCCAAGGTCGATCTTTAAGAACCATCAAGTCACTATCAACTAATCAAATAGTTCATCTATCCATGGTTGTATATACATATACATTACATTCACTTCACATGACCACCATTAATGCACATACAACCTTGAGATCTGGTTTTACTTCTTAGAAAACATCACTATAAATTCTCATGGGGAATCACCGGGTCTCACAAAGTGTTTATCCAAAAAAATATATCTATTACACCCTTATATATCATATATCGAGGTTAGAAACCCAATATGATGGTGTGGATATCATTTTCATCCCAGTATTCATGTAAATTTATAATTCTATCTCTCGTTGGGTGGAAGGGTAAATAGGGTACGTCCTCAAGAAATAAATCCACATACTCCACCACCACTACATGAAATAGATAGCCTAAGGAACCCAATGCTCAAAAAATAAATGCTTCCCAAATGGTGAGTAATCAGCTATACTCTCCTATTTATTTGATCATCCTGCTCCACCATGAATCCCATTTCACCAATAAAGAAAAAAATATTTCCATCACTATGAACACACTGCATCCTCTACCTAAAATAGTCGATGATAGAATGAATAGTAGACATCAATTCCATACCAAATATTTTTTCATAATGACTCGTTGATGCTGTAATGATATCCAATAAAATATCATTTCAATATTCAGATCTTTTTGTCTGTATATGTTCACTGTCACTGATTCTATACCTATTGGAGTCTCTGACTGCAAGGGTCAAGCTAAATCTTCAACAAGATTCAATATGTCTTGAACAAGTGACATGGAAAAGAACAAAGGAATATAACATGTTTCTAAAAATACTATATATATATTTTAAAAGGAACATGTCCTAACCTGTATGATTCTTGGATCCTTAGGGTCATATGTTTTTTTTGCATGTAGATGTCCTCGTCATTGTCCACTAGTTCCCTAAGCATGTAACTGGACACCTACTATTGTTTGTAGTAATAATTCAAACCTCCTACCAGAATATGTTTCCTTTCCATCCACCATTCCACAACCTCTTCCCTATAGACCACCTTTCCCCTCCCTATTCCTATAATGTAGACATACCATTACTATCCCAGGATAAAATATTCAATGTTTTAGGAAATATCCATCATTATGTATCCAACCTTCTTAATAAAGTCAATGCTTCTCCCTCATCATATTTGATCCACCCAGATATCTTGGTACCCCTATACAAAAGTCCAACAATTACCCCATGAAGCATATGACATGATTGGATCCCATTTACTATTAATTGATAATTAATTTCTTTGACCTAGCTAAAGGGAACAAACTGTTAGCTCCCACTATCAGTGTCTACTCTTCTAGAAATCACTCCACTAATTGGGCACTTTTTAGTTAACCAGTATATGTTGGATTGAAAGGAGACACCACTGAAGCCCTGATGTCATGAAGAAATCCCAGAATGAATGTTAGAGATTTGAAGAACTAATCTGACACCATATACACTGAGTAACACGGGAGACTAGTAAACCTAATTTAGTACTAAACCATGTTTATAATGTCCTATGATATGAGCAGAATCTCGTGTATGTATGACAATCACTACGTGGCTAGATAGAATTCCACTCTGAGGATACGATCAATGATCGACCAGGTGGTAGTTTTCTCATCCTGTCACTAAGTCACCATAGTCCATCTTCAACCAAAAGAGTCCTAAACAAGACACACCCTATGGATTTTCATCTTGTTGGAAGGCATCCCCACTAAGGGGGAAATGTGAGTGATAGCCATTATCTAGTACTCATACAAATGTGGATTTGGATCACCCCAAAACCTGGTAGTTCATGTCTTCAGGAACTCATGAAATGAACTCATCCTACATAGATATTCACCTAGTACTCTCATTGCAAAATTTCTATTAAAGGATAGTGTTATACCTAGTAAACATCCTAGAGGTGAAATCAGGGGTACATTCCTCTGTAATAATTCCTCATCTCTAAGAATTTCATCCTCAATATCACAAAATGAATTCGTACCCTTCATTATATGTGGTTTCATTATGAAATAAAACTTGATGTACCACAGTCAAAAGAGTATACTTGGAGAATAGACTCATGAATGACATAGAAAACACAAACATTAATATATGATGAATGTACCTGAAATTTCACCTACAACCTATGATTTCATATAATGATAGTACATGAATGTGATAGAAGTTATGTTGTATGGATAGTCATCTGCTGCAAAACAGCAGTGTCTCTAGATGGAAATCAAAACTCAAAACATTAATCATTATTACACCATTCCAATCTCACTGATCTTTTTTCCTTTGGATAAACTAGATGCTCTGTTACACCTCTACCTTAATGCTAACCATTGAGGCATGAGATGTACCTATCATATTCCTACCACTACATTACCATATACATGGAATATAGAAGAATTACTTATAATTTTGAGGCACCATATATCCATCCTATGTCCCTTGACCAGTTATTTGTATAGTGGTTGTGACTATAAATTTACACATAACAATTTTCATGGACCCACATGTCATGTAGTGCATGACTCTATTTTTTTTATTTTGATTTCCATATCCACTTACATGTCATCAATCCCTTGAATGAAGCATCTGCCCTCACTAGAACCTATAAACCTTAGTTTAGTTAGGCATATAGTTTCATGATCTATGATTTTGGGTTTTAAATGTACTCAGGAATTGATCTATCGACCAGAAAATCTCACCATTCATCAATACCAAGAAGAATGGGAAACCAATATTTATTTCATCCATTTCTGATTATCCAATTCCGAAATCACACCATGATCATATAATTAATAATGAACTAAACCCATGGTATTGATCCATTATTCCAATTAACATTCATACAATGATTGAATACTACATATTGGTTGAACTATGTTCCCTAATAAAATTCACACAATAATAATTTTCATAATAAAGGAATAAATCCGTAAGCAACAGATGCTAGTAAAAATATTCTTATGTTGTTTGTTTGGCATAAATTTTTTGTTGTTGAAAAAAGTAAATGGATTTTGATAAATCAATGAAAAAATAAACAATTCCATCAATTTAAATATAATGATAATGGGAAAATCAATTTTATTCCTGGAATTGATCTTCATTCGACCGAGATCATGAAATGGGAGGGAAGACACAAATAAAAACATCTTATATAGTGTTTGGATTAATAATTTATGATGAATAATTTTCATTCAATCATTTATGAGATGAAAAAACTCCATTGGAACAACAGTCCATGATCTGGTCCCAATATATCAATTTTCACTAGGATAGTCTATCCAACAACTTCTCGTAGGTCTCTAGGTATTAGCTTCTTACCCTAATAAATTTTTTTCATGCATACATTTATTGGAAAAATTGTTATTTCTTTATAAAAAAACAAGAATTAATAAATTACTTATTTTATTTCTTTTAATTACATATGTGGTGACTTTTTAAAAAATAGACATTGTTGAAAATAGTTATGTTGCACCATAGGTAAAACATGTATTATGAATTCAACAGTGCACACATATTTCTAATTCAAACACATGTTTGGGATTTATTCCATTTTTTCATAAAAACAATACAAGAATACTATTTTAATATATTTAATATATTCCAATGATTTATTACAGGGACACTAGGAATTTGTAAAAAATATTATATCACCACCTACATTAGAAAATAATCCATATATTATCAAATATTCATAAAATGAAAATCTGAGACAAAATACATAAAATTCTCCATTATCCACTTCTTTCTATCTTATACTCTAGAGAAATCAATACTTATACACTCATTTCTTATGAGAAAATATTCTTCCATTATGTGTACAGATGAATCCCTCTAATCCATATTTTCTATTTATTTTTATTATTTTGTGTTTCTACTAAATGGTTATCATTGATCGTCATCTCATAAGATATGATTTACTACCATGAAAAATTTCCTTGATTCACTACTTCTCATAGTATGAAATATCTTTTTAATGAACATATTACATTCATAGCTAAAAAAGTATTTTTAGACACAAATATAGATAGAGTATGTTGAAAAAATAAGTTTTCTACCATTGTCACAATGGATGGTTGATTATAAAGATGATCTATATGTGAATGATTATTACTCATAACCTGTGTCAGCAGCCTGAATATGGTTATAATTTGATAAGTAACAATTGCTTCTTGCTCAACCATTTCATTATTATACCCTAAATATAAATACCCACATAGAGTATATTCATTAAAACAGTTTCCATTTATTTTGTAAGGTTCCATTTCTAAAAAATATCATACCGTAGATTAGATCATAAAATTATGACAAATAATTTATAATTACAAAAAATTGAAAAACACATAATAAACTTAAAATTCTTATACATAGCTAATCTCAAAATAAAAAACATGGTTTATTTTGGAATTTATTTATTTTTAAATTTATCATAATTGTTTATAAATCAAATCAAATTTTTTAAGAATATCCACAAGGCGTATGAAATCAATTGCGTGGTGAGGCGTGTTTTTGTGTACTAGGTGGTGATTTGGTCAAGACTAGTGCACCCTTTTCATAGTTTCTATCCCTTGGCACATATATTCCAGATCGATGTCCTCATATAGTATCGATATATTGATTTTTTAAGGAAAATACTCAAAATCACTCACGAACATAAATTGTAGTTTTCTAATCAATACATATTCTCAAAGAATATAAATGGGTTATGTTTACTAATATATTATTTTGTAAATTAGGTTCCCAATGTTTTTACTAACCCTCCTCCACTACGATCTTTTATGACCCTAACCATAATAATTCATATAATGTCTACAGTATTACATTTCCATAATATATAATGCATATTATCCTAAAAAACCAAATACTTTTGTAGTCATAATAAATAAGATACAAATATGAAATTATCATTACAATTGAATAAAAATAATAAAAAAGTTTTTTATGGGAACACCAGTATTTCTCATTGAATATCCCATTATATCATTCACAAAACACTTCTTGTATCATGGGGAGAATAAAATATATGAATGTTATGATATTAGATGGTAACTAAGGTACACTTACAAAGAATGATATGAATAACTATGTCACAATAAATATATAAAGGTAAATAAATGAAAAATAATAATTTTAATCAATATCTTTAGAATAATTTGGAAGGAATAAATGATGATAAATTTTGTATATAAATAATTACATGATCATGAAACTTAACAAAAAATATTCAATCTAGTAGAATAATAACATGGAATATCATTGAAAAAATTCAGAATAATGAAATGTATAATATAGGAAATCATATACATATTTTTAAGGACTCATTAAAAATATTCTTACCATAAATTCATCATTCCATGAAAAATTACATAAATGGTTACAGATTCAACCAAAAACACAAACTGATTTTTCTCTTGAGACTTTTCGATGAATATTGGGATATGTAATTCTAGGATCAACCAATCAAACAATATAGAGAATGAAATCCTCATAAATAAGGGGTGATAAATAATAAACATAATTTTTTATAACCTATAATAATATTTTAATAAATACCCCCATAAATAAACAAAATTATACAAAATATAGATTAATATAGTGTGTTTTAAAAAAAATTCTTTTCATGTCATACTGATCATAAAAAATTTAAATAAATAATAATGTTGATATAAATTATTCATATCATAAATGGATCAAAATAACTATAATTTTTTGAGGTTATTAATTTATAACTACTGTGTAATTTCAAGGAAATTGTTTTCTTAAATTTTTTGGAATGTTACGGCTCTGCAGTTTTTAACGGCTCCTGATTCCGAGGTCCGGTGTCCTTGGAATCATTTTCTGAAGTTTTTTTCGGGTACGTTCAGTAAACGTACGTGTGGGTTTTTCTATCTTTTGATACGGTGCTGGGAATTGAAATCTGAGGGCACTGATGAACTCACAGCGCCGGTAATCACTTAAGGGGACCTTTACCTTAGTTGTTTTTGGACGAGAGTAGATGTTTTATTTAAGGAATTCATACTAAATTAAATAAAATTGTTGAGTACACAATTTTATTGTTAAGGGGTGGTTATTTCTTTAATGGTGGAGTTATAGGTGGGTCCCACAAACCACATAACCTCCCATGGGAGAATAATGTGTGTGGGGACCCCACGAACCCTAACCCTTCATCTCCCCTTAAAACCCCTCTCTTAACATTTGAACACCCACATTATGTGGAGCCTTTCCACTTCCCCCTAATGATGTGGCCATCTCAAGAATAATTAATGCCTTTATATATTGTATTGTGTTTTCATGAGTTTATTTTAATTAATTTGAAATGCATGGAATGATTATAATTTTGGGGGAAGCATATTATTATTGTTCCCTTGGAAAATATTTTTGGGGAGACGTTGGGAGAAAACTCTTGGTGGGACTTCATTCTCTCGAAGAAGAACACCATTATTCAATGAAGAACTTCTCCGAAGAAGAACGTTAAGAACTTATCCAACAAAGAATTCTCTTCAAACACACCCCGACGTCAACAGAATCGACGCCCGTATTCCGCGATGCCTAACTTTCGTGACATCGTCTTCTGTGGTTCATCGAGGTTCAACGATCTTGAAATCGAGTTAGGGTTTTTGAAAAATTTTAATGGGGTAAAATTAAACTCTTGTTCTTTGATGTATGCCCTGGTTTGACTTTGGCCAAGTTATAAGAAAAAATACGGAGGGCGCGTGTTGATCCAACACGGCCTGATGACCCTCTGTATGTTATTGTTGTTTTGGTGATCAGGGATAAGTCAAGGGGGGTGCGGTGTCGTCGCCACATGCCAGAGGAGGACCCCGGACGAAGGAGGTGGCTGTGGCAGCGACAAGAGGTAATGGCGACCACCGGCCGACCGCGTGCAAAACAACCACGACTAGAAACCACAGACCTCTTGGCCAAAGAAGAATCAGATGGTCTCATGACTGGACGTTCAAGAAGAACTAGACGGCTTTAGTCAGCCTGGTTGGATAATCATTGCGCCTCTTGGCACTGCGCTGTGGAGAACAACCACCCACTTCTGCGAGCTGCTTCGGAGGGCGAACCGGCTGGCCACCTGCTAGCTGTGAGGAAGAAATCGTAGCACCAAACTATGCCACATGGAGGACATATCGTCCAACTATACGGGTCGCTCGCACCTAAGAAACCGGATGGCTTCGGCTGACCGGGCTGGAGAGGCAGCTCCACCATTACAAGACATGTCCCCCCCCCCCCCCCGCTCCACTTCGAGCACGCAACACGCTCAGGAAGACTGGCAGAGTTGCGGTAGGCCACCGGGCCGGGCCGCCAGCCACAGGGTTTGGCCACCGTCATGCGGGCCGGACCACTGCCACTGGGCTGGGCCACACCCTACTAGTCCAGACTCGGACCCGGTTCAGGTCGACCGAGTTCGGTTTGGGCTGGGTCAGACCGGACCCTGACCCCCCCCCTCCTCTTCGGGCTACATTCACTTTTTCAACCATAACATGAGCTACGCACCACCGATCGACACACCATCAGTTGCTTTAGTTAAATTGGATTGAAAGGGTCATTTCGGTATATCAAACTCAAGGTTTTGGTGAATTTGGGGTATGGCCAGGTTGGTTTGATTCCATAACCAGCCGAGCCCTCGCAGAGGAAACACTTATAACTTTTGGATCAGACGTCTGATTGACGTGATGCCAAATACATTAGATTACTTTTCATGATACGGTAATTTTTCCATACTTTAATTGATTTTCGGACGTAGTTGGAGAATGGTTGGGTTGGTTTGAGCCTAAAAACCTACCGGTCCCCTAGAATGAAAATGCCAATAACTCATAGACCAGGCATCCAATTGACACGCCATCTGTTGCGTTGAGACCCCAATGATGTGGAATTACATTGAGATACTTTCACCCGAGACTTTGTGACACATATAGTGTAGTTCAGAAGCTCGTGGAATGGATCCTCTCTGAGATGAGCATATAGAGTGCGGAGACCTAGTATCTCTAGACCTGATGACTACTTGACCTATTCGACTCGAAGTGATTCGACTAGCCCAATGGACGGAGCACCCGATTTGGTAGTAGACCCACTATAGACAGAGAACATCATTTGGAAGCAGACCTGAAGTACACAATAGTAGATGTACCTCTGATTACTATTAGGGGGAATGCCCGTTTTGGCGGCAGACCCACAACGTACGGAGCACCCGGTTTGGCAGTAGACATGCGGTACTCGACAGGAGAAGTACCTCAGCAGTCTAAGGTTAGTGAGTAGCGCCTCAGAGTCATAATAGGGCCAATATTCACGACAGAGGAGTAGTTCTCCAGTAGTTTTGGTTTCGATAATGAAAAATCCTGGTTTGAGATGAGTCATTTACATTTGTGTTTTCCTCATGATTGATATGGGTTAATTGATAACTTAGGGATATGTTTGGGAATATACCTATGAAATGGTTATCTGTTGGAGTCTTAATTTTTGGTTTAATCTTGATGGATTTTGTGAGACCTTGAGGGACTCAGGGTCCCTACTGAGTATCGTTATAATCACCCATGCATGAGCTATGCTCATACATCGTTGTGTTGGATGAAAACGACAGACCGTGCATATAGAGGCCGAGAGCACCAGAATTGGACGGTACCTGGAGGTGGAAAACTAGGCGTGACAACACACTGTGTGAACCGATAGACGCAGATTGATTAGGAGGACATTTGTAACAACCCTTCAGGTAGGAAATTTTAGGACGATCCAGTAGCTGCTTTCTCCATTCAGGATTTTTTCTTTTTTTAGTTGTACTTTCTTTCAGTTGTAGATGTACATTTTTGTTGGATTATCTTTCTGGACCCATTTGTACTTTTAGAACACTTGTTATACATCTTTACTTAGTGTTTTCTTCCACTTGTACTCTGGTTGTTTGTGTTTATGTTTTATAAAGGAAATGCCTTCCCATTTTTAGAGAATTACCCCTTTGGTGCTAGTCGCCAGCCCTTGGCCTCTGGAAGGCGGGCTTGGGGAAGTCACGATACGGACATCAAGGGATGCGTCATGACATGATGAATATAAATTCCATAAGAATTTAATTCAATGTTTTTTTTTGAGAAAAATACAATTTTCACATTGAAAATATATTTTTAAAAAATAATAGTTCACGATTTGTTTTTAAAATACATTAATTTTAATATAAATATTTAAAACATGTAAAATAAGAACTAAAACCATGAGTGTTCATCATAGTGGAAAATTTGGTTAATACGATACATGTTGAAATAAATATTCCTTCATATATTTTGAAAAAAGAAAAATGTGAATCATTTAAAAAATTGAAATGCTGATTTTTTAATATTTTTGTACAATGTAAATATTAGGTAATAATGTATTTAATAATAATTTATTGAATGATATAAATATTTTTTAAAAAAAAATTCATAAAAAGTTTATTTATGAAAAAAATTACCACTGATGATTGAAATGATATCATATTTTCATAGAAAAAATGTTTTCAATCATTTCAAGGACCGAATATTGAAAAAACGGTTCATTTATTTCAAAAGTACATGAATAAATATATATAATTCAAACATATTTATATCATGGTTGAATTGTAAAATAATTACCCCCCCCCCCCAAATACATAAACAAAGACAATATTTAATATGATCAAATTGTGAAATAAACCATTAACACTTTGGTAACATCTAAAGCATAAGGCGCATGAATGATATATCATAAAATAAAACAATAAATACCATGAAATGAAATATTTTAATGATATAACATATCTAAAGGGTCATTATGTACATTAATAAAATTAATAACTATTTTTTATAGTGTATTTGTGACAGAAGTAAAAGTGTGATTAAAAAATCATAACACTTGTTCAACACCCATTTTATGTGTAAGATCCTGAAAATTTACATAACTTATTCAGTTATTTTCAATACAAGAAATAATTTTCTTTTGCAAAATATATTTTAGTTTTAGTTTATTGGATAATTATTAAAACTCTTACTATGTAATCGCATAATTTATATGTGAAAAATTATACTCAGTATAAATTTTTTCCAAGAATGAATAATCATTTAAAGTAAAATAGTGTTTCTACTATGTAAAATATTCTTGGAATTCAAGATGAATCATTCCATTCCATTAAACCTACTTTAAGAATTTTACAAATATTTTAAAACAATGTATGAGAACAAAATAATTAGTAAGGAATATAATAGAATGTAAAATGTTAGTCCAGTTCAAATCTATAAGAAAAATTTTATTAAATCATTATTTTTATTCCGAAAAAGGAATCAACTTTTCTAAAAGATCAATGTCATAAATTATGAAGGTAAACTAATATTCATCAAACCTCATTAGCAATAATATAAGATATAAGTAGTTAAAATTCTAAAAAACTATACTAAAATGTAATAACCATGTAGTGTACATCGAAACACGTCACTCATACAATTGGAATGGCCATACATTCAAATTTTATACCCATTGAATTGGTGGTTATAATATAATCACCCAACCATGTTTTATTATGGAACCACCATAAAATTTCAACGTAACATTATATATTCATAAGACATAAAAGAGATAAGTTTTTATGATCCCGCTCTTAAAATCTTATTTTCACTCGTAATAAAACATTTCCGGTTATAAAAATAATCAATCCATTTTCAAAACTAATTCAAAACATTTAATAATATATATATTAATAAGAATGTCCCATAAAAATTAAATTAATTTTATAGAAATTAGAAAAATAAAATTTTTTAACATTTTTTTTCATATAAATACATTCATAAAAACCATTTTCAAAATAGGGACATGATTGAGAATATTTTTGAATAATAAAATCATTAACCTATTTAAAATTATGATTTACAAAAAAAAATCACTAACATTGAGTCTGAATCTCCCCATAAAATCTAAATCATCCAAAAGAATAAAGATTGTTTAATTTTTTTACATTCCTAAAAAACCATTTTCATGATTATTATTTATATTATATAACATATATATATTTTATATGAATTACATAATTATTTATGTTCACATCAGAGGTTTGTATGATATTTTCTACATGAGTCTAAAATTATATTCATACGCTGCTTATAGTTAACAGTCGTCATTATTTAATCATCAACAGAAAATATATAGAGCATAATAATATCTTTAATACATCAGTTTTAATTATAATCCCATACATCAATTTTGGATATGAAAATTGAACTCTGTTATAATCAATGAAAATATAAGCCATATGTACACATTGTTAATGTTTCCAATTATTGATGACCATTATTGAAATATGGTTAACATATTTTTAACTATAATCAATGATAATAGTATCATATATATCATATTATTTATTAAAATATAATTATATTTATTATCAATGTGACATGGTGATATAAAATACAAGACATAACTTTGTTGAGGTGATATTTCCCACATATACCCGTACAACATTTTCATTTTATCTTGCCAGGAAATGTAAGAATATATATGAAATATTTTATTCTAAAATGATAAATAATTAATGAATATTATATAAAATTGTTAAATTTTCCATTATAAACATTCTTGAGTGATTTTGATGAAAACAATTTCACAAGGAGATAGTTTTCCGTACATAGGAATTATCATTCATTCCGAATTTTATGAAACTGGTGATAGATTTAGGTTATGATATTTTACTAACAAAATTTTAGTATATATGGTATTATTGACATATTATTTCTTAATTATTTAATAATATTTCAAATAATTTGATAAATAAATAAAAAAGAAACATTTTATTAAAAATGATACATTTTTTTCGACATTCTCTTTTTCATAACACCTTAAGAAAACTAAGGTTGGTGATAAAACTAAAATTGGTTTTATAGAATATAGGAAGGGGTGGAAGAAATATATTTGGTCGGATCTTATAAAATATTGTTTTTACCCGTGAATAAAAGAGATCAATGTGTTCCCATTTATAGTGTTTGGTTGGGGATCTCTATGAAGTCTTCATAATATTAAATCTATATAAATTAATTTTATATTCCAAATGGATCGATATAGATTTATTTACAATATACGTTGATTCAATGTAAAAATAGATTCCTCAAATAATCATTTGATATGTTTTGACTTTATTTTTCAATATCTTTTATCCTTAACCATTATTTGACATTTTTAATTCTAATCATTATATAATGTAATTTACACTATTAAGGTTAATATACAGAGTATATAATTGTAAAAGAAAAAAAATGAGTCATTTATATCATATTCAAACGTATAAAAATTATTTGGGAAAATTATATATTTTTATGAATTTTATATCATTTAATACAATATTATTCAATTTAAAAGAGCAATAATATTAATTTTTACATTATTCATCAAGTTACTATTTAAAATTATGATAAAAAATTGACATAATTAATCAAAATATATTAACTTATCACTATTATAATAAATACATTTTGAAAATTATTGGTTGAAATTAATCTTATCATGTTATATTTATTTCTGAATTTGTAATAGCATATACTTGATATTTCTAATCATTTTAATAATTATTGCATCCTCATTTTGCAGGACATTAATTTAATTATTTCTTATGAAAAAATTAAAAATTAAAAATAATGAAGAATTTAAAAATTTTATAATTAAATATAATATTTATCTTCAAACATATAACATGTATTACACAAAATATAATATATTTCACCCGTTAATAATAAGTGTATAACAATGTATAATTTTCGTTCAATAAAAAACTATAAATATTTTTAAGTCAACTATGTTGGTCCATGTGGTAAAAAAGGCCAAATGATGGTTTCAGATGAAGTTAACTCATCCAATAAAATTAGGATAAGTGTTATGTTATTATTATAATATTTATTTTATTATTTTTCACCTTTAATTACTAGATTTACCCTAAATCGAGGAAATAATAAATATTATAAATGTCCCTATTTATAGTTTCAAAAACTAAATTCATTCTATTTAATAAATATTTAACTTGTGGTTCTATAAATTTATTCCATTTATCAATATTAAAAATAATTATATTTCAATTTTTTTAAAAAAATTAACCCCATTGACAGAATGTGAAAACAAGTTTTTAAAGTAAAAACAATAAAAAAATTTTAATGATTTTATATCCAAATTCAATGTGATATTTATTCAAATAACCTATGTTTTAATAAATAATAACATAATTTATTTAATAAAACATTAAAATAAATGAAATATATAATTTCACTCTATTAATTGTATAGATGAAAATGATGTTTTCTATTAAATTCCATTATTTTGCACTATACATCAGAACCTAAATCATAAATGAAATATTCCAAAAAATTAACCAAAGATAATTTCTATCATACAAATTAAACTAATATTTTTATTTTCTAAAATATAATTTATATTTCTCTCGAAAAATAGTTTACAAATACATGTTCTATCAAAACATGGAAAAACATTGTATTTTGAAAAATATTTTTTTTAATCGTTAATTTTTTTTTTAAATATGTTATATAAAACATCTTATATCAATTTTAAATTTTATAATCAATAATATATATATATATATATAATTAATCTAAACTAATTGAATTGATATGTTTGTATACTAGTAAAAAATAAACCTATGCCAATTTAATTTTTTTTGAATACACATTTACTTTTAATTTTGAAAAGTTTAATTTTACATTATATTTATTTATTATAAAAATAATTAAATATATATACATTTTTAATCAATTTTTTCATAATTAATTTTGAAATTTTTATTCAACCAACTATAACAACTAGGATATAACTGTATCATCTAAATAAACATATTTAGATGCTTATTTAAGCATGATGTGGAATGTAATTATGCTATAAAAAATAGTTTATCTCGTAAAACACACCACAAGATACATTTTACCCCATTGATAAATTGTGTACTTAATGATTTTACCTCATTATTTAAAACGTGGTGTTAGATTTTTCTAAATAGCTATGTTAAAATCCCTCATCAGAAAAGGATTAATGAAACAACCACATTAAATAAATAAAATGAAGTATTATGGTCACCTAATATATCAAATAATATGGATATATTTAGGAAAACAGATACATGGAAGAGAATCCTAACCATAATTTTCTAATGGAGGGTAATAGATAACATGGTAATGAGAAATTTAACAAGCACAGAACAATAAATCTATGATGGGATGAACGATCATTAGTTTAATAGTTAGTAATGTAAATAGAAAAAAATTGAAGATCCTTCTAATATATTTGAGTAATTTCATAAATCATTTTACTAATAGTTCAATTAATTAATCATACATTAAAGTTATAGTTACATTATTTATTCAATTTCCACAACATATCATATTTTTCTCAAAATAATGAGAATTGTAAATGCCTTTTCCACTTATGATGAACTATAATCAACTTCTAGAGAATCAAATAATCCATAAAAATTAAAAATCTATTTATCCTATATTTATACATTTAGGAATCCAAAATCCAATGATAAAATTATATAATTTCATATAATTTACAAACTATTATATGATGAAAAAATACTTAACTCATAAAAAATCATTAGTAATAACCACCGTTGAACATATATAAATCAATAATTTCCAATTCCTCTACAAAAATGTTATTGGATAAAATTAATAAAATATAACAGATTTTATCGCATAATGTTCTAATTAAAATCATTCACTCATAATGTATCATACTAAAAACATTGTTCCATAAATCACATAATCTACATGTTAAGCTAACCATTTAAACAAATAATTCCAATCACCATAAGTCCACAATAAAATCATATTTGAATCCAAAATATAATTCAACAATAGTTTTTTATGATATTATATTTATCATAATCTTATAGGATTCACAAAATAGAGAACAACATTTGAAGAACATTTGTCACATAATCACCTAATCATTTTCCTGAAAATAAATATTCCCAATTTGTAACAACACATGATTACCTAAAATTAAAGATCATATAAACTATATAAGATACCAATTTATTGAATCCTATGTCCAAAAAATGTATTGTAATTATTATCTAACTAAACATTATCATATCATAAACATATGTGTTACATATACGTAAAACATTTATCAAAACCCCAATAATATCACCAAAATAATTTTAATCACCATCATATTTCATAAAATATAGATTCAATTTGTTTTAAAAGACATTAAACATAGGATAAACATAAGAATTATAAACTCATTATGTTATCATAAACTCATACAAAATCAACCTTGTGTCCTTTTCTTTTCTAAACCATGCTATGATAAAAACAATAAGCATTTAAACTTTAAAATAACATATTTATGTTATTTTGAAACTAGATGTCATTTTATTTTCCCCATGATAATTTAGGTATATTGTAATATATTATTATGGAAAAATGATAAATTTAACCCCATACATTACATGTGGAAAATTATACTGTGTCTATTTTACCCCAAAAGGAACCCCTTTTAAAATTAAACCTGATTTCTTTCAACGAAGAATTATCCTGAATTTCAACATGATTCCTCTTATTAACATTACCATTCTAAAAACCAATAAAAACCATTTTAAAACATGATATGAGAGCAAAAATTTCATTTTGTTAAATAAAATAATGAAAAATGGTTTTCCATTGAAAATTAATATAAACATTTTCATAGAAACATATCGTTTATCCAAAATAATGTACCACTTTTTTGAAAATATCAATATCTTACCTTTTTTTATTTAACAGTAATTCATGAAAATTTATTATAAATCATATAATATATAAATATTTTTTTGGGAAAAAATTTACTCAAATGGATTTACCTTTCTGTTAGACTTCCATACATGTCACACTAACAAATGGATAATCATACAGTCAACTTTCATACCCAATGCATTGGAGGTTATAATGTAACCACCTATCATTGCTTTATCCCTTAATGACACAAAAAATTTACAAGTTCAACAATATAATCATAAAACAAAAAAAAACCTTCAATTTTTAACATTTAACTCTTGAAATATGATTTTCAATTATATGATAATATTTTATGTTATAGAAATGACGAATCCATTTTGAAAACCAAATAAAATCAATAAAAAATAAATAAATTTTATGTATCACATACCACGTTGAAATATTTTAAATAAAGTAAAATTTAAATTTTAAAACATTAATATCCATATACATACATTCGTAAAAGCCATTTTCAAGTCATGGACATGAATATTAAATATTTAGAAGAATAAATCATTAAAATATTTAAAATTATTTAATACTTAAATAAACCCTTACCTTGAGTTGGACTCGTCACGTACCCAATTTCCCTTCTTCAAAATTAAAAATTGTTTAATTATTTATTTTTATGATAAAATTTTTAATTTTATTATTTATTTTATATCACATAATACCATGTTATAAATATTACTTATTAATTTATGTTCACATTGGATGTTTTATTGATATTTGGTGCATGAGTCCAAAATGAAATTTGTATGATGACTGTAGTAAAAATTGTTCATTATTATGTCATCTTTTGAATAATATTCATCAAATAATAATCAATATAATACATTAAATATTCTTTTATTTCCATACTTTAATTATTTATATGAAAATTGAATGTTGTTACAATAATGAATATAATAAATCATATATATTCTAGAGTGATGTTTTTTATTTTCAATGATCAATATAGAAAGGATGATAACATAATTTTTCAATTAAATACTGATAATAATATATTAAATATGATATTATTTTTTAAATTTTGCTTTAATTTATTATTCATTTGTTATGGTGATGAATAATGAATCACATCGCTTCTTAAAGGTTATAGTTCACACATATGCATGAACACCATTATCATTTTTTGTGCCAATAAAATTAATAATATTAATGATATATCATATTTTTAAAATTATACATTTTTCATAGATATGAAATATATAAAAATTAATTCAATAATTACAATCATCATTGTGATATGGTTATGGGAAACTAATTGTATATGTTCATGAAGAGGTAGTTTTCTGTAAAAATAAATGATAATTCTATTCCAATTTTATGTAAGTGGTGTAACATCCTTGGTAAATAAAGAATAAGACATATTTCATTTTTATTAAAAATATTTAATTAAACATTAATTTTTACTTTAATGGGGTTTCTATGTTCGATAGCGTACCTGATACGCAACAACAGGTTTCGTTGAAATCTTACTTGGCACACTAAAAATATTATATTATTATTTTAAATGGTTGTTAACTCCTAGATATTGCATTGTTTGGAATGAAAAAAAAATAACTACAGTATGATTATAAATCATTGTTAAATGTATTTTAATTTATCTAATATAATGAAAGAGGCTTAAAATGGGAATGAATCTAATTTTAAGCACAAATTACATTAAAAGGATGATTTACATAAATTTAATAGAGATCCATATTTAAATCTAATATCGGCCACTTTAATAAATTCTATTTGATCGAATAAAATCCTTCTCTATAATGGAGACATCAAAATTTACATTGTGTAAGTTTTTGGATTTTTTCTGATTAAGGTCATTTTTTAATGAATAGTAAAAAAATATTGTATATTAACACAAAATTGTGTCTTAATCGAATTTATTTATATGATTATATTATATTTTTAATTGTTTTTAAATATTATTTATAATATATTGTTAAAATTTAATCCAACGTTGGTCATTGGAATTAGTTTCACTTTGAAATTGGACATAAACAAGTGTTTATCTTTAGATAGTTATTGTTTCTAAAAAACACGCTATTTGTTTTAAGAATGGGAATTAATTTTAAATTAATTACTTCCACTTTTATGTATTGAATTTGGTAAAATAGAAAACATTTCTTAATTCGGGATTTAAAATATGGATTAGGCTGAATTTTTGGTATTTTTCTAAAAAACATCAATTTTTTATGAATATAGAAACGACTTAGTACTACTTAAAAAACTGACTTTTTCATTTAAATGAAATTTTACCACTTCTATGATTTTAATTTTGAAAATATTACATACATGGTTGTTATTTTTAACTAAAATTTGGTTCAATTAGATTTAAATAATTTATGGAGAATCACAACTTTTGACTTTTATTTAGTGCGGTCAAAGGTAAATAGGGTAATTCATGGTAAAAAGAATATTATAATAATTCAAAATTACTTGAGCACTTGTCCGAACCATATTTTTTGTGTCATTTAAGACCATTTAAATATTTGGGTCAATTTTAGCACCCCATTTAGCCTCATGGGAGTGATAATGACACTATTGATTAATTAACTTATTGTAAAGGCAAAAATTGAAAAAAAATATCATTAGTAAATTAATTTTTACAAGGGGTTATTTAAATTTTCATTTCGAGTATAAATATTAATTGGAATACTAAGAATATTTCCCAAATAATTGTATTTTATTATAATTTTTAGACCTCAAATAAATTAAATTATTTATGACACAATAATAATGTTGTTTTTACCTCATTAATAAATGATTTAAATGAATAATATTATAAATATTAAGACAATATCCAAAACCTGTCCAATTTTTATTGGATGATTTTATTTTTACCATGAGTAATCCTATCCCCCACTTTAATTACTTTTACCTTTATAAACCAAATTTCATTATATAATAAAATAATATTATCACACATTCCGAAAGAGCCCCTCCTCCCCCTTATAAAAATCTCTGAATTATAACCAATTCCTCACACCTATCAAGCCTTTTGTCTAGCCCAAACTCTACCGAATAAATTTTCCTACATCCCTATTCTCCTCATAGAATCCATACTTTAGGAATAAGGAAGTTCAAGAATTCGTTTTGATTCTAACAAATGGATGTTACCGAAATTAAAGGTAACAATTTCTCTTAAATTCTTTTCTTTTATTTTACTTCTCTAACCCATAATTTTTTTATTCCTTTATTTTATAACAAAAAAAGTATCCTAAATATATTATGATGTTTTTGATGAGATTTATTTAAATTACACATATACACACGTCTATATAATGGGTGAAGAACATACTTTTTCTATGGATGGAAAACTAACGCCTCACGAGATGATGATTGATCGATTATCTCCTACCGCCAATCATGGTGGCCATTAAGATGATACTATATTTATATATGATATATATTATTTTTATGTTTTCTTTATGCTTCTGTATTTTTTATTTTATATAATACCTTTATGGTTTCCATTATGGGTAAACACGATAATTTCATTTTGAGGAAGTGCAGACAACTGCCCCCTCAACGTGATATGACTTGTTAATTCTCTATGTGGGATGTATAAAGGATGGAGTTAACGAAATTATATATGATATTAAACTAGAATTATAATATTAAAATGAATAATTATGTCTTATTTCCATTAAAATAAGAAATAGAAATGAATGTAGTGTTCATGCGTACGTACGGCTTACCGTCTCCATGAACAGTGCATTTCATTTCTTACCTCCAAATGATATGAACTATTATAAATATATGTATATATTGGATATATATAATATATATGAGAAATATTATATCTAAATAATTAATATCATTCTAAATATAATGGACTATTGACTACATGGACAACTTGTAAATATAAGGTTTTCATTTTTGATATAAGTACCAAATATCGACAAAACAAACTTTATTAACTTAAATGATTACATAATGTTTATAACATGGTAATAAGTGATAGATTATGAATAATAAACATGAAAAAAATTTCTTATTAAATTATAAATTAACTTTAGTTTATTATTCAGGTTATTAAAGAGCGATCAAGCCAAGTCGGACACGAGGTATGGGACTTCGTCTCAATCTCCTTTTATTGAGGCATATCTTGTTCTAATGCCCGAATTTCTATTATACGGTGTATAAAAACATTTTACCTTTTATTTCATTCAAAGGGAATATTTCTCAATGAAGTTTTTTACTAATCTACAATAAAAAAATAATGTTTCTTTTTAACATAAGTGGTGACAAAGACCTTTCTACCATCGTGAGTATTATTTGATATTTGGATTACATAACAAACCGTAATGTTTTTAAATGGAAAATATATAACATATACTAATTTATGTATTTTTTTAATTGAAAATGGTTTTGATAATGGTTTTGATATGTTAATATATTGAAATTTAATATTTTAATTGCAATGTGAAAATTTTATCTTTCCATTATGCTTAATTTATGTGTTATGATCATGTTATGGTTCTGGGAAATTATTTACGTATACGGGTGGTTCCATGATAAACCTAGGGAGGGTGAAACTGAGATATCTCCCCAATGAATTGGTTAATGTGACAGAGGTAAACGTGGATGTTTTTATCTAAGAGATTTAGGGAATATACAGTGATGGGTATTCCACTGTAACTCCCTATGTAGCTGTGATAACTACAACGTAAGTATGTAATGGATTCCACACGATACCATTATGATTTATGATTTCACTGTGTTATTCATAAATCAAATTATTTCTAGAGGTAAGTAAAATAGTTTATGTTATTTATGTATTTATGAACTAATGTTTTATTTCTTTGTTTTACAACCATTACTGAGCTTTTTATGCTCATGCAATGTTTTGAAATGTTTTTTACAGGAGTTAAAGATGAATATGGTCAATTATGGGATCAATGAAAATTCATCCAGTCTAAAAGATGGAACTAGACATGAGTCATATTTTATAGAGTTTTTATTTTATGAAAAAAATGGAAACTCAGTAGAAGTTTCTACTTTGTTATTTTTGAGATGTAATAGTTTTGTCCTAATTCTCTAAAACTCCAAACCTAAAAAAATTCACAATGTGAATTATTCATTTAATTCAATATTATGTAATGTTTTAAGGCTAGGTCCATATAATTTGAGATCTATTTTGGTGTTAATAATAACAAAATAAAATAATAGAATATTTTTAAACATTATTTATAATTTCGTCATGGTAGAAGAATATTATAAATATGTGGAAGAAGAAATAAAATTCATAAAAATAATTAAAAATGATACCTTTTCTTCAGACAATATTTATTTCTTAACACCTAAAGGCCACTAAGGGTAGTATTCTATCTAAACTCGGGGATCTATAATATAGGGATATATTCTTGGAATGTATTTTTTAGTGAATGGAAAAAATAGTTTTTAACAATAATTATAATTGAATAATGAGTTTCTTTTATAGGTGAGGGGAGGGGAAATCTTTGAATTATTCAAATTATTAAATTAATATAAATATAGTTATTATTTTATAGGTCTCAAAATTAAATTATTTATAGTATATGATTATTATAGGTCGAAATATCTTCCTAAAATTAAAAGTATATAATTTTTTCACTTTTTAGTCTTTATCTGTTAGATTTAACCCCAAAATGACCTTTTTAATTATTACCATGATATCTTGTAATTTACAATTTTCTACTTAATATATTTACTCTAAATTGAAAACAGACCAATAAGTGAGTCATTGATTGAATTTTGGGGCATATCCTAATAATTATGATTATTGTTGATTTATAATATATTATTTAATACAATATTATATATTATAAAATATCATTAATATAAATTATGAGACAATTTAATAATTATCTTTTAAATATATAAGAAAAACATGATATATTCATAAAACCTATTTTAAATTATCAATAAAATGTCAAATATATAAAAAAATTGGTTTATATCATTTATCATCTCAAATTATATTTATTTGAATATTTTTAATAACATTTATTAGATATTTATAAAAATTTAAACAATTACTATATCATCATTATGCAATGCATTAATTTAAATCATTATTCCATATAAATTAAATAAAAAATATCATTATGAAGGAAAAAAAATTATTTTAAAAAATAAAATATATAGTATAACAGATCTCATATATGGAACAATATAAAAAATATTTCAAATGTTAAAAACATGTGCGTGACATTATTTATTTTACTTTGAATAAAATAATATAAATAACATAAATTCATAAAATTGGATCCAAAAGGTTATAAAATCATCTTATAGAATATTTAGAAAAACAATATATCATCCAATAAATTTACAACATACGATATGGTATGTTAATAATTTTTATAATAATATTTTACCATCAATTTTCGGATTTAAACTAAGAAGTGGTAATATAAATATATCTAATGTTACTATTATTATTTTACAAAAAATAATCAGTATATATTCACAATATTTGAGGGATTTTATTCCAAATAAATAATACCATATTTATAAATTAATCTATAATCAATCTCATTAACGTAAGGAGAAAAGATGTTTATAATGTAAAACCCTTTACAAGAGTAAAATGGTTTTTATCCAAAATCAATTTGAAATTGATTAGAATTTCATAAACTGTATAAAAAATTAAAAATTTACATAATTAGAAAGTAAAACCCATAAAAATATACTTTAAAAAAATTTAGAAAATGAAAATTTTCAATTAAAATGCATTATTTTTCAATTTTTATTAAAACATGAACCTTATCAAAAATAAATACAAAAATATAAACCAATGTAAATTAAGATATGTCTATTTCAAATATGAATAATATTTTTCATATAAAATTTATATAATTTTCAAAAACTAGATTTAAAACATATAATCAATACAAAGGAACCAAGACATCCATTTTAGGAAAATACTTCATTTATACATAAATTTACATTAGAACATATATCTTCCATAGAAAACACATTAGTTGAATTTTAAACAATATATTGAATATCATATATATATATATATATATATATATTTATATCATTAATATAACCCATAAGTATTTCTTTTCATTTTTTCTTATAAAAAATTCACATATTCACCTTTAAATAGTTTTTTTAAAAATACATATCTTTTTATTTTAAGATGTTTTTATTTTTATTTATAAATATTTCATCCAAAAAGAATTAATTATATTTATATGTTTAAACCATATTATTTTAATTCAGTAAATAAATTTCATTCCAACCATTTTAATGACTATGTTATAATAATAACATTTAGATTATAATATTTAGTTTTGGATTTAATCTTGATGTGGCGTATCATGTACACTATTGAATATAGTCTTTCTATTTAAAATCCAGGGATGTTATAATATGTTTCTTATCCTCCTATATTATAAATAAGGATTTATAAAAAACATAAAATAACCATTTTCATATATCTCATAAAATATATGTTTTATGTATAGTCTTTTATCAAACTTTAATTAGTAAATATTTGTTAAAATTACTATTTATCGTGATAATTGATTTTTTTTCAGGTATGTTTTGGTTCCGTAATTTTTATGATCCTTATTTGATCATAGTTAAACAATATAAAAAATTTTATCCATGATATTACTATCATTTATATTCATTATATATTTATGTAGAGTAATCTATAAAAGGTATATATAGAAAATGGTTTACACCTTTGTTGGAAATAATGGGTCGTATGTATACATGAACCATATTACCATTATACATGAAGGATTGAACGAAATGTAAATAAATATTAACTAAAAATTTAAGAATCATTATTATATTTTATATATCATTTATATTAATAATATTTATTTTTATTACCATCCAAGTCAAAATAATAAAAAAACATTTCACATCACCACATAGCGGCGGTAGTTCACCTGTATGCTTGAGAGAAATTATTTATTTTAAATGGATTTGAATGTAATTAGTTATAGGTAATAATATTTTTACAAAAATATGTTTATATATAAACTATAAAATATATACATTAAATTTTATCATTCATTCCTTTTACGTAAATCATTAGTGAAAAATGAATCACCACGCTTCGCAAGGTGGTAGTCCACTGTATTCACGAGTGATGTTACTGTATCATTCACAAAATAGAAGGTTAGAAGATATATATTATTATAAAAATAAATATTTTTAATAATGTCATAAATTTCATATACATATTTTAAATCCATTACTAAATCATCCGTTAAATGGAGATGGTGGGAAATAATCTACATCTGTTATCAAGGTAGTAGTCATCCATTCACATGATCACTTGTTTTGTTTTCATTTGGTTAGAAGTGGATACTGATACATGTTATTCCACTAACATAAAAAATTATTAGTTTATATTATATATCATTTATATTATTTTTTTTAATTTTTTTAATTTATTATACTATGTTATAAGAAGATGTAAATTAAAAATATATAGTGAAAAATATTACATCTTCTTGGAGAAAACTCATTAGGTTTAAAATAATTCTTTCATAGATTAACATTATGTTCTATAAAATTACTCTTATATTTGGGTGCAGATGTAATGAATATATTATTGAATTGATTGACCAATCCAATGGGAATTCCCTATTTGATGTGGGGGTAGATACGTTCTGGACTTTTATATGTGGGATGATAAAAAACTTGAATTTTTTAATAGAATCAATTGCATAATTTATTTTAAATTTAAAAAAAAATCCCAAAATAGTTTACTAGTGAATCAAATTGATTATGTAATCTAAATTTTTTCATAATATGATATTTGGAAATTTTGGTAGGTATTTTCAACCCATATCATTTTAGTATAACCCCTGATTAACGCATTTTTACCTGAATCACAGTAATTAATTATTTAAATATTTATTATTTCTAATGGTCACATATAATAATTACCATTTTATAATATAACCAAAAGTCGCTTAATCAATACCATATCTTTATGAATAGTTAAACATTTGGAAACAAACTCAGATACCTTGCTTTTCATGGGGATCCACCAAAACATCAACAACAATGCATTATACATATTCTGTATTCGAGGATGGAAATCATATCATGAATAGTAGTAAGAATGAAGATTTTTTCCTTGGAAGGGAATAGGTATAAGAATCCTATTTCAAAATCATAACCTTAATCACCCATCTAGCCTCCATCCTATAATGGCCTCCCCACCATTGTGTTTGAACCTCATAGCAACACATTCTATGTTTGTTTAATGTTAATAATTAATCATTTTTACCAAATCAGAAACAAGAAAAACTGAGCTCCTCACAATTTCATTATTAGATCTTCCATGGGTGGATTTGGATAATGATTCCTTACCATAACATGGATAATATTGTGACAATAAACAACCATTACATGAGTTTCATCTACCTTTTTGGCAACAAAAACTAGTTCTTCCTAGGGAGACTTTCTAGGACCAATGAAATATTTTCCTTCCAACTATTCTAAATAGACTTTCATCTTCCTTAATATTTTTTATTCCATCATATGAGTTGGAAGGTAAATGGGATTGGTCCCTAAAAGGATATCAACTAAAAAATATAATTCTATTATAAATGGTAACCCTAAAAAATTATCTAGAAACACATCACAAAATAGATCCACTACTATTAGAAAATCATTATACAATATCTTTTCCATTTATGAAAATGTCACCCAAGTGAATTAGTAATATATCATTTTAACTCCTAATTCCTACAAGCTCATTTCACTCATCTTTATAATCCTTTCTCTTATTAAGATATGATCATTGCCAACCTTATTCGTGAAACTAATAGTTCTTTTAAAATAGTTGATGTGAGTATTGAACGTTTTTAACCAATACATACATAGGATTATATCAATAACATCCAACTCAATCATACGAAAAACCCATATCAACTCGTATCTATAAATCGTTATAGAAAACAAGGTACAAAAAAATGTTTGAAAACCTATTTGACCAAGAAGAGTTTAACTGTTTATCATAGAATGCATCATATCATCTTTTAAATATAGAAAATCAATATCACGAAAAGAATCATTGAAATGGTATTCACTCGTATCAAATAATGAATTCATCAGGGTATAATTCCAAATAATCATACCACACAGTATTGATGGTTATGGATGATTATCCACAATCACCTAATCAAAACCATTTAATTGTTTTGGGGTTTTCCATTGGTCATTATTACCCAATTGATATATACCAACCTAATGATTCATGGTATTACTAGAATCACTATAGATAACTATATTATGCGAACGAGACAAATTCCAGTACCCTATCTCCATTAAATCATATGATGAATAGAACCCCTGATAAGTTTCTCAATCACATATCCTTAGATAAATGCAACATTATCACATGAGTTAAAACATTTTTTCTTTATTATGTAAATATTTTGGTTGTGTCATTCACTCTAGATAGATTTGACTCAGTGAACCAAACTTAAAACAGCTTATATTTCACTTGAGTCCTAGAGGATGGTTAATTTCTATATTGGATGGATTTCTATGTGTTCTCCCTCCTTGATAATTAGTTCCCCTATTCCTCTTACTGTAATTGTTAGAGTTACAAAAAAAATTCATGATGAAAACCTTACCTATTCAACATGGATTTTCCATTGTTATTGATTTCGTAAAATTAGTGTGTTTTTGTAGTCCCAACAATCTGGTCTGAAAATCTTGTCAATTTCTTTGATCCAAACGTTGGTTCACCTATTGATCGGGTGTTACTACATTCTCTATAACCTCTTCTAATTTGTTCTTATGATGCCTAATTGGTGGAATTATCTACAGAACAACATACTTTATATGTCACAAACTTTATTTTGTAAACAACAAATATTTTAAAAATCTACCACATCAACTATCAGAACATGTATTTACTATATCATCCATTTACACATTAAACCATTATTGAAAACAATAACATTCTTTTTTAAATTCCAACCATTTTCAAAATATATCAATCATACTCTTTTTCAAAATTATTTATTTGAAACGAGATTCAAGTTTTTTTCAAAAATAATAACTTTTTCACAAAACATAAATAATTACTCAAAATGGTGTATATACTCCTAGTGATAATTTATTCCTCTACTGAATGGAATGGTCAAATATTTGGATAAACCCATGAGAATTATATTTTAAAATAATATATGTTTCTATAAAACACTTATTTTCCCAACTCCATGGAAACATGAAGTTCACCATTAATGGTTAGCTACATATTTTTTTCTCTAAATTTGAAGTCCCAATAATCCTACTCCTTTATACCAAACCAACCCATGTAATATATATGAATTATTATCAACTAAACACCAAAAACTAAAGAACACTTGTTCAAAAAAGGAAGGACCAAGATGATACCACTTGTCTCAATAGAATTTTTAGACTGAACAAAACAGAAAACATTTGTTAATTCTCACCCCTCATTATTATCTTGATATGGATGTGATACATTACTTGGTCTTAAGTGACATCCATAGGATTCCAACGAGTGTAAATAAATTCCAAAGTAATTCGATATACTTGGGGGATGATTTTTTTTTTCAAATTAAACTGGATAATCGATTAAACTATAACCAAATGAAACACTACATGACACATGATAAAAATGTAACAAAACTCAAAAATTTTATTTATATAAAACTAAGCAATTTTTAGCACAATGTAAGAATAAACAACATCAATGTAATATATGGAAGATAACCTACATATTTGAAAAACACAAAACTACAAATCTTCACATACTCAAAGCTCAAAATTCTTTAAGCATCCCAAGTATCATAACATTGTGCTAAACATGTGTGATATGTTACCTTTCCCAGTATCCTGATAAATTTCTTCTACAAGCGCACCAAAGTGTTATGCATGGGTGATTACTAAAACTTATTAGTTTTTCCACAATTTCATCTATCTCACACCATGATGACAAAACATGTTATCATATTTATATAAATTGTTTTATATAAAACAATATCTATAACATCTTACATTAAAATATAATCATGTTCTAATAAAAGAGTTTTATCAAGATAACAATAATTTCCATTAAAGTAAGAAAACAATACATTAAAACCAATTTCAATAGTTCGTTTTAGGTGTTGGGAATAACTATTCTATATCCACACCAAAAATGATGTTGGAGACCACATACTCCTAGCCATTTTAATGGGAGAAATCACTAATCTTTATCCACTATAGAATTTTGTGGGAGACTTCCTTCATATAACCATTTATATTGGATAAAGGCCTAACCCTTATCCATTATAGAATTATGGGGGAAATTTATTAGCCTAATTCATAATATATTCATATGAAAAAACCCAGCCTTTTATGCTATATCCCATTGACAAACTAATCATTTCAGCAATTTTAAAAAAACACATAATTTTATTGAAAACCATTAAAAAATCCATTTCAAATTTATTTCAATAAAACCGTCTCATGTTGAAATTTTTTCAATGAAACAATTTTCCATAATTCCAAAAAATATACATATTAAAATAAACATTTCTAAGTCATGAAAATAATTTGACATTCCAATAAAATGACTAATTTTCCACAATTCCCAAAACCATCACTAAAGAGTTGTTAAAATAAAAAACTAACATAAATATAACAATCAATTTCAATCGTAATAATCATTTTGAAACTAATCCTTCAATTAATAAAGATAATTGTAAATAGTAAATGCACCTATATCCAGAGTTCTGGTGAAAACAACAAGTAATACGAAAAACATCACAACACTAGTTGAAACTCCCCAAACTCACAATAGATAAATACAACTAAAATGAACCAATCAAAATATAATCATATATCGTCTCATTAACCATATATCTAGCAGAAACAAGAGTATATCTAAGAAAAATATTGTGATGAATATGTATATCTAAGAAAATGCATGAATAACGATGAAGAAAAAAACATTATGGAAATAATAAAGCTTCAACAAAAAAGGGGTGCTTCCAGATTGCTTCCAATTCACATTTTAGAGGTTATAAAAACAATAAAAGACGAAAATGATGATGTAGGGACCTTTTATAGAAAATAATATACCCATATATTAAATAATAATTGACAAATAATTTATAAAGATATAACAATGACATGTGCACAATTTAATCCCATGGGTAGATAAACCGTTTTCTAACCATGATCCATTTCCTATCTTTAGGAAGACATATAATTGTTAAAAATATATGCAAAAACTGTTCCAAATATCATTATCCAATTAGTGCACCACATATTACAATTTCTCATATATTTTCACTAGGTTTGGAAAAATTGTGTTCACCCTGTTCACATACCCTTTTTCTCACATCTCACTATGAACATGTTCCTATAAGTGTTACATAGTTTCCAATGACCAAGAACCACCCATAGATATATATAAAACTGCAAGAACACATTAAAAGTTCACAAAACTCTCCAAAAAATCTGACAAAAACGTTATAAACTTATAAAGAATAGTGAAATTATTATCAAAAACCTGGAGGGATTCATATATCATCAGAATAAAATTTCCCAAAGTGGAAAAGAATTGTCGATGATGAAGGAGGAATGTCAAAATATATTATATACATCTAGTAGGCGAGGTCATATTTATTTTAGTGAGTATAATTTGTAATAAATGAAATGGAAATTTTGAAATATGAGTAGAATGAAATAGGATATTCTATAGAACTCTATATGGTTACCGAGAAATAGATCCTTTAAATCCATATTTTTATAGTAAACTGAAGATATTTTTTTTCTTTTTCTATAATATAATATTCATTGTTTAATTGTGAATTTAAATTATTATTTATACTTTTTTAGTCACATTATATGACTATTTTATGATGAATTATATTTCATAGATATTCCTACATATTAATTACATATAAATGAACAAAATATTTATAAAGGAGAAGTATAAAATTCATCATTAAATTCATAAATATGAAACAGTTTCCATCATTAATAATATCATTGAATAAAATTATATTGATAATTATTTTCAATGAGAATAAAAATATAGATAAATGATATCAATAATATCATAATATTGGAATACGTTAATCTCATTAAAATTAGATAAGAATATAAAATACCAACCATAGTGTTGGAATTGATTCTGGAGGTGATGGTGTGCATATTGACAGATATTCCTCAAGAGATCTTTGTCAAGGATGAGGTCCAACGTAATTCAAGAGAGGCACAATGATGGTATAGAGTATGGTGAGGTGAGTGGGGGGATAGTGGAGTGGAGGTCTAGGAAGTAGGTGGAGAGTGATTGTTTAAGATAATGTAATATTTTGATAATGTATTAGAGGAAGGGATGATGTAAGTGGATTTTTTTTTCAAAATCATTTAAATAATGTTATCATTATTTTATATATTGATTAGAAATGAGCTACTAAATGTAGTAGAAATGAATATTTTGTGTTGGGTTTTGAATGAAATTCAGTATTACATTAATAAAATATATATCTAGATATTGTAATTGGATATAATGTTCTATATTAGATTCTTCTGGCCTATGTTATGCCTTACATTGTTTTTTTATTCCTCTAATGTTTGAAATTTCTTATAGAATCCCATAGTATCAATTTCATTTATTGAATAAAATACTCAGCCGTAATATGTGTCAAAAAATATTCAATAATAACAAGAATCATTAGTTTGTCAACATAAATATATTTTTTAAGTAAAATATCATCAGTGTTTTACATTGCATGATTAATCTTTCTGAACCATCTTGAATGAAAAATAATATTCTGAATCATTATAATGATGAATGAAATATAATTATCGAATACATAATCAATGACTATAATGATATTTTTACACTCAATATTGTGTAAATATGAACCCTCTAATCTAAAATAGTTAAGGATGACCCTATTTAATTTTCCATAAGTGTTTGAAATTATTATTATAGTATAATTCCATCCCACACAACTTGTTTTATAGATCCAGAACAAAAAATATTTCTCAATTATGTTCAATGAATCCTCTTCTACCATTATAACTACTCCATAGTTTAATATTTCATCAGCCCCCACATATTAGATAGTTTGTATTGAAACACATTCTTCCATTTATTTTTTATTTTCTTTTAGAATAAGATCAAAAATAACCTGAAATTCTAATTATGTCTTACATCTAGATATTCTCACAATAGTAACTATGACATCCCAAGAAAATATCCTCAATAATAACTACATCAATGAATACTATTCACTCAAAAATATCATGATCACTAACTCTAAATATAAATTTATAATATTAAACCCGTTTATATGATTAGTCACTAAATATTATTTGTTTTTAAAAAAATATATACTATATTTAATATATACATTAAAAATAACAAGACCATTAACACAAATAAAAAAGAAACAAAGGCATGAAACAAACGGGAAGACTCCCTCACACCCGAAGGCAACATACCTTGACCATCCAAAATTTTTTAACCAAAAATCTAATATGATGAGAGTGATAAAACATTTGGCCTTATTGTAATGGTTGTCAAAATTTAGTGCATGTGAACTAATTTTATAAATGGGGTTACCATTATTTACATTTATCTATTTTTCAAATAATTATCAGTGAAAACCATATTTACAATAATTTAGATAAAAAATATTGATTAATTCATTAATTATCTTTTACTATATCAACATGTTGGATTATCTACGGGAATAATAACATATATCCCTAGTTTATCATCTTAGATTTCATCTACTCATTCTACAAAGGCTAAATTACAATATTTAAATTTTTTGTTGTCTTGAGATAGTATAATATTTTTAGTTGAGTCATATTCTCATCTATCTTTCCTCTATTAGGTATTTTACACTTATTCTTTTTAGGGAATCTATTCAACCATTCATAATAATATTTATTTTACATCGAAATAGAATGTACCTTGGTGGACTAAATATTCAGAATAAGTTTTGGCTCATATATGTTCTAAAATTATTTTCCAAATAAATTAATAATTTCGTGGATTATGTAATTTACCACGTATGCATCAGAATGTCTTGTTTTGAAATTTTATGTGATATGAATTAATTTTATTTTATTTTATCATTCGTAATATTTATCCAAGTTTGATTAAAATTTTAAGGTAAATATACTCATTTATTGTTGATATCCACTATGAAATTCAGTAAAATTCATCCTTATGATTAATTATTTGGTTGTTAATAATGTTGTAAATATTATCACATGATCATCCTACTATATTTTGAATCATTTCATAGTCTTATATTTCTATATAGTGAGTATTGTATGAATCAAAATGATGGTGAACATGTAGATATTTGGGGATGTTCTTGAAATTTCATTTCATGTTTTGCTCATTCCCTATTTTCCAAATCGATATTCCCCGTGAATAATGAGGCTACATTAAAAAAATTCCCTTTTCTAAGAATATGTTATAGGGTTTAGAATTACTTTTCCCACATATTTATTTATGAGTTGGGAAATCTATATTTGAGTGTGTGACATTTATAGTTAATAATATAACAATATTTTTTATATGGAACAAACACTATTAAAAATACTTTTTTATTTGTTTTGAAGTGGGAATTATATGTTTATAACCAACTAATTTTAGGGATTTGTTGCTAATGTTGATATAATTATTTAATTACCTAATCAAATATTTTATTTTCATCATGGTTTATTGAATCTTTAATTGAATTGTTTCCACATATCTTTTTATTCATATGAAAAACTATGGGTTTGTTATGACTGATGATTAAGTATGATATACTAACACATTGTATAGAACACTATTGGAAGCATAAATAGTTCTTTTTAAATTACTTTGGTATAGAAAAGTCAATATATCAAGGGAGCTATTTTCCAACAATTTTTGGATTTTGGGTGATATATTTATTAGTTTTTTTGGTAGATTGGGGTGAATAAAAATGGGTTACACTATGTGATTTTGAAAGAGGATTTACACAGGATTTATTCCCTTAGTGGGTTATTTTTTCAATGACTGGGGAGAAATACAATTCATACATAACCTCATATGATGAGTTTTTTTATATATCATATGATATAACATTGGAATGTCATTTTCTATGAAATATGATATCGAAAATAATACATTTTTTTATAATTTATGTTGTATTATATGAAAACTAAAAAATTATTCTAATTATATGTTATAATTATTAAATATACATATTAAAAAAATTTCATAGCAGTTTGGATAACATATTAAAAATTTTGTTTTAATGATAAATTGTATTGGGTATGTTCGTTAATTGATATATAATGGCAGTCACTATATGATTGTTAATTTATGTGCTTCATCACGAAAAGGATGATCATCTCCCTTTGTCAAAGGTTATCTCACTCCTCACTTCTTTATATTCTAAGATAGTCTTATATCATTGATCAGGGATACACTTTTTTAAATCAATGGTGTTCCTCGACATAACTAGGGGATAAACTAGAAAGTGAGGATGTATATAGGATATCCCTTGTGATCTATAACAATGAAGTACATTGAAGATGGATATAGATACTCTATTTGGTAAGGTACAAGAAGTTCAAAAAATTTATAAAATTTCCAGATTTTGGATTATATCGTATGGGTGATTATTTTTATTGGTTTCATTATTTCTTCTTTTATTTTTCCTAAGTGTTTTTGTATTCAAAAAAACTTGAAATTGGTATGAAATCCTTACCATGTAAATAGATCCTCAAAATAACTCTTAATTTTTAAATTTTCATAATATTTGAATATATAACATTATAAATATTTTATTAATTTGATGATATCATAGGATGAGGAATGGTTATATCTTACAGGAGGATTAATAGATTAATATTAAGCTATAAGTGGATTAATGTCTTGTGTGATTTATATCATAGGATAAAAAGCTTCAACATTGTCCCCCAAAAGAAAATTATTGTAGAAAAGGATCCATGATTCATTATAAACATGGGTTTCTGTATTGATTTAACCTCATTAAAAAATTTTATTTCCATGAGATAAATAACATGTCTTTTAAATGTAATAGTGTTAGTATTATATATGATTAATCATACCAAATGATAGAGTAAATCTAAAATATAACCTATTTTTTACACTTCAATATGTGGAATAATATCTCAAATTGGTCAATGTATGAAGTTAATACTAAATAGGTTATCAGCCACTGAGTTATAGTAAATTAATAACTATTTCTATTCTACATGATTAATATATGCTTTATTATTTATATTCATGATATTTCAAACTCACATGTAGGGCCATATCATAGACCATTATTAATCATACATGGGATGTAGGGTAAGGCTAATCTCACTCACACTAATTTATGTTGCTTTTAATAACCCAAACCACTAAGAACCCCTTCCAGACCTACATTAAATAATAGATTGTCACCTGAGGCCTACCTCAAATAAAACCAACTATAGTGACATCCCTCAAATGAATAAAACCAGAAAATAGGAGGCATTGCCCACACATATCAAAAGAATAAAAAATTAAACCCACTAATCGAAACCAATATATATGAAAATAAATATCCATTATATTCTCCAATGCATCAATATGTTATGAAAATTAATATTCTGAAAAATAAATTCGGTGTGGTGACACAATAGAAAACCCAATGTCTGTGAAATTATTTTCTATCATGATCCCTAAACTCATTCTTAAAAACTAAAAAATAGTTTACATATATATAGGGGTTAACATAACATAAATATTAAATAGATTCATAATCAGTACTTCTCATGAAAATTTTGATAAACCATAATAATACATCGGAGATCAAATTGAAAAACCAACATGAATCTATCAAGTTAGATATTACACACCCCCATCAAAAGAGTATAAATAAATATAATAATTTAGGATAGTACAATCATATCATATGATAAAATTAGATGGTAATAAAAAACCAATATTCCATTAGATTATCACAATCATTCCTAAATGTAAAATGAAATATATTATACAACAATAATGTATCCATTCTAAAGAACACAAAGCCTCATATCATGATCCATGAATCATATCACATCTACCTAATAATTATTATGTCACATCGATTGTTGATTATAATTTTTCACACAGACTTCCTATGTCTAGTAAATTAGTTTATTTTGAACATGAAACACATCAATCTCATGGCCTTATCCTACCTAATTTGAAACCCACCATATATAATTACATCAAAATTGCAAAATAATATCTCATAAATTCCATATAGAGTTTGTCTGTTCCTATGAAGTGTATTGGTCACCTAAACACTATCAAATTTCTGAGTATATTATGTATATATTATCCAAAAATACATGTAAATGTTTTTATTAACACGAATTAATTTGGTAATAAAATTGTACCAACCATGATCCAAAAAATCCCAAACATTACAATCATGGTAGAAAAGGTATGATGGGGTAGTTGGACAATCATTCAATTACCAACTCATTGTTCAAGAGAAAGCATTGCATACCCAATTCATGTAGTGTATCAATAAGTGTAAATAAAATGAATTTTTCTATATAAATTAGAAGGAAAATATAATATAAATTTATATATATAATTGTATTCAACAGACAAGCCTATAAAAATTGTACACTATAAAACCCAACCACAACCTATAAACATGAAAACACTCACCTCGTGTCATACCATAATCTCTATGAACTATTAAATAAAAAATATACTATTATTTTATGGAAACAACAAATAATCATTCAAAAATAATATTAAATCATGTCATATTCCTATTTTATGATTTTCCAATTTCCAACCAATTTACATTAATTAAACCACTCAATACAATAATTAATTAGAAACCACTTCACACCATCACCCACATTATTTCATTAAATCCAAAAATTAATTCCATATTTCCAATTGAAAACTTTGAAAATATAGTGGTATTTGTATTACAATACCCAGACTAATGAAGAAAAAAATATCAACTGACCATCATAAACTGATCTTCAATGAATAAAATTAAATCCAATGTAGCATTTAAACCCAAAAAAATCCATAGATAACACCCCATAATTTCCCACACATTCTGCAAATAGTCACAGAAAATGAATTATGAAATTCAAAAAAACATTGAATTTCCGCATTCAACCTTATTCAATAAAACCATTATATCAATTCCCTTCTTCCACATAACCATTTAATTTCCATATTCTTACTATAAATCATGTATGTATTTTGATTCTTATATATGAAACATTCAATCATCATTTACTTTCAATGAAAACAAAGGTTATTAGAGACAATAACATGATGCTCTGAATCTAAGGTTAAATTTCCTGAAAAATTGAATACACATGAGATTCAACACACTCCCCTTCAAATTGTATTACAATTTTTTCATAATATTTGCTAAATTATTCCATAATACCAAACCAATAATGAAAAAATAAAACTAATCACATAATATATGTATAATAATGGAGTGTTCTTCAATCCCTAACTAAAGACAAATCTTCAAAAATCACTATGTAAGGTTAATGAAAAGAAGTGGGAATAAATTTTATAAAAGGGGACCTATAACATCAACTAGTACAACTATAACCATAAGATACATATTTTAACACCACAAAATGAACTACCCATATATTTAATGAACCCATATTAGTGATATAATTATTGTCACATAGCGATAAATATTACACCCCTTGTTTTTTATATTACGTTTTTAATAAAATAAATTTATTAGATATATAATGTTACATAGAACACCAAAAAATGATTTTATAACATAAAACACATAGTTAGTTTGGGTTACACATCAAATTTAGATTTATCAATACCATGATATATTATTCACATTACTAAAAAGTAATCATTATATAATAGTTGTTAAACATAGAGATCTGAATAGTAAAATAAATTAAAAATATTAATTAAATTGTTTTTAGATAAAGAATATATTTTATAAAAATGAACATAATTTTGGAAAAAATAATTTAATTATTAAAAAATGCCTTTATCTCAATTAATAGGTTTTCAAATTATTTTTTTCATAAAATTAACAAACAAATTTAGTATTTAATTAAAATTATTAGTTAAAAAATTATTTTTGAAGTCATTATGTAAATATTTATGTAGTGAGATTTATTTTACTTTTATAAAATCAATACTTTTGGAATGGATAGTTGAAAATATAGAATTTTATTAGGCAATTACTTATTAGTTTAAATTACTAATAAAGTTAAATTGTGTTTTAAATATATTTTAAGCGAATAATTGTTCAATTATATATCTATTTACAAAATTTTGGTCATTATACTCAATTACATCTTAAAATTGGATATAAATACTTTTGAGAAATTTGATCATTTTATCGTTGAAAACATATTTTCCAGTCACTTGTGTGGTATAAATTTTATAATAAAATTTCACACTTCAATGAACTGAATTTATAAAAATGGAAAAATTATTTGTATTCAGAATAATATATATTATATAATAATTCTAGCGTAATTTTTGAATAACATGAATAGTGAAAATTTTAATATTTAACCACAGAGATTAAGGAAAAAAAATTCATTAAAAAGAGATAATTTAATAAGATAAAGGATAAAATGACATAAAAAGATGTATAAAAATTATTTTATGGTTTGAATTTGACTCTTGAAAGTATATGTCTCAATCATAATCTATATTTGAAAATATTGGAATGTGATGAATCTTTGTAAACCATTATTTTATAAAATTATTCATGTATACCTCTCCACTCATATATAAAATTCTACCTCCTCTCATTTATTCCTAATAAATAAATACATTGTGTTTTTAAAAATACCAAAAAGAATCATTTAAAATTTTACATCATATCCCCTAGAAGTAATATTTTGGGAAAAAATCTATCAATGATGGATTTTGGTCTAATTTGATAGTGGTTACCCGAAGAATAGTTAATGTACTTTAACAATGATTTTTATTTTATTTAATCTTCCAAAAGAATGAATTATTAGGAAAACATTCTTATATAATATCCTCAATATCTTACACATGAAAATATTTTATTATCATAATGTAATTACTTTTTACCATATACACTCCCCTCAAATGTCTTACCATATCATTATTAATGGGTATGGTGGACTACCTCATTGTAAGTTGACATTATTAATTTTTTCCATTACCAAATCTGAAGGATGAGTAAGAATATGGATATAACGTAAAAATTTCATATTTATGAAAAAAAATAATTCCTCTTTAATAAATATATCATATATTTAACTTTATATTTCCATTTTGGAAGGTAAATGTAAACATAATTCATGTATACGGTGGATTTCCACCTCATGAAACGTTTGGAATTGTTTTCACTAACACTTTATATGAGTGATAGTTAGTATAATGTAACTAAATATAAATCCTATAATTTATATAATTATTATATTCATAAAATATATTTCATTATGAGAAGATAATATAACATTTTCCATCTTAACTTTTCAGTCACTAAGAGATAATAATATTGTTCTTGTATTTGTAGACTACCACCTTCATGAAGTGATTGAACTCTCTTTTCACCACCACACAACATAAAGGATATAAATATTTATTTCAAAAAAATATTATTTTAATTATGGTTTTATAATTATTTTGGAAATATAATATATTACTACCTGTTTTCCAAGATAATCATTGGTAAATGTAAACATTACTAGTTTGTGTGTATGACCTACCACCTCCATAATTTTAATGTACATAATCTCACAAAACCATAATTACTATTCATTAATAAAAATATTATTTATAATAAATTATGATAATAATAGTATGATAATAATTCTACATATGATGGAATCATTTTCAATGTAAAATGACCAATGATAAAAAATCAAAACATATATGAAAAACAATGCATTACTAAAAAAAGATGATTTTAAAAAGGATTTTTAAAAAAACGGATAAAAAAGGGCCATATGAAAATGATATTTGGAATAGATACTTGTATATATATAATATATTTATAATAACATTATATTTAAAATAGATTAGGTTCAAATGTATCTGTATCAAATTTTGACTTATGGTAAGGGATTAGAATTCTCTCCTTTATTTCTGGGAGACATATGAAAATTCCACGTTTGTTTATTATGTTTTGTGGAATTAATGTTCCCTTTTAATATTATATCAGGGATATATTTAATTTCATAAAATTTTAGTTTATATTTTTGTATTCTTTATTGGGGCATACAATTATAAATATTTCAATATTTGTAAGTAAATTCAATATCACTTTTATTTTTCTATGAGACACATTCCATAACAACCATGTATTTCATTTATATTATGCATATACATACCATGAATTTTTTTTATGAAACATTAAAATAAAATTATATATATATATATATATATTTATATATATCTATTATATTATTTTTATTTAAAACGGTTTTTGGTTCAAATTATACCAAATTGATAATGAATTTTTGTCTCAATTTTACATCATTAATAAATATTATTTTATTATACACTAATATTCTGGTAAAAGGTGTAAATAATGGCCCATTGACATGTAATATCATGAATATGTTTATCCTCATGATATTTATGTTTCATTTAATGATATTTTCCTATAGGGATTATATTTTCGGTTACCATAGTAGTTAATATTTTTTTGATATAATCTCATTTTTAATCAGTATTTTTTATGGTTATGTTTTTGATTATAAAATAATATTATAAATCTATCATGAATCTCAGGTGTATTAATTGAATATTTTTATATCAGTGTAATAAAAACAGTACCATCATTTTCCTCTTTTAATGTCAGCAAGACCTTAAAATAATTTTTTAATATAATGTGTCTTCCATTCAATCTATGATCTAAAACACATTTTATTCTAATAACATGATTTCTAAAAATGTTTTAAAATATGCTTTTGAAATTATTCAAATAATTTTTATAAAAAATTTAAACCAATTATGATATTTTAACAATATTTTAAAATTTAATCTTCCTATCATTTTCAAAATAATGTACTTATGGATTTTACCCAAAATTTCTATGGAATTGTTTTTTAAAATTCAGAAAACGAAAAATATTTCTTGATATCATAACAAGTGTAGTACTTCTATCTCCCATTACAAAATTAAAATTTAATTACAAAAAACGTTTTTCATTATTATTTTTGAAATTTATAATATATTATTTTAATGAAAAAAATGTATTCTAAAATTTTAATTTTTTTTCAATGTCGAAAGGATATTTTTATCAAGAGATGTTTAAATGATCTATAGGTATAAAATTAAATGTTTTAGAGTTTATTTTAGAGGAAAAGATTTAAAAAAATAATTTATAAATACTTATTATTAAGACGAGATTTAAAAACAATAATAATATTTCCAAAGAAACATTCTATAGGATTTATAATTCAAATAAATATATATCTGAGAAGAAATAAACTGATGTAACATGTTCATCACTAAGGATATAAACCAGTGATACCATTCATAATATTTCACTAAAAATGTTTTGATGACAATTTTTTTATGAAACAAAATTCTCTTCGACATGTTAGAACATGAAGAAATTATTATAAAACCCACTTTTTTCCATAGTTTATGAAATGAATAAATTATTAAATGATTATGAATGATATCATTTTTTCATAGGTTATGATATAATGAAATGTTTATGAAAAATATTTCATTACATGTTTTATTATAAGTGGCAGGTTTTATGTTCTTTTGGGACACATATATATGATTTTCATTATGGGATGTATGTTAAATTATAACCAAGGATGATGGTTATGTTATATCCCAATACTGGTGGGACCTATATATACCTATAATTAATTAGGAAATAATTAATTTTAAATTATCTCAAAGTACACATGTTTTGTTTTCCCAATACTGAAAGAGGGTACATGGGAGGTAATATATTTTATTAAACAGGTAACACATGTAGTAATCTAAATCCTAATGCAGGTAAACATATGGTTTACCGAAGCATAACATTATATGAATGTCATAGTGGATATTCATGACACATGTATTTTAATCCATATTGGTATTCAACAAGTTTATGTATTTTTCCAATATTATTCACTAGTAGATATTGCTAATTTTTTCACTCATAATTCAAGTCAAATAAACTTCAATTCCATATTAAATAATAAAAATATAATGATATTTTAAATGTAGGGTATAATTTTTAAATTTTATACTCATTTCCTCATAATTTGATGCTCATGTTATGATTAGGTATCTCTCTTTTTTACACATACTGATTATCTGAACATACCCTTTCATAGGTATCCTTTCCCTATGTTATAAAGCAAATTTTTAAGTTAGAGTACTAAAGTGGAAGATATTAATGGGATTTCTTAATGATCATTCATTAACTAGGAATAATTTCTATCCAGTATCTAAAGGTACAAATCAATTTGGATCCTTAGGTGTGTGATTGTGTAATATAAAGAAAATTCTTATAAAAAAGATCTGAAATATATATAAAATAATCTTTTTTTACTATAGGAGGAATCTAAGAAAAATAATATTCATCCTTTTGAAATGAGGATTTGAATAATTTAGTGAGATAAGTTGAAATATTTATAAATATTATTCTAGTGATGTCTCTACGGATACATCAATGTATAATCAAATGTGTAGAAAATTCCATTGAATTTTGGTAACATATAGAGAATGTTGCTTCGATTAAATTATATCATGTCTCTATACTACAAGAATATGTTTAAATCGATCATTGGTACATTAGGGTAATAACACATAAAAAAATTGCATTCATCCAGACTCTATCATCACCTAGTACATGGCAATGGGGCTTGCTACACACCTAGTTTAACACTCCGGGGGGATATACATTGGAATTTCATAAACACATTTCAAACAATTATGATTTATTTACATAGACTATTAATATTAATTACATTTCAAAAACCAATGTTTTACTTGATTAAAAAATGAGTGATATGACTTAGAAATCATCTTTCTGGTTTTTCATGATTATATGGTTACCAACTATAATAACTATTTTTAAACTAGGATTATTGTTTTAGTCATTGGATAAAACCTAAGTTAATTATTTTAATGTTGAATATGATTGAAAATAAAATTAATTTCCACCTCAGAAACTGAATGATATGGGATTTTCCATGAAAAATATTATTGTTTTTCTCACACAACATGATCCAAATATGAATAATTTTGGGCTTCCGATCAAGAAAATGAGGCGACAACATTATATTGAGTACATATTTAGAAAAAATCCATCTATATTCACTGGGTATTTGATCTACTATGTCTCGGGAAATGGATCATCCAAACAAAAATTATATTTTATATCCTCTAATGATCAGAAAATGAGAATGTATTTTAGAACACTACCATATAGAATGAGAAGAATATAAATGGCAGAATATTATCTAAAATAAGTGGACATTGTATAAAGGGTGTTCCTTGAGCTATGAAAAAAGTATTATGATTATACTTTTACCTATGAGGAAAATTATCCAAAATTTATGAGGTTCCCTTTTTGGATTTCCATCCTACTTGAATGAAAGGATGATTAAATCCTTAGTGGATTTAATATAGGTCTCAGATGTTTGTTATCATTAAGAGACATGAATAGTTATAAAGTGATTTTTTAGTGTACTATCAACGTTTAACTGCATGTTTTATTTATGTGTTAGTTTTATCTATTTCATAACAATAAAAAATGGAATTCAAATGAAGATCTAAAAAACATGATTGGAAAAAGTTGTTTTTTTATTTATGATAAATGTGTGGGAATAAACATGAAGGAAATATTCATAAGGTAAAAAGTAAATTTGTTAACTGTGGAAGGGAATTTAATTTGGTAATTGAATTCCAATGTGATGAGAGATGTTTTTTAATTATGAATGTAGATTGAAATCTACCCAAAATTCACCACCCACACTCTAGTGTTCTTGTGAAATAAGTTTTGAAATTATATGAATCTATCCCACAATACAGGGTCTAATATAGAAGATAATAAAAAACTAAAAAGGAAAAGGATAGAGGTAGATCTTTTCAAATCGATAGGGATGGATTTAATAATTATTATAAAGGAACACTCATCTTCCCATAATTAGTTAAGAATTTCTTTTTTTATTTTTTAAAAATGAACCTTTTTAAATTTGTATTTTCAATCCTTTAATTAATTTTTATGTTATTATATCACATTAGATTAATTATGTTATAATAATATCACAATTTAGAGTATATTTATAAATTAATGAAACTAAGATTTCAATAAATATGTTTTTTATAAGATAAGATCATATATGAGGAATAACGTGTGTATTTAAATTTTGAACTGTATATGTTTCCGTTTTATATTAACAAATGTGACTGGGATACCATCACGAGTTTATTAGTTTTTTTGTAAATAATAGTTTTCAATGTCATTAACACTTCTTTGGTGGATTTATGATATAGTAGGTTATACTGATTAAATATATATTAAGATACATTATTTGAGATTCAACCGAGTGGTTTTTTATACCGTGACAATATTATTTAATGTTAAATTATTTTAATCTATCTAGATATTTGAATAATTTTATTGAAACCCTTTGCGGTTTATCTTATCTTTTTTTTGAGATGATTAGAAGATATAATTGATCTCTATACAAAGTCATAACACTTCATTGCTATCATATATGATTTCTATTTGGGTATTATTTACAATATATAAAATATAGGAGGGGGAAGGTTTCCTTGAGTGCCTCATTCAATTGTTTTTCATTATGATTTATATTTAAAATTTATATTTTTATAAGGGACATATAATTTTCATTATATAGAGGTATTTATCATTAATACATATTCCGCTTTAATAGAATATATGTATGAGTGAATAATGAAGACATTATATGATATGATGTAATATTTGTAAATATATTTCCATGGTGTTTGGGATCAAAAAATTCATATTGTTTTACATTTATTTAATAATATATTTCAATCGGGAATTTAGACTGTTCATTTTTTTTAAATTTATAGAATGAAAGGTATCAATCCCATATACTAGAATGGTGTTTTAGAATGAAATTTATTAGGACATGGGGATGATTATGAAATTTTAGACGTGGTTATATCCATTCAATAATATTTAATCTAAAAATTAATATATATTATTTAGAGATAATCTTCAGTGTTATATAGAATTTTATGTTGGTGAGAAGATTATTCACTAAGTTTTTCTGTGGAAGAAACAATGGACACCAATGATTATTCTTATTATTTGATTTGAAATTCATCATTATATTGGTAAAGTAACATATAGAGTGTATATTACACTATACCAATCTCAGGTTGAATATGTTTTCCATGTATCTCTCCTGATAAATTACAAACATGACCCTTCAGATGTACTGAAGTCAGAGTACATATTATTGGTGTAAGATCATTCTTATGAGTGACAACCAATAGAGATTTTGGAGAATACATAGAATGTTATATGAATCAACTACACTATCAAAGTCATTTTATTATCATGAAACCACAAGTCCAAGGATAAAACATGGGAACCTGAGGTAATGATGAGCAGAAGTACCCATATTTTTTGAATTGAGGTAATAAATTTTTTAGCGTGAAATTAATTTTAAGGGGGATGAATTTAGCATCATGAGTTTTAATATATTTATATTTTATAATTCAATAAATTTCACAGAAATCGTTATTTACATGAAACAAAATGTTAAGCATGAATTACATAAGAAACTATGTTAGCTTGTGTTATACTAGATAATGAGTTTTAACACATAACATTGTATATTATTAATATTCTTCAAATTTACCCACCTAATCATACCCAAAAAACAAAATGATTGAAAATTTTGTAAATTCTATTTAGAAATTAATAAATATTTTTTAGTAAATATTTTTATTATAAAATACATATAATTCTACAAAAAAGACAATATTTTTCAAGAATAATACTTTCTCGATAATTGCTTCATATTTATTTTTTTGAAAATAATAATATAATTTTATTCACTTTTATAAAATGAATTTGATAAAATAAAATAATTCAAAAAAAATCAAAAAAATTAGAATACTATGAATTTTAAATAATTTTCAAAAATTAATATTTTTATGATTATTAGTGAAATGATACTAATATATATATTCAAAACATAATTTTCATTTAAATTATTTTTAAAGTTATATTTTATTGTAAATATATTATGAAATTATATTAGTTTAATTATGTATATATTAATCTAATTTTGGTAACTAGAATAAATTCCATATTATAATTAGATATTAAATCATTGTAATCATTTTTTCATTTCTCTTTGAAATCATTTTTTCCTAGCGTCTACATGATTAATTGTATATTAAACATTTCCATATTTATTAATTTATTTTATAAAAATTCATTCCATATTTTGAATTAGAATTATTAATATTACATAATTAGGTCAAATTAAGTTTAACCAAAAGGAATTATAAAAAATACTAAATTAACTACCAAGGTTATGTTATAAATGGTTTACTAGTGGGGTTGTTAAACTAAAAAGATATGGGTTAAGAGTTCTTTAAGAAATTGTTTAAAAAAATAGTTTATGGAAATATGTAATCCCTATAATATCTAAGGATTGATAATAATTTTGTTTGGAAAATTTTTCAATGTAAAAATGATGGTATTATTTTTCCTTTTCAAACATTTCATGTGTTACACCTACCGATCTTATAAAATGGAAACCCTTTTCCTCTCTTAGTAACACAATAAAACCTTTTTGGGTCAGAAAATACCAATAAAACCATATTACATTTCATTAAAGATTGTTTAACCTTTTTAGTTTTCATTTTATATTTGTTAGGGTAAAACTAACAAGGAATTGGAAGGATAAATATAATGGTGATGTCATGGATTAGTTGATATTTTCATCATAAAACATGTAGTTATTGAAATTATTTTAGGGATTTACATAACATGTAATGGGTTTATATTACAAGTTAAAAAATCATGGAAGATTCCATGAATTGGGTACATAAAATTATAATTTACAATCCGTGTATAGATTTCATGGCATGTAAAAATTAAAAAACAATTGGAAAAAACATTCTACTTTTTTTGTGTATGTGGTGCTCAAAAATTACCCAATATGTATTTTTGTTCTATAGCATGTAAAATCAATAGTGTTGGTATTATGTAGGAGGTTCAACCAAAATTAAAATTTCACTCTTATAGGCTTCCCTCATCATGACCTAGAGGCTCTTCCATGGAAATTTTGGAGATCTCCAATCTCATTTGATCCTCAAATAAATTTGACCAATGTGTTTTTTGTAGTGAATTTCTCTCGATAACTGGTCTTCAGATCTATTTCATCTATCTCACTATCATATTTTTAGTTTTATAGATCATATTAGTATTGATGGATCTTAACTCCATGTTATCGAATCATTATTATATTCCATGTTCCTAGATCTTATATGCCTTAATACTTCATTAGAGGGTCATGTTGAAAGAATTATCATTCAATTAAGTCGGTAGATGGTTCCATTTGAAATTTTCCATTTAATTAATGATGAGATAGTGGAGTTTCATTTAAATTGATTTCAATTGTTTTTTGAAAACCCAAATTTTATACAAATTGGGATTTAAATTGGTTTTGAATGGATTTTGCAAAGTCCCCCAATTCCAATTCAATCATATTTTTTAGTGTGTATGAAAATTGTTTGAAATTGTGAAATAATTTGGTGATTAAAATAAACAATCTCTTTAAATCATGTGATAAAAGAATTTTTTATTATTTTTTTTAAAGTTGAATGAATTGATTTAAATCTTATTTTTTTTTGGAATGAATTTTTTATATTGAAAATAAAAATGTATAAATTATGTTGTAGTCTTATTTGAAATGAATTTCAAATTATAGATTTATTTATTGATCACATGTGCGCAAAGATAGTTATGAAAAATATGATAGAAGAATATAAGAAGTGTATTCTTCTCAAAACTAAGTGAATATAAGACACTAAAAAAACTATTTAGGAAGATATTATCTGATGTAGAATGTTTATGAGTCCTATTTAACATAATCATAAGTGATGTCTTCACACATATTATCTCGATCACTCATATTTGAGTGTTAGTATCCTATAAATAGAAACTATATTACCACATGTAAAATGGTCATGGTTCATTATGTGACATTTTTTATATATTCCATTAATTGTGATATTGGTTTACACCTACCTAGTGAATTATATAAACAATTTTTTATAAATATTTTATTTATGTTCAGTTGAAATAATTATCTATCAAATCAAAATGAAATAATTTTTTGTTTGAAATATGAAAATGTAATTACATGCTTGTTTTGATTAAAATTGAATTAATTATTTGATTATTATTTTTGAATATTATTATGAAACACATTATGAGACCCTACAAGAAATTTTATCCCAGAAAATTCCTTTTTGTTCGGGTGATTTTAGATTATCATCATCCATGTTTGAGTAAAAGGAAAGATTTTCTTGGATGATGTGGTTGTTCTTGACCCTTTACACATGGAGTTTTGATACCATTAAGATATTTATGTTTCATATTTTTTATTTTTGGTGCATTTATGATGTTTTGTTTGGGTTTTTGATATAACTATTTTGTTTCAAATATTTTCTCCATGAAGAGTTTGAATCAATATGATATGTATCTTTTATCTTCCACTATTTTTTGGATTATTCATTCATACTTTTCTATTTAATGATCCTTGTTTTTCTAGTTTCCATCCCATGGAGAAAATGAATTCCCTTAGGGCTATGTTGGTGTCTGCTCAAGTTTATGGGTACCATGGTATTCGAGTTGGTTTGTGAAAAAGTGGTTTCATTGGTCTAGTTTAAGAATCATTCCTATATGTCAGTATGTAGTTGGGAAATATTTTATAGAGATAAGAGGTAGTTGTGAGTTAGAGAACAAATTGACTTCATCATAATGTCAATTAAGTTACTATTGGTGGTTGGGGAATTGTTTACTGATAAATGATTTTAGTCTTTTACCTTCTTTTTATTTGGAAAAGTAGAAATCCAATTATTGTTTAACTATATTATCAGATTAATTTCACATTTTCTCTTGTTTGACTATTTACTATAGTAATATTTTAAGGTGGTTTTCCAATGTTGTTTAGAATCACACCATTGAGTATATGTGTGGATTTGAACCAGGAGGAAGCAGTTGATGAAATATAGTGAGATAATCTTCATGTGTACCAGAATATAAATTTGGTTCTTGTACGTGTTTTCCAATGTCAATGATGGGCACTAGCACCAATTTCCATCTAAGATTATGCTAGTAAAGAGTTGAGGGATGATTCTAAAAATCATTTTCATATGTTTCTTCTCAAGAATCCATAATTTATACAACGTTTTATTTATCCAAATTTGTATGAGGATTGTTTGAGAAAGATAGATATTTTTTATTGGAAATGATATATTTCATCATGGATTTGTGTTCCCCCATGAATATGGAAGGAACTAAAAATAGATGATGAAACCTGGTGGTGAACTAGATGAAGAATATGTTTGTATTGTTGAAGGTATTTATGGTTTTTTTTACTGAATATTTTTACACAACATCTATGGTTTCTTCCAAGGCTATGGAGTTTTTAATATTTTAGCTCATTGATAGGACTGTGACAAATATGTGACCAGATATGTTAAGATTCTCCAATTTTCATGTGAAATATTACCAAATGAGTGGATTAATAATATATTATTATATATTGTAAATAGATATAATATTCATTTTCATGTTTTATTGTGAAGCACTTTTCTTCTTATGATGTGTTAGATAGGGGGTTTGTGGTTAAATACAAACTTGATGTTATGTTAGGGTCTTAGAGAGTTCATTTTTATCCTAGTGGAAATTCTATTAGTTCCCTTAATAATAAGAGGAATCAATATGACTCTAGTAGTGGATCTCAATAGAAGGTCTCATCTAGACCTACAATAGTGTCTATAAAAGTCCCTTTTACTACATTATTTCATATTGGTTCATGTCATTAATTTATATAAATTCAAATTCTGGAAATTTTATATCATATTTGGGAGGTTCTATTTTATGTGATGGATTTACTATACCCATTATAATTAAGGGATAATAGGGAACTTGTTGTACTAAATGTGGCTTCAATTTATCATAGATTGATCATTCATAGGATTTTATGGTCCTCGATATGGAAACTCTTGATGTAATTTTTAGGTTTCATTGGATCACTGTAAATAATTCCTAAATTTATTATTAACGTTGATGATTATATATTATGGGGATTTTTGGGGTGTGTCGTATCTTTCATGGAGAATAAGACCTTATGTCGAGAAGAGATGACCCATATTATATAGAGTTGGGAAAATTAATATCATTTCATTATTTTGATATGTAGTAGGAGTAATTGAGTACTGATTTACCGATAGATTTCATTGAGCTTCTGGAAATTTTAATATCTGATTTCATTAGTTTACCATTGGTATGTGAGGTAATGTTTTAAAATTATTTACTCTCTTGTACTCAATCTGTATATATTCATTCAAAATGAATGGGACCATATAATATTAAAGATTTAAGGAATCATCTGGATGATCTAATAGATAATGTATTTATGTACATGTTTTTGTCACCTTGCGTGGAACTAGTTTTCATTTCCTTGAATGATAAAGAGAAACTTCACCAATGTGTCAATAACTAGAAACAAAATCGAGTCATGGTAATGAACATGAATATTTTTAGATGGAAAAATGTCTGTTTCATAGGTTTAATGGGTAAAATTGTTTTTTAATGAATGATATTCGATCATGTTATCTGAAGATGAGAATAAATGAATCTATAATTATATAAACCACCATCTAGAGAATGTATGGCCATTATGGATGCATTTTCATGCCATTTGGTATTACCATTTCCCATTCATTATTTTTGGATACTAAGAATTGTATTTTCTAAATTTGTTTTGATTTTTTCATGATATACTTTTTGAATAAAATCTTCGTTAACTATATGTCCAAGGATGATCATATAAATCATAATAATGTAGTTCTAGAATAAATGAGAAATTACATTACCTATTCCATGTTTTCTGAACATGTATTTGGAATTTAGTAAGTTATTTTGTTCATATATGTGGTCTAAAAATGTTATTTTTGTTGGCCAGGACAATTTGAAAGTAGTTATGGACTAAGAGAAGCCACCTAATTTTTTCCATGATTCAGAACATATTTGGTTTAGATTAAAATTATCATCAGTTTCTAAATTATTTATCAATGTTTTCATCACCAATGACTCACCTCACACATGAGGGATGGATGATTTCTTAGGGTAAGAAAGTTCATAGTGAGTTTTTTGAGATAAAATTTATTATGAAATCTATGGAAATGTTGTCTCATAAAGGGGCCATCTAGGGATATGTGGTCTTCTATGTTGCATCAAGTTTAGCTTTTTGATATGTTCATATGAATGGTGATCACATTGTTATCTATGTATCCTAGAATCTTATGAAACATGAAAATAATTATTCCACCAACGTCTAGAAGATGAATTGGAGTTTCAATCACATTAGAGTTGGTAGAATTTATTTTTTGTATAAATGTTTACAATGTATTCTTTACCAAAAACGTTATTTTATATTGTCTATAAAAAATCTATGAATCACCATGAGAGGTGTTGCGTGGAGTAACAATAATAGTTTTTTTTCAATATCAAATATACCCCATGGAATGGGAATGTTTTCACAAATACTTTGTATCCAAATATTCTGAACAAAACCACTAATAAATAATTAGAATAATGGAACATGATGTCTCTTTTTGGATAGGTGATTTTATGTGTTAATGAAATATTGGATTATGTTTTCTTTTCTAGTGTTCATTTAATATCATCTATTAATGAGATGGATCTTCCAGAACTATAATTTGATGATGAATTATTTTCATTTGTGACACTCATCATAGTGGGGAGATTATTGATTAGTTATTGACCTATATGGAGGTTGTTCTATGTTTTAATATAATTATTTCTTCCATTTTCTATGATAAAATCTATTTTGGTAGATTTGAGTAATTCCCAGTGGGTTGTCCACCCAAGAAAAAAAATATGTTTTGTTACATTAGGTGACTATTCTAGTGGCTAGTTATGAGATAAAAAAAATTTTATTTTGTCTCCCATTATTTGACATAATTACATGCCATGTCCATGAATTAGAGATCATAATATTCTAACAAGCCACTTATAGTTAAGATATAGAATTGGTATAAGATTTATATGGACAATGTGGTTGGGTTTCCATGCACCCTAAAAAATTAGAATTTTATTTGGTTTGTCATATATTGGATAACCAAATCCACTCTCTCTATTCTGGTTCATAATATAAACACATTTATAGATATCCCCATTTTACGTCTCATTTTTCAATAGGCCTTCTGAGGGGGCAATAGGATATCATCTTCATTTGACTATAACATACCTTCCATTGATGATTGGATAAACTGATAAATATTTGAATATTTTGGAGGATATGATTAATTCATGGGTCTAATATTTATTCTATCATGGGAAGTTAATTTTGGGCCTATTGTGTTTTCTTATAACTGTATATAGTAGTCCACGATCAGAATCGATCCTTGGAAGGACATCTATGTGTAATATTTTATATCTATGTTATTTTAGTAAGAGATTGGTTTGTGTTACATGATTTTACTAATAATGATCCAAGGGAAGATGATAATTATTAATTTTACTCCTCCATTAATTTTGGTGGCACATGGTTGGTGTAAATATTATGCTAATATTTATCATATACCATATGGATTTTTAGTTAGTGATTCGTTTTTTTGATTGTTCCTCCCTATTTTTCAATGACAAATTTAGAGGTGAGGGATGCTTGATACTAATTTTGTAAGACCTTTTTGGATATTGTGAATTATATAAAATATTCATACAAATTATTATATCCACCAAATTTAACATTGATTCATGTTTTTTCCTTGTATCTTAGCTACAGAAATAAATTTCTTATTCATATCTAGTTTTAAGCTAGACTGATCATGAGGATTATACTAATTTTTCATAAATGTTAATCCAGTAGAATTCGGGATTTTGAGACCAAGGTAATTAATGGGAATATGTTACCTTGTATTTTTGGTATATTGTAGAATGGATCTAATTCTCTTGAGACATGGGACAATGAGGCACTATTGAAATAGTATTGGACTCAACTTTATTATGAGATCATCTTGGTAGGATTTTTTGGCGACATAATTTTTTTTGATGGGAGGATATAACATACCATTCCCTTTATATTTGGTATGTTTTTACATTTTTCTAATTTTTTTGGTTTTTTTAATGATGATAAGAAAGTCCAAGGGTACCTATAATAGGGATGTTAGGGATATTTTTTCATTATAAAATGTACATTTTTATAGTCTTTTAGGGATTTAAATGTCGAGTAACAGGGTAATATGACATGTAGTCATATCATATAAGATGAACTAAAATGGGTACACCTCATTAAATGTTACATGACGTGTATATATTAAAACAATAAATAAAAATTGATATATTTTTCAGCATTTGGGGGGCTCGATAGGTACGTGATGTGTAATTGGGTTACACACCTCAAAAAATCCTATGTGTTAGTTTTAATAATTTTTTGGTCTAAAATTATCATATTATTCATACAAGATTCCTTTATCTTGAGTTTTAATCAATTATTATGTGATTTTGGAGATACCCAATCCCTATAGATTTTATATTTAGTAATTGTTGTTCATGTTGGTTATGATTCAACACTTCGGGTTTGTGGTATCACAATCTATTCTATGTCTCTCTTTACTCCTTGGTGTTTTATTATAATTGTAGTTATTGATGGTTATAAACATACTATTGATGAATATTGATTCTATTTTGAGTTCAATGATATTTGCACCTTCATACTACCTAGGATAGTATCATTGCACATATTTTGTTTCGATGAAAATAGTAGATTATTCCGTTTGAGATTTTCCATTTCATCAATCCCTGATTTTAAAGATTTTTTAAAATTAATTTCAATTTATTTTTGAATACCAAAGTTTTATTACATTTGAGATTGAAATTTATATGATATAGATTTTAGAAAACCACTGAAAATCCAATAGAATTGGCATTTGCGGCATGTTTGAGAATTAATGGATATTTTGTAATAATTTGAAGAATAATTTTTAATAATGGAATAAATTGAATTGATAAAAACCACTATTTTGTTTTACTTCAAAAAATCATGATTTGATGGAAAAACAATGTTTTTGTTTCGTAATGAAATTGGTATATTGATAGAAGAAATTGGGAATTTGTATTTTAGACTGATTTGAAATGTTATTACCCATATAGATTGATAGATTTTAAACATGTGTTCCTAGGTAGTTCATGGATAATTTCGACTTAGAATGCTAGGTTTGTAATTCACCATCCACATATTGATTATTATAAATCTATAAAAACCGTATTTGTATGATCTTATCTCTGTTGGGATATTGATGAGTCAAATTCATTCTGATCCTAAGGGTAGTGTGTACACATATTTCCATTATCACATATATGAGTTTGTTAGGATCATATAACTAGAAACTATTGTACTATAGGGAGGATGAAAGCACTTCCTGTTTTGAGAATTTTGATTATAAATTCCATTGATTATTATATTTCATTACTCATGCCTAGTGATTTAGATAAAACCTTTAATATAGAATGATTATTTTATCCATGTTGAAATGTTTTTCCTTAAAATTTAAATTAAAGAATATTTTTTAAATATGACAATTTAATAAAAAGAATTTTTGGATTAAAATGAAAGAATTATTTTTTAATTACTATAAAATCATATGTTGGAACATTTGTTGAGACACTACATTGATTTTTAGCTCACAGTCTATATTTTCCATTGATCATCTCTATATTTTCATGTACTGTGATTTAAAAAATTGAGAGAACATCTGGGATATTTTTTTTGTTAAAGATTTACTGTTCATTGAGTGTTTATAAATTATGAATGTATGATATCAATGTTGTCTTTTTATAGTACATTAATGATATATTGTTTGTGTTTTTACGCACCTATTTGGTAAATGGTAGATTCTCAATGTGGATTTTTGTGAATAGTGATATATATTTTCAATTATCCACTATTCTATGGAAAATTATTTCCCACATTAATATTCCATTATACTAGGTGATAGTATCCATCAAGTGGTAAACCACAAATCCTTCGAACTATGTTTGTGTCGGCACACGTATCAGGGTTCCAGGGTATTCAGGGTGGTTTGAGATAATACCTACCAAAATAAGTATCCACAATACATCCTCCTAAACATGATTCCCTATTTTTCTTTCAAACCTCTACATGGAATTAATTTTTTGATAACCTAATAAGGATAGATAAATAGTATGTATCCTTCTTCAATGATAGTTTTTATTTATTCCTCCACATACCTAAATTCTTTTTAACCATGAGTATATAATATCCTCAAAAAATCCAAAACAATAGTATATTTTTATGATAATTTCTGGATTAAAATCTAATCCACTTTTATCAATGGGGTTTTGAAATCATCTATATTATATATGGAGGACAATCTCCTCATAAACTAATGTCATTCATTTTTCCATTACCGCATCTCATAGTTAGATAAGATGATAGAACTAAATTATATATATGATATTTATTAAATAATTTTTAATATTGATGCATTGTATCATATATACCATTATAAGATCCAGTTTGTATGTGATGTTATAACAAATTTCATTTTACGGCTGATAGTTGCCTCGTGTAGGGATGTGATTCATTTTCAGTAATGATATACATGGATGATCCTATAGATAATGATGACAAATATAAATTATATATATATATATATATATATTAATTTTGATATTTTTAAATAATAATCTTTTTTTAAAGATAATATATAATTTTACTTCTTCCCCTTTCACTCAATGAATGATGATAATATCCTTCATGTACATGTGGACTACCACTTTCCTAAAGCAATGTGTATCTCCTTTCCTAAACATAATAAATAAATGATATGTTTATGTATATTTTAATAAATAATATTTTATAAATGAAATTTATTTAATTTTTAATGGATAATATATTACATTCCTCATTTCTATTATAGTCATTGAAAAAAGGAAATGTTACTATTGTGTATGCACGACCTTCCATCACTATGATTTATTAACTATTCACATCTCCAAATCATATTTCTTGATATATATTTAAATTATAATGGATTAATATATATTTTAATAAAATCAATTTATTATTTTTGATATTACGTATCAATGATTAATTATTAATGTCCAAAAATAAAAACCAAATTTTTTTATGAAAAACAGAGCGATTATTTCATGAAACGAGATATAAACAAGGAATTATTAATAAATGGGTAATAAATTTTCATATGTAATTCATATATTGAAAATATATGTAAGGTTATAAAATATATTAATTATAAAATTATATTAATTATATTGTATTTTCAAATTTATATGACAGAGTTCTAGAGCTATGGTTAGGAATTTTTTGTCTCACTTTTATTTCTGGGGGACATAAGAAAATTCACCACCAGTTCATTTGTGAGGTTTATATATTAAAACATTTTCATGTTTTATCATTAATATATTAATTTTAATTTCATTTTATATAAAATTTTATTTTATTGATTATTGGTTATAATTATTCAAATATTTAATAAAATTTTGTTGGATATCTGTCTCAATCTTATTTTAATGCTAGATAAATTTTATATTTAACATGTGTTCCTTTTATTTGGTGTGTATATAGAACATGAATTTATATTATTATGCCACAAATATATATAATTTTTATTTAAATATAATTTTCATGATTTATTTCTCAGGATGTATTATGGTCCAAAGTTGCAAAATCGTTTAGGGGTTTTTGTCTTAATTAGTTTACATTGAGACATATGATCATGTTATAAACCAATCTTAATATAAAGTGGGTATATAGATCATAGTTGACATCAAATACCACGAAATTATTTATCATCATTAAATATTATGATTTATTTAATAAAAAATTTAATGGGGATTACATTTAAATGTAAATTAAGTGAAAATGATTTCTTATTATAATAAAAAAAATTATAAGGATTATTTATGATTTTGTTCATGATGATAAAATTGTTTGATATATCTCTCAATAATCACATGAAATTTATTATCCTATGTTTATTTATTTATAATCATTATATCCATTCATCTTTCTCTATTTTTTAACTAATGAAATTCCAAAAATGTTTTTATAAAAAATCTGCATTATTCCCCCAATTGATCAAAAATACTTTTCCCATAAAATCTGTGATTTGTAAAAATGTTATGAAAAATATTTTTAACTCTCCAAAAAATATTTATTTAATGAAATTTTACTCATTTTGGAATTTTTAATTTTTTGATCGAAATAATTATATCATTTTCCAAAAAATCATATTTGGAATTTATTCAAAAAGAAGAAAAAATCAATGATTTTAAACATACATGACATTAATAGTACTTCAAATTATTATGACCAATTAATGATTTTAAAATTATGTTACATTTTTATGGATATTTAAAATTAATATGTTTGCCTTAATATTTTGGAAATTATTTATCAATTATTTGAATTTAAAAAATTATTTTTGAAATGTTTAGTTCATTTTTAAAAATGTGGAAAGGCTATTTTCCTCATGAAATGTATTAAACTATTTTAAACCATCCATTATATGTATTGATTATTATTATAAAATAAATGGATTTAAAAAATATTTTATGAGTTTTTTTAGTTTAAATTTTATTTTCAAGGAAAACCAATCCCCCATAGGAAACATTCCTAGTGATTTATCTGTCAAAATCATTTCCATTTAAGAGTAACTCATTTGATGTTACTGATGTTATCCTGATGGTATGAATTAAGGATACTATTGATATTATTTCTAGGAATATTTTTCTATTATGAGTTGTTTATGAAACCCATTTATATTATTTATATTATACCATAAATATTATATTGAAATCGCTTTTCATTTTCATATAGGTTATGCTATGATGAATTTTGGAAATGATTATTAAACATGTCTTCTTTGCATAAATTAAGATATTTTAAAATTCTTTTAAAAGAAAATTATTTTCCTATGTTATGATAAGAATATGGTTTTATTATATTTTGGCACACATATATAAGTCATTAATTTTGTTATGGTTGTAATGTTATAATAATATGGTCGTTACATTATAACAAATAATTGATGAAACCTATATCTCTTGTAAATTAATTTGGTAATTGTTAATGTTAATTGGGATGAAAGGGTACACGTATGGTTATCACAAGATATAAAGTGGTTACATGAGTATTATTCACATTCACAAAAGATGTTATATGATAGTCTATCTCAATCCCAATATTATTGCACATATGTTTTGCACAAGCCAAACATGTCATGAATGTCTTCATAGGTATCATTAACATAATATATTATATGATTATGTATATGAATCAATAAATTTTAATACTGCAATATTATTCTCTGGTGGATCATGTTCTTTTATTTTCCAATGAATCATTACACTTGAATTTTTATTCTTCATGCAATGAATCATTATTATTATCTTTCATATGCAGGGTTGTATTTTCATACTTTATGTTCATTTTCTCATACCCTTATTATCATGTTATGATTATGTATCTATAGAATTAAGCCATACAAATCATATGAACTAATCATTTCATATATTTCATTTCCCCATGTCAGGAATAATGGTTTTAAATAAGAGTATTTAAGTGGCAGATATTTTTGGAAGAATATATATATCATTCATGAATTAAGAACATTGTGTCCCATGGTTTTGAACACACCAAAAAATTATGCTGATTATGTGTGTGATTGGAAATTTATTTAATACACATCAAAACTATATATATTATCTATTAATTTGATGACTTGGTAACTATAATAATGATTAACATTATTAATAATGTGATTAAGAGGTTCTTGATACATTTTTAAAGTCACCCTATGTTCAAGGGAATTTAAATGAATGTAGGAAAAGCCACAGGGGGTTCCAAATTCATAAAAAGATGAAATGAACCTGGTCATGATGAAATAAAAAATAATTATCTAATTACTATGTCAAAAACTATAAATCCTTGTGTGATATATTATGGCCAATCATTGATGGGATATTCTCCAAAATGGATGTTAAATTCTTGCCACAAATCCCATAAATGACACAAAGTCAAAGAATCAGATCCTATTAAAACATTACATGTTAAAAAATGAACTATATAACCATATTTTGGCACAAATGTAGGAATGAGAACCCAAAAATATTCATCATGATGATCAAACCATAAAACAAGAGACTAATCCATGACAGACGCATTGAAGCAATATAAAAATACATCGTGAGGATCCTTTCCTCAAAATCAAGGAATCACACCATACTAAATTGAATGATTTATCCCAAATATTCATAAGTTTTATTTCATCTTGTGAAATAGATCATTATTTCTTCAACAACTCCATCAGAGGTCCGCGTATGCACTGTAGAAAATACCATCATACGATGACCAGAATGATCACAACATGACCACCTACTCTTGCCGAATTTTTATCTTCAGTTTACTCTTTGTTGTCTAAGCCCCTCTTTATACATAAAACCCATGAATCCCACAAGAAATGATCCTATTAGTTTTTTATGGTAACATTTGATAAATTTGATTCTATAGAATTAGAAAATAACCCTAATAAAACAATATTCAATATCAACCAAAAGATCAATGTCATATACCTTTTAATATAGATAATACCACCAACCAAAGATTGAAATGTCATTGGTTGAATAAGGGCATGTAAATACCCACACATTTTATCTTCGATCATTAAAATGAAAAATAAAACATATCACTAATGAGGAATACATGAAAATATAAATTTCCACATAAATATAGATGAAAACTGTGTCTCGTTCTGCAATGTACTCTTCCTTATTCCAAATCTCCATCAAATTATTTGAACAAAATGATTACTAACCCTTGAAAAACATCATTATATTATTTTGGATCAAAAATTGATGATCTAAAATCATCTTATCATCCGAAACATATAACCCCTTTCAATCAATGGAATTTAATAATCCTAATGACATACCTATTGATGTGATGCATGAAATATGACATGGATATTAGACAACAAATGGACGATGTAAAAACTAATATAAATCGTCCAAAATGTATCATAACACAATGAAATATCAATAATATAAGTATAAATATTTTCCCTGGCCAAAATGTCAGTTACTCTGACCATGGAATACCCTCAAGAACACTTGATAACCAGCATCAAACTCTAGAGGTATAATTCACTTATCCAAAGAAAATTGAGGTTCTAATGTCTTTATCATACACACATATATCAGCTAAATTTTATTTATAATTTTCTACCAAAATCAAAAAAAAATATCACTAAATCATCTACCACGGTACATCAAAAAATATATTGTGGAGGAAACACATAAAATTTCCCATTTTTGGTTATGAATGTAGAATTCTAAAAGCTATTGTTATATAACAATAACAATGGAATGTGCCTCACCCAAAATATGATCTGATTTATATATGGTTTGATTAGTCTACCACTCCATCTTTTTATATAAATGGTTTTTATAATAAATCTGGATCCCTATTAATTCTTCAATTTTCTCAAAATATTTTTTTCAAAATGAGAATCAAAATAAGAAATAATGGTTCAATTTCCCTATTTTTACCACACCCTATTTATATTTAGGAGCAGTATATTTTTTAGTTTTAGTATATAATGTATATGTGTGCATTTTAGAATTGTTTTTATCACTTCAAATGTTTTTTGGGGCAATATGAAAGGTGCATCGGTGGATCATGGTTGGTCCAAACTGTGTGACATCATAAGAGCAAATATGCACTTTGATAATGGTTTGGGTTGATTATGGTAGGGTATAAAACATATTTGGAGCATTAATTTGGAGACAATGCATTGATATTTCCTTAAGGTTCTTCTTTATGGTAGTATCAAATGCATGGTTAGTGCATTATTTGTCTAACTGTGCGACTAATCTATGCGCGGGTCAAAACCACCTCCTTAAAAAATGGATCTAACATTATTTCCATTAGATATCTCATTTATCCTCCAATGTGTCTCTAAAATGATATTTTTCTTCCCCAATGGTCATGGAAGGTTATTCCATCAATTTGGAGGTGATCTAAAGGATTCACATTTTTATTGGAAGCTTATTCCTTGTAGTAACTGTTTGTTCATCATTGTTCTTGAAGTTTTTCATAGATATATATTGAACATCTACTTATTTTCATAAATATATGCATATTGTGGCTAGATAGAAGGTTTTTAATTCTAAATATGTTTAGATATTCAATCATTTGTGATAGGGGAAATATTTATGTTGGGTATATGTTGATTTTACATGGTTTTATTGGCGCTTTCATCTGTTTTAATTTTTCCAAAACACTCAATGTAGGTGGATTCACTCTCAACTGCCCATGCATGAATTTTATATCATTATATCAATTGAATTTAGTTTCATGAAATTGATTATGAATTTATTCATAAAATTATTGTATAAATTCTATTTAGTGATGATTTTTAAAGTGATTGTGAAATTGTGTTGAATTTTTGTGTAAATTGATTTAGATTCCATATTTTGAAATTGTGATTTTAAAATATAGAATGGGATTATTTATGAAATAGATTCCTGAATAAATGGATTTCAAAATATTTTGTTTTATTGAATTGATTTTTTCATGTTGGTTATGGAAATGGTGTTGGGTATACTTCTGTGCTTAATAATATTTCATTAATGAGGCTTGGTTGAAACATAAACATGTGCTCGGTTCTAAATGTGTAGTGGAACAAGGGACATAATTACATTTTACGACAAGGTATATTGATGCGAGATAACTCATATTTATAGGACTATCATAATTATTCATGCATGGTTGGTGTTGTGAATATGTGAAGGGGAGTGGTTATGCGAATTGAAACATGTGGAATGGTTTTAAATGTTAGATTTTTTGTTTTAATGATATTATAAATCTAAAATTTTTTTGATAGAGAAAATGATTATATTGATTTATAAACTATTTAATATGTTTTTTATATTTAGTTATAAACTAATATGTATATTTTGTTAATTTAAATTGTTTTTGAATAAATTCTTCTAACTCTTCCAATTAAGTGGCATGAGCTGGGTGGTTTTGGGGGTAATCCTACTAAGTTTATGTATTCACCCCTTCTTTGGAACATTGGTAATATTTATTTTTTCATCTACTGGGAGATGGAAAAGGGTAATATATCACATATTTAACACTATATTAGGATACTTGGTTAGTTGCATGATGTTGGATCATGGTGCATGTGGATCATATATTCTTATGATCGTTTATATGTTTTATTTGATTATCCTAGAATGTTAACATTGATGTTGAGTTCCACTGTTGTGGAACATTATATGAGTATTATTTTGATATAATAAAGAATGAATTATCTTCCATGTTTTTAATGAATCATATATATGATGTTTTATTATATTTTCTTGGTTTGTTGTTTTATTTTTAAAGGGTAAATCATCCCACTTATCTATTGAAACCTTTCGACATTTATTTCAATCCATTACCATCTTAGGTATGTTATTAAGGCCTAGTAAGATCCTACCACCTTCATAAGAATATATGGATAATGAAGGATGTTTGCAATTTTATTTGTTTTATTCAGTCAAAAATAGTTTTTGAGATAAAAGGATTCAACTTGTTCTTCTCCCTATACAATAAGTAGTCATCATATTTCGTGGGTTCATATTTGAAATCGTTATTGTTTATTCCTTGGTTTCAAGTCATAGAAAGGAGTTGGATTGTCACGAAATTAAATATATATTATAAATAGGCATATCTAACCATTATACATTGAACATTAGGTTACCACAGAGTTCAGTACATATTTTTTTCATAAACACTTATAATATGTTACAATCTCATTGTCATGGGTTCAACCAATGAGAAAAACAAGACATGAATTAGAGGAGTGACATTCCACTTTGATTCCATATTTCAATTTCAGTATTGATATTTGATTTGATTCACTGTGTTGTTTTTTTGGAAAATGAATTCTTTGGTTTTATAATGAAATACTTTCAAAAGATCACAGTAGGTGTATAATGAAAATGTTTTAATGTTCAAAATCAATATGAATGTTTTAAAACGTTTTTAAATATGATAAATGGTTTATTTTGGGAAATTAATATTTTGATAGATGATGTTTTATAAATAAAAATTTTATTCCTTCAGTATCTATAGAGCTATAATATTAGTTTTTGTGGTTTCTTTTGAAAGTTTCACTTGTTAGGTGTCATCAAAACCATCCTGAAGAAGCATTTGAGAATGTTGCATCACCTAATCCATAGGTGATCCAAGAGCTAGTTCTGAGTATCATCAATGAACATTATGATGTCAACAAATGGATATAGAGTGATGTGCTATGATATGTTGATCATTCCATATTCTTCCAGAAAGAGATTATACCCATCATTGAGGGTGATTCTAAACATGGAAAGGCTAATGTGTGGCTAAATAGGATGAATCGTATCATTAATTAATCCACAGACAAGAGGATATGATTTTCAAGATGGAAACATATATGCTTGAGGATTTTTCATGCCATTGGATGGATATAAATATCCAGTCTTGAGTATATCAATGCCTTTGTTGTGAGTATTTTTAAGAATATTTAATAAAAAAATTAATACTAACATGTTGAATATTCAATGGATAGAAGACAACATCTTTCTAAAGTAGGAAATCTATATATCGGTGATCATGTGGATATGTTCTTGAATTTTTTTTGATTTTCAGTATAGGTTGCTGCTAGTGCTTTGTTGAAGATATGCATCTTTGAATCGGGGTTGAGACTAGACATTCACTTTAAGATATGTGTGATCTATGTTAACAACTATACAAAGATGGTGAATATAACACATTGTAGGAATTGGAAATTTTAGGATCTATGGGAGGATGATGTATCAAGATACCCATGGGAAATTGTTGGTGCTCTATTATTAGGAGAATGTAGAATAGGGACAGATACATATAGAGTGGGATCAGATATCATAACCACACATCTAGATCGATGAATCGTCCACTAAGACCCACGATAATAGTGGGATGTTTCCAATTTGGTTCCCTCAACCACATGAAGTGATAGTGAAAAAAACACCTTGATAAATCAATAATGGGAAAAAAATGGGAACTAAAAACTTTTATTATCATAGTTCTCTAGGGTTAGGTGCCTTAGACACTTCTCAAATATTGCATGCATTATATGATTCAATAGGGAAATGTAAAAAAATATCAATATCTTTAGTAGAATAGAGTTATCCTTCGTTAAAATTGGAATACCTTGACTCCTATGTAGGGGGAATCAATGAATGGGTACAAGGATCATAATGAATAATCAACATAATTATATGGTGTTAAATAGATGATTGAAGATGACCATGATGGTCCATCAGTAGTGAGTGGTATGATTCATTTAAATTATTGCCTTATGAATGCGTTGTTTGATATAAGTTCATTTCATTCTATAATTTATTTTCATGTTGTTAATTTTCCATGTTTAAAAGATGAGATGATTACTTATATGATAAAACATTAAACCCCTCATGGTTAAAGTGAATGTGGAGCCTTTCTAGGTAGAGTGTGTTCTATTACTGTTGATGGAGGTAACTTTGAAGGCTCTTCAAAGTGTTGGAAGTGGAATAATATGATTTAATCTTGTGTTTAGATTAATGAAAACATTCAATTCTCACATCAACTATTATTGATCACAAGTTAGTTTCACAACTATTGTCAGTGTTGAATATCTCGTTAGAGGTGAAAGGGTTGTATTGATAGGTGAAAAGGTAATTCTCAAAGTAGTAGTGGAAAAATTATAATACCACTTCATAGAGTTAATTTTTGGAATTGATGGAAGATATTGAGGGTAATACTCTTCCAGGATTCATTGATCAATATCTATATGTTTTTCAACAAAATTTATTTGGGTTTTCGACCATTATATAAATGGAGTTTACAATTGATCACCTTTTAGGGACCAGCCCAATCTCACGACAATATTATCAAATTTATCTTATAGAATTAAGGGTGGTTTAAGTCCGGTTGAAGGAGATTGAGTGAATGGTTACACTCATCCAAGCACATCATTAGGGGAAACCCCAGTCTTGCTCATGAAGAAAGAAGAAGGAAATATAAGGATGTGTGTAGTCAATCGTAATCTTGACCATGCTACTATAATGAATAGATATCAACTTTCATAGATTGATTACTTGTTCGAACATTTTATGGGATTATAATAGTTCCCTAATGTTGAATTTTATTTAGGATATCACCACTAACGTGTTCAAAAGGGGGGATATTTTGAGAACATCATTCAGAAGAATATATAGCCATTATGAATATGTGGTAATGCCTTTTGGTCTTATAAATTCACCAATAGCCATTATAAAATTGATGAATCTGATATTTCATAGATTTATGGACTCTTTTTTGTGGTGTTTTTAGATGACATACTAGTCTATTCATGTTCAAGAGATAGACATGTGAAACTCATGGAAATAGTGTTGGGAATCCGGGGAGATCATTTCATGTATGACAAACTATCTATGTGTGATTTTGTGATATAACATGTATGCTTTATTGGCCATGTAATTTATGAAAACTTTTTTTTTGGTATATAAAATATAAAAATATTTTATATCACATTTTAGGTGGAAGAGGATGAAATGGATGGTGGATGAGTTAGTTGTAAAGCTCTTAACTTGCCAGCATGTTAAGGAAGATCATCCGTGACAGGAATGCATGTTTCAATCATTACCAATCCATGTTTGGAAGATATAAATGATAACTATGGATTTTTTCAAAAGTATCCCATGAAAAATTAGGAAAAATGATTACATATGGGTGATAGTGAATTGGCTCAATGATTCAGCTCAATTCTTTCTTATTTGGGATCCTCATAGGGTGGAGGATCTTTCCAAAATCTATATTCTATTAATTTGTAAAGAAACATGGAATACCAATTTTTATTTTGTTTGAAAGAGATCTAGGGTTCACATATTGTTTCTAGAAATCATTAATAAATAACCTTGGATCATAGTTGACTATGAGTACGGCATATCATCCTCATTTGGTGGGTAATCCAAAAGGATGATACAAATCTTGGATGAATTGATGTGCGCTAGTGTAAATGATTTTAGTGGATAATTGGAAGTTCACATACCATTAGAAGACTTATCATATAATGACCACTATCATGCCTCGATTCATATGGATTATTTTCTATAATTCTAGGGGCATCATTGTTGTTCTTCACAATATTGGGAGGAAAAAGGTGAGATGTCACTGGTTAGAATGAGGCTTGTCTCATAAACAATATATAAAATTAAGTTGATCTTGAAATGAATGGATATGGATTAGAGTTCTCAAAACATATTATATAGATCATAATAGAATATAGTTTTTATTCTCAATGTGTGATCATGTGTTCTTATGAATTTCTCCAAGGGAAGGTCATCGATATTTTGGAACACATGGAATGTAATCTCCTCAATACAAAGACCATTTGATATAATTGAATCAGTTATAGATGTGCCATATCATTATGAAATTTTACCATTGTTCAGTTAAATTCATAATGTGTCCACGTATCATTTCTAATAAAGTATCATCTTGATCCTATACCATGTGATCATATGGGATCACGTTGACCTAGAGCAAGATGATCCGGTAGTACATACCCCGGTGCGAATTTTGGTTGTGAAATATAATTTCTTAAATGGAAAAAGCATCATTCTAGGATGGGTTTTGTGGAAACATGGTTATTATTTGGAAGGGATCTGGGAACATTAGAAGTAAATTAATGATCAATGGTCTGATCTATTTCATGGAAATAGTGGTTCTCTACATTACTAGGATGGATAAACCAATGTTGGGGAGAATTTAACACCCATATTTTCTTGTATTTTACACTTTATTTATTATTTTAAAAATATTATGTATATCAGTGAAGTTTGGAATATTTTGGAAAAAAATAATGGTGTTTTGGGGGATAATGGGATGGTGCATAGGTGGGGCACAATTTTTCTAAACCGTGCGATAGTCAAGGCAAAAAAGTTGGCTTTGAAAATGGATTGGGATATCTGAGGAAGCAGCATCATCATGGATAGTTTATGGGTATGGAGACTATGTGAGGATACCATGTGAATGGTAATATTTAATGTCGAATATAATAAACAATTACCGCATAGTTTCTCTAACTGTGTGACTAAACATTTAATGAGTCAAATCTACCAAATTAAAAAGTGGTTCTACTGAGTTTTTTCAATAAAGTGTCACTTTTCTTATTAATTCATTACTTAAAAGGTTATATTGCCTATCCAAAGTTCACGTAAGTTTCTCCAACTGATCCAAATGTGATATCAATTCATTAGTTTGTGATTGGAAGATGATTCCACATAGTAAGTGTTCATTCATCATCGTTTTTTATGTTTTTCTTAGATCTACTTCTCTCTACTTCTTAGTATCGTAGATCTAAACCCATTGTGGGAATATATAAGGGTTTGAATGACGAATAAGTTTATATGTGGTATTTCTTATGATAAGTTAAGAGATCTATGGTGGGTTTGTGATGATTTTATTAGGTTTCATTTTCATTTTTCGTCAGATTATCATTTTTTTAAACACATGATATAGGTGGCTTCACTCTCAACTACCCATTCTAGAATTGATTGGATTATTTTCCAATTAATTTATTTTAAAGAAATTAATTCATTATTTTTTTTGAATCAATGTATAAATACTCTTTAGTGATGATTTATGGTTTTTGGTGAAATTTTGAAATTGTGGTGAAATATTCTGTAAATTGATTTATTTTCTTGATTTTAAAAAGGTGATTTAAAAATTTTTCTTTTCCTTATTTTATAATTTTTTTTCTTTGAAAATGAGTATTAAATATATTTTTTAGTTATTGAAATAAATTTGACATGTTGTTTTTGGAAATGGTGTTGGTAATACTTGTGTGTGTATTCATATTTCATTTACGAGGCTTGGTTGAAATATGAAGTTGTGCTCGATTCCAAATGTGTAATGGAAAGTGGGACATAATTTTAATTGATTAAATGATTGATAGACAAGAAATGATTATGATTACGGTACTATCATAATTAATAATGCATGGAAGGTGGTGTGAATATGTGAAGTGGATCAGTTTAGGAAAGTGGAACTTGAGGAATTGTATTAATACATGGCCTGGTTATTTTCATGAAAATAGTTTTCTGGGAAATTGTTAATACATTTCTTATTTATATTGACTTATAAACTCTTTTATAATTTTTCTCTATTTAGTTATAAACTGTTTTGGAATTTTTTTATATAAATCAATAAAAATATACTTAATGGTGTGGATAGGGGAGTCTTTGGGGAAAACCTATTGTGGTGTTGTACTCACCCCTACTTTTTCACCTAAGTGATTTTGAAAATTTCATCTAACAAGTCATGATAAATGGTAATGTATCATATTTTTTTCAATAGTTCATGATACATGGGATTTTTGGGTAGGTTGTAGGATTGTGTTTGTGGATCATAGAGGCTAGTGGTCGTCTTGGAGCTTTATTAATTTACCTTTAAATGTTTAATTTGATTTTGTAGTCTCTTATTGTGGAATATTATTTGAGTGTGATTTTTATAATGAAATTTCTAGTTATCATCCATGCATACCATCAATCATACTATGTTATTGTGTGGGATTTTTTAGTTTTGTAATAAATAACGTCATAATGGAATATGATCTTATTTTTTAAAATATTTCTTATGATATATTATCTTTGTAGAAAAATTTAATTAGGGAAGCACCCTTAGAATTATAATTCATTATAAAATACATTTTTTTATTTATTCCCATATTGTGGGCTATCAATTACTATAAAATTTTTCATTAGCAACTTCTTGAATCATAACAATTTGTTTGGTCTTGTTAGTGTTGTTTTCTGTGAGTTAAGTTTTTCTGATTTCAAATTAATATTTAATTATAATGAATTTTTTTATTCTCCACCATACTAAATGACTAAAAATTTTATTATAATCATTGAAAACACCAACATAATGAAATGGTATAAGTTATATCATTATTTAACACCATGTTGGATTTAATTAATTGAGTTGAAGTTATCATATGATTTATATGATCCGATCATATTTTGATATAAATTCTAATATTGTTAGAGTGGTGTATTTATTTTCCAATATGTGGTTTATAAGAGAGAAATATCATATATATAATCAAATTAGTGATGATTATTTTAAATAAATATATGAATATTAAAAATATCATGGCTCCAAAAAAATATTGAAATCCGACATGGATAAAAAAAATTTAACAAGAAAATAAAATAATATCATGATGGATATCAATATTGGATAGCGATACAAAAACAATAATTGTGAATGATATATAAGTAGTTGATATGAATGAGGTAATGAAAGCATCAATATAGAGGAATATATTGAATGAGTGGAAGTTTTTAGAGACTCATAATGCGGAAAGGAGGACGTGAGGGAGAGTTTTTTCATAGAGGGAAATTTCATTTATTCTAGAAAGAATATAAATAACATGCTAAAGATGTTTATGAAGCTCTAGGAATCTTCTCTATTATGAAGAAGTGTATTTCTTAAGCTACCTGTAATTAAGCATGAGTCTGTTTCTTATAATGGAAACTATCCACAACCATATGGTTGTGTTGACTTCTATAAATAATTCCATTCTTCAAAGTAGGTCTAGGAATCACTTTGGGTGAGTGTGATAGGGGAATCATATAATTATTTTGTTCATATATGAACCAACGAAAATTTAAAAGTATTATAATCATGATGATGTGAACTGTCATGTTAAATTAATCAGGTACATCATCCAATTATTGAAATCAATAGTTTGTTATTTAGAAATGAGATTTGAAATGAAGAGGCCACATGAAAATTTTAATTACAAGGTGGATTATGGATAGAGAACCACATAATGTGTAAAATATTTCCTTGTCAAACATGATATGTGATTTGTTGTTATGGTTAATGAAAAACATCATAATATCATTTGGGTTCCAAAGCAGAACAACTTTCTAAATATTTATATGTTTACATGACTGAATTAAAAATAATTGGTAATTATGTATAATTTTTATCAGATATTACATGAACATATATACAAATGAATATTTAAATAATAAGGTAATTTTTCTTGATTCTTTACTGCCTCAGACCATTATTTGGGACCCTTTTCCAAAGATCTATCCTTAGAAGAAATTAGTGAATTGAATTTAGAATTGGAATTGGAGGACTAAATTATTTTTGCGATGAAATGTAAGTATAACTACCATGTCATAACTCAAAAAAAAATTCATACCACATTACTAACTGATTGATTCACCCAAGGGATGTCAAAGAATATTTGATTATAAGTTCATAAAATACTCAGAATCCCATCACTGAATGGACATTCATGTGAAAAAAGTTCATGATTCTAAATAGGAATCAATGTCAATATCATATCCCAACTAATAAATTTTTGACCCTATAGACCATATATTAATAAAGAGGCTTGAGTAATCCTCAACCATTAATCATATGGATTTTAGTCAATGAGGATGAGGTATGGGTATCCCATACCATTAGGTACCCTACACTAAAAAGAAGATGACCCCTACTATAATGGCTCAGACCTCTCTGGTCTATTCCATTATCAAAAATATGGTGTATAAGGTGTTTTGGAGGTCATGGTGATGTATCCCCATCATATTTTCAAAATTCCAATTCTGTGAACTTTTCTATCGGTGAACAGCTCCAATGGTAGACTTTTGGGAATAGTGCATCTGTAACCTTCCGTGTATAGTGACATCAGTGACCTTATATTAATAGTTTGATCGGTTCCCTTCTATGAATAGTGAAATCATTGACCTTATGCCAATAGTGTTATTAGTGTCCTTCTGTGAACAGTTTCATCAAAACCTTTTTTGAATAGTGCCACGGTGAGGTTCAAATGGTGAACTTTTTTCTTATGCCAAATTTTGAGGTCATGAATAGTGATTCTAAAATGGTGAAGTTCCAATGTTGACATTTTTCCTTCTCTAAATTTTGAGTTCATGAACAGTGCTTCTAGAATAGTGAGGCTCCAATGTTTTCCTTTTTGATATTTCCAAAATTTAAGTTCATGAACAGTGTTTCCATAATGGTGAGGTTCCAAAGATGAGGTTCATGAATTGTGTTTCTAGAATGGAGAGGTTCCAAAGGTGAGGGTCATGAACAATGTTTCTACAACGGTTAGGTTCCAACGATGTGGTTCCAACTATGAGGTTTATGAATTGTGTTTCCAGATTTTTATGGTTTCACCGGTAAGGTTTTAATGGCGAGGTTCATGAACACTGTTTCTTGAATGGTGAGGTTCCAACTATGAGGTTCCAATGGTGAGGTTCATGAACTCTGTTTTCGGAACAGTTAGGTACCAACGGTGAGGTTCATGATCTGTGTTTCCAGAATGGTTAGGTTCCAACGATGAGGTTCTAATATTGATGTTCATGAACAATGTTTCCAGAATGGTGAGGTTCAAACGATGAAGATCATGAACTATGTTTTTCCTTTTCCACAAATCGATTTAATGAACAGTGTTCCCATCTTCCTATAGTTTCTCCACTTTAATGTTTCCATTGATGTAAAATGAATTTAAAGCATTGTTTTAAGGACTCTAAGGTCGATTCAAAGGTCTTAACTCCTTTATTATTTTCTCTTAATGCTCTTGATACTTTTAATTGGACAACACACATTATTTAATGCGATCTGATTTTAATGGAAAATCTAGCGTATCTTAAACCACAGCTATATTAAATATTTAAAAGGAAGGATATATCTTCCTCCCTTGTTCTACCTTCTTTTTCTCTAGTACGAGATGCTCTATCCTTTTCTTTATCCCTTAAGAGTAGTGTGATCAATCCTTAATCCTCGGATCGGTTCCCCCTATTTTTGGATCATCCAATCAATATCGATCGATCTATGATATAAGGTATGTTCTACAATCAGTAATGTTTGTTCATCTCCTTCTGTTTTCCCATTTCCTTTTTTCTTAATGTTATATCATTGTTCCAAATGGACTTTTCATGGGGTTTGACCATTTTGGTGGTGTCTCTGCATCCTCAGGTGGGTACAGTTTCCATGGTGGGAGGAGATCAAAACCTGTTACGTGGCTTGTCTAGAACTGTATGAAGTAGGGGATTCATTGTTTCTATTTTCATTTATGTGAAAATGTATTTCCATCATGTTTTATCCCACTGGATCTCAATAGAATAGACAAAATAAATATTTTAACTGGATAAACATATTGATATCGATCGTATGTTATTTCGTCTAGTTTTACTAGATAGTGGTATTTCTATGCTCACATTATATATCCATTCATTCTTGATGGAAATTGGTAATTATCATAAATTCGGAATTAATTGATAATTTTTTAGCTAAAGATTAAGAGGCATGTAAATGAATCTAGTAGTTCTTGTTGTAATTTGATGTATATCAAATTGGTGTAGTAAGCATGATTAATTATATGTGATAGCATAATGGTTGGGTTTCTCAAAGTTTGATGGTAGAATATTTAATCGGTTAATCAAAGGTGGATTAAAGAACTTTTTGTTTGATAAAAGATAATTCCTTGTAGGGTTCTAAGTTACCCACATTCTTGTTTAAGAGCCAAGACCCCAATTGATATGATTTTGGTTTTCATGCGGCATGTGTTGTGATATGAGCCTATATGGCTGTTGTGATATGTGGTCACGTGGAGGCTTATTGATCGTGGTAGGAGATGATTCCTAGAGTGGCGAGATGCATCGTTTTATGCATGTGGGTGTCGTATAGCACACAAGGGATGATGGAATAGGTTGGATGTGAATTTTTCAATGCTTGATGTTTATTCGATTGGTTATCTTATTTACTTTACACACTGCTCAAGTTAGCTGGTCTTGGTTACTCTTCTTCCTAAAGGGGAGAAGATGCATGGGGTTTGACATGTTATTTCTGTCTCTAGATTCTCAATTGAGGATAGGTCTACACTCTTGTTGTAGGCGGAAAATACTCGAAGAGTAGTATATCTACTCACCGTGTTGATCCCCCATGATTTTAGTGGAATATAATTTTTTTATAATTCCTTAGAACATGGGAAAGTAAGGTTGTAAATAAATAATTTAATAAATGATGTTAACCCATGGGAATATAGATTGTTGGGACACAATGCTAAGGACAATGAACATTAGCTGTGATGATAATGAAATACAATGTGTAAATTTATAATTATTTATTAATTTTATATAAATTAATTAACGTAAAGTGGAAATGACAAAAGGGAATGAAGTAATGTAATAAATCTCTTTAAATTGTTGTGTGATTATAGGACACCATGTCATAGAAGTGGATATCAGGAGTCTGAGATACGTTAGCTGTATTTGAGTATAATAAGAGTTTATTCACCTAGTTTAGTCATGATATATAACATATTATGTACATTTTGTGTTTTTATATGCTACTCCACCCTATCAGTTAGGGAAACTGACACCCTGAAGATTTTGAGACCTGTGGAGGTGTTTTCCACAACATTATGATGGGAGGATGGATGACTAACTACCCCCTTTGTCCCCGGTCTCTTCACATGGTAGCTACTTGTGCTGGTTGGCACTGTGCTTAGTTTCCCCCGTATATGTTTGTAGAGGTCTATAATGGCATGGGGTTATTCACACACATATAGTTTGGATATAGTAATCTGGGGAATACTATAGTTGTAACATGTATAAGTTGTGATTGCTTGAGGATTCTTATTCAGTGTGTTGGATTTAATGGCTTGATGTATAATAGACGACATATGATATATGTTATGCGAGCTGTGGTGGCTCCAAAAAACTACCTGGTAACTCTTCTTATGATAACGTGGTGGTTTTTTTGCACGAGGTGCATTTTTTGGTGATTTTCATAGGTGCCTTCGGGAAAGCCTTTATGGAGAGAGATGCTTAGGATGAGAAAATTTGTGTCAAATCTCAAAACTAGTATGGAAGTTATAGCGGTCTACCCTTGATATTCATTAATATATTATATAGTTATATACGTGTTACTAGGTTAGAGTAGCCATGGTGAGGCTTGGAACGTAGTATACCTATTTAGGTGACAAGTCAGTTTCACTTGTTTTTCAATATGCTTTAGCATGATTTCATTACCTTTTCACGAGAGGCTCTGGGGAGGATTATATTGAGTATACTGGTATACTCACCATATGTATATTTAAACAGTTTTTCAGGTCACTTAGAGAAAGTTGTAGATCAAGAAGTTTTCTATTATCTTAGGGTTGTAGGAGCTGTTCGGGCTTGTGGTTGCTGTTGTTTTTACTTTCTTATGGGTATTTTCTAATTTATGATTTTAGTTGTAGTAGGGTACATGAAATTACATATATTTAATTGGGATTTATTTTAAATCTCAGTCTGAGTTGCTGTTTTTTTTGTCTATATTATCTCTCTCTTACTATGTGTTCTCTTAGACGGTAATTCCTTCCATCATCGTGTTTATAATACCCTCGGTGCTAGTCACCAACCCAGTGCCTACTTGAGGCAGGACTCGGTGTGTCATTATATCACATCTCACATTTCTAGAACAGGAGGGGTACACATTGTGTTGAGTGGGGTCATGATAGAGTGGTATCAAAGGTCAAGTTGAGGAATATTATAGAGTATGGAGTTAGTAATGGGTGAGGATGAATGAGTTGGTAGGGAATCATTGTAAGTAAAGATCAGAAATTGGTGTAGACACTAAAGACCAGATGATACATACGAGTTTAATTCCCCCATATGATATGATGTACGAACATTTTTGTTTACATTGGCTACTAAACAAGGTGATACTAGTAGCAGGATAATGACCTTGGAATGGATCATGCAATCTTCTTCTTTGTTCTGGTGATAGAATGGGTAATATTGTGATAGGTTAACTTAAAATGGATCAATGAAAACAATTAATTTATTAATGATGAGTCTTACATATTATAGGATTAGGAGATCTAACTATTAGATATTCTGCGGGTATTGCTCCAGGACGATGTCCTCATCAGGATCGCATAAAAGACATCCAGCAAATTGTGCCAAAAGATCACCTCTGGGTAGAGGTTGACGAAGATGAACCATGGAAGGGAAGAATTTGAGAGTTTAAGTGCTAGAGTCTGTAGAAGATGAAGGGATCCATTTGTAATGCAGTCACAGAAGACTTCTCATAGGAGGTTGAGATATGATTCAGTTTGACCTGTGGTTTTAAGAATCACTGGGTTATCTTAGTTGAGACAGTGCTTCATGGAGCAGTGAGGAAGTGGTGGCTACAATTCCTTGGGGATTGGGAGGATTCATTTATCACTTGGGAGGAGATATGAGAGAAATTTAGAGTCACGTTTCATTACTAGACCGCAATGTGATCCATTCTCCATTATCTTCTTACCGTATGACAGGGGAGTTCCAGTGTGAAAGTGTTCAGAATCCATTTCAGAATCCTTTTACGATATTTTATGGACCTGTTTCTTGATGAGGAAGCCAGGGAAAGGCATTTTGAGGAGGCTTTGAGTCCAGATATCTAGTGTCAGTTCACCCCATTTATACTAAGGACATATATTGAATTGGAGGTGATGGTAGAGGTCATCGAGAGGACTTTTTCCCGAACTGGATAATCAATGTTGGGGAGTCATCATGATTCCTCACGATGCAGAGCTATGGTCCATGGTTCCCGGTTTTCATTGTATAAGAGTTTCCATTTAGCTGGGTGAGTGTCCTAGCCCCTTGCATCTCATTTATTAGGAGGCAGTGGATCTCAGGCCTATGCCAAGGGATCATGAACTTGTTTTTATTAAGGCGGTCAAGGTCATCAGTAGTGAGGGTGCCCGACCATTCAGAGCTATCATTGTGCACTAGGTTTTCCGCTTCAGGTTCTTTTATTGAGACAATTCTATCTGTGGTCGAAGCACCTGGTTGAAGCAGCATAAGATCCGCAGATGGTAGATGTGGTAGGCAGAGTAAAACCTCCTGATGCTCCCCATCCTCAAATACTAGAGTGTGTTTGTGGTGGTGGTTTTCATCAGGGTTAGAAAAGTCATGGAGGAGGTTGCGGAAAGCTTCATGATTTAACGTTTCTAGCACCAGGCGAGTCAAAAGTCATTCGAGGCACCCTTTTCTTATTTTATACAGTGATGTTTACCAATTATGATTTAGGAGTGACACAATCCATCATATATCATACCCTTTTCCATGATTTGGGACTTGAGGTAGAGAGGCATCCAATTTCCTTGGCGTAGACTATTCCTTTTGGAGGTCTAGCTGACATGTTTGAAGAATATATATACTATGATCTTGTGTTGGGGAAGCACCTCTCTTGGGGATATTTTCTATGATTACGAATACAGCCATATGATTTCATCCTCGACATGAATTTTTTGTATTCAGTGTAGGATATCATGGATTTATTCAGAAGGATGTTTGTGTACTTCGATGCCGATGAAGAGGCAGTAGTGTTTGTTAGTGAGTGAGACCCTCAGATGGGTCAGAGGAAGGTTCTGTCTTTACCATCCATGATGGCTGATTAGATACTGAGTTCTTCAGTGGTCTAGAATTTGGCATTTCCTAGGGTCGTATAAGAGTACTCTGATGACTTTCTAGAAGAGGTTTTACCATTACACCCTCAAAGGGAGATCATGTTTCAGATTGAGCTACAACTTGTAGTGTCTCCTATCTCTATGTATCCAAATAGGATGTCCCCATCTGAGTTATGTGAGCTATGTATATAGATTAATGGTTTGTTACAGTGTGGTTATGTTCGGCATAGTGTTTCACTGTGGGGTGAACCTATTTTGTTCCTAAAAAATGATGACTACATTTAGCAGTTGTTTGTCAATTATCATCAAATACTGAATGTGACGGTGAATAATCGCTATCCTCATTCATGTATTGATAATTTAATTGGTCAATTGAATGGTTAATGTTTTTTTATCAATGATAGAATTGTGGTTAATAAATCATTAGATGCATGTGAAGGATGAGGATATCATAAAGACTACATTTTATTCTAAACATGGCCATTATGAGTTTGTTATAAAGATGTTTTGCGTGATGAATAATCCTGAAATGTTCATGCGATTGAATAACACTGGGTTCCAGGAGTTCCTGGAATATTTTGTGGAGGATTTCATCGATGACATCCTTGTGTACTCCACATCTGAGGAGGATCATGCAGAGCATCTACATGTTGTTTTGGGAGATCTTCGACAACATCATCTATTTGGAAATTTGTCAAAGTGAGAGTTTTGCACTAAAAAGTCCAATTCATGGGGCATGTAGTGTCCCAGCATGGTGTAGTTGTGGATCCACCGAAGATAGAATCATTCATTTCATGGGAATCCCCCATGACAGTGTCACAGGTGAGATGTTTCCTTCATATCTCTGGCTACTATAGGATTTTATGGAAAAATTATCTCACGTTGAAACTCATGGGATGGATTTGAAAAGGAACGATATGGAATTCATATGGATGATTCAGTGTCCGATAGTTTCTAGTATCTATAGGAAAGGTTTGTAAATTCTACTGTTCTCTGTCTTCTAGCTGAGGGAGTTCAGTTTGATGTTTTCTATGATAGTTCACATCTGGTGTTAGGCTGTGTTCTCATGTAGGAATGATCAGTTTTTTCTTTCGTGTCACAGCAGTTGCGTCCTCATGAACATAACAACGCCACCCATGATCTTGAGTTCGTAGGCGGGGTATTTTCCCAAATTTTGTGAAGAAATTACCTCATTGGTGAGTGCTTTTTGGTTAACACCGATCATAAGATCCTGAGGTATGTTTTCTACCAGCATGAATTCAACTTACGACAACATTAGTGGATGGAGTTCTTATGGGAATATGAATTTGAAATATCATATACACCTAAAAAGGGGAATGCAGTAGCTGATGCATTGAGCAGCAAATAATGTGGTGATGCAGTGCATGAATCTAGTGATTCTTGGAGAGTAATGGAAGAATTTTCCTCATTACATATTTATATGGGAGAATTTGGGGGTAGAGGTTGTCTTTTTCAGATGAAAGTGCAGTCAACTCTAATGAAATTGTTTGAAGAGTCCCAGTTAGGGTATCTAGAGGTTGAGGTTTGGAGGGACCATTTTGTTTCAAGCGATGCCACTGATGGTTTGTCTGAGGATGAACAACATCGAGTGTTGTATCAAGGAAGGATATTTTTTCCTTTGATGATATGTGAGATGATTTTAAGAGAGTTCCATATTTCTCATTTTGGGGTGCATTTAGGCTTAACAATGATGTATTGATCCTTGAGGATCCAGTTTTGGTTTGCTGGGCTGAAGCATGCGGTTCCGGATTTTGTGTCTTGAAGATTGGTCTGCCAGAAGCTGAAGGCCAAACATCGTGTTCCTGGTGTTCTTCTCTAGCCATTAGAAATTCCTCAGTGTAAGTGGGAGGACATATCAATAGAATTTTTTACTGGTTTACCTCGAGCTATGGGAGTACATGATACAATTTGGGTCATAGTGGACTGTTTAACAAAATAATAATACTTTCTAGAAATCATGGAATTAATATCAGTGGATGTTTTATCGAATAAGTATCTGGAGGATGTGGTGAGAATTCATTGAGTCCCCAGGATGATCATTTCTAAGGGAGATCCTTATTTTAACTCAAGGGTGTGTAGAGATCCCATCATGAATTTGGTTCTCATTTAGGCTTTAGCACTTCATTTCATCATCAAATGGACAGTTAGACAAAGTGAACCATCCAGACTCCGGACGAAATGTTACAATCTTGTGTCCTTGATTTTGGAGGTTCATGAATGAGGCACTTACCCTTGCTGGAGTTATGTTACAAAAAATATTTTCCACTCCACAATTAGTACAGAGTCTTTTGATACCTTGTATGGATGGCCATTCTGTTCTTTAATGTGATGTACTAGGGTTAGAGAGTCCACAATTCTCAAACCGGAACTAATACAGAATACAAAAGAGATGGTTTAGGTGATTTGTGATGGGATGAAGACAGTGAAGGATCATTAGAAATCATATGCTGATCAAATGAGAAGACTATTATAGTTTTATTTTGGGGATCATGTATTTATAAATGTGACTCCTCGTCCTGGGCAGCGAAGGTTTGGTCATCAGAGTATGATTTCTCCCCAGTTTGTAGGGCCTTTCGAGGTGTTAACTCGTGTTGGAGTTGTGGCGTATCAAGTAGCACTTCCCCCAAAACCGATATAGATACATGATGTTTTTCATGTATCACAACTATGTCATTATCTTTATTATGAATATCACATCATCAATAGGGGAGTGATCAATGTACATGGTTATGCGACAATTGAGGAGAAACCTTTAGAGAACCAAGACTGCAAAGAGAAGGTGTTACAAGGGCGTTCTATCCTCTTGGTCAATGTCTAGTGGTGACATGGTGGCATGGAGGAGAGAACCTAGGAACATGAGTCACCGATACATGCCCAGTACATAGAGTTGTATGATTATTAACTATTTTCATATACTGATATCCCATTTGTGGTTATACAACATTCGTGTTTATGAGTTTACTTTCTTTGGTTCTGCCTGTGGCTTTCTCCCTTTTGATAGGAATCTCTATGGGTGGTTGTCGGACCACCTTTCAGAATCCATTAGGTTGGTTTCGAATTCTCGAGGAAGAGAATGTTTTTAGAGTTATCTGATGTAATGTCATGCACCTCTCTTTTCTATTCCATTTCATAAATCTGGTGTATGAGGTGTTTTGAGAGGTTAGGGTTACATATCCCATACACTTTTCAAAATTTCCATTTCTATGAATAATTCCATTGGTGAACTGTTCCAATGGTAGAGTGTTGTGAATAATGTATTGGTAACCTTCTATGAATAGTGACACCGGTTACCTTATGAGAATAGTGTCATCAGTGACAGTTCGTGAATAGTGTTATCCTAACCTTCTATAAACAGTGCAATGACGATGTTCTATCATTGAGGTTATAATGTTGACCTTTTTCGTTTTCCAAATTTTGAGTTCATGAACAGTGTTTCCAAAATGGTGAGGTTCCAATGGTGAATATTTTCCTTTTCCAAATTTTGTGTTCATCAATATCGTTTTCAGAATGGTGAGGATCCAACAATGTCATTTATTCCATTTCCAAATTTTGAGTTCATGAACAGTGTTTACAGAACAATGAGGATGCAATAGTGAGGTTCATGAACAATGTTTCAAGAATAGTTAGGTACCAATTGTGAGGTTAATGAACACTATTTCCAGAATAGTGAGGTCCCAATAGTGAGGTTCATGAATAGTTTTTCCAAAATAGTGACGTTCGAATGGTGAGATTTATAAATAGTGTATCTAGAATTCTGAGGTTCCAATAGTGAGGTTCATGAATAGTGTTTCCAGAACAGTGAGGATCCAATAGAGGGGTTCCAACAGTGAGGTTTATAAACAGTGTTTCCAGAACGGTGAGGTCCCAAATGTGAGTTTCCAACGGGGTTGTTTTAACAGTGAGTTTAGTGAATAGTATTTTTCCTTTTCCAAATTTTGAGGTCTTGAAAAGTGTTTCCAGCTTCCTATAGTTCTTCCCTGTAAGGTTTCCTTTGTTGTAAAATGCATTTAAAGCCTTGTTTTGTGGACTCTAAGGTCAATTCAATGGCATTAACCCCAATATTAATTTCTCCTAAGGCTCTGGATACTTATCCTTGGTCCAACCGCGTTGTTTAAAACGATTTTATTTTAATGGAAAATCTAGTGTATCAGAAACCAATACACCGTTAAATCTTTTAAAAGGATGATATATCTTTCACCCTTGTCCTACCTTCTTGTTCCCAAGTGGGAGATTCTCGATCCATTCCTTCTTCCCTTAGGAGTAGTGTGTTCGAACCATATTCCTTAGATCAGTACCCTATTTGTGTTGCTACATCCATGCAATATTGATCGATCTCAGATATAAGGTATGTTCTATAGTCATTATTTTGGGTTCACCTCCTTCTATTTTATAACACCCCAACCCCAGTTACCTAGAGTAGGTGCATTATTACATTACTTTGGAATGATCAGAAGGAAATCATGTCCCGAAAGACAGATCAGATTAGTTTTATTCGAAACAAGATTCATAAATAAGTTCAACTTTATTACTTGAAACGAAATACAACACAAATTTATTCCACTGGAAACATCCAAGCCTCCTAAATTATGCATGCAGGTCACTCATAACTAACTTATTCAAATCTTTGGAAAATGAAACATAAGAAAGCGGTGAGCTCAAATGTTTAGTAATGGTAGAAAATACAGGGGATGATAACATAAATATTCAGAATGGTGAATAATTGAAACCACGTGCCTTTACCAATAATAAACATGAATACTATTACGGCAGGAATATGAGCTGAGTAAATAATGTCATAATGAAACATAATAATTGGTATTCTACAAGTCAAATTACCTCATGAACCATCAATATTATTTTCATAATGAGGTAATGTATAATGCCTAACATTCTGAAACATTTTTTGAATGCCTCGGCAATGATGCCTAAAAATGATTAACACCTTAGCCAAAACCATTTATCAATATTGGGAAAGGGCCTTGGCCAATTCCATTTCTAGTGGTATCCTAAGACCTACCTATGCATCGAGGAGCTATAGCGGGCTCCACCTGTCACATAATAAGTCCAATACATTCCTCATATGAAAAGGTTTAAATATATAATAAACATTAATATAAAAACAAGCATACAAACTGTCAATACATTAACCATAAATCATGAATGGTATAAAAATATCACATCAATAGTCAAAAATATCACAAAAACATCAATACAATATGGATGTTTTGTATCCTAATAAATCAATTTCAAATAAACTTAAAATTCATCAAAGGATGTTGACATAGATGATATCAAAACCCTTTTTAGATAAATAACTATCTCTATTTTGAAAAAAATATAGAGTCTCATAATTATAATGAATACATATATTTTGAAAATATTCTTATAATCTTGTAAGGGAATCTTTGATGATGTTATAATAGTGAAAAATAGCCGCACCTGACATATATGATAAAAAACATTTTTACCTTAAATTTATCGAAAAGGTCAAAAAGTACCTTGTTTGGAAAACGATGGATATATTCATTTAAAAACACATAAGGGTATAAATGACTTTCACACATTTTATAGTAAATAGTAAAAATGTATTGGAATACATTTTTAATAAATATGGATGTGGATGATAAAGAGGTCCCAGTATATAATTACGTCTAAACAACCTTTGATAATGAAGAGATTGTAGAATTAACCCTTACCTAGTAATTTTCCTTGGTCGAGGGTAGGTTAACATCCTGTATAATGGTGAAATAATTATTATTCAATTATAAAAGAATCATATACATTAATATGATATCATATATGATCTTTGAACAATGCTTCGTTAATAATATCCTAGTATTATCGTTGTTTCTGGTGTTAATGGATTCGTTTTCCATTAAATTACCTATTTTATGAGTCCTAATTACTATGGATGGGATGTATCATATTTATATATACAATGATATCAAGTCGTTAGAAATTGTTTTTAATCATCTAATAAAAATTAGTGTTGAATGGATACAATGGGGAATGAATCTCATCGCGTTCGTAGAGACAGTAATCCATACGTACGCACGAGCAACAATATCATTATTTTGATATTAAAATAATATATAATTGGATTGTATATCATATATACAGAATAATTATCATGTTATATTTATTATCTACATGAATTACACAACATTATTATACCCATATAAATAATAATTTATTGAATAACAATTACACCATGACGTGGAGGCGATAAGTCGTACGTATGCACGTATGGTGACATGTCATTAAAATTATGGATAGAATAATGAATATGGATGTACCATATTTATAATAAAATCAAAGTATATATAAGATACTGGATTTTTTATTTTATAATAGAAATATCAATGAAAGACGAATTGGAAGAAGAAAATAACTTGAAAGAGTGTGGTGAGGTTATTACCTCTTCTTCGGGTTCTTCCTTTTGATTTGATCAAAAGGGATCCTTAAGTTGGATTTCTGACTAAATTAAGTCCTCTAGGATGAATTTAGGAAAGTTTATAGGATATTTGGTCAGGGTTTTGCCAAACCAAAAGGATTGATGGTATGAATTAGAGAGAAGGGTGAGTACCCTTTTATAAGTGGTGTGAGGGGCACCTTATAAAAAATATAAAATATTATTTTATAATAAATTAATATTCAGTTACTAATGTATAAAAATTGATTTATTTCGATTATAAGGTGGTTATGGGTTGAAATCCGGTCAACCAATAGGTTTTAGACAGGTTTAGGTCACTATATTAGCCTTATCTTTTAGATTTAACTCTCAGTTAATTAGTTTGACATTTACCATGCCACTTTGTATATTTATATTATTTGGTAAGTAAACATACTATAAGATACCAAGAGAACCCCATGTGGTTAATTAATGACATACGTATGATAATATATGTCCTTTTTCCGAACCATAGATTTTTATGAATATTATATCAATTAATAATATAATATTTGATTGAAAAACTCATTTATGTCAATTTTGACACTATTTTTTAATTTCTTTTTGTTAAAGTCTTAACAACTTTATTAATTTAGACCAAATTCTTTTAATAAATATTAAAATGTCATATTAACCAACAAAATTTTTGTATGGCATCAAAACATTCAAATTACATTTAATTTAACATTTATAATACCAATTATTTGATTCTTTCATTAATAAGAAAAATAATCCATCATCATTGTGTCAAAAATAAAGTAAATTATTCAATGTCTACAAATTATAAATAAAATATAGTTATGTAGGAAATCTATTTTTCTTTATAATTAATTTTATATTAAAAAAATAACATATATAACTTTATGTTGAAAACTATTTTGCTAAAAGACATATGCTTATGTCATTTTCGTATTTACTTTAACTTAATTAATATAGTGTGTCATTATCACATACAAGTGACTCCATGGGGTCCAAACATCGACCCAAAAATGCCCATTGTCGGAAATGTATCATCCAATAGGGTTAGGATACATATTAGGGTAATTTAATATTATTATAATATTATTCTCTACTATTATTTACTGGATTTAACCTTTAACCATGGTAAATAAAATATTTACCGAAGTAATTATTCAAAATTTCTAAAAATAAAAGATACCTATTTACAGAATTTGGACCTCCAGATTCTAAATATAGAATCCATTTTTCTAAATTCAAAAAAGATAAGTGGTAGAAATTTATTTAAAATTAATTCCTGTTGTCAAAACAAAAAGCGTGTTTTTTAAGAAATAAAAACTATCAAAAGAGTGACACTTTTTTATGTCCAATTTAAAGGTCAAATTATGTCCAATGACCAAAATTTTATTAAATATTAATAATATATTCTAACAATACTTTAAAACCACTTAATATTATAATTTATCAATATATATTATTTGGATTAAAAAAGTTGTTTTTAATTAATGTTTAGTATTTTTAACTATTCATCAAAAATAGGAAGCTCTCAGAAAAATACCAAAAATTCACCCTAGGGTAATTTAAATTTTCCAAATCCAAAAATAAATTCCATTTTGAAAGATAATATTTATAAAATTTGAAAAAGTGGGTATTACTATTCATAACGGCTAGTTTGATTGGTTGTGGTGTGTGTTAGAACTTGAAGTTGTGCACAACACACACTATTGTATTATTCAAAGAGAAGCGTATTGTGGAAGTTTGGGGTTTTATATTCTGTCTTCCCACAAATAATTTATGCCTTGTAATTTCTATAATAATACTTCATAAAAAGACTCCGGTGGTTCTTCATCATAAGTTCCTCAAGTTCCGACGTTGTCTCTTCCATCTTATGGTCTCTCCATAGAACTTTTACCAGATGAGTTGTCCAGTTTCATAGCACATGTTCTCTTATATCAAGAATCTTGAAAGGATTTTCACAATTAGATAAATAGGATTCCAGTTCTAATTCATCTTAGCTAAGTACATGTGTTGGGTCAACATGTATTTTCTCAATAGTGATACGTGGAATACATCTTGAACTTTGGAGAGATTTGGCAGCATTGCCAAACGATATGCTATAGCCCAAATCCATTCTAGAATTTCGAAAGTTCCTATGTACCTTGGACTCAATTTTGATTTCTTACTGAAATGTATAACTCCCTTCCATGGAGATACCTTCAAGAAAACATGCTCTCCTACCAGAAATTGCAAATCCGTCCTTCAGTTATCGGCATAGCTCTTCTTCCTACATTGAGATGTTTTGATGTGGTTTTGGATTACCTTCACCTTTTCCATCATTTCCTCCACCAGTTATGTACCTATGAGTTTTCTTTCACCAACATCATCTCAACAGGTTGGTGTGAGACATCTATTTTCGTATAACACTTCATATGGTTCCATTCGAATACATTAATGGAAGCTATTGTTATAGACGAATTCTACCAAAGGTAAATATTGATCTCACATACCTTGAAAGACAGGTGAGAATGATATCAATAGGTCTTCTATGGTTTGAATAGTCTGTTCTGATTGTCCTTCAGTTTGGGGATGGTAGGTAGTGCTTAGATAAAGTTCAATAACCAAGGCCTTCTGTAGAAACTTATAGAATCTTCATGTAAAACATGGATAAAAATCTGAAGCAATTGATAGGGGTAATCCATGAAGTCTCACATCTTCATTAATATATTGCCTTGCTAGATGTTCAAGTGGTAGATCTTCTCTTATAGCATGAAAATGTCCTGACATGGTAAGATTATCAACAATCACCCATATTACGTCGTTCTTTCTTTGAGTCTTTGGTAGTCCCATGAAAAAGTCCATCGTAATATTATCCCATTTCCACTCTGATATGGGAAGAGGTTGCATGACTCCTCCAGGTTTTCGCCTTCCAGCATTCACTGGTTGACAAACCATACATCTTAACAGTAAATCAGAAATCTCCCTCTTCCTCTTGTCCCACCAAAAATGTTCCTTCAAATCTATATACATTTTGGTGATCCCAAGGTGTATAGAGAAATTGTAACTATGAGAATAATCCAACAATTCTCTTTTTAGATCAGTAATATTGGGAACACAGTATTTCATCCCAAATTTCAAAATTCCATCTTCATAAAAAAAGTCACTCAATATCTCATTATTAACAGCTTTATTCTTATTTTGAAACTCTTCATCATCGGTCTTAGAACTCTTAATCTTTTCTAGTAATTATGATTTGGAATCTATTTTAAATAGCATTCATGTTTCACCTTCCATGGTTATTCATATGTCCATCTTCACTAGATCCATGAAAATAGGATCCCTTTAAACTCTCATCTTGTTCAAAACTCCACGATCCTTTCTGCTCAAAGCATATGCCACCTTATTTGTCGTCCTCGGGTGGTAGTGTATCATGTAATCATAATACTTGAGTAGTTCAAGCCATCTCATTTGCTTCATGTTGAGTTCTCTCTTTGAGAAAATATACTTCAAAATTTTATGATCAGTATAAATCTCACATTTTCACAATAGTGATAGTGCCTCTTAATCTTCAAATCTAAGATCATAGCTGTTAACTCATGATCATGAGTATGATAGTTTTTCTCATGAATTTTTAGATATCGTGGTGCATAGGAAATTACACTATCATTCTTCATAAGGACACACCCATGTCCTTTCTTTGAGGAATCTCTTTAAATAACAAATCCATCATTCCCCGATGGTAGAGTCAACATTGGATCATTGACTAATATTCTCTTCAATTCATGGAAACATTATTCACACTATTTTTCAAAAAAACATAACCCCCTTATGTGTGAGCTTTGTTATTGGGTTAGCCGATCGGGAAAAATTCAGGAAGAAATGTCGACAATAACCTACTAAACCAATAAAACTACATACATCAATTGTACTCATCAGTGCTGGCCATTCCTGGATTGCTCTTGTCTTAGAAGGATCAACGGAGATTAAAACCTTAGAGACAATATGGCCAAGAAAATAAATCACCAGATTCCAGAATTCACACTTTCTAAACTTCCCATATAATTCATGTCTTCTCAGAGACTTCAGGACAATACACAAGTTATTTTAATGATATTTGTAGCTTTTGGATTATACCAAGTTATCAGTAATAAATACCACTACAAATTCATCAAGATATTCCTTGAAAACTCAGTTCATTAGATCCATTAAAACAGAGGGTTCATTAGTCATCTCAAAAGGCATTTCTCTAAATTCATAATGCTCATACCTGGTTCGAAATGCTATTTTCGAAATGTCTTCATTCTTCACACACTACTGATGATATCAAGATAAAAGTTCAATCATTGAAAAATATTGTGCTCCCTGAAGTTGGTCTAATAATTCATCAATGCGAGGTAGGGGATACTTGTTCTTTATTGTTATATAATTAATCTCCCTATAGTCGATACATAACCTTATAGATCCATATTTCTTCTTATCAAAAAGGACAGGGGATCCCCATAGAGAAACACTAGGGAGAATAAATCCCTTATTACTCAATTCCACTATTTGTTTCATTAGTACCACTAATTCCATAGTTTCTATTCTATAAGGGGTCTTCGATATGGGTATTGATCTAGGTATTAAATCAATGGAAAACATAATTTCTCGTTCTGTAGGATGTCCAGGTAAATATTATATAAACACATCAATATATTCTTTCACAATAGGTGCATCCTCCATTTGAACATTCCATGCCTCAACCATAGTTATTAAATTCTTTTCCTCCCCTTTAATTGAATTTATTTGAGCTTCTGGGGGTGGTTCTAGATAAGAATCAGGTCATGATGATTCTGCTCTACACATAAGGTGTTCTTTATCATTAGCATAAAAAATAGTATCCTCAAACTTCTTATAATAATTTTTTGTATCATGGTCTAAAATCCAATCCATTCAAATGATTATATCAAATTCAATCATGGGTATAATGATGAGGTCACCAGATAAAGAACATTTATATTCCCTAATGGGAACTGATTCACATAACATTGTAGAAATGATACTTCCATTAAGAGTTATGACTGAAAACTCCCTTGTAAAATCAAGTTGAAAATATCTAATTTTCGTAGAAAATTAGGAAGATATGAAGTAATGTGATGATAAAGAATAAAATAATGAATTTTCTAAACTTGAGGAGAAAATTAAATTACATGCCACCATGTCTTTCGGAGCTTCTAACTCACCAGTAGTGATATCATATGCTTGGACATGATCCCTTGGCCTATTCTGATGTAAGATACCCTGATGCTTAAGACATTCATTTTCATAATGTACCATCTCCCTATAGTTACATCATTGAACATTGGTATAATCTTTCGTTCCCTTAAAATCACAAACAATATGGCATTTTTGTCCACATTTATATAATACTCCTTTTCCTTTAGGACAGGCACCATGGTGCTTCCATTTGCAATTATCACAGACTGGAAATACAATTCTTCCCTTCTTCCCTATTTTCGTATTTCATTTCCCATAGTGTTCAACAGACCACTTCTCCTATTGCATTTATTTAAAGTCACAAGACATAGAGAATTCATTTTCTGTCTTGATAGTACACGAGACAATATCTTCATATGATGAGAAGGATTGTGATACTAATTCTCGATGGAGAAATGGTTTTAACCCATCAATGAAATGATTAATCTTACATCATGGGATACATATATAATCTACTTCATGCCTCACTAACCTTGTAATGTTAGATTCATACATTGCGACGTTCTCATCCTCCTTTTTCTTCAGACTCTGAAATTGTCTTTCCATTTCCACTCGATTGTAATACTAAATGTATTGTTCTATGAAAATTTCTTTAACCTCCATACATTCCATATTTGATACCTCCTCATCATCCTTTGTGTTTTGAATCAATTTCCCACATTGATCATCATCTCTAGTAAGGCATTAAACATCCATGACAACTTTTTCCCATTCGCTACTCCCCAAAGCATGGAATATTTTCTCTAAATTATTTATCCATTGATCAGCCACTAATAGATTTGTACTACCTTTGAATGTCGATGTTTGTTTCCTCATGAAGCGATCTAACATTGATCCTCCATGCTACAGATCCGGGTGCTCCATACATGTAAGCTTATTATTTATAACTTCAGTGAGTTGTCCCAGTATTGTGATAAGCTAATCAGAAATAGTTGTATCACCAGATCCACTATAATTATCTTGAGCAGAGGGGAAATCCCTATATGGAGTGCGTTCATTGGTATGGTTTCCATTCCTTCCAATAGACACCATTTCTAAACAATGGCATACAATATATTAGTTTATGAATCACAATATATAAAATCCATCTTGTAAAACACTAAACATAAATTGAACAGTTTAGGGATATAATCCATAATCATAAAAAGGGTTTCTTTGAGAAAGTATATACTCATAAATCCTTTATATTGGTTTGTAAAGAAAATTAAAATTATCCAATTCATATCCCCCGGGAGTGTAATAACCAAAATTGCAACAAGGCCTGTGGTCATGCACCAGTTCCCATTCGAGTCTAGCTCAAAGCGGTGTTTTTGGGTTTTACCCCACGGTTTATCTATGCCAGAGCCACCTCTACCTGCTCGTATCTAGAAAAGGATTTATTGCTCATAAAACTCAAAAAATTTCAACAATACCAAAATTCATAAATTTTATTATATACTAATTCTCAAAGAATATCTTAGGGCTATTTTCTCTAATCATAGTTTATCTAAATCTAGTTTCCAAGGTTTGTACTAAACTTCCAATGATACCAACTGCAATGCCCCGACCCCAGTTACCCATAGATGGTGCAGTATTACAAAACATTGGAATGATCACAAAGAAATTAGGTCTCGAAATAACAATCCGTTTATAATTATTGAATACAAGATTCATACATAAGTTCAAAATTACAACATGAAATGAAATAAAACATGAATTTATTCTATTGGAAACATCCAAGCCTCCTAAATAATGCATGAAATTTACTCATAACTAACTTCTTAATAACCTGGGAAAATTAAATATTAGAAAGGGGTGAGCTCAAACGCTCAGTAAGAGTAATAAATACATCGAAATATAACATAAATATTAAGCATGGTGAATAATTGAAACCGAATGCCTTTACCAATAATAAACATGTATAAATTAATTTCATGAATATGTGATGAGTAGACAATGTCATTATAAAACATAATAATTGGTATTATACTAATAGAATGAACACATAAATGACCAATATTATTTTCATAGTGAGGAAATGTAAAATGACGGACATTATGAAACATTTTCTCAAGGCCTTTGCGAAGACATCTAAAAATGATTAAGGAAATAGCCAAAACCATATATCAAAATTGGGAAAGTGCCTTGGCCAATTGTATGTCTAATTGTCTCAGGAGACCTACCAATGCATCGAGGAGCTATAGAGGGATCCACCCGTCACATACTAAGTCCAATACATTCCCCATATAAAAAGGTTTAAACATATCATAATCATTTGTATCAAAAATAGCATACGAAATGTCAATACTTTAACCACAAACAATGAATGTTATAAAAATAGAACATCCACATTCAAACATATCACAAAAGCTTCAATACAATATGGAATTTCATTATCATAATAAATCAATTTCAAATCAACATAAAATCCATCAAAGGATGGTGACATAGATGAAATCAAAACCCTTTTTAGAGAAATATCTCTTTCAATTTTGAAATCATTTCAGAGTCACATAATTATAATGAAAACATTTATTTTGAAAATATTCTTAAAATATTGTAAGGGAATATTTGATGTTGTTATAATAGCAGAAAATAGCCGCACCCACAGTATATGTTAAAAAACATTCTTACCTTAAATTTGACGAAAATTTCAAAAAGTACCTTGTATGAAAAACGGCGAAAAGATTCCATTAGAAACAGATAAGGGTGTAAATAACTTTAAAACATTGTCTAGTAAATATTAAATTTTTTTTGAAATACATTTTTAAGAAAAATGGATGTGGATGATAAAGAGGTCCCAATAGAAAATTACGTATAAACAACCTCGGATAATGAATAGATTGTAGAATTAAGCCTAAAATTTTACATTTCATTGGAAGATGGTAGGTTAATCTCCTGTATAATGGTGAAATAATTGTCATTAAATTATAAAATATTCATATAAATTAATATTATATAATATATGATCTTTTAACATTTCTTCATTAATAATATCTTAGTATTATCACTGTTTCGGGTGTTAATAGATTTGTTTTCCTTTATATTCCTTGTTTTGTGAGTCATAATTGTTATGGATGGGATTTATCATATTCATTTACAAAATGATATCAAGTATATAGACAATATTATTAATCATATAATGAAAATTATTCTTGAATTGATATGATGGGGAATGAACCTTATCGCGTTCATGGAGACGGTAATCAATATGTATGCACAAGAGACAATAAAATTATTTTTATATTAAAATAATATATAAGTTGATGAATATCATATATACAGAATCATTATCATGTTATATTTATTGTTTAAATGAATTATACATCAGTATTATACAGATCCAAATAATAATGTGTTGAATAACAATTACACCACAATGCGGAAACGATAAGTTGTACGTACGCATGTAAGGTGACATGTCATTCAATGGATTGATAGAATAATGAATATGGATGTACCATATTTATAATAACATCACAGTATATAGAATATTATGAAGTTATTATTTTATAATGAAAATAACAATGAAATAATAAGTGGAAGAAGAAAAAAACATGAAAGAGAGGGGTTAGGTTATTACCTCTTCATCAGGTTCATCCTTTTGATTTGATTAAAAGGGATAATTAAGTTAGATTTATGAATAAAGGAAGGCCTATAGGATGAATTGAGGTATGTTGAGTGGATATTTGGGTAGGGGTTGGCCAAGAAAAAAATCATTGATGGTATGCATTAGAGAGAAGGGAGAGTACCCTTTTATAAGAGGGGTGAGGGGAACCTTAGAAAAAACATAAAATATTATTTTATAATAAATTCATATTCGCTTTCTAATGGCTTAAAACTGATTTATTTCTTTTTTATGGTGGGGATGTGTCAATATACACTCAACTAATTGGTTTTAGATAGGTTTGGGTCAATATATTAACCTTATCATTTATATTTAACTCTTAGTTATTTAGTTTGACATTTACCATATCTCTTTGTATTTTAATATTATTTGGTTAATAAACATACTATAAGTATCCAAGATAACACCAAGTTGTTCATTAATTACATACCTATAATCATATAATTCCTTTGTCTGATCCTTAGATTTTTATGAATATTATATCAATTAATAATATAATATTTTTTTAAAAAAACTCTTTTATGTCAATTTTGACAATATTTAATAATTGTTTTTTAATGTCGTAAAAACTTTATTAATTCGAAAAAAATTATTTATTCAATAATCACAAGTAATTTTAAACAATAATATTATTTTATGGAATAAAAACGTTGAAATTTAATTTATTTTAATATATATAATACCAATTATTTGATTCCTTAATTAATAATGAAAAATACTGCCCTGCCATTGTGTCATAAATAAATTTCATAATTCAATGTCTAAAAATTATAAATAAAATAAAATTATATAGGAAATATTTTTATCTTTCTAATGAATATTTATAGTCAAATGGGTATCATATATAACCCTATGTAAAGAGTTGTTTTGCTACATGATATATGCTTATGTCATTTTTATATTTAGTTTAACTTAATTATTATAAAGTGTCATTATCACTTACAAGTGACCCCATGGGGTCCCAAAATCGACCCAAAGATTCCCATTATAGGACACGTATCATCCAATAGGGTTAAGACATGTGTTAGAGTAATTTCATATTATTATAATATTTTTTTTACCCTTATTTACGAGAATTACTCATTAACCATGGTAAATAAAATAATTACTGAAGTAATTATTCAAAATGTATAAAAATAAAAGTAACCTATTTACAAAATTTGGTCCTCCATATTCTAAATATGGAATCCATTTTGGTAATTTCAAAAAACAGAAGTGGTAGAAATTTATTTAAAATTAATTTTCATTGTCAAAACAAAAAGCTTGATTTTAAGAGATAATAACTATCAAAATATTGACACTTGTTTACGTCTAGTTTAAATGTAAAATTACATCCAATGACCCACAATGGATTAAATGGTTAAAATATTTTCTAACTATAATTTAAAACCACTCAATAGAATAATTTATCAATATGAATTATTTGGATTAAAAAAGTTGTTTTTAATTAAAGTTTAGTATTTTTCACTATTCATAAAAAAATGGAAGTTCTCAGAATAATACCAAAAATTCACCCTAGGATAATATCTATATTATGAATCCAAAAATTATGTTCATTTTGAAATATAAAATTTATAAAATTTTAAAAATTTGGTATTACTATTCATAACGGCTATTTTGATTGGTTGTGGTGTGTGATTGAACTCGAAGTTGCTTACAAGACACGCTATTTTATTATTCATAGAGAAGCGTAATGTGGAAGCATGGGGTATTACATATTTTCTCTCACCATTTTATGGCATGATATCCACATGTTCCTAATGGAATTTTTATCGGTGTTGACCGATTTAGTGGTTTTTCTGCATCCTCAGGTGGATATAGTTGTCCTGTGGGGAGGAGATCATAACACATTTTGTGGTTTCTACTGAATTGATTGATGTAGGGGATTCTTTGCTTCTTTTTATTTTATGAGAAGATGTATAGCTATCATGTTTTATCTAGCTGGATCACAATGTAATTGACATAATAAATATTTGAACAAGATATATAAATTTATATTGATTGTATGTTATTTCCTCTTGTTTTTCTAGATAGTGTGATTTCTATGATTGCATGGTTTAAACTTTCACTCTAGGTGTAAATTAGTAACGTACATATTGATGGAATTAATTTATAATTGTTTGGCCAAATATAACACATCATTTAAATGAATCTGGTTATTCATGATGTAATTTGATTTTAATCAAATTGGTGAAATAATCATGTTTATTTATTTGTGATATCCCACGGGTTAGGTCTCTCGAATTTGGAACATATTATTATCAAATTTTTTTAATCCAAGGTTGATTAAAGAATTGGTTGTTTGATAAATGATAATTCCTTGTAGGGTTATGAGTTACCCTCTTACTTGATTAAGGTCAAAGTGCCTAATTTATATGGTGTTTTTCAGGATTCATGGGTTTTAATGTGATTTTGGATGGCTGTTGAGATATGTGGGGGCATGGGGGCCTATTTTTTGTGGCATCATATGACACCTTGAGTGGCGAGATTCATCGGCTTATGTATGTGGGTGTCGTAGAGGACACCAGAGATGGTGGTTTGTATTCGATGTGAATGTCTGTATTTTTTATGTTTATTTGATTGGTTATCAAATTTATTTTCCCCACTACTCAAGGTTGATGGTCTTGCTTTCCCTTCTTCTGAAATGGGAGAAGACGTGGGGGATATGCCATGTGATTTCCATGTCTAGATTCCCAAGGGGGGATGGGTATACGCTCTTACGATAGGCAAAAAAGACTCGATGTGTTGTTCATCTCATCACGATGTTGACCCCCTTGTGTTTTGTAGCATTGACATATTTTCAAGAATTACTGTTAATATAGGAAAGTAATGCTATAAATAAATAATTGAATAAATTATGTTAACCCATGGGGTTGTTGCTTTCTAGGACGTAATGCTGAGGACATCGGACTTTGGGTGTGATGCTAATGAAATATTACGTGGAAATTGTTAATTCTTAATTAATGTTTAATTAATTAACTAAAGTTATGTGGAATAGACAAAAAATGACTGAACTAATTTAATAAATCTCCTTAAATGTTTTTGGGATTATTGGATACCTAGTATTTGATATGGAAGCTAGGTTTCTGAGAGATGTTAGCTGAAGCTGAGTCTAAGAATAGGTTATTCCCATAGTTTGGATATGAGATATATTATATTCTATTATTTTTTTGTTTCTATACACTAATACACCCTATCAGTTAGTGTATGTGCCTCCCTGGGGATTCTGAGCCGAGGGGGTGTTTTCCATAGCATTCTTATGGGAGGATGGATGGATGTCTACCCCATATGTCCCCGCACTATTCTCATGGTAGGTCCTTGTGTTGGTAGGAAAAATGGTTAGTTTCTGACATATATGTGTGTAGAGGGATGTAATGGGTTGTCTTTATTCACAGACATATATTCTGTATATATTATCCTATGGACTACTATAGGTGTAACATGTATAAGATGTGATGGCTTGAGGATTCAAACTCGGTGTGTGGGCTGTAATGGTTTGAGGTAAAATACCCGATGTATGATACATGTTATGCGAGCTCTGGTGGCTCCCAAAAACTACATAGTTACCTTTTAAATGTGGATAATGTGGTTTTGTTGCACGAGGTGCATGTCGTGGTGCTTCACCCATGTGTCTGTGGGAATGCCTTTTTGGAAAGATATGGTTAGGATGCGGGGCATTGTGTAAAAGCGGCCAACCAGTGGGAAAGTAGTAGTGGGTTACCCATGATATTCTTTATTATTATATATTGTCTTGTATGCATTACTTGGTGAGAGTATCCATTGTGAGGCTAGGATCATAGAATACTAGTTTAGGTGACGAGTTAGATTCAATTGTTGTTCACTGTGCTTTATCATGCTTTCATTACTTTTTTTACAAGAGACTCTAGGGAGGATACTACTGAGTATACTTTTAAACTCATCATATATATATATATATATGTAAATACTATTTTACAGGTCACTTGAAGTAGGTTGGATATCAATCTATTTTCTACTAACATGGGGTTACAGGAGCTGTTCGGGCATGGGGTTTCTACAGTTTTTTCTTTCATTTGGTTATTTTCCGTTTTTCCCTTTCAATTATAGTAGGTTTCATGACATTACATATTTGTACTTATAATTTCTTGTATATTTCAGTTTGAGTTAGGGATGATTAGTGTATATCATATTTCTATCTTCTCCATGTGTTCCCTTTGAGGGTAATACCTCCCATCTGTGTGTTTACTATACCATTCGATTTAGTCACCAAACTAGGGCCTACAAGAGGCAGGACATGGGGGTCATTATCACCCTTCTCACGTTACCAACCAAGGAGGGGTACTCTTTATGGGGAGGGGGTGATGATTCCTACAACATTAACATCAATGAATATATGAACTATTCCTATGGGATAATATGAATTTGAAATGCAAGAGGCTCTTATGATGTAATAAGATAATCAATATTCACTAAGCCTACCATTCATTCATATTTATTAATAGATATCGGTGTTCATGTTATACTCTAATGGGAACAGTTTATCGATTCCAATGGATGTTTACTATAGGGTATGATATATTTGGGGTATTAATCTTAATATTTATCATGATACATGATTATAATCAATAATCCCCACTTGTATATATTTATACAATGTCGATACATGTGATGTTACCTTGTTATGTTGCTAAAATTGACAGTATTATTTTACTCAATGTCACCACCCAATCTCACATGGAGGATAAGTAGTAGTGTAATATGCAATTATATCACCAAAAACATGTGAGGATATGGATATATCAATAATGGAATAATTTCTATACTTTTTCTTATGATTAATACTTATTTGTCCTAGTTTACATGGCCAATTTTATATGAGTACATGAATCAATAATTCTATTATCGCATAAATTAATGATGGTGGGAGTACTAGACAACTAGATACTGTATTTAATGTGGGATGTGGATTCTAGAACTTCTCCGGTTTACCTAGTTCAACAATACATTCCACAATAAATGACACCATCTATATATACAAATGATGTTCTCGAGGCTTATCCAATCACCAGTAAATATTTTCTCATGATATTTAAAATGATGGATTTTTTAATGACCAATTAGATGACCATCATGTAAAAATTAATAGGAATGATTTTCTATTCATATAACTAGGTGATAATTTATTTTATTATCAAAAAATCATTGTGGTTGTAAAATGTGATATTCAGACCCAATATTGAACGTAGTATAAATTTAAGCTTCATTCTATAGTAAAATCTTTAGATTGTGCTATATTTTTTGGAATTTTGTGATTCTAGAAGCATATAATTTATTAGAAATTGTGTTCATTGGGAAATATCAAATTATGGAAGTATATGATTTGGTTGACCAATAATTCAATGAGACTTATTACATCTAGTAGAAACTCTCCCACATAAATTAGGAACTTGATTAGTGTGAATTGGAGGTTGAGGAAGTAGAGAATGTAATTATATTTATGGTTGGGATAGATTATATAATGTTTACTTATATAAAAGATTAGATCACTAATATACAATGAAATTGAAAAAAATTATACCAATTAAAATAAACCATAATAAATATTTATAATCATATATAATGTTTTGATGTTCTCTTTACAATTTTTAATAGTCAAGGAGATGATATGTAATGTTGAATCTAATATCCTCATTTAAATTAATGAATGAAAAAATAGTTTAGTTCTCAACTATTTTATCAACATTCATTATTTGTTGTATTAATCTACCTTTTCTCCATGTCACATTGTGAAACATTAAAAGTGTGGAAATTAATACATTTGAATCCATATAAACATCAAGTTGTAATGAACCAAGCCATTCATGATTCGTGAATCAATTAAGTCTATGTTCTATCATTTTGTGCACAACTCATGGACAGTTATAAGAAGAAATACAATTACTAAAAACACGATTTGGACTATTTAGATTAAAATAAACACTACATGATAATGATAATTAAGAGTATCTATGTTATATGATTTTATATATTCAATAATGCATGTATATTTTAAATGAATTCTATATAATTTTATTAGGCCTCGGGGGATTTCATGAATAAATTTAATATCTACAGGGTTATATCACGGAATCTAATTTATAACTCCTTTTTATTTTCTAAAAACCCTAATTTTTTCCTTGGACTCATATAGGGTAAAATTTCCATAAAATAACAGGGATTTTCACAGGATTTCATTTTTAGTTTTTTATTTTGAAGTGTTTTTATTTATAATTAAATATGAGTTTAAGTTCATGAAATTGATACCAATGAATATTGTTGATTAATTTTCAAAACTATTTTCATAATTTTAATGATTAATAAGATCATACACATTTGATCAATTATTTTTTAGTTCTCATTGTGACATAATGAAACAAAAAGATAACAAGAATGAGAGGATGAAGCCACAGACACTATAAAACTCTCTAAATTGATCATATAGTTTATATTCAATGTACTCATACCAAATGCAATTATTTTAAATTACTATTACAATGGTGCATGTGGTATCACCCTATGAATTTTCAGTGAGGTTTTTGGATTGGTTTATATCAGAGGTCTGAGCAACAGTACGTATCCCATGAGATCATAAATCAATCCAAATGTAGTTCATTTATAGAAAACCTATAGGTATTACTCTTTTATTTCTATGATAAGGGATATTTGTTTAGAATCGGATATTTTGGGTGGTTACAATTTTCGAAGACTCATTAACATGTCCTGAAGATACATATGAGGGGAAATTTTCAAATTTATTACCTTTCATGGAAGTAATTACTAGATGACCTAAAAAACACATCATGATGTTGTAAATAAAAAAACCAGTTGTGTATAATGAGAGACCCAGTTTAGAACCAAGATATTGTGTATAAATATATACATGTCTCTCATTAAAACTAGATTGGGGAATCTATGAATAAATACACATATTATATCTATATTAATCAATGAAAATATTTTTCTATTTGAGGTTAACTTCCATTGAAATCTAGGATCATTCAAATAGTTCAATACATTTTATTATAAAATTTTCTATAGGGCCCAAGATAAGGTGTCATTACACCACTCTATATATTATGGTGACAATAATGAATCCACATTTAGAAAATTTAACATATTATATGTGTATATCTCATTAATATAAAAGTTAGTATAGGAATATTGAATCTCTGGGGTAATGAGGGATTATGTGGAATATACATCATACATGAATCAATATCTATTGGATGGGGAATTAGGCCACATAGATTAAACCAATGTGATATGTTTAGAATCACATAGGATCCAATAAGACAATTGAGTTTAACATAATTTTTTATGGATGCTGACCATGTAGAGATATTAAATACACCATGGGTTACATATTTTGATGTAAAAATTAATAAATATTTGATCATACCAGGTATTATAAAATCCAAGAGTATGGATGATGTAGATAATTTTTACAGAATGCAATATTTATGTAATCATGTATTTATACATCATTCGATGCTTTTTCCCTACAGTTTTAAATCATGTGACAAGGAATAAACCATTTAGTTTTATGTCACGAAATAGTGTCTATGTCATAGACTATTTTTATGTGTTATGTAGATGTTTCCATTTGGTATTTAATCAGGTGATGAAGATTATGATGTTTATATTTACCTTATGTGGCGTGGAATATTTTATGATTTTTTATATGAAAATATTAATATAAAAATTAACAATAAAATCATGAAATGTACATAGGTAGAAACATTAAATATGTTTTAGGCATGATGAACATGGAATCCAAAGTGACCTGGGTGTAAGATCCATTGAAGTTGATTATGTAATGCCTCCACCAACTTATATAACTCTTTTTGTGTAAATATATTCACCCCAAAACATTAGAGATTCTGGTTACACTATTTTATTTGAGTTAGAAAAAAATAATTTCATCAAAAAGTGCTGAATATCTTTGAGGACTTCAAAAAATACTTACATAATGTAATCTTATATTAATATTGATTTATTAAAAAAATTATTTACATTAAGAGAAACATTATAATACCTAATTATCCCTACATAACAATCATAATATAATTCATGCAATACTGGTTGAAAATAAACCTATTAAAATTTTGTGAGCTCATAAACATAGTAAGAGTATCCGTATAGACGAATCAAAAAATGCAAAGAACAGTATGACATGAAATACATGGAAAAATTTATTTTATAATCATGTGAGCTAAAAAATTGCCTTTTATATCCCAAATAGTCAAATAATCACATAAAAATAATTATTTAATCCCATAATAAGGTAAATTCATAATTCAATACATCATAATCAAACCATTTTGACATTGTGTTAAGATATCATACATAAATGAAATATGCCTTATCTGATTCCCATGCATGATTGTGTTATGATACCTACCCATGTATTAGAGATATATTGGTGGGCACCCATAACATAACAAAACCAATTAATTAATCATTTGAATGGGTATAAACATAATAAAAAAAAATTCACATTGAATCTACCATATGAAATGTTGATAATTTATCCAATCAATTAACATATTTATAAACCATCCATTGTTATATAGAGAATGATATCAAATTAGTACATCTCCAAAAAATAAAATCATAAACCATCCAATAATTTATGATTGGTGGTACTGTAATAGAATAAAATAAGTAAATGATTTTATTTAAAAATTTTTTTGACTTAGATAAAGGTACTTTAAAAAGACCATATGAAAACAGTTATTGAAATGCACTTTTGTCATTTAATTCACTTATTTATTGAAAATCTCATACATATATATGAATATAATTTATTTTATAATATCATTCTAAAAATATAAAATAATAATAAATTCATTTTGAAATAATTATGGTAGAAAAATAAAGTCATTATATATATAACAAAAAATAATTCCTTCTGTATTTTTTGTGGAATATCGATAAAGAATGTCATTTAAAAAACAACAAAAAAATAACATTTGAACTATTATTTTAAATGATAAAAAATTGTAATAAATTTTTTTATAGAATTATATCTGAATATTAAAAAAATATTATTATAATACGAAGATCGAAAAGGTAAATATTCCCTAATAGAGACTTATACATAGGAAATCTTGAATAGTGATGATATCGTGAAATGTAACCTTACCTCAGGTCCAAAATCCATTTTCTGTGTTCAATATACCTATATAATAAGTTTTTATTTGTTATTCGTCAATAATATAACCATAATCACAAATATCCTACCATTTATATCATTAGTATAATATTTTAGGACTTTTATCTTAAAAATTATTTGTTAAAAACATTTTTAGTTAATATTTGTTTTGTTTTGAATGTATGTTTCGGTTCTGTAATTTTAGTCATTATACATTGATATAGGTTCAAGAATTTGAAAAATGTTAAAAATGATATAAATAAAATATTTATTGGTCAATATTTATTTAATGTAATCAATTAAGGGTAGGTTTATTATATTGTATTACACTCTTCATGGAGACTGTAGGTCATACATACGGATGAACATTGTTTTCGTTATACTACAGATGCAACAAAAGAATGTTAAAAGTAAATTTAATTTATACAATTATTATAATATTATATAAATAATATATATTCATCAAATACACCATTATTAACAACCAAATAAAATATAAATGAAAAATGAATCACATCACATCATTGAGGTGGATATCCACATTTATATATGGGATATGCTAACATTTACCAATAGTATAGAAGATAATTTGAAATATATTATATTATTATTTAAGATGATTGAATTATTATAAATATCAAATATAAATGTTATGAAATTTATAATTCCCATACATAAATGGTGGTACTGAAAAATTAATTGTATCTGTACAGGGAGATTGTAAGTCATATGAACACATGAGTGATACATTCACATCAGATTTTTTATGAAATAGTGTGCATAATGATGAATTAATAATAATTATTATATTAATTATATTATAGCTAGTGATTTGGTATATGTAAAAGGATGAAAATGTTTAATGAGATTTGGTATGAAAATTACATCTTACTCTAGAAACCATATTAATATTATTTTTTAATTTACATAAGGTTGTTATTATTGGAATAAATGATCATCAAAAACATATATAAGGATTCTATGAAAATAATTGGTCATGTAATGGATGATATAAATGGATCAATTTGGTCTAAATATATTAGGTGGGAGGATCCCTTTTATTTTAGTAGTGAAGGGATGTATTGGTGTTTCATAAAAGATTAAACTACATTACATTCATTTTCAAATAAAATTCATTATAATGTAAATTTATCCTATTTTATGGAGTGATGTGGTGGTAATCCCACTATCTAATAGAATTTAAAATATATTTTTTGACATTTTTATTGATATAATTTTAATTAACCCCATGGATCAGTATTTTTTATATTAACTTTCGTAAAAACTATTTAAACGATATAAAGTTCATAATATTAATATAAATGGAAAAATTAACCCAAATTAAACATGTATTATTTTTTCATTATATTATATTCACATGGACTATGATATTATTTTTATTAAAGTTCAACCATATTATAAATTATTATTTTCATATATTTTCATTAATGTCAGTTTGTAAACTATTCATTTAAATTGACTAAAAATTTTATAGACAAAAGTGGTATTGAAATATAATGATTTCAATCAACTCTTGTATTTCATAAAGATATAGAATTTTTTTTCACAAATTAAATCATTTGTTTATATGAATATAAATATTTTTAATAAAATTTGTTTTATTTTTCAATCAATTAAATAAATATTGTATAATATTTTCAATAGATTTTTACACAACTATATAATTTATAAAAAATAAAAATTTATTTTAAAAATAAATATAATATCATTAATTGAAGAATATACTTTTTGTTTCATTCATATAATTTTTATTTTCCTATATAAAAACAAAAATGATTTTAAAAACAATGATACATACATTATGTACCTATTCTTGAATTAAATAATATATAACACATTTTTGGGGAAACTTTTCTGTTAAAATATTAAAATTTGACCATAAGGAGATATGGGTCTAATATTATTCACCCAATAATATTTATATTGAATAATTAAATTCATATCACTTATTTGCATCCTAAATTATTCTATTTTACCCTGTACTGAGGTGATAAATTTAACCACATTTACATTTCATTTTGACAAAAAATAATAGGGTTATAATTTAAAAATTCAATATCATGATCATATATATGTGATGGAGTTTCCAAAATTCAAAACCTGTATGTGGAAGAAATATATTTTCAATTATATTTTCCAATTTTTATAAAAATATGATTTTATAAAATGATGTTTTAAATAATAAAATTGTATTAATTGTTATCCTATGGATAAGAAAAATATTATAACAAGGTTAAAACATTTGATTGAATATAGAAATAATAAATTATATTAAAATCATTCAAAATTAGTGTAAAATTCAATTTATTATGAAAAAATAATATTGTGTGCATATAAAATATATTTTGATGAATAAATAATTTAATATTATTATATTTCAATTATTTGTAGAAAATTGAAAAAATAAATTTTAAATCTATAAATTATTAAACAATATATTTATTTACTTTTATTTTGTCTTATTTATTCTCCCCAATATAACAGATAGATTATAATTGTCACATAATAATAGATCATTACATATATGGAATTGGTATTGCATGTAATGAAAGATAATAATGAAATTAAATTTATTTAATTGTTCATATCATAAAATAATGGGTTTTTTATGTTCACCCTTCCTTAAAAAAAATTCCCCAAAAATATCAGTAATTTTACACCCTAAATTGAACTGGGTAGTTTTCATAACAATTTATTCTGGTTCTTATGTCGCCTCTTATATCATATAATTTTTCCAAAGTACCTTTACCAATTGAGTTAACTGATTCATAAAAAATTTACCTATAATATCTAAAATATATATAGTCTCTTCAAAGTAAATAAGTCATATTTAAATTCTATTTCATTATAAGTTAGAACATGCATCGAGCCAATGATGTACATTCATAACAAGTTTTGGGGAAAATATTATGTACTTTATAATGGTAATGTGACATTGATAAAAGGAAATACTTTACTATAATTATTTCTAGGATATCCAAAGATTTAGTGTACCAAGGTCTAATATTTACTTCCATATGAGATATTATAACACTATTCCATGGGTATAGAATTAAAAAAGTAATATCACCCACATAAAATTGTAAATATTTCCTCTCTTTATCCGTATAGCACTTTTTCCTATTTCCATTTTCTTTCTTATGGTTTTTAATCATCCTTACCTTTATTACAATATCCTCTCTATGATTTGGGATAACAATATTCATTTCAAAATCACCATTATTGAATGATGGAGTACTACATCTATTTCTATTAAACTCTTTATATAGAACCATTTCAATACAACAATGAAATCTATTATTATATGAGAAATCTAAAAAGTAAAACTACATATACCACATACCCTAAAAGCCTATTCAGTAGAACATAAATATGTCAACTAATGATTTGATAGTCTAATTTTACTTTCTATAAGATTGAGTGTGATGTTTGGTGCCCAAATAATGCTAAAAATCATCATCCTTATAAAGATATTTCGCTAAGTTATTTGTAAATCATTGATCATGTTCAGAAACTATTGAGTGATGTTTAATATAAATCCTTATAAATTAATACATATAATGTTTTGCAATGAAATCTAGAAGATTATCATATCATATAGAAATTAAATTTGATTATTTGTAATGTTGATAAATAATAACCCGTGTCACAATATTCTATCGGGGGTTTTTCTCTAATCTAATCAAAATTTCTATAGTAAAATAATACTACTTCCATTTGGGAATCGGTAAAGGTTTCATGAGTACTCAGCGATATTTTATCATAGGATTCAATTATTTCAATACCATAAATCATTAAACAGAAGAAAAAATTTCTTACATTATATTGTAGCACAAAAAATGTTACATTAAAGCCATATACATCACGGGGCATCATAATAGTTTTTAAAAAATAGTGTTATGATAATAATCTAATAATTTACTCTTTATCATGGGTATAAATAGAAAAAAAAATTCAGTATTCTGGAATACCATTTTCTAGTATAAAGTATTAAAATTTACAAAGATACATAACATGAATTTTATTTTTGAAAAATCTCAACATCACACTGTTAAATTTTTATCCTTTCCAATAATGAAGTTTTTGGAATAACTGGTAAAATGATTTTTTTTCTATTATTTAAAAATTTCTATATCCATATTTATAAGATCAATAAACATAGGTTACTGATAAATCCTCATTTTTTTCAGAACCTCATGATCCTTCATTCTCAATGAATATGGCACCCTATATTCATTCACATGTTATAGTGTATTTTAAAATCATTATCCTTCATTAGATCAATCCATCACTTTTTCCACATGTTTAGTTCCTTCTATGAGAATATATTTTTACAACACATATGATATTTATATATCGTACGTAATTGAATATATAGATAATTCTTCCATATACTTATAGACATCAGTATGGATTATATCTCCAAATAATGAGTAGCATTGTTCTATTCATGGGTGTCTAACTTTTTCATTATGTAGAGGTAATAGCTCTATTATTATATTTAAGGGAGAAAATGTAACTTCGGTTATGAATCACTATAAATTAAAATTTTCACATTTTCAGTTATAGGTTGTTGATTAAATAATTCACCGTTATCCAAATAAATTCCTCAAAACATTCAACACATTATTTTTTTCAAATTAAATCATCCCCATTACAATTAATATTGGTTAATTGGGTTTTCAATCATGAATAATTTTAATTAATAAAATAATAAAAAACATCCAAAATAATGAAACTCTATCCCATGGTTATGTTCATTTATATATTCCATTCTCGGACTTCATTTTTCTTCTAAATATCAAAATTGATTCCTTCCTTGGAGACAATATGGAAAATAAAAAAACTCTTTGAATGAAAATTTCACAAAGGATAAATGTCATATATGAATCATTTATTCAATGGGACTAATGAATGTTCCATAATTGGTTCTCTTTCTCATCATATTTGTTGAGTACATAAAGGAATAATTAATAAATAGCACAAACAATTATCAACATATTCCTAGAATACTACATTCATTAGATCCATAAATATAATTTTTTCATTTGTCAATCCAAATAAAAATACTATATATTTGTATAGTCTATTAGTATTTCAAAATGTTTCCTTTAGAATAACTTCATTCATTATTCATAACTGATGATTTATATAATGATGTTTAATCATGAAAAAAGTGGTTCTCCATGAAGTTGGATGTTTAAGTCATCAAACTGGGGAAGAGTCTACTTGTTAATTATTGAAAAATATTTTATTTACCTAAAACCAATGAACACAATCATAGATCCATATTTATTCTTAATGAAATTAACTAATTCTCTCCAGGGTAAATTGCAAGGTAGAATTGATTTCATACTACACAAACTGACTTGTTGATTCTTCAACTCCACTAACTCCACTTTGGATATTTTATTGGGATTTCGGATATATGTCTTTAATAATGGATAAAATAAATTGAAATCTATACATCAAAATTAATTTAATATCTTGGTAATTATATAGGAAATATGTCACTATATTCTTGTAAAAATTGTATATCCAAAATTTAAATATTACATTTTTCTTCTTGTGGGATATTTATTATCTTCCTCGCCATGAATATCATTTAGATGGGGTACTGGAGGTGGATTGAGACATGAATCTGATGATGTAGTCTACTTTATAAAGACATGTAATTTGATTTCTCCATCATGAAAAAGATTTCCGATCTCATTGAAATATTTTTTAATTTATTATACATTCCATGCTCAGGATTATATCAATATCCATGATATGTATGATAAAAAAATAAAAAATAGAAACAGATTGTGTTTCATAGAAGGTTTTATGTGACACAATATTTTTTTTATTGGGGTTTCCTCAATGATTTTTTACATAAAACTCCATTCTTATGGAAAATTGGAAATAGATATTTTTTTATTAAACTACGATGATATAAAAAAATAAGATGATCCAAAATAAAATAAATCAATTGATTAAATTTTGATACCATTATTATAACTACTGCCACATCATTATAAATTTTAAAATCAACTATTTTTTATTGCATAAATTTTCCATTCGACATTGGACTTTCCAATGAAATGATCCCTTGATTACTAGGAAACTCATTTTTATAGTGTTTCATCATCTGATAGGTAAATGATTTCATGATTCTAGATTCATTATTACCCTTATAATCAAGATCCTAATGGTCGTTTATCCACACAATAAGTATCACCGATTATAAGTAGAAATGTTACATGGACTTTCCTTACAAATGTATTACATGTTGGAAATTATAAAGTACAATTATTTCACTCTTTTTAACTATTTTGGAGTACTAAACATCCCACTTCTTTTCATAATTTCATTTGAAGCAATATGATGTGGATCATTATTTCATTTTCATGATAGCACATGATACTATATCCTCGTATGAAGAGAATTTTTGGGAGAATAGTGTTCTATGTAAAATTATATTAATCCCACAACTAAAAAGGTTATTTATTATCATTTTATAACATATAATATGATGATGTTCCTTGGATTCATTGTCAAAATAATTTTCATTTGACTTTTGTCTCAGTCTAAATAATTTTCTCCTAGTGTGCTCACTATTTTGGAGGAAAATACTTTTCATGAAAATATTATTTAAATCTTCAATCAAATTCATTATAATTCCACTACATCCTTAGCGTTTTGAATTAATGGACACCATTGGTATAAGTATAATATTTGGTAATAAATTGCAAGGATAAACATCTCCCCTTCCTTAATTCCAATATATAAAAATATCTTATCTATGGATCTTACCCATTTATCATCTATAAATAGATTTATAGTCACATTAAATGATATAGGTTAGGTAAAATGATGTTTTATAACATTGTCACATCACATTTTTGATAAATATTCTAAACTATTTGGTAAATATTATTTATCTTAAATAGATTCAGTTATCCTAGTTTAGTTATATTTTTTGTAACTTCAGCAACTACCTTTTCACTAACATTATTATCATTTCTATAATGGAAATCCTAATATGGATTAAGTGCATTGATATAGTTTCCATTAATTGTAATATGACCCATTACTATATAATTGAATAAATTAAATTACATTATGAATTTCAATATATAAATTTTACATTGGTATATTAGTCAACACAAGAAAATTTGTATAAATAATCTAATATTAATAAGCATGATTACTTTTGTAATGTTCTCAATGTCTGTTACATGATTATGTTTCCAAAATATATATATATATATATATATATATTGTAATCTAGATTCCATGGAATATACTAAATTTCCTATAATACCCACATTAGAGACAGTGAACAAAATATCCAAGAGTTAGTGTTTACTTTATTACATTAGTGTTAAAAATAATAAATTTATCCCAAAAAATGATATATAGTTTTGATGTCTTGAAAATAGTTAAATACTATAATATTATATTATAATATAATGCATAATATAAAATATAGTATTAATATTTTAATGAATATTATACTTCGAAATGATCCTTGCATATCAATTATAATATACTGCATAGAATCATGGGGGAAATAAATATATGAATAATGGTGATCTTAGTTTTGTTGTATGGGTTTACATATAAATTACGATAAATAATGAATGGATTATGTGTATTTAAATTACTCGAAATAAAATAATTCCATAATCATATTATCTAGAATCATATCTATGGATCCTAGAACTAGTGAAACAATAACATGTAAATAAATAAATAATCTCATAATGATGGAAATTCATAATTCGAAACATCAAAAATATATTTTTGAGTCCTTGTTACAATAAATCATTCATAAATGGATATGGCCTCTGTCCATAACCAATCTAGTTTGTCCCATGAGAGATACAAATTATTCGATGATAAATATAGGGCCTTGAACATAAATTACTATGTCTAACACATTCTACATTTGAAATTATTGAAACATAATCGATATAAATAATTATAACTAAACTAGAATACAAAATTTCAATAATTTCTCATACTAACATACATATTATTAATGTATAAAATAAAAATGGTGAATGGTGTCAAAATAGTACATATCCAATCAATATAATAATAAGACAACTAATCAATTAGAGTGTATGGTAACATAATACAATATCTTTCGTAATGTAAAAATTATAAAAATAATGTTTACAAAAATTATGATAAATTAAAAAAGGTATTATAATAATTATGATGAAAATAAATTTTTCACATTGGAATAATATATTTTAAATAATAACTAAAGGCAAATAATATGAAGACAATTAATTGAAAAGAAACATGTAAACATGTAAACTATTCTTCAAATTATTTAGGAATCATGGTGGTAGGAAAATATTTTTATACATTATAATTTATAGAATACTTTTTTCCATATTTTTAATTGAATATTTCTAGAAAATATTATTTGGAAAATTTAAAAAAAAAATTCCTTTGAAAACATTTTGTAGACATGGGTAATAAATGATCTTAAGGAAATCTGAAAGAATATTAAAATAAATTTTTATTATGTTTTTAAAACTCATGTACATTGAGGATATAAATTCCTAATTGGGGACTTAAGCATATAAAATCTCAAATTATGATTAGGTTGTGAAAGAAACCAATTCATCTGCTCCAGATTCCATTACTATTGTTCAAACCTCCAATATTATAAATATAGATTTATTATAATTTTTTTAATTAACAATAATCATATATATAATACATATTACGATGTACTTATAATCATTTTTCACATGTTTCTTAAAAATTATGTAATAAAAAACATTGTTTCAGGTAATAATTGCTTAGTTTTTCATGTCTATTTTGGTTTAGTAAATCATATCTGTATATATTTATCAGTGTTAAAAAAATTATATTGTTAATAATAAGATAAATATAACATATATTTATTATATATTTATATAAATTAATAAATAAATTTTAGATCATGAAAAATGTATTTCCCTACTCAATGAGATGGTAGGTTGTATATACAAATGAACACTATTTTTATTATTCTATGGATCGATAGAACAAATGATAAAAAATAATTATTGTTTATAGAATAATTATTATTTAATTTAAATGTTATATTTTCTTCAAATATATTTTATTATAATCATTTCAAAATAGAAATGAAAATATATTAAAATTACATTGGGGAGGTGGTAGTCGACACATATATAAATGAGACATTATCGTTTAACAAATGATTCAAAGATAATAAGATGGATATGAAATTATTATTTGATACCGATAAATATGTTATAAACATTACATATATATTTATATATTAAAACTATCATTAATCCCATCCAAAAAATTTAGTAATGAAAAATGAAATCTTTCATTACGTGGAGATAGTAAGACATATGTACAGACGAGTGATACATTCTCTTATCTTTTGATGATAAATATAGTGTGTAATGGTGGTTTGATAATCATAATCATATTTAAGAATATTTATTATACTGAATTTATTAAATTATGATAACCTATATATATTTATAATAGGATGATGGAGATATAATTTTAATGTATTTGGGTATGAAAATTACATCCACTTTTGGATACATTGTTTATATCCATTATTAAGAGATTTATGGTTAGTAATTTTAGGACACAATAAACTATATAATTTCTATAAAGATGATGATGACTGAAAATAAAATGTTTTTTTATTTATATATGGCTAAATGTGGGGTAAATTAGTAAAGGAGGTGGTTACCTTTTATAATTAAAGATGGGGAACTTTATGAATTTCTCAAATGATTAAGTTGTTATAAATAAATTCCCCTGTAAAATACCTCTAAATAGAATTGTGTTTTATGATAATGTTGTATAGGGTTTTAATACCATCAGTCTATATAATTTATATTGTTTTATAATGTCATTTCTTACTTTATATTTTTTTACCCCCTGAGTTTCTTATATAAACCATCACTATGGTGACTAATATTATGATCAAAAACGGATAATAATGCAGCTATAAGTTAAAAATTACTCATTAATGGAACATCATTTATTTTTTCATATATATTACATTTATATGGATGATTATAATAATTTATGAATTATAAATTACAAAATAATATCATATTTTTTTAAAATTATTATTAATGTCAATTTTGACACAATTCATATAATTTAACTTCAAATACATCAAAATAAATTGTGTAATAAAAATTTATTAATTAAAAACTCTATAATATTTCATATAGATATCGGAAAAATATCACTCATTAAATTAAGGTGATTATATAAAAATGACTATTTTTAAATTTAATTTTTATTTTTTCATTTATATTTAATAACTAATTTATTAGCATTGAAAAAGAATTTAAGATAAATATATAATTGAAAAAAAATAAAAATAAAATAATATAAATAAAATAATTCCATTATTCCCAATATAAACATTTATTTTTTTATAATTTTTTTCTATATATGTGGACACATAATATATATATAAAACTACGAGTGAAATTTTGTAACTTCCTTTTAATTAAATAGTGTATTAGCATTTTCATAGACTATTTTCCATTAAAATATATTTTTTCCACAATGCTGATAAGGTTTTAATCGATTTCATCCAATAAAAATTTTGATTAATAATTAATGTCATTTTAATTTCTTTACCCTAAATTAATCTAATTTACCCTTTACTATGGTGATAAATGTTACTATGTTGAATATTTATTTTGACAAAAAAATGGTCCACATTTGAAAAATTATAATTCTGATTTTAAATAGTTATTTCATTTTACCAAATTATATAAATATAATTTTCAAAAGTTAATTTTAATTTAAATTCCCAAAACACACTAAAAATCATATATTGTAAAATTTAGTTTTTAGTAATACAACTTTATTTATTCTTATAAAATGAATAAAAAATATATTAAATATACAATAAAGTTTTATTCAATATATAAAATATAAATTTATTTATAAAAATTAAAAAAAATGTGGCTAATTATGTTTATTATTATATAAATGTATTGAGTGAAAAAAATATTTTTTTAGAAATAACACATATTTTATAATAATAACCATTATTATTATATTGTTAATCAATTGATATGAAATGAATTTATTTTATAAATGTATAAAAATTATATTTTTAAAATTTGGTTACTCTGATGTATTCCATCTTATTTTACAACAATGATATAATAGTCACATATTAAAAAAATTGTGGTGCAATTGAACTCAGTGATGCATACAATTGAAGCTATTGTATATATAAAATTAATTTAAAAAGATACATGACATAAAATAATGTGGTGTTTCATTAGATGAATATACCAAATAATATTATATTATAATGAACTAATATGAATTATACCTTAATTGATGAACCGATGAATTACTTCTTTTGGAAGGTTCTTGAAAACCAATTTTAATATGTATCTAGGTTTTTTAGAATATAAAATATCATTTCACAGATTTGATCTAATTCATCAAACTATTTTTTCAAATTTTCAACATCAAAAAATAGTTGTATATAGAGATATAGAGTGAGTTATGATGAATTTAGATGTGTAAAATTACATTTATTATTCCAAAAAAGTGATCATGAGATTCTCATAATGTTGTTTGGGTTATATTGTGGTAGGCCAATAATATATTGAATATATTTTATTTTGAGATTTATTATTTCCACCCATAATAATTTGATGTATATTAGAATTATTCTTATCGAAAGCATAATGATTAATCTCATTTTTTCATTGCTGTTTAAGGAAGGGTTGGACTCGAAATATAATTACAGATATAATCACAATAAATTGGATGAAAAGAAATTGGTTCGAATGTCCGTCAGTATTGTGTGAGGGAATCCAAATCTTGTGATTGTATTTCAATTAATAATATTTATAATAACCATTTATCTAACTTACATGAGTGGGATAGATGCATCCCATGTCGATAATAATTCAATGGAAGTAAGGATTTACGTAAACCTACAGTTGTTTCTGGGGCATATGTCTCCATGGATTTAATTATTACCTTGGAAAATAGTCAGGATTTTCAGGTCGTGTGAGAAAATTTTGGAGGATAATGGATGAAATTGTTATATTTTTTAAATAATTTTATTTTTTTTGTAAATTCAGAAAAATATCATGACTTTTTATGGATAGAAATTCAAAATCATAATGATTTTATATTATGTCTTGGATCCTAGTTGATTCAGTTCATATTTTATAGTATGTACCACTATTATAATGGAAGATGATTAATATCAAAAAATGAATTTGGGGATAAAATAATAAATCCCTCATTTATAGATTATGTCCTATGTATTTGGACCATAATAGAGGATGTAATTTTCTATTTGGCACCAGATCATTTCTTTCATCGATGAATCTAAAAGATATATCTCACAAAATCAATTGTATATAGATGGGAACATCTAAATAATATCTTCATCCATTAATGATGATATCATATCATCATTATCCATATGTGTGTTCAAATCATTGATCACTTATATGTCATATCTAATGTCTAGAAAGATGACTATAAAAAGAATTATTTGAAAATTCATTTCTTCCTAGTGGGGGTCTCTAATGTGTGCATAAATTTAGGAAAATGATTTGATGAAATCAGTTTCTAGTCTTTGTAAAAGAGTTATACTTCGATACAAGGGTAATTTTGTAATTATTTCATGAACATTATAAAAAAATGGATTATTGCAACCATTTGGGTGACTTATTCACCAATGATTTTCTTTATTTCATTTTTTAAATTTCCTAAAATAATTATATGTGACACAAATAATTTAATAGACTACTTTGAACTAACTATGAGGGATTTATAATGTCATCCATTATTGTCTTATCCATATGAATGAATAATGGTGTATGAAAACTCTTCCATGATAACATAGATATAAAAAATCTATATTCAATCCATTTTCTTTTCGAGAATCCATTATTTTTCCAGTGGTGTACTTATATTCCTAATAAATATAAATATATTAAATTTAATCGGAATATAGAATTAAAAATATTGTATTAGGGATCTCAGTATCATTAGTTATTTTTATAGAACATGAATCACCACAAGATAATATTCCCATACAAACCCCTTGACATTTATTTAGGAACAATTTCTTGTAGTATGGTAATTACATATATCACTAATCCAATTTGAATTAAAAGTTGAGGATATATTTTATTAGGTAACTAAGGTATCACATGATAGAACTCATGTGGATTAAAATAATCAATATTCTTCTATACCATAAACCACCACACATGTAAATTATTTACAAGGATTGTATATCATTAATTAGTACAGAGAACTATCTTGAGAAGATAACAAATGATATTTTATTTTATTTATATCATTATTCTGGAAAAGGATTATACCATGTGATCCATCTGGGGTTTAGATATAAGAAATGATATGTTTTCATTGAAAAAGTTCATATGGATTTGTAGGTGATAAATATTCTACTTTAGGATATTAAATTCTTACTAGATACCTTCATCCCACCCACATGGGGTTCATATATCTAGAAATCATGTGAATGGGAAAAAAAATTCATCTACATTGGTGATGGTGAGTTTGATCTAAGGAAGTAATCCATGAAAACCCCTCAACTCGTTAAGGGTTTATGGTAACTACATATTGTTAAAATTATATATTTTCTCATGATTATCTTCAATATAATGATTCTTCACTGTAAAACTATGTAATATTTTCATTACATCCCATATGATGAACATTAATGGGTTAATTTTGAAATAGTGTTTTCATTACATTATTAAAACAAACTCACTATAATTTATGTGATCAGAACACTAGAATGATTTAACCACCTAATCATCAACTTAGAATTCAATGGTCATAAAAAAATGGTGCTTGGAAATGTAACAAAGTAAAAATTATTATTACTTAAATTATTTATATATGAATATGTGCATTACATAATATCATTAAACCCATTGGGGTTCTCTAAAATTGGTTGCCACTATATCTTAATCGATCAACTGAATATGTAAATATACATAGATTATACCCATGATGAAAATTTCTTAGAATCCAGTAGTAAAATCGATAAAAAATATGTCGATCGAGGGAGGTAATTTGATTTCATCAGAATTATAATTGTAACATATAAAATATATTTAGATCAAAATTTAATCACTATTTTCTTGAATTGGAAAATAATACTCATCCATTTACGAAATTGGTTTTCCATAATAAATTTATAATTATGTTTTTGTGAACCTCATTTTCTACTCGATCATTGAAGATACGATGTATTCACATTACAACATCGTTATAACATTCATTATTCTATCAATTCCCCAAATTATTGGTTTCTACCTAAGAGATTTACATAGGCAGATCATTGTAATTATAATAGGAAAAAACCATTTTTATATATTTAAAAGGATGATTGGTTATCCTATTTATAAAGAGTTATGGTGTTGTTAACCAATGTATGACTCAGATCACCTTTTGTATAATTATTAACTATTTAATATCATATACAATGCTTGGGAAATAATAATCAAGCACATTATAAGATTCTCTAATATCATTCACCTCTAATCCTACCACACACTATTGATTTCCAAAAGAATACAGAGGAATCAAGGATTCACAATAAATATCATTTCTAATGGAGAGGTAGGATGATTTAGCATAGGAAAAGATAGGTTAATCTTCATTATGATATTGGTGAAAGATATATTTTCCAACAATTAAAAATTATTCCAATGTATAAATATTTAAAGTATTTTAATTTATAATGGTGTATTTTAATTCATACTCTATCGATATGGTACTTGACATAGAGATATAACAATAAAAAACTACAACATGAGGGGATACTCTATGGGAATTTCCGATTTGATCACATTTTTGGATATGGATCATCATTTCTAGTGGACTTCCCCTAATATGGGTGTTCATCCATCATTTTTAGAAGTATACCATATAAAATTGAATATGTACTATATCCTAGTCAGACATGGATGACATGATAGACTTTCAGGGTTATATTATGTGCCTCCAATAATATAACGAGAAATATATAGTCATTTACAAGAACATTTAACATATTTCATAGAGTGTTTTAAAGACAATTCCAAAGTGGCCTTGTCAGTATCATCTATTTATAGTTTTATTCATTCTATTTTCTAGTAGGATTAATCCATGTTCGGATGCATAAAAGGATGAAACATGGATATATTACCATAAAAAGGTTTGGTTTACCCATTTCATATATATTTCTCACAATGATGTTATGATGAAGGAACAATAACTTACAACGGAATATGTGGTGTTCTGAATGTGACACTAAATTATGTATCTTAATGGGATATCATGGAATGAGGTTTATAGACAAGGACCATAGATTAGAAATCAAAAAATGATATATATATATATATATATAATGTATATTTTCAAAATTAACATGGACATATATGGTACAATTATAAGGGAATAAATATTTATTAATAAATCACAATTGTTGAATGGATTTGATCATTATATGTTTTATTTCAGAAATTTCTTCCACATGTGCATTGTAAACATCGATGTCATTAATCTTTCTAGTTATGTATAGGGTTATGATTTTCCCATAAATATAATCTACCCGATCCTTTTCATTAAATGTGATGATAAATATCATTTATTTGAATCATACTCAATCTATTGTTCCTCTATTAGAAAAACATTCACATTGAATCCTTGTGGTATGAAAGGTATATTACTAATGATTCATAAATGATCAATGCGAGAAAATGTGTTTCTAGTATGAAATTATTGGATTCGACTATGGCCACATTAATTAGGATTCCATATTTTTAATCATGGATTCCTCACATCGAAAAAGGGAGCTTTTCATTGAACTAAGTCCCATTGGTCATTGATTACTCTTCTAATGACTTCTAACCCACACTAAGATATATCTCTATTAAGATTAAAAATTGTAGAAACATATATGTATCTCAATGATGTTGACTTATTAAATTTGGACAAACCAATACGTCTTCTAATACAAAAAAAAAATATTAAAGACTATAAATAATAAAATTTACATTATTATTTAACATGAATAATTATTAAATCTTTATAAAGTCTCAAAAACTATAAAACCAAATTTTTAGTGTTTTTAGATTGAATATATAAATATGTTATTTTATAATACTAATCTATATTTCCCCATAATTACTCAACTCTAATCGTAATTAATTAAAACACACATGTAATAAACCTCTTCTTATACTTTGGGATGAAAACAAAAAATGTAGTATATTCAAATGAGTAGTAAGGAAATCATTAAATATGACAAATGGTGATCATAAGAGAGAAAATTATGAGTATATGTGTGTGAATTCATAATCAAGAACAACATACCTAACATTAGTTAACCATAACTAGAGAAAAAAATGACCATTATAAATGTGAAATAAAATCATTTGTAAATTTCATTACATATATATATTTACCCAATATGAAAATATGATTAATAACATAATATATCAATTATAACCACATATTTCCCATTGTGGATCGAGAATCACTCAAGTGTTTCCATTAGTGGATCATGAATTAATCACTTATTCTCCATGGAGGATTATGACTCACTCAAATGTTTCCCTTAGTGGGTCAAGAATCACAACTCATTTGTCATTTTTTTCATCAGATATAATCTTTCAAACAGTGCATTGGACGTCAATATAAGGCACATCCATAAATTAATGAAAAACCATACATTTGTGTTTCACATTATTTTAATCATTTTACCTATCCAAAACCCCAAGAGGGAAACAAAATTACTCATCACAACATAAGGATCTTATGGAATGAAATGTGGGTGAAAAAAAATTTATAGATAGTATCATAAATATTGATCTCATGATTAGAAATTGTTGATACCTAATCATTAATCACTAATTCAAGAAATATATATGAATATTTGGTGAATGTTTCATGAAAAATAGGTTATAATGATATAATTACTTTAGAGATAAAGAAGAAACTATATGAAAACTATAAAATACTTTTTAGTAACTATTATCATTGTTGGAATATATAATTTTTATGCCAATTTCTAAAGGTACATCGAGAAAGGTCACCTTTGTGAAATTAAAAATAAGGAATTATAAAAATAACATTTTGGATGAAAATATCAATAAAAATTTCCTAAAATGTCATTAAGATGTCAAAATGGCGAACTAAAATCATTTTAGAACTAATTACATTTTAAATATAATCATTAATAAAAAATACATTAAAAATTAGTTATGGTTTTGAAGAATAAAAGCTAAATTTGATATTAAAACATTCATTTTTTCAATGAATCCGAAATAAAGGGGTTGTGAAAGAGGTTAGTTGTTTCAAATAGGTAAAATGATTTTTTAAAGAAACTAGTTTTTAAAAATATAATAGTCAAGAAAGGATCCTTCACAAAGAGAAAGTGGATTAAAAATATGTAGTTAATTGTCTGTAAAATATTTAATGTTTAAAATGAATATTCAATATTAGATCATGAAATTTAAAATTTATATAGACTGAAAATTTAGAGTGGAAGATACAACATTTAATTTTGAATTAATGGAAAAACATTTTTTAAATATTCAAAATATCCTTATTGAAAACAAAAATTTAAAAATACTAGTAAAATATTTATTTTAAACGTTGTTAAAGTAAATAAGAAAGTTGCATTATAATATACGTAATTTATTCCCCAAATATAATGGATACCATTTTCATGAATGTAAAACATATATATGATGTGGAAGTTTCCATTCATTAGTATGAGATTTTCCGAAAAAATATCTAAACATTATTGATAATAAATTCATCATGATTTTTGATTTGAATCAAACATGATATTCACCCTTTTGGGTAGTTAATTTACTATGAAATAAAATCACATGGTGTATAAATTGAAACATGAAATATGGAATTTCAAGAATAAAAATTTGACTCAATGAAGGTATTTGAGTTAATAAATAAACATCTGATAATAATATCCTTTGATTCGAATGGAATATAAATTAAACTATGATGTGGATCGTAAATCCCCATGAATTAAATAAATATATTATAATCAATTCATTAAATTGTAATCATAGTACATTCATTATAATATTTTATATATATGTTATATTACTTAAGTAATTAATCGTTAGATAAATATCCCATTACATTAATACAAGACATCCAATAAATCAATTCAATATATTTTATAAAAAAATAAAATTTTAATGAATTTTTTCAGAAAAATAATCCTATATATAATTCTCTATAAAATATATTTTATATTTCACCTATAATTATATTAGTTAGTTATAATACATTTTGTACATCATGTGTGTGAAATATTATTCATTTTGAATAAATTTCCTATTATTGTTGTTGTTATTAATATTATGAAAATATTATACATTTATGTATCACAAAAAAAATAAAGAATTATATTTTCCAAGATATTTTATAATTTATTAATTTCATGGTTTGATATTTTTAGTTACTATTCTTGTCAAATAAATTATCGAAAACACTAATAGGTTATTAAGAGATGAAAAATATTTTCAAAATAATGAGTTTAATAATAATGTTACAAATAAATAACCTTTATAAAATATATATGTACATATATATATCATATTTAATTAGTACACAAGTTCTCATAGTCATCCATTTTATTATTTTATAGAAATTTTCATGTAAATGGTTATAATATTCGAAATAAGAACATACAATAAATAATGTATAATTATTTTTGTAAAATTGGTTTTTTAATGTATACAATGATTATTATTGGAAAATGGTTTCATTATTTTTAAACAACAGTTAGGGTAAATATTACTTTAATATATAATAATAAATATCTATAAGAATAAATGAAAAACATGATTCATAACATAGTGGAGGTGGTAATACACTCAAGAATCAATTAATCATTCAATTTCTCAATAAATGAAAGGAAAATAGGGTGTATTATAATGTTAATAGTATTTTAAAAATAATAATATATATATATTTACTTTTTATTTTTATTTTTATTCTTAAGACCAGTGATGAATAGTAGTGGTGACAACGTGATGTTGTCACATCATTAACGCAGAAGTCTGTACAACATACAATATTTGTATTAATTTTTATAAAAAAAAATTGAAACTGTGGTTAATATTTATTACCATTGAATAATAAAATTAATTATCATATCAATATATAATAAATAATATAGTAACTATAAAATTTTATTTTTGAATATAAGATTGAAATGTTAATTGGTAGGAAAAATATACTCAGATTGATGACATGGGATTTCTCTTAGAGGACATTATATAAATAGACATCTTAGGAAAATTAGTTATGGATATATTCTCAATTACAAATATTATTATTATGGGGGAATAAAATTTTGTATATTATAGAGAATAAATTAAATATTAATGTTTCTCTTGAAGGGGTGGTTACATTCAAGTATTATAAGTGTTAAGAATGATTTTTATGTAATATTTCAACTAAAATAAATAGATTACTTGTTTCACATATTATGATGCCACAAAAAGTAATAATAATAATAGAGTATTGGAAGATATAATTCACATAAAAAATCAATAATACACTTTCAAATATTACTTTTATTCCTTAAATTGTTGAATTTTAAGATTTACCCTTTTTAGTTTTACCATCGTGTAAAATGTTTAGGTAGTTAATTTACATTAAATGTGAAATATTATAGCCTATTTATTAGTTTTAAACTTATTATTCCATATATAAAATTATTTTTTTCTTATATATTTCTATGAGTTTGAAATGTTTTTGATAAAATTAGTACATGTAACCTGTAAAAGTACACTTTTATAAAAAGTGTATTTTAATGCATATAATTGAAGTGTAGTATAAAAATATTGGTATACGAAATTTCAAAACATATAATGGATTATTATAAAAAATAAACTTTATGTGAACTTAAATGAAATAAGAATCTTATTTTTATCTAAAATGTTCATTAATTAAAACTAATGATCAAAGAAGTTTTCATTAATTTCAAAATATTATTATAGTTAATAATTGATTTAATATAGGTTTTTGCAAATTTAAAATAAAATATTAAATTGTTATTTTCCACTGCGTAAATAAATTTTTTATCATGAAAGATGTTTTATTTGTTTTTATTTTATATATAATTATTCATAAACACATTAATTATACAATTTTTGTAAAAACAGTATTTATAACTATTAACATAATTTAATCTTATTTCAGAATATATCAAAAAGTCAACAAATAATAATTTTAACATTTTAAATTAATAAATTATAATAATTTATGAAATTTATATTTGTAATTTTTATAAATTTATCCATTAGAGGATATGTAAATATATGAAGAAAATGATTTTTTTTAAAAATCAATTTTTCAAAGTTATTTTTTCATAATCAAATTTTTAATGAATTTATAATTTACTATTTCAATTTCTTTTAAAATAGGATTTGTTAATATTATATTATAGAATGAATATTCATCTAGAATGATACTACTCACTTAAGTATGTTTTTTTATATGGATAACTTGAACTATATAGTATTAAAATATTGGAAAATTATTTTTAGTTCTCAAGGTGATACAAAACATCATTTGACCGATCTGTATATGATCAAAACGGTTAATTATGAACTATGGGAGACCATTGTATTTCATTTATATGAGTCTCAAATTCATATTTAGCCTCCATGGGGATTGTATTCTCATTATTTGATCCTCCACGATCTCTTCTTATAACATCAAATGATTTTAGATAATTAATAATAAATATTATGTGATATAACTTATCTCACATTATAATCTATACAGAAACGAAAAAGAAATATCAGGATGTCATTATTTATAAATCTATAATTGATATTAATATGGTAAACCATTAATAATTTTTACCATTATAATGTAAATAGTTAATTTTCATTAATATTGAATGTGTTAATTTCCATAAAATACATTTTCAGTATATTTTATATTTTCATTAAAAAATTCTAGTTTAAATTTTTAGAATATAAATTTGATAACGATAAAATTTTATTTTGAATTCATTGAAGAAAAATTATATTATGATCTATTTTCTGGTTATAATTTCATAAAAAAGTGGTTTTATAGAGAGTACTAAAAAATAATATTTTTAAATTTTTTAAATATCACTATATTTGAATGGAAATATGTTTTAAAAAAAATTAATTTATAAAAATATATATTAAATGTATAATTATGAAACATAAAATATTATTTCGAACTGATAATTTTGTTTATTATTTTAGAACATTAGAAACATTTAACTAGAATGTAAGAACTGTTTTCATATGTTTCCATTACCTAAACATTTTCATAGTGAAATTTAATTTTTTTCCTTTATTATAAATCCATATATAATTTAATTTTTGAATTAAGTCAATTACTATAAAGAAATTAAGTACCTATAAAAAATTTATCCAATACATATGATTCAATTGTAAAAATACATTTTTTATTTTAAATAAAATTATATGTTATGTGTGTTAAATTTGAAATATGATTTTCCCATATTTGAAAAATTATTTTGGTTAATTAGATATATAGTCCAGAATCAGGAAGAATATATTTGTTAATATGCATCAACTTATAATATAATAAATATGGTTGTTGAATTTATTAATATTTAATTAATACTAATAAGTGATTAATGGAATAATCTCAGTTGTCTCATATTTCTAAAAATTATTATCACCATTATACTATATTAAAAAACATTTTTTCCTATTTTAAAATCATACCAAAATTTATTCAAATCCATCATTTACCTTACTCACTATATATTCATTCCCATACATCAAATCCCCTTATTTAACAATTTGATTCCTCTAAAGTCAACTTTATTATCAAATAAAAGTGTCCACTTACACAAATTATTTACTCACCAATAAATTCAATTTATACAGTGATGCTCTTCACATGATTCATCAAATAATACATTCTTTTTTACCATATCTATTTCCACCGATAATTTTCACAATCCATTTAGTTTAAATTACTCTTCAAAGGAAATTTAGTGTTCCTGATGTAAGTATTACTCTTTTTTGAGTATTAATTTTATAATGTTCTAATTTATAATGTTCTGAACAATTTTTTTCAAAATTGTTAATTATTATAAATATAATGAAATATAATAATATTTATAAATCATACATTATTCAATAAATTTTTTATCAACTATGAATGAAAACACTTCAATCATGTATACATGCATTGTTCCACCTCTACCACATGTTACAAATCGTTTTCCACCACTACAAATTAATGATTATATCTAGTATTTTTTTGAATAAATATGTTTTCTAGGTCATTAATAATATTATTAAATGTCCAAATTTTAATTTAACAAATATTTTATCCATTTTTTATGGAATGAGATCATTAACCGTGTGAATGTCTTTATTACTGCCTCCATGAATTATAGTATTTTCACTAATCCACCTAAAATTGAGTGGATGTAAAAAATGTATTGATTAATTGAGTTGATTTTTATTATATTATTAGAATGTATATGTGATGAATTTTCATATACCATCACACAACCCTTTATTATAGAAATGTTTTTATTAATTGTGTGTTTGTATGGAGCACCACTTCCACAAATAAATTATGTAATTTTTAAAAAACACCGATTAATAATGATTCATAAAATATATTATATTAATATACTTTATATATATTAAATAACTATTATTCAATAAATATTATCTTAAAGTTATATTATAGAACATTCTTAATCATAGACTATTAGGGCCCGATTTTATTTCGCCAGGTTTAATGCCAAACTAAGAGATGTTATAATATTTATATAGAGAATGATTAATTAACATTATATACTATTAATGGTGATTAATAATATATACTTCAATTTTTATTAATTTTAATGGTGTTATAATAGTGATATCAAGACATCCTAATGACATTTCATCACAATTTATTAAAAACTATGGTACAGAGTTTTTCTCTGACAACATCTACATGATTCTTAATAACCAATGTCATTGGAAAAAAGATAAATAATATAAATAATCATGAAAATTATATGATTTATTTATATTCAATTTATTAATGAAGAAATTATTATAAAAAATCCTAGATCCACATTAACATTACAATGCATATGAACAAAAATTATATGAATTTACACATGATGGTAAATATATCATACACTGAACCACTATAACCACGGTAAATAATTATAAAAGATGTATATAAAGGGTCATAAAAATTATTAATGTTATAATATATATCATTAACTTAGATAATGTTGTTTTATAGGATGTGTTATTTGTATGAACAGGGCTGTAAAATTAGTTGGAGATTTTTTTTCCGAACACACTTTTTGACACACGATTTGAATAATGTTCAAATTTACAATTATATAGTTTATTTGATAAAGAATAGTTTTTTATCATGAAAGTTATTTTATTTTTGGTATTTGAGGTTTATTTTAAATATACTTATCCTTCAATGGTTTTTAATGAAATATCACTCAAACTGTTGGTATTTTATTGAGATCTGACCTTTTTCCCATGAGTCTTGAAAAAAAAATTTATGATCATTTTAGTCACATTTTACATCTATAATTTTTTTCAAGTGGTACATTTCATTTTTATCTAAGAATATTAATTCCCACTATTTATATCATTGTAGTTGAAGAAAATGTAAAATATTATAATGTTTAAATATTTTATCAAAATAATCTAATATTTTCAATATTTTTTATTACACCAAACATTGATTTATGTTTGGGTTCCCCAGAACCTTGAGTTTAAATGAAACATGTAATATAATTAAGATTATATTATATAATAATTATTAAATAACCAATGTAGTGGACTGTATTAATATGGCTAATGAAAGTCTAAAATTATATGGTATAAAATTAAATATAAAATTAATTCATTAGTTATAATATAATTAAAAATTAATATTAATGATTTTTATGAAAATAATTTAAATCATTCTTTGGAACAAATATTTTATGAAAAATCATTTTATACATCAAAAAATTAAAGAACAAATTTTGATGAATTATTTTAATGATATATGTACGTGAGTAACCAACCCAGGAAAGCATGATGTTGGTTCCTTGACTCATGACGTGTAATTCTTTTACAAATACATGCACTGATAAACTATGCATCATGTCCCACACTGAGGATCTGGTTCAGTTCAGGTTTTGGGAAACCGGTAAGATCTTGTCAATCTTCTTCAGTTGAAAACTATCACCTAAAAATTTAGTTACAAAAACATAGTGTGATAATATAAATTCCATGTATGGGGTTTTAAAATAACATAATATAAAAATATAACATTTGAAAACATTCATTTAAATTTTTTTATAAAACAGTTTTCTTAAGAAAAGTTGTAACGTAAGTAACATATCATAATAATCATCTAAGAAAAATAATTTCTCAATTAAAATCATACTAGCAGAATTTTAAGGGAACATTATTCAATTATAAGCATTGTCTTTCAGAGTAACAAGTAAAAGACAATGTAAATAAGTAAGATGCATGAAAACGAAAGTATAGATTTAATAACTGAGAGTGATACATAATCAGAGCAGAACATAAATGTAATAACTTATATTTCATAAACTACTATAGTGAAACATACACTGGTTATAAAATTATTGAGTGGAAAATAAACTTTATGCAAAAAGAATTTACTTTTTCTGATACTCATATGCACTGGCTCTTAAGAATGGATTTTTTACAAGTCAAATATCCACATGGTTAATTAATTATCGTATGAATAATGAGAAATTGTATAATATCATACCCTTTCAAAACCTTGTGTCAAGACTCTTAAATGTCAATAGCCTCATGCCATGACATTATTGTCTCATGAGAACTATCAATGAGCCAAGGGGCATTCATTAACCTATCCCCAGCCCGTTCTACTATGTATATTACATTCCACTTATGCCACCAAGTGGTGTATATTCAAAATATCCCATACCACTTTGAATATTTAATTTTCTCATTTCATTTTATTCAAGGTGTTCCATAACACCTTGAATAATTAAATTCACAATTCCATGTAATGTAAAAAAGGATTAAATTACATTCATTAGAATTTATACGTATATAATGATTCTATAATAGGACTAAGAACATCAAGGACAACTAACTAAATGGAATGAAAGTTAATAGTACTTATGATGATAACTAATACACAAAAGAAATACAAATTTGGTAAAATATAAAGATAAATTCTAAAACGATATTATCACTTACATGATAGAATTTAATCTAAATGCATAATAAATGGTATACCAAACATTTCATGTGGGGTTTTTAAGCATATAGAGGTTCCACCATTAATTTTGAAATTTTTTTTATAACACACCATAATTTCACAATTATAAAGAAAGAGATTCAAACACAATCAATACCAAAAACCTAATAACACCCATAAGACATAAAATTAATTGGGGTTCCTGATTTTTAAAACATAGAGTGAAATTAAATGTCTTATATATTAAAATACTCATTTATGTACATATATGCTTATGTAAACATGAATATTCATCATGTAATATAGAGTACACTAATGGGTCTTACCACAAAATTAGTTGCCACTTACTTATCAATATAACAATTATTCATAGTAGTTTCATGTTGAAGTATTTACAAATAGTCAAGGAGGTAAGATACATGAATTATATCATTATAATAGACCGTGAATTATTAATATATATATATATATGAAAATATATAATAATCTATTTCATCTTTGAATCTACAAGTATAGATGAATTAAAACTGAACTACAAGAAGATTCAATTAAAACATTTTGGTTATATATATATATAAGTATACATAATTAGGTATGTAAAGTATAAAAAGTATTATACCACATATAACTCCTTTCATTTGGTAGTTCCTCATTAACTCTAAAATTCAATGATTTAGTAAATCTTAAATCTTGACTAAAGGGGTATTATGTAATGAGTATTGGTTTTTCATAATTACATTTATATTCGGTTATATATATATATAATGTAATTATATATATAATTCATGAGGAACGAAATTATTTGTTCATCTTTTCATAACCATAAAATTTGTTGGACATAGGGTCAGGTATTTGAGGGTTCCCACCCAAACCATATGACCGTACATACATTCATCCATTCATAAACCGAATTTAAAAACAAATTTGTATACATATATATAGTACATAATTATGTTTTTCTTATATAAAATACAATCTTATACTTATAATACCTTTTACACAAATAATAGAATATTTGGGTTTTGTTATACGGGAGGTTTTTAACTGAACTGTAGAGTTAAATATATATTTTCATGTGTATACATGCATATGAACATACTTCCATTCAACAAAGACAAGTAAAAAAATAAACCCCCTTATAACCACAATATTACAATAACCTAAAAAAGGCTAGTATCAGTCTCGAATGATATTTTTTGACCAAAAGGATCATAAAAATATATTATTAGTATACATTGGAATAAACTCTCATGAACACAACGAAAACAATATAATGATTAACATAGATCGAGGAGGAGGAGGAGAGGCTCAGAAAGATTAGTTGAAGCAAGTTGGAGGTTCGAGTGTAGAAGATTCGAATATTCTTGAGGTGTGATGAGTGTGTCTAAATAATCTAATTTATACTAGATTTTATAGAATATTTTATGGTCACTTGCATAGGATTTGAGGCTTAAATGGATTATAAAAATACTAGGGGTCAGTCTTTGTGGAAACCACATGAGAGTTGGGGGACAACCAGTGTCATGATTGATGAAAACTGTGTATGTTGGGGATTTTATGGGTTACTCTTTCCAAGCAGCCGGAGAAGAAGAATAGGTCACATGGGGGGAAGAAACTGAAAAAATGATGGCTATGATATTTTATTGCCTTGATCCAAAGGTCGGGATACGTCTGCGGATTGAAAAGGTTGGGTGGCTCGGATCAAATCTGAGATTGATTGGATGACCTTGGTTTGATACGAAATTTTAGTAATCTATGATGGCCGATATTTGATCTATGGATTGATTTTACAGCGCACAAAAAATTCGGTGATAACCATGACCACTATGAATCAAGCATCGGATCACAATTAATGTTCTAGATATCACGCGACGAGATCCAATATCACAGATCCCATTTCGCTGGAAAATCCTTGCCCCACATCAAAATAGTGATATCCTTGAAACCCCTTTATAAGCTTAATCCTCTGAATAATGGCTTAAAAAACAACACTCACACATAGGAAGCCTTATACACGCCCCCCCCCCCCCCCACAGGGCTTGGCCAACCCCTACGTCGTTGTGGCCATACGCCCATGGTGGCATGCTCAAGCAATCATGTGCTCCTGTGTGCCCTCGGACAGACTATTCCCATGCTTAGGATAGCCTAAGCTAGTGCTGAGGGATATTCTCATCCACCTAACAGGAGCTACCTCACATGGCCCAACCAAAGGGCTGGCCCATGTGGTCCTATTTTTTACAAAATCCAAACATAAAAAATAATAGGGTCATAAATAAATTAATTCATTCATTATAAATATATATTTATTTTAACTATATATAAATTATATTTAAAAACAATACTCTAATTTACACTTTAAATGGATAAAGAGTACAAATTATATCATACATTTTCTTAACTATGAGTATTTCTAAAATTATAAATACAAAATTTTTAATATACCATGTTAAGAATTTAATATATACACATGAAGCTATTATACTTCTATTATAGAGACCAAAACATGGTTTTTTAAGAATCGAGAAATGTTTTATTAAAACATTATTTATTCATTTGAAATGAAAAAAATTACAATATATTTGAAATATTTTCAAGGTGTTTTGATTTCTATATTATATTTCCAAATCACTTAAGTGATTTTCAAAATATTATACCATATCCTTTTAATGAACATGATTACGATGGTTTTATAATTTTCCTTCCATCACTTAATTATTTTGAAAAATAAATTACAATCACAAGAGTTCAATTAATTCACCAAAGTCCAATAGCTATAATTTTATCCGTTGTAATTCAACAACCACCAAATTCAACGATCGAGTTGATGACTTATAGGACCATGACTTAAGGTGTACAAATTTGAATGCAGTTGAAAAAAATGTCTCTCTTCATTCCATTTGTACTCAGCACTATTGCAGTGGATTTTGATGTACTAATGTTTGTTATGATACATCCTAAAGACCCATCTTTCCTACCTGTGGTTATTGATTTTTTGGGTGGTCTCCTTGTAATTTTGATTTCGTTTTTAATTGGAATTATTGTGTAGAAAGGTTTCCTATGATCTTGGTACATTGTAAAAACATCGGTGTCTTGTTTAAATAAAAATCCTTAGGCACATCAAATAAATTTTGTTTGTTGAGAACGAAATATAAAAAAAAATAAAAGAATAATAGTTTCATTATATGAGATAAATTTCTTGGGGTGTTAGATTATTCCCCCTACAATGAATTGGTTCATCTCAATTAATTCTATATAACTATATTCAAAGAAAATCTCACAAACATCACAACCTCAACCATTATTGAGGGTCCTCTATTGTGGACAGGTGATTACCCAGATTGATATTCATCTCCACTGCTTCTCTGGACCAAACACATCTTGATAATAAGGGGTTAAACTCATGCATGGTGCATTCAGGCTTCTAGATTGAGGATCTGGCGGTGGAATGCTTGGAGATGTTTTAATGGACAAAGTCTCTAAGGACTCGCCGAATTATATCCTGATTGATAAAATATATGTTATAGATGTCGTCGTATAAGCTGAAACTAAGGACTGGGACATGTAATTGCACAAAGGTTTCCCTCCAATGAAGCCTCTTGAAACCTTACTCTACCTATGATATTCCACGATATATTGAAACTTAGGAAAATCCCTTCGTGGTATTTTTCCCTATGCATGTACTCGGCCAGTTGATTCATGGCTATGCAGCGGTATAAGAAAACATTCCCCTGGCAAGAGCATAAAATGTCTGGATAATTTTATATATCTTAAATATTATTGCATGTTCTTCAAAATTTTGTGAAGTATTGGTACTCTTCCTCATAGGTTTTGACGAAGATGGTCTCTAGTATGTTAGTAGAGAGTTATAAGATGTGAGTTTTTCCTTCCATTTATAATATTTTCTAAAAGTCCAAATAGTGAAACCCATCAAAAATTATAGACTATGAAAAAATAGCAGAAATAAAATACTACAAGTTGTATTAACATATAACCACTGGTACTTAAAAATGAATGGGCTAATGGTTTCCATAGATACCAACAACAAAAATCACCAAAACAAGTTCTAAACTCTCAATCTCCCTAAACCATATGCATCCCTAGCAAACTGGTTCAATCTTGTGGGTCTACTTGTGTGGTCTCCAACGTTTGGAATGTGGGGTGTGTAGCTGAAAGACAATAGTATGTACATGATATCTGTACACAGAATGTGAGGCTTCAAATTCAAGGTTTTTAATGTCCATTACATGAACATAATGGACATAGGAAAAGACTTGAAACATATACACTATGCATAGATCCCCACCTGTAATAGCTCCCTCGAAATCCATAAGGGACTGGATACCTTCTACTATGGTGACACTTCTAAAACATCACTCGTAATAATTTCCCCATCATGCAAAGGATTGAAATTAGGTTTGCATCATAATAATGTAGTTTGAACCCGCACCTCAGGGGAGTTGTAGTACATGGGGAGAGTTGGATACGTCATATAGGTGTTTTCCAGAAATATGGATATGGGCATTGTTTATAAAAATTTAATGGATGGCTATGGATGTTCTGGTTTCTATGGCCTCATTGGGAAGAGACAGAAGACTATTAACTACGTTTTCAATATGAAAATTATGAAGAACATCATATTTAGTAATGCTTTTGTATATTTTTCTTTGTTTCAGTTCTGGTTTTCCAGAGTTATCTAAACCAACCCCTCTGATATCAACTATGAGGACCCGACCCCATAATGCCCGAAGTCGGTGCCTTGAATCATGATGTGTTATTTTTTTACAAAAACATGCACTGATAAACTACAAATCATTTCTCCTACAAAGGATTGAATTCGGTTCAGGTTCCAGGAATATGGGAACTTATTTTCAAGGTTCTTCAGTTGAAAACTATCACCTAACAAATTTGTTAAAAAAACCTAGGGTGAGGATACAAATTCCCATTAAGGGGATTTAAAATAACTTAAAATACAAAAAAAAAATTTTAAAACAATCATTTAAAACATTTCAGAAGAAATTTATCTTAAGATATGTTGTAACATACGTAACATATCATAACAATCATCTATGAAATAAAAGTGCACAATTAAAAGAAAACTAATAGAATTAAAAAAGGAACATGATTCAATTATAATAATTCTCATTTAGAGTATCTATTAAAATACATTATAAATAAGTAGGATGTATGAAAATTCAATTATAAATTTAATAACCGAGAGTGAAACAAAATCAGATATGTGTATAAAGTTACTAACATCAATTTCAAAACCTACTTCTTCAAAACATTCATTGTTTTCTTAAATTATTGAGTGCCGAATAAATTTCATGCCATAAGAATTTACTTTTTATGATACTTAGAAGTACGGGCTCATAACCATGGATATTCTACTAGTTGAATATCGACTTGGTTAATTAGTTATCATAAGAATAATCAGGAAACATATACTATCAGACCCAGTCAAGACCTTGTGTAAATAATCTAAAATGGCAATGGCCTCGTTCCAAGACCAGATTATTTCATGAGAACTATCTATGCACTGAGGGGATTTTATTAACCTGTTCCCAACGCATTATACTAAGTCTGTTACATTCCTCATATGCCATAAAGGTGAGTATATTCATAATCTTCCATACCACTTTGAATATTTAATTTTATCATTTCATTTTATTCAAGGTGTTTCATACCACATTGAATAATTAAATTCATAATTCTTTGAAAGGTCATGATTTTTAGTATTACATTCATTACAATTTAGACACATATAATGATTCTATCACAAGACTATGAACTACATGGTTAAGCCATTAAATTGAAAGTATGGTAAGAGTTCTTTTGATGACAACTACTACTTGAAATAAATACAAACATGGTCACATATAATGATAAATTATAAAACCATATTAATCAATTACATATTGGATTTTCTTTCGAATTCATGATAGAAGGTATACCAAACATTTCATGTGGAGTTTTAAGCTATCATATGTTCAACCATTTATAGCTAAAAATGCTTTTTTCTAACATAATATAATTTCAAAATTAGAAATCTAGAGATTCAGCCACAATCAATACTAAAAACCAAATGACACCGATTAGATATAAAATTATTAGGGGTTCTTGAGTTTAAAACCATAGAGTGATATTTAAAGGATTACATTTTAATACACTGATGTATGTAAATATATGCTTATGTAAACAAGAATATTTTACATGTAATATAGAGTACACATAGGGGTCTTACCACAAAAGTAGTTTCCATTTACTTATCAAAACAACCATTAATCAAAGAAGGTTCATGTTGAAGGATTTTCAATATCACTATGCGGTGAGATATAGAAAATATATCATTATAATAGACCATTTATACTGAATATAAATATATATTTATATATATGAAAATATAAAAATTATATTACATTTTGGAAAATCAAAATATATGAGACTTGAAACTAAACATCATGGATGAACTTTTAAAACCGTTTGATTATATATATATATATAAGAGCATACATAATTGGGGATGAAATGTATAAAACGTTTAAAACCACATAAAACTCATGGCATTTTGTTGTCCTTCATTAACTCAGAAATTTATAGTTTTAGAAAATCATAAATCTAGACCAAAAAAGCTTTATGTGAAGTAGAAAGATTTTACATAACTACATATATATTCAGATATATATATATATATATATTAGGAATTTATATAAATAATGCATGAGGAAGGAAATTATTTCTTCAAGTTTTCATAACCCCAAAATCCGCAAGACCTAGGGTCAGGTATTTGAGGGTTCCCAACCAAATAATATGACCATAAATTCATTCATACATTCATAAACTGAATTAATAAAAAAATGTGTATACATATATATAGTAAAACCTTATTTTTTCTAGTATAAAATACACCCTTATGTTTATACAAAATTTGTCACTAAACAGAGAATATTTAGGTTCGATTAAATGGGTGGTTTTTAACTGAACCATAGAGTTAAATATATATTTTCATATGTATATGTGACTATGCACATACTCTCATGCAACAAAGACAAGGAAAAAATAAATCCTCTTACAACCATAATACAACTATTACCCAAAAAAATTAAAAGGCGAGGATCGGCCTAGAAGGATAAATTTTTTTACCCCAAATATCATAAATATATATTATGAATATAAATGTGTATAAACCCTCATGAACACAATGCGAGCCAATATAACCCTTACCATAGCTCAAGGATTAGGGGGAGAGGATGGAGAAGATTAGATGAACTTTATAAGTGGTCTGTGTGTGGAAGAGTTGAGGGTTCTTGAGGTGTGATGGTTGTGTTTAAATAATCTAAATTACACTAGACTTTATAGAAAATTTTAAGGTCACATGCATGGGATCTGAGTCTTAAATGGATTATAAATATACTAGGGGTCTATCATTGTGGATACCATGTGAGAGGAGGGGGGCCAGTGGGGTCACAATAGAATAAAATGGTGTGTGTTGGGGAGTATAGTGGTTACTGGTTCAAAGTAGGCAGAAAAGAAGAAGACTCCATGGAGGGAAGAAACCGAGAAAAATGGGTGTCTAGGATCTATTCTAGCCTTGATCCAATGTTTGGGATGTTCCCATGGTTATAAAAGGTTGGGTGGCTCAGATAAAATCCAATTTTGATGGGTTTCCCAGGGATAGACGATGCATTTTAAAAATCTCATAGGGCTGATATTAGATCATAGGTTTGAATGAATGGAAAACAAAAGATATGGTGATAACCGCGGCTGCTGAGAATCGAGCATTAGATTGGAATTTACGGCCCAGATCATGTATGACATGATCCAATGGCCCAGATCCCATTTCTCTAGATTATCCTCATCCGACATCGAAACGGTGAGATACTTGAAACCCCTTTATAAGCATAAGCTTCTGAACAATAGCACAAAAAAACACAACACACACACATAGGGAGCCTTATACACCTCTCACAGGCCTTAGCCTTCCGTTGCATCGTTGTGGCCACATGATCAAGAGCATTTATGCTATTGTGTGTCTTTCAGGGAGACAATTCCCATACTTGGGCCATTCTATGCTGAGTCTGAGGGCTATGATCAGTCACCTAGCATGAGATGCCTCCCTTTAATTGGCTAAATGACTTGCCCTAGTGAGCCAATTTTGTATGAAATACAAACATAAAAAATTATTATGTCATAAATAAATTAATTTATTCATTTTAACTATATATTAATTTTAACAATTTAGAATTTATCTTTTAAAATATGACATTTATTAACACTTTGAATGGTTTAAGAGTGAAAATTAAATCATACATTATCTTAACTAAGAGTATTTCTAAATCTATAAATAGTAAAGTGTTAATATACTACATTATGAATTTAATATATAAAAATGAAAATTTTTAACTTATATTATATATATCAAAACACAGTTCATTAGAAATCAATTATAGTGTAATTAAAACATTTTTTAATCATGAGAAATGAAAACAATGACAATTTATTTGAAATATTTGATAGGCATTCTGAATTACAAATTACATGTTGTAATTACTTAAGTGAAGTTCAAAATATTATACCATGTCCATTTAATTTTCATGATTTTTGGTGTTTTAATAATTTTAAATCAATAACATAATTATTTGGAAAACTAAATTACACACACATGTTTTAAATTTATTCACCAAAAAGAAAAATGGCAATATTTATAGCCATTGGAATTCAACAGACACAAAAGGAATCGGTCAAGTTGATTCCTTATAAGATCATGACTTAGGGTGTCATAAATTTAAGGCAATTAAAGAAAATGGCTCTCGTATTTCCATTGGTGATCAACACATCTGTGCTGGCTTTGGCCGTACTAATGTTTGTTATGACGGATCCCAAGGACCCATATTATCTTTTTGGGGTTCTCGTTGTTTTGGGTGGTCCCCCTGTAATTTTGATAGAGTTTTCAATAATAATTATTGGGCATAAAGGTTTCTAGTGATGTTAGTACATTGTAATCTCTTCGGTGTCCGGTTTAAATTAAAATTCTTGTGTTCATCTCATATATTTTTTTTGGTTTTTAAATAAATCTATACAAAAAAAATAATAGTCTCATTATAAGAGATAATATTCTTTGGATGATAGAATATATATATATATATATATATTATTCAACCAACTGTTAAACATTTATATGACGTGTTTTCTATGTATGATATATGAATAAACCAATTTCTACACTTCAATATTATTTTTCAAAAAAATATTTCTATAACTTATTTGCACACTTATTTTTAAAAATAAATTGTGTAAAATTTAGAATATTTTTTTAAAAATAACAAATTTCATTTTTTAATAGTAATGTAAAAAATATATTAGGTTTTATTTTTGAGAAATTTTTTAACTGAATAATTTTTTGAATAGCAGAAAATATCGAATTTTTATTGAAAAAGGATTTTCATATTAATTATTTATATATATATATACTAACTTTATTTGATAAGAAAATTATTTTAATTTTATATAAATTATTAAAATTTATCTCATTTTAATCAATTTAAATTTTAATTTTAATTGAAAAACTTTTTAAACTGTTATACAATTTCATTTGGATTACTGATATTTTCGTTGTGTTGGGTAGATTTATTTTAAATTAAAATTTTACCTATTCGTTAAATGAAATTTGGAAAAAATATTTCCATATTTGGAATAAAAATAATTTATATTATATTATATGTTTAAATTAACTTTTACCAAAAATGATCCATGAAAATAGTAGAAATCAATTATTACATTTATGGTAAAAATATGTTTATAGAGGTTAAAATAAATCGATAATGGGTCAGATGAAGTAGATGTTTTTATAAAATATAATTTATGAAATTATTTATAACCTATTATTTCTAACTCTCTTAAATAATAAATTGTGTGCCCTTATTAAATTAAAATAATTTTGGATACAACAATTTATTTTCAGAACAATACAAGCGTTCCACACTCCACTCTTATAAAAGACCAACCCCACTCCTCTATAAATCACACTATATAAACAATTTTTATTGGATAATACCTGACCAAATAATTTGAAAAATTCCATTATATCTTACTAAAATCCTTAAATTAGGATTATGTTCACCTTTCTATTGATTTTGGTGAACAAACATGGGCATCACCCAAGGAAATGGTAATATTCTTCAATGATCATTTTCATTTTATTTCATCCTCCAACTCTTTCAAGTATTATTAATACCTTGGGATATATTAACCCTTATACAATACATTTAATAAAGTATTTTTATGTTATGTGTATGAACTAAAACCATATCAAAATCAATCAAATAGGTTATTGAATAATCATTTCTGTGTACAGCGGACTACTATCTCACAAACAAATGTTGATCATTTTTCCAATACCACTATTCTAGATTGGGTATGAAGATGGATATAAAGTATATAATTGATATTTTTAACATAATATTACTTAATTAGTAATTATTTAATATATACATTTTTAATTTTCATTACGTGGGGGATACAATAATTTCCCATTTGTATACGTCAGACTACCGCCTTGTGAATATATTTGATTCTTGTTTCATACATACATTACATGGAAGGTAATAATGATAACTATAATGAAAATGTGAGATATAATTGTCCAAAATAATTTATAAATGATAAATTTATCTTTATGAAAAGAAATTATGTCATTTCCATTCGTTCCATTTCACTCGCATAACGATGTTAACATCTTCTATGGCTGTTTTTACAAACAAATTCATGAAGTGATGTGATATCAAGACCTATTTATTCATTTCACTAAACAAATACCTAGTGGGTATGAATCCCATAAAATATCCCAAAGGCCCTTAAATAGACACTAAGGCTTAGTGCAGTGGCATACCTACATCATACTACTTAGATCATCAATCCTATATCAGGCCCATGCCACTGCCAACCTATGTCATATGTCATGATTGCATCACCACATGCCTATGGAAATTCCAGGCCAGCTAGATTTGAACCTGGGTCTGATGTAAGATTACAAGGAGCCTTTAGTACTATGGTATGCTGCAAGTTGCGGGATGATATATATAAGTATACATAAATATGAAATATAATATTATAATAAATATATAATGGTAAAATGATACATACATCTATTCTATAATGATCATTCAAAAAATTTAATGTTGCTTATGAACATGAATATCCAACCATCTCCATAATTGTAACATACTTATTTTCTTAAAACCATAATTAATTATTGGTCATAAAAATAAAATTGTTGTATAAATATAAAAATTAATTAATGATTATTATTATTATCGATATAAAGTAACTATATAATATTCGACCAAACTAGAACATTACCTATACAGAAAGAATGAGAAAACAAGGAAAATAACACCAAAACAAAGAAAATTACTATTAAATATTAAATAATAGATGAAAATATGATATTAAATGATAATATATGAAACTATAAATTTTATTATGGTTCATTAATAATTTAATAACATGTTTTATAAAACAATACATTATGATAAATCACATTCAACGAAATATATTTCTGAGGTAAGGTATTACATTTCAATTTCCATTCATTATATTATGTTGTAATGTTATAAACCTAATTTATATTATATGGTGTATATGATTCATTATTTACATGTTATATAATTAATAATTAATTCTTAATGTTATATTTCGTTTCAATTTAATCTATTTCATCTTTAAGGAATTGGATTTATAATTAACATCTTATTATGTATTTTTCTCTGACTTTTTACTATTGTGAGACAAATGACATATTCACCACCTCTTTATTTTGTATGGTGTATAAAATAAATAATAATGTATTTTATGATTAATATACTTAAAATTATTATTATTTACATATCCATTTGATGACATATAATTAATTGGGTTTATAGTTTATCAATTTCCAAATATTTAAGGGAATTTTGTCTATATTTTATTTCATTGATACATATGTTATGCTATGAACCTATATTATCTTATGATCTGTATATAAATACCATTTTACATGTAACATCATTAATTTCTTTATTTTAATGATTTTTTGTTTTTTTTTATTTTCTGTCATGGGTTTTATATTTCAAACTAATCAAAACGGTAATGATTTAATGTAACAAACACATAATTGAGATGGATTATTTATGATTATGTTTCCCATTATAATATCGTTGGATCTATCATTCATTAAACTCCTGAATTTTTCTCTTATATGTATTAAATAATAATAGGTTTCCCCCTTAATTTTCCATTCCCTATATAGCCAAGAGTTATAATGAATATTTTTAATATTATTTTCATTATTTCCCTCTTCGGTCAAAAACCTGGGTTTCTTACAAAACTAGGATCTCTAAAATTGTTTTCATAAACTAATGTTAAGGTAGTATAAATTAATTATTCATTAAATAGATATACATGTTTTAATATTTTAATTTTTTTAAATTAATATTCATATCAGTTGCGAAGCAATTTCAAATCAGATTTCACAAAAAATGTGAAAAAATGAATATTTTTATCATGCACGATATGTAATGTAATTATGAATAAAGTGAATGATAATGGATTTCCAAATTACATTAAATGTTTTAAGGTAATTTTCAATGAAAATTATTTCATTATTATTTAACCAATTTTCATATTTTTAATGAATGATTTAATATTTAACATAATTAAGAAATTATTTTATATTATACGAATAATTTATCAAATAAGAAAGGGTGTTTTCCTCACAAAATTATTGATATGATTTGTTAATAATAATATATATTTTTTGATATATATATTAAGTCAAAAATACTTCTATAACGTTTTATTTTTTAAAAATATCTTATTAATGAAATATTATTTTTCCCATGAAATGTTCATATTGACATATATTACTAAATATTTCTCCATCGATGATGACATTATTTGATATAATTGATGATTTATTAGGGATATAAACCAAGGATACTATTCTTCATCCTTCTGTTAATGTTTTATAGTAACATGTTGTTTATGAAATATATTTATCTTTCATGTTTTATACCATGATAAATTTTTTTTGAATCCCTCTTAATTTTCCACAGTTAATGATATGATAAATTGATAAATTTATTATGAAACCTATATCTTTTCATATTGTTATCATTTGATGGAATGGTTAGTGATAAAATTTCATTTCATGAGTAATGGTATGATTAATGTTTTAATATCCATTTGGTCCTATATCTTTGAAATTAATTATATGACAACAGAGACCTATATCTCCCACCAATGAAGCTGATAACGGTTTATATATCATGAGATAGATATGTATAGAATAGTGAGTTAACCATGTTCAGTAGGATACATTTTTTGATATGATGGTCTTTGGAATGAACAATGATTACATTGATGGTTTGGAGGGGTAAATTTTCCACTATGATAACCTTAGGTGTGATCCATGACTACTATGGAAAATATATTATACTAATATATTTATTCAACAACTCAATGTCTTATTCCGGTGTTATGATCTCATGGATCATGTTCCTTGATTTACTTATTATTCTTTTCATATTAAATTTTAATATTTATTTAATGACTATATATTACGATCTTCAGTATGCAGGGTCTGATTTTAATTTTTATGCTCATTTTATTATACCCTTATATTAATTTAATACATACATGTCTCCATTTTTAACCATTATTGAGAATTTGAGATAATTGTTTCATATTTTAATTTCCCAAGGTTAAGAATAGAGATTTTAATTAGAGAATGTTTTCGAGGATCACTTATTTTAATGTATTGATTATTACTCTAATATGTTTCCTTATAAATTTTTAATATGACTCAGTCACTATATAAATTCTTCCTCAAATAAATTAATTATGTAGAAAATAATAAATTGTATACTATCTAATGTATATTTCCCTTCTATATCCAGGTTTTTGATATAAAAATTATTCTTAATAATGAGTTAAGTGTACCATAAAACATATATTTACCTATTATAAATTATTCCTATTAACATCCTTTTTATGATTTGTTCTTCAATAAGTTGTTTTATTGGACTTTAAATACTTTTTTCCTGATTATATTTCATTAATAACTTCTATTAAATTAATGTTCTAAATTTTTCCAATTTTTCATCTTTCCAAATTGCATCAAAAGTGTATTTTGAATAAAATTGAATATTTTTCTGAAGGAAATGAATTATTTAGTTTAATAAAGAAATTTTTTTACAATATATATTTTTTTGAAATATTAAAAAGTGAAAATAAATTTTTTATAGCTATTGAGTTTCAAAAAAAACATCCTCTCTAGGATTTTATGTCTTCAAAAAAAATATTATTCTCCTTGTTTAATAAAAATATAATTCTTAATTTTTTTCAATGGAAATGTAAAATTAATATTTTAAAATAAACTACCCTAAAAATTATACTTGTTTTTTTCACATATGTCATATGAATTAATAAGGGTACAATTCATATGATTTTGTCTATTTTGTTTTTCTTGATGGTTTGTGAAATTATCTTTTACATTTGTGGTATGATCCATCTACACATCAGTATTTCCATGAAAAAAATCTTTTATATACGTTGTTAGAATAAAATTATTTTTCTCAATAAATACCCCATGTTCCACTACATTATTTTAGGCTATTCTCCTAGATTTCAATCCATTTATTGATCTGGAAAAAAATTGTCTAAAATGATTATCCATCTAATCTACATTATAAATATAATAACATTGAACATATTTGATGTTTTATACTAACCTTGAATTAGGATTAAAGTAATTGGATACCCATATACTTTCTTGAGTTTATTATTTAATGTTTATAGATAAAATATTGAATGGTTATTTAGGGATCCACTTGAAGAAGATATTAAACAATATTATATTTTTTGGATTTTTATTATAAGTTGAATGCTACATTTAACCAAAAATTTATATTACATTAATTATGATAATGGTGGAAAATCAATTATATAATCCTTTAATGTATTGTTTTATGTTTCCAACTCCTGATATATCATGGTGTGTGGGTTGTAATCACATCCAACTATGGTGTATGGGTAGTTATCCTTACCACCTATGTTATGTTAAAAATGGTAGGGATCTGTAACATCCCAAGATTTAATGAGATATATTATTTTATTAATTGATTTATTGTGTTGTATGCTACAAAAATATTAGCTTGAGATATACAAAACAATTTATTAGTTGGCAGTGTATTCTACACTACTCATGGCTTGTGTTGCACAAAATTTAATGTTCTTTTGATAGAATTCATTTCACGCAACACCAAGTATAGATTTTCTTCACTGTATAAATGTAATATGTTTGGATTATGTTACATGAAATACCAACGGATTCTTTCACTACACACAACTCTGACATTTCTTGCGTTACATGCAAAAGAGACCATCCTTGATACCTTGTGTTGTACACAACACTGAGTTTCACTAAACAATGATATAATATTACAATATTAAATAACTATCCATTATGAATGAAATTAACCACATTTTGTGTCACATACATGACTTATTTTAAAGTTAAATTTCATTAAATTTTCATTTATGCTTTGTTTTTTGGGTTTCTCAAGTTTTTATGGTGGAATGGGTGACTTTTCATGAATTGGTCCAAACCGTGAGCCTAATTTCATATTTAAAAATAAATTTTTATTCTTTTATAACTTTTTCATTTTTTAATATTTTTCACCCATTAAATTTCCTAAATGGTCTCCCCTAACATTGAAATACCACCATTGTAGTTTGGAGCCTTTAGAAAACCATAAACAAGTTGTATATGGGTTTTTATTTAAGGGATTGGGCCTGCCCGAAAGCCCAATTCCAGTTTTAAAAAAAAATGATTAATTAATAACTTAACCGATATTAAGGATTTTTCGGTGATTCCAAGCCCCAAACATGCCACTTGAACCCATCCATGCGTCCATTATTCTCCCACCCTCTTTGCAGCTCATTTGCATAGTGTTTTAGTTCGAAACGTTTGAAGAACTCACATTTCGGGTAGATTTATAAAGGTAATTTGTATACTTCATAAATCCTTCAATTATTACTCTTTTTTCGCCATTCAAATTCCTACATAGTACCCTTATCCTTTTTATAACATACCTTAAATGTGTGGCTATTTTCAAATTCATCTATTGGTGTATAGGAGGCGATTTCTACATGATCCCTCAAGTAAGTTGGTCTCCTTCATTCTTCTTTAAATTTGCTTAGGGTTACATTCAATGTGATTAGGGTTTCACACTTTATCCATATGGTTCCTAATGTACAGAAGTTAGGGTTCAAACCTAGGGCTTTATTTCTTGTCTATTGGGTGAATTCTTGTGGTTTTAGGTTGGATTTCCATTCCTCAAGGTGTGGTGGTGGTGCAATTTATGTTTCACACCATGTTTTGAGTGTTTCGACTTATATGGTATGTGATTCCATGGGTAACCATTTAATGATTAGTTAGTGTGCTTGATTAAATAATTTAACATGTTCCTTATGTTCTGTGAATTATGAGAAAACCATTTTTGGTAGCAATAGTAAAGCATTTGTTTTTAAAGTTACATTTTTTCTTGAAGTGTGTATTTTTCAAATGTATTTCATGTGTTATCTCTTGTGGTAGTTTTGTAAAATATGGTAGTGATTTATTAGTTGTTGGAAGGGGCTGCCAATTATGGTTGGGTAATGATATAGTTCCATGTGGGCCTAAAAAGGGGGTGTATTTGAATGGTTTTATTTGTATAACCTTTTTATACTCCTTGAAAGTGTTTTATGGATTTGTGTGTTCTCATGGGTATCTTTTGTGATATTATTCAAGGTGATTATATTACATTAGAAAGTGGACTATTATATTTTGATTGGGCTGCCAATTCTGTTTTGGTAGGGTCCTGGTGTCATTTTGGCTTAAAAACAGGTTTTTGAAATGGATTTTATGTGCAAAGTTTGGGTATACACTTTATAATTGTTTTATAAAAGTTTTGAATGGTTAACTGGGTTGTCTAATAGGTGAAACTATATCAGCAAACTGTTCTGGTAGGAGTATATTATTAAAAGGTCAATTTAATTTTTGAAAAGGCTGTTATGTGATATGTATCATCTTGAAAATATTTTTATTAAATTGTTTGAAGGAGATATTGAGGAGTGAAAGTGATGTGAAAGTGATGTGGAGTGTTTTTTGTGAGTGTGATGTGAAAAATTGAATTTTGTTTATGAAAGTAGTGTCATTTTCCATGTGTGTGGGCTGTTATATGAGATTAAATATCTTATAATTGTTTTATAAACTTGTTTAATGGTTTTGTGGATGTGTTGTAGAAATGTCAAATGTGTTGTGGGCTATTTTGGTGTGATTCGGATTTCAAAATCATTTTGAATGAAAATATATTTTTGTGACTTGTTTGGTATAAATATTTGATTTTTTGGTGAATTTGTGATGTGAAAATGATATTTTAATGTTCAATGTATATTTCCTGACTTGTTGAACTTGTTTGAGAACAAGGGTAAAACCTGGGTATCTAGGTGGGTGGACGTGTACTAGTATGCTAGTGAATCCGTGGGGTTTGGCCTCAGTTTAACTTTGCAAGATTGATGCTTACAACTCTAACTAAACTATGATGATGATTATTGGGGACAACTAGGTTATGGGTATGTTCCCTACTAGTGGCTCGTGTATGAGAATGGATATTTGTGATGGTTACTCTCACCGAGATATGAGGTACCTGGGACCCATAGCTAGCTAGGGCCTAGGGGTTACTTCCTATTTCTTGTGCTCATTATTTACTTTGTACTTACCGTCGGCATATGGTATAGTTGGATGGAAAATTCAGTAGTGTTGACATTATTTTTAAAAGTGTTGATTTTTAATGATATCCCCCTTGAAAACTGTTTTTATTTAAAGTTGCATCTTTTAGAAATTGTAACTAGCTTTTCATGTTTTTGAAAACTTGCATGATTTTCGTATTTAAATGTTTATCACATTGAATATATTAGTGGTGGTATCCTACTGTGAATTGGCTCACACCCTACTTACACCCTTGGGTGTAAGTAGACTTGGTTATTTTTGTTGTCGCAGGTTGGGTACAGTTTGTTGTTCCAGTGGTTCGGGTTTCTAGCATGTCCTTGGTGGTGAAGTCTTGTGGAGGTGGCGTGAGGGTGGTTCCCCTTGCCATGAGGGTTCTTGGGCTATCCTTATTTTGTTTTTTACCTTTGGTATAGACCATTTGAGTTGTTTTAAGCTATGTAATTCAGTTCTGAATTTTTTTAAAATATTTTTTGGTTTGAAAAATCCAGATTTGTATCATTGGATTCTTTTGTTGTATTATGTTTATAAACTCAGGTAAATCGTTCCAAATTTTCATTTTCTGATACTCGGGCACTTGTGCCAGCCTGTGGGGATCAGGAACGCCCTTCAGGCCCTGTCATGGGCTGGGTTTGGTGCCATTTTTGGTGGCGATCGATTTGGTTCATGACAAAATGGTATCAGAGGAGGTTCATGTTAACTCTTTGGGTCATGTTATTTGGGGAAGAGTCAGGATAGTCTGGAGTTTGGATTGTTGGGACATGGAATTATAGTTATGGGTAGTGTTACTGATCACCACACATCATAATGAGATTAAATTTTCCTAGAGAAGTCGGGATTTATCTAAGTCCATTGGTTTTCTTGGTTCGATGATGATTAAGGGAAATGAAAAGAGAGTTGGGTTAATGGTCCTAGTGAGCTCACAGGGCCTGGCAAGCCATGTTGAGCCATGTATATTCCCTAGAACACTCTCTATGATAGTAAGTGATTGAAATGTGGCCGCCAACCATATTTCCAAGTCACCCACTGAAACTAGTTTCCTCTCGCACTGTTTTGTGCTTAGGTTTTGAAATCTTGGCACTTTTGTTTTAAGAAGTGTAATGTTTTTGTGAAATGATTTTCAAATAAAGAGGGAATGGTTTGTTTTATGAAATGGTGGAACTGAATTTTCAGAATTGATTTGAAATGTAAAATGGTGCACTTACACCTCTTTGAAATCATGAACTATATTGAAGTTGGTTTTGAAAAGTGTTTCCAATAGAGTTTTCTAAACAATCATAGTGTGTTTTAATGGGATGAGATGTTTTGAAATTGTTGTGAATATCTTGAATGTGAGTTATTTAATAAATGGTTGTGACTTTCTGAAAATTTTTGTATGATGTGAGTTGGGATTTTGATCTCGTGGTTATTAGTTATGATAAAAAAGGATGTGTTGGTTGACCGTTTTGGTTTTGAAAAGTGGAAAGAATTTTTGTTTTAACCTTTGTCCTTTCCATTAGCGACCACTTGATTGGGGTTATATGGGATGATGGATGGTTAATGGAACGAATGGATGAGTTCCGGGACGGATATGAGGAGGGTGTCTGGTGTGGCACAAAAACATGCATGTGTGAGGCCCATGGGGTACCATTGGTGGATACACTAACCGTTGAACCGTTTGTTTTCAAAGAAATGGTTTTAAAGAAAAACATGATGTCTTGATGAATAGTTTGGGATGGTTTGTATTATGGGTTTTTGAAAATGTTGTTTTTGTGGGATGTTTTTTTTAGTATAATAACCCCTCCTATTTGAACTGTGTTTTGGGTTTATTTTTTGTTGGTAAGCTGGGTAGAAGGACCAGTTAGTAGTCTCCTCTGAGATATGATTCAGGACACCTCTATGGTGGTTACCTTCATGTGTTTGGATCTGGTTTATGGTTTTTTTTTTCTTGACCAATGGACCATCTTGGTTGGGTCCTTGGGTTCAATCATTGGATAAGGTACACCCCATTAAGGGTTATTTCACAACTGAAGTGAAACCCAGATTGTTTCGTCGTTTGAAGACCCTCCAGTTGATCAATATAAGGAATCTTTTTCTTGATCTTTAAAGATTGAGTCTACACCCTGTACTTTCCGGGGTTCTTGTATCCTCTTTTAGTGGGAGAGTGATCATGGAAGGTTTCAAGAGACCATGGCTTCTTAAGTTTTCATATTTAACTAAGGTGGAAGTGGTTTGGGGTTATTAGCATGGATGAGTATCTTGATGGTGTCTAAGAGGTCCTCTCAGTCCATCGTAGTCTCTTCAAAGAAAGAGTTCACAATAAACTACCAGTTTGGGAAATCTATTCACAAGAGGATATTGTGGCCATGTTCTAGAATTGTGTATTGTTTGGGGATGTAGTATAAAGTCCATTTCCATTAATTTCTTATATTTGTCATAATGGTCATGTTTGGTGACTCCTTGTGATGTCATGTGCTCGATTGACCCTAAAGGTGAAATTCATGCAATACTTTGAGAGTCTCTATTAGGTCAGGAGAATGTATCCATTGTAAAAACATCAAAATCATCGATTTTTTTGGGAAGGTGAGTATAGGTGTTATTTACTTCTATTGTTTCTTACCCGAAGAAACAAGGTGTGATTTGTGTTCATATTATAAAACCTTGATTCATTGAAATATTGGGTTAGTGTAAAGTGAGTTTGGAATAAGTTATGTCTTGGAAATCATATCGGGGATTGCAGTATAGTTTTTGGTAGCACTGAATGAATAATTCTCATCCAAGGGGTTTCCAAGGACTAACTGCGAGGCCGAAGATTATTCGATCATTTGAGCTCCAGCCATAGGTCTCAGAGAGAAGTTGGCTCGTAGTTAGGGGAAATACCTGGGTCATTTAAACCCCTGTACAATTTCATATCCTTGGTGTGAAAGATATGATGTGTTTAAACCTATCATTTCATTATCTTTATTCTATTTTTCACGTTTGGTGGAAATAGGTGGAGGGCCTTATACCCATGACATCGCCCAATGTCATTACCTCCCCCTTTGGTTTCCATTGAGTATTTGGAGAATGGCTGGAAATTTGGCTAGACAGGCTGAGCACATGGTTTGTGAATTATTAAGAAAGGCTGTGTGCCTAGAATTCATGCAGGAATATTGATCTGCATAGTTAGTTCATGGTTTCACTAACTGTGCGGACTAACCTAGTGACCATCCCAAATCTTGAAAATTTTGGGTTTTTTTTGTGTCAGCACATTCTAGTCGGTTAAGATGGTTGGTTCTTATGGTGGGGAGAACCAGTATGATTTTCATGTATGTTCCTTCAGAAATTTTGAATGGAAGTCTACCCTATGTACCAGGGAGTTCGTTCAGGCCTCCCCCGTTTAGTGTCCTGTTTTTTTCTCAGAAAAAAAATGTTGGATGTCTCTTATGGTGGGGAGCGTATTTTTGTCGCCCCGTACCAGTAACATACATTTATCCATGGTCTTGGATTGGTTTAGATAGTCTTTTTCGGAGCTATATAGCTTCCAACATCTTTCTTGTGTAAACTTTGGGACTGGAGAGCGCCCAATGGATTAGTTAGAGTAAGGTAAGTGTATCCTTGTTCAATGTTATTGTTCGTTTGGGTGAATTGCTTGAGTCTTATTTGGATAGTGTTTGAGGAGTTTTATTTTGGGATAAAGTATGAATGTGATTGATCATTTCAGGAAAGTGGTATATGTTTTGGTTGTGAGAGTAATCCTTAATTGATCACTGGAGGTGTTTTGGCCTTTGGGGGTGAAACCTGGCAAAGGAGTACCTCTTGGTTTTATAGTTGGGTTTGGTTGTTGCTTTGTCCTTGATGTGACTTTCTGGGGCGGATAGTTTTCATGGTGGGGAGAATTGTAACATACATGACGTATTTTAAAGTTAAATATCATTAAATTTTCATTTATGCTTTGTTTTTTGGATTTCTCATGTTTTTATGGTGGAATGGGTGAGTTTTCATGAATTGGCCCAAACCGTGAGCACAATTCCAGATTTAAAAATAAATTTTGATTCTTTTATAACATTTTCATTTTTTAATATTTTTCACCCATTAAAGTTCATATATGGTCTCCCCTGACATAGAAACACCACCATTGTAGTTTGGTGCCTTTAGAAAACCATAAACAAGTTGTATATGGGTTTTTATTTAAGGGATTGGGCATTTCCTAAAGCCCAATTCCTGTTTTAAAAATAAACTTTGTCTAATTAATAACATATACAATATTAAGGATTTTTCGGTGATTCCAAGCCCCAAATAGGCCACATGAACCCAGACATGCGTCCATTATTCTCCCACCCTCTTTGCAGCTCATTTGGATAGTGTTTTAGGTCGAAACGTTTGGAGAACTCACATTTCGGGCAGATTTATAAAGGTAATTTGTTTACTTCATAAATCCTTCAATTATTACACTTTTTCGCCATTCAAATTCCTACATAGTACCCTTATCCGTTTTAGAACGTACCTTAAATGTGTGGATATTTTCAAATTCTTCTATTGGTGTAAGGGAGGCGATTTCTACATGATCCCTCAAGTAAGTTGGTCTCCTTCATTCTTCTTTCAATTTTCTTAGGGTTACATTCAATGTGATTAGGGTTTCACACTTTATCCATAAGGTTCCTAATGTACAGAAGTTAGGGTTAAAACCTAGGGTTTTATTTCTTGTCTTTTTGGTGAATGTTTCTGGTTTTAGGTTGGATTTCCATTCCTCAAGGTGTGGTGGTGGTGCGATTTATGTTTCACACCATGTTTTGAGTGTTTCGACTTATATGATACGTGATTCCATGGGTAACCATTTAATGATTAGTTAGTGTGTTTGATTAAATAATTTATCATGTTCCTTATGTTCTGTGAATTATGAGAAAACCATTTTTGGTAGCAATAGTAAAGCATTTTTTTTAAAGTTACATTTTTTCTTGAAGTGTGTATTTTTCAAATGTATTTCATGTGTTATCTCTTGTGGTAGTTTTGTAAAATGTGTAAGTGATTTATTAGTTGTTGGAAGGGGATGCCAATTATGGTTAGGTAATGATATAGTTCCATGTGGGCCTAAAAAGGGGGTTTATTTGAATGGTTTTATTTGTATAACCTTGTTATACTCCTTGAAAGTGTTTTATGTATTTGTGTGATCTCATGGGTATCTTTTGTGGTATTATTCAAGGTGATTATATAACATTTGAAAGTGGACTGTTACATTTTGATTGGGCTTCCAATTCTGCTTTGGTAGGTTCTTGGTGTCATTTTGGCTTAAAAACAGGTTTTTGAAATGGATTTTATGTGAAAAGTTTGGGTATACTCTTTATAATTGTTATATGAAAGTTTTGAATGGTTTATTGGGTTGTGTAATAGGTGAAACTATATCAGCAAACTGTTCTGGTAGGAGTATATTTTTAAAAGGTCAATTTCATTTGTGAAAAGGCTGTTATGTGATATGTATCATCTTGAAAATATTTTTATTAAATTGTTTGAAGTAGATATTGAGGAGTGAAAGTGATGTGAAAGTGATGTGGAGTGTTTTCTGTGAGTGTGATGTGAAAAATTGAATTTTTTATTATGAAAGTAGTTAATTTTCCACGTGTGTGGGCTGTTATATGAGATTAAATATCTTAGAATTTTTTTATAAACTTGTTTAATGGTTTTGTGGATGTGTTGAAGAAATGTCAAATGTGTTGTGGGCTATTTTGGTGTGATTCGGATTTCAAAATCATTTTCAATGAAAAATGGATTTTTGTGAATTGTGTGGTATAAATATGGGTTTTTTGGTGAATTTTTGATGTGGAAATGATATTTTAATTTTCAATGTATATTTCTTGACTTGTTGAACTTGTTTGAGCACAAGGGTAAAACCTGGGTATCTAGGTGGGTGGACGCGTACTAGTATGCTAGTGAATTCGTGGGGTTTGGCATCAGTTTAACTTTGAAATATTGATGCTTACAACTCTAATTAAACAATGATGATGATGATTGGGGACAACTAGGTTATGGGTATGTTCCCTACTAGTGGCTCGTGCATGAGAATGGTTATTTGTGATGGTTACTCTCACCGAGATATGAGGTACCTGGGACCCATAGCTAGCTAGGGCCTAGGGGTTACTTCCTATTTCTTGTGCTCATTATTTACTTTGTACTTACCGTCGGCATATGGTATAGTTGGATGGAAAATTAAGTAGTGTTGAAATTATTTTTAAAAGTGTTGATTCTTAATGATAGCCCCCTTGAAAACTGTTTTTATTCAAAGTTGCATCTTTTAGAAATTGTAACTAGCTTTTCATGTTTTTGAAAACTTGCATGCTTTTCGAATTTAAATGTTTATCACATTGAATATCTTAGTGGTGGTATCCTACTGGGAATTGGCTCACACCCTACATACACCCTTGGGTGTATGTAGACTTGGTTATTTTTGTTTTCACAGGTTGGGTACAGCTTTTTGTTCCAGTGGTTCGGGTTTCTAGCAGGTCCTTAGTGGTGAAGTCTTGAGGAGGTGGCTTGAGGGCGGTGCCCCTTGCCATGAGGGTTCTTGGGCTGTCCTAATTTTGTTTTTACCCTTGTTATAGACCTTTTGAGATATTTTAAGCTATGTAATTCAGTTCTAAATTTTTGTAAAAGATTTTTTGGTTTGAAAAATCCAGATTTGTATCATTGGATTCTTTTGTTGTATTATGTTTATAAACTCGGGTAAATCATTCCAAAATTTCATTTTATGATACCCGGGCACTTGTGACAGCTTGTGGGGATCAGGAACGCCCTTCGGGCCTTGTCACGGGCTGGGTTTGGTGCCATTTTTGGTGGAGATCGATTTGGTTCATGACAAAATGGTATCATAGGAGGTTCATGTTAACTCTTTGGGTCATGTTATTTGGGGAACAGTCTGGATAGTCTGGAGTTAGGATTGTTGGGACATGGAATTATAGTTATGGGTAGTGTTACTGATCACCAAACATCATAATGAGATTAAATTTTCCTAGAGAAGTCGGTATTTATCTAAGTCATTTGGTTTTCTTGGTTCGATGATGATTAAGGGAAATGAAAAGAGAGTTGGGTTAATGGTCCTAGTGAGCTCACAGGGCCTGGAAAGCCATGTTGACCTAAGTATATTCCGTAGAACACTCTCTATAATAGTGAATTTATTGTAATATGGCCTCCAACCATATTTCCAGGTCACCCACTGAAAATAGTTTCCTCTCGCACTGTTTTGTGCTTAGGTTTTGAAATCATGGCACTTTGGTTTTAAGAAGTGTAAAGTTTTTGTGAAATGATTTTCAAATAAAGAGGGAATGGTTTGTTTTATGAAATGGTGGAACTGAATTTTCAAAATTGATTTGAAATGTAAAATGGTGCACTTACACCTCTTTGAAATCATGAACTATATTGAAGATGGTTATGAAAAGTGTTTCTAATAGAGTTTTCTAAACAATCAGAGTGTGTTTTAATGGGATGAGATGTTTTGAAATTGATGTGAATATCTTGAAAGTGAGTTATTTTATAAATGGTTGTGACTTTCTGAAAATTTTTGTATGATGTGAGTTGGGATTTTGATCTCGTGCTTAGTAGTTATAAGAACTAAGGATGTGTTGGTTGACCGTTTTGGTTTTGAAAAGTGGAAAAAAAAATTTGTTTTAACCTTTGTCCTTTACATTAGTGACCACTTGATTGGGGTTATATGGGATGATGGATGGTTGATGGCATGAAAGGATGAGTGTCGGGACGGGTATGAAGAGGGTGTCTAGTGTGGCACAAAAACATGCATGTGTGAGGCCCATGGGGTACCATTGGTGGATACACTAACCGTTGAACCATTTGTTTTCAAAGAAATGGTTTTAAAGAAAAACATGATGTCTTGATGAATAGTTTGGGATGGTTTGTATTATGGGTTTTTGAAAATGTTGTTTTTGTGGGATGTTTTTTTTATTCTAATAACCCCTCCTATTTGAACTGTGTTTTGGGTTTATTTTTTGTTGGTAAGCTGGGTAGAAGGACCAGTTAGTAGTCTCCTTTGAGATATGATTTGGGACACCTTTAGGTGGTTACCTTCATGTGTTTGGATCTTGTTTATGGTTTTTTTTCTTGACCAATGGACCATCTTGGTTGGGTCCTTGGGTTCAATCATTGGATAAGGTACACCCCATTAAGGGTTATTTCACAACTGAAGTGAATCCCAGATTGTTTCGTCGTTTGAAGACCCTCCAGTTGATCAATATAAGGAATATTTTTCTTGAGCTTTAAAGATTGAGTCTACACCCTTTACATTCTTGGGTTTTTTTATCCTCTTGTAGTGGGAGAGTGATCATGGAAGGTTTCAAGAGACCATAGCTTCTTATGTTTTCAGATTTTCCTAAGGTGGAAGTGGTTTGGGGTTGTTAGCATGGATGAGTATCTGGATGGTGTCTAAGAGGTCCTCTCAGTCCATCGTAGTCTCTTCAATGAAATAGTTCACAATAAACTACCAGTGTGGGAAATCTAGTCACAAGAGGATATTGTGGCCACATTCTAGAATTTTGTATTGTTTGGGGATGTAGTATAAAGTCCCTTTCCATTAGTTGCTTATATTTGTCGTAATGGTCATGCTTGGTGACTCATTGTGATGGCATGTCCTTGATTGACCCTAAAGGTGAAATTCATGCAATACTTTGAGAGTCTCTATTATGTCAGGAGAATGTATCCCTTGTAAAAACATCAAAATCATCGATTTTTTTGGGAAGGTGAGTATAGGTGTTATTTACTTCTATTGTTTCTTACCCGAAGAAACAAGGTGTGATTTGTGTTCATCTTATAAGACCTTGTTTCATTGAAATATTGGGTTAGTGTAAAGTGTGTTTGGAATGTGTTATGTATTGGAAATCATATCGGGGATTGCAGTATAGTTTTTGGTAGCACTGAATGAATAATTCTCATCCAAGGGGTTTCCAAGGACTAACAGCGAGGCCGAAGATTATTCGATCATTTGAGCTCCAGACATAGGTCTCGGAGAGAAGCTGGCTCGTAGTTAGGGGAAATCCCTGGGTCATTTAAACCACTGTACAATTTCATATCCTTGGTGTGAAAGATATGAAGTGTTTAAACCTATCGTTTCATTATCATTATTCTATTTTTCACGTTTGGTGGAAATAGGTGGAGGGCCTTATACCCATGACATCGCCCAATGTCATTACCTCCCCCTTTGGTTTCCATTGAGTATTTGGAGAATGGTTGGAAATTTGGCTAGACAGGCTGAGCACATGGTTTGTGAATGATTAAGAGAGACTGTGTGCCTAGAAGTCATGCAGCAATATTGATCTTCATAGTTAGTTCATGGTTTCACTAACTGTGCGGACTAACCCTGTGACCTTCCCAAATCTTGAAAATTTTGGGTTTTTTTTGTGTCGGCACATGCTAGTCGGTTAAGATGGTTGGTTCTTATGGTGGGGAGAACCACTATGATTTTCATGTATGTTCCTTCAGAAATATTGAATGGAAGTCTACCCTATGTACCAGGGAGTCCGTTCAGGCCTCCCCCTTTTAGTGTTCTGTTTTTGTCTCAGAAAAAAATGTTGGTTGTCTCTTATGGTGGGAAGCGTATTTTTGACCCCATGTACCAGTAACATACATTTATCCATGGTCTTGGATTGTTGTAGATAGTCGTGTTCTGAGCTATTTAGCTTCCAACATCTTTCTTGTGTAAACTTTGGGACTGGAGAGCACCCAATGGATTATTTAAAGAAAGGTAAGTGTAGCCTTGTTCAATGTTATTGTTCGTTTGGGTGAATTGCTTGAGACTTATTTGGATAGTGTTTGAGGAGTTTTCTTTTGGGATAATGTATGAATGTGATTGATAATTTCAGGAAAGTGGTATATGTTTTGGTTGTGAGAGTAATCCTTAATTGATCACTGGAGGTGTTTTGGCCTTTGGGGTGAATCTTGGCAATGGTGTACCTCTTGGTTTTATAGTTGGGTTTGGTAGTTGCTTTGTCCTTGATGTGACTTTCTGGGGCGGAAAGTTTTCATGGTGGGGAGAATTTTAACATACATGACATATATTAAAGTTAAATTTCATTAAATTTTCATTTATTCTTTGTTTTTTGGATTTCTCAAGTTTTTATGGTGGAATGGGTGAGTTTTCATGAATTGGGCCAAACTGTGAGCCCAATTCCAGATTTAAAAATAAATTTTGATTCTTTAATAACATTTTCATTTTTTAATATTTTTCACCCATTCATGTTCATAAATGGTCTCCCCTGACATAGAAATACCACCATTGTAGTTTGGTGCCTTTAGAAAACCATAAACAAGTTGTATATGGGTTTTTATTTAAGGGATTGGGCCTTCCCTAAAGCCCAATTCCTGTTTTAAAAATAAACATTGTTTAATTAATAAAATATCCAATATTAAGTTGTTTTCGGTGATTCCAAGCCCCAAACAAGCCACATGAACCCAGCCACGCGTCCATTATTCTCCCACCCTCTTTGCAGCTCATTTGCATAGTGTTTTAGGTCTAAAAGTTTGAAGAACTCACATTTCGGGCAGATTTATAAAGGTAATTTGTTTACCTCTAAATCCTTCAATTATTACTCTTTTTTTCGCCATTCAAATTCCTACATAGTACCCTTATCCTTTTTAGAACATACCTTAAATGTGTGGCTGTTTTCAAATTAATCTATTGGTGTATGGGAGGAGATTTCTACATGATCCCTCAAGTAAGTTAGTCTCCTTCATTCTTCTTTCAATTTTCTTAGGGTTACATTCAATGTGATTAGGGTTTCACACTTTATCCATAAGGTTCCTAATGTATAGAAGTTAGGGTTCAAACCTAGGGTTTTATTTCTTGTCTTTTGGGTGAATGCTTCTGGTTTTAGGTTGGATTTTCATTCCTCAAGGTGTGGCGGTGGTGCGATTTGTGTTTCACACCATGTTTTGAGTGTTTCGACTTATATGGTACGTGATTCCATGGGTAACCATTTAATTATTAGTTAGTGTGTTTGATTAAATAATTTAAAATGTTCCTTATGTTCTGTGAATTATGAGAAAACCATTTTTGGTAGCAATAGTAAAGCATTTGTTTTTAATGTTACATTTTTTCTTGAAGTGTGTATTTTTCAAATGTATTTCATGTCTTATCTCTTGTGGTAGTTTTGTAAAATGTGGAAGTGATTTATTAGTTGTTGGAAGGGGCTGCCAATTATGGTTGGGTAATGATATAGTTCCATGTGGGCTTAAAAAGGGGGTGTATTTGAATGGTTTTATCTGTATAACCTTGTTATACTCCTTGAAAGTGTTTTATGGATTTGTGTGTTCTCATGGGTATCTTTTGTGATATTATTCAAGGTGATTATATAACATTTTAATGTGGACTATTAAATTTTTATTGGGCTGCAAATTCTGTTTTGGTAGTGTCTTGGTGCCATTTTGTCTTCAAAACAGGTTTTTGAAATGGATTTTATGTGCAAAGTTTGGGTATACTCTTTATAATTGTTTTATGAATGTTTTGAATGGTTTATTAGGTTGTGTAATAGGTGAAACTATATCAGAAAACTGTTCTGGTAGGAGTATATTTTTAAAAGGCCAATTTCATTTGTGAAAAGGATGTTATGTGGTATGTATCATCTTGAAAATATTTTTATTATATTGTTTGAAGGAGATATTGAGGAGTGAAAGTGATGTGAAAGTGATGTGGAGTGTTTTCTGTGAGTGTGATGTGAAAAATTGAATTTTTTATTATGAAAGTACTGTTATTTTCCATGTGTGTGGGCTGTTATATGAGATTAAATATCTTATAATTTTTTTATAAACTTGTTTAATGGTTTTGTGGATGTGTTGAAGAAATGTCAAATGTGTTGTGGGCTATTTTGGTGTGATTCAGATTTCAAAATCATTTTGAATGAAAAATGGATTTTTGTGACTTTTGTGGTATAAATATGGGATTTTTGGTGAATTTGTGATGTGGAAATGATATTTTAATGTTCAATGTATATTTCTTGACTTGTTGAACTTGTTTTAGCACAAGGGTAAAACCTGGGTATCTAGGTGGGTGGACGTGTACTAGTATGCTAGTGAATCCGTGGGGTTTGGCCTCAGTTTAACTTTGCAAGATTGATGCTTAAAACTCTAACTAAACTATGATGATGATGATTGGAGGAAACTAGGTTATGGGTATGTTCCCTACTAGTGGCTCGTGCATGAGAATGGATATTTTTCATGGTTACTCTCACCGAGATATGAGGTACCTGGGACCCATAGCTATCTTGGGCCTAGGGGTTACTTCCTATTTCTTGTGCTCATTATTTACATTGTACTTACCGTCGGCATATGGTATAGTTGGATGGAAAATTCAGTAGTGTTGACATTATTTTTAAAAGTGTTGATTCTTAATGATAGCCCCCTTGAAAACTGTTTTTATTCAAAGTTTCATCTTTTAGAAATTGTAACTAGCCTTTCATGTTTTTGAAAACTTGCATGCTTTTCGTATTTAAATGTTTATCACATTGAATATCATAGTGGTGGTATCCTACTGGGAATTGTATCACACCCTACTTACACCCTTGGGTGTAAGTAGACTTGGTAATTTTTGTTGTCGCAGGTTGGGTACAGTTTTTTGTTCCAGTGGTTCGGGTTTCTAGCAGGTCCTTAGTGGTGAAGTCTTGTGGAGGTGGCTTGAGGGCGGTGCCCCTTGCCATGAGGGTTCTTGGGATGTCCTTATTTTGTTTTTTACCTTTGGTATAAACCTTTTGAGTTATTTTAAGCTATTTTATTCAGTTCTGAATTTCTGTAAAATATTGTTTGGTTTGAAAAATCCAGATTTGTATCATTAGATTCTTTTGTTGTATTATGTTTATAAACTCAGGTAAATCGTTCAAAATTTTCATTTTATGATACCCGGGCACTTGTGCCAGCCTGTGGGGATCAGGAACACCCTTCGGGCCTTGTCATGAGCTGGGTTTGGTGCCATTTTTTGTGGCGATCGATTTGGTTCATGACAAAATGGTATCAGAGGAGGTTCATGTTAACTCTTTGGGTCATGTTATTTGGGGAAGAGTCAGGATAGTCTGGAGTTAGGATTGTTGGGACATGGAATTATAGTTATGGGTAGTGTTCCTGATCACCACACATCATAATGAGATTAAATTTTCCTAGAGAAGTCGGGATTTATCTAAGTCCTTTGTTTTTCATGGTTCGATGATGATTAAGGGAAATGAAAAGAGAGTTGGGTTAATGGTCCTAGTGAGCTCACAGGGCCTGGCAAGCCATGTTGAGACAAGTATATTCCCTAGAACAGTCTCTATGATAGTTAAGTTATTGTAATATGGCCGCCAACCATATTTCCAAGTCACCCACTGAAAATAGTTTCCTCTCGCGCTGTTTTGTGCTTCGGTTTTGAAATCTTGGAACTTTGGTCTTAAGAAGTGTAAAGCTTTTGTGAAATTATTTTCAATTAAAGAGGGAATGGTTTGTTTTATGAAATGGTGGAACTGAATTTTCATAATTGATTTGAAATGTAAAATGGTGCACTTACACCTCTTTGAAATCATGAATTATTTGAAGTTGGTTTTGAAAAGTGTTTCCAATAGAGTTTTCTAAACAATCAGAGTGTGTTTTAATGAGATGGGATGTTTTGAAATTGATGTGAATATCTTGAAACTGAGTTATTTTCTAAATGGTTGGGACTTTCTGAAAAAAATTTTATGATGTGAGTTGGGATTTTGATCTCGTGGTTAGTAGTTATGAAAAAAAAAGGATGTGTTGGTTGACCGTTTTGGTTTTGAAAAGTGGAAAGAATTTTTGTTTTAACCTTTGTCCTTTCCATTAGCGACCACTTGATTGGGGTTATATGGGATGATGGATGGTTGATGGCATGAATGGATGATTGTCGGGACGGATATGAGGAGGGTGTCTGGTGTGGCACAAAAACATGCATGTGTGAGGCCCATGGGTTACCATTGGTGGATACACTAACCGTTGAACCGTTTGTTTTCAAAGAAATGGTTTTAAAGAAAAAAAATGATGTATTGATGAATAGTTTGGGATGGTTTGTATTATGGGTTTTTGATAATTTTGTTTTTGTGGGTTGTTTTTTTAATCTAATAAACCCTCCTATTTGAACTATGTTTTGGGTTTATTTTTTGTCGGTAAGCTGGGTAGAAGGACCAGTTAGTAGTCTCCTCTGAGATATAATTCGGGACACCTTTATGGTGGTTACCTTCATTTGTTTGGATCTGGTTTATAGTTTTTTCCATGACCAATGGACCATCTTGGTTGGGTCCTTGGGTTCAATCATTGGATAAAGTACACCCCATTAAGGGTTATTTCACAACTGAAGTGAAACCCAGATTGTTTCGTCGTTTGAAGACCCTCCAGTTGATCAATATAAGGAATCATTTTCTTGAGCTTTAAAGATTGAGTCTACACCCTTTACATTCCTGGGTTTTTGTATCCTCTAGTAGTGGGAGAGTGATCATGGAAGGTTTCAAGAGACCCTAGCTTCTTAAGTTTTCAGATTTTCTTAAGGTGGAAGTGGTTTGGGGTTGATAGCATGGATGAGTATCTGGATGGTGTCTAAGAGGTCCTCTTAGTCCATCGTAGTCTCTTCAAATAAAGAGTTCACAATAAACTACCAGTGTGGGAAATCTAGTCACAAGAGGATATTGTGGCCACGTTCTAGAATTGTGTATTGTTTGGGGATGTAGTATAAATTCCCTTTCCATTAATTGCTTATATTTGTCGTAATGGTCATGTTTGGTGACTCTTTGTGATGTCATGTGCTCGATTGACCCTAAAGGTGAAATTCATGCAATACTTTCAGAGTCTCTATTATGTCAGGAGAATGTATCCCTTGTTAAAACATCAAAATCATCGATTTTTTTTGGGAAGGTGAGTATAGGTGTTATTTACTTCTATTGTTTCTTACCCGAAGAAACAAGGTGTGATTTGTGTTCATATTATAAGACCTTGTTTCATTGAAATATTGGGTTAGTGTAAAGTGAGTTTGGAATGTGTTATGACTTGGAAATCATATCGGGGATTGCAGTATAGTTTTTTGTAGCACTGAATGAATAATTATCATCTAAGGGGTTTCCAAGGACAAACTGCGAGGCCGAAGATTTTTCGATCATTTGAGCTCTAGCCATAGGTCTCAGAGAGAAGCCGGCTCGTAGTTAGGGGAAATCCCTGGGTCATTTAAACCCCTGTACAATTTCATATCCTTGGTGTGAATGATATGAAGTGTTTAAACCTATCGTTTCATTATCTTTATTCTATTTTTCACGTTTTGTGGAAATAGGTGGAGGTCCTTATACCCATGACATCGCCCAATGTCATTACCTCCCCCTTTGGTTTCCATTGAGTATTTGGAGAATGGCTAGAAATTTGGATAGACAGGTTGAGCACATGGTTTGTGAAAGTTTAAGAGATACTGTGTGCCTAGAAGTCATGCAGGAATATTGATCTGCATAGTTAGTTCATGGTTTCACTAACGGTGTGGACTAACCGTGTGACCTTCCCAAATCTTGAAAATTTTGGGTTTTTTTTTTGTGTCGGCACATGCTAGTCGGTTAAGATGGTTGGTTCTTATGGTGGAGAGAACCACTATGATTTTCATGTATGTTCCTTCATAAATTTTGAATGGAAGTCTACCCTATGTACCAGGGAGTCCGTTCAGGCCTCCCCCTTTTAGTGTCCTGTTTTTGTCTCAAAAAAAAATATTGGCTGTCTCTTATGGTGGGGAGCATATTTTGGTCCCCCCGTACCAGTAACATACATTTATCCATGGTCTTGGATTGGTGTAGATAGTCTTGTTCGGAGCTATATAGCTTCCAACATCTTTCTTGTGTAAAATTTGGGACTAGAGAGCGCCCAATGGATTAATTAAAGTAAGGTATGTGTAGCCTTGTTCAATGTTATTGTTCGTTTTGGTGAATTGCTTGAGTCTTATTTGGATAGTGTTTGAAGAGTTTTCTTTTGGGATAAAGTATGAATGTGATTGATAATTTCAGGAAAGTGGTATATATTTTGGTTGTGAGAGTAATCCTTAATTGATCATTGGAGGTGTTTTGGCCTTTGGGGGTGAAACCTGGCAAAGGAGTACCTCTTGGTTTTATAGTTGGGTTTGGTTGTTGCTTTGTCCTTGATGTGACTTTCCGGGGCGAACAGTTTTCATGGTGGGGAGAATTGTAACATACATGACTTATTTTAAAGTTAAATTTCATTAAATTTTCATTTATGCTTTGTTTTTTGGATTTCTCAACTTTTTATGGTGGAATGGGTGAGTTTTCATGAATTGGGCCAAACCGTGAGCCCAATTACAGATTTGAAAATAAATTTAGATTCTTTTATAACTTTTTCATTTTTTAATATTTTTCACCCATTCAAGTTCATAAATGGTCTGCCCTGACATAGAAACACCACCATTGTAGTTTGGTGCCTTTAGAAAACCATAAACAAGTTGTATATGGGTTTTTATTTAAGAGATTGGGCCTTCCCAAAAGCCCAATTCCTGTTTTAAAAATAAACATTATTTAATTAATAAATAATCCAATATTAAGGCTTTGTTGGTGATTCCAAGACCCAAACCCACCCCTAGAACCCAGCCGCACGTCCCATATTCTCCCACCATCTTTTCAGATCATTTTCATAGCGTTTTAGGTCTAATCTTTTGAAGAACTCACATTTCGGGCAGATTTATAAAGGTAATTTGTTTACTTCATAAATCCTTCAATTCTTATTCTTTTTTCCCAATTTAAATTCATACATGGTCCCATTATCCTTTTTAGAACATACCTTAAATGTTTGGCTGTTTTAAAATTCAAATACTGGTGTATGGGAGGCGATTTCTATAAGATCCCTCGAGTAAGTTGGTCTTCTTCATTCTTCTTTGAATATTCTTAGGGTTACATTCAATGTGATTAGGGTTTCATACTTTATCCATAAGGATACTAATGTCCAGAAGTTAGGGTTAAAACCTAGGGTTTTATTTCTTTTCTTTTAGGTGAATGCTTCTGTTTTTAGGTTGGATTCCAATTCCTCGAGAAGCGGCGGTGGTGCGGTTTATGTTTCACACCATGTTTTGAGTGTTTCGACTTAAAAGGTAGGTGATTCCGTGGGTAACCATTTAATGATGAGTTAGTTTGCTTTATTAAATAATTTTACATGTTCCTTATGTGCTGTGCATTATGAGAAAACCATTTTTGGTAGCAATAGTAAAGCATTTGTTTTTAAAGTTACATTTTTTCTTGAAGTGTGTATTTTTCAAATGTATTTCATGTGTTATCTCTTGTGGTAGTTTTGTAAAATGTGGAATTGATTTATTAGTTGTTGGAAGGGGATGCCAATTATGGTTGGGTAATGATATAGTTCCATGTGGGCCTAAAAAGGGGGTGTATTTGAATGGTTTTATTTGTATAACCTTGTTGTACTCCATGAAAGTGTTTTATAGATTTGTGTGTTCTCATTGGTATCTTTTGTGATATTATTCAAGGTGATTATATAACATTCGAAAGTGGATTATTACATGTTTATTGGTCTGCCAATTCTTTTTTCGTAGGGTCTTGGTGTGCTTTTGGCTTAAAAAGAGGTTTTTTAAAATGATTTTATGTGCAACGTTTGGGTATACTCTTTATAATTGTTTTATGAAATTTTTGAATGGTTTATTGGGTTGTGTAATAGGTGAAACTATATCAGCAAACTGTTTTGGTAGGAGTATATTTTTAAAAGGTCCATTTCATTTGTGAAAAGGCTATTATGTGATATGTATCATCTTGGAATATTATTATTAAATTGTTTGAAGGAGATATTGAGGAGTGAAAGTGATGTGAAAGTGATGTGGAGTGTTTTCTGTGAGTGTGATGTGAAAAAATGAATTTTTGATTATGAAAGAAGTGTTATTTTCCATGTGTGTGGGATGTTATATGAGATTAAATATCTTATAATTGTTTTATAAAATTGTTTAATGGTTTTTTGGAAGTGTTTAAGAAATGTGAAATGTGTTGTGGGATATTTTGTTGTGATTCGGATTTCAAAATCATTTTGAATGAAAAATGGAATTTTGTGACTTGTGTGGTATACATATGGGCTGTTTGGTAAATTTGTGATGTGGAAATGATATTTTCATGTTCAATGTATATTTCTTGACTTGTTGAAATTGTTTGAGCACATGGGTAAAACTTGGGTATCTAGGTGGGTGGACGTGTACTATTATGCTAGTGAATCCGTGGGGTTTGACCTTAGTTTCACTTTGCAAGATTGACGCTTACAACTCTAACTAAACTATGATGATGATGATTGGGGACCACTAGGTTATGGGTATGTTCCCTACTAGTGGATCATGCATGAGAATGAATATTTTTTATGGTTACACTCACCAAGATATGAGGTACCTAGGACCCAAAGCTAGCTAGTGACTAGGGGTTACTTCTTATTTCATGTGCTCATTATTTACTTTGTACATACCGTCATCATATGGTATAATTGGCTGGAAAATTCAGTACTGTTGAAATTATTTTTAAAAGTGTTTATTCTTAATGATAGCCCACTTGAAAACTGTTTTTATTCAAAGTTGCATCTTTTAAAAATTGAAACTAGCTTTTCATGTTTTTGAAAACTTGCATGCTTTTCGTCTTAAAATGTTTATCACATGGAATCTCTTAGTGGTGGTATCCTACTAGGAATTGGCTCACACCCTTCTTACACCCTTGGGTTTAAGTAGACTTGGTTATTTTTTTTGTCGCAGGTTGGGTACAGTTTTTAGTTCCAGTGTTTCGGGTTTCTAGCAGGTCCTTGGTGGTGAAGTCTTGTGAAGGTGGCTTGAGGGCAGTGCCCCTTGCCATGAGGGTTCTTGGGCTGTCCTTATTTGGTTTTGTACCTTTGGTATAGACCTTTTGAGTTGTTTTAAGCTATGTAATTCAGTTCTAAATTTTTGTAATAGATTGTTTGGTTTGAAAAATCCAGATTTGTTTCATTGGATTCTTTTGTTGTATTATGTTTATAAACTCGGGTAAATCGTTCCCAATTTTCATTTTATGATACCCGGGCACTTGTGCCAGCCCGTGGGGATCAGGAACGCCCTTCGGGCATTGTCATGGGCTAGGTTTGGTGCCATTTTTGGTGGCGATCGATTTGGTTCGTGACATTTTGAATTTTATATACAATTAACATTCATATTACAGATTTTATGGAACATTATATGAGAATAAAATCAATTTTTCATATTATTGTTTTCTCCAAAAATACAGTTTTACCACTTTTCCATAGTGAACCCATTTTAAATCTAGTTTTTATCACATTTATGAAATAAATATTCGAAAATAAAAAACTTATTTAAACTTGAGACATAAAAATTTAATTTTTTTAAATATTTGGATTTTTTCTAATAAAATAAAATTTTAATGAATATTGAAAAATACGGCATTTTAAATCGAAACATCCTTTTTATATAATTTATTTATATAAATTTATGATCTTTTTAATTGGTTTTAATGTTTAATTGGATTATATTTTAATCATTCAATCCAATTTTGGTAATTGGATGTAATTTTAATTTTAATTTTGACATAAACACATGTCAATAATTTGGTTGGTATTACTTCTTAAAAAACAACTTTTCCGTTTTGACATTGGAAATTAATTTTAAATTAATTACTCAACTTCAGAGTTATTAATTTTGATAAATTGATTTCATATTTGTAGTTATAATGTTATAATTGTGTAAATATGGACCTTTTATTTTTATACATTATGAAAGGTAACTTCAATAAGTATTTTATTTACCATTGTTAAAATGTAATATATCGTAAATTTGGGCAACATAATAATATTAAACTACCATAACATGTAACACCCTAGGGAAATAAATAATATGAAATTTTCAGATATATCCATATTTGTGAGTAAATTATTAATATTACATTAAAGGGGACGCTATGCTTGATGGCGTACCCAATACGAAACAACGAGTTTCTTGGGAATCTTACGTTGCACTCTAATAATAAAATAATATTATTTTAAATAGTAGTTAATGCATAGCCATTGTAATAGTGGGAATGAAAAGAACTAACAACAAAATGATTATATATGTTTGACAAATATTTTTACTTTTTAAAATAAATGTTAAAATGTGAATGAATCAAATTTTAAGCGTAAATATTCTAATATTCTTTAAAAGGTCGATTAACTGCATTTTGATGGATAACCCCTTATAAATCCATTTTTTTAAAATTTTATATGTTATATTAGACAAAATAAATTTTTTGAGAATCAGGTCATCAAAATTTACTTTGTATACATTTTTGGTATTTTTCCGATAAAGATCATTTTTTAATGAAAAGTGTAAAATGTTGTATTTTAATTCAAACCCTATTTATAATATAATTTATTTACATGATTATATTATCTATTGAATTGGTTCTAAAGTTAAATTAGAATATATTTTTACCATTTAAACTAATGGTGGTCGTTGGAATTAATTTCACTTTGAAATTGAACTTAAACTACTGTCAATCTTTTGATATATATTGTTTCATAAAAACACTGTCTTTGTCCTGACAGCGGGAATTAATTATTAAATTAATTAATGTTACTTATATTTTATGAATTCTTTAAAATATACATCATTTTTGAAATCTGAAGATCAACTATAGCTTAGGGTGATGTTTTGGTATTTTTCTGAAAAACATGAATTTTTGATTAATAGTGAAACCACTAAGTGGTACTTATAACAAAATGATTTTTCGTTTAAATGAAATTTTACCACCTCTGTGTTTTGAATTTAAAAAATTCAACATACATGGTTGTGATTAGTATGTAAAATGTGGTTCAATGGGATTAATTTTTTTTTGGTGAATAGTAAATGTTATGTTTTAATCTCGATTAGAGGTAATTAGTGTAATTTAGGGTGAAAATAATGTTTTAATAATATGAAATGACCTTGAAATATGTCATACCATTATTGTATGTGCCATGGCCCACCAATAAAATCCATGGGTGAACTTGGGGACCCCGTGGAGCCAATTTGGTAGTAAAATGACATTAATAACTTTTTATTAAAAGTTAATATTAAAATGTCACAAACATGTGTTGTTTTACTAAAACAATTATTACATGGGGATATACAAGTAATATTTTTGACTATAAATAGTATCTAGAAAAGTTAAAAATATTTCCTAAATCAAGATATTTTTTATAATTTTTAGACATTAAATAAATTAAATTATTTATGACACCATGATGATGCATCGATTACCTCATTATTTACCGATTTAAATAAAATGAAATGATAATATAAAATATAAAACCTACACTTGTCAAAAACCTATTGTATGGGTTTATTTTGGACTCTTATCTCCTTATCCTCGAAATATATAATTGTGGGACCATTAAAAACCGAAACTGATTTTATAATAAAGTATCATTTCATAACATTCCAAGAGTGCCCCTCCTATCCACTTATAAAAGGCCCCCACCTCTACCACCTTACCCACCCCTCTCAAGCCATTGTATCAGCCACCCCTTCCCATTTTGTCTCTACACATCCCTCTATTACTCCTAGAAGCCTTACTTTGGACAGAATCCTTTCCATGAAAGCCTTTGAGCTCAAATCAAAAACAGTTACCAGATTTAAAGGTAATGTCTTCCCTAGTGTTCTTTTGTTTTATTTTGCTTCTCCAACCCCCTAATATTTTTTTATTCCATTATTTTGTAACAACACAAGTATATTCAATATACATGGATTTTGTTATATTAAGTATTCTAGCTACACTTACACACATATTCGTCTAATGGTTAAAGAACATACTGTTTCTGTGGATGGTGAATTTCTACATCACGAAACGATGATTGTTCAATCTTCTCTTAAAACCTTTAATGGTGGACATTATGATGTCACTATATTTTATATATGATATATATGGTATTTATGTTTTCTATATGATTATTTATTTTATATTTAAAACATACCTTTATTCTTTGCATGTTGTGCAAATGCGATAATTCCATATGAGGAAGTGTGGACTACCGTCCCCTCAAGCGATGTGACTCGTTCATGCGATACATGGAATGTATAAAGAATGAAATTAATGAACATTTGTGACTTATATAACATATATATTATACTGGAATTATAATATTCATATATATATCATTTATTTTTAATTCCATAAAAATGAAAAGAAATGAAAGTAGCGTTCATGCATACGTACGGCCTACCGACTCCATGAACGGTGAATTTAATTTATTTTTATCTCCAAATGTTATGGAGAAGTATAAAATTAATATGTACTAGGTATATATATGATATTTAAATAATTAATACTATTCTAGAGATGATTTACTTATAACTACATGGACAATCATTTTCAAACAAGTTCATTTTTGACTCATGTACCAAACATCGACAAAAACGTCCGATATGAACTCTCATTATTAAACAATTATTATAACATTATAATATGTGATATGAACTGAATAATAATATTTAAAGGGTTTCATTAATCAATTATTAATTGACCAATGTTTATTATTCAGTAATATAAAGAAACAAACAAGACAAGTCGGACTTGAGGTAAGGGATCCTACCCCTCTCTTTATTTTTATGTACACTTGTTTATGTCATTCCTTTTAAGCTCATATTTCTTATGATTGGAAAGTAATTTTATATTAATCTTACTTTAATTTTTTATGTTCATATAATGAGACACCCTATTTTCTCTCATCAATCCATTTTTGATGTTTTGAGTGGCACCGTTAGGCTACCGAATTTTAATAAGAGATCCATCCTCTCTCTTTCTTTTTAAGTACTCTCCTTTATGTCACATATTTTAAGCTCCTATTTGTTTTGTTGGGGGTGTTATTTTATATTCCTCTTGCTTTAAATTTTATGTTAATATGATGAGAGACCGTATTTGATCTCATCATTCCTTTTTTGGATGTTTTATGGGGCGCAGTTAGGCTGCCGAGTTTTCTTAAGGGATTTTTCATCTCACTTTTATTCCCATGGGATTTATGCTACATTTTCCACCATTTCCTTTGAGTGGTTTATGTAATGAACATTATTATACTCTTTGTGTAATATAGTTTTATTTATGGGTATTTACATCTTCATTGTATGACCCTTCTTCCATGTGGTGTACGTTTCAAAAGTTACCCAAATCGGTAAGGGAACCTTTCACCCTCCTCTTTTTAAAAGACGTCTTTTTGTTATGTCTTTTAATTTACATCTTATTATGTTGGGATATGTTCTTATATATCCTTATTGATGTAAATTTTATGTTCAAGTGATGAGATTCCATTTTCTCTCTCATCAACTCTTAATCTGAAATTATAAGTGATGCTGTTAGGCTATCAAATTTTTGCAGGGGAACTTCTTAACCCAATTTAGATTATTTGGGTTAAACTTGTACTCCTTGAATATGTCATTCTATGAATATGTGTGAATTAAATATGATTGTTTTACACTTAATTTAAATTATATTTGGTGTATTCTTTTGTCACACATAGTTATGTAATTGATTTATCCTTAATCAAAGGATACCGTCTTTATAAGGGATTTAGTCTCAAATTACATTCCATTGAGACATCATTGTTGTTATGTTCCAATTCACTTTTATATGGTGTATATAATATCCTTCAGCATATTATATCATGAATAAATTTATTCTCATGATATTTTAATGTTTTTATTAAATGTTATTCCTTTAAAAGCTTCAAAGTGGTATGGGACACTTTGATTCAAAAATCTCTTTATTAAATGGTTTTGAAAATAGTTTGATAAATCATTCATTTTATCGATATCTTGAAATGATATATTGTGATTTAAAATGAAATTTTTAAATATGTGCTATGATTTTTATAATGGTACTTGGACATTTGACGGGTGGTTATGTGATAAACCATATGACGGGTGGTGCCATGAATATCAGGACGCGTGGTTACGTTATAACCTCCAATGCATTGGGTATGGAAGTCGGTCGTATGGCTATTCCATTAAGCATGTGTGGAAGTTGACCGTATGGTTATTCCATTTATGTATGTTTATGTACCATGTTACCTTTATATGTTATGTGTTCTTTATATGGGTTTTATAGTAATCTTTTTGTTACAAAAGGGTAAGTAATGGTATTTTATTCGGTGATGAGTTTTTTACTACTTCATAAAGGTGAAAAGTATTACCTTGGTAAAGTACCCATGGTTTACTTGTTGTTTTTGAAAAACTAATAGTTTTCCTTCTTTGTGTATCCTTTACTGGGATTTTGATGCACATCCCGTGTTTTTGAAATGTTTTCCACAAGACTTAAAGATGAATAGGGTCAAGGATGGGATCATGGAAAGACATTATATCTGAAACATATAACTAGACATGTTTCTTTTTAAGTGTTTTTTTATTTTTTGGAAACTTATTAGAAGTTTCTACTATGTAATATTTTGAGATGTAATAGTTATGACCTAATTCTCTAAAACTCTAACCTGAAAAGATCCTCTATGTGAATTATTGATTTAATTCATGATTAAGTAATGTTTAAGGCCGAGTACTTATAGTTGGTATCAAATGTCGGTTTAGATAACTTTTGATGTTAGAGTGTTGTTTAAGAATAAGTGACAAGTTGTGTATAACCAGAATGGTTATTATATTACATTGAGTCATTGTAATTTTTTACGGTTGGAATGTGTTTGAGATAACTTGGATAAGTATATCTCAGTATTCAGCTTCCTCTTTAGTACATGATGTTTTTTTTGATATACTCACACTGACCATTTTGGTTTTAGTAAATGGATGGATCTTTCAGGAACCAAAGTGGTAATGGGTTTGAAGGAAACTATGGTGGTTCTCTGATTAAGAGACCGGATGAAATGGGGGATTCAATGATAAATCTTGTGGTTTTTTTAAACCAACCATCAGGAGTCATGATCAACCACATGAACCTTGGAGAGTTCTCTAATGCATCATGTACGAGAGAACCAACTCTTCATGGATGTTCAGGTAATAACTATAAAGGTAACCATTAGGGTTTATATGATCCTTAATTTTGAGGTAATTATGGGTTATTATACGTTATGATGGAATATGAATGACATGAGATAATCTTGTGGTTAAATTATGTTATGGTTATTTTTTAAGATTTTTTCTCATTTTGGGGAATGTTTTAAGAATTACATAGTTTTGGAAAAAGGAAAACAAACAGCCCGTGTGACAACCTATCGCGTCGGACAAAACTGCGGGAATCGAACCCACATCCAAAGTGCGACTGGTATTTATCGCCTAGCACTGCACTACGTGATGTCCCTGGTTAGTTTGACTAATTCTTTTTAGTTATATGATTTTAGGAATCATGAGTAAGATTATTTTGGGTTATCTATGGAAATTATTAACTTATCATGGAGGATATATGATTAGGTTAATAACATTTCAATATGAGACTTTTAGAGAAACTGATGTTATTTGGAGACAAGTGTTAATTTGTACCTTGGAAGACTATGTGACTAAATCCATCAAATATTTGGGTTTTAATCTTATTTTGGATTACTTTGAAGAATTTTATGGACAAATGTTTTATCGAATGGTCCTCTTTGAACTTTGGGATTTGTTGGATAAATTTTGGAGAATAAGAATAGATTTTATTTTTATAAAGGGTTATCCTTTTCTGGATTATCTGATCTTGTTCTAACAATTTTGGTTTTGGTAAGTGTCTAAAGACATGGGAAATATGTAGTTATCTTTTTTGTATTGGGTGATTCTTAAGAAGTTGATTATAGTACTCTTAATGTGATCATGTCTTTCTAAATACTCATCATTAGGGGAAAGTATGAGTTTGTGTAAGAAATCTAGTAAATTTTGAAAGTCAACATGACAAGTAAGTATGTTTCCTTAAGATCAAAAATAAATTCCTCAATGAAAAGTAACTTAAAACAAAACTGTTGTCTATTAACTTTTTCTACTAGGGAATCGAATACCATTTAACCCACCATAAGTTTTTAATTTTCTTATGGTTAACTTTCTCCCAAAAATGTTTGCTATCACACTCCCTCAGAACACAAGCCTTTGTTTTTTCCTCCATATTCATGTTTTCCTACATGGAATCATAGTATGGGTAAACTCGGGTGACCTTTGTACTTCACTTTCATTATGTTAAAGTGATAGTTTTACTGACTCTTGTTCCTATGTGGGATTTTCAATGAAGTTTTAATGCCCAATTTTAAAATTGCGAGGACACAATTCCCAAAGGGGGGGAAGGATGTAACACCCCATATAAATATATAATATGGAATTTTCACATTTATCCATATTTTTGAGTAAAATATTAATATTACTTTAAAGGGGATGCTATGCTCGATGGCGTACCCAATACGCAACAACGAGTTTCATGAGAATCTTACGTTGCACTCTAATAATAAAATAATATTATTATAAATGGTAGTTAATGCATTAACGTTGTAATAGCAGGAATGAATAGATATAACTACAAAATAATTATATATGTTTGTAAAATATTTTTAATTTTTAAAATAAATGTAAAAAATGTGAATGAATCCAATTTTAAGCGTAAATATTCTAATATTCTATAAAAGGTCGATTAACCGCATTTTGATGGAGAACCCCTTTTAAAATTTTTTTTGACAATATTATATTCTATATTTGAAAAAATAAGATTATTTTTATAATTGGGACATCAAAATTTACTTTGTATAACTTTTTGATATTTTTCCGATAAAGTTCTTTTTTTAATGAATAGTGTAAAATGTTGTATTTTAATTCAAAACCTCTTTTAAATAAAATTTGTTTAAAAGATTAGATTAAATATTGAATTTTTTATAAAGTTAAATTAGAATATATTTTTATCATTTAATCCAAGAGTGGTCGTTGGAATTAATTTCACTTTGAAATTGGACTTAAACTACTGTCAATCTGTGGATATATAATGTTTCATAAAAACAAGCTATTTGTCCTGACAACGAGAATTAATTATTAAATTAATTAATGTAACTTATATGTGCTGAATTTTGTAAAGTATATATCTTTTTTGAATTCGGAATATCAAATATAGCTAAGGGTGATGTTTTGGTATTTTCTGAAAAACTACAATTTTTTATGAATAGTGAAACCACTAAGTGGTACTTAAAAAAAACCGATTTTTCGTTTAAATGAAATATTACCACCTCTGTGTTTTGAATTGAAAAAATACGACATAAATGGTTTTTATTAAGACCTAAAATGTGTTTTAGTGGGATTAAAATAATTTTTTGGTGAATATTAACTTTTAAGTTGTAATCGTGATTAGAGGTAATTAGTGTAATTTAAGGTGAAAATAAAGTTTTAATAATATTAAATGACCAAGGAACATGTCCTATCCTTATTGGATGTGTCATGGGAGACCAATAAAATCCATGGGTCAACTTGGGGACCCCATGGAGCCACATTGGTAGGAAAATGATATTAATAAATTTTTATTTAAAGTTAAAATTAAAATGTCCCAAACATGTGTCGTGTTACTAAAAAAAATTTTACATGGTGTTATACAAGTCATATTTTTGACTATAAATATTAATTAGAAAGATAAAAACATTTCCTACATCATTATAGTTTTTTTATAATTTATAGACAATAAATAAATTAAATTATTTATGACACCATTATGATGAAGCGATTACCTCATTATTTAACGATTTAAATAAAATGAAAAGATAATGTAAAATCTAAAACATAAACTTGTCAAAAACCTATTGTATGGATGGATTTAAAACACTTATCACCTAATCCTCTAAATATATAATTTTGGGACCTTTAAAAACCGAAACTCATTTTTTAATAAAGAAACCTTTTATAACATTCCAAGAGTTCCCCTCCTCTCCTCTTATAAAAGGCCCCCACCTCTACCACATTACCCACACCTCTCAAGCCATTGGCTCGGCCAACCCTAACAATTTTGTCTCTAAACATCCCTCTATTACTCATAGATGTCTCACTATGGGCATAATCCTTTCCAAGGAAGCCTTTTAGCTCAAATCAAAAAGATTGACCCGATTTAAAGGTAATGTCTTCCCTAGTGTTCTTTTGTTTTATTTTTCTTCTCCAACCCTCTACAGTTTTTTTATTCCTTTATTTTGTAACAATAGAAGTATCTTAAATATACTTGTATGTTTTTATAAGAAGGATTATAGCTACACTTACACACACCTTCTCCTAATGGTTAAAGAACATACTGTTTCTGTGGATGGTGAATTTCTGCCTCACGAAATGATGATTGTTGAATCTTATATTAACACCATTCATGGTGGCCATTATGATGCCACTATATTTTATATATGATATATATGGTATTTATGTTTTCAAGATGCTTCTGTATTTTATATTTAAAACATACCTTTATTCTTTGCATGTTGTGCAAATGCGATAATTTCATATGAGAAAGTGTGAACTACTGCCCCCTCAAGTGATGTGACTCGTTCATGCGATACATGGAATATATAAAGAATGAAATTATTGAACATTTGTGACCTATATAAAATATATATTATACTTTAATTATAATATATATATATATATCTCATATATTTTTAATTCCATTAAAATGAAAATGAAATGAAAGTAGCGTTCATGCGTACGTACGGCCTACTGTCTCCATGAACGGTGCATTTCATTTATTTTAATCTCCAAATGTTATGGAGTAGTATAAAATTAATATTTACTGGATATATATGATATTTAAATCATTAATACTATTCTGGAGATGATTTACTTATAACTACATGGACAATCATTTTCAAACAAGTTCATTTTTGACTCATGTACCAAACATCGACAAAAACGTCTAATATGAACTCACATTATTAACCAATTATTATAACATTATAATATGTGATATTAACTGAATAATAATATTTAACTATGTTCCTTAAGAAATTATAAATTGACCAAAGTTTATTATTCAGCAATATAATGAAACGAACAAGACAAGTCGGACTTGAGGTATGTGATCCTACCCCTCTCTTTCTTTTTAAGTACACTCTTTTATGTCATTCCTTTTAAGATCATCTTTCTTATGATTGGGATGTTATTTTATATTACTATTACTGTAATTTTTTATGTTAATATAATGAAATACCCTATTTTCTCTCATCAATCCATTTTGGAAGTTTTGAGTGGCGCCGTTAGGCTACCTAATTTTCGTCTGAGATCCAACCTCTCTCTTTCTTTTTAAGTACTCTCCTTTATGTCACTTCTTTTTATCTCCTATTTGTTATGTTGGGGGATGTTTTTTTATATTCCACTTTCTTTACATTTTATGTTAATATGATGAGAGACCCTATTTGATCTCATCAATCCATTTTTGGATGTTTTATGTGGCGCTGTTAGGGTGTTGAGTTTTCGTAAGGGATTTTTCATCTCACTTTTATTCCCGTGGGATTTATGCTACATTTTCCACCATTTCCTTTGAGTGGTGTATGTAATGACCATTATTATACTCTTTGTGTAATATATATTTACTTATGGGTATTTACATATTCATTTTATGACCATTCTTCCATGGGTTTTACGTTTCGAAAGTTACCCAAATCAGTAAGGGGACCTTTCACACTCCTATTTTTAAAAGACTTCTTTTTGTTGTGTCTTTTAATTTAAATCTTATTATGTTGGGATATGTTCTTATATATCCTTATTGAGTTAAATTTTATGTTCAAGTGATGAGATACCATTTTCTCTCTCATCAAATCTTAATCTGAAATTATATGTTGTCCCGTTAGGCTGTCGAATTTTTGCAAGGGAACTTCTTAACCCAATTTCGATTCTTTGGGTTAACCATGTACTCCTTGAATATGTAATTATATGAATATGTTGTAATGAAATATGATTATTTTACACTTAATATAAAATTATATTTGGTGTATTCTTTTGTCACATATAGTTATGTAATTTATTTATCCGTAATCAAATGATAGAGTCTTTATAAGTGATTTCATCTCAAATTACATTCCATTGAGACTTCATTGTTGTTATGTTCCAATTCACATTGATATTGTTTATATAATATCCTTAGGAATATTATATCATGAATAACTTTATTCTCATGATATTTTAATGTTTTTATTAAATGTTATTCCTTTAAATGCTTCAAAGTAGTATGGGACACTTTGATTCAACAATCTCTTTATTAAATGGTTTTGAAAATAGTTTGATAAATCATTGATTTTATCGATATCTTGAAATGATATATTGTGATTTCAAATTAAATGTTAATAGTGAAATGTTTATATATGTTCTATGATTTTTATAATGGTACTTGGACATTTGACGGGTGGTTACATGATAAACCATATGACGGGTGGTGTCGTGAATACCAGGACTGGTGGATACGTTATAACCTCCAATGCATTGGGTAAGGAAGTCGGCCGTATGGATATTCTATTAAGTATGTGTGTAAGTAGACCATATGGTTATTACATTTAAGTATGTACATGTCCCAAGTTACCTGTATATTTTATGTGTTCTTTATATGGGTTTTATGGTAATCTTTTGGTTACAAAAGGGTAAGTAATTGTATTTTATTTAGTGAAGAGTTTTTTACTAATTCATAAAGGTGAAAAGAATTAATTTGGTAATTTACTCATGGTTTACTTGTTGTTTTGGAAAAACTAACAGTTTTCCTTCTTTGTGTATCCTTGACTGGGCTTTTTATGCTCATCCCATATTTTTGAAATGTTTTCCACATGACATAAAGATGAATATGTTCAATGATGGGATCAAGGAAAGTCATTCTATCTAAAACATGGAAGTAGACATGTTTCTTTTTAAGTTTTTTTTTATTTTTTGGAAACATAGTAGAAGTTTCTATTATGTAGTCTTTTGAGATGTAATAGTTATCGCTTAATTCCCTAAAACTCTAAACCTAAAAATATCCTCTATGTGAATTATTCATTTAATTCATGATAAAGTAATGTTTAAGCTAGGGCCTTATATAACACATTTACTAATCACATAGGACTAGATACATATGACTATGGGCTACATTGGGTTTATTTTTGATACCCATGGACTCACATTTATGTGGAAATGACATTTTTTAAGATTTAATTTAAATTAATGATAATTAAAACCTAAACATATATCGTTTACTAAATCAAATTTAATATATTATTATATAATATATCTATTTGTCTATATATAGTTGTTAGATATCTATAACGATTTTCAACATCATGGTATTTTATTTATAACTTTTAGACATTGGATAAATATATATATTTATGACACATTTATGATTTAGCGATTACCTCATTAATGAATGATAAAAATAAATGAATTTATAAACATTAAAATAAATTTAATTTTAAAATTTTGATTCCATAAAAGTTTTTTATGGATGAAATTTACATATTAGGAATGTTTTAATGCCTTTTTTTCAAAAGAATATTGTTTTACAAATTTTTTTAAAAAATTCAAGTATGAATAGCACCCAAGATTGACAAAATCCATAACTTAAAACATAAAATACATTATTAAATTCCTAAAAATATAATATTCATCTAAAGGGTTAATATAACTCCAAATAGGTCATGAATAAATTTTTTGGGTCATTTTATATAATAGGGTAATTACATTATCCCACAATGTGTAAATAACATTATATCATGGTATGAATAAAAATTGTAAAATAAAAGCTAAACAAAAAATATAAGGATACAAAAATTACAAAACATGCCAAAAAATTATTCAATGATTCTAATTCGAGTCAAAATAATCATATCATCGAATTAAATATGTTTTCACCATATTAAATAGAAATTAAATTTAAAATATATTAATATTTGGAGAGTTTTCTAAAGTGCATCTCTCCTCTCTTATAAAAGGGAACCCCCCCTCCCCTTCAATCAATTTTACACCATAATGCCCAGTAAAACAATAACTATTTATCTTATAAACATCCCTAGTTACATTATACTGGTTCATGTCTTCTAAAAATACAATCTCTAGTGAACCAACAGAAAATTTAAAGGAGGCACGTTGAGGTAGATGTAATATTTTCTGCCGATTATTTAAAATTTTTTCTTCTAATACATTATCATCCTTAGTTGATTCATTATGAAGTAATAAAATAAGTATGACTCATATAATGGTATGTTTTTATAAATATTAAACAACCCTATTTCACCATCTATCAATCAAACAAAAAACATAATCACCGCGCGTTTGTACGTATGACTAAGTGTCTCCACGACGTGGTGTAATCTGTTCTTCAGCACCACCTTACATGGATGGGTTTAATTATGACAACCCTGCTTTTTATTACAACTTAAGCATTCTTTATTACATAAAATTTCACTTGATACAACAAAGAAGATCGAGAGGTTTAGTGTCTTTGGGGCTTAAGATCATTACATAAAAACATTAAACTTGAATTACAACATCTTTATTGAAAACTTCCTTTACATGACCACTACATTCCTTCGTACTTAGCATTGCATGGGATAACCTGAGGACATGGATAAGAAAAGGGTGAGCTATAAAGCCCAGTAAGGGAGTACACAATGATTAACATGAGGATTACAATACATATTAGGCAATAGGAATGTCAATAGAGCATAATAGAAACATGAACATAAAGGCATGATAAAGCATGATAATCATAACATGGAAATGTGGCAACAACACTTAACATTGAATTAGCATGAGCCAAGGCTCATTGCACATGGAGCATGAGTAAACCCTCATTTCACTTGAAGCACGAGTAAACCCTCATTTCACTTGAATTATCATGAGTAAAAACTCATTTCACATGACATATCATGATACTATACTTTATCCAATGCATTGGAGCGCTATAAAGGGCACACCCTTCTTAAACATTTCATTTCATGCATAAGTGTGCCACATGGATCATAAAACATGGATTCATAAAACATAATCATTTCTTCCACGATAAAGGAATGTGGAATTCATACATGAAACTTTATAATCAATATGTAAATTTGCATAATGGTGAATACCCTTGATGGAGAAATGGGCATGTTATTCACTACACAAAGACATTGGCTTAGAAAATCGGTGCGATTTCGGCAGCGTAACGACGTGACATAAGAATTCATAAAAAATGTTGATGAGAGAGAGAGGGGTTCCTCATCATATTTAAATGTAATGGACAGTATGGAGATCATATATATACATGTCCCAACAATATAAATGGAATTTAGATTCATGATTCAAAAGTATTTCTTGAATGTAAAAGAAGAGAGAGAAGTTCCTCTCAGAATTTCGGCATAGTAACGGGTGTACATGGGAGGAATTTAATGAGAGAGAAAGGGTTCTCCCATCATTCAAACAATAAGAGGGCAGTATGGGGGAGGTGAGAAACTATACCCCAACATTCATAATTGGAATAAAAAGGGCAATACAACATAAATAAAATTGACAAAAAAATGAGAAAGGAAGAAAACCCCTTACTTGGAAGTGTGCTTCCAAAGGCTAGAGAGAGGCTTGTGAGAGGCTTTTTGGGATCTTGGGGCACCTTGGGCGTATTCTAGAGAGAGTAGGGCAGAGGGTGGATGAACTCCAAGGGATTTTATTGAGTAGGAAGTTGGAGCATGGGTGGGTTTATATAGGAAGGTGAGGGAATTCTTTATTATTTAGGTTTGGGACCCCTTATATTAAAATAATCCTAACCACGAACCATGCCATGGTATTTGCCCATGGTTTCTGGAAAAGGAAAGAGTAAAATAATATTATACAAGGCCAAGGTCCGAACTTATTAAAAAATTAGGGTTTCTTATGTGGAGGTGAGTCACACTCCAATGGAAATTAATTTAAAAAGGAAAAGTGTTGAATAAGTCTTGAGGGCTCCATTATTGCTTTGAAAAGTAAGTCAAACAAACCCAAAACCTCATTATTTTAATGATAAAACACATATTGGCCGAACATAAGGATCATGTTATTTTATTACATCACCATTGGGTCATTATGATGTCATAAAACACATTATATATTTAAATGGTATTTAATTTTTACCCAAAAATTTGACTGTCTCAGAAAATTATGAAAAATTCACCGTTGGATAATTTCGACGTCCTGATTCCAAAAATAATATTTATTTTATCTAAATAATTTTCTAAATATGTGAATTTTCACTTTTAAAATAAAAAACCGACATTTATAAAAAATTTACGGGTTTTGAGAGAAACGGCTTTCAAACCTTAATAAAAATTTTAATTGCATTCATAAAATTATAGGATCATTTATATTTAATAAAAATTAATTTAATATTAATAATAATATTTTATTAAAATATTATTTATTTCAAAAATACTTTAATTTAATAAAATATAATTCTTAATTAAATAATAACTAAAAACACCATTTGAACTTTAAAAACTAATTACAATGTATCAAAAATGACTAGAAATTTTATTAATTATTATATACAAAAATAATGTACATGAACATGGTGCTACTTATTTGTTACATAACCCCTTAAAATAGCCTCATAAGACCTATGGGTAAGGTGTGCGATGGTGACAGACTCTTGGGGCGGCTCGGATAACATCGCTCGAGTGGTAATTTCAATCAACTTCCACTTTTCCCGTAGACGATCACGTTCGAGCGTGACTTGATGAAGCTCAGCTTGGGCTTGGTCAAGGGCAAAGCCCATAGACTCCACCTCTTTTCCGAGCTCTGACAAATGGGCTTTGTAAGGGGCAATTCTACTGGATGAGGCCATCGCTTCCTTTGTCTGAGTAGAAATGGGTTCGTTAAAGCCTTATATTTATACTACTCAGATGATCACTGCTCAATGGCTAAAAAGTAACGGTCACAAAAATTATCGTAAAACTAAAGAAGTTGATATCTTATAAAAAACATTTTTCATAATGAAACATTTAACTAGATCAAGAGGGATTTTCAATTAATGAAACTTTGGGTCGTTGCAACATTCCCCCCTTACGAAATTTTGCCCTCGAAATTTTCCTTTTCCCACACTAAAACAAATGTGGGTAACTCATAAAGGGTAATCCAAAGACAAAATTTGATGACTTATAAATAAACATTAATCTCTTTAACTCATGAGTCTATAGGATTCAATCCAGTCTTTTCATGATCTTCCTTCTAACATATATTCTTAGGGGTATTTTATCCCTTAATAAGGGTTCATACTAAGATTGTGAATTTATCAAAACATATCCCCCGGGAGTGTCGTAACCAAGAGTGCAGCAAGGCCCGTTGTCGTGCACCAGTTCCCGTTCGAGTCTAGCTCAAAGCAGTGTTTTCGGGTTTTACCCCTAGGATACATCTGTGCCAGAGCCGCCTCTACCTGCTCGTATCCAGACAGGGATGTATTTGTTTGATTAACCACTTACTTAGTAATTACCAAAACTTAGGGATGTTTTTATTATGCTTAGTCTTGTATCTAAGGCTTTACTAGGGTTTCCTAATCCCAAAAATAACTAAACCTATCCTCTGATACCAACTATGACAACCCTGCTTTTTATTACAACTTAAGCATGCTTTATTACATAAAACTTCACTTGATACAACAAAGAAGATCGAGAGGTTTAGTGTCTTTGGGGCATAGGATAATTACATAAAAACATTATACTTTAATTACAACATCTTTATTGAAAATTTCCTTTACATGACCACTACATTCCTTCATACTTATCATTGCATGGGATAACCTGAGGACATGCATAAGAAAAGGGTGAGCTATAAAGCCCAGTATGGGAGTACATAATGAATAACATGAGGAGTACAATACATGTTAGGAAATAGGCATATCAATAGATCATAAGAGAAACATGAACATAAAGGCATGATAAATCATGATAATCATAACATGGAAATGTGGCAACAACACTTAACATTGAATTAGCATGAGCCAAGGCTCATTTCACATGGAGCATGAGTAAACCCTCATTGCACTTGAAGCACGAGTAAACCCTCGTTTCACTTGAATTAGCATGAGTCAAAACTCATTGCACATGACGTATCATGATACTATACTTTACCCAATGCATTGGAGCGCTATAAAAGGCGCACCCTTCTTAAACATTTCATTTCATGCATAAGTGTGCCACATGGAAAATAAAACATGGATTCATAAAACATAATAATTTCTTCCACGATAAAGGAATGTGGAATTCATACATGAAACTTTATAATCAATATGTAAATGTGCATAAAGTTTAATACCCTTGATGGAGAAATGGGCATGGTATTCACTACACAAAGACATTGGCTTAGAAAATCGGTGCGATTTCGGCAGCATAACGGCTTGACATAAGAATTCATAAAAAAGGTTGATGAGAGAGAGAGGGGTTCCTCATCATATTTACATGTAATGGATAGTAAGTATATCATATATATACATGTCCCAACAATAGAAATGGAATTTAGATTCATGATACAAATGTATTGCTTGAATGTAAAAGAAGAGAGATAAGTTCCTCTCGGAATTTCGGCATAGTAACGGGTGTACATGGGAGGCATTTAATGAGAGATAAAGGGTTCTCCCATCATTAAAACAATAAGAGGGAAGTATGGGTGGGGGTGCGACACCATACCCCAACATTCATAATTGGAATAAAAAGGGAAATACAACTTAAAGAAAATTGACAAAAAAAATGAGAAAGGAAGAAAACCCCTGACTTGGAAGTGTGCTTCCAAAGGCTAGAGAGAGGCTTGTGAGAGGCTTCTTGGGAGCTTGGGGCACCTTGGGAGGATTATAGAGAGAGTATGGCAGAGGTTGGACGAACTCCAAGGGATTTTAGTGAGGAGGAAGTGGGAGCTTGGGTGGGTTTATATAGGAAAGGTGAGGGAATTCTTTATTATTTAGGTTTGGGACCCCTTATATTAAAATAATCCAAACCACAAACCATGCCATGGTATTTGCCCATGGTTTATGGAAAAAGAAAGAGGAAAACAATATTTTACAAGGCCAAGGTCCGAACTTATTAAAAAACTAGGGTTGCTTATGTGGAGGTGAGTCACACTCCCATGGAAATTAATTTAAGAAGGCAAAGTGTTGAATAAGTCTTGAGGGCTCCATTAATGATTTGAAAAGTAAGTCAAACAAACCCAAAACCACATTATTTTAATGATAAAACACATTTTGTCCGAAAATAAGGATCATGTTATTTTATTACATCACCATTGGTTCATTATGATGTCATAAAACACATTATATATTTAAATGGTATTTAATTTTTACCCAAAAATTTGACTCTCTGAGAAAATTATGAAAAATTCACCGTTGGATAATTTCGACATCCTGATTCCAAAAATAATATTTATTTTATCTAAATAATTTTCTAAATATATGAATTTTCACTTTTAAAATAAAAACTGACATTTATAAAAAATTTACGGGTTTTGACAGAAACGGCTTTCAAACCTTAATAAAAATTTTAATTGCATTCATAAAATTATAAGATCATTTATATTTAATAAAAATTAATTTAATATTAATAATAATATTTTATTAAAATATTATTTAATTCAAAAATCTTTTAATTTAATAAAATATAATTCATAATTAAATAATAACTAAAAACACCATTTGTACTTTAAAAACTAATTACAATGTATCAAAAATGACTAGAAATTATATTAATTATTATATACAAAAATAATGTACATGAACAAGGTGCTACTTATTTGTTACATAACCCCTTAAAATAGCCGCATAAGACCTATGGGTAAGGTGTGCGATGCTGAAAGACTCTTGGGGCGGCTCGGATAACATCGCTCGAGTGGTAATTTCAATAAACTTCCACTTTTCCCGTAGACGATCACGTTCGAGCTTGACTTGATGAAGCTCAGATTGGGCTTGGTCAAGGGCAAAGCCCAAAGACGCCACCTCTTTTCCAAGCTCTGACAAATGGGCTTCGTAAGCGGCAATTCTACTGGATGAGGCCATCGCTTCCTTTGTCTGAGTAGAAATGGGTTCGTTAAAGCCTTATATTTATACTACTCAAATTATCACTTCTCAATGGATAAAAAGTAACGGTCACAAATCTTAACGTAAAACTAAATAAGTTGACATCTTATAAAAAACATTTTTCATAAAGAAACATTTAACTGGATCAAGAGGGATTTTCCATTAAGGAAACTTTGGGTCGTTACATTAATGTCGTAAATAATAAATATATATTATTTTTATTAAATTATACTAATTATGACATATTATACACCATAAAATTCAATATCATTCAAAAACCATGGGAATGATATCATCACTCGTGCGTACGTACGGCTTACCATCTCCCCGATGTGATTAGATCCATTATCCATGTTAACAATTCATGAATGATTATAAATTATATATAATAAATATTAATTAAATATATGGAATAATAATGCTAAACTATTTATGGATATATATATCTTTATATCATATAATTTCATCCATTCAATACAATAAGGAAACAAAAACAACGCTCATGTGTATGTACAACCTACTGTTTGCATGAATGGTGTATTGCATTGCATTTATATATCGATTATATATATATATATATATATAATGAATATATGTGATATATATAATTCATGTTTTAAATTTTAGAAGTAAATAAATCATGATCTATGTAATAATGTCGTGAAAAACAATTCAAAACACATATGATAAAAAAAACAATTATTACCCAAAATGTTGCATTACCATTGAATTAAAAAATGAACGGGAAAAAAAGTTTTAAGTAAATAATATAGTATATCATAAATATTATTATGGTTCTGTAATATGTTAATAATTTGTCTAAACACACTATATAGGAGTTTCAGTTACATATGGAAGAATTCCGACCTATGGTATGTGAAAATTTTGTAATCTCATTTTATATGTGATTGTTTATACATAAGAAATTTCTAGATATATTTATCATCAAATTACATCTTATATCAACATGTTTTCATAATTTTTTTTATTATTATATGTATTTTCATGGACATTTTCACCCAATTTAAATTTTACAACATAATTTGGAAGGAATATACTTTTGTTTACCATATATGGTTCTTTTTTAACATTTCTAACAAAAAGTACAAGGAGAATGTTTTTTTATATTATATGACCTGAATTAATTTTTATTGTTTCATGATGCATTATTTACATGAATATTCCTAAAAAATATTTCATGCTTATTTTCAACTAAATTATTTTCAATTAAAATTGTATGTTGCTCGGAGAAATGTAATTTTTTATAGAATAAAGGATATTTTACTCAATAATTAACTTCAATCGTTTTATCAAAATTAATTTCCATATAACATGACATATGGTTATGTTTTATCCCTATTATTAATATTATTTTATTTTGATAATGATAGAATGATAATTAATTTGGATTATGTAATGATGGAATGATGTTTAATAATCGCATTTAATTTCTATGTTTATGTTATGTTGAATGATTTATGTTTTTGTGGCACATGTAAGAATGATTTAATTATGAGATGGGTTGTACCTATATCTCCATCCAGTTCTATGGGTAATGATTTATATCTCCTAAGATAGACATTACTATAATTCCATGTAATTCTAATTAGGTAATACCGGGATGTAATATAAATTAAATCTAGTTCAGTAATACATGGATGGAATTTCAAATAAACCTGGTTCAGTAACAGACAATGTTCACTATGATAGTCTTGGAAGCAATGCCTCAGATTCTATAGAAATAATATTATGTTCTTATTTGTTTTCCACAATTACATTTTTATACCAATAATATTATTTCATGGTAAATGTTCCTTTATGATCCATGCCTTATGTACAACCAAAATTTATATCTTGACTGAAGATTTTGATGTTTAACCATTATGTTAATGTTATGACGTTTAAATTTTTATGTTTTTTTGTCCTATTTTTTTACCATAACATATAATTTGAGCTCACCCATTCACAGTTTTCTTTTACCCAGGATAAAAAGAATGGTTTTAGGTAGGAAATAAAATGGGGATGATATTAGTGGGAGATGTTGATGGTCATTCATCATGATTTGAGAATTTGGTCCTGAGATTCCATGGAAACCAAACTAATAATATATTTGGGCTTTTATTTTTTTGATTTATTAAATATTCCACAAAAGAAATGTAATTTCCATGTACATCATGTTAGGGTCTCTACATTTGTTATTATTGAGAAGGTTTAGAAAAACTTTGGAAACTATAATGTTAGAACATTACTGAGATCCCATGAGAAATTTCTAAGGAATGTCTAGAGATGTACCTAAGGTTATATATAAGTATATGTTACAGTCCTAGAATTATGATAATAATCATCAATAACCTCGTATTAATCATAATATGTTATATATTGAAAGTTCTCCCTCCTGATAATGTTGTTTTCCTAATATGATTTTTCCACTCACACAGTTATTTGTTGGTTTTAGGCAATGGTATAGTCATCAAGGAACGGTGTTAATGATCAATGCATTGGGAAATGCAATGAAAGTCCTTCAGTGCAACCAATTGTTATTGGAGATGGAATGAAATTTTTTTCTATACTTACCCAATCTATGAATCATTCTTGACTTACAAATGTGAACAGTAAGGAACATCATTCAATTGATTCCATCATGAGGAAATGTCCACCATATTTTAGTGGATCATCTGATCCATGACATACTGAATAATGGATCTGTACCATTGAAATATACTTTTCCATCCATCATTTTTCTGATCATGAAGAGGTCATTTTTGCTGTCTATTTTTTAGAAGGTGAGGTAGACTAGTGGTGGACAATAATTTAGAGTGCTTGGCTGTAAGATGAATTTGAATCCATGGAATGGAATGAGTTCAAGATATTGCTTTTCATTAAGTATGTCCCAACAATTATTTGAAAATATATATTAATGGAGTTCATTGTTATTAAGAAAAAGAATTATGAATTTTTTAGTACATAAACGGAAAATTTTACAATGCATGTAAGGTATGTTTCTATCTTTTTCATCTAACCTGAATGTAAAGTTGATCAATTCATCAGTGGATTTAAACTATGTTTTTGAAGGGAATTACCAATAAAATACCCCTATAGATATGAAGATATTTGGGGTTTTATAATCAAGGTATAACTAGAAGTTGGTGTTAGATATCCATCTCATTGGTTTGAAAATAACTAAAGATGGAACTCAAGGATAAATCTTCAAACAATGGTGAAATGAAGATGAATGTTTCCATATTCTCAAAGTGTGAAATACAGTTTTGTGGTGACTATATTAAAAGGACTAGGAAATTATTCATGTCTGGAATAGAAGGTTATCAAGTAGTTGACTTCCGACGTAATGAGATAATGGATGCCAATGATGTGAATAACGAAAATACTATAGAGAACACACCACAATCACTTCAATATTACATGTGAATGGAAATGTGGAATTATAATATCTAATACTCTAATCCAATGGTTAATGATGATCGATGACAACATCCTCTTAATTAAAAAAAAGAAGTCACATGAGATCACTATTGGTGTTATTGAGTATGAAGAGGATGTGGTGGAATGAATAATTATTTCTGTAATGCGATTCTAAAATAAAGTTATGAAATGTCATTTATAGTATTATGGAATGTTGGAATGTCTATGTATTGGTATATTTTGGTTTTCAATAATTACATTGTACTGGTAACCATGATATGTGATTTAAATATATTTGGAAAGCACAAGATATGCACATAATGGAGGGATAAAAATACAATGAGATGTTTGATTGTATTAATGAGCTCCTGACTAATATAAGGAGAAAGTGGTATTGTGGTTTGAGAATATAATTTTTTTGAATATTCTATGTGTGGAAAGAGTTAATTTTTATTACATTCATGTTATAACTATGGTCCTATGGTAAATCATGTTATTATCTTTATTAAATAGAATAAATTATTAAGGTATTCACATTAATGGAATGTGACGACCAAGGACTAGAAAATGAGATATGGTAGAAATTGGTAAGTTGATTTAGTTCACCTATTTCTAAGGTCGTATAATTTAATTTTTTGGACGGATTTTATATGATATATACATGTTGATGTTTTTTAGATTAATGCATTATCTTCTTATTAGTAGACATCTTCCCATTTAATAACTTATTTTATGTTTTTTCATGATACAAATAGAATGACCTATAATTTTATCGCATGATATGCTATCACTTCAATAATGAAAAATCCAACATTGTTTCTTTAAATAAGAGATGATGTGGAAATTGTTCACAGAAATACAAATGGTGAGATTGTACTGAAATCTTGTAGGTATTTACCATCATGTAAAAATTCATCAACTTTAGGAGAATGATCTTCATACCAAAAATTTTATGCTAGTACCTTCTTATGTGATGAATCATATGGTCCCTAAAATCACTTCATATTTATGAATTTCTTATAGTTATCTATTTCCAAAACTTATTCTATATCTCGATGCATCATTACTAGATGGTTATATTTCTCTTTCGTTTCCATGTATTCACATAGCTTCTATGTTATCCTATTTTTAAATGCAATTATGAGATAATTTGTGTAACCATTATATTTCAATCTCTCTTTTTTAAAATTATTTTTAGTACCACTTTTTTTCTATGTGGGCCTTCATGAATGAAACATTTAGATAAAAAACATTAGTAACATCGACATATTAGGTTGGAAAATTCATTTTAAGGGATATAGAATGTATCATCATGATATTTTATGAGATAGATAATTTATAATTTTATTGATGTCTTGTGTTGTATGCAACAACAATATTATCTTTTTCTATACGCAACATATTATTAGCTTCAGTATATGAAACACTACTCTTGGATTGTGCCGCTCACGATATAATATTCTTTTAATAGAATTCATTTCATGCAATACTGAGTACAAATTTTGTTCAATGTATAAATGAAATATGTTTGAATTATGTTATACTCAGCACCAAAGGATTATTTCACATCACGAAACATTGACTTGGCTTTTGTTACACGAAAGAATAACCTTCCTTTATAGCTTTCATTGTATGAAATACCAATTTTCACTAATCAAAAATATATTACTAAAATATTATATAAATAGAATATATTAATATTATTAACCATCTTTTTAATTTTTTATAACATTTTATTTCATCTTACACATTTTCTAGAACATTATATGAGAAGAAAATCAAATTTTTGGATAAAAGTAATATTTTAAAAAAATGAAGTTTTACCACATGTTGATGGTGAAACAATTTTTAAACTAGTTTTGATACTTTTATAACAAAAATATGACAAAATAAACAAATTATTCATTATAGGGACATAAAAAACTTATTTAATTTTTTTAATTTTTTGAATTTTTATAATAAAATTAATGCTTTTAATGAATAGTGAAAAATACTATATTTTAATTCCAAATTTCCATTTTATCATATTTGTTTATTAAGATAGATTATTTTTTTAATTAGTTTTAAAGTGTAAATGGATTATATATTTATCATTTGATACAATTTTTTTCATTGGAAGTAATTTTTTTTTTAAATTAGACATAAACACATGTCAATCTTTTTATAGATACTACTTTCTAAAAACCCACTTTTTGGTTTTGAAAATAAGAATAGATTTTAAATTAATTTCGGCACCTTCAATGTTTTGAATTTGATTTTTTTTTTCAATATTTGAAATAATATGGTTTTATTTTTTTTAAATATATACCTTTTATTTTTAAACATTACGAATAGTAACATTGTTAAATATTTTATTTATCATGGTTAAAAGAGTAAATATGTTAAATAAGGTTACACAAATAATATTATAATAATATTTAACTACCCTAAAAGATGTACTAATCCTATATGATACAATTATTCATTCCATGGGCATCCTTGGGTCGATTTTTGGACCCCATGGATTCACTTGGGTGTTAAAATGACATTTTATAAGAAATATTTTATTTTTAAGATAATTATAACCTAATCTTATCTATTTTACTAAATTGATTTAAATATAGGGTTATATAACTCCTTTATATGACTAAATATATTATTATAAATAATACAATATTTTATAAATAATGTTATTTTATTTATAATTTTTAGACATTATATATATTTATTTATTTATTCATGACACACTTCGGAGGTAGTGATTACCTCATTAATGAATGATTCAAATAAATGAATTTATAAATATTAAAATAAATATCATTTGAACATTTTGACACTATAAACTAATTTTATAGATGTCATTGACATTATAAGGATTAGTTAATGAATTTTTTTCTAATTAAAAATGTTGTTATTAGTTTTTTTTAAAGTCAAATATCAAAAGTGTCAAAAATTGGAATAATCTATTACATAAAACATAAAATAGTTTATTAAATGATATTATATTTTTAAAAATATAAGATTATTAAAAATTGTTAATATAACTCCAAATATGTAATAAATACCTTTTTTGGGTCGTTTAATATGATATGGTAATTACATTATCCCATAATGTGAAAATAACATGATATCACAGTATGATTAAAAATGATAAAATAAGGGTTAAACAAAAAAGATAAGTATAAAAAAAATTATAAACATTTCTAAAAGATATTGGATGACCGATATTCGAAAAAAATTCATCTTACATTCAAATTAAATATAATTTAGAACATTGTTAATTTAAATTTAATTATTAATAAATTGATACATTGTGAGTATCTTAATGTGACCATCTACTTTCTTATAAAAGGTCACCTCCTCCCAATATACTTCACTCCATTTTGTAACTTCAATCGTGGAAAAACCCTAACCATTTCTCTTATCACCTTTCCTAGTAACAATATAGAGGACTCTTTATTCTCAAATGATCACAACTTGTGGCCTAAGAATAAATTTAAAGCAGGTACATCGAGGAAGAGGTAATCACTTCCACCAATTCTTCCAAATTTAATTCTTATTATAATTCTTCATAATTATATGTTTCATTATAAATAATTACATCATTATCACTCGTAATATTATATCTGATCATAAATATGAAACAACCATATTTCACCATTTATCCATCCTACGAAAAATAAAATCACCGCACGTGCGTACGTACAACTTACCATCTCCATGTCGTGGTGTAATCTGGTTTTCACTATCACATTTCGTGCATGGGTTTAGTGTTGGAAATAATAACTATATATGATTATTATAACCTGATATTAATTATGAGATATTATACACCATAAACTTCAATAATATTCAAAAACTATGAGAACTATATCGTCGCTTGTGTATATGTATGGCTAACTATTTCCAGGATGCGATGAGATTCATTTTTGGTGTTAACAAATCATGAATGATTAAAAAGTATATATAATAAATACTCATGAAATATTTGAGGTAATAATTCTGGTAAATTTATCTATATTTATACATGTCATTTACTTGCTTCCATTAAATTCAAAAAGGAAACAAAAACAGTGTTCATTTATATGTACGACCTACCATCACCATGAACGGTGTATTCCATTTATTTATATATCTATTATATATATATATACAATTTTTATTTATCTACTAAATATATATGATATATAAATCCATTTTTACATTCGGTAAGTAATGTTTTAACATGAAATAGACAAATGAACGTTTAATACAAAATTCTAAGTAAATCATATATGATATACTCAATAATATTAAGCTTCTGTTAAATGTTAATAATATGTTTAAACCCCCTATACATGAGTTTAATACACATACAGAATAAATTATACCTAAGGTAAGGTATAATTTTTCAAACTCATTTTATTCGAGATTGAATATACGTAAGTATTTACGAGGATATATTTAACATCCATGTCAATGTTTTCGAAAAATATTTTTATAAAGTTTTTAATATTATTATATATATGTTTACTGTCATTTTGACCCATTTTTTACTTTTACCACATGGTATGGAAGGAATCTTCCTTTTTTTTACCACACTTGGTACTTTTTTTGTTTTTTAGAAAAAAGTACAGGGAAAATGTTTTTTTACCTATACGGAATGAATGAATTTTTATGATATAATAAAGCCTTATTTCAATGAAGATTCTTCTAAAATATTTCATGTGTATTTTCAACTATATTATTCCCTTTAAAAATTTCGTGGTGTTTTGATAATGGAAAATGTTTTTAAAGAAGTAATGATATCTTCCTCATGAATTTAGATCATGTGTTTAATCAAAATTATGTTATATATATTATGAAATATGGTTATGTTTTTCCCTATTATTACTATGATTTGACAATTTTAATTATTAACTGATATTTTATATGGATTATATTATGATGGAATGATGATTAACATGCCAATTTTATATCATGGGTTATGATATGATGAAAGATTTAGGTTTTTGTGGAACATTAAATAATAATTTCATTATGTGATGGGTGGGACCTACTTATCACTCAATTTCATTGGGTAATTATTTATATCATGAGATGCACATTATTACAATGGAATTTAAATCTGGTTCATTAATTTAGGGATTGAGCGATAAGTTAATTTTGTTCTGTATTACATGGCTAGAATGGCTTGTGAACCCAGTTCAATAATGGACTATGTCCACTATGATGGTCGTGGAAGAAATTCCTTGGATACTATAAAATCATTTTATTTTATTATTAGTTTTCCATAATTAAATGTTTTATTGCAATAGTATTCTATCATGATTAATGTTCTGTTAGGATCCATGCCTTATGTACTACCAGGATTTGTTTCATGACTCCAGATTTTGATATTTATACATTATATTCTTGTTTTTACTTTAAAATGTTTAGGGTTTGTTTTATGAACACCTAGTTGGAATTTAATTAGTACTTTATCTCACCTTTTCTATGTTATCTTTCCTCGGGATATAAAGAATGGTTTTAGGTAGGACCTCAAAAGGGGAAGATCATTATCAGAGATATTGAAGATCATTCACCATGGATAAAAGATTTTGTTCTGAGTTTAAAACGACACTAAACTAATAAGGTCATGGAGAATGTATTTTATCATCTATTAAGTATTTCACAAAAAAATTAATATCCATGTATGTCAATCATCTGGCTTTACAAAATCCTTATCATATTCTCATGCTTTCATAATTATATAATCACTAAATTACAATGATTTTAAGATCTTAGGATGTGGTCATTGTTCAACCCATGTACATATGATGTCATATATTTATTAAATGTATCCATTATTTTTTTCATCCTAATTATTATTTCATGTTTTGACTTTTAGTTCTCATGTTATTCGTAATTTTGATGTTTACAATTACTTAATAATTTGGCTCAACACTTCTTATGGTTCCATTTATCTATCTTAAAAGGAATTTATTGTGTAATATATGACTAATAGATTATCATGTAAATATAATTTTTGGGAGACCACGAATAATAATTATGGATATATAAGATTCATATATATTCTAAAAAAATCTTCTTGTTTAGATGTATTAATATTTAGTAGTTTATTCTTTTTTACTACAATCTAAAACACTAAAATTATATTTACAAATAATATAAATTAGTAAATTATAATTTAATCATAAATGAGTATCAAATATAATATTTCATTATATATGTAATCATTATTGAAAGAAATAATATGGGTGTATGGGACTGATTGTTCATATGAAATAAGTGTTCTGATAAATTTAATGGTTGGGATGATATTTTATCAAGATTATTTAATATTTAATAATGACATCATGTATTTACTAGTTAAGGATGATTATAGTTTAAATAGTATATATAATACGTTATGATTACAGTGTGTAATATCATATGTTGTATGTGGATTAAGATAAGTTATATTTAGTGGAATACAAATCTATAAATCCTTATATTGGATAACATAATAAAATTTTGGTTAATTAGAATTTGTTTGGTTTTCTAAAAATTGATTCCCATCCATGATAATGGAATTTATATTTTTGTTACTCATTAATATAGGGTCAACAAAAACGAAAATAAATGGTCAGGTATAACTTGGTCATCTTTTTGGGGAACAGTGAATGGGCCCTTACTATACTCCAAGAAAAAAATATGAGGTGATATTCATGGATTAATTCAATTTCTCATTATAAGAGATTTTGAAGTATTTTTACCGATAATTTTTTTAGATGACTTCTATATTGGAAATTTAAATATTGAGAAGATTATGAATAGTTTAGAATGAAGATATAGTATCATAGGATAAAAAATTCATATAATTTAGGAATTATTTCTTATATTATAATAGTTTTCTATTTGAACATTTACAAACATAATATTATCATCCCTAAAATTTCCTTGAATGTAATTGATAGATAAAGGAAGAACCAAAATTATTATAGTTCTAATAGACAATGTAGTAATTCTCCTAATTTAAAATATATCATGATAAGAAATCTAGTTGTAAATCATTTTATTATTATTATTAACTATAATGATATATTATTAACAATGAGAACATATTTAATGAAAAAAATACACCATATAAGAGAAAAGATAGAGTACTACAGAAGATAAAGTGATGAAGATGATGAGTAAAATAATGTTAAATTTACATCTTGTGATAAATGTGGGAAGAAACACACTGAGGAATTTCTTCAAGGAACTATGAAATTTTTTATGTTAGTAAAATGATGGAATAAGTCATCTAGATTACAAGGGAAAGTGAAACATTCAGTTAAATATATAGTGGAAGATGATTCATCTTCTAGATTTACATAATAAATTAATACATACATATCATTGGAAATTTAATCTTTATCCATGTATTAATTGTTTTTATGAAATTCATTTAGGTATTCTATAAAATGTTTAGGGGTTATTTTATTTATTTTTTTCATAAATAAATGACCTGTGATTTTAGATAAATTAAAAATAGATTGTTTTATAGTACTTCATTCACATGTGGAAGAAAAATTAGGAAAACATAATATAAAAAATACATTATTTATAACGATAATATATAAAAAAGTAAACTATTAATAATTGTTACTTTTATAAGTATAATAATTAATAAGATTTTATATTGAAACTGTTATTTTTAATAAATCCATTTCATTAAATTTTATATTATCTTTTAGTAATATAATTTAACATTTTTATAATTTCATTTTTAGAATTTAAATTTTTTTTTATAATTAGGAACAGTAAAATTAGCTTCATGTTTTTTTTTGAAATTTATCCCAAATAATATATTTATATGGGATTATTAACGAGTATATGTGGTTTCAATATAGTGAAATGACACATTATTATCATATTTTCATGGATCAAAATATTTGAAAACATTTAATTTCCCTAATATATATTTTATTTTTATAAATATAAAATTATTTTTATTTTTCACTTCTCAATTCTATTTTTATTAATCTTGCATATAAGAAATATTATATTATAATTTACAAACTATTTTTTCTTAGATACATTAACTAATTATTGTCAATGTTAAATTAGGATATGTATAACTTTTAAATCCACATAACATATAATTGAATATAATAAATAAAATAAAATAAATAAAATAAGTAACCATCAATAAATTATTTTACAGATTATTTTAATTTTTCTAATAAACATTTTATTTAGAAATAATTCTAATAACTTACTTGTGTTTAATTGAAAAATATAATTCTTTAATGTTTTTATATTAATTAGGAAATGGATACTCATTATGGAATAAAAGTTTTTTTTACTAGGATATACTTCTATTTTTTGTAATTGAATAATTGACTATATTAATCAATACCTATTAGTAATAGTTCGTTAAATGAGTAATCATAGGTGGATCAAATTTTCATAAAATAACATGACTGTTAGTCCTTATATAAATCATTTTTTATGTTTCAGAATCCTTAATACATGTATAAATACATTAATTAACATTACATATCCAGCATTTATTAAATTTCATTCATACCCATGCTTAAAATTCTTTTTCCATTATAGCATTGCCTTCCTTCACATATATATAAATGTGACCTCTTACTCTAATTCATTATAAACCCATTAATTATAATTACATCATATATGAATTTCAATTTTTTCATTTGATAAACTTATACCCAGATACATATAATATAGACACCCTTAATGTTTCATCGAAATTCATTTCCATGGATTATTCCATGGAAAATCATAGTCACTTACGTTAATGTTACTATCCTATTAGTCTTTCATTATAAGATTACTCATATTGATATTATTTCTCAGTTTATATGTATTTAATTAACTGTAATATAAATATATACATAAATATTATTATATTAATTTATAATAAATTATTTATTAATTTTGTAGAACTCACTACAAAAGACAAATGCATCGATTGTATATAAAAGGGGACGACTGGCGCCAAACATGATATCGGTTGTTTTTCAACACTTACTCTTAGGGATGGAATCAAATATAAATATATTGAATAATAATTTTTTCCAATTATTTTATTTTTAAATGATGCCCTTTTAAATTTAACTCCATTATATTCATTCATTAAGGAACGAGATTATTAATCATGGGTATGGGTGGATTACTGTCTCCATGAATGATGTGTCTTATGAAGCATAAAAACATAACATTTATGGACATAAAATTGTAATAAATGATGTGATATTATGTTTATAGAATTATTATAATTATGAATTGATGAATGTTAGTGTACATTATCTTTTTTGTTTAATTTATAAATGAGTTCGTTAATAGTGCATATGTGTGATATACATCTTGTACAAAAGAAGAATTTTATTCAATAACACCCATAATAAATGGTTCTTTGTTTTTATTAGATGTATATAGATGATATATATTTCATTTATATACCACTTTAAATAATTTATTATTATTTTTTATCTAAATAGTTAGACTCATTTGTTCGTTATGACACACATTGTTTTGGTCAATTTACCATCTACTTAAGATCAATTGTAATATTTATATTTTGATTTATTAAGGAATGTTATATTCTATTAATGAAATTTATTAATATGTTATAATAAACTTTATAATGGTTATATATGATAATATTAATATCTAAACATGTTAATAATATATCCTATATATACAAGAAAAAATGTTGATACAAGTAGGTCCACATCAATATCTTAAATAGTATTAATTAAGCCACAAATTGGATAAAACTGGAACATTATAAAAATTCATATGATATATATTATAGAACAATATCTAATATTGGAATTATTAAATTATTAAATATCTCATATGACCATTAACAATACAATGAATTTTCATGATAATTGACTTTGTTAACACCTACTATTAAAAAATAACAATAATAAATCAATATATTTATCGTAAATAATTATAAATAAATAATTTATAAAGGTTATTGAGATGAAAAAAATTATAAAATAAATTATCACTATAGATATGGTTGTTTTGTGTTAATTTATAGTGTGATAAACTATGTAAGGAAATATGGTAGGTGATTTTTTGTCTCTAGGTAACTTCTTAGAGAAATGTTTTACATTGTGGACTAATGTATTTTTTATGGTGAATTTTCGGACCAATTATTATGTTCTGATGAAATATATTTTATTATTTATATTTTAGGTTCCTTTTTAATATCATTATACATCATGGGTTAGGATTAAAATGTTGATAAATCTAGGGTTGTTTTCATTTCCCATGCCATTTTATAATTAGTCGGGAAATCTATTCTTGATTTTTACCATTTTATTAAATTTTTAATAACATTATATTTTTTGTGTAGATAAGTGTAAATCATCTAATTTTAAATGTATATGTTTTTCACGTATGAAAAATAAAATTTTGGGATAATGTAGATGTAGCTTTTATCAACTCGTGCGAAAAGAGCTGATAAAGGATTCTTTTATCAGCACTTTTTCATAGACTCATAATGGTTCTGATGGTGGGCACAAGTCCCACCTAAAAATTGAAGATGTTCAAGCAATTTTTTATATATCATTCAATCGAAACCCTATGCTAGAAGCCTATTGTGTGGATGGTCTCCCACATATAAACTCTACAAATCTCTATTGTCATCAGCCTACACAAATGGGGTTAAGCAAGCCTTGGCCTTCCCAATGCTTCCCACATGCATTATCCCACCTGCATACACAATGGATGGGTCCAACATACCCAACTACATTTGTATAGGCCAATATATGTTCCATCCCACCTCTCATATGGGCTATAGTCCTCAATTAATTGTATTTACCATTAAAAATACAATTATAAAAATATAAAATAATGAAAAAATATAAAAAATTTAAATATATATATATATATATTTAAAATATATAAAAATTTGTTAAATATATAATTATTAATTATTTTAAAATATTTGTTAAAAAATAAAAATTATAATGAATATAATATATTAAATATAGATATATGAAATAAAAAATTTAAAAAGTTTAAAAATTAATATTTACAAAGGTAAATATTAATAAAAATATTTAAAATTAAATTAATTAATTAATAATTCATAAAAATGAATAAATTTAGTATTCGTATATAATTTAAAAATATTAATGAACAATATATATTTAATATAGATATATAAATTCCCGAAATTATAATAAAAAAACAAAAAAATTAAAAATGATTATTCTAAAATATTATTGTAATAATTATTAATGAACCAATTATTATTAAAAAATCATCAAATTTATTTTATATACTAATTATAAATAGTAAATATTTTAATATTAATTATTAATATAAAAAATAAATAAAATTTAACAGTAATAAATATATTAATAGACTATTCATTTTAATGGGGTTTATACTTAATTATTCGTCAATATATTTTGAATTGTTAATATAGAATTACATTCACACACAAATATTTATATATCAATATATATAATATTTCCTAATATATGATTTATAAAATAAAAAATATTTATTATTTCGATACATAATCTTTATATTTAGTGAAATATTGTCATAAATCAACAAGGGTTGACCCCAAACTAGTCATAGGATCTAATCCACAACATTTCACAAAGAGCATTCCCGATCACCGCGTGTTGGAAACTACTATCGGGTACCATCAGAGTGAAATGAGGGAAAGATTTCATCCAATATTAAGTATTCTAAATAGTGTAAATATTAAATACAACCCAATACATTTGAAGATATCAAAACTAAACATCCATTTATACAAGAAAATGAAAATACAAACATACTATAAAATAAAACCCAAACTATAGCATGACAACCCAACACCTCCATGTGATCCAGATGGTCACTCTCTGATACAAAGATCCAATATCACCCATATTTATCAAGACAAAGCTAATTCCAACACCACAAGATAAAAACATACAATATTATTGATGTGACTATTAACACAATATAGGGTAGCCAGAATAATCTATTCCATATGCCATTATTTTGAAATGGATGGATAATCAATTTCATGTTTGAAATAAAATCTATGAAGATAATATTTTAATAGATTTTTTAATGAAAACCATTCATAGTCCATTTACCTATTTTCCATTCAATACACACTTTATTATCAAGGTAACCAAGGAATATTTAAAATTGAATGACGGAATTACATTTATGAAAGAGAGAAATAGTGTAGAGCATTTACAAATCCATTTTTTTTCTTAAAAACGTGAAAATAATTTTCAATTTTAAAATAAAAAAGTTTATCTCAATGAGTAAGAACAATTATCATACAAAAACAGAAATGGAAATAAAAATATATAATAATCATCCAACTGTGAATCTCAATTATTCTTTACATGAAACAAAATTCCAATAGGCACTAATGATCCTAAGAGATTGTGAATAATACATGACATAGTTACACCTGAAACCCATCCCCATAAAAATGAATCATAAGATGAAATAAAATCACCCTAAATACCCCTTACCACCCTAACATAAGAGAATCCAAGGGGAAAATCCCTTAGCAATAAAATTCAATATATCCTCATGGTAAGGGCCATTAGATGTAGCATATCCTAGCCGATGAAACCATCATTCTTAGAAAATTCCTTAAATATTCTATATTCCCATGTAATTTATTTAAAATGGTGAGCCATCAAATTCCAACTGATCATCCAATCACATGCATATATAATATTTTTCAAAACACAATGCATCACCGCGAGTCACTAGAATGATCAATCTCATGCCATAGAAAAAATATATCTCAAGGATTCCATGATGAGGATCTCCAAATATACTAATGGATAAAAAGGATTCCAAAATTTTGAAATCCAATCCATTAAATATAAGTAATTCATGAGAATTACCCAATAAAGGTTTTCATAATAAACACTTTTTATATTTTCTAAATAATTTAAATCGGCCCTTTATGAATTTTTCACAAAACCATCACTTTGAAAGAACCTCTTAAACATCCAATAAATGATAAAGAAATCAATTTTAATTGAACAACCATTTAGAAAACAGTCCCTTAAAATTACCCACATTTTACATTTAATCCAAAACCATTTTTTTCAAAATTCCAAATGAGCCACAAATCAACATCAATTGCCAAAACACATTTGAACACTAAAGAACATCTTGTTTAAATCCAAAAACCTTTTGGAATGAATTCATGAAACACCAAATGATCATTTCAAATACCATTAATTTATTAACATTTCCAAACCATGATTTAAATATAGATAAATATGAAAAAATTTACCGCACATTTCATCAAACACGTGGCGTGCACCATTTTAATTAAATAACACCATTTGACACAAAATAATCCATAAACAACCACTTTTCATAGCCAAAATTTTTACCTAAGTTCAAACAATAATATTTATCAAATAAGGAAGGTTCAAAAATCCTGAAATAATGAATCTAAAATTATAAATTCATGTCTGTGGTAAACCTAACTCAAATAAATGGTGCATCAATTACACACACCCAAAAACACACTATTAGGGGTCCAAGCGGCATGTTCTATCATGCCAAACCAAGAAAAATAAATATCCCAATTTCACAACACCCAAGGTATGAAATTATTCCAAAAATATCTAGTTGGATTAGAGGAGAAAGTTAAAATGGAAGAAAAGTACAGTTGTAAGAGAGGGGTTCCATATCCTTTTAATCTAGGAGAAGATTCACCATGAAACCAATAAAAATTCCACTTATTGGGGATTGGAGGATCTAAAGACCTCCATTGGAGGCATCACAGATGAGAGAGTTTTACTAGGTGTTCATGGGAATAACATCCTTTTAAAATTATGGAGGGGATCTCGAATTACAATTTCCCAAGTGGGTTTCAGGGATAGCTCACACTTTTTGAAATATGGTGTGAAAACCTTATGATTTACCACTATTTAGTGTTTCATGATCTGCACACATTAGCTCTGTGGTAATTTAAACTATTTACAAACTATGCAACCCATTACATACTAAATTTCTTGGTTAATCAATTCATCCACCTTAATTGTGTGACCTATAAAATTTCCCAAAAACTCACCATTTTCACCCCAAAACCCCTCTATCACAATGAAATAAACCATAATGTAAAAATTCTCCAGAAATATTTGTTATTATGTGGTTTACCAACTCATTTTTAAAGACACCACCTCTTTATACCTTTCACTCTAACCCAAAATATGTCCAAAAACCACCAAGAACCCCTAAAACATTAAATTTAAATCTAGAACACCCTCAACATGGGAGAAAAAAGAAAATTCAAAAGGTATTGTAGAATAAATAGGACAAAAACCTAAATCTATATATGATTAATATCCCCACCATAACTTTTTACACCCCATGAATTCCAAAAAAAATTCCAGTAGATTGATCATCGACTATAGAAACATAAATCCACAATATCCAAACCATCAATCTAAAAACATCAAAACACAGTCAAACAGTAATTGTACCACTTGCCCTAAACATATCAAAAAAATAGAAAAACATCATTATAATTAACAGGAAATTGGAGACACATCCTTGAGAAGAATACATTGAACTTAAACTTTGGCTGTAATTCAAAAATCACAATGTTTATAAAAAAAATGCAACTTAGAAATAAGACAAAATAAAAAAACATCAATTAGACTAACACAAAAACCAAACCAAAACAGACCACCAATAAGGGAGTCTTGAACATACTCTCAGCCATTTTAAGAAACCTAGTACTATTGTCACAAAAAAAATCACCAAACAAATAGTTGGCATCCCAACCATCATGAACAATTGAGATTAATAAAAGATGAAAAATTGAACACGTGGACTAAAAAAACCAACCAAAAAGAGAGTGAACTTAATGGTCACAAAGAATTAATCACTGAAATCAAAACCACAAACTACCCAAGACACATAACTTTCTAATAACTACAAACCAAAGCCGCAACCAATTGAAATAGATAGTCCACAAAAGGAAACTAATTGAAAACATCCATCAAATATGGCACAATTACAGTCATTATCAGAAGGATAAGTCAATCACACTCTTTACAATATGATGAAATTATCAGTGATAGAGAAAAAAAATATAAATTTAGTTACTACCTCACAGTATTGGTATAGGAACAAGATTCTCCCAACTCCAAACACCCCCATGATTCTTCATTATGTTCCAACATCACTCTAAAGACCATGGATAAAACTGTAATGTTTGAAACATCCTCTGTCTTATAGTCAATAGTTGATAAAACTTATTCTGAACTCCTTCTTTTTGTTCTACATGTCGCCATAAGAAGCTCCAATAAAATGGAAGATTATTACACTCCATGAAACTCATTTTCTCAAACAACAAACATGTACCAAAACATGTACATGGAATATGCACACCCTATTCTATCTCACTCTTTACAAGGATCAAGATGAACAAGGCACTAATAAAAACACATAAAACACAATTGAGTAGAACTTCTATAAATAATAGAAACCCTGAAATAGGAATGCACATTCTGTTGAGCCAAAACAGATCACTATTATATAAAATTGGTTTTTTTAACCTTTAGAGAGGTTAATTTACCTTTTTAGACTTTAGAATTAAATCCCTAGGTTGGTCAACTATGAAAAATTATAATGGGGAACCACCCATAGCCAGACCAATAAAATTCATGAAATCGATTATGGATGAAAGCCGGGATAGAATAAAACCAAGAGCTCTATCAAAACTATCACATGATCCAAAACCCATATAGAAAAAACAAAAACACAAATGGAAAGTAGAATACAGATTCCCAAAAACATTCAAGAAACCCTATACACAATACTTCAAAACTGAGTTACCAATGATATTTCTAATCAAGACACAACATGGGAATATCTTCAAAATTATTATAACATATATCAATAATAAACACTTCCAAATCAAATAAAAAACAATCCACACAACCATTCGCATACAAAATCACCACAATTCCTAGCATAAAAAGTCCTTTTTAGAATAAAAAAACATTGTTGGTTTTTCACACTCACCAATAGTGTTATGTAGAGTCTCCCTCACATGAAAATTAATGTTCCAATAGAGGTAACTATTAACACATTCCAATCATGAGCACTCTCCACCAATATCATCATCCAACAACTTCTCACACATATCCATGAATTTCAAGACCCATGGAATACACAAAATTTTATAACAAAGAATTCTAATTTTAAAAAAAACTCATTCAAACCAATTCAAATAACATTGAATCATTCATAATACTTTATAACCACTAATTCTAAAAACTATTTTTAAATCCTATATTTTAATTCATTTCACAATTCTGAAAAATAAAATCCCATTAATTTCAATCCCAAAAATCAATCATTTTATTTCATAACAATTTCCATAATCCCAAAAAATGACATTCCACCAATAACCATTTCATTAAAAAATACCAATTTTAATTTAAAACAAAATCCAAAACAAACATCCACTTTAAAAAAACAATTTTCCTGAATCAGCTTGTTTTGATTATAAATGTCTAATCTAGTTAAATCTATTTCTTTTTTACAGGAAGAGGTCATTTTATAAAAATTCATTTTTATAATAATGTCACCCATAAGTTTATTTCTAAAAATCCATTCTCCCATATTCAATAATCCATACATTACCACTAAAACCCCCTTTTCAAAATTTTAACACTATGTTATTCAAAACAATTTGCATAATCAAAGAATACTCAATGGAACTCACAAGGGTCAAACAAGTGTCAAAGGGTGACTTGTCCACATAGTTCGTGGCCATATTCCAAAAAAACCACCATCATAGAGATCCATCTAGGATTATTCCCAAAGCTCTACATGTTTTTCATGACCTACAATCTTATGTAGACCACTGGCCCGACTACAATTTTATATCCCAAACAAAAAACAATCCAAAAAGTGAACAAAAACCAATAAAACTAGACATCCTAAAGAAACTTGAGGATGATAATGAAAAAGGATTAATGATGTTCTTAATATTACTAGCTCACAGGTAATGATAGTCCTACTCTATCTACATTTACATACCCTTGTAATAAAGTGATCTCTAAAAAGTAAAGTCCTCAAAGAGCCTATATTCTCTAATTCTATTTTGACATAAACCAACCTGGGTCAACACCAAGCCGATCACCTGAGACATTACTTGATAGGGCCTAAAGGGTGTTAGAGAACCCCACATGCTAGAAACTATATCCATGTATCATATGGGTGAATATATGGAATTATATATCCCAATAATAAATAATCTAAATAGTAGAAATAAATAAATAAACCTTATAGATAAAATAATATCCAAACTGAACATCCTTTTTTCAAAATTATAATAATAATAACAAACTATAAAATAATACCAAAACTGAAACATAACAACCCAACACCTCTTTGGGAAACCTAGGGTCAGTCTCTGATATCGAGAGCCACTATCTCGCATGGTGATAAGTCCCAGTTGATACCTACACCATAGGATTAAAATATAAATGAACATTGGGGTTGATTATTAAAACTCAATATGTTTCCCTAAATAATCTATTCCCAATGATATTGGTTAAAATGAATGGAACATCCATTTCATGATTTAAATACAATTTATAAATATTATATTTTAATCCATTTTCCAAAATAAATAAAACAAATTCCATTTCCCTTTTTATCAAAAAAATCACATATTATTATGAATAAACAATCAATAAAATTTTAAAATTGAATGTTGAAAAATGATTTTAAGAAGTGAGATATTTTGAAAGTCATTTCCAAAAAACATTTTTTCTTTAACACTTGAAAAAAATAAATTTTAATATAAAACCATATCACTCAAAGAGTAAGAACAACAATCATACGAATAGGGAAATGGAAATAAACATACAGGAATAACTTCCAAATTATTAATGTCAATTTTTTCCCACAAGAAAAAATAGTGAAAATAGAAAAGAGTGTACCTAAGTGGTCAAGAATAATTCAAAACATACTGATACTTGAAACAAATCCCTAGAAGCATGCCTCATGTGATGAAATAATATCTTCCAAAATACTCTCAACCAACCTAACTCTAGATAAATAGAGGTAAAATACCTTATCAACAAAACTCAATATATTCTCCATATACGGGCTACTTGCTAGAGTAGGATCTAGCTGATGTAGCAATCATTCTCTGAAAATTATCTCATTATTCTAGGTTCACATGTCTCACATATAAATATGGAGAGCCAACCGATTCCAACAGAGCATCCAATCATGTGAATATATAAAATTATTCCAAACATTCGGTATAACCCTATGTCACCTGAAGGCTCAAACTCATTCCACTAAACAAATATATAACATGTAGTCTGTGATGAGGACCCCAATTATCATAATCGATCTTACGGATTCCAATGTAAGGACATCCCAACCATTAAACATAATCATGGACTATGTATAAGGCCCCACACAAAAAAAATTAAAAAATCATGAATTCATACAATAATTCACATTGGGATCTTTTTAGGTTTAGTGTTTTAGTGAGTTAGGATCTAACAAATACATTGCATTTCCAAAATTACAATGTATACACATCTAATATATCCAATTTTTTCCCAATAATAAAACACCATAAATAAAACAAGGGATCCACTACTAATATAAATCATCTTGAATTCATCCTTTCCTTACCCTTCCTTATACCCCGTGAAAAACATTTTAAAAATATTGGATGAACAAAAAAATCATAGTAAGGGTTATAAAATAAAGAAATATAACTTTAGTCAATCAATACATACAGTTAAATGAAATCATACTTTTCAATCATTAACATACCACACAAAATCATAATATTTTTGAATAACACATCGAAATCATAAATCATAATGGTAACTTGTGGCATCCAAAACATACTTATGTTGTAGAATTCACATCTACATAGGGAGTTACATTTGGAAAACCATATCAATATATTTCTTAAATCCTTATGGATAAACATTAATGTTTACCTCTGTCATGTTACCAAATGTAGTGGAGAGCTATCTCAGGATCCCCATGCCTTGGTTTATCACGGAACTACCCATATATCTAAACAAAGAACAAGATCCTTAATGTAATCAAAATGCATAAAACTATAATAATGTATAGATTTAATTTCAACACTGAAACAACATGATATTTGTTCAAGATATTTACATAAATGTGAACAATATCATGATATGCCTCAAGGATGTAGATTGAGACGTATTCCATTTCAAAATTTTGGTAGCCGAATAATGTCACATTAAAATATAGAAATCGAGTTGATGAGAGAGAAAATGGTATATCATTACAGGGACAATAAATTTAAAAAAAAATAAGGATATATAATAACATATCCCAGTGTAGGAAATTAAAATTAAAATACAATCATAAAATAAGTCTTTCACTAAAATTGGATAGTGAATGATTCCCTTACAAATATTGTATCATTACATTAAGGATAAATGAATGAAATAATTATGTGTTAAAAGTATAAATACAACCAATATAAGTATATATTATGTTTAAAACAATAATTGGTCATTCACACATATTCATAGCATGTCATAATCAAGAAGATGAATATTAACCCAATGAATGGAAATTTTGTTTTAATGTTCCCTTACCTTGAGTCAGACTCGTCACGTATGTTCCTTTTTCATAATTAATAAAAAATTAAGTTAATTTATTATTTATTCAGAAGATTTTTAATATTATTATTAATTTTATATCATTTATTAATTTTCTAAAATAATTTTTTAACTATTTTATTATATATCAGACATTTTGTCGATTTTAGGATCATGAGTCAAAATTGACATTGTTATAATTACAAATTGTCCTTACGGTCAAAAGTCCATTATATCCAAATTTATATTCTTGATTAAAATATAATATATATATAAACTATATATATATTTATAATAGTTCATATCATTTTGATATATAAAATTTAAATGCACAGTTCATGGAGATGGTACGTCGTGCATACTCATGAATAATACTTTCATTTTATTTTTTTCATTTTTAAAGGAATGAATATGAAATGATACATAGGTATATTATTATTACAGAATAATATAATATTTTCTATAAGTTTCATATGTTCATTCATACTATCCATTATACATTCCATGTATGGTATGAATGAGTCTAATGACATTGTGGGGGCAGTAGTCTGCACTTCCTAAAAAAATTATCATATTTCCCCATTATGGAAACCATAATGGTATGATATTAATGAAAAATATAGAATCATAGAAACAATATAAATATAATATAAATCACATATAAATATTGTTCCATAATAAGTTACACCATGGGAGGTGGTAGAAAATAATTGAATAATCATCATTTCTTGAGGCAGTAGTTCACTGTCCAGAAAAACAGTATGAACATATCAATTAAATGGAGGTGTGTGCATGTGTAGTTTGAGTAGTTATCAAAAAAACAACCTAGAATATTTAAGATAATATTTTTTATAAAATAATGGAATAAATAGAGTTTAGTGGGTTGAATATGGAAAATAAAATAAAAGTACATGAGAGAGGATGTTAAATTTAAATTAGGTAACTCCTATTGGTTTGAACAATAATTCTTAAATATGTGGGATTCTTCTCATTGTCAGCAATCTAGGTTGAATAAATGATAGTTGGGAGCTTATTAGATTACAATTTGGATGATCCATGAGATTTTTGAGGTGTAACTAATGGGTTAGTGGTGGTGGCCTTTATAAAGAGGGGGGAGGGGCTCTTAATTATAGTTTCAAAATATTATTTTAATATAAAAATATATTCTGTTTAAAAAGGTCCAAAACACATCGCATTTGAAGATAATATGATTATTGTTCTAAATCCTCTCATCAAATTGGTATTAGGCTTATTTAGCCTATTAAATTAACAATATATTTTTTATTTAACACTTAGTTAACTAATTTAACTTTTACCAAGTCCTCTTGTATATTTATACAATATGGAAAAAATATTTACTATAAAACTACATGAAATCCAAAATTTATCATTAATGACATTTTTTACCACATAAATATAATCTATCTGAATATTATTTTTTCGGAATATTATATAACTTAATAAAATATTGATTTTTTTTAAAAACTCATTTATGTCAGTTTATAAACTATTCATATAATGAATTTTACAAAATCAATAGAAACATGATTTGTTAGAAAAAACTGTATTAATATTAATATTTAAAATTTTTAAAATCCTTAAAATTAGTGTATGACATAAAAAGAATCAATATAAATTTATTTTAGTATTTATAATCTCATTTATTTAAAATATTCTTCAAAATATAATCACTACATCATCATTGTGTCATAGATAAATTTCATTATATTATTTTTAAAATTAATAAATAAAATACCATTACATATGAAATCATTTTATCTTTATAATTACTATATATAGTTGAATATATCAATTATATTACCCCATATAAATATTTTTTTAATAATAGATATTTGTATATGTAACATTTTCCTTAACATTAAATTAATTTTTATGAAGTTTCATTTTCACTTACATGTGGACCCATGGGGTCCCAAAATTTACGTAAGGATGCCCATGTTTGTTAATGTATCTTCAAATATCGTTATAAGATGTTTTAGGTTAATTAAATAATATTATAATATTATTTTTTACCTTTATATACAAGTTTTCCCCTTTAACAATGGTAAATAAAATATTTACTAAAGTTACTACTCATAATTTTTAAAAATAAAATATAACCTTTTACAAAATTTAGAGCTCTTGATTCTTAATATGGAATCCATTTTTCAAAATTCAACACCCAGAATTTTCATAAATTAATTCTCTTTGTCAAAATTACTTTTTATTTAGGAAATAATAACTATCAAAATATTAACACTAGTTTATGTCCAATTTCAATGTAAAATTTCATCCAGTGAAAAATATTACATTAAATGGTAAAAATATAACCTAATTAAAAATTTAAAAAAGTTAAAATGATAATATAACCATTTAAATAAATTATATTAAAAGTCAGTTTTGAATTAAAATGCAGTATTTTTCATTATTCATCAGAATATGATATTTATCAGAAAAATAGAAATATTTTACCAAAATTAAGTTTTCATGTCCCACATCTAAATAAAAAATTTATTTTTTCAAAGGGAACATATAAAAGTGAATGAAAACTAGTTTTAAAAAGGATTATTCATTAAAAGGTTGTAAACTGACCATTTAAAGAATATCATAATATTTTATGCTTAAATTTTGATCCATTATTATTTTAATCCTTTTTTATATATATGTTAAGACATTTAACAAACACACATAATCATATTTTAGTTAGTTTTGGTCATTCCCACCAATATAACATTTATTCATTAACTACCATTAAATATAATAATACTTTTATATTATTTTCCATTATAACTCAATATTTTGTGCATCATAATATTTCAAAAAACCTGTTATTGTGTGCTGAGTATGCTATAGGATATAACATCCCCTTTAAATTAAAATTAATATTTCATTCAAAAATATAAATAAATAGGAAAACATCATATTCTTTATTTACCAGGATTGTTACATCCTCCCCCGTATGGGAATTGCATTCTTTCTATTTTAAAATAGGTCACGGAAACATCAATAAAAGAACCATATCATAAAAAGAGTCAATAAAACTATCACATTAAAATTATTAAAGATAATTACATAGGTAAATCGACATAAAACATACTAGGATTCCATGTATGATAACAGGGATTTGGTGGAGAAAATATGTGTCATGTTCTGATGGAGTGACATAGAAAACAAGACTACGTGAAGATAAAAACAATAAAACAACAAAATTTTGATCACTTAAATGGTAATTGAGTTCGATGTAGAAAAAGTAATTGAAGAATGTTTTATTAAGGAATTTGAGAAATTTATTTCTGATCTTGAATAGGATCATAATGAAATATACATACTTGTCATGTAGACTTTATTCCTTTAATAAGATTCTTCCAAAAAACACATGTTTTCACTAAACAATCAGTTTTCAAGATGACTTGGTCACACCTGAAGCAATATAATAAACTTCTAGTGAATAGAATGATCCAAAAAAGATGGACCATATATTTACCATGAATTTATATATTAACAACAACAAAAAATGTTATTAAAAGATCATATAATCATTAAAAACAATATTTTATAAATAAATACAACTTTTAATCTCTAAATTTTGAACAAACAATACCAAAATTTCATTAAAGAATATTTGATACAAAATTTTTCTTACAATTCATCAATATAATCCAACTAATATTGAAACCCGAAACTCAGAATGATTTGATCACATAGTCTTAAACAAAAAGCATAACATATATTTCAAAATAACATTGCTGACTCATAGAGTCACATACTGAATAATAATTAACCTAATCACATATTCTCTATGATAGGTTAATCATTTAGATAAAAAACCCAAATCACTAAATGTTCAGAATTAAAACATAGATTGTTCCCAATTTTTTTTACTAATACTCCACCATTAAAATCCCATATTATTCTATTTTTTATAAGCATATGGTGTTCCCCAAAAAGAGGAAATCTTCCAAAATAACATTTATCACATAATCACCAAATAATTTTCATATACTAAGGATATCCATTTGAAAAACAGAAGATACAAAAATCATCTTATACCTGATCCATAAAATCATTTAACAAAAAAAATAAGTCATAGTAACATGCTGCTTCATGTAGGCTAGTGGTAGGCGATGCAGCCTTGTCACCCATCGGTTGTGGATTTGATTCATGTAGCCCTACTGGATGTGATGGTTTGTCGCCCATCTTTCTTGATGTCCATTTTTATAAAACTAAAAAATAACCATAACATGTTTTAACCTCAGTGGTCTATTTATAACTTCTATTTTTATTCGAACTCATAATGACATCAATATCATAATTCATAAAGACTTATATATATTTTAATTTTTTTCCACTATAAAATAATACTATGTCAAAATAATCAACATCATACCTTGATCATAGGGTCCACTTTGTTTGATAGTCATCATGTTCAAATATATGGACGGTCCATGAATTGAAACAATTATTTAGATATTCATCAAAATCATATGATTCCTTTATCCAAATACACCTCGTATTGCTTGGGTAATATGGGTGTTTACATAAATCTAGTTTCAGAAAATAATCATGTATGAAATATTATTTCAATATATCTGATAAAACATTCATTTTATAAAATAGTGTGACTAAGTTTGTGTTGAGATGTTCAATTAATGGTCCTTTTAAAATAACAAAAGTTGTTCTGAAAAACAATAATTTAATAGAAAATATAAATAGTTTGTTCAAGGGTAAATTTCTTCAACACCTTTTAACAATCATAATATGATTCAAAATATTTTGATAAGGAAAAATATTTGAAAATGTCTTGATAATATATACATTTATTGAAAATATGATAATATTTATAAAATAGAATTTAATTAAATAAAAACCATGATCCACGATGGTATCGAGGTATAGGGGATGTGTTTTATTACTTAGTCTATTGCATTCAAGTGATTTGTCTGTCAGAACATGTTAATGAATTATCTCGTCATGACTATACAATAATTATTGTAAGCAAGTCATCAAGAAGATATAGAAATGTCATTTTTGATCAAATTCCTTCCATCTATAAAAGTCATTCGTTGAACTAAAAAAGATAAAAAAAATAAGGATTTAACTTAAGGAGTAGACATAGAGACAAATGATGTGTTTAGTAAAATCTTTTTATCACTAAAGTTCATTAAACCAACCTTTGATACCAACTTTATGTGCCCATCCTTAAACATTGAATATTTATTAATAACATTAATAATTGACATTGAGGATCTTTTCAGGTTTAGTGTTTTAGATAATTAGGCCACAAGTATTACATTACATTTCAAAAATTACAATGAAGTCTCTTCTACTCAATACAAATTTTATCACAATAGTAAAACTCTTTAGATAAAACAAGAGTTATTTTCTTGATATAAATCTTCTTGAAATCTTATTTATCTTACCCATCCTTATACCCAATGAAAAAAATTTCAAAAACATGGGATGTGTATAAAAATCTTATTACCTATTATAAAATAAGGAAATAAAACATTAGTCTATTAATACATACAAATCAATGGATTCATAATTTTTAATCATTAATATTAAATAACAAATCCTATGATATTGGGATTACACATGGAAATAATAAATCAATTAGGTAATTTGTGGAATCTGTAATATAATTACGTTGTAGCGTTCATAGGTATGTAGGGAGTTTCATTTGGAATTACCATCACATTATATTCACTTAATCTCTTATGAGAATCATTAACGTGTACCTCTGTCAAGATACCCAATTAATTTGAGGGCATTATCAGGCTCACCCCCATGTTTATCATGGAAACATCAATTTATGTAAAAAATCCCCAAGAAATATAACATAATCGTAATACATAAAACAACCATAAATAATGATACCATTTCCACATTTCAATAACAACATATTAGGTCAAGATATTTACATGATCAAATCATTCAAATACATATTTAAAACATTTAAATAGAATTATTTTGAATGAAATTGACCCATACCAATTCAAAACATTTATTGGAATTAGAATATTAAATGATTAATTTCTATATAAATAAATCGTTAAAAATATTTTTAAAACTTGGACATTAATGAAAATTATTTAGAAAAAATATTTCTTTAAAACATTCAAAACAATGTTTTAGTTAAAGAGTTTGTAAACACTTGAGAAAATACATGATTTAAAATAATTACAGAATTACATTAAACTAAACTTATAATATCATTAGAATAATTAAATTAATGATATATCATATAAAAGGGTATTATATACCTCTAATATGATAATAAATGTGTACAATATCATGATATTCCTCAATGAAAGGTGATTTATATGTATTCCCTTACAAAAATTTGGAAGCCTAACTATCACGAACCATCCCCCAGGGCCCGTATTGTGAATACCCCATGCCTGCCTTCCATAGGCCAGGGGCAGGCGACTAGCACCAAAGGCGTAACTCCCAAAAAATTGGGAAGGCATTTCCTTTATAAAACGTAAACACACACAATCAGAGTACAAGAGGATGGAAATACTAAGTAAGTTGTAAGGCAAGTTTGCTGAATGTATATGGGGTAGAAAATTCAATCCCAACTGAAAGGTACACCTACAACTAAATGAAAGTACAATTGAAAATAAAAATAGCTGAATTTTGAAGAAGCTCCTAGATCATCCTACAGGTTACTACCTGAATGGTAGGTACATATGTCCTCCTCAGCACTCCGTGTCTATTGCTCCGCTCCATGTGCCGTCACGCCATGTTTCCACCTACGGGTACCATCCAGTACTCGTACACTCTTCCTCAGTCAGTGATGTCCGCCGCCTGCATCCAACACAAAGAGGTGCAGGCATATCCCGTGCAGGGGTGAGTATAACAATACTCAGTAGGGACCCCGAGACCCTCATGCTCTCACAAAATCCAACAAGGATAAACCACAATGAAAGATATCAACAGATAACCTTCACATAGGACTATTCTCATACATATACCAATGTTATCAAGTAACTCATCTCAATCATGAAGAAAACAAAAAGTTCACTGACTCAGCTCAAACCATGTTTTTTATGTATGATTTCGAAAACCCGGCTGCTGGAGAAATCCTCCTCTATCAAGCATAGTGGTCCTGTAATGAATCTGAGGTTCCACTAACTAACTGTAGACTGCTGAGGTACACCTCCTATTGAGTACTATGGGTCTACCGCCTCGCACAGTAGTGTTCCCCGCTATCGGTCTACCTCCTCACATAGTAGAGCTCCCCCTCATATCCTACATAGGTACTCCTTCTGTCGAGTACAATGGGTCTGACGCCTCACAATGTAGCAATCCTCCACCATGGGTCTTCCAACTCACATAGTAGTTCTCCCCATTGGGATTGTCAAGTCACTCTGAAACGTATCAGACAAGAAGTCATCATGTCTCAGCCAACTACTAGGTCTTCGTACTCTGTATGCTCGTCTCTGGGAGGATCTACTCCACGAGCTACTAGCTGATACTCCATGTGTCACGAGGTCCCACAAAGTTGTATCTCAATGGACTGCCTCGTCAGATGGGTCTCAACGCAATAGACGTCGCGTCAATCAGACACCTGGTCTGTAAGTTATTGGATATTCCATTCCAGGGTCCCAGTTGGTTCTTATGAAAAAAACAACCTGACCATACTCCAATATCATCTTAATACTACACGGAGTACAAAAAATAACCGTCTCAACAAAAGAAAACCAACGAAGGTGATGACACGTCAATCAGACATCTGGTCCTTATGTTATAAGTGTTTCCGCTCTAAGGGCCCGGTTGGTTTCGGTTTCGAACCAACCCGGACATTTTCCCAAAGTCATCCAAAACTCACTTAGAGTATCGCAAAATGACCAACTCATCACAAGGGTCCCAGTGTCACAAACATCTCATTGATCAAACGTTAAATCTTCGAGTTATTCACCTTTAAATGGAAACAAGCCCGGTCAGTTAAGCCCAGTGGGCTGGCGGGTCGGGTCAACCCAGATTTGGTGGGTCCGACCCAGAAGGGGGACGGACAGGCCCTATGAAACTAGTGGCCTGACCGGGCGCGGCTTGGGCCGAGGTGGCCGACTCATCTGTGGGGGGGGGGGGCTCTCGGCTGCCCGAATAGGCGGCACCAAGCGGCGCCCCTCCCAAACCGGCCGACCAAAGCTGGCCGACCTTCTTGGCGCTAGCGGCCCGCTTGGGCGGGCCGCGGTTTGTCCAGCATGGTACCCTGGTGATGCGGCCTTCTTCCACCTAGACGTATGAAAAGATGGCCAGTTCTTCCGCCAAAGCGGCCCACCATGTGTGGGTTGCTTTTCTCCGCAGCGCGACACCGTGGGGCGCTGCAGTTCCTCCCTTTGGCCCGACCAGCTATAGCCGGATGTTTCATTCCCGGTCGAGTGGCATGCGGTTTCGGGCCGCGGTTCTTCCGCATGCGGCTAGCACACGGCCTCCACTTCTCCCATCTCTGCCTCTTCCATTAGTGAATTAAAAATCATGAAACGTCAGATGGTCGTCGGGTCATGTGCATTTGGCACGCGCCCTACGCATTAGGCGGTACCAGTTGGCCAAAGACAATCCAATTTTTACAACATAGATCAAAAATAATTTTAATCAATTATAATTGAACATAATCCCCCTACCTCAAAAAGATGTCGCACATCGTTGAACCGCGAAAGATGAACGTCGTGATGTTCGGGCGTCGCAGGAGACTGGTGTCGATTCTGTTGACGTCGGAGTGCACCCAAAGAGGAAACATCATTGGCGACTTCACGTTCATCAAATTGTAGAGAATTCTACGTCGAGGGAGAAATTATTTCTTCATTGAAGGTTGGTGTTCTTCGTCGAAGAAGAACACTTCCTTCTAAATCCTCTCAAGAGCTCTCCCACCAATATTTCCAACCAAAATAATAAAATGGCCCTCCCAGAAAATAACAATCCATGTATTTTCAAATTAAATCTAAAGATTTAATTAATTAAGTGAAGAGTTGATTAATTAATTGAGATGGGTTAGAAATTAATTAAATGGAGAGAGGGAGGTGGAATGTAGAGAGGCTCCAACCAATTAAATGGGGGAGTTGACAAGAATTAAATAAGGGGTGTTAAATTGGGGTGTTTAAGGGAGATGAAAGTATGGGGCTCATGTGGTCCCCACCTCACAAATATCCACACATGGGATGTTACTTGGGGTGGACCCCACCATTAACTTCCCTATTTAGGATTTAACCACCAAGGTGAATAAAAATGTTCTTAAAAATTTTATTTAACTATTTAATTAAACCCCAATTTTAAACTTTAAACCCGCATAAAACACAACTGTGGTAAAGGACCCCTTAAGTGAATACCGTAATTGCGAGCTCAACTGTGTCCTGAGATATCAATTTTGAACACCAGTTCAAAATATAGAAAAACCCGCACATACGTTTACTGAACTTACCCGAACAAAACTTCAGAAATTGATTCAGGGCACACCGGGCCTCAGAATCAAGTTCTTTCAGAATCCACTGACTTATATAATTCCAAATAAATTAATGAAAAAATTTTCCTTGAAATTTCAGGTTCATTACATTACCCCCACCTCAGAGCTTTATGTCCTCATAAAGCTAAAACTAACACACTAGGGAAACAAAAGAGAGGTACTGAGCCCATATCTGAGCCTCCCGATATCATGTGATATCCTGGAGGTTTCTGTGCTACCAGTGAATGCGCATTAGAGGAATTGGCCTTCCACGAAGTACCCCCCCCCCCCCTCTGTCGGTCCTCAATCTCCCATGGAAACTCTGTGAATGTTTCCCCATCATAGATGTCCAGCTCCCCATGGTCGATTTTGTGGGATGGGTTGTGAACGCATCTCCTCAACTGAGATACGTGAAAGATGTCATGCACCTAGTGCAGATGAGGTGGAATGGCCAAATGGTATGCCACCATGCTAACTCTACTAATGAATTGGAAGAGTGACTTTATGAGATTGAATATAGGATGCATCATCTCTATCCACAAAGGATTTATGTAAGGAAGCTAGCTGCTCTGTCGCCTCTCCTAGCTGCTGAAAACCTGTCCTCCTACTGAGCACATCTTCTACTACGTTCCCCTTCCCAGGATTATTGAATATCCCAAATTCATAGTCCTCGAGGAACTCATGACATTTTCGATGTCTCAGGTTTAGATTTTTCCAAAATAAGACACACCTGAGACTATTGATATTGGAGTGATCTGTAAACCATTTTCTCAATGAACAATGGGTGAGACTAGCCAATTGTATGAATTTTTCTTTACCTTTTTCTACAACATTCAACAATAGATGTTAAGATTTATCCTTTTCCGAAATGGGAAATCTGGTCTCATTCTCTAGATGAACCACACCCTTTGCCTAATATAGTTAATCTTGAAATGAGAGGTACAATTCATATCATGGATGACGTCATAAGGCCCCGGTGCTACTACCAAGAGATCCAACCGTTACTCTCTCCTTCATGGGTTGAGTCACACTGTCGGAATCAGTGTGCGGTTATTGGGTCTTCTCGAGTAGAAATCACAAAATTGAGGGTGAAGTCAAAAAATTTTAACCAGAACTTCTTAGTACACAACAAGGAAGGAAAGAAAACGTCATAAGGACTTGTGTCTTTTATTACTATAGCTCAATGTACAAAGAAAAAAAGAAACCACAAACAACAACATTACAAATCTAGAAGCATCATGAAAAAAGGCCTCTATGACTGGAACTAGTCGCTCTCTTTTCCACCTGGTTTCAGAGCTCCATAGTTGTATGCATCAGCTGCCTAAAGATGTGCTTCCCCTTTCCACCTGTTTCATGTGGACAGGGTGGACCTCCTGGTGGTGGTGGCGGCAATACCTCTAAGTTTCTTCCACCACCAGCTACACGGCCAGCTCCTCTACCTCGATCCCCTGCTCAATGCGGTTCACCTCGATCGAACCTCTGCCTCTACCTGGGAGGTTCTTCTTCTATCTGCCGATCATTTGCAGTGGGGGTCGGACAATCATGAGCCATGTGACCCTGTCCGATATTTGAGTAAAATTTCCTAGAAGGTCTAGCTCTGTATACACCTTGGGTGCCCCTCACTACCGATCCTGAGTCTTGTGGTCGACCACCTATAGGTCTGGTCCTCTTGGACCTCTGCATTATCTTTCTACTGCCAATTGCTGAAACCTTCGACTCATGCCGACTAGTGGTGGGTTTCACTGCTGGAGTCTACTCAGCAATGAATCTCTCCTCTAAGAGGGCTCACTCCAACAACCCTATCTGCGCTAGGATGTTGTGGGAGACAACCAAAGCTCTAATATCTAGCATGAGTCTCTTCTCAAAGGACCGGACCCTGAAGAATGTGTCTCGTACCATATATGTGGAGTAGTGCGAGAGGTCGGTGAACCTCGCAATGTACTGTGCTACTGTCTTGCTGCCCTGCTGCAGATGCAATAGCACCTATATACGCAACTCTTGAAAGGTGTCTGGTAAAGACTCCGCCCAAAACAGGCTCTCGATGTCTGCCCATAGAAGTGTCGCCTTGTCGTGCATCTCGAGCATCAGACTCCACCATCATCCTGATGCTGCCTAAATGAAGCTGGAAGTAAGAATCTCCATGAAGTCTATTGGTGTCCCTAATATCTTGATAACTTTCACCACAGCCTCCAGCCAATCCTCAGCTGCATGTGGGTCTGTCTCTCCCCGGAACATGGGTGGCCTCTGGTGTTGGAACTCATGCAGCGCGCTCAAGCGGCGTGCATCTCCTGCAGTTGGGGATGGTGGCATCGGTGGCCCAATGAGTGGTAGTACCACTGGGGCCTATGCTGTTACCTAAACAGGATGAGGGCCCTGTACTGAGGCCTCATCGCTCGGTGGCCTATCATTACGTACAACTCTCATGGATCTAGCTGGTCGCCCGTGGGGAGGTATCCTGAATGAAACAGATGTGAAACAGTCAAAGACTATACCTATTGAGATGACCTGGTTTGAGATAACATAAATAAAACAATTGGAAATACACTCAAAATCAGTGTTTTCGTGCACTGAGTTGGAAATCAGTAGTTAGGGTCCCGATTTATGGATATGTCAGCCGTCGCACCAACACTGGACTCCCTTTACTGAAATCAAAACTCGGTACCCTTAACACTATTTCTTCATAGAAAGGATATATCAACGTTCTATGTTCGGAGGTAGAACCTACTCCTTTGATACTAATTTTACATGACATATCCCCCGGGACCCGTATCGTGACTACCCCAAGCTCGCCTTCCATAGGCCAGGGGCTGGGGAATAGCACCAAAGGCGTAACTCCATAAAAACTGGGACGTCATTGCCTTTATAAAAAGTAAACACACACAATCAGAGTATAAGAAGATGAAAAAAACTAATTATGTAGTAAGAAATGTGTGACGAAAGTACAAGGGGCCGAAAATACAAGCCCAACAGAATGGTACAGCTACAACTGAATGAAATTACAACTGAAAAGAAAAACAGCTGAATTGTGAATCAGCTCCTAGATCGTCCTCTGGGTTCCTACCTGAACGGTAGGTACATATTTCTTCCTCAGCACTCCGTGCCATTAGGTCCACTCCGTGTGTCTTCACACCAAGTGTCCACCTCTGAGTACCGTTCAATCCTCATACACTCTGCCTCGGTCAACATTGTATGTTGTCTACATCAAACACAATGAGGTGCGGGCATAGCCCATGTAGGGGTGAGTATAATGATACTCACTAGGGACCCAGATACCCTGATGGTCTCACATAATCCAACAAGTAAAAAACACAAAAAAATATCTCAACAAATAACCATTACATAGGTATATTCCATTACATATACCTAAGTTATCATGTAACCCATCTCAATCATGAGGAATACAAAAAGGTCATTGACTCTACTCAAACCAGGATTTTTATGTATGATGTCGAAAACACGGCTGCTGGATAAATCCTCCTTTGTCGAGCGCAGTAGTCTTGTCATGACTCTGAGGTGCCACTCACTAACCATATACTGCTAAGGTAATCCTCCTGCTGAGTATCGTGGGTCTACCGCCTCATACAGTAGCATTCGCCGCCTTGGGTCTCCCGCCTCAAATAGTAGTACTCCCCCTGATAGCCTACCGAGGTACTCCTTTTGTCTAGTACCGCGGGTCTGCTGCCTCACAATGAAATGCTCCTCTGCCATGGGTCATCCACCTCACACAGTAGTGCTCCCCACTGGTCAAGTCAAGTCACTCTGAAATGTATCGGATGAGAAGTAATCAGGTCTCAGCCAGCTACTAGGTCTCCGTACTCCGTATGCTCGTCTCTGGGAGGATCCTCTCCAAGAGCTACTGGCTGATACTCCAAGTGTCACGAGGTCCCATGAAGTAGTATCTCAAAGGACCTCTTCATCATAGGGGACTCAACGCAATAGACGGATCGTCAATCGGGCACCCGATCTATGAGTTATTGGCATTTCCATTGCAGGGGCCTAGATGGTTTTTAAGATAAAAACCAACCCGACCATACTCCAATTTCATCTGAATCCCAAGTGGAGTATTCCAAAAAAACCGTCTCAATAAAAGATAACCAGTGAAGCTGAAAACATTTCAATCGGACGTCTGGTCCTTAAGTTATAAGTGTTTTCACTCCGAGGGCCCAATTGGTTTTGGTTTTGAACCAACCCAGTAATTTTCCCAAAGTCATCCAAAACTCACTTAGAGTATTCCAAAAGTACCTTCTCATCATTTGGGTACCAGTTCCATAGATGGCGTGTCGATCGGACGTGCGGTCTTTGAGTTATTCACCTTTAAGTGAAAACGGGCCCCGTCCGTTAAGCCCAGTGGGCTGGCGGGTCGGGTCAACCCAGAGTTAGCGGGTTCGACCCAGCAGGGGGTCAGACCGGCCCGACCTGAAGGGCGCGGTCCGTCTCAGTGGGCCTCGGCCGGACCCAGCACGACACAGTTCGGCTCAGCCCGAAGTGTCTGAGCGGTCCATGGGGGGCCTGCTACCCGAACCGGCGGCGCCAAGAGGCACCGCCCTCCCAAACCGGCCGACCGAAACCGGTTGGACTTTATGGAGCAAGCGGCCCGCTCTGGAGGGCCGCAGTTCATCAAGCGCATCACCCTAGTGCCGCGGCCTTCCTCCGCCCGGCCGACCGATGAGCAAGCCCGTTTTTCCATTGAAGCGGCCCACCCTGTGCGGGCCGCGGTTCTCCGCAGCACGGAGCCGCGATTCCTTCCTTTTTCACGGCCGGCTATAGCCCGCTGGTTCTTTCCCGTTCGAGCAGCCCGTAGTTGGGGGCCGCGGTTCTTCTGCATGCGGCCAGTGCATGGTCACCGCGTCTCATGTCTCCAACTCTTACATTCATGAATTAAAAGAACAAGAAATGTCATAGGTTCAACAGTTCGTGTGCATTCGCCCCACGCCCTCCGTGATAGGCCATAACAGTTGGCCAAAGACAATACAATTTTTTCAACGTAGAAAAAGAAAACAAATTTCCATTAAAATTGAACACAATCTCCCTTCCACGAAAAGACGTTGTGCATCGTTGAACCATGTAAGACGAACGTCGCAGTGGTCAGGCGTCGCGGAAGATCGGTGTTGATTCTTTTTTCATCGGAGTTCACCAGAGGAAGAAGTTTCATTGGGGAATTCGCGTTCCTCGAATCGTAGAGCATTCTTCATCAATGTAGAAAGTTGTTCTTCGTTGATGGTCGGTGTTCTTCGTTAGGGAAGAACTATTCCTTCTAAATCCTCTCAAGAGCTCTCCCACTAATATTGACTACCAAAATAATAAAATGGACCTTCCATAAAATAACATGCCATATATTTTCAAAATAAATCAAAATCATTAATTAATTAATTAAAGAGTTGTTTAATTAATTTAGATGGGATGGCAAATAATTAAATGGAGAGAGGGAGGTGGAATGTGGAGAGGCTCCACCCAATTAAATAAGAGAGTTTACAAGAAATAAACAAGGGGTGTTAAATTGCGGAGTTTACGGGGGATGAAATCTTGGGGCTCATGTGGGCCCCATCTCATAAATATCCACACATGGGATGTTATGTGGGGGTGGGCCCTAGTATTAACTTCCCCATGTAGTATTTAACCACCAAGGTGAATAAAATTATTCTAATCAATTTTATTTAACTTTTTAATTAAACCCCATTTTTTAGCTTTCAACCCGCATAAAACGCAACTGTGGTAAAGGTCCCCTTAAGTGAATATCGGAGTTGCGAGCTCATCATTGTCCTCAAATTTCAATTCTGAGCACCAGTTCAAAAGATAGAATAAACCACACATACGTTTACTAAACGAACTCAAACATAACTTTAGAAATTGATTTTGGGAACACCGTGCCTCGGAATCAAGTGTCGTTAGAAGCCGCAGACTCGTAAAATTCAAAAGAAATTAAGGAAAAAAATTTCTTTGAAATTTCTATGTATTTACACTAACAAAGTCACATTAAAATTCAAATAATAATTATAAGAGAGAGAAAAGTGTCTATCCTCATGTGGATATAAAATGTATAGAAATAATAATATAAAATACCAAATCCAAAAATAGAAAGTTGAAATTAAATAACATAAAATAAAATATTTCTTTTACCAAAAGAGGATGGTGAAAGGTTCCCTTAAAAAACCATATCATTACATTACAAAAAATCCAATGAAATAATTATCTGTGAAAAATATAAATACACAATATATAATTATAAATGATGTTAAAAAAAATAATATTTCATTCGAACATTGTCATATCCTGAAATAATCAAAAATTATATTATTACACCCAATGAATGGAAATTGGGTTATGATGTTCCCTTACCTTAAGTATGACTCGTCACTTATGTTCCTTGTTCTTTTTAAATAACAAACATAAGTTATTTTTTACAATCATTAGAATATTTTTTAATTTTATTATTATTTTTATATCACTTATTACCTTAATACAACAATTAGATAATTATTTGAGTTCATAGTGGACATTTTGTTGATGTTCAGAACTTGAGAAAAAAATTAACTTGTTATAATTACAAATTGTACATGGGGTCAAAATTCCATTTTCTCCAGATTTGTATTCATGATTTAAATAACTTATATATCATATATATCTTGTATATATGCATTTATAATATTCCATATCATTCAGATAAATGAAAATTTAATGCACAGTTCATTGAGATGGTATGGCGTATGTACGCATTAACGCTACTTTCATTTCAATTTTTTCATTTTTAATGGAATGAAAACCAAATAAAATAGAGAGATACTGTTATTACAGTATAATATAATATTTTTTATATGTTAAATGATCTCATAAACACTATAATTTATAAATTCCATGTATTTAATGAACAAGTCATATCACGGTGAGGGGGTAGTAGTCTGTATTTCCTCAAATGAAATTTTCATATTTAACCATTATGGAAACCATATTGATATACTATAAATAAAAAATATAGAATCATGGAGAAAATAAAAATATAATATATATAACATATTAATTTAGTTCCATCATAATGGCCCCCATGAGAGGAGGTATGAGAAAATTGAACAATCATCGTTTTGTGAGATTTATTTCACCTACACAAAAATAGAACGTTTGTATCCATTTTATAGAGGTGTTTGGAAGTGTCGTTTGAATAATTCCTATTCAAACATCATATTATATTTCAATTACTTTTTTTCTTAAAAATTAATGTAATAAATATTATTTGGGGGTGGAGAAGGAAAATAATATAAAATGACTTGAGAGAAGATTTTACCATCAAATCATGTGACATCCCTTGGTTTGAACCAAAAGGAATTAATTTAATTTTATAATTACCTTTGTAAGGTATCTAGGTAGAAGAGAGGGGTTTTCGTGGCTTATTAGAGCATATTTGGTATGATACAATATGTTTGAGGGGTTTGTGTAATGTGTTGGAGGTGGTTTCTTTTTATTAGAAAGAGAAGGGGCTCTTTAGGAAGGTTTGAAAGTAATATTTAATTTTAAAATTATTTTAGGTTTCAAAAGGTCCAAAAATCATTAAATTAAAAGATAAGATGATTATAGTTTGACATACTCTCTAGAAATGGGTTTTAGAAAAGTTTATGGAATTAAATTAATCTTATAATTTAGATTTAACCCTTAGTTAACTAATATAACTTTTACCATGTCCTCTTATATATTCATACAATATGTTTAATATATTTATATTAAAATTGCAAGAGAACCAAAATGGAACATTAATAACCAATTTAAAATCATATATGTCATTTTGACGAATTTTTTATTTTTAGGATTATTTTAACATTTAATGAAATATTATTTATTTTAAAAACTCATTTTTGTAAATTTATAAACTATTCATATCGTGCCTTTTAAAAATTATATAAAAACATTTCAGTTCAATAAATTATTATTAACATAATGATAATAAATAATTTGTATCCTTAAAACTAGTGGATGGCATAAAATGTTTCAAAATACATTTATTTTTATATTTATAATCTCATTTATTTAAAATATTCATTAAATGGTAATCACTACATCATCATTGTGTCATAAATAAATTAATGTATTTGATTTCTAAAAATTATAAATAAAATAACACAATGTGTGAAGTCATTATATATATCTGATTACTATTTTTAAAAATATATATATTATATAAAACCATAATTTTTTTCTAAAAGATATGGGTTTATGCTACATTGTCCTTAATATTAAATTTATTTTTATAAAGTGTCATTTTCATATACACGTGGCTCCATGGGGTCACAAAATGGACCCAAGGATTCCCACGGTCAAAGTTGTATCATAATATATGGTTAGGACATGTGTTATATTAATTTAAAATTATTATAATTTTTTTACCTTTATTTCACATATTTACATTTTAACTATGTTAAATAAAATATATACTAAAGTCACTATTCATAATATCTGATAATATAATTTACCTGTTTACACAATTTTTAACTCTTTATTCCAAATATTGAATCCATTTTTCAAAATTAGAAACATAGAAGTGGGATAAATTAGTTTAAAATTAACTCACGTTGTCAAAACAAAAAGTGTGTTTTTAAGAAATAATTAATATCAAAAGATAGATATTTGTTTATGTCTAATTTAAAAATGAAATTAAATAAAATAGAAAACATTGGATAAAATGGTAAAAATATAATATAATTACTCTTTAAAACTAATTAAAAACATAATATAATCATATAAATAAATTATATTAAAAGGTATTTTGGAATTAAAATACATTATTTTACACTATTAATCAAAAAATGAACATTATCAAAAAATTACAAAATTTTACCCAAAGTAAATATTGATGTCTATATTCTAAATAATAAGTTAATTTTTACAAATCTAACATATGAAATTGAAAAAAACTAGATTTAAAAGGGGTTCTCCATCAAAAGGAGGTAAATTGACATTTTAAAGAATATTATAGTATTTAATGCTTAAAATTAGATCCGTTCTTATTTTATGCCTCTAAAATTTATTTGATAAATATAAAAAGATTTAAAAAACATTTATAATAATATTTTATTTTTTCCTGTTCATCCTATCCATTATAATGTTTTTGTGTTTACTACCATTTAAAATAATAATAATAATAATAATATATTATTTTTCGATATAACTAAAAGTTGTGTGCAATTTATGATTTAAAAGGAACATATTAGTGCATGTGGAGTATTCTATCGGACATAGAATCCCTTTTAAATTAAATATAATTTTTAATTTAATGATATTAAAAACTTTAAAATTTAAAATTTATGATTTAAAAGGAACATATTAGTGCATGTGGAGTATTCTATCGGACAAAGAATCCCTTTTAAATTAAATATAATTTTTAATTTAATGATATTAATAAATTTAAAATTTTCACATTCTTTATTTACTTGTGATGTTAAACTATGAATTAACCAATCAAGGTTTTCATAATAAACAATTTCTCCATTTTCAAATAATTTCCAAATATTACTTTAAGAGAGTTTCACAATACCATCAATTTAAAATAAACATGTACATTTCCATAAAATTAGAGAAACACCCTTTTCCATTTCATAACCATTTCGAAAATGATCCCTTCAATAGGTCAATATTTTACTTTTAATCCAAATCCATTTATATCAAAATGCGTAATGGGCCACCAATCTACAACAAATTCCAAACCACATTTGAAAACTAAATCATATTATTTTTAAACACAAAAACCATTGGGAACCATTTCAAGGAACCCCAAATAAAAATTTCAAAAAACATGAATTCATTTATATTTACAAACCATGCTTTAAATATTACAAACCACTTTCAAATGAAAACAACACATTTCATCAAACACTTGATGTGCACCATTATAAAAAAATAACAGAGTTTATCACAAAAAAAAGACATAAACCACCAATTTTCACACTGAAAATTAGGAACAATGATCTGATAAATATATTAATCATATATATAAGGTGAAAAAAGCATGAACCTCATGAATCTTAAATAATAAATGCAAGTACATGGTAAACCTACCTCAAATCCATGGTACATCGATGACGCACTCCCAAAAACACACAACTAGGGTTTCAAGAGTCATGATATATCATGTGGAACACAAAACAAACAAAACACCCACTTTTACACATGCTATGTATGAAAATAAACCGAACATCGCCACTAGGGTTAGAGGATAAAGAGAAAAAGGAATATAAGAAACTAAGAAATAAAATGTAGACCTAACCATTCAATTCACGTAATGATTTATAATCCACAACCTCTTTATACATTTCACACTAAACGAGAATATGATCAAAACTACCCGAAACAAAAAAACATAAATCTTAAATCTAGAACACCCTAAACTCGGGAGAAAAACCAAGAACCAAAGTTTTCTTTACAAAAAAGGATGAAAAAAATTAACGCAAGTAAGATATTTCCTTTTATTAAAAATAATTTTAAAAAAACATTATTTACTAATTGAATCGTGTAATATAAATTTGACAAAATGCATTTTGATTTTTCAATTGAAAGTTTGTCAATAGTGTGTTATATTGATTTCAAATTGAAATATTAATAATTATGAATTTTTTATTAAATAGTATCATTTTCATTAAATATAAATTATTCAATACCTTTTAATATTATTTCAAATTTTGTTATTTTTATTATTATTTAATCACTAATTATATGTATTGATTTTTAATATTTTTTTCTTTATTCATTTTGGTTTGTTTATTGTTCAATATATTTTTAATTTTTATCATTTATTAAATTTCATTTATACATATTTATTCATTTATATATACTATATTTAATATTTTTGTAATTTATATAATTAATACGTTTTCATTTCTGTTATATATATATATATTCATTTTTTTTAAAAGCAAAAAATATATATATTCATTAATTTTACAAGCACAAATATTTATGTAGTTAATGTAATATTATATTTAAACACATCGGAAAAATATTTATGTAATTTAGTAAAATTGTAATTGTAATTTTATAATTTAATTTAATAAAATAATATATTTTCTATTTTCTATTTTTATTCAGTATAATTCCTTTTTTTATATTTTTAAATATTTTATAGCTTGTTAATTTTTACTATTTTCATTTTATATTCTCTTCTATAATTTAATCATTTCATAATATATATATATATATACACAGTTGTATTTATATATATTTAGAATGCTTTAATATTTTTAATATGTATTCATCTTGATTTTAAAATATATCAATATTTTATTTTAAAAATAAATATTACAAAAATAACACTTACACTTTTTTTATATTCGTAAATTTTACTCATGTTAATTATTCCATTTATCTCATTTCTAAAAGTCTTGAATTTATGATTATATATTCATTAATAATGATTAAAATATATTGAAAATAAATATATATATATATATAAATTTTTCGAGAAAATTATAATAATTACTTTTATAAAATTATATATTTATAATTATAAATAAATTTATATAAATTTATAAAAAATGTATTTATATAATTATAAATAATTAAATTTATAATTAAATAATTATAAATTTATAATAAATATATTTAAATAGTGAATATATTTAAAATATTTATATTTATATTTATATTTATTTATTTAATATAAATATATATATATTTATTTATTTATTTAAAATATAATAATTATATCAAATGTTATAAATATATTTATAATTATAAATTAGTAATTATAAATATATTTACAAATAAATGTATGTATATATATATTTATAAATTTATATCTACTATATTTAAAAAATATATTTTTTTAATTATAAATAAAAATTATGCTTTTTTACAATAATTATTTATATAATTCTAAATAAATATTTATATATTTATATAAATATAAAATTATTTAAATATATTTAAAAAATGAATAAATTTAATATTTTTATTTTTATTTTTATTTTTATTTTTATTTTTATTTTTACATATCTATTGTAAATATATATATTTATATGTGTATATAAAATAATAAAAATATATTTATTAGAATATAGAAATATATATAAATATATTAAATATATATTTTTTTAAATTTAATATATGTCTCCTTAAGTAAATACATATTTACAATTCATTTAATATATTTATATACATAAAAAATTATATTTATTTATATTTGATTATATAAATTGAATTTTATTAATTAAATTAAATATATTATTAAAATTAATTATATTGGTCATTATCAGCATTTCATTAGCATTGAAAAAATCCAACACTATTAGAAAGGAAATTTAGCTCTAATAGAAATATATATTTTAGCTGTTATTTCTTAGCCCAAATGAACTGGTATTATATTAGTGATAATAAATTCAACACTGATAAGACACCTATTTATTTTCACATTTTAGGAGGCTCTAATAAACCCTACCATATGTTTTAAAAAGTTCATATATCCAATTGATTTCAGTTGCACTATTCAATATATTGCTGGTATTAATCTATGTCTCCAATTCCCCAATATAAGAACATGGATGAATCAACTCTGAAATCTATGGTTTGTAATTTTTATCCTCCTTTGTCATTTCATGCATGTTTGGGTCCATTGATGTGTGATAATGTAGCATTATCATGGATCAAAGTTCCCAAGGTTCCACATTTAAGAGCATTGATGATGAAGTCCACACAACAATTTATCCTGTATTGGGAGTTTGATGTTTTTGGATCTCATTATTCTATATTTTACCATACCATGGCTAGCATACTTCCTTTTTCAATAACATCTGGTTGACTGTGGAGTTTTTTTAATTGACCTTTTTTTCATTCTGGTTTCTCTTCATCCTCCTCAGCCATGTTGTCTTATCCCCATCACACATGAACCCATTTTGGTTGGGTTCATTTTTGGATTTGAGGATGATTTGGGATGGTGACATGGGATCCTCTGGAAAAAACATCATCATGTGTTATTTCTATTATCATAGATTCTCATATTTTTTATTTTATCCACTATACAATTAATAAGGTGATGGGTCATTATTTTTATCATCTCGTTATATAATAGAGTGGCATGTTGTTTCCCCCATTAACTATTTTTAATTTTGGGAATTTTGAATATAAAAAATTTATTTCATGGTTAAAAGTTTTGGTTATCTATGTGATCCATAAATTAGAGAAATAATGTATATCTTATTAAATTGGTGGTTATATGGTAATCAATATTTGTTAATAGGTTCATACAATAGATTCTTTAATTTGAAAAAATGCATTAATCAACATAGAACGGAATGTTGTTGAAAATGTCCTCTTAGATCCTTGGTAGGGAATATATAGGATGTGTTATATTTATATGGAATTCTATAGAAGTATTGAAACCCAACACATACTACATCATTAACATATTGATATACAAGTCATCAAAATTCATTTTATTTTGGGTTAATATTATTTTTATGTCGTTTTTTATAAGAAAATGGTATTTGTTTTGATTTAAATAATTATTAAACTATTTTTTTGAGTAATGATATATATTATGAGGAATATTAGAGTTATATTTTATTTGTATTTTTTAATTTAATTTTGAATTACTTATATTAAATTTGTTACATGATTCTTGAGGGGTATAGTTTCTTTTAAGTGTCATATGGATTTTAAATTAATAATTCATGTTTGGAGGTGTAGTATAATTTTATTGTTATATTGGGAATGTGTTCCATAGATTTTTATTGTGAATTATTAATATAGCATATTTAGTAGTTTAATTTTAATGAAATTTAAGATGTTTATAATGAATCTACAGATATATTGAGTAAAACACATTATTACATGTATCGAGAAGCATACAAAGAAATTTTATACGGTTTATTTTGTGTATAAAGTTTCCTGAGAATGTTTACTATTAAAATTATTAATTAAAATTATCAAATGCATATTTATAGTATGTTAATGGTGTTCTATGAAAAATTCACTATTTGTTTAAATTTTTTATTTTGAATAAGACATGTAAACAATATTATTACAATTTTGATCTATTGTGTCTCATTAAGAATGGTTTGAGTTTCACCCAATAAGTTTATAATTTTAAAAACCATTTATCATAGTCACATACATGATTATAAGATAGTACAATAATATTATAATGTTTATTATAATGTTCCCTAACCGTACTAGTGGTATGGCTAATTTTAATAATGTGAATTCCCTTTTTTATATACGTAATATGATTTTCACTACAAGATGTGTGAGATATATTATAGTGATTAGTATTATTTTTTTAGGTGGAATGATAATGTTTTTTATCTAAATTATTTGAAATCCCAGAAAATATAATATTTGGGAATGATTATTAATGGATGTTATTTGTGGTGTTTTTAATGACATAACAAATGGTGTTTTTTATAATGTAGGATATGTCAAATATACCTCATGATTATAACTATAGTGTTATTTATTTAGAAATTTTCTAGTGGGTTATAATAAAAATATATTTCATTGGTATTCATGTAACAAATGGTCCGGAATAATAAAAAAAAGGTGTAACACAGAATCAAACTATGCAACTATCATGAATAATATTTTTGTCCATAGGTTTCATGAAATTACATTTTCAATGACCCTAGGATAAAATAAACTGATTAAATGACCATGCATGTTCTGAGGGATGAGATTAGAACACAATATTATGAAGGTCTATAATAATAAAATTAAAATTATGGACATGAATTCCCAGTGGAATTATTCCATCCAATAATAATATTTTTTACCAACATATTTATGACCACTTTTTTGTCCCATAAAACATCAAACCGTGAACATAGACAATGAACAAAAACTTTACCGAAGGTTGTTTATTTTTATACCACTACAGTTTTTAATGATATGATGTCAAGAATTATAACTGTTAACTTTCATAAGGTGGGTTCCCTTTATTAGAATTATCTATAACATTATCCATTGATTATGAATATCTTATGTGTAATTTTTTTCCTAAAAATGAAAATCTTATTAACCCAATAAGATGAATATAAAATGAAAATGGATTAACAAGAATCATATAAAACTTATTATTTATATTGAGTTAGTGATTTCATCATGTTTATAATAATGCATGAATATGAGCCATCTCAAAACATTTGTCCATTATTACTTTGTTTTTATTTATATAGAATTAGTACAGAAGTGTTGGAATAATTTTTATCATCATGGAATATATCTTATCTATAAATAATGGACAAAAAATTAAGACACACCAATCGTTTCCACCAATAGGTATGATACTATAGTATATAGATCATTTTATTTTAATAACAATGTAAATGATGATGAAGATGACATGGATGAAATGAAAATGAATATTGGATATGAAATTCTCAATTATACAATGTTTTTTGAGAAGATAAATAAATTTTCCATAAGACCATTGTATACTAATTTTAAAAATAAATGACACATCCACCTCTATTAAAGTAAAATATTTTTAATACCAAATGAAAATGGTGTGAAACTAGCTTTAGGTAACGACATGGTCTTCTGAATTAAATGATACTAGAAGAAAATAAATATCTTTTTTAGTCATACGATAGTAAATTAATTCTATATTCAATGGGAATGGTCTAAAATAAAAATCATATTCCTCTAAATTTTTTCATTTTGTTTCAAAAATAAACATGAATCCTTTATAAAATCCCATATATGTGGAGTAAATCGATACTACAATGATGAATCATGTATTTAAAATTATATATGTTAATTTCCAATATTTTAATGGTTTATAAGACTATATGGATATTAGGAAACTGCTAGAAAATTGACATGGAACACATATACTAGAATTTATGATGTGAAAATTTGTAATTCAATAAACTCTACTAATTGTTTGAGAAATGAATATGAGTATGATAAATTTGGAAATTCACCAAGGAAAATCCATATGGTGTTATATATATGTATGAAAAAAATACATTTTTTATATAGATCAGTACTCATAATACATGGATTATTATATTAGAATTTTTTAATTTTTCACAATGGTTATGAATAAAGTTAAAAAACAAATTATGTTTCCTCTTCTAATTTCAGACAAAAACAAACAATGATTATATTAACATCAATCTAGATCCATTTATTGGAGCTGTGAAATTGTGGTGGGCTATATGTGTTAGAGTGTATGATTCTCAATGAAGTGAAAAAATAAATTAAAGGTCATGATGTATAGGATAATAAATAATGTTACTTAATATGTTAATTTGGTAGGCTATAACATTAATGTATTTTTTTATTGTCCTACCTGTGAAAAATCAATACAAAAAATATCCGTTGAAGCAATCCATGAAGAATATTGTTTTAAGAAATAATAAATTTTTACAAGAGGATATAAAAACTGATTCTGGAAGACATCACTCAAAATGAATACTGGACAAGTCTTAAAACTATATCAACTAACGATTGATAATCTATTTTATAATGTAATATATATTAATAATATCTTAATTAAACCATTTGAAAATACCATATTTAATATTTTTTTAAAATGTAATCAAATTTCATTGAATTTCCATAATATTGTTGGTTGTACATTATAAATTTTCTTATTGTGATGTCTATTGAAAACATTTATTTGATTTATTTATTAGTATTTTACTAAATCATCCATGAAATATAATATATGGATTCATGGGTATTTTTTAAAATGATTTACATGTTTATAAGGGAAGAATTGGGACTAGTGAAGGGTAAGATACAAAATATTTTTTCTCCAACAGATTACACTATATCTGGAAAATAATAATTGAAATTGTTCATTTAATCTAATGATGTAATAGTTCCATAGGTCTATTAATAAAAAATAAATAATGTCTTCTAATTAAATAAGTTGAAGTTATATTGATGAAAAAACCCAACATTCATGTTTTGATGCAATATTATAAACCCATTGTTTTATTTTGAAATATACCTAAATAATTGTGACATACATTAACCATAATATGATTCTTTTTCACAGATATATGTAGAGATGTTATAGAACCAATAATGTTTATAATCATGTATAATTAAGATGCAGTCATATTAGATGAATTAGATATATTCATGTAAACAATAGTAATTGATATAATTTTCCACCAGAAGGATCACTTGGTTAGAAAGGTTTGACAATGTGGAAAAATCCCTTACAGATTGATGTACACGAATTAAAGATATATGAATTTTTTAAGGGGTACCGCATGAATCCCATTTATCCCACATCTTTTATTACCAAATGAAATATTTTTGAAGAAGATATTGAATTCTATAATGATTCACAATTTTATTTTGATAACATAACTCTCTCAAAGACATATCACATTAGACTTATTAGGATTGAATGGATTAATAAAATGTATATTTTTATAATTACCATTACAAAGAGGGATATTACCACCTTCACATTTTACATAATAGTGAATGTGTGGATACATGCATTGAATCCTATAAATCTGTAATAAGATATTAAAATAAATCAATGGATGAATAATTTATATCAAATAAAAATATACAATCAATTATATTGTGGTTCTGAGTTCATATATAAGGATTTATCAAAAATTAAAAAATTAATTGCTGAACAAACTTAATGTCTAGCCAGAGGACCAAATGATAATTTTATATCTGACACTATTCTTTTAAATAATTGTTATACATTCTCTTAAAAATAAAATGATGATTGTGGTATGATTTCAAAGAGTTGAGTAACTATTATAGTGGAAACCATTCAAATATCTATTTTGAAGGATGGAAATATAATTTATGTGAATATTTCATATTTCACAATAATTTAATGTATGTAAGAGTTAGATTATACAACATTTAATGTTTTTCTTGAATCTCTGATGGTCTGAAAACAAAAGTACAATGGATGTTGATTAATTTGGATTCATGTATGCCAATTACTTTGTGTAATGGGAAATATTTGATCTGTATAAAATTCCATCACTATAAGTGCATGTATTTTATGTCATAGATCTAGAAAATTTGAATCAGTTAATTTTACTACAAGAAAAAAAACTATAGGTTTGGATAAAAATTTAGAATAGTATAACCCTTTCATTAATATATCCCAACTAGTTAATGGTTTCCCCTATATAGACAACGTTTTTTAAATTAGAGGTGACCACCAATAAGGTATTTGGATTCTCCATATAGGATCAAAATCCATTAATAATTTAAAATATATATATAGTGATCAATGATAATGTTATTGTGTTTTTTCATATTCTATGTTTTACTCGAAACCTTTTTTGTAATCTGTATATTTATGTAATCAAAATTAAATATTGGAATACTCTGGTAGACAATGTATTATTTACATTATGATCTTACCAATTTTGAGGAAGAGTATGTAGATGATGAAAAACTATAGAATTGTTAGGGGATCAATACCATGTTATTTTAACAAATCATTAATGATGTTACATCAAAATATTGTCTAAAATTAACAAGTAGTGAATTATTTGTGTTAATTTTGAGGTTGGGTTGAATCAATTGTGATATCTTTTTAACCACAATATGTCAGTATTCATTTTTGATTTCGGGGACATAATGATGATTAATATATCCATTGATCTAGATATTTGGAAACATGTCAAATATATAATGAAGGAAATCTATTGGAAAGATATTATTGAAATGTTATGATATACATTAAATACATTAATAAAGAATAATTTATGGAAATACAGAATTATTTTTCATTGCCCTGGATGATTTCTATTATTTTAAATTTTTTTATAAGAATATAATTGTAATTAATGATAGAAAATCCTTTAAAGGATTCTAGAAAACATCATGCCATGTTTTATCGTAGGTTTGTTAAGGTGAAACTTGTAGAACACATATTTTAAGGTACATAACCCCTTTCTACATGTTTTTTTATGTGTCTTGTCTTTGAGAGAGTTTCAACATAATAGAGAGTTTCTATAAAATAGAGATGTTCCATAAAATAGAGAGGTTACATAAAATATATAGATTCCATAAAATAGAGATTTTCCATAAAATATGGGGTGTATATAATATTGAGAGATTCCATAATGTTGGTTGTTTCCATAATTTTGGTTGTTTCCATAAAGATTGTTGTTTCTATAAAGTGTGGTTTTTTCATAATGTAGGTTGTTTCCATAAAGTGGGATGTTTCCATAAAAAGTATGTTTCCATAAAAAGGGTAATGGTGTAATATGGGAGTGTTTGGGTGTTTTAAAAGGTGTGTTGGTACAAAAAGGTAGGTCACATGATCCATACATGGTTGACCCTAATCATGTGGTCACACCTGCATAGAGGTCAAATCTAGATCCTATTTTCTAAAACCTTACTCATTTTTTCTCTATATATTATTTTGGATAAAAAAGCCCCCTTTTTAAGATTACTCTCCCAATATGGCTTGAGAACCCTCACTGAAAAATTTTGAGCTGACCTAGATCCTTCCCTAGGTGATTTTCAGTAAGATTCTTGGGGTAAGTGTAGATCTTCTTGGTTCTTTTTTATTTTCTAAAAACTCCTCCTTCTATCCTTCATGTTTTCATTGATATAGACATAAAATATGTAGATATAAGTTTTTAATGTCATTTAAGTATAAATATGGTGTTTTTAATGATATAGGATGATATCGAAGCTGCATTCATGGAATCTTGATCCGATTCTTGAGGTATGCCACCATTGTTTTTGATTTGTCACGTTTTCTTAGATTTGCTTATATTTACTGCTATGATATCCATTATTTCATAGATATGAACCTATAGTGGGTATATCTACATTTTTGGATGAAAAATAATTCATTTTTGAGTCTTTATCTTTCTCGGATAAGATAACTAAAGCCGTTATTGGATAATAAAACTCTCTTCTTGGGTGTTCCTCGTCTATTGTCAAGTTTCATCAAAACCTTCATGGTATGAGAATTACCTCTCGACTCCTCTAGCCAGAATTTATTTGTATATATTAGAATTAGTTTATTTATAATGAAATTCAATGAAAAATATTCATTATTGATGGTTTATTGTTTTTGTAAAATTGTGTGATCTTGGTGAATAGTTGTGAAAAGGGGGTTTAGTTTCATGAATTGAAAATGATGATTTTAAATTATTGATTTTCTGGAAATTATAAATGGTTGATTAAAAGGGGGATTTCAATAGAAATTGTTTTCAATATAAATTGTGTATTATTGAAATGCGTTGGAACTGAAATGGTTTGGCATTGAAATGGTTTTGACAAAAATGGTTTTCAATAAAAAGGTGTTTTTATTGAAAGGTTAGTTTTTGATTGATCATTGAGAATATGTGGTGTGTGTTCATGTTTTATATACATTACATGGTTGAAATATGAAAATATTCATGGTTCCAAAGTGTTAATAGAACATGGTAATTGTATACACGGGGCTTGGTTGAAATATGACATTATGCGCAGTGCCAAGGGGATAATGGGATGGGGGAATCAATTAGCTTATGACGAGAAACAACTCATGAATATAAGGCATTAATTACGTAGCATCAATGGATGGTATCATGGGTTTGTGTAATGGTTGGGTATGGAATGAAAGGGATGTTGTGAAATGATTTTAATGCTTGTTTAGTTATTTTTCTGGAAAAATATCTCTCAGGTAAAATTGGTCTCAATTTCACTAGTATACTTTAGATAATCAGATTTTTTAGAAAATGGTTTATATTTAGTAATACATTTTTTGAGAATAAAAAAATATATAATGTTTTATATAATTGTTTCTAAATAATCTATCAGTGTGGCATCAATTGGGAAGTCATTGGGGAAAACCTACTAAGTTTTATAATTACCACTACTTTGGCACATTATTTCTTTTGCAGACTCAGTCATATGGGAAAAGAAAAAATGGTAACATTTCAAACATTTTTAGCACTACCATGTTATGTTTGGGCAATTCGGATACTGTTGATCTTGGAGCTTGTGGATCATTGAGTCTTTAGGTCTTTGTAGTTTCCTGTGTAGTTTATCCACTGTGTACATTGATACATGGTTATTCTACCACATTTTCTAACATTGATGTGTTTTTGAAATACATGATGTTGTTGAGTTGTCATTCATTCATTCATGCATCATATAGTGAATGTTTGGTAATGGTTGGTGGGTTTATTGGTTTATTTATTAATGGTTAAATCATCCCCCACTTTTATTTGAAACACTTTAACATTTTTTAACATCACTTGGTGTCTTGGGGATTTAGATTATGGCCTATTTATGATCATTGTACTCTCATGAAAATGAGAATTCATGGGACATTACAAATGGTGTAATTTTGTTTAGGCCTTTCCTAACAAGTAGTCATTTATGTACCTATTTTTTGAGATGAAATCCATTCTTGTCTATTCCTTGAGAGGGAATATTAGAATGGAATAGTATTGTTAGAACTTTAATGTTATATCATAAAAGGACGTAATGAACCCTTTTCTGATGAAAATCATGTTACCCGGGAGTTGGGTAAAAAATTGTTTGGAGACACTTCTATGATTTTGAATTATCATTATCATTGGATTATCCAATGAGATGAGCATGACATGCATTGAAGAGGAATGACATTGTAACATCCCAAGTAATTAATGAATAATAAATATTTTTATCTATGTCTATTAGTGAATTAGATAGTGTTTTAGAGGCTTAAAATGAGAATAAATCCAATCTTAAGCATGGAATACAATAATATTTTTAAAAGATTATTTTACTGCCTTTTGATGGAAAACCATTTTTAAAATATATCTTTTGACCATTTTATAAGATATGTTTGTCAAAATAAACTTATTATGATTGGGACATCAAAATTTACTTTGTGTGATTTTTTTGTATTTTGCCGATAAAGCTCATTTTTTAATGAATAGTGAAAATGTTTTATTTTAATTCAAAACATCTTTTTAATATAATTTATTTATATGAGTATATTATCTTTTTAATTGGATTTGAAGTAGAATTAGAATATATTTTTACAATATAATCCAATGGTGGTCATTGGAATCAATTTCACTTTGAAATTGGACTTAAACTGGTGTCAATCTTTTGATACTTATTGTTTCATAAAAACAGGCTATTTGTCATGATAGCGGGAATTAATTATTAAATTAATTAATGTAACTTATTTTATTTGATTTTTCTAAAATAGACATCATTTTTGAATTCAGAATATCAAATATAGCTTAGGGTGAAGTTTTGGTATTTTTCTGGAAAACTTCAATTTTTTATGAATAGGGAAACCACTAAGTGGTAGTTAATGAAACTAATTTTTCGTTTAAATGAAAATTGTCCACTTCTGTGATTTGATTTTCAAAAATCTGACATACATGGTTGTCATTATTAAGTAAAATGTGGTTCAATGATATTAAAATAATTTTTGGTGAATAGTAACTTTTATGCTTTTAATCGCGATTAGTGGTAATTAGTGTAGTTTAAGGTAAAAATAATGTTTTAATAATATGAAATGACCTAGACACATGTCCTACCCTTATTGGATGTGTCATGGCCGACCAAGACAATCCATGGGGAAACTTGGGGACCCCATGGAGGCACTTTGGTAGGAAAATGACATTAATATATATTTATTTAATGTTAAAGTAAAAATGACACAAACACGAGTTAGTTTACTAAAACAATTTTTACATGGGTTTATACAAGTCATATTTTTTATTATAAATAGTAATTGGAAATATAAAAATATTTCCTACATCATGACATTTTTTTTATAATTTTTAGACATTAAATATATTAAATTATTTATGACATCATGATGATGCAGCGATTACCTCATTAATAAAGGATTTAAATAAAATGAAATGATAATGAAAAATATATGACCTACACATGTCCAAAACCTATTTGATGGGTATATTTCGAACCCTTATCACCTTAGCCTCAAATTATATCAATGTGAGACCTTTTGAATCCGAAACTCATTTTAAAATAAAGTAACATTTTTTACTTTCCAAGAGTGCCCCTCCTCTCCTCTTATAAAAGGCCCCCACCTCTACCTCCTTACCCAAACTTTCAAATCCTTTGTCTCGGCCAAAACCTGCCCATTTTGTCTCTCCACATCCCTCTCTTACTCCTTGAAGCCTCAATTTGGGCAGATGTCTTCCCAAGGAAGCCTTTGAGCTCAAACCAATGGGAGTTACCTGATTTTAAGGTAATGTCTTCACTTGAGTCCTTTTGTTTTATTTATCTTCTCCGACCCCCTAAACTCTTTTTATTTATTTCTTTTGTAACAACTACAGTATAGTCAATATACTAGGATTTTGTTATAAAAAGGATTCGGGCTTCACTTACACACACCTACATCTAATGGTTAAAGAACATACTATTTCCGTGGAAGGTGAATTTCTGCCTCCCGAAACGATGATTGTTCAACATTCTTTTAACACCTTCAATGGTGGAAATTAAGATGAAACTATATTTATATATAATATATAATATGTTTATGTTTTCCTTAAGCTTCTTTATTTTTTCATTTTGGGCATACCTTTATGGTTTCCATTATGGGTAAACAGGATATCTTTATTTAAGGAAGTGCGGACTACCGCCCCCTCAAAGTGATTTGATTCGTTAAATACCATATGTGGGACGTATAAAGGATGGAAATATGATATTATATATTATATTATAATGGAATTATAATATACTGTAAAGACCCGTAAAATTCAAGGGAAATTGTTTCTTAATTTTCTTTGGAATTTTACAAGAACGCGGTTTCTGACGGCACCTGATTCCGAGGCCCGGAGTGCCCGGAATCAATTTCCGAAGTTTTGCTTGGGTACGTTCAGTGAACGAACGAGCGGGAATTTATAACTTTTGAACCGGTTCCCGGAATCGAATTCTGAGGGCACCGATGAACTCGCAGCGCCGATATTCGCTTAAGGAGACTTTTTCCGAGGTTGCGTTTTATGCAGGTTGAGAGATAGTTTTGGGTGAATTAAAATGATGTTAAATAAAATGTGGAAACACATTTTATTTTTAACCATGTTGGTTATATCCTCCCAAAGGGAGTTAGAGGTGGGACCCACTTCCACTTAACCTCCCTTGAGAGGATTATGTGTGGTGGGGGCCACACGAAGCATAACTCCTCAACTCCCCTTAAAACTTTCAAATAACTCCTCTCTTTTAAATTTGACAACTTGAGTTATTAAATGAGTTGAGTTGTTTAATTTCAAACTTTCGAAATTCAAGTTGTTTAATTGTGTAAATAAAATAAACTTAAGCATAATTTTTTTTTGGTTGGTATCCTTTGCCACCTTAAGAGGATTTGGGAAGTTCTCTGCATCTTCTTCAACCTTGACGAGGAACATGAATAACACTTAAGCTCCGACGAAGAACGCCACTTCTCTTATTCGTATCCGGTGTGTTTCCGAAGATCGACGATGCCACATCTTCGATCTTCTTCCCTTGTCAATGAAAGGAGACTCCGATTCCTCCTCCGACTTTCTCTGTCATCTTACGAAGCTTCTCCAGCGACGTACCTCTTCGGACGCACCTTGACGTCAATGGAAACGACGTTCGGTTTCCGTGATGCCCGACCTCCGCGACGCTTGTCTTCTGTGGCTTGTTGTGGTGCTCCGCACTTAAAACCGAGGTAGGGGATTTTTGTTGTTTTATTTAATTATTCTCGTTCATGGTTCTAGCATGACAACATTGAGGATAAATGATTAAGTGTTATCGTTTAACGAGAGGGGGGCCGGACTGCCCAAACACAGCCGAACCCCCTCCCTTGTTCTTCATTGTTTCTTGTGGATGGAACAAGATGTCATGGTGACATCGCACCACGTGGGAATCACACGACAATTATTGCACGGCGCCGTCGCACCGCGCTGTGGAAAGAGATTCAAGAACGAGACGTTGTCGCGTCGCGTCAAAGAAAGTCTAAGGCGCCGCGGCCGGAGCGGGGCCGTGGCAGAGGGGCGTGGGGCCGTCGCACCGCGCCGGACAATGAAGGCCGCGGCCGGTTCCGGGCCGCGGCGGAACGAGAAGACCGGCGACCAGCCGGGCCGCCAGTGTCAGAAGCCGGAGAAGAGGACCGGCCTATGCCGGTCCTGTTGAGATGAAGCTGGCTGGCCAAGTCGGTCCGGCCGGAAAGAAGGAAACCGGGGGAATTAAATTCCCCCGGCCAACATAAATGGCCCCCTATATTGAGGGGGTCGCGATTACAAAGGGGGGGGGGGGGGGGGGCAGCGCCCCCCCGTTTCTCATACAGCTCGGCCGCGCCCAGCGCGCTGCGCCGGACCGGGGTCGGGCCGTGCCGGGCTGGGTCGGGCCGGGTCGGGCCGTGCCCGGTCGGGTCGTGCCGGGACGGGGCAACCCTGTCCGGTGCGGGTCGCCCCGATTCGGGCCATCCCGGGGGTCTCGGGCCGGGACGGCCCGGGCCCGAAACCCCCGTTACCGAGCTGTTTGGATTCAAATGCCCATAACTCGGGCTACGGATCTCCAAATGATGCGCCGTCTACGGCGATGTGATACTTGGATCGAGACGGTCGTTTCGGTATATCTCACTCAAGGTTTCATATTACTTTGAGTTTGGCCGGGTTGGTTCGTACACAAAACCAACCGGGCCCTTGGAGCGGAAACACTGATATCTTGAGCTACGTACATCCGATTTACATGCCGTCAGCTTTGTTGAGTTCCTCATAGTGAGACGGATCTTTTGGCATAATCCACCCGAGGTTTGGACGCAGGTGGAGTACGTTCGGGATGGTTTTTCCTTAAAAACCAACTGGGACCCTAGAACGAAAAAGCCAATAACTCTCAGACCGGGCGTCCGATTGACGCGCCGCCTGTTGCGTTGAGTTCCTGTTGACGATACGAAACTTTTGGATACATCAACTCTGGACTTTGTGACAGTTGATGTGTCAGCCTCTCGACTCGTGGAGCGGACCCTCCCGAACGTGCTTGCTGTGTGCGGGAACCCTAAAGCTGGATGCGACTACAACTGTGACTACGATGACGACTGTGCAGAGATCCTCAGTGGATTTGACGACGATGACTACAGCACTCAGCGATCCTGTGTGGATCAGTGCTACCGATCCTATGTGGATCTGATACCGTGTGGGTCTGCGCTCAGCTGTCCTGTGTGAACCAGCGCCTACAGATCCTGTGTGGGTTCGATCCTGTGTGGGTTCGATCCTGGGTGGGTCTTTGCCGGGGTTAGTACCTATCGATCCTTTGTGGGTCCGACGACTTAGATGGATCAGGGATCATCTCTATCATCTTTCGATGAAGTATACCTATGTGAGCTGAATCCTGTTGCTTTCCTGTGTGGATTGTGTTGTGCTATCCTGTGTGGATTTCGTTTTGCTTTCCTGTGTGGAATACGTATACTTTCCTGTGTGGACTGAGTAGTACTTGGGCTCGGAGGTTGGAGCGTATTGGAAGGAGACCTTCGGGGGTCTCGGTTTCCCTACTGAGTAGCTTATACTCACCCCTGCACGGGCTATGCCTGCACTACATTGTGTTGGTTACAGACGACGGACAGCGTTGATCGTGGTTGAGGCTTGCAGAGCAAGACGGTACTTGGAGGTGGACTACTGAACGGGACGTGCACGGAGCGGACAGCAGGACCCGAGGAGCAGTGGAGCTATCTGTACCCACCCTTCATGTTGGATTTCCAGTGGATAGCTCGGTGTAGAGGCTTTTACATTACAGTTGTTGTTTTCCCTTTCGAGTTGTACTTTACTTTCAGTTTGGGTTTGTATACTAGCCCATTTTGTTTTCCGCACTTTCAGTTGTACTCTGTTTTACTTAGTGTTTACCTTTCCACTTGCTTACTCTGTGGTGGTTGTTTACTTTACAAAGTAAATGCCTTCCCTTTTTACCAGGATTTACGCATTGGTGCTAGTCGCCAGCCCCTGGCCTATGGAAGGCGGGCATGGGGTAGTCACGGCACGGACCCCGAGGGCGGGTCGTGACAAATTGGTATCAGAGGAGTTCGGTTCTACCGTGAACTCTGATCTTTTCTATGTGAAGCAATAATGTTTAGCGTATTGAGTGTGGTTATCAGTCCAGGGAGTCCAGTGTTGGTGCGGCGGCCGATGTACCCGTACCCCAGGACCCTGACTTCTGATTTCCAACTTAATGCATGAAAACATTGATTGCATGTGTGTTTCAAGTTTTCATTGTGATTACATTATATCAGCTCACCAGGTATACTGTTCTAACCATGGTGCACCTGTTTCCTTTTCAGGATGGCCCCACAATGGCAGCCAGCTAGGGTTCTGAGAGTCGAGCGTGATGACATCCCACCGAGCGACGAGGCCTCGGTGCATGGCCCTTTGTCAGCTGTGGCACCGGCGGCAGCTCTACCCGCCGAGCCACCGATACTTCCAGCACCAGCCGCTGACGATGCACGTCGCCTCAGCGCACTGCATGAGTTTCAGCGCCAGCGACCGCCCAGGTTTCGTGGGGAGACGAACCCCCAGGCAGCCGAGGACTGGCTAGAGGCAGTCGTACGAGTTTTTAGGCTAGTGAGGACACCATCAGACCTCATGGTGATGCTCGCTGCGAGCCTACTGCACGCAGCAGTGGGCCGATGGTGGAGCTTGATGCTCCAGGTGCACGATGAGGCATCTCTACTTTGGACAGACTTTGAAAGCCTCTTCCGCTCGGAGTTCATCCCAGCCACCCTCCGTGCGGTGCGCATTCAGGAGCTTCTTCAGCTGCGGCAGGGCAGCATGACGGTCGCTCAGTACATGGCGAGATTTACTGATCTCTCATGCTACTCAACCGACATGGTATGGGACCCATTCTTCTAGGTCCGGACCTTTGAGCAGGGTTTGAGACATGAGATCAGGGCATCACTGATCTCTCTCAGCTTTCCAACTCAGACAAGAGTACTGGAGCGGGCCCTTTTGATCGAGAGCTTTCTTGCTGATTCTACACCAGTGCTGAGACCCACCGCAGGGCGGCACGTAGCAGAGTTTTCTGCAGCAGGCAGTCGACGGATGACTGAGGGTTCCAGGCAGACCAGACCCTCAGGCAGACGACCTCAGGACACTGGCATAGCAGTGCGCGACACACAGCGCGGAGCCAGTCTTTCGAGAGGCAGACGGTGCTACTCGTGCGGCGGGCAGGGCCACATGGCTCGTGACTGCCCGACCCGCCATGCCGAGGAGCAGCAGACAGTTGAGGGACCACCGAGGCAGAGGCAGAGGGTCGATCGTGGCAGTCCGCCGGGAGGAGGCGGACGAGGCAGAGGAGTTGGCCGAGCAGCAGGTGGTGGGTGACGCTTTGAGGCTCTACCACCACCACCACCAGGAGGTCCACCCAGACCACATGAAGTTGGTGGGCAGAGTCATGCACAGCTCCCGGCAGCGGAGGCCTATGACCACGGCGTGCCCAAGATGATTCGAGGTACTATCTGTGTCTATTCCACCCTTGTTGCAGTACTTATAGACATAGGAGCGATTCACTCTTTCATAGCCGCTACCCTTGTTCGGAGCTCAGAGATTCTGACAGAGCCGTTGGCTCGATCCTTACGGCTAGAGACTCCTACGGGAGCAGACTCGACGATTACACACTGGTGATGGCAGTGTGAGCTTACTCTAGGAGGCGAGATCATCGGCTGGGATCTTCTCGTAGCAGCGTCGAGGCCTTACGACGTCATCTTCGGCATGGATTGGTTATCTATGGTCCATGCCCAGATTGACTGTTTTAGGTGTAAGGTGCGATGTGTACGCACCAACAGGAGCAGGTTCACCTTCACCGGCGAGAAGGGATCCTTTGCAGCACAGGATGTACTTCCTCGGAGGAGAGGACAACCCATCACTCATCAGTTGGCTAGCCTCATCCTAGGAGCAGTTGACGTGCAAAGTTCTGGTTTTCCTGTAGTGGTGGATCTGTTTGCAAACGTTTTTTCCGACGACGTTCCAGGGTTAACTCCTCACAGGGAGGTAGACTTTTATATTTATCTGTACCCCGGGATAGCCCCGATTTCGACTCCAGCATATCGGATGGCCCCCACTGAGCTTCGAGAGCTACGGGTACAGTTGGAGGACTTGCAGGGCAAGGGGTTCTTCCGACCCAGTGTTTCACCCTGGGCTTCCCTGATTTTGTTCACCAAGAAGGCAGACAGAAGCTTGCGAATTTGTGTTGACTATCGTCGCCTGAACCAGGTGACAGTGAGGAACAAGTATCCACTACCGAGGATTGATGACCTCTTTGATCAGCTCAAGGGAGCACGGTGGTTCTCGAAGATAGACCTCAGGTCAGGCTATCACCAGCTCAGAGTTTGAGACTAGGACGTACAGACGATGGCCTTAAGATATCGGTATGGCCACTATGAGTTCTTATTTATGCCCTTCGGCGTAACCAATGCTCCATCAGTGTTCATGGCCCCCATGAACAGGATCTTTCAGCCATACCTCAATCGATTTGTCGTGGTCTTCATCGACGACATTTTGATCTACTCGACGACTAAGGAGGAGCACGCCTACCACTTACGAGTTGTACTAGACACACTCAGAGAGCACCAGATTTATGGTAAGATCTCGAAGTGCCAGTTCTGGATACGTGAGGTCCACTTCTTGGGACACGTCATCTCTGAGGCAGGAGTTGCTGTGGATCCTGCGAAGATTGAGGCAGTGTAAGCTTTTGAGCCACTAAGGAGTGTGACAGAGGTTCGGAGTTTCTTGGTATTAGTTGGATACTATCAGAGATTCGTGCCAGACTTCTCTAGAGTTGCATCACCACTATCAGCTTTGATGAAGAAGGGGAAACCCTTCGTGTGGTCACACAGATTTCAGCAGAGCTTCTAGGAGCTGAGACAGAGATTGACCAGTGCACCTATCTTGAGGTTTCCTGAGGAGGGAGTAGGGTACGTAGTCTACTGCGAAGCATCAGGGACCGGACTCGGATGTGTCCTGATGCAGGAGCGGGTAGTGATCGCCTATGGATCACGAAATTTGAGGCCTCATGAGCAGAATTAAGCTACCCATGACCTGGAGTTAGCAGCAGTGGTCTTCGCTCTGAAGACATGGCGGCACTATCTGATGGGCGATCGCTTTACAGTCTTTTCTGAATCTCAGAGTCTCAGGTATATCTTCTTGCAGAAGGACCTGAACCTGAGATAGCGGCGATGGCTCGAGTTCTTCCAGGACTATGACTTTGAGATAGTCTATAATCCTGGGACGGGGAACGTAGTAGCCGATGCCCTCATCAAGAGGATGGACATTCAGCTACTTGAGGAGGCGACGGAGCAGCTATCCTCTTTGCAGATATCCTTCATGGATAGAGATAGAGAAGCCTTCCTTCAGTCTCTCAGAGTCACCCCTCCACTACTGCAGTGGGTCAGAGAGGCACAGTGAGAGGACGCTGACTGTGAGACATTGCGTGCACAGATATCCTCGGGACAGGCACCTGATGGTTTCTCCTTTGGAGTAGAGCACGACATCCTTTTCAGAGGACGTACCATGGTACCAGTCGCTTTACGGGAGGAGGTGCTGATAGAGTTTCACACTTATCCTTTGGCAGTACATCCTGGAGTGGCGAAGATTTACCAGGATCTCAGACGACAGCACTGGTGGCCGGGCATGAAGAAGGTTGTGGCAGAGTTCGTTTCTCGATGCCTCACCTGCCAGCAGGTGAAGGTAGAGCATCAAGTACCAGCAGGCTTGGTACAGCCCTTGGACGTCCCGGAGTGGAAGTGGGACGGAATATCTATGGACTTTGTGACTGGACTTCCACGCACTTCCAGAGATCACAACTCCATCTGGGTGATTGTCGACCGACTCACCAAGTCGGCAAACTTCTTACCTATCGGAGAGCAGGGCTCAGTGGAGAGCTTGGGGCGTCATTACGTTCAGGAGATTGTACGGCTTCACGGTGTTCCATCATCTATCGTCTCCGATCGAGATTCTCGCATTACTTCCCGGCTTTGGAAGGGCTTGCAGGAGGCGTTTGGGACGCAGCTACGTCTGAGCACAGCCTTCCACCCTCAGACGGATGGTCAGACGGAGAGGACCATTCAGACTCTCGAGGACATGCTTCGCGCATGTGTCCTTCACTTTGGTAGTAGCTGGGAGGACCACCTACCCCTGTTGGAGTTTGCGTACAACAACAGCTACCACCCCACCATCGGGATGGCACCGTATGAGGCGTTGTATGGCCTACCTTGTAGATCTCCTTTGTGCTGGACAGACCCTGGGGAGTCAGCACTTGTGGGACCGGAGATGGTCCAGACCACGAGAAAGAAGGTCTAGGTTATCCAGGAGCGGATGAGGACAGCTCAGAGCCGGAAGAAGACTTTTGCTGACAGGAGGCGGAGGCCACTGGAGTTTGAGGATGGGGACCACGTCTTTTTGCGGGTCTCACCTCGACGTGGTATGCGGAGATTTGGCCAAGGCGGCAAGTTATCTCCACGCTTCATCGGACCCTTCCAGGTCCTCAGTAGGATAGGCGAGATGGCTTATCGCCTGGATCTACCACCTCAGTTGCACCGGGTGCACGATGTCTTCCACGTGTCTCAGCTGAGTAGATTACGTGCACGACCCGACGCACATCATTGACCATGGGGATCTTGACATTGATGATGGGGTAACTTATACGGAAGTCCCAGTGGAGATCGAGGATCGATAGGAGCGGGTCCTACGGGGACGGTCGATTCCTCTAGGGTGCATCAAATGGCAGCACGGGAATCTCTAGGAGAGCACTTGGGAGCGGGAGGCTCAGATGCGTGCTCAGTACCCTCATTTGTTTCCCTAGTTTTGTTGTATCTTTACGGGGACGTAAAGCCCTGAGGTGGGATTAATGTAAAGACCCATAAAATTAAAGGGAAATTTTTTCATAATTTTCTTTTGAATTTTTCAACAACGCAGTTTCTGACGGCACCTGATTCCGAGGCCCGGAGTGCCCAGAATCAATTTCTGAAGTTTGGCTTAGGTACGCTCAGTGAACGAACGAGCAAGAATTTCTAACGTTTGAACCGGTGACTGGAATCGAATTCCGAGGGCACCGATGAACTCGCAGCGCCGATATTCACTTAAGGAGACCTTTTCCGAGGTTGCGTTTTATGTGGGTTGACAGTTAGTTTTGGGGGAATTAAAATGAAGTTAAATAAAATGTGGAAACACATTTTATTTTTAACCATGTTGGTTATATCCTCCGAAAGGGAGTTATAGGTGGGACCCACATCCACTTAACCTCCCTTGAGAGGATTAAGTGTGGTGGGGCCCACACGAAGCATAACTCCTCAACTCCCCTTAAAACTCCCAAATAACTCCTCTCTTTTAAATTTGACAACTTGAGTTATTAAATGAGTTGAGTTGTTTAGTTTCAATCTTTTGAAATTCATGTTGTTTAATTGTGTAAATAAAATAAGCTTAAGCTTATATTATTTTGGTTGGTATCCTTTTCCACCATGAGAGGATTTGGGAAGTTCTCTCCATCTTCTTCATCCTTGACGAAGAACACAAAGAACACTTAAGCTCCGACGAAGAACGCCGCTTCTCTTCTTCGTAGCCGGTGTGTTTCCGAAGATCGACGACGCTACATATTCGATCTTCTTCCCGTGTCAACGAAAGGAGACGTCGATTCCTCCTTGTACTTCTCCGTCAGCTTATGAAGCTTCTCCAGCGACGTACCTCTTCGGACGCACCTCGACGTCAACGGAAACGGCGTTCGGTTTCTTCGACGCCCGACCTCAGCGACGCTTGTCTTCCACCTCTTCTTGACGTGCTCCGCACTTGAAATCGAGGCAGGGGATTGTTGTTGTTTTATTTAATTATTCCCATTCATGGTTCTTGCATGACAACTTTGAGGATAAACGATTAAGTGTTATCATTTAACGAGAGGGGGGTCGGACCGCACAAACACGGCTGAACCCCCTCCCTTGTTCATGATTGTTTCTTGCGGATGCAACGAGATGGCGTGGTGCCGTCGCACCACACGAGAATCACACGGAAACTATTGCACGGCACCGTCGCGTCGCGCCGTGGAAAGAGATTCAAGAACGCGACGTCGTCGCATCGCGTCAAAGAAAGTCGAAGGCGCCTCGGCCGGAGCGGGGCCGCGGCGGAGGAGAGCGGTGACGTCGCACCGCGCCGGACAACGAAGGCCGCGGCCGGTTCCGGGCTGCGGCGGAACGAGAAGACCGGCGGCCAGCCGAGCCGCCGGTGTCGGAAGCCGGGGAAGAGGACCGGCCTTTGCCGTTCCTGTTGAGATGAAGTCGGCCGGCCAAGTCGGGCCGGCCGGAAAGAAGGAAACTGGGGGAATTAAATTCCCCCGGCCAACATAAATGGCCCCCCATCGTGAGGGGGGCTACAGTTACCAAGGGGGGGGGGCAGCGCCCCCCCCCCCCCCCCCCCCCCCCGTTTCTCAAACAGCTCCGCCTTCGGCCGAGCTGGCAGCGCGCCCAGCGCGCTGCGCCAGACCGGTGCCTGGCCGGTCCGCCAGGCCAGGCCGGGCTGGGCTGCGCCGCGCCGCGCCAGGCCGGGTCGTCCCTGTTCGGGCCATCCGGGGGGTCTCGGGCCGGGACGACATGGGCCCGAAACCCCCGTTACCGAGCGGTTTGGATTCAAATACCCTTAACTCGGGCTACGGATCTCCAAACGGTACGCCGTCAGCGGCGATAAGTTCCATGGATTGAGACGGTCGTTTCGGTATATTGCTCTCAATGTTTCGGATTACTTTGCGTTCGGTCGGGTTGGTTCGTACACGAAACCAACTGGGCCCTCAGAGCGAAAACACTCATATCTTGAGCTACGGACGTCCGATTGACGTGTCCTCAGCTTTGTTGAGTTCCTATTAGTGAGACTGATCTTTTGGCATACTCCGCCCGAGGTTTGGACGCAGGTGGAGTACGGTCGGGTTGGTTTTGCCTTAAATACCAACCGGGCCCTTGGAACGAAAAAGCCAATTACTCTCAGACCGGGCGTCCGATTGACGCGTCGTCTATTGTGTTGAGTTCCTGTTGACAATACAGAACATTTGGATACATCAACTCTGGTCTTTGTGACAGTTGATGTATCAGCCTCTCTGCTCGTGGAGCGGACCCTCCCGAACGAGCTTGCTGTGTGCGGGAACCCTAGAGCTGGCTACGACTGCTACTGTGACTACGAAGACGACTGTGCAGAGATCCTCAGTGGATTTGACGACGATGACTACAACACTCAATGATCATGTGTGGATCAATGCTACCGATCCTGTGTGGGTCTGATCCTATGTGGGTCTACGCTCAGCGGTCCTATGTGAACTAGTGCCTACAGATCATGTGTGGGTCTGATCCTGTATGGGTCTTTGTGGGGGTTAGTACATATCGATTCATTGTGGGTCCGACGACATATATCGATCAGTGATCATCTCTATTGTCTTTCAAAGAAGTATACATGTGTGAGCTGAATCCTGTTGCTTTCGTGTGTGGATTGTGTTGTGCTATCCTGTGTGGATTTCATTTTGCTTTCCTGTGTGGAATACGTATACTTTCCTGTGTGGACTGAGTTGTACTTGGGCTCGGAGGTTGGAGCATATTGGAAGGAGACCTTCGAGGGTCTCGGGGTCGCTACTGAGTAGCTTATACTCACCCCTGCACGGGCTATGCCCGCACTACATTGTGTTGGTTGCAGACGACGGACATCGTTGTTCGTGGTTGAGGCTTCCAGAGCAAGACGGTACCTGGAGGTGGACTACTGGGTGGGACATGCATAGAGCGGACAGCGGGACCCGAGGAGCAGTGGAGCTATCTGTACCCACCCTTCAGGTGGGATTTCCAGTGGACAGCTCGGTGTAGCGGCTTTTACTTTACAGTTGTTGTCTTCCCTTTCGAGTTGTACTTTACTTTCAGTTTGGGTTTGTATACTGGCCCATTTACTTTCCCGCACTTTTAGTTGTACTCTGTTTTTACTTAGTGTTTACCTTTCCGCTTTCTTACTCTGTGGTGTTGGTTTACTTTACAAAGGCAATGCCTTCCCTTTTTACCGGTATTTACGCCTTGGTGCTAGTCGCCAGCCCCTGGCCTATGGAAGACGAGCTTGGGGTAGTCACGACACGGGCCCCGAGGGCGGGTCGTGACATATACCTTTATATCATTATGATTCCATTCTATAAAATATGAAATAGAAATGAAAGTAGCGTTTATGCGTACGTATGGCTTACCATCTCCATGAACGTTGCATTTCATTTCTTACCTCTAAATGATTATGTAATATTATAAATGCATGTATATACTGGATATATATGATATATACATAATGATTATAATTCTGGATATAATGGATACATGAACAACATGTAATTATAAAGGGTTTGTTTTTTACTCAAGTACTAATGATCGTTAAAACGACCGTTATTAACATATATAATTACATAGTGTTCATGACATGGAAATAAGTGATATAAAAGGAATAATGAACTTGAAAAAGGTTCTTAAAATTAACTCACGTTTATTATTCAGGAGATTAAAGAACGATCGAGTCAAGTCGGACCCGAGGTATGGGACTTCGTTTCAATATCCTTTCATTGAGGCATATTTTGTTTTATACACAACCTTCTTTTATATGGTGTATAAACCCCTTTGACTTTTACATTTATTCAAATGGAATCTTTTTTATACGAAGCGTTTACTAAACGAAAAAAGGGAATGTTTTTTTCGTATGTATGCGGCGACAATGACTTATCCGCCGCTGTGACCATTATTTGAGTTTCAGCTTCCTCTACAAGCCATACCTTTTTAAAAAAAGAAAAATAAATACCATGTTTTACTTTTTACTATGATGGGTATTCCAAATGTAACCAAGAAAGTTACTCCCTATGTAAGAATGTTATGAATGCCTCAAGTTACCTTTATGTCTTATGATTTCTATGATTTATTCATGATTTGATGAGGTATGTTAAAGTGCTTATGTTTTATGGGTAATGTATGATTTCATTCTTATGTATATATGTACCCATGTTTCCTTTCCATATTTTTATATCCCTTACTTATCTTTTTATTCTCATCCCAAGTTTTTGAAATGTTTTTCACAGGTCAAGGGAAAGGTACATGATATGATGATAGTGTCAAGTAAGTGTCAAAAATTAATCCATGTTTTATTTTAAATATGTTTCCATTGATGGGAAAAACGAATACTATCTTTATGTAACCACTTTGTTTATATGTGGAATGTAATGAATGTTTTATGATCTAATTCTCTAAAACTCTAAACCCGAAAAGATCCTCAATGTGTAATCTTGTAATAACTCAAGATTAAGTAAGGTTTAAGGTTGGGGCCATATAGTTGGTATCAAAGGTAAGTTTAGATAACTTTAGGAGGTAGAATTATATTAAATGATTATCCAAAAATATTTTTTTTATTGTAATATTGAAGTGATATAGTATTTGAATATTAACATGTTGCTTCATCTAAGACATGTTTGTTCAGAATGGTTTTCCGTAGAGGAAACAGGGAAGCAGTGCTAGGAAGGCATGCAGAAGGAAATAACCTTCTAAATCAGCATCCTGAGATGGTCGGAATTGGAACTGAACAGTTTTTTGCAGTAATGGCGTAGTTGACTCAAGAAATAAATGGCGGTGGTATCCATACATGAGATCAGCCAAATCAACTGCAGAGGAACATGTCAGTGGTGAAACATTTCAGGAGGCAACATCCCCCATCATTTAGAGGATCATCTGACCCTCTGCTAGCTGAAGGGTGGATTAAACCAATGGAGAAGATTTTTGATGTCATTGGGTGTTCAGACATTCAAAAGGTTATTCTTGCTATTTATCATTTGGAGGGTGAAGCAGATCAGTGGTGGTCGATGGTTAAAAATATCAGGGACGCTGATGAGATTGATGCTCTCGACAGGGATGAATTCAAAGTTATGTTTCTTGAAAAGAATTTTCCTAAGGCTGATTGACTTAGTATGGAAAAACAATTCTTGGAATTGAGGCAAGAGGAAGACTTAGTGGCTACCTATGAAGAACGGTTCACCCGATTGGCAAGGTATGCTCCAAATTTTATCCGAGACCTTGATTGTAAAATCAATCATTTTTAATCAGGATTAAAGCCAAAATATCGAAGGGAATTAGCTTCTCATGAGATTAAAAGTTATTAAAATCTTGTTCGATGTGCTGAGAATGAGGAAATAGAGTTTGCCGATGATCAAGTGTTCTATAACAACCAACAGAAGAAGAGACCGAGGTGGCATGAGAAAGGTAGGAATTATGCAAAAAAGTATGATGGTAAGAAATATAAGTTTCCAGTTTGTGATAAATGTGGGAAAAGGCATGCTGGGGAATGTCTTCTGAATTCTGGAAAGTGCTACTAATGCGGTAATATGGGACATAAGGCTCGTGATTCCACTAGAAAGGATCAGGGTTATGGTAAGAACAAATTTGATTTACAGTTAGTGAAATGTTATAAGTGAAATGAGATGGGTCACTATGCAAACGAGTGTCCGACAAAGAGCTTGGGTGATGGGAAGCAGTTAGACTACAAGCATAAAGGGGTGGTGAAATCCTTTGCAACTACTTCAGCAGATGTCGGACAATCAAATGAAGTTGTATCAGCTCCAGGGAGCTCAATATTTTTCAAAGATTGACTGGAGATCGGGGTACCAATAGTTGAAGGTAAAGGAAGAAGATGTTACAAAGACCGCGTTCCGTACAAGATATGTCCATTATGAATTTTTAGTAATGCATTTTAGGCTAATCAATGCACCTGCTATATTCATGGGCTTAATGAATAGAATTTTCCATGAGTTCTTGGATAAGTTTGTGGTGGTTTTCATTGATGATATTTTGGTGTTTTCTAAATGTAAAGAGGAGAATGAAAGACATTTAAGGGTTATCTTGCAAACCTTAAATGAAAAGAAACTATATGGAAAATTCAGAAAGTATGAGTTTTGGTTGCAACAAATTTCGTTCCTTGGACATATTGTTTCTAAAGAATGGATAACTGTTGATCCTGCAAAAACAAAGGTTGTTGAAGAATGGCCAAGACCCACAAATGTAACTGAGATTCTTAGCGTCCTTGGTTTGGCAGGATATTACCGAAGTTTTGATAGAAATTTTTCATGGTTATCTAGTCCAATGACTAAGCTAACTCGGAAGGGTGTTAAGTTTATCTGGACAAAAGAATGTGATGATTGTTTTCAGGAGTTGAAAAGAAGATTGGTGAATGCTCCAGTTTTGGCACTACCTTCCAGGAATGGTGAGTTTGTTATCTACAGTGATTCTTCATTGAAAGGACTTGGTTGTGTCCTAATGCAGAATGATCAGGTAATTGCTTATTCTTCACAACAGTTGAAAACTCATGAGGTAAATTACCCTACACATGATTTGGAATTAGCTGCTGTTGTTTTCGCTTTAAAAATTTGGAGGCATCATTTGTATGGAGTAAAGTGTGAAATATATACTGATCACAAAAGTTTAAAGTATATATTTACTCAGAAATAATTGAATGTGATACAAAAGAGATGGCTAGAATTAATCAAGGATTATGATTGTACAATTCATTACCATCCAGGAAAAGAAAATAAAGTGGATGATGCTTTGAGTCGAAAAAGTAATGCTTCATTAGCAATGTTGCGTTTGGAACGTGATCCTTTAGTTAAGGATTTGATGAACATTGGCATATAAGTTATTGGTGCAGGAAGTTCTTCTGTTTTGTTTCAGGTATTAGTGAGATCATCTTTATCAGACAGAATCAAGAATGCACAGAAGCAAGATAGTGAGTTGTAGAAAAAGGTAGAGATGGTTCAGAAAGGTAAGTTTCCTGAATTCAACATTGATAATGATTGTTTTTTTTTATATTTGGGAAGAGATTGTGTATTCCTTGTGATTCACAGTTGAAGAGAGAGTTGTTTTGTGAAGCTCATAGTTCTCCGTTTTCAGTTCATCCTGGCAGTTCTAAGATGTACAGAGATCTGCGGGAGTATTACTGGTGGGATGGAAGGAAAAGAGATATTGCTGATTTTACTGTGAAGTGTTTGAAATGTCAATAGGTTTAGGTAGAGCGGCAGTTACCCAAATGGATTATTCAGCCTTTACCAGTGCCAGTGTGGAAATGAGATAATATATCCAAGGACTTTGTTGTGGGATTACCGAAGACATCTTGAGGTAATAATGCAATCTGGGTTATTGTTGATCACTTGACTAAATCTGCTCATTTCCTTGTTATACGAGATACTTTTTCCCTAGATCAACTTTCCCGTTTGAATCTTAAAGAGATAGTAAGGTTACATGTAGTTCCCCTCTCCATTGTATCTGATCGTGATCCTAGGTTCACTTCTAACTTTTGGAAAGGCCTTCAGAAGTCATTGGGTACTGAATTAAATTTTAGTACAACATTTCATCCTCAATCAGATGGGAAGTCAGAACGAACAATTCAAACATTGGAGGATATGATACGTTCTTGCTCTATGGATTATCAGGGAAGTTGGGACCAACATCTTTCTTTGGTTGAATTTTCATATAATAACAGTTATCATTCCAGTATACAGATGGCACCATTTCAGGAATTATATGGTAAGTGGCGTCGAACTCCAGCAATCTGGGATGAAGTGGGTGAAAGGAAGTTTATGGGACCATAATTGATAGAAGAGTTGGAAGAAAAAGTTCAGCTGATATAGATACACATAAGAATAGCTCAGAGCAGGCAGAAGAGTTATGCGGACAATAGGAGGAAGGATCTATCTTTTGAGGTAGGTGATCATGTTTTTCTCAAGGTTTCTCCATGGAAAAGTGTGATTTGATTTGGTAAGAAAGGAAAGCTAAGTCCAAGGTTCATTTGACCATATGAAATTCTGGAGAGAGTTGGATCAGTTTCATACAGAGAGCCATTACCTCCAAGTTTATCTCAGGTACACAATTTGTTTCATGTTTCGATGCTGAGAAAGTATATGCCAGATTCATCTCATGTTTTGAGTCCAGAGGTAATTCGGCTGGAAGAGAACCTATCTAATGAGGAACAAACGGTCCAGATTCTTGACCACATGGAGCAAGTGTTATAGAATAAGGTGATTAATCAGGTAATGGTTTTTTGTAAAAACCACATGATGGAAGAGGCAACATGGGAATCTGAAAATGCAATGAGGGATAAGTACCCACATTTATTCGATAAGTAAATAAATTGAGGGGACACAATTTTCTAAATGGGGGAAGGATGTAACATCCCAAGTATGTAATGAATAATATATATTTTTATCTATGTCTATTAATGAATTAGATAGTGTTTTAGAGGCTTAAAATGAGAATAAATCCAATCTTAAGCATGGAATACACTAATATTTTTAAAAGATTGTTTTACTACGTTTTGATGGCAAAACATTTTTAAATATATCTTTTGACCATTTTATAAGCTATGTTTGTCAAAATAAACTTATTATTATTGGGACATCAAAATTTACTTTGTGTGAATTTTTGATATTTTTCCGATAAATTTCATTTTTTAATGAATAGTGAAAATATTGTATTTTAATTCAAAACCGCTTTTTAATCTAATTTATTTATATGATTAGATTATCTTTTAAATTGGTTATTAAGTTGAATTATAATATATTTTTACTATTTAATCCAATGGTGGTCATTGGAATCAATTTCACTTTGAAATTGGACTTAAACTGGTGTCAATCTTTTGATACTTACTATTTCATAAAAACACACTATTTGTCCTGACAGCGGGAAATAATTATTAAATTAATTAATGTAACTTATATGATTTTAATTTTGTAAAATAGAAATCATTTTTGAATTCAGAATATCATATATAGCTTAGGGTGAAGTTTTGGTATTTTTCTGAAAAACATCAATTTTTGATGAATAGTGAAACCACTAAGTGGTAGTTAAAGAAACTGATTTTTCATTTAAATGAAACTTTTCCACTTCTGTGATTTGATATTCAAAAATCCGACATGCATGGTTGTCATTAAGAAGTATAATGTGGTTCAACGAGATTAAAATAATTTTTTGGTGAATAGTAACTTTTATGTTTTTAATCACGATTAGTGGTAATTAGTGTAGTTTAAGGTAAAAATAATGTTTTAATAATATGAAATGACCTAGACACATGTCTTACCATTATTGGATGTGTCATGGCCGGCCAAGACAATCCATGGGTCAACTTGGGGACCCCATGGAGCCACTTTGGTAGGAAAATGACATTAATATCTTTTTATTTAATGTTTAAGTAAAAATGACACAAACATGAGTTAGTTTACTAAAAAAAATTTAACATGGGGTTATACAAGTCAGAATTTTGATTATAAATATTAATTGGAAATATAAAAATATTTCCTACATCATGATATATTTTTTATAATTTTTAGACATTAAATATATTAAATTATTTATGACATCATGATGATGCAGCGATTACCTCATTAATAAAGGATTTAAATAAAATGAAAAGATAATGAAAAATCTATGACCTAAACATGTCCAAAACCTATTAGATGGGTATATTTCGAATCCTTATCACCTTAGCCTCTAACTACATCAATATGGGACATTTGGAATCTGAAACTCATTTTAAAATAAAGTAACATTTCTTTACTTTCCAAGAGTGCCCCTCCTCTCCTCTTAAAAAAGGCCCCCACCTCTACCTCCTTACCCACAATTCCATAGACTTTGTCTCAGCCAAAACCTTCCCATTTTGTCTCTCCACATACCTCTCTTACTCCTTGAAGCCTCAAATTGGGTAGAAGTCTACCCAAGGAAGCCTTTGAGCTCAAACCAATGGGAGTTACCCGATTTTAAGATAATGTCTTCACTTGAGTCCTTTTGTTTTATTTTACTTCTCCAACCCCCTAAACTCTTTTTATTCATTTCTTTTGTAACAACTCCAGTATATTCAATATACTAAGATGTTTTTATATGAATGATTCTAGATACACTTACACACACCTACATCTAATGGGTAAAGAACATAGTGATTCCGTGGATGGCGAATTTCTGCCTCCCGAAACGATGATTATTCAACATTATTTTAACACCTTCAAAGGTGGCCATTAAGATGAAACGACATTTATATATGATATATAATATGTTTATGTTTTCTATAAGCTTCTGTATTTTTCATTTTGGGCATACCTTTATGGTTTCCATTATGGGTAAACGCGACATCTTCATTTAAGGAAGTGCGGACTACAGCCCCCTCAAAGTGATTTGATTCGTTAAATACCATATGTGGGACGTATAAAGGATGGAACTGTGATATTATATATTATATTATACTGGAATTATAATATACCTTTATATCATTATGATTCCATTCTATAAAATATGAAATAGAAATGAAAGTAGCGTTCATGCGTACGTAAGGCTTACCGTCTCCATGAACGGTGCATTTAATTTCTTACCTCTAAATGATTATGTAATATTATAAATGCATGTATATACTGGATATATATGATATATACATAATGATGATAATTCTGGATATAAGGGATAAATGAAAAACATGTAATTATAATGGGTTTATTTTTGACTCAAGTACCAATGATCGTTAAAACGACCGTTATTAAATTAAATAATTACATATTGTTCATGACATGGAAATAAGTGATATAAAAGGAATAATGATCTTGAAAAAGGTTCTTAAACAAGTAGAAATTTACTCAATTTTATTATTCAGGAGATTAAAGAACGACCAAGTCAAGTCGTACCCGAGGTATGGGACTTCGTCTCAATCTCCTTTCATTGAGGCATATTTTGTTTTATACACAACCTTCTTTTATATGGTGTATAAACCCCTTTGACTTTTCCGTTTATTCAAAAGGAATCTTTTTTATACTAATCGTTTACGAAATGACAAAAGGGAATGTTTTTGTCGTACGTATGCGGCGACAATGACTTATCCTCCACCGTGACCATTATTTGAGTTTCGGCTTCCTCTACAAGCCATACCTTTTTTTAAAAAGAAAAATAAATACCATGTTTTACTTTCCTTTTATTTTGGTATTGAAAATGGTTTTCATAATGTTTTTATATCAATGTGTTGTATTGATATCTTGTGATTGAAATGTGGAAATTTCATGTTTCCTTTATGCATGTTTTATGTGATACGATTATGTTAAGGTTCTTGGGCATTATTATGAAGACGGGTGGTTCCGTGATAAAATAAGGGCGGGTAAGCCCGATATGGCTCTCCAATGCATTGGTTAACGTGAAGGAGGGAAACGTTATGGTTTCTCCGAAGAGATTTAAGGAATATACTGTGATGGGTATTCCAAACGTAACCAAGAGGGTTACTCCCTACGTAAGAGTGTTATGAATGCCTCAAGTTACCTTTGTGTCTTATGATTTCTATGATTTATTCATGATTTGATGAGGTATGTTAAAGTGCTTATGTTTTATGGGTAATGTATGATTTCATTCTTATGTATATATGTACCCATGTTTCCTTTCCATATTTTTATATCCCTTACTGAGCTTTTTATGCTCATCCCAAGTTTTTGAAATGTTTTTCACAGGTCAAGGGAAAGGTACATTATATGATGATAGTGTCAAGGAAGTGTCAAGAATGAATCCATGTTTAATTTTAAATATGTTTCCATTGATGGGTAAAAAGAATAATATCTTTACATAACCACTTTGTTTATATGTGGAAATAATGAAAGTTTTATCATCTAATTCTCTAAAACTCTAAACCCAAAAAGTACTTCAATGTGTAATCATGTAATAACTCAAGATTAAGTATGGTTTAAGGTTGCGGCCTTATAGAAATCTTACTAGGATTTCATACATCATTTCACGGAATGATTACTTTTCTAAAAAAAGGTGTTAATTTTTGAAACTATTTAATTGAATTTCAAAATGAGTAATTTTGAAAGAGAGAATGATAATCACATTATGAAAATGGATTAATTTTCAAAAACATTTGATGTTTTTCAAAGATGGTAAAGCATTGGAAAATTTTGTTTTGGAAAAAAAATTTCATAGTTGATGTGATAGAATTTGAAATCCTAATCCAATAGTTGTTAGAGATTGATATTGACATAGGTTGTTGTTTAATTAGAAATGGAACTCGATAGGCATTGTATGAACTAGTCATAAGAGGATGTTGAGAATTTTGTATCACCTTAGCCAAGGTTGAACTAACAGTTGGACAAAAAATCACTTATGATGTTCAATCTGTAGAGTTAGGACTGCAACTAGATAACCTATATACAATATTGGTCACTGCTGAAAATCCAAGAAGTGGAAGTATGGATTTCTTTTACTATAGGAGTTGTGAACTCTATCACTAAGATGAAGAGGAAGTGGGGAACTTATTCACTATTTTTAAAACATGAAATGATTCATTCTTTGAAAAAAAATCCAATCTCTTCTCGGTGATAGAGAATGTCGAGCCTTCATGTATAGAGAATGTTCTATTACTATTGATGGAGAAGAGCTAAAATGGGACTTCTTGAGGTTGGATATGGATGTTTTTGATGAAATGATGGGTATGGATTGGTTGAGAACATTCAAGGCTCGATTCAACTATTATCGAAGAACAGTTAGTTTCATGTGTGAGGACAACATTGAGAATCTCTTATGAGGATTGAGGATTGTAACGAAAGGGGAAAAGATTTTGATAGCACCAATGGTGGGAATGATATCATATTTTCTAGAAGCATTGTATTTTTCCTCAATGAAAGAGATCAAGGAAAATAGTTTTACAGCAGTTTTGTATCAATTTTCAGATGCCTTTCCAAATAACTTCATAGGGCTATCACCTCTAAGAGAAGTGGATTTTATGATTGATCTCCATTCGGGGACCAGTCTTATTTCCCTTTCATTTTATAGTATTGCACCAACAAACTTATTGGAATTTAAAGTAATGTTAGAGCAGAAATAATGAAATGGTTTCATTCAACCACGTACGTCTCTGTGGGAAGCAACAGTTTTGTTCGTGAAAAAGGTAGATGTAACTTTTCGTCCATGTGTTTATTACCATAATATTCACAAAGTTACGATAAATAACAAATATCCAATTCCACGCATTGATGATATGTTCGTTCAATTAGAGGGAGCATAGTGGTTCTCTAAGATTGACATGTGGTTAAGATATAACAAATTTAGATTAAAAAATAGGATATTCCAAATACATCTTTTAGAAGTAGATTTATCCACTATGAATATGTAGTCATGCCTTTCGTTCTAATGAATGGATTAGCAGTCGACATGGAATTGATGAATCAGATATTTCAACAATATCGATATTCTTTTCTTATGGTGTTTGGGGATGAAATTTTGGTCTATTCAATGTCAATGGATGATCATGAGGTGCACCTATAAATAGTGTTAAAAGTCATGATAGATCACCATTTATTTTCAAAATTTTAAAAATGTGTTTTTTGGATACAGGAAGTATATTTTCATGGCCATGTCAGTTCTGAGAAAGGTATTTCTGTTGATTCTAAAAATATAGAAGCTGTTATATCTTGGAAACCACTAAATAATGTTTTCATGATAAAACATTTTATTAGTTTAAACTGGTAACTACCGATGATTTCTTTTAAGATTTCTCATGACAAGATTCTCCAATGAAAAATCTGAAAATGAAAAATTCTCTATTCCAATGGACAAAGGAATCTAATATTCCATTCTAGAAACTCAATGTTCAGATTACATCGGCACCTATATTTATCTTTCTATAATTCAGACAGGAGTATGTGGTGTATTGTGACGCTTCAGGATCAGGTTTGGGCTGTGTTCTCAAGAAAAGAGATCATGTGGTTGGATATGATTCAAGGCAATTGAGCTTGCGTGAGAATAGTTTCCTAACACTTGATTTGGAGTTAGCTACAGTAATCCATGATTTGAAACATGGAGACATTATATCTTTGCTGAGAAACATGATTTGGAGTCAGCTACAGATCACTAATGCATGAAACACATTTTCTCACATGATATTTGAATCTAAGGGAAAATATATGGCTGGAGTATCTCTAAGTGTTAGACTTTGACATGATTTACAAATCATGGATAATAAATTTGGTGGTGGAGGCATTAAGTATAAAATTTTATGCTCAGTTGGAGAAAGATGATTTAGATGAATGGAATTTTATGTCAGTATCAATATAATGCATTTGGAATGTGAATAATGAGGTGATGTTTCAATTTTCATCTCAGCTACACTATTTACTTATTTAGAAAAAATGATCAAAGTGGAACAGACATCGGAAGCAGAATGTCTATTTGTAAACTCAAAACTCAATGGTGGGGAGACCATTGAGGGATGGAAACTTGATGGTGGTCAGTTTTGTGTATAAGAAATCAGATGGTAGTACTTATGGTTTTTTAGGAAAAACTCATTCATGCTTAACACCATTTGATATGGGATTCACATCTAGGAACACAAAATACGTATAAGGAGTTGAAGGCGTAGTTTTGGTGGAGCATCATGAAAAGGATGGTAGCCACGTTTTTCTCATGGTTCATAACATGTCAGTAGGATGAAGCAGATCATCAGTGACTAGCAGGTATGTTACTATCTTTTCTAATCCATGTGTGGAAATGGGATCAGATAAAAATGGATTTTGATACAGGTTTTCCAAGAATTGTCAAGAAACATGATGTCATTTTATTGATATTGTATCGTCTATGCAAGTTGTCCCATTTAATCCCTATTCATAAAACTCATAAAGTTGAGTATCATTCAAAAATAAATAACTGATAAGTGGGAAATATGAATGGAATTCTTGTTTCAACAGTATTAGATAGAGATCAAAGGATCACATATCAATTATGGAAATCCCTACAACAGGCCCTTGGGACTTAGTGGACTATGTGTTCGGTGTATCATCCTCATATGGATGGGAAATCCAAATGGATGATACAAACATTGTATTACATGTTTCGGGCTTCTGTAATAGGTTTTGGTGGCTCATGGTAGGAGCATATACCCTTAGTGGACTTCACAAACAACAACATATATCAGGCCTCGATACAAATGGCTCTGTTTGAAGCATTTTATGTGGATCCTTGTGGTCCTCTATTATAATAGGTTGAAATGGGAAAAACATCACTAGTCGGGCCATTCCTTGTCCAAGAAACAACAGATAAGATATAGTTGATGGAGATGGTTCAAATTCATCAGACGTCTTATGTAGATATCTACCAAAGAAAATTGTCATTCGATGGGAGTGGTCATGTATTCATGATGATATCTCCAAGTCATGGAAATCATCACTTCGAGACGTATGGAATGTCATCTCATAGATATGTTGTCCCATTTGAGATACTAGAATGGGTTGGAGATGTGGCCTATTGGTTTCAATTACCACCACGGTTTAGTTCAAGGAATAATGTGTTCTATGTATACTAGTTTAAAAAGTATATCTCTGATCCTAACCATATGATCAGATGGGATCACGTTGAACTAGAACCAGATTCATCATTTGTATATATCCCGGTGTAGATTGTGTATAGACAATATAACGTCTAGTTTGGGAAATGAATCCCCCTAGTCTGGGTTTTATGGCAAAATTATCAGAATCATGAATAGACTTGGGAACGTGAGAAGGAAATGAATGAATAGAGGCCTAAACTTTTTTTCACTAGAGAGGGTTTTCCTCTTTCCCAAGATGGAATGACCAATGGTGGGGAGATTGTTTTACCCCTAGTTTTGAGTAAATAACCACATTCCTCTTGTTTTTTCCATGGTGTTTTTTTTATAGTTTTTACCTAAAATAGAGAGTTTCAATAAAATAGATATTTTCCATAAAATATAGAGTTTCCATAAAATAGTAAGTTTCCATAAAACATTGATATTCCATAAAATAGGGAGTTTAAATTATATAGAGAGTTTCTTTAATGTTTGGTGTTTCCATAATTTTTGTTGTTTCCATAAAGTTAGGTGTTTCTATAAAGTGGGTTGTTTCCATTAAGTGGGATGTTTCCATAGAAAATGTGTTTTCATAAAATTGTTAAAGGTGATGTATGTGAGATTTTGGGAGTTTTATAAGGTTTGTTGGGGCCAATAGGAAGGCCACACTAACCATACACGGTTGGCCTAAACCGTGTGGTCCAACCTTGTGCAGAGGTCAAATCAATATCCTATTTTCTAAGGGATTAATTTTTTCCTCTTTATATTTCGTTTGGGCTAAAAAATCGCCTCTTTATAGATTAATCTCCATAGAATAATGGATAATTTTCCCAACACTAGTTGGAGCCAACCTAGATCCATCCCTTGGTGATTTGAAGCCCAATTCATGGTGTAAGTGATGATCATCTTGGATCTTTTCTGTTTTTAGAAAATTCCTCATTCTATCCTTTTAATTTTCATTGTGATATACCACATATGTGTAGATATAAGTTTGTTAATGTCATTTAAGGATAAATATGGTTTTTATCATGATATATAAAAGATCTAAGCTACTTTCATGGAATCTTGATCTAATTTGTGAGGTATGTCACCATTCTTTTCTGATTTGTCCCGTTTTCTAATATCTGCTTAGATATACTTCTCTGATCTCCATTGTTTCATATATGTAAACCTATAATTGGTTGATCTACCTTTTTAATGCCAAATAATTCATTTTTGAGTCTTTATCTTTCTATAATAAGATAAAATGGGCCTTTATTGGAGAATCAGCCAGTCTTCTTGCGCATTCCTCGTTTGCTGTTGAGATTCTTTTAAACCTTAATGGTAGTAGGATTCTCCCTCGACTCATTTTTATAAAATTTATTAGCTAAAATTAAAATTCATTTTTTCAATGTTAAATTCATTGAAAATACATCATTTTTGATGATCTTTGGATTTTTTAAATTGTGTGATCTTGGTTAATAGTTGTGCAAGTGGGGGTTAGTTTAATGAATTTAAAATTATGATTTTCAATTATGTATTTTCTAGAAGTGATAATTGGTTGATGAAAAAGGAATTTTCAATTGAAATGGGTTTCAATAAAAAATACAGTTTTATTTAAATGGTTTCGAATTTAAACGGTTTGGCATTGAAATGTTTTTGATGGAAATGGTTATCAATAAAAAGGTTTTTTTACTGAATAGATTGTTTTGGATTGACCAGTGGGTATATGTGGGGTGTGTTCATGTTACATATACAGGGCTTGGTTGAATATCAACAATGTGCTTAGTGACAAAGGGTTAATGGCACATGTGAATTACAAACACGGGGCTTGGTTGAAATATGACCTTGTGCTTAGTGCCAAAGGGATAATGGAACATGGGAAACAATAAACTAATGATGGACTGGTAGATCATTGAGAAACCTCAAATTAGTATGGAACTATCATAACATCACATTCATGGTTGGTTTCATGGATTGTGGAATGGTTGGCTATTCCAAGAAAGGGATATTTTGAAATGATTTTGAAGCTTGTTAGTTATTTTTATGGAAAAATATCTCGGTTGGAAAATTGGTTTCAATTTTACTTGTATGGTTTTATTAATGAATGGTTCAAGAAACATGTTTATATTTAGATATAAACCATTATTTGGAAATTGTATTATAAAACAATTATATATAGTTTCTTCTAACCCTTCTATCATAGTTTCGTGAGTATGGAATCCATTGGGGAATAAATACTGAGTTTTATCCTCACCCCTTTTTGGAACAGAGGTTCTTTTGCAGGTTTGATATTTTTTGACAAGCGAAAAGGTAATGTTTCACAAGTTTTTAGAACTAACTTGGGATGTTTGGGTGGTTCGGAAATTATTAATCATGGATCCTGTAAAGCATGGAGTCATGAGGTCTTTGGAGAGTCTTGTGTAGTTTATCCACTATGTACTTTGACACTTGGTTATTCATCCATTTTTTCTTTCATTGATGTGGTTTTGAGATACATGAAATTGAAACATTGACATTCATCCATTCATGAATCATATAGTGAATTTTTTGTTCTGGTCTGTTGGTTTATTGGTTTTTTTATTAAAGGGTCAATTTTACCCCACATGTATTGAAAACCCTTCGGCATTTATTATAATCCATTTGCTTCTTGGAGATGTCATTCCAGGCCTAGTGACGACTTTTCCTACTCTCAAGCCACTGAGAATTGGTGGGACATTACAAAACTAATGTCACACCAACCAGTTCCTTATGTATATATTCTAAAATAGAAACATGGGATTCTTTCATCATTCTTCACAATGAGAAAACATTTTAGGTTATTTTTAATAGATAATACATTATTTGAAATTTTAAAACTTATAAATTTTTTATCATAATAGATAGTTTATGAAACAGAAAAAGAGAAAAAAAACAATCTACATCCAAATCAAGATACACATATCACAACGAAGGGATGATGAATGATTTTTTATAGTAGAAACATTCTTGTATTTTAAAACAAAAATAAATGATTCATGTGATGTGAGAAAAAATATCATCCACTATTTATATTCATATTGATGAATCAAAATCCAATGCCAATTCCATCCAAAATCTTTTTCTATGGAAGGAGGCCGGCATAAATAAAGAGGATAAACTAATAGATGAAAACACAAAATAATTATTGGAAATATATGGATGTATAAAAAGTAATTAATTATTCTTTATAATAGTATTTAATAAAAATATCTTATTGTATTTAATAAATTATATATTTTATGCCCAATAATTAGCAGGAATCATAGATGAAGAAAAACTACATTCAATATCCTTGAATAAAAAGTAATAATATAGATGAATTTGATGTGTATGTTTTGTTGTGTCCTGGAATATATTTCAAAAATAAAAATCCACAATAAGATACATATCAACTGATGATATATTTTATTCAAAAATTTATGAATTAAAACATATTATTTTCAAGTCTGGTTTGATAGACCAATATATGAGAAAGGATCAAAGGGAACTGTATGTGGAACAAATATGAACACATGAACAACCAAATAACCCCACTATATTTGAGGATATTTATATTCCTCAAACATATACATTACCCAAGATAATGAATTTTTTCATAGTACTTTATCTTAAATTTCAGTAAAACAATGTCCCATAAAATTATATTACTAAAACATTACAGGGTAATGTTGTATGTGATTTCTATCCATCAACACAAAAACACTTCCATGTTGTGAGGGGTATGGTGATTTATATTAAAATAGATATTCTTTATGGTAATGAATACCCAAATAATTAAATGAGATTAGGGATTTAAGAATCTCATGTGTTGAGCATCTAGTTTCATATAACACATGATGATCAAGATATTACAATGATCAATTATGTTATTGTAACATTCCAAACATGGTCATCTAATCAAATAAATAATTATGAACTATGTCGTTAATAAATGTTTTCTTGAGAAATAATGTATACTTTAAATAGAAAAAGATCTAATGAGGCGTATGAAATTTTATAAGGATATTATGATGGGGAAATAGAAGGTTGAATCACGAAAGTCTAGTGATTCTAAGGAGAAAAAAATTCCTTCTGGGAGTATATTGTCCCCAATAATTACATGGTATCATATATTATCATTACAACATAATGGTTACACAAAATGTATTTATAGATATGTTTCCTAAATTTAATATGAATAATAAATATTGAAAACTTTCATTACATACATGATTTATTTTTAGTGTATAAATGATATTCTATTGCTTGAATAGCTTGAAGTCTTTGTTTAGAGCACATAAAAAATGTACATTATCAAAATATGATGTTCCAAAAAATGATCTATTATGTTCATTAATGATTATAACATATCATAATTTCAACAGTAATTTATATTTCTACTATATAAACAGAAAACCATGTGTACAATGATCAGGAATAAATAATCCCTTCATTATATCTATTTATGGTTTTTTTTGATTTAAAATAAATTGAAAAGAAATATGAAAATATATGAAAGGAACATGGGAATAAAATAATACACAAAAGAAAACATATCATGGATACCATTCAAGGGGAAACCTATACTATATAATAATAATAAAATGTAGTTTTTTATTAATTAATTATTTATTTTATCTATTTTTAGAAGAACTCAATACTGATCGCATTCAATATGGATACCAAAATTATTTATTTATTGGCTTCATTTCATAAACATAATTAAAAATAACCACACATGTCGTGTATTTTGAATTTCTAATGCACTTTAATGGATATTTTATAGATTACATTTGAATTATTTTATTTATTTTTTGTTTTAGAAAGAATTGATTTATTAAAGGATGATTTGGAAATAATGGCTAAATAATGGAATGAGGATAGTGAAAAAAAATTGAAATAAAAATATTAATTCAATTTGAAACATAATAACATATATATCAAATGACTTATCTAGTAAAATGTATTTCAAAATGGAATAATATTTTTAAAATTATTATATATTATATCTTTCTAGGTAAAAATAAAAATTATGGATATTATGTTATTAAATTTATGAAAGATATCATATCCATCCAAAGGCCAGTATGCACAAACAAGTAATTTCTAAAATTAATTACAATATCATTTATAATATTTCATAATAAATTTTTGTCTATATTTTCAAATAAAAATGAATATTTTAGATAATATCTTCACTCAAAATAAGAAATAACTTTATTTAGGGATGGGTTTTAAACATAAATTATATAAAACAACTTTCCTATATCAAATTAAAGTGATTTCATAATATGATTATGATCATGAATAAGATATGACCTTTGTGATACACTTGGGATGAGAATTGTTAGTATCAGAATTCATAAATTTGATTTTTTATTTTTTTAAATGAAAAGTATAATTGAATAAATTGATTTTTAAATCTAATGGACATAATACACGGTGTCAAAATGTATACAAATACCATTAACATGTGAAATAATACTACTAATTTAGTTAAACATCTAATTATTCTATGTATCTTTATATTAAATTTCATTATAATGTTTATCTGATACATATTTTCATAATTTTATAAATTAGTTAAAAATAATCACATTATGAAAATAAAGAAAAAATTACATTTTTGTGATGATTTATGAAAATAGAACAAAATTTATTTATGATTTTTTTAATGTTAGCAAAATAAAATATGTCCCCACATGTGGATTTTATAACATGATGTTTACTTTATAATTAAAAATTTTAATTTTAGTTTTGAATGTGTGTCAGCATTAAAAAATTTAAAAAATGAGTTCATATTATTTTCAATCATTAGTGAAATGATCCATAATTAATCATTGATGTGTATGAATGAGCCACACATGTAAATAATAATCAATGTTATCTATATTATTTTAAAGTAATTTTTTAAATATAATAGTTTTATTTTAATTTAAATCATGTGTTGAATATCAAGAACTATGAAAAAAAGAATTTTTTTTTCAAACATTATGAAAAAGTGCATAAATAATTTGTGTCCTATGGTAAATGAACACATGTAAAAATGACACCCAATGTGGTCTGTATAACTAAATTTTCATGTTTTCAATATAATAGTTTAATTTTTCTTTAAAATATGCATCCAATATCCAAAAAATATATAGTTATCTTTGATTATTTAAAAATTAATAATATGGTCATCAATTTAGTTTTGATGTGTATGAATTGAATACATAATAATTTGACACATAATGTTACTGATTTGAATTAATGTGTGTGTTTTCAATAGAAATATTCCATGTTAGAAAAAACATGGGTCATATAACCAAAATAAAAAAACAATATAATATTATTTGAAAACATTAAAAACATGATCTATCCTCCATTTTTCAAGTTTAGTAATTGACTATATGCGAATCCTACACATGATAATGTTGATATGACCTGATATTTGTATTTTCAGAATAAATTGGTCTTTTATGTTTAAAACACATCATAATGAAAAAACTGGTAATTCATGATTTTATTGTTTTTAATCATTATGATAAAGGTCCATAACTAAATTTTGACCCGTAGGAAGAAACTAAACATAAATCTAACACTTGATGTGGTCAGTATGACCCTAAGTCTATGTCATCAATTCAAATGTGTAATTTTAGTTTAAAACATTCTTCAAATATCCAAAATGTGAAAAATAGACAATATTGTCTTCAAAATATTCAAAATGATCCATAATATATTTTTTAATTATTTCAAGAAATCGTAAATCAATATGGCACACAATTTGATCGAATTGACTCAAATTGTGGGATTTTAATAGAAATTTTTAGTTTTACTTTAGAATTCATGTAAAATATCTTTAGAAATAAAAATATATCATATTATTTTAACTCATTTGAAAAAATGACCCATACCTCATTTTTCATGTGTAGAAACATACCACACTTCAATCTGGCACAAAATGTGGTCAACGTGACCCAAAATATGTGTTATAAATAAAAAAGATTCATTTTTGGTTAAAACTCATCACATATTTAGAATTGAGAAAATTATATTATATTATTTTAAAACATTATTACAATGATCCATAATTTATTTGTGGCATATGGGAATCTATCACACAAAAATCAGACACCAAATGTATTTTATATGCCTTGATTGGATTATTTTCAATATAAAAGAAGCATTCAAGTGTACAATATGCATAAAATTTCCAAAAGTTAGAAAAGAAACTCATACTATTTTCAAAAAATTTAAAATTGTTCCATAATTCATTTTGTACATGTAATATTTGACTGAACATCAATATTTCACATGATGATACTGATTTGACTTAATGTGCATGTTTTCTATTGAAAAGGTTCCATTATTTTAAAAAATGTTAAATAACCATATCCAAGAAAAAAATCATTGATTATTTTAAAAAAATAGTAAAATTATCAATATATCAATTTTCACATGTAATAATTCATCACATACTAATATGACACATGATGAGGTCAATGTGACCCTATATCCATTTTTTCAATATAAATGTCTAATTAATATTTAAAATAGACCATATATTCAATATATAGAATATGACCTTATAATATTTCAAAAACACATTACAATTTCATTTAGATCATTCTTTAAATATATGAATTGGACACACATCAATTCGATACTTGATGTGATCGATATGAATAGAAGTCTGTGTTTTCAAAACAAAATTATCATTTTAGTATAAAATATTCTTATAATATCCAAAACCATGAAAATGATCTCATATTGTTTTAAAAATTTATCCCATGGGACCATAATTTACATTCCATGTGTAGGAATGTAATGCACATCAATTCAACTCAATAGTTTACTTATATAACACAAAGTGCATGTTTTGAATAGAAAAATGAAAATTCAGTTTAAAACATCTGTATCAATTCAAAAACCACGGAAAGGGTCTCATATTGATTTCCAAAATTAAAAAAAAAACATGCATAATTTAATTTTTATCTATAGGAATATACCCCACATAAATATGAGACATGATGATGTCGAAATGACATGAAGTACATGTTTTTAATATAAATGTGTCATTTCAGTTTAAAGAATAACAATTACAAAACTATGAAATAATTTGAAATCGAAATAAAAATTAATTAAAATCGTCCATAATTGATTTCTGAATTGTATGATTCATCCACAGATCAATCCAACAACCGATGTTGTTAGTATTAATTAATTTGTCTTCTTCAATAAAAATATGATATTAAGTGTAAAACAAGCATCAAATGTGAAAAAATAATCAAAAAATCATATTGATTTAATTTTTTTGATGATAATCGATAATATCTTTGTAAAATGACTAAATCAAAACTAACATCAATTCAATGCATGAAGTGAATGATTTAAATAAAGGTGAGTGTTTTAACTTTAAAGGTTCTATTGTAGTTTAAGAATCTTATCACATCACTAAAACATATAAAAAAATCTCATATATTTTTTCAAATGATATGAAATGAATCCAAAATTAATTTTTGTGGGTGTAAGAGGTTACCGCTAAATAATCTGACACTTTTTGGGGCCGATATGCCCCAAATGAAATTTTTTTCAAAACACATTCATTTTAATTTAAAACACATCACATAAACAACCTAAATAAAGTAAACTCATTTTGTTTTTGAAAATCAAAAAACTGGTCCATAAATCATTTGTGATCTATAGTAATAAGAAAAACCTCAATCTCACACCTGTTTTGGTTTTTATGACTCCAACTACATGTTTTTAATTTAATAGAATAATATTATATCAAAACATGAATAAAATAAAAAAATTTATAAAATGAAGTCATATTTCCATGAAAAAAATAAAAATGATCCACAAATCATTTTTTATGGATTGGAATATACCACACATCAATCAATCATATGATCCGACTGATATGACTCATATTGTGTGTTTTCAATAGAAAGGTTCTATTTTAGATTATAGCATCTATCCCATCACCAAATCAAATCATAAATTTTTATAATATCTTATAATTTTTTTTAAATTATTTTTAATTCATTTTTTATATGTAGTTATAGAAAAAACTCCAATCAAATAAAAAATGTGGTCCACATAACGTGATATTTTTGATTTCAATATAAAACTATCAATTTGGTTTAAAATTCATAACATATCCAAATCCTGGAAAACCATATAATATTGTTTTCAATAACTAGTAAAATTTCCCATAATTCAGTTTTGTCTGATAGCATTTGACCACACTTCAAGTGGACACCCAATGTGGGCAGTATGACTTCATGTGAATGTTTTAAATACATAATATTCATATCAGTTTAAAAAACTCGAATATAAATATCCATGAAAAAAGATTCAATTATTTCTAAAAATTAGTACAATGACCCATAATTCATTTTTATTTATTAATAATCTACCACGAATCAATCTGATATAAGATATGACCGATACAATTCCATGTGTATATTTTCAATAGATATTTTACATTTTTTCATTAAGGGCGTTTCCAGACCCCCATAGAGAGATAACAAGATCAAATTACTTTCTCATCATTTACCTTCTATTAAATAATTAATTTTAAAAAAATATTATCAAATAATTATTTAGTTATTTATCAATGATATAATCCATTATGGGAAACGAGAATTGGTGTGGCAGTTACATTCTAATTCTGAAAAAGCATGTTATCTTAATTTTGTTTCTGTTTGTGCTTATATTTTTATCTGTATATATGAGATACAATCCAATTGGACCTTATTATGAGAAAAATAATAAATTTTTTGGCATGTAATAATCAACCACAACAAAATGATACACACGGTGACCCCTGTAAGATTAATAGTATATGTTTTTTGTTTAAAATTGAATATTTTTTCTTAATTTATATCATTATTGTATTAAAAACATAAGAATAATTTTTTTATATAGGTGCATTATTTTTCTCAATATGGGGTGTTATATTTATCATCTAATATCATGAAGAGGAGTTTTTGGCTAGAGATAGTGGAATATTGGGGTTTTTATTATGTGTGATCATTTCTAATTACTCATGTAATTGTACAAATCAATGTTTGAAATTTGCATAACATAATATTTTTTTTATTTTTTATAAATTATATTTCATTTAATTTTTTTATATTACCATATATTTTCACTTGTATTTGATGAGGGGATGTGATAGAATTTTAATAGCACACTATAATATTGTTCCCCGTTATAAAAACTAGTAATATTACTGATAAAGGGATACTTTATTAGTTCTATTCAAAGGGATAAAAAAGGGATCCTTTACTAACTCAATAAAAAGTACATATAATGGGTAAATTAAATAGAATTATATAAAATTCTAGATTAAGGGGTTCCGTTGTCATTTCATAATGAAGAACTAATAAAATCTTATGGATTTTAATCGCACGTTGATTTTCAGAATTTATTTCACTAATAAAGATGAATTTTATCTCTCTCAGATTCCATATTTTTATTAATCTATCCTTGATTTATCATTCAAATATATTTTCTAAAATTTTTCTTTCTAACTTCATACATCACTTAACCACTTATAAGTCAAATGTTTTATCATCCATTATGGGATGTGGGTTTCATTATAATGTCTTTATGGACTTTTATATTTTTCCACATGATTAATATTTTCACACCTATCTTTTTAAATTAATATTTATTTGATTAATTCTTGTCTTCAGGTTCTCGCACAATGGTCCGGGTTGTGTCCCAGATTAAAATATTAATCATTTAATATTTTTACTGTGTTTCGGACCCATGCATGGTCACCACACGGTTGGCAGTTATTGCGCAACCATCCATAGTGTCATGAAATTGTTAAATAATAATAGTAATGTTATTTTAATTATTATTATTGTAATTATTATTTTCTTATTATCATTATTCGATATTTTAGTATTTCTATTATTATTAATTTATTATTTTTTATTATAATTGTTGTTTAGATTATTGTAATTATATTTGTTTTTCTATAAATTATTATTATTATTATTATTATTATTATTGTAATAATATTATTATTATAAGAATGAAATAAATAATATTAATAATAAAAAACCTAATCCCTATGAGCAGTTCCCCCTGCCAGTTTCCCCCTTCTCTTATGTGATATGCTCTGAAGCGTCCTTCTCGAACCCCGGCAGGACCCCGCCCAGCATCCCTGCCACCCCCCTCATTCCTCCCTCTCACTCCCTACCACCACACTCCCTCCATACCAACCAGATCAACTTTGTTCTGGCACCTAGCCACCTCCTGCCACCCAACTCGCTCCCTAAGCCTACCAACCCCACGCCTCGCCTATGGCCAGCCGACCACTCTTGCGACCACCCAACACCAAACCTCGACCCTCATCCCCTACTGACACCTGACCACCCGCCTACATATCGACCATTCCCCCTCACCAGCACTGACCTCTCCCTCCCACTCCTACTCTAGCCGATAACCCACCTCACCCACAAGCACAGCACCTTTCTTCTGACCAGCTCCATCTGGCCATCCTCACCCTTGCCCTACTCCAGCTAGGCCGTTTCCAGCATCCCTCACTCCGGACAGGCTGTCTTCAGTGACCCGAAACTCGTCCATCTTTGTTTTCACCAGTAGAGCAACTGAACCCCTGCGTGGTGTCTTTGCCTTACTCCCATGTGGCTGCGTCCCCCATTTATGGTAACCATTTCATCCTCCAGAATATCATGTTATTTATTTGTGTGTTTGTTTATTTGTTTATTTATTTATTTATTTATTTATTTATTTATTTATTCTTCATTTAACTTTGGGAGTTTTTATACAATTTTCATAAATCCTAATACTGTCGAGGGTTGTGTGTCGTGTGTTTTTATCGCTGTTTAGCATGCGCGGTTAGTCTGAGAGGGTTTATTCTACCTTCTATCAGAGTTTTTTCATGCTCGCATGCCATTGAGTTAGGTGTTTCCGACTATTCTCATTTCCCACACAACTCATGAAACTTGCATTTTTTTCAATTTTGGAAATATATCCTGCATCCCCATAAGTATAGTACCAAATGGGTTGCAATGTTTTTTGTGTTAGTTAAAATTTCTTAAAATTGTTCTAGGATATGTTTTTTGATTTTGTGTAGGTGTTTCTATATATAAATTTTATTTTATGAGGCCTTTTACATGTTTCAGTTGTATAGAATGTTCTATAATTAAATTAATGGGTGAAAACTCACCTCTTATGTAGATCTAATATGTATTAACTTATATTTGTAGCGCGTTATGTGATATAAATTGTGTTATTTGATAAAAAAACTATTTTGTGTCCCTAGCTAGTGTTTTATGAACTGTTTAATTAATATATTTATCCGGGCATGGTCTACAAACTATGTTTCAGTGTGGTGTCGATGTTCAATTAGTCACAAATTATGATTTCGGAATGTTTTGTGCCTTAGGCCATGTGTTTTCTCTTAAAAAAGTTCTTAATAATTTTTCATAATGATTTATTAAATATTGAAAATGATTTCCTTAATTGTGAAATAGTTCATTTGGTTGTTCATGTGGAGAGTGTTATTTTCAAAAAAAATTATTGTAGTTTTCTTAAATTTTTGGGTATGCATTTTATTTTAAAATTAAACTCGAATGTGAAATTTGTGAGATCTTAATTGAAATAATTTTTTGGTCTATTTGAAATGTTTTAAAAAATGAGTGAATGATTTATTAAATGTTTATTGACATTCTAATCTAGAGTGAAATGTGTTTGGGCGTGCGTTTGAGTTTTATTTGAAAGTGACTATTAATTTTGTAAAAAAGATTCAAACATTCTAAATGATTTTGGGTTCATGGGTGATTTTTGAAATGTTTTTAATTTAACTCTTTGATCACATTCTAATTAGGATTTTTAAAGGAAAATGTAGTGTTTGTGTGATGTTTTCATTAATAATTTTAGTCATGTTGAATTAAAGGCCCATTTGGCACTTTTTTCCCAATGGTAATGTTTGTACAAACCTTTAAATGAGTTTTTTATTTGGAGAATATGTATGTTATATTGGAAACATTGATTATTTTATCCAATGGATTAAATGTCCAATGGTTGGATGGACCGGTTTTCACTTTGTTAATGTGAAATGATTGAATGTGTATTTATGGGAACCCATGTCTATGGTAACCCGTTATGGGTGAATTCATAGGAAGCGTTCGTGTTTTGGGATGGAAAGTGTGGTCAGATGAGTCATGTGTTAGAGGGACTTCCTACTTACACAGTATTAATATAACCACCCTGTGTTCTTGGGAATCATTTAGATGATTGAGTGATAGTTTATGATCTACCAACATTAGATGGGTTGGTACCCCTAGGATTTTTTGTTAGTCAAGGCGGTTATTGCCATTGGATTGTTCTGTTTAGGGAGGCCAGTTGATTATAGACATAGAAGCCTCACCATATTTCAGAAGGTGGTTCTAAAACTGAGTATTCCCAGGGTGCTTCTAGGGATGTTTCATATCACCCATGGTTTGTCCTTTCTTTTCTTGTTTACATTCAACTTTACTTTTTTTCCAACTTATACTGCCACAAGATTCATTTAGCACTACATTATTTTCGTTGATTGGATTTTGTTTGGAAAAATATTAATTTGTTTCAAAAATGTAATGTTATGTGAGTTTTTATTTTTAAAATGGGTAAATGATATTTGTTTATAGAAATATAGAAAACCTACTTTTATAATAGTTTTTCAAACTTGTGTTAATGGATTGCTTTGGGAAAGGGGACATGGGATTCCATTGTTTATCGTGGAAACCCTACTGAGAATTTTAAAGCTCACGCCTATGTTATCATTTGAGATGGAGGTTCCCCTTTTCCCAGGTTATCTTGGCAGAGTTTCTCATTATTGGAGCAAGGTCGGCCTTTGGTTGGGTGGTGACCTAAAGGGACATATGGTGGTTTGTTGAGATGTTATGTTTATTTTTTTCCACTACTATAGTTTTTTTTATTTTTCTGTATAATTTTGATTATTTATTTATCTTTTTTAGCGAAAATAATTCCCTGAAAATAAATTATGATGACCGACACTTTTTTCTATCCCATGGGGATGAGGAACTCTCCTCTAGCCATATCGTAGACCACTCGGGTGACCGGTTTAGGGTAGACCTGGGATGGTTCATGAAATTTTTTTATCAAAGAGGTCCCTTTTTATTTGGGGTATTTGATAAATGGAGATTAGGACTGTCAATAATTGAGAGTTAGGTACGCGAAGTACATAATGAACCATCACCTCTTCCAAACCTCAAATAATAAGGGGTAGTCCGAGAATTGATTCCTTGTTTTGTTTTAGATCATTTTATATTTATGGTTGACAACGCAGGCATGTCATTTTTACATCGTGATTTCATATGATGTAGAGACCCATGGGGAGTCCGTGTACATGGTTTGAGTTCCTCCAAAATGTTGACTCTTACTTGGGGCATAGCCCATAACCTACTCACCATGTTGTTCATAAAAACTGGCCCATAAGTCTAGTTGTTTGATGAATGTTGAGTGTTATATTTGATAGGATTGGGGTAAGTGAATTTTGGAAAATGAAAAAGTGTTTTTCAAATTAAAATAATTTCTATTAAACGGATATAAATTTTTGAAATGGATTTTAATAACTGAATGCTCTTGGTCTGGAAATCAGATTATTACTTGCAACTGGTAGACATATGGTTTCGTTGAAACCTTTGGTACTCTTTATGAATGTTTTCACATGTGAGCTAATTCATTTTAAGTGAATATGGGTGCGTATGGATGATAGAGGATGAATAAATTTTCCAAGGTTCATGGGATTACATTGGTGTGCACTTGGAATTAATGGAATGACCATGTTTTTTTATTGTGAATTTAAAAAGGGAAATTGATTCTTGGAAATTAAATTTGGTTTGAAAAGTGGACATGTTATTTTGAACATGTCTTTGAATGATTGTGGTTTTTAAATCCTAAATTAAAATCCATTTATAAAAAATGGAAATTATGGGTTGGGGTAATATTTGTTTGGTTTTTGAACTAGATTGTTTTGAATGATGGTGATTTCAACGATGTTTCTTCAGCTTGATATTGGTTATGGATTTTTGTTATATATTTTGTCTAGAAAATTCCACCCAAAAAGGTCCCCATGGTTTTTGATAGGTTTTTGTCCTTCTTGAACATTTAATATCTTTAATAGTGAATGGGGTCCATTTTATGTAGTAGTGTTTATTGAAGAGGTCAAACCCGTCATCAGGGTATTAGGAACTTCTGACACTGTTAGATTGTGTGTTGTTTTTGGTCTGTTTAAAGGTCTAGTTTTGAATGAAAGGGAGTTATTCACCCCACCATCAATGCATGTTCAGATTACATGGGTTTTCTTCAAATCCATCTTCATCTGATGGTTTATACATAAAGAGGTTAAGACAATGATAAGTGAAGCACTAATTAGAATTCAATAAGGCCAACAGATAGTGAACAATTATTTTGACCATTTCATGGAACTTATTTCCTTTACTATAGGTATAGGGAAAATTGATTTGATGATGGCTTCTCTCTTCATTGGGAGTCTTCTTCTAGAGATCATGGAGTGGGTCTTCCCTTATAGGGACTATCATTTTGAGAAGGTGGTTGATGAGGTGTTCTTAGCTGAATTGGTCTCCAGAGAACAGATCCTTGAGAAATATATCATATCTAGTTACTTATGAAGGATACTTATCTGGAGAGCTAGGTGTCCTAGAGGAACCCACTCATAAAGAGTCCTCTACAGTGGTTTTCTCTTTCAGTTCATCGGACCATTCAGTGGTGTGCCACCAGTGTGGCCGGTTTGGGCACGTGAAGCCATCATGTCACATCCCTCTGAAGACATGTCATCATTGAAGATGTATGGGACATCTAGAGAAGTTTTGAATGAAGCATAGCCTAAATAAGATGTTGTGACTGGGGAATTCTAGTTCTGGACTATGATGTAGGAGATCCATCAGCCTTCAGATCATTAGCCATGGGTCTTTGGGTGAAGTCCACGCGAAGTCCAGAGTTACCGGGGGTGTGGAGCCTCAGTTCAGGTATTGTGTTCCGTGTTGGCAGTGGAACATTTAATGACATTTCATTCTCATTTTTCCACTATTAATGTAGTGAATTTTTTTTAGTTCATTGTGTTGTCATGAAGTTAGATTGGACTCATCCTATTATAGTCCAAGAAGGCCTGGTTATGTTAATGTGTTTTTCTGAGTCATTCATTGTTATTAAACGTGTGTTTGGACGTTGTGTGGGTTAATCTTGTCCTGGTTGTATTTTTTGGTGACTTAAGTGTGTTGAGGAAATGTTGTATCTACTTATTCTTAGTTTCACTATTTCGGATATGTTTTGCACGCTGATTTTTCTCTATTGTTTGGGGTTTTAGTCAAGGTCGAGCGTTTCATGTTTTAGTGGAGGTGTTGTTCACTAGTGAATTGATGGTTAGTTTGGATTGGTTAGAGTTCCCGTATTCTCCCCTCCCTAGTGGGATAATATGTTTGGGTGGTAAATTTTATCCCTACATGAATTATTTTGGTGTGAAGAACCCTCTTGTGTTCTCCCGTTTTTAAATATTGTGGTTACATTGGGATTAAATAGGTTATGGTCTGTTTTTATTTCTATTGTTTGACTGGGTGACTTTCCAGCGGTAGAAAGTGTCTGTGTAGTGGATATTTGTCACACCCACCATATTAAATTAATTTTTATTTTATTTATTCTTGGCTACGGGTTCTCATGCCAAGGTCTGAGATGTGTCCTAGATTAAAATCATCGTCATTTAAAATTTTCAAAGGGTTTCGGACCCGTGTGTGGTGACCATGTGGTTGGCGATAGCCGTGAAACCAGCCATAGTGTCATGTAATTGCTAATTACTATTACTATTACTATTATTATTATTATTATTATCATTATTCAATATATTATTATTATTTATATTATTGTAATTAAAATGGTTATTAGTTAGATTATTATTATTATTATTATTATTATTATTATTATAATATTATTATTATTATTATTATTATAATATTATTATTATGAGAATTAAATAAATAATAATAATAATAATAATAATAATAATAATAATAACTTAAACCCCAGGTGCACCCCCCCTGCCGACATAGTCTCCCCTTCTCCTGCGGGAGCCGGTCCCCTAAATCCCCCTCACACCACTGCAAGACCCCACCTGGCTTCCCTGCATCCCCCCTCACGCCGCCCTCACACTCCCAGACCTCACACTCCCGCCACCCCAACCTCCTGTAGTTCATTCTAGAAACTATCCACATCACCGCCTCCTGCCTTCCTTATCGGTCCCTCTACATGCCAACCCCACACTACGCCACTAGCCTGCCGACCTTACCCGGGACCCCCCCCCCCCCACAATCAACCTCGCCCCTCATCCCCTCTACACACCTGGCATGCTTCCTACATCAGGACCTTGCCCCGCTCGCTAGCACCGACCTCTCCCCCCGACTCTAGCTGACATCCCACCTCTCCCCTAGCTCAATATCTTTCGTCCGGCCTACTACATCCAGTAGACCTCACCCTTTCCCCAATCTAGAAATGCCGTTTCTGGAATCCCGCACTCCGTCCAAGCTATCTCCAGCAACCCAACCCCCCTTCCCTCTTTCTTTCAAGAAGCAGCGCAACTGATCCCTGGTGCGGCGCCTTTTCCTTGCTCTGGTCTGACCGCGTCCACCACCCCTGTCGGCAACCATTTCGTCCTCTGATATATCTATTTTTTTCATCCTTTCACATTGGTGTTTCTATTTAATTTGTATAAATCCTAATACTATCTTGGGTTGTGTGTCATGTGTTTTTATCACTGTTCAGCATGAACGGTTTGTCAGTGATGAATTATTCTTCATTCTGTCAGAGTTTCTTCGCGGTTACATTCCATTGAAATAGGTGTTTTTGACTGATTTTTTTCCAACCCAACTCATGATACTTGCATAGTGTAAATAATTTTGGAAATATTTTTTTCATCTTTATAAGTATAGTACCTAATTGGTTGCAATGTTTTTTTTGTCAGTTAAATGTGTTTAAAATAGTTTTATGATAAGTCGTTGATTCTGTGTAGGGGTTTAAATATATATATATAATTTTATTAGACTTTCTACCTATTTAACTGGTTTATCATGTTTTATAAATTAATTGTTGGGATTGAACTCACCTATTATGTAGGTCTTATATGTATTGACTTATTTTGGTAGCACGTCATGTGATATGACGATAGTTCATTGATAAAAACCTATAGCGTGTCACTTGCTAGTGATTTATGAACTATGTAATTAATATATTTAACTACAAAAGGACTAAAAATTGTGTTTCAGTGACACGCCGATGTGAAATTAGTCCCAAAGGATTATTTGAGTATGTTTTGTGCATTATTCCATGTGTTGATTCTTAAAAATTTCTTAATAATTTTTCATAATGATTTATTAAATAGTGAAAATGATTCCATTGATTGTGAAATAATTCTTTGGGTTGTTCATGTGGTGCGAGTTACTTTTAAAAGGTGTCAAAGTTGATTTATTAAACTTTTGGGTATGAATTTTATTTTAAAATGGAACTCTCATTTGAACTTTGTTAGATCAAAATGTAAGTATTTTTTTGGTCAAATTGAAATGTTTTACAAATTGAGTTAATGATTTATTAAATGATGATTGACCTGAGAATCATTAGTGAAAAGTGTTTCAACATGATTTTGATTTTTATTTGAATGTGAGTGGTAATTTTTTGAAAAAATATTCCCTATTTATAAATGATTTTTGGACCATTTGTGATTTCTAAAATGGATTGAAATGAAATCTCTGAGCATATGCATGTTTGTCTTTGTAAAGGATAAAAATGTTTTTTGTGTTATTTTTCAGGTATTACATTAATTCATGTTGAGTTAAAGTCTTGTTTGTCACTTTTTACCCAAGGTTAATGTTTGTTATAACATTTAAAGAAATGTTTTCTATGGAGAATGTGAATGTCTGATTGGAAACATTGAACATTTTATGAAATGGTTTAAATGTTTAATGATATGACATCCAAGATGGTACATTATTAATCTAAAATTGTTGATTTTTTATTTGGGGGCACTCAGGTCTAGGGTAACACTTTTTTGGTGAATGTTCAGTAAGCGTCTGTGTTTAGGGAAGACAAATGTGGTGTGATGAGTCATGTGTGCAAGAGAATTCCTACTTACAAAGTATTAATAGAACCACCATGGGTTAATGTGAATATTTTAGATGATTGAGTGACATTTTCTGATCATTCCTGATTTGATGGGCTGGTACCGCATGAATTTGTTGTTTGGACAAGAGGGATTTTCCACCGGATTGGTCAGCTTAGGGCGACCAATTGGTTATAGACATAAGAATGTCACCATAGGCTGGTAGGTGGTTCCATAACCGAGTACGTCCAGGAGACTTCTTGGGATTATTAGGATCTCCCATGGTTTGTCTATTATTTTCTTGTTTACATTAATATATACTTGTTTTCTAGCTTATACTATCACTTATTTCTTTTAGTGCTACCTTTTATTCATTGTTTATATTTTTTTCCCTAAATTGTAATTTGTTTCAAAAATGGTACGTATTGTGCATTAGTTTTTTTTAATGGGAAAATTATATTGTTTTACCGAAATATGGAAAACCTACTTTTATATTGTATTTCAAACTTGTGTTAACGGATTGTTTTTGAAATGGGGATGTTGGATTTTGTTGTTTATTAGGGAAACCCTACTAAAATTTTTAATTCTCATGCATATATTATCATTTCAGTCAGTAGTACCCCTTTTCTCAACATCTCTTGGTTGAGTTTCTCATTATTGGAGAATGGTCATCCATTGGTTGGGTGGTGACCTAGACGGTCACATAGAGGTATTTTGAGATGTTCTGTTTGTTTCTTTTCTACTTCTATATTTATTTTAATTGTTTTTTTATTTTTTATATATCTGTTATGGGGAAAATAATTCTTAGATGTTAATTTTTGTTTCCCGACACTAGTTACCAGCCCATGGGGGTCGCAAACACTCCTTGGGCCATATCGTGTACCAGCTCGGGTGACCTGTTCAGGGTCGACCAGTGTTGGTACATGAAAAATATTCTAAAATGATTATTATAATGTAATCTTTTAAAATAATCCAAAATTCAATTGTTTGATTTTTTAATAAAATGGACAATTTTAATTTTATTTAATTTATTAAATATTGTTTATGAAAATAAATATTTTAAATGCAGCTGTATGGGTCATTTTTAATCAATATGAATCCCTTTAAGATAGTTCTTTATGAACATATCTTTCTTCCAGATATTCCTTTTGTATGTGAAATCCCCTTTTCTCTTTTATATTTTAAAAAATAGAAATATTTATTCAAAAAGTTTAATACACTATTTCTTTTTAAATATCTTCAATCTGTAATTGGAATTCTCTATTTCAATTAATAATTCATATTAGTTCTATGTGTTCTATTTATATATGTTGTAAGCACGATCATGTTTATTCTTTTAATTTTAACATCCCCAATATTTATTTGAATGTCTTATGTAATTCTATTTTATATCCAAGCAATGATTTGTCATTGATTTTTTATTTCATAATAATCCACATGTATAAGTATGATTTACTTATACATATTTTTCTCTATGAATTCTATATATTACACAACATGTATTTAGGGTATTCACTTAGATTACCACTATATTGTTTTACTGGGGATGTTATTATCTAAACCATATGTTTAATTCATATATGATGTGGATACTATATTCTTGATAATTTTTTTTGTGTGGTATCTATATATAATGTCTCTTAGAGCCATTTAATATAAATTTACTGTCCATGGGGTTTTCAAATCACGTTTCTTGATGAAATCATGAATGTTTCCAGAGGGAACATCATCAAAAGGTATCAATACTCATTGTATTTCCATTGGGTGAATGAAATGTTTTATGAAACCTTGTCGAACACATTTTAATTATTTTCATAATGTGATGGGTGGGACCTGAATTTTAAATCCCTTCAATGCATTATGTAATATATATATCTCATAGGTTATCATGGTGCCTCGGAAGTTACACTAGCCGACTCTGGTGTAAGGGTTGTTAACCGTACCAATTATGTTATATTAAATTGGTAGGAAACCTTGAATTGATTTTATGATGTTATGTTGGAAATCTCCTTATATTCCTATGATATCATTATCTTATTTTATGATCATTTTTTAATCCATATACATATGTTATCACCTATTAATTAAAATCCACCATGAATATGATCATCTTGGCTAGAATATAACTTTTATACACATATCTATATTCAGATTATTTTTTATTATATATACCCTTACTAATCATTTTAGATCACTAATTCCTATATTTCCCTTTCTCTTGGTTATAAATTAAAATATTTTGTGTGATAACCAAAGAAGAGTATCTTCGGTGAATTATTTTTTCAATATTAAAGACTTTATATGGTTCTATTACTTTCTTATATAATATAAAAAGTTTAATTTTTTGTGCAGAATTTATATTTAGTAGTTTATGATTTTTTTAACATTCTGTAACATTAAACATTAAGGTACATGGATTTAAAATGAGATAAATATATTTGAGTCTTAGATGATTATTAATTCTATTATTTAATGGTATATGATATCTGTATCGAATTAGGTAGTGTGGTTATGTGGTGATGCACTTCCCTTGTAGGCTCATATTCCATTTCAACCTATACACATTTGGCCTCCTCCCTAAATAGTAATGGAGAATTAAGGTTCATATTTATGCTCATTTTCAATATAAGAAATAATTTTAACAAAAAATTCCATTTAATTTTTCATAAAAAATTATTCTTCGAATGATTGTAATGTTTGGAAATGTGGTTAACATCCATAAAAATTGCATTGAAAGATTTCTTGATGATTTTAAATTATCTTAGGGGAAATTAACATTTCATATGCTTCTACTAGATACTAATTTATATATTCTTGTGTAATCCTAATTCTAGTTGTTTGGGATGCCAAGAAGCGAAGTTTAGCATCTATTTATTAAAATTATGTCAAAATTTCCAAATTCAATTGAACAATGAGTATGAAATTTTCCTGATTAAATATTCACTAGATTATCAAATCTTAGAATTTAGGTATCATTTTTCAAGAACTGATTTATATTATCCTTCTTCCTCTAATGGAATGGGGGAGATATATTAAAACTATTCACATGGTTTTCCCACTTTAATTATCTATAGTGATACATACTTTATAGTATATCCTAGAAGAAAATTATTCCTTTAATTTTATCTTTAAAAAACTAGTGATAATGATAATAATAAAATTTTTTGTTATTTTGACCCCCTCTAGTTTTAATATTTATAAATATTCAAGATCATATTTTTCTAGGGACTTGATAAAATATCTACGAACCTGGTTTCATTTTAATGAATATTTTTAATTCTATTTGTTATCACAATATAGAAAAAATAACTCCTTACTCCGTTTCTAAAAAACAGGACATTGTTTTTGTTGTGGTGGTTCAAGTAATGGGGTTACATTATATTGGAGTTTCATTAGAATGGGAGACAGAACCAAAATTATTTTTAGTGTGTAATTCACTGCTTCTTCCACACCCAAATTCATTACATGAATAACTAATATGGGATGGTCATTGTCCCTACTACCTCATATTGTATCATCCTGTCATTAAGAAATCTAGAAAACTTATCATAATTATGGATGAAATTTAAATTGGATGACATATGGATTCATAAAATTCTAGAAATTATTTACACACAACATTACTAGATAGTCATGTTGTAGTTTTATATCTATTGGATAAGTGAGATCATTCATGACAAAATATAATCTAAAACCCATTCATTATGATTTTTTTTAAATTTTACTGCTTTGTGAATATTTTTAGTGTGTAATTCATTACAAACTTATCATTGATTTTTTGTGTTTATAGCTTGTACTTTTCAGTATTCAAACTCCTGTTTTTTGTGGGCTTGTATTTTGGCCCAATTTACTTTTACATTACTCTACCGTTCTTCGTACTCTGTTGGTTGGGGTTTCCTTGTATGGATGAATTTTGTTCCTTATTGATTTACATTTCAGCATTTGTGGGCATGGAGAGGTGTGCGTGTGTACAGGTACTTAGGCAATGCCTTTCATGTTAGTAATATGCCTATTCGGTGCTAGTAACCAGCCCCTGACCTATTGGAGGCGGGCATGGGGAGTCACGGTGCGGGCCCCATTGGGACAGGTCGTGACATTAGGTTTTTCTGTTTTTCACCCTCATATTACCTTTGGATAGTGTTTTAAATGGATAGAATGAATTTTTTTATAAATAAATCCATTTGATGAATGTAAAAATGGGATGTTGTGCGTATGCTATGTATTCAGAAATGTCTAGTGGGTGAAATATTCTTATTGATTGTTGGAGTGGTGTAGGAAAAGAATTTTTCTGTATTCCATGAAGGATGATCAAAATAGTAGGTTAAATAAATGATGAGTATGGATAAATTAAATTTTTTTAATAATCAATATTTTGGATAGCATGGTCTTTCTGTCAATGATTCTTGTTTCCTACAATGGGTTATCTCAAATAGGGTTATAATTGTAGACAAGTGATCCATTCCATGAGGATAAAATGTTTCTTATTTTATGAATAGTGTTTGAAAGAAAAATCCAAAGCGAGTGATTATAAGGGCCATGTATAATAGGAAGGTATTTGTTTTCATGTCTTGACTTTTTTGTAAAGTGTTGTTCTTGAAGAATTAAATTCACCTCACATGTTATTTTTTGAAAATCATATTTTTTTTTGTCTTCAAAATAATTAGAAACCCTTTTCAAATGAAAATTCCATCAAAATGAAATGAATCTTTTTGAAGGAAAATGTTCTGACCGGAATCACCTTGGTTTTGGAATGGGATAATATCACGATGAGGAATTTATTAGATTCATACTAAATCTAAAATGGAAAGATCGAATTGGGAATTCATCTTCATAGACATAAATGGTCATCGAATTCACTATGATTTTAGAATGAAATACGTGATTGTATTGATAAAAAATAAATGTCGATATAACTGTAATTAATTAAATGTTACGATTCATTGTTGATTTTAATTTCACATAAGTCATAAGATGATTGGAAAAATTATGAATCATGATTTAATTATGAAAATTAATGGTGGTGTTCCCAATTGTACCAATATTTGATGTTTCTAGGTGAGACGACATTGGTAGGGTTGATCATATTCCAAATGAATGAATAAGGATGAAAAGAAAAGGTTGTTGGTGATATTATTCTGGATCAGAATGAAAAATATGGTGGTGAGGCTGATGAACAAAAATATTTCCCTATGAATGATCATACATAGAATTTTGGTATATTAGACATTTGTCATTAGAACGATCATACTTGATACAATCATACTATGACTATGATTGTAGGAAAGATGGTTATGTTGACACTAGTCCATTGAACTCAATGAAACATCATACTCATGTAGAGTTTTATTCAACAGAGACTAATGAAAAATGAATTGAGTAAAAGCCGATGAATATTGTAATCACATAGACCATTAAATAATTTAGTGAACCATTAAATATGGTTGAATGAATTATTGAGGGAAGTGATTGATGACCACTGATTTTTTTTAATGTATTAATTATTTGGGTAATATTTGTATCATTTTATCTTATTTTCAAGTTAATTTTATTGTGGTTCATGAGAAAAGGTGATGAAGAAGAAGAGGTTTGAGGACAGAGAAAAGGAGTTTTTTGAATGTGTTATCATGGGGATATTGAAATTTTAATGAATTATTGTTTCCAATTATTTAATATATTTATTTTAGCAATCATAGTGGTATCCACTTCTTCATACACAATCATACAATTAGAACATAGCTTTGTTATGAATAAATGGTATTATAATATATTTCTCTTGAATTGAAATCGGTATAAAAATTGAAAAGATAGTCTGAAGAAGAAGTAATGATAGAAAAAGAATACATATTTTTTGAAAGGATTTGATGATGTAACAAATAAAACAATTTTTTTATGGGGAATTGAGATTTTGGTTACATTTTTTTAGAGGGAATGGTTTTGGGATTCCAAACCAAACCCCTTATGGGTAACCTATAAATGCATAAAATTAAACCGTAATATTTTTACGAATAGTGAACTGTTAACCCTAGAAGTGAGAGAATAACAAAAAAAATTGATAGAAAAAGGGATATTTGTATTGTGCCATTGATGAGAAAAAATTTCAGGATTTCTGTGAAATAGAATAGACAATACCACAATGTTGTATTCAACTTAACATCATACTCAGTAATTATCTTACTCATTAGATTACCATATTCTGCATTTAAATTAAATTCAATTAACCATCATATAGGGATGGATAATCGAATCAGGATTTCCATACATTGATTTATAGAATGAGAATGAAGGAGGTCTGAATTGTTTCGATCATACTCAGATAATGTTATATGTTTTCATATTTAGTTCTTCAGGCTGATTGAATCATAATGAGTTGTTCGTACTCATAATTGAAGTGGTTCAAATTAATCGCTCCCATATTCTATCATGGTCATATTTTTTTGTATGGTGGTGTAACATAATTATAAGAATCATTCCATGAAGAATCATATCAGGGAGAATCAAAATCAAATTAATCAAATATTGAAAAACATACTGGGAAAATCGGACCAGTTTTTCCTTAATAGAGTCTAGGAAGTTCATACATAATTCAAGGTAAGAAATTAAATATTTTTTTCAATTGAATGAATTTTTTGAATTAAAAATAATTACATGTAATAATGAATGTTAATAATGAATGTTTTCTCTCATATTTCATTCCTACGGTTTGGTGTTTTGAGATTTCCATCCATAGAATATTTACAATGCATGTTGTTAAAAAGGATGAGAGGTTGGGATCATCACCCCCATTGGGGGGATTTTTCATACTATGTGACATCCCTAGAGATTAAATACATGTTTTAGATGATATCCTGATAATGTTAATAACACAAATAGTTATCCTTATGAATTATTGATGATTTATTTGTGACATGAATAAAAATGAAATCATATTTACGTATTATATGTTTATTTTCTTATTACAGGGATAAGGGGTGGAATTTTAGTTAGACATGTTGTTATTTTGTGATGTTTAATTCAATTCCATCTTGTTTGATAGTTAATACATGAATGCATGGAAATGAATATTTAATTGGGCTTCATATATACCCTTATTAATTGAATTATAATCCATGTTGTTCTGATCAACATAAAATGGAGCATCACACAATTAAATGTATTATAAAAAGTACTAATACTTTCAGTTTAACATCATAAATTAGTGATGATTATGTGAAATGTTCTTCAAAATAATTTTTGTGGGGACTTCTTCATGAGTGTCCCATTCTTGATGAAATTGTATGGAATATGTTATAATGATAACAAATGATGATATTTAGTAAAAATGTATCCCACTAAGTGGTGGTATGATTTAATTTTTATATATCTTGACATAGGAAATATAATGATGATCATATAGAATATGGATCTAAATGAGGTTAGAGTTTTTACAAAGGATAACTACAGTTGGGAAGACAAATAAGAGGATATAATACATAATAAAATATATTAATACATATATTAATGATGATATTATATTGGGGACATGATGTTATGGGGCTGAAAACTGATGACATGATATTCTTCTCTAATGAGTATTTCTACGTGGGGGAACTTATGAAAAATTATAGATAAGGGAATGTTTCTTTCAACCCTCAAAATGGTGCCTTACATATTTTATTGGATATTGAAATATGATGCCAAATTGTTGAAAATAAATAGATTAATGTCATTATATGTGATTGTACCATGCATCATGGCATTGTTCGCTACATATGTCAGCCATGTAGTTCAACTACATGTTGTAGGGACTGCCATCTCCAATAATTCATATCAACATAAGATCTTGTTGTTATTAAGAAATTGGGAATTCGTTGTAATGGTTAGGATATGACTTGAATCTAATTTTAAGGACCATGGATAATGTTTTTCTGGGTTATAACTATGTATGACATGAATGGAGAATTCATTTGGGTTTTACACCTATAGTGAAGTCCCATGGAGAATTTGTTTTCATTCTACGCTTTAGGTATGTGCCTATTAGATTTTACTAGTTTATTGCAAAAAATTCTAATTCCCATAGCATAGATATTTTTAAATTTTTCTAATGGAATTGTTTATTTATATCTCTATACCCAAGTGTGTCATTCATGGTGAGTCAAATCATAGATAATGGAACATTAATAATATTGAACAATTGGATTTGGATGGACATACACAATGAGTGGAAAAATAGTGTGACAAACCCATTTCTTGTCAAGGATATTTCAAATGGGAAATATATTTTCTCCAATGGAAACCATTGTGGGTAGCATACTAGAAGTGAACTCCATCCACTGATGTTTATAAATTTTTATATGTAGTATGGGGATCATAGGATAAGTGTGAATGTTATCCCATACTAATTTCAAGATTTTAACTCCATGAAGATTTATATATTTTTCCGTTCATGATGGAATGAGATGAAATCCATTATAAATCCCAGGGAGACCTCTCTAATTTCTTCATTGTATATACCATCTTTTTTAAAGGGATTCAAAATTAGGATCCCGATAAGGTATCCACATATCTAAGAAGATGACATGGATCCTCCATTAATCAATAATTACATTGATAATTGGAGTGTGTAGTTTTGTTCATGCATTGGTAATGTGAGTGAGCTTGTCCTAAAAGAGGAATCAAGTATGATTTCAATGAAATTTAACTTTTCAAAATGATAATGTATTTTCTCTTAATTTTAATGTATCTCATGAGGTGGAACTCATATATTGGACACCACATGGTCTTATTAACCTTTTGAAGTCTAGAATACCCCCACAAGGTTTTCACATCACTATTTGGTTTTATATCCTTCCATGAAGTGGTATTTAATTCCATAATCGGTCATGCTACCCTGGGATTCATTGTAGAGGAACTAACCAGTATGGGGAAACATGTGTTATCCTGTCAACGATATGAACTGGATGCACCTCATAGGAGGCATAAACATGAATCTCATCCTCCAAATGCTGAAAAATGTTAGATGAGTACAAATGATAATGGAATTGTTAATACGAATGGAAGACATCATGGATGGATCAATACCTCTGAGGTAACTATAGCTGATATGAAACATACCAAAATCTCTCCTCAATTGAAAACGACCCAACATATCATGGTGACATATTACCCAATCTCATGATTGACCAATATCCCAAAATTTGTGAAAGAATGGAGAAAATATAATCCCCATCCTCAAATTCTATATGTCATTATTAGTGATTGTCACTTGAATTATTACAATAATATAGAGTAGCAATCCACTTCTGACTGAACTAGACCTTCTCAGTAGTCTCCTGCATGAAACATGACCCCAATAATGCTTCCTCACCTAAATAAAACAAGAGTAAGGTATAATGACATTCCATGCTTTTTAAATACTATTACTGTTCAACCAATATAGTTTCCTGATAATTATTATTGTATGAGAACTCAACCAAGGAATGTGCCTCTCCAGGAGCACCCAAAATCTCAGGTGCATGATCATAGTATTTCCTCGAGAAAATATACCATATGCTATGACTGATCATCAGTGTGATTGTGTTATGTTGTGATTAGAAGAACATGGGTACCCCATGACAGTTGGGAAATATTCAAGAAATGAGACATAAAGCATTCATCCCTATCTGAAACTATAGTTCCCAAGACCACGTAAATTCAATATATCTCACAGATATAGAAACTTCCATGTTCATCAGAATATAACGTCACCTTGAATGGAATGAAATGAGAAACATTTGTTAGCATATCAACAATAACCCACCCAAAAAATTAACCTCAAATCATCCTTAGTAAACCATTCTGATAATTCACCACAACATAATCCCATTTCCAACCCATAATATGAAACTAATGTAAAATCCATGTGGGTCATTGACAATACGTTTTCACCTACAAATAGGTGGAACAACTCATATTAAAAGCATCTACATCCCTCTTCCCACCCATCGACCAGTACTGATTGTGAACATCATGATACATCTTGGGGACTCTGGGTTTGGTTCCCAAGTTGATGTAGGAAATTCGCACATCAAATACTCACACATATCTACTAGAAACGGAAAGAATCAATGGATAAAAAATATCTCATCTTCTCTAATGTTCCAACTATGTGGATGGTCCTTCTCTTACACACACACCCATAGAAGTAGCCCTTCTAAACCCAACAATTGAATCATCCTTACTCTTTCTAGTAGGTTATATGTCACAACAATGGATGATTGAAATGTCTTCCTCTATCTACAATGCAGGTCCAAATTCGTCTCAGAGAAATACACCATACATTACCATTTTCTACTTTCATGTCGCACTGCCTATAACTGAGTCCTCTTTCTCAGTTTGTCGACCACTACATTTCCTTTACCAACCATATATTGATGCTCAATATCAATGGACTATAGGTAATCCACCCACATCCACTGCCTCGGATTTAGTTCATACTATATAATGTGGTACACAATGATTTTTTGGTCTGTGTACAAAACAAAATGCTCTCCTAGTAAATATTTTCTACAGTAGGGAAGTGATTCAATAATCGCAGCTAACACCAGATCATGTGTAGAGTAATTACACAGATGTGGCCCCCATTTATGAGACCCATATGACATAGCTCTATCTCCCCTCATCTACATTTCTCAAAGCCAAATAATGGATGCAACACAATACATAGTGTTGCTCCTACCCACTCTGGAAATATCAGGATGGGTGCTGATGTCAGCCTTCATTTCATATCTTCATACAATGTCTTACCATATTATAACAATAAAAACATTACACCCATATTAGTCAAACCCGTAATTGGTTCTTCTATGATTAATTATTATCATATGAAACACATGTAATAGAAATTATTCTCTATGAAACTCTATTTATCAAAAATGTTATTGAGATGCTCATAGGAAACTATTTCTCCCACTATCTTTCAGTCCATTGATAATAGTATCTCTGAGATAAGGTCAACTAGGATGTGAATCTAATCCATCCAAAAGAGGAACATTGTGAATGTATAATATAATTGATGCTCTCCTAGTGTATTCACTATGATCTCATGATGTTGGGACTGGTCATGTTGATTGTGAGAATACACCAAGTTATCATCCATGAAAACCGCATCAAAAGATTCTAGGTATGGAGGGAACACTCATTTCATCGAATCCCTGAAATCTTCTAGCATGTTAATGAGACCAAATTGCATAACCAGATTCTCATTAAGACCGTACCAGCAACAAAATTATGTATGAGGTGTGCTTGAAGGTTGACAATGATCATGATGATATCCTAATCTCGAGACAATCTATGAGAAAACTCAATCTCATCGAAGATGATCTTACCAATCATCTATACAAGGAAAGAGATATAGGTTTTGAAACTACAACTTAATCAATTAATTAGAGTCTACAAATAACCCAAGGTTACCATCCTCCCATTCCACAAAAAAGACTAGTGAACCCCACAAAGAAGAAAAAGTTATGAAAAACAACCATCACCTCCAAATACACAAGCTACGTATTTATCTACTTCAACTCCATAATATTAATCATGTAAAGTGGAATGGACACTGGTGAAACACCTGGAACTAGTTTTAGGGATAATTTCACCTCTATCTTAGGAGGTATACTGGAATCTTTATTTAGAAAGGCATCCTTTAAATACTGAAACACTGGAGGAATGTACTCATAACTCACTCCCTGGTCATCTGGAAATAAAATTCCCCCAATGAGTTTTCATCCTGCCCAACCCATGATGATCATGTCTATATCTGATCACCGGAACATCCCATCCACTCTTGTGATTAAACATTGCAACCTATTTTGGTGTAAAATTCAACATTGGGAAATAACAATAAATGTAATCTTGATAAGCTACTAGACAGTCTATCCCAAGCTGATGTTAAAACCTATCATATTAGGGACATAAGGATTCCCAATGATGTGACACACACCATCCTTAAGGGGGAACGCCGTACACAAGAAAACTTCCCTCGTTCTAACTCCCAATGGTGCGTCCAGTGTCATAACTTCCTTTGAATGAAAAGAACATAACTGATGCTATTAACCACAGGTGTGGTTAAACAACTATGTGATGCACTTGTATCAAAGAATGAATATGGAAAAGTAGAAGCTTCTAAGCTCATACCACTCAACATAGATGGTCTGGGATATTTCTCCTTTTGGGACTATTTTAGTGTTTATGTCTAGCCTTTAAAATGACCATCTGACACTTCCTAGATACCATGATATGATCCAACCTATTTTCTTGGCGTAATCAGTGCTTGGATTCCTCTCAGACAACCACCACTACATTGGCCTAACCAGATTGCATTGATCAAGATCCTTGCCTAATACTAAGTTAAAAATTTGATCATGAACCCGATGTCAGAGATGACCCCTACCACTCATAGTTGTAGGGATGGTCTTGAAAAACTGTTGGATGTGCCCCATCCTACCACTATCCCAACACTCATCTGGGTCATAGTCTCACTGATTCTTCATGTGGTCTGGCTTACCACACTAATGAAAATACAACAAGATTCCTGCAACCAAAACCTGACAAGAACTCATGTCATTGGAATCCTCAAAATTATGCTTAGGGATAAAGATGTAAATCCACTAGGACAACAAATGACAATCCCATGTTTTGTACCCCTAACTTCCCTTATGATATACTCTGTAATAAGTTCTTCATTCAAAATCTTAGTGATATGATGTCAACCAGAATACATTGATATAATACATGAGAGAACGTATGAGACCTTCCTCGAAGCCTCTCACCATCGATAGCACATTAGTAAGATTGATTGGAGAAAAACATTCCAGATCATAAAATCATGCAGAGTATTCCATGACTGTCATCAAACCCTACACCAAATGAAAGAACAAACAAGCATGAAATGCTCACAGAGTTAAGGATTAAATGTAGTCAATGAATAATTTATGTAAGTCATCCTAACCATTATCTCTCAACCCAATAGCCTGGTTCAGAACATCCCACCAGTGCTTTTCTAATCCACTTATCATATAAGTAGCGATATTGACCATCCTCTTAGGAATAATTGCTAGATTCTCAACTATTTCCAATGGAATCTATAGCCACATATACACATCCTACAGACCATGATCCCCTAAAAATGATGGAGGAATCTACTGATGGAACACCTGAACTAGATAATTAATATAAAAGGTAGGATCTAGATCTCCCTAAAATTTCTGCATATAGTGATTGAAGCCCTTACAGAACTATTCCAGTGCACCTATTTTCAAAATATCACCTGGTGCCTCTATTGAAACTAAAGGGGTATCAAACAATATCCCATGGTCCAGCTTCATGGTAGTGTGTTCATCAAATCTCTCACGATGTAATGATTTTGGTCATCATGGGGCTATCTCTCTATAATTCCAAATTCACTCCTCAGAAAAAAAAACATCAAAGCTTGTAGATTTAAAGTGTATAACAAGACAAAACCCTCATAGAAACCATGTCAACCCACAAAATTCTCATAAATACAGAACTATATAAATAATAGTCATCAAACAGCTAGATGTTATGCATCCTTTCCACTCAAAATATGGTTCTAGTCATGTCTATATTCTCCATTTCATTCATTTTCATTCAACAATCAGTTTTCCAACGGGTTTAAAAGATTGTCCACCATGTTATGATATTTGAGGGCCTATAATAGCTCATAATCCAATGTTTGTTTTATATATATTCTGTACACATAAAATTAATAGTTTCATTTTCATTTAATCAGTGCATCATTTACCAATTCATAAGGTATGATACCCCATATGAATTTAACAATGAAGTCATGTATCTAGCCTCTACACCATGTCTATCATGATAGTAGGCACCACTAACTCATATTCTATCACAACAAAATGTAATAAGTAATGCATCCTAAATTCTATGGAAAAAATACTAGAAAGTGATTTATAACAATTACCAATATGATTTATGATATGGAATATCCTCATCTCATAGGGATAAAATTAAAATAGAACCCATATTTCAATCAACATTAACAACATAATTCAATTTTTTCACCCAATGGTGAAATCAAAATAATTGTAACTATAAAAATCTCGAAAAAAAGAAATCTATTTGAGTAAATTTTATTATTCCCTATACACTGGGTTGATAAACCCAGAAAAAGCATATTATAAAAAAATATAATTATTATTATTTTTTATTATCACCAAACAATATGGAAAACTAGATAAGACCCCTATTATTACACTTTTTATCATCCCGGAGCCAGATGGCTCCCAAAATTATCCTGAACCCAGTTGTCGACATGGAATCAAGAACATCTCCCCATATTCCATAGGCCCCCAACAAGGAGAGAGGTACTAAGTGAGTCAGTTGGGAGACTATTCCCCCATTTCCAGAGTATATCACAGTGTAAGTCAAACACATACAATAGAATAAGCGAATAAATAATCTGTCAACTGATGTAGGAAATGTTTGTAATAAATAAATTCTCCAGAGACGTCACATATTAAATAATTTTGATGAATAAAATATATAGAAAGAATCTTGAATAGGTACAATAAGATACAATACAATACAATTCTCCAAATATAAAAAGACTGAAAATTCATAGCTGCTTCGCAAGAATCATCATGGGCATATGATCTCATAGTCCAAAGCCATGGTCAACAACATGTAACATTGTTCTTTCTCTATCATCACCTATTACCATATAATTTGTTTGGGTCATCATTTAGGTCCAAATAGGATGTGATATTAAAATCCAAGTAGGTGACCACCCATGGAATATATAGTTCTGATATAAATATAGAATTTTCTAGAATGTATAAATAAAGAATTAATGTAAATTTGTATGATAATGGCATCAGTAGAATATAAAAAAACAGCCCTTCATGGATACCTGAAAAAATGTCATATCCTAACCAATAAGCACTATGAAATTTAACAATGTCACATAGCCACGTCGTACTCCCATTCATATCATGTAACCCACGGCCATGTTTTACTTCCATATGTATCAACAACCCAGAACCACTCCATATAACTAAGCTTATACACAAGAGTCCGATCAAAGGTATCATGTTCCAGGGCATCCATAAATGACATATAGACCACAAAGGGATGGATCCAAGGAACTCCTCCATGGAATCCAGATCAAGTCCCACAATCATTCCAATGGAATCATGGTATAGGAACTAGTAGGATACCTAGGATAATTAGTTCGAATTTGTCCTATGGGAGTCTAAGAAAGACATAATCATGGGGTAGAAAGGCCCGAGGCATCCCACAGAATCAAGAAAAAATAAGAATAATCCACCCACGTAATCCACTATTGAATTCCAAATCCATCAAGATGCATCCATGGAACCTATCAACCCATTAATTCATTTCATACAATTAATGAATTTCATTTTCGTATGTGTATACCAACTCACATAATTGTTTAAATTCCATGAGTATAACCACTAATACGTTCACTATAGCATTTAGAAAACATATCGGCCTACCCTCCCATATTTCCAATTAAAACATGTCACTAATAAATTCATATAGGTACCCCCCACCCTTATCACTACACTTAAAAAAATTCATGTGGGCATACCCTCTCACATATCACTATTTCCCAAAACACCCTGGGGAAAGTTAACAGTTATCAAAAATTATACCCACATGTTAATCCTCTTTAATCCATGCCAATTTTTCAAAATAAACATGGAATTACATTGAATCAAGATGCAATGAGGCAGTACATATCATAAGAAAGTTATTCAACTCAATAAAGCATTATTGAGATTTCTCTAACCATTAGATATCAAGCACACACCCCTTGGGTGATTTAAGAAGGCATAAACAAGTAATTTCATTAAGGAGCACCTGATAGGTTACCATGAATTGAGAAATGGGTTCCAACCCACCTAAATAATACCTATGAGAAACCTCACTAGGTCTGACTAAGCCTAATAAAAGTATCTTGGTAAAAAATGCTGTCGTTCCAAAATATCTCACAAATAGTGAAAAGGCCAAATGCTTGAAAAGAAGTATACAAGCTGAAGAAAATAAATTACCACCTACCTTAGATTGGTAGTGAAGTTATTGTAGAGTATCAAGTCTAAATTGTAGTTTGTTTACGAGAAATATGAATAATCGAATATAAATGTGAAATTAAGTCATATGATCATAATTCCAAATGTTGAAATAGTTGTTCAAAATAATCAATAATGACTAAATATTACTCATGTACTAACCAATGTAGTACCATTGTGACCAAATGTATTAGAACTAGATTCTGGATGACATTAGATCTGAAAACCCATTTTAGAGGGGTTTGGGCTTCAAATTAATGGGAAATGAAATGTATATAGAAAAACAATAGGCTACTTGTTTTATGTATTTAAAAACCATTGTGGAAATATATATTATATGTAATCCCAATAAATAGTGTGTAATGTAATATTTTCCATTACTATAGAAAAAAATCATACCCATCGGGAATGGTCCATTCCCGACCATTGCACTTCAGGACCTGGGATTACACAACGTTTTTCCCCCATTAATGGCGTTTAATCATCATGTAGTTACCATTCAGCCTATAATCCACTTTTCTTTGCAATGTGAAACCCAATCGGCCCATGACCTGACATTGGTTCTAAGCCAAAAATGAAGGTAAACAACATTTACACAAAAAAATAATGGATTTGTACCTTAAAAAAACCCAGGATCAGAAATAACCCACCCATCAATATACAATATAATTATAGAAAGGAAAATAATAATCTGACAACACATTAATATAGCATAAATTGTTTTGAAATAAAATTAACAAATAAAACATCTATTTAGTTACTCTTTAGAAAAATCCAATATCTAATAAATAATTATTCCACTCATTCTCCAATATCTCTATGGAAAACTAAAAAATAGTTCTTATAAATATTTTATAATAACATATATAGTATGTATGATCAAAATCAGTAAATCCTAGGATAATTTGGATGTGGAATAATATTTAACAGTGAATAAAAAAATGAACAAACACACACGTAATAGGTTAATTACCAACAAACCTCTTCAATGTTAACTCAATAAATATCACATTGATGCATAGTATTAATTTTAAATAAAATATAAAAGAAGGTACACTAAATATGATTCAACAATGGTTCAATTATATTAGTAATAATCATTAAATTTCATGTGATATGAATTTATTTCACAACCATTTAATTATACACTATCTCTCCTATCACAATCCATTCCTCATTCTACAACTGTAACAACCACATCATACCATATCCATTTCATTGTATCATATCATATCTTGAAATGTAAAACGGAAAATATTTTCAATTATTTTACTCTTAATTTGAATGTCTCTATTCCAAAAAGGTGTTATATTAAGGTAATTTTCCACATTTTTTGGTTTTAGAAGTATTTTGAGATAAATTGAAATCACATCATAATTTTGGATTTTAATAGTAAAAATTTATTTTTTAATTTTGACTATAATATTTCATAAACTATTGTATAATGTTATATTCATTTATAACTATCATATATATATTTACATTCATTTCATTCAACTAGATCCAAGGCTCAGTATATTATTTTGGGGTCCAAAACCAACTAAAAAATTAGGCCGCAAAATTTGTGCTCATATATGGAGATTTTTTACGATGGGAATGTATATAAAAAATTATATCACCAATTTATCTAAAATTAGTCAATTTTTAAAAAAACATCTATAGGATCAACTTTTATAACTATTTTCCCACATCATTATTTCAGCATCAAGTATATAAATGAATTATTATCTGAATATGTTGAATACAATAAGTCATCTTTTTAATAATAGATTTATAGTTTACATTTCAATAATACCATCTAAAATATCCAAATAATGATATATATTTTAGGAAAAAATGGGATACATATAGAAACAACACATAAGATGAAACATTTCTCAAATTTTGTTACCAAATGGGTATTCATCATGAAAACTGTTGAAAAAATATATGTCCAAAACATTCTACCCATTTGTTTTAAAAAAAATAAATCACCTTTCATTTTTAATGGGTTGAAAACCTTATTTTTCATTTTTATTATCATTATATAGTAATTTTTTTCTATGATAGTGTTAATAGTTTTCTTTTATATATTTTTCTTTTTCCTCACCTCATTATCGTATTTATATCTTTTCAGTTTACTCCATATTCTCTTCTCATTGTAATCTTTATCAATCATGATCATGACTAACTAAACAAGGGATGTTCCGTTGGGGTATGTCCATCATTAAACCTAAGCCATTTCAAATTCATTCATATATATTTTTATTTTATTAGAGTTGGGTTGAGAGGGATCTTAGTGGTTAAGGTCCCTTTGTGTCTCCACATGCCACCCGAGACTTATCTTTCACTTCTATAATATGATCCCTCGATCGAGGATGTAGGTGTGAGGTGTCTTTGATATCAATGAGAGAACTATATATTCTTAAAAGTTATCAAACGTAATGTTAATTCATGAAATATATAATTATCATTATGTATATTTTAAACTAATAATGTTAAGTGGAATGTTCTCTCTATGTGTTCTAAAAAAAATATCAAGTATCTATCTAATGTCATTCTATCTGACTCTATTCTGTTTCCATTGTGTGTGTTTGTGTTTCATTGTTAATATATCATTAAACCATAAAACTAATATGGTTTATATATTTTTTTTGTATTAGTCATAATTTAAATAGTAAAAAGAAAATTTTGTGGATGTGTGAGTTTCCTCATCATGAATAACCATTATTATTCACTACATTTCATGATTATGTAAATAATTCATTGATTGGTGGTCTATAATAAACCTCCAAACATAAATTTTGAACCACTATCAGGAATTCTTAACACTTCCACAGAATTTTCATCATAAAATAAGATAATTCTAATTTTATGCAAAATTAAACAAATTTTCTTTGTTCATGATGTATTTCATTTAAAATTACTCGTCACGTATTGACCAATATATGTTTAACGAAAAAGTTATAGAAGATCATGAAGAAATATATAAATTGTTTTGTGATATAATTTAAATTAATAATAAAAACAATAATTTAATACTGAACATGTACATGTGTCACAAGAGAAACAGATGGATTCCAAACCAGAGAATGTGGTAGAATTGATTTCACAAATATCTATTTATCATAAAGAACCTACCATGGTTGGGAAAGAGATACTAAATTTATTAACATCACCATCCTACACTCGACTATTTTTCAATTAGGTCCCTAAAATCATTTAAAATCTTATACACATATTGTAGAATAATTTTTTAAGAATAAATGAATTACGTTGTTGAACATAACATGAAACGGGAACTTCCAATTCTTGATAATGATAAATAATCATACCTCTTAAACAATATTAGTTGAAACTATGATGATGAATATAAACCTCTAGATATTGTGTAATAAATGGTACTTTCAGAATAAATAAATCTAATTGATGACATACTTGAATGGGAAAATTTAAATATTCATTCGGTATTTTTTATTCTTATTGCATCTTTACGGTTTCTTGAGATATCTTTTTCTTGAATTTTATACCCAACATAATTGGAGAAAGAGTTGAATGTTATTGAAGAATAAATAAAAGTTTTGGATGATTAAAAGTAGATTACAAAGCATGTGGTGCTTTGAATACATCCTCTACATCCACTTGTATACCATATGGGGGAGGAAACCATGCACATGAATAGGGACAAGCCTTATCTTCTTTTCCCTCCCATGTGGGACATCAAACATCATTCGATTTATATTTTTTGGAATTAAATTTATTATTATTTATGGGAATATACATTGATTGTTTCAACTCATGGAAACCAAGAGAATTTAGATGGCATGGTTCATCACAATGAAAATACACCAACCCTCTAACTTGGGATAAAATTTCTCAACTAGCTAACATGGGAAGTAAATATCTAGCACTAACGTGATGGTATAACCCATAAAGTTACCCTGATATATTCATTTTATTTTTAATTTAAATTATTATTATTATTTTAACTTTTAATATCATTTTTTTAGTTTTGATGTGGTGGTATCTAGTAGATTAACTTAAGGATAAACCTAAAAAATAAATAGGTTGTATGTTTCCTTTTATTAAAATTATTTTCATACCAATTAAAATTATATATTCAACAAATTATTGATATAATGAAGGATAATAGTATAATTTTAGATGAAATATGTTTTCGGGAGTGATTTCAACCTACTCTTAGATGTTTTGGGTGAGCAAAATTTTTTTTATTTGCATTTTTGGAATTTTTTATATTTTTCTTTTTCATTTTTGAGGTGTTATTATGCTTCTTTTATTCAATTGAATACAATAAGAAAATAGAAAAAAAATTATATTTTGAAAATTTATTTATTATAATGTTTTCATATTTCAATTTTATTTGAATGGAATATGATTATATATCTTCAATGTTTTTATTTAATGAAGCTTTATTGGTTGTGAAAATCATGTCCACATGTACAACCTGAGTTTAAAATATTTTCCATCCTTAGAGGCTTCTAAACCTATGTGACATATTATTTTTAAGAATAATAAATTTTTTAGACATAAGAAATGTTTTGTGAATCATAAATAAATGTTTTTCTCTTTTTCAAATCTATTAGAGTTATAGGAATGTGTCAAGTATGATTGAGGAACCTCATTAAAACACACTTTTAACATTCAACTCTAATTTTGGACTACATTTAAATATAAACATTATGAGGCCCCTAGTATAATAGAAATAACATTTTTGGAAACCAAATTAAATCTATTTATCCCTTTACAAACTCAACTATATGTGAAATACATGGTTATTATTGAAATCATGTGTTCGGTAGGTAGATGATGGTATGTATTTCTAATTACTGATGAATTTTTTTAGTTAAATTGAAAGTGTTATCATTAATATTATTTATTTAGTGGAAAATTAATCATGATGGAATGATGGATGGGTGGAAAAAATATCACTAAATATTTGTGCAGGATTTTAACCAATTTTAAATAATCAAAATCCGCCTCTCTTTTCCTAAAAAATTTTATTTTGAGATAAATACACATCTATGTTCAAGATGAAACAATACTAAAAATGGGGGTAAAAGGAAACAAATTATCATATATTCTGAAAATTGAGAGTATGAACCTTCAAAATATTGTTAGTGGTATTTTAAGGTAATTAAATTTTATTTGATTTATGATAACACCATTCATGATAAAAAATGTTTTACTTATTTAGTTCCCATTATATCTTGAATAATCTCAATATTGGAAAATGTTTTTATATTTTAATCCTACTAAACCTATTGATACGAAAACCCCTTTAATATGAAATGATGATTAATCAAATTTCATCATGGATGTAGATTCACGAGGTGGATATCACGATAATGAAGACCACACATATTTTTCAGAATGAGAATAACTATACAAAAATAATATTTATAAAAGGGAGAACTATAATTTTTGGATGTATGTAAGAAATAAACATAGTTATTTACATGATATTTAATGGATTCATATTTTTTGTTGGATTTATTGAATTATGTTCCATACATGATGAATGATATTTTCAATGATAGGATAATTTATTTTTGTTGTCAATTATTCTTGGGGATGATTTTTTGGACCTAGGAATTAGATTATTTCCCTTGAGTGACATTAATAAGTGTTGTGGAATGGATAGTGAAAATATTTATAACAGTTTTCCTTTTATTTTTAATGTTTCTAATCCCAAAAAAGTGTTATTTTAAGATAAATTGTCGTATTATATAGTTCTATAAGAATTTTGGGATTAAATTATAAAGGAAGAACATCTGTAAGAAATGTTTTTGTATCTATGGAACCAAAATATTCTAATTATGTAATTCCCATGAATTAATTGGAAACCATATACGTAGAAAATGATGATTTATCCAGTCCAAAATATTTTTTCATTATAATATTACTATAACACTATAATGAAAAGGAAAATGTAGTTTATATTTACATATTCAATATAGGATCCCTAATGGATAAACATTAACACAGAGAAAATTACCAAATTCTATCATTAAATTAGTATACACCCCCTGATATTAAATAAGAAAAACGTGGATACCAAAATATCACACCACCTGCCTATAAAATTATATCTCATCTCATTTTAAACTTGTTGGAGAATTTATTTGGACATTTTATTAGAATTTTATGGTTTTATTTTATAGTAACATTTGTATAAAATTTTAATATATATTAATCTTCTTCATCCTCAAAGTACATAATTTTTTATTTCCACCTCGTTCTCTTCTCCTTATGATCTAGAATACTCATGATTTTGAGTAAACAAACCTGGGGATTTTACAAGGGAAAAATCCAGTATTGAACCTAATTCAGGAACTTTCATTCATATTGTTCATTATATTCATAGAGTTAGGATAAACTGGATCAAACTGGTTAAGGTGACTTTATATCACTATTTTCAACCCTATAATATGTTTTTTATTCTAAAATATATTCCCTCAATCGAGGTTGTTTATATAAGGTATTTCACAGATCCTTGAGTACATTGTATTTTCACAAATGGATATAAATGGATAATTATACATTTTATAGTGCATGATTATTAAGTATATTTGAAACTAAGATTGAGAAGATTAAGAATCAGTATGGGTATTATTCTGAGAGTGTGTCATTTCGATCAAACAAAATTATTTATACATCCATTCTGTTTACATTAAATTTATATTTATAAATATTTATTATGTCATTTTAAATCAATACATATAATACAATTAATATTATTTACTTTTATTTTAGTTATAATATAATTAGTGTAAATATATGTTCAGTTTTTTTAAGCATCCACTTTAAGACCGTCCCTGGGTGTGCATTATTTATGGTATTCAAGATGAATTGTTTTATATCTGTTATTTGTTATGATGTCTATGAAAAAAACAAAAATGGGGATGGCCATGGTGTTATGAAAGTTGGTATAAATGTATTGTATGAAGAAGAATCAATAGAGATTTATGTAGTGGAGTGACTACCTCCCCTATATAAACTTGAATAACATATTTATTAAGAAAAAAAAATGTCAAATTGGAGCACCACAATCTTATTTTCCATCCCACAATAGTCATCTAATCCTCTTTTTATTCTTCCATTACGGTTATAAATTTTTTTATCCTATTTTGGGATCCCATTTATTATTTATACACTTGGGAAACTAGAAAAGTAAAATGTGGTTGTTCATCACAAAGAAACCACACCCACCATTTGATTGTGTATAATATTATTCAAAATCATCACTAGGTGAAGTAAAAATGATATTCCACTAAGGGGGTCTAAAAAAATTATTATCCCTTTGCTTCAAAATTAATTTTATTATATTGGTTTATCTAACTATTTTTTTTAATTCAGTAGTACCTAGGAATGTAACTCAAAGCTTCAATTGAATGAAAAATCTAGTTGTGTGTTTCTTTTTATTAATTTTATTTTATAACCAATTAGAATTCTATAAACGAATAATTGAAGATCGAATTTGAACTAAATAGACTTTCATAAATGGAATAATTGGGAGGGACTAATTTCAACTAGTTTTTTGAAATTTCATGTGTGGTTCAAATTTATTATTATTCCATTTTTTATAATTTTTCTTGTTTTAGAATATCATTTTTAGTGTGTTTTTAGGATTCATGATTTGAATGAAACACATTTGGAAAATCAATCTATTTTACTATTTTTTCCCATTTAAATATTTTAACATTTAACGATTTAAATTATTTCTGAATGACCATTGTTTCCTGATTATAATATTGTAACATCGGGATATTTTATAAGATATATTATTTTTAATTTCATTCATATCTTCTACTTTATGCTACACCATGTTTATCTTGCGTTATACGCAACACTGTATTAGCTTGCAGTATACGCAATACTAATCTTGGATCATGTTAAACACAATTTCATGTTTGTTTGATAATAATTATTCAACCCAACATTGAGTGTATATATACATATATATTCAATGTATAAATGAAATATGGTTGGATTTTGTTATATGAAACAACAAAGGAGTCTTTCACTACACACAACCATGACTTGTCTTTCATTACATGCAATCACAACCTTCCTCGATAGCGTGTGTTGTATGCAATAACGAGTTTTACTAAACAACAATATATGGTTATAATATTTTTATAAACTAGCTATTTTGATTATTAGTAAACAAATTTTGAATTTTATGACATTATAATTCATCTTACACATTTTATAGAACATGGTATGAGAATAAAATAAATTTTTCAGGTAAAATAAGTATTTTTTAAAAAATGCAGTTCTACCGCCTTTTGATGGTGCACCCATTTTAAATATAATTTTTGAAAAGTTTATAAGTTATATTTTACAAAATAAGAATCTTATATTGAATTGGGATATAAAAATTTACATTGGATAATGTTTTGATATTTTTCTGATAACATTCAATTTTAGTGATTATTAAAAACATTCTATATTTTAATTAAAAACAACTTTTTTCATCATAATAATTTATATGGTAAAATAATAATATTGAATTGTTTTAAAGTAAAAATAGAATATATTTTTACCATTTAATATAATTTATCTCATTAGTATTGATTTTACATTTAATTCATAAGTAAAATAATATCAATCTTTTGCGTTGTTTTAACTTTAAAAACTCATTTTCTTAACAATGGGAATAATTTTAAATTAATTTCTGAAACTTTTGAGTATTGAATTTAGAAAAATGGATTCCAGATTTTACTAAGTGGGTCCAAATTATGTTAATAGGCTACTTTTTATTTTTTGGCATTATGAATAGTAACTACGGTTAATTTTATTTACCTTATGGTAAATCAGGTAATTAAGGGTAAATATAATATTATCAAATTACCCTAACACTTGTATTAATTTAATTGGATGCTTATATTTCTTCCTATGGAATATATGGGGAAAAATGGAATCCATTGGAACCCACTTGGAGGGGATTAAGACCTTCAGTTTATTTTATTTAATGGAAAGTGAAATATGTCTCACTCAACTTTAATAATTAATGTATTTTTAATATAAGTTTATACAGAATATAAATTCAGTTATAAATACTCAATTGAAAGACAAAATGTTTATCGTTATGAGGGTAATTTATTTATAATTTCTAATAAATATTTAATTACCTTAATAGCTTATAAATTTATGATGGAGAAATTATTTATTTAGTGAAAAATAAGTAACACAGTTTTTATTGAAATAATAATACCCATTGAAAGGCACACAAACCAGACCAAATCTTATTAGTAGTGTATATATACACCATAAGAATTCAATTACAGAATATATTACCGCATGGAGTATTATAAAAGTGATTATGACACTTATATTATTTTATTTTAAATGATGTCAAAGTTGTCACTTTTATAATTTAATAAATATAACATTTTAACAGTCGGGTGTATTAGAATATAAATATGAATAAAAGTATTATTAGAAAATTTATAACACTTATCTTCATTATATTATTTTATTTTTAGTTTTTATGCAACAAATAATTATATTTATTAATTATACAAAAATGTTGTAGAAATTATTTTATTAAGAGAAGTATCAAATAAATGGTTTTAAAAATAGTAAAATAAATATTATATGAACTATTTAAGGTGCTCCACTCATTTTCTAGATGAATATGACATGTTAGGAACCTATTAAATATTTTATTTCTAATATATCCTATATTTGTATTTTATTTAAATTCAAATAAATGAATAGTGTCAAAATTGACTCTATGTTTATTTTATAAAAATAACTTATTATTAAATTTTTTAGAAATCACAAAAATATTTAAAAATTATAAATTGAAATTTATATAGTCTAAAATGTCATAAAGTATCCAATTATGGAAAATTATCAACACATAAGTGATTATATATAACCATTTAAAATTTAGTATTTTATTACCACAAATTAAATTAAATAGATTAAATAATGATAAATCAAAATGATAGGGTTTAAAATTAGATCAAAACATGTATGAATTTTATTGGTTGATGAGATTGCAACCCTATAAAATCTAGTCCTAGAATTGAGTCATTTTTGGAGGTTTTTATGTGGCTTTTGAATTTATATTAAAAAAATATTTTTGAGGATTCCAAAGGTGCCCCTCTCCTCCCTTATAAAAGGGAACCTCCTCCCTCTCATCTTTACACAACTTTGAGCCTTCAGGCATGGAAAAAACCATAACATATCCCTTATAAACTTCCCTAGAAATAATATAGAGGTTCGGGTCTTCTTCAAAGTCCAATTTAATTGCCCTAAGAGGAGGTTTCAAAGAGGCGTGTCGAAGAAGAGATAATATCTGTTACCGATTATTTCAAATTTATTTATTCTTCTACCTTATATTCATTAGTTTTTTTATTATATTGGAATAACATCAGTATCACTAATATACTGATATTTTATTATAAATATTAAACCACACCATTTCACCTTTTATCCATCCTATGAAAAACGAAATCACCGCGCTTACGTACGTACAGAATACCGTCTTCCTGCTGTGGTGTAATCTGTTTTCCACCACCACCATAAATGGATGGGTATAATGGGGTAAAGAATAAATATATATGATTATTATAACATAATAGTGATTATAGGATATTATACCATCCACTCCAATTCCACTCATGAAATATGGGAGCGATATCACCACTCGTGCATACGTACGGATTACCGTCTCAACGACGCGATAAGATTCATTTTCCATGTTAACAATACAAGAATGATTATAAAGTATATATAATAATTAATCATGAAATATATGAAATATTAATGATACTGAATCTATGTATATTTTATTTACTTACATCTTTAAAATTTAATAAGGAAACGAAAACAACGTTCATGCATACGTACGGCCTACTGTCTCCATGAACGGTGTATTTCTTTCCATTTATCAATCTAGTATATATATGTATATTCTGATTATATATTATATATAAATTATGTTTTATATTCTGGATTTATGTAATCACGATCTATGTAATCATTTTAATAATTACAAGTCAAAACACAGATGACAAATGAAACGATTTTTCCCAAAATGCTCTTTTACATGGAATTTACAAAAGAACGGGTAATATAAAGTCATAAGTGAACCATATATTATATCATAACAATGAATATGATTCTATAATAAGTCAATTACATTATTTAAATCATTATACATGAATTTTAGATACGTACGAAGCATATCGAACCAAAGGTAAGGGATAATGTTGCAATCTCAATTATTTTCCATCCGAGATTGCTTATACGTATGTATTTACTGGGGTTATATTTATCATTCATGTCCAAGTTTTATAGAGATTTTTTCATGTATGTTTGATGTCCTTTTTACCCATTTTTACTTTTAATACATGGTATGTAAGGAATCCTTTTTTTACCATACGAGGTACTTTTTGACTTTTCCAGCAAAAGTACGAGGAGAATGTTTTTTTGAACATATATGGCATGAACAGATTTTTACATTTTCATAACACCTAATTTTCAGGAAGCTTCCTCTACAATATTTCATGATTATTTTCAACAAAATCCTTTTCTTTTAAAATTTAATTTCATTTTTTTAAAAGAATATGATTTTTAAGAAGAAAGGATATTTTCCTCAAAAATTCATTTCAACTGCTTTATCAAAACCATTTTCCATCGAAGATTACATTATTTCATATGTGTATGGTTCATGTATAATGTCTCTATTATTTATATGGTTTCAAATTTCTTATGATAAAATGATATCCATTTGTTTTATATGGATTATGTTATGATGGAATGATGTTTATGAAACCCAATTTATTCTTTGGCTTATGATGAATGATTTATGATTGTTTTGTGGCACATGTAAGTATGATTTAAATATGAGATGGGTGAGACCTATATCTCCCTCCAATGTATTGGGTAATGATTTATATCTAAAGAGATATACATGGCTAAAATGACAAGTAAATCTGGTTCAGTAATATAGGTCTGGAACTGCATGTAAACCAGGTTCACTAGGGGACATTGTCCACTATGATGGTCTTAGCAGCAATGCCTTGGCTACTATGGAAATCCTATCATGTTCTTAATGTTTTTCCACAATTACAAGTTTTATTTTCAATCTATTTTATCACGATTGATGTTCAATTATGTTCTATTCCTTACATACTACTAGGTTTTATGTCACTACTCAAGATTTTGATGTTTAAACATTATGTTCATGTTTTCTTGTTAAAATGTATATTGTTTGTTTTATTTTCTCCATGCTTACCCTTACTGAGAATATGAGACCACCCATTATATGTTTTCTTTTCCCCAGGATATAAATAAATATTTTAGGTAAGGAAACAAAAAGATAAGATATTTATGGGAGATATTGAATATCTTTCACCATGATTAGAAGATTATATTCCGAGTTTCCAAAGACACTATAATATTACGGTCCTTTGGTGTCTATTTTTGTAATGTATTAAGTATACTACAAAAGTAATGTAATTTTCCTGTACTTCAAGCTTTGGGTCTCTACAGTTGGTATCAGGGGAAAGGTTCAGTCAACCTTTGGAAACTAGGATGCCAGAACATTAGTGAGATCCCTAGAGATATTTCTGAGGTATGTCTAGGGATGTCCGTAAGGTTAAGAATAAGTATAAGTTATAATCGTAGAATTATGGAAATAATATTAGAATTAATCCTAGGATGTTATATATGGAAGGTACTCCCCATTTATTATGTTTTTTTCCTGATCATGATGTTTGACTCACGCTATTCATTTTGGGTTTTAGACGATGGCTAGAACCCGAAGGAACCATGTTGATCAATGTAACGGACGATGCAATGATTGTCCTCCGGAAGAAACTAATGTTATGCGAGATGGTGTTAACAATCTTATTTCTATACTTACACATGCTATGAATCATTCTGGACATCCATAAAAGTAGATAAAGGAGTAACATTCTGTTGAATCCTTCATGAGGCAGCATCCACCTTCATTCAGCGGGTCTTCTGATCCATTAGTGGCTGAAAAATGGATCAGTACCACTGAATAGATATTTTCAGTTCTACAATGTTCTGAGAAAGATAAATTCATCACAGCAGTATATCTTTTGGAAGGTGATGCTGATCAATGGTGGAATCTTATCAAGAATATGAGGAAAAGATATGAAATTGATTCCATGGAATGGGACGTGTTCATGAACTTATTTTTCCATAAGTACATCCCTCATATTCATAGGACAATCATGGAGAAGTAGTTTCTTTAACTTAATAAAAAGGATGATGAAACTGTTGGTATATATGAGGCGAATTTTACAAGGCTTGAATGGTATGCATCTGGATTTATCATTCAACCTGAATGTAAAGTTGATCGATTCTCTAGTGGATTAAAACCAAGTCATCGAAGGGCATTAACTATAAGAGACTTCAGTAGCTATGATGAAATTGTGAATTGTGCTATCAAGGTAGAACTATAAATTGGTGTTACATATCCATCTCATGGTTTTGAAAAGAAACGAAAGATGGAGTTCAAGTAAAAATCTCAAAAGAATGATGAAAAGAATATGAATATTACTTTATCCTCAATGTGTGGAAAGAATCATGGTGGAGATTGCCTAAAAGGTACTAGAAAATGTTTCAAGTGTGGAAAAGAAGGTCATCGAGCATCTGAGTGCCGTAATAATGGAAAAAGGGTTGTTGATGATGTGAATAGACAAAAGACTATAGAGAACGCACCACCAACACTTCAATGCTTCAAGTGCAAGGAAATGGGGCATTATGCTAATCAATTCCCTAATACAAGGGTTAATGATGATCAACGTGAGCAACCACTTAAGGTAAAGGATAAACGGAAGTCACATGAAATCACTATTTGTGATGTTGAGTATGACAAATATGTTGTGTAATGATTAAGTGTTTATGTAACGGGATTTCAAAATAGTATCATGGAATCTCATTTATGGAATCATGGAATTTTGGAATATCTATGTATTGGGTTTCAATAATTATATAGTATCGGTAACCATGAAAAGTTATTGTAATATTTTTTGAATGTATATGATATGGGCATAATGAAGGGATAAAGAGATAATGATATGTTTGATAGTATTATGGGGCTCATGATTGATGCAAGGACAATTTGATATCATGGTTTGAGTATATAGAATTTTTGGGATTTTGTTAGGTGGTAAGAGTTAACTTTTGATTGAATTAATGTTTTCACTAAGGTTCTATGGTAATTTATGTTTCAATAGAATACAATATTAAGGTATTAACATGTTTGGAATGTGACCAACAGGATATATCATATTATATATGGGAGATAAATGATGGTATTCACATGATCGGTAGATGAAATTCCTAGTAATTGTTTTCTTTATACTATGAGCATGGATAGAAGTATTTTAGATAAGCCTAAATATTGGAATGACTTATTTTGGACAGAAGTTAGAATTGTTTAAGGATATAAATTTTTTTCGATATTATTGATGCTATGTTATAATAGTGTAGTATAAGAAAAGGGAAAACATGCAGAATGGGCGACAACCTGTCATGTCGGACAAGGTTGTGGGAATCGAACCCACAGCCGAAGTGCGACTTGCCTTTATCTCCTACCACTAGCCTACAGTATTTCCTAGGTAGTATAAACTAGTTTTATTTCCTTAAGTGGTATGATAGATTATGTATAGGTTCATATTTGGAATCATATATGATTAACCTCACCATATATGGACTTATGTACATTTGATAAATTTTGCTAAACTTTTGTTTGAAACAGATGGAATGACCCATCATTCTATCACATGAACTGCTAACACTTCACAAATAACAATTTCAACATCATTTCTTTAAGAGATGAAGTGGAAATTGTTCAAGCCACGAACAATAGTGAGATTATACAAAAATAATATAAGTATTTATTTTAATTCAACTACTATAGGGAAATGATATCGAAAACCAAAAATGATATCCTAGTTCTTTTATATCTAATGAATCAGATGGTACCTTAGATCATCACAAATTTATGGCTTTGTGATTTTTTTCCTTTTCAATGCCATGTTCTCTACCACTCTCCATCAAAATTTGATATGAAGATTTCTCTTCCATATCCAATTTTTCACCTATTTTCTCCTATGTGGAAACCCAATCATTAATTAATTTGGGTAACCGTTATGTTTCATAATTTAGTTTTTAATGTTTAGTTTTTGGTATTCCTTTGTAGGATGTGGGTTTCTGTTAAAGAAAATGACAAATAGTAAACCATTTGTATCCCCGACGAATTTCAAGGGAAAAATTCATTTTAAGGGGGAAGAATATAACACACCGAGATTCTATAGGATATATTATTTTTAATTTCATTAATATCTTCTGCTTTATGTTACACCAAGTTTATCTTCCGCTATACACAACATCGTATTAGATTGCACTATACACAATACTAATTTTGGATCGTGTAAAACATAATTTCATGTTTGTTTAATAGTAATTATTCAACGCAACATTGATTGTATATATACATATATATTCAATGTATAAATTAAATATGGTTTGATTTTTTTATACACAAAAACAAAAGGAGTCTTTCACTACATGCAACCTTGACTTGTCTTGCATTACACGAAATCACAACCTTTCTCGATAGCGTGTGTTGTACGCAGTACCGAGTTTCAATAAACAACCACTACTGGAAATAATATATTTACCAACGGTTGAGAAATGTTGGGAAAGGTTGGAAAACCGTTGGTATAACATATACCAACGGTTCTGCCAACTGTAGGTAAGTAAGCCGTTGGGAAAAACATTTCCCAACGGTTTGCAGCAAACCGTTGGCATAGGGTGGAGATAGGTGGGAAAAAGGTTTGCCAACGGTTTAAAACCGTTGGCACAGGGGCTTCATGTTTTTCCCAACGGTTTGATAACCATTGGCAAAAACCCCACATCTACTCTTTCCCAACGGTTCTAAACCATTGGGAAAAGTGTTTTACCAACGGTTTGATGAACCGTTGGTAAAACTAATCTCCAATTTCTATGCCAACGGTTCTGAACCGTTGGCATAGCCTCTGCTGGGCAAATCACCCAACAGCTCCCCAATTTGCCCAGCAGCTCCCAACCAGGTCTCCAATTTGACCAGCACCACATCTGGTTTTGTGGGTTTCCTCTCATTTTTCAATCCAATTATTGTACCTACAATAAACTAACACATACATATATAATTATTGTACCTGCAGTAACCAACTAACACTTACATATAGAGAACAAATTCATACACGTTTAACATATAATGGTAGAACTATACACATCCATAATTAAATTAGAATTGATAACGTAATTATAAACATACATAATTCATTTAGATTTCAATTTAAAATGTAGATGACAATTATATGTGGAATCTGGAAGTCAATTCATAATTTGATCTGTTTTTTGTATACCATATATTTTTACCTAAAGTAATGTCTGTTTTAAACATAATACATACACCTGGAGGGCTACCGTCCACAACGTGCCTCAGATTGAGGCGGGGTTGACTCATACACGTCACATATGACCCATGGATCGTTGTGCTAATGTATCGACACAATCCGAATGCGTTTGGTCGGTTTTCCGTATGCTAGTTGATGTTTTTCAATTAAAATGACGTACTTTTGAAACAAAAGGCAGACACTTTGAGTGGTTCTGGCCACACCGCACCTCAGATTGAGGCGGTGTTGACTCGTACACGTAACATATGACCTATGGATCGTTCTCCTAAAGTTTCAATGGAAACCGAATGCGTTTGGTCAGTTTTCTATATGTACTTAAATTGTTGTCCATTTTTAGCAAAAGAGACACAGTTGGAGCGGTGTCGGCCACACCGCTCCTCAGATTGAGGCGGGATTGACTCGTACACGTCACATACGACCCGTGGATCCTTTTCCTAAATTATGGACACAATCCGAATGCATTTTCTCCGTTTTCCGTATGTCACTTGATGCTTTTCACTTAAAATGATGTCCCTTTGAAACAAAAGACAGACACTTTGAGTGGTGTCGGCCACACCGCGTCTCCAATTGAGGCGGGGTTGATTCGTACACGTCACATATGACCCATGGATTGTTCTCCTAAAGTTTCAACGGAAACCGAATCCGTTTCGTCGGTTTTCCGTATGTACTTAAAATGGTGTCCGTTTTAAACAAAAGAGAGCCACTTAGACTGATCTCGGCCACACCATGACTTGGATTCATCCCGGGTCAGCTCGTACATGTCACATATGACCCATGGATCATTGGGATAAATTATCAACAAATTCGGAATGCGTTTGGTCAGTTTTTCGTATGCCAGTTGTTCTTTTCACTTATAATCCTGTCCATTTTAAACAAAAGAGACACAGTTAGAACGGTGTCGGCCACACCGCTCCTCGGATTGGGGCGGGATTGACTCGTACACGTCACATACGACCCATGGATCCTTGTGATAAAGTATCGACACAGTCTGAATGACTTTGGTCGGTTTTTCGTATGTCACTTGATGCTTTTCACTTAAAATGACGTCTTTTTGAAACAAAAGACCGACACTTTGAGTGGTGTCGGCCACACCGCGTCTCCGATTGTGGCGGGGTTGATTCGTACACGTCACATATGACCCATGGATCTTTCTCCTAAAGTTTCAAAGGAAACCGAATCCGTTTGGTCGTTTTTCCGTATGTACTTAAAATGGTGTCCATTTTAAACAAAAGAGAGCCATTTAGACTTATCCCGGCCACACCGCGACTCGGATTCATCCCGGGTTGGCTCGTACACGTCACATATGACCCATGGATTGTTGAGATAAATTATCAACAGATTCAGAATGTGTTTGGTCGGTTTTCCGTATGTCAGTTGATGCTTTTCACTTAAAATGACGTCCTTTTGACTTGAAACCACCGTGAAACATTCTAATTATTATTCGTGACGTGTACGCGCAGACGAAACGTCAATCGGATGTGCGGTTTGCACGGTACGGCTCAATATTCGTGTTTTAAGTGATGCGCGCGCTTCGTAAACGCGCGTGAGGGGGGTCCAAATGGGCTGAACGATGTCGGAATGGCCTGAAATCAGACGACAAATATGGGTGAGTGATTTCTGAAGTGGTCGAGTAGACGACACGTCAATCGGACGTGCCCTGTGCCCGCGGTGACCGAGAACGCAGTTCGGGTGTCATAAACGGCCAGAACGGGCGTCCAACGGTCAAATTCATAGCGGACTACCTCGGATTGAGCTGAAACCACCGTGGAACATTCTAATTATTATTTGTGACATGTACGCGCAGACGGCACGTCAATCGGACGTGCGGTTTGCGCGGTACGGCTCAATATTCGTGTTTTAAGTGATGTGCGCGCTTCGTAAACGCGCGTGAGGGGGGTCCAAATGGGCCGAGCGATGTCAGAATGGCCTGAAATCAGACGACAAATATGGGTGAGTGATTTCTGAAGTGGTCGAGCAGACGTCACGTCAATCGGACGTGCCGTGTGCCCGCGGTGACAGACAACGCAGTTCTGGTGTCATAAACGGCCAGAACGGGCGTCCAACGGTCAAATTCATAGCGGAGGGCCTCAGATTGAGCTGAAACCACCGTGTAACATTATAATTATTATTCGTTACGTGTACACGCAGACGGAACGTTAATCGGACGTGCGGTGTGCGCAGTACGACTCAATATTCGTGTTTTAAGTGATGCGCGCGCTTCGTAAACGCGCGTGAGGGGGGTCCAAACGGGCCGAACGATGTCAGAATGGCCTGAAATCAGACGACAAATAAGGGTGACTGATTTTTGAAGTGGTCGATTAGACGACACGTCAATCGGACATGCCGTGTGCCCGCGGTGACCGACAACGCGGTTCGGGTGTCATAAACGGCCAAAACGGGCGTCAAACAGTCAAATTCATAGCGGACGATCTCGGATTGAGCTGAAACCACCATGCAACATTCTAATTATTATTTGTGACGTGTACGCGCAGACGGAACGTCAATCAGACGTGCGGTTTGCGCGGTACGGCTCAATATTCATGTTTTAAGTGATGTGCCTGCTTCGTAAACGCGCGTGAGGGGGGTCCAAACCGGCCTAACGATGTCTGAATGGCCAGAAATCAGACGACAAATACGGGTGAGTGATTTCTGAAGTGGTCGAGCAGACGGGACGTCAATCGGACGTGCCGTGTGCCCGCGGTGACAGACAATGCAGTTCTGGTGTCATAAACGGCCAGAACGGGCGTCCAACGGTCAAATTCATAGCGGACGGCCTCGGATTGAGCTGAAACCACCGTGGAACATTCTAATTATTATTCATGACGTGTACGCACAGACGACACGTTAATCGGACGTGCGGTGTGCGCCGTACGACTCAATATTCGTGTTTTAAGTGATGCGCGAGCTTCGTAAACGCGCGTGAGGGGGGTCCAAACGGGCCGAACGATGTCGGAATGACCTGAAATCAGACGAAAAATACGGGTGACTGATTTCTGAAGTGGTCGAGTAGACGGCACATCAATCGGACATGTCGTGTGCCCGCGGTGACCGACAACGCAGTTTGGGTGTCAAAAACGGCCAAAACGGGCGTCATACAGTCAAATTCATAGCGGAGGACCTCAGATTGAGCTGAAACCACTGTGCAACATTCTAATTATTATTCGTGACGTGTACGCGCAGACGGCACGTCAATCGGACGTGCGGTTTGCGTGGTACGGCTCAATATTCGTATTTTAAGTGATGCGCGCGCTTCGTAAACGCGCGTAAGGGGGTCCAAACCAGCCAAATGATGTCGGAATGGCCTGAAATCAGACGAAAAATACGGGTGAATGATTTATGAAGTGGTCGAGTAGACGGAACGTCAATCGGACGTGCCGTGTGCCCGCGGTGACCGACAACGCAGTTCTGGTGTCATAAACGGCCAGAACGGGCATCCAACGGTCAAATTCATAGCGGACGACCTCGGATTGAGCTGAAACCACCGTGGAACATTCTAATTATTATTCGTGATGTGTAGGCACAGACGGCACGTCAATCGAACGTGCGGTTTGCGCGGTACGACTCAATATTCGTGTCTTAAGTGATGCGCGCGCTTCGTAAACGCGCGTGAGGGGGGTCCAAACGGGCCGAACGATGTCGGAATTGCCTGAAATCAGACGACAAATACGGTTGAGTGGTTTCTGAAGTGGTCGAGCAGACGGCACGTCAATCGGACGTGCCCTGTGCCCGCGGTGACCTACAACGCAGTTCGGGTGTCATAAACAGCCAGAACGGGCGTCAAACGGTCAAATTCACAGCGGACGGACTCGGATTGAGCTGAAACCACCGTGGAACATTCTAATTATTATTCGTGACGTGTAGGCACAAGCGGCACGTCAATCGGACGTGCGGTTTGAGCGGTACGGCTCAATATTCGTGTTTTAAGTGATGCGCGCACATCGTAAACGCGCGTGAGGGGGGTCCAAATGGGCCGAACGATGTCGGAATGGCCTGAAATCAGACGACAAATACGGGTGAGTGATTTCTGAAGTGGGCGAGCAGACGACACGTCAATCGGACGTGCCGTGTGTCCGCGGTGACCGACAACGCAGTTCTGGTGTCATAAACGGCCAGAACGGGCGTCCAACGGTCAAATTCATAGCGGACGGCCTCGGATTGAGCTGAAACCACCGTGGAACATTCTAATTATTATTCGTGACGTGTAGGAACAGACGGCACGTCAATCGGACGTGCGGTTTGCGCGGTATGGCTCAATATTCGTGTTTTAAGTGATGCGTGCGCTTCGTAAATGCGCGTGAGGGGGGTCCAAACGGGCCGAACGATGTCGGAATGGCCTGATATAAGACGAAAAATACGGTTGAGTTATTTCTGAAGTGGTCGAGCAGACGGCACGTCAAACGGACGTGCCCTGTGCCCGCGGTGACCGACAACGCAGTTCGGGTGTCATAAACGGCCAGAACGGGCGTCAAACGGTCAAATTCATAGCGGACGGCCTCAGATTGAGCTGAAACCACCGTGCAAAATTCTAATTATTATTAGTAACGTGTACGCATAGACCACACGTCAATCGGACGTGCGGTTTGCGCGGTACGGCTCAATATTCGTGTTTTAAGTGATGTGCGCGCTTCGTAAACGCGCGTGAGGGGGGTCCAAACAGGCCTAACGATGTCGGAATGGCCTGAAATCAGACGAAAAATACGGGTGAGTGATTTCTGAAGTGGTCGAGCAGACGGAACGTCAATCGGACGTGCCGTGTGCCCGCGGTGACCGACAACGCAGTTCTGGTGTCATAAACGGCCAGAACGGGCGTCCAACGGTCAAATTCATAGCGGATGGCCTCAGATTGAGCTGAAACCACCGTGGAACATTCTAATTATTATTCGTGACGTGTAGGCACAGAAGACACGTCAATCGGACGTGCGGTTTGCGCGGTACGGCTCAATATTCGTGTTTTAAGTGATGCGCGCGCTTCGTAAATGCGCGTGAGGGGGGTCCAAACGGGCCGAACGATGTCGGAATGGCCTGAAATAAGACGAAAAATACGGGTGAGTTATTTCTGAAGTGGACGAGCAGACGGAACGTCAAACGGACGTGCCCTGTGCCCGCGGTGACCGACAACGCAGTTCGGGTGTCATAAACGGCCAGAACGGGCGTCAAACGGTCAAATTCATAGCGGACGGCCTTGGATTGAGCTGAAACCACCGTGCCACATTATAATTATTATTAGTAACGTGTACGCGCAGACCGCACGTCAATCGGACGTGCGGTTTGCGCGGTACAGCTCAATATTCGTGTTTTAAGTGATGCACGCACTTCGTAAACGCGCGTGAGGGGAGTCCAAATGGGCCGAACGATGTCGGAATGGCCTGAAATCAGACGAAAAATACGGGTGACTGATTTCTGAAGTGGTCGAGCAGACGGCACGTCAATCGGACGTGCCGTGTGCCCGCGGTGACCGACAACGCAGTTCTGTTGTCATAAACGGCCTGAACGGGCATCCAACGATCAAATTCATAGCGGACGGCCTCGGATTGAGCTGAAACCACCGTGGAACATTCTAATTATTATTCGTGACGTGTAGGCACAGACGGCACGTCAATCGGACGTGCGGTTTGCGCGGTACGGCTCAATATTCGTGTTTTAAGTGATGCGCGCGCTTCGTAAATGCGCGTGAGGGGGGTCCAAACGGGCCGAACGATGTCGGAATGGCCTGAAATCAGACGACAAATACGGGTGAGTTATTTATGAAGTGGTCGAGCAGACGGCACGTCAATCGGACGTGCCCTGTGCCCGCGGTGACCGACAACGCAGTTCGGGTGTCATAAACGGCCAGAACGGGCGTCAAACGGTCAAATTCATAGCGGACGGCCTCGGATTGAGCTGAAACCACCGTGCAACATTCTAATTATTATTAGTAACATGTACGCGCTGACCGCACGTCAATCGGACGTGCGGTTTGCGCGGTATGGCTCAATATTCGTGTTTTAAGTGATGCGCGCGCTTCGTAAACGCGCGTGAGGGGGGTCCAAACGGGCTGAACGTTGTCGGAATGGCCTGAAATCAGACGAAAAATATGGGTGAGTGATTTCTGAAGTGGTTGAGCAGACGGCACGTCAATCGGACGTGCCGTGTGCCTGCGGTGACCGACAACGCAGTTCTGGTGTCATAAACGGCCAGAACGGGCGTCCAACGGTCAAATTCATAGCGGACGGCCTCGGATTGAGCTGAAACCACCGTGGAACATTCTAATTATTATTCGTGACGTGTAGGCACAGACGACACGTCAATCGGACGTGCGGTTTGCGCGGTACGGCTCAATATTCGTGTTTTAAGTGATGCGTGCGCTTCTTAAATGCGCGTGAGGGGGGTCCAAACGGGCCGAACGATGTCAGAATGGCCTGAAATCAGACGAAAAATACGGGTGAGTTATTTCTGAAGTGGTCGAGCAGACGGCACGTCAATCGGACGCGCCCTGTGCCCGCGGTGACCAACAACGCAGTTCGGGTGTCATAAACGGCCAGAACGGGCGTCAAACGGTCAAATTCATAGCGGACGGCCTCGGATTGAGCTGAAACCACCGTGGAACATTCTAATTATTATTCGTGACGTGTAGGCACAGACGGAACGTCAATCGGACGTGCGGTTTGCGCGGTACGGCTCAATATTCGTGTTTTAAGTGATGTGCGCGCTTCGTAAATGCGCGTGAGGGGGGTCCAAATGGGCCGAACGATGTCGGAATGGCCTGAAATCAGACGAAAAATACAGGTGAGTTATTTCTGAAGTGGTCGAGCAGACGGCACGTCAATCGGACGTGCCCTGTGCCCGCGGTGACCGACAACGCAGTTCGGGTGTCATAAACGGTCAGAACGGGCGTGAAACGGTCAAATTCATAGCGGACGGCCTCATATTGAGCTGAAACCACCGTGGAACATTCTAATTATTATTCGTGACGTGTAGGCACAGACGGAACGTCAATCGGACGTGCGGTTTGCGCGGTACGGCTCAATATTCGTGTTTTAAGTGATGCGCGCGCTTCGTAAATGCGCGTGAGGGGGGTCCAAACGGGCCGAACGATGTCGGAATGGCCTGAAATCAGACGACAAATACGGGTGGGTTATTTCTGAAGTGGTCGAGCAGACGGCACGTCAATCGGACGTGCCCTGTGCCCGCGGTGACCGACAACGCAGTTCGGGTGTCATAAACGGCCAGAACGGGCGTCAAACGGTCAAATTCATAGCGGACGGCCTCGGATTGAGCTGAAACCACCGTGCCACATTCTAATTATTATTCGTAATGTGTACGCGCAGACGGCACATCAATCGGACGTGCAGTTTGCGCGGTACGACTCAATATTTGTGTTTTAAGTGATGCGCGCGCTTCGTAAATGCGCGTGAGGGGGGTCGAAACGGGCCGAACGATGTCGGAATGGCCGGAAATAAGACGACAAATATGTGTGAGTTATTTCTGAAGTGGTCGAGCAGACGGCACGTCAAACGGACGTGCCCTGTGCCCGCGGTGACTGACAACGCAGTTCGGGTGTCATAAACGGCCAGAACAGGCGTCAAACGGTCAAATTCATAGTGGACGGCCTCGGATTGAGCTGAAACCACCGTGCAACATTCTAATTATTATTAGTAACGTGTACGCGCAGACCGCACGTCAATCGTACGTGCGGTTTGCGCGGTACGGCTCAATATTCGTGTTTTAAGTGATGCGTGCACTTCGTAAACGCGCGTGAGGGGGGTCCAAACGAGCCGAACGATGTCGGAATGGCCTGAAATCAGACGAAAAATACGGGTGACTGATTTCTGAAGTGGTCGAGCAGACGGCACGTCAATCGGACGTGCCGTGTGCCCGCGGTGACCGACAGCGCAGTTCTGGTGTCAAAAACGGCCAGAACGGGCGTCCAACGGTCAAATTCATAGCAGACGGCCTCGGATTGAGCTGAAACCACCGTGGAACATTCTAATTATTATTCGTGACGTGTAGGCACAGACGGCACGTCAATCGGACGTGCGGTTTGCGCAGTACGACTCAATATTCGTGTTTTAATTGATGCGCGCGCTTCGTAAATGCGCGTGAGGGGGGTCCAAACGGGCCGAACGATGTCCGAATGGCCTGAAATCAGACGATAAATACGGGTGATTTATTTCTGAAGTGGTCGAGCAGACGGCACGTCAATCGGACGTGCCCTGTGCCCGCGGTGACCGACAACGCAGTTCGGGTGTCATAAATGGCCAGAACGGGCGTCAAACGGTCAAATTCATAGCGGACGGCCTCAGATTGAGCTGAAACCACCGTGAAACATTCTAATTATTATTCATAATGTGTACGCGCAGACGGCACGTCAATCGGACGTGCGGTTTGCGCGGTACGGCTCAATATTCGTGTTTTAAGTGATGCACGCTCTTCGTAAACGCGCGCGTGGGGGGCCCAAACGGCCCGAACGATGTCGGAATGGCCTGAAATCAGACGACAAATATGGGTGAGGGATTTCTAAAGTGGTCGAGCAGACGGCACGTCAATCGGACGTGCCCTGTGCCCGCGGTGACCGAGAATACAGTTCGGGTGTCATAAACGGCCAGAACGGGCGTCCAACAGTCAAATTCATAGCGGACGGCCTCGGATTGAGCTGAAACCACTGTGGAACATTCTAATTATTATTCGTGACGTGTAGGCACAGACGGCACGTCAATCGGCAGCATTTCCTGTAAAAAATAATTCATATAAGTCATTTTGTCATAAACAATTCAATAGGATTGAACTTTAATAGAAAATACATTTAAGTAAATGACAAAGGAAGAAAATAATCATGGTATCAACTACACGTGTGAAAAAAACATACTAATGTGTTATTGAAAAAATGTAAAACCAACAAGAACTTAATGTGTTATCACATCAGAGCATGCCTCATCCCATAACCATATTAGTAGGGTATCCTCATATGCGATTTACCTTTTTGAATTAATATGCACTTCCTCACCAGGTACCTGAGTAGATTTCATAGATATAATCATCTCACATCCTGTAAAGCTTCATTATGTATGATCATCCCACACCCCCTGGACAGCCCCCTGAACAGCCCCGCCCACCCCCATGGATAGCCTTTCCCACCCTCGTGGACAGCCCCGCCCACCCCCATGGACAACCCACCCCGTGGACACCCCCTACCCCCTAGACAGCCCAACCACCCCCGTGGACAGCCCACCCACCCCCCTAGACACCCCTTCTCCCTATGGACAGCCCCCACCCCCCTTGGATAGCCCGCCTACCCCCCTGGACACCCCTACCCCCTGTGGCCAGCCCACCCACCCCCCCTGGACAGCCCGCCCACCCCTCCTTGACAGCCCGGCCACCCCCGTGGACAGCCTGTCCACCCTTGTGGACAACCCGCCCACCCCCGTACCCCCCTAGACACCCCGTACCCCCCCGGGATAGCCCCGCCCACCCTCCCAAACAACCCACACCCCCCTCCCCTGCAACCCCACCACCACCACCTAGACATACCAACCCCCCTGGACACCCCACACACCCATCCCCCACCAGGACACCCCACTCAGACCCCCAAGACAGCCCACACCCCCTGGACAGCCTCGCCCACCCCCGTGGACAGCCTTTCCCACCCCCGTGGAGAGCCCCGCCCACCCCCGTGGACAACCCACCCACCCCTGTGGACGCCCCCTGCCCCCTAGACAGCCCAACCACCCCCGTGGACAGCCTACCCACCCCCCTCGACACCCCTTCTCCCTATGGACATCCCCCCACCCCCTTGGATAGCCCGCCCACCCTCTGGACACCCCTACCCCCTGTTGCCAGCCCACCCACCCCCCCTGGACAGCCCGCCCACGCCTCCTTGACAGCCCGACCACCCCCGTGGACAGCCCGTCCACCCTTGTGGACAGCCCGCCCACCACCGTACCCCCCTGGATAGCCCCGCCCACCCTCCCAAACAGCCCACACCCCCCTCCCCTGCAACCCCACCACCACCACCTAGACATACCACCCCCGTGGACACCCCACACACCCCTCCCCCACCATGACACCCCACCCAGACCCCCAGGACAGCCCACACCCCCTAGACACCACCGCCCACCCCGTGGACAGCCTTTCCCACCCCCGTGGACACCCCCGCCCACCCCCGTGGACACCCACCCACCCCCGTGGACAGCCCCTACCCCCACAATCGATTATCCAAAACATATCAAATTGGTTTGAACACAATCCATAATTCCCACAATCCATTATCCAAACATAGAAAAAATCTCACATGATGCTCGACCATTGGAAAATAATTAAAAATCACCAACACCTCCTTCCAAACATAGAATACAAAAAACATTAACAGTATACAAAAACATTAAAAAATCTCACAATCCATTATCAAATTGATTTCATGAGTAATATCAAATTGGTCTGATTTACATGTTTTGAACACTCTCCTTCCAAACATAGAATACAAAAACATTAAAAATCACCAACACCTGGATAATCAATTAAACTACCAACACCTAGAAAAAATCTATTCATTAAAAACACTACAACAATATGGTTGAGATCAAATTTCACCTATTCGTATGTGGTGTACCTGTTGGGATGGGGGTACTGGTGTTCAGATTCGCGAGAGCAGTGGAGTGAGATGGGGTTCGCGAGAGCAGCGGAGTGAATAGATTAGGGCTCTGTCCGAATGGGGAGAGGAGATCGCGGCCTGCAATTTGGGGTAAACCTTTGCCAACGGTTTATAAAAACCGTTGGCAAAGGCACACATTTCCCAACGGTTTACAGGAACCGTTGGGAATGTGTGAGTTTGAGCTGCCATTTCCCAACGGTTCCATTGAACCGTTGGGAAAGGTCTCCTTTTCCCAACGGTTCCAGTGAACCGTTGGGGAAAGTTCTGCTGAAATTCTCTTTGCCAACGGTTTTCTTAAACCGTTGGCAAAGACTCACTATCCCAACGGTTTAAGTAAACCGTTGGTATACTGCCGTTGGGAAAAAGCTAAATTCCAGTAGTGAACGATATATAGTTATAATATTATTATAAAGTATCCATTATGAATAGTAGTAAATACATTTTTAATTTTGTGTCATTATAATTCATCTTACACATTTTATAGAACATGGTATGAGAACAATATAAATTTTTCGGGTTAAATAAGTTTTTTTTTCAGAAAATGCAATTTTTCCACCTTTTGATGGCGCACCAATTTTAAATATAATTTTTGAAGATTTTATAAGTTAAATTTTACAAGATAAACTTCTTATTTTGAATTAGGATATAAAAATTTACATCGGTTATCGTTTTGATATTTTTCTGATAACTATGATATTTTATTGAATAGTAAAAACATGCTATATTTTAATTAAAAAAAACTTTTGTCATCGTAATAATTTATATGGTTAAATTATAATATTGAATGATTTTAATGTATAAATATAATATATTTTTACCATTTAACATATTTTATTTCATATGAATTTATTTTACAATGAATTCATAGGTAAAATCATTTCAATCTTTGGCAATGTTTTAGCTTTTAAAACTCATTTTCTTAACAACGGGAAAAAATTCAAATTAATTTCTGCAACTTTTGAGTTTTAAATTTAGAAAAATGGATTCCATATTTGGAATCAGTGGATCCAAATTATGTTAATAGACTACTTTTTATTTTTGGGCTTTATGAATAGTAACTACGGTAAATTTTATTTACCATAGTAAAAGGTAAATCGGGTAATTAAGGATAAATATAATATTATAAAATTACCCTAACACTTGTCTCCATATAATTGGATGCATATATTTCATCCTATGGAATATTTGGATCATAATGGAATCCATTGTAACCCACTTTGAGGTGATTAAGACCATTATTTTATTTTATTTACAGGAAAGTGAAATATGTCTCACTCAAAATTAATAATTAAAGAATTTTTAATATAAGTTTATACAGAATATAAATTCGTTTATAAATTCTAATTTTAAGGATAAAATGTTTTTCTTTATCATGGTCATTTATTTATAAATTTTAAAAGATATTTAATTACTTTAATAGCTCATAAATTAATGATGCAGAAATTATTTATTTAGTGAAAAATAATTAATATAGTTTTTATTGAAATAATAATACCCATTAAAAGGCTCAAAAACATGACCAAAACCGATTGGTAGTGTATATATACACCATAATCATCCAATGACAGAATATATGACCGTTTGGAGTCTTATAAAATTGATTATGACACTTATATTATTTTATTTTAAATGATTTCAAATTTTCCACCTTCATAATTTTCTAAATATAACATTTTAAAAGTTGCATGTTTTATAATTTAAATCAGACTAAAAGTATTATTATGAAATAAATAAGATTTATCTTCATCCTAGTGTTTTATTTTTAGTTTTATGCAACAAATATGTATATTTAATAATTATACAAAAATGTTTTAGAAATTATTTTATTAAGAGAAGTATCAAATAAATGGTTTTACAAATAGTAAAATAAATATTATATGAACAATTTAATGTTCTAAACTAATTTTCTATGTTAATATGACATGTTAGTAAGCTATTAAATTGTTTATTTGTAATATATCCTCTATGTGGATTTAATTTAAATTCAAATAAATGAATGGGGCCAAATTGACACTATTTTTATTTTATAAAAATTACATATTATTAAAATGTTTAAAATCACAAAAATATTTAGAAATTATAAATTTAAATTTATAAAGTCTAAAATGGCATAAATTATCAAATTATGGAAAATTAATAACACATAAGTGATTATTTATAACCATTTAAAATTTAGAATTTTATGACCACACATAAAATTGAATAGATTAAATATGGATAAATAAAAAAGATAAGGTTTAAAACAAGATCAAAACATGTCTAAATTTTATTTGTTGATGAGATTATAACCCTATATAATATAATCTTCGAATTGAGTCATTTTTTGTGGTTTTTATGTGGGGTTTGAATTTTTATTAAACTAATATTTTTTAGGATTTCAAATGTGCCCCTCTCCTCCCTTATAAAAGGGAAACTCCTCCCTCTCATCGTTACACAACTTTGATCCTTCAAGCTTGGCCAACCCCTGAACATTTCCATTCTCAACTTCCCTAGAAATATTCTAGAGGTCCTGGTCTTCTTCAAAGACCAATTTTATTACCCTAATATGAGGTTTCAAAGAGGCGTGTCGAAGAAGAGGTAATATCCATTACTGATTCTTTCAAATTTATTTCTTCTTATAACTCCTCTTATTTTGTTGTTTCTTTATATTTTAATAACATAAGTATCAATAATATAATTATATGTTATTATAAATATGAAACAACCCCATTTCACCTCATATCCATCCGATGGAAAAAATCACCGCGCGTGTGAACGTACAAAATATCGTCTCCATGTTGTGGTGTAATATGTTTTCCACCACCACATTACATGGATGGGTATAATGGTGTTAAGAATAAATATATATTATTATTATAACATAATACTGATTATAATAAATTATATCATCCACTCCAATTCCATTCAATAAATATGGGAACAATATCATTGCTCATGCGTACGTATGGATTACCGTCTCCACGACGCGATGAGACTCATTTACCATGTTAACAATTCAAGAACGATTATAAATGATATATAATAATTAATCATGAAATATATGACATATTAATGATACTGAATATATTTATATTTTATTTACTTAAATCTATTAATTTTAATAAGGAAACGAAAACAACATTCATGCGTACGTACGACCTACAGTCTCCATGAACAGTGTATTTCTTTCCATTTATGGATCTATTATATATATTTATATTCGGAATATATATTATATATAAATCATGTTTTATATTCTATAATGAAGTAATCATGATCAATGTAATCCTATTAATAATTACAAGTCAAAACACGGACGACAAGTAAAACGATTTAACCCAAAACGCTCTTTAACATTGAATTTACAAAAGAACGGGTAATATAAAGTCATAAGTGAACCATATATGATATCATAACAATAAATATGATTCTGTAATAAGTCAATGACATGATTTAAATCATTATACAGGAGTTTAGGATACGTACGAAGCATATCGGACCTAAGGTAAGGGATAATGTTGCAATCTCAATTGTTTTCTATCCGAGATTTCTTATACGTAAGTATTTACTAGGGTTATATTTATCATAAATGTCCATGTTTTATAAAAATGTTTTCAGATATGTTTAATGTAATTTTTACCCTTTTTTTAATTTACTACCTGATATGTAATGAATTTTTTTTTTGTTTACCATACGAGGTACTTTTTTACTTTTACGGAAAAAGTACGAGGAGAATGTTTTTTTAACTTATACGGAATGAATTGATTTTTACGTTTTCATAACCCCTAATTTTCATGAAGATTCCTCTACATGATTTCATGACTAATTTGAACAAAATCCTTTTCTTTTAAAATTCCATGTCATTTTGTGAAAAAAATGATTTTGAAGGACATAGGATACTTTCCTCAAGAATTCATTTCAAGTGCTTTATCAAAACCATTTTCTATCTAAGATGACATTATTTCATATGTGTATGTTTCAAGTATAATGTCTCTATGGTTTATATGGTTTCAAATTTCTTATGATAAAATGGTATCCATTTTTTATATGGATTATGTTATGATGTAATGATGTTAATGAAACCCAATTTATTTTTTGGATTATGACGAATGATTTATGATTGTTTTGTGGCACACAAAAGAATAATTTCAATATGAGATGGGTGGGACCTATAACACCTCCAATGCATTGGGTAAAGATTTATATATCATGATATATACATGGTAGAAACAATAAGTAAATCCGGTTCAGTAATACAGGGCTGGAATGGCATGTAAACCCGGTACAGTAAGGGAATTTGTCCACTATGATGGTCTTGATAGCAATGTCTTGGATACTATGGAAATAATATCAAGTGCTTAATATTTTTCCATAATTACAAGTTTTATTTCAAAGATATTTTATCATGATTGATATTCCATTATGATCTATGCCTTACGTACTGCCATGTTTTATGTCACTGCTCAAGATTTATATGTTTAAACATTATGTTCATGTTTTAATGTTCAAATGTATGTTGTTTTTTTATTTTCTCCATGCTTACCCTTAATGAGAATTTGAGCTCACCCTTTATATGTTTCCATTTCCCTAGGATATAAAGAAGGGTTTTAGGTAAATAATGAAAATGGGAAAACTTTTATGGGAGATATTGAAGTTCTTTCACCAAGATTAGAATATTATATTCCGAGTTTCCAAAGACACTAAAATATAACGGTCTTCTGGTGTTTGTTTTTGTTATGTATTAAGTATTCTGAAAAAGTAATGTAATTTCCATGTACATCAAGCATTGGGTATATACAAATATTTTAAATTGTTGAATTCTATTTGACTAGGGAACTCTTGTGCACAAGTACTGTTCATGTTTAAAATCCTTCCCAATTGAGTGGTTTGTAAGAGAATTTAAATATTCATTAAATAACTATATATTTTTAGTCCTGATTCATTATATATGATCCCTAAAATTCTGATTTTTATTTTTCATATCAATTGGAATTCATTTAATGTGTTATTTATAATATAGGTACCAATTTGGAAGACTATTTATACATTTATGTCTAATTTGGGCATATAATTTCATCTAACCATAATTACGAACCTAGTAGACATGAAATACCTTAGCATGGATTTAACGACCCATCCCAGTGGGGCCCACTCTATAACTCCTCATGCCTGCCTCCAATATTCCAGGGGCAGTTGAATAGCACAGAGTATGCATATTACTAACATGGGAGGCATTGCCTATGTACCCATACAAATGCACTCATCTCCAAGCCCCCAATAATGAAATGAAAAAAACAATTAGGGAACAAAATTCATTCATACAACTAAACCCAACCAACAATTTATGATGGGATGTAATGTACTGAATGTAAACTGGGCCAAAATACAAGCCCACCAAAAACAAGAGTCTAAAAACTACAATGTTCAACCAATAAACACAAAGAGGTTCAGGGAATGCTGCTCACAGCCATAGGATCTCTCCGGCATGTACGGAACTTAAAAAGCTCGGTCATGTCCTGCTCCACCTTAGACTCTGTCAGAAGACAACTCATCTGCACAAGATACGACATGTGTGGGCAAGGCCTATGTAGGGATGAGTATAAGAATACTCATAACAGGACCTCGAAAACCAAAAAAATACACAAAGTAAAGGTACTATCATCTCTACACAATATATGTCAACTGAAAATATTATAGGATAACACAATCCAGATATTCTCAAAACCCATACCCATAGTCTAGGGACAAGTCATAGAACCGCACACCTCTACTAGGGATTTAGTTCGAAGATTCCACGGAATAGTCATCTGAGAGAACTCACTGCACGAGTCTGATAGCTCTAATGACGTTCGCCTGAGATGTACAATATATCGGGAAAGATCACGAGTGATAGAGACACTCATTCCGGGAGAACACACTCCTGAGTGGGAAAGATCATGATACCCAAATGTGGATCTCTGCCAGGGCCTTGGTGGATACCAAAAATCATTCAAAATTCACCATCTATGTAGAGGATCAAAGCCCTATGGAAGTTGTCACGTTGGTACCAGACTCCATCTCGGGTCAATAATGGATAGATGATATCACTCTGGTCCTCTTGGAGAGTTACCTGACTCTATCTCAAAATGTACAATTTATGGGATCATACATTGTTTGTAGGAAATGATTCCTAACCTTTTGGGGAACTAGAAAAAGGGGCACTAACTCAAACGAAACATGTCTAAGATATGATGGACAAGAAGATCAAGACATGTACTGAAAAGTACATGTGGTGTATAAAGTTTACACTCCGTGTCTTCTGACCTCGAGTACTTCCCTTGTACTACAGCCAACATCTCAAGGCACGTCATGTAGGAAATTCAGTACACAGCCTTTAGTATAGATCTCATGCAATGTCCCTGTAAATGGGGTCAGCCCCGTGTACGTGGTTGTGTGCCCGTAGATGGATTTATCCCATGGTCGCCACCCCATGTAACTGGCCTGGTCTGGATGTTTGGTGGAGTACATGGTCGTGTAATCCATCCTATGAATATGTATCGCTTGAGATAAATGACAACCTCCACGTAAACTCCTCTTTGATGCCGCGTTGGGTTTATATGCTATGTTCTAAAGCTGTGTAGTTCATATCGTATCTGTTTACTTCCCAAAATACAAACCGATCTTCGAGGAAGATCCAACACACCGTGTCACCGGGGATGCATGTCGTGCAACACCTGTCTAACAACCCAATCCCTAACCACCAATTCCAATACCACACGGTGTGTTTTTCGTAATTACAGGCACTGTATTTTGGAATTTTCTATAATCACGAACCTGCATTGTCAAAACTTGGTGATGCTCTGATTGTCGATCCGGCCGTCTGATCACAACGAAACTATAGGTTTTAAGATTCCATCACATCATGAAGTAAATCCATAAGTTTTGGGCCTCTGATCGGGCCCAAATATGTGTTTTGATCATCCGTGCGATGAAAACTTGATGAATGTGGACTCTCAAACCATGTCGATTCATCCACCACCACCACCGTCGCCCCTCTGCTACATCGCTACGATGTTTTATATCCAATTTGTGATCATTTCATCCCAAAATGGATTTGCAAAGATCCGTTGTTCATCACACCACAAATAAACAGAAAAAGGATGAAAATTTCAACATGCCATAAAAGAGGAATGAACCCCCAACATCGTTCCTCCAGACAGTGATCTGATCCTGTTATAAGGAATAAACAAGGTGAATCATAACAATAATTGATCAATTATCACAATTATAATTCCTGAATCATACCCTGAATGAAACGGAAAATAACACCCTCCCCCAAGAACACAAGCCTCGTGGATCATCATGTTTGTGCTTGATCCGCATTCATCTTTTAAATCCATAAAATGGGGGAAAGAGGAAACAAAAGAAAAAACCACTATCTCCATCTGTTTGAAGAACGATCACAGTGTTGCATTCATTGGCAAGGTTCGTCAGATCCGAGATTTTTTGTCATCATCCACCAATGGGTTCTCATAAATGGCTCCAAGATTCTCTATCTCAATTCATAGGGTTATGAGGCTAACCCCACAAAAATTGCACATGCATTTATTTAAAAATGGTGGAATATGTTTGCTGTGCAAAAATACAGCTTTTAAATAAAATAAATTATTATTTTATTTTATTTCCAGTAAACGTAACAAATCTAACACTCCCAGCTTCCCTATTCCAATCGATGATAGGCCATACATTAATTAAAGACACTACTCTGAATGTAACAGTGCCCTAAGATTTTTGATCTCGGAAACCATTTAAATGTTATTCAACATTTTCAGGAAAATAGCGCACGCGTGTGCGGTTTAATGGTTTAATTTATTTCAAACATTTATTCTGGGCACTCTGGGCCTCGGAATCGCACGTCATTGGAAATCCCAGAGACATAATAATTCCATATAATATTTAAAAACAATACACAGAAAATTGATACATTACATTGTCCCCACCATGGGGATTTTCATCCCAGAAAATCCTAAACAAAGGCTACTCAAAACGTTGTGGGTACTGGGCCCAGATCTAAGCCTCCCACTCCCATGTTCTCTCTTGAATATTTCCATGCCTCCACGAAATGTCCACCAAGGGAATTGATAACACAAGAAGGATCCTCTCTTGCCGATCCTCGATCTCCACTAGGTTCACATTAGAGGTCACTCAATCCTCAATGTCCATCTCACCCTAGTTTATGACGTGTGATGGGTCATGCACATACCCCCACAACTACAACACGTAGAAGCCATCATGTACCTGATGCAACTGTGGCGGTAGAGCTTGTAGGTATTCCATCTCACCAACTCGGCATAGTAACTAGAAAAGGTTCGATGAAACTTAGAGATAGCTTGTCGCCCCTGTCAAATCTATGTAACCCTCATCGAGGTCAGACCCAAAAAATAATTGGTCTCCCTCCATGACCATTAGAGGTCTCTATTATCTATCAGCATAAGGCTTATTCAATCATTTTGCATTCTTCATCAGCTTTAGGATGATTTGCACCTTCTCGGTGGAAACTCTCACCAACTCTGGACCCACGAGTGCTGACTCTCTGTGGTCAGTCCAGCAAAGCAATGACCAGAAGGTTCTCCAATACAAATCATCGAAAGGTTACATGCCAATGGTGGAGTGGTATCTATTGTTGTACAAAAAACTCAACTAGAGGTAGGTGGTCCTCCCAACTGTGACCAAAGTCCATGATACAAGCCCACATCATATCCTCCAGAACCTGAATGGTCCTCTCCATATGACCATTGATCTAGGGATGGACCATCATTCTCAAGCGTATCAAAGTCCCAAATTCATCCTGCAATCCCATCCACAACCAGGATGTGAATCGGTTGTCTCAATCCGAGACTATTGTTAAATGGATTCCATGATGCTGAACTACCTCTTGCACGTAGAGGCGTCCAAAGATCTATATGGAACTATGCTCCCTAATAGAAAGGAATTGGGAAGAAATGGTGAGTCAGTCAATGATCACCTGTATGGAATCATGCCGCTTGGAAGTGTGGGGTAATCCTGTAATGAATTACATCGATATTCCATCCCACTTCCACTCCATATCTTCTAGGGGGATTGCTAATCCTTCTGGAACCTGGTAGTCAACCTTCACCTGCTAGCATGTAAGGCATCATGAAATGAACTCTACAACATCCTTATTCATGCCTGAAAACCATAACTGTCATCAAAGATCCTTTTACATCCTTTCCACTACAGGATGTACCACCAAGGGAGATGTAATAAACTTCCATAGGACCACATCTCACAACACCACTCATACAACAATGCATCCTATTAAAAGAAGTATGTGCTACCCACCTTGTGAATATCCATCATGAGTGTATCCTGAGGATAAATGAGAACATAAAACCTTGAAGTCCACATCCCCAAGTTGTGCCTCCCTAACTCTCTATTAGAGTGTTTGGGTGACAACCATTTAATTAAGGTTAGATTTGTCCTCAATGTCCATGAAGGATAAATGAAATGTGTTTAACTACTATGTTTCCTTACTCAATAGCTGCGAGTAGGACCTTCTGCTAAATGAATATGACAAATTTTTCCCCTTCCCATGAGTATAGACAATCTAGAAATATTATTCATGGAGGAACTCTGGCCAAAAACATTGTCTCATATTCAGATCCTTATGCGAGAAGATGTACCTTAGGCTCTTATGGTCAGAGTAGACAATAAACCGCTCACCGATAAGGTAGTGTCACCACTTCATCAACACAAAGACTACCACGGAAACCTTGAGATCATGGCTCTCATAGTTCGGATCTTTTGGCCTAAGCGTGCATGAACCATAAGCAATATCTTCTTGTATCTGCATTAGTAAAGGACCATGCCTAGTCCCCGATGCGTCATCGATGTCTACGTACCCGGCACCCTTCTTCGGTAATCTCAAGATCAGGGCTCTCGTCAAACTATACCTCAACTACTCGGAGGCCTTATGGAAATTCTCCAACCATACAAAGGGTTTTCCCTTTCTGGTCAAGGCTGTCATCATTACTTATATTCAGTAGAAATCTGGAATGAATCTTCGGTAATATCCTTCCATCCCAAAGATGCTCTGCACCACCGTCACGCACTGAGGTGGCTCCCATGCCAACATTGCCCCCACCATGGCTAGGTCCATAGAAAAAACATAAGCTGAGATGAAATGTCCTAGATAATTGACTTACTAAATTCAGAACTGGAACATAGAGAGAATCCCATAATTATGGTTCTCCAATAGTATGTCTAAAACCATCTCCATGTGTCTCGGGTGATCCTCCTATGACGCCGAGTACACAAGGATGCCGTTAATGAAGACCACTACAAACCATTCTGATTACGGATGAAAGTTATAGATCATCAGTCCCATGAAAATTGTGAGGATTTTTTTTCATGATGAAATTAATCACCAAGTACTCATAGTGATCGTAGCGACACCTGAATGTCATCTTCGGTATATACTCATCTCGTACACATAACAGGTGATAACCAAATTTAAGATCAACCTTCGAGAACAATTGTTACCCCCTCATCTTATCTAGTAGATCATTGATTCTATGTAGTGGATTCAATTTCATCATTGTTACCTGATTCAGGCATTGTTAATCCATGTACAACCTCAAACTCCCGTCTTCGTTATTGGAAAACTAGACTGGGGCTACCCAGGTTGAAATGATGTTTCTTACAAAACACATGATCTGTAAATCCTCCATTTACTCCCTCATCTCATGAAGCAATATGAGATCCATTCGATTTGATGATGAGGAAATTGGTGCCATACCTGGGTGTAAGTTGATGCAGAAGTCGATTTTCGGGTGGTGAGGTAGTCCTTGAACCTCTTCTGGAAATATTTCCTCAAACTCCACCACCACTATTGGGAACTGGAAGCTCACAACATCTACTGCTTCGATGGTATGTCTATCGAAATCATTAGTGATTAGTTTCACCATCCAAGGAATGATCTAATTCTATGATTCCAGGGTCTCCTTGTATATGACATAAGAAAACCTTATCCCATCACTACGGACACATTGCACCCTACACCTAAAATAGTCAATCTGTTCCTGGACCATAGATTTCCAATACTTTCTGAGAATTATGTCATAAGTTCTCAATGCTACAACCCAAGGGTTCCAAAAAAAACTCTCTCCTCCAATGGGTAATATCACAATGTCCAAAAAAGGGTTTGATCATCGAGTCTCCTCCCGTGGGTGTCTCCAAGCATAAGGATCGACTCAACAGCTCTTTGGGAATCTCAAGTATTCACACAAGGCATGTGTAGATGAAGGAATGACAAGAACCCATGTCTATAAGTATGGAATCTAAGGTAGAGAAGACGCAGATTGTACCTCAAATCATCCCTGGAGTCCATGGGTCGTACACCTCGACTGCATGCAGCTTTTCCCTCTAATTTCCCCCAGCTCCATGAGCCTGGTGCGGACCTATTAGTGGTGATGGTGGAAGTAAATCGAAACATATTCCACCACCTGTAGCTCTCCATGCTCCTCTTACACGTCCGCCTCTTGGCAGATCTGCTAGCTCCACTCTCTTCCCCTGCCTCGGTGGTCCATCCACCATCACACTTTCAGCAGATCGACAGGTCGAAAAATCTCTTGTGTGATGTCCCCTACGATTGCACGCATTGCATCACTTCTCCCTAGGATAAATGAATCCATACTGAGATCCATGGATTGTCGATGTTATGTCTTGGGTCCTCCTATGACGTCTCCCACATCCAGATCCCTATGCCTGACATCGGCTCCCTACTTCTACGATCTCTACACTAGTTTTCTAGCTGCTCACTACCGTCAGCTGCCTCTGCTCAGCCCAGAATAACTAAATCACGAAGGATTTCTCGAGAACTCCGACATAAGTATAAATGCATTGAAGAAAAAAACTAGCTCGGATGTCCCTCTGTATACCTAGCTCAAAGGTTCGTTCTCTGATGTACTGATCACATACCATGTTGATCGAGTACCTAGAATGGTTTGTGAACCTTGATGAATAGTCAGCAACAATCAAACAGCCCTGCTGAAGCTGAAAAAGCTCCTAGATGCACACCACCCTTAGTGTAACAGGAGAGAACTCCTCGTTCAAGAGTCGCTCAAACATAGTCCACGAAAGAGTCTCCTCATCGTGTGACTGCGTGGTCTGACTCAGCATCATATCACCAAGCCCTGAAGAAGGATCTCTCTTAGGATCCCCATCTTTTCTGCTCGTGTCCTCACTAGACAGAAAACTCAGGTCACCACCTCAAGCCAGTCCCCAACCTCCAGAGGGTTGGGCTCACCCTTGAACCTGAGGGGTCTCTTTGTCTAGAACTCATTGAGCGTGCTCATCCTACACCCCTTGTCGGTCGGTATATCCACTACCACGAGATCCTTCACTAGTTTTGGTATAGAACGTACACCACCATGCATCAATTCCTGGGGAACTGGTCCCTGAATTGATGCCTCATCACTATGGCGGTCATCCTCATGATCAGATGTTGAATCCTTGGGGGTATGCGTCACGGAGGCATCCTATAATGAAACATGATGTACCATTGTTAATTAGTGTATATGGATAGTTGACACAAAGGACATGGAAAACAAAACCCATTCATATATAAAGAATATACCAATCTATTATTTCCCTGAAACTAGTGTTTTCATGTAACGAGTCAAAAAGCATGTTCTTAGAGTCCTGTTGTATGGATACATCGGCCTCCCACACCAACACTGGAGTCTCTAGCCTAAAAGATGAGATCAAAACACTTAACACTTTTTCCCAAAACCAACCTCATAGACTCCTGGTTCTAAGGTTGAACCAACCACCTCTAATAAAACTCTATCATGACCAGTCCCAGTGGGGCCCATGGCACAGCTCCCCAAGCCCACCTCCAATAGGACAGGGGTTTGTGACTAGCCCCAAGTCGGAATATTACTATCATGGGAGTCATTTCCAATGTCAATCCACACAAAAACACACATCCAAGCCCACAAGGATGAATTGTAAAAAACCACTAGGGAACAAAATGCATGAATACAACTAATCCCAACCAACAGAGTACGAAAAAAAGTAATGTACTGAAAGTAAACTAGGCCAGAATACAATCCCACGAAAAAAAAATTCTGAAACCCACAATGTCCATTCTATAAAAACAAATAGATAATTAGATTATTGCTCATAGCCATAGGATCACCTCGGTCGGTAGGGAACTCAGAAAACTAGGTCCTACCCTAGTCTGCCCTGGACTCTTTCTAAAGGCTTATCATCTTCACAAGACACGACACATGAAGGCAAGGCCCGTACAAGGGTGAGTATAACAATACTCAGTAGAAGACCCTGAAAACCACAATGAAATACATAAAATAATGGTACAATTAGCTATACAAAATATATTTCCACTGAACATATAATTGGATAACACAATCCAGATATACTCAAGACCCAGACCCGCAGTCTAGGAACATGTCACACAACCACAGACCCCTGCTAGGGATTCAGTTCAAATATTCCATGAATCAATCATCTGGGAGAACTCACTCCACGAGCCTGATAACTTTGATAACATCCTTCTGAGATGTACTATCTTTCAGAAAAGGCCACGAGAGATGGATGCACTAATTCGAGGAGAACACACTCCTTAGTGGGAATGATCACGATACATATATGAGGATCACTGCCATGGCCTTGGAGGATGCGAATACTCATCTGGAATTCACCTACTACGTATAGAATCGACACCCTATGGAAATGGTCACGTCGATATCTGACCCCACCTAGGGTCAAAATGGATATAGGATCTCACTCTGATCCTCTCAGAGGGATAACCGAATCTATCTTGGAATGTCCTGCTGAAAGGATCATACTCATATAGTAGGAAATGATACATGACCTTCAGGGGAATGAGAAAAAGGGTCACTAACCTGAACAAAACATCTACATGATACGGTTGACAAGAAGATCCATCAATGTACTGAAAAGTACATGGCGTGTATATATGTTACATGATGTGTCTTCTGACCATGTGTACTGCCCGTGTACTATGGCACATGTTTCAAGGCTGGTCATGTATGAATGTCAGTACACGACGCGTAGTACAGATCACACGCCGTGTCCGAGTAACTGGGGTCGGCTCTGTGTACGAGGCCGTATACCCGAACATAGCTTTATCATGTGGGCGTCACCCCATGTAACTGGCTTGGTCATGAAGTGTGGTGGAGTACATGGCCATGTACTCCATCCAATGTTCATGTATCACCTGTGATACACGCTGAGCTCTGCATATTAAGTTCTGCTATTCAGTGAATGGTTTACACACCGTGTTCTGAAGCCATGTAGTTCATCTTGTGCCAGTGTACTTACCAGATTACACACCGAGCTATGGGAAATTTCCAACACACCGTGTGACTAGGGTCGCACGATGTATGACATCTGTCTGACCCAAGAAACCCTAGTCGTCGCCACCAATACCAGACATCGTGTTCCTCGAAATTACACACCGTGTATTATGGAGTATTCCCAAATCATGAACCTACCGCGCCATGCCTCAGTGATTCTCCAATAGTCGATCCATCCATCTAATCACAATGAAACTCCAGAGCATAGGTCACTCGAACATCATGAAGTCGAATCCGTATGTTTCAGGCCTCTGGTCGGCCCCGAAAATTCATTTTCATCATCCGTGTGAATAAATCTCGGAGAACATGGACTCTCGAACAACTTCTATTCATCTGTTTCCACCACCTTAGAACCACCTCTAGGTCGAAATGATGTCGGATCTCTAATTTGGGATCGTTGCCTCACAAATGGACGTGCAATGATCTGTTGTTTGTCACACCACGAAGAACACAAAATAAAGAGGAAGAACAATAAAAAACTCAAAAACTCACAAAAGGAGAAACGAACCCCCACCATTGTTCATCACAACGTTGATCTTCTCCCATTATAAGGATTAAACATGGTGAATCAGAAAAGTAATAAAACAATTATAACAATTATAATTCCCCAAACAATCCCTGAAAGAAAAGAAGAATAACAACCTCTATAAAGAACGCATGCTCAGGGGATCAACATGTTTGTGGTGGATTTGAATTCGTCATTTCAATACAAAAAATGAGGGAAAGAAGAAAAAAATAACAAACCCATACCTCTATCTGGTTGAATAATTATCATCATGTCAGGTTTGTTGGTGAGGCTCGTCGAATCTAAGATACGTCATCGTCGTACGAAATGGGTTCTCTTCAAAGGCTCCAAGAGTCTATCTCTCAATTCAAAGGGTTATTAGGATAACCATACGAACATTATATAAGAATGTATTTAAAAAGGGTGGTATTAGTTATCTATGCAAAAGGATCATTTTATATAAAATAAGTAATAATTTTATTATTTCCATTAAACGTTTAAAAACTAACTCTCACAGATGACACGTTTCAATCAATGTTAGGCCCCACCTATAGTAAAGTCGCTACTCTGAACGCAATGGTTCCCTCAGAATTTTGATCAGGGATCCATTTTAAATTTTATTCATCTTTTTCAGGAAAACCACTTGTGCACGCTGTTTAAATGTTTAATTTATTTCAAACATTTATTTCGGGAACTCCATGCCTCAGAATCGCATGTCGTTGAATATCCTGGTCCCATAATAATTCTGTATAATATTTAGAAATTAAACACAGAAAATATGAGACATTATAAGGAAGCTAAATTACATTTCATTTATCCATTTAAAACAAGATTATGATGATTTATTGAAGATTATTTTTTTTTCAATTATTTGTAAGGGTGATTAGGTGTTGTAATTTGTATGCCAAAAATATTTTCAAGGTGAATTGAAAGTGATTCATTATTTATTTTCACATTGGTAAAAGAAATATCATTATAAAAAGATGAATTGGTTGCCAAATATTAATAAAAATATTTCCCAAAACTTCACAAATATTTTACTATAAAAATTTGACTCTATTTTCATAGAAAACAATGACCCTGAATCAGAATCAGAGCTGAATAAATCCAATACTTTGGGGAAAAATTGGAATAAATTTTTCAATAGTGACCAAAATTTAAAGAATGGAAATCCCAAATATTGAGATATGTGATTCTTTGTGATTTATATTTGAGATAATTTAGAATCCCATCATTCGTTAGAAAACAATTTTCATGAATTTAATTTAATTTAGATATTAAAATTCATTATTTTGCCTTAGTGATTTTTACCTTTTAACCTTCAAAAAAGAAGACATCTAATAAAGATTGAAAAATAACTAATTATTGAAACATTTTTTACTTAGTGAATTTGATAAACTATGAGGATATAAATCATTGGGTGACCATACATGTTTCAAAGAATGAGAAAAACTCTAAAAAATAATTGAGTGAATAGAGGAATATTTTTTCACAGAGGTAAGCATGAAATGTTCAAGAGAAGATACATGATATTGAATAGAATCATATTATTTTTGAGGATTTAGATAATATTAATAAATTTATCTTGTATTATATTTTCATTGATATATTAATGGAGTTGTGTTTTGTTTTCTTCTATGTGATGTATGTTTTTACCTTGGTATTAGATTATTTCATAGGAGTCCAATGTTTAATTGTAAACAATTGACAGATAAAATATTTTCAGTTATTTTAATATTAATTTTCATGTCTATAATGTCATCATATTTTTATATTAAGGTAAATTATCTCACATTATGTTATTAGATGTATTTTTAGTTTAATTGAAAAAGTGGCATAATTTTGGATTTTAATTTATTATTTTGTTTAATAATTTCAAAAATAACTCTTCACACACAAAATTGAATTCTGTAATTCATTTTTAGGATTCCATAATTTTTAGGATTCATTACATTCAACTAGAGATAATTCGGAATAATTTTTTCTGAAGGCACCAAACCAGTTCAAATTTGACGCCACCAAAGGTATGTCTAGATCTGGATATTTTTGAAGATGTGCCTATCTCTCATAGATTAAAGGCCCAATAGACCCAAAATTCAACAATAATTAAGAAAACATATAAATATAGAACATTTATAAACATTTACCCAATTTATTCTTCTTATATAGAGTAAATTGACTAATACTCTCTACAAATATGGAAAAAAATGTTTATATCTCATTGGTCAAAATAGATTACATATAAAGAAACCTTTTAAGAAGAATCTTTTCCCAAATTTTATAATTAAATTGATCTACCATGTGAAATCATTCATATAGGAATTCAAAATGAAAAAATCAACATTTTATCCAATAAAAATTTACCTCATCGCATTTTCAAATGTTTGGAAATATTTGTGGGGATTTTTTAGTAGTTTTTTAGGATTTTATAATTTTTTTAAGAATATTTTGAATTTTTAAATTACAAATATATACATATATAAGTGTTATTAATACTATCATTATCTTATTTTAATACTTTTTGGTTTCTATCTCATTCTATTTTCACTATGATATCTAATACTCAAGATCATGAGTAACTAACATGGGGAATATCCAAAAGAAGAAACAAAGTGATGAATCCAATTCATTGAAAATTCATTGATATTTTTTTCTATTCATAATAGATATATGGGAATGGAATAATTATTGTATTAGGATCCTTTGTGTAACATCTTTCCTTGAGAGGATTAGCATTCAGTTCTATAATATTCTCCCTCGATCAAGGAGGTGGATGTGCAGTCTCTCATAAATAATTTTTACGTCATATATTCACAACAAGGATACAAGGGTATGTTTGTGAATATTCTAGATCATGTTAAATATGTAAATTTTAAAATAAAAAATATAGGATGATGGTTTACTTTTGTAATTGTCCATATAAGATCTCCATTCCTTATAATAACATTCTTTCTGTATCCATTCAGTTTTCATTGAATATATATATATATATATATATATGTGTGTATATATTTCCAGAATTATTAAAACATATACCATTTATATTATTTAGTTTCATATTATTTGTAATATAAATTGTGACAATATATTTTTATATTTTTGTGTGTTACCAGTTTCAAGTCGACCTTGAGTGTGCACTATATTGAATTATTATGTAAATAAAACATTGATAGGGGATATGTAAAAAATATTCATGAATCAAAATCTCATATCTATTAGAATAGTGTATTTTGAAATTGAAATATATCATCATCATTACATTCTCTTTCAATACATGACCCCCATATCCTTATTTTAATAATTACCACATCACATCCCATTGTCACCTCAAAGAACCTCCAAGTTCAGTAGTTGTATCATCATCAATAAAACACCATAGGGTGTGCTAGTACATTATATTCCTAACATTAGATTGATTCCTCACATGTTATAATATCACACCACATACTATTATAGTATGATTTTACCATCCTCAATCTAGCACACCCCATACATCACATGGAATTGATAGAGGGGAAGATGGATTTGTCAACCATTTGTTCCCACTGAATCTAACTATTTGGAAAAACCCCAATGACCAAATCATGTTAGGATACATTACATCTATACATATTGTGTATTATGTCCATGTAAATAATAATTAAAATAATCCACATATATTTTCTAAATAAAATACCATCCTAAAATTTTTACAACAAAAAACCCCACCATAACCCCAAAATCACACAATAAAACCATCACGGCACATCGCCAACAATGTGAACAATAAATCCAGAAAAATCTATACATCATATAAAAAATAACCCCCATAAAAATTTATGAAATCCAAATTATATATTTCAATAATTGATTTATTTATTAAAAATTTACCAACCCATTTACAAGCATTAAACCACTAAATATGATATTTAATGTTAAACCACTTCTAACCATCAGCCATACTATGTCAATCAATTATAAACATCATTACATCATTACCAATCATTAAATTCTACTTCAACAAGAAAAATTTAAAACCATACCTAACCAATCAATCAATCCATTATCTAAATATAACCTTCATATTTCATATTTTAAACTATGTAAACGCAGTCACAACCCTACTACACAACCCACACTAAAAACACGAAAACATTCAACCAACCCCTATAAATGTAACCCACAAAACATGACAATCTTAAAATTCATGAACTACAACCCATCATAATCCATAATGACCACACCTTGTTAGCCACATCATTAGCTACAAAATAACATCATAAAAAACAATACAAGATTTAAAACACTTATCATTCTCTCACACAAAATTATTCAACAATTATTGGATATCAATTTAATTTTAACACAATCGAGGTTTATTTCAATATTTAAGTGATTGGTCTATAAGAAATATAAATCCAATATATAAAACAAGTAATCAACAGACATTTATCAATATAAATAATAATATTATGAAATTGGAGCTGGAAGACATAAATCTCAAGAACAATAAAATGGAAATAGTAAAACTCAAGTGATGCAGCTCATTCTATTCAACATTGATTTGGTTTAGAACATTTACAATGTTAGGAAAACCCATAAAACTTATCAAAAGAAGAAAAAAGTTTGTTAGTGCCATAATATGGGAAAAGGATTGTTATTTATTCTAAAAACCTAATAAAATTTTAATCAAAACACTGTGGAATGAAATAGAAAATAATGTGGAATCAATATCACACTAATGTTAACTAATACAAATTATATCACTAAAGTAACCCTTCAGTACTCATCATAACATCACCCATCACACTTCTCCAGAAAACCAAGACCACTCTACAAATTAGAGTAGAAACCTGCATGAAATGTTAAATAATACACCATGGAGACGTAATTATCATGATTATAATAAAAAAATTGACAAAAATCTAAGGGTTATCATGGGAAACCAAAAAAAACCACTAGTCACATGAGGATAAAGATAATTTGATGAATCATATATAAAATCCAAGTAACATCCTTCCTATATTGTGATGGAAAACATCCAATCATGGTGAAAAGGTATGCCATCATGGTGTTATTTCATCAAAAACCTTATCTTTTGGTGTGATTTATTATGGTCAAAACATGATGTGTTAATATTCTCAAAATAAATGATATTTTTTATGTACCATAAATCACATTATTTAAAATATCTAATTCTATTTAACGTGAGAAGGGTTGTGACATTATTCATACCAACACAATGTAACATAACCTAAGGTTTAATAACCCATAAAATAGCCACCATAACATCATTCCATGACATAGAATTTTACTTTTTTAATAAAACATTGTGGAACCCTATAAATAAAACTCATGATTATTTCACAACAATAGTAATGAATTGAATCAAATATAAACCACATAAGATACATCCCAAATATAATAACACATAATTTAAATTTCCAACATACATCATCATGACATGAACCACTCAAATGTAGGGTTGAGCCTCCAATTAAACCAATCCACACACATCACAACCTGAACAAACACACTATGACAAACTAATCATAGCATACATATCATATTAAACCAGACAGTTCTTCCCTTAATCATCTCTCAATAACTATGATATCTGAATCAATAACTGGAATGTGTCTGAGGGTTCTTGTCAATATCAAAAGATACTTCTCTAATGATTCCTCTTCTTTAGAATCAGAACCAACTCTAGAAGTAAAATACATACACCACCATCCAAGAACTCACATGGAATTACCACTCAATTGAAATAATTACACCAACCAATGAAGGAATGAACAGAAGGATAAATAACTCAATAAAAAAAGTCACACACCATGAAATTAATCATTTCAATGACAATTATAACATCTCTTTAACATGGAAAATAGGATGAATAAATAATTTTGGTATATTTAGCACATATATATGACTCTCACTCTCATGTAAACTCATTTATACAACCATTCTTCTACATAAATGAAATTGAAGGAATAAACCACCAATAATATACCAAACATAGATGATACTAGATATCAATTTTCCAATCTATGATTTTCACATCATCCCCAATATTCATATCTACTCAATCAATGATTGGATAATCACAACAATGATATATTTGGAGTGAGATTCATGAAATATTTCAGAGATATTTTCCAACTATGGTGAAAATATAACAAATATTCCACCTCACAAATGCATTTCAACATGTTTAATTAACAAAAAACAATGTATAATTATTACCCCTACCAAAAAACAACTACCAATGACAATAGGAACCCCTCAAGAGGATTTTACATCTATCCTACAAATATATTGGAATCCATCTCCAATCCATTAAATCATGTTTATTATAGTATACGACCTTAATATTTTCTCTGATTATCACTATATTCAATATCATCCTAAAATATCATATAGAATAAAGAATAAAGAATCACAAACCTCTCCCTATCACAACATAGAATTATAAGGACAAATATTCAATTTCTCAAAAGGGGTAATGTCACGAGAATGATTTGTAGATTGGTTTTATAGTAAGTGTCATGACCAGTCTGCTGGGGCTCGAGCCGTGACTACCTCATGCCTTCATTACAATGGCGAGGGGTCGGAGACTGGCACCAAAAGGCGTATCCCCTAAAACAAGGAACACATAGCCTTTATATCTTATAATCATATTCAACCAAGAACACAATAAGATACGAACACATGTAAAATTTATAGAAAAAATTGTGCTAATTGTAAGAGGAGTCAGACTTAAATCGCAATAGTAATGGTACAAGTAAAATTGAAAATACAATGAAATTGAAGAAAGAGAAAGATAGCTACTAGGTCATCCTCCAAGGTTCTTACCTGAAGTGTAGGTATAGATCACCTCCTCATACCTACATGTCTATCTGTCTCCTCTACGTACTGACAGGACATTTGGTCCACCTCTATGCACCGTCCAGTCATGGTACGCCCAGCCTCGATTAGCACTGTCATCCGTCTACACCAAACACAACCAGGTGTGAGTGAAGACCATGTAGGGGTGAGTATAACGATATATAGTAGGGACACTGAGACACTCAAGGTCCCTCAAAATCCACAAAGGATAAATGACAAAGCATATAAACCACTGAAAACCCTACTAAGGTGTATTACCATACATATACATAAGTTATCAAATATTACCCATCTCATTCATGAGGAAACACAAGACCCAACACCTATCCAATGTAGAACTATTCCCCAAAGGAAAGATCACCACGAAGGTAATTACCACACAGGTACCCCACACGTAAGAATACCAAAAAGGTATCACCATTAAGTTAAGTACCACAAAAATACACACATAGAACAATACCACAAAGGTATCACCACGAAGATAAGTATAATATGGTAGGCCACGCAGATGAATACCACAATGGAATCACAATGAAGGTAAGTACCACATGGCATGCCACCCAGAAGAATTCAACAAATGTAAAGACTCAACTCCCACAAGGTATAACCTAGGTACTCCAGTAGAGATGATTATATGTAACTACTGAATCATCTTACTCTATTAAGAGGCAGACCAACATAGGATCTAAAAATCATATGAACCACATAGGACCCAAGTACATCATCATACCCACATAGGAACCTAGTATAACAGACCCACACATGATCCTAGTAATGTAGACCCACAAAGGATCCACGTACATCATCAGACCCATACAGGATCCCAGTACAGTAGACCCACACAGGATCCCAATACATCATCAGACCCACACATGAATCTATTACAGAAGACCCACATAGGATCCTAGTACATCATCAGACCCACACATGATCATAGTACACTAGACCCACATAAGATCCTAATACATCATCAGACACACAAATGATCATAGTACAATAGGACCTTATAGGATCCCAATATCATTTTATTGCTAGCTAAAATGATCCTACGCTATGCTCACGAGATTATGGAAATATACGCTCCTCTAGCAATAGGTCGATACTCCAATTTCCATGAAGTCCCATGAAGAAGTATCCCAAAGGACCACCATGTAAAAGTGGTCTCAACCCAACAGATGGTGTGTCAATCAAACATTTGGTCTGTAAGTTATTGGCATTTTACTCCCAATGGCCCGGTTGGATTCATGTTTGACACAAACCAGTATTACACCAAATATACACAAAAATAAAGTGGGGTATACCAAAAGGCCCATATCACTCCAAGGTTTTAGGTTATTTTGATGGTTCTTAAAATGGACACACGTAGCTCATGTTATGGATGAAAGAGAGAAAAGGGCCGACGTGGGACTGGGATTGGTCCAACCTAGTCAGACCTAGCCCACAGAATCTGACCAGGCCCGATGGGTTCGTCCCGGCCAACTGGGTTCTGCCCGGACCGCTGTGCCCGGCCCGGCCTGCCAGTATAGGCCGGCCTACTAGGCGGCTCATGGTAAAATGGCCTGCGATGTGGCGGCCCACAATACAGTGTCCCATGCTGGGGCGGCCCATGGTGAGGTAGACCCTGGTGCAGCGGACCACTTGGTTTCCCCCGGCTGGCTAGATGATCAACCACTCCTCCGCGCGGCGCGGTCGCGCACTGCACCTTCACCGGCGGCATGCTGCCCTTGCTCCACCACGACCGATGGGCCCCGAAATATATCTAGTGGCACAGTTGCTCCGTAACCTTCATCATGGCCAGCCAGAGTACCGACCACCATTCCCAATCCCCACAAGTGTCTGTCATCGGCACCGGTCGTCGTCCTCCTCCATCGCGTAGAACACACCAACTAATCACAAGGATTGAGGAGTGGTTAGTCCATGTTTTTTTATCCCACACCCTCCATGTTATAGTGGTAGTAAGACTCTCATGAATAGAGATCCATCAGGAAATAAAAATCAACAAAGATTAATAAAAAGGTACCCCTACATTGAACGATCTGAAAGAGGAGGCGTGATGAGGAAGACAAAGTCGGTGAAGGACGTCTATGTTCGGCGTCTCCAAAAGACGCATCCGATCTAGGATGAGGGTTGGTTCCCCGTTCTTTATTGCATGGTTTGGGGTCGATTGTCACGACCCACTAGATCCAACTCTGTCCAATAAGTGTCGAGCATCATGTCACTTTACCAGTGTTTTGTCAATTGGTGATGTCGTTCCAAATCCTCCACCCCATGCTCCATTTAAATAAGAGATGGGGAGGGTAATAAAACTATCATGGTATTTATGAAGGTTCAATTAATAAAAAACTTACTAAATTCCAATAATGTTTCTACTTAGTATTTTATAGGTTTAAACAATTAATTAATTTTGGCACATTTAAATGGCACAACATAATTGCATTATATTGGCACAATTTAATTTCATTGTGTTGGGACAATTTAATTGCATTGCATTGGCACAATTAAATATATTTTCATCAACTCAACTAATTAATTTTGGAGTTGAAATGTTTTCTCCCATTAAAGAGGTTTTGGGTGGTCCCCACAACCATAACCCATGTGAAGAGGTTTCAATAGACATAAAATAAAACTGGTTCTTTATTTTATTTTTATTTCCACACAAAACATGAAAAATAACATTCACCCTCAACCTACTACGGTTGAGGTGAGGTTATTATTAATATAGTATTAGTGTTGTGAGTTCAACGGTGACCTCGAATTTCAATTCCATTCATTGGTTCATATGTTACAAAAAATCCACTCGCATGTTTACTGAACGCACCCGAAAAAACATTCAGAAATTCACTCATGGCAAACCGGGCCTCAGAATCGCGAGCATTATTTTTCACAGACTCTTATAAATCCGATATAATTAATAAAAAATCATTTAATTTCAAGGTATTTAAATTATACCCCCCACATAGGGCATTGCGTCCCTGAAATCCACATCACAAAAACTATGAAATAAGGGGGGGGTAAAGAGCACGAATTTGAGCCTCCTGCTCCCATGTGCTCTCCTGGAGGTTACCGTGGTGCCAGAGTACGTGCGCCAAAGGTATCGACCACCCAAGAAGAAAAATCCCCTATAAATTCTCAATCCCAACTAAAACATCTGTAGACGTCAAACCATCGTTGATGTCCATCTCTCCATGGTTGATGAAATATGATGGGTCGTGCACATATCTCCTCAGCTGGGATACGTGGAAAATCTCATGAACCTGGTGCAACTGAGGTGGAAGAGCAAAGTGGTAAGCTACCTCACCAACTCTACTGAGTACCTAAAAGTGTCTGTTGAACCTCAAAGATAGCTTGTCTCCCCAGCCAAATCTACAAAATCATCGTCGAGGTGAGACCCGTAGAAAGACATGGTCACCATTCTCGAACTCCAGAGGACTCCGTCTCCTGGCAGCATAAGACTTCTGCCTACTCTGTGCAGTCTTCATCTACTGCTAGATGATCTGCACCATCACTATTTTAGCCCTACCATCTTTGGTCCCATGAGTGCTGACACCCTAGGGTCAGTCAAGAACAAAGGCAATCTGCATGTTCGGCCATACAAATCCATTAAATATGTCATCCCAATGGTGGATTGATAATTTTTGTTGAGTGGAAACTCCACCAAGGGAAAGTTATCCTATCTGCTGTGACCGAAGTTGAGGACTCAAGAACACATCATTTATTCGAGTATATTAATGGTTTTCTCATTCTAGCCATCCATCTATGGATTGAAAGTAGTGGTCAAATGAAGCTATGTCCAGATATCCTCCTGAAACCCTTTCTATAGACAAGAAGTGAAACATGCTTCACGATCAGAGACAATCGTTAAGTGTACTACATGTATTCGAACAATCTCCTACACAAAGAGGCATCACATGCTCTATATTGTACCCTTCTCTCTGATAGGTAGGAATTGGGTCGACTTTGTGAGTTGGTCGATGATCTCCCAAATAGAATCATGACACATGGATGTTTGTGGATGTCTTGTCCGGAAGTCCATGATTATTTCATCCCACATCCACTCTGGGTCCACCAAAGGCTGATCTAAGCCAGCTGGTACTTGATGCTCTACCTTCACTTGCTGACAAGTGAGGCACTGAGAGAAAAACTCTAGTACTTATTTCTTCATTCCCTGCCACCAGTGCTGTCATCGGAGGTTCTGGTACATCATTTCCACTCCTAGATTTACCGCTAGAGGGGATGTGTGGAGCTCCTGCAGTACATTCTCCTGAAGTTACACGTGTACCATAGTACGACCTATAAAGATGATGACATTCTCCCCACCTTCAAAAAATCAATCAGGTGCATGTCATGTGGATATCTGAGCACGTTGAGCCTCAAAGTCAGTGTCCTAACACTGTGCATCCATGACTCGCTGAATATGTGGGGGAGTGACTATATGAGACTGAAGAAAAGTTACTCCATCACATTCTCGAAGGGTATCTACAAAGAGGCCAGCTGCTTCATCACCTCACTTAGCAGTTGCATTCCAGATCACTTGCTGAGTGCATCTGGTACAATGGTCCCCTTCCTAGGAGTATATATTATCTCGAAGTCATAGTCCTGGAGGAACTCAATCCAACATCGTTGTCTCATGTTCATGTCCTTATAGAAGAAGATATATCTGAGACACTTGTTATCAGTTAAACTATAAAATGGTCACCCATCATGTAATTTCACCACATATGAAAGTTTAAGAGCACTATTTCTAACTCCAGGTTAAGGGTAGTGTAGTTCTACTCCTGTTGTCTCAGCTGTCAAGAACCATACATTATCATTTCTCACTCCTGCATCAGGAAACATCCGAGTCTGGTCCCTGAGGCGTCGTAGTAGACTAATCACCCAATGCACTCCTCCAAAATCCTCAAGATGGGGGCACTAGTCAGTCTCTACCTCAGCTCATGAAAACTCCACTGATATATCTGCGACCACATGAAGGGTTCCCTCTTTCTTCGTCAACACTGATAATGGTGCCACAACTCCAGAAAAATCTGGCACAATCCTTGGGTATTATCCGACCAAACCCAAGAAACTTCATACCTCTATGACACTTCGTGGTGGATCCCAATAAATTACTTCCTCAATCATCACTGGATCCACTGCAAATGCCGCCTATAAGATGACGTGTCCCAAAAAGTAAACCTATCATATCCAAAATTGGATCTTGGAGAGCTGACCATAAAGTTTCTGCTCTTGGAGTGTGCCCAGAACTATCTTGAAGATAATTGGCATTTTTCTCCTCATTATCCCAGTAAACCAAGATATTTTCGATGAAGACTAATACAAAGTGATAAAGGAATGGCTAAAATATCCTGTTCATGAGTCCCATTAACACTGCTGGAGAATTGTTCATCCCAAATGGCATAACCAAGAACTTGTAATGGCCGTCCCGAGTATTGAAAGTCATCTTCTACTCATCATCATCTCGTACTCTGAGTTGGTGATAGCGTGACCTGAGGTCTATCTTCTAGAACCATCATTCCCCCTTCAGCTGATCAAAGAGTTCATCAATCCTCGGATGTGGGTACATATTCTTCATGGTCACCTGGTTTAGGAGCCGATAGTCAACACAAAGTCTCAAGCTCCCATCTGCCTTCTTGGTGAACAAAATAGGGGTTTCCCTAGGAGAAACACTAGGTCGGATAAACCCCTTCCTCTGCAAGTCCTCTAACTATACATACAACTCACGAAGCAATGAAAGAGCCATCTGATATGTTGTTGTAGTTATCGTTGTCATCCTGGTGTATAGGTTAATGTAAAAGTCCACCCCTCTATGAGGAGGTAGACCCGATACATCATTAGGGAAGACATCCGCGTACTGATCCACAACTACCGAATATCTCAGAATCTTCACATCTACCACTCTGAGGGTTATGCTATCCAACTGATGAGTGAGTGACTGCACTCTCTTCTGGGTATGTATGTCCTATGCTGTAAAGGTTCGCTTCTCACCTGGGAAGGTATTACTAGTTCCATCAATGCATACACACTGCACTTTGTGCCTAATAAAATTGATCTAGGAATGAACTATAGATAACTAGTCCATACCCAAGATGATTTCTGATGGCCTCGACACTACAACTAATTGATCCCAGTCGAAGCTCTAAAATCTTAGTGTAATCTCAAACTGTCGGCACTAGTGTGTAATCATTGGTTCTAATCCTGTAGGATTCTCTAGCCATAAGGATAAATTAAAAGGGTACCCCACAATATCCGAGCCCCGAACAAGGGAAGTGCCAATAAAATAATTATTGGCACCTTTTTCTATAAGTATTGCAGCTAAGGTGGAGTAGACATAGATTATTCCTTGTATCATCCCCAGAGCTCCAAGGTCATGGGCCTAAACATCCTAGAGCTGAGCTCTCTGCTATAAAGCTTCTATATATAGTCGGGGTGGATGACCTGGTGGTCACGGTGGTAACATCTCGAATCATCTCCCACTGCCACCTACACGGCATTCTCCTCTGCCACATCTGCATTCTCCTTGCGGACCTCCTCAGTCGAACCTCTGTCTCTACCGGGGTGGTCCTTCGACCATCTGCTGATCATCCATAAGGAATGTTGAGTAGTCACAAGCCATGTGACCCTACCTACTGTTTGTGAATCCCTGCCCGCCCCTTGCATGAGTCGCTCTATCTCCGGTTCCCCACACAACCAAACAAGAATCCCACAGTCCTCAACTTGTAGGTCTGGTTCTCTTGGACCTCTATGACATATGACTGCTGCTAGCTATATAAGACTCCGCTACGTGATGCCCAGTGGTGGGTCTCACTGCTGCTGATTGTTCAACAAGAAAAACCTACCCTAATAGGGCTCTCTCGAACAACCTCACCTGCGTCTGGATATTGAGAGAAATCATCGAAGCCATGATCTCCCTCCTGATCCCCGACATGAAGGTCTGGGCCCTAAAGAATGTTTCATGCACCATATCAGTGGAGTAGTGAGAGAGGTTAGTGAAAATCACTGAGTACTAAGCCATATTCATGGTACCCTACTGTAGATGAAGGAGCTCCTCTATGAGCACTTCACGAAGAGTTGCTGGGAAAAACTCTGCCCGAAGCTGTCTCTCAAAGTCTGCCCAGAGAAGTGTCACCTCTTCATGAACCTAGAGCATCAAGCTCCACCGTCTGCTTGCTGATTCCATTAGAAGCCTAGTGGAAAGGATAACCATGTGTTCAATTTGTGTCCCTAAAAGTTGAAAGACTCTCACCATCCATTGCATTGAGAGTCTTCCAACTGGTAGGGACACAAACCAACCACTTATAGAAGGTGCCTCAATCAGACATATGGTATATAAGTTATTGGCCATTTAGTCCCAAGGGCCCAGTAAGATTCGTGTTCGGTTCCAACTAGGTTGTACCCCAACATTATCCAAAACACATGTGGTTTATAAAAATATGTCCCTATCTCTCCACGGTTTCCAGTGAAGCTAACAGTTCATCATAAAGGCTCTCGTAGCTCAAGATATAGCTGAAAGCGCGAAAAGGGTCGAAGTATGTCTGGGTCTGGTCTGACCTGGTTAGACCGACCCGGCCTGGGCTAACCCGATTCGGTTCCAGTCAACCTGGACTGATCCGGGTCTAGCCATGCATGGGACCCGGACCACAGAATCCAACCTAGCCTGTTGGGTCTGGCCCGGCCCATAGGTGGCCCGCTGTGCTGCGGCCTATGGTGCAGCGGCCTATGGTGCAGTGGCCCGCGATGCAGTCTGTTAGGACAGACCACTTGGTGGCCCCCTGGCAGGTCGGATGGCCAGCCGCTCCTCCACACGGCGTGGTCTCACTCCGCGCCATCACCGGCAGATGGCAGGAAGTTGGTCAACCTATTCTCACTGTTGCGGTACAACATCGTAGATCTGCTCTTCCGAGCGGCGCAGATGAGTGGCGCCCCCCCTCACACGGCCAGCCGCCACCCTTGCTCTGACACGGTAGAGGGGCCACAGCTCTTCTTCGACCTTGAGGTTGCACCGCCGCCTTCAACGTGGCTAGCATGAGTTCCGACCGCTGTTCATGAGCCCCACCAGTGTCGGTCGCTGGCACCAGTCGTCATCCTCCTCCATCACGTAGAACACACCATAAAATCACAAGGATTTAAGAGTTTTCGGGCCATGTTGGTTTGGCCCACACCCTCTGTGTTAGAGTAGTAGAAATCATCTCGTAGGGAGGGAATCAACGTCAAAGAAAAATCAACGAAGATTAATAAATAATACACCCCTACCGTAAAGGATCCATGAAGTCATTGAATGATGTTGGCATTCGGTGTCTCCACAAGGCACTTCCTATCTGAGCTCGAGGTTGGTTCTTTGTTCTACGATTTGTGGTTTGGGGTCACTCGTCACCACCTGCCAAAAATGGCTTCTTCATCCAAGTGTCGGGTGTCATAACACTTTACCAGAGTTTAATCACTTGATGAAGTCTTGCCAAATCCTCCCCCAAGCTCCATATAAATAAGAGACTGGGATGGTAAGAAACGATCGTGTAATTTATGAAGTTTCCTTTAATAGAAACCTTCCTAAATTCCAACAATGTTGTTAAATAGTGTTTTCTAGGTTGAAAACATTAATTTACATTGTCACATTTTAATGGCACAATTTAATTGCATTGCATTGGCACAGTTTAATTTCATTACGTTGGCACAAATTAATTGCATTTCGTTGGCACAGTTAAACAAATGTTCATTGGATCAACTAATTGAATAGGGAGTTGAACGGTTTTCTCCAATTAAAGAGGGTTCGGGTGGTCCTCGCCCCCATATCCCATGTGGCGAGGGTTCAAAAAAAATAAAATAAAACTTTTTTTATATTTTATTTTTATTTCCACATAAAACACGAAAACTAACTTTCACCCTCGACCTAGTGCAACTGAGGTGAGGATCTCCTTAAGTGAATACTAGTGCTGCAAGTTCAATAGTGTCCTCGAATTTCAATTCTATGTACCAGTTCATAAGTTACAATAACCCACACACACATTTACTGATCTTACCAGAAAAAAAGTTCAGAAATTCACTTCGGGATCACTGGGGTTCGGAATCGCACATCGTAATGTCTCATTGACTCATAAAATTCCCATATAATTAAAAAATAGCATTGAATTTCTAGGACATTACAATAAGAATCAACCAAGGGGATGTTTCCTTCAAAAATTACAAAATATTTGTTAAAAAATAATATAATACATGCTCCACCATTTGGATTTTCAATTCTACATTCCAATTCAAATTTAGATGGAAATAATTATCAGGGAAAAAATAAATCCTCAATAATTCTTCAGTACTATCAATACATGTGAGGTAATATGTGAGTAATTATCTAAAATGTTATCATATCATTCCAATTAAAAAAGAATAACATATCCACATGTCCCATCACAAGACCTTTAACGACACATAACTACTAAATGAATAATTTTTTTTGACATCATCAATATATCCTAGATCATAAAAATATAATCATTCAAACCATTCTATGAGGGTAAACTAGTGATGTAATCCATCATGAAGTCTTTCCTTATCCATTTATGGAAATCCAACATCTGAAAGAAAAAAACAACACAATGGTTTTTCTTCCCTATTATTGTAACAAGCACAATGATACCAACACGTCTACTGAAAACCTCAAATTAGGCCACTAAATATCTCTCCACGAGTAATTATAAAATTTATCCACAAAATAATGCAATACCATTTTTGAGATAAGAAACTCATAAGGAACATCCTCCCTCACTAGTAAATGAACAAACACCCCCACTATAACATCATCTGATGCCAATCGCCATCTTACTGATAAATTTTATAATCATTATAATTAATATTTCCATCATCACAACTATCTTTGTGACTCCCCAATTTTACTCTTCCACCTACTACAACATGAATTATTATATTCTCATTTCAAACATGAAAAATACTCCAACACCATTCTATTCATCATGATAAATCCCATTGATATACTATAACATCCCAGGTTAATAAAGAATAAAGAATTTTCATATTTATTAATATTTACAAATTAAATATTAATTTTAATTAAAAGGGGTTTCTACGTTCGATAGCGTACTCTATACGCAACGATGAGTTTCTTGGAAAACTTACGTTGCACACTAGTAATAAAATAATATCATTTTAAATGTTAGTTAACACGTAGCCGTTGTACGGGATGGAATGGATATAAATAACTAAAATATGATTATATATGTTTTTTAAATGTTTTTACATTTACCCAATAAAGGATAAAGGCTTAAAATACGGAAAGAATTCAATTTTAGGCATTTATACCCTAATTTTCACTAAGGGTTCACTTATCATCTTTTGACGGAGAACCTTCATTAAATATTGTTTTGATCAATCTTATAAATTCTATTGGACCAAAAATAACTCTTCTTTAGAATCGGGACATCAAAATTTACTTTGTGTAAATTTTTGGAACCTTTCCGATAAAGTTCATTTTTTAATGAATAGTGTAAAATGTTGTCTTTTAATTCAAAACCTCTTTTAATATAATTTATTTATATGATTAAATTATAATTTTAATTGGTTTTAATGTGAAATTAGAATATTTTTTTACCATAAAATCCAATAGTGGTCATTGGAATCAATTTCACTTTGAAATTGGACTTAAACTAGTGTCAATCTTTTGATACTTATTGTTTCATGAAAACACGCTATTTTCTCTGACAGTGGGAATTAATTATTAAATTAATTAATGCAACTTATATGTTGTGAATTTTGTAAAATGGACTTCATTTTTCAATTCAGAATATCAAATATAGCTTAGGGTGGATTTTTGGTATTTTTCTGAAAAACTTCAATTTTTGATGAATAGTGAAACCACTATGTGGTACTTATAAAAACTGATTTTTTGTTTAAATGAAATTTTACCACTTCTGTGTTTTGAATTTCAAAAATCTGACATACATGGTTGTCATTAAGAAGTAAAATGTTGTTCAATGAGATAAAAATAATTTTTTGGTGAGTAGTAACTTATTATGTTTTTAATCGCGATTAGAGTTAATTAGTGAAATTTAAGGCAAAAATGACATTATAATAAAATGAAAATACATTGACACATGTCCTAACCTTATTGGATGTGTCATGTCCGACCAAGACAAGCCATGGGACAACTTGGGGACCCCTATGGAGCCACTTTGGTTGGGAAATGACATAAATAACTTTTTATTTAATGTTAATGTAAAAATGAAACACACATGAAATGTTTTACTAAAACAATTTTTACATGGGGTTATACAAGTCAGATTTTTTACTATAAATAGTCATTGGAAAGATAAAATATTTCCTACACCATAGTATTTTTTTTATAATTTTTAGACATTAAATAAATTAAATTATTTATGACATCATGATGATGCAACGATGACCTCATTATTTACTGATTTAAATAAAATGGAATGATTATGTAATATCTAAGACCTACACATGGCCAAAACCATTTGGATGAGTGTATTTAGAACCCGTATCACCTTATCCTAGAATAATATCAATTTGGGACCTTTTGAATCCGAAACTCATTTTAAAATAAAGTAACTTATCTTTTCTTTCCAAGAGTGCCCCTCCTCTCCTCTTATAAAAGGCCCCCAGCTCTACCTCCTTACCCACACTCCCAAAGCCTTTGGCTCGGCCAAACCCTACCCATTTTGGCTCTCCAAATACCTCTCTTACTCCTTGAAGCCTCAATTTGGGCAGAGGTCTTCCCAAGGAAGCCTTTGAGCTCAATCCAATGGGAGTTTCTTGATTTTAAGGTAATGTCTTCTTTTGTGTCCTTTTGATTTATTTTGCTTCTCCAACCCCCTAAACAAGTTTTATTCTTTCCTTTTGTAACAACTCCAGTATATTAAATATAATAGGATGTTGTTATAAGAAGGATTCTATCTACAATTACTCACACCTACATCTAATGGTTAACGAACATACGGTTTCCGTGGATGGAGAATTTCTGCCTCCTGAAATGATGATTGTTCAACATTATTTTAACACCTTCAAAGGTGGCCATTAAGATGACACTATATTTATATATGATATATAATATTTTTATATTTTACTTATGCTTCTGTATTTTTCATTTTGGGAATACCTTTATGGTTTCCATTATGGGTAAACACGATATCTTTATTTAAGGAAGTGCGGACTACCGCCCCCTCAAAGTGATGTGATTCGTTAATGCCATAAGTGGGAAGTATAAAGGATGGGTTTAAAGTTATTATATATGATTTTATACTGGAATTATAATATACCTATATATCATTATTATTTCTTTCCATTAATGTATGAGATAGAAATGAAAGTAGCGTTCATGCGTACGTACGGCTTACCATCTCCATGAACGGTGCATTTCATTTCTTATCCACAAATGTAATGTACTATTAAAAGTACATGTTTATAATGGATATATATAATGAATGATATATCTAAAATGATGAATATAATTCTGGAATTAAAATATACATACCTCTCATTTAGTTTTAATTCCATTAATATGACAAAGAAATGAAAGTAGCGTTCATGCGTACGTACGGCTTACCATCTCCATGAACGGTGCATTTCATTTCTTACCTCTAAATGATTATGTAAAATTATAAATACATGTATATGCTGGATATATATGATATATATGATATCCAAATCATGAATATCATTCTGGATATAAAGAACCTTTGACCACACGAACAACATGTAATTGTAAGAAGTCCACTTTCGACAAAACAAACATTATTAACTTAAATGGTTACATAATGTTTATAACATGGCAAAAAGTGATATAAAAGTAATAATGAACTTTAAAAAGGTTCTTAATCAAGTAGAAATTAACTCATGTTTATTATTCATGACGTTAAAGAACGATCGAGTCAAGTCAGACCCGAGATAAGGGACTTCGTCTCAATCTCCTTTCATTGAGCCATAATTCGTTTTATACACAACTTTCTTTTATACGGTGTATAAACCCCTTTGACTTTTACATTAATACAAAAGGAATATTTATCTACAAAGCGTTTTACTAAACGACAAAAAGGAATGTTTTTTTAACGTACGCGGTGACAACGACCTTTTCCGCCGCTGCGAGTATTATTTAGTCTTTGGCTTCCTCAACAAGCCGTAATGTTTTTAAAATAAAATAAATACCATATACCCTTTTATGTATTTTGGTATTGAAAATGGTTTTGATAAAGGATTCTATTATGATATATTTTGATTGAAATTTGGAAATGTTATCATTCCTTTATATTGGTTTTATGTTTTATGATTTTATATTGGTGCTTGGACATTTGACGGGTGGTTACGTGATAAACCATATGACGGGTGGTGCCGTGAATACCAGGACGGGTGGTTACGTTATAACCTCCAATTCATTGGGTATGGAAGTTGGTTGTATGGATATTCCATTAAGTATGTATGGAAATTGGCCAAATGGCTATTTCATTAAGTGATATGTGTGGAAGTCGACCGTATGGTTATTCCTCTTAAGTATGTTTATGTACCAAGTTACCTTTATATATGTTATGTGTTCTTTATATGGGTTTTATGGTAATCCTTTGGTTTCAAAAAGGTAAGTAATGATACTTTATTCAGTAAATAGTTTTTACTACTTCATTAAGGTGAAGGTATTACTTTGATAGAGTATACATGGTTTACGTGATGTTTGAAAAAATAACAGTTTTAATTCTTTGTGTATCCCTTACTGAGCTTTTTATGCTCACCCAAAGTTTTTTTGAAATGTTTTTCACAGGACTTAATGTGGAAGAAGGTCAAGGATGGGATCAAGGGAATGTCATGCTATATAAAACATGGAACTAGATGTTTCTTTTTAAGAGTTTTTTTATTATGGAAACTTAGTATAAGTGTCTACCTTATAATCTTTTGAGATGTAATAGTTATGTTCTAATTCTCTAAAACTCTAATCCAGAAAAGAGACTCAATGTGAATTATTCATTTAATTCAATATTAAGTAAGGTTTATGGTCGGGGCCTTATAGTTGGTATCAAAGGTCGGTTTAGACATATTTAGGAGTTAGAAAAGTATTAAATTTTAATATGATTGAAATGATATATCATTTACAGATTACCATGTTTCTTTGCCAAAGATATTTCTGTGTTCAGAATGGTTTTCCGTAGAGGAAACAAAGAAGCTATGTTGGGACGACATCAGGAGGAATAAATCCTTCCTAATCAGCAACCTGAGATGGTCGGAATTGGAACTGAACAGTTTGTTGCAGTGATGGCACAGTTGACTCAAGATATAAATGGTGGTGGTATCCATGCACGAGATCAGCCAGATCAACCGTAGAGGAACATGTCCGTGGTGGAACATTTCATTAGGCAACATCCCCCATCATTCAGAGGATCATCTGACCCTGTGCAAGCTGAAGGGTGGATTAAAGCACTGGAGAAGATTTTTGATGTCATGGGGTGTTCATAACATCAAAAGGTTAGTCTTGTTGTTTACCGTTTTGATGGTAAAGATGATCAGTGGTGGTCGTTGGTGAAAAATATCAGGGATAGTGATGAGATTGAGGATCTTAACTAGGACGAATTCAAAGGTATGTTTCTTCAGAAATATTTTCCTAAGGTGGTTCATCTTAGGATGGAAAAAGAGTTCCTAGAATTGAGGCAGGAGGATGATTCCGTGGCTGCTTCTGAAGCAAAGTTCACTCGATTGGCAAGGTATGCTCGAAACTTCAAACGATATCTTGATAGTAAAATAAACCGTTTTTACTCAGGGTTAAAGCCAAAGTATCGAAGGGCTTTAGATTCTCGTGAGTTCAAAAGTTATGAAAAACTTGTTCGATGTGCGGAGAATGTGGAAATGGGGTTTGCCGATGATCAGTTGTTCTATGACAAACATCAGAATAAGAGGTCTAGTTGGCAGGTAAAGGGTAAAAATTCATCAAAGAAACAAGGAGGTAAGAAAACCAAATATCCATCCTGTGAGAAGTGTGGTAAAATGCATCTTGAAGAATGTTTATCCAATTCTGGTAAGTGCTTTCGATGTGGTAAGTCTGGTCATATTGCTCGTAACTATAAGAAAGATGATCAAGGAGGCAATGAAAAGCCAATGGTAAGATGTTTTAAGTGTAATTAAATGGGTCATTATCCAAACGAGTGTCCAACGAAGTACTCAACTGGGGGAATGCAGCCAGACTACAAGCATGAAGTGGTGGTGAACTCCTTTGCAACAACTTCAACAGATGTTGGGCCATCTAATGAAGCGGTATTAGGTACACTGTTTGTTTGTTCATATTATGACAATGTGTTGTTTGATTCAGGGTCTATACACTCTTTCATTTCTGAGAAGTTTTCTAGTAAATTGAAAATTCCATCTCAGGATATAAACCCTGAACTTATGGTAAAAACCCCCGGAGGGAACACTGAGACAAAAAGGAATTATAAGAACCTTCCTATCATTATGCGTGGAAAGAATCTACCAGCAAACCTTATTGTTTTGCCTATAGAAGAGTCTGATGTTATTTTGGGAATGGATTGGATTTCTGTTTATCATACTAAGATTGACTGCAGAGCTAAAATGGTTTCTTTTTAGATTGATTTTCAGTTTTTGTACAAGAATGAACCCTTGATTTTGATAACATATCAGGAAGTTGAGAAACTAGTAAAAGATGGAAATGAATGTTAATTTGCACATATTGTTGAAAATAAAGGAATTTTTTAGATTAATGATGTTCCAGTGGTAAATGAGTATCTTGATGTTTTTCTTGACGAGTTGCCTGGTATTATTCATGATCGGGAAGTTGAATTTACTGTTGACTTAGTTCTTGATTATAAGCCAATTTCAAAACCTCCTTATCGAATGGCTCAAGTTGATCTTTTAGAGTTAAAGAATGAATTTCAAAAGTTATTAGATAAAGTTTTCATTCGACCTAGCACATCACCATGGGGTGATCCTGTCTTGTTTGTTAAAAATAAAAATGGATCAATGAGACATTGCATTGATTATAGAGCCTTGAATAATATTACTGTTAAGAACAAGTATCCATTGCCTCATATCGATGATTTGTTTGATCATCTCCAAGGAGCTCAGTATTTTTCGAAGAATGAATTGAGGTCGGGGTACCATCAGTTGAAAGTAAAAGAATTAGACATTCCTAAGACTGCGTTCCGTACTAGATATGGCCATTATGAATTTGAAGTTATGTCTTTTGGGTTAACCAATTCACCTGCTGTATTCATGGACCTTATGAATAGAATTTTACATGAGTTCTTGGATATGTTTTTGGTTGTTTTCATCGATGATATTTTGGTGTTTTCTAAAAGTAAAGAGGAGCATGAAAGTCATTTAAGGGTTATCTTGCAAACCTTAAAAGAAAAGAAACTATATGGAAAATTCAGCAAGTGTGAATTTTGGTTACAATAAATTTCTTTCCGGGGTCACATTGTTTCAAAAGATGTCATAATTGTTGATCCTACTAAAACAGAAGTTGTTGAAGAATGGCCAAGACCCACAAATGTAGCCGAGATCCGTAGTTTTCTTGGTTTGGCAGGTTACTACCAAAGGTTTGTTGAAAATTTATCATGGTTATCTAGTCCAATGACTAAGCTAACTCGTAAGGGTGTTAAGTTCATCTGGACAAAATAATGTGATGATTGTTTTTAGGAGTTGAAAAGAATATTGGTGAATGCTCCAGTTTTGGCACATCCATCCAGGAATGGTGAGTTTGTTATATACAGTGATGCTTTGTTAAAGGGACTTGGCTGTGTCTTTATTAAGAATGATCTGATAATTGCTTATGCTTCACGACAGTTGAAAACTAATGAGGTAAATTACCCTACCCATGATTTGGAATTAGCTGCTGTTGTCTTTGCTTTAAAAATTTGGAGGCATCATTTGTATGGAGTAAAGTGTGAAATATATACTGATCACAAATGTTTAAAGTATATATTCACTCAGAAAGAATTGAACATGAGACAGAGGAGATGGCTGGAATTAATCAAGGATTATGATTGTATAATTCACTACCATCCAGGAAAAGCAAATAAAGTGGCCGGTTCTTTGAGTCGAAAAAGTAATGCTTCATTAAACATGCTACGTTTGGAACGAGATCCTTTGGTTTTTGATTTGATGAACTTTGGCATAGAAGTTGTTAGTGTAGGAAGTCCTTCTATTTTGTTTCAGGTATCAGTGAAATCTTCTCTATCAGACAGAATCAAGCATGCACAGAAGCAAGACAGCGAGTTACAGAAAAAGGTAGAGCTGGTTCAGAAAGGTAAGTTTCTTGAATTCAACATTGATAGTGATTGTGTTTTCAGATTTGGGAAGAGATTGTGTGTGCCTTGTGATTCATAGTTGAAGAGAGAGTTTTTATGTGAAGCTCATAGTTCTCCATTTTCAGTTCATCCTGGCAGTACTAAGATGTACAGAGATCTACGGGAGTATTACTGGTGGGATGGAATGAAAAGAGATATTGCTGATTTTACTGTGAAGTGTTTGACCTATCAGCAGGTTAAAGAAGAGCGGTAGTTACCTAAAGGGATGCTTCAACCTTTACCATTGCCAGAGTGGAAAGGGGAAAACATATCCATGGATATTGTTGTGGGATTACCAAGGACATCTCGAGGTAATAATGCAATCTGGGTTATTGTTGATTGCTTGACTAAATCTGCTCATTTCCTTGCTATACGAGATACTTTTTCCCGAGCCCAAATTTCCCATTTGTATCTTAAAGATATAGTCAGGTTACATGGAGTTCCTCTCTCCATTGTATCTGACCGTGATCCCAGGTTTACTTCTAACTTTTGGAAAGGCCTTCAGATGTCGTTGGGTACTGAATTAAATTTTAGTACAGCTTTTCATCCTCAATAAGATGGGCAGTCAGAACGTACAATTCAGACCTTGGAGGATATGTTGTGATCTTGTTCGATGGATTATCAGGGAAGTTGGGACAAACATCTTTCTTTGGTTGAGCTTTATTATAATAACAGTTTTCATTCCAGTATACAGATGGCACCATTTGAGGCATTATATGGGAAGCGCTGTCGAACTCCATCATTTTCGAATGAAGTGGGTGAAATGAAGCTAATGGGACCAGAATTGTTAGAAGAGATTGTAGAAAAAGTTCAGTTGATTTAGAAGCACATGATAACAGCTCAGAGCAGGTAGAAGAGTTATGCGGATAACCGGAGGAAGGATCTATCTTTCGAGGTAGGTGATCATGTTTTTCTCAAGGTTTCTCCTTGGAAAAGTGTGATGAGATTTTGTAAGAAAGGAAAGCTGAGTCCAAGGTTTATTGGACCATATGAAATTATGGAGAAAGTTGGATCAGTTGCTTACCGAGTGGGTTTACCTCCGAGTTTATCTCAGGTACACAATGGTTTTCATGTTTCGATGTTGAGAATTTATATGCCAGATCAATCTCATGTTTTGAGTCCAGAGGTAGTTCAGCAGGAAGAGAACTTATCTTATGAGGAACAACCGGTCCAGATACTTGACCAGTGGGAGAAGGTGTTACGGAATAAGGTGATTCATCAGGTAATGGTTTTGTGGAAAAACCATATGATTGAAGAGGCAACATGGGAATCTGAAAATTCTATGAGGGATAAATACCCTCACTTATTTTGATAAGTGAATAAAATTGCGATGACGCAATTCCCAAAAGGGGGGAAGGATGTAACATCCCAGGTAAATAAAGAATAAAGAATTTTTATATTAATTAATATTTACGAATTAAATATTAATTTTAATTAAAATTGGTTTCTACATTCGATAGCGTACTCGATACACAACGATGAGTTTCTTTGAAAACTTACGTTGCACACTAGTAATAAAATAATATTATTTTAAATGTTAGTTAACATGTAGCCGTTGTACTGGCGGGAATGGATAGAAATAAATAAAATATGATTATATATGTTTTTTAAATGTTTTTACATTTACCCAATAAAGTATAAAGGCTTAAAATATGGAAAGTATTCAATTTTAGGCATTTATACCCTAATTTTCATTAAGGGTTCACTTATCACCTTTTGACGGCGAACTGTCATTAAATATAGTTTTGATCAATATTATAAATTCAATTGGACCAAAAATAACTCTTATTTAGAATCGGGACATCAAAATTTACTCTGTGTAAATTTTTGGTACCTTTCCGATAAAGATCATTTTTTAATGAATAGTGTAAAATGTTGTATTTTAATTCAAAACCTCTTTTTAATCTAATTTATTTGTATGATTATATTATCTTTTGAATTGGTTTTAAAGTGAAATTAGAAAATATTTTTACCATAAAATCCAATAGTTGTCATTGGAATCAATTTCACTTTGAAATTGGACTTAAACTAGTTTCAATATTTTGATACTTATTGTTTCATAAAAACACGCTATTTGCTCTGACAGCGGGAATTAATTATTAAATTAATTAATGAAACTTATATGTTGTGAATTTTGTAAAATGGACTTCATTTTTGAATTCAGAATATCAAATATAGCTTAGGGTGAAGTTTTGGTATTTTTCTGAAAAACATCAATTTTTGATGAATAGTGAAACCACTAAGTGGTACTTATAAAAAACTGATTTTTCGTTTAAATGAAATTTTACCACTTCTGTGTTTTGAATTTCAAAAATCCGACATACATGGTTGTCATTAAGAAGTAAAATGTTTTTCAATTAGATAAACATAATTTTTTGGTGAATAGTAACTTATTAATTTTTTAATCGCAATTAGAGGTAATTAGTGAAATTTAAGGAAAAAATGATATTATAATAAAATGAAAATACCTTTACACATGTCCTACCCTTATTGGATGTTTCATGGCCGACCAAAACAATCCATGGGTCAACTTGGGGACCCCATGGAGCCACATTGGTTGGGAAATGACATAAATAACTTTTTATTTAATGTTAAAGTAAAAAAAGACACACACTTGAGATGTTTTACTAAAACAATTTTTACATGGGGCTATACAAGTCATATTTTTGAATATAAATAGTCATTGGAAATATAAAAATATTTCCTACATCATAGTAGCTTTTTTATAATTCTTATACATTAGATAAAGTAAATTATTTATGACATCATGATGATGCAGCGATGACCTCATTATTTAACGATTTAAATAAATGGAAAGATAATGTAATATCTAAGACCTAAACATGGCCAAAACCAATTGGATGAGTGTATTTCGAACCCTTATCACCTTATCCTCTAATTATATCAATGTGGGACCTTTTTAATCCGAAACTCGTTTTAAAATAAAGTAACTTATCTTTACTTTCCAAGAGTGCCCCTCCTCTCCTCTTATAAAAGGACCCCACCTCTACCTCCTTACCCACATTCCCAAAGCCATTGTCTCGGACAACCCCTGACCATTTTGGCTCTACACATCCCTCTATTACTCCTTGAAGCCTCACTTTGGGCAGAAGTCTTCCCAAGGAAGCCTTTGAGCTCAAACAAAGGGGAGTTTCCCGATTTTAAGGTAATGTCATCTTTTGAGTCTTTTTGTTTTATTTTTCTTCTCCAACCCCATAAACTCTTTTTATTCTTTTATTTTGTAAAAACTAATGTATCCTCAATATACTAGGATTTTTTTATAAGAAGGATTCGAGCTTCACTTACACACACCTACATCTAATGGTTAAATAACATACTGTTTCCGTGGATGGTGAATTTCGGCCTTCCGAAACGATGATTGTTCAACATTCTTTTAACAGATTCAAAGGTGGCCATTAAGATGAAACTATATTTATATATGATATATAATATTTTTATGTTTTCCTTAAGCTTCTGTATCTTTCATTTTGGGCATACCTTTATGGTTTCCATTATGGGTAAACATGATATCTTCATTTAAGGAAGTGCGGACTACCGCCCCCTCAAAGTGATGTGATTCGTTAATGGAATATGTGGGACGTATAAAGGAAGGGTTTAAAGTTATTATATATAATGTTATACTGGAATTATAATATACCTCTATATCATTATTTTTTCTTTCCATTAATGTATGAGATAGAAATGAAAGTAACTTTCATGCGTACGTACGGCTTACCGTCTCCTTGAACGGTGCATTTCATTTCATATCCCCAAATGTTATGTACTGTTAAAAGTACATGTATATAATGGATATATATAATGAATGATATATATAAAATGATTAATATAATACTGGAATTAAAATATACATACCTCTTATTTAGTTTTAATTCCATTAATATGACAGAGCAATGAAAGTAGCGTTCATGCGTACGTACGGCTTACCGTCTCCATGAACAGTGCATTTCATTTCATACCTCTAAATGATTATGTAATATTATAAATACATGTATATGCTTGATATATATGATATATATGATATCCAAATCAGGAATGTCATTCTGGATATAAAGAACCATTGACCACACGAACAACATGTAATTGTAAGAAGTCCACTTTCGACTTAAGATCCAAATATCGACAAAACAAACATTATTAACTTCAATGGTTACATAATGTTTATAACATGGAAATAAGTGATATAAAAGTAATAATGAACTTTCAAAAGGTTCTTAATCAACTATAAATTAACTCAAGTTTATTATTCAGGGCGTTAAAGAACGATCGAGTCAAGTCGGACCTGAGGTAAGGGACTTCGTCTCAATCTCCTTTCATTGAGGAATATTTCGTTTTATACACATCATTCTTTTATACGGTGTATAAATCCCTTTGAATTTTACATTAATACAAAAGGAATCTTTTTCTACGAAGCATTTTACTAAACAACAAAAAGGAATGTTTTTTTTAACGTACGCGGTGACAACGACCTTTTCCGCCGCTGCGAGTATTATTTGGCCTTTGGCTTCCTCAACAAGCCGTAATGTTTTTAAAATAAAAAAAATACCATATACCCTTTTATGTATTTTGGTATTGAAAATGGTTTTGATAAAGGATTCTATTATGATATATTGTGATTGAAATGTGGAAATGTTATCATTCCTTTATATTGGTTTTATGTTTTATGATTTTATATTGGAACTTGGACATTTGACGGGTGGTTACGTGATAAACCATATGACGGGTGGTGCCGTGAATACCAGGACGGGTGGTTACGTTATAACCTCCAATTCATTGTGTATGGAAGTCGGCCGTATGGCTATTCCATTAAGTGTGAATGTAAATTGGCCGTATGGCTATTCCATTAAGTGATATGTGTGGAAGTCGACCGTATGGTTATTCCACTTAAGTATGTTTATGTCCCAAGTTACCTTTATATATGTTATGTGTTCTTTATATGGGTTTTATGGTAATACTTTGGTTACCAAAAGGTATGTAATGATACTTTATTCAGTGAAGAGTTTTTACTACTTCATAAAGGTGATGGTTTTACTTTGATAGAGTATACATGGTTAACTTGATGTTTGAAAAACAAATAGTTTTCATTCTTTGTGTATCCCTTACTGAGCTTTTTATGCTCACCCCAAGTTTTTTTGAAATGTTTTTCATAGGACTTAATGTGGAATAAGGTCAAGGATGGGATCAAGGGAATGTCATGATATATAAAACATAGAACTATACATGTTTCTTTTTAAGAGTTTTTTTATTATGGAAACTTAGTAGAAGTGTCTACTTTATAATCATTTGAGATGTAATAGTTATGTTCTAATTCTCTAAAACTCTAAACCTGAAAACATCATCAATGGGAATTATTCATTTAATTCAATATTAAGTTAGGTTTAAGGCTGGGGCCTTATATAGACTCCATAACATTATAATTTTTTCAAAATTATCCTTGAATTATTACAATGTTAATAAATATATTCATGTTATTTACATAATTTATAAGAGATATCAATGTCCTAGACATAGAGAGACCATGTTCCCCTCTACTATAACTGATGAATATACCTCTAAGAAAAACCATACATTGAAATATTATGAATTATAAAGAACATAAATCACACACTAATGAATTATTTCCCCATAGTTTTAGAATATAAAATCACCACTGAAAAATCATGATCATAGGAGGGATAGTGTGTCTTATATGAAAAAAATATAACAATATGATATTAATAAATTATTTTAAATTTAGTCACAAGCATAAAAAATATTTGATGCATAATGAAACATCCAATGATATCACTTCCACAACCAATAGGCAATAAATGGGAGCATCGATCAACCTCCCCATTAGGTAGTTATAAAAAAATAATATTGATCATCGTATTCGAAGGTATGGACCCTATTTGATAAGGATATATATAGATAATTAACGTGGGAGAAGAATTATTTGAACCAATAATTATATCCCTAGTGACCAGGAATTATATTGACCTCTATAATATTCATCGGTGTTTCCTAATAAAAAAATTATCTTAATCATTGACTGGTCAACTAAAATATCATTTGAGAGAAGAAATTCCCATGAAAATAAACACATTTTTTCAAAAAAAATTACTTGGACATCATCCCATTATTTATGGGTTCAAAATCCTGGAAAAACTCATCAAACATTCTCTGAAATCTCATATTCTAAACATTGGTATATTGGGGTCTCATTGTTGAATACGTTAGGAAACTGATCCCTAAACTCCCAGAACACGGAGTTCTTGGGTCGTATAAACATGATCATTGTATTATTTATATGAGATGAAAACCATGATTTATATTTTCTTATTTGTACAAATGAAAAAGTATTTGGGTTATCATCATCTATCACCCTAATCTAATGATATTAAGACAAAAAATAAACAGTCAAAAAAATATCTCCCATTAATTGGTCAAACATATCATGAATTATTTAGAGGGGATAATGATTTATAACATTCTCCCAATAAAATAAATGATAGTATATAAAAATAATAGATCAATATAATCTTTTATTGTAAATAACATTAGATAAATCAATTGAGAAACACTGGTAAAAATAAATCCCATCTACATCAAACCATTAAATCTTAATCAATATACATTGTAGATTAGAAGGAATTATTTGATAATGTTTCTTCATGTTTGGATTTTCATTAGGATATATATATATCTCCATATTCATACCACACTAATGAGGAAATGATATAATAATTCAATAAATACACCATGAAAATAAACCAGGACAAAAGAGATCACCACCACCTACACATCAACAAAATCCATTTATAGTTCTTAAAACTAATATAATTATACCCTTAAACATAAATGAACCATATTATTCACTAATATTCAATTTATTACCTCAAATTAGACGTCCCGATCATAGATAAACATTTCTCTATAAAATAAATCATTAACCATGCACATTGAGTACTGCCTATCATTATTGATGATAACATTTAATTGGAATATATAAAGAAAACTAAAATTTCTATATTATTGAGACTTCCCTATAATCAATCCACAAAAACAATATACATCCAAAAAAATAATATAACTTAAAAATACAATAGGAAATAGTAGGGGCCCTAGGTGGCTATCAACATTGATTCCCATGGATTGAAAAAATATGGTTTTGATAAAGGAATTAATCATTAATATCTAAAACCATGAATAAAACGATAAACTATATAAACATATAGTAACATTTCCCATATCTAGGACCTATTACACTGAAATATAAAATTCCTAAATTTTCCACATATGAAACACATTCCATGATGCATATGGATACCTTCATGGACGAACTAATCCCTATTTTTATAACGGGAAGGAACGTCGTGGTGCACTTCTAAATGTTTTACATCTTTGCTTTGTGAGGTATAATAATTCTACCCCTACCAAGGAAATAGATAATAAGGTATCAACTGATATGGATGGTAATGAATCTAGATTCCCTAACTATACCAACATCATTTAATTGTTGATCCATGAAATCATCGACCTCCATATCCAACAATGAAAAGAACATCATAAAAAATCATAAATTTTTTGAATTATATTTTTTCAACTAATTAAATGGGGAGGAAACCATCGTAGCCAACACCTGTCAATAATAAACAAGAATGTTTCTAAAGTATATGATCCACCACCACCATCTCTGCTCCATAAGGAACTTGTATTTGTCCTCTCATGAGATGACCCACACTAATCATGCATCCCCTCAACGACTTTAACCTTCTCCATTTCATCATTGTTTGTAGAAAAATATATTTTTTGAATTTATATCAAATAAATAGACGTAGAATTTCTTATAAATTTAGAGCACCGTAATACTCATCTTAAAAATTATTCAATGTAGATTAAAATTATTTCCTTTTATATAATACCATTTTTTAGCACAATCTAGCTCCCCTAATTTAAGGGAGATCAAATATTTCCAATTCAAAAACATCATCATCAATGGGAGTAGAAAATTCACAATGTATCCCCCCATATCGTATCCCTCTCATCCTTGTTAGCCTTCATATTGTTAACTAGGTTATACATCAATAACTCGTACAACTAATCCATGTATGGGATATGAGTATGTATGATCCATTCAAAAAAGGAACCTAAAACTTAATCCCAATATCATAAAATTTATTTAATAATTTGCATTTATTAGGATTCATTTAATTTTCCCCAAATCACCCTAATTTTAAAAAAAACACCAAACATTATAGGCAGTATTTATCTCTCCTATGTATCTACCCTATAATAAATGAAATTTTACTTGTAATATGAGAGTCCCAATGTCATTTTATTGGATCATGTGGGTCCATAATGTCCAATTTCCAAGATAGTCCCTCCAACATATTTTAAATACCTTTTTAGATAGAAATTATTTCCCTTTCCACTAATTATAACCACAAAGATTCTGTCAGGATTTAATTTTAGGTTAATCATTTAAATTGTTGAATGTTAATGTAATGAACTTATTAGAGTGGTATATAAGACAATTTTTTAGTAGGATAAATTTTATGTTTTTGAGAAATATCTTATTAAATAAAAATATTTATAGTTTTTTTAATTGATGAATCTATGTATTAAAGGAAAATATAGATTGATTTAATTATGGTTTTATATTCATTATATTAATATAGACATACGTATATTTAGACTGTACTCTTGTACTCAATATCAGTAACCATACAATTGACTAGGTTCGAATAAAGATATTATATAATACCTGAAATGGCTATAGAATTCATTATCATTCCATCAATGGAAACACATTGAAAATGTATAAATTTTAAATAAAATACCATTCAATATTATCTATATTTTAGATAAATTTTTTTTTCATATAATGTGTTTTAATTTTTTTTATTTGCAATAAATGTTTGTAAATTTACATGAATGATTTTGAATAGTATGATTTAAAGTATACAAATATTTCGACAAGTGGCCATCGAAGGACACTAAAACCTAAATGAATTATAAATAAGGGGTGGAAATGATTTCATATTATGGAATTGTGTTATATGCATGATGGGTTTTGAAATAATCTATAGAAATTAATATATTTTTTAAATGGTATGTGATACTAAATATATACATTATAGATACTTTTAATATAAATCAGTTGAAAAAAATAATGATATGAATTGATAAATCATATAGTTTTAAGTAAGGTGATGAAGAAAAGTGTTTCAACATCAAATATTTGATTTTAAATGAATTTTTTTCCCTTAGATGATCTAACTAGGCAATTAGAATAGTTATCTAATTTTTTATATGAAATGATTATTTTTTTAAAAATATTGTTATTATAAAAAATCATTTACTGAATTATATTCACATGGTTTATGATTCATTAGGTTCTATAAAATATCATATTAAGATGATATAAATTAATATTCACTATTAAGAGTAATGTTTTTATAGAATTGTTTGTTAACATATTAAGAATTGAGTTTCTATCACTATCATAAATATTTGTTGACAATTAATATATTTTTCCAAATAAAATTCAATGACATATAATGCTATATATGATATGATAATGATAGTTTATATAATAAATATCCTAGTTAAAATAATGGGTGAATTATATCCTAATATAATGAAGTTTTTGTTTCCTATAATGATATTTTGGAGAGAATATCATTTCTAAGTGGCCAATGGGATTATGTTTTGGAAATTGAATAACTCATAGATGATAAGTACTACATTATAATTGTCATAAATTAATGATTGTTTAAATTAATATAAATTGTTAAATTAATTTCAAATTTTTTTAATCCATTAATTTAATAGAAAGTATTCAATGAATGATAATTATATACATATAAATATTTCTACTTTGAGAAAATATTTTATTGACATTATTTTATTTGAAATTTTGACATATACTATTTTTATAAGTATAAGGAGTGGAACATTATGTGTATGTTTAATCTCTCTCTAAAATATCCAATCTTCATTTATTTATAGACATTACGAACTAAAGAGTTTTGTAAGTGAAATCTATCATTTTGTAACAAAGTTATGTGGTAGGAATTACCTAGATAAATAATGAGTTGTTCATATGTTATGTAAGTGCAACAAGAATAATTAAAATATTTAAATAAATTATATACGATATGATAGATAGGTTCTTATTAATGGAATAGATATGAATTTTCATAGATGTTTACAAATATAATTTCATTCATGTTATAAAATGAAAATATATACTTAATAATTATTTTATTTTTGAAACATATATATATATATATACGTAAATTTTGTGAAGTGAAATTTTAATTAAATTATCAATATATAACTTTGAAATATAAAAAACCAATTTTTGTTGTGGTGTATTAATGGTTTTGATAAAATGGAATTCGTATCATGTGTGTGATTAATATATTGGTATATAGATTATGTTAATGAATTAAAATAATGGATTTCTAAACTACATAGCCCTTGAATTATAAAACATAGAGTGTCATAGACAAATTATTTGGTATAAAAAATGATAATATAACATATTTTGAGTCTCATCATCCTATGTTTGTTATTATAACAACCAAGGAAATAATAATACATTTATACATTTCATAAGTAGTCTTTAATGATTAGTTAATCTGTTTGTGGTTGGGTATGTTATATATTATTTCATCTATTAGAAATAATATACTGTTGTAATTTGTCTCTAATATGATGATTATGAAATCATTATCCTCTATTTATATAATTTGATATATTTTATTTCTTTATATATGTTGTTTATGTGAGATGATTATAAATATGGATGAGAGGAATGGGATGTGATCTTCTATAATGTTGAATCACATGTAATTTATACACTGATATGGAATTTCTATACTCATTGAATCAAGAATATATGATATGCTATATGGTATTGACACAAACTATATCTTTTAGTTTCATGATGTATTAGAAAAAATAATCATATAAGAATGAAAGATTTTATGTGATTTAGTTGGATGAGACATGTTTGTAGATACTATTTTTTTGTTGGAGATCACACAAAAAACATTTATTTCCTAATTAAGATTTATTCTTTTGAAGAGGATTTAAATTACCCAAATTTAAAAATATGTTTATTAAAAAGTAATAAAAATTAAATTTGGATCCATTAAGTAACAATTTATTATTATATTAATCTCAATTGAGTTTTACCTAGAGGTATTTTTCAAATGTTTCTAGTGACTCTCCTAAAAGGCATTTGGATTGGTATTTACAATTAATTTAATATGATATATTAGAAGATGATATTTGTGATAGCACTTTAAAAATATGTTTGGTATATTTTCAAATGTTTTTTACATAACATAGGAGCTCTATAAATGAAACGATATTTATTAGGCTTTATTACATATATGATAATGATGAAAAAATGATTAATATTTATAAACTCACATGATGAATAATCCTTATATCATATACTATGATATGAGTTATAATAATTATTTCATTTCTTGTTGACATATTATTATGTGATAACAATACACATCTATACCACATATATGGCATCAATATTATTTAATTTAAATACATAAATCACACAATACTTTCAGAATAATGCTTAAAAATTATTGATAATATTATGGAATTTTATAGAACATAACAAAAGATTCAATTATTTGAATTGAGGCTGATTGAATTTCTTATATGTATATAAAAAAATAAAACAATATGAAAGATATATGAAAATTATTAAGAATTATTAAATCATCACATTCAACCAATATATCTCTCCCACATTTATTTTTTATTATAGAAAGAAATAGATAATCATGGAGGATGAATAGTTATACCCAAACTGGTTGGGTGATTTGGTGAAACTTGTTTATATAAAATGGTGTGGGAGACATATTAAGTATATCTCTTGTTATATTCAACAAAAATAGAACATGAATAAATAGATAAGTGGATATTAACATATAATTAAATGAAATAAATTAAATACTTATTTAAAATAATTCCTTGGATTATTTAAGTTTTTTGTTTTGTAAAATTTGGAAAAAATATTAAATAAAATAAACATGTAATCTTTAATAGTGTTCATTATTCATTGTATAAAAAATTTATTACCCCACAACAAGTATACATAATCTCTCAAATATTCTTCACATTAGATATCCCACACATTTATTATCTTCATTAAATTGAGAAAGGGATTCCTTGTAAAGGGATGATCTAAGATACTCCAGAATTGTAAGAAAGCATCATATTAAGGCAAGAACATAAGTGAGTATAAGATTTGAGTATGTGCATAAACTCATGTTGATATTAATATCATACACAAAAAATCATAGAACAAAATTCATGAGTCAAGTCATAAAACATTATGTAATATTTGAGATGAATCAAATGTAAGTGTGAGCTAAGGGAAAAATCATAGGACAATAGAGAATAAAATTAGGATAAGAATAAGAAAAAACTATAGAATATCCTATAAAACAATTATATACATGAAAAAACCCTACATATATAACTTATAAAATAGTGGATCCAATATCACAACCTATTTCCCATAGTTTCTTATGATTCAATCACCTGTTTCTATTGGTGCATCAAGCTTCACTCACTGTTTTCCCTCTGTGGATCAGGGCTCACTCCTCAATTTCCCTTTATTAACCCATTCATAAAAACCCATTTTCTTTTTTCTCAAGAGATATAAATCCTTAAAAAATAATTATAGGTTGATAAAGGACCCCACATGTCATTATACATATATAAACATGACATATAAAATCATATAAAAACTAACTCTTGGAAGAATTTTTTTTCATATTCCTTAAAATGGAATCATGTAAAGAACACTTTTGTATTTCCCTAAATAATCATATAATAATATATCCTATGAAAATAAATGGGTATCCAAATATATTATTTAATATTATATCTAAATATCATTCAATAATTATAATAAAGTATATGAAGTTTAATCATATATATAAAGTGTGTATGATTAAGTAATTAATGTTCCAATTCAATAAGAGTATGGTATTTAGTTTATAATCCTTTAATAAATTGATAAAAAAATATGGAATTTATAATGGAATGTAATTTGAATAAAAATTATTTTATGCCCAGATGATTATCAAGAAAGAAAAAGGTTGTGATTGATTATTCATCTATATTATAATGGAATTACATATTCCATGCATATAATGAATTATTTTGGAAAATTTTTAATAAAATACATAAATAAATATAAAATCTATCAATGAATGTGAATTAGATGAAAAATAGATTTATAAGTCTATGAAAAATACATTTCAATAATTATATATTTCCTTGATCTTTTTGTTGTATTTTTGATGAAATATTTATTAAAACAATGATATAAATAATTATTTTCCAAATCATGATAACATATAAGTAATTATCAATTTAAAATGAAAATGGTGGAGATAATATTCATTCTCAAGGTTGAAAAACTGATAATTTATTTTACAATTATTTTTTCCTTATCAAAAAAATAGATTTATATAGTTCCCTTTAGAGGTTATATTCAAAACTTTTAGGTGAAGACATTGATATTTTTTTACCAATGATAGATAAACATAGATAATAACTAATTTCATTGCTGAATAGTTTTAAATATAGTTGTTTCTTGGATGATAAATAAATTTTTTAAACTATGAGAATCATTATGAATCATTTTGAAATACACATTCTGAAAACACAAATCATAAAAAGTGTAATAAAACCAATTTTTTGATAAAAATATAATGGAAATTTTTAGGTAAAAATTGATACAACATAATTAGGATTCAAATTATATTAGAGGATATTATTGGGAAATTACAATATAGATAATGAGTGGAAACTTTCATAAAATGGATAAAGACAATTCAATGAAATGATATATTTTTGAGGGAAAAATTTAATCAGGATAATATATTAGATATAAAAAGAATATTTTCATAGTTAAGTAAGATAAATTACCATTAAATAAAATATTATGCTGAAAAAAATAAATCCTGGAAGAACAATGTTCTAAAAGAGGCATTTGAACTAAACGAAGGGAGTTAAGTTAATAGAAACCCATACAGTTATGGTTGAATAGGTATAAAAAGTACTTGAGAGATCAACTATAAAATATACATTAAATTATAATAACATTATATATATTACCTATAATCAAGTTAAATATGGTAGTTAATACACCATATGAATCAAATTATGGTGTGAAATATTAAACAGGTCTTGTAGAGTTGAAAATGAGACCAATGTGAAATTAAATCATTTATAAAATTTGAGTCAAAACCATTTAAGATAATTAAAATAGTAGATAACATTGAACATCATGTATTAAATAAAGATTCATACATATCCATGATATGGTTTCATCTCATTGTCCATGTAAGTTGTCAGACCGACTAAAACATGAATATACCATTATTAATGGAAGTTTACAATGTTATTTAGTTGAAATATAATTATAATAGAATCCTAGATATAAAATTTTCTATTTATTAGATTCATATATTAGAATAAGGAATAATTTGATGATTTAGTTATTTATATTAAATAAATACTAATTTAATGAAAATTTTCTCCATCATAATTTTATTATTTAACAATCTTTATTTTATTATAAATTTTTATTGTGGATATAATAAATAATTTATTCTATTTATATTTTTATAAACTATATAATATCATATAAACATATTTATCTGTTAAAATTATAAATACAACCATCCATGAATGAATGTAATGAATAACAGTTTTAATTGATCCTTGGAGATATCATTCCGCAATTACGCTTGGATAATGAATATATTTGTTTAGAATTGAAAGAGAATTAACATGGTTTATCATTTCATATTAATTTAATAGATTATATATAACAATTATAATTTTTTTTTGTTAAAATATCTACATTTTGTGATGATGTAAAACAAACCATTTAATTCATGGTGGTGGTTGTCTACACATACACATATGTTTGGTTTTTTATTTATCATAATAGAAGAAGGAAAATGTGATTAATTACTATATAATTATTATAATTATATATCTGTATAATATGGATACATTTGTTATCATTTTGATATTTTACAATTTAATAGGATATACAATAATTCCACAAAATTAAATTTAAATGAGAAAAGTGTGGTTATAATTTTATACCTTACTTCTTGGATTATCTCTATTGCGAATGGGGTAAAATAAATACAAGATGATTTTATGAAAAGGAATGAATCTAATTAAGATATATATGTGTTCATAAATGTGGAATAGGTTGTGTTTGAAAAGAAATATTGGGGTTTTTTTGTGTTGGGAATTAAAAATAAAAGATGGCTTTTATTTGAAAAAGTATGACTATTTTGTAAATACCCATAATGTTTTTATAATGGTAAGTAACATTATAGGAATTCAAAAGAAAATAAATAATTAATTGAGAGGATATAAGTGGTTTGTTTCATCAAGACTTTAGAAACACATTTGTAGACCTCTCTAAAATATGATTGAACGAATTTACTATTATATTATCACTACTACTATTTTAACATTTAGCATGGTTATTGTTTTTAGATAAATAAGTTATCTTTATGGATGAAAATAGTATTTATATTTTTATATAATTTGGTCCCAGTAATTCCAAATTCCAAAAATAATCAATTTAATTCATCTTATAACATTGATAACAATTAATGTAAAAAATTATAATATATTCTGTAAACAATATTACGAAAAATAATAATTATGTACTAAAACATGAAAAATATGTTTTTTGACATGAATATATATTTTAATTTATATAATATTCCTCATAAAAAAATTCTATGATATGATGTCATAAATTTATAAATAAAATTTTTCATCAATTGATTTCATTAAAGGAATGATATTTGTAAAAACAGTATGCTTCAACATTCACCAAAAATAAAAATTTTAGAAAAATATCAAACACTTATCCTTTTATAATAATAAAATGTTAACATAAAAGTTTTTATTTTTTTCAAATTAATACTCTATAATTTATTAATGATATTTTAATCGAAAATATACTATACTATGAATAAATAAAATTTCTGAGAAAAATGTCTTCATTATACTTCATGTGTTTTAAATATTTATATATAAATTTATAAATATGAATAAAAACTATTATACTAAAATTATGACTATGAGAAATTAAATTTATTAATGCTTTATATGTAATTCCTCAGTTTGTTAAAAATCGTTCTTTTAAAGATGTTCTTTTTAAATAAGAAAACAAAGAAAATAATAAATTATAAATATTTGAACTGTCTAATATATTTTTATCTAATCATGATTATATTATTCATGTATTTTTAATTTTTATTGGTTCATTTTATCCGGGGTTTCTTTCGATAAATGATAATTGTAACAAAGGAAAATTGAAGATGGAATTAAATAATAGGGTTTACAACCATTGTATGTTATATTATACCCCATTTAATAAATTTAATCCTCTAAATTTTAATAATTCCACCCTTATTAATGAAGGTGAGGGTAATCTAAGCATATCCATCACTAAGGATATAACTTATATTATGATAGTATCTTTACTCTCATAGTCTATACCAAGATGCCTTTTTTCCAAAACAACACGAAACATTCATATAGTTATTAACCATATTATATATATGAAATAATTATATATTCTCTGTTATATACCATTAACATAACAATTTGAATATCAATGTAATTAATACATAGAAAAATAATACATTAACTTAATAATTAACACTTATCTACAACAACAATTTCATAATTTCACTCACTAGTCAATATATTTCATGATCCAAAAAATAAGATATTATTCGAAAAAATTATCATGGATCTATTTCGATAAGAAAATAAAATCTCACAATGCTATTAACACTATGTGACTCTATTATCTCCAAATCAATCATCCCTTTAATACCTCAACATCAATTATATTATAAGCCTTAGATATATATATACAAAAACCATGTGTTTTGAAATAGTAATCCCAAAATGTTTAACCAAGTCAATATATAACCTTTTAAATTGGGGGACACCATTTAATATATGTATCTATATCATTGATGAAATGATAAAAAATAAAAAGTGTTAGATATTTCACCTAACACTCATAATTCCATTAATAAATTATAAAATAAGCATTATATATCAATTTGTAATATAAATATATGAAAGTGTATAAGGATTTACTTTTTATTAAAATATATACTTCACTGCCTTATATATGTCTAGGATGATCACATTTTCCCCACATCACATGAATAAAAAAAAATTATGAAACATTTATTTATGTTTCCATATTCATCTATAAGACATAGTGTGTAATATCATGGACCTAATTTTGTCAAAAGTAACCAAACTTGAGGTTCATATGGCCTCACGAATGCCTCCTTGTACACAAGAGGTTTCATACTAGTATTGAGGGTATATAGTTATATGTTAGAGATATTATAGACACTATATAAATCTGTAAGGAAGTGGTAAATAATAAAATTATAGTAGAATATTAAATAAAAAAGGGGGATATAATATTATAGAATATGAATTAAATCATACATATAATACAAATTATGGAATTAAGTAGTTTAAAACATTCTATAAATATGATATCATGGATTTATAAAATAAAAATCATATATAAAATGTATTTTGAATTTGTAAAATACAATTATTTAAAAAAATGAGATAAAAATACTAAAATAAACTATTCACATAAGAATCTATTACACAATGTTTTCCATATACCCCAAGTACATATCATAAAACTAAATTGAGCATCTATAGATGTGTTATTCCACTATCATTACATACATCCATGTGGTATATCATAAAACCCAACTATTTCCCCAATAGGGTTCGATAAATAATATGTAGGCCACTACTAATGGACTCTAAACCAAATATAGTTTATTAATATATAATATTAAACTTTAAAGGCATTATAAAATATATCTAGTATGTAAATATAAATTATGCAATTCTCAAGATCAAAAATGGATTCTCGTAACACCCTACAATATGTTTTATATGCCATATGTCTGTTAGAATATGACCATCTTCTGGTTTGGACCCATGTAATATATCAACAGAATAAATATATCATAATCATGAGGGGAATATGAAAAACCCCAGGAATGATTGAATTTAGGAGGTCAACCCCACTCATAATTATGGACCATGATATTTGGATAGGGGTATGAGTGTAATCCATGGGAGGAACCTTACAAAATTCTCCATAAAAGTATTAAACTGAGATCAAGGAAAAGTCAAGGTATTATTAATATATAGTTGATTAGGGCCCACAATGACAACACATTGTCGTCTATGCCTCATGAAATCTATATAAATACATTTATATAATCTAAGTCATTCTAATGTATCTATAATGTTGTTGAATCATCAGTATCAATCTATGGCATCCACAAACTAATTAATTCACTGATCCATAGTTTGGTGCCTCGCATGAAATTTACATCAATTAATGGGTAATCAGTAATGTATTATTCTATGTAATTCTAAGATGGTATCTAATATCCTACACAATGAAGGAAACTCCTTTAAAAAGAATCTAGGGTAATTATAAATGTATGTTTAATGTAACAAGTAATCATTGTACTATGTAATGTGATAAGGCCATATATCAATTAAATTACTACATTTGGGTCATTTCATTAGTATGTGATCAATAAGATAATGGTTACTTTCAATTCCATATAACAATTCAATATAATCATTTTTCTCTTTCCCTATACTTGTTTCAAACCTATCACAAAAATGAGTTTTTTAGTTAATGTAATAGAATGTCCCTTAAGATAAATTATGATAACACATACTAAGTAGTTGTTCAAATTTATATAATAATCCTAAAATGATGTAAAATTGTAATAAGTATACTCAAGGAAAATTATAGGAAATTAATAAAGGGAATTTAAATTTTTGGAGAAAAATAACGACAAAAATTTATAAACATCATGATATTAGTAGAAAAATATGTAGACAAGATACATTATCCCTATAATAGAATTCTAATCTATTATAAATATTAAAATTGTGGAGGAACCTATATAACTGGAAAACCAATCAAAAATCTTATAAATAGGGCATGCTATATCACATGAATATCCTGTAAAATATGGAGCTGAAAACCGATAATGAAAATAATTTTTCTCGAGGACAATCCCAACAGGACCTAGCATGATGAACAATGATCGTACTGATCTTTAAATGTGAGGTATATATAAAACACACAAAAAATTAATCAATATGATCTCCCAAATTTAGACCACTATGTATATAATGGAGGATAGACATTAATTTTTTTTAATGACATGGATAGTAAAATGGTCAATGTCCATCATTTTAATGGGGATGAATGTTTTGATTCATGGATTTATAATATTTTCCCCTACCGTTTGGACATACTATCCTTGTTCACATTCTTTAAAGGGTTCATATGTATGTAACACATTATAGTGGCTTATAATTTTCATACATATATATTATATATTTATAGAGGTATATTTTTTATAACATAAGGATCATGGGTAGATTCAAATTTTTCTAAAGCATTTGGAAACATGTTAAAATAAAAAACTAGTTCATGGAAGATATATAATGTTTATTAATAATATAATCATAAATACGACCATTTATATAAATGTTATATGTAGTACCTTCTTATATTACAATGGGAATGGAAACATAAGAATGTGTGATCTCAAAACCCTATTAAGGGTAAAAACGGATATATCAAGGATCATGGTGCATAAAAAGAAGATAATTGTACAAAAATATGAACATGATATTTGATAATCATACACAATATATCATAGATCATAATCGTTAGTTATAATATTAAAATATTAAATTCAAATGAAATAAATCATAAAGGAATTAGAGAACATGGCCCATGGGATAATCACATTGGAATTAGACAATTGTTTTTCGAATAACCATAAGAATATAAAATAATTTCCATATAAATAATGTTAATTTTCCACGATTATATTATTTGGATTGATTAACAACCCAAATAATCATTCTAGTCATGTTTCAATCCCAATATTATCATAGTGGACAATGTACAGTACTGAATTGGGATCACTCCCTATTCTAGTCATGTTAATCTAATTTGATATTAATCATATCCCAATTCATTGGGAGGAGATATTGGTACATCCCTTACTAATTTATAACATTTCCATTATCCTTGTAAATAACATAACCACTATCCTTGGTTATAATGTATCAACCATCCTTATTTATAATTTCACAAATATCACATAATGATAACTATATACATGTGTATATTCGTAAAAATAAAATTAATAATATCACCACATCATAACCTATGAAATAAAATGTTTTTTTAATAATTAATCAATTCATCATAGGATACAACATAGAAAAAAATGGGTTTCATAAACATATCTCCAAAATAATCATTAGCCATTTCAAAAAAAATTATATGAATGAATCATATCTCAGGTAAAGAATAATTAAATTTAATGGATGTTTTCATATATGATAATTTTCATTAAATGATCTCTCAAGTATTTTTTCTATAAAATAAACTTTTCTATTTGAAAATAAAATATAAAACACAAATATTTCTAAAATATCATGGTACTTTTTCATCATTAAAATAATCATTAGAAACATGTAGAATATTATTAATAAAAAATAACTTGACATGAAAATAATAAAATCAATTCATCTTATATAAATAAATATTGAAACCATTTCATTCCCATATTTAGTAAAAAATAAAAAAGTACCTTTTTCAGTAAATGAAAAAAATATTTCATTTAAACCATTTAAGAAAAAAACGTGTATAATGATTTCTATAATAATTAGTATAATAATAGTGGTAATATTTATTTAGATCGTGTATTAGTAACATGGATATGAAAAAAATTATTATATTTAAATGAATTTGACATTCCATAAAAATATATTTTTAAAATCATGAATAGATAAGGTGATGAAAAATGGTCGATATATTTAGTAATGAAATAATAATTTGATAAGAAAAATAATTATTTTATTTAGAGGTAGATTACAAAATTTTATCACAAAAATAATTATTATAGAAATTCTAGATAAACAATGACAGTGTAATATAAAACACATAACATTTAGATAATATATACATTGTAATCCCCATGAAATAAAGAAACATATATGGATATGCATATACTATAATCTCAATGATAAATGTATTCAAATATATAAATTTAAAATATATACAACACACAAAATTAAAAAATGATGTTTGTGGTTTATGTCCCACTTAAAAACAAGATAGATGATGACCCATTAAATTCGATCTAACATCGATCATACACTATTTCATCAAGGTTCATGTTGTGGATGAGATTTTTCAGGATTTTATTATTGGGAGAGGAATAATTTTTTTCTCAATAGATCACATCAAGACTCCCATTTTCTTTGTATACCATATGAACACTCAATTTTTCCTTTATCTGTAGTAGGTTACAAACCATCAATCCCAAGGAAGGTTGTCATATTGGTATTCAAGCCTAATGACACTTGGAAAATCACATTGGTGGAGAGGATGGGAGGTCAAGTTCATTTTACAAATTGGGGGGAGTGGGTATTGGCTACTCTGGGGTTGCCTTATAAATTTAAAATATGTTCATGAATCTCTTTCTTATACCGATACAGGACCAGTTACCCTAATAAAATGAACATGGGTTAATTATACTTCATTTGAAGAGTAATGTGATATTTTTATAGAACAATCATAATGTATCTGAGGTTATCTATCATTTTTTCGTAAGGGGAATTTGTTTATGTGATAGGATGTATAACAATGAGTTTTTTAGGTGCTTTGTGGCTTGGAGACACTCAATAGTCTTAGGAGGGGATTATGGAATTATGATTCATTCTATATATCCTAGTAATTACAAGAATTAACTCCCACATAGTTCATTGAACCCATGCAGTTCAACATCCTAAAAAACGATATATAAGGGTGTTATGAGACACCTGTTATTGATTCTCAAGTCCCTAGAAGATGTCATATGTATCCTCATTATAGCGATAATCATGGTTTTTAGAGTTCATATGTTTTCTAATTTCTCTAGCATATGAGTTAGGGTAATCATCCCTTGTGGTGGCTGGGACATGATGGTAGATATGTTAGTTTCATAAATGGATAATCAACAATAAGGGTTTTAAATAGATCTTGGGCCATAGAAATGTGTCCAACGAATGATATGACTATTGATAAGCCTTAAGGCCACATGATCTATGATCAATATGAGAAATAAGGGAAAATAATTAATCATTATATTTATATATTTATATAGGGATAATGCTCTAGGGATCCCCTTAGAATGTTTAATAAGGAAATTAGGCCTCTGGGAGGTGACCGAATTATCCTGGTTATAGTTGAAATCAGAGATCTGATAGTTCAATTTATTTTTCAATCCGCTAATTGATGTGGTAGAATAATCAACCCATGGGAATGATTATGTCTTGATTCATGGAAAATCATTAACATGAATCATTCACTAATGTGTATTTTTATTTGATATTTGGCCATATGAAGGCATCTTAGGTATCATTGTTACTTCATGAATCGTAGATATAGTGGTTCAATAGACCTAGGATAACAAACAAAGGTTTCCCATGTAACATGGGGATTATATGGAAAATAACCTAACCAATTAAAATAATTATTCCAATGTGATCTAATATCATTGTCAGAAAAAAGGGGTCATTTGTGGTCAATGTTATATCATTTAGCAATGGGACATATATATGTTTTGATCTCACAAGATGATCAATATAGTCCTCTAAACATGAATATGTGGCCTATGTATCCATAATATGACTAGAATCCATTTCCTCATAGTTCCTTCATTCCCATGAAATCATTCCCAATGTATATTACATTATATTGAAGAAAATATAATATTCCACTCATTGGGGACTCCATATTAACATTACCATAGATAGTAGATACCTATTATGGAATGTTATGACTATTGAAACTCTCGATTTTAATGTGATATAATCTCTTAGTGAGAAACAAGGAAATGGAATCACTCTCATTGGTTGAGAACATTGGAATTATATGCTGGGATTTCCCTAATTGATCAATATGATGCTCAAACCTTGAAATGGGGGCCTACATATCCTGAATATAGAAGGAATCAATGTCACCATATTTCATTTTATCATGGCTTATATTTTTCTTTTCCCTCTTTATAATGGATTTCAAACTGAGGATGGATGATATCATCATGTCCTGTGATGACCTAGTGTCCTGGCTAGCGTACACACTCAACATACATTGAATGTCGAATTGAAATGCCCTATATGCCTGCATGACATGTTGGAGAGTGTATTCTTAATATTTCTAAATTAAATCACAAGATTTAGTTGTTTTTTCAAGATTACATTAGAAATTCTATATAAAATTTATAAGGTTTATTGTGTTATCATGGTTGACTTCTCTATAAGACATCACAAGACCTATGTATTTTGTCTTCCAAGACATTGCATGATCTGGCTGGCATGTCTAGAAGGAGTCTCATGATCTAGCTAATATTCTATTTCTATCATCACAAGATTTAGTTGAAATGTATGTAGGGTGTCATGAGATTTAATGATACATTTCATTGAGGGAATCACATATCTAGGAGGACATGTCCTGATTCTTCCTCAAGACATTTCTAACATGAGTGGATGCCATTATATGAGTCACAAGACATATCAAAGGACTTTACAAGGCTTGGGTGATGAGCTCTGATGGATTCAGGTGACAAATGTGGAATTACAAGGGGGACTTCAAGAAATTTCCTCACATGTCCAATGGAATTTTCTTAAACCAAATGGCATGATAAAGTGGTGTTTTGAGATCTTGGTAGCATGTCCAAGTGTTGTTACATTTCATGGATTGACCATGTGAAGAACATGATGGCCTACTATCAAGTATTATTATATATTCCACCTTTAGAATATTATATAGCTCATATATTGTGAATTTGATAGATTTATTCAATACCATTTTATTTTATGTACCACGTGGTCTAAAGGATATGTGGGATGTTCATCGCATGTCCTACCATAGGTCCTTCCTATGATCTGTTAATTATCACAAGATGTGACTTTATGTGTGGAAAAGGATTATTTCTACAGTTTGTAGATACATTACCTAACAAGAGTCTTTCTAGTCTTGATGCTAGCCTCTATGATAAATCTACCCTTGTGCATGTGTGATATTTCGAGATTTGTTCCTCTCGGTTGAGATAGGTAATGCTCCATTTTTAATTATGTGGTGGGGAATATATCGGACTCCTCACCTTGATCGATTTATTTATTATGTGACTTACAATGAAACAATATATACAAGAGTTGGATAAGATATCTTGCACCATAAATCTTCCAATATTTTCCTCATAACTGATTTAGTGGGAATCGCCTGATTTTTAGCGATTATGAGTTGCTCGTGTCAATATTTATTTTATTGCATTATGTCCCACTAATGTGGACATGTTTACTCATGCATGCACAACATTGTAATTCCATATTATACTATTGATGTATCCAGGGACCATTGTGATATCAAAGTGCTTCCTGAATGGAATCTGTGAGAAACTTAATGCTTTCCCTAGAACATTTCATGAGGTCAGGGTGGCTTTCCTAGGTATCTTGTGTATTAGTATCATAAACAGTGTTAGCTCAACTTATGAGTTTTATGACTGTGGGTAATTCTTCCTCCACCCTATTATATTTAAATTTCATATTTTATAATGGTTTATATTTCTATTCGATTAAGTGATTAATGTCAATGGCCATTACAATATTTTTTTATGTTTCATCATGTGAAAAATTGGATTATGTGGAGGTTTGAGATAATTTTGTTGAAAAAAATATCCATTTCTTCTAAGGGATCCAAAATGGAATTGGGAGGTTTCATGGGAATATTAATGGAACATAACATGGAGATAATGAAAATACAAATGGATTTTATAAGATGAAGCAGACATGACTGCTGAGTAATATGAAATCATGGAAGTCTCTAGGAGTGTGTCAAATGACATTCAGCAACAAAAATTAAATCCTACATCCTATGTATTTATATCCACTTTATTATTTTATAATTTTTTAATGATTTTTTATTTTTCTAGGATGTCACTAAGGACAATAATTTATTCCATAAGTGATGTGTTGTATGATAATTTTTACTACCATGCACCTTAACCCTTTGGACATGTCCCACGCCTTTCATGGAAATTTTGAGAATTCACCAACTTATTTTCCATGAGGGTATCACATGATCAATATCTTTTATTTTGATGACATGTATGCCATGACTTGGTTAGTTTTCATGTTTTACAATGGTGTGTCTCATGATCAGTTATGGATCTCTTGATGTCATGCATTCATTATTAGGGATAGTTTATCTTCGAGACTTTGAGGCACCGAATGTTAATTGACGGGCATCAAAAAAGAGTGTATAAATTTGCATGGTTAGTCTTTTTGTTCACCTTTTATTTCTCATGTGATCATGGAATTAGTGTTTATCCTCTTCACAAGATGATATCGATGGTGACATTGATATTTTTATGCACACTTGAATATTGAATGTGTAAGGTGTGGACTTCTATGGGATTAGCAGGGTGCATCATGTATTAAAATTATATTCATGTTTGGATTTCAATACACGTCAAATAAATTCATTATGACTTGATCATAGACAATTGTTGAGTCATTATCCATACTTCATCCAATTAATAGTAATGAAGTAAAACAATCTTCATCGGGAAAGATGTAGAAATTTGAAATTATCATTCTTCCATGCTCTTTTGATGAAGTCTCTATACAATATATTGGACCTATATTTTCATGATATTGAAGACATTCTGTATCAGATCCCATTTCATGATATGTTATGTGGTACCATAAAAAATCACTTGGGGGGTTATGTGGTGCCTCATTCATTCCTAGGATGGGTTATGTGGTGATATTATCTTTTTCAAGATGATTTATGTGATGCCTATATTCATGATATGGATGCATATTCGATGGATTATCACGTGTTATGGCTTCTTTTACTAGTATGATTACATTATGGATTTATCACACATACCCCTTCCCATGAGGTTTATGTCTTCTGGTGATACTCTTAACTATGAGGAATGTAAGAGCTCTCCTTTTCAAGTAGCACAAGCCATCAAATATTTATCTCACTTAATTTTTTACCGATGATACAAAATCCTAAATTTGTACATCTTAAAATTATGGTGTTTTCAAATAAATTTCTCCACTATTCATCAAACCAACATTAAATGTTTGTTATCTAAAATTGGTGATTCATTAGGATATCCCTATAAAGAACCAAAACCTTTTGGTTTTATTCATGCGATACATATTTGGACTTCCGTATCGCAGACCCTAGCTGGTGTATTTTTAAAATCCACACATGGAGTTCCATCCATGAATTTCTAATCTTCATCAAATTAATGTTATATTTGAAACATAGTATTTTCATCAGAGCATCTACTATAATTCATAGTGGTTTCCTAATTTGTTAAAATTACCACATTCCCAGTTTCTTGGAAATTATCATGGAGGTGTCAGATGGATTAAATTGTGCCATACAGTGTACATTTTTGAAACCTTCAATAGGAGCTTCACTCATTCACTAAATATATTTTATGGGCATGGAATTTTCTTCATGTTCTAAATCCAACACAAGAATAGGCTATCCAAGATGAGTGTTTTAGATAATATGTGTCACATTCTAAAACTATACATGGACCATATCCTCCACAGAGTGGGTTTAATAGGTGGATCTTCATTATAAGATGAATTATATACTGATTCCCGAGTGCACATCCATTTTTCATAATGTAATGGACGTTATCTGCATGAACAAGGGTATATGGTTCTTTGTGTGGATTTATCTCTTCATTGCAATTGATTATATGGTGGTCCCAACAAGAAATTGTGAGTTGAAATATGGAACACCTCATGAGCTAATAAAAATGAATGGTTTATACTGATATCAAATCAAGAATGTAGTCTTAATTTGATGGAAATGTTATCATGTGGAGTCTACTGCGAGAATGGTTGTACACAAGGACTGGCTTTCTGGACTGGTCACTACAGAATTTGTAATGTCCCTTGACTTCCACTCCCAGCCATCCTTGATAAACATGGAGGCTTCATGAAGTTACAATTTGTGATTTATCACACACAAAATGTCCTTTTATTTTTTATACAGTATATGCATTATAGAAAAGCTGAAAATCCAATTCCATGAGGTTGAATATGGTCATATGGGTTTTCATTTATTCAACACAGAAAATTCACATGCTTCCTTCCATCACAAAGTCTGTACTACACGATTATGAGCATGTATATATATTTTAACCTCTTCTATAAAAAATATATAATTGTTTGACATGTATTAAAAAACCATACTCATATATATCATACCATATATGATTTACCTATAAGATTTTTTCGCTAATTTTTCAACATTCTTTAAAAAAACTATATGTATGCATGAATTCTATCTTTATTTTTTGGATGGATGAAACAAATATAAAATGATAAATCAGCATTATAGAATCATTATTATTTTATGAATGTGATATATAATCATTAAATCCAACCTTACTACCATCCAATGAAACCAATAATGAAAAATTAATCACATCACTTTGTGGAGGTGGTTTCCTACACATACATATGATCAACATCTTCATTTTCTAGTGGTTTAGAATTTATAAGGTAGATGTGATATTAAAATTCCAAAAATAAAATTACTTATTAAAAATGATATACATTAATTTTGAAAATAATCACACCCATCCATGAAATACATAGATATAAATTTATCTGTATCACTATATAGAGATAATAATTTGTACTTACGCATAACTGACACATTTAGTTCATATTTTATGGATAGTGGGTGAATATTGGTAGGACCATATTAATAATACAATTTATCTATCTTAATGATAAAAAAATTATTATTTTTGGATGTATACATTATATTTAGATGAGTTAAAAACAAAATAAAAAAATAATGTGATAGGTTAAGGTGATTACATGTTATTTGAAATAACCCATTTAGATCTCCTCTTACGAGATCTATGTTATGTTTTGGGGAGTCCCAATACCATTGTAATGTGGATAAGAACATGGAAAGAGATAATTGTAGTGGTATTGAATCCATAAGGCTAAATGTGGTATTATGAAGAGAAATGATGGATGGACATTTATTAATGATTGTAGGTGAACTCTCGGAATTTCATAAAATGTTAAAGTCATTCTTAAAAAAACGGGTGATAATATCCTATAAATGGTTTTGGGATGAAATTTTATACAAAATATTATAAACATTTTCATCACTTATATATTATTTTGAAATTTTATTATATGCATTTTTCATAAAATATATTTAATTCCAATTCAAACACTATTTATTGAATTTCAAATAAGAAAAAATAAAAAACACTGGATTACAATAAAAATAAAAAAATAAAAATATCATTTAATATTAATCTATCTTTTTCAATTTTTAAACCAAACAAATTATATTATATCTAATTTTATTAATTTTATTATATATTTTTTTTAGTAATACTACCTCAGTTATGAATGAGAAATCAAGGTCATTAAATATTTTTTATAATTGATAAATAAATTTTAATCATGAAATAAATTTCATCAAAATCAAAATAGAAACTTATATAAATTAATAACTTCTTTTTTCCCTATGTGTAAACACCATATATATTTAAAACTAATAGATTTCCATTTTTTAACTTTTTTCCTTGAAATTATATATAAATATAAATTTTATTGAAATGTTTCCCTTAAACAAAAAAATTAGATAATTTTGATATAAAGGTGAAATTTACATCATAAATTAAGAATTAAGATTTAAAATTATGAATTTATAAATTATTTACATTATTACCCCATTTAACCCTTTTCCGATGTGACATATTTTACCATAGTTACTATTAATTATACCGAAAAATAAATGGGAACTCTACACCAAAATATTACTTTCTGGTTCAAAATATAAAATCCATTTAATCAATTTCAATTACCTAATGTGTAATAAGACTTGTATAATATACTTGTGCAAAACATGACAAAAATTGGATTATTAGGAAAATTGATATTTTATACAAAAATGTGCATTTCAATTAATGATTTAACTTTTAATCATCTTTATTTAAATTTATATAGATATATACTCTAATATAGACCATAAAATTTATTTAATTAATTAATAGTAAGGTTTTATTTTATTTATTTTAAATTTAAGAGTATTACTCACATAAAAAATGGTTTCTGAAAAAATGAATTTTAATTTTAAAAATAGATTTATAGTGATATCATAAAAAATTCAAATATAAAAGAAACTAATTTTATTAATTTGTATCTAACAGTTTATATTTAACCCTAATATAAAATAAAAATATGTAATTATATTTCAAATTTAATATTTAATGTAAATAGAAAATGTTTTACTAATATTATAATTTTCATTATTCACGGATATATTTAACTTTTTTTGAAAAATTCCAAAAATTAACCATAATATTATTTTTATGTAAGGATTTACAAATTTAATATCAATTTATAAAAAAATACAATTTACTAATAATAATAATAATAATAATAATAATTTCACTTAGAAAGGATTATTATCATTTTGGAATAGAAATTATATTTTGAATAAAAAAATGTATTTAATAAAAATTGAATGATTAATTACTAAAAATTTATATAAAAATATATATTTATTAGGAAAATAAGATATATTTCACAAATTATTTAATATGATTTATACCTTAGAATTTATCATTTAGGTGATAATAGTGAAAAAATTATTTTTTTAATTCAATATGGAGGTCCACTTAAACTCTTTAATATGTGTAATTAAAGATAACAAATAAGTAAAATACATTAGAAGGAAATGTTTCTTAAAATATAATGGTCTTACCTTCCTCCAAAGCCATTAATAAATTGTTTCCATCAAAATTTTCTTTAATTAATCAAGGGTTTCCTTTTGAGAATTCATTTCTTGAAAGCCTCATCATAAAATGGGTTAATAAAACATCCAATTAAAATGAAATGATGGAATGTACGAAGGTTAGAATGTATAACATGTACCTGGATTAGAAATATTATAACATTAGTGGAAGGTGAAAATATATAAATGAATGCAAATGTAATTAACAAATAATAGTGGAGAGTGATAGACAAAACGATAAAAATATTTTAAATAATCATGAGAAACTGATGGAACACCAAACTACAACCTGATATGGTGTGATAAATATCATCCTTTCATTTGAAAATAAGGAAAAATGATAATTTTTTTACCACCACCAACATTTCACAGATTATAAGGGATTAATTTCTCATCTAGAATGATTTCAGATAGAAATATACTTAATTAAATATAAAAAATTCATCATTTAGTTAATTAATAATCATGTGGTACTGTATTTGATAAAATATATGTTGCACAATTATAATAACTCATAATTTCTTAAAAATAAAATATAATATAAACCCGAATATTTATCAATACCAATAATCTTATTTGAACCAAATTTTAAGCTTTATTCTTCATTGAACATTTATGAATGATAATAACAAGGGTTATATATACCTCAAACATTAATAAAACTCAATATATGTATCATAAAATTTATCAATTTTTCATTATGTGATTTATTTTTAAGGTAATGATTCAATCTAAAATTACATTCTGTTTTCTGAAAACAAAACCAATTGTATAGTAATTATTATCTGTTTGAGGATTGTAAAATTAATAATATGATATCTATATATCAAAACACTATGAAATCAATTAAAATATAATTTAAAATTAACCATTATTATTTTTCATATCCCTTAATACATTATTTATATAAAACAATGATATATAATATACCCTCATTATTTTCAATATAATGTAAATAATGTTTCATAATATGAAATCTTGAAAATAATTCATACCGTAAATCAAGATAGTACAATATTATTTTATGCTATTGATGTCCATTTTATCTTCCATCATAAAATCCATATCTCTAGAAAATAAATATTCAACTCCTTGGTGTAATATACATTATCAAATTAGTTGGATACATTTAGACATTGAAATTAGATAATCGAGACACCATGTAATGTATAAATTTTATATATATGAAATAGTGTTAGGTAGAACGTATATTTCATTATTAGTGAATATGGATGTAGATAAATCATTAAAAACCACTAGAAAAAGAAATTTAAATGATAATGATAATTAAATAACATTGTAGGGATAATATGGTCATGAATTATATGTTACATTAAATCCTGATAAAATATCAATAATATATTAAATATAAAATCAATAAAAAAGAAATGAATTATTACAAGTTAAAATGAAAATGGTCCTTGTAAAGATAAAATAATTAAAATTTATTTAATACTTCAACCATAAATCAGTTATTCCAAATTCCATTACCCTTCTATGTTCAATCATCTAATATATCATTAATCACCTCAAATTATATCACATAAAACATCAAAAGGTGGTGTTTATTACATTGAAATTATGATCAACCTTAACCCCATTATTTTATGCATAGCATTTAACATAAACACAGTTGAAAACATATTCTTAAAGTAATTAACATAACCATTATTCCTGAAATAAGTCATCCGTCTATTGAATATATTTCATCAATCCAAATATGTAATAAATATCAACATAGATGGAATAAAAAATGTTTTAATCAAATCACTATCAAAATTTATAGTTACCTATACTATCCTATAAATATAATCCCCTCTTTAGAAGTTCTAAGAATTATCGTTTCTATTTTTAATTTCTATAATTCTAATTATATTTTCATATCATTAATTAAATTAATACAGAATAATCATTATATTTGTCATTATTCATATATACAAAAAATCAATGATATTTTTAATAAATACTAATAAATAAAATCTTCAATCACTCCACTTCAGCCATATACCGTTAAATAGGATTCATAAATATAATACTTAATGGATACTTCATATCATATGACTTATATATTCTCTTCATCTCCAATGGAAAATAATTAGTCATAAAAAATTTATAATATTCTTATTGTGATTTCCCCTGAGGAAATTTATTTTAATAACACACGGATATTCGATATTTAAAACTTTCAACCATTTATGATAAAAACGGGATAGCAATATTCTTATCCATTGGATTAAATTGAATTTTTAATTTCACATAGAAATTACTCCATTTGTGTCTTCATTTCCTCGAAAAAAGTTTTTCTTATTCTTTCTAGTGATTCATTGGTGTACTTCTCCCATTATAAATTTTTAGGAGGTTGAATCTTACTACGTACATGATCATCATGAAACACCACATTTAAATTGATAGGTGTGTTCGGAAAATAAATGAATTTTATTTTGTAACTAATATAATGGGATAAATAATTAGGCATAATCAGAAGGTTTTACATTTAGGAAACAATTTAATTTGGTTTCTCATGAAGATGACCATTCTATTGTCGATCTCATAAATGAATAAAATTTATCCTCCAAGTTACAAGTCTAGCCCAAAATAATAAACCGTATTGTGAGATATGATATTTATATTAATTGATCATTTAATAATTAAAAATTATAAATTGGATGTATAAATCATGAAATTTTATTTTCATTTTATGATTATACTAGGTTATCAGTGGTTATTACCAAATCATTAATATGTTATCTTATATGTTGATTTATCCCCCTATATGTCAATAATGTTTTCATATACGATTTTCCAATACATAATTAATCCAAAGGAAAATAGTAGATATATAATAATAGAAATATCATACATATATATATATATATATGTCATATTTTATTGATTAATATGCATAACATAACATATTAATCCACATTAAAAATTTATTGGTTCAGTTCCTCTATAATCTTGGACTCATGAAGTATTGTCCTCTAAATGATCTACATCATCTCACTTAAATTTATTATAAACTAGAAAATTTCATAGAAATATCATTATTATTACACATCTTTATAAACTATGGAATTTAAATAAAAGAAATTTCAATCTCATTTGATTAGTATGGGTAAACAAGGGAGAAAACACTTATCAATTGAGGATAACATTATAGGAATGTTTAAGATCATTAGAAAAACATTTTAAAATAAAAACTGTCATATTATTATCACATCCCTGATTCATAGAATAATAAAAATAAAATAATATGACACGAATCATAATTAAATGAATAAATATGAACTGTGAGGGAATAAAACTGAAGAAAAAAATATTGTGTAAAAAACCTAAGAATATAAAATATTTTCTTTATAAGTCAAAGATAATTTTCAGGACTATAATTATTGAATGGGTCCCCCCCGAACAATCATAGTAGTTGTGGTTAACTAGAAATACTGGCATTGTGGATAAAATACCTTATTGATCTAGGTTCACTGTAATTCCCCGACCCCAGTTTCCCAGAGTCGATGCATTATTACATAACATTGGAATGATACAAGGAATCATGTCCCAAAAGACCGATCAGTTTAGTATCCTTAAAAAATCAAGATACATTCACAAGTTTTTCATTACATCCTGAAATAAATAGATCAAAATCATTATGTCCCCTCTTTAACACACTTATATCCTTATCCTATCCCTGTAGGTCAACCATAAAATACTTTTTCACATACCGGGAAAAATAAAACATAGAAAAGGGTGAGCTCAGATGGTCAATAAGGATAAAAAATATCAGAAACATTAATGAATAATCCTAAACATTTAATTCAATGTATAAGACTAAAACAAAATCCTTTTAAACATAAACTTCATCATAATATGGAAAAGATAAAATAACGTAATTCCATTAATTATTTAAATGGATATTCTACTAGTCGAATAATCACATGAAATATCAATCGCCACTTTTATAATGATAGAATGCATAATGCCAGACTTCATAACCACATAGTCTAGGCCTTGCGAAAAGACTACAAATATGTTTTTGTCAAGGCCTTTTTCCCAGAATGTAGTTTGTCTCATTAGACCTACCAATGCATTGAGGAGCCGTATTGGGATCCACCCATCACATACTAAGTCCAATGAATTCTTCATATGAAATGGTTTAAATAAAACATAATCATTCGTATTAAAACAATCTTAAAAAATGTTAGTACATTATCTATAAACCATGAATGGTGTAAAAATAATACATCCATAGTCAAAAATGTTACAAAACCTTGAATCCAAAATGGAAGATTTGTATCATAATAAATCTACTTCAAACATGTTTAAAATAAATTAAATGATGTTGACATAGATGAGATAAAAACTTTTCATAGGGAAATATCTCTTTCAATTTTGAAATAATTTAAAAGTCATATAATTATATAAGAAAACATTTATTTTGAAAATATTATTATAATAATTTATGGGAATCATCGTCATTGTTATAACGACGGAAAATAGCCGCACACACCATATGTGTTAAAAAAGACATTCTTACCTTAATTTTGTCGGGAAAGTTATAATGTAACTTGTTTGGAAAATGACGGAATGATTCCATTAAAAACATATGCTTTCAAATAAGAGTATAAATTAATTTGACCCATAGTCTTTTAAATAGAAAAAATTATTTAAATACATTTTTAAGAAAATGGTCGTGGATGATAAATAGGTCCTAGTAGATTCTTACGTAAAAAAAACCTAAGATAAAAAATAAATTTTAAAATTAACCCTTAACTGGTACTTTTCCTTAGTATATGGTATGTTAACCACCTTTTTAATAGTTAAAACATTGTTATTAAATATATAATAATCATATACATAAATATGATATCATTTATGATCTTAAAAAATTTCTTTGATAATAATATTTTAGTAGTATCATCGTTTCAGGTGTTAACTAGTTTTTTTTTCATTTCTATGTTTTGTTACATAAGCCAGGTTTGCTATAGATAGGATATATTTGATTTATATCTAGAATTATATTATCTTTATAAACATTATTTTGAATCATAAAATGAAAATTATTCATGAATGGTTATGATGGGGAAATGAATCTCATCGTGTTCGTGGATATGATAATATGTACGTACACATGAGCATGAATATCATTATTTTTATATTAAAATAATATATAAATGGATGGTATATCATATATAATTAATAATCAGTTATAATCTTTATTATATCCATCCAAATAATGAAGTGTTTGAATAACAAACTTCACTATGATGTTGGGACGGTAAGTCATACATATACACGTATGGTGACTTTTCATTTATAGGATGGATAAAATAATGAATATGGTTGCACCATTTTTATAATAACTTCATATTATATAGAATATACTGGAGTTATTATTTTAGAATGGAAAAAACAAGGAAAGAGGAAGTGGAAAAAAATGAACTTGATATATGTGATGAAATATTTACCTCTTGTTCAGGTTCTTCCTTTTGATTTTATCAAGAGGGAACCTTAGGTTGGCTTTCTAACCAAATTAAGTCCCCTAGGATTAAGGGGGTATAGTTAAGAGAATATTTCGGAATGGTCTGGCTGAGCCAAGTGGTTTTGAAGTTGTAATTTGAGTGAATGGGAAGAGACCTTTTATAAGAATGGTGTGGGGTATCTTAGGAAATGATTGAAATATTATTTTATAATAAAATCATATTCTGTTTATAAAGGCTCAAAAATGATTTTTTTCGAGGGTAAGGTGGGAATATGCCAAAAAAAACTCAACCAATTAGTTTTATATAGGTTTGGGTCACCATATTAACCATAAATTTTAGATTTTACTCTTAGTTAAATAGTTTGACATTTACCATGCCACTTTGTATTTTTATATTATATAGTTAATAATCTAACTATAAACTAACCAGAAAACCTCAACAGGTTCATTAATGAAATATATAATATTATTAAGGTCCTTTGGTTAAAACTTAGATTTTTAGGAATATTATATAAACCAATAATATTGTATTTTTTTAAAATACAATAATGTCAATTTTGACATTATTTAATAAATGATATTATTTAATGTCCAAAATACATTATTACTTAGAAATATATTCATATATTCAATCCTAAAATTTCATATTAACCAATAATGATAGTTAAATTCATTGAAATTATCAATTTACAATTTTTTGGATATTAATAATATCAATTATATTAATATTTTGTTATTAAGGCAATTACTGCATCATCATTATGTCGTAATTAAATTAAATTATTTAATGTATAAAACATATGAATAAAATATCATTATGTAGGAATTCATTTTATTTTTCTAATGAATATTTATAGTCAAATTAATATTCTTTATAACCATATATGAAAAATGGTTTAGTTATTAAACATTCAATTTAACTCTTTTAACTCTTCTTTAAATAAAATAATAATAAACGTTCTAATCTAGTCCAAGTTGATATAAATGATAATATTTTATTACTATGGGTTTTTTTGTCGAATTAAACTTATCCAATAAAATTAGGACATGTCTTATGGTAATATTAATATCTTTTTTACCCTTAATTATCCTATTCACTTTTAATCATGGTAAATAAAAGTAAAAAGTTACTATTCACCAAAAATTATTCTCAACATATTGAACCACATTTTACGTACTGATATCAATATTGTATCAAGGATTTTTCTTAAATTCAACTCCCAGAAATGGTAAAATTATGCTTTAAGCGAATCTGCAAATGCTCATAGGAGGTAGGTAAAAGACGATAAAAAGTCCAATAAAATTTTAAAAATACAAAATTATTACAAAATTACTCCAATGAATTACATTGAAAATATATAGGTATTATCTATCTATTTTGACCGAAAATAAATTTAAATAAAATAATTAATCTTTTAAATAAAATTTTGATTTTAAACAATTACGTAGTGATTTTCACGATTCATAATAATTAATAGTTTTCGGAAAAATACCAAAAATTTACCCTAAGCTAATTTCGATAATAGAAATCCAATAATGAAGTATATTTTGACTGAAAACCATTAAAAATTTTAAAAAAGGGGGTATTACTATTCATAACGGCTAGTTTGATTGGTCGTAGTGTGTTAGAATCTCAAAGTTGTGTATGATGCATGCTATTGAATATTTCAAAGGGAAACGTAGCGTGGAAGCTTGTGGTGTTACATTCTTACCTAGTTCAAATAAATTTGTCATCCAAAAATCTAGAATTCTACCACACAAAAATATTTGGGTGGTTTTCCATCATATGTTCCTTTGGATCCAATGTTGCCTCTTTCATCTTATGGTTTCTAAATTGATCATTAACCGGAAGAGTCGTCCGATTTCACAACAATGTGTCTCTAGTATCAATAATCTTGATAAGCTCTTCACAATAAGACAAAACAATTTCCTGTTCCATTTATAAATAGGTGAGTAAATGTGTTGGGTCAGTAATGTATTTTCTTAAGAGTGATATGTGGAACACAACGTGAACATATGAGAGACATGGCGTCATTTCCAAACGGTAATCTATAACCCCAATTCATACTAGAATTTCAAAAGGTCTGATGTACATGGGACATAATTTACCCTTCTTACCAAATTGTATAAATCCCTTCCATGGATATACATTCAAGAAATCATGATCTCCTATATGAAATTACAAATCCTTCCTTCTGTTATTGACATATCTCTTTTTCCTACATTGAGATGCTTTGATGTGGGTTTTGATTACCTTCAACATTTCCTTCTTTTCATCTACATGTTCTCGGCCTGTGAGATTCCATTCACCAACATCATATCAACAAGTTAGTGTGTGAAATATCTTTCCATATAACACATCACATGGTGCCATCAAAATACTTTAATGGAAGCTATTATTATATAAAAATTATACCATATGTAAATATTTATCCCACATACCTTGAAAGTCATGTGAGAAAGATCTCAACATGTATTCTGAGGTTTGAATAGTCATTTCTGATTGTCCATCAGTTTGAGGGTGGTAGGAAGAACCCAAACAAATTTCATTATCCACGACCATATGAAGACTTTTACAAAATATTGATGTAAAATGGTGATCGTGATCAGAAAAAATCGATTAGGGTACACCATGGAGTCTTAAAACTTCATTAATATATATTCTTTATAGACGTTCAAGTTGTAAATATTCTCTTATAGAATTAAAATGTGATGACATGGTAAGATGATCAACAGTGAACAATATTTCATCATTCCATCTAGGAGTCGTTTGTTGCCCCATGATAAAGTCCATCATAATTTAATCCCATTTCACCTCTATTAGTGGAAGAGGATTCATGACTCCACTAGGATGTTGTCTTATATCATTCACTTGTTGAAAAACCATACATATTGACACAAAATCATCAATCTCTCTCTTCATGTTTTCCCACCTAAAATGTTCTTTCAAATCTCTATACATCATGGTTCTCCTGGGGTGTATTGGGAAGTTGGTGCTATGAGCATCGTCCAAATATTCTCTTTTTAGATCAGGTATATCAGGAACATAAATTCTCTTCCCAAATTTCAAATGTCCATCTTCATATACGAAGTCACTCAATCTCCCATCATTCACAGCTTTAATATTCATTTGAAACTCCACATAATTAGTTTGAGAACTTTTTATCCTTTCTAGTAAAGATGGTTTGGAAACCATTTGAAAAAGTATTGATGTTTCTCCTTCCATCGTTATTCCCATATCCATCTTTACTATATCAATAAAAATAGGATCACATTCAACTCTCATCATGTTAAAAAATCCAGGATCCTTTCTTCTCAGAGCATCTTCCACCTTATTTTCCTTCCCCGAGTGGTAGTGTATTACGAAGTCATATTCCTTGAGTAGTTCAAGCCATCTCTTTTGCCTCATGTTGGCTTCTTCTTGTGAGAAAATATACTTCATCCATATGTAATCTGTATAAATATCACATTTTTCACCATAGAGATTGTGTCTCCATATCATCAAAGCAATGATTATAGCTGATAAATTAAGATCATGAGTGAGATAGTTTTTTCATTAATTTTAAGCTGCCGTGATGCATAGGAAATAACTCTATCATTCTACATAAGTACACATCCAAGCCCATTCTTTGAAGAATCACTATAAATAATAAACCCATAATTCCCTGACAGTCGAGTCATCATAGGAGCATTGAATTATATTCTCTTTATTTCATCAAAACATTGTTCACAATCTTCTTTCCAAACAAATTTCACCCCTTTAAATGTGAGCTTGGTTATGGGGATAGCCAACCGGGAAAAATTCTAGACAAAACGCCGATAATAACTTGCTAAACATATAAAACTATGTACCTCAATTACACTCATCGGTACTGGACATTCTTGGATTGCCTTTGTCATAGAAGTATCAACAGAGATTCAATCCTTAGAGATAGTATGTCCATTAAATGAAATCTCCTGAATCCAGATTTCACACTTGCAAAATTTCACATTTAATTCATTTTATCTAAGAGTCCCTAGGATAATGAGCAAGTGATTTTCATGATCTTTGTTTCATTTGAGTATACAAAGATAACATCAATAAATGCCACTACAAATTTATCCTGATATTCCTTGAAAACATTGTTCATTAGAACCATGAAAACAAAGGGCTCATTTGTAAATCCAAAAGGCATTACTGTAAACTCATAATTCGAATACCTAGTTAGAAATGTTGTTTTGGAAATGTCTTCCATATTAACACACAATTGATGATATCCAGATTGAATTTCAATCTTCTAAAATTATTTAGCTCCATAAATATGGTCGAATAAATCATCAATGTATTGAAGGGGATAGTTGTTCTTTATTTTTATAGCATTGATCTTCATGTAATCAATTCACAACCTCATAGATCCATATTTCTTCTTATCAAAAAGGACATAGACACTCCATAGGGAAACACTGAGGTGAATAAATCCCTTATTACTCAATTCCACTAGTTGTTTCATTAGTTCTACAAAATCTACAGTGGCTAATATATATGGGGTCTTCGATATGGCTTTGAACCAAGAATTAGATCAATAGAAAACTCAATTTCATGTTCTGGAGGATGTCTGTGTAAATACTATAGAAACACATCAATATATTCTTTCACAATAGGTGCATCCTCTATTCAAATATTATTTTCCTGACCAATAATTATTTCATTTTATTCCTCCCCAATAATTGAATTTAGTAGAGCTATTGGCAGTTGATCTAGATAAGAATCAGGTGGTGTCGTTTCTGCTCTAAAGATAAGGTTCTCCATATCATCATCAATAACTGTAACCTCCTTCTTCTTACGATAAATTTTTGCATCATGGTCTGAATGCAAATCCATTCAAAGGGTTATGTCAAATTTAATCCTTTTTATGAAAATGAGATCAACAGATAGAGGAAATTTATATTCCATAATGAGAAATGATTCTCAATACTTTTTTGCGATGATACTTCCCTTAAGAGTTTTTACTGACAACTCCCTTGTTATGTCAAATTGAAAATATCTAATTTTCCTAGAAAAACGGGAAGACATGAAACAATATAATGATCCCGAATCAAATAAAGCGCTGGCTAATCTTGAGGAAAACATTAAATTACCTAAAACCATGTCTCTCAAATCATCAACCTCAGTAGTAGTGAATGCATATCCTTGGCCCTGCTCCCTTGGCCTTTTCTAAGGTATGTTCCTGTCACGAACCTGTCCAAGTCGATGCTGAACCGGTCACCCAGGCCAGCCAGTGACAAGTCATGAGAGGCATTCCTGAGCCTCCCAGGATGGAGAAAAGCACCAATGGAATCAATAGTGTACACAAGGGAAAACATTTTCCAATATATGAACAATAAAACAAACAGCTTAATGAAATGGACAACCCAAAATACATTTATATAAAAATTGAACTGAACATTATTTGTACAAGAAACTGAATGTACAACTAAGACAACAACCCAACTGACCAAACTCGATAACCAACTAACTCCATGTGACCCTGCTGGTCACTCTCCTACAAAATGATCACATATCTCCCAAGGTGTTCAAACTGAAGGTGAAACCTACACAATGGCTAAAAATAGAAGATGACTATAGGTGTGATTATTAAAACTCATTAGGTTAGCCCGATATTCTATTTCCAATGCAATTACATTAAAATAAAAGAAAAATCAATTTCATGTTTTAAATATAAATATAATTTTATGTCTTCCAAATGAGGTGACATGCTATAAAAAAATTAACAGACAAAAACATTCATGTTTTATAAACAAGAATGCTAGAAACAACATTCAAAGCAGTGAAACTATAAAATGGAAATAGTTTTCAAGAGGGGTGATTTAATGAATTTTAACTTTTAAAAAAATCACACTCACTACTTAATTTACCAACCAAACACACCGTATGTCGATTGTGAGTACAAAAGATTCAATGAGCATAATTCACGAGATCACCCCTAGGCACTAGTGTGTTGTGAGCCCCAGGTACCTCGTATCTCGGTGATAGTAACCATAATAAAAATTTGATCTCATGCACACGAGCCACATGTATGGATCATACCCATAACCTAGTGGTAACCCAACATCATCATCATCATCAATGTTCAGTTAGTGTGGTCATTGTTATACATGCTACGTGAAACAGGGGCCAAACCCCACAGGTTCACTAGCATACGAGTACACGTCTTCCCACCTAGATAGCCAGGATTCCCATTAGTGCTAAATAAAGTTACAAATATTATCAAATATACATTTCAAATATAAATTCCATCCCCAAACCATAATAACACAAACATACCACAAACATTCATTACATTTCTTTAACGAATCAACAAACCACTAAATATTTTTGTAAAAAAGATTCAAGGAGTGTATTGAGGCTTTGCACATAAAACTCATCCAAAAACACTATTTAAATTATAAAAACACATTAAAATCATAAAAAATCATATTTTAATCCCTATAAACATTTAATAAAATCATTTCATGGACCATAAAATAATCCCAATTGCACAACATGGTATATACATGTAAAACAATCATTCCTCATTTTTAGGAAATGCCAAATGAGCCTTTAAACATTTTATAAAAACTAAAATTTGACGAAGTTATGCAATTAAATTTTGGTAAGGAGGTGTGTACACACCATAAAATGAATAAAACAACATTCATAAATAACTTAAAAACTCATATAAAATATTCAAAATATAACCACTTTTATAACAATTTGAAATGAGCCATTTTTCGGCAACTCGGGCCAAAACATTGTTGTAAACAAAAAAAATATATTTTTTACAGAAATGTCCAAATCTGAAATCCATAAAAGAACCCAAAATAATTTTCTTACCGACTTCAAATATATTTATAAATCCAAACAAATTATTTTAAATTGCACTAGACACTTAAAACCCAACTGAGCAATTTACCGAACACATGACATGCACTCTTTAAAAAATACAACTTATGTTAAGCACCTAAAAAGGGATAAAACACCATTTTCCTGACATAATGTTATTCAAGATACTGATACATATTAAAAATACCATAAACCAAGTGTGAAATCTCATGGAATAATTTATCAAACAAGAGGATTGCACATTTATACCAAAACAACTATATTTTAAAAAAAATAAGCCATAAAACATAATTTGTAAAAAAAACCATTATAACAAACATTTTACTGAAGAGCATATCATATAAATTAAGTTATAATAGAATTAAAATGATTAAACATAAATGATAATGGTTTGTGAAAGAGATATACTTCCTCAAATCATTTTCGTAATGGAAACGCACACCCAAAATCACCCACCGCGGGTTTATAAACCCAAAAACTATGAAGACCAGACCTAAATGAATATAAACTCCATAAAAAACCATATTATAATATAAACCTAGGTCTATCATTACTATAGGATATTATAAAACCAGAAAATAATGAATGGAGGAAGAAGTTGGAGGATAATAGAGGTTGAGTCTCGACTTCTCCACTATATAACCCGTCGTACTCCATTAGATATTCACCCCTAGAAAAAAGGTAATGGGATGAAACTTCTTGGAGAGTCTCCTAATGTCTGGAATAACTAGGTAAAGGATATTTGTTTGAAAAATAAAAAAAATTAATGATTTATGTATAAAACAATTTACCTTATCAATTCTGGGAGATTTGAGGTAACCTCAGAAATTTATCCCTACTCTGGAACCCATATGAGCTTCAAAGGGGGTAAATCGATACTGGGGGTGAGGATAGGGGTATTTTTTCGAGTGTGAGGTGTAATACCTGAAAATTATTAAAAATTTAATTAGATATAAAAGAAACAAATATTGTTTTTTTTAAACAGGAAATGGTCCCATGGGCTGGCCCAATACCTAAATAAGAAACCCCATTTCACCATGCATATGAATTTATATGGGGTAAAAAAAGGATAAGAAAGTTTTAATATGTCAGTATAGGACAATTTTGATGTTTAATCAGGGAAAATGATGAAAAACAATGGATTTATAAAATAAACAATTTCGGTTTTTTTAAACTGGAAATGGGCTCACAGTTGGCCCAAATCATGAAGTAACCACCCTTTCTTCAAAGACTCCTAAACAATAAATGGGGAACCCAAATTAGGGTGATTATACCTATATTAAACATTAAAACTAATGATTCACCTCACCAAATACCCATGAAAAGGATCAGAATTTCCAATGGACTGGATCAATACAAAGGCAAAAAAACTGGATGTGACAATTCTCCCCACCATTAAAGTTTCTGCCCCCAGAAAGCCAAAACACTTTCCGGCTGAAAAATCAACACCTGAGGATTACATATCAACATGATCCAGCCAATAAATAAAATTAAATATCATCAAACATCAACTTATGTTAATCCTTTTGAACTAAAAAAACACACTACTGACAAACACTTCCAGAAAATCATTTGAAATATCAAGCCACCACCTCCACAACCAAGCCATGAACCCGATTATTGGGACTTATCCCAATGAACCCCACCGTCACCTAAACCAATGATCACCCACAAAGAACAAATATTCCAGGGGATTCCAGAATGTACTCCCCACCATTAGGAATGAACTTTCACTATAATAGTTTTTAGGATGAAAATCAAAGATACCCTTGGTGGGTCTCCCCACTATTAGATACCAACTAGCAACGAACAAACAAGAATTCAACATGAGATAGAATAGGTCCTCACTCACACAAGAAAAAATCTCCTAAGAAAACCTAAAATACCATGTTAAGAGGGTTACAACATGAAAATATAAACCTCCCACTCCCGAACAGAGGGGACAAGAACTGGGCCAACACTTTCAACACAGATCTGGACCCCCACCACACGAGGATGGGAGGTAAGGGGACCCAATAATTTGGCCACTGAAACCAAAAAAGAAACAAAGGAACTACCCAAACCTCTCCACATATGAAAAGTTAACACCGTTTCTGCACCTTATTTTCATAGGCCATCCACCCAGGGACATTGATTGAAAACCGACATCCATGAAAGAATAACCATAGACATTGTGTGAGGGGTAAGTCCACCACGATTGCTGCGACGAAGGGAAATTCAAAGAAATGAGGAACAAAAACATTGATATATAAACTAATTGACCAAAACAGAGGAGGAAGGATCCTAATAGAGAACCCCAAACCTATGGTGATTTCCGAACTGTGTGAAAATCTTCACTCTGAGGCCTATGGATGGAGCCCTTATTCAGGAAGCATCGGTTGCACCGTAGTCAGGTGTTAAGGATCAAACCACTCATAAAAACTCACATGTTCACCAAAAAACATTCATGTAAATAGGAACTCATAGAGATATATCAGAATTTTGTCTCACACTGAATGAGGGGCAGAATAGACAATGTATATGGCGAGACCCATCAACCTCTCCGAAAACAACTGCTCTGTGAAAAAAAATTATCACAACCTAGAAGAACTTTTAATCGATCCCAAACAGCTCTATATTCAATAAAATAGGTTAATGAATATTCCAAGGAAGTGTATTTATCATTTAAAATTAATTCTTAGGTTGATCATTAGGAATTATTTCTAACGGAGAACTATCCATGGCCACATCACAACATCAAACACATCTTTAGGAACCCAATGAACATTACTCCAAAACTGTTCCACCAACAAGATCTCATATCAAGATACTACAAGAGTATGAATTATATATCTCAAGGAAGCATACTGAATAGAAAAACAATTCTAAGACACAGAATAAACCATCCACATAACTGTCGGTTCAAAAAAACACAACCAATTTTCAGGTAAAAACACTTTCGAAAAAAACTATCATGGTGGATTTTCACATTCACCAATGGTGTTTGATCAAGTCCCACTCACATGAACATTTATTTGCCACCCTAGGCACTCAAAAACCATTGCATATAGTCCATCCTTCTAGATATTAATAATACCATACATGTGAGTGCCCATGAAAATAGAAAAGGCTAAATCAAAACAACATCATTCCAAAAATCCTATACCGTCAAAAGTAATACCACCCACCAAGTAAAAAATGCTTTTCATATTCCAAAAAACAAACCACGCTTCATCAAGAACCATTGGATTAAAAAAATACAATCCATTTAATTTAATAGAAGTTAAAAAACAACCATTCTATTCCAAATATCCTTTCCCCTTTTTTTAAAAAAAAATCACCAAGGTCTCTTTTCATAATCAGACAACAACAAAAGCCAAAACCCCTTTCCAGAAAAACACCAGCCACACAAAACTGAATTTCCAAAACCTATTCATTAGATTCAAACCCTTTTCAACAGTTCAAAACATTCCATTTAAAAAAATGTTTCAGAAATACTTTAAAATGATTCACACATTCAAAACATTTTATTTCAACAATCCACAAGTTTAGATATGGGAAAATCAAATCCCGTTAAATCATTTCCACTTCCTCCCCAAAATTTGTTTTAAAAAAACACAACCTTACCCAAACCGTTCTTATATTTAATGTTTGATAACACCTTTTATACTTTTACAAATCCATTCCTTCCTTTATAACACATTTCCATAATTCTCACACAAGGATTTTCAAAACAAAAATTCTGAATTCATGAAAGGTTCAAGAGACCCAAAAAAGAAACTAGTGTTGGGGGCTGACTTGTCCATATGGCTGGCGACCATATGTCAAACACAACACCACACAGAGAGAATTATTCAGAACATTCCCCAGCTCCACATGGATTTCCAGGCCCTGCGAGATCACAGAATCCATTAGTCAGACTCTCCTTGTCATATCCCAACACCAATTAATCGGCAAGAACAATGGACACTAATAAAACAAGACTTCCCATAGAAACCCGAGGATCAGCATGAGCTATAGTTCATGACGCTCTTCCCGAACATACCCCTCAAGTCTTAAAAATCCTACTCCATCTACCTTGACATCCCCAAATAACAAGGACACTCTAAAAGAATGTAATGCTAAGAGCCTACCTCCTCTGATAACATTTTGTCACGAACCAGTCCGAGTCGACCCTGAACCGGTCACCCAGGCCAACCAGCGACAAGTCCCGAGAGGCTTTCCCGATCCTCCTGGGATAGTGACAAGCACCAAGGTCATCAATAGAGTACACAAGGGAATGATTTATCCCATATATTAAATATCAAAAAAAGAGTGGAATGAAATGGACAACCGAAAATTCATTTATATAAAAACTAAACTGCACATTATTTGAACAAGAAACTGAATGTATAACTAAGAAAAAAACCCAACATAACAAACCCGATAACCAACTAACTCCATGTGACCCTGAATTTAACTCTCCAATAAAATTATCAAACATCACCCAAGGCTATCAAAATCAAGATGAAACCTGCACAAGGGCTAAAAACAGAAGAAGACTATAGGCGTGACTATTAAAACTCAGTAGGTTAGCCTGATATTCTATTCCCAATGCACATCCTTTAAAATAAAATAAACCTCAATTTCATGTTTTAAATATACATATAGAGTTATGTTTTCCAAATGAGGTCCCATTCTATAAAAAAATTACTAGACAAAAACATGCATGTTTTATAAACAAGAATGCTAGTCACAACTTTCAAAGCAGTTCTACTTTAAAATGAAATCAATTTTCAAGAGGGCTACTTCAAAGAATTTTAACTTTTAAATAAATCACACTCACTGATGAATTTAACAACCAAAGACACCATATGTCAAGGTGAGTACACAAGATCCAATGAGCACAAGTCACGAGAACACCCCTAGGCACTAGTCAGTTGTGAGCCCCAGTTACCTCGTATCTCGGTGAAAGTAACCATAATAATATCTGTTCTTGTTCACACGAGCCACTAGTAGGGAGAATAACCATAACCTAGTGGTCCCCAAAAATTATCATCATCATAGTCTAGTTACTGTTGTCATCTTCAAACATGCTACATGAAACAGGGGCGAAACCCCATAGGATCACTAGCATACTAGTACACGTCTGCCCACCTAGATACCCGGGATTCACTTTTGTTCTCAATAAAGTTACACATATTATAAAATACACATTTCACATAATAATTCCATCCAAAAACCATAAACACACAAATATCTCACAAAAATTCTTCACATTTAGTTCACAAATCAATAAACCGCTAAATATTTTTGTAAAACTATTTCAAGGAGTGTATTGAGGCCTTGCACATAAAACTCATCCAAAAACCCTCTTTCAATTATAAACACAAATCAAAACCATACCAAAAAATATTTTACATCCCTAGGATCATTTAATAAAATAATTTCATGGACCATAAAACAATCCCAATTGAAAAACGTGGTATATACAAGTAAAACACTCATTCTTCATTTTTAGGAAAGGAAAAATAGGCCTTTATACATTTTCTCAAAACTATCATTTGACAATGTTATGAAATTAAATTTTTTTAAGGAGGTGTGTACACACCATTTACAGAATAAAACCACATTCATAATTCCCTTAAAAAACTCATGTGATATATTCAATATACAAATTTTTTTATAAGAATGTGAAACGAGCCATTTTCCAGCAACTCAGGAAAAAAAATGTTGTAAAAAATAATTTGATTCTACAAAAAAACAAAATTTGAATGCCGTAAATGGTTCCCAAAATATTTTTCTTATAGGGTGACAATATATTTATAAATCCAAACAAATAATTTTAAATTTCACTAGACACATAAAACCCAACTGGGCAATTTACCGAACACATGGCATAGACTCCTTAAAAAAACAACTTATGTTAAGAACATAAAAAAGGATAAAACACCATTTTCATGCCATAATGTTATTCAAGATACTAATACATATTAAAAATACCATAAACCAAGTGTGAAAGCTCATGGAATAATTTATCAAACAAGAGGAGTGCACATTTATACCAAAACACCTATATTTATAACAAAATATGTCATAAAACATAATTTGCGCATGAAACCTTTAGAATAATCATTTAAAAACAGAAAATATCATATTAATAAGGTTTTAACAGAATTTAAATGATAAAACATAAATGATAAATGTTTGTGCATGTGATATCCTACCTTAAATCCTTGGTGTAATGCAAACGCGCACCAGAAATCACCCGCTGCAGGTTTATAAACCCTAGAACAATGAAGACCAGACCAAAATGAATATAAAATCCATCAAAACCATTGTTATAATAGAACCCTAGGTCGATAATTACTAGAGGATATAATATATCCATGAAATAATGAAAGGAGTAATAAGAGGGAGGATAAATGAGATGGAATCTGACCTTCTCCCTTAGAAAACTCTTTGTATTCCCTTATATCTACACCCCTAGAGAAAAGATAATAGGATGAAACTTCATGGAGAGTCTCCTAAGGTCTGGAAGAACTAGCGGAAGAATATTTTTTGAAAAATAGAACGAATTTAATTAGTAATGTATAAAAAAAATTACCTTATCAATTCTGGGAGATTTAAGGTAACTTGAGAACTTTCTCCCTACTCTGCGACCTATATGAGATCCAAAGAGGGTAAATTCATAATGGGGGTGCGGATATGGGTACTGGATTCAAGGGGGAGGTGGAATAACCGAAAAATATAAAAAAATCGAATTATATATAATAGAAACAAATATTTATTTTAAAATAGGAAATGGGCCCATGGGCTAGCCCAATACCTAAATAAGTGACCCCAATTAACCATGATTATGAATTTATATGGGATCCCAAAAGGATAAAGTAGTTTTAATATGTCATTATAGAATATCTGGGAAGTGTAATGGTGGAAAATGATAAAGAACAAAGGATTTATAAAAAAACAAATTTTGATTTTTTTTTTCAAAATGGAAATGGGCTCGCGGTTGGCCAAAATAATGAAGTAACCACCCTTTCGTAAAACATTCCTAAAAAAATATGGGGAAACCAAATTAGGGTGATTATTTATATATGAAACTGAAAAACACATGATTCACCTCACCAAATACCCATGAAAAGTATTGGGATTTTAAATGGATTGGATCAATACAACGATAATAAAACTGGGCGTGGTAGTTCCTTTGGTGCATAGGACATTCATTTTCATAATGTCCGTTTTATCTACAATTATAGCATTCAAAAATGATAGCATCGTTCTTTCCCTTGAAATCTGGAGTTTTGTGGTCTTTTTCACCACACTTGTAATAGAGTCCCATTCCCTTCAAGAAAGTACCAAGGTTTTTCCTCCCACATTTACTGCAGGATGGATATTCAACCTATCCCTTCTTCCCCTTATTTCCATTTCCAGAGTGATCAGCTGATCTCTTCTTCTCTTGAAATACATTGAAGTCATAAGACTTTGAGAATTACTTTTCTATCTTGATAGCACATGAGACTATATCTTGGTATGATGACATGGATTATGAGACTAATGCTCGATGAATAAATTTTTAAACCGATCAAAGAATCGATCAATCGTACTCCATGGGTTATGTATACAATCTGTTACATGCCTTGAAATTCTTGTATGATTAGCCTCATCATTTACGACATAATCATCCTCCTATTTCCTCATACTCAAATATTGCCTTTCCATATCCACTCGATTGTCACGTGGAAAGTATTTTTATATGAAAATCTCGTTAAACTCCTTCCATTCCATATTCTATACATATTCATATTCCTTTGTATTTTGGATTAATGAAAACCATTGATCTTCATATCCTGTGAGGTGATAAACTCTGAGGAGAACATTTTTCCTTTCACTACTCCCCAAATCATGAAATATTTTCTCTAAAAAAATTATCCACTGCTCAACTACTAATGGATTTGTACTCCCATTGAATGTTGGTGGATGTTGCCTCATGATGCAGTCTAACATTGATCATCTGGGTTGTGAATCAGGGTGCTCCATATGGGTAAGGTTATTATCCATAACATGATTGATTTGTCCCAGTATGGTGATAAGCTGATCGGAACTAGTTGCGTCACCAGCACCACATTAATTATCTTGAGAAGGACATAAATTCCAACATGGATTACGTGTGTTGATACGGTTTCCATTTCATCCACTAGGCATTATTTATAAACAATGTCATACACTAGATTAGTTTATGAATCACAATACATAATTCAAATCTTGGAAAAAACTTAATATAAATTTACCAATTTGTGGATACAATCCATAATTATTCAAAAAAAATTCTTTGAGGATGTATATACTCATAAATTCGTCATAATGGTTTGTAATGTCAATTTGAATTATCTTGAGCGTATCCCTTGAGAGTGTTGTAACCATGAGTTCACCAAGGCCAGCTGTCATGTAATAGGATACCCTAGGTCAGGCCCGAAACTCCTTGTCAGAGTTTTTAATCCTACGTACATTTGTGACAGAGCCACCTCTAACTGCTCTTATCTAGACATGGATGTATTTCATTGAAAACACACAAAATCTATACATTACCAATATTCTATGAAGTTCCTCTATACCAATAATCTACATCTATCTTATAGTAATGTGGACTTATTAGTGATTATCTAAATCTCGTTTCAAATGTTTGTATAAATCATCATATGATACCAAATGTAACTTCCCGACCCCAGTTACCCAGAGTCAGTGCATTATTTCATAATATTGGCATGATACAAGTAATCATGTCTCGATAGACTGATCAGTTTAGTATCCATGGAAATACTAGATACACTCACAAGATTTTACAATACATCATGAAATAAAAACATCAAAAACATTTTGTCTCCTCTTCAACAAACTTATATCCTTAGCATATCCCGATAGGTCCACCATAAAATACATCTTCACGCTCTTTGAAAAATAAAACAAAGAAATGGGAGAGCTCAGATGCTCAGTAAGGATAACAATATAGCGAAAGCATTCATAAATAAGCCTAAAAATTTAAGGAAATGTATAAGACTAAAACAAAATCCTTCAAAACACAATCTTCTGCATAATATTGAAAATATATAATCAAATAATGCTACATACTTATTCACATGGATATTCTAATAGTGGAAAACTCACATGAAATATCAATAGCCACATTCATATAGATGGAATGAATAATGCCAAACTTCAAAACCTCATAATCAATGCCTTGTTCCAATACTACAAATAAGATTTTGTCAAGGTCTTGTTACAAGACACTAGTTTGTCCTATGAGACCTACCGTTCCATATAGGATTTATTGTGGGCTCCACCCGTCACTTACTAAGTCTAATTCATTCTTCATATAAAAAGCAATAATCAAAACATAAACATTCGTATAAAGACTATCATATGAACTGTCAATCATTTATCCAAAAACCTTGAATGGTGTAAAAACAACACATCCAAATTCAAACATATCACAAAACATTCAATTCAATATTGATGATTTGTATCATAATAAGTCAACTTCAAACATGTTTAAAATCCATCAAAGTATGTTGACATAGATGAAATCCAAACTTTTTGTAGTGAAACATGTCTTTCTATATTGAAATAATTTAAAAGTCATATAATTATAAAATAGAAATTTTATTTTTAAAATATTCTTATAATCTTGTATGGGAAGCTTCAACGATGTTATAACGGTACAAAATAGCTGCACCCACTGTATATGTTAAAAAAGACATTCTTACCTTAATTTTGTTGAGAAGGTCATACAGTACCTTGTTTGGAAAACAATGGAATGATTCCTTAAAAAACAAATGTTGTCATATAAGGGTATTAATGACATTAACCCATAGTCTAGTAAATATTAAAAATGTTTTGAAATACATTTTTAAGAAACATGGATGTGGATGTTAAAAAGTTCCAAGTAGACACTTACAAAAAAACAATCTCGGATAATAAAGAGATTGTGAAATTAACCCTTACATTTTACATTACCAAAGTCGATGGTATGTTAACCGAATGTATAATAGTAATAACACTGTTATTAAATTATATAAGAATCATATATATAAATATGATATCATATATATCTTATAATATTTCTCTGTTAACAATATTTTAGAAGTATCATCGTTCCGGAGATAATTGATTCGTTTTCCATTATATGTTTTATTATATAAGCTATGTTTGTTATGGATAGGATATATTATATTTATATCCAGAATGATATTACGTTCTTGAACATTATTTTTAATCATCAAATGAAAATTATTCTTGAATGGTTATGATGGGGAAAGGAATCTCATCGTGTTCGTGAAGACGGTAATCCGTATGTACGGACGAGAGAAAATATGATTCATTTGATATTAAAATAGTATATAATTGGATGTTATATCATATATAAATAATCAATATTTATACTCAATATTATAACCATTCAAATAACAATGTGTTTGAATAACAATCTTCACCATGACATGGAGACGGTAAGTTTTACATACGCACATATGGTGACTTTGTCATTTATAGGATGGATAGAATAACAAATATGGTTGTACCATTTTTATAATAAAAACACAAAATATAGAAGATACTAGATTTATTATTTTAGAATGGAAACAACAAAGAAAGAGGAAGTGAAAGGACAACAGAACTTGAAAGCAGTTGTTTCCGACGCTTTCGCTGGGGCGCGCGCATCCGTCTGTGAGGACGCGCGGCTTTGTTGCCCCGCATTCCTGCTTTCCAAAGGCGGGCGGCATTCGTTCCTTGTTCAGGTACGTCTTCTCCTTGATCGAAACGGGATGATGGGTTGTCGGTTCTTCCTTCCGTGGATTCCTCCCCAGAACTCGTCACCTAGTCCGGGTCTCCCTTATAGATTTAATACGTAGTTCGTGAAACTATTCCCAGTGCCATGTTTTCATGGACACCGGTTAATTACACTGCTTCTTTCGGGACATTCCAAAGGGTCCAGTCAGGGCAGCAGCCTTCGGTCAGGGGAGTTGTCACGTTGAGGCATCAATAGCGTGTCTGGATGCTGGGGTACCTGGAATGTCTGTCTGTTATCCTTGATCACAAGGCTTCTCGAGGGCGTGGAAGCCTGAGGCATCCCACATCGAGTGTGGGGAATTACATGTCATAGACACGTATCTGAGGTTTTCCTCAGCTTCCCGTGTTCAACACAGGGTATGCCGCGAGTTTAACGTCTAGCGGAGACGGATGAGAATGAAATGGGACCATCGCAGGGGGGCGACAGTGAAGTTGGGCTTGAGCCTTGAAGAGGCTTCCTACGTATCCCCGTGGCAGGGAATCAAAGTCCGCGTAGTTCGGGATGGTGCCGGTAAACCGACGTGAAGCTGGACCTTGGTCCGAGGGGAGTTGGGCTTGAACCTCTGGGAGGCTTCCTACGTACCATGCCTTGACATGGATCAAAGTCCTCGTAGTTCAAATAGTTGGGTCGCAATGGCTTACCACTGGACCAGATTGTAGTTTAACGTCATGCTGGACATAGTGAACCCTGACGTGAATAAACGATAGGTGGGTTTGTCGGTGAACCGACGTGAAAGTAGACCTTCGTCCACTATTGGTGGGCTTGAACCTCGTGGAGGCTTCCTACGTACCATTCCTTGACATGGATCAAAGACCTCGTAGTTCAAATGGTCACAAAGGCTTACCGCTGGACTGGAATGGGACCCGACGTGAATGAGCGACGGGTGGGCTTGAACCTCGTGGAGGCTTCCTACGTACCATGCCTTGACATGGATCAAAGACCTCGTAGTTCAGATGGTCACAATGGCTTACCGCTGGACTGGAATGGGACCCGACGTGAATGAGCGACGGGTGGGCTTGAACCTCGTGGAGGCTTCCTACGTACCATGCCTTGACATGGATCAAAGACCTCGTAGTTCAGATGGTCACAACGGCTTACCGCTGGACTGGAATGGGACCCGACGTGAATGAGCGACGGGTGGGCTTGAACCTCGTGGAGGCTTCCTACATACCATGCCTTGACATGGATCAAAGACCTCGTAGATCAGAAGGGGTGGGTCGCAATGGCTTACCACTGGACCAGAATTGCAGTTTAACGTCGTGCTGGACGGGGGTGACACCCGTCGTGAAAGACGGGTGGGCTTGAACCTCGTAGAGGCTTCCTACGTACCATGCCTTGACATGGATCAAAGACCTCGTAGTTCAGAAGGGGTTTGTCAGGGTCGGTGCTCACTCTAAGCCCACGTGAGTCATTCTCAGTGTGAGAAACAAGAGGTTGCATGGACCTGATGATCACATCGCGAAGGGTGCGTCCGTGAGAAGCGAAGAGGGGCTTACGCATTGGGCGGCCCATGGTGTTGGGACTTACTCCAGGATGGAGGCCCATGGAGCGAAAAAGCGCGGGAATGATGGACCATGGTCCGACGATGGGAGGTGCCTCGTTCCCTATCACGTCCTCCACTGACCTTGGTAGTGGGGAAGTACCGAGATGCACGGGTGCAATCATCCGTACCAAAGGTTAGGGGCTTACGCTCTGAGGTGACCCTTCCCCTGCGAACATACACCACTCTGACAAGGAGGATCTCATTCCATGTGCGGAAGAGTTCCATTCCCGTGGAGACGAGTGGTGTAAAAAATGTTCGAGTTGGGGGGACCCTTCGTGAGGGAGACGAGATTGGGTCACAGTTTAACATCATGTGTTGAGGACGTGGTGCTTGGCAGTTTAACGTCCTGCAGCTTGGACGAGGTGGGTTCACTCCACACCCCTAGGGCTTACATAACCGGTACCCTCTGGTCCTTGGGGAAGGGAAGGTGCCGGTAAGGCCATGGTAAAGGGGGGTAGTGGGGCGAACCATCGAGGGGTCCACGTTAGCGTGGCTATGCGAAGAAGCAATAGCCGTTATTGTGCCTATGCGAAGAAGCATTAGGCGAAGCAACGCTACGGGAGGTGTTGTCCATGGGACTTTGAAATCACATCGTGCAAACCTGGAGGGTCGCACGGAAAGAGGAATCGCTAAGCAGAGGAGTGTGCTTTGCGAAGTGGGGTTCCATGGCCTTAGCATGGGGCATAGGTGGGGGTGGGAGGTTCTTCGCGAAGTGGAACAGTGTTCGCGGAGCACTGCCTCGCGAAGAAGGAATGGTTCGCGAAGCAGGGTCCTGCCAAGCAATGTACATCGCGAAGTGGAGCGATCCTGCCTTAGCATACGGATTACTCGTATGGGTTGGGTGTTTCGCGAAGCACAAGTGCTCCGCGGCTGCCCGAGTTCCCTTGGGAATCCCCTTCCTTTGTGAACGCCCTTGAGCTTCGCGAAGGGCTTCCCTCTCGGAAGAGGGGCTCAAAACGAAACAAATCAGAGTCGTATCGCGAAGTAAAAATACCTCGCGGAGCTCATGATTCCCGGAGCAAAGCGTGCTTCGCGATTCGGGAGAGGAGAAGCCGAAAGGTCGGATTGTCCGTCCTCGGGACTCAGGGGGAGTCGAGTATTTATAGGGAAGGGGCGCCGCGAAGTAGGGCTCGCGCGCCGCCTTCGGGGCTTCGTGGCGGCTCGCGAACGTCAAACGGGTTCGCGGAGGATTACCGCCTCCGGTGCTTCGCGGGGGCTCGCGAACGTCAAACCGGTTCGCGGAGGATTACCGCCTCCGGTGCTTCGCGGCGGCTCGCAAACGTCAAACCAGTTCGCGGAGGATTATCGCCTCTGGAGCTTCGCGGGGCCGCCAAGGTTGGGACGCTTCGCGGCGGGGCTTCGCAGCTGTGCTTCGCAAGGCAGCGCGCCGGCTGTCTTTTTCATTCCTTCCTTTCGGGTCACATTTTTGGCACCAACAAATGCCACCCCTCAGACTTGGAGCCGCGGAGCGTGAAGGGTTGAAGTCTGAGGGAAAAACCGCCAAAATTGTCGGTGGTTCGCGATGCAGCATCGCAGAGGGGGGCCCGTGCTGCTCGCTGGGGCCGTGGATCCGGACGCGCCGCGATGCTTCGCGCGGGTGAGGCGCGCCGCGATGCTCTGGGGTCGTCGCCTATAAATAGGGGGTCCTCCCTATTTTGTCTTCACGTGCCTTGTCTTTTTGTGCGCTCTCGATTTTGTGGAGCTCCGCGTACTCCGCGACAGCACTCCGCGAATCGAGCTTCGCGAGGAACCGCGGGTCTCCGACTCCGCGTCCGCGCTAGGCGAACTTCTTGTCGGCCTTGGCCAGACTTCGCGACTTGGTCTCGCGACCGATCTTCACGATTCCACTTCGCGGTCGAGCTTCGCGATTCAACTTCGCGGCCGTGCATAGCGATCTAGGGGAAAAACTTTTCTGAGGGTCGACATTAAAAATGGCCCATCAAGAGGCTGTGCTGGGAGTGCTTGCAGATGACGCTCACCGGGATGAGATGGCCAACCGTTCAGGCTTAGGGGAAATGGTTCGCAGCCATTCGGACCACACTTCCTTTACAGACCAGCGGTCGGAAGGTCAGAGGGAGTACCCGCAGTGCAAGAAACTGCCGTTGTACGACTTCGGGATGAGGGATGACGTCTTCATCCCTGAGGCAAGAAGGGATGAACCAGCTTGCTGGTTCAGGAGAACACCATGCCAGCACCAATGGTTCAGGGCGGCCGATGGTCACGCACAGGAGGATTTCACACCCGTCACCGCTGATTCCCTCTACAATCATGTGAACGACATTGACGGGAGGCCACTGTAACCAGAGACGTCCCCTCCTCTCTACTGCACCATGCTGAAGGCGTCTCTGCAGGATCCGAAGAAGGGATGGTCCGATGAGTGGGACCTGCGCCAGGGCGGCAACATTACCGATGACTGGGCCTGGGCCTACTGGGTAGGCGCCTCCTGCGATGAGTTCGAGGCCGAGCTGAGGAGAGTGGGATTGTATGAGGCGGCATGGGCCTCCCAGTTCCACATTTACCAACCAAAGCAACTGATGCCAGAACTGTTGAGTAGATGGTCGTCCAGAACCAAAACTTTTCACCTGCATCAGGGGGAGGTGGGAATCAGCCTGTGGGATGTCTATCAGGTTTATGGGGTCCCGATCTTGGGGGCCATGTATGACGAGTTCCTCCCCGTTGCCAGCGTGTGGGGAGATGCTGAGAAAATGTCGTGACTGGCGTCAGCGCTGATGGCGCTTGTCCCTGGAGAGGACAAGGAAGCAGTGAGGGATGTCCACTTCAGAAGATGGTTCAAACGCTTCCTGAACTTCCCAGAAGATTGAGAGTTCCCTCCAAGGCCTCGAACGTGTCCGAGGGCAGCCCAGCGGGGTAAGGGACACTCGTATTGGCGGGTTTTGGAGGACAACCAATGGAAGACTTGGGGATTCAGCGTCAGCACCAAACAATAGCCAATAGTCAGGCTGGAGGCATTCATCGCGGCTCTCATCTGTGGGTGGATACTACCAGTGAGAGATACAAGCATGGGGGTACGGCCCCGCTCGTTCATCATGGCATCAATGTTGGCCATGGGGCAGCGGATCAACCTGGGGATCCCGATGCTCGCCAAATTATACAGAATGATGCGGCGTATTAGCGAGGTCAAGAAGCCGCCAAGAATATGCGGGCCCTTCCACCTCCTATATGGGTGGATCGCGGCGCATATCAGGGGGATTTACGAGTATCCAAACCCCATTTCACCACCGGGATCAGACTTTCGCCCCTCCATTCTGAACGCAGTTGGGAGCTTCCCATTGAAACTGGCCGTTCCGATGGTGCTGAATTGGGTGTGGAGGGTGGACGAGTTCAACTATCATCCCTTCCCACTGCCGATGGGGAGGCTTACTGATGATGGATGGGGGACGGAAGAACATCGGGCTTACCTCCTGGCTGTCCGAGGTGGGGTTTTGGTGGCTCGGATAGACCGTGAGCCAATCTGTGAACCGTACACCCCGTATCGTTTTGCGAGGCAGTTCCGGTGCCTCCAGCGTCTGACCCCGCAGGTATACTGGGAGGTGCGTCACGAGGAGCACCCGTGTGTGATGAGGCAGATGTGGCTCATGTTCACACGTGAGGATGGAAGGATGCAGATCGCATTGCCTCTGTCCACCGCCGCCTTTGGCTTAGTGAAGGAGTACGCCATCAGCTGGGAGGCCGCTTACCCCGGGGAGATGCTTAAGCAGCCAACGATCCGGGTTGGTGACGGTGGGCCTCCTTTATCTCGAGGTCGGGGTTGGAGGGCAGCTAGGGCCGACCGCGGCAGCGGGGCTGCCATGGCAGAGAGACCCGCACCGGCCGAGGTTATGGTAGCAGCGGCGGATCTGGTGGTTCCGGGAGAGCAGGGTCATCCGGAGGGGCAGCCACCGAGGGGATTCTGTCGGATATCCGCTCAGGCTCCAGGGAAGCTGATGCGTCACATCGACATGGCAAAAGATGCCGTCTTTCCGGAAGCTTGGGACATTTGGGATGTCAAACGGCAATTCCTCAGCCCACCCGAGATGTGGGCCCACCAGAATCGCCTTGAGATGAAACTGCCGGGCATAGGCCCAGTTCGGGCTGGATTAATGGTGTCTCCGGCGGAGGCGGAGCAATACTTGAACGAGCTGGAGGATTACGTCCACTCTAGTGGTGTTCCTCGCCCAATGACAGATCGGGTGAGGGTACTGTTGAATCAGACGGTGCCCCCACAGTTATCGGCTGCCGATCGGAGGGAGCGCTTCCCCTTGCCAGAGGAATCAGGGGACTCTTCTCAGGGGGACGAGGCTGGAGGAGGGAGCCCGTTGGAGGAGGTCGAGGTCGGAGACCGAAGCTCAGAATCCGACGACTTCGCGGAGGCTCTCGAGGTAGCATTCCAAACTTCTCTCCTTACGATCTGTTCTTGAATCCCTATGGACTTCTCACCAATGTTTGAGCCATACAGGAGGAACTTGTTCGTAGGCCTCATTCTCGCTCATTGGCGGGTGATGTCGCGGGACCTGCCGAACCCGCGCCTATGGCTGCGTCTAGTTCTGCATCTGGTGGGACCAGGGGGTCTGAGGTGGCACCTCTGGACTCTCCAGGCCTTCCAACAGTATACGGGGGGCCTCGTCTCGGAGTCCCATCAGTACCGGCCCAGGAGCAGCGCTCGGAGGTCGATCTTCGTAAGTCTCCTCCACCGGTCTCCTCGTTGTCACATGTGTGCCATGCCAACTAACGTTTATGTCTCTTTCTGTCATACAGTTCTCCGATTGGCGTGGGCTACTGCAGCGAGGCTGGTCGGGATGTCTGGCGTCGTCCCTCCCAGGGGCATGCCGGTGATGGTGACGATAGTCCCTTCACCTTCTCAAGCTGCAGCGCACACCATCACTGGCGGGACCACCAGCAGGGCCATACCTGAAGTTATCGAGGTGGACTCTGAGGAAGAGGATCAACCGGTCAGTTCCAGTCCTGTCGTGCCTGCGCCGGCGTCAGGTGTCGTACCAGACTCAACACCAGATGCAGATCCCGCTGAGGAATTCCTGCAGGCATATCCTACGTACGAGCCTGCCAACCGCGTGGATTGGGACGAAACGGCCTCTGATGAGGAAGACAGCAGCATAGTCCTCCGCCGGTCGTGGAAGATGATCACGCGCTTTATCAGGGACACTCCCCAAGCGCAATGGCTGGCCGAAATGGATAGTCTCTGCTCGCGGTTGTGCGAACTGTGTGCCGGGGGAGTGGATGCCCAACGCCCTCACGCGCTCATCCGAGACCTCATGGCTGAGAAGATCCGGGAGCATGATCGTGGGCTGAGCATGGGATGGAAGCGGAGGAAGGAGACCAGCATTAGGAAGCTCCAGGAGGCTGAAGGCGAGGTCCAACAGATGCAGATCCGGGCCAACGAGCTTTCAGCCACTCTCGATGCGCAGTCTGAGCTGGTCTCACGATTGAAGACCCAGCTGGCAGAGGCTGAGGAGCACATGGGGCAGACCTCTGGAAGGATGGCTGCCGTTCGGGCCGAGGTAGAAAGGGCCAGGGCCAGGGTTGACGAATTACGCCCCGCCGCTGCTGAAGAGGAGCGGGAGTTGAATCAGCGGCAACAGGATTTGGACGCCGCAAGTCAACGGGTGGCGGAGCTGCAACGCTCCTTTGACGGGGTCAACCCATCCATGGGGGAAGTCGACCCCCGAGTATTGTAACAAACCCGAAAGAAGCTTTTATTAACACTTTTGTGCTTCAACTCTTTCTTTCTCCTTGGTTTTGAGTTCCGTAGCACGCACGATTCCCACTGTTGAATTTCCTTGTTACATCCCTACAATGTTTGCGGGACGTTTGACGACAATTCCTCAAGCCAGTCCAGATTCCCGAAAGATGGGGAAGGCTTGATCGGAGGAGGAACTTCCAGGATAGCCGAATTACTGTTTCTCCAACGTGCTCTTATGCACGAACGGGGCAACACCAGGGGCGCTGAAATCGGTTCGAACAGATGAAAATGGGAAGTGTGAATCACGATGCCCAAATTCGGAACACTGTGGGGATGGCGTGACAATAAAGGACAACTGCTAACCGTGGCGGACAGACGGTATCCTTACTGCGTTAGCCTGAAATGGGGACAACAAATGAGCATCAACCGCTGACCGTATTCGCAACGCGGGATTTTATCAATTTGTTGTCGATCAATCTTTCAGGACGTTGGACCATGACAGTTGGTGGACCATAGGTCAGACATCCATACTATTAGGGGGTCCTTCCAGACATGACCAGTCTTCCGGAACGTTGGCCCAGGACGGTAGGTGAGCCGATGCGGCATAAGACCAGGACGTTAGGGGGTTCCTTCAGACATGAAAGAGGACGAGGGTCCGAATAAGGGACACGCAAAGCGTGGAACATGGAGTGGTGGTTTGTTCAAACAGAATCTAACACCTTGGTAGTTGCACCACCGTGGAGGGAGTACGCCAAATTGGGTGCATTGGCCTGATCATGGATCATTCCTTCTTCCAGACAGGACCTCTGGCGAGGGCTGGAAATGGAGAGGAACAAGATTTCGTGATTCCAGGGGGCTGAACCCTAGGTGAAATGCCTGGGTGTCTCTACGTATCCCACATGATGATTGGAATCAAGCCGCACGTAGTTCTGGAAGCGCAGTTTAACGTCATACTGGACGAGGAGCAGCCTGACCGTGTTGGTACACATCCAGCCAAAACTACTAAGCCCACGTGAGTCGTGCTCGATGTGGGAAACAAGTAGTAGTGGTGGGAATTTCCCGACGTAGAGAGGGGCAGGTTAGGGCAAAGGGATGCTCGGTGACTACCGGCCCGATGACACTAACACGATCATTCAGCGCACCTAGATGCATGAAGTGAAAGAGCCGAGTATGATGGAGTTCCACTTGAACATGAGGGAGTGGAAATGTGTGAATCATGACGCTCGAGATTCGGATCACGATGATGGAGGCGTGGCGATAGAGGATTACTGCTGACCATGTTTGCAACACAGCATCCTGTCGCGTTAGCCTGAGGTGGGAACAAACAAATGAGGGTCGACAATTGACCATGTTCGAAACACGGGACCATGTCACAAATGTTGTCAGAGATCCGTGGGGACGTTGGCCCGAAACGATTGAAGGGCCCTTAGGTCCAGCATTCATGGAGAGCCCTTAAGCTTATCATCCACGTCGTCCGAGGGTCCTTTTGGATGTGGAAGAGGATGAGGATCCAAATAGCGGGCTCACGAAGCTTGGTCATGAGATGAGGGGAATGTCCCTGTGAAGATCCCATGCTTCGGGCTTTTTGTCAAAACACATCTGAATACGGCAACGAAACGTATTAGAGAGAGGGAGCATATTCCTTTCCCTTGGGGTGATCTTAGTTTAGGGTCATAGAATTCGGACCATGGATGGGAAAAGGGATCAGGGGACGCGTGACATCAAAACCGGACGTGAATGAGGACGTAGTCCTGCTTACAATGCGTTCTCCGAGGAAATGCTCAAGTCGAGGGACCAAACACAAGGGTTAGGCTGGGCCCGCGGGGAAGTACCCGGGCGCTCCTACGTATCTCATAAGGATGAGAATCAAGCCATACGTAGTTCTGGAAAAGGGGAGTGCGGACGTGTCCCTTGCACTAAAGAAGCGGAATTTGATGTATCTTGTTTGTTCTTTAAGGTGAATGGTTTTTTTTTTGTGAAGCGACAGGCCTAGAACAGTAGGTCATGATGTCGCCCCAAGAATCAAGCCGTGATGGGCGTTGACAAATGGCATGGCACATGACCAATACCCAACGTGATGTCCTCTACAGCGAGGTCACCACAATGCGGTGCCGTTTTTCGTCGTGCGGCCAGGACGATAATGTCATAGTTTAGGGTCGTATGATTGGACCAAGCATGCATTTTATCGTCATACAGCGCAGACGTAGAAGAGACGATGCTAGGCGGGAAATGTGCACAGTGTTATAAAACACAATTGACGGAGACATGATCCCACATCACATTGTACGCCATCCGGAGAGGGAAACCTTATGCCGAGGGGCCTACACAGAGGTGAAACAGGGAGAGATACTGGCTTCCTGAATGGGTTGTACCCAAAGACAGGGCGTCTGGGCGGTCCTACGTGTCCCATGAGGATGTGGATCAAGTTGAACGCAGTCCCGAATGGATCTTAGTTTATGGTCTTAGAGCTCGGACCATGGGAGCCTCAAAGGGCGCCAGATTGCAGCTTTGTCCCCCTAACATGCAAAGGTGCACTGAGGGATAGTGCCGAAAGTGTCGAGATTCCACCTGGACATGATGGGGTGGAAATGTGTGAATCATGCGACCAACATTAAAGGACTGAAGGAGCTGGCGTGACGATAGAGGATTACTGCTGACCATGTTTGCAACACAGCATCCTGTCGCTTTAGCTTGAAATGAGGACTAACAAAACGAGCATCGACAGCTGACCATATTTGCAATGCGGGATTTTATCGATTTGTTGTCCGAACCCCTGGAGGGCGTTGGCCCGTATCGGTAGGCGAGCCCTTGGGCGTAGTATCCAGGCCGTTCTTGGGGGTCCCTCCGGGTGTGAAAAATGATGGAAGTCCGAATAGAGGGGAACACGAAGCTTGACAAGTGGAAGGAACTTGATCAAGTTGAATCTGAAACTCTTGGTCCTAGACTAGTGTGCTCTTAATACATGGGTGAACCACTGCAGGGATCCAAGGGACTCAACCTTGAGGGTGATCGAGAGATGGCAGATTCCCAGGGGAAGGGGGCATGGTGCCCAAAACCTTGTATCATACCTACACCCCCCCCCCCCCGCTGGAGAGGGATGGACCAAGTGGCCTAGGTGACCAGGAAATCAGGAGATCTCCCAGAGGTGGGGCTGGACCCTAATCTTAGACATTCAGGTGGTCCTACGTATCCCATCAGGATGGGAATCAAGCCATACGTAGTTCTGAAGGGTGCCTTTTAACGTCATGCATGACAGGGAACAGGAGGACTGAACCTCAGAATGGGGGCGTGCGTGGTGCAGCTATTGCATACCTGACGTGAATGAGGACGTAGTCCTACACTGCGCCACGCAGTCCTGTGATCAGGGTCCTGAAGGGAGGATCAGAGAGGTAAATTTTCTGAACTCAAGCTGGGTCCGAAGACAAGGGGTCTTGAACGTAGTTCCAGATGAGAGTCTTAGTTTATGGTCTTAGAGCTCGGACCATGGATGGTGACACCTCCCGAGTAAGCACAGATGTCAACCCAATCCCTAAGCCCACGTGAGATAAACTCGGTGTGGGAAACAAGGGGGTATCCTCATTGCAATAGTTGGGGCGTCCGTCAAAGGGGAGTCAACAGAGAGTTTTATAGGACACCTTTGATATAGCTTGTTCCTCGAACGCGCAGACGTGCACGGGGGAAAAGTACCAAGAGTCCCGAGACTCTACTTGGACATGATGAAGTGATGAAGGGTGTGAATTGTGTACCCGACATTTGGGCTTAATGGGTTGGCGTGACGACAGAGGAAAACTGTTATCCATGACGGAAACACAGCGTCTGTATCGCGTTAGCCTGAGGTGGGAACAACAAACGAGCATCGACCTTTGACCAAATTCGCAATGCAGGATTTTATCGATTTGTTGCCCGAAACCCTGGGGGGCGTTGGCCCGTATCGGTAGGAGATCCCTTGGGCATTTTATCCAGGCCGTTCTTGGGGGTCTCTCCGGGTGTGAAAGATGATGGAAGCCTTGATGCGTGGATACGCAAAGCCTGGAAAGCGGGTGCGGACGTGTCCGAGTAAAGCTTGGCCTTCCAGGTAATAAACCAGAGTACTCTTAAGCACATTGGTGAACCGCCGAAGAAAAAGGATCGACGAAACAGCTCAGTAGGGGGGGCATGGCGTAGTCATTACGAGATCGTCGTGAATGAGGACATGATCCCACACCACACCATATGGTCCCCTCATGGAGGAAGGATAGGCCATGGGGCCAAGATGGGATGGGGATTCCCGAGAGATGGGGCTGGACCCGAAGCCTAGACGTTCAGGTGGTCCTACGTATCCCATTAGGATGGGAATCAAGCCACACGTAGTTCTTGAAATGCAGTTTCACGTCATGCTGGACGAGGAGGGGAGTAATGTACCCCTAAGCAAGGGAGGTGTAGGGCGTGGTAAAGAAGCCGTCGTGAATGAGGACGTAGTCCTATGTCACACCATACGATCCTATAAGATAGGTCCTGGGTTGCGGCCCGGAAAGGCCACGTGGCCTGGGGCTGAGCCTCGGTCAGGAAGGCCTGACTGGTATGTAGTTTAACGTCTTACATGAGGACGGGGTTCGGGGACCCGAGGAGGCCAAGGGGCCTGAGTCTGGGCCTCGTAAAGGGAGTTGCACGACACGGTACATGATCCTGACGTGAATGAGGACACAGTCCTACACCACACCGTACACTCCAGGTGGGGAATCCTGGGCCGTGGCCCGGAGAAAAGGGGAAGTTATCAGTCAGAAAGGCCTGACTGGTTTGTAGTTTAACGTCTTACATGAGGACGAGGGTCGGGGACCCGAGGGGGCCAAGGTGCCTGAGGCTAAGCCACGTAAAGGGAGGGAGTACGGCATGGTACATGATCCTGACGTGAATGAGGACGCAATCCTACACCACACCGTACACTCCAGGTGAGGAATCCTGGGCTGTGGCCCGAATCGCTAGCACCACCTGGGGGAAGTTTGTCTCCTTGGGACAGAATCCCAGTCAAGGAGCGGGTGAAGCTCAGTTGCGTTCATCCACAAAAAGGGGCAAACACCTCCAGGGGGAATATGCAGCCGGGTCGAGGCTTGCTCGACGTGGGTCGGGGAAAAAGTGTTCACCCTGCCATGTCTTGACCCGAGGGGAAGATTTTGGCTTTTGGGCTGGGCCAACGGACGAAATGTCCGGGCGTTCCTAAGTATCTCATAAGGATGAGAATCAAGCCATACGTAGTTCTTGAAGGCCATGCAGTTTAGCGTCATGCGGTGAGGACGTGGGAGGGTAGAAGAACGGGAGTGGGCGCATGGTGCGACCTTTACAATCTTTGCGCGAGTGGGGTTGCGTGAGCGGGGCCAAGAAAGCCCACTCCCTGCTACACAAAGATCCTCCAAGGAGACTATCCCTAGGGGGAATAGTGGAAGAGAAAAGCTTGGGGATGGGCTCAAGACGAGGCGTCCGAGCATTCCTACGTATCCCATGAAGATGGGAATCAAGCCGTACGTAGTTCTTGACATGCAGTTTAACGTCATGCGGGACGAGGGGCATCTCATTAGGGGATGTGTACAGTATGGTACATGATCCCAACGTGAGGACGTAGTCCTACACCGTACCGCACGATCTCGTAAGAGGGTAAGTCGGAGAGAAACGAGGGGGCCTGGGGCCAGACCTCGGTTTAAACGGGGCCAGGGACCCAAAGAGGCCGAGGGGCCTGAGGCTGAGCCTCGGTCAGGAAGACCTGACTGGCTTGCAGTTTAACGTCTTGCAGTGAGGAAGGAGAGGCAGTTTAAGGTCATGCGGGACCAAGTCGCAGTTTAGGGTCGTGCAGGACCCTCTCGCAGCTTAGGGTCGTGCAGGACCACTGCAGTTTAATGTCGTGCGGGACCCTCTCGCAGTTTAGGGTCGTGCAGGACCACTGCAGTTTAATGTCGTGCGGGACCCTCTCGCAGTATAGGGTCGTGCAGGACCACTGCAGTTTAATGTCGTGCGGGACCCTCTCGCAGTTTAGGGTCGTGCAGGACCACTGCAGTTTAATGTCGTGCGGGACCCTCTCCCAGTTTAGGGTCGTGCAGGACCACTACAGTTTAATGTCGTGCGGGACCCTCTCACAGTTTAGGGTCGTGCAGGACCACTGCTTTGCCCTAGGCGAAGTATCGCTTGAGGAATTTGGCATTGGTGGGAGGGGTTACACGCTCTCCATATGTGGTCACCAAGGAGTATGATCCATTAGGGTAAACATTATGGATGATATAAGGCCCTTCCCATTTGGGTTCTAACTTGGGTGGTTTCCTACCGGGAATCATTGGCGCTCGAAGGGCCAATACCAGGTCACCCTGTAGAAAAGAGCGGAGACGAACCTTCTTGTCAAAGGCTCTCTCTATCTTGTCCTGATGCCTTTCCAGATTGTGCAGGGCATGAAGCCGGTTCTTGTCCAGTGCCTCTAATTCATCTAGACGGATCTCGGCTACCTCATCTGATGTCTGGTGATCATAAACTGTAGTGCGTAGCAACGACAGCTGGATCTCAATGGGTAGGACGGCCTCAGCTCCATACACCAGGGAATATGGGGTCACCTGGGTAGAGTTGCGAGTCGTCATCCGGTAAGCCCAGAGGGCGTTGGGGAGCTTGTCCGGCCAACTCTTCTTGTTCTGACCAACCATCTTCTACAGAATGTTAGAGAGGGTCTTGTAGAACGCCTCGATCTGCCCATTCGCCTGCGCGTGGTAGCGGGAGGTATGGTTCGACCGGATTTCGTACTTAGCGTACAATTTCTTCAATTCAGCTGCCCGGAAGTTGGTGCCGTTATCGGTGAGGACATCGTGAGGGACTCCAAACCGGTGGATAATGTTGGAGCTCACAAAGTCAACGATGGAACGAGCCTTGACCTCTTTGAGCGGAACTTCTTCTGCCCATTTGGAGAAGAAATCTATAGCAGTCAGGATGAACCTACACTGGCGGGCTGTTGCCGGCGGATACGGTCCCACTACATCAAGTCCCCATACCGCAAATGGCCAAGAGTACTTGGTGGGGTGGAGGGGTTCTGGGGGCCGATGCAAGAAGTTGGCGTATACTTGGCACGCGTGGCATCTCTTTGCGTATCCAATACAATCGTGGATCATGGAGGGCCAGAAGTACCCTAACCTCCGGATTTGCTGGGACAGCTTCGGCCCAGCTTGATGGGCGCCATAGGAACCGGCGTGAACCTCTTGCATAACTTGAGGTATCTCTACTCCTTGGATGCAACGGAGGAGGACACCATCGAAACTCCGCTTATAGAGGATCTGCTCAAGACTGGGGCCGCTCTGGAGGGTAAATTGCAGCGTGCGGCATCAGATTCGCTCGTGTTCGGGCCCGGTCGTCCGGGAGCTGACCATTTTGGAGGTACTCGACAAAAGGTTCTCTCCAGTCGGGGGTGGTTTCAACCACTGCGTCTGACGAACCCGGGACTCCCGATATGGAGGGTCCGGCGGTGAGATGACTTACCCGCATGCTATCACGGTCCTCTTGGGTGACGAGAGCAATGAATCTCCGGTGGGCCACGTGTATGACCAAATCATCTTGCTCGGGTTCTGCGAGCGACACGGCTAAGCTAGCCAGGGTGTCCGCTTGTCCGTTCTACGATCGTGGAACATGGGTAACCTCTGGCCGAGGAGAGAACTGGGCCATTAGGAGGAGGGTATACTCCAGCAACGGTGCAAGCTCTGGCTTCCTGACGACGTAGTCGCCATTAACCTGTTTGATTACCAGCTCGGAATCTCCCTTAACATGTAGATGGGGTACATGGATCTCAAGGGCCAACTCGAGGCCGGTAATGAGAGCCTGGTACTCTGCCTCGTTGTTGGTACAACCTTCTGACAGCAGGAACGAGTACGGCAGGACGGCTTGCGCCGGGGTAATGAAAACCATGCCCAGACCCACTCTGTTGAGATTGGGGTCGTTGAGCCTTCTACCGGTGGTGCTCCGGGAGGCACCGTCGAAATGCATTTTCCAACATGGGGCAGCATGATCGACTGAAAGGATCGTCTCGTCGGGGAAATCCAGTTCCAGGGATTGATCCGTGGAGGTTGGATGGGCAGCTAAAAAGTCTGCCAACGCCTGTCCCTTAACGGCCTTCTGAGGCACAAACCTGATGTCAAACTGCTGGAGAATCACCGCCCATCGTGCTAGTCGGCCAGTCTGCATGGGGCGGTTCAGGATGTACTTCATCGGATCTACCCGAGAGATTAATTGTACCTCGTGGTGTTGCAGGTAGTGCCGCAACTTCTGCACAGCGAAAACGAGCGCAAGGCAGCTCTTTTCGATAGGGGAGTATCTGACCTCCGTATCGAGAAGCATGCGGCTGAGATAGTAGAGACTGTTCTCAGTACCCTCGTTATTCTTCTGGGCGAGCAGCGCACCGAGGGATCTCTCCAGGGCGGTCACATAAAGGACCAGCGGCTTTCCGGAGACGGGTGGCATCAAGACCGGAGGATGGAGCAGATACTGCTTGATTTCCTCGAAGGCAGCCCGACACTCCTCATCCCATTCGTAGGCAGCGTCTTTCTTCATGAGCCGGGAAAAGGGCTTACACTTGCCGGCCAAATTCGCAATAAATCGGCGTATATAGGCTAAGTGGCCTTGCAGGCCTCGAAGCTCCCGAATTTTGCTCGGGGGAGGCATTTGGCTGATGGCCTTGATCTTCTCCAGGTCGATCTCGATACCTCGGTATCTGACAACGAAGCCCAGAAACATCCCAGAGGTGACTCTGAAGGCACACTTCAGCGGGTTCATCTTCAGGTGACGGGAACAGAGGAAACCGAACACTTTCTCAAGGTCTTTGAGATGGTCCTGGCACTGGCGTGATTTGACTACAAGGTCATCCATGTAGCATTCCACCAATGTCCCGAGGATCGGTTTGAATATGTGATCCATGGCCCTCTGATAAGTGGCACCTGCATTTTTCAAACCGAATGGCATTACCCGGTAGCAAAAGGTACCCTGGGGAGCCCTGAAGGCAGTGGACTCCTCGTCTTCGGGGGCCATCCGGATCTGGTTATACCCGGAATACCCATCCATGAAAGAGAGGGATTGGAACCCGGCCGTGGCGTCAATCAACAGCTCCGTCACTGGGAGTGGGAAGTCATCTTTTGGGTAGTGGCGATTGAGATCGCGGAAGTCGATGCAGACTCTGATCTGCCCATTCTTCTTCCTGACCGGCACAATGTTGGCGAGCCATTTGGGGTACTGGACCACTTTGACGAAGTTGGCTTTGATTAGCTTATCAACTTCGGCCTCAACCATAGCGCCATGGGAAGGGTGCATTTTCCTGGGAGGCTGCTTGAACCCACGATGTTTTGCTGGGAGGCCCAGACGGTGGACGGCCACTTGGGGATCCAGCCCTGGCATCTCATCGTAACTCCAGGAAAACACATCGCAGTGCTGTTTGAGGAAGTCTACATACTACTGCCGCTCCTCGAGGGACATGGCCGCACTGATCAATGTGGGTCTTGGATCTGCCTCGCTACCAAGGTTCACCTGTACCAGTTCATCGACCGTGGTAGAGACGCCTTCTTTAAAGGCTGGGGGAGCATCCTCCAAGTCTTCCTCCCCACCCGTGGGGGGACTTCCCGCGGAGGAAGATACTTTTGGGCTCTCGAAACCCGAGGGGCAGCTGGTGCCGGCTTGGGCAGCAGCGGTCATCACATCAGGAGACTCATTTGTCGTTGAGACCATAGCAATGAATGCATTTGATCCGATCCCATCTGGCCTTCGGCCCAAGGGGCCACGCTTGATGATATCAAAGCAGTGGTGACGTGTCGGCCTGAGCCGGTTAATTCCAGCCCGGCGGAATAGACACGTATGGTGCACCGCCGTTGTCATGAGCTTGACGTCCCGGTACCGTACAGGGGTAGGAGGTTCTGGGATGACCCGAGCCTGGTTGATGTAGGAGTACGAGGTGATTCTCCGCCGTCGCTTGGACACGGGAACATACCTTCCTTGCGTACCCGAAACAACGAAACATTGTCCCATGTCGGGGGTCGTGGCCTCCAACCGGTGGATCGGGAGGATGTAGGCGTCGTCCATGCTTGCCCAGGGATTACTTGTGATCGGGGCGGGCTCATCCTCACTGACCAGGATTTGCTTGTCCTTACTTTTGTAATATCCCGCATCCAGATAGCGGGCCTCACAAGAAGCGAATGGGGACGCGTCTCCTTGGAGCACGCCCACTCAACCGTTGAGCGAGTACTTAAGGCACTGGTGATACGACGAGGGGACCGCTGCATGCAGATGGAGCCATGGCCTACCCATCAATGCGTTGTAGGCGGTGTCCTGAGAAACAACCATGAACTCGGTGCTGGCAATTAAGCCACCGAACTGGGTCTTCAGGCGGATCTTGCTGACCGTGGTTTGCTCTGTCCTGTCGTACCCCTGGATCCTGAGGTCAGAGGGAGTCAAATCACCTTCGGACAGACCCAGCTTTCGCAGCGTCCGGGTCGGAATTAGGTTGATCCCAGAACCCGTATCAACGAGGCATCGACGGACTTCCACACCGTTGAAGTGGCCAGTGATATACAGTGGGTGAATGTGCCCCTGTATAGGGGGGTCCTCATCTTTGCCGGAGAACGAGATAACCGCCTGGCATTCTGCGTTTTCAATCGTCTTGGTATGGAAGGCTTCCGCAGATGCCACTTCCGTCTCGAACTGGAGGGGGCTCCTTAGGGCCTCGGCAAGTGCCTCTCGCATTTCAGATGACAGGAGAAGGGCCTCGAGGATGGAAATCCTCACTGGGATGCCGGCCAGATGCTTCAGGACATCGTACTTTCGTGCCAAACGCGAACCTCTGCTTACAGGAGGTCGTTCGGCATTTGGATGCGCAGCGGGTCCGGCTGGCTGAACCAGCGAGTAACTAGTACTGGGCACATCTTGCTGCCTACCAGTAGAAGCCTGAAGAGTAGTCACCGGGCTAAGATCGGACATCGGAGGCTGGCCCGTCGCAGGGCGAGACTGGCTGTGATACGAACGAGGCGGCTCTCCCCGATCCAGCAACACGAACGGCGGTGGAGGTAGAGCCGAGGATGTTGGATGGGTCTGCGCGTTTTGAGATCTGCACTGAGCCTGCTGCCTGGTCTCGGTAGCGTGCACGACTTGGTCACAAGTGCCCGCTAACGTACCTCGATGACCAGCGCGATTGCGATTCCGCTGACGTTGACGTCGGCTGGAAACATTGGGGCGGTCTGCCTGGGGTTCCCCCTCGTCGGGGGTCATATAGGGCTTTACCAGCTCCACGGTGTTAACCGAAGCGTACCCTTGACTGTCGCTCTAAGAGTCATCCACCGCTGGGCAGATTCTGTGAGGAATGCCCATTTCGGGAGGCATAAAGTCACCAAGAGTGCGGGATGACGACGGCACTGGCGGTGCACGTTGCTTCTTCTTGCGTTGCCGCTTCTTGCCTTTTTGGGCAGAGGTCGACTGTGAAGACGATGCTGAGGCACCGGCTACTTCTTCTGAAGGTTCCGACTGCTTCAGGCATTCCCGGATGATACCCTGGGCACGGACGACGGTTTTTCGAGCCATCCAGTTGTCGTATTTCTGGGACCCGCGGCTAGGGACCTACTGCCACTCACCCTCGCTGTCACTGCCGATTTCTGATCCCGCAAAGACGTCTGCCACTTGTGCTGGCGCTGGTCCCAACATGAATATGTTGTTGTTGACATGGTCCTGAAGCCAGTCTTTAAACACATAGCATCGCTTGAAGGTGTGCCCCAGGATCCGATGATAAGGTCAGTAGTTGGGGTGATCGGTGAGATGCGCCTCTGCCGGCCTTCTGCGCTCAGGCAGACGCACGATCCCTTGCTCTAGAGCACTTCGGAAGTAACCAGGGACCTGATTTTCGTTGAACGAATAGGTATGGTACTTTATTTCCGGGTAAGGAGCCCTGGGGGCCTGGTCCTGTCGAGGGACCGGACGGGCCTGCCGAGGAGGCGGCGCCTGGTTGTCTCGCCTAGGTGGCGGTGGTGCATTGCGCGGGGGAACCTGTCGGTTCTGAGGCGGTCGCTGCTGGGCAGGAGCCTGCGCTGGAGGTGGAGGACCTCTGCGGGGTTGCGGGGGTGGTGCCACCGGTAGCAATTCCAGCTGCCCCGGGGCTTCTATTTGAGCCACCGCGGCGGGTTTAGCCCTGGCGGCCATCCTGGTTGGGATCATAGGGGGCAGAAAACGTGCCTGACTAGCCTGTTGCAGGGCCTCCTCAAGGCACTGGGCCTTATCCGAGAAATCTCTAAACCCTCCAGGGTAGTTCTGGGTAATCAAGGAGGGTATCAGCTCTGTCTTGACGTTCCCCACACACATCGTCAGTAATTGCTCCTGAGTCAGTGGAATATCGAGGGAATACGTATGTCCTTTCCACCGGGCGATGAAGTCTGCAGCCCGCTTATCAGGCCTCTGTTTGCACTTGAAGAGGTCCGCAATGCTGGTCTTTCGCGTGGTGGAGCTGAACTGGTATAAGAGCTGCCGGCGAAGATCCTCCCAACCGGTCACTGATCCGATAGGGAGCTGGCTCTACCAGACGAATGCCAGACCTTCCAATGTCTGTACAAAACATCGGATCTTAGCGGCTTCTTGCTGAGTCGGGGTCCCCAGCATGGGGCCACACCTGGAAGATAAATGAGCCAAGTGCTGGGGTGGGTCCCCTGTCCCGTTAAACGGCGAGAAGGTGGGGTTCCCAAAACCCAGAGGCGCGGGCATATCATCCACCCACGCGGGATAAGGCTTGCCATCCGGTGGGACCGCCACCTGCCGTGTTTTCAACGCCTCGAGGCGGGCTGTGAGTGCCGCAATAAGGTCTTCCGGATGGGGGTCCCTGTCTTGACGGGGATCCCTAAGCAGAAGCGCATTGCCAGGTTCTTCAACACGGCAGACGGCTTCGGCCGCTCGTGGGTCAACTGGCTGGACGACCTGCTGGGCGACTGGGGGAACCCGGGTTGGATTCTTCAGATTTCCCCGTCGCTTAGGGGGGTTTGGCGAGACATATCGTGCCCTCTTTCCGTATGTTCCGGCTTCCGCCCTGTCCGCGGCAGTAGCATGATCAGGGTTGCCCGAAGGCATCTCATCGGGGGGAAGTTGTTCCTGCCCCTGCTGCCCCGGCCTGGGATTACCATAGTCGGGTCGTCGCTCCGCGGCGCGTTCAGCCAAGAGTTCGTCAACCAGCCTCTTATGCTCAGCGAGCTGCTGGCGCAACGTGGCCTTCTCAGGATCCTCGTCTGTTTTCTGCATAGGGGCGGACGGGTCGGAGTGCTTGATGGTTCCGACGTGCTCTTTACCTTTGCCGGTGTTACGACTGAGTACCAGCGACTCGGTGGGTACGGGCAGGCCTAGCAGGTTCCTCTGCTGACGGGTGACTCTCCCTGATGGGTCGAGTAGTGGCGGTGCACCCTCTGGGGGGAAGTCTCCATCAAGGAGTTCCAGTTCGTCTTCCCTGTCCACAATGTCGGCCATGTGGACCGTGATTCCTCTCGAGGGCATGTCCTCGATGTCGCATAGCGAATCGGGTTGTCGTCGAATAGGATCGAACAGAAGGGCATCATAGTGTCCCCAGCCATGGACTTGCACATGGGGGGTGGCTTCCCTGACGATCTTACGGAGTGCCTTGAAACTCTGAACGCATTTTCGTTGGAGGGCACTCTGGTGACCGGGAGACTCGGGGTGATGGGCCACAAGGAGCGCCGCTGCATCAATCAGGCGGCATTGTTTTCCAATCTCCTCGAAGTTCTCTCGACTCCTGGGGTATAACACCCGTTCACAACGGAGGCGGAAGTGCGTCGCCCACAGGGTTCGACAAAAGCATCCCACTTCTTTAGGGGTAAGAGACTCGAGTACGCGGAAATTCAGCGCCGCCGTGGGCCGGAACTTCTCCGGGAAATAGTCCGCTGCAAGAATACTCCAGAAGCTCCTGGGTTCGTCCTCGGGGTTCGGCCCTACATTAACCCGCTCATCAACCGGGGGCGGCTGAGGGACCGGTAGCGGTACCGAGGTGGACCTCTAGGATAGCAAACTCGGTGGTGGAGAATACGGTGAGCGAGCAGACTGGCCACCGAATTCTGGGCCTTCCTCTGAAGAGCGAGGTGACCTGACCACAATGTCACGATAGGACGGGCTAACAACCACTGCTTCGGGTACGGGAATCGCCGTTACCGGTGTCCGGTCATGTCGTGGCACTACCACCGTTGACCCCCAAAACAGCTCCTCGTGATCCCGAGTGGAGGTAGAGGGAGCTTCGGGTGACGATGGCGGTGACTGCGTGGTCGAAACCTGCGGAATTCCCAGGATTTCTTCCTCCTGGATGTACCTGCGGAGAGAGACGGGAATCCGGTGGACCTCAAATTCTGGGAGAATGAGGCTGACGCGTCTGGTTCCTGCCCCTATCCTTGATACGGATGAGCTGGGAGAAGGTTCCATCGCTGAATCGCATTCCTCTTCCGAATCGGAGAAGCGGGCAGGTTTGATCTCCACATGGGCCTTCCCCGGATTCTTCTTGTGGCGGCGACGACCCGCTCTTCTGCCCCTGGGTGGCTCTTCGGGATAGGGTTGACCCCTATCAGGCAGCCTTGGGGCGGCGCTGGCGCCGTGGCGGAGAGGGCCCCCACTCGAGACAGCCGGGGTGCGAGGGGCACCAGGGAAAATGTCGAAGGGTACATGTGGAGGTCCTCCATGAACAGTACCCATGCGGGCGGGGACTCTGTTGGAACTGGCATGAGCATGGGGAAGGCCTCCATGGTCGATGTGAGTGGATTGAGGATGACCTTCACTCCTTGAGTTGTTGGGGCGAGGAGGACCTTCGCCAGTCGCAGAGAGGACGTAGGGAGGGCCCCCACGTTGGAGAAGGACCGGATGGACGGTGCCTTCAGAAGGATGGACCCCATACCCTATACAGCGGGCGCGGGAAATGTTTTCGCGCTAGGCATCACTGCCACGAGGCAGGTCTTCCTGCAGGATGGGGGCAGCACGAGGCATGCCTCCATGACGAACCTCAGAGCGGGGAAGGCCCACGCTCTGTGGAGTAGTGGTACGGGGAGGACCTCCATATGGGGTGGCATCACCGCAGGTTAGCTCGCGGCGATCGCTACTTGGGCCTGCAACCCGGAGAGTCAACCCAGCCTGCCCGTGGGGCGGTTGGGGTCTCGACCCTGGTTGGGCGAAAGGGTGCCCCTGATCAATGTACACGGGGGCTTCATAATGTACGCCGGCGGTGGCTCGGGCCACTGTAGCTGTCGACGTGGACGCACCTAGGCGAGCGTCCTCAGCCCGGGCCCGGCGCTGACGTCGGGTCAGGCGGGCCAGTGCAGATGGTGCAGGGACGTAGTCTGCCTGCTCTTCCTACGGGGCCGGACGACGGTGCTGACGTGGCCGGACGGGAGCTCTCGCCTGGGGGCCCTGGGTCGGGGCCCTGAGCGGACTTAGCCGAACAGCGCCTGCCTCTTCAGCGTAAGGCGAAGACTTGTCAAGGCGTTCCGGAGATAGGCTCCCGAAACGGTTGAATGTCTGGGTGGGGAGCAGGGGCTCCCTGCGCGGCCTGTTAGGGCGGCGTTGACGGCGGGGCCTGGAGGCCTCCAGGTCCAAGCGGGCCATATCCCTGGTCGGGATGACCCCTTCCTCCTCGTACCTGCGCACGAGGCTGTTGATCACCCTTCGTTGGATGACCTCTGATGGGGAAAGGGGACGTGGACGTCCCGTATTCTGTGATGTGGTAGCCGTCGTGGCGGTGGTGGCGCCATGTGGAGTGGCCGTCGTGGTGTTGCCCCTGCCCCTGCGCGGGCGAGGAGTGGATGGTGACCGCATCTCTGAAATAGAAACCTGGTTCCTGGAAAGCGAAGGGATCAACTCATCAGTACTGAGAGGAAAAGGATTGACAGCCAGTGCCCCCGCGTTCTTCCATCCTCCACTTCTGTTAGAAGGATCCACGCCAACACGCTGCAGAGTAGAGTGCCCCATGTTCTACTACCCCGACTGCCGGTGAGTTTAACGATAGGCCCGCCATTTGCTTGGCGGGACCAGGAAACAGATATCTGAATCCGGTGACACGTCAATCTACTGGTGTCTCGAACGCTACTAATCTCCATGCTGAGGAGAAGAATTTTACGTCGGGTTCACCATTTCTGTTTCCGACGCTTTCGTCGGGGCGCGCGCATCCGTCTGTGAGGACACGCGGCTTTGTTGCCCCGCATTCCTGCTTTCCAAAGGCGGGCGGCATTCGTTCCTTGTTCAGGTATGTCTGCTCCTTGATCGAAACAGGATGATGGGATGTCGGTTTTTCCTTCCATGGATTCCTCCCCAGAACTCGTCACCTAGTCCGGGTCTCGCTTATAGATTTAATACGTAGTTCGTGAAACTCTTCCCAGTGCCATGTTTTCATGGACACCGGTTATTACACTGCTTCTGTCGGGACATTCCAAAGGGTCCAGTCAGGGCAGCAACCTTCGGTCAGGGGAGTAGTCACGTTGAGGCATCAATAGCGTGTCTGGATGCTGGGGTACCTGGCATGTCTATCTGTTATCCTTGATCACAAGGCTTCTCAAGGGCGTGGAAGCCCGAGGCATCCCACATCGAGCGCGGGGAATTACATGTCATAGACACATATCTGAGGTTTTCCTCATCTTCCCGTGTTCAACACAGGGTATTCCGCGAGTTTAACGTCTAGCGGAGACAAATGAGAATGAAATGGGACCATCGCAGGGGGGCGACAGTGATGTTGGGCTTGATCCTTGAAGAGGCTTCCTACGTATCCCCGTGGCAGGGAATCAAATTCCGCGTAGTTCGGGATGGTGCCGGTAAACCGACGTGAAGCTGGACCTTGGTCCGAGGGGATTTGGGCTTGAACCTCTGGGAGGCTTCCTATGTACCATGCCTTGACATGGATCAAAGTCCTCGTAGTTCAAATGGTTGGGTCAAAATGGCTTACCACTGGACCAAATTGTAGTTTAACGTCATGCTGGACATAGTGAACCCTGACGTGAATAAACGACAGGTGGGTGTGTCGGTGAACCGACGTGAAAGTAGACCATGGTGCATTATTGGTGGGCTTGAACCTCGTGGAGGCTTCCTACGTACCATGCATTGACATGGATCAAAGACCTCGTAGTTAAAATGGTCACAACGGCTTATCGCTGGACTGGAATGGGAACCGACGTGAATGAACGACGGGTGGGCTTGAACCTCATGGAGGCTTCCTACGTACCATGCCTTGACATGGATCAAAGACCTCATAGTTCAGATGGTCACAACGGCTTACCGCTGGACTGGAATGGGACCCGACGTGAATGAGCGACGGGTGGGCTTGAACCTCGTGGAGGCTTCCTACGTACCATGCCTTGACATGGATCAAAGACCTCGTAGTTCAGATGGTCACAACGGCTTACCGCTGGAATGGAATGGGACCCGACGTGAATGAGCGACGGGTGGGCTTGAACCTCGTGGAGGCTTCCTATGTACCATGCCTTGACATGGATCAAAGACCTCGAAGTTCAGAAGGGGTGGGTCGCAATGGCTTACCACTGGACCGGAATTGAAGTTTAACGTCGTGTTGGATGGGGGTGACACCCGTCGTGAAAGACGGGCGGACTTGAACCTCGTAGAGGCTTCCTACGTACCATGCCTTGACATGGATCAATTACCTCGTAGTTCAGAAGGGGTTTGTCAGGGTCGGTGCTCACTCTAAGCCCACGTGAGTCATGCTCGGTGTGAGAAACAAGAGGTTGCATGGACCTGACGATCACGTCGTGAAGGGTGCGTTCGTGAGAAGAGAATAGGGGCTTACATGTTGGGCGGCCCATGGTGTTGGGACTTACTCCAGGATGGAGGCCCATGGCGCGACAAAGTGCGGGAAAGATGGACCTTGGTCCGACGATGGGAGGTGCCTCGTTCCCTATCACGTCCTACACTGACCTTGGTAGTGGGGAAGTACAGAGATGCATGGGTGCAATCATCTGTACCAAAGGTTAGGGGCTTACGCTCTGAGGCGACCCTTCCCCTGTGAACATACACCACTCCGACAAGGAGGATCTCATTCCATGTGCGGAAGAGTTCCATTCCCGTGGAGATGAGTGGTGTAAAAAATGTTCGAGTTGGGGGGACCCTTCATGAGGGAGACGAGATTGGGTCACAGTTTAACGTCATGTGTTGAGGACGTGGTGCTTGGCAGTTTAACGTCCTGCAGCTTGGATGAGGTGGGTTCACTCCACACCCCTAGGGCTTACATATTCGGTACCCTCTGGTCCTTGGGGAAGGGAAGGTGCCGGTAAGGCCATGGTAAAGGGGGGTAGTGGGGCGAACCATCGAGGGGTCCACGTTAGCGTGGCTATGTGAAGAAGCAATATCCGTTAGCGTGCCTATGCGAAGAAGCATTAGGCGAAGCAACGCTACGGGAGGTGCTGTCCATGGGACATTGAAATCACATCGTGCAAACCTGGAGGGTCACACGGAAAGAGGAATCGCTAAGCAGAGGAGTGTGCTTTGCGAAGTGGGGTGCCTTGGCCTTAGCATGGGGCATAGGTGGGGGTGGGAGGTGCTTCGCGAAGTGGAACAGTGTTCGTGGAGCACTGCCTCGCGAAGAAGGAATGGTTCGCGAAGCAAGGTCCTACCAAGCAATGTACTTCGCGAAGTGGAGCGATCCTACCTTAGCATAGGGATTACTCGTATGGGTTGGGTGTTTCGCGAAGCACAAGTGCTCCGCGGATGCCCGGGTTCCCTTGGGAATCCCCTTCCTTTGAGAACGCCCTTGAGCTTCGCGAAGGGAATCCCTCTCGGAAGAGGGGCTCAAAACGAAACAAATCAGAGTCGTCTCGCGAAGTAAAAATACCTCGCGGAGCTCATGATTCCCGGAGCAAAGCGTGCTTCGCGATTCGGGAGAGGAGAAGCCGAAAGGTCGTATTGTCCGTCCTCGGGACTCAGGGGGAGTCGAGTATTTATAGGGAAGGGGCGCCACGAAGCAGGGCTCGCGCGCCGCCTTCGGGGCTTCGCGGCGGCTCGCGAACGTCAAACGGGTTCGCGGAGGATTACCGCCTCCGGTGCTTCGCGGCGGCTCGCGAACGTCAAACCGGTTCGCGAAGGATTACCTCCTCCGGGGCTTCGCGGCGGCTCGCGAACGTCAAACCGGTTCGCGGAGGATTACCGCCTCTGGAGCTTCGCGGGGCCGCCAAGGTTGGGACGCTTCGCGGCGGGACTTCGCGGCTGTGCTTCGCGGCTGTGCTTCGCGAGGCAGCGCACCAGCTGTCTTTTTCGTTCCTTCCTTTCGGGCCACATTTTTGGCGCCAACAGCAGTGATGAAATATTTACCTCTTCTTTAGGTTCTTTAATTTTATTTGATCCAAAGTGCTCCTTAGGTTAGCTTTCTGACCAAATAAAGGCCTCTAGGATGAAGGGAGGATAGTTGGGAGGATATTTGGGAAAGGGTTGGCTGAGCCAAAAGTCTTTGAAGGTGTGAATTTGATTGAATGTGAAGGTCCTTTTTATAATAGGGGTGAGGGGTACCTTAGGAAAAGATTGAAATATTATTTAATAATAAAATAATTTTCGATATATAAAGGTGAAGGAATGATTTATTTCAAGGCTACGTGGTGGATAAGTTGAAAAACACTCACTCAATTTAAATTTGTTAAGATATTTATAATATCAATTATTTTAATATTTTATTATTAAGGTAATTACTACATCACCATTGTGTTATAAATAAATTAAAATATTTAATGTCTAAAAATAATTAAAAAAATATAATTTTGTAAGAAATAATTTTATCTTTATAATGAATATTTATAGTCAATTTTATATTATGTATTACCCTATATTAAATATGGGTTGTTATTAAAAATTGAATTTAACTCTTTTAACTCTTTCTTAAATAAATTAATAATAAATGTCCTAATCTTATCCAAGTAGACCAAAAGGGTCATATTTTATTTCAAATGTTGTTTTTGGTCTTATTAAACTTATCCAACAGAATTAATACATGTGTTATGGGAATAATAATATCATTTTTACCCTAAATAACCCTATATTCTGTTCACCGTGGTAAATAAAATTAAAAAGTCACTATTCACCAAAAATTATTTTCAACTTATTGAACCACATTTTGCATACTGATATCAACCGTGTCTCTCATATTTTTAAAATTCAACTGATCGAAGAAGTAAAATTATATTTTATGCGAATTTCCAAATGCTTCTATTTGGTGGGTAAAAGACGATAAAAAGTTCAATAAAATTTTATATATCTAATATTATTACAAAATTACTCCTATGAATTACATTGAATATATATAATTATAGTGTATATATTTTGACCTAAAATAAATTTATATAAAATAATTATTAATTTAAAGAAAAAGTCAGTTTCGAACAATAATGCAACATTTTTCACTATTCATAAGAAATTGATTGTGTTCAGGATAATTCCAAAAAATCACCCAACGATAATTTTGATATTCCGAATACAAAAATGAATTCAATTTCAAATGATGAAATTTATAAAATTTAAAAAAATGGGTATTAATATTTATATCTTCTAGTTTGATTGGTCACAGTGTGTTAGAATCTCTATGTAGTGTATAATGCAAGCTATTGAATTATTCCAAGGGAAACATATCGTGGAAGCTTCGGGTGTAACATTCACTCCCAATTAGATTCTAATTATTTTACAATGTTATAAATCATGTCCTAATAAATTGGTAAGAGATATAGGTCCAAACGATCATTATTTACAATGTGGCTACCATCATTGGTTATAATATAACCACCAGCATTTGTTATAACATAACCACTATAATTGTATATAATATAACAACAGTCACATAATTAAAACCATAAATTTGTGTTCTATTTGATCATAAAACATTATTTATGTCATCAAATCCTAACTTGTGAAACATAAAAATTTTCATAATCAGTTATTTACATACTTATAGTATAACCCAAGAAAAATAAATGGGTGTTCATAGGAAATCATAAACATTAGTATTAACCATTTAGTTAAAGATTAAGAATTATGAGAATGGATAATGAACCATGAAAATAATAATTAAACTCAAAGTATGTTACGGTATATGAAAATTCCCTTAATTGATCAAGGACATATTTATTCCTGAAAATTACATTTTCTTTTTGAAAATAATTATTAAAATAAAATTATATCCCAAAATCCATTGAAAATAATTCAATGGAAAAATAACTTGGAAAAGTGAAAATGTTGAAACAAAACATTTATCGGTCTATGATTGGAATTTTTGTTCATGTCTCATATGATAAAAGAACATATTTTTTTCAATTTTTGAAAAAAATAAAAAATTAACAAGTCCAGAAAATGATAAGAAAATTAATTTTTATTTTGTGTATAAAACGTTAATCATGGAAAATAATTTCATTATTAAATCATAGGAGAATAGTATAAATACTTATTAAAACAATTTATAAAACCTGGATATAGAAGATAATTATTTTTCATTCGATGAGAGATATTAATTTAATTTTCCTAAAAAAAATTCAGTCAGTCAGGTAATGAAGGAAAAGAAAAATAATTGAATAATTGAATAATTAAAATATATTACGATTATAATAAATTTGATGAGTTTTTTGAGATATAGATAAGGATATTTCATTATAAAAATGAAAATAATAAAAAATCCCAATAAAGAATGGGATAGTTACATAATACTCTTACCATATCAGTATCATTTGAATCATAGTCAATGTGAAATAACTATGATTATTGGTTTAATAACATACCAAAATTTTAATTATATGAACCTTATAATAAATTTATAAGAATTATATAGAAAAAATAAATTAAATAAGTGGTGTATAATTCATGATCCCCATGTAATAAATGTGGAATGAAAATCAAATACCATATATCCAATTTAAATTTTACACATTGAAACTTCATGTGTAATAATTAAATATATATCACCATTTTCTTAGCACTTAATAACATATATCTATGTTCTAAGTGATATCTTCTTAGTTTTTCATGTGTGTTTTTGTTTCAATAGTTGTGGTACATATATTTTACTCATGGTTCAATAAACCATATAATGTTATTAATGATTAAAATAAAATATAAATTCATTATATACATATTAATAGTCATTCATAAAATTTTGAGATTGTAAAATGAATTACAGCTTTCAATGTGATGGTAGGTCATATGCACCCCTGAACATTGCTTTCATTTTTTCCATATGATTTAATGAAAGAAAGGTAAATGATAAATAACATTTATTGAATGATTATTAAATTTTATATAACATACATATTAATTAAATTCATCATTTTTACCTTCCGTGTATAACAATAATTAAAAACAAATTACTTCACTTGAGGGAGGTGGCCATCAACATATATACACGATCGACATTATTATTTTCCAAAATTTTATAAAGTGTTAAATATAATATGATATTATAATTCAAAAATTATAATAACTTATCCAGAATAAAATATAACCATTATATTCATCATAATATCCATCCTTGGAATATTGTACCAGAAAATGAGTTGTTTTACAATGTGGATATGGTAAGCTATACATACACAATAGGAATAGTTCAACATCCTATTCGATGGGATGAGGAAGAATAAATATGGACTCATAGTAATAATAATTTTATTAATAAAATTTTGATACTTATGTTATTATAGTACTATGAATATTATTTATTTATTGGATGTAGAAAATAATAAAAAAGAATTTCATAAGTTAAGGCACTAACCTCTTATTTGAAATTGCTCTATTATATTTCAACTTAAGGGAACTAGGGTTATGATATGGGGAGGTCTATAACCCATATAATGGGTATATTTTGAGTGGATAATATAACATTTAATTGGTTGGACGATCCAAAAAGATCATTGTAGTGTGAAGAAGAGAATGGATTTGTGCCCTTTTATAATCTATAGGAGTGTAACTTTTGGAATTTCTTAAAAGACTAAAATAGATTAAAGTCATTGTAAGAAACAATTGTTCCAAATGCACTATAAATGAGTATGGGATGAATGTTTAGACTATAAATTATCTCTAATGTTATATTTTATTGTTTTTTGATATTTCTATGTAATTTAATAATAATTTATTTTTTTGTTAAATATCACTATTGACATTTTAATCACTATTTATTTAAATTTATTTTTTTTAAGAAATATAATTTTTGAATTTTACTATAAATATTTAATATAATTCTAATTTTTCATATACATATAAAAAAAATCGGACCACATTAACCTACTATAAATATATTTATTTAATATTTATAAAATCATTATATATATATATATATATTCCACTTGAGAAATATTACATCGGTGATACCTATGAATGTAATGTCATTGTATAATTACTAAAAATTATAAATAAATATATATCCATAGTGTAATTTAACTTAGATCAATATAAATACTTATATATTTCCATTAAATTATTTTTTCCTTATGTGGACAAACAAAAGGTAATTACACTAAGACTATGGCATTTTGTAACTAAATTTTTATCAAATATTATAGAGGATATTTCATAAATAAGTTCCCATTAAAACAATTAATTTAAGGCCTCATGTAAAACACATAAATTTAACATCTTACAATAAGAAATTGGATAAAAAAGTATATCCTTCTAACATATTGTTAATTCTGATTATCTCGAGTTACCATTTACTAATGTGAAAATTTTTAAGAAGTAATTATCCATATTGTTAAGAAAAAGGCACATATTACCAAATTCAATCCTCCTAATTAAAAATATGTTATGAATTTTATCAAATTCAGTTTATTAAATTTAATTTATGTTTTTAAAAATCAGTTTTCAAAATGCGATTAAAGATGGGTTTTCAAGAAAATGACTTTTTCAGGGGAAATATGATTTTACATTAACTATATGACTTATAATAACCTTCATATAAATTTCATTTCATTTATAAAGATATATAATATATAAATAACATTTAAATAATAACTCAATAGTTGATATTTTAAATAATTAAAATTCCAAAATATATTGCATTTAAAATATTGTTTTATTAGAAATGAATTTTTAAGAAAAACAAATTCAGTCAAAATCATGAAAATTTCAGATTAAAATTAAAACATATATAATATTATAAATAACATGGATCATGTTTTACTTTATGAATAAATCCATAAATATCTAAATATTAATTTACATTATTTATTGAAAGAATTGTCAATTTTTTAGAAATTGGGTTTTCACTTTTCTTTAAAAAAAATCCATTTATAAAAATAAAAAAAATTAACATTCAATATTATTTACATGGTGATTTAGAAATATAAATTTCATTTTATAAAATAAATATTTAAAACATTATATTTTTAATATAATATTTCCAGGCGTAATGTAATGAAATAATTTCTTAAGAAAATGAATTTTTTGATAAATAAATAGACTTTACAAAATAATTAATTATTAATTACAAATAATTTATCAATTATTTTTTAAATGGTACTACCATTATATATATACCATTAATTATTCATTCCTCTTAAAAACTTCAAATTTAGTGGCCATATGATATCATTAAATTATAATATTTTTTTATAGAATATTTCAGTTCACTTATTCTCACAATTATATGTAAAAAATCTATCAAATAAGCTAAATATATATGAATGAAATATTTCATAAAATCTCACAGTGATACAAAAAACATAAATGTTTAAATATCTTATGTATGACACCATATATTATCTATATACATTTTTAGTATACTTATGTGCATACTGATCGCGTTTTTATTTCAATTAATTGCATTTTTCAATGTATAGATATAGGGTAGATAGTTAGTTCAATAATTTTACCGATAAATAGATGTTGGGAATATATGAGAATTATCATAAATAATTGGAAAAAAATAATGTATTTATATATGAATGAAATTAAATGGAAAATTTTGGGTATAAACTGGGGACTACTATGCAATAAAAAAGTACTGATAGATTATTCCTCAAAAAGAGAATTAATTAAAAATACAAATAAATAATGAAATTGGATTGAATAATTTTATTAATATATTTGATCTCAATTAATATTTATCAATATAAACATACATTAATAAAAAAAATTAGGAGTTTTATGGGAATACTCATTCAACATAAGAAATGTCCTGGGACATTTAAAATAACTTAAATAGAAATATTTTAGAAATTATTTAGAGAAATTATTTATTTTAAAAATAATTAAAACAAAAAATAAAATTATCATATATAATTAATACTATGATAGAATTTATAATTCTTTTGTAAAATCAACTATTTATTTTTTTAAAGGATTTTTAACTATATTGAACAAATAATGAAGTTTACGGTCAATTGTATTGATATTTTCATAAAAGATAAAGTAAAAACATTGAAAAACATTTATTTTTGAAAAATAAAAATTATTAATTGAAATAGAATTTAATTATTTTTATTAAAGTAAATTTAATTTTTAGGATAAAAATATTTTTTGAAATAAGTAAATTTAATTTAAAACACTTTCAAATATTATTGTTAAAAACACACATCCTAAAATGAATCAATGAGAAAATTTAAAAAATAGGATACGGAAAATAAAGAGGTCACATGAGATATCACGTAAATATTATTCCATTATAAATGGAAAAATTAAAGGGAAATTAAATTATCAAAAATTAAGGGAAACATTAATTAATAATGGTGGGAACTATTCTCAACATTGATATAACTTTCAGAGACAAAATCTATCAAGAAAAATGGATTTCAAATAATGTTTCATTTTTCATCCATATATAATATAATATAATATGAATGAGTATCATATGAGGAATAAATATTATATTGAATGAATAATGTTTATGAATATAAATTATATCTAAAAAATGGAGTTGAGTTAAAAAAACATAAGGTGATGAAAATATACTTTTAAAAATAACATGAGAGGGTTACCCTAAAATAGTTTTTCAAATTTAAGTACTTATGAGATATTAATTTTACTAAAGGGAAATAAGTCACTAGATAACCCATATAAAATAAAATATCATTCATAATACAAAGCATGTATAATAGAGCTGAAAATGTGATAAATAAACTCCTAAAACTTTTGTAATTGTTGAGTCAAAACCCCAATAAAAAAGATAATGGAATAAAAACATTAAAATCAGGAAATATTTGGGAGTTATGATAAAAATTATAATTTGGGTATATATTATATATATATATAATTTCATGGTGTATTATACACATGACTTATAGATTTGAAATATGAAAAAACAAACCCATAAACTTGTATTTTCATCACGATTTCATCTTACCATCATATATAACTAAAATATATTTTAAAATAACAAATATACGAACCATATTAATACACAAAACTATTTATGAATTTTAATTTTAATAAATATCTTTAAGTACATTAAGTATTTTTTAACCATTTTACCACATTGTTTGATTATTATTTTGATATTATGTACTAGTTTCATAGTAGCAGTGTCAAAATTTGTTCTTCATAAAATATTCATTATTAAAATATTATTTATCGTTATAAAATAAATAACTTTTAATGAGATCTTAATTTTTAATTTCCTTTGATGAGTTTATCACTCCTTATACTAGAAGTTGAAATTGATAATAAGCAATATGCAATGATTTTATACTGCCATAAAATGATTTTTATAAATTATTGACTAATAAATTTACCTTTACTATTCTGAAAGATTATTTTACGTCATCTAATATAATTAATTATTCTTTCATTGTAATTATTTATTTAATTTTATATCATTATTTATTTAATCAGTCAACCTGACCCATAACAGAACATACAAAGACTAATTGATGATTATGAGGTGATTTAGTGTCAATGTCATTATAATAATAGCATATTGATATATATTTTTTAATTATAATTTTATGATAAATTACATTTACATTCTAAAATAATAATAATTGATATATAAAAAATAGTATCATTATTTGATTAATTTATTTTTCATTCTTTTTTAATAATTTTAAATGGTTAATTTTATATACATTTTTATTCATCGAAATCATTAATAATTTATTAAATATGTTTTATTAGAAACATATTAATATAATAAATTATATTTATACATTGAAACTAATTTTAGTATAATCCATTATAGGTATTGATGAATATTGAAATACAATGATCCATGATGTTTGTAGTTTTCACGTATACATTGGCGTTGATTTTATTTTCAAAGAATAGTAAAGAGAGAATGTGTGGAGTAATATGATTTTTCATTTAAAAATAATAAATAAACATTGGGATCATAACAATACATTTAAATTCCATTTTAACTAGCCATGTTAAGCAGTGATGGAAAATTAACACATTAGTTTTTTGAAATGATAATATCAACATATATAAAATTCACATTTTCATTTTTATTAATTGAAATTATAAATAGTGGTAAATTATTTTAATATCCTTATAAATTTTTAAAATTATAATATGGATACTAATGTTATCATTTTAAAAAATATTAATGTAAATTTTTTATTAAAACACTACATATATAAATAGAAACAAGTTATGAGAGGTTATAAATTTATACCTCAAAAATATAGATTTTCTATTATTTAAGTGGAGATGGTCCATTGGGTGATGTTCATTGACGAAGATAAAAAACAATTTTACAATGTATAATATCGTAAAAGTGAGGTTTGATATTTTTTATAATCTGAGGGAGAATTTTTAACATAGGTAATTTTAACAAGAGAGATTCATTTATAATTGATACAGAATGGAATTTTTTTATATAACTATAAACATTTAATAATTGGAATTCACTCTCAATGAAATTTCATCGATAATTTATAATTAATTGAGATCATTTGTAATTATTTATAAAAAACCATCAATAACATAGTTGCATTCATATTTAAAAAACTAATTAATTTCATCTTAGAATTATACTTTTACAATTTTTGATTTTGGTGTAGTAACTTATTAACTAAATAAATTATTCAATTTATGTAAAAATAAAATAGTCATTATTAAATGATTGAAACACCATTAATGATAATTATTAATTAATATAAAATAAATCACCTTCAAAAAGTGATAAATATTATTTTCTAATATATTAATATTAAATATTAAAAACTATTTCATAAGGAAAATAGTAATCATGTTCTAAAAAAATAAATATTTTTGTATAAAAAAGAATAAAAACTTATTTATTATATAATATAACTCATATTATAAATATATAATCTATAAAATGGATTTATAATATTTTTTATTATTCATAGAAATAAATAATTCAATAAAAATCAATGAATTTTTTGAAGCAATATAATACACTGTTCAATAAAAAACCTTACTTTAAAAAATATCAAAAATTCAACCTACACTATTATTTATATTTTTAATCAAAAAATAAAGTTATTTTTTTCTATAATTAAAATTCTAGAATTTATAAAGTATATATTTTTAATGGAAGTTAAATATATAATGAAAACATATATTTATTAAAATTTTCTTTTTAATGGATATCGATTTTGAATATTGATATAATAGATTCTAAAACAAATTTTTATATATTAAAATATATGCTAAACTTGTATCAATATAATTCATTATAGTGATATTCAATTCAAATTTTTTTAAATGGATATTAAAAAGGATTCCAATTTAAAATATTAAACCATTCAAATAATAATATATAGTTTTTAAATTTATTTTTATCATTTTATCTAATAATTATTATATTATTATATTATTTCATTATTTCATTGATCATTTTATTCAGTTGTAGATTAATTTTGGTGTCGTATGTGACCTAGAATATTGAAGACAATATTAGTATAAATGTTTCAAAATATAGGGTCATTATATTAATATGGAATATTTTTCTCTATAATGTAAGCTACATTGAAAATATTCATTTTTATAGATTATTAATTTTGGGTTTTATCACAGGGTAATTTTATTTATTGCTTTCTATATTTAATTAACTGTGTTTAATGACTACCATAAAAAAATAAAAAAACTGTTCTTGTCTTGATTTTCATTTATACATATTTTTTGTTAGTTCGTGTATTAAAATAAATAAAGATTATATGATTACTTAAGTTATTATATATATATATATTTTAAATATACTCATTTAATATCATGTATTCTATTCTATACAATTTCTTAACACACCCACTCCCATGATGTTACTATCTATAAATCTTGCAGAAAAAATATTCAACCAATTAAATAAAATTATACATGATCAATCAGTTATGATAAATATATTATCAATGCAGGGGAAAACTACTCTAACACATCTATCATTCACTAATAATGCATATTAAATCCTCAAGAAGTTAAAATATTTTTATGAGCTGTTGTGGAAGAATGCACTATGTACCATAGAGAAATTGAATACATGGCCATTATAGTATAATAATATATATAAAATAGATAGATCAAGTGTATGAAACGTGAGAGTATTTTTAATATTTCACTATTATTACTGAAGAGGTCAAACATAAACATTCCCATTTTATATAATTATTTTGGACTACTATGTCACAAGGGGTATTCAGAAATTTATTTCTATTCCTTCCCAAGATGAACTAGTCATCCTCTAGTGACATGCATCATGTTAGGAATTAGAAGTTTGAAATAGGTAAGATCTCATGAAAATTATTCTATATTTTTGAGTGTGTAAATATTTCTATAAGAATAAATTAATGATTCATTTTAACATAAATATTAGAAATAATGAAATAGTTTTTTCTTATATATTTTTCATTAATTATTAGATTCATCTGATAAGATAAATTAATTTCTTTCCTATAAACCATCTAATGTTATTATTAGATTATTAATTATCTCATACATGAATATTTTTTTTATATATAAAGAAAAATTATAGATTTTTTTATACATTTTAAAAGGATTACTCAATTTTTTATAAATTAAAATTTATTTAAAAAAATAATTTCATATAAGTGGTAGAGGAGAAGGCTTGAAAAAATGTTATAATTGTTTATGAAATTTAATCAAAATCATTATTAAAGGGGTATTATCATTTCATTATACCTCATAATAGAGTATACCTCCCATAAAAACTCATCCGAATATATTTTTCGGAGAAATGAGAATGTATGGTTTTTTAGAACTATAGTTCATCCTCATTTCCTAGAAGGACTAACTCAGCTTATTTAAGTATCAGGCTTGTGAGATACTCCAAGGAATCCTTCTACATATGATTATATGAGGAATTTTCTACCTCACCATCCATCAATATTCTTGGGTGATTTATCTCCTTCTAAATAATTATAATGGGTGTCTCACCATAAAAATATCTTCATGTTCATTGAAACATTCGTATTAAATTTGGTTGGATTTTCCACCATCAGGTTTAGCACACTAGCTCCTCAGTAGTGGGAGGATATTTTTGAAATAATGAATTATCAAATAATCAATGGGATGTTTTTTTAGAGTTTCTTCCATGAAAAAATATTCAATAATACTTTTTATTGAGTAATGGATTGGTATATCATGAACATAAGGAAAGAAACAACATCATTGATGGAACATTCAACGTAATTACAAAACATTATCTATGTTTCTCAAAATATGAGTGGTTATAAAGACGCAAAATAAAGATATATTGAAAAAAAATTAAACGAGATACTGTAAAATCTTGTGATCACCAGTAAAATATTTAACTAACAATAAGTAAAAAATAATGATGTTCTTGTAAATACAAGTTCAAAGAGATGATTGGATAGTGCTAGCTCTTTTAAGGGGTACTTATCAGATGTTAAAATTTCAAATAACTGATTGATGTTATGCGAATACCAATAATATTATTTTATTTTAAAGTAATATAGTAAAATTATTTCACACTATCACTTTTTATGGTGATATATCCAATAAATTTTCAATAATATGGAAATTTCTGTTTTATTAAGTACAATTTTAGATTTTATGCAATGTGGGTTCATTAAAATGGTTAGACTGACCATATTTAGATATTAATATCATGTCTAGAAATCTACTAAATTGACATAGTGATATTGGGATTAGTCAAATACTTTTTTATTTAGATTAATTTGATGACAAAAATATATTTGTTGTCAAATAGGTTGATGGGGTATCCAAGGCTACATAACTTCTATGAAGTATTCAATATAAAAACATTTACCACTTGTTTAGTGGATGGAATCAATAGAGTCAATAGATGGTACATCTATTATTAGACAAAATATATTATTAATATCAACCTTATATTATGAATTTCATCAGTATTGGTCCTTTATTTTGAAAACATTTAATGAAATTGTTTTCTTACCTTGATATTAGAGTAAAAAGTTCCCTTGTTTATATGAGATTTGATATCCTTCTAGGTAAGATAATAAAGAAATATAAAACAATTGTATCTTATAATCATTCTATATCATCATATATGAATCATTAGGATCTGATGGTTGTTGTTATCAAATCCATTAATTTTTCTACCTAATATAATAGTCAAGCCATTTTTTTATCATAGATTAATTACTAGTGCAGAAATGTAAATTTATAATCACCAATTTTTAGTCAATATACATTTCACAGTGGGTGGTTTGTAGTATTTACTGGTAGGTATTGAACATTCGAAATTTGGAGTGATCATTGTTGAGATTTTTGATCATTTAAATTGATTGGCTAATTATAGGGTCAAATAATATTTATCCCCTATAGTGGGTCTAAACCATAGTGTCTTTCATGTTAATATTTTAGGACTTATTCTTATGTGATAAGTGGATTTAACCATTTATTTAATATTTATAACCAAATCCATTCATATTCACCCATATTTAATTTTTAAACTATTTTATGTGAATTAATTAACAATATGGAAGGAATTGATGCCCAATGAATTATTAGGGTGATCACATACCGTAGGGGTGCTCCAATTCTATTTCTATGAGACATAAATTTTACGAAATGTTTATATAAATTAAAAATATATGAACTATGTAAAAAATATTAATCATTATATTTTATATATAACATAAGATCAAATTTATATTCAAATGTTGAATGGTATTTTTTCATGATGGAGAAATTATTAGGCTATATTCAGTTCCAAGAAAGGTAAAATGATATTTAGAAAGTACATTTCCAAATCCAATATGGATATTTTATGGATTTTCAAATGCATTTAATATATACTAATTCCAATTCTATTTTCATGAAATTGAGGAATATTTTCATTCAACATTTTTTAGATCATTTTTCACTAACTTTTTAGATGATGTAGTTCTCTATTGTAAATCACGAGACTACCACAGATAATTCAGATACATCCACTTAGTGAAATTTGCAGACCATCAACTGTAGTCTAAAATAACTAAATTCATAAATAGTTCATAGAGGTGAAATTGATTAATCATGTAATATTTAATTCTATAAATTTAGTGTATTGTAATATAGTTTAGACTATTATATGCTATATAGTTCCTTCGATTGTATTAGAAATGTAGTGACTACATTGGATTGTGAAATATTATATCCTCTTTATGAAATATTTTACTAGGGAATCCACTCTAAAGAAACCATAAAAAAAAGTAGAATAATTCAATTTTTGTATAAAATGTGATGAATAATTTTTAGGGTATAAAAATGTATACCTATTTTGTTCATGTTTTACTTCATCATAGTAAGGGTTATTAGGTGTATTGTGATAAATCTTAATTTGGCAATGGATTATTTTTCATATGATTATTGTTGGTTATGGAATGTATCTCTAGAATATTATGGAATTATTATTATTATAAAAACACAATATGCAATAAGGATTTGGTCATTGTTTGTATTTTATTAAACTAAATGAGTCAATATTTATTCAGATAAGGGTTCGTAGTATTAACAATATATAAAAATATGATTAAAATATTCTCATAGTCTGAGTGAAATATAACTTTGTATCCCTATTTCATCTATCTCTAGTAATTATATTTTAATATTAATAACACAATTCTGAAGGTAATTACATATATAAATTATATTTGATATAAATTTCACCTCATTGGGACGTAGAAGGATGATATGGATATATATTGATGTACCATATAGTTTGACATCATCAAAATGTGATTGAGTATTATGGTTGGATAAATTTATACCATAATAATATTACTAATCCATAGTTTTGTTGGAAAATAAATCATATATATATGATTATTGTTATATCATTTTTATGAAAGAAATTATTGTAGGGAAATTTTTGAACATATTATAAGGGTCCTTCATCTATCATATAAAACCAATGATGAAATTTTCCCCCTACCAACAAAATAATAGCAGTGATAATGGAAAATTTTAATAAATAATGGGATACATAATTGTCCAATAATCTTGATGACGTATTAGGATAACTATTTCTTGTTTTGGTTTCTTGGAATGATGAAATAAAATGTGATGATTATGGAAAGATTCATATCTTTTATTTGGTAAATAAATTAATTCAATGGAATTTTCATACTTCATATTCTAATCATATAAAATTTCATAAATGTGATGAGATCATGATTATTCCTACAACTAGTATTCCCATATCATCAAGAGGATGAGATGAAATGTCGATGATTGGGGATCATATGACAAGGAAATTTCATTTTATATTGGTAAAATAATAATTTATTTCAAATTAATATAGGAAAATGTATATCAATGGGATAGTTAATCTTTAACATGTAAAATACTAAAATATTTTTGATGGGGAGTTTAATTGGGAATCTCTCTTCTTGAAGGACCTATACTAGACTATGGGTTATCATGTAAAAATTATTACAACATTCCACCAAGAGGTTGATGGCTAGTATATGTGACTTGTTTACATTATAGATGGTAATATATTAACTTATATCATCTATTTGGGGGTATTTGGTGAATATATTATTTATTTGGTGGATTTTTCTTATAGAAATATATATCTTCCATTTATTGGTTATCTTTTCTAATAAATAAGTCTTGTTATCCACAAATATTCCATTAAAAGGGTGATTCATCTTTGATTATTCCCAATATCAATCATTAGATGACCAAATTGGTGTAAGTAAAAAATATAATGACTAATTTTACTACATTTTCAAAATATTCATATGCCAATAAATGTAGGAAAACCTCGGGAAACAATGTGGTTGAAAAAAACATTCATTAGGATTCTTTAGTACATGGTATCCAATGTATTGTAAATCTGTGGAAACCCACCTCGTGATATTTTATACCTTTTGAAATCTAGGAATGAGTTATGGTTATTTATTATTATCTTGTTTTACCTCTAAAATTCAGTTCTATGAATACATTTTAAATTTTTACGACTTTGGAAATATATTACCCAACAATACAATGTTAACTCATACGGTGGAATAGTTAATATTTAAAATGTATCCTATGAAGAGAATTTAGTAAATATAATCTATCATAGTTAAAAGAGGTTATACAGAAACGTAAAACCATATTTTCCGACCAATAGATAATGTGAATGAATTTAAGATGATGATTTTTTATGGGTAGATATGATATTGTTTCATTGGGATATAATTATATTTTATTATAAAAGTTTTATATTATGTGGTTTGATATGCTCAATGTTTTGGTGGATGTAATGTCCCTAACCTATATTAGAAGGTAATTCATTTTCATTACACCTATTAAATCAGAGTGTTATGTTTTTTATGAACCAATAGATTAATTAATGGTTTTCTAATGGAATTTAGAGTAATAATTGGGGTATATGTATATAAGTCACCAAGAACATAGTATCCTGGTACCGAGTACCTTATGGTGGTATTATAGTCAAAATATTTTCAATGTGGACCACTGGGTACCTATCAAACCTATACTTAGTAACCAAAAGACATTTAAGAAAATACCTTTAAAAATATATCATTTATTCATTTTAAAATCAGAACATATTCAATAAAACTAATAATATTTCTATTTTAATATTATTTTTATAATTTGGAGCTTCTATTATAATATCATTCCCCTCTCCATCACCCCTCTAGATAAAGGATTTAGTTGTAATAAATAAACTTAGTAAGAAGTATCAATAATTATTTTTTTAAAAAATATATATTCCTATGTCTATATGATGAATGTAACAATATGATCCAACCCATAATGTCTTATCTGGATATCCAATAGACGTCATTCTTGCCTTCCTAAACATAAGAGGCTAATATATAGAAGATAAGGTTCGAACACCATTAGTGGTGAGACTATATTCTCTAGTAATAATTTCCATATACAAAAATGAATTATGAATAAAAATATAATATTCAGAATATCAAAAAATAGAGACCACATATTAAATATTACCAAATATGGGAAAATCATAAAATTAAGTAAAGAAGTATTCTATCATTGAAATCCAAATCATAATATATGAACCAAATATTAATTAAATAAAAATCTACATAAATATTCTATTATATTTCATAATCTTATGAGTATCAAAATGCTCCAAAATATAATTATCTTCAGTTATTCAATTTCCCTTTAATATACCCCTATAATTGATATTTACACACTCATCATGATCCCCATATAAGTTGAAAGAAATAAAACAATGTAGGAAACTACCCATTCATCCCCAAAATGTATAGGATGGTATGACCAGTATATTCCCTAAAGAATATTAGGTAGATAAACCATGTTCCATCCAAACAACTAAAATCCATGATCATACATTCTTTCGATATATGAAAAAATGATGATCAATGACATAAGAAATTATCAAGAGTTATGAAAAAATTATAGAGAAATTTTGTTCTGCATCCTTATTGAATCAGGAATACCAGAAACTCTATATCCACAATGTGGGGAGTTCCATCCCATCACTTTATTTCCTCATGTACTTGAGAATTACCTTTGTGACAAGGCTATCAGGATCATACCCTATGTATGGGTACACTATATTCCTCAATAATCATCACACACACTCCCCCTCTATATGTAACCATACAAGGATGGTGAACATATTATGAATACCAAAACAAAATCACCATGTCATTATAAACACACAAAAAAGGAATAGCTCGATAAAGAGATTGTAACATGACATCATGTTAAAATTTTAGCATAATATAATGATATATGATCAAAATATATCATGGTAATAGTCTACTCTGGTAATACTCATGGAATCAGGAATCATATATGGTTCGATCAAGCTCTAGGAACTCGCAAATGAATTCACCACCAAGAACAGTCAACCAGATACTCCCTCACAATACGAAATAATGGTAAAAATAGTATACAATGGCATTAAATTGATAGAAAATATCTACCTCAAGGTTTTTAATGAATTAATCTAATGTTCCTCAATGTAGGAAAGATTGGTCTGTGTTTAGATTCAACTAACAACTAGATCACATATAATTGTTTATTATAATTGTTTTTTGTTCATCTAGAAGAAGATTATTAGGATAAATTATGAATATTCCATGTTGTTATAGTGGGTCTAGAATAAAATACCTCATTATTTATATCAATGGGACTACCTATAGTATATATTAAAGGATAACACATCAAATCACCATATCTATTTTTAATTCCAAATTTGTTATGAATTTTATGTATAATTTGGAATTAATCCCTGATTATAGACAGTGAACATAAATCCTCCAAGAATTATTCATTATAAAATAGGTCCATGACTTCATTCATGATATATAATTTCATATTCTAGTTAATTTACTGATGAAACCTAGGCATATCCACTCTCCATGATGAATTTTATTCTGATAAAGGGGTTATTATTAAAATTTCATATCCACCACCAATCAACCAATGATCATCAATAGATTATATTTGTATCAAAATACTAACATTTAGAAGAAATTGAGAAAGATTATTCATAAATACAGACACATAGAATGTGTTTGATCGATGGTAGAACTAGATCGGATCAATCGATTTCATCAATTCATGAGATCTATCACCAATCATTGACAAAAATAAGAATTAATCCATATATACAAATGAAAAAAATAGATCCATCATAGATCCATGGTTATCTCTCATAAAAAAACTATAATTATTAGTGGATCCTGAGTATACTCACTATCACATGATCATAGAAACATTCCAAACATGATAATATATGGGTAGATGAATGATAGATCTATATAGTCAAGTGAAGTGGAATCATTTTTGAAATTGGATATTCATGGTTAGAATTGGATATTAAACATTGTCAAAATTGAGTGGATTTAAATATTCATGGATTGAATTTAGTGAAAACATGGAATGGGTGCATCATCGAACTAGGGGTCATCACAAGCTGACCGTCATAACTACTAGTGGGCCCATTAATGGACAACATATATATAATGCGTTAGGTAAAAAGACATCAGTTTTGATAGCATTATCAAAAATATTGTGGGGTCACCACCAACCTACATACCTATAATATCTCAATTTTATAGTCGGTGAAAAATAACATCTACTAAACAGCCAGCCCTGCACATAACTATCATGTCATTGAATTCCATACCCTTTTTCATATACATTATCTTCTTAAACCGAATTTTATAGAAGAACCGATATATAATATAGAATTTAACAAAATAAAAACAATAATTTTTATAAATAATTGAGGATTTCATAATTTTACCCAATTAATGAATTATCAAACTTAAGTAGTATTATTAAATGGGTATTCTTAAAAAAACATACCATAGAGCCATAAAAAAACCTCGTAGTCCCATTTCACCTACTAAATATGTCTATGAATACCTCAAATTTCAATTATAGGTAACTTCATCACATAAATAAAAATTCTTGTTCTCATATAAAATCCTCGTTGGGTGTTCCATGAACAACATATCAAGCTCTATGTAACGTCCTCAACCCGGAATCTAATGAAAGGTTCCCCTAGATGGGTCACCACATGGGCTCAAACATTCCACCTTATACATAAGAGGTTGCTAACTTGTTTTGAGGGTCTAATAAATCATGTGGAGAGACTATACCCTATTTACAAGAGCCATCCACAACAGAAAGAATATAAAATAAAAGAAGCAATAAACAATAAGCAAGAATCAGGAATTACTAACAAATTTCACAAACATGGTGCTAATCACAAACAACTAGTAAATATTCCACGTCCTAAGAATAATGCCAGAAGAGTATAAAACATAAAATAATGACCACATCTTAATCAAAAAATGGAACATGACTCTATGTCGGGATCATCATCAATCCACACCCAAATCCCAAATCAAAACTCTATGATAAGTCATTTTCCATTGTCCTTACATGTAATAATGATGTCTGCTCAGGTACTCAATAACGACTCAAGCAGCTTGTGAGTACAAATCTATATAACACCATCAATCGTGTCTAGAAAATATCAAGTAAAAATAGATAGTCCATGAATGTAAAAAATTAATGATAAGGTAATACAAAAGTCAACTTAGTTTTCATTAGTTATAATATTCACATTATCCAATTTCCTCATTGCATATATTATCATTACATATACAATCTTCAGTACTAAATTCATTTTAATCACATGTTTTAGGGTTTTGGCATTTACATTATTCATATAATGTATTGAGGAAGTCAATTATCATTTAGAAGGGAATAAATCATGTTTTCTATCTCACGTGGGATAAATAATTAAAAAACAAATACATCACACTTACCTAAGATCCTTGGTCTAGGTTGTGTCACCAAATAAAATAATTAGAGGTATTGAGCCTCGGTACAATTCCTTAAACCATGAATTGTTGTGTGTGGTTTAGAGACTCAACCTATCCCAACCCATGGAAATATACAACCAAGACCAATACCCCACAACAACCAAGACAGGTTCACATTCTTATTTTTCCATTTACCACAAATAACAGATCTCAAATCATACACATTCAACACACATTACATTCAAAATTCACATTCCATTTAACTGAAAACTCATCTTTATTTCATTCCCCATTAACAAATTTACCATTTATATAGCATAGAACATTTAACACATATACCATTTTAATAAATTTACCCATTTAGCATAAAAAAATTCAATAAATTATCTGATTTAATATATTCATCAATACATTTTCATTACTATGTTTTCACATAAATCACTAAAAATTCGTCAATCATCTTAAGAAATTTCATTCTAATTTCATAATCCATTTTACACATTCACATTAATATATTTGAACCTTTTCACATTATTCCCAAAAATACATTATTCAATTTTCATAAACAAGACACAACTACCATTTTTTTATCTTAATAAATCAAAATAATAATTTCAACCTACTAATTATGGGTTCTACTTGACATAGTGAAACATTTATGCTTAACGTAACATTTTTACATGTTCATTAATGTTTCCGCACACCCACGGGTGGAACTAATTCTGTGTAATCAATCTAAATTAATCCCACATGGATAATAAGGGGTCCCCAAATTATTTATCCATCCATTTCAAAAATTCACAATAAATCTATCAAATGTAAATCAATTGGGAATAAATTTCCCAATGACACATGAACAAATCAATAATAAAACATTTGGATAGAACATATCGACCATGTACCTTTAATATGAAGGTTATGAAACCCTTATCCAATTCCTTTTTTCTAGATTTATGCACCCTTTGAAGCACCAACCTATGATCTGATGGAAAAAATGGTTTTATGGTTTTAGAATAAGAAGAACAAGTCTTAAATCCCAAATCTAGAAATGTGAAAAATGTGGAGCATTAAACACACCCAGATATTCAATCCTCAACCAATGATACTATAGTAGACCAAGACTCATAGGTGATACAACCTCTTGATGGTGAGGAAGAACTAGTTCATCACTAGTAATATATGAAGAATAAATGAGGATGAATTTTAAAGAGAAACATAAAATACATGGGGTGATTTTTTAATTTTACACTTTTTAATGACCCACATGGTTTTGCCATATATTTATCCATGTTACTACCATGTTCCAGCCTATTTCCATTAGGTTCTATGTTGCGTGATCACCTGAGAATCCTCACATGGTTTTCCAAACTGTTCAAAAACTGTGTGAAGCTCCTTTGTCCAAATTATCATTGTTTGGTTTTCCACAAGCACATTTAAGTATAACCTCATGCCAACCATGAAACATCAACACGATGTACCTATTTCCCATTATTTCATGTCTCGAACCCCCAGAACACCCCTAAGATTCCTCATAATCACAAGAATATTTTCCAGAGACAACATTAATATGATGAAAAATTTTATATTATAACATACCTCAATGATGTCTAGGATATCAAAATCTCTCCAATGTTTAACTACTCATCCTTAAACTCCACATCCATGCATCACTGAGATTCTCAAGAAAATATATTGGGACACTTAAGACACAAATCATTATATATCTCTCTTTATCATTCTCTCTCTAAAAATTCATCTTAAACATTACCATTCTTCCAAAATACAAGAACAAAAGGCATAATATTTCCCCTTAATACTTTTTAACCATGGTCGCAAATACCTACCATATTCCCTTTAATAGACGTATCAGTCCTAAGATCAACATCCTCCACATAAATTGTGCGAGATTGGCCAGGGTGATATTTTTGAAGTTGAGACACGTGAATGAGATGATTCATACCATTATTCTATTATTCATGTACCAATCAGCATTCCACCCATTCAATTATCTCCTCATTGTCACACATCCCCAGGTACCGAGTTGATAACATTAAATGATTCAAAATTTTATAGTGACCAATCCTTGGAGATACCCAATGAAACACTAGATCCCCCCACCAAATAATGAGGTCTATGATGTCGATCTACAAAATAATATTATCATCTATGAGGTATTTCCATATGTTTCTGAATCAACTGTACTTTTTATAACATCTATTGAAACACACATGATCCCATTAATTATAATTATCATGCTTCCATAGAACAGAGGATAGATCTACATGATCTACCATATTGTGCTTCAATCAGTTCCATATGAATCATGGACTTCTAACTATTATTGTACGAAAACTACACCAGTGTTGAATTCATTTCGCATTATCCACCAATGTCCATGACATAAACCCCAAAATGACATCTAATACTCAAATGGTATTCTATTACTTCTCTTCCATATATGGGTATAGAGTCATACTCATGAAAACCTAGGTACCAATATTCATATATAATCCCTACACGAAGTACGAAGTGAAATGCTGATCTCGATATGAAATTATATTTAGTGGTACCTCATGAAACCAAAATACATCTAAATATACAACTCATTGAACTGATCAACATTTGAATGACTCTTGAATCCAAAAGAAATAAGATACCCTTGAAAATTGATCAAAAACTAACTATATAATATCATTCTTCTTTGGCATCCAAAAAATAACCACCATTAAATCAATCATTACATCATCTAATTTATATTATGGAATGGTATATATCTGAAGAAAACCACTTGGTCTCTGATGGTCAACAGTCACATGTTGATTGGTATGGCATCATGCCAGAGAACCAACAAATTCTTTATTAATCCCTATCCACCAATTCATCCTATGAAAATTACAATTCAGTTTGGTCAAACCAAGATACACTACCCACTTTAATTCATGAAACTCACACATCGAATCATCTCTTATACACATTGTCCCAACAACACATACAAATTATTTCACAATTCCATATTCTCATGTTCTCCCACCAAAAGGTGACTCCCCACCTTATAGACATTCCCTAAAAGCTAAAAATTGTGATTCTCCATGTTTTTTCTCCTTGATCTGGCTCATAAGTGCATACATAACTATAATGGATGAAAGGGACACCTAACCTTGACTATCCTAAACATCATGATGTATATTTGCAAACAACTCCCTCATCTTTCTCCCCATTCTTGATTCTTAAACCACCTAATTTTGTGGCTTCCTACTCAATGCATCTGCAACACTATTTTCCTTTCCCACTATATAGAGCACATCAAAATAAAATTGTTACATGAATTCAACCCACCTTCATGGAAAAAATATCAAATTATTCTGAGAGAAGATGTACTTCATAAATTTTTATTGGTATAATCCAAAAACCATTCTACCAATAAGTAATTACAAATAAATTTTAAGGCATGAAACACTATAAAAAATTCAATATCATATGTGGGGTAATTTCATTCATGATGTATCCACTTCCATTGACCCTACGCAAAAACCCAATTACACATCATCAAAAGAAAAAAACCCAACAATGTATGCATCAAAGAATATGGGATATTTCATGCATGGAATATTTTAGACCAGAATTGATGTGGTTTTCAACATCCACATTAATTTCATAAAATAATTCCCACATTGACCATGAAACTCATAATTGAAAACCATCTTGGTCAAACCTGGGTGTGGTGGTTCCAAATAGTAATAGTATTTTATGATCCTTTGGTAATAACAAAATAACTAAAAAAAACATATAAAATAAAAATATTTCTGCGGCTTCTCCCGTTACACAGCTGTCTATTCTTTATCTAGTTCCACTGATAGGCCCTCCTTTGATATGATGTAACCCAAGAAATATATCCCAACAATATGGAAATGAAATTTGCATATCATGGAGTATATCCTATTCTCCCATATAATACTAAACATTATGTCAATAAGTTTTTAATGATTGAAATGATTCTTCATGTAAACAAATATTTCATCAAAAAATAAAAATAAAAACATATATTGGTAAGGGGTAATGATTCGGTTCATTAGGCTAATAAAAACTGTTGAATCTTATGGAAAAATAAACCACATAACAAAAGACTCAAAAGAAATCATAAATTCTCTTGAAGGATGAATGAGGTGAAATAGATGAATCACCCTTAGTCGGTGATACACATATCATAGAATAATTTTTGAAAACACTGAATCACCTCTCAGTTGGTCATAGATATCAACAATTATTAGAAGAGGGTATCATTTCTTAAATATCATCTGATTCATATTTCTATTTACGACACATAACTACAATGATATATTAGATTTAGTGGAAAAAATAGTTGGAGTTCTCCAAGGAGGATTATGGGGAAGAATAAGAGAATTATTCTAAAATTCATCCAACTGTGTTTCAGGTACATGGATCTCTATCTGTACCATTCGGTGTGGTGGAATGGAAACTAAATCTTCTCCCGACAGAAACTCTATCAAGAACTCCACATCACTATTATCCAAAAGGCTAATTTTTTTTACAAGAAAAAACATCCTGAAACTGATCCACAATAAGATTAAAAACAATCTTCTCTACTCCCCCATCATCAATGTTATGTTAATCTAATTGGGCTGTGAGCTCTCCAAATTGATTACAAACTAACCTCGAGCAGCATTCCCAGACATCTCTTTCACCATGATGGACATATATGTGTATCCCTCAAGAGATTTGAGAATAAATATATTATGGTAAATACATCATGGCCTTGGTAAAACACTATCTAGTATATTCAAAAAATCAGGTTGAAACCTGGTATCTCACAAACAAATAAGTCCAATAAGAAATTATATCCACCTTCCTCGAGCACAGAGACCTTATATTTCTTGATATTTTCACTCAATAACCTAATGGTGTGTCAATATAGATAAATCCACTCATATGTTATATCATTAAACACTAAAAATCAGGAACTAATATGATATAATAGAATGTGATTCATATGTGTAAAATAATGAATTAGAAAGTGTGGAAGATAAAAGGATCATTCCTTGAAAAATAAATGGCACTTCTTCATCACCTCAATATGTTGACAGAATTACATGAAGTTGGCCTACCCTTCTACCCTAGGTCTCAGTATGAGTTCTCATTTACATATTTCACTAGTAATGTAGATTATCTCACTCTATTGTAACATGTCTATCAACTGGACTTGTACGTTCGATCAAACACTAAATTGCAACTGAGTATGGGGTACATGACCCCCTTCATGTACTCCGCACTGGAATTTATCCTTATTCTATGAACATCTATAAATGGTACCTATAGAACCACTTCACAGTTCCTACTATTCCTTATGCTCAAAACTATAGTGGTGTTTAGGGGAACATACCACACATGATCCCCGACCTACCACACTGATTTTAAAACACATGATCACAACCATAATAGGCTTGTCCATTATATAGAAATGAATGCACACATCCAACTACCTGAATATTACCAAAACAATTCATCCTTTATCATGTTATCTAGATCGAAATTCTTGGAAAAATAATCTCTTGGATGTGTTTTTACAGCAGATCATCATCCTTTGGAGTCTGATCTACAATATCCCAATATTGCTTTGTTGTTCCCCACAACATGTATGCTGCCCACATGACTCTATTATTTGTTGGAGTATCTATGAGATCCAAATTATTCGAGATATATTCTATCTAGAACATTACAGCCATGGGTCCACCATCTCAAGAAAATGTGAGAGGATGATGCAACTAATCCTCACAGGTCATATCCAACATAGTCTATATGACAAGCCCTGGGTCTCATTCCATCATCAAATAAATGAGCTATGTTTTCACACAACATCTCCTATCCATGGTAATCTTGTCCCAATGGGTTTTCGTTCTCTTCTAATGGTGAATAATTCTCATAGGCATCTTCTGTTCACCAAATAGTTAAATGTTGTGGTTGTTTCATTCTTCTAAAATTCCAAATAGAAGACATATAACACAAAACATAAGGATTAAACTATTTATATAAAATAAGACCCTTCACTAGCCATTATCCAAACAATTTTTCATTAATTATCCCAATGGATATCTTCACACATAGAATAGTATTGTCTTTAATTCATACCACAGGTCATGGATAACATGGGTAATCTCACACATACAATCACATTTCATTTATTAAACAACTTTTGTTATTACTATTTTCAATATTTAAAAAATCCATTTATTTGGCACATTTCTCACATAAAAAATTATTACATCCAACATTTAAAATAATTTACAACCCTTCATTTAAGACAATTCCTAAACCATTATTTATCATCCCTTCAATTTATGTATTTACATAAACATAATTTGACAAATAATTTCTTCATCATTTTCATAATAGTAAAGTTTATTCTATGCTTCCTATCCCACACACCCATCCCTTGTGTGCCAATAATGATGAATTCTACCTGTGTTCCTCAGATCCTAAAATGATGCATGAATTCATAACCTCAATCCATCACACCTACAAAAAATATATAATAAAATAGTCACATTACTCAATAAGTTATACAACCAATGGTGAAATATCATTCAACTATAGAAACACATATCATGAAAATCAATTCCAAACCTAGGAACATTGGGTTTCCATCACACATGGGTTAGATAATGCCACGAATGAGATATTTACAACAACCTTACACATCCTAATATCCCATCATCTATCCAAAATTGTATGGACAAATAAAAGAATGGCATTGATAGCACATTATGACATAACCAAGCCAGAATCCACAAATTGTTTCCCTGAGTCGTTTCACCCCTGGACCTCAAGCATGTCACGTCATATGCCATAGGATGTTGAGTAGTAGGAAGGGTCTCATAACATACATCGACAAACTATACCAAGTTTTCTAGATTTAGATACAATGGAAAATATATGAAATTATTTAAATAATAAACAATAAAATATAATAATTCATTACAAAAAAATTCCAAAAATTTGGAAAAATTCACAAATAAGAAGTAAATATTCCATTTCATTATAACAGCTCCAAAACTTAAGAAATCACAACATAAGAATAGTAGATGAATCCTCAAAATAGAGCCTGAATCCATTTCTGAATCCACATCCATGCACACCTCATTCCCAACTCAACTACCTAGAAAATCGCCTATTCCCGTGTAATGACCTACATCAAAAAGGTGTTAGAACAAAATTATTATCAAGGTGAGGTAGGATTGAAGTTTGGTTTATATGATTTCAAGTCATGTTTGACGTTAAAAATCCACCTCACATTTTTTTGTAGAAATAATTTTATTGGGGTTTCTTTTTGAAAAGAATATAACCCATGATAATTTTTACGAGGATTTTTGGGTTGTATTTCATATAAATCATGATTTTTTGTGAGAACTTTTGGTGAAATATTGATAAAAGAAAGTGGTCGTGAAAGAGATGTAGTCAATCATAAATTAATAGTATTAAGATTGTTTTAAAAAAACTAGAAAAGAAACCATTAGTGCTTATTGTTTTTCAAAACAATCCGAAAACAATATTATACATATTTTATCAATTGTATTTCAAAACAATTGTATTCAGAGTGGATGTGAATAGGTGATGCTGATTGAATATGAGATGCCAATTTAAAAGGGTGATGTTGATGGGAAATGTATTAACCCTGATAAATATATAATAAAACATTTTCATTATTTTTTAATATTTGTGAATTAAATATTAGTTTTACTATAAATGGGATTCAATTATTGATTGCATACCCAATACGGAACAGTGGGTTTCTTTGAAAACATACACTTCACAATAATAATATAATATTATTATTTAAAATGGTTTTTAATACCTAGATATTTTATTGTATGAATGAACAGAACAAACTACAATATGATTATACATGTTTGTTAAATGTTATTACACTTACCCATAAAATGTAAGAGGCTTAAATTGTGAATGAATCTAATTTAATTCATAATTTACTTTAAAAGGCTGATTTATAGCCTTTTGATAAAGAACCCTATTTAAATATATTTTTGGTCACTTTTATATGTTATTTTGTAAAAGATAAAATTCTTCATTAGAATTGGGACATAAAAATTCACTTTGGAAAAAATATGGTATTTCTCTAATAAAATTCAATTTTTGACAAATATTGGAAAATACTGTATTTTAATTCAAATCTTCCTATTAATAAAATTTATTTATGTGGTTATATTATATTTTCAATTGGTTATAATGTGTAATTATAGTATATTTTTTTCATTTAATCTAATTTTGTTCATTGTATGTAATTTCACTTTGAAATTAGTCTTATACAAGTGTCGACCATTGGATAGTTATTATTTATTAAAAACACGCTTTTGGTTTTGAATGTGGGAATTATTTTTAAATTACATTCTGCCACTTATGTGTTTTGAATTAATGAAAATGTATTAAATAATTTTTTTAAATAGGTCCAAATTGTTTAAATTTTTATATTTTATTATTAGACCTTTAAAAATTTACTACAACAAAAATATTATTTATCATGGTTGAATGGTAAATATGGGAAATATTTGTAAAAAATATTATTTTAAGAATATAAAATTACCCTAACACGTGTCCTAATCTTATTGGTTGACACATATCTGACTATGGACATATTTTGGTCTAATTGGGGTCCATATAGCCATTTAAGAGTGATAATGACACTTTATATTAATTGATTTTATGTAAAGGAAAAAATGACATAAACAAATATCTATTATTAAATTAATTTTTACAAGGTGTTATATAAGTTATATTTTCATCTAAAAATATAAATTGGAAATCATAAAATATATCCTACATCATGGTATTTTTTTGAATAATTTTTAGACACCACATTAATAAAATTATTTTGGTCACAATAATGATGCATTGTCTACCTTATTAATAAATGTTTTAAATAAATAATATTATAAACATAAAAATAATTTCCAAAACCTATCCAAATATTATTGGATGATTCTATTTTTACAATGAGTCATATTATCTTCAACTTTAATATGTTTTGGACCTTTAGAAACCAAAAATAATTATATAATAAAATAATATTTTCACACTTTTCTAAAGAGACCCTCCACCCCCTTATTGAAATCCTCCACTATAACCCATTGCACACACCTCTAAATCCCATTGGATCATCCAAACCATGTCCATATATGCTATCAGGGTCCCTCTATTACACCTATAAACCATAACTTAGGAAAAATGCACATCAATAAGTCCTTTAGGTTCAATCTAAAGGGAGTTACCCGAATTAAAGGTAACATTCCCTCTTAAATTCTTTTCTTTTATTTTTCATCTCCAATCCCTAAACTCTTTTTATTCAATCCATTTATAACAAAACCAGTTTCCTAAATATAATAGTATGTTGTAATGAGAATTATTATAACTACACATTCACTCACCTCCATCTAATGGGTAAAAAACATAATGTTTCTGTGCATGGAAAACTAACACCACACGAAACAATGATTGCTCAATTATCTCCTACCTCATCTCATTGTGTCCATTTAGAAAGAAATTTATTTATGTATGATATATATTATGTTTATGTTTTCTTTAGGATTAAATATTTTTCATTTATAGAATACCTTTATGGTTTCCATTATGGGTAAACATGATAATTTCATTTGAGGAAGTGTATAATACTGCACACTCAAAGTGATTTGACTTGTTAATGCAATATGTGGGATGTATAAAGTTTGGAGATAATGATATTATATATGATATTATAATCTAATTATAATATATCTATGTATCATTATGTTTTAATTCCAATAAAATAAGAAATAGAAATGAAAGTAGTGTTCATGCGTACGTCCGGATTACCGTCTCCATTAACGGTGCATTTAATTTCTTACCACCAAATGTTTTGAAACATTATAGATACATGTATATACTAGATATATATGATATATACGATATCTAAATAATTAATATCATTCTGTATATAATTGATTTTGACTACATGAACAACATGAAATTATAAAAAGTCCATTTTTTACTCATCTACCAAATATCAACAAAATGACCATTATTTACATAAATTATTAGATAATGATTATAACATGGTAAGAAGTGATATAAAAGGATTAATAAACTTTAAAAAGTTCTTAAAAAAGTACCAATTTACATTAGTTTATTTTTCTGGAGATTAATGAATGAACGAGTCAAGTGGGACACGAGGTAAGGGACTTCGTCTCATTCTCTTTATACTGAGGCATATTTTCTATTAATACACGAAATTCTTTAATATAGTTTATAAAAACATATTAATTTTAATTTTATTCAATTGGAATCTTTTTCTATGTATATTATTAATAAAATTAAAAAAATGAATGTTTCATTTTAACATAAGCATTGACAATGACCATTCTTTTTCCATGAGTATTATTTTATCTTTGGCTTCCATAACAAGTTGTAATGTATTAAAATGAAAAAAATATCATATACTATTTTATGTATTTAGGTATTGAAAATGGTTTTTATTGTGTATTTTTTACGTTTATTATATTTAAATTATATATTGTGATTGAAATGTGGAAATTTTATGTTTCCTTTATGGTTGTTTTATGTGTTATGAATATGTTACGGTTCTTGTGAATTGTTACATATATGGGTGGTTCCATGATAAACCATGGGTGGGTGAGCCCAAGATTTCTCTTGAATGCGTTGGGTAACGTGACGGTGGTAAACGTGAATGTTTCTCCGAAGAGATTTAGGCAATATACTATTATGGGTATTCCAATTGTAAATCCCTACGTAGTTATGATAACTACAATGTAATTATTATATAGATTCCACAAGTTACCATTATGATTTATGTTTTCTATGTATTAGTCATAAATCTTATGATTTCATGAGGTATGTTAAAGAGCTTTTGTTATATATGCAATGATGAAATAATGTTTTTATTCTTTTTATAATAACCCTGACTAGTCATTTAATGCACATCCCATGTTTTGAAATGTTTTTCACAAGACCTAATGATTAATAGGGTCAAGGATGGGATCATGGAAAAGTCATGATATCTAAAACATGGGAACATGACCCTTTTTTACAAGTGTTTTTATTTTATGAAAAAAATAGAAACTGAGTAGAAGCCTCTACCTTGTATTATTTGAGATGCAATGTAATAGTTATATCCTAATTCTCTTAATCTCGAAACCTGAAAATATATTCAATGTGAATTATTCATTTAAATAAAGATTGCATAATGTTTATGGTCAGGTCTTTATAGTTGGTATCAGAGGTTGGTTTAGATAACATTAGGAGTTAGTGTATTATTAAATTAATTTTCATAAATTAAATTATGTTAATATTTAAATGATATAGAATATAAAGATTTCCATGTTGATTCAACTAGGATATTTCTTTGTTCAAAATGTTTTTCCATATAGGAAACATGGCAGCTATATTAGGACGGAATCGGGAGGAAGATAAACTTCCAAATCAGTATCATGAGATGCTCAGAATCAGAACTGAATAGTTTGTCACAATGTTGGAATAATTGAATCAGGCTATAAATGGTGGTGGAATCTGTGACAACTGGGTCTCGGTGATAGCACAAACACCCCGCCATAACATGGCCGTCGGGTCCTGGCCCACCAGGTATGACCAATTGTCCTGCAGACATGTAGGGCCCACCCCAGGTTCCACCCACGTGCCTGAACGAGTGATCTGAACGGATGATCTGACTAATGATAGTCCCCACATGCCAACACATGTCCTTTCTAGTGTGATTTGTCCTCACTTGCACACATCTTGGGAAACTTCCCCAATGGTCACCCATCCTGATCACTACTCCAGGCCAATCATGCTTAACTGTGATGTTCTAATCAAGCAGGATCCCGAAAAAGAAGGTGCACCTTGTTGACATTAGTCATATCATTTAGTCATTTAACCCTTTATCATTTGGGGATGTTACAATCACCCCCCATTTAGAGCACAACGTCCTCGTTGTGGGCCCTACATCTCAACCCAGGCAGTGCGCTGCACTTAAGGGTGGGTACCACCTCTAATACCAAATGTGACAACTGGGTCTCTGTGACAGCACATACACTCCACCTTAACATGGTTATTGGGTCCTGGACAACCAGGTACCACCAGTTGCCCCGCAGACACGTGGGCCCACCCTACGGTCCACCCACATGCCTGAACGGGTCATTTGACTAATGACAGTCCCCACAGGAAAACACATGTCCTTTCCAGGGTGTTTTTTCATCACGCGCACAAATCCTGAGAAACTTCCAGAAGTTCACCCATCCTGATCACTACTCCAGGCCAAGCATTCTTAACTGTGACGTTCTAATTAGGCAAGCTCTCAAAAAAGAAGGTTCACCTTACGGACATGAGTCATGTAATTTAGTCATTTAGGCATTTATCATTAGGGGATATTATAGTATCCATTCATGAGATTAGGTAGATCAACCACAGAGGAACGTGTATGTAGTGGATCATTTCATGAGGCAGCATCTCCCATCATTCCGAGGAGCATCTGACCCTATGCTAGCTTAAGGGTGGATTAAAGCACTAGATAAATTTTTTGTTTTCATGGGTGTGCAGAACATCAAAAGGGTAGTCTTTCAGTTTATTATTTTGAAGGTGAAGCAGATCAGTGGTGGTTGGTGGTGAAAAGTATCCAGGATGGTGAGGAGATTGATACTATGGATTAGTATGAATTCATAGGTATGTTTCTCGAGAAATATTATTCTAAAGAGGTTCTTCATAGTATGGAAAACAATTCCTCGAATTGGGGTAGGATGATAACTCATTAGATGCTTATGAAGAAAAATTCACATGACTGGAAAGGTATGCTCCATATATCATACGAGATCCTGATAGTAAAATCAACCATTTTTTCTTAGTATTGAAGACAATTTATCGAAGGTATATTACTTCTCCTGATTTCAAAAGTTTTGAAAAAAATGTTTGATTTGCGGAGAAGGGAGAAATGCAGTTTACAAATGATCAGTTGTTATATGACAAACAATATAGTAAGAGGTCAAGGTGGAAGGCGTAAGGGAAGAACTCTTCAAAAAATCTTGATGGTAAGAAACTTATATTTACAGTTTGTGAATATTGTGGTAAAAATCATGCAGGGGAATGCCTTTCGATTTCTAGTAAGTTCTACCAATGTGGTAAAATGGGACATAAGGCTCGTTATTTCACTAAAAAGAGAAGGGTAATGGTATCGAAAAATATGATTTACAATCAGTAAAATGTCTTATGTTCATTGAAATGGGTCATTGTGAATATGAGTTTCCAATGAAGAACTCTACTGTGGGAAAGCAATGAGACTACAAGCAGAAAGGGGTGGAGAAGTCATTTGAAACTACTTCATCATATGTTTTTCCATCAAATGAAGTAGTATCATGTACAATGTTTGTTTGGTTAGATTATGACAATGTGTTGTTTCATTTCCGGTATACAAATTTATTCATTTCATAGAAGTTTTCTTGTAAATTTGTAATTCCATATCATGGTATGAATCTTGATCTTTTTGTAAAACTCCTAGAGGAAATGTTGAAACGAAAAGAAATTATAAGAACCTTATTTCCCTTGTGTGCAGATTGAATCAACCTAAAAACCTTATTATTTTCTCTGTTGTAGAGTTTTATGTTATTTAGGTTATGGATTGGATTTCTGTTTATCATTCTAAGATTGAATGCAGAGCTACAATGGTTATTATTCAGATGTATTTTTAGTTTGTCTACAGTAATGAACCATTACTTTTGATAACATATTAGGATCTGAGAAACATGTAAAGGATGAAAATTAATGTTACCTTTCACATATTTTTGAAAACAAAGAAAATATTTTGATTAATTATGTTCTTGTGATAAATGAGTACCTTGATGATTTTCGTGATGAGTTTCCTGGTATTATACCTCTTCGAGAAGTTGAATTTACTGTTGTCTTAGTTCTTGATGCTAAGCCAATTTCAAAACCCCATTATCGAATGGCTCAAATTGAACCTTTAATGTTAAAGAATCAATTTATGGATTTATTAGATAGAGGGTTCATTCGACATAGCACATCACCCTTGGGTGCACCCATCTTGTTTGTTAAATAGAAACATGGTTCAATGAGACATTGCATTTATTATAGAGCATTTAATAACATCACTATTATGAACAAGTATCCTTTGCCTCATATCGATGATTTTTTTGATCTACACCCAGGAGAATAGTATTGTTCGAAGATTGATTTGAGGTCGAGGCACCATAAGTTGATTGTAGAGGAAGAATACATTCTAAAGACTGCATTTCATAATAGATATGTCCATTATAAAGTTGTAGTTATGCCTTATTGTTTAACCAATGCACCTTCTGTATTCATGGATCTTATGAGTAGAATTTTTTGTGAGTTCTTGGATATGTTTGTGTTTGTGTTCATTGATGATATTTTGGTTTATGTTAAAATTAATGTTAAGCATGAAATTCATTTAATGGTTTTTTTGAAAAACATAAAAGAAAAGAAACTATTTGGGAAATTTATCATGTTTGAGTATTGGATACGAAAAATTTCTTTCCATGGTCAGATTGTTTCAAAATATGGAATAACTATTGATCCTACTAAAACAAATGTTGTTGATGAATGGCCAAGACCCACAAATATAACTGAGATTCATAGTTATCTTGGTTTTGTGGGTTATTCATAGAGGATTATTGAAATTTTTAACAATTATCTTGTCCATGGACTAAATTAACTAAAAAATTTGATACGTTTGTTTGGAAAAAAGAATGTGATGATTTTTTCAAGAATTGAAAAGATGATTGGTGAATGATCCAATATTTTCACTACCTTCCAGAAATGGTGTGTTTTTTTTCTACAATGATACTTCATTGAAAGGACATGGTTGTTTCCTTATGCAGAATGATCAGGTAATTGGTTCTTCTTCACGTCAGTGGAAACCCCATGAGTTAAATTACTCTACACATAATTTGTAATTAGCTTTTGTTTTTTTGCTTTAAAAATTTGGAGACATCAGTTTTATGGAGTAAAATGTGTAATATATACTGACTACAAAATTTTAATGTATATATTTACTCAGAATGAATTGAACATGAGATAGAGGATATGGTTGGAATTAATCAAGGATTAATATTGCACAATGGTTTTCCATCCAAAAAATAAAGAGGCTGATGTTTTGTGTCGAAAAAGTAATGATTCTTTAACCATGATATGTTTGGAACAAGATACATTGGTTTTTGATTTGATGAACATTGGAATAAAAGTTATTGGTGTAGGGAATTAATATGTTTTGTTTTAGGTGTTAGTGAAATAATCTCTATGAGATAGAATAAACCTAGCGTTGAAGGATGACAGTGAGTTATAGAAAACGGTAGAGTTGGTTCATGAGGGTATGTTGCCGGAATTTAACATTGATAATGATTGTTTTTGAGGTTTGGGAAGATATTATGTGTGCCTTGTGATTCATAGTTGATGAATGAATTGTTCTATGAAGCTCATAGTTCCCCATTTTTAGTTCATCCAGGAAGTACTAAAATGTAAAGAGATCGTCGGGAGTATTACTAGAGGGATGGAATAAAATGAGATATTGCTGATTTTACTGTGAAGTGTTTGACTTGTTAGAAATTTAAAGAACATCAGTAGTTACAGAAAGGGATGATTCAGTCTTTACCGAATCCAAAGTGGAAATGGTGAAATGTATCCTTGGACTTCGTTGTGGGATTACCGAAGACATCTCGAGGTAATAATGAAATCTGGTTTATTGTTGATAGGTTGACTAAACCTACTTATTTCCATCATAATCAATATAATTTGTCACTAGACCAAATTTATTGGTTGTATATCAAAGTGATAGTCATATTTCATGGAGATACCCTATCCATTGTATCTGATCGTGATCCTAGGTTTACTTATAATAATTCAAAAGGCCTTCAAAAGTCATTGGGTACTGAATTAAATTTTATTACATCTTTTCATCATCAATATGATAGACAGTCAGAACAAAAAATTCATACCGTGAATGATATTATATGTACTTGTTCACAAGATTACCAGGGAAGTATGGACTAACATATTTCTTTGGTTGAAATTTAATATAATATCAGTTTTCATTTTAGTATATAGATGGATCAATTGGTGGAATTATATGGAAATATGTGTTGAAATCCAGCATCTTAGGATGAAGTAGGTGAAAGAAAGCTGATTGGACCGGAATTGGTAGTAGAGATGGAAGAAAAGGTTCTATTGATTCCGAAGCACACGAGAATAGCTTAGAGAAGGCAGAAATTTTATGTGGATAACTGGAGTAGGAATATTTCTTATGAGGTAGGTGATCAAGTCATTCTCAAATTATCTCCATGGAAAAGTGTGATTCGTTTTGGTTAGAAGTGAATGTGGAGTCTGAGGATGATTAGACACTGTAAAATCCTAGGGAATGTTGGATCAATTACTTACAGAGTGTTACCACTTCCATGATTATCCTAGGAACATAATGTTTTTCATGTTTTAATGTTGAGAAAGTATATGCTATATCAATATCATGTTTTAAGTCCAGAGATAGTTCAGTTGGATGAGAATATCTATTCTGAGGAACAACCTGTCCATATTTTTGACAAAAGAGATAATGTCTAGCGGAATATGGTGATTCTCCAGGTAATGTTTTTGTGGAAAACCCATATGGCTGAATAGGCCACGTGGGAATCTGAAAATGTTATAAGGGATAAATACACCCATTAAATTGATATGTGAATAAAATTATTGGGACACAATTTCAAAATGAGGGGAATGATGTAACATCACAGGAAAATAAATAATAAGACATTTTCTTTATTTATTAATATTTTTGAATTAAATATTTTTTTTACTTTGAAGGGGACGCTATGTTTGATGGTGTAACTGATAGGCAACAATGTGTTTCTTTGAAAATCTTACGACACATAATAATATAATAATATTAATATTTTTAATGGTTGTTAATGCCTAGCTATTATTTTGAGGGGAATGAACAGAACTAACTAAAATATTATTATACATGTTTATAAAATATTATTACATTTATCCAATAAGTTTTAGAGGCTTAATATGTGAGTGAATCTAATTTTAATCATAATTTACATTAAATGGTTTTTTAACGCCTTCTGATGAAGATAAGTCCTTAAAACTAGTGGTGGTTACTTTTTTATGTTATTTTTGAAAAAATAAAATTTTTCTTCAAAATATGTTATCAAAATTCACTTTCGGTAAAATTTTAGTATTTTTCTAATAAAATTGAATTTTTGATGAATAGAGGAAAATAATTTATTTTAATTCATAATGCCTTTTAATCTTATTTATTTATATGGCATGATTATTTTTTTGATAGATTTTAAAGGGTGATTTGAATATATTTTTGTCATTTAATCCAATTTTGGTCATATGATGTATTTTCACTTTGAAATTGGACATAGACAAGTGTTGATCTCTTCATAGTTATAATTTTGTAATAAACACGTTTTTTGTTCTGACAAGATGAATTAATTTTAAATTAATTTCTCCCACTTCTTTGTTTTGAATTTATAAAAATAGATTCCATATTTTCAATGATTAGGTCCAAATTGTGTAAATATGTAACTTATTTTTAGCCATTTTAAATATTTTCCATAGTAAAATTATTATTTACCACGGCTAAAGAGTTAATCTGGTAAATAAGGGTAAAAAAATAATTATAATAATAGAAAATTTCCCTAATATGAGTCCTAATCTTATTTATTGATACATATCTGACCACAATAAACATTGGGTCTAATTTGGGACCCCATAGAGCCCCTTAAGAGTGATGGTGAAACATTATATTAATTAATTTATAGTAAAGAAAAAAATGACACTAACAAATATGTTTTAGTAAATTAATTTTTACAATGGATTAAATAAATAATATTGTTGACTATAAATATTAATTAAAAATCTAAAACTATTTCCTAAATCATTGTATTTATTTTTATAATTTTTAGATATCACATATTTAAAATTATTTATGACACAAGAATGATGCAGTGTTTACCTCATTAATAAATCATTTAAATAAATAATATTATTAAGATTAAAATAATATCCATAACCTATACAATTCTAATTGGATGATTTTATTTCGACCACGAGTCATATTATCTTCGACTTTAATAAGTTTTGGACCTATAGAAACCGAAAATAATATAATAATAAAATAATATTTTCACACTTTCCAAAAGAACCCCTCCTCCCCTTATTAAAAGACTTTACCACTAACACATTTCTCACACCTCCCAAGCCCCTTGGATCGTCCAAACCATGCCCAAATAAGCTTTCAATATCTATCTCTTTCACCTAGAATCATTAACATTGTTAGAGGGAATTTCAAGAAGTCATGTTGATTCAAACCAAAAGTAGTTTCCCGAATTAAAGGTAATAGTCTCTCTTAAATTCTATTCTTTTATTTTACTTATCCTACCCCTAATCACTTTTTATTCATTTATTTTATAACAAAAATAGTATCATAAATATACTAGGATGTTGTTATGATAAGTATTCGAACTACACATTCACACACCTCCATATAATGGTTAAAGAGCATACTATTTCTGTGGATGACAAACTAACGCCTCACGAAATGATGACTATTCAATTATCACTACCTTCGCTCATGGTGGCTATTATGATGGAACTGTATTTATATATGATACATATTATGTTTATGTCTTCTTTAGGATTCTACCTTTTTCATTTATAGAATACCTTTATCATTTCAATTATAGGTAAACGCGAAAATTTCATTTTAGGATGTGCAGACTACCACACACTCAATGTGATTTGACCCGTTAATGTAATATGTGGGATGTATAAAGGATGGATTTAATGATATTACATATTATATTATACTCAAATTATAATATAACTATAAATCCTTATGTTTTAATTCCATTAAAATAATAAATAGAAATATATGTAGCGTTCATGTGTACGAATGGCTTACCGTCTCCATTAACTGTGTAATTCAATTCATACCTTCAAATGTTATGTACTATTATAAATAAATGTATATACAATATATATATGATATATTTGATATTTATATCATAAATATCATTCTATATATAATATCATTGGATCATGTGAACTACTTTTTATTATATGAAGTCCATTTTTGACTCAAGTACAAAATATCGTCAAAACAACCATTATTAAATTAAATGATTACATTATTATTATTACATAGTAATAAATAATATATAAAGATTTATGAACTTCAAAAAGGTTCTTTAGAAAGTATAAATTAACTTTAGTTTATTATTTTGCAGATTAAATTATTTACAGGTAATGTCGGACATGGGGTAAGGGACTTCGTCTCAATCACCTTTCATTGTGGTATATTTTGTTATAATACATTTATTTCATTTATATGGTGTATTAACAACAATGAAATTTGATTTCATTAAAATGGAATCCTTTTCTATGAAGTGTTTTAAAAAATGAAAAAAATTAATGTTTCTTATTAATGTAAGCTGTGATTAAGATCTTTCCACCACCGTGAGTATTATTTTATCATTGGATTCCTTAACAATGCATTATGTTTTTAAAACGAAAATAAATACCATATACACTTTTCTGTATATTGGTATTGAATATGGGTTTTTATAGTGTATTTTTTATGTCAATTAATTTAAATGATATATTGTGATTGAAATGAGGAAATTTTATCTATCCTTTAAGTTTGTTTTATGCATTATGAATATGTTTTGGTTATTGGGAATTGTTACGTATATGGGTGGTTTTGTGATAAACCTAGGGAGGGTGATCTTGAGATAGCACTCCAATGCATTGTGTATTGTGGTGGAGATAAATGTGAATTTTTATCCAAGGATATTTAGTGAATATACTATGATGGGTATTCCAAAATTAACTCCTTACATAACTGTGATAGCTACAATGTAAGTATGATATGGATTCCACAAGATAACCTTTTCATTTATGTATTCTATGTATTATTCATAAATCATAAGATTTCATGAGGCATGTTAAAGAGATTTAGTTATGTAAGAAATAATGAACTAATGTTTTTTTATTTGTTTTAAAACACTTACTGAGCTTTGTATGCTCATCCCATGTTTAAAAATGTTTTTCTCATGACCTAATGATGAAGAGGATCAAGGATGGGATCCTGGAAAAGTCATGTTGTCTAAAACAAGGGACTAGACTTGAAACTTTTTTTCAGAAGTTTTTATTTTATAAAATAAATCGAAACTGAGTAGGAGTGTCTGACTTATAATTTTTGAGATGTAATGTAATAGTTATGTCCTAATTCTCTAAGACTCTAAACAGGAAATGATCCTCAATGTGAATTATTAATTTAATACATGATTATGTAATGTTTAAGGCTGGGTCTTTATAGGAAAGGTGATGCAGTTGGAATGTAGTTACGATCGAGGTTCTGCCGATTGAAGAGGTGATGTCGATGGAAGATGTGACACTGATTCTTTTTTAAAACAATTATATTTGGGTATAATAAAAGGAATGATATGGAGTTGATTTAGAATGAGTGATATTAATATTGATTTGTATCTTATCTAGGAAGATAATCCTTATTAGATAGTTTTGTATCATATATGGGTAGATCATTATCTTTATATTTTATTTCATAATGTCAAGCAACCATAACCAGGATGATCGTATCCAGAAATTGTAACAAAAAATGATCAGTGATCATATCCAACAATCTTAAACATAAATTTATAGCATGATCGTGTCCATCATGATTGTAAATATAATGATCATATCTTGTAGGATCTTATCTAGGATGATCATATCCAACATGATCGTATTTAGGATAATAGTATACAATCCATTTTATTCAGAAATGGTCACTCTTGGATAGACATGAAAAGAAGGAAACAGTATTGAATAGAATGTTACAACACATTCCAATTGAATTTAGATGATACTAATATTGGTCCTCAAGGAATTAAATGTCATGAATGTAGTCATGATAGAAGCACATGTTGGTTAATGAAGTGTGTTTTTTCATGTGGGAAATGTAAAAAAATGGATTAATTCTGATGATTGAATTGACCAATGGGAGCGTGTCTTTTAATAGAATGACATAATCTCAAGTAGAGAAGTGTATTTCTTTAAACATAGTCATTTCGTATTTTTTTAAGTGTTGTTTTGAAGAAATAAGTATGAGAGAATTAGTTTTAGGACCATGTATTTCTCATCAATTGTAATTATATTGAAAATTGAATTAGGAGTCTGGAAAATAAGATACGATGATTTTATAAGAATAGAGAAAAATTGGGAAGCGTAGATAAACTCAAAATTGATCTGAGATTTTAGGAGAAATTTAGATTTTGGGTGAATTTATGTTTACAGGAAAGTGTTTTATGATTCCATCCTTAACATGTTTTGAGTCACCTTTAAAATACATGAATTACGTTGTACTTCTGTAACAAAAAAACCATAGAATCTCCAGGATTTTAGTGAGTCAAATTAATACCATTTTGGTTTTGTATTGAATACATTTGGATGGAGATTTTATTCAGAAAAGACTATTACCAGTTGGAATTAATTAGTTTCGTGTTTTTTGTACTGGGTGTTTCTATATTAGGATTCTCGGGCTCAGGAAGGATCATAATGATAATTTTTTTCAGTATCAGGTTTTGAAGTGCAGTCGATTGTAGTCGCCTTATAAAGTGGTGCTGATTCTATTGGACTAGTGTCGACATGCTGATTATGTTCGGCTGGTCAAGTGGTACCAGTTTTATTCTTAGTTGAAGTAGTGCCGATTTATTTTTATTTCATTATATATGGATAGTCGGACTTGAATAATTGTTTTTCAAGAATCATATTTTGTTGAATAAGGAAGGGAAAATTGGAATAGGAATCCATGATTATTTCTTTATCATAGTCCATTAATGTGCTTACCTTTCATATGCGTAAGAAATTGATGAATTTCATTACAATTGAATACATTTTTTGAATTGAAAAGATGCACTGATATCATGAATTGTTAAAAAACATATTTTATTACCCTATTTTCCTAAAATGGTTTACATTCACTAGAGGGATTTTTCCACATGGAAACATGAGTGTAAGGCTATATCCTACTTGTTTTAATCCATTTATTGTTTTCATAGTAGACTTTGGGGTATTGGATTATTTCCAAACCATACCAAGGACGTAGCTATTATCATTGAATATTGAACCTTGTAAATCATTGTGATTTTTAGATGTGTATTGAGATTGAACTCATCAGGAAATTAAAATATCTAACCAGAGGCTAAGGGTGTTTTAATTGAAAAAAAAAACATAAATGAAAAATAGTATCACAATTTCACCCACACCCCCTCTCAATGATACATTACTCTGACTGGGCACATTTTTTTGGTATTAGAGCCAGGTTAGCTTCGTCATTCATTACAGATGGAGAACATGAACTTTTGGGAAAATAAAGTTATTAAATCATTTATAGATAGAAATATCATATCTATAAGGATAGAATTTTTCCATATCTTATGTCTATCAGTGATTATGTTCTTGAAGCCCAAATAGTTGGGTTTCCCCCCATTGAAGATAGTTCACCACATATAGCTGTTGATTGGAAGTTTCTTGTAAATGATGGAAGGTCCAATATTTCTATATTATCATTACATTCTGAAATTGAATTCATGAGAGTGAATGGTATTTATAAAGCTAACTGTATATGGGTTAAGTTGAAAAACCTAAGTGAAGGATATACATAAGTGAAGAAGGGAATGTTACAAATATGGAGATTGATGTACGACGATTTGAAGATGGGCGAGGAGGAATATATAGGATAATTATATACTAGGGTGAATGATATTATGAGTACTATCAGATGACGTGGTGAAAATTTGAAATACTCTAATGTTTTTGAAATGATCTAGAGAATCCTACCTGAAAAATTTGATGAAAAAGTTTCTACATAGGGTGCTAGAGATCCTGATACATTATCTCTTGATGATTTCCATTGCTCTCTTAACATTTTTGAAATGAGAAGAGATAATACTATTAATAACAAAACAAAGGTTGATAATGAAATTTCATTCACGGTTAATAAGATCAAAAAGTCAAATAAGATTGTTAATGAAGATAAGTATGGTGATTCTTCCGATAAAAAAGGATGTACGTAAAAATCTCAATGAAATCAATTCCTTGTTTTCTAATAAATTAGAAAGAAGTACAAGATAATACAAAGTGAAATGTTCCTTGAAATGTTTTTAATGTATTGGTTTCAGCAACTTGGTATTTAAATTTACCTGAAGAAAGTCAGAAGATGATAGTGATACTGAAAGAAGAATGATGAGGGGATCATGAATGAAAAAGGAATACAATTGACAATATTATAAATTATTCAAATAATAAACAAAGGTATGTCTTGTCCAAAGACGATGAAGAAGAAGATAGTGATACTAAATCCAAAAAAATATATATTGATTAGGGTGATGAAAATAATTCATTGGAATAGTGAATTATGAATAATTTTTGAAGTAGTAGTTCTAAAGAAGAAGAAACTCAGCATGAAATGCATATGAATGAAGTGTTGAAAGAATGTCTGGGAAAGATCATTAGGCTTGAAAAAAATATTGATGATGAATGGTCATGCAAAAAAGAATGTTTTATAGTTATAATGAAAATATGATTAATGATATTGATGATTTGAAGAAATCTATTGAGGAATAAATGAATCTTAATGAGCATTTAGAGGAGAAAATGATATTAAAAGAAGATGAGCTGGAACTTTTCCAAAAAAAATATCTGAAGATGAAAATAAAATTTGTTGTTTCCAAAACCCTATCTCTGAATTTGGTGAATGTTATCATAATGAGAAACATGAGAAGGATAAAAAATATATACCTTTAAGGAGTGATAAGAATAATCGAAATTGTTTTGAAATGATAAATGATGGGAATGTTATATATGGATCCAATACCAACAATGTTGGTAATGTTTTGAAACATTATGAATATGGGAATGTTTAAAATAATTATAGTTCAAATAATTTAAATAAGAAATGAAAGATTTTGATTGATAATAGAAAGGTTGATCAATTAGAAAAGAATGAGAAAAAGTATGTTGAGAAACACAGTCACAATTTTGATTAGAATGGAGGTTTGGGAGGCAAATACACTTTCTATGGTTATTGTTGGTATTTTATGGGATTCAGTCACACAAAAATCATGTGTTGATTCAATCAACAACAATACAAGTATAATATTGGTAATGAATGGAAGATATTGAGGGTGATTATATCTCTTCAAAGAAATAAAATTTAGAAGGTTGTCTTGATGAAATCGTGAAGAATGGTGTGAAGACTAAAAATAGGATCCAACCCTTGGAAACTATTTGTGAAAGATGTGAAAACCCTAGACACCATTAAAAAAGATGTAATCATTTGTTACTAGATCAGAAAAAGATTCTCAATTATCAAAATCCATAGTTAATGAATGAATAGATTGGAGATATGGATCATTTTGTTGAAACTATATTAAAAGACATGAAAGGAGAATAACCATGGATACTTGATAGTGGGGTCTATTCTCACATGACAAGAGACTTGAAATTTTTGAAGTATGTGAATGATTGTAATGAAGGAATAGTGACATTTGGAATTGGTTAATCACTAAAAATTAAAGGTGTTGGGCCAGCCATCATTGGAACTGAAAATATGAAATCTAAAAAAATATTGTCTGTTGATGGGATGAAAAACAATCTGCTATGTGTTTCATAATTTTGTGATGATGATAACAAAGCTATCTTAAAGATAGATGGATTTTTGGTAGAGTGATGAAGTTTGAAATATTTATACAAGAGGTCAACATACGAAAGGAAACTTGTTTCAGGTTGGTGATTCACCATAACCTTGTTTCATAAGTATGTAGGAAGGAAATCAGTTATGGAATAAAAGTCTTGGGAATATGTTTCAGTGAAACATGAGAAAGTTATCTAAAAGGGAAAGTGTTTGAGACATTCCTGATTTTCCATGACGTAGATATTGGTGTTTCACTATATTCCAGAATGGAATATTTGCTAATGTTGTTCATAAGAATGTTGATATTTGTTCATAACAACCACTTGTGATAATCCATTCTGATATATGTGATCCAATTTGAAAATAATCAACACATGTAGATAATTACATCAATACTTTCACTGATTATTTTACTCGATTTTCTTGTGTTATGTACATGATAAACAAATTAGATGCCTTAAAATTTTTTAAATGTTTCATAAAAAGAAAGAAAGAAAGTGTGTATTATGTTATGAAGCTGAGAACAGTTAATGGTGGTGAATACAGAATCTATGAGTTTGAAAACAATTTTTTGAATCATGGAATTCAGTGTGATTATTGCCCTCCAAACACTTCCCAACCAAATGGTGTTACTGAATGATAGAATAGAAGCCTGGTGGAAATGGGAAGAACTATGTTACATGAGCATGGTATTTCTAATTACTTTTGGATGAAATCCATGAGTACTACTTTTTATATTCAAAACCATTGTTTCTACATGCATCAATCCAGTATGGAACCCTAGGAATTGTTTCATAGAAAAACCACATGTTTGAACCACATTCAAGATTTTGGGAGTCCTTGTATTATAATGAAAAAAGGTTGAAACTATGGTAAGATTGAGAAAAAAAGGTGAGGATAGAATATTTCTTGGTTACTCTATAGAAGGAAGAGAATACAAATACTACAACAAAGAAGAAAAAATATTTTTTGATTCAGTTGATATGAATTTGATTGATGTGTCTGAGAAAGAAAAACAAGATTAGTTAAATAATGGAAATGAGAATGTTGAAAAAAATCATGATAGGGATATAGACAAGTTCAATCTATCTCAATAAGATGAATCGAACTCAAATATTTCACGTGATGATAATAATTGAAAATCTTATCCATGGATGTTGAAACATTTGGAAGTATGGAACATAATTGGTGATCAACATCAAAATGTTCAAACAAGAAGAACAAACCAATTCCATTACATATACTTAATTGTATTCAAAGGTGGGACCAAACGATGTGAATATGGGTTTTTATCATATGAAATGGGTTCAAGTCATGAATGAAGAATTGTATATGATTGAAAATAATAATACAAGGGAACTCATACCCGAGAATTAAAAAAAACATCAATTGAACAAAATGGTTTTTTCGAAATATGCTGAATGAATAAGGTGATGTTATTTGAAACAATGAAATATTGGTTTTCAAAGGGTATTTATAGATTGATGGTATTGATTTTTATGAAACCATTTATCTATTTTCAAGACATGAAATAATCAAAAAAATTATATTTTTTTACGCACAAAGAGACTACACAATCATTAAAATGGATGTTAAATTTGCATTCCTAGATAGTGATCTTGAAGAAGAGGTTCGTATTTAAAAAACATGTGGATTTGTTTTTATAAAAGATGATGGTTATGTGTGAAGATTGAAAAATGCACTTTATGGCATAAAACATGCTCTGAGTTCATGGTATTCTAAATTTGAAACATTTTTTTGAAAATGAATTTTAACCAAGGATGAGTTAATAGATTACATTACATCATAGAATTTCAGGAGTATTCCATCATCACAATTGTTTATGTTGATAATATTATCATTTATGGGAAGGATGAAGGATGGTCTGAATGATTTTCTATTGAAATGAAGAATTTCATTAAAATTTCCAAGATGGGAGAATTTTAATACATTCTTGGGATACAAATCTGGAAAACAAATAATACATATTCCATTCCCAAGAAGAGTATGAAATAGAACCTCTCAAGGGGATTGTAATGGAAAATTCAAAACCTATTTCAACACCCATTTTAGTGGGAACAAAATAGATTAAAGATGGATATGGAAATTAAGTGGTTCAAAAAGAGTATCAAAAGTGGATTGTATGTCTATTGTATTTGACTTCTTCAAGAACAAATATTGCTTCTATTGTTACCTTAAGTACAATATTTCATAGTTCTCTAAGAGAATCTCATCTTATTATTGGAAAAAGAATTCTCAGATACAACATATACACAATAGAATGGGGAATTAAGTATTTCATCTCAGATATAATTGATTTGTTAGTGTAATATAATCTATATTGGGAAGGATATTCTATGGAAAAAATATACACATCTGGTGGTGTATTCATTTGGGAAATAATTGTGTTATTTGTCATTCAAAGAAAAAGAACTCAGTAACATTCAATACGTCTGAAGCTGAGTATGTTTCTTCTACTCAACATATGTCAATGAAAACACAATTTGATTACTTACATGTTGAAGTGATGTTACCCCGGCTATTTGGTTTCAATAATTAAAGTACAATCAATCTCACTAAGAATCCAATGTAACATTCCCATTCAAAACAGATTGATATAAAATATCATTTAATAAATGAGCATGTGGAGAATATTGAATTGTAGTTGGAGTTTGTTCCATCATTGGATAAAGTTTCAGATATCTTCACAAAATCTTTATCAAAGGAATCTATCTCAAAAATTATTTTGAACATGGGTTTCCAACCTCTTTCTCATCAAGTTTTAGGAATATGTATCTGACCCCTATAAAATATACCATTGTATTGTTTTGTTAAGGGGGGGAATTTTTTTTGTTTCATAAAAGTATTTCACAGAAGAGAGAGTTTTGGGTAACTTTTAATTCATCTTTTTTTTGTTTTTGGACTATTCTAACTATTTTTTGGATTGGTGGTATGAATGAAATTGAATTATTTTCTAGGAAAAATGATGAAAATAAAGATGTGGTTTTGATCACTATTTTTTGATAGAATGGTTATTCAATTAATGGTTCATGTTTCTTATAATGAGTTATCTCACATAGGAATATAATTTATGATATGTGATCCATTTCTTGAGTTTACAATGTTCAATGATTTCTAAGACTTTTTTACAGCAAAATTTAAAGGGGTGGTTATTGGGAAAAAGTTGATGATCAAGGTGACGATGGTTTCAAGTGTTTTTGTTGTTGTCAAGGTATGTTTTGAAGAAAGGAAACCAAATAACATTGTTGTATTGAAGTAATTGTTTTGGGTTTATTTTGAAATGATTCAGACCCATGTAAATTGTGACAATCTATTACTGGTTATTATTTTATATAAATCAAGGGTTTATGTGAGAACTTGTGATACAAGATTGGTAGAAGAAAGGTGGAGTGAAAGACATATTTTCAATCAAAAAATAATTGTATTTAGATTTTTTTTCACAACAATAAGAATAGAAAGGTGTGGTTCCGATTGTTTTTTAAAACAATTAGAAAATAATAAAGCATTGTCTATTATTTTTCAAAACAATCCGAAAAAAACCAAATCCAAATTTTTTATGATTTTCTATCAAAACAGTTGGATACTGAGTGGAATTGAATTGGTCTTGTCGATAAAATAGGTAATGCGGATTGAAAATGGTGACAATGATGGGAAATGTGATATTGTTGAATATAGTTATGATCATGGTGGTGCCGATGGAATAGGTGATGTCAATAGAAGATATCGAACCAATTTTTTTTAAAAAATTTTATATTTTGTTTGCTGAAAATGAATTGAGTTTGTGTTTAATAAGATTAAATCATATATAAATTGTTTTTTATAATATCTCGGAATATCATCCATATTAGATTTTTTTGTATCATATTTGAGAATAAGATTGCCTTCATATTGTATTTGATCATACCCAGCAATCGTAACCAGGATGATCGTATCTCGAAATTGAAACAAAAAATGATTAGTGATCGTATCCAGAAATCTTAACCAGAAATGATCTACTATTGTATCAAAAAATCATAACTAGAAATGTACATCATGATTGTATCTAGAATGATCCTAACCAGAATGATCATATACAGGATGATCATATCCATTAAGATCGTATTCAGAATAATTGTATCTAGACTATTGAATTTAGGAAAAATAATTCTTCTATTGAAATGGAATGAAAGATGAGGGAATGACTTGAATGTTACAATACATTCCTATTGAATTCACATCATGCAAATATTGATCCTGAATGAATTAAATGTCCTTAATTTAGACATGATACATGAACATGTTGGTGAATGATGTGTTTTTTCTCATGTGGGTAAAGTGAAAAGAAATGAGATGAATGATGATTAATGAATTGTTAAAGGGGGAGCCTGTATTTTCAAAATAATGATTGAATCAAAAGTAGAGAGTTTCATTTCTTCAAACACAGTCATTTGGTATAATTTTACGCATTGTTTTGATGAAATACATATGAGAGAATCAGTTTCAGACCCATGTATTTCTCAATATTTGTAATTATATTTTCAATTGAAATTGGATTCTAGAAAATAAGATTTGAAGATTGTAAAAGATTTGAGAAGAATCGAGAAGTGTTGAAGAATTCCAAATTTCTCTGAGATTTCAGGTGAAATTAAGATATGGGAGAATTTATGTACTTAGAAAAGTGTTTTTCAATTCCCACCTAAACATGTTTTAGGTCACCTATAAAGGATATAATGTACACTGTACTTATGTGACAATTAAATATGAGATAGAAGATCTGAGTTCTCAGTGAGAGAAGGTGATACTGTTTTTGTTTTTTTTTAATACATTCTGATGGGGATTGAATTTTTCGGAGTTTTATACAAAGAAGAATTAATCAGTTTTGAGTATATTGTTATGGGTATTTTCATATTGGGAATCTTGGGTAGAGAAAGGATCTTATCAAGAATCTGTATCGGTCTCATGATGTGAAATGGTGCTGATTATAGTCGGCTAGTGAAGTGGTTCAGATTCTTTTTGGCTAGTTTAGTCATGACAATTCCATTCAACTGGTCACGTGGTACATACATTATTTAGAATTAAAATTGTGTCTATTCATTTTTATTACATTATATCAGGAATGTCAGACTTTCATAATTGTTTTGAATGAATGATTCTCAGACAGTCATAATGGGAAAATCATACTTGGCATTCAGGCTCTTTCTTTATCAAATTCATTTGAGGTTCATACCTTCCAACTGGGTAAGGAATTTGTTAATTTAATTATAATTTTATACATTTATAAAATTTAAAAGAATCATTGTTAACATGAGTTGTTACCAAACAAATTTTCATAACCTATAATGCTATGATGGAGCACAGGCACTTGAGGGGTTGTTCACAGTGCTACATGAGTTTAAGTGTATATCTTACTTATTGTAATCCAAGGATTGTTTTCATTGTGTATTTAATGGTATTAAATAATTTCCCAACCACACCAAGGATATAGCTATTCTGATTGAATAGTGATCTTTTAAAATCATTTTGTTCCATTGAATCTGTGTGGACATTGATTTCTGTCAGGATTTTAATTCCCTAATAGGAGGAAAAGATGTTTCAATTGAAAATAAACAGAACAGAAAAAGATTATCAATGATTCAACCCCTCCCCCTCTTAGTGATACATTAATCTGACTAGGCACTTTCACAAAGTCTTCTCAGGTATGAAAGGGTAGTACGAGTAGGTTGTGATTACAAATCAATATCCCACCACAAAAAATATCTACAAACTATAAAAATCAAAAAAGATAGTTCATTTATAGAAAATTTAATGTCAATGTAAAACAAAACACAAATCGGATGTCATTAGTTACAATATTCACTTTGTACACTTTCATATTTCATTAGATTATCCGTAATTAAATCATATTCATTACAAAATTCAATTCCATCACATGTTCAATGGGATTTTAATATACATTATTTACATAATGTCCCAAGCTATTCAATTACCATGAATAAGGTAGTAAATTGTGTTTAAAATCATACTAGGGACATAACATTCATAGAAAAATACGCCATACATACCTTGTATCCTTAGTCTAGATAGCCTCATAAAATGAACCCATTAGAGTTATAGATCTTCAATCACCTTCCATGCCTTTTTCGTTGTGGGGTGGGGTTTAGAGCATCAGTCCAACCCAACCTGTGGTTTTAGATCCTCATGTCCTATACCCCACAACATCCTAACCATGTGATCGTGCTTGCTGCTTATCCTATTACCCAATATACCAAATCAATAACAATTCACATTAAACACACAGAAAACTGAAAATTAACATTCCAATTTACACATAACTCATATATATTCCTTATCCCATTAACACATTTTACATTTAAATTTCATATCCTCATTTAACCCATATCTCTTTTTCATACATTAACCCATTTCATGTAATAAAGAATTATCATATATTATCCCATTTAACATATTCATCAATACCCTTTACATAATAAATTTACAAAATAATTACTTCATTTTTATTAATCCACATATTCAATTCCATTCCAATTTCATAATCCATTTGACACATTCACAATAATCCATTTAACCCCATTTTCACATTATAGTAAACAATAAAATTTTCCATTCCCTAAATACAGACACAACTAAAATCAATGGAAAATAATAATTAAAGGAAGTCATCTAATCCTAAATATCATGAGATCTACTAGACATAAAAAACTATTTTATTAACATTACAATTTTCCATGTTTGGGAATATATGATCTCCCACTAGGGAATCCATAAGTCCGTATAATCAATGTAAATTCTTCCCATAAGGATCATGTAGAGTATAAATACCATTAATCCAGATAAATTAAAATAATATTACCAAATGGAATTAAATTCACATCATGAGAGAGGAAATATCAGAACCATATATGCCCAAATGAAAATAAAATATTCCATATAACTTGTAGACCACCTACCATAAATACGAAGATAACCCCCCATCTTTAGCCTTCGGTCTGTATTCAAGAACCCATTGAATCCCCAACAAAAAATCCACTAGAAATGGGTATTCAAGGTCTTCTTATAAATAATAAAAAATATATATAATCCATAAATTGGAAAATAGAAGACGGTGGAGAGTGATACTTACTCGTTGATTCGATCAAAAACCAACATCACTCCAAATGGACTAAAATAAATAGAGATTCACCATTAGATATCATAGGTCATAATTGTTCATCACTAGGGATAGATTAACAATAAATGGGGATTAAATTTTATGAGAATCATTAAATCTAGGTGGGTTTTAATTTTCCACCTATTGATGGGATACTTTATTTTGACCCACAGGTTTCCAAAGCATGCTCCAACTGTACACCATCGTTTATCCATGAGATTCTATGTCTCATGGTTACATTATTAGCCATTAATTGTCTGAAAATTTATTTTCCAACTATGGAGATTTCTTTTATTCAAGGTCACATGGTTTGGATTCTCCTTGTCATGGTTTACTCTAATCAAGCTCCACCTATAGGGCGTGCACTCCTTGGCCCTATTTCCCCTTTTTTGGTTCCCAAATCCCCAGAACAACATCGAGAATACTCCTAATTCCAGTATACATTTAATTATCAAATTTATGGAATTAAATACAAAATATAATAAAGAAAATACATCCAAAATGTATCGAATCTTATAATATAGCTCATCATTATCATATTCAATGATATGCATAGGATCAGGAATGCACATATTGAGCTGAGAGACATGAAACACGTTTTTTATACTTTATTAGTGTGAAGGATGGTCCATAGGGTATTCCATTATCCCAACAATCGTAGTGTCCACAAATTATTTAATAATGTGTAGTTCATGATTCATTTACATTATAAAATATTGGTGTCCTAATTGACTGGTCACTCTTAGAAAAAACCAGTTTATTTAAAAAAATCCAATGGCCTCCTACAATGGAATGGATTTTACATTTTTATACTTTGATCTATGATAATAATATATTTAATAAGTCAAAGTGACTTAGAGGTATCTAGAAACTCATTTTTTCTAAAAAATAATACCTATATAGTCTATTTCCAACAATGTAGAAAATGAATTACCATATCATAAAGATCATCATAGGTTCCATCTGAATAAAATCCTTGTAATTGGTTTTATAAATTATCTCAAAAAAGGATCTATGATCATCCCACACTCTACTAAATTGTATGGTGAATGAAAAAATATTATTCTATAATATATAAATCGTCCTCTGTAACTATCCTATATGTCTGGGGATATTATGATTTACTCAACATTAAATGAGAATATTAATCCTTCTATAATCCCATTTATATTTATGTTGTAAAAATGAACCTTTTTCACATACAATGCAGAAGGAAACATCATGAAATCAGTCCATCTCATCAAAATTATGACTTTTCTAGATCATATACTGAGTGAGTCTCAATGATATAAATGAAATGTGAAACATTCACTAGCTAATCATCAATAACCAAAGAAACATTAGGGCTCAATGGGGTCTGGCATAACCACATCACAAATTCATTTTAACATACTTCCACTTTCACAATTAAAAATGAAGATATTGTAAAAATAAACACGGTCATTGTGGGATGGACATTAACCTGTTTATATATTGATACTGAGAGATTAATCCATAAATATCCATCTTCATCAAGATCCAACATAACTATTGAATAGTGTAATGGTACATCATTGTCTCTCAAAAATACACAACCCATTGATATCTTTAAGTGACTCTCGTCATCACACCCATACAAGAGGTAGGGGCTATAACTATTCCCTTTATTAGTGTCACATCATCAACATATTATGACAACTAAGGTATTAGTTCACCTCTTTCTAGTTGTTCCCTCCTCAAGATACAATTTCGTTCAACCTCAAAAATTTCCATCACTCAGTATATTTGATATGATGTGACCACTAAAGGATATCATGGAATTTATTTGTAGACATTGCAGGAATCCATCCCCTATAATTGTGATAAGAGGAAAAAAAGTAAAATTTTTACCTAATGTTCATTAAACATGCTTTTTAACAACGTGAATCTTATTGTTAAGATCATAAGGAATGAAATATGATCACACATTTATTAATATATGCATTGTCAAAAAATACCATCCACCTTCTTAGGTAATAATAAATTATAACCCCATACAAAATACTCTTCTAGAAAATCCATTTTCCATAAAATCCTTCTACTGTTCTTTATGCTCCTATAACAAGGACGAGGCCATGTGATAATGTGGTATTGAACTATGTTTTTCATCTTAAATAATCTCAATCTATAAGTTAACTAATCTATTATGAAGATTGTATATAATATTATACAAAAATATAGGAGGATAATGATACAAAACATGTTGAATAGACAATTAGGCTTTCACTAATAAACAGGAATGTACAAAACATGAAATTTCGACCACAATCATCCCAAGATTTTGATTTTACGACCAACATTACTAGATACCGACTACTACTCAACATTTATCCTGAACATATCTCCCATTAAAAAGTAAAAGATACCAATATCTAATATAAATTAATGTCTGTTTCGATGCAGTTTTGTATGTTCAAGCCTTGAATAACGTCAATGATCATCATCTCTAGTCTCATTAAGTCTCACAGATATCAATAATTGATTATGATGATTGGAAACTATGGGGATCACTGAATAAATATATATTTCTTGTCTAATGGTATATTGAACTAATAATCTTACATGAAAACATCATTTATAAGTAACATTCAGTAATATCTTGGGCAGATCTAATGGAATGAGAATCACCTATAACAAAAAATGATGTAGATAGAATAGATGTGATTAAGAGTTTCTAAAATAGTATATGGTCCCTTAAAAACATATACTAGATTATTATCCACAACATATAATAATAATTCAATAGCCTCACATTCCTTCCTGCATGGTACAAGACCTTCTTGAGTAATCATTATTTGATCATACTACTGAGGACCCATGAAAAATAACTTTTTCATATATAATTTTTTTCCTACACCACTATAGATCTTCATCCTATAACATCTACAGACAAACTAATGTATATTTCTTACCATTACACACATAAAAAATTTCTTGATGTAAAATACGAATCATGTGATATTGTTCATCCTACATGCATTAGATGTATAATGTATATAATCACTGTGGGGGTAATAAAACTGTACTATATTCAATATACAGAGTACGAAATTGCACCATGTCCATTGGTTTCCACTGTCAACTACAAAAAACATACAATCCCTATAATGGTTTGAGGTCAACCCACAATAGTAATGATTAGTGGAAGAATAATAACTCATGGATCCTCCTCTAGAACAATAGGCATAGTTAAATCCATATATTTAACCAATTTGGAATGTAGGAAAAATAATTTAACATGCCATATTATATACATATGAAGATTTATCTCCATATTTATAAATTTATATCCCTCAATCATAGCCAATAATGATTAAAAATAATTCACCATAGTGAAACGAACTATGTATGAAGATACCATAATAATCCTCAATTTTGGTTCCTAAACAATTATTCATTGATAGATTCATTTTTCCATGAAATAATTACTTTAATAATATGCCCATGAAGGCCTCCTTGGAATGACTTAATATCCACAAACCATTCCAATAACACCCACAATCTCTTAGAGGGATAATATATCATGAACAATAGAAGCCTCACATTCATTATGTATGCATCTCAACAAGGTAAAATAAACTCAAAATTATGAATATATATTCTTATAATTCCTAAGGTACCATAGTTCCCATAATTTCTAGGGGATTATATATCTATCAGTGTATGGATTAGTCAACAAAAGACCTTAGTGCCCCTCCATCCTACAATTAAACAAGTGGAAGGACTCCTAGATGAGTTGTTCATATTTCACGTACCATTAGATCAGGTATGGGAATCATGTATATGTCTAAATTTTTTATAATAAGTTATATAATAAGGGAATACACTCTAATGGTGGAATCCAATACCATGTTTGCACATAGACCCAACCTTTTTCATTTTAGTAGAATCATTAGAAATAAATAGGAATTTTATAGTAAAACTAATGTCATTATATTTGATCCCAATCAATATATTGAAAGATAAAATGTTTCTAAAATCATTATACACATAACCCAAGGTCTAGCAATTATAGAAATATCCATGTTCTTTATACCTAAACATTTTTTAATGTCACCTGTATATAGAAATTAAAAAAACATGATATGTTTTAACTAATTAATTTAAATAGATATATCACAAAATCATATAAAACAAATTCATTAATAAATTAAATGACACAGTTTAATCACAATAGAATTACATAATCAATGAATTAAAATAATGGACTAATATGCACCAAAAGTTTGGAATATATATATAATTTAAACATGTGTTTCTTCTTAGTATGAATGAACAATTATAAATCACATTAAACTATAACAAAAATAACAATATTGTAATATCAAAGGTCTATTTCACATGAGCTAACCAAGAACATGGAAAATCCTATATCTTTGTCGCATAAAGTAAATATACTTTTTACCTTATCCCATTTTAGTCATAATTTAAAAATACATCTATTAATTGATACCATTTTTTTCAAACCTAACGAGAACAACCAATTTTATGTCAGAGTTCCTCAGGGAAACATTTTCACCTCTCCATTCACAAGAGGCAAAAAATATTACAAAACTATTGAACAACATTATTGTTGATACTATTCCTAGTGGTAATAAAAATAATATATCAAAATGATATATAAATATCAATATAATAATGATTATATCATGTTGATTACTAAATATAAAATTTAATTATATATGGAAGAGAAATAATAAATATAACTAAAATATGATTCCAGTTTGGAAAAGAAAACATTGGAACATGTGTAAGATTGTAAGTAAAAAAAATTTAGAAATATACTAGAGTATATCCACTTCCCACCTCCAACTATTTTCTCTATAACTTTTCTCTCTACTAAAATCTCTATTCTCGATCATAGATCTGTGTACATAAAGATTGTACATGATGTTGGATTCATCTAGGGTCTGAGTGATAACAAAAATTAGGACACCACAAATGAATCCTTAACAATGAATAAAAATTACACTATTTTTATAACATGATATCAACAATTCTACAACTATTAATAGAAATTAATATCCCACGAACCCTAGAACATAACATGCCACCTCGAGCCTTGAACACACCATATTCACCTACATAATGGAGGGATGGTAAAATATATTATAGGTGGTAATGAACTAGCCTCAGGGATATTGACATGTGACTGTAATAACCCTGATCTTCCTTTCAGGTATGTTTTCATTCTTCTAGTCACTTTGGGGAGTGAGGGGAATTTTGGGAAATTTCTAAAGTACATGCTGTGTAAATAATGAGTACATGTCTTGTACTGGGTCTCCGTAGGAGGCCGTGTGCTGGTCGAGTGATGGCCACACACACGGCCATGTGGGGGTGACTTGGAGGCCACCTAATGCAGAGTACGGAAAAGGAAAGTACAGACTATGTACTTCAAAAGTACATATTTTATTTTTTATTTTTTTTCTTTATATGTACTGTGGTTTCATCTAATCTGAAGAACAATTTTCTTCTTGGTTTTGTTCGGCCGAGAGATCTCATACGGTCGCGATCTTTTTCTGAGCCCCCGACCGAGCATCTGAACTCCTATTTGACCGTCATCGATTGCGTTGGGATTGCATAGCTAAGCTATGCCTTATTTTTGAGCTTCATTTCCCAATTCCTCTTCCTTCACACGTTATCCACTATTAAACATTTTAGATTTTTTATAGATCTTTGGAAACCTAAGGTGATTCAAGCTTTGAGACTCAACTATATCGATCTCCCAACACCGACGAAGGTGGTTTGTGCCTTTCTGTAAAGTCTTTGAGTTTTATGTGAAAAATTTCCAATACCCATGAATAGTGTATCACACGTTTACAATTTTAGCCCTATTGTTTGCCTTATATGCTTATATGCTTGAGTAGAGAATAATTTAATGTGAATATGGTGAATTGTCTATGCTTCGGAAGTGTTTTCCCATGCGTGTTGCATTTTTTTACTGTATGGTCTAGTTTTCCTTTTAGGATTCTATTTACATTTCCATGCATAGTCGTAGGATGGTTTGATTGTTCAGATATGATGTTTTGATTTATATTTATATCCAAGTAGTTCATGATGTTTACATTGGCTGATATGCACTGCTACACATTAATGACATACACAGGGTCGTGAGAACCCTATGTATAGATCATTGGGAGAATGGATATAAGTGATTTTAAAGAGTTTATTATAACTTACGATGTGAGACCACAGAGGGAATTTACATTTAGTGATTCCTCATAGTATTTGTAGTTCCACGATGAGGACAATAGGGGTAATAGAAATTGATTGATTCCCCATAGCTCCTTTAGTTACCGATACGATATTATAGGAGGAATTGACAGTGAGTGATTTCTTTGAGTGTCTATGCTTAAAATGAACCAGAGGGGTTAGACTATTTGTTCTTCCAAGAGGGTTCCTTGTGTTTCCTGTTAGGACAATAGGGGATAGGCTATGAGTAATTCCCAAAGGGTTACCTGTTGTGTAACTTTATTCTACTACTAGGTAGGACCAGAGGGGATAGGATGTCAGTTCTTTCCAGAGGTTTACCTTTGGAATTTTCCTGCATAATTTATATTTGGTATCTGAATGCATTGAAACTCATAATTTTTTACCTTGAGAGCTTCCTTGTTTACTGAATTTTTTTTCTTACTGCCATTAATTTATTTGCTTACGGCCTTCCATATATTCACTGATTGTTAGGAAGATATATCGTGGTAGTTGACTACTAGGATTGATTCTCACAACTCATTTGGGCCATGTTTTTGGGAACAAACTGATTATATTGTTGTAGGTATACATAATGGACAACAACCTTCTACATCAGGTACGTGATTTTCTGTGGAGCAGGAGATCGTGGGACCATGATGAGGCATTCTATGCTGAGGATCTATTTATCTGTTTTCTTTCGTACATTGGTTTAGTACTATATTATAGCATTGTGATGTGTTTGGATAGTTTCTAGACATATGTATCTTGATTCATTTATATATATGTGTGTGTATGTTCTCTAGTTTATTATTTTCCAGTCTTCTACTGTTTATTTTTGTATGGATTATTCATGCTTCCGCTTTTTCTATTACTTTTTTCCACTATGTAATTATACCAATGAGGGCATAGATTCCCCACTATCACACCAAAGTCCCTCGCTACTAGTCGGCAACCTCTGGAATTTAGGGAAATGCGCTTGAGGCCATGAGACCAACTGGGTACAGAGCGCCTCTTGGTGGCTTCTGGAACTAGTACGTTACCTAGTGGAATCAGATGTGTTCTTATCTTGATAAACTTCTGGGAACCTATAGTCTAGTATAAGATATAATAGGTACTTGGTAATAAGTTTTTCCTAGGAGTAGCTAACCTGTGTACAAGGAAAATTCAATTCACCTCGTGTTGCAATTTTTTGGGTTTTTTATTTTACAGTTTCTTTTATTTTCATCGTTGGGTGAGTCAAATGTATTGTGTTGTTATTTTTGATGTTATGGTGGATCTATTTATTTTTTATCTCGATGAGATGAGGTTATGACATCTCGTGCATCTTATAGGCACTTGTTAGGGATCACATTTCATGAATTATTGCCATTCCATATAGGGTTCATTAGAGATTGCATGTTTTTTTGATAGGTGTGGTGCTAGATATGCATGTTGTTGTGGTAAATTCCTTGAGAAAAATTCCTTATGATTGATAGGGTATTGTTTGTGTAAGGTTTTGATTGAATAAACTCCAATCATTTGTTCTTTAGGTGATTTGGGACCTCATGGACCAGAATATTGTGGATCATTGACTTATTTACCTAGTTATAACATGTATAATAATCCAAGCACTGATTCATAGGGAGTATGGGCTCTCACGGATCAGAATTTAGCACATAAGGGTTTGGTTTAGTGTTTTTCTGGGCTCCTAAGTAGTTTCTAGGGGTTACTACAAAAAAACAGGAATAAACACCGTGTAGTTTGACTAAACACCATGTGTTCTTCTGTTTGGGATGAAAAGGTTTTTCAAAAGTACACATCATGGAGCTTATATACACGTCATGTAGTCTGTAACCATTTCATGGGCTGTGTGGGAAGAGACACATGATAGGGAAGTTCTTGTAGGAACATGTCCGGTACAGTTTGTACACGTTGTGTCATGTTGACCCTATGTACGCACGTGTGTCTAACAACAAGGATGAAAAAAACAAAGGTTAACATGTCATGTCTGTTCTGAGCACATTGTGTAGTCTCTAACCGTTTCATAGGCTATGTGGGAAAAGACACAAAATAGGGATGTTCTTCTGGGAACCTACCTTGTACCAGTTGTACAGGTCGTGTCCTGGAGACCCTTTGTCTGACCGTGTGACTAACAACATGGATGGAGAAATTGTAGGATATACATGTCATGTTAGTTATAAACACATTGTGTAGTGAAATATTTGAATCCATCCATGTAGCTAACAACACACGTCAGTGTTATATTTTTTTGAACACGCCATGTCTGCATGGAACACACCGTGTAGAGTCAGCAAAGTATCTGGCTTTGTCACGAACAACATGGGTCAGTGAAGATCATCCAATACACATCGTTTCAAGCACGAAGATGATGTGTAAATTCGTTCTAAGGAGAACCGTGTGGCTTAACCATGTATAAGGACTCAGTTAGGGGAAGAGAATTCAAGTACATGTCCTATGTAAGGACTAAATTCCATGTGTTTGGAGTGTTACCCGACTAGATCTGGAAGAAGTACATGCCCATGTGAATGGAGTAAGGGAACATGACATGTAGTAATTATACAAGCCATGCAGTCATGTTTTGTAAAACATGAAGGATTTTTTTTCCTCTTGCCTTCTTACATTTTCTATTTTTTCCTTGTTGATCTTGATCAAAGGTGTGCATTTGACCTTACAATTTCATGCCGTCGAGGCATCCTTCGATTGTACGCCAGTTGCAAGGTAGTGACCAGACATTGGATATTGCTGATCAGGGACTACCTGCAGATCCTCCCATTGTTCCAATCCTGGAACCAACCATTATACCTGACGTAGGTGTTGTTGCACAATTCATTGAAAGATTTATGATGATGATGCAGATTTTTCAGATTCACCACCTCCATCCCCATCAATGGAAGAATTGACATAGGTATTTTAGCAGCATCATCCTCCCTATTTATTAGGATATGGAGATCCCCAGGATACAAATTTGTGGCTGGAATTCATGATGACGATCATCGATCATCTAGAGATGCCTCTAGAGAGGCAGGTCAATATTGGTACATATATTCTTTGGGATTCATCCAAGAGATGGTGGGATGTGATCTCACGGGCGCGATTCGATCAGGTCATGACATGGGAGGAGTTATAGCTTATCTTCTATGACTACTTCTATATAGATACCTTGATTTCCGATCAAGCCCTAGGGTTTATGCGTTTGGATTAGGGTACTCTTTTGGTTATGGATTATTCATCTCATTTTACAGAGCTGTCATGTTTCACACCGATTTCAGGAGATGATCATTTATTCATGGAAAAGAAGTTCGAGTATGGTTTGAGGAACAACATCCGATCACCGGTGAACATCTTTCGGTTGACCTATATCTATTCTATCATCAACCAGGCACTGATAACTGTGTTAAATATAAGGGATTCTGGAGTAGTGATCTAGGGAGGCTCAGCATCTAGAGTTAGTATCCCGCCTACTGATAGGAGGAAGCGCTGCATGGGGTCTTCGCACTGTGATCTGAGGAAGGGAGACACTTCTTCTTGTTTTCCGGTGGTGTGATACCAGTGAAGAAAGAGCGGTCATACGAGGCGAAATTTCTCGACAGACCCAGTGGAGTGTCAATATTGCATTATGATGGGTCATCTTCAGCGCATCTCTCAGATCTTCTCACTAGAAACCGATGACATGGGTTCTTCTATGACTCCTCGATTAGGAGTAGCACCACCAGTTTCTTACCACTCTAAGAACTAGAGTTCATCTGACCATTCAAACTGAGGTGGAGGTCATGGTTGTGGTATCCAGTCACCCATTTTTTAGTGACATTATGGTGGATCAACTCAGAGTAGTTAGGCAGGGTCACAAGGTCGTGGTACATTTCAAAATTTTGTAGTGGAGTAGACCCAACAAGAGAAGGATCCTGAACCTTCAACAGTTCGAGGTATGATCTTAGTTGCCTCTATTTTAGCTTCTTCACTTTTCAATAAAGGTGCTTCCCATAGCATTATATCTACTGCGGTTGTGGAGGGCCTTGGGCTCTGCATCTTTTCTTCAGATAATATCCTTACACTAGACACTCTGTTAGGGACTTGAATGGAGACTGTACATCATTTCAAGGAGTTACCTCTAGATTTTGGTGGGTGTCACTTTTTATGGGACCCCTATGCTCTAGAGATGATGGGCTATGATGTCAATCTTAGAATGGACTCATTAGTTCCCTTACATCCATTCATTGATTACTATCATCATAGGGTGAGTCTCACATCACCAGAGGGTGGATCTTTTTTTAATAAGGTCAAGTGGGATGTCCAGGAGAGATGATTGAGAGCCTAGAATCATGGGTTAGGATGAGTTACATCCCAGATTGCTAGTCTATCTCTGGATGACCAGGGGATTTCACAGATGGACATTCATCTAGTGGTGGATAATTTCAAGGATGTCATTCTAGAAGACATTTCATTTTTTCCTCCAGAGCGAGAGGTAGAATTTTATATTGATCTCATGACATGAGCGGCACAGGTGGACATTCCTCCTTTTAGGATGGCTACACCAGGGTTGCAGGAGCTCAAGAAGTAGTTGGAGGAGTTGGAAGAAAAGCGATTCATCTGACACATTACTTATCCTTGGGGTTCACCCGTCCTATTTTCGAAGATGGAGGATGGTACCCTAAAAATTAGTGTGTGTTAGCGGAAGTTGAACCAGTTGACGGTCAAGAACCAATATCAATTACCGAGGATTGATGATCTCAATGATCAGCTTCGAGGAGCACAGGTGTTCTCAAATATTGACTACAGAACCAGTTATCATCAATTTCATGTTATTCCATCTAATATACCACTTACATATTTTAACTTCTGGTATGGTCTATACGAGTATTTTATTATGCCGTTCCGTCACAAAAACACGTCCACCGTTTTCTTGGCACTGATGAACCGAGTGTTCCATCCATACATGAAATCTTTCGTGGTGGTGTTCGTGGATGATATCTGGGTGTACTATCACACTCTACATGATAATTCTAGCCATCTGGAGATCATTTTGAGTAAACTGAGAGAGAATCAGTTATATGTTAAGCCCTCAAAATTCCACTTTTGTATGGACTATATTCACTTCTTGGGTCATGTTATCTCAGAGACAAGAGTAGTAGTTGACCCAGAAGAAGTGAGAGCAGGATTTTCCTGGGTGCAGAAGAAGAACATATTTGAGGTAAAATGTTATCTAGGGATGGATGGATACTACAGACGCTACATTATTGACCATTCATGCTCAGCAACACCACTGACGGTTCTGACTACGATGGTTGTGATGTTCTTGTGGTCATATTCTTGTGAGTCAACCTATTAAGAGATAAAACGGTGGTTGAATTTATCACTGACACTAGCCTTTCCATATCTAGGAAAGAGTTATACTTTGTACTATGATGCATCAGGTATCGAGCTGGGAGCTGTGCTTATGAAGGGGGAAGGATTCATAACATACGGGTCTTTGCAGTTGAGACCACATGAGAGGAATTACCCAATGCACGATCTCGATTTGGCTGTTGTTGTTCATGCCTTGAACTGTTGGAAACATTTTCTTCTGGGAGAGAATTTTTTGGTTTTCACTGATCACAATAGTCTCAAGTACATCTTCACTCAGCGTGGTCAGAATTGGAGACAGCGAAGGTGGGTTGAGTACCTTCAGTCGTTTGACATTGAGCTTGCCTATACGCTTGGGAAAGGCAATGTCATGGATGATGTTTTTACCAGGAGGACTCAGATATAGGATTTTTTGGAGGACAGTAGTGAGTGTCATCTTTTGGCTATGTTTTCTGGGATGCATTTGGACATGCATGACAGGCTGGGGTTGACGTTTCATTATTTTGTAGTTGTTACCTCTACTCTTCTTGAACGAGTGTGAATGAGATAGCTATCAGATTTAGAAGTCCTAGTTCTATAGGAGAGTGTGTCAAGAGAGGACCCTATTTTGAAATGGACCATATGCGAGAATGAGATCTTTCATTTCCATGGGCGTGTATGGGTGCCAACAGGCATAGGTGAGGAGATGATGTGGGAAATTCATTCCTCAGTTTGGATAGTTCATCCTAGTGTCAACAAGATGTATCAAGACAAACATCGTTATTATTGGTGGCCATGTATGGAGATATATGTTTGTTTTTTTTTGTCATGAAGTGTTCTTATGGTCAGCAGGTGAAGGCGGAGCATCAACGACAAGTAGGGATTTTACAAAAGTTTCACATTCCCGAGTCGAAGTGGAATGATGTTGCAATGAATTTCCTGTCAGGTTTACTGAGGTCTCCTTGATAGAATGATGCAATTTAGGTTTTCATTGATAGACTCACAACGGATTCTCACTTTTAGTGATCAAGGATACCTTCAGTGTGGATGATCTAGGATGGTTTTACATCTACATGGGGTTCCACACTATATCGTTTCAGACTGGGATGCACATTTTACTTCTCAGGTCTGGAAGGGTCATCAGAAGGTTTTGGGTACACAGGTACTTTTGTGTGCTTCTTAACACCCCTTGATAGATGGACAGTCCAAGAGTATGATTCAGGTGTTTGAGGACATGATTCATGTAGGCATCCTAGATTTTGGAGGTTCATGGGATAAGCATATACCTCTTAAGTAGTTTTTCTACAATAATGGTTTTCATGAAACTGTTCGGATGGCCCCTTATGAGGCTTTATACAGTAGGTCATTTGGACCACACTTATGATGGATGGAGGTAGGAGAGGCATCTATGTGGGGACCTCGTCATGTCCTGGTGACCACATTGCTGATAGAGTAGGTTTGGAAGAGGAAAACTAATGCACAGTCTTGACTGAAGTCTTATTCTGATCAGCAGAAATGACCTCTGGAGTTTGAGGTCGGGGATTAGTTTTTCCGGCGTGTCACATCAACATTGGAATACATAATGATTAAGAGAGTGGGTATGTTTTCACCGAGGTATGTCGGGACGTTTGAGGTGTTGGAGAGTGTTGGGCCGGTTGTCTATCATTTGTAGTTACCTCAGAGGTAATGGGATATGCATGGCTTCTTCCACGTTTCTCAACATCGACGTTACATCTCAGACCCATCTCATGTATTCCAAACTGAGGAGGATGAGTTGGAAGTTGATACATTCTTTTAGGAGCATCCTATCTATTTTTTTGATCGATGTATGATGGATCTCTTTGGCTGGTCTTTTCCTCTAGTACGAGAGCTATGGCAGCACGGTCAAGTACTGGACGAGACATGGGAGAGGCAGGTTGATGTACGTGCATAGTGGTCGGAGCTATTCAGGGATTCTTCTTCTATGCCGCCTTTCTAGGGAAATTTGGCGATGAATTTCTTTAATGGGGGAAGTTTTTAAGAACCCATATCTTCTTTTCAGGTAATTTTTTTCCTTCTGGTCATTTTTTTGAAAGAGGGGAATTTATGGAAATTTCTATAGTACACACCATGTACTAGGTCCCCGCAGGAGGTTGTGTGCTGGCCATATGATGTCCACACACACATGTGGGGGCTACTTGGATCCCACCTGAAGCGGAGTATAGAAAAGTAGTGTACATGTCGTGTACTTAAAAATTACACACTAAGTATCTTCTATTTTTCATTAAACGTACCGGGGTCACGTCTAATCACCCAAATGATCCACTTCTAGGTTTCGTTTGGCCGAGAGATCCCGTACAACCATGATCTTCCACTGACCATTGACCTTGAATATGAACTCTGATTTGACTATTGTCGATTGAGTTGGGATCGCCTCGAATAGCTCTCTCTTCATCTTGAGATTCGTTTTCAAATTCCTCCTCTATCTTATGTTATCCTCTGTTGAACATTTTTGATGTTTTCGTAGATCTTCGGTGTCCTAAGGCGATTCAAGCCCTGAGACTCATGTATACCAATCTCCCAACACTGAGGTAGGAGGTTTGTGCCTTTCAGTAATAATTATTTGAGTTATATTTGAAAAATCACCAATACCCAAGAATGGGGTATTGTGCGTTTACAGTTTTTGCCTTATTTTTTACCTTCTATGATTGTATGCTTGAGTATTGGATAATTGAATGTTAATAGGGCAAATTTTCTATGATGTGGATGTGTTTTCCCATGAAAGTTGATTGTTTTGACAGTAGGGTCTAGTTTTCCTATTTGGTTTTTGTTTAACATCCATGCCTAGTTGTAGGACGGTGTGATTTTTTTGATTTGATATTATGCTGTAGACTGCCAGCCAAGTAGTTCTTGATGTTTACTTTGGACAATGTGTGCTTTTATAATTTCTTGACATACACAGGGCCCTGAGAACCTGGTATATAGACCATAGGGATAATGGTCGTAAGGGCTTCTCTAGAGTGCCTTATAAGTTAAGATGTGTGACCATAAGGGGAATTGATGTTTTGTGCTTCCTCAGAGTGTCTGTAGTTCCTCAACATGGGACACTAGGGGAATTGACATTGAATGCTTCCCCAGAGTACCTTTAGATACCAATATGATTACATACGAGGAATTGATGGTAGAAAAATTCCAAGAGAGTCTATGCTTATGATGAACCGGTGGGGTTAGACTGAGTGTGCTTCCTAGAGGATTTCTTGTGTTTCTAGGTAGGACTAGAGGGGATAGGCTATGAGTACATCCCCGAGGGTTACCAGTTGTGTTTTTGGATTTTTTTTCTAGGTAGTCCCAGAGGATATAGGCTGTGAGTACATCCCATAGGGTTACATGTTGTGTATTCCCCCTTACTTGATATGTGGTATCTGATTGCATTAAAACTCTGAATTTCATACCATGGTTAATTATTTTTTTACTGCATTTATTTACATACTGCCATGCATTTATTTTCTTATTTCATACCACATATTCACTGACTATTAGGCATAGATCTCGTGGTTGTTGCCTACTGGATTTAGTCTCACGCCCTATTTTGGCAATGTTTTTTTGGCCCGAAAAGGTTATATTGCTGCATGTATAGATAAGGGAATGTTCCCTTCTACTTCAGGTACAAGATTTTCTATGGGGATAGAGAGCCTAGGACCAAGATGAGGCTTGTGATGTATAGGAGCGGTTTATCAGTTTTCTTTTTTACTTTGGTTTAGTATTGTATTCCAGCATTGTGATGTGTTTGGATACTTTCTTAGAAATATGTATCATGCATCTTTCATATATATATGTGTGTGTGTCTATGTGCTCTACTTTATTATTTTCCATACTTATTCTATTTATTTTATTATGGATAATTCATGCTTTAGCTTTGGTTATTGCTTTCCTTCGCTATGTTACACTGCCAATGGGGGAATAGTTTCCCCACTATCACACCCAAGGCCCTCATTGCTTTTCCAAAGCCTTTGGCATTTGGGGAAATGTTCTTGAGGCCATGTGACCAACTGGGTACGAGGTGTCTCAGGGTGGAATTCAGAACCGGGACGTTATTATTAAACATCATTATCAAAACATCTAGTGAACATGATACTCCACATCAATATTGAATCGATATCTTGTGTTTTATTCGGCATCCTCAGGGCATTGAGTTTAAGTATACCAATAATGATATCATGATCATATCATATGTATGGGACCTCTATTTTAATGATTTCACAATTTGAAAAACATCCTCTCTAACTGGTAAATATACCATGACGGTCTACCTATTATGAATACCAATACAATAAGTCCAAGGTATTGTTAATACACACAATCAAGGATAAAAAAATAAAATCATGAAATTTTATTAAGAGAATATTGTAGCATCATATAACAACAATTTATTAACATACAATATAGTAATATGATACTATATATATAATAATAGAATATATGATCATATAATGGTTTCATGGGTCTTATATACATCCATAAAAAATTTCCACTAATCATAGTCAACATGCAGCTACATAAAAATTAGAAATCATGGAAATAATAGTATAATGTAAAATAAACATGTGTGTAACACATATGTCAAGTATGTTTATGAATTTTATATATTTAATCAATAGATAAAATAAAAAACCTCTTTTCATACCCCCATATAATTTGATTGCACATCATGGATTCCTATCTCGGGTTCCAATTAATCAATAAGGATATGATGAAGAGAATCAAAGATGATTATTTTTCAATAAGGTAGTTATTGAATCATAGAAATCATGGAGTATATTAATGAAGGTAGTTACATGATATAAAAAAGAGTGGAAATAAAATCACTTGATCCATTTTTGATTTAAGAACATGTCATAAATTCCTCATTAATTATTGAATAGAGATGAATTCTTATCCAACAAGCATTTATCAAACAACAATTAATAATTATAATTGATATAAAAGATTATAGTTAAGAAAAATAATGTCTCAATATGATCATTCTATGAGAATATATGAATATACAACAACTATCCATGAAGAATTTATATCCAGTTATGGTGGTGTTATCGACACACCAAATTTGGAAGCAAAATAAAAATGAATTATCAATATTTTAGTTTTATATCATGAATTATAAATCAATAATGTGATTATAGATAATATTCACAAACAAATAATCATATAAAAATCATAATAGATGGTAGATCATGATCTAATCAAAGGATTCCACCAATTTATAGATCAACCATTGATATGAAAAATATAATAATAATTCCACATCGAATATAAATTTTCAACAAAGATCCATCCTATATCCATGATTATCTCTCATGAAACAAGATTAATTTCATTTTGATTTAGAGAAAACCAACCATCTTATAATCACTATGTCGTTCCATACATATTGAACACAGGGGAGATGAATGGGAGAGCTATAGAATAAAAAATGGATGGCTTCAATATAAAATAGTGTATTTATAGTCATAATTGGATATTAGACATGGTCAAAATGAGTGAAAGTATGACTTCTCATTTTTAATTTAATGAATCCTCATTCTTGGAAAATGGGAATATGGTGGTCCTCAACGACTAGAAATTGGCACCATCGGTGGGTCTATGACTGGCCTCCTAATAGATAGGGGAACTCCACTGGATGGATGGTGTGGTACATAATTTCATGATCATTTGAAAAACATCATCACCTAGAAAGATGCTAACTAGAGGATATCTACATCCACTAAAACAAAATGGCTCCACTCTACTCTTTTAATGGCCTTGACCTCTCTGGCCCATTCCTTTGTCGAAAAGTAGGTCATGAAGTGCTCTGGAGGTTAAAATGGACTTTTCCCACACTTTTTAGAATTTTGTAAATACACACTGTGTATTATGAGTACATGTCGTGTACCACCTCATCGAGTATACCCCATGTTGAAGCTGTGTCCTTGCCATGTGAAATAAATGATTACACGCCGTGTATCTATACTACATGCCGTGTAGTCCCTCCCCGCGTACGTGTTACCCTCAAACCATGTGTTGACCAATCAACGATCATGTTCCGTGTTGAAGGCTGTGATGGAAGCCGCGTGCCGACCATGTGAAATGGCTGAGTACACGTCGTGTACTAGAAAATAAACTCTGTGTATTTTAGTTTTTCTCACCAATAAAATGTGGGGGCCTCTCCTCCTTTTCAAATCACTCCACTCCTCCCCATTCCCTTGAGTAGAGCTCTCCCGAAAGAGACTCCAAGATCTTTTATTCCATTACTTCTTCGTCCGAGCATTGATTTTCGATCCCTCAGCGGCTACAAGATCGTAACGACGAGGCAGAAATTCTGAGCTTGGATATGTTGTCTTCCCTACGTCCTTTCCTTCCTAGATTCCACTCGAGGAGGTTTTGCAGGGATTTGACAGAAGCGATGGGCGATGACGGGCGTCTTCTAAAGTTGAATCGGGGGAGCGTTGTGATCAGATCCTGTTGAGGTAGGGATCTTATCTTTGTCTCTCTAAATTGTGCATCATGCGGGGAGGGTATCCTCTTATTTATGTGAAACACATTTGAACCATGTTAATAAAGATAATAACTATATTAATGAATGTGGATGGGGATGTTTTTATGTTTATCTTTATTTATCATATTGTTATGTTGTTGATTGAATAAGCTTATGCCTATTGAAAATCATGGTCTTTGGGGGCCTTTGCATGAAAAATTAAATGTTGACCTATCTATTTGGACAGTTTATGGATTGAATCTTTGTGGAATGTGGGAATTGGTTAATCACGTAAAGTTGTCTGATTAAATTAATAACCAGAACCCCTGTGTGATCACCCCGATTGAAAAAAACAGATATAATAAACATATGGGTGCTGGTTAGGGTTTATTTATGTGAAGGGGGTGTTTTGTGGGTTTTTTTTGGATCGGGTGAGCAGCGGGACTACATTGGCTTGGTTGTGGGTTGGTTTGAATGCTATGTTGGTGATGGGTAGTGGGGCTGTGATAAATGGTATCAAAGGGATGATGATGTACGGGTTTCGGCGTGTTTGTGGTTATGGTGGTAGGTAGCGGGGCTGCAGGGATGGGTTTGAATGTGAATGAACTATTGGTTGTTAATGATAAATAAAATGTGGAAGAGTTAATGAATGGTGGGGCTCGGTAACGAAATGGGAATAATAATCAATGGGGATAGTTGGATAATAAGAAGAGACTTGTTTATATTGCTTGTATTTTCCTAACTTGATTTGTGGATGTCAGCGATATGTTTTACGAATGATTGATATGGTTGGTTGTTCCCAGAAGTTAAGGAACTAATAAAATATTTCTTTTGAAACATGAAAACTTAAATGGGGTTGGGGTTGTTAGTTGTACGCATGCTTTGACATGGAAGTGCCAAGGAACATGCTCAGTTTCATTGTTTAGAAGCCGTAGGTTGGGCTGTGTGTTTGGTATACATATATATATATATATATATCTTTATCTCTGTGTTTTGTCGCACCCCAACCATGTTGAGAACTTTGTGTCGAACAATCCCATTTCATGGGATAGGGAGTTTTCCCCTTAGTTACTAGCTCCTTCCGCCTCCTTCTTCCATTGGTTGTGATGGATTGAGGCGATCTTACACCCAAGACTCTTGGGTAGGTTTCGTTTAGGGTGGTTTTATCACAAGACTCTTCGGGCAGGTTTACTTTTTACCAAGAATCTTCGGGATGAGGCCCAGGTGTGTTTGATCGGGATACGTGGTTGTGAGGCCCAGGTGTGTGCTAGCGGGATACGTGGTTGTGAGGCCCAGGTGTGTGCGGGCGGTATATGAGGTTCTTGAGGCCCAGGTGTGTGAGGGCAGGAAGAGTGTGGTAGAGTCAGGACGTTCGCCATTAGGAAGAGCAGCTAACTAGTGGGAAATGGTGTGGGGTACCCAATACTCTTGTTCACACATACTAATACATGATTTTTTGCATTTTTGGTGAATGTGGCTAGTTATGTTGGGAGGATATAATTCCTTGTTAGGTTTTGGATTCGTCTGTTGTTCTCAAAGGACATTAGTATGTATCCCCACTTGTGCACGAGAGCTTTAGGTTTCCCTACCGAGTATACTTGTATGCTCACCCTACGTTTACTTTTAGGTTTCTAGGAGGACTACTAGGGCCATTCGGGACCCTACTAGTCGGGACAGTTGGAGTTTTTGCAGTTTTTGTACTCTTGTTTCTTTTTGTATTGTACTTTTGAGCATTCTTGTACATGTACCTTGGTTTAGAATTGTTTAAACATTCATGGGGGATTGGTTTGGGTTTATTTACATTTTCCATTTTCTTTTGGTGTTTGACTCATCCTATTTCTCGATCTTAAATAATATAAAGTGTAATGCCTCCCATATTAGTGAAAAATTCATACCCTTGGAGCTAGCCGCCACCCCGGGGCCTACTATAGGCGGGACTCGGGGGGTCATTATCTCACTTTCATTATTTCCAGCTCAGGAGGGGCATCTTTGATGGAAGGGGGTCGTAACATAATGGTGTTAGAGCTGATGGTTGAGAGATAGGATGGAGTCTGGAGTTAGGAACAGTGATGATTTCATGGGATGGTAGGGAGATAGTGTAGTGTAATCATGGTGCGTGACATAGGCCAGGTAAGACTGGCTAGGACATTGGATTTTAGGGCCCTCCATTATCTGATACAAGGACTCAGAGCCTACCGAATAACCAAGTGAGACTATGTTAATTGTGGTGTAGAGACCCTAAGGAAGGTACATACATCATCATGTTTGTGTTTTAGTTGATTTGTGTGTTCTGGGAATAAAATTCTATAAAATGATATGATATCTTGAGAAATTTCCTTACTACTTGGGCTTAGGCAATCTTTGTTTACCGTACAACTTTGGCACCTGGACGTCGTCCCCATGTTGCTTAGACAGCCGAGGCCTAGCAGATTCAGGTGGTCGATCAGATGAGGATTGACAAGAGGAGGAAGATAGCCAGTGGCAGAAGACTCTACGTTCCTTCCAGTGGCAAACCCTCAAGAAGTATGAGGGTAGTACTTCGGATATGAAGACAGAGGGGTGGCTTGAGGATCTAGGGATTGCTTTTACTTTCATCCATGCTCTGAGCGAGTACTAGGTTCCGCTAGTGGTCATTCAGCTAAAAGGTGTGGCATGTCAGTGTTGGATGCTCTACCTCGGCGAGAGGACAGAGGGAGAGGTTCCATGGGCGGAATTTGAGAAGGAATTATGAGGGGAATTCCTTCCTTCCATGATGAAGGTGGAGAATTGGAAGGAGTTACTCCCCCTTCAACAGGGGTGTATGTCAGTACGAGAGTTGGGGATCAAGTTCAAGGATCTCTTACGATTTGCTCCGAATCTCTTTCTAGAGGAGGAGTCTCAAGTGAGATGATTGGAGGAGGCACTTCTTCCTTCGCTCTAGTATGTTGTCACCCCCTTCACTCTTCCAACAAGCTTGGCAGTATAGAAGAAGGAATAGGTTGTAGATATGATGCACTAACAGGGTGGTGCACCACGAGAGGGGATCCAGCCGGGTTCGTCGAAGGGGAAGGCAGTCAGTAACAAGTCTCCTGCGATAGGACCTTCCAAATTCAGGCTAGTAGGGAGAATGCCCCAGCTGTTCTAGTTTAGTTCTTCGGGTCCTCGTCCCTTTTTCATGAGCCCAGGACCAATGTGTTTCTCTTGGGGATGTTTCGAGCACATTCAAAGTCAGTTCCCAACACGAGCTCAGTACGATGGAGGTGGGTAGGTTCAGAACCCGCCTCCACAGCACCAGTTTCCAGCAAAGCCCTTCTAGTAGCAATAGGACCCTGCCCCTCCGAGGGCAGACTTTGCAGGAGGAGGCCGACCTCAGGTTGCTCTTCAGGGACCTCGACCCGTACATGGTCGGGGAGGTGGTTGACATCATAGAGGCAGAGGAGCTGGGCGTGGATAGTTCCACTCAATATAGTTGATAGCTCCAGCAGGACCAGAGGTGGTGAGAGGTACGATTTGTTTATTCAACACTATTGTTTCCACATTGTTTGATTCAGGATCTTCACACTCCACTGTTTCACCCGGTCTAGCCGGTGCTTTAGGTCTAGACGTAGATAGACTTTCCCTATCCTGGGTGATGAGTACACCAGCTAGAGGCCAGACCATCGTATCTTCTGTTTTCCGAGGATGTGGACTGTTTTTGGGACCACATCGATCTAGTTTGGACCTTCTTTTGCTATAGATGCAGCCATATGATGTCATCCTAGACTTCGACTGGTTGTTTTCTGTTAGTGTTGTTATCGACTGCTTCCGAAGAAGGGTCATGTTCTCCGACGTGGATGGGTAACATGTATCTTTAGTTGGCGAGAGGAGCTATCAAGTAGGAAACCAGCATGTGAAGCCTCTCTATTTCTTTGTTAGGTGGGTTATCAGTGGTTTCAGCTGATACAGAGTTTATTTACATCCCAGAGGTTGTTGGGGAGTTCCTGGATGTTTTTCCCAAGGAGGTTGTGACTCTACCCCCCCCCCCCCCCGACATGACGTTGAGTTCAGGATATACATACATCCTGGTTCCTGTCTGATTTCGATGGCCACTTATCGGATGGCACCTTCAGAGTTGCGGGAGTTGCAGATTCAGATTGACAATCTGATGGAGAAGGGTTTTGTTCGACCCAGTGTGTTTCCATTCGGTGCTACGGTTTTGTTCATAAATAAGGAAGATGGTGGTCTTAGGATATACATAGACTACCGAAGGTTGAATCAAGTAATAGTCAAGAACCCTAACACCCTTCCAAGGATAAATGATCTCTTAGACCAGCTAAGGAGAGAAGGTTGGTATTCTAAGATTGATCTACGATCTGGATATCATTAGATGAGTGTAAAGGACAATGAAATCTCAAAGATGGCTTTTAGGTGCAAGTATGGACACTTCGAGTTTGTAGTGATGATGTTTGTAGTTAGAAATGCTCTAGTTGTGTTCATGGGACATATGAACCTTGTATTTTGAGATTTTCTGGACTGGTTCATCATTGTGTTTATCGATGACATCCTGATCTACTCAAGATCAGAGGAGGAGCATGTTGAGCATCTCAGGGAAGTCTTTGAAATCCTTCGACACCACCAGCTTTATGGGAAATTGTCGAAGTGTATGTTATTGACAAAAGAAGTACACTTCCTTGTGCACGTATTGTCTCGGCATGGAGTGTTAGTGGACCCATCGAAGGTGGAAGAAGTTGTTTCTTGGGTGGCACCCAAGAGTGTGGTAGAAGTTCATAGTTTCCTGGGGTTGGTAGGTTATTATCAGAGGTTCATTTCGGACTTCTCTCGAGTTTCTTCTCCATTGAAGGCTTTGACTAGGAAGAACCAGGACTTCCTATGGAGTGATCAGTGCCATACAGCTTTCAACTACCTGAAGGAGATGTTGTTCAATGCTCCCGAACTCAGGTTCCCAAAAGAGGGGGTGTTGTATGAGGTGTTTTGTGATGCTTCTAGCCTTGGTTTTGTGTGCTTGTTGATGCATAAAGAAGGTGTGATGTATTATGGGTCTAGGCAGTTGCACCCTCACGATCGTAACTATTCCACCCTTGACCTAGATCTTGCAGCAATAGTGTTTTCACTAAAGTTGTGGAGACATTAACTCTTTGGGGAACTCTTTGTGGTCTTCTCAGATCACAAGAGCTTATTTTATATCTTTTCCCAGCGTGACCTGAACTTACAATAGTAGAGATGGGTCGAGTTTCTCCAAGACTATGACTTCGGGATATATTACACTGAAGGAGAGGGAAACGTTGTGGCTGATGCCCTGAGTAGGAATTCACAAAAGGATGTGGTTCGGGAATCTGTTGATGCTTGGAGAGCGATGGGAGAGTTGGATACCTTGCACTTGGATGCAGGGGTAGAGGGTGTTCGAGTCTTTTTGTTTTAGATGACGGTGCAGTCCTCCTTACTGTAGCAGGAGGAAGAGTCTCAGTGGTGAGACTCCGGGGCAGAAGTAATGCGGGATCGTATAGATTAGGGAAACTCTCCAGAAGGATTGTCAAAGTACAGCCAACATCAGGGTGCTTTTTCATGGAAGTATGTTTGTTCGAGAGGCGATGCGTGAGGGAGTTCTCCATGATTTCCATAGCTCAGCCATGGAGGTACATCTAGGAGTTTCTAAAATGTACCAAGGCCTGAGGGAACAGTTTTGGTGGCCCAGGGTGAAATGGGTATTGATAGAGTTTGTGGCTAAATTCCTAGTTTGTCAGCAAGTGAAGGATGAACACCGTGTTCCCAGTGGTTTGTTGCATCCTTTAGGTGTCCCCGAGTGGAAGTGGGATGACAAATCAATGGACATCGTCACAGGACTACCCAGAGCTCAGGGTGGTTATGATGCTCTCTGGGTAGTGGTGGATCGACTGATGAAATCAGCTCACTTCTTAGCAATCAAGGAGTCATGCCCGGTGAGTACCTTAGCATAGACGTATGTAGATGAGGTGGTGAGGTTTCATGGAGTTATAAAGACTATCATCTCAGATCGGGATACTCGGTTTACATCACGAGGCTGGAGGGGGTTGCAGCATGCTTTTGGCACCCACCTACGCCTTAATACTACTTTCCACCCCCAGACTGATGGGCAGAGAGAGGGGACTATCCAGACGTTGGAGGACATGCAACCAGCATGCATTCTCGATTTCAGAGGATCATGGGTGTGACACTTTCCTTTAGAAGATTTTTCCTACAACAACAGCTTCCACTATACTATTGGCATGGAACCGTTTAAGGTTTTGTATGGAAGACCATGTCGTTCACCCATTTGCTGGGTAGAGGTTGGTGAGATAGGTTCCCTTAGTCCAGAGGTAGTACAGAGCACCACAGAGAAAGTCCATCTTGTGTGTGAGAGGATGAAAGTTGCTCAGGACTGACAAAATCTTATGCTGATCATCGGAGGATGCCCTTGGAGTTCGAGGTGGGAGATAATGTGTTCTTGAAGGTTTCCACTTGATGGGGGAAATGAAGGTTTAGTAAGGGGAGTAAGATCTCCCCTAGGTTCATCGACCTTTCGAGGTGCTGAGGCGAGTCAGTGAGGGGGAATATCAGCTAGCCCTTCCACCTCAGTTGGAGAAGGTTCATGATGTCTTCCACGTCTCCCAGCTTCGTCGGTACTTACATGACGAATCTCACGTTATCGACTGGGGAGAGTTAGATATGGGAGACAACGCGACCTTCGAGGAATGACCAGTATAAATTGAGGATCGTAAAGAGAAGGTGCTCTCTGGGCGAACCATCGCCTTGGTTCGTGTGTTGTGGAGGCATGGTGGCCTCGAGGAGAGCACTTGGGAACGGGAGGACTAGATGCACGCTCAGTACCAAGAGTTGTTTTGACTTGTTTTTTGTTTGTTCTTCTGAGCTTTTTTTGATGTTATAATATGTACCTTTGATATATGGGATGCATGGCTTGTCGTTTGTGAGACTTATTGTTTCCTTGTTCTCTGGAAGTGTGTAACAAGTTCGGATGTGTGGGGAAAGAGAAAAACCTGATCCTTAATCAAGAAGAATTAATGAGGATGTGATTGAACATGTGTGGGCGAGTCAGTTCCGCCTAAAGTTGATAATATCTCGACATAGGAGAAGGAATTTCCCCAAACCACGTGTTCGGGCAGTGTTTTGGTTGTATTGTGTTGGGGGCAGTGCAAGTTGAAAAATCATAATGTGTGGAAGTGGGAAGACCCGATTCTTAATATAGACGCATTAATGATAATGTGATTAGACCCATGCAGGCGATTCAATGCCGCCTAAAGCAGATAATATCTTAACATAGGAGATGAAATTCCTAACACATGTGATTAGGGTTGATAGATTGGTACCTGTTATAACGAGATCCCTAAGAGGTATCTTGTTGGGTTCCGCTAGGCCGGATTTTGAATTCTCAGGGAGGATAATGTTTAAAGACGAATCTAATGTAATGGCCCGGACCTCTCAGGCCCATTCCATTGTCGAAAGGAAGGTCATGAAGTGTTTTGGAGGGTAAAATGTACTTTTCCCACACTTTTCAGAATTTTATAAATACACGCCGTGTAGTGTGAGTACATGCCCTGCACCACCTCGCTGAGTATACCCCGTGTTGAAGCCATGTCTTTTCCATGTGTAATAAATGAGTACACGTTGTGTATCCATAATACATGTCGTGTAGTCCCTCCCTGCGTATGTGGTACCCTCAAACCATGTGTTGACCAGTCAATGACCATGTTACATGCTGAAGGTCGTGTTGGAAGGCGCGTGGTGACCGTGTGAAATGGCCGAGTACATGCCGTGTACTAGAAAGTACACTCCGTGTACTGTAGTTTTTATCGCATATAAAAGGAGGTGGCCTCTCCTCCTTTTCAAATCACTCATCTTCTCCCCATTCCCTCGAGCAGAGCTCTCCCGAGAGAGACTCCAAGATCCTTTCTTCCATAACTTCTTTGTCTGAGCTCCGATTTACGTTCCTTCAGTGGCCACTGAATCGTAACAACGAGGCAGAACTTCTGAGCTTCGATTTGTTGCCTTCCATTCAGCCTTTCCTTACCATATTCCACCCTAGGTGGGTTTTCTGGGATTTGAAAGAAGCGATGGGCGCCGACGAACATCTTATAATGGTGATCCGAGGGAGCGTTGTGATCAGAACCTGTTGAGGTAAGGATCATACCTTCGTCTCTCTAAACTGTGCATCATGTGGTGTGGGTATCCTCTTGTTTACATGAAACACATTTGAACTAGTTTAATAAAGATAACAACTGGCTTAAAGAATGGGGATGGTGATTTTTTTATGTCTATCCTTATTTATCATATTGTAATGTTGTGAATTGAATAGGCTTATGCCTACTAAAAATAAAGGTCGTTGGGGGACTTTTCTTGCACAACTGAATGATTCCCTATCTTTCTAGACCGCTTATATATAGAAATATTGTGGAATGTGGGAATTGGATAATCACATAAGGTTGTATGATTTAATGAATAACAGGAACCTTTTTGTGATCACCCCAATTAAAAAAAACTGAAATAATAAACATGTGGATGCTGGTTAGGTTTTATTTATTTGAAGGGGGTGTTTTGTTGGTTGTTGTGAATCGGGTGAGCCGCACGGCTACGGTTGCCTTGGTTGTGGGTAGGTGTGAATTCTATGTTGGTGATGGGAAGTGGGGCTGTGATAAATGGTATCAAAGGGATGATGATGTATGAGTTTAGGCCTGTTTGTGGTTATGGTGGTATGTAGCGGGCCTGCAGGGATTGGATTGAATGTGAACGAACTATGGGTTATGAATAATAAATAAAATGTGGAATAGTTAATGTATGGTGGGGCTTTGTAATGGAATGGGAATAATAATTAATGGTGCTGGTTGGTTAATAATAATGGACTTGTTTGTATTGCTTGTATTTTCCTAACTTGATTTGTAGATGGCATGGATATGTTTTAGTAACGACTGATATGGTTGGTTGTGCCCAGTAGTTAAGGAACTAATAATCTAATTCTTTTGAAACATAAAAACATAATTGGGTTTGGGGTTTTTTATTGTACGCATGCTTCAACATGGAAGTGTCGAGGAACGTGCTTAGTTTCTCTGTTTAGAAGCCATAGGTTGGGATTTGTGTTTGGTATATATATATATATATCTGTATCTTTGTGTTTTGTTGCACCCCACCTATGTTGAGCACATAGTTCCGAACACTCCCATTTCTTGGGAGAGGGTGTTTTCCCCTTAGTTAATAACTCCTTCCTACTACTTCTTCCATTGTTTGTGATGTCTTGAAGCGACCTTACACCCAAGACTCTCAGGTAGGTTTTGTTTGGGGTGGCTTTTGCCCAAGACTCTTCAGGCATGTTTACTATTTCCCAAGAATATTCGGGATGAGAAGTAGGTGTGTGCGGGCGGGATACATGGTTGTGAGACCCAGGTGTGTGCAGGAGGGATATGTGGTTCTTGAGGCCCAGGTGTGTGCGGGTGGGAAAAGTGTGGTATCATCTGGACGTTCGCCATTTGGAAGAGCAGCTATCTAGTGGGAAATGGTGCGAGGTACCCAATACTTTTGTTCGTACATACTAGTACCTGTTGTTTTCCATTTTTGGTGAGCGTGGCTAGTGATGTTGGGTGGATAGAATTCCTTGCTAGGTTTTGGTTTCTTCTATTGTTCTCACGGGACATTAGTATGTCTCCCCACTTGTGTACGAGAGCTTTACGTTTCCCTATATAGTATATTTTTATGCTCACACTACGTTTACTTTCAGGTTTCCAGGAGGATTACCAGGGCTGTGCGGGACCCTACGAGTCGGGACCGTTGGAGTTGTTTCATTTGTTGTACTCTTGTTTCTTTTGGTATTGTAATTTTTAGATTTCTTGTACTTGTACCTTGGTTTAGAATTGTTTAAACATGCATGTGGGATTTTTTTGGGTTTATTTACTTGTTCCTTTTTGATTTTGTGTTTGACTCATCCTTTTTCAAAATCTTAAATAATTAAAATGGTAATGCCACCCATATTTGTGAAAAATTCATACCCTTGGTGCTAGTCGCCACCCCGGGGCCTACTGGAGGTGGGACTCGGGGGGTTATTATCTCCCTTTCACCATTGCCAGCTCAAGAGGTACATCTTTGATGGAAGGGGATCATGACAACTCTCCATCCATCAATTCACTATTATTATTCACTTAGAAACCATCCTTATAAAAATATATAACATTGAAAACCCAAAATAGAACCAAACATTTTACAAACTAAAAACATCTCGTATATTAAAATTATAACAATTGTTACTACAAATATCCTAACCAAAAAGTAAGATTAATTAAATTATTATCTAAAATATGGTTTGGAACCAAGAACATTAGATCAACATATATAATAGAAAATCAGTATATAAAAACTAATAATTTCCATGAACTGTTATTCAATATTTCTTAATGAACTGGTTGATCACTACATAGCCAACAATTATTGGGTTAAAGATATTCAAGGGTAGAATCCCTCTTGTCATATTCCACATATGCTTTATTAAAATCTAAAAATCATTGTACAAAACATTTGGTGCTAGTGTGAAAGACTATAACAATTCAATCATTCAACATTGGATTCAATTGATTCCATCAAGTTGAGAAGAAAAATATCTTGTTTCTATAGAATTGATATGGATGTGTATGAGCATTTCACTCATTTCTTTATTTATTTCTCAATGAGTATAAATCATGGTATTTATATGACTCTTTATAATTTGATTGTGTATAATGAAAATATGAGCTTGACAAATTTAAGGAATTCCATAATCAGGATTAAATATATCTAGGGGTTTGAGAGTATTAGATTCACATTGGTTTATATGTTTCCCAATATCCATGAAAACACACATTTATAAATAAAAATATATTTTTATTATTAAAATGACATGCACTAAACTCATTGATATTTAAACCTTATTTATAGAATACATTTTCCTTTTTATGTTACAATAATATTTCCTATGGATTGAATTTCATATGTAATGAACATTTTTATTAAAAAAATAATTTATTTTTTACTCATAAATATCTAATAATTCAATTGTCCTTGGACAATTAAAATCTATATTCAATTCCTTCTCACTATTAAATAAAAGATTAATTATTTCGGTTTTTTATATTAGTATATATCACTGCATTATTCATAGATATAAAAAATATTCACTAAGTGAGAAAATAAAGATTTATTTTGTATTATATTATCTAAATTAACAATAATTTATTTCAGTAAAATTGAAATATATTAAATAAAAATAATATATTAATGTAACTAATAATTTCCAGTATAAAAACTATTTTTTCAATATTCAAATGAGACCATATTTTATTGAATAAATAGTTACTGAATATATTTGATCAGTGAATCAGGAATAATTATTAGGATTCAAACGAGAAAAATATTAATTCAACATGTTAAATTCAAATAAAATTTAATGGACTAACTAAATACTGATTATATTTGACACTCTAGTCCTCTTTCTGGGTGTCATTTTATTGTTTCACCTAATTCCCAGGGTAATATTCTATCAACATTCTTATATGTCCATAGAGAAATAATTTAAATTCCTACCCAAAAAAGAACACATAAAAATGAATTCTATTTAAATTAATATCTTTTTATAAATATTTATAATCAAACTTGTGGTATACTGGTGTCATCAACCCATCTTCTCGATGTACAAAAATTTTTAATTTTAAAAATGATGTAGTTGATATAATGACACATTCACAAATTGAATTTTGTAGTTCAATTTCATAAAATGTTCAATGATATATATTTCCATTTAAATAATAAAAGGCAGAAATTTTTTACCTTGTTATTCATTAATAAAATATCTATTTTGATATTCCCAAAATATATTACCTCAGTGTGAGCACATATCATTATGCTAGTCATCGATATATCAACATATGTTTCTATTGACATTCATTTATAATAATGATATTATCAGTGGACCCCTACACACATTAAAGTATAATAAAATGAAAAGAACCATAAGTAAGTGTATTTATTTATGTCTAGTATTGTTTTTAGAAATAGCATTATTTAGATTACCAAAGTTATGATAATTTTTATAGTCTATCAACGTATTATGAGTCTCATCATTAACATATAGTTTCTTTATATTACATAAAATGAGGTCATTCAGACATTGAAAACATATTTGAGATACTATCATAATACATAGTGGTTATGATCATAGTGTGTATCTTATATGACCTTTAAGGGAATCAAGAACTCTTAATCCATTATCAGACTCATTGTCCCACCAAAAAACAATTAATATGTTTTTATATATTAACTAATATTCTACACCATAATTATAATAGTAATTGGAATATCATAGAAGTTTCTTTCTAGAAAACAATCTCCAATAGACTCTTATAATCACTAGAGGTAATTTCTAATTGTTCAAAATACATTCCACACATGATAGGAATCATTATACTAGGATAAGGTGACAAATATTGAACCCACCTTATTACACGGTGTAGGTCTTCTTATTGTAATCTCATCATTCCCTCAAAGAAAATCACTCATGTTATTATATCTCTTAGTTATGTCATTTTCTCCACCAATATCCCTAAAATATTATATAATTCAATAGTTACGATTCATCAAAATATTATTTAATTTTTCTATTTGTCTATTACTCCAAAAATTAGGAACAACTGTTACAATACATGATTTTATGATGCGTTAGATTCCCTAAAAACATGATCTAATGTTGAAATAGAAACTGTTTGATTTTGCATGTTGAACCACTGCCTAATAATAAATCCTTAATTTCATTTTAGATCAACTATTAAAATAATCAATTTTAAATCCCTTCGACATGAGTATTCAAATATCTCTAATTTTTAGACTCTAATCCAATTTTTATTCCACAAGAACTATCAAACAATTTTGATTTCCACTGTTCATAGTTGTCTTAGAGACCGATGATATTTTCATTATATTATTTATGTATAATCAATATAAAAACCTATAATGATCACATAATATGATATATATTTTTAATTTACTATTATTCATTTATAGTCAATGTATAATTGGAATACCATGTGGAACTGAAAAAAATTCTATAAAAATATTCCTTATATTTCTCATTACAAAGACAACATGATATGATGACATTGTTTATGAGTCCCCTTTAACTAATATTATTGATACTTTTACATATAATATAAGAGTATTTTAGTCATATTTTATTATAAAAACAATTTATTAATCAAACATAAATTTGATCAATTATTATATATATAATGAAAATTTTATTACATGTTAATATTATAGTACTATAATTACAATTTTATAGAAACCAACAGAACATGTTAATTGAAAATGAATAAAAAAAGATAATTGTTACAATATTTTTACATTAATTGATATTTGAAACTTATATAATACAATTGAATTACTAGAGATCAGTAAACATTAAGGAGCATGATCCTGAAATCCATGTCCCAAAATAATGATCAGATAAAAGGTGTGAAAATAATAATTTTGAATATAATTTCAAATGATAAGTAGTTATAATGTATTTACATAGGCTAATTATAGATATATTTAATAATTCATTATTAATATATTAATTATTAGTATATATTTTTCCATCAATGTATGTATATTTTTAATACTTACCAACATCTTTAAATAGGCGAGTGTGTCAAAAATCATATTTCTATTTTCTTAAATAAAATGAATATTTAATATAAAATGGATTTTTCAATCATAGATAGGTTTATAATTGATTATTATTGAATGAAATATTATTATTATTAGATCCTACAATGGTGAATATATAAGACATTCATTCTGTTCTAAATATTTTCTCTCGATCAAATCCTCTTATAAAATGAGGAGATAATTATTCTCTATCCAACATGTGTATCTGTATCCAAAAATCAACCATATTATTTATTTCTCCCCATATCTCAAAATATATGTACATCTAGTAAATAATAATAGGATATATTATTAAAAATTATCAATTACAGGGATGTGAATATCCTCAATAATTATAGGATATTTAACTAACATACATCTAATGATTCCATTAAAATATATTTGATATTGATGATAACTAATAAAATGTGTCAAATATGAATACCCAAGGTTATGAAATAATGTATTATCTTAATATCATAACTTATATGGTATCAATTAATCACTTATAGTTTAGGGGAGATGCATATTTCAGGGTTATTGTAATAGTATTGAAGCATTATTGTTGCTGCTAAAAAAATTCACCTTGGGCCAATAGTATTGGCTAGGAGTCCATAAAGCCGTTAATCCACCTAATGAAATCGTGACAGATAACGCATTTGAACACATAAGGGGCTTTGGGGCACCTCATTCAGATAATGCAACGTAGATGCAACTAGACTGACTAAAGGAACTAGCTCTATATGAGGGATCATAGAATGATTTTTCACATGAAAAAAGCTATACGGATATAGATGAATGAGATGGTAAGGAAATTTACATCAAGACAAGGCTTATGAACCTATAGAAAGGTATTGATAGGTAAATAATCTATGAGTATTTTGGAAGATGACTTCACTATTTAGAAATTGTAGAGGGTAATTTTCATGTAGTCATGTCTAGGATTAATTCCTCTATGGCCTTTAGGTAATGTAATTGTCTAATCCTTCATGCCTTATGTAGGATTCCACTAATACCTTGGAAGGGGGTTATCAAAAATAAAAATAGGCATGCCTATAGGCCATTAAGGTAATTAATGATGAATACCTGGTCAAGATATAATCTTACATACCGTCTTGAGGGATTAGATATCTTTTATCAGGTGTAATATCAACTTTAATTTAAAATTTCTAAAATTTCCAAAATGAATTAAATTGTACATATATAAATGTACCTGTATATTCAACTTCTAATAGTTCATTCTATTTATCTAAAATGAAACTATAATATTTTTGGAAGATAATTATTTATAATGGATACTTTATTTATAATTTCACAAATAAGATTCTCAATATACAGACTGTAATATTAGTGAGATACCAAACACTCTTCAAGGTATAATATTTAAAAAAATTATATGTTACAAATTCCAATGAATTTTCTACAAAAATAATTATATGAGTATTATATTTTATTTTTCATTATTGATTTATAATTTTTACATCTATGATTCAAGAATTATTTAACTATTAAGTAATTAGGATGATCCATAATATTAATTACTCTATAAAATACATAATTTATCATTATGTCCTATTATATAATGTGAAAAATTTATTAGAATAAGTTAATATAAGAACATGAGTATAACTGGAATAAATTATCTTGGTAATTAAATAATGGTATACTGTTATTGATAATGGAATCACCAGTCTCCACCTATCTTGAGATAAATTATTGTTTCTAGTGATTTTTTTTGTTATTCTTGGTACTTAAAATTTATTATATAAATGTAATTGGTATATTTTACCTAATACAAAAGATGTATATCCAAATTTCAATATTTAATTATGAATTTACCTAATGTAAAAGCTTTTATTTCCTTTCTATTTAATTCATCTTATTTTGTTCTTTAAGGACCATTCCTTATAAATAAATAATAAATATCCTTTAACAAAAACTTCTACAATAAAATAATTTTTATTTTCAATGGATGTTGTAAATAATCATTATATATTAATATTCCTAGTATTTTAAACATTTAAATTAATTTTTTTCAACTCAATAAATCAAGAAAAATATTTTTTCCATTACATATTTTCATGATGAGGCTTGTTTTACAGATTCATAATGGATAAATTATCTATATAATACATAGTGAATCATATTTTCATATATTATAATATGATATAATTGGATAATTTATTATCTAAATGAAATATCAACATTTATAATGGATCATTTTATTATATTATTTAAAGGGCATGATGAATTTATAGATTCCCATCATCCATTTTATACTTGTATACTATAGTGAAAATCCAATTTATCTTGAGACACTCTTAATCATTATCAAAGGATTGTTTATGATTTTTTGTAGTTTAATAATCCATGATCTTATATTTTATTATTAACACTTCCTATATATCTGATAACATTAAGAATCAATCATATTTTTAATACTCCATTAATTTCCATTTGGAATCTGGTTCATCCTTACTCACCCAATGAGGTTGTAAATGACGTATATGAGATTCTATCAAATAATCCAAACCTCTTAGTAGAAAAAAATAGAAATGATTTTAATAATACTATTATATAAAGGTGTAATGGAAGTTCTATTTTTCAAAAAATTCCCATTTAATAATAATAATTTAAATTTCATTGATTAAAAGTAATTAAAAAAAGATTTTATATTTGTAAATATTCCACATAAATTTGAAATAAAAAGTATTATTTATTAGTCACTCAGTATTGATAACGAACCCAATAGTCATCACTCTTTGTTTCAAAATAACATGTATTTTGAAAATCATGTTTCATGGTTCTAAATGAAACTTATCATACCTTGTTGGGGATAAAATACTAATTCAATGGTATTTAGTTAGGGGTATCATCCCAAATACGGTAAGGTAGAACTCGTGTATATTTTGAATAGAATCACCAACCTTGAAATACTATTTTATATTTTCATAATGATTTCCTACTACATTGAAAATACCTCATAGTATATATCATTCCATAATGAAAAATATGTTATTTTCACCCAATGAAAATATAAAATTTTGATGATAATTGATATCACCACTAATGAGGTTGGCCAAAAAAATTGAACTATTTTTTGACTTCTACTGATGTAGTGTAAATATTGTATGAAAATAAATTTTAATAGTTTAATATAAAATGAAAATGAATTTTTTGTATTTTATATAACTTCACAAATGATATCATTAAATGGATGTTACATAAGTTAATAACAATTCAAAAAATAATTTACACATAATCTAATTTATTTTAATATCAACTAGTAATTTTTTTATTTAATTTATTTATTTTATTTTAATAAATAATATATAATGAAATTATACATATAACATGATATAAATTTAATAATAATTGTTGTATTATCATTATATTTTTTCTAATTGGTAGTTAATATAGTAGATGATAAACTATCCTTATTCCCTAAAGCAAAATACACTAGATCATATCATGGATTATTATTGATGTATCTGATATATTCAGCTATTTATCTCAGAGATTGTATTTGTATCAACATCAATCATGATATTCCTCTACTCACCAAGGACCTCTAGTAATTAAATAAGAACTAGTATGAAATAGTGGAGTGGAAACGATGTTTTTTAGGGGTTAACAAAAATGGAACAAGAGGCACACCTGGCCTTGGATAAATAGAGATTGGGAGGAAGTGTAAGCCCTCATATTAGTTGAAAATAATAAATTAAAGTAATATTTCACTTATATCTGCCAATTATACTATCATTATTAACCAAAAAAATCAAAAGTATTCATTTTATATCTAGAATTAAATTGCTTCAAATCATTGTTTATGAATTATAATACACCTCAAATTAGCCCAAATAATTATCTAATTCACAATATAAAAGTATTTTTCATGATTCTATCAATAATAATAGTGAAATTTATATCATTTGAAATTTTAAATAAATTGAATATGTTAATGTTATTTAAAATTAATAAAGTACATATGTGTACTTGGAGGAAACGAATTACACCTATACAAATTACAAGGAAATGTCCCTATACTATATATTCAAAAGGAATCCAATGTATATTGAATAGAATGTAATTAAAGTTCATGTATTTTAAATAAATTATTCATGGACCGGTTTAAATTATAGTTCACATAAATTTATAAATTTATAATGACTAAACTATTATTCAACATCATACACATCTCGTATATCATAACATAACACAAAAATTAGTTTAATATATAATAAATATTTCTATCACATTGTGTGTACAATCAATAAATAAAACATTGAAACATTCTCACTGGGTTCAATAATATCATTATTTTTCTCTTCACATCATATTAAGAATGGATGGTAGACTAGGATTCACATCATGAACCTCGATGTCGTGCAATATAATGTCTTCTTTATATGTTATTAAAACACACATAGGGACCATTACTATTTTTTATCCACTTATGTTTATGAAACACATGTTTACAAACCATCCAATGGACGTGAAACTTCGATATTACATGAATTTTCAGTCTATGTGACATGTAATAAAATAATTGCATAGATTCTTATGTTTCCTCAATGAAAATTTGTAGTCTAAAATACTACATCTTGGAATTTCCTGAGAAACACATTGTGTGAATTTAATAAAATATAGTATTATTTATTATATGATGACATGAATTTCTCAGTGTTTTTTCGGTGTAGTGTACACATGTATACAATGAATAAAAATGGGATACATGCTATATACTATTGTTTTATCAAGAGAGAACCATCGGCCCCACATAATAGTGTCTTTAAATATACCTGAAATATTATTAAACAATTACTAAATATATGAGTGGGACATAGAATGATAATAAATGATTTTCAATTTTATATTTTAAGAATAAATTATATTCTAGGTAAAATCTAATAGAAAATGTATATAATTAATATTTTATTAATAAATAAAAAAAATTAATAATCTGACAGCTTTTACATATAATTAATATTTGAAGCATTGTGGAATAACATAGAGGGTATTATGAAGCTCAATTTTTTCTCGTTACAAAAAAAATTATGTGTATGATGAATAATGTCATGAGAAATGAAATTGTATTATTAATTAATTATCTTGAATTCCAGGACAAGTATATAATGATAATAACATAATAATTTTAATTATTTTATCTAGATTAGAAATTATATTAAATTGGAATCCCTTATTTATTGATGTGTTGGTTGACTATTTCATGTAGTTCCATAATTAGTGTGATAGTATTCAATTGTTAAATTCATGTAGTGGTGTTCCCTAAATTCTCCATAAACCTATGAATTCAATTATAGAGTACCTTTTTTCTATAGAAAATTATTCAAATGTAACTATCATTCTTCATTGATCAAAATTGAATCCTACAAGGAGAAAATGAATCTATATAGTTGTATGTAGACCTGATAGGCTGGTGGTGGAGTATTACTATCTACTTTTAAGAGAACACAAGAAGAGGATCTTTATTGGGCTTGATATAGGTCTATATAATTTCATTTTAGAAAATTATTTAAATGGAATAAAATAGATATAGAATGTTATAACTAGGATTAAATTTGGATATGGTTTAGAATATAATAATGGTAGCTAGGCCCTTATGATTCTCCAAACAACTGATGATACTCATACCTAATTAATATTTTTATAATTATAGTTTTAATTATTATCAGGTACATCAAATTCAGTAAAAAATGATAAAAAATTAATATTTCCCTATATAAAATATTAGATTTCATTTCAATAATATTTTATAATTTCTCATCTAATAATTAAACATTGTTAGCTTGTCCTCGTCATTATTTTTCATATATGGAATAAAGTATAATTATTAAAATAATAAATAACACTACATTATTATCTAATATCAAAATAAATATTTTATTTAGATAACCAGTGAATAAATATTCTTCAAATATTTATGTTACAAAATAAATAAATATTTTATATGTTTTAAAGAATCAAGAATAATTAAAATTTATATATTCCCATAAAAATTAATTACCAGATGAATAAATATTTGTTTAATATTATGGTAACAAAATATTCTATCAAATAAAAGGTGACTAAATATATGGATAACCCAAACATTAATAATTAATAAATTTGATATGTGAAAAATATTTATTTAACTAGTAAAATTCAAATAGAATATAACTATGAATGTGAATAATCATAGGTCATGAGACTTTAGGATAATTTTTCGGTTTCATTAGTTTGTTACACATAATGTCTAACGTTAGTGTCTAGTGACATAATATGGAATCAATAGATATATAAGTCAAATGAAACCATTTAAACTAGAACATAAGAAGAAAACCCATGTAATATAATCACTTTTTTATCGATATCTCAATTGAATAATGTGTCTTACTTGTATCATCAACTATTTTACTAGATTTATTATAATTTTTATTTCCAAAAATGAACATTCCTATAGAAAAAAATAGACATGGAATAAATAATGTTCATCTATTTCCCTCAATTATTATGAAATATTACTTCCATTTATATAATATAAGATAAAATAATTTATTAGAGAGAATGTGAGGAGAGAACCCCTTTTATAAAACAAATAATGACTCCTTTTGAAGATGGAGAAATGGAGAAACCCATTATAAGAAACAAATGAGAAAAAAATAAAACCAAAGGGAAAAATGCCTTACATATACCCAATCTCCAAAAATAAACACACATCAAAAGAACCATCCAATAGTCTTTCCCCCCTGTCAGAACCTAAAATTGTGGAATAAGTCTAGGATGATGTTCCACCCCCCTCACCATGAAATGAATCATGCTGGAAACACAAACATGGAAAGTAACACCTCCATTCAATATTTAAATGAAGGAAGATGACTGGACTATAGATTCCAGCACACCTATTTTACAAAAAATCCACCCACATGACAATGCAAGTAATGAAATCAATGCATTGTCAACCTAATATAGAGAAAAACCATATAGATAACACTATGTAGAAACCAAAAGATAACCTATTCTTCCAAAAAAAGGACCGACAACTGAATGATGGGTGTCAACACACCCATCCCTCTTGTAAGGCTCCCCACCCAATTTCATCTCTATGAAACTGACATACATGTCAAATGAAAAGAGACATTGAACAATTATCACAACAACATCTTCATCACATTCATCCTTGAAATCCAATTAAACATTAGAAAATAGCAACGTAGCCCAAAGAAGTGAAAAGAAACCAAAGAGGGGAAATAGAAACACAACAAAAGCACCGCATTGAGAAGAGAAATCACACTCGAGGTCATAAATCCCACGGAAGAAGGAAATGCACAACCCAAAACCTCTCTTCGATATCAAAAAACATAAATCCACCATCCAAATATCATATACAGAGAAAATCAAGGGGAATAAATAAAAAAATACATGAAAAGTGCATCCATGAGTGTTGCAAAATTTTCCTCCATCCATATTCGAATCCCCCTCCAAACATTGATCTTCAAATAGTATCATTCGGAAGAGGAACCATGAAGAGGCAACCCGATGAATGCACCTCATCGTATGATGATCAGTAAGCATCGGGAGGCATAATTATGAAGATTAGATTGAACTAAAGGGTGACACTACCTAATGCAAGAAATCTACACCCTTGACCGGAGTAAAGCTGAGCACAATGATCCTCCATAGATATCCCACTGAGAATACCACACAGAATGCAGCATAGATGCCCATCAAGAAGAATATTAAGAACATCTTGAGCATGTATAACAAGAAACAAAGAAAGTTTGAAGAAACTGACCTAATGAATCCCCATACCTCTACCGACTCGGAGTCCACCACCCAAATGGTTCCAATACACTCTGATATCTTCTCCTTCCCACTACCCCTCAGAATCGATCAATGGTGCGTAGATCTGAAAATAGATCTTAAGGAAGGGATAAAACTTCTTCCGCTACAAGGAGATGTGACAGTCACCTGCAAGATCATGAAAGCGTGCTTCGAACTCATTATACCTAAATGAGGAGCGAATACGTGACATGAGGTGGTCACCACCCAGGTGGAATCAAATCAGTGTCAAGGCACATATGATGAATAAGCAAAGAATATAACGAAAACCACAGGAGAAGAGAAGACAAGGACGGAGCAGAGGCACCATCACTTGTTTGGGAGATCCGTTGAGTGTGGAATGCTAGAGGTGTTGCGCGCTGGGGGAGTGCGGCTCTATTTTTTTCATGAAAATCATTTATTACATTATTTATTTATTTAATATAATTTGTGACACGCCCAAAACATATTTACTCTTCATGATCATAGGTCATCATTTCTTTCATCAATATAAAAAATTACCCAACTCATGATATTTATTAATAATAATAATAATATATAAGAACAATTACTCATGATCATAGATCCGAGCATCCAATGATACATAAAAAATATTAATTACTAATGGAATATAATGTTATTATAACCAATATTTTTGAAATTATTATAGTAATACATTGAGAGATATTGTTTAAATGCACCATTCTTCTCAACCATTGGTTGTTTGAATAATTTTTGTCCCATAAAATGATATCATTTTTTCATAGATCATATATTCAGTAATATATTCATTGAACTTAGAGTTTCTCATCATAGATGAGAATGTATATGACCTCTCAGTGTGACATGTTTTATATGGAAATTATCACACTTATTATCCCGGATAAGAATAATTAATATTTGAGAAGATATTAGTGAATATTTTATTCTAATTATATTATGGTAATAGATATTACATAGAAGTCATTTCTAGGGAACCAAATCTAATACATGGATCCCTCATTACGATTTGACAAAGGTTCCACTTATTTTCTATGGGTTCTAGCTTGTATCAAAGTATGAATATCATCTTCCATTATCACTAGTTTCATGAAGTAAATTTAAGAAAATCCCCTATTATTAAACAATGTGATACTAAATATTTATTAATACATAGATAATCATCTAAATTAGGCTTTATATTGGATTAACATAGATAATATCAATGGGATACTGTTGTTCCACATTATAGATTCCATCCCCCTTCTCAATAATGGATTGGGATGTATTTTATTTTCCCCCTTATTTGGAATATTTTTATAGTTCTGGCATACTATCCTCTCATAGGTCTCCAAGAATTGTTCATAATGTAATATTTTATGAGACCCTTTTCCCCTATCAAACTCATTGAGTGATACATTAATAACACATTGTGGTTATGTTGAGAAAATAGAAAATTATTTATTGATATTAATAATATTTTAGGAATTATTATCATTTCATAGGATTTTTTTTTGTAAAATTTCAATTTCAGAAACCTTGTTAGAAATTCATAATTTTAATTTATTGAGTAATGATTAATAATAAATTAGTTTTTTATTATTACCATTTATACTTTATTCATTAAAAGATAATGTGGAATAATAATAATTATTTATGCTTTCCATAATGAATTAGAGTATATATACATCTTATGATTCATTACCATGATGTTAGGAATAATATATGGTGTGTTACTTTATCTTATTTTCATTTGGAGCATGATTTTCTTTGTATAAATTTTTATATACATAAATAAGGAGTAATCATTTTAATGAACATTTTGATGTCTTGATATGGTGTCACATCATTAAGACGTGGTACATATCATCAAATATTCATTTATATAAGGTATGTGTCAACATCGTTAATTTGTATAAAAGATTCCCTTTCCCCCAACTAGGTAATTGGGCCTCGATCTTTATATACTCTCAATTTAATATTGGGTTCATATATATTCTGGAGTCTAGAATTTACAATAGAACACTTTTTATAATTTTTACTATGAATATCATAATATGTCAACAATTTCATATTGACCATCAAGGAATCTGTGATAGATAATAACCAACAAAATATAAGGGATTTGTTCCTAGTATTGATATCAATGATTAATTTACTAATATAATATAATTTTTTCAAATTAAATATAATCTAGTCTTGTATTTTCACTTTTATCCCTCTAGTTTATAAAATAAAAGTAGGTTTAATTGTTATACAAATTAAGTATTATATAAGCACATTCTGTATATTCTTTTATAGGATGTTTACAGCCCCTTATTTCTATTATCTTAGTATGATAAATTCACTTGAGCATGGGATGATATTCCACTTTGATTTTTCTTCATATATTTCATATGCTTATTTTATTTGGTGATAATATTTGGTATAAATATTGGGGTTTCCTAGGAAATTTTGATTAATGCTTTTCTCATGAGACCATACGTATTAATTCATAAGTCATTATTTGGATAATACATTATAAATATTTTTGTTTATTGTTTAGGATAACTTGTTAATGAATTTAATTTGTATTTTGGGACATGTATATATTGGTTTCATGTATATAACACATTATATATTATGTTCAGTAATATTGTATAATTTACATACTTCATTATAGTTTCTCATTAGAATCTTTAAGGTAAAATCATTAACATGTAAGTGATATTTTATATTGAAAATTTTTATCGTTTAATATTTTATCAACATATGTGATAAAGTATTATAATAATCCATTATCCATCCCCCAATGTTCCTAACTACATATACTCAACATAAGGAGAACCTGAGGTGTGGTGGTAGAATGACTTTGGAGACATATGGATTTTCAAAAAATGACCATAGTTATCAATTCATTATATCATGAACTATCATTATGATATTTTTGGGTCAAACACATCTCATCCATGATTCAATCCCATTATTCCTTCTATATGACCTTCATTAGGGAATAAATTTTCTTATATAATTTTAGTTATTTTCATGATAAACATAAAAAATTGATTTATTGTGTATCATTACATTGAATTTGATAAATTATGAAACTCTACTTTTATTCTCCCCATATATTCGTAGTCTATATAATAATTACTCCACAATGATAGAGTTTCTTGTTTCTCCTCAAAATAATTACAAAAACGAAAAAACACCATCGTATAAGAAAAAGTGTATATTTTAATATAATTTTTTATTTAACTCTATGTTTTTCAATGATATATATATCAATGATACATCATTAAAAATGATACTTTTTTTAATGTAAAAAAAATATTATTAGAAGTCTCCATTTATTGGATCTACCTTATCCATGATTACTCGTTTTACACTATTGTTATACATTATTCTATATAATCCCAATTAGATTGTATATTATGATTCCAATGATTCAAAATTCTCAATCAAGAGTTAGCATAATTTTTTTATTATTTTTTGTTTATTTTAAGAATACCACATGTTTAATTTTTTTAAAAAATACATAAAAAATCTATTAAAACCATTATAAATTCAATTAAAATCATTTAAATTTGAATTAAAACTAAAATTTATATACATATCTTCTACCATCATGTTATATACATCTTATATACAGAGCAAAGATAAGTATAACTCATGCTTGACCTCCAAGGATTATAAAATTTTAAAATTTATATCGTAAAAAAATATCCATCATAAATTAAAACTAGACAATACATTTACCCAATATTACATTATCACCTATTAACCATGACATATAGAGTTTATAGAGAAAAATTACCTCACTATATCTGATAAAACATATCATTTATACTCTTTATTTGTTTAATTTTTAAATGATGATACATCCAACATAATCTTGAACTATTGAGAGCCATATTTTCATTAAATAAATTGAAACATATCGTATTAAAGTAAAATAGTGATACATTGACATTATTAAAAACTCCATGTCACGGCCTTGAAAATCCATTAATCCTTTAAAACTACATGGGATAATAATGGAAAAATATTAGAAAGTGATGATTTATAAATCGAATAGAGGAATAAACAATGAATATAATGACGTAACGTAGCATATGTGATTCATGAGGCAAGAATAATGACATATAAAGATAAGAATAAAAATTATAAACATCAAAATATTGTATAATTTGATATCATAAAATAACCATATGAAGTTGGAAATAACATAAAAATCAAATCATAAGAATAAGTTATGGATAACCTCATAGACAGATGAACTTAGTGTTCCTAGGCTATCATAATATGCACCATAAATAGTATCTCCTATGATAAACCATTTTATTTCTCATTTTAGTGATATATATTTTTTAAACCAATAATAATATTCATATTGTTAAAAAAAATTTCCCTCATAGAACATAAAAAATAAAAACATGTATCAGCACTTTTAATTCAATAAATAATTTTTTTGGGTTAAATGCAAGGAAATCAACAGTTAGTGAAGGATTGGTAAACCTTGGTGAATATAATTTTTATGAAATTCTGATGAGTATTTAAAATTTAAAATTTGGGCTCAGAAAATTATGGGAGAATTTAGATCAAATAACATTTATACATAATGGTTCATTAATGGTTTTAATTAGAGTGAATGGGGGTCTCTTACGGGTTATTAATCATAAGGGTATAAAATATATGTTTTGACAACAATTTATAATATAAAAATTTTAAAATATAAATGTTTAGTACAGAGAAACAACTTTAGTAATAGTTAATAGGAGAGAACATTGTATAATGAGAGAGTGATTCTAAAATAATGTGAAAATATTCTTAAGATAATTTTAAAACAATGGGAGGGATTTAGATAAAAACATAGATAGAGGGATATGGCCTTCATAAAAAATGGGGTTTTATTGAATATGAATGATATATTGTGTGGGTATTTATAGAAAAATATATGGGAATTCATTATTAATTTCAATTTTTTATTTTTTATTTTGTGTGAAAACATAATCAAAACAAAAAACCTCCCATGATATTTTAATTTGGATGATAAAAATTTAAAATGAATTCAATATTTTATTACTCAATCAATTAAAATCATTAAAATTGTTCCATTCAAAATGTGGAAATTATTCATGTCAATAATGAATAGTTATTAAAACAATAAAATATACTATTGGTATTGGAGGATTGAAAATATTTGTAAAAAATTAAAAAATAACATTAATTATACATTATTTTAATAGGGAAATAATATTTTATTATTATATCCAATTTATAGTATTTAATAGATTACATTTGATCTATTTTTGTCTTATTATACATACCCTCTATTTATAGTTTATATAATTTTAACAAAAAATTGAATGTATCTCAAATAAAATTTAAACATTCACTAATTTAAGATTTTAATATTATAATTTTTTAAATTATATTTATTTTACCAAAATAAATTGTAAGAAATAAAATTTTAAAACTTAAATCGATAAACATTAATTACTGGAAAATAATAGATTTTATGTCAATTAGCTCCTTCTCAATCTTATAGGAATTACATTATATATCATTAAATAATATAAAATTTAATATTAAAATAAATATTATCTAATAAGACTGTTTACTAAATAATGTTTTTTTAATTTATCTAAAATAGTGTTTTATTTCAAAAAATATTTTTCCCAAATATAAAATTTCATTTTCATAATATAAATAAATAATTCTTATCAAACTCATTATACCATAATATATGTAAATAATTATTTATAATTTGATTAATATTGTGATTATTATTTAAATAAAGAAAATATATAAATTCTTACTTATATGGTCTATATACTTTTCCCCTACCTAAACTACTGTACAACCTAAGGGAAAGGTCCGCAATAGTGGAACAATAATATAGTGGTTTGGTGAACATGGCTTACGCAATGATCCAAATAAACAAGAAACTAATTGATAAATAGTATTGGTCATCTTTTAATTCTTAAATATCAAACTATTTTTTGTCATCATCAAGGATAGTGATTCCATCTCCAAATAAATCTAATAAATTTGATTTTTTGGGAATGATCCTATTTTTCATGGACCTCAATTATTCCTTTAATAACAATTATAAATTTATATAACCATTAATATTTAATAATGAAAATCATAATTCTATAATGTCTTTATTATTAATGGTTATCATTCTCAATATTCATTTACATTTGACATAAACATTATCACGAAAAAAGCCGAGTTGACCCTAAACGATTCAACCGATTTGATCTGTAATAATGCTCGAATGACATTCTTGGACCCCATGGGCATGAAACAAGTTGTAGGGATCAAAAATGAAATTTGGGATTGGTAAGGATCATAAAAAAATACAGATAAATCAAAAGTGTAAAAGAATAAACTGGATGTTGGAAAATAGGTAAACTAAGAAATGAATCATACATAATGTGACAACATGTGTCACCCCTTGACTTAGAACCTCACTCCCTCCAGGAGAGATGCTATTAGAGAGAACTGAAATAGAAAGGATGAAGTAAGTGAGAGTACCAAGATTCTTAGTAGGAATTCCAAGGGTAAACAACCCCCAATTCCCATACCATAAAAAAGAAACCGAAAACATTATAGTATGAAAAGAAATAAATTATTGTTTTCATTATTTTCATGTTAATGTAACAAGTATTAATATTCAAGAATGAATTTCACGTCAACTACATTCCAAGATATGTTCCATGCATCATTAACAATTCAAAATTAATGGAACCCAATTAAGATTAAAATATGGTTTTTACAAAAAAGAGAAAACGTATGAAACAACTGAAATGAAAATCACATCACAACTACCATGGTAAATACCATGGCATATAGTGTTATTTTGGGACCTTGGATCCTCTTACCTTAGAAAAAGATGTTTAGAAACCACAAACCCATCATTTTCATTAATCATCCACTATTAAGGGACACTCGCATAACCTATTTGTCTCAAATCATCATAATTGTTTAGATATTGTTGTTATGATCAATCCATCTAGAAAAAACCAAGATGACCCACTTCGGTATCATCTTGCATACTAGTCCTATTCTTCCCACCTTGGTACATGTGGTTTCCCGTTTTCTCTATTTGAATTGGTAATGAGGCTTTAAAATGAAAACACGAATGAAAAAAACACTTACATTATTTAAAAATTCATTCTAAATCCCATGAAATATCTACCATATTAATCACATTACCCTTTTAAGCCACATAATCTTTCCCATGCCTCTACAATCAGCACATATCAGAAATCACACATTTACACTTTCATCACATTTCTTAATCTAGGGGGAATTCCTTAAGAGGGGTTTTTGACATTCGTAAACCATTATCATTGTGCTAACTGGGACCCATTAACATAAAATAAACATTATATAATAGAAAACACTATTTATCAACATCATTAAGTTCCAAATGTCTTCTAAAAAATATAATTTCAATACCAAGGCACCAAACTCATTTAAATAAAATATAGGAAAACATGATTAAAAAAAATTAATCATCATAAGAATTAAACAATGAATTAACCAAAAACTCATTCCAAAAACTATGCATTTTTTCAATCTAACCAAATTCTAGAATTTAGCCTTCATAAAATCATACTTGAACCGACATTCATTCAAAATCAACATTCACCACTTTTCTACACCCCCAAAAAATTTGGGAAATACCGACCTTATATTGAAACCCATTGCAGAGAACACTTTTAATGATATATTATTTTGGAACTATTAAGAATTAGAAACATAATAAAATTTCCAAAAAAGTGTTGATAGAATCTATCTACATGAAAAACATAAATTGAAAACATTGGAAAATTATGAAATTGGAATGTATAAGCTTTATAACAATCACATACATCTCTCATAGCTTATACTTATACTACATCAATGTAAAACATATTACTAAAACAATAATTAAATTATGGAATTATCATTAAAGGGATAGGCGTAGGGAACCAACCTCCAACCTACCATTATTTGTCAACGACCACACAAACTGTCCCCTGGTGTGTACATGCAAATGCATTTGTACACACACACACACACACATATATATATATATATAACCTTAGTTGTATTTCACATATTTCCTACACCATGATGGAATATATACCAACATTTCAAATATATATATATATATATATACCTTATCTATTAGTGTACATATAGTCATTTTCAATGCTCAGACCACAAGACCATCGTAGATAGGTCCAACACACTCTATAAAAATTTACCAACAACTCAAAATTGGCATTCAATTATTTATACAATTAACAACCAATACTAGATAGTGCACATAAATTCATACATCCAATAAAACCATTTTCCATTCGAAATCCGTTTAGCACACACTCACACTCCTAATGTTCCAATGAACACATAAATTTCATACCAAAAACAATTCATTAAGAACATTAATGAATTTCCACAACAACATAGATATAAAATACAAGAGTATATTTTTTATGAAATCCAATTGCGTCATACTAGTATTCAAAATAATTCTGAAACATACTCCACTCCACTCAATTAATTCATAGATCATGTTAAACTAAATTTAACAAAAAAATAAAATAATTAATAAATGAAATCACATGGAACCACCTACCTAGGGTGAATAAATTTCCCAAAAATGTTGTGAAACCACAATATCACCTCAAACACACCTTCGAGATGCAAGATATATCCCTAATCAACAAGATAAATCTCTATTTATTCAGTATAAACTCTATATCTACACCCAAAAATTTAACAAAATCACTAGAAAGGGGGAGATGCTTACCTGGAGTTGCATGAGGGAGAGCGGGGCCCCGATCGAGGGTGTGGTCATCAGAGGAGGTGTCAGTAAATTCACGGTCACTATAGGAGGTTGTCTAGTAGTGTCTATATTGTTAGATGAGGGCTTACCAATGATGTGGAGCTGAGGGCTATGATTAGAGGGGTTGTGCTTCAGGGAGGCACTAATTGAGGAATCTTGCACTGGGGAGGCCGACCGACAAGTGGGGAGCCTATGAAGATTGTGCGCTGGGGGGATCTAGTAGTGTTGGGCTTGATTGGGAAAGGGAACGAGGAGAAATGATTTTTATAGAGATTGGGAAAAGGGGGTGGACATGGAACTATATGAAAAATCAAAAAAAAGAAAACCAATCTAATAGTAATACTATTAACAATATGACAATGATTGTAATAAAATCCTCTTAATAATAACAACGATAATAATAAAAAAATTATTATAAAAAGACTATGAATAATAAGAATAATAATCATCACAATAATAATATTATCATTAAAGTTTTTTTTTAAAAAATATTTCATTTTCACTCATTACGATTTTTGATTATTCAATTTTAATCATAAAAAGAATAAAATATATGTAAACAAACCGCGACATCAAGGTACTAGGTCAAAGTGTGACAATTCTACCTGCAATAATTATTTCCTCCCTTAGAAATCCCCAACAAGGCATAACCCCAATATTGAAATCAAAACCCATTTACAATCCAAGGGGATTCTCGATGAACAACATTCATGAAAATAACACAATAAATAAAGTAAGAAACATACAAATAAAACATAGGAGAATAAAAATGGACTCCATGTTGGGTTCCACCCACCCCCAAAAGTGAAACCACATGAAAACCTCACTAAATGAGACTTAAATTGCTGGCTTGAAATGGGAATCCAAAATAAGCCACAACTAGAAAAATAAACCAAAGATTTTAATTAAATGAAACCATTGGGTACTCTCTAATACTGAGTTGAATCCAATCATCAAGTCGAGACCAAGAAAATAAACAAATTACTGAAATAGGGAGACCATAACTGACATTCCCCATAAGAACATACAAATAACAATGATGGAGCTAGAGGACCAATGGGGCAGACAGACACAACAACATAATGAAGAGGCTAACACTGATTTACTTTTGAGGGATTTCAATGGGTCCCATGGTGGGTCTCCCGACCATACAGACCCACTAGAATAACTAATTGGAAGAGACCAACAATAGAGGACATCATGGGATAACTCTAAATCTTCAAACACTGACTAGATCCCCTATCACAAGGGATTTGATGAAAAAAGACTCTAGTCCTGAGGGAAACGATCAACCCAATTCCCTATTCCCTCAGGGTATTAATATCTTTAGATGATCTCATAATAATACTATGTGTAATTCTCATGGTTGTTCGTACAAGGTCTACTAAACATATGTTAACATCCATAAGGGAATAAGCACTTTGGTTCACAAAAATGAAACAACCACACCTCCTTATAACAAAGGAGGAACTATTCCACTAGTATGTCATAAAATGAAGAAATAGGGTCACCATGTCTCTTTTCACATAATGGGGCTGCTCAAAACAAGATAGTCACACAAGATGTTAAAACTATCTCCTTTTTTTTTCTATTGAAGACGAACACTAGTCCATGGTCTTTTAAACTCCATAAGGGTTTCTGATTATGCTTTAGGTTAACTTAGGGGCCTATATATAGAACCTTGAGTTTTGAAGAATCCCCTTCCTTGTAGTTAGGCATTGAAGACTTCTGAATGGAACATCTCATTCTGGTAATATTCTCAACCAAAACACAATAAGATAATAGAGAAATAACACACACATCCCAAAAATAAATTGGCTTCAACAAGATACATCATTTGGATGAGAATATAATGGAACACCCATTTCACCCCAAACAATAAACAATGATTGAAGGGTAACATGGGAGACACATTTTTTTTTGAAAAGTAAATTTTAGGAATTCCATAGAGAGGATCATTCTTCTGTTAAAACAAAAGCTCTTGAAAGGTTCCATTACGTCTACCTTTTCCTATCAAAGAGAACATAACATTACAATACTCCACAAGACATGTCTATTATAACTGATAGAAACATTAAATGGGGAGGAACCTTAAACTAAGTCCTGAGTAGCACAAAATTCCTTTATATGGCCGTGGCATCCGCTAATGACCAAAATTTCCAGAATTGTAGCGTAGATTTAACCCTTTCTTAAAAAAACCATAAAATGGTCAAAAGTCCCCTTAATACAATAGCCCACACCAATAACCAATATTGATTTTTGTATTCTTTAGTAGAATTTCCTTGACTACTTCCAGGAAGGACATCCAGGCATACCGATTTCTAACATCACCTTTTTTGACTTTATAAATTCATGAAAAAATGATTTTTTCTCTACTACTTCCACTTCCACCCATCTATTGTGAGAGGATATTCTTAATGAAAAAAAAGAATATATATAAAATAAACTCTAAGACTAAGAATAGATAGCGTTTTCTATGATCAACTAGATGACCTACCAATGAAGAATCACCCTTGTATATATTTCAAATATATAAATCCATTATGGGGGTGTGCACTAGAAAACAAGGGGAAGCCATGGATCCAATAAAATTGGCCCTTTATACAAAACATACAAAAATTAGACACCAAATTCATATAAGGGATCCATCTCAACGGTATCCCAAAAGATTTTCTGAAAAAATCCTTTAACCATTATTTCAAAGCGACGCACTTACAAAATAAATATTACAACATCTCAAAAACAACAAGATCATTCAATCTAGGTAAACATTGAAAGTAATAATACCAATAAAAAAGAAACACACTACCCAACAATGGACTACCAAGAAAACCATTTTTTCATTAAAAATACATATTTGAAAATAAAATAAGATTGGTGGGTTGCACATTCACCAATGGTACCTCATGATGTCTCACACATTCCCTTCCCATTCCAAATCCGGAACTGCTCCACATTTGCAAATATTATTTTAATGTTGTCACTCAAGAGAGTACCAAATGTCAAAACAATAACATTATTCACCTACTAAAATAAAAATGCATCCTAAAATTTCTTTTTCTCATAATCGGTAGTCAAAAAATAAAAACCCATTTTGAATCTCAAAATGAATTTTTAGAAAAACACCAATCATTCAAATAAGTATACACATTAAAAATGTACATATCAATTTCAAACCATTCATTTCAATTTAAAACACCCCTAGTATCACAAAAAACTCCATTTCATCAATACCCATTTAATTATAGATTCATCTTTTCTCATTTGAAACATGTATCCAAAAACCCATTCCAAAATAATTTCCCAACATTTTGAACAATCAATTTACGATAAAACCGTTGTTTTGTTTATAAAAATTTCAATCGAAATAAACACATCCCCATTAACACAAATGATTTTATAAATTTCCACTTGTCATTTTTTTATTCTAAATAATTTGAAAACCTATTTTCCACTTATTAAAAATAAACCATCATTCCATATAAATCAATGTTTTTCACAATTCCAAAATTGGGGTTCTTAAAACAACCTTTAGAATTGAGGAATACACAAAAAAATATTGGAGAAAACTAGTGTTGATGGGAAATCTGTATATAAGGTTTTTGTCTATACACCTAGTGCCTCAACGTCACGAAGAGTATTCATGGAAAATATATCTAGATCTACTTAGCATTCTAGGACATGTGAGCTCACTAAGACCATTGGCCTAACTCCCATTGAATTTCCCAAATAACGACAATCCAAAAGGACCAAAAGACTCAGATGAAAACTGACTTCCCCAAGTGACTTGAATCCCATCACGAGTTGTGCTACCCATCAACCATACTCATTACTATAATATCATGTCCCTTAAAAACTAGATATAGTCTACCTAGACACCTCCCCTTAGAATACATCCCAATAGATCATAACATGCAATGAGACAATTTTTTCATGAACTAATGTGGGTCAACCCAGAACCATCTCCTGATTCAATCCGTGATAATGCCTAAAGGGCATTATCGATTCACACCAGTTGAAAAATGGTTTCAACATCAATACAACATTGCTGAGAACTTATTGGCCTAGAATTAATAGAGAGATAAAATATAATGTAATCAAAATGGTAGTTGGGATAGAGATAAATTAGGCAATAAAACATACAATAAGTGACCATGTGGGTCACCCACAAACTCTGAACCATGGTCGATCCAAGATCAAGGCTACTGGGGAATACTGAAACTGAAATGATAAATTAGTCATGACAACCAAGTATCTTAGTAAGAATTACATGCGTAATCAACTCCCTATACCCCTACCATTAAAAAACCCAAAACATTATAGTTTGAAAATAAGTCATAATAAAATAATGTTTTCCATTATTTTAAAATTCATGTATCAAGTTTTCCATTTCACGAAAATATTTTCTCATCCAATACATTGAATAATAGGTTCTATGAATTCAATTAACATTACAAAATGAAAGCAAACCAATTTAGATTAAAATATGGTTTTCAAAAAATAGAGAACATGAAAGAAACAAATTAAATAAAAATAAAATCACAAAAAACATGTGAAAACCATAAGCAACTAATGTTAGTTGGAAACATAGAATCCTCAAACCTCAGGGAAATGTGTCATATAAACAATGACGATCATCATTAACATCAATGATCCACTAGTTCCCCCCCCATATCATAATCTTCTATAATCATTATAAGAATTTAGATAGTATTGTAATTGTTATTCGTACTTGGTTAATCTAGGATGTACCACTTCTGTGTCATATAGTGTACTAGTCCTAGTATACCCACCTAGGTAATCGAGATTACCCATGTTCACTATTTCAAATGGCAGAGAGGCTTTATCAAGAATAACTGTATGAGCAAATAACATTCTTTATCCAAAACCTATTCAACATCCCACAACTGATCTACCTCCTTAAGCGAATTACCCTTTTAAGCCACACATCATTGCAAAAGCCTGTACACTGGGCTCATATCAAAAATCACACATTTAAACTTCCATCATATATCAAAAACTAGGGGGAATGCCTGATTTGGGGTTTTCCATATTTGAAAACCATTCTACATGTTCCAAACATGACCCATTAATTTACAAAGAACATTATCAAATAGAAAATACTATTTATAAATATCTTTGACTCCCAAGATATTTTAAAAACACAAATTTCACAACCATGGAACCACACATTTAAAAGAATTATATGGAAACATTTTTATAAAAAATCAACCTATTTATGAAACAAAACATCCTATTAACCTCAAATTGATACTAAAACCATGTATTTTTTAAAACAACCCAAATAATAGAATTTCCCCCTTTTAAAATAACACAACAACCCATATCAAGTCAAAATCAACTTTAACCACGTCTGTAAACACCAATCATGTTGGTAAATAACCACCACAACCCGTAAATCATTTTAGATACCACATTTAATGATATATCATTTTGGACCAGTAGAGCATTATAAATGTAATGAATTTTCTAAAACTAGGTTGGGATAATCTATTAATAAGAAAATAAAGCATTGAAAACATAGAAATGTTAAGAAAAGTGAATGAATAATCATTTCTCACAATCATAACCATATTTAATATCTTATAATTTTATTAAAGAAATATTAAACATATTTCTAAAAAAATAAAGAAAATTTTGATTTCTAATTAAAGTGTTAGGTATAGGGAACCTACCCGAAACTTGTCGTTATATTTTGATGACCAGATGATCTTACCCATGGAACATACACACACATGTATTCATATATATATATATACCCCAAGTTTCATTACACATATTCCCCACACCATTAGGGAATATATAGAATGATTTTATATATAATCCATACCTATGTATTCATATATAGTAATTCTCAATGCTCACATCCCAGAACCCCCAAAACGAGTTACAATGCACTATATAAATATTTTCCAACAACTAAAAAGAAGAATCCCATTATCTAAACAAATCACAACCAATACTGAAATGGGAATGATAATGTATACATGAAAATATGACCCATTTTCCATTATAAAGACTTTTTTCTCAAACACAAATATTAATTTTCCATGAATATATATTTTTTATTCCTCAACATTTCATTAATCACTCCCATGAATTTCCACAAAAACAGACTTATAAAAGAAAAAACTACTTATTAATGAAATTCAATTACATCATAATAGTATTACAATGATTTATAAAGAATACTTCTCATCACACAATTAATGAATATAACATGATTAAATAAATTAATCAAACAAATAAATCCATCGATAAATGTTATGTTGTGGAACCACCAACCTCAGGTGATGAAATTGATGAAAAATTTGTTAAACTATTAATGCACCTTAACCGCACCTTTATTAGGAATGATCAACCAGTAAAAAAGATCAAACTTTTTTAATCGTGAAATAAACCTTAATAGAACCCCCTAAAAATGATCAAAAACTATTAAAAGAGGGATAATCATACACTGAGTTGCATGAGGGTGACCCGGATGACGGTCGGGGTCACAGTCACAGTAGGAAGGGATTGTGGGGAGATGATCACTAGATGAGGGAGGCTGGTGGGGTTGTGGTCGCCATATGAGGGTCGACTATTGAGAGGGGGCCAAGGTTGTTGGTAGGAGGGGTTGCGAATCGAGAGGCACTAGTGGATGAGTCATGCACTGGGGAGCCAGGCCAACATGGGGGTTCTCGAAGTGTGTTAACATGATGGTTTCGAGCAGGGTGGGGTGTGATATGAAAAGGGAAGAAGGATAGGAGTTCGTGAGGGAATGGGGGAAAGGGGATGAAAAGATAACCCCAGAAAAAAATAAAATGATAATAATAATATCAACCTATAAATAATAATAATAATTTCATTATAATTATAATGTTAATCAGAATAATATTTATAATAGTAAACCACATAATAATATTATTATTCATAACAATAATATTATCATTATTATTATTTTAAGTAATTTTAATATTATTTTATTTCTGATCTTTTTTATTTTTATATAATAAATTTGTTACATAAAAAAATACTCAAATATATTTAAGCTAACTACTATCATAATGTATGGAGTCAGGTTGTGACAACAAGTATGTCCATATTTGATAACATTTCCATGTATGAAAGGAATTACTGTTCCATTTTTTTCAATAAGTAAATTACATAATGATTTCTTTATTCATTTAAAACGTATTTTCATTGATAAATGTGTGCGTCCGTATATTATTCCCACTTTATTAATTTCCCAGTTGAAATTTTATTTCATTACCTAAAATTGAAAATGGTACGTATGTTTCATTACATCATCGTTTTCCTATCTCTCCATTAAATCAGGAGGATCTCCCACATTACATTCTCCATGTGATTAGACATGATTTTCAAAACTTTTTCTCTATGATATGAAATATTCATTTTCTTCTCATTTTTGAATTAACATTCCTTAATGGTAACACATATTGATTCCACATATATGAGAGGTCTAATATATGATTCTTTTATAGTGATACATGTAACCCATCATGCTGTTGAAATATCTTAGGTGTGAGTAATGTTTGATATTCCACATCTTTGATCTGTTCATGAATAAAAAATGGCTATTATATCTAGATATAAGCTTTCTTTTTTCCCAATCCACATGAATTTAATCAATGCTTGTATTCAAATATTTTATATTGAAATTTTGTGGATTAAATTTGATGTAGAATAGTTTAATACTTTTTGCATCAGGTTGATAATATCACTTCTAGTAAACTTCAGTTCCACATACTCAACTCAATATGTAGGGGTCCAATACTTCTTCCTATATAGATCCTCCTATGGTGCATTTTTAATTATATATTTTGAAAAGTTATTATATGATAACTCCACTAGTTTATGGTGTTGATCCCAAAATCCATTGAAATCAATTGAATGAGATCTTAAAATATACTATATATATTGAATGGTTCTCTAATACTGACCATCAGTTTAAGGATGACTAGTAGTTATGAAAATTAACAATGTATCCAAATAACGGGAATTTATCATTAATAATCTTTATGTAAACATTTTTTTTCTATTAGATATAATATATAGGGGTACTCCATAGATCCTTACAACTTCTCAAATGTATATCATAGTGGGTTGGTTAATGGGAAAATATTCCATCATTATAATGACATGTGATGACTTTGGAAATTGATAACCAACACTCAAATTGATTTATTCCACTATATTTCCATGGGATTGCTAATATGAAGTCCATGGTTATAATTTGGTATGTCCATAGTAGTTTTTGGAGTGGTTACATCATACACTTATATCTCTATCATTCGGCCTTGAATTCTTCAAATTCAAAGGATTGAGATCTACAAATTAACAATAGCTCTCTTCAAAATAACCCACCCTATGTTTTACATAGGATAACTATACATATTATTTCATCCCAAGATAATAGTGAATAATAAACTATTTAAAAATAATAGATGTTACCTCCACATTTTTTGTATTTATGGGATATATATCCACGTTCCAAACCTTATAACTTCCTCTTTATAAAATTTGAACTCAGTGATATACTCTAAATTTATATCTATCTATTAATTAATTTTTTAATCCTATATGATCCTATCATGAATGTGTGGATGTGAATATATTAGAGAAATTTAGGATCAATTTCTATTTTTGATTCAGTTTTCTATAATATTTGTGCCTACAAAAATTGGATCTCGTTAAATCCTCATTGTGGATATGGTTGTAGGATAATTTATTTTAAAAGTTTCATTTGTTTTTCACAAACCTATTTTGGAAATGGAATTAATGGACATAATCCTTGACCATCTCTAACCAGAATAATTGGAGAATATTGAGATTTATTTGGGTATATATTTATCATGGAGGATTTTATAGTCTAGATATTCGTCACAATTCTCCTGGTAGAGATTGTTTCTTTAACTAATTAATAAGGAGATAACCATAAATGTTCCAAACCATTAGATGGGTAGCTATAATAATTGAGAATTAATTAGTGGGTGTAACAATAAATCAATTTTTAATCATTCATGAGTAAAAAACCCAATCCCCTTTTGGAAACATCCCTATTTATAATAAATTCATCCCCACTTTTGGAAACTTTTCGTAGATGTGCTGTTATTAGCTTCATATTTTACTCTTTTATTCTCTCCTCATATTCATTTGTCCAAAAAATCATCACTCAATTATGATTTAACATGGTTAGTAGGCTAGAAAAACATGAGGTTTTTCAAATTTATTGATTACATAATCCTTCTAATCCATAGAAACTATATATTTCTATCATGGATATTTTATTGGGTCATCATTGAATTTCCATTATCATCAATGGATAAATATATATTCAATATATTTGGATAAAAATCCTTATGAATATTACATTTTCCATAAAAAATATTTCAATTATATTACATATCATTTAATTTTTCCTTTTATGATGACTTCATCTAATCATTGAAAACGTCCTCGGGTTCCTCCTTTATTTTTGACTAGATAAGAATGTTTTATATAAAGACTAAAATAAATTTATCAATATCATAAAAATATAATATATTCAGCATTTATATTCCAATAATTGTTCCATTAGTTTTTCCAAATGGTATTATTATGAATCTACAGTTCATATAACATTTATGAAAATATGTGTTCGGGTTATCCTCCTTCAGAACATTCATGTTATAATTTCCAAACTAAAGATCCATAATATGTTAATACAATCCTCTATATAGCTAATTGAACAATACATAAATCGTAAGAATGTGACAGTTTTTTTAACATGATATTTTTTAACTGAAGATAATCAATCTACAGGATCATTGACCCATCCATGTTTTTAATCAAAATGATTTGTGCCCCCCAGAGTGAAACACATGGGCATATAAACCATTTATAAGGATTCAATTGTATATTCCTATTTATATATTCATTCTCAATAGTGTAAATTCAATATATACTCTTTGATATTAGAAACGATCTGGGTATATATATGATTGAGTACTCAACATCTTAGTAAATATGATTTCATGGACACTCATTAGAGAACATGTCATAAAAATATCTTACAATGGGAAAATAGTTATTGATGATAAATTCCATAGTTTCAATAATATGACCTATATTTGATTTATCATATATCATAATATCAATGGATGATATTAAAATTCAAGAGGATATATATCCTCCTATAAAAAAATTATTAAATCATTGGTAGATTTATTATATGGAAGGTGATTTACATCACATGGTAATTTAAGTTGGTTATATAAAGGAAATCCAGACCTTATATAAATCAATAGAATTATAAAAAATTAATTTTTAAAAAGGATTCATAGGAAATTACACCCTAAAATATTTATATGAGAGAATATATTTACATTTGATGTAATAATATCCTCATTTATTGAATTTACTGAATTCTTAGTGACCATGTTTTGTGGTGGATTTTGAATAGTCCTAAAATTATGAATAAAATAAAATAATGAATTTATTCATAATAAAATAGTACTTTAAATTTGTAAATAACCTGCAAACCTAACACTGAAAAATTTTCAATAACAACTTTAGAAGTTGTGAATGATTTTGATATCGAATTCTCTCTTTGACATTGAGGATATTCTTCTCATTTTTCATCAACATCCTTTAGATTAGTCGATTTCTTTTTCTATTGTCATTGTTTCTTAAAATATAATCCTTAGATAAAATGAATAGGGTTTACTATTTCATTAATTTATTCATAAAAGTGGGTTTTCTCTACCATCATTATTCATAATGATGGTTCCATTCCATCCTAGACCATAATAATATTCCTATCCCCCTATATTAGTTTTCATGATGTTTCATCCCAAATGATTGAAAATATATTTGATGGGATTTCATACCACCATAAAATATCACAATATATCTACCAAACATTGTTTCCAATATCCGCTTCGTAACTCTAGACCCATTATATCCTTAACATTCACTAATATGTTGTTGTGCCTGCTGGGAATATTGAAAAAATATTCTTAGTTATTAATGAGTTGAATCTCTAATTTAATTCATGGGTTTTTATTTATCCCACCAAAGAAACAATAAAATTTTACACCAAGATCAATGAAAATGGATAAATATCATTTTAGTGAAGTGATGTTTTCCTCATATACCCAACTGGATTCAATGTCATTTTTTAAGGCTATGAATTTTCCTCTAAATTTTATGATATCGAGTGATGGGGAAATAATTATTGAAAAAACATAGACTTCATTCCACTATATCACTTCACTATTTTCCCATGGGGTTTCTTTTATCAATCAAATTCCACGATTTACTATTTTCCCCATCCAATTGATTAGATAAAGAACAATATTTTTTTCTTCATTGAAATATAAAATGGAGGTGATTTTTTCAATAGATTTGATCAATTAATTAAGGATTAAGGGATCAAAAAATAAATAGAATGCTATTTTCCTTCCATGAAAGACTAAATTACTATAATCTATTTCTTATATGTGTGTTTTCCCGCAGAATCATTGTTTGGATCAAATTTTGAGTCAATTGTGAAAGTAGTGTCATCATTTTATAAAAATATACTATAATTAGTTTTTAATATCAATTTATGGCCGTCACATATCATATCACATTATTATTTTACAAGTTCCTCTTATTTACATCAACTGACTAAAATAAAGGAAATTTATGGATGATTGTTTTAAAATTATTGATCATATATAAGGGAAAATAATGAAAATTGATGGAATAAATAAACAATTATTTATATTCTTTACCCTGTGAATTTATTATATATTATATAAATAATCCATTATATATTTCCTAGAATAAAATTCCATTTTAAATTTTCATTGTGGTTTAAAATGATCTTTTAAATTTAAAAAATCAAATCTGTCTGGAGTGTCCAACTTTGTGTTCCATAATTCCTACATATCATTCTCAAGGTGATTATCATATTAGTACCCAATTATCCCTTCAGATGTTAATTACCACTGGGTATAATTGTACCAAATAAAAATCCACATATATTATCAAGATAAGGATTGTTTAGCACGTAATACACCATATCTTTACATTACTAGAATTTAGTGGTGTTTTTATTTTTTTTTCTATTATCCATATAGTTTCCACTGCAGTATTGAAATTCTAAGCTAAAAAATATGTAGACCTTTATCTAATAATACTAGTGAATTCTTATATATTTTATAAACATTATTTCAATATTTATTATATTAATACACTTGAATCAAAATTCAAAAGGATTGAGTGTCTTAGTGTATTTGGGTAATTAGATACATATCATAATAAAAGGAGACATGTATAAAATGTAATTATTTATAACTGTATATCATTCCATTAAATTTCAATTGATCTCATATTACATCTTGTAATAACATGGGTATATACAAAATAATGGGGTGAGAAATAAATCCTAATTTTTTAATAATAGATTCATAGCATAAATTATACAGTAAATGAAATTATAGAGGTATTAAATAATGGTATATAGAGAAGAAAATCTTAATCCCAAACCCTGGATATTTGAATAAAATTATAAATTAATTTGATAATAAATATTGGGAAACAACATTTAACATTTCATCATAAAAATAAGTCATGGATGATGACCAAGATATCAAAAAATATTTTTAAATGTCAATCCAACCATTCCTGAAAAGTGTATCTCAAGAGAAAAAATTACTTAATGAATTTTTGGTCAACGTAATTCCAGGACCACCAGTTATATATTTATATAATGTACATGAATATGTGTGACACATAGATCATACTATATAAGAATATCAATCACCATTTTTTATCCATTGATCATTGAGTCTAGTTTATATTCATTTATGACCTTAATAAAATATATTTAGTTACATGAAGTTGAATTACATTGATTGGAATTGGTTATGGAAATTCAAAACACATGAGTCAGACATTGATTATCATAGGATATTTTTGGTAGTAAAATAGTTATACATAATAGTTTTTGAAAATGATTAATGAGAATTAATTGTAGTCTTTCATAGTGATTTTTTTTGTAAGGATAGTAATGGGATGTGTAAAATGAAATTAAATGATGAACAATTTGATATCCAAAGTCATATAAAAACAAAATATCATTAATAAAATGGATAATAATAAATCCCTTACATTGATGAGGTGATTATAAAATATTTTTAGGTTCTTCATAATATATACATTACACCATTGGAGAGATTTATAGAGTTATAGGGAGTGAAACGTAATGATCAATAGGTTTTGAGTGAATTGGAGTGAGAGGTTTCAACGATATTTATAGAAAATGTTAGAGGAATTATTTATTAATATCTAAACAATTTTTTTGACTGTAAGTGATAAAAAATAAATAGTAACATACCTTCCTAGGATTTAAGACATGATTTCTACCAAAATTATTATTATTAAATATTTTATTAGGATGAAAACCAAAAATTTAAAATAATTACATTCATGATGTGGAAGTGGGTTAGGTTGCAAAATATTTATTTTTAAAACAGTAAAATATAATATATATTTTGATGGATTTACTAAAATCAATAAAAAATAATTCAATAACAATAAAAAAATTAATTTAATGGAGAAATTTATTTTATTTCTTGGATTGCTGTTATATTAAATATTACATAAATTTTCAGTTATTCTAATGATATAATACATACTAGAAGTTTATAATGTGTTTTATATTTACAAAAAATCATTACTATCTCATAAAAATCTGAAAAATTCGACATTTTATAATTTTGAGGTTCTAATATTTAAAATATTTTTTAGGGTAAAAAAATTATTTTCTAAAAATTATTGGTTTCACTTTTGAATATAAAATTTATTTACTAAAAAATTCTTGTTTTTATGAAACTGAACACATTATGAAACTTATAAATATTATATTATACTCTATTAAAATATATTATCATTCATATTTAAATAAATATTATTTAATAAAAGTATTTCATAAATATTTTTTTTTTAATTTGTCAAAAAATTATTACTATTGAACTAATATAATTACTAGATAAAAAATTATTTCCTTCATAAGAATATATAAATTAAATTAGAATTATTAAAAATTCATACTTATATATAAAGTAATAATGTAAAATGGGTAAATATTATAATTACTTTATAAAAAAAATATTTTATCTATTTCTATTATGGTCTTAATACATGAAGGGAAAGGTGTTATGTTGTGGTACTATCAGATCATTGTATGATGAACATTATTAGTGAAATTATCTTGATAATATTGAACTTATATAGTATATGGTTTCTATTAAGAATCAATTACTAAACATTGTATTGGGATTGTTTGTTGTTAAATCCAAGTGATTCCATATTCCTCAAAAGCCCTGAAAAATGTATTTATAGGTTATGACCTCATAGGTAGAGGATATCACTTCTTCATTCTATGTCAATTATATATTATTATAACCCATAATAGAAAGTAAAATTTTAATGGTCACTATATAATGGATATATTATCAATTTTTATGATTCATAATGATCTTTTATTCCAAAAAAACATTGGATGTATTCTATAATGTCCCAATGTATATAATGGAATATAGTGCTTGTGTTTTATATAACTGCCTTACATAAAAAGAAATATATTCATTATAAGTCAAACTTAATTTTCTAATGTTTTCTAATTTCCCTACAAGTCATCCAATGATTTGCTACCTGTATTCAGGAACATTATTGACATTCCATTATCTGAAATGGATGTAACATTGGATACAAAATGTAACACCCCTAGATTTTATGAAAAATATTCTTTTAATTTCATTGATATCTTCTATTATAAACCACACCATGTTTAGCTTGTACTATACGCAACACCGTATTAACTTGCAGTATACGCAATGCTATTCCTGGGTCATGTTACACACAATTTCAAGTTCGTTTTATAATAGTCAGTCTACGCAACATTGAGTGTTTATATATATATATATATATATATATTCAATGTATAAATAAAATATAGTTGGATTCTGTTATACGAAACAATGAAGGATTCTTGCGTAACATGCAACCCTGACTTGGCTTGCATTACACACAATCACGACCTTCCTCGATAGCATGTGTTGTACACAATACCGAGTTTTACTAAACAAAGATAAATTATTATTGTGAACTAGCCATTATGAATAGTATTAACAAAATTTTGAATTTTATAACATTATTATTAATCTTAAATATTTTATAGAACATGGTATGAGAACAAAATAAAATTTTTGGGTAAAATAAGTATTTTTAAAAAAAATGCAGTTTTGCCGCCTTTTATTGGCGCACCCACATTAAATATATTTTTTTACATGTTTATAAGTTCAATTTGACAGACTAAAATTCTTCTTTTGAATCAGGATATTAAAATTTACATTTGATAAAGTTTTTATATTTTTTGGATAACTTTCATATTTTAATGAATAGTAAAAACACACTATATTTTAATTAAAAACAACTTTTTTCATCAAAATAATTTATGTGGTTAAATTATAATATTGAATGGTTTTAAAGTATAAATAGAATATATTTCCATTTAATATAATGTATTTCATTAGCATTGATTTTACCTTGAATTCGTAGGTTAAATCAATTCAATCTTTTGCAATGTTTTAAACAAAAACCCATTTTCTTTCGACAACAGGATTAATTTTAATTTAATTTCTTCAAATTTTATGTATTGAATTTGGAAAAATGGATTCCATATTTGGAATCAGTGGGTTCAAATTATATTAATAAGCTACTTTTATTTTTGGGCATTATGAATAGTAACTACAGTAATTTGTATTTACTGTGGTTAAAGGTAAATAGGGTAATTCAAGGTTAAAATAATATTATAATAATTTAAAATTACATTTAAACTTTTCATAACCTTATTAGATGAGTATTTTCTCACCATGGGCATACTTGGGCCGATTTTGGGACCCCAATGAGCCACTTGGTAGTGAAAATGAGAATTTGGATTAATTAATTTAATGTAAAGAAAAAATTGACTCTAACAAAAACCTTTTAGTAATTAATTTTTATAAGGGGTTATATAAGTTATATTTTCGACTAAAAACATTATTTGGAAAGATGAAAATATTACCTACATCATGGAATTTTTTTCATAATTTTTAGACATCAAATGAATTAAATTATTTTCGACACAATAATGATTTAGTGTTTACCTCATTAATAAATTATTTAAATAAATAAGATTATAATGATTAAAATATCATCAAAAACCCGTAAAATTACAATTGGATGATTTTATTTAGAATATGAGTCATCTTATCTTCGACATTAATGTGTTTTGGGCCTCTTGAACCCGAAGATAAGTTTATAATAAAATAATGTTTTCACACTTTCCTAAAGAGCCCCTCTTCTACCTTATAAAAGGAGACCACTTCTATGAAATTCCCCACACCTCTGAAGACTTTTGTCTCGTCCAAACTCTTCCCAACTAAGCTCCCTACATCCCTCCCCTCCCCCTTGAAGCCTTACATTATGCATAAGACTCTCCAAGAAGTCCTTTTGGTTCAAACCAAAGGAAGTTACCAAAATTAAAGGTAACAGTTTATCTTAAGTTGTTTTCTTTTATTCTACTTCTCCAACCTCTAAACTATTTTTAATACTTTATTTTGTAAAAAAAAATATCTTAAATATACTAGGATGTTGTTATGAGATTTATTGGAACTACACTTACACACACCTCCATATAATGGATGAAGAACATAATGTTTCTGTGATGGCAAACTAACGCCTCCCGAAACGATGATTGTTCGATTTTCTCCTACCGCCTCTCATGGTGGCCATTATGATGGAAATGTATTTATATATAATATATATTATGTTTATGATTTCCTTATGCTTCTTTACTTCCAAATTATATCAAGCCTTTACGGTTTCCATAGTCGGTAAATACGATAATCTCATTTGAGGAAGTGCGGACTACCGCCCCCTCAAAGTGATGTGATTCGTTAATACCTTATGTGGGATGTATAAAGGATGTGGATAATGATATTATATATGATATTATAATATAAATATGTATCATTATGTTTTAATTCCATTAAAATAAGAAATAGAAATGAAAGTAGCGTTCATGCGTACGTACGGCTTACCGTCTCCATGAACGTTGCGTTTCATTTCATACCTCCATATGTTATGTACTATTATAGATTCTTGTATATTCTGAATATATAATGATTTTATATGATATATAAATCATTATTTAAATTTTGGAAGTAATTAAATCATGATATAAGTCATAATAACATCAAGAACAACAAGTCCAAACACGTACAATAAATAAGATTATTTTACCCAAAACGCTACTTTAACATTAATTTACAAAAGAATGGGTAATATAATGTCATAAGTGAACCATATATGATATCATCACAATGAATACGATTCTGTAATAATTAAATTACATTATTTAAATCATTATACAGGAGGATTGGATACATGCAAAGCATATCGGACCTAAGATAAGGGATAATTTTGCAAGTCTCATTTTTATCCGAGATTGCTTATTCGTAAGTATTTACTGGGGATATTTCTATCATGTACATGTTTTATAAAAGTGTTTTAATGTATGTATAAAGTCCTTTTTACCCATTTTTGACTTTTACTACATGGTATGTATGGAATATTTCTCTTATTTACGTTACGAGGTACTTTTTTGACTTTTCCGACAAAAGTATGAGGAGAATGGTATTTTTAACTTATACGGCGTGAACTGATTATTACGGTTTTATAAAGACATGTTTTCATGAAGCTTCCTCCAAAAAATTTCATGACTATTTTCAAAAAAATCTGTTTCTTTTAAAATTGGATGATTTTTTGTGAAAGGAAATTGATTTTGAAAAAAAGGATATTTTCCTCAAGAATTCATTTCAAGTGTATTATCAAATCCATTTTCCATATAAGATTAAATTATTTCATATGTGTATGTTTCAAGTATAATGTATCTATTATTTACATGGTTTAAATTTTCTTGTGATAAAATATCCATTTGTTTTATATGGATTATGTGATGATGGGATGATGTTTATGAAACCCATTTTATTCTTTGGGTTATGATGAATGTTTTAAGTTTATTTTTTGGCACAAGTAAGAATGATTTCACTATGAGATGGGTGGGACCTATATCTCCCTCCAATGCATTGGGTAAATATTTTATATCTCATGAGATAGACATGTCTGGAATGGTAAGTTAATCCGGTTCAGTGTTATAGGACTGAAACGAGGAGTGAACTCGAGTCAGAATGGGACTTTGTCCACTAAGATGGTCTTGGCAGCAATGCTTTGGCTACTATGGAAATAATTACATGTGCTTAATGGATGCCACAATTACATGTTTTATTCCCATGCTATTTTATCATGATTTATGTTCCATTATGATCTATTCCTTATATACTTCCATGTTTTATGCCGTTGCTCAATATTTTTAATGTTAATGTTTTTTTAAAGTTCAAATGTATATGGTATGTTTTATTTTATACATGCTTACCATTACTGAGCATTTGAGCTCACCCTTTTTATGTTTTATTTTCCCCAGGAAGTAAAGAAAGGTTTTTGGTAAGGAAACAGAAAGGGGAAGATCGTTATGGGAGTTGTTGATGATCTTTCACCACGATTAGAAGATTTTATTTTGAGTTTCCAAAGACACTAAACTATTACGGTCCTTGTGTGTCTATTTTTGTAATGTATTAAGTATTCCGCAAAAGTAATGTATTTTCCATGTACGCCAAGCTACGAGTCTTTACAGTTGGTATCAGAGGGAGGTTTTTCCAACCTTTGGAAACTAGGATGCAAATACGTTAGTGAGATCCCTGGAGATATTTCTAAGGTATGTCTAGGGATATACCTAAGGATAAGAATACGTATAGGATATAGTCCTAGAACTATGGTAATGATCATAGAATTTAACCTAATATGTTAGTTATTGAGGGTTATCTCCCTTTACTATATTGTTTTCCCTAGCAAGATTTTTTCCTCTAACACTATTCTTTCTGGGTTTTAGAAAATGGCTGGAAACAGAATGATTCATGATAATGGAGGATGTGACGAACAATGGAATGATTTTCTTCATGAGAAACCAAATGAAACGGGATCTGGAAGTCCAAACATCGTTATTATGCCTAATAAGCAATCTCATTATATGATCAATAATCTCAACTTTGGTAAATTTCCCAACTCAGATTATAAGAGAAATATGGAGTTTCATGATGATCATAGAGGAAAGAAAGTTCAATTTCCCTCATGTAAATCATGTGGGAAGAGGCATCAGGGAGATTGTTTCAAAAGAACTGGAAGATTCTTTGGGTGTGGAAAAGAAGGACACAAAGCCAGTAAGTGCAAAGGAAAAGGTTTAGTTAACACCATGGACACGGATAATGATATTTCTACGACATCAACAATGATTAGATGTTTTAAATGTGGAATGTACGGGCATTATGCAATCCAATATCGTAATGGAAAATCTCATGAAGAGAATCAGCATGGTCATATGGGTAGTATTTATGTGGATGATGATGAGGAGACTACAAATGATATATGAGCTGAAAGAAGTGTTGAAGCTCAGTCGGTTGTTTTAGAAGGTAGTGGAATGATTGTATGTTTATCGAGAGCTATGTTGTATAGTTAATGGTACTATGGAATAAAGAATCATATAAGGATTGTTACACTGTTGTTTTTCCCAAAAGTATTTGAAAGTATATGTTGAATGGTACCAGTAACCATGGAATGTTATTCAGATATTTTTGTAAAGTAGATGATATGCGCATAATAAAGGAATAAGAAGATAATGAGACGTTTGATTGTATTCATGAGCTAATGATTGATATAAGGACTAAGTGATATCATGGTATGAGTAGATAAAATTTTGAGGATTTTTGTATGTGGAAAGTGTTAACTTTTAACTGCATTCATGTTTTCACTATGGTTCAATGGGTATTCATTCTTCAAGAGAATACATGATTAAGGTATTCAACAAGATATATCTTATGATATATGGGGGATAAATGATGGGATTCATGTGATTGTTATGTGACATTTCAATAATCATTTTCATTATACTATGAGCTTGGAACGAAGTATTTTAGATAATCCTAAAGATTGGAATGGATTGTGTTGGACATAATTTAGTATTGTTTAAGGATAATACATTTTTCAATATTATTGATGGGATGTTATAGTAATGTAATTTTAGAAAAAAGAAGACCTGCAGGATGGGCTATAGCCCATCGCGTCGGACAATGCTGTGGGAATCGAACCCACAACTGAAGTGTGATAGGCCTTTATCACCTACCACTGGCATACAGAAAGTCCCTTTTTAGTGGAAACTAGTTTTATTTTATTAAGCGGTATGATATATGAAGTATAAGTTCATTTTTGGAACCATATATGATTAATCTAACCATAAGATGGACTTATAACTTTTGATAACCTTTTTATTTAAAGAGGTAGAATGACCCATCATTCTATCACATGATCTACTATCACATCACGAATAACAAATTCAACTTCATTTCTTTAAGGGATGAAGTGGAAATTGTTAAATTCAAGAACAATAGTAAGATTGTACCAAAATCATGCAATTATTTATTTTAATTAATCAACTTTAGGGAAATGATCTTGAAAACCAAACATGTTGTCCTAGTGCTCTTATATCCGATGAACTAGATGGTACCCTAGATCATCAAAAATTTATGGCTTTGTGATTGTTGGATTTTTCATAGACATGTTCTCTACCACTCTCTATCAGAACCTAATGGTTGGATTTTTCTTCCATATCCATATTTTCACATATATTCTCCTACGTGGAAACCCAGTGATGAGTTAATTTGGGTAACCATTACGTTTCATACATTAGTTTTTAAAGCCAATATTTGGTATTCCTTTTTTCGATGTGGGTTTCTATTAAATAATTTTTCATGTAGTAAACCATTTATAATCCCGCGAATTTTGAGGGAGAAATTCATTTTAAGGGGGGTAGAATGTAACACCCCCATATTTTATGAAAAATATTCTTTTAATTTCATCGATGTCTTCAATTATACACCACACCAAGTTTATCTTGTACTATATGCAAAAACGTATTAGCTTGCAGTATACGAAATTCTATTCTTAGATCGTGTTACACACAATTTCAAGTTCGTTTTATAATATTCAGTCTATGCAACATTGAGTGTGTTTATATATATATATATATATATATTCAATGTATAAATAAAATATGGTTGGATTCTGTTATACGAAACAATGAAGGATTTTTGCGTAACATGTAACCCTGACTTGGCTTGCATTACACACAATCACGACCTTCCTCGATAGCGTGTGTTGTACGCAATACTGAGTTTTACTAAACAACGATATGTTATTATTATGAACTAGCCGTTATGAATAGTATTAACTAAATTTTGAATTTTATAACATTATTATTATTCTTACATATTTTCTAGAACATGGTATAAGAACAAAATAAATTTTTCGGGTAAAATAATTATTTTTTAAAAAATGCAGTTTTGCCGCCTTTTGATAGCGCATCCACATTAAATCTAGTTTTTGACATGTTTATAAGTTCAAGTTCACAGAATAAAATTCTTCATTTAAATCAGGATATAAAAATTTACATTGGATAATGTTTTGATATTTTTCTAATAACTTTCATATTTTAATGAATAGTAAAAACACGCTATATTTTAATTAAAAACAGCTTTTTTATCATAATAATTTATGTGGTTAAATTATAATATTGAATAGTTTTAAAGTATAAATAGAATATATTCTTACCATTTAATATAATTTATTTCATTACAATTGATTTTACCTTGAATTCGTAGGTTAAATCAATTCAATCTTTTGCAATATTTTAAACAAAAACCCGTTTTCTTTCGACAATGGAATTAATTTTAATTAATTTTCTGCAAATTTTTTGTATTGAATTTGGAAAAATGGATTCCATATTTGGAATCAGTGTGTTAAAATTATGTTAATAATATACTTTTATTTTTTGGCATTATGAATAGTAACTACGGTAAGTTTTATTTACTGCGGTTAAAGGTAAATAGGGTAATTCATGGTTAAAATAATATTATAATAATTCAAAATTACCTTGACACTTGTCCTAATATTATTAGTCGAGTAGTGGCCGACCATGGGCATCCTTGGGCCGAATTTGGGACCCCAATGAGCCACATGGAAGTGAAAATGACAATTTGGATTAATTAATTTAATGTAAAGACAAAATTGACTTTAACAAAAATCTTTTAGTAATTAATTTTTATAAGGGGTTATATAAGATATATTTTCGACTACAAATATTATTTTGAAATATGAAAAGATTCCATACATCATGTTATTTTGTTCATAATTTTTAGACATCAAAAGAATTAAATTATTTATGACACAATAATGATGTAGTGTTTACCTCATTAATAAACGATTTAAATAAATAAGATTATAATGATTAAAATATCATCGAAAACCTATACAATTCCAATTGGATGATTTTATTTCTAATATGAGTCATATTATCTTCGACATTAATTTGTTTTGGACCTCTTTAAACTGAAGATAAGTTTATAATAATATAATTTTTTCACACTTTCCTAAAGAGCCCCTCCTCTCCCTTATAAAAGGAGACCACTTCTATGCAATTCCTCACACCTCTCATGTCTTTTGGATCGTCCAAACTCTACCCAACTAAGCTCCCTACATCCCTATACTCCCCCTTGAAGCCTTATATTAGGCAGAAGACTCTTCAAGAAGTCATTTTGGTTCAATCCAAAGGAAGTTACCAAAATTAAAGGTAACAGTTTCTCTTAAGTTGTTTTCTTTTATTCTACTTCTCCAACACCTAAACTCTTTTTAATACATTTTTTGTAACAAAAAAAATATCCTAAATATACTAGGATGTTGTTATGAGATGTATTGTAACTACACTTACACACACCTCCATATAATGGATGAAGAACATAATGTTTCTGTGATGGCAATCTAACGCCTCCTGAAACGATGATTGTTCGATTTTCTCCTACCACCTCTCATGGTGGCCATTATGATGGAAATTTATTTATATATAATATATATTATGTTTATTATTTCCTTATGCTTCTTTACTTCCCAATTATATCAATCCTTTACGGTTTCCATAGTCGGTAAATACGATAATCTCATTTGAGAAAGTGCGGACTACCGCCCCCTCAAAGTGATCTGATTCGTTAATACCTTATGTGGGATGTATAAAGGATGTGGTTAATAATATTATATATGATATTATAATATAATAATGTATCATTATGTTTTAATTCCATTAAAATAATAAATATAAATGAAAGTAGCATTCATGCATACGTACGGCTTACCGTCTCCATGAACGGTGCGTTTCATTTCTTACCTTCATATGTTATCGACTATTATAAATTCGTGTATATTATGGATATATAATGATTGTATATGATATATAAATCATTATTTACATTTTGGAAGTAAGTAAATAATGATATATGTAATAATAACATCAAGAACAACAAGTCCAAACACGTACGATAAATAAAATGATTTTACCCAAAACGCTACTTTAACATTAATTTACAAAAGAATGGGTAATATAAAGTCATAAGTGAACCATATATGATATCATAACAATGAATAAGATTCTTTAGTAAGTCAATGAAATTATTTAAATCATTATACAGGAGGTTTGGATACGTATAAAGGATATCAGACCTAAGGTAAGAGATAATTTTTCAAATCTCATTTTTATCCGAGATTGCTTATTCGTAAGTATTTACTGGGGCTATTTCTATCATGTCATTGTTTTATAAAACTGTTTTCATGTATGTATAAAGTCCTTTTTAACCATTTTTGACTTTTACTACATGGTATGTATGGAATATTTCTCTTATTTATGTTACGAGGTACTTTTTTTACTTTTTCGACAAAAGTACGAGGATAATGTTATTTTTAACTTATACGGCGTGAACGGATTTTTACGGTTTTATAAAGACTTGTTTTCATGAAGCTGCCTCCAAAATATTTCAGGACTATTTTCAACAGAATAACTTTCTTTTAAATTTTCATGACGTTTTGTGAATAGAAATTGATTTTGAAAAAAGAGGATAATTTCTTCAAGAATTCATTTCAAGTGTTTTATCAAAACCATTTTACATCTAAGATGAAATTATTTCATATGTGTACGTTTCAAGTATAATGTATCTATGATTTACATGGTTTTAATTTTCTTATGATGAATTATCCATTAGTTTTATATGGATTATGTGATGATGGGATGATGTTTATGAAACCCATTTTATGCTTTGGGTTATTATGAATGTTTATAGTTTATTTTGTGGCACAAGTAAGAATGATTTCACTATGAGATAGGTGGGACCTATATATCCCTCCAATGCATTGGGAAAAGATTTTATATCTCTTGAGATAGACATGTCTGGGACGGTAAGTTAATCCGGTTCAGTGTTACAGTACTGAAATGAGGAGTGAACTCGATTCATAATAGGACTTTGTCCACTAAGATGGTCTTGGCAGCAATGCCTTGGGTACTATGGAAATCATTACATGTGCTTAATGGATGCCAAAATTAAATGTTTTATTCCCATGCTTTTTATCATGATTTCTTTTCCATTATGATCTATTCCTTATGTACTTCCATGTTTTATGTCGTTTCTCAATATTTTTAATGTTCATGTTTTTTTTAAAGTTCAAATGTATATGGTATGTTTTATTGTATCCATGCTTACCCTTACTGAGCATTTGACCTCACCCTTTTTATGTTTTATTTTCCCTAGGAAGTAAAGAAAGGTTTTAGGTAAGGAAACCAAAATGGGAAGATCGTTATGGGAGTTGTTGAAGATCTTTCACCACGATTAGAAGATTTTATTCTGAGTTTCCAAAGACACTAAACTATTACGGTCCTTGTGTGTCTGTTTGTTGTTATGTATTAAGTATTCCACAAAAGTAATGTATTGTCCATGAACGTCAAGCTACGGGTCTTTATAGTTGGTATCATAGGGAGGTTTAGTCATCCTTTGGAAACTAGGATGCGAAAACGTTAGTGAGATCCCTAGAGATATTTCTAAGGTATGTCAAGGGATGTACCTAAGGATAAGAATACGTATAGGATATAGTCCTAGAACTACGGTAACTATCTTAGAATATAACCTAATATGTTAGATATTGATAGTGCTCTCCCTTTACTATGTTGTTTTCCCTAGCATGATTTTTTCCTCTCACACTATTATTTTTGGGTTTTAGAAAATGGCTGGAAATAGGAAGATTCATGATAATGGAGGATATGACGGAAAATGGAATGATTTTCTTCATGAGAAACCAAATGAAATGGGATTTGGAAGTTCAAACATCGTTATTATGCCTAATCAGAAATCTCATAATATGATCAATAATCTCATCTTTGGTAAGTTTCCCAACTCAGATAATAAGAGGAATATGGAGTTTAATGATGATCATAGAGGAAAGAAAGTTCAATTTCCCTCATGTAAATCATGTGGGAAGAGGCATCAGGGAGATTGTTTCAATGGAACTATAAGATGATTTGGGTGTGTAAAAGAAGGACACAAAGCCAGTAAGTGCAAAGGAAAAGGTTTAGTTAACACCATGGACAAGGATAATGGTATTTCTACGATATCAAAAATGATTAGATGTTTTAAATGTGGAATGTACCGGCATTATGCAAACCAATTCCCTAATGGAAAATCTCATGAATAGAATCAGCATTGTCATATGGGTAGTATTTATGTGGATGATGATGAGGAGACTACAAATGATATATGAGCTGAAAGATTTGTTGAAGCTCAGTCGGTTGTTTTAGAAGGTAGTGGAATGATTGTATGTTTATCGAGAGTTATATTGTATAGTTAATGGTACTATGGAATAATGAAACATCTAAGGATTGTTACACTATTTTTTTCCAAAAAGTATTTGAAAGTATATGTTGAATGGTACCAGCAACCATGGAATGTTATTCCGATATTTTTGTAAAGTAGATGATATGCACATAATGAAGGAATAAGTAGATAATGAGATGTTTGATTGTATTCATGAGCTCATGATTGATATAAGGAATAAGTGATATAATGGTATGAGTAGATAGAATTTTGAGGATTTTGGTATGTGGAAAGTGTTAACTTCTTACTGCATTCATGTTTTCACTAAGGTTCAATGGGTAATCATTTTTCAAGAGAATACATGATTAAGGTATTCAAAAAGATATATCTTATGATATATGGGGGATAAATGATGACATTCATGTGATTGTTATGTGACATTTCAATAATCATTTTCTTTATACTATGAGCATGGACCGAAGTATTTTAGATAAGCCTAAAGATTCGAATGGATTGTGTTGGACATAAGTTAGTATTGTTTAAGGATAATATTTTTTCGATATTATTGATGGGATGTTATAGTAATGTAATTTTAGAAAAATGATGTCCTGTAGGATGGGTGATAGCCCATCGCGTCAGACAAGGCTGTGGGAATCGAACCGACAACTGAAGTGCGAGAGGCCATTATCACCTACCACTGGCCTACAGGAAGTCCCTGTTTAGTGGGAAACTAGTTTTATTTTATTAAGCGGTATGATATATGAAGTATAAGTTCATTTTTGGAACCATATACGATTAATCTAACCATAATATGGAATTATAACTTTTGCTAACCTTCTGATTTAAAGAGATGGAATGACCCATCATTCTATCATATAATCTGCTAACACATCACGAATAACAAATTCAACTTCATTTCTTTAAGGGATGAAGTGGAAATTGTTCAATTCACAAACAATAGTAAGATTGTACCAAAATCATGAAAATATTTATTTTAATTCATAAACTTTAGGGAAATGATCTTGAAAACCAAAAATGTTGTCCTAGTGCTCTTATATCCAATGAACTAGATGGTACCCTAGATCATAAAAAATTTATGCCTTTGTGATTGTTGGCTTTTTCATAGACTTGTTCTCTACCACTCTCTATCAGAACCTGATGGTTATATTTTTCTTCCATATCCATATATTCACCTATGTTCTCCTACCTGGAAACCCAGTGATGAGTTAATTTGGGTAACCGTTACGTTTCATACTTAATTTTTAAAGCCATGTTTTGGTATTCCTTTTTACGATGTGGGGTTCTATTAAAGAAATTTTCATATAGTAAACCATTTATAACCCCGACGAATTTTGAGAGAGAAATTCATTTTAAGGGGGGTAGAATGTAACATCTCTATATTTTATGAAAAATATTCTTTTAATTTCATTTATGTCTTCTATTATACACCACACCAAGTTTATCTTGTACTAATTCTATTCTTGGATCGTGTTACACACAATTTCAGGTTCATTTTATAATTGTCAGTCTACGCAACATTGAGTGTGATTATATATATATATATATATATTCAATGAATAAATAAAATATGGTTGGATTCATTATACGAATCAACGAAGGATTCTTGCGTAACATGCAACCCTGACTTGGCTTTCATTACACATAGTCACGACCTTCCTTGATAGCGTGTGTTGTACGCAATACCGAGTTTTACTAAACAACGATATATTATTATTATGAACTAGCCATTATGAATAGTATTAAATTAATTTTGAATTTTATAACATTATTATTAATCATACATATTTTCTAGAACATGGTATGAGAACAAAATAATATTTTTGGGTAAAATAAGTATTTTAAAAAAAATGCAGTTTTGCCGCCTTTTGATGACGCACCCACATTAAATCTGGTTTTTGACATGTTTATAAGTTCAATTTGATAGAATAAAATTCTTCTTTTGAATCAGGATATAAAAATTTACATTGGATAAAGTTTTGATATTTTTCTGATAACTTTCATATTTTAATGAATAGTAAAAACACGGTATATTTTAATTAAAAACAACTTTTTTCATCATAATAATTTATGTGGTTAAATTATAATATTGAATGTTTTTAAAGTACAAATATAATATATTTTCACCATTTAATATAATGTATGTCATTAGCATTGATTTTACCTTGAATTCGTAGGTTAAATCAATTCAATCTTTTGCAATGTTTTAAACAAAAACCCGTTTTCTTTCGACAACGGGATTAATTTTAATTTATTTTCTGCAAATTTTGTGTATTGAATTTGAAAAAATGGATTCCATATTTGGAATAAGCGGGTTTAAATTATGTTAATAAGCTACTTTTTTTTTGGCATTATGAATAGTAACCACGGTAATTTTTATTTACTGCGGTTAAAGGTAAATAGGGTAATTCAAGGTTAAAATAATATTATAATAATTCAAAATTACCTTGAAACTTGTACTAACCTTATTAGATTAGTAGTGGACGACCATGGGCATCCTTGGGCCGATTTTGGGACCCCAATGAGACACTTTGTAGTGAAGATGACAATTTGGATTAATTAATTTAATGTAAAGACAAAATTGACTTTAACAGAAATCTTTTAGTAATTAATTTTTATAAGGGGTTATATAAGTTATATTTTCGACTACAAATATTATTTGGAAATATGAAAAGATTCCCTACATCATGGTATTTTGTTCATTATTTTTAGACATCAAATGAATTAAATTATTTTCGACACAATAATGATGTAGTGTTTACCTCATTAATAAATGATTTAAATAAATAAGATTATAATGATTAAAATATCATCCAAAACCTGTCCAATTACAATTGGAAGATTTTATTTCTAATATGAGTCATCTTATCTTTGACATTAATGTGTTTTGGACCTCTTTAAACTGAAGATAAGTTTATAATAAAATAATGTTTTCACACTTTCCTAAAGAGCCCCTCCTCTCCCTTATAAAAGGAGACCACTTCTATGCAATTCCTCACACATCTCAAGCCTTTTGGCTAGTCCAAACTCTGACCAACTAATCTCCCTACATCCCTATCCTCCCCCTTGAATCCTTACATTAGGAAGAAGACTCTCCAAGAAGTCCTTTTGGCTCAAACCAAAAGAAGTTACCAAAATTAAAGGTAACAGTTTCTCTTAAGTTATTTTCTTTTATTCTACTTCTCCAACCCCTAAAGTCTTTTTAATACATTCTTTTGTAACAAAAAAAATATCCTAAATATACTAGGATGTTGTTATGAGATGTATTGGAACTACACTTACACACACATCCATATAATGGATGAAGAACATAATGTTTCTGTGATGGCAAACTAACGCCTCACGAAACAATGATTGTTTGATTTTCTCCTACCGCCTCTCATGGTGGTCATTATGATGGAAATGTATTTATATATAATATATATTATGTTTATTATTTCCTTATACTTCTTTACTTCCCAATTATATCAATCCTTTACGGTTTCCATAGTCGGTAAATACGATAATCTCATTTGAGGAAGTGCGGACTACCGCCCCCTCAAAGTGATGTGATTCGTTAATACCTTATGTGGGATGTATAAAGGATGTGGTTAATGATATTATATATTATATTATAATATAAAAATGTATAATTATGTTTTAATTCCATTAAAAAAATAAATAGAAATGAAATTATCGTTCATGCATACGTACGACTTACCGTCTCCAAGAACGGTGTGTTTCATTTCTTACCTCCATATGTTATGTACTATTATACATTCTTGTATATTCTGGATATATAATAATTTTATATGATATATAAATCATGATTTACATTTTGGAAGTAAGTAAATCATGATATAAGTAATAATAACATCAATAATAACAAGTCTAAACACGTACGATAAATAAGATGATTTTACCCAAAACGCTACTTTAACATTAATTTACAAAAGAATGGGTAATATAAAGTCATAAGTGAACCATATATGATATCATAACAATGAATATGATTCTGTAATAAGTCAATGACATTATTTAAATCATTATACAGGAGGTTTGGATACGTACAAAGGATATCTTACCTAAGGTAAGGGATAATTTTTCAAATCTCATTTTTATCCGAGATTTCTTATTCGTAAGTATTTACTGGGGATATTTCTATCATGTACATGTTTTATAAAAGTGTTTTCATGTATTTTTAAAGTCCTTCTTACCCATTTTTTACTTTTACTACATGGTATGTATGGAATCTTTCTCTTATTTACGTTACGAGGTACTTTTTTGACTTTTCCAACAAAAGTACGAGGAGAATGTTATTTTTAACTTATACGGCCTGGACGGATTTTTACGGTTTTATAAAGACTTGTGTTGATGAAGCTTCCTCCAAAATATTTCATGACTATTTTCAACAAAATCTATTTCTTTTAAAATTTCGTGACTTTTTGTTAAAAGAAATTGATTTTGAAAAAAAAGGATATTTTTCCTCATGAATTCATTTCAAGTGTTTTATCAAAACCATTTTCCATCTAAGATGAAATTATTTCATATGTGTATGTTTCAAGTATAATGTCTCTATGATTTACATGGTTTCAATTTTCTTACGATGAAATATCCATTTGTTTTATATGGATTATGTGATGATGGGATGATGTTTATGAAACCCATTTTATTCTTTGGGTTATGATGAATGTTTTAAGTTTATTTTGTGGCACAAGTAAGAATTATTTCACTATGAGATGGGTGGGAACTATATCTCCCTCCAATTCTATGGGTAAGGATTTTATATCTCATGAGATAGACATGTCTACAATGGTAAGTTAATCCGGTTCGGTCTTACAGTACTGAAACGTGGAGTGAACTCGATTCAGAATGGGACTTTGTCCACTAAGATGGTCTTGGCAGCAATGTCTTGGCTACTATGGAAATCATTATATGTGATTAATGGATGCCACAATTACATGTTTTATTCCCATGCTATTTTATCATTATTTATGTTCAAATATGATCTATGCCTTATGTACTTCCATGTTTTATGTCGTTGCTCAATATTTTTAATGTTCATGTTTTTTTAAAGTTCAAATGTATATGGTATGTTTTATTTTATCCATGCTTACCCTTACTGAGCATTTTAGCTCACCCTTTTTATGTTTTATTTACCCCAGGAAGTAAATAAAGGTTTTAGGTAAGGAAACAAAAAGGGTAAGATCGTTATGGGAGTTGTTGAAGATCGTTCACCACGATTAGAAGATTTTATTCAGAGTTTCCAAAGACACTAAACTATTACGGTCCCTGTGTGTATGTTTTTGTTATGTATTAAGTATTCGGAAAAAGTAATGTATTGTCCATGTACGTCAAGCTATGGGTCTTTACACAAAATTTCCTTGGAACCTAATATTCATTCAAAATTTGAACACCACATCATATATAAAAAGTCTCTCTCATCATATTCCATGTATTATAGGGAATTTTTGAAGATTCCATGGAAAAAACCATTCAATTTATAGTTCAAAAGTAAATTATACAATCTCAATAAGAACTTGTTCTTGTATTGGTACAATATTTCACTATTCACATTGTTTTTTCCTTCACTCCATCCACCACAATGATGAGTTATTTAATATACCAATCTTAATTCACCTCAATTGAGACTGAATTTAGAGAATCATACTTCAAGTGTGCTTCCCCAAATTCTAGTTCTAGCCAACCAATGATAATGGTCTATGTATAATTGGAGAGTATATACACTATTTGGTATAAAATACCATAAATCATTGTGGAATAAAAAATATTAAACATTAATTATAATATAAATTAGATTAAAGCCGATGTCACATATACATACTTTATATAAGATTAAAAATCCATTGAAATAAAAAAATATTTGATGTACAATAATATATTATGATATACAAGAAAATTAGGTTTAATCCTGGGATATAATTATATTGGCTATCCAAAAAATAATAATTACTGTTAAAAAAATCTAATACTAAGTACCTACCTGGTCTCATCTACGTAATCAATTTTTTTTTTCCAAATTCATACATCTCCAAAGTAAGGCCATTAATATTTAATTTGTATCTAGATATAATGATTACTAACATATGAAATCACCCAATAGGAGTGTGATTATAACTTATTAATCACCCAGTAACATTATATTTAATAAATATTAGCAAATACAAGTCTATGTATAATGTGATATGCTCAAAAGTAGATTTTATACAATAGAAAAAATATGTCACAATCATGAATGTCATATAGAAACCCAATTTTAACCAAATATGAATTAAATAGAATTGGTTTGTCTCTTAACATATCCTATGAAATGAAATTAATAATCACATCACAAGATATGATTATGGGAACAACATCCTATCCCGACATAACATATTACACATAAGATGTACATATCATAAATTTGGTTATATAAGATTTAATAGCATAATGAGATATAATTATAGATAATATTTGGAATGATTATCCTGAAAACAAATTCATATTTGAGGGAAATTCATCCCTGTGGCTTTTTTCTCGATGTGGGTATAACATCATTAAAAACACAACAATTAGCGTAATGTCTCAGTATGGGAATAAATAGTGGGAATTATATCCATATCCCTAGGTATAATCCCAAGACATAAAATGTTACCTAATCCAAATACATGTTATTAATGAAGGAATATAACCTTATAAGTGGCCAAACATATAATATAACTTCATCGCATTCTAATGAATAACACATATTGTGATGTGATTTTTAATTAATAATTTACGAGTAAAATCTCAATGATAATATCTCATTTCAATAATTATCATGACCAAGAGAGAATTATATTAAATATCTAGGTTGATAATGATAGATCAATTGAATTCATTAATATATATTATTAATTTCAATGTTTGTATTATTAAACAGTAAATAATGGGTATGTTATTTTTTTACAATTGATTTAATGGCTGATAATTTTGGTTTGTGAATTTTTTTGAATTTTGAAAAAAATAGAATTTTTGAGAAGGGGAAAAATTATTATGAGGATAAAAAATAGACTAAATCTAGAAAATAATAGTTAAATAACGAATATCTAGTAGGGATAAAAGTCACTGGTCAAGCATGGAATGGTTAGAAGTGAAGGACCATAGCTAGCATTATGTAGAACTATATAGAAAAACAAAACTTGTTTGAACCATGGTATCAGGGGCCAATGTCTTTTGGTAGGTGAAAAATAGGAAAATTAATTAATGTAAACATCTAAAAATTATCAAATAGTGGCCAGTACCATTTTAAAAACAATTTGGTATTTTGATAAAAAGAAGGAATTGTTTATATGAAATGGACATGTAAATCGATATAAAGATATAGTATGATATTTTACATTATAAACAAGATAGGGTTTTCATGTGATGTGTTACACTGAACCTATAATGATATCATTTTGATCATTTGATTCCATAAATAGTACTGAAATAATTAATTAATCATTTTTCCATTTTAAATGCTTTGAATATTCATAAAATCATGAGGGGATGGAAATAATAAGTGATAAAAATCATGAACAATAATGTTAAGAAAGTAGTATTAACAATATTCCTGCTATTCTATAATCATGTGGAGAGATTTGGTTTTATTCAATGTCAAATTTAATATGTTAATAATCATCCATCAATATTACATTTGAGTAATGTTTGTCAGTGCTATATCTATAAGATTCGTCTAATTTTTTATATTATTGGATATATAGTATCACTGAATGGTCGATTTATTTATAGATCTGTATTGTAAGTAACTAGTTTTATAACCTAGGTTATCTTCATACCTTTTGAGGATGAGAGGATGTTTTTGTGTGTGAAGAGTCATTAGAGATATATTAGGTTGGGGTATTTCATCCACAAATTGGTCTTCACTTCAGATTATGTATTCAATGATTCTGATTTTTATTTTTATGATAAATAATGTAATTTGGATGTGAAGACATGAATGAATCATGTTATATAATTGTTTTACGACGATATTATTAGAGTTTATGAAGTGGTTTTTAATTGTTAAAATATATATTATATGAGTTCACTAAAACAACCATACTCTTTATTACACACGTAAACATGACTCATTAGAAAAAAATGCAATAAAAACAACTCTAAAGATCGAGAGGTCTAGTGTATTGGTATATTATGAAAATTACATAACATCTTAGAACATAAAACACAACATCTTTATTAAAAAAATCATTTACATGACCACAACATTCCTTCGTGCCTAGCATGGAATGTGATAACCTGAGGACATGCATAAGAAAAGGGTAAGGTATAAAGCCCAGTAAGGAAGTAAAAAATTAATAACATGATGAATATAGTAAGTGTTAGGAAATATTCATACCATTGAATCACAAGAGAAATAAGTACATATAGGTAGTGTATAACAAGATTATCATTACAATGAAATGTGGAAAAAAACATTTGACATTATATCAGCATTATCCAAGGATCATTGATCATGGAAGATTATTAAACCGTAATTTATGTTGAATTAGAATATGAAATCCCTAATTTCAATTGAATTATCATAATACTAATCGTTACCTAATGAATTGGAGTTCTATCTGGGCACACCCTTTATAAAAATTTCATTTCATGCATTAGTGTGGCACATGGATCATACAACATGGATTCATTAAACATCATAATTTATATAATGAATATTAAAAGTTTAATGAAGAAATTTTATCCCTATATCAACATGTACATGTGTATAGTGGGGAATACCATTGATAGAAAAATTGCTACGGTATTCACTTACATTATGATATTGTCATGGGAAATTTTTGTGTGCCTTCAATATCATAACGATGTCCAATAAAAATATTTAAAAGGGATGATTAGAGATAAAGGGGTATTTCATCATTTATAAAAGAAATGGATAGTATGTGGGTCATGGAACATAATATATCAACATATGAAATGGAATTTACATGCATAAAATAAACTATTTTCATGAATGTAAATTAGAAGAGTTAATTTTCTTACAAAATTTTGGCATGGTAACAGGTGTACGTGGGAGGCTTTAATGAGAGAGAAAGAGATCTCTAATCATCAAATATTAGGTGGGAAGTATTATGGAGTTTAAAATTCATACCATAACATTTTAAATTGAAAATCATATTTATTAACAACATAATGAAATATGGACAAAATGGGAATGAAATGAATCCCTTATAGAATTTATACATTGTTACATGTTGACATGGGGAGAAATAATTAGAGATAAAGGGGTATCTCATCATTCAAACCTAAGGAGGGAAGTATATAGAATAAGATAAATCATACCCCATGATTTAAAATTGAAAATACATGGGCATAATAATATACAGAAACATATCCATAAATAAGGAATGAAAGAGAGTGACGATACCTTACATGGAAGTGTGATCCCAAAGGATTTGGAGAGGCTTGAGCGAAGCTTCATGGGAACTTAAAGAACCTTTATAGGATTATAGAGAAAAGGGGGAAATTTATGGTCGTGATATAGGTGTTTTTAGTGATTATAAGTGAGGTTTTGGGTGGGATTATATAAGGAAAAAAGAGGGGACTTCTCTAATATTTCACAAACCTGGGTTTTGGATTCTATATAATTAAATATTTAAAACAAAAAACCAACCCTATTTTTTTGCCCATGGTTTTTTCCAATGGGGAGTGGAAAACATTTTTTATAAGGCCAATGTATTAACATCTTAAAATATTATTCTTTGTTATGTGGATGTTACTCACACATCCAAGAAAATGATTTTAAAAAATTAAAATGTTTTACAGGTCTTAGAGGGTCAACTATGGGTTTTTTAAATTAATCAAAAAAAACTAAAATAAAATTATTTTAAAGGTAAAACATATATTTTCTGAACACCTCATTTATTTTATTTGATTATATCTCTATTGGTTCATTATTATTTCATAAAGAACATTTTATACTTAAATGGTATTTAATTTATAACAAAAAATTTTATTACGTCAGAAAATTATGAAATATTTACCGTTGGATAATTTTGACTTTTTTATTCCAACATTAATATCAAATTTATCTATAAAATTTTATAAATATGTGAATTTTTACTTTTAATATAACATCTCACATTAATCGAAAATTTATGGGTTTTGAAAAAAAACATCTTTCAGTACATAATAAAAAATACAATAGTATTAATAAAACATATATGATCATTTATATTTATTCAAAAGAAATATATTAACAATATTTAATAAATATATTATTTAGTTCAATCATCCATTAATTCTTCAAAATATGTTTTTTAATTGAACATTTATTAAAAATACATTTTTTTCTTAAAAAAATGTTTAAAAAGTAACACAACTAAAATGATTCTATATTATATATTCTGTAACAAAATAATTTACATAATAATAGTGTTGGGGTCTTATTTTATAACCCCTTATAACACCCACATAAGACCTATGGGTAAGGTTTGTGATGGGGATAGACTTTAGGGGTGGCTTAGATAATATCGGATTATTAGTAATATCTATAAAAATCCAATTCTCCTGCAGGTGGTTTCATTCAAGATTAACGAGTTGATGCTCATCATGGGAATAGTCAAGAGCGATGACTAGGGAAGCCACCTCTTTTCCGACCTCCAAAAAATGGGATTCGTATGGATCAATTTTAATAGCTGAGTCCATCGCTTCCTTTTTTTCAGTAAATTGGATTGGTTAAAGCTCTATATTTATACTAATCATGTGATCATTGTTCAATGGCTATATTAACAATAGTAAAAAAAATTTAATGGTATTTTGAAATACATAAAAAATTAAATTTATAGGTTTTATATAACCATTTTATATAATAATACATTTAATTAGATCAAGAAGAATTTTCATTAATAAAACAATTGGTAGTTATAATATTCTACCCTTATGAAATTTCACAGTTTAAATTTCATTTTAACACACAAAAACAGATGTGTGTAACTCTACTTTGTCACTTCCGCTATTCTCAAGTTGCTTAATCAATATTTTTTTCTCTACAACAACTTTATGTTGGGAATTGTCTTATTTTGTGGTATTTTAAAATATGATCTAAGATCATCATTGGCTTCTCTTCATTGGAGTGGTCATTAACTGATGATATAACCTCTAGAATGAGTACTTGTGAAGGGTCAGGTACGTACAACTTCAATTGTGAAACATGAAATACATCATGTACTAGAGATAGGTTTGGTTGGAGTGATAATATATATGCTACTTCTCCAATGTGATCAAGGTTCTCAAATGGCACGATGTACCTTCGACTATACTTTCCCTTCTTCCCAAGTATCATAACTATCATCCATAGATATATGCATTGAAATACATGTCACCAACATCAAACTCTAGGTCTCATCGACGATTATCAAAATAATTTTTTTTACTCTGAGTAGATTTAATGTGTGGCTATATCGTCTTAACCCTCTACACCATTTCTTAAACCATTTCTTGACCTAGGAGTTTTCTCTCCCCAACTTCATCCCAAAATGTCGGTGTTTTACACCTCTTCCCATAAAGGGATTCATAAGGAGCATTTTGAATTCTTCAGTGAAAACTATTATTGTAAGAGAACTCATCCAGAGGAAGATATTGAAACTATCCCCCATTGAAGTCCATTCGGCATGCTATCAACAATTCATCAAGTGTTTGGAAAGTCCACTCATATTGGCCAACAGTTTTAGAATGATAAATCATAATAAATTTCAACTCATTTTTAGAGCATGTTGAAGAATCTTTCAGAACATAGATCTTAATATTGGATCTCAATCGAAAATAATAGAAAGTGGTACTCCATGCATACTTTATACATCTCTAATATATATTCATTCTAGTTAATCCAATGATAAGTCACCTGAAATTGTAATGAATTGTGTCATCTTTGTAAGACTATCCAAAATAACCCAGATAGCATTATTTCCTTTGGATGTCTTCTAAATACTGGTGAAAAATTCCAGGGTAATGTTTTCCCATTTCCATATTTTTATGGGTAATGGTTATATCACTCCCTTAGACTTCTGCCTCTCAGACTTCACTTGCTAACATACCAGGAAATTTGATGTATACTCAGTGATCTCCTTCTTCATGTCATCCCACCAACAATGAACTTAGATATCTCAATACATCTTTGTGTTTTCTGGTTAATTGAGAAATTCAAACTATGTGTATCATTAATTTTTTTATTTAACTCCAGTTTTTAGGGAATTCATAGTCCAGACCCAAATCTCGCAATTACTTCTTCACTAACATTGACCTCCATGTATTCCCCTTTACTGATAGTTTCCAATTTTTATTTGAGTTCCCATATTATGATTTTAAGCATCATTTAAGCATTCCAAAATATACAATTGAGTAATAATTTGGGAAAGTATTGATCATTTTCCATTAATTATGATTCTCATGTCCATTTTCATCAAATCAAAGAAGATTGGATCATTTCTAATTATCATCAGTTATAGAATAGTGGGGTACATTTTATATAGATCATACACCACTTTTTTCATTCCCATGGTTGTAATGGATTGAGTAGTAATAGTAATTTATCATCTTTAACCATATTCAACTGGAACATGCTCAAATATTTCATGGTAACATATAATTGAGGCTATAGTGATTTGTATATATTTCCACATCTCCCAAAAAAGTTAAGGTTGCCAAATTTTCAAAGGTAAGATTACTGCAGCCAACTCCATATCCGGTTTTGGATAGTTATTCTCATGAAAATTAAATAAACATGAAGTGTAGTTAATGGATTATCATTTTTCATCAACACAGAACCCATTACTTTCATCTAAGAATCACAAAATACAATAAAAAGTTATCCACATAGGGTAGTGTAATCTTGAGTGTAGTGATAAGCCACTTTTTCAACTCAATGATGGAATAATCGCATTCATTACTCCATGAAATCATGACTACCTTTCGAGTTATCATGGTAAAAGAGTTTTAAAATAGAGATATATTTCTCAAAAATTGGGGATAATATCTAGCTAACCCCAGGAAGCTACGAATATTCATCAGAAATTATGGCCTCGTCTATCCCTCAATTACAGTTGTCTTGGATGGATCCATACATTTCAATTTTCTTGTGATGATATGACCCAATAATGAGACATATTTCAACTAGAACTCACACCTGTAGTACTATTCATTGATCTTCTCCTTTTAGAAGGTCTCTAGTATAGTGCTTAAATGCTCCTCGCGCTCCTCCTTGGTTTTTGAGTATATTAGAATATCTTATATGAACTCTATCAAAAAAAATTCAAGTTAATCAATGAAGACACTATTTATCAAGTCCATGATGATCATTGGAGCATTATTGAGTCCAAAAGACATTACAACGAATTCATACTGTTTGTACCTTGTACGAAAGGAAGTCTTGGGGATATCCTCCTTCTTCACCCATACATGGTAAAATACTGACTGCATAAACGCCATGGATTAGTATTGTGGACAATGAAGATGATCGAAAAATTCATCAATTCATTGTAGAGGATAATTTTTCTTCGTCATTATTTTGTTGATCTCATGATAATCAATTGAAAGGCACATTGAATCATACTTCTTCTTAAATAAGTGGACTGGTGCACCACATAGTGAAGCACTTTGGTGTATTAACCCTTTATCCAAATTATTTTTTAGTTTTTTCATTAAATCCTCCAGCTCCAAAAAATACATTCTAGACAGTTTCATTGATATTGGTAAAGCCCCATGCATTTGATCAATCGATAATTCAAAATCTCATCGAGGAGGAAGACCAAGAAATTATTTAGGATCCACTTCAGCAAATTCCCTCACAATAGGCATGTCTACATGGATTTATCCTTCCATATGCTCAATCATTTTATAAATATGAGTGTGCTCATAGGAAATTAATATCCATGGTTGAGATGATGATACTAAAGATGATTCATACTTCTTCTTGAACATTTTCATAATCGGGGTCGATTCGAAATACTGAGAGTGATTCTCCACTCATGGTAATTTATGATTTCTATGTATAGATAATGTAAATCCATGCAATGAATTGCATCAATTTCCATTAGAGGGAGTATGATGATTTTCTTCAGGATGTTAGTACCAAAAATTTTGATAGGGGAGGAGTTACAAACATATGTTGTAATGGTTTACCCATTTTCGGCTCTCACCAACATCATTAAATCCATTATTTCTGGGGGTGTTTGTATTTTTCTACAAAACTTCGAGGATATAATAGATTGTGTAGAAAATTAATTAATAAGTATCCTCACAATTCTTGAAAGAATAAATTTTTTACTCATCACAGCATCACTTTCGAGATTCTCTTCAGTGGTAATGATGGAAATGCTCTCCCTTTCTTCCTTGGAGGTAATTGGTTACCCCCAAAAACTCTTTGCTAATGGAACTGGTTTAAAAAGTTCTAAAGTTATTTGTTGTTGAAGAAATGAACAAGGAGCTAAGGCTTGAATATATTGTTCCACATCTCTATCGCAAAAGAGGGTTTTTCTATTCGGACAGTTAATGGATAGGTTCCCTTCTCTTCCACACCTAAAGCATTTCATTGTCCACTTCAAGAAATTTCTAGGGTTATTCTTTTGGAACTGTAGAAAAGTGGGGTGATAGAATTTCATAGAACCATTGGAATTATGCATTAGATGGCCAGAATTTATGTAAAATTTAAAATTCATATCACCATGATGTCCCTGATATTCTCTGTTCTCTATTTCAACATTGAGATAACATCAGACAATTTCATCATAGCTCTTGAAGTCACAGATCATTAGGAATTTCTATAGGCTTGGTTTTATCCCACCAAAGAAGTGGTGATCCTTACATTCAAGGGTAATGAAAAAGATAAGGGAATATAGTGTAATAAATGTTATATTTTCCTCGTACACTATGATCGATTCATCATCTTTTTTCATGAGGTCTAGAAGAATTATTTTAATCTTATGTAGTAGGATGCAAGGAAAATATATGTTGGAAAAATTTTTCCATAAATCATTCCTTTAAAGTTCCTCAATATCCTCCTTCGGGTTCATATTTTATATCAATTTCCACCATCGATTATCTTTACCATTCATACTATAGGTAACCATAAGTACCATATCTTGTTTAGATCATTGAAGGATGGAGATGATCTTCATAGTGGATTTGATACATTTTTCGGTGATTTAGAGATCATATGATCCATTAAAAGTATGATTCCTTTGAATCATAATGATTTCTATTTGACTAATGCTTCATTTCAAAACATGAGTTATCTGAGAGAGAATCATGAAAAATTTTATGATTCCATCTTCTTTTAGTTTTGGTATATAATTTGAATAGTCGTCACATTGATCTTCGCATCATATATTAGCCTGAGTCCTCCTTTTACTGGCCACTAGCTAGAATAAAAGGAATGATAGGTGTAACACATAAATGGGAACCCAAATATAATAAGGGATAACATATAAATTACATTTATTTCCTTTACTTATTAATTTATATGATTCAATCAATGTTATTTATGATATAATTCACAACATATATTCGTAGTGTCTTTTTCAACCCTTTAAAAATGGTTCATTCTATGGTTCTGAATTTACCAAAGCATATTCATCGGGAGTGTCATAAACAAGACTGCATCAAGGCCCCTTTTCGTGCACCAGTTCCTATTCGAGTCTATCTCAGTGCAGTGTTTTCTAGTTTTACCCCTTGATACATATGTGTCGGAGCTGCCTCTACCTATTCAAATTCATACAGGGAAGTATTTTCTTGATAAATAACTTACTCAATAGTCACCAATTTTTAGGGATGTTTTTATAAAAAATAGTCTTTCCATAAATATTTCTATATGGGTTTCTAATCCTTATCCCATAAATAACTAGAGCTATCTTATGATATCAACTATAACAACCCTACTATTTATTATACATTTAAACATTATTTATTACATAATCACTAACTTAAGACAACTCTAAGAATCTAGAGGTATAGTGTATTTGGAAATTAGGAACATTACATAACTACATAGTATATAATACCCAATATCTTTATTGAAAGCTTCTTTTACACGACCAAAACATTCCTTTTTACAAAGAATTGTATGGGATAACTTGCAAACATTCATAAGAAAATGGTGATCTATAAAACATAGCATGGGAGTGAACAAGAAAAAACATGATGAATATAGTAAATTTTTGGCAATAGGAATATCAATGGACCAGAATAGAAATATGAACAAAAAGTCATGATATTTCCCGATTATCATAACATAGAAATGTGGCTATAACATTTACCATTATATTATCATGATCTAAGGATCATTGCACATAAATCATGAGTAAACCCACATTGCACTTGAATTATCATGAGTAATCCCTCATGGTACTTTAATTAGAATTAGTCAACCCTCATTTCACTTGATGAATCATGATACTAATCATTTCCCAATGTATTGGAGCACTATAAAGATGAAACCGATATAAACATTTCATTCCATGCATAAGTGTTCCATAAGGATTATACAACATTGATTCATTAAACATCATAATTTTTTCCATGAATAAGATATGTGGAACACATAATTATATGTCCTAAATTTAAAATTACATGGTCATAAAGGTGATGTCCCTTGATAAAGAAATGGGTATAGTATTTAGATACACGATAATTTTGGCATTGTAATTTTTGGTCTACCTTCGGCAGCTTAACGATGTCAAATAGAAATAATAAAAAGGGTTGATGGGAGAGAAAGGGACAAAACTTAATTTAAATATAAAAATTACTGTAATTATGTCATGTAACATAGTATCACAACATATATAATGGATGTTAAATTCATAATATAAAATAATTTCATGAATGTAAATTAGAAAAGAGAAATTCCTTATGGAAGTACAACATGGTAACAAGTGTAAATGGGAGGAATTAATGAGGGATAATGAAGCATATAATCATTAAACACATGGAGGGATATATTGGGGAGGTTAGAAATCATACCCCAAAATTTTTAATTAAAAAAAGTTTATAACAACATAAAGAAATTTGGACAAAAATGGGAAAGCAAATAATCCCTTACAGAATTTCGGTATGGTAAAGGGTGTACATTAGGGGAATTAATGAGAAAGAAAGGGGTTTATCATCATTTATAAATAAGGAAAAAATAATAGGGTGGGTGTGAAATCATACCCCAAAAATTTTAAATTTATAATAAAAGGGCATAAAAATATAATGAAAGATGGACATAAATAAGGATTGAAGGAAAGTGTGGATCCCTTGCATTGAGGTGTGATCTGAAATGATTCGGAGAGGCTTGTTAGAGGTTTCATGGGAGCTTGAGGCACTATGAGAGAATTACAGAGTGATGAGGGATGATTATGAATGTGATCCATGTGTTTATATTGAAGAAAAGTGGGATCTTTGGTGGGTTTATATAGGAAAAGAGAGCGGATTTCGTTAATATTTCACAAACATGAGTTTTGGAATCTATATAATTAAATGATTAAATATAGAAACCAACCAAAGTTTTTTACCATGGGTTATGTCAAAAGAGATTAGGAAATATTTTTTCATATTTCCAAATTCTTAACTTTCAAAAATATTAAGTTTTCTTATGGGGAAGTGAGTCACACTCTCAAAGAATCCATTTTAAAAAGATAAAATATTTGATAAGTCATAGAGGGTTCACTAAGGCTTTGTAAAATAAATTAACAAATCTAAAATGGCATTATTTTAATGGTAAACATATATTTTCTTAAATTACCAAAAATATTATTTAATTAAATCACTATTGGTACATTATGTTGTCATAAAACACATTATATATTTAAACGGTATTTAATTTTTACCAACAAATTTGATTGTCCCAAAAAATAATGAAAAAATAACCATTGTTTAATTTTGACATCATGTTTTAAAAAATAATATTATTTTAGCCTAAATAATTATATATATATGTAAAATTTTAATTTAAATTCTAGACATTTATAGAAAATTTCTAGGTTTTTCACAAAAACTGATTTGAAACCCTAATAAAAATTACAATTGTATACATAAAAATTAAACTATCATTTATATTTAATAAAAAAGTAATTTAGTAATAATATTTTATTAAAATATTATTTATTACAAAAATACATTAATTTATAAAAATATATTTCATAATTGAACATTAACTAAAAATTCAAATTTTCCTTTAAAAACTATATACAAAGTAACACTAATAAAATGAATGTATTTTCATTATTCAATACAAAAATAATGTACATAATAATAGTGCTAGAGTCATGTTACATAACCCATTATAACACCCGCGTAAGACCTAAGGGTAATGTTTTCAATTTTGAAACACTCTTGTGGGGGCTCAGATTACATCGGTCGGTTGGTAATCATTATCATCATTCACTTATCCAGTAGGTGGTTCCGTTCAAGCATAACATGTTGAAACTCATCTTGTTCTTAGTCTTGAGAATTTCTATGTGACATCACCTCCTTTCCATGATCCGACAAACATGCTTCATACGAAACAATTCTACAGTTTGAGGGAATCACTTACATTTTTTATGTAAATTTGATTTCATAAAGCCCATTATTTTTACAAATCATTTGATAACTTTTCAATGGCTATATTGGAAACGTTAAAAACTATTAATGGTATTTTGAAATCCAAAAAACATAAAACAAAGTAGGTTCATTTTTTTTATATAAGAATTTTACATAATAAGATAATTAATTATATCGAGAAGAAATTTCATTAATAAAAGATTTGGACGTTACATTCATAGTGAGGTGGCATAGAAGATTCCATTATTTTATTATGTTTAGACAATGATGTGGATAAATGGATGAATTATGCGTCATTATAGATACAAAATAAATTAATTATTGAAAGATTGTTTAAAACAATGATGTTTATAACAATATATTTTATTGGTATCTACATTATATATATATGATTATTTATATTAACCCCTCCAATAGTTTTTTAGATACACCATTGAATAGATTGTGAAATTGTTTCAGACACACATTGTTTCAAACCTATATCTAATTTCGTAAGACATAACGAGGGATAAATAATATAATATATAAAGACATATATTAATATAATAAGATATATTCTCTAATAATAACTTAATTTTGGATACAATTCTAATGATCAATATAATATTAGAAATTTAATCATTAGAGAACTGATTCTACATCATGAGTTACTTCACATGGAAAAATTACTAGTTCCTATGTACATAATTTTATAATTCACTCCTTCATATTGTGATATTGTATTCCTTTAGTTCCATGATTATAATGATGTTTTATTATTCCTATTGTAGTATTGAAATATTCTAAATTCTATTCTATTTTTGTCATTCATTCAATGTTTAAATATTCATTATTCCACAAGTCTTATAATTTCTTCTTGATAGAGGGGGTGATTTTTAATGAAATAATTACTCACTAGTCATTTAAATGGGAATTTCATGGTTAAATTACTATGTTAATAAATTATTTATGAAACATATATCTTATATTTACCTAATTATATATCTATATGAATAATTCCATTTTGATTAATATATTCATTGGGAAAATAGTGAAATTTTTCATCACAATTAAAACAAGATCTTGTTTATTTATTTTCCATTTTCAGTAGAACGGTAGAATGAAAATTGATTTTCTTGTGATTGTAATGTTTTTTTTCATTTAAATATTCTAAATTATATAACATTGTATAAAATTATCATAATACATTTATGGGTTCGTAGAATTCATCTTGATGAGTTCAACCACATATTACCACTTAATACAAAAAAAATGTATATAGAAATAAAATATTATAAATTTATAAACATGACATACCATATTAATTATAAGATCACTATGGGTGTAAAATATTATTAAACCATTTATAATAAAATATTAATTTAATTTAGATGATTTTATATGTTTTCATTTTGTTCATTTATATTTAATTTTATACAACTTTTTATTCTCAAACTCAGTTTTCTGGTGAAATTTTTGATGTAAGAGTATTATACAAAGGGAAAAGTGAAAATGTTTAATGATAGTAATACTAAGATAGTTAGGATTAAACAGATGTAAAATAATTATTAAAAATGGGAGCATTAGATAAAAGAGAACTAGTAAAAGGGAATTTTTATCAAGGTAGAGAAATGGGGAATTATATATTAATTGATTACATACAACCATAATTCAATAGTGCTCAAATGACTAAATTTTTTCCTATGATAAATAAAAATAATCTTGAATGACAGACATAAATTAGCTAAATTATATATATTTTTATGAAAAATTACGATTTTATGAAATATTTTTTAAAATATCTTTATTTTCATTGGTAGTTTGAGTTACATGTAACAATAAGTTAAAACTAAACAAGGTATACTAGAAAAACATTTATTTATGTGACTGTTATAAATTATCATTTAAATTGTTAAATGATAATATGAAAAAATAAATTATGAAAATTAAATGGTTTACACCTATTAACAAAAATAATTTTTCATCAATTGATTATAAATGATAATAAAAATCATTGAAAGTTTAAGAGATGTTTTTCTGGAAAAAAAATTATGCACAGAATATGTCATTATCATAAAAAAAACCTATCGTAGAATGATTATAATTTAATTAATTTTTTTTATATTTAATAACATGTTTTGAAATTAATATAATATTTTTCATGGTATTGTACTAGGATATATCCATTTTTATTTATAAAAAACGAATTTTTCTAAATGGTGGTCTTAATGAATTTTTAATGTTATATCAAAACCATATTTTTTTATTTTTTATAAAATTTATCTGAAAAATCAACGTGATTAGTGAATAAAAATGAAATAATTTCCATAAAGTGAATTTTTATAATTTTCTAAAAAGATACATTTTTTAATGATTTGTGAAAATTCAGATTTTATAAAATGTGTGTTTTTTTTTGAATTATCAAAGATCCATTTAGTTATAACAAGTTTCCAAAAGTAAAAGTACTTAATTTAAATTATTATCTATCAAATATACGTAATTGGAATCATTTTCATGAATACATTTGTCATAATATCTATTTATACATACAAAAATATTTTTCATTGGTAAACTTCCCAACTTCATTACGGGATTAATATTATATTAAATACTAAGAATTTTAAGAATTTAATTATATAGGATGTATTATATTTTAATTATTGAAATAAATAATATAATTTAAAAATTTAAACTTAATTTTTTTCTAATTAATATTAAAACACTAAATAAAAGGTATATTGGTTAAGGTTAAAATAGAGGTTTGGGCATTACATAGAGCCATGTATAAATTAATTAGTCATAGTCAAATAACATTTATTCGATAAATTTTATTTATAATTTATAATAATTTTCTCTAAATTTATTGAAATTATATAATTTGTTTTTAGTATCAGGGGATAAAATACATATCTAATTTAATGATAAATATGTTATTATTGTGAGAACTGAAAAGGTAAAGGATAATAAAAATTTAGGATAATGAAATTACATGTTTGAATTTCCTTGAATTTTTAGATGTTTTTATTAGAAATAAATTAAATTGAATACATTATTTATCAAATTTATAGGTACTTTTGTTGTGTGAGACTTCATATTATTGAATAGATCTATGTATTTAAAAATATGTCACTCATCATCAATTATAAAAGGCCACCACCTCCCAATACTTTATCACACCTCTAAATACATTGGGATGAAATAAACCATAAAATATAATTCTAAAACAGACTTATGTATGTTCTAATAATTATTTTATTCTTAAAATACCAACCATATGGTCCTTATTAAGATATCTAAATGTGTTTTTTCTAAGCTATCTAATTTTCTTCATTAAGGTCATTCGTTTTTATTTATTCCCATACCGACATAACTTATGTCCATATATAAAACATATATTACAAAATATATGTAACATATAAATTGATATTATTATTTAAATTTAATAACCTATATCCACTTAATTTTCCATAAAATTGGAAACAAAATAGTCAATCATGTTTATGCTTAACTATCGCCTTGTGAACTGGTGTAATTGTTTTTCCATCAAAACCTATAAGGAAATTATATATTGAATTATTTAATGTATTTATTTGATATTTATGGAATTATCATTATATTATAATTATAATACCACATTTACCTTGTTACATACCGATTTATTGGATAACAATACAATTTATCATGCATATGTGTGGACTACCACCTGTAAGAAGTGATGTGACTCGTTTTTTTATTTTTATTTTGCATGGATGGTAATAATTATAGATATCTAGGGTAAATATTTTATTAATATATATGTGTGTATTTTATTTTAATGAATCTAAAAAGGATAAATATTATTTACCTTTCTTTTAGTCTATCTTTTACCAAGGGGATGAAAGTAAATTATATGTACAACCCAACGTCTCCATGAATATTGTAATTCATTTCTCTATCTTTAACATTAATGGGTAACCTAAAATATTTATATAGTTAATATTTAGGATATTAATATCATGAATATTATAATATATAATACGGATCCATGATAAAATTATAAGTAATAAAACTAACAAACCAATATATAAATGAAAACTAAAAAATTTATCACCCAGAACAATGATTTTAATTATGAACTGTAAATAAATAAATATTAAAAGGATATAAGTAAATAATATATGATGTGGTATATATATATATATATATCAATATGGTTATTGAATATATTTATAATATATATATATATATATTATATAAGATTTTTGAATAAGTACGATGGAAGACGTACATGAAGTATGTGATTTCTAGGATCTCTATTATTCATCAGACACATATGTCATATTCACCAATCATTTCTTTTGTGTGGTATATATTCATCCACATTAAAATTATATTTATTTAATAACATTATTCAAATGATATATAAATTTTAATTTAATTTTATTCCTTAACTGGCCTTACAATATAAATATTTTGAAAGTTGTTGGTTTTTTTAATCTCATATTTATTTCTATGGGACACATTTCATATTCATCACATGTTTCTTTTGTGGGGTGTATATATTTACCATGAGTGTATTTTTTGATTCCTACATTGAAAATTATGTCATATAGATATACATATATGTTTATTTAAATTGTTTTATTACGTTTCAAAAGTTTCCAATGTGGAAGGGTTTTATGATAATATACTATTATGTATTAGGGATGTCTATGATTATGTTGCAAATAATAAAATAATAATATTTATATCTCAATAATGACATTCCATTTCTTATCCTACTGTTATTTTTCAATATTAAATGGATTTATTTCTATTTAATTACATTATGTACTTAGGTGTTAATAATTTTATATTATCGAAAACTATCATTATTTCACTCTTTATTTGGGAATCCCTTCTCTTCAATATCATTTATTAAAAAAATGTTTTTAAATTTTATTAACAATTATCTTATGTTTTTAATAGTAATTTGTACCGATTTGTTTCTTTTTAAAAAAAATTTAAAAAGGAAACTTATTTTTATATTTCAAATGATGCATATTTGACTTTTACCGAATGTATGAATTATACATTAAGTTAATTTTTATGGAATGAAGATAATTTTTCAACATCCTAAATGCTCTATGATTTATAAAATTATTTAGGAATTTTAATAGTTATTTTCAAATAGAATAACTATAAAATATATGTAAATTTTTAATATATTTTAAAAAATTTAATTCCAATGTTTGAGGGATATTTTTTGAATAATATTTTAATTTAATTATTACAGTATTTCTAGTCATGAATGACAAAAACCATTTATTTTAAATTTTATTTTATAGAAACATTATACAATGATACAATCCTTATTATTTATATGAATGGTTTATGATTTCGAAAATAACTTTTTTCTATATCTCATTTAATTTCCACATGTTATAAGACGATGAATTCATAATATGAAAATAAAACCTTTTTATATTCCATGGTTTATACTATGTAGAAATGATAATGAACTCCATTTCAATTATATGGGTTATGCTATGGTGAATGTTTTATGATCTTTTGACACACATATGATTGATTTTCATTATGTCACATGTGGGATCATAATTGTATTTCACCACAACCAAAAATTGACACATATGCAGCACCTTGTTTTTTACGTCCTAAATAGATACAACTAATAAATTCCCTACATTTATCAATGATATTCATAGTTCAGGAAACACCATTAATTAAAAATATAATTATATATATATATATATATAGAGTACTTATATTCAAAAAAATATTGATTATTTATACACAATAATTTAAAAACACATGTGTATAATTAATATAAATATGTAATATTAATACATAATTTTTAATAAATAAAATATATATATATATATAAAGTTTCTATAAAATTATATATATATATATAATATAGTTAAATAATAAATATAGTTATATAAAAAATTATTTTTTAATAATTATAAATATATAGTATATATATTTTTGTAATAATTATATTATTTTATTTATAATTATATATATTTATATATTAAAATATATATATATAATTATATAATTACATATAATTTTTTAGACACATATATATAATTATATAAACTTATATATTTATATTTATATATTAATAATTATATACAAATAATTAGATGTACAATTATTTCTTATTCTAATTACAATTATATATATATATATATAATTACATATATATAAAAATAATATAATTATATAATATATTTATAAATATATATAAATATATATATATATTAATAAATTTATAATTATATAACAATTATTATAAATATTTTTATCTCTAAATATAATTATAAATAAATAATTAAATATTTTTAAATAATATATATATTTCAATATATATATATTAAATTAAAATATAAATATAAATTATATAACATTTTATTAAAATCGAATCATATTTTCAATATTGTACTTTTATACAATTTAATCATATATATTTTCAAGAAGTTTAATAGTTTATTTATATAAAATTATTCAAAAATGTGTACAAAATTAAATTAAATAATAAATATTTATATGTTATAGTAAACAATAGTAAAATATATTAATTAAGTAATTTATTTATATATATATATATTTGAATTTACATTAAATAATTTAAAATATATGTTCATGTAAGTGTGTCTATGTGCTTATATAAATGTATTTATGAATATGAGTGTTTAGATGGGTTTGTATGAATATTTATGTTTGTAATTCATGTAAAATCTAGAAATTTGTTGTTTAATATCTTCTAAATTTATTTAATTTAATTTATTCTCTTACTATTATATATTCATTAATTTTGTTAAAAATATGTTTAATCATTTGGTAATATTTAAAAAAACATATATTTATTGACTATACATGTAATATTTTCAACATGTTTTTAATTTATATGAATAATATTTACCTATTTTTATTTATTAATATTTATCATTGATTTTTTTGAAATTTATATAATTTATATATTGATATTATTTTTTAAAATTTTTATTAATTTTAGTATTTATTTAAATAATTATAAATATATATATATATATATATTTTAAAATCATATACAGAATTATTAATATTTAAATATATATTTAAATATTTATAAAATTATAATAAATATACTTATATAATAAAAATAGTTAGTATAGTGATAATAATATATTATTAAAGATATATATTAATATAAATAAATTTATAATTATATATAAATGGGTTTAAATTATTATTTTTTAATTTTAAATATAAATCTCTAAATACATATATAAATAACTGTAAAATTATATAAATATTGAAATAATAAAAGTATTTATTATATTTATAATTATATATTTATAATTATATATATATATATATATATAATTATATATAAATATCTTTTAATCATATTTATATACATCCGTAATTATAAATATATATATTTAAATATTTATAAAATTATAATGAATATATTTAAATGATAAATAATTATATTGAATATATAACTATATATATTTATATATTGATAGAAATATATTTAATTATATAAATGCTCTAAACCAGTGTGAATCAATATATATAATTAGATTAAAATATTAATATAAAATTATAATAATTCAATACTGACTGAACCATGGCTTAAACCCAATAGTCCCTGAACTTTTATTAATAATAATGAATGTAAAAAAGACACTAACAGTGATGGGCAACAAGACAAAAACTGTGGTAGTCCCACCAGTGAACGAAATACTATTCAGTAACCTCATTTTATTTCATTGCCTCTTCGTCGATGAATACCCCTTCCTCCCAGATGTCTTCGACACTTCCATCACATTGGATCCCCTCATGTGATTTCATACTCATCAATGCTCATTGAATCATTATCCTCAACATTAGAGTAAATAAAAAAATGATCTCCTATGAGAATATTTTTAATAGAAATCCAACATCATCCCAAGGGTTACTTATGTCCTACTGAACAATGCTATATTCTTTGCAAAACACGTCCCCCCTCATTTCCCTGTTAAAAATATCATGAAAATAATGTTTACTTAGATGATGATATTGTTGTATTGTAGAAATGTATGTTACATGCCCTAATATCTTATCACCAAACACTATGTCACCCACTGCATCCTCTGTACCACATTCTTCATACTTTTCTGTAACCCTTCCTATAATGGATTTCCACAGTCTAGTTTTCATATGGATAAGCAGCTAATAGACCTCACCATTCATGAAATCATTTTTTTCTCACGTTTATGTTTTAATATGTATCCACAAAATTCTATACTAGTACATTAACTGCATGTTGAACATCCACAGGTGCTCCAACGCCACAATCATCAATAAGTTCCTTCCCTGTATGTTTGTCTAATGTATCTTGATAAAACTTTTTAACCGCACCACAACACCATCTCTCAGCCTCTATCAAATAACAAAGACCCTCACTTATTCAGACGTCATTGAAGTTCTCATCTCTTGACATGTTGACACTATAGTCCATCGAAGTAAAGGAATCCTAAAGTTGATGGGCACTGATCAAATGATCATGTCCACATCATTTCAAAAGACTATATATCATTGGGTTCAATAGAGAATATATAATCAATTATATTAATACATTTGTACATATAGATATTTATAAATCAAATTATAAATAATTATTTGTGTATGTAAATATTATTATAATTATAATATATATCTTTAAATAATATATATATTTATTATATTTATAATTTTGTAAATATAAATAATAATATAAATATATATAATAATATAAAAACATATGATTATATAAATATATTTATAAGTATATGGAAATATTATTATATATTCATATTTATAATTAAAAATAAATAAATATATGTATTTATTTAAATAGTTATTAATATATAATAAATATATTTTAATAATAAATATATTTATAATAAATATAATATTATTAACATGTATTTTCATATAAATATAATATTAAAATTACAACTTTATAAGCACATTTTTAGAATTGATAATGATATATCATTACCAATGATTGAATTTTACCACTAAAAAGAATTTTTGTATTAGCACTTTGGTATCTCTGATATTGAGTATCATTATCAGAATTAAAAATCATTAAAAAAATAGTAGTTTCATCAAAGATTCCTATTTTAGCACTGATAAAATCAAATATGTGTCTGCGATTTTTTGAATAATCTGATAAAATTATTTTATGTTATCAAAAAAAGAACTCAAAAAGCGTCAATGTCGCTCACGCCTTCAATCTCTCACTGAGCCAGATCGCTACCGCTGCTCCCACTGAACTCTATTGTTTCCACCACTCTACATTCTCAATGAAATGATCTCTCCAAATATAAGGTATTATCTGATTTATCTTGTTGGCACCTCTTATCGTAATCATTTCATCTCTTGAACCTCTCCAAACCTTAATGATGTGTGTCTTCACGTCTTCTGGGAGGACTGAACAAATATATTCAAAAACATCAATCCCGGATGTACATGATCTCAATTTTAGCCACCACCATCGTTTTTCATGGATTCAACTTCATTACAAGAACCTAACACTCACCCACACACAACTAAATCCAACAAACACCTTCCACATCACACTCTGCACAAATACATTTTTTCAAGGATTAATGAATTGGGTTATCATGTTTTCAGTAGATATTATGTATGGTATAAGTATGAAGTTCGTGTGACAAATGATCAAGGGGATCCTTTAATTACATTCCTACATGTTAGCTCTAATTTCCTTGCCAGGTATGGGAACATCACGAGATTCAATGGTGCAAGTGCTGTTTTATTTTGTTCATTGGTGATTGATAGAGTGATGTTCCCCGTAAGATATCAATACATTAAATTATTTTAAAAATCATTCTTTTTGTAAAAATAGAGTTTATTTTGGATAATAATTAGGTTTTTAATTTAGTTATACTAACCCCAGTCACTATTTTTTTAATTTTACAAATAACAATAAATTAAAATTTAAAATTATTAATAAGAATAATTGGTTATATTTATACTTGTACATATAATTATTTTATACATATATATTCATCTATAAATTATATATTATATATTATAATATTTAGATAATTTATATATAATCTATTGATAAAAATTTATAATTTTTTTATTTTTATATGTTTTTAAATTTATATACATTTATAAATTTTATGGTATATCATATTATTATGATATAATTTTATATGAACTTTATATTAATATATTTATTATTTTATTTTATATATTCAATTCAAATTTATATCATTTTATAAATATTATAGTATATCATTTTATACATATATAATAACAATATAAAATTTTATTAATTATTTATACATCAATTGGATTCTATATTTATATATTAATAAATAATTATAGTTTTATTCAATATAAGTTATTATAATTTTATACTTTCATAAATGTAAATTTAATATATTAATATTTTATTCTTTTATAAATTTTTTATTCTATATTCTACTATAAATTAGGTATACTTTTATAACATATATGTACGTTTATATAGTTTTGTAAATTTATTCAAATTTAAAAATTATATATATTTCATTAAAATATATATGATTTTATAAATTATATATAATTTTATACTTTCTATATTTATAAAAATATATATAATAATATAACTACTTAATCATTTTTAATTTATATTTTTATAAATGTATAATTTTTTCAATTAATAAATAGTTCAATACTTTAATACGTTCAAAAATGTTATTTCTATAATTTATAATTATATATATATATATATATAATTTTTCAATATGATTATTATTTCTTCCTAAAAATAATCCAGTTAATTTTGAGTTATTTTATTATATCAAATATGTTTTGTTATAAATTATAATTGATAGATATTTGATTAAGTATTTGAACTATGAGTTGAATGATTTTCAATATATGATTTGTTTTTTATTTTTCGATTCCATTTTCTACAATGGACATATTTGATGCCTATTATAATTGATTCAGTATACTATTGTTTAGTCACATTTAAGTATGTTATTATATAAATAGAGTTGTATTTCAAACCAGCTATGAGATTCAAAACCATTATAGAGAAACTATTCAACGAATAGAAAATAATGATAGACTACAAATATGTGATGAGAATGATATGATATTTGATCAATTTAAATTTATTTCACAATCAGTGAATGAACATTATTACATGAAATTCAATGTAAATTTTAGTTATACATATACTGCCATAAAAAGGCGAATTAATATATTACCAAATTTCAACTACTATGTTTACATTTCATCAAATATCACATTCAAGGTTTAAATTAAGGGGCCTCCCAAACTACAAATTCTCTCTAATTTGGTATTAGATTCTAAGGGTTAGTATCAATTAAACTGTGACTATTGGTGTGGGGAGAAACTATATGAGATCATAAATCAGGGAATAGGTCAAAACCAATATAATAAATAATAAGATTTATGATTTTTGGGTATTAGAATGGTAGCGGTAATCCATGAATATGATTTCCTTCAAGTTATGGCTATGAATTTGAAAATTTATTGTTTTCAGTGTTTAAAATATTTTAAAAAATATATTATTTTATTATTTTATTTTGTAATTATTATCATATCTAATAGCCATATTTTATATTATGAAAATGATTTTCATATAATATAACATTTATTTTTACTTTATATATATATATGTGTGTAAATTATTATACATATTATAATTTATAATATGAGAGATACTATTATAAAAAGGGGGTGGGATATAGTTAAAATGATGATACATTCATTCAAACTGAAAATGGATTTCTATTTACAATATTGATTGAGTCTTCAAAGGGATTTTGAAAATTTACATGATGACTGATTTTACAAAAAATATTAATTGGAAAATATTTTGTTATAAAGTGATTTTAAATAAATGGAAACAAGTTTATTATTGAGGAAAAACACCTTTTAAAACTAATATAAAGTGTCCCAATAATTTATATGGATAATATTCATAAATGTTTTAATATGTAAATGGGATTTTAAGGGTAAATGACTTGATTTGAAGTTAATAAGTTGAATTTATATGATGAATCAAATTGAATATATTATTATGGATTTCAATGATGATATAATTACATGATCATTTAAAAATGACATTAAATTTAATATTTGGTATTTTAATTTGAAATTAGAGTTATGATTTTTTTTTAGTTTTTTATAAATTAGTGTGATTAATCAAAGGTGTGAGTGGTATCTATATTTATAAATGAAAACATGTGTACAGATAAATGGTGATAACTATATTTATAATATCATATTAAATGTTAGATACATTCTAGATACATAGAATATAACATCATATATAATATATATTGGTAATAACACCAGGGTAAGGGAATGTCCCTAACTCCATCCAATTCATAGGTTATCCATCATTACCGTAATCCTGAAAACTCTCCATATTGATGGCACAATTGGTGATACTAAATTTTTTATCATTTAATAGAAAAATAATAAATTTATTATGATACTTCACCAACTCCATATATTGGAAATATTTAGATTAAAGGAGACCACAATCATCCTAATCAGCTTTTCTCCAAAATAGTTATTATTACATTTTGTTTCTTGTAATACTTACCTTATCTCTTCTAGTCATGAACATGTGTTTCATAAACTACCCTGAATATTAGCCATCCCAAAAAGGTATAATTTTTAATTGAGTACGAATTTATAGGATAACACCTACCACGATTGGAATAATTATATTCATAAATTCAATTTTTCATTTCCTTTAAAACAAGATCAAATTATGGTAAGAATTAAAATTTTGGGATCCCCTTTTTTCAATGGTATCTTTTTTGTATTGATTAATTTTGATACATATTTAGACTAATTTATCTAATTTTATTGATATTAACAGAAATTTTTATGATGATAATAATATGAAAAATGTCTATAAATATAGGGTGAAAGAGTTCATCATGTTTTCAAAATAACATGCATATGACCATTCCAAAATACTTTTTTCCATGTTTACAATGTTATTATTCCAAATTGAATCATCCAAAGGAGTTGGATGACAACATGATCTATCACATAATAGTTCTATGGAAAAAACTTGGATTAGATATGTGGAAACTTTTAATTTTTTAATTGGAAGTGTTAACATTGTTTCTACGAATGATATGTTAGGAATAAAAGTGTGGAGAGTGAAGAAGAACATTTCAAGGAAGTCATTATAGCTATTAATGTTGATAAAGATCATTTTGTGAAAATTCCAATGATATTTTATGAATATATTATTTTTTTGACACCATTCATTGATAGGTTAAAGTGTTGTGAAATGAAACTGAACTATAATGTATGTAATAAAATTTTAGCTTTGACAGGTGTACTATTGTTTTTAATATAAAATTATGAAATGGATGGTGTGAACCAACATTTACTGAATTACTAGATCTCTTGAATATTATGTTAAAATTAGTTCATGATCTTCCAAGCCGGACAAATGATTCTAGATGGTTCACATGTTCAATGGATACAATATCTAAGAGAATCAATGGCTATCTAAATGGATGCATACTATATCACAAAGACAAAATACACCATGATGAATTCCCAATGTGTGGTTCTTACCAATACATGAAAGTTTAATATAGACCTTAAAAAGTTTTAAGGAACATTATAATAATCATAAGGATTACAAACATAAAATTAATAAAAGATACAATAAAGAAATTCACATATTATGATGATACAAGAAATACTGATCGAAAACATCATCTCCCAGAAGACAATGCTCAATTTGAGAGAATTGATAATGAGTATATAGGATTTGGAAAATATATGAGAAACAATTGTTTTGTGATATATATAGATAGATTGAATCATTTTTTTTGTAGTATAAATCATAGTATATGTTTTGTTATATTGGTGACTTATAACATTCTACAATGATTATGCGTGAAACTATAAAACATTATGATATATATGAATATATCTGGACCAAAACAACAAGGTAATGATATTTTTGTTTATTTTTCTCGATATACTAATGATTTTAAATTATTTTTGGATTTAGTTGTTGCCTTGTATGATTCATAGAGAATTTAAGATTTCACATTGAGTGAAATATTGTACGGGATGATAAATGCATTCCATTCTTATAGAATCATTATTGAATATAACATTAAAATAACATAGGGGTATCCTATTTGTGAGAAAGTTACTAAATCAATTTTGATGATACATTCATCTAAATTTCTTTTTATAGGACATCATATATCTTTACCCCAATGAAATAAGTGTCAATATTGGGTGACCACATTTAATATGAGTTATAAAGAACATATATCACCGTTTCTAAAAATTGGTGGTGAACTCTTTGAGAAAGTAAATGTTATAGAGAATTATTTTAGTAAACATTTTCCAAAAAAGTTATGTAAAATGGTTAGGAAAATATATCAATTTTTTTATTTACAATACTGGAATTTTCTAAATGTCAGAAATTTTATCGATGTTAGGAATATTGATAAATAAACGTTTTTATAGATTTATCGAAACAATTAATAATTAAATAATTAAAACAATTATTGGAATTTAGGATAGTTTAGACTTGATTGAAAATGTAATATGAGAAAATATAGAACCAGTGACATGTCAAAAACAGAATTTTCTTTGTCTAGTTATTTACACTCTGGCAAGTTTGGATAGATATCAGTTTTCCAAAAACATAAATAAGGAAAAGGTTCCATAATTGTCTTCATCAAATTTAAATATTATCATTCCAATTATTGATTTATTTTCAATATGTCTAAAATTAAATGATTTTAATGGGTTTATTCAAGATCTATTTTCTATAGCTTTACATTGACTTTTCCCAAGAATGTATGTCATTCATTAACCATTGTATATTTATTTTTCTATGATATATACCTTAACATTATAGACTAGAATAAATTTAAGACTATAGAAAAGGATATTACCATCAAAATATGAAATTGGAAAATTATATTCCCCCAAAAAGTATTTAATATGTTGGTTCACATAATGATTGTTTTCATTAAGATATGCGATCCTCAAGAATATATGAGCCCGAAAGAATTGTTTTGAGATAATATAGTATGAAATGACTAAAATTCCATTTAAAAGTATTCATTATGAAGACTCTATCCTTTATGAATGGATGGAATTCATAAATCTCCATGTTATATGGGTTCCCTTAACAAAGGAATGAACACCTGATGTTAATCCTTCATGAAATTACTGTCAGATTTTTGGGGGGCTTCAAAAATGCATGAATGGGTTATGATGACACTAAAAGTATGAAAGATCCATTCTCATTGGTTAATAAAACTGCATCTTCATGTACAACTTCCAATATTCATGAATAAACCTTCCAATAATTATTCCCCTTATTTTTATATTTTAAAAAATTATTCCCCGACCATTCGGTATCCATGTTGCTTCTAATTCAGAAACCATCTGAGCATAATGAATAAAAAGAAACATCATCACATAAGGTATCCAAGATAAAAAAACCTTTTTAAATTGGTTTTTACTATAATATACTTGATCTGGTGATGAATTTTTTTATGTACTATGCCATTCATGAAGGTTGAATGACCTATGGGTCTCCTGAGGCATCACGAATCACTAGTCATTCATGAAGCACTCCTCTTATGAATTGGGACATCATCTCATGGTAGGATCATCATTAATAATTAATAATACTCTTTCATTAATCCCATGACCTCTACCAAGGATCTATACCTTTAGATGCACCTCTTGGCGTAGCCCCTTGCATTCGAAAACCCCTCTCTTATGTCATTTCCTAGTGACTCCTTTCAACGGACCATCCATTCTAAATTTTGTGGCTAAAGGTAAAAACACCCATTCATGGATGGTCTTACTACTCCTTTTTTCCCAATGTGACTTGCCACATCCTCTCATGGGTCTTATCACGCCTTATTTAGTGTGTCAGAATCCTACCACCAAATTTTTGATTCACATCATAGGTACGCTAGTGTATGTTTCTTCCTAGAATAGGAATGCTATCATGGGTCTCATTACTAGACACTACAACAATAATTATACCTTGTATGTTTCAATTTAATGCCCCTCATATTTTCATGTGTGTTTTGGTTAGGTAATCCTGATAGGTATGTAGGGAAATGTGTGAATCCACCCACATCCAAGCAGAATGACGTAAATATACCTTGTTCCACATAGTATTATTTCATCACTGAAATTAATTAAAACCATATTAACACTTAAAAGAGAACCATAGACATTTTTTGTGTGATGAACATTGGATTCCCCATGTATGGTCCTCATGGGATGGAACTTCCTCCCCCCGTGGAACACATACCTTCAATAACTGGATTCATTCATATAAAATCCCCAAAATCTCTATTCCACAATCAAAGGATGCTCCATGTATGACCCAAATGGAATGAGATCATCCTCTAGTAGCTTCCATGCCAAATCCCCACCCACATCATTCGTTCTCCTAGTGTCATCCCACTATCCATCCACTAGGGAACAAAATGGGTCATGTTATCATCAGACATATGTCATCCTCTTGTTCCTCATCCTGGAAAGTCTAAAATTATATTAGATGTTATGTGAATTCATGAAATTTAAATTACCTAAAATCTTCTCTTGGCCTCATATCTTGTATATTCCTATCCTCCACCTCTAATGGTCCTCCACTATAGGTTTAAGACACAACCATTCTAAACCAGGGGTATTTGATTCCCAAAAATATGGGATTCGTAAGAAGGATCTCTAAGGTCCAAACCCAACATCCACAACTATCCCAATGTATTTTATGGAACATCCTGGGTAATATCATTCCCCCCCATCCCCCACCTGGGAGATCAGATCTCCTCCAGGTCCACTAGTATGCTCATTACATAAGAGTCAGACCAATTCCATCCTAGATAAATCCTCTTGTAAAAGGAATATTTCACCTGTATGTCCTACACCATCACATTTTGACACTCCTTTAGAGACATGACCATACTGACTGTATGATGTTAAAATGTATGGATCAATTCTTACATATGACCATATAATTAGGCTTCAAGCTTCATGGTTTTTCATCACGTTCCTATAAAGTGGGTATGTAGGATGCCTCTGTAAGGTTCAATCCTGACCTGTAGTATACTTAGATGTCCAATACTAGGGATGTACCATACAGGTTTTGCCTCCTGGGGTATAAGATCATATCATTATGGATCCCACTCCATTCCGAATTAGTTCCAACCATTTTTGTTCTTCCCATGTGGTATTAACTCCTACCATAATTGTTCAACCACCATGGGAAATTAGATCCAGACATCGTAATTCAACCTCCATGGGCGTTATATCCTAACACACTGGGTCCAACTACATGTATTGTTACCATCCATTTATAGAACATTCAGGCATGACATCATCTGTACTGCGGAAACACCTCCATGATCCCTATATATGAGGCATATTGATCAATATCATCCCATCTCTTATAGATGTTAAACCCATTCCCTAATATACAATAAATAGATGTTCTGATCCATCTTCACATGATGTATAATTTACTGGATAACCCCAAATACCTACATCATGTAAATGGTGATATTTCCGAGGTCAAATACATAGAAGACACACTCCCTTGAAATCAACTACATCATTATAAGAATTGGATTGAAGAGGTAAAATTCCATAGGGGATTCAGTCCATTGGAATCAATTCCTCATGATCGACACATGATTCCTTAGAGACCATGCATATGGTTTTTCATTGATATTCCCTCCCTTGAGGAAGAATATAGGTGACAAATGTTCCCATTGTATAAACATTCTTGCGATTCCAGACGTGACTACTCTACAAACCAAATGATAGTTCCCTTTCAAGAAATATAGAATTTCATGATACATGAACTAAAATTATACAGTTTCCACAAAGATATGCAATCAACTACGAGTTCCATGAACAATACATTACTCTACTAGGGATAACTATACTAGGGACAAAGTTCCATGCAGATGTCCATGTAAGGATGAACTGACTTCCCATCAACCATTTTTATGAAGGATAATAAATAAACCTTATTACTGATCAATTTTTCTTACCTTTGGAATGAGTGAATGTGGGGAAATAGAGAAGCCAATGCGTAGAACCCTGTTCGGACATATGGGAATGCCATGATGAATATTTCTGAAATTGAAATGGTGAACCCAACATGAAACTCATCTACACAACTTGGGGACTAGTAGTGCTCGATATATCAATAGTTTTTCATGTAATTAGATTCAAACATCCAGTGCCAAGTCCCACGAAGAGAAATTTTTGGGGCCATATGGAACTCACAAAACATTGGGCCAAAAAACATTGGGCATTCCTTGGTCTATGGATTTATAATAATTGATCAATATATATCATTATATGATTGGTTGAAATAAGTGAAATGGACATTGATTTACTTTTTCATATACTAATGGATGTATCCACCATCATTAATGGACCCTAGCTATAGTAACCCATTCACCCAATTCACATAGGTTCATTGGTAGGGGAAATTATAATGATTTAATCCGACTTGAATATAATAGTTCCACAAAATTCACAATGACCTTAGATATCTAGCACTAATTCACCATAACACCCTATAAAATCATAAATAGTAGGTTTATGGAAACCATTTTATGATGGTAAGAGAAAGAGGGGTCATTACCAAAAGGGACATAAACCATTAGTACATGAAGGATTCAATGAATCACTAGCACTGTCACCCCAATGGTGGTGCTAGGGGAGTCACCCATTTTTCTAATAGGGGACCACATCAGGATTATATCCCTATATATATCAAATGACTAATTCCAATAATACAATGTGGTGGGGGATTCTCAAGTCACCCATGACACAACATATTCTTGGGAGCCACCATGGAGGGCTCCAACAAGGACCCCTCTGCACAAACAACAACTGGTCATTCAGGGTAGAGAAATTTTTATTTTATCACTACTCCACAAGATCTAGTCCAAACATCCCAGCACCAACATCAGGGGGCGGGTCCATGAGTATTCCTACCATGGGGAATCATCCTCCCTTAATTTTTTCCATTTGAAATATCTGTTCATTCATCTAGATTCCTATGATGAAGAATAGTGGATCTATCAAAGCCTAGTTATGAACAAGACCTCTACATCCCCTTGTGTAGGTTTGGTTGAATCTATCAATCTTGGGTGCCACAAAAAACCATTACATTATTACCTATGATTATTACTTCGTATGGAGGTACTCTTTACACCATCACAAACCCAAGAGGAGGTAACTCCCACTTTCTCAACTAGAGTGATGGTATTTCTCATGTCATTCAAAGTTCAAGGGATAGTCCTCCCCAATGAATCACCAAATCACATAGGAGGTTATCTTTTCATCATTGAAAACTTGTATGGATCTCTACCATATTCTATCACCACTAGAAAGAATGGTTGTCCTCCCCATATCACAACCAATTAGAGGGGAGGTCATCCCCCTCCTTCAACATTCAACATGGATTTCCTCCCCATGATTACACCAATAAATTAATAGGTCATTTCTACACCATAAAAAACCAGTACCATTGTGTCCTCCATATACCTGGACCTCAGAACAGAGGTCATCTCTATAACATTTTTTCTAGCATTATAGTCCTCCTCATGCTCCCACTATCAAATATAGATGTCCTCCATTTTATTTAACCACCAGTTAATACTGTACTTCTCCCCATGTCATTTATGATCAAAGAGGAGGTGCTCCCCACTTCAATATTGGAATCTGTAGAGGTCCTCCTCCTGAAAAATATGTACCCTTACTTGATGAAAAATCATATGTTTGAAGGCTGATCAACCGATCATGAAGGTTATATCCTATGAAGTGATAATTTTTCATTGACCACATTGAAATAAATGATTCCGGGGAATGTATGACTCCATCATTATTTCCCATGAACCTCCACACAAACTCCCAATGACACTGGAAGGAACATGAAAGGAAAATTTATCCATTTCTGAAGGTGAGATCAATATGATCCCCAAATATCTATATTGGAACATGCTGGTGGTGGTAGTCCTGGAATCGTTATAGTGCCTCAATATGTAGTCATCCTTATCATTTCTAGTCTCCCTCTCTACTACTACACATGGTAAATGATAGTTTTTCAGGTCGGGGCTAAATTCATCATACACTGAAATACCTAAAGAAAAAAAAATGAGTATTGTCAGCCTTTTGCATGAGGCAGTGGTGAACACCCAGTCATATGAGGACATGATGATGTGGTTTGTACTTTCTTTAAGGGACTGCCCTATGTGAAACAAATATGTATCTCACAAAGTGTCTCCTTTGTTATCTGACTAGTCACTGCACCAATCCACATTTTTGCCCCCACCTATCTCTAAACGATCACTAATCAAAGCTTGGACTGATAAAGATCAGGTGGCCACATCTATCCAAGAATTTTATGTCAGACGCTGGCATCCAATTCGATTCAGTGGTGTTTTTTTCAAATCAAACTCTTATCTTTGACATCCCGGATTCCCCCATTGTGGTCTCTACTATGTCTCTCTTCTAGAACCTATGGTAAATGCATCATTTTATCCATTTTAATCTATTGATTTAAAAATGAATACAAGGGAACTATGATGATATCAATTAGTAGTTTCAAATGTTTGAGGTGGCTTCTCTCCTAGTGGCCTAACATGTTGGATGTCCCAACAATCAGATGATCCTCGGACAAATATGTTTAAAGGTCCAATTAGTGTTCCATAGAATTATGGATCAACCATATCTGTGTGTTCATATTTGGGGTTTGAAATAGTATGAATCTAATAAATTTAGACCTATCATGTGGAAACATTACCAACTCGTTGATATGGAGGATTTCCCTTTGAATATCATTTCAATAGACATAGTTTTTCACAATTATTCTAGAGGACCCCGAATTACAGTATCATGGTGAAGTTATTCCCCTTGGGGAAGCACATTACTAGATAAATCCCCAAACCTGTGTCTTCTCTTGATGAAAAAGGATGTTTCTTGTCCTTGGTAATCTATATGAGGAATTTCATTCCTATTTAAATATCGAGAAGATAAATGATAAGGTTTATCCCTATGATCAATCTAATGGAACACCCCAAACCATGTTAGAGGCCATTTTTCCCTTCAAACTCAATGATAATTGTGAAAACAATAATATAGATGTGAAAATCATGGGTTTTCAAGGGCCATAGAATAACATAGCCTAATGAGATCTCTTTTCACTTAGAGTAGGGAAGAAACAAGTTCTTCTCGAATTATTTTCCACAGTTAGAAATTGCATCCTTCTAGACAAGGTAGATGTAGTGGAATATGGAAAATGTACATGTTATGAGTCACCAAACCCTCCTAAGAAACTTGATTTCCCTCTTCAGTATATAACTAATGTCATTCCATAATCTGCAAAACAAGAATACCAAGATTATGACACAATAAACAAACTAGTTGTTAGGAATCCCCATCTGGTTATGGACCCATTCTTGGAACATTTGATAGCATGTCTCACTACTTTCCTCGAATCCATAGAGTCAAGATAGGTTTTTATCCCACCTGATTGGAAGCCATACCTAGAATCAATGGATTACATGCAATCGCCCCAAGATTTATGAATACCCATCATTTTCACATTCACTATTTTGGAGACCTATTTTTTCATTTTTTTTTTCAACATCATATCATGGTGGGGTACCATGTTGGAAACCCTAGATAATTAGGATCTCACTATGATCTAATATTTTGTATAGATATTGGAAGGTGCTATGTTTTTCTGGTAAATCCAATTTCCCATTGGGTCTATTACTAGTGGGTAAAACCATAGAACGTAGTCCTTCTACTACATCATCTCCACCATGCACATGAATTGAAATAGATAGAAAATCAATCGCATGAAAACCTCTGATGAGTGAGTACCATAATGTTTAAATAGGTTTAAAGGCTTTATGTATTCACTCGTCATATCCTAGACTCAAGATCAGTTGTTACTGATGTCTGTGGGAAACGTTAACACTAAATGGAACCTTGTACAAATAACTATGACCATACCATGTGGTTGTTGTAATTTTTCAACTAATGGACAATTTTTTAAGTAATACATGTATCTTTCTAATAAATATATTCTATTGTCTCCACCATCTCATGCGAGAATATCCACCAATATATAATTTTTTTCACTGGAACCAGTAGAGTCCCCGGAGCATTTAGTGTGGTTGAAACCTATTTTAATACAGCCACATCAAGTACCGAATCTTTACCCAGAGAATCTAAATCTAGAAAATAATCTATAGTGACCAACACTTTATGAATAACTGACTAGATGAGAGAATCATACTACGAACCCCTATGAATCTTATGCGTCACATTAAGTGTAACACCCCGAGATTTTATGATAAGTATTCTTTTTAATGTATTTGATTTCATTTGTTGTATGCTACACCAAGATCATCTTGCGCTATACGCAACACCGTATTAGCTTGCAGTATACACAACACTATTCTTGGATTGTGTTACACATAATTTCAAGTTCGTTTGATAGTAGTCATTCTATGTAACATTGAGTGTGTATATATATATTCTATGTATAAATCAAATATGGTTGGATTCTGTTATACACAACAAAAAAAGGATTATTGCACTACATGCAACCCTGAATTGGCTTACAATACACGCAATCGGGACCTTCCACGATAGTGTGTCTTGTACGCAATAATGAGTTTCACTAAACAATGATATGCTATTAAAATATTATATCAACTAGACGTTATAAATAGTAATGCCCACTTTTTGGAATTTTATAAATTTTATCATTCAAAATGGACTTCATTTTTGGATTCTGAATATCAAAATTAGCCTAGGATGAATTTTTTGTATTTTTCTGAAAATATCAATTTTTTTTATTTTCCTGAAAACTTTCAATTTTTGATGAATAATGAAAACTCTAGGTTACTATTTAAAAACCGACCATTTATTTAAATAATTATTTATTTTATTTAAATTTATTTTATGTCATAATTGATACATAATAGCTGTATAAGTTCAATGTAATTCATTGGACTCATTTAATAATAATTTTAGATATATAAAAATTTTATTGAAATTTTCAACGTCTATTACCCACCACCTAGGAGAATTTAGAAATTCACATAAAACATAATTTTACCTCTTCTATGAGTGGAATTTTGAAAATAGGAAAGACATGGTTAATATTAAGGACTAAAATGTGGTTCAATGAGATGAAAATAATTTTTGGTGAATAGTAACTTCTTTCTTTCATTTACCATGGTTAAAAGTAAATAGGGTAATTAAGGGTAAAAATGATATTATTATTTTCCTAACACATGTCCTAATTCTATTGGGTAAGTGTAATTAGACCAAAAACAAACTCAAGAATAAAATATGACCATTTCGGTCAACATGGATTAGATTAGAACATTTATTATTAATTTATTTAAAGAAAGGTTAAAATAGTTAAAATCAAAGTCTAATAATTAAATCATTTGTAATATAGTGTTATACATAAGATAAATTCATCTATAAATAATTATTAAAAATCTAAACATATTTCTTACATAATAGTATTTTATTTATAATTTTTATACATTAAATAATTTAATATATTTATGAAATAATGGTGATGCATTAATTATCATATTAAGGAAATATTTACATAACTGATGTTATAAATACCCAAATAAATGTAATTTCAGACTTTTTAGTAATTCCACTAATATTATGGTTTAATATGACATGTTAGTTTTGATTTAATTAACCTTTTTTGAACTAATCATGCTTTTATGATTTTCACAAAAATCAATTACCAAATAGTGTCAAAATTGACATAAAATAGATTTTAAAACAAATATTATATTATTAATTGTTATTATATTCTTAAAAATCTACGGTTCAGAAAAGATACTTATATCATGATAGTTGTATCATTAATTGATCACTTGGGGGTCCCTTGGATGTATATGGTAAGTGTATTAACTATATAATATAAAAATACAAAGTGACATGGTAAATGTCAATCTAATTAACTAAGAGTTAATACTAAAATATAAGGTTAATATAATGACCCAAACTTATATTAAATCAACTGGTTGAGAGGGTTTAGACCCATCCCCACTTTATATTTGAAATAATTCATTTTGGAGCTATTCTTAACCGAATATGACTTTATTATAAAATAATATTTTGAGTTTTCCCAAAGGTGCCCCTCTCCTCCCTTATGAAAAGGGCACCCCTTACCTCTTCTCTTCACACCCTTTTGAGCCTTGAAGATCATCCAACCCTGGAACATTTCACTTATACACTTCCCTAGAAACATTCTTGATGTTTTTCTCTTCTCAAAAGACCAACTCTACTTCCTTAAGAAGAAGCATAAAAGAGGTGCGTCGAAGAAGAGGTAATCTCTTCTTCCGATTTTCTCAATTTTATTTCTTCTTCTACTTATTATTCTATAGTTGTCTCATTATAAAGTACTAACATCAGTATTAAATATATACTAATATTTTATTATAAATATGAAACAACCAGATTTCACCTTCTATCCATCGTATGGAAAACAAAATCATCGCGCGTGCGTACGTATGGAATACCGTCTCCACGGTGTGGTGTAATCTGTTTTAGACCACCACCGTACATGGATGGGTATAATGGTGTAAATAAATAAATATATATTATTATTTTAAATTCATTTTGATTCTGAAAAATTATACATACGTTTCAATACAATTCCACGATCATGGGAATGATATCATCGCTCGTGCGTACGTACGGACTACCGTCTCCACGATGCGATGAGATTCATTCTGCATGTTAACCATTCATGAATGATTATAAAGTATATATAATTAATAATAATGAGATATATTACATAATAATGATACTGGATTCATTTATATATATATATTTATGTCATCTACTTAATTCCATTCAATTCAATATGAAAACAAAAACATCGTTCTTGCGTACGTATGGCCTACCATCTCCATGAACGATGTATTTCATTCCATTTAGATATCTATCATATATATATGTATATGATGAATATATATTATATATATATCATGTTTTACATTATTGAATTAATTGAATCAGGATATAAGTAATAATATACAGAACAACAAGTCGAAACACGTACAATAAATGAAACGATTTTACCCAAGTCGGTGCTTTTACTTCGAATTTACAATAGAACGGCTAATATAAAGTCATATGTAAACTATATATGATATCATAACAATGAATAATATTTTTAAATAAGTCAATCACATTATTTAAATAATTATAAAGGAGGTTTGGATACATACGAAGCGTATCGGACATATGGTAAGGGATAATTTGGCAATCTCATTTTTAGCTTAGATTGCTTATACCTAAGTATTTACTGGGGTTATATTTTTCAGCCATGCCCATAAAATGTTTTTCATAATGAGTTTAATATTCTTCCATGTATTTTTAATGTCATTTTTACCCCTATTTGAATTTTACTTTGTATTATGGAAGGAATCTTTCTTTTGTTTACCGAACAAGGTACTTTTTGAATTTTCTGGCAAAAGTATGAGAAGAATGTTTTTTTAACATATAAAGCATGAACGGATTTTTATGGTTTCATAATGCCTTATTTTTATGAAGCTTACTCTACAAGATTTCATTATTATTTTCATCAAAATCCTTTTCTTTTAAAATTGCGTGACATTTTGTGAAAAGAAAATGATTTTTACGAACAAAGGATATTTTCCTCACGAATTCTTTTCAAGTGTTTCATCAAAACTGTTTCTCATATGAGATGACATTATTCAGTATGAATATGTTTCATGTATAATGTCTCTATTATTTACATGGTTTAAATTTTCTTATAATGAAATTATATACAATTTTTTATGGATTATGTTATGATGGGATGATGTTTATGAAACCCATTTTTATTCATTGGGTTATGATGAATGATTTATGTTTATGTTGTGGAACAAGTAAGAATGAATTCATTATGAGATGAGTGAGACCTATATCTCCCTCCAATGCATTGGGTAATGATTTATATCTCATGAGATAGACATGGCTGGAATTGTAAGTTAATCTGGTTTAGTGATACATGACTAGAACGAGGAGTGAGCTCGATTTAGAAAGGGACATTGTCCACTAAGATGGTCTTGGCAGCAATGTCATGGATACTATAGAAATCATAACAAGTGCAGAATGGTTTCCATAATTACATGATTTATTCCCATTCTATTTTATCAACATTGATGTTCCATTATGATACACACCTTACGTACATCCAAGATTTATGTCTTTGCTCGCGATTTTGATGTTTAAACATTATGTTCATGTTTTTAAGTTCAAATGTATATGGTTTGTTTTATTTTCTCCATGCTTACCCTTACTGAGAATTTGAGCTCACCCTTTATATTTTTTCTTTTCCCCAGGATTTCAAGAATGTTTTTAGGTATGAAAACCAAAAGGGGAATATCTTTATGGGAGATGGTGAAGATCTTTCAACGTGATTAGAAGATTATGTTTCGAGTTTTCAAAGACAATAAACTATTATGCTCCTTTGGTGTCTGTTTTTTTATGTATTAAATATTCCTCAAAAGTAATGTAATTTCTATGTACGTCATGATTTGGATCTCTATAGTTTGTATCATAGGAAATTTTTAGTTAACCCTTGGAATCTAGGACGCAAGAACTTTAGTGAGATCCCTAGAGATATTTATAAGGTATGTTTAGGGATGTCCCTAAGGTTAATTATATGTATAGGTTATAGTACTAGAATTATGGTAACGATATTAGAATTAAACATAAAATTTTAGATATTTAAGGTACTCTTACTTTATTATGTTGTTTTACCTAGCATGATTTTTTCCTCTCACACTATTCTTTTGGGTTTTCGATGATGGCTGGAACCCGAAGGAACCGTGTTGATCAATGTAATGGACAATACAATGAATGTCCTCCTGAACAAACCAATGTTATGGGAGATGGAGTGCAAAATATTATTGTTATAATTACACAATCTATGAATTAGTATGGACTTCCAAATGAGCAGAGAAGGGAACAATATTCTACTGAGTCCTTCATGAGGGAGCATCCACCTTCTTTTAGTGGGTCTTCTAATCCACTTGTTGCTGATCAATGGATCAGTACCATTGAAAATATTTTTTCCATACTTTTCTATTTGGAACATGAAAAAGTCATTCTAGCTATTTACCATTTAGAAGGTGAAGAAGATCAATGGTGGACTCTAATTAAGAATATGAGGCCTCAAGATGAAATTGAATACATGGAATGGGACGATTTCAAGAAATTATTTTTCAATAAGTACTTCCCTCGTATTCTTCGAGAAAAGACGGAAAAGGATTTCCTTGAGCTTAAGAAAAAGGATGATGAATCTTTTGGAATATACGAAGCAAATTTTACAAGGCTTGCATGGTATGCATCTGGCATTATCATCCAACATGAATGTAAAGTTGTTCGATTATTTAGTGGCTTAAAATCAAGTCTTAGAAGGGCATTATCTATTAGAGACTTTAGTAGCTATGAAGAAATTTTTTGTTGTCCTATCAAGGTAGAAATGTAATTCGGTGTTACATATCCATCTCAAGGTTTTGACAAGAAAATAAAGATGGAGTTCAAGGAGAAATCTCAGAAAATGGTGAAAATAAGTTGAATGATTCTTTATGCTCAAAGTGTGGAAAGAAGCAAGGTGGAGATTGTCTTCAAGGGTCTAGAAAATTTTTTGTGTGTGGAAAATAAGGTCATCGAGAAGCTGAGTGTCGAAGTAATAGAAAAAGGGTTTCTACTGAAGTGAATAAAGAAAATACTATAGAGAAAAAACCACCAACACTTCAATGCTTCAAGTGCAAGGAAATGGGGCATTATGCTAATCAATACCATAATCCAAGGGTTAATGATGATCAACATGAGCTACCTCTTAGGGAAAAAGATAAAGGGAAGTTACATGCGATCACAATATGTGATGTTGAGTATGAAAATTATGTTGTGTAATGATTATGTGTTTATGTAATGGGACTTAAAAATAGTATCATGGAATCTAATTTATGGTATCATGGAATTTTGGAATATCTATGTATTGGTATTAAATAATTATATGGTACTGGTAACCCTGAAAAGTGATTGAAATATTTTTTGAAAGAAGATGATATGTGCATAATGAAGGGATAAAGAAAAATTATATGAGATCATGATTGATGTAAGGACAAAGTTATATCATGGGTTGAGTATATAGAAATTTTTGGATTTTGATATGTGGAAAGTGTTAAATTTTGATAGCATTCATGTTTTCACTAAGGTTCAATGGGTATTCATTTTCAAGAGAATACATGATTAAGGTATTCACATGTTTGTAATGTGACCAAAAAGATATATCATATGATACATGGCAGATAAATTATGGTATTCAAATTCTCAGTGGATGACCTTTCTAGTAATTCTTATCTTTATACTATAAGATTGGAAAAAAGTATTTTTGATAAGATTAAAGGATGGAATGGATTAAGATAGACATCAAATAGAATTGTTTAAGGCTTGAACTATTTTTTGATATTATTTATGGAATGTTATAATAATGTAGTATTAGAAAATGTACAACATGCAGGACGAGAAACAACCCGTTGCGTCGGACAAGGTTGTGGGAATTGATCACTCAATCGAAGTGAGACATGCCTTTATCACCTACCACTAGCCTACAGGAAGTCCCTGGTTTGTAGAAACTAGTTTTATTATATTAAGAGGTATGATATATGAAGTATAAGTCAATTTTAGAAACCATATATGATTAATCTCACTATAGAAGTACTTATGTATATTTAATAACTTTTTCTATCATTTTGTTTGAGATGGATGGAATGACTTTTCATTTTATCGCATGATCTGCAAACACTTCACAGAAGACAAACTCAACTTCATTTATTTAAGAGATGAAGTGGAAATTGTTTAAGGGACAAACAACAGTAAGATTGTACCAAAATCAAGTAAGTATTTTTTTAATTGAAAAATTCTTCAACATTAGTGAAATGATCTTGAAAACCAAAAATGATGTCCTAGTGATCTTATATATGATGAATCAGATGGTACCATAGATAATCAAAATTTTATGGCTTTGTGATTTTTGGATTTTTCATAGCCATGTTCTCTACCACTCTCCATCAGAACACGATGGTTATATTTTTCTTCTATATCCATATTTTCACATTTATTCTCATATATGGAAACACAGTGATGAGTTACATTGGGTTATTGTTACATTTCATACTTTAGTTTTTAAAATTAAGTTTTATTATCCCTTTTTATGATGTGGGTTTCTGTGAAAGAAACATTCAAATAGTAATCCATGTATAACATCGATGAATTTCGAGGGAAAAATTCATTTTAAGGGGGTAGAATGTAACACCACAAGATTTTATGATAAGTATTATTTTTAATTTATTTGATTTCATGTGTTGTATGCTACACCAACATCATCTTGCACTATACAGAACACCATATTAGCTTGCAGTATATGCAAAACTATTCTTGGATTGTGTTACACATAATTTCGAGTTCGTTTGATAGTAGTAATTCTTCGCAACATTGAGTGTATATATATATATATATTCAATATATAAATGAAATATGGATGGATTCTATTATATGAAAAAACAAAGGAGTCTTGCACTACACGCAACCCTGACTTGGATTACATTACACACAATCGCGACCTTCCACGATAGCATGTGTTGTATGCAATACCACGTTTCACTAAACAAAGATATGCTATTAAAATATTATATAAACTAGCCGTTATGAATAGTAATACCCACTTTTTGTAATTTTATAAATTTTATCATTCAAAATGGACTTCATTTTGGGATTCCGAATATCGAAATTAACCAAGGGTGAATTTTTGGTATTTTTCTGAAAACTTTCAATTTTTGATGAATAGTGAAATCACTAGGTTACTATTTAAAAACAGACTTTTTTTAAATAATTATTTATTTTATTTAAATTTATTTTATGTCAAAATTGATACATAATACCTATATAAGTTCAATGTAATTCATTGGATTCATTTTATAATAAATAAAGATATATAAAAATTTTATTGAACTTTTCCCCATCTTTTACCCACCTCCTAGGAGAGTTTGGAAACTCACATAAAACATAATTTTACCACATCTGTGAGTGGAATTTCGAAAATCCTAGAAACACGGTTAATATCAAGGACTAAAATGTGGTTTAATGAGATGAAAATAATTTTTCGTGAATGGTATCCATTTACTTTTATTTACCATGGTTAAATGTAAATAGGGTAATTAAGGGTAAAAATGATATTATTATTACCCTAAAACATGTCCTAATTCGATTGGATAAGTGTAATTCGACCAAAAACAGCCTTAGGAGTAAAATATGACCATTTAGGTCTACTTGGATTTGATTACGACATTTATTATTAATTTTTTAACAGAATGGTTAAAATATTTAAAATCAAATTTTAATAAATTAATCATATTTAATACAGGGGTATAAATAAGATAAATTAGACTATAAATATTTCTTAGAATTCAAAAAATATTTCCTACATGATGTTATATTATTTATAATTTTTATACATTAGATAATTTAATTTATTTATGACAGAATGATGATACAGTAATTAACTTATTAATGAAATATTAATATAATTGAAGTTATTAATACCTAAATAATTGTAATTTGAGACTTTTTATTAATTAAACTAATTTTATAGGTTAATATGACATGTTAGTATTGATTTAATTAACTTTTTACAAACTAATCATGCTGTTATGATTTTCAAAAAAATCAATTATCAAATAGTGTCAAAATTGACATAAAATAGTTTTTAAAACTAATATTATATTATTAATAGTTATTATATTCCTAAAAATATATGTCTCGGCCAATATACTTATAACATAATAGTTGTATAATTAATGGATCACTTGGGGGTCTCTTGGATGTATATGGTATGTTTATTAACTATATAATATAAAAATAAAAAGTGACATGGTAAATGTAAATCTAATTAACTAATAGTTAATACTAAAGGATATGGTTAATATAATGACCCAAACCTGTATAAAATCTATTGGTTGAGAGTAATTTTACCCATACCCACATTAGAATCTAAATAATTCATTTTGGAGCTATTATAAACCGCATATGTCTTTATTATAAAATAATATTTTCAGTTTTTCCAAAGGAGCCCCTCTCCTCAATTATATAAAGGGTAAACGTTCCCTCTTCTCTTCACACCCTTTTTAGCCTTGAAGCTCGGCCAAACCCTGACCATTTCTCTTATCAACTTCCCTAGGATCATTCTGGAGGTTCTGGTCTTCTTAAAAGACCCACTCTACTTCCTTAAGAAGAAGCGTAAAGGAGGTTCATCAAAGAAGGGGTAATCTCTTCTTCCGATTTTCTCAAGTTTCATTCTACCTCTCCTTCTTATTCTTTAGTTGTATCATTATAATGTAATAACATAAGTATTACATATATACTGATATGTAATTATAAGTATTAAACAACCCTATTTCACCTTCTATCTATCCTACGTAAAATGAAATCATTGCACATGCGTACGTACCCAATACCGTCTCCACGCCGTGGTGTAATCTATTTTCGACCACCACCTTACTTGGATGGGTATAATGGTGTAAATAGATAACTATATAAGATTATAGTTAAGTGATATTGATTCTGAAATATTATACATATTCTTCAATACAATTTCATGATCATGGGAATGATATCATCGCTCGTGTACGGACTACCGTCTTCACGACGCGATGAGATTTATTCTCCATGTTAACCATTCTTGAAAGATTATAAAGTATATATAATGAATTATAATGAGATATACGACATAATAATGATACTGGATTTATTTATATAAATATATTTACGTATGTCATCTACTTAATTCCATTCAATTCAATAAGGAAACGAAAACAACGTTCATGCGTACGTACGACCTACCATCTCCATGAACGGTGTATTTAATTCCATTTATCAATCTATCGTATATATATGTATATGATGAATATATATTATATATAAATCATGATTTAAATTCTGTAATTAATTAAATATGGGTATAAGTAATAATATCAAGAACAACAAGTCAAAACACATACAATAAATGAAACGATTTTACCCAAATCGCTGCTTTTACATTGAATTTAAAAAAGAACAGGTAATATAAAGTCATAAGTAAACTATATATGATATAATAACAATGAATATGATTCTATAATAAGTATATGACATTATTTAAATCATTATACATGAGCTTCGGAAATATACGAATCATATCAGACATAAGGTAAGGCATAATTTGGCAATCTCATTTTTATCTAATATTGGTTATACCTAAGTATTTACTGGGGTTATATTTTTCATCCATGCCCATAAAATGTTTTTCATAAAGTGTCTAATATTATTCCATGTATTGTTAATGTCATTTTTACCCCACTTTAGTTTTACTTTGTAATATGGAAGGAATATTTCTTTTTTTACCATACAAGGTACGTTTTGACTTTTCCAGAAAAAGTACGAGAAGAATATTTTTTAACTTATACGGCATGAACGGATTTTTACGGTTTCATAACACCTTATTTTCATAAATCTTACTCTACAATATTTCATTATTATTTTCAAAAAATTCATTTTATTTTAAAATTGCGTGACATTTTGTAAAAATAAAATGATTTTTAAGAAGAAAAGATTTTTTCTCAAGAATTATTTTCAAGTGTTTTATCAAAACTATTTCGCATATAAGATGACATTATTCATTATGAATATGTTTCAAATATAATGTCTCTATGATTTACATGGTTTCAATTTTCTTATGATGAAATGATAGCCATTTGTTTTATATGAATTATTTTATGATGAGATGATTTTTATTAAACCCATTTTTATTTTTTGGGTTATGATGAATGATTTATGTTTATGGTGTGGAACAAGTAAGAATGATTTCATTTTGAGATGGGTGGGACCTATATCTCCCTTAAATTCGTTGGGTAAATATTTATATATCATTATATAGACATGGTTGGAATGGTAAGTTAATCTGGTTCAGTGATACCAGACTGGAACGAGGAGTGAACTCGATTCAGAAAGGGACTTTGTCCACTAAGATGGTCTTGGAAGAAATGCCTTGGCTAATATAGAAATCATAACAACTGCTGAATAGTTGCCACAATTACATGATTTATTCCCATTATATTTAATCAAGATTGTTGTTCCATTATGATACGCGTCATACTTACTTCCATGATTTATGTCTTTGGTCATGATTTTGATGTTTAAACATTATTTTCATGTTTTTAAGTTCAAATGTATGTGGTTTGTTTTATTTTTTCTCCATGCTTACCCTTACTGAGAATTTGAGGTCACCCTTTATATGTTTTCTTTTCCCCAGAAATTCCAGAATGGTTTTAGGTACAAAAACCAAAAGGGGAAGATCTTTATGGGAGATATTGAAGATATTTCAACATGATTAGAAGATTAAGTTCCAAGTTTCAAAAGACACTAAACTATTATGGTCCTTTGGTGTCTATTTTTGTTATGTATTAAGTATTCCTCAAAAGTAATGTAATGTCTATGTACGTCCAGATTTGTGTCTCTACATTAAGACCGTGTTACCTATGAACCCTTTCTCTAATTGATGGAACTAGAAAATTGTTTTAATGATATAAAATTCCTTTCTTATTTACTCAATGCCCAAGAGTAGTGTATTTTGGTGATTGTATTTTGAAAGAGACCACATGAATCTGAACATATTGATCGTCCTGAACACTACACTAACCATATGATCCCTGGAGATAACATCAATGAATGTTATTTGTTCATGGATTTTCCCCAATACCAACTGGATAATAGTATGATCAAGTTGGGTGACATCCTGGTATGGCTAGAACATATCTATGATATGCCCGATAGCGAGAGTGATAGTTTAGGGGAATAGAAGTAGGTTTCAAAATTTTAGAGAGAGAAGTGTAAATATTGGTTGGAATGAAGTGTACTTTCTCATGCTCATGGAGTCATCTTAGACCTCTTAGGCCTTCCCAAACCTCACGAAGTAATTGTTCCTTCCCCTAATGACTCTTTAAAATCTACAAAACATCCTTCCAAACCTCATAAGAGTAGACATCGATGAACATGAAAAACAAAAAAACCACATTGCTCCCAAATCTATATTGAAATATTGTTGATGGAATTCCTCTTGTATTGGAAATCACCCCATGGGTCTTTCCATTATTTAATGACAACTCTATTGATGAACATGAATGGGCTTCTATGAATTTCATGGAGCTAATATCCAACTTCACTATTTGTGGAGAGGATCACTATCAAGAAATACCCCACCCCCATGTTCCTCTAGAAGATGCCATAAAAGGGGTGTTTGAGGACATGGAAACCATTATGATGCTCATGAAAAGGCCTCAAGATGAGTCATTCAAGATACAAAGACCATGCAACATATATTTCACATAGTTCAACAAGAACAGTCCCCTCAGCCTAGTCGATCATACATGACACCATATCTAACCATGTTAACTGTCCAGAAATAATTTTCAAAATTGCATCAGGATTATATTTTTATAGATAAATATAGTGTACAAGTAGCCAAAAATCTACCAAAAATGGTTTTCTGTTATTTATTCAATGAGCATTAGGATATATCTAGCACCAGCCAGAACCAAGTTGTACATCCAGAAGCACCTGTTACGACCCAATCCAAAGAGCAGACCTATTCAAGTTGTAATTTATATCTAGCGCGTATGTATGATGTTAAAAAAAAAATCCATCATACCTAAAAGGTTATTAATCCTTGATTCCCTCCAATTTTATAATGAAATGATTGAGGAAACTAAAAAAGCCTAATAAATCCAGCTTCCATTTGAAGTAGTTGTAGCTTATAAAGAGACCTACTATATAGTAGAGGATTTAGAAAGTTTAATTATGACCCATAATCTTTTTCTCGATATAATATTAGGGATCCCACATTTATGTGTATATAATAATGATATACATAAAAGGACAATTCAATAGAGTGTTGATCCTCTACTGGCTAGTCGATACATGTTCCAAGATCAACCACATACCGACTCAGATGCTCCCCAATCTAGGGAATATTGAGGAATATAAAACTCCGTAAAACATATAGATTTAGGGATATGAAAGGGAAGGGTAGTGATATTATGGTGTGATTTTGTTGAATATATTGTCTGTTTTTAATGATAGAATGTATTGAATTCGTGGTTTTCTTATAGGATACCACATTCGATATGCTTCTTGGTGGTACATGAATTCATCTCCATGTATCAGTGTCCTCTACATATCACGAGTACATCAAATACTCTCATAATTATTATGTATGGGATCTCTATGGTGATTCATCCCCCTTTGAATCATGTGAATCCCACTATCTAGACACTAGATATTACAAGAGATTGGAAATTAAATTTTATTCCAACTAGGTTGATCATATAAATGTTGCAGATAATAAGTGGGACTACATGGATGAATATTTCATTATTAGCATTCATTAGTTGGAGGCCACAATTCCATACATTTGAATATGATTTTTCATTTTCAATAGAAAAGGGAATGATGTCAATAAATGGAAGTAGAATCTGAATATTACCTCATACTCCAACACTTGAAAGGTCGTGGTGATACCAGAGGGCCCAAACCTAATGAATTAATGAAAGGTTCGCATATGGGAATAATTTCATGGAAATAAATCTTGTTTCAAATAGTGGGGATGATGAACCAAAAGATGACTTACTACTGCTTCATGAACAACAATAGATGACCCCAATAAAGATTTTCTTACTTAATTTTCATAATGTACTCTCTCGGTGGGGATTCAATACAGAAGGAGTCCTCCAATAAGGATTCCCCAACCTCCCAAGAAGGAACCAATTCCCCCCCTATGTCAACTCTCCTAGATGAACCTCCTTCCACTATTAATATTTTCTCATGAAATAAAGAATATTTAGGATAGCATCAACCTTTATTAAAAAATATTGTCACTCCCACTGTCGATTAGATGATTCAGGTAAATCAGTGTACCGAGGTACTCCCTATGCCAATATTGATTAGTGAAAAAATGCATCAAGAAGAGTAGTGGTAGTATGTGGCATTCTATAAGCCACATTTTGATGTATATTCTGGGTTCTAAAAAGGGTTTCCAAAACTAGACCCTCAGAAAAATTTCCACTATCATTGTCTCTGAGTGAGTTATTTTAGGTTCAAGAAGCCTACAAGGAGAATGAACCCTTATCATGGCGTTATCATCTAGGATGTGTTTTAATAGCTCATTTAATCGAAATTCATAAAAAAAAAGATAAGAACCCCATGTGGCTAGACAATATAATTCTTTTCAGGTTTATGAATAAGAATATTAGAGTCTGTCTCATCTTCAGGGGCTTTAATCTCTATTATCTGATGGATGATTTTCTCTTTATCATGATAGAGTTGTTGATTAATGCTTCAGATGGGTTACAAGATCCTTTTACATGGATGGGTACTCTAGGTATAGTTTGATTGGAATGGACCATGGTGATGATGATTATCACACCATTCAAGCACATTATGCGTCATTTTTCTATTAGGTGATGTTGTTGGACCTAATTAATGTAGGAGCCATTTTTTATCATTACATGTATCACATCTTTACACGGATCAAATTGAAACTAGTGGAATGTCAGGTAGATATATTTGAGTATCAAATAATAACATCCTTAGGAATGTTATAGAGTCCTTGAGAAGTGTTTATCTTTCAATGATCCCAGCAATTGATGATTAACCCCTTGAAGTGTGAATTCTGGGATACCTGTGAGATGTTTCACATATTTTTCGATATATATAGTGGAATTGAGGTCATCCTATATAAGTTAAATTCCATTATCATGTATCCTCACCTGAACAACCTCTTAGTTAAATGGGTCCTTCACGACACCAAGAATATATATTTAAATTCATCATGAATCTTTATGGAAAGTATAATATCTTTTCTCGGATCAATAAAAATTTTATTTTCTACATGTGGGATAATGAGTTTAAAACATAAATTTTGAATAAAATGTAGTATCTCATAAAACCTCTAGTTATGATGCCACCCATTTAGAAAATAAGATGGTCCTTTACATGACCACACTTGAAGGGTCCCACGGTTCCCTTCTCACCTAGTAGATCAATACTGGTACATAAACCATTTTATCATATACCAGTCGCATGATCCTCGACAGAAATTCTAGATACTCCCCCTTATATAAGAGATATATCATGATTATTTTCACTAAAAAGGATGTGTCATTATATACATCATTTTTATATAAAATTAGGGTCCTATGTGGATATGCTAATGTTTAACCGGAATCACCAAATGTTGACAGGTCTGCTAGTTCAATGGGTAGTGATCCTTTAGTAGATCGATATCATGTTTTTTATTGTATGAAATCCATCATGGTTTAGGAATTGGTAAATGTACTAGATTTCCCTCCTACCATTAATTAAATTCCCATATGTGATTATTTCTCATATATGGATATCATCTCAGTTGGTTAAGACATTCCCAACTAGAAGATTCATTTTGATGGTGCATCATAGAAACAAACCAGTAGTAAGATTGATAATCCCAATATCAATAGTGTATTCTTGGGTTTCATCTTAATCATTCATACCTAGGATGTTCTTCATGATTTGATCCTTTTATTCGATGGTTTCACCAACAATGAGGGAGAGTATAAGGCTCTCATTGTTGTTATTTAATTTTCCCACAATTCTAATGTCAACATCTTACATTTGAAGGGAGACTCTAAATTAATCATCAAGAAGATTAATGGTAGTGACAAAATAAAAAAACTATATATAAATCTCCTAAAAGAGTGAAATAATAATCTAATGTCCTAGTTACATTCATTCTAAGATATAAATCATATCCCTTAATCATAGAATAGTTAAGCCGATGTCTAGTTCAAAATCGACACATCTTCTGTAAAGCCTAAAAAGGGAGATTTGTTCCTTAAATTTAGGCATGAGAGAGTCATCGCTCCCATAATTCCTGATTATGAGAATGTGTAGAAGGTAAAATAGATGATTGGTGGTTATTCCTCATTAGGATCCTCCCCCAACCATTGTTGAAGAAACCATGGCCTGAAATAATACACTCTTCTAGTACCTCCGACCGGGTATCCGCCCACAAGACCAAGCTAAACATTAGATAATCTATCAGTTTGAAGTGATATTTTCCCCTAGAGTGGGTCCAACCATGATCATAATCTTTTCATATGTGGGTTTGATGAAATTATATTCATTTTCATCCATGGAGATTATATTAGCCATGTTATTATGGATGTTCATGATATGTCATGTAGTTCCCACTAGTAGTTATTGAATATTTTCTAACATATTCAGAGGAATGGTTACTTATAGACTGTAACACCCCAACCCTATATTCCTAGATCCAGTGTGTTATTTTAATACATTGGCATGATTACAAGGAATCATGTCCCAATTGACTGATCAGGCTATCAGTCTTGGCAAATAGATTATATATATGGTCATTACATTATACTTTCTATCATACAACTCAAAAAAATCCTTTGAGAATTCCATTGTTCTCTTAGTTTAACCCTGCATAAAACACTTGTTGTCATCAAGGGAAAATAAAACATAAGAATGTGGTGAGATCAGTTTTTTAGTAAGGATAAATAATTTATCAAAAGCTATAAAATTTTTAGACAAGATGTGTAATAAAAACAATCACCTTTTAAACATAAACTTGAACACAATATGGAAAAATTAAATAAAAAATTACCATATAAACATGCACATGTATATTCTACTCATTCAATAATCACTTGTAATAACTAATTTAATTTTTAGATAATGTATATTAGCAAAATTTAATTTCTATGTCATGGCCTCGTGCCCGGACCTTGGGGATAACTGTAACCGGACTCCAACCCAGAGAGCCTATATAATTGAACTCCAACCCAGAGAGCCTCTGTAACCAGACTGTATAACAAAGGGTCTGTTGTAACCTTACCCCAACCCATAGGGATTAATTTATCCGTTCTGCAACACAAAACATACTAGACCAATACATTCATCTTAAGATAAGGTTGAAATATAACATAAACATTCGTATTAAAACTAGCATAGGAAATGTCATTACTTTAACCATACAACATGAATGGCATAAAAATAACTCATCCATAGTAAAAAATATCAAAAAACCTTAAATACAATATTTATGATTTGTATAATAATAAATCGACTTCAAACAAATGTAAAATTTATCAAAGGATGTTGACATATATCAAATCAAAACTATTTGAGTGAAATATATATTTCAATTTTGAAATCATTTAAGAGTCACATAATTATAAAGAAAATAATTATTTTTAAAATATTTTTATAATATTTTAAGGGATTATTTGATGATGTAATAATGGAGGATAATAACTTCACCCACCATATAGGTTAAAAAAGACATTCTTACCATAATTTTGTTGAAAACACCATATTGTTATCTTTTTTGGAAAATGACGGAAAGGTTGCTTTCAATACATATAAGTTAAAATGTTGGTATGAATTAATTTAATCCATTTTCTAGTAAATAGTAAAAATGTTTTGAAATAAATTTTTAAGAAACATGGATGTTGTTTATAAAGAGGTCATAGTAGATACTTACGTAAAAACAACCTCATATAATAAAGAGATTGTAGAATTAAACCTTGCCTTGTACTTGTCCGTGGTCGAGGGTTTTTTAACATCCTGAATAATATTTAAATCATTTTAATTAAATTATAAACAAACCATATACTTAATTATGATATCATATATGATCTTCTAATAATTCTTTGTTAATTGTATTTTAGTATTATCGTCTTTTTGAGTGATAACTGATTCGTTTTCCTTTATATTTTTTGTTATGTGATTCATGTTTGTTATGGATGTGATGTTTTTTATTCCTATCAAAAATGATTTCATGTATTTAAACATTATTTATAATAATCAAATGAAAATTAGTCTTGAATGGTTACGATGGGGAGTGAATCTCATCGTGTTAATTGAGGCAGTAACTTGTATGTACGCACGAGCGACAATATCATTCTTTTGATATAAAAATCATATAAAAATAGATGTCATATCATATATAAAGAATCATTATCATGTTATATTTATTATTTAAATCAATTATACATAATTATTATACCCATCCAAATAATAATGTATTGAATAACAACTACACCACGACGTGGAGACGGTAAGCCGTATGTACACACGTATGGTGGCATGTAATTCAATGGATGGATAGAATAATTAATATGGCAGTACCATATTTACAATAACATCAAATTATATTGAAGACACTGGATTTATTATTTTAGAATGGTATCAACAAGGAAAGAATAAGTGGAAGAAGAAAGAACTCGAAAGAGGGGATGAAATATTTACCTCTTCTTCGGGTTCTTCCTTTCGATTTGATCAAAAGGGCTCCTTAGGTTGGATTTATGACTAAAATAATGCCTCTCGGATGAAGGTAGTGCATTTTAGGGAATATTTGAGCACGTTTTGGCCTATCCAAAAGGCTTTGGAGGAGTGAATTGGAGAGAAGGGGGAGTGTCCTTTTATAAGAGAGGTGAGGGTCACTTTTGAAAAAACATGAAATATTATTTTATAATAAAATAATTTTCAGTTTATAATTGATCCAAAATGATTTATACAGACTATATAGTGATTATGGGTCTCAATAACCTCAACACATAGGTTTTAGACAAGTTTAGCTTACCATTTTAACCTTAACTTTTAGATTTAACTCTTAGGTAAATAGTTTATCTTTTACTGTGTCTTCTTGTATTCTTACACTATATGGTTAATAAACATAATATAAAAATCCAAGAGAACCTCAAGTGGTTAATTAATGTCATATATAATATTATTTATTCCCTTTAACTGAACCTTATATTTTTAGGAATTATAGAGAAACCAATAATATAATATTTGTTTTAAAAATTAATTTATGTCAATTTTCACACAATTAGGTATTTGGTTTTTTTGAAAGTCATAAAAACTAGATTGCTACGAAAATAGTACATTTAATTAACCATAACATGACATATTCACCTAGAAAATTCGTGGATGTCATAAAAACTTTGAATTTTTTTTAATATTTATAATACCATTTATTTGATTCTCTCGTTACTAAGGTAATTACTGAATCATCATTGTTTCCTACATAAATTTAATTATTAATTTCTAGAAATGATAAATAAAATACCATGATGTAGGAAATATTTTATATTTTTAATGAATATTTATAGTCTAATTTATATTGGGTGTAACCCTATATTAAAAATGGTTTAGTTATGAAACATTTATTTTAACTCTTTTAACTTTTCTTTAAATAAAATAATAATAAATGTCCTCATTGAATCCATGTGGGCCTAAAGGATTATATTTTATTCTTAAGTTTGTTTTCAGTCTAATTAAACTTATCCAATATAATTAGGACATGTGTTAGGGTAATAGTAATATCATTTTTACCCTTAATTGCCATATTTATTTTTAGCCGTGGTAGATAAAAGAAAAAAGTTACTATTCGCCAAAAATTATTTTCAGCTTATTGAACCACATTTTTCTTATTGATATCAACTAGGACTCTTGTAGTTTTAAAATTATACTCATAGAAGTGGTAAAATTATGTTTTATTCAAATTTGAAAATTCCCCTAGGAGGTGGGTAAAAGACTGTGAAAAGTCCAATAATATATTATATATCAAATATTATTAAAAAATGACTCCAATGAATTAAATTGATCATATATATGTATTATTTATCTATTTTGACCAAATATAAATTTAAATGAACTAAATAATCATTCGAATGAAAAATCTATTTTAACCAATAACGTAGTGTTTTTCACTATTCATCAAAATTGAATGTTTTCATAAACATACCAAAAAATCACCCTAACCTAATATGGATATTATAATTTCAAAAATGAAATTTATTTTACCATATTAATAACATAGAAATTTCATTTATTAATTTAAAATTAATTTCTATTGTCAAAACAATAAGAATATTTTTAAAAACAATAACTACTTAGAGATTGACACTGGATTATATCCAATTTAAAAGTGAAATTACTTCCAATGAACAAATTTTAATTAAATGGTAAAAATAAAATCTAATTATACATCCAAAACATTCATATTTATAGTTTATCATTATAAATTATTTTGATTAAAAATGTTGTTTTCAGTTAAAATATATTATTTTTCACTATTCACCCAAATATGATAGTTATCAGAAAAACACCAAATATTTATATGTCCTGATTATAATGAAGAAGTTTGTTTTTCAAATTGAATATATAAAATAATCAAATATTGGATTTAAAAAGGTTTCTCCATTAAAACGCCGTAAAAATTCAATTTTTGAAAAATACTTCATCTATATGAAAGAAACGAATTTCTCCATACATTATGTCTAAGAAACTAATAATATGGATTGTAAAATTATAAGGATTATATAATGTTCAAAATTATAATAATATTATTCATAACCTCTTTTGAATGGATAGTTTGGTAAGTCGTGGTGTGCATGAACTCGATGTATTGTGTCGTGCAAGTTATTGAATTATTTTGAAGAAATAACGTACTATGAAATCATGGGGTGTTACATTCTTCCCTCCTTCAATAAATTGTGTCCTCCCAATTTGAAATTGTTCTTTGAAAATAAAGGGTTTAAAATAGAAAATACCTTTATGGGAAAACCCACATCAGAAATTGAGTTAATAAAATTTATTCTTAATAAGAGGAAAAGAGAAATGAAAGGGTCACTATCAAATTATGATATAGATTTGGTGAAAATTGGTGTAAATTAGATAAACTTAATTGGAGTAAAAATGTAAATATTTATGGGGAGTTATTGGGGTCGTCAATCACAAACTAATATAAAATTTAAGCCCTCAAATCACTCAATCTATGATGATTTAAAATACCATTGGTTCAACAAAACATATGGTATTAGGATAACATATTTTTGGTTTTAAGATCTCTTCCCAAATGTTTAAGAATTAATTTACCCATAGAATAAGAGGAAACAAATTATATATGCGTATATATATATACTTGACAAGTAGAGTTTCATCATTCAACTAATTCCTACCACAAAGTCATCTTTCACTCCAGAATATTTCAAAAAAATATTCTATTTATCCTAATAATAGTGGGTTAAAAAAATGAAATTATGTTTCACCTATCAGACCCTTTAAAATACTATATTATACGATCTAGGTACTTCACGTAGTCCAAAGGATGGCGATAAATCCCAAATGCACTATGGTTGAGGTTTCGATTCCCACATCATTTTCTGACATGATGGATTGTCACACTATCTATGTGTTGTCGTTTTTATAACAATCCAAAAATAACCTTAACAATAGCATCCAAATTTAAATATAATACATTCCAACCATTAGGCTTATAAAAAATTCTTCTATCCAAACTCACAGTCCAAAATTTATAAGGAAGTTAAACTTAATGAAGATCCTTTTTCCATGTAATAACTTGTAAACACCTTCATAATGTATTATTTTAAAACATTGTAACACCATGAATAAACATAAAACCTTATTGACTAAATTCATGCATCCTTATCCTTTATATAATACTAGATATTTTCCTTATATCAATTTTTTTGAACATTTCAATAATGATGAAATAAACCAACTATTAATCAGTTCCTAGTAATTTGAGAATAACAAATATAAATTATCCAAATCAACCATCTCTTATTCCAAAATCACTACCTCATTATCAAGACCATATTACAGATTAGGTTTCCTTCAATAATGTATTTTCCAAAAAGTGTATCTTATGATAATGTTACTTTTCATAGAACCATATCATCTCAAAATTCTTAATAAAGTAGTACTGCAGTACAATCCTTATATATCACCATAATTAATATAACTAGTATATTGTTGATACAACACTCAAATGAAATAATTATATAATGAAAACATAAGAACACTAGTCGTTCCACATCATCTGAGTTAGTATCATAACAGGATTATTAGCCAATAGCATCATTTGCAGTATACACTGATGACAGGGACATTGATTCATGTGGTGTCCCAAAGCCTTGTAGGTGAAGCATTTTACATTTGAAACCTTTTTCATACCCTTGTAATCACGTACTTGGTGTCCTTTTTCTCCACACATATAAAAAACACCCATTCCCTTCAAGAATTTTCCAAGGTTATTATTTCCACATTTATCAAATATGGGAAAATCTATCTTTCCCCTCTTCCCTTTTTCCATCTTTCTCTCTACCATCCGTTTCTTCTCTTGCTTCCCTTCAAACACATAGGACTCAGAGAATTCATTACTTATCTTATTAACACATGACATTATTTATTCACATGTTAAGAAGAAATGGGAGACTATTTCCCTTCTAAATTTTGGATTAATACCTTGAAATATATGATCCTTCTTACTCTTTGGATCATGCGTATTGCTGGAGGTCTCATTCCATCTACTGGGCGCCATTTCTAAACAATGGCATACACTATGTTAGTTTATGAATCACAATGCATAATTCCAAACTTGTAAAATAGTTAGCATAAATTGAATAGTTCATGGATATAATCCATAATCATAAAAATGTTTTCTTTGAGGTAGAATATACCAATAAACCCTTCATAGTGGTTTGTAATGAAAATAAGAATTATCCTAATTATATCCCCATGGAGTTTTGTAACCATGAGTGCATCATGGCCCATTTTTGTGCACCAGTTCCTGTTTGACTCAAGCTCAAAGCGGTGTTTTCGGCTTTTAACTCTAGGTACATATGTGTGCCAGAGCCACCTCTACCTACTCATATATAGAAAACGATGTATTTTCATGAAAAGCTACCAAAATCTCTACATTACTGAAATTATCGAATGTTCTTCTATACTAATCCTCAAAGCCTATCTTGGGGTAATGTGATATAATTCATGCTTATCTTAATATAGTTTCCAAGGTTACTTCTAAACTTCTTTTGATACCAACTGTAACACACCGACCCTAGTCTTCCAGTGTTAGTGAATTATTTTAATACATTGGTATGATTATATGGAACCATGTCCCGAATGACCGATTAGTTTAGAAGTATTTGAAAATATATTACATATATAAATGTTACATTACACTTTCTATCATACAACTAAACAAATTATCATTTGAGAATACCACTGTTGTCTTAGCTTATACCTACATAAAACACTTCATGGGATAATTGGAAAAAAATAAGAAATGGGTGACCTATGATTCTCTGTAAGGGTAAATAATTTAGCAGAATCTATTAAATTTTATGGCATGATGTTTAATAAAAAAATCCTTTAAAACATAAACATGAACATAATATGGAAAAATTAAATCCAACATTACCATATAAACATGCAAATAGATATTCTACAAGTCGAATAATCGCATGTAAAAACTAATTACATATTATGTGAATGTATAGTGCAGGAATTTAATTACATTGTCAAGGCCTTGTTCCCGGACCTAGGGGATAACTGTAACCGGACCCCAACCCGAAGAGCCTCTATAACCGGACTCCAACCCGAAGAGTCTCTGTAACTAAACTCCAACATGGGGAGCCTCTATAACCAGACTCCAACCAAGATAGCCTCTATAACCAGACTCCAACCCAGAGGGTCTTCTTTAGCCGGACCCTAACCCGAAGGGACTACTATTATTGGTCTCTAACTCGGAATGTTCTTGTCTAATACATTCATCTTAAAAAAATGTTGAAATATAACATACAAACTCGTATTAAAACTAGCATACAAAATGTCAATACTTTAACCTTAATAAATGAATGGCATAACAATAACTCATCCAAGGTCAAACATTTAACAAATCCTTAAATAAAACATGGAATATTTGTATCACAATAATTCAACTTCAAACCAGTCTAAAAATTTATCAAAGGATGTTGACATAAATCAAATCAAAAATATTATTAGAAATATCTCCTTCTATTTTGAAATAATTTATGAGTCCAATAATTATATAGAATGTATTTAATTTGAAAATATTCTTATATTCTTGTAATGGAAGCTTCGATGATGTTATAAAGGTGTAGAATAACTGAACCCTTTATATACGTTAAAAAAGACATTCATACCTACATTTTGTCAAAAAGTTCATAAAGTAGCTTTTTGTAAAATGACTAAAAGATTCCTTTCAAAACATATAAGTTCAAATAATGGTATAAAAGAATTTTACCCATAGCCATGGAAATAGTAAAAATGATTTGAAATACATTTTTATGAAACATGTATGTGGTTGATAAAGAGGTCCTAGAAGATACCTACATAAAAAAAACCTCGGATAATAAAGAGATTATAGAGTTAACCATTAACATTTAATTTTCCTTGGTTGAGGGTATGTTAACATCCTATATAATAGTTCAATAATTGTTTTTAAATTATCAAAAAACAATATAAATAATTACGATATCATATATGATCTTTAAATAATTCATTGTTATTGATATTTTAGTATTTCTGTCATTTTGGGTGTTAACTGAATTGTTTTCCTTTATATTATTTGTTATGTGACTCATGTTTGTTATGGATGGGATGTTTTTTATTCATATCCAGAATGATATCAGGTCTTTAAACAGTATTTTTAATCATAAAATTAAAAATAGTCTTGAATGGTTACAATGGGCAATGAATCCCTTCGCGTGTGTGGAGACGTTAATCCGTACGTACGCACGAGCGACAATATCATTATTATGATATTAAAATCATATTTAATTGGATTTTATATCAAATATACAGAATAATTATCATGTCATATTTCTTATTTAATTAAAATATATATCATTATTATACCCATAAAAATAATAAGGTATTGAATAACCATTGCAGCACGGCGTGGAGACAGTAAGCCGTACGTAGGCATGTATGGTGAGATGTCATTCAAAGGATGGATAGAATAATGAATATGGTTGTACCATATTTATAATAACATCACAGTATATAGAATATACTGGAGTTATTATTTTATAATGGAAACCACAAGGAATGAAGAAGTGGAAGAAGAAAAGTACTCTAAAGTGATAATGAAATATTTACCTCTTTTTCTTGTTCTTCCTTCAGATTTGATCAAAATGGATCCTTAGGATGGCTTTCTTGACTAATGGAAGGCCTCTAGGATTAATGGGGGTAGTTGAATGGATATTTGGGTAGGCGTTGGTTGAGCCAAATGGCTTTGTAGCTGTGAATTTTATAGAAGGGGATGTTTACTTTTACAAGAGACACTACTGGAATGGGAGGTTTTCACCACAGTTCTCTACCAATAGTTTTCTTAAACCATTGGTAATGAAGGTATAGGACACCATTTACCAACGTTTTCCTAGAACCGTTGGTAAAGGGGTGTTTGAGGCACCATTTACCCACAGTTCTAGTCAACCGTTAGTAAAGAGATACTCAAACACCCCTTTACCATCTCTTTTTAAAAACCGTTGGTAAATTTTTACCACAAATACAGTCTGCCGCACCTCTCCCCCATTCACTACAGAACCCTAAATCTGCAGTGCTTGGCACCTCTAATGAATTAGCCCATCTGAATAGCTAAAAATCCTTCGGATTCATCTCAAATCAAGTATTTTCTTCTTTAAACACATAAAATTTATAAGTGATAGCTTGTTTTTATTGTTATTCATCTAATATTTTATTTTTATGTTATGATTTTGATGTGTATATCATTTTTTTTGTGTTTTTATTTAATATGGTATTTCTCAATTCCAATCCATTTAATTAATTAAATCTTCAACCCTCCATCGAAGAAAAAACATTTCAAATTCATTGCGGTAGGATTCTAGATTTTCTAAATATGTGTTTTTAGGATTTTTCTTCATCTTGTAATTAATTGATACTTGGAAATTTATTTATATGTGATTATTAATTTTTGGGAATGTTTCTATGAATTTATTCCTTGAAATTCCTTGTGAAATATTATTTAACACTATTCTCATTAAATTGAACAAGTCATGAATTTGATGACTATAATTTTGACATCTTTCAAGTAATTATGATTTATTCAATTCCATTAGGGTTTAGATTTATTTTCAAATAATATTTAAATAATGAATTAGTGAAATTGTGATTTTGTCTCGAGTTTTTATTCAAATAATGAAATAAATTGATTTTCATGAAATGAGTTCACCTATTTAATGTTTTATAAGTAGTTTCAACTGATTTAATTTGTGAAATGACAATGAACCGTCATGGAATGATTTTTTTTGAAAAGATATTTCTTTGGTAATTTTAAAATAGATATTAATTCATGTGAAAATAGGTTGTAATCCCAGGTTTTTAATTAATATTGTGAATTTTTAATTTTAAAAAATCCATTAATGCCTTTGGGATTTTTTGAAATAATGAATTTTTTAAAGGTATGTTTATAATTACATGTTATTTTTCGGAAGGATGTTGGTATAGATAACATTTCTAAATATTGAATTAAATAAGGGGTTTTGGATTGAATTGAATATTTTTTACCAATCAGTTGGAACTTTATGAAGATCTTCAATTGTAATAATTAATTAATGTAACTTGCTCAATTCATGTAATTATAATTAATGGACGTTGAAAATGGGATTATTCACATCGATTGAGATTGCGGTGAAATTCAGATATGATTTGATGTCTGAATAATATTATTGATATTGAAAAGGATCCTCATTGTGATCCTCATAACTTCATTATCTTACTCACCTCTTTTGACTAGTCATGGTGACTTAGATAGTAAGATGGGAAAATCTATATTTATGATTCACTAGTGGACTCATACCTCATCTATTGGAATCCACTACTGGAAATATGGGATTTCCAAATGCTCTTATACAAATGGTTCATCAAGGAGGCATGTATAAACAGATTCATAAAACCATTGTTAAAGGTAGACATAGGTGATTTAAAATTTATTTGGTAAGATATTTCAGAAATGATTTAATCATGAGAAAAGTGTTTTATAAAATGATAATTTTTTTAATAAGGTTTTTGTAACTTAATTTGTTATAGTACACTTGTTATGTTACTGTGTTTGGTATTTAGTAACACATGAGATAACTGTTGTGTGAGAATGTGTTGTGAACTAGGTTCCTTGGTTGGTTCAATATAATATTCACATTTTGAGCCTATTAATGAGTTGTTTTAAAGATATTGTGAGATATTTACATTATGTTTGTTGGTGAAAACTGGGAGCTGTAGAGGTGGTTCATGATTAAGACAAATAATTACTACTAAACATGTGGATAAACCATACATAGTAGTGAATTATTTAAATGTTTGATGTTTTTAGTCCTTTTTTATTTGGATTTTATTTTGATGATGATGTTTATTATTGATACCTATGTGGGGAATTTATTTTAGTTTCAAAATCGGATGAGACTCCCCCACAATGCATAGTGTATGCAACCTCTACAATTATTTAATCATTCTTTTTACACAGCCTATGCATCCTCTACCCTCATTTAATTAGTGAACTCAATTCATTAATTCAAGCCTTCATTCTCTCTAGCATGTAAAAAAATTGAATGATGTATACCAATCCTCGCATGATTTCTTACCTTAGATAGTGTCCTACATATGGAATACGAGATTTTGAATTCATCAGTTAACCAAGATCATATAATCCATTTCCCCCAAGATGACTGTACTAATATAACATCAAGGTCAATTAAATATGGTTTTCATTGTACGTTTTATATTATGTGTCCTTCTTGGACAATACTCACTTTTATGAGGGTGGGGTGCTTTTCACTAGCCATGGTGGTATGTGTAGACATCCATAAAAATGTTAGATAAGTCACAAGTTTATTTCAGTAATGTTGTTATCATTTACATACATTATTATTAATCTAAAATTTAAAAATAAATGTTTTTTTCTATAATTTATGAAATTAAATCTTTTTACAAGCCATGAACAACCTATCAGTGTAGAAGCCTAATATTTATTTAGCAATGGGGTGCGCTTGACTTGGGGAAGTAATTGTGTAATGAACGGTATGTACATAGAGGTGCCAATAATGAGTTATTAAACATGAGTGAATGATTTGGGGTGTCTATAACACATAATGGGACATAAGGAATGTGATTCTTAAATTCCTAATGAAAATCAATATAAATAAATTTTATTTTAATTTTTGAGTACGTGTTCTTTACATTATTTTAGTAGTTCACTACATCGACTAGAAACTTCTTCCTTTATCATTTACATAAAAATATTTTCAATTAAGGTTCAATCCAATTGAATTTTTTACGAAGAAGTGATTTATATAAATTCTTTTTACAGAATGGAAAGTAGATGGATGTATGAAACCGATAAGGTCTCAAGCGATTTTCAAAACAATTTGGAGAGCATTATAGATTTTCCATATCACAATGCTTCAGATAGTGGTCGCATACATTTCCCATGTTTGAATTGTGTTGGTAGAACTTGGTTGAGCTGGGAAGAAGTCAGCTACCACATAACTAAATATGGTTTTCAAGAAAACTACTTTGTGTGATATCAGAATGGGGAGAAAAATGAAATCTCAAATTCGTGATGATCGAAATGAAAGTACTAGAATGGAGAATTTGTTAGTGGATCATTTTCCATTTATTCTTCATCATGAAAAATTTAGGATTTAGACTCAAGAGGACTTTGATACGATGACAGATGATTCATCTAGTGAAAATGATGATATTAATAGGGTGAAGATATTGAATAATTCTTCCAGTACTCAATTTTATCGACAATGAAATAAAATGAAAAATCTGGAATTTTTAATCCGACTGTTTCATGGGAAAACTATGAATGGGATTTCTAATACATCAATCGATTAAATTCTTACCCTCTTGATGGATTTACTTCCACATGATGCAGATATTCCCTCAAACCACTATATGGCATGGAAGTTAGTTGAGGAACTTGGATTTTCTAGATACAAAATTCATGCTTTCCCGAAAGATTGCAGTTTATTCCAGGAGGAAACTGCTAAACAAAATGATGGTATAAAATGTGTCATATCCTACTAGAAGTAAAAATGTGATGGAACACCATCCCGCGTTCCACATAATGTAATGTGTAACTTTCATTTGATCACCAGACTCTAGAATCTTTTTATGTCTCATGAAAAATCAATAAAAATGAGATGGCATGATACTGAGATATAGAAGACTAATGATGAGTTAGTTCATCCTGCATATGTATTTTCATGGTAGAGATTTGATTATCGACATCCTGATTTTATAATTAACCTGCATAATGTGAGGCTGGGTCTTTTATGCGACAGTTTTAATTTATCTGGGAAGATGATTACTTTGCACAACACATGACCAGTTTTTATACACATTTATAATATTCCCCCATGGTTGTACATGAAAAAAGATTTCACTTTCATGACTATACCCATATCTAGTCCTTCTGATCTCTGTATTGATATTCATTTATAGATGAAATCATTAATAAAATAGTTGAAACATTATTGGGATGTGGGTGTGTGCACATATAATGAATGTTCTGAAGACATATTTTAGATTTGTGATGTGCTTATGTGTACGATCAATGATTTTATGGCTTATGCAATGATTTCTTAATGGGGAATGAAGGGAAAACTGTCATGTCCAGTTTTTATGAAGAAAACATGATCTAGAAGTCTGAAACATCACTATAGTTTCAGTTTTATGGGACATCAATGATTCTTGCAAAAGGATCATCCATATAAAATGAATCATCTAAGATTTGATAATACCATAGACACCGATGATCCACCTCAGTGTATGCCTAGAACTGATGTGATTAATGAATTGAATGATTTTAGTTTTTCATTCGGGAAGTGTCAAATGAAATCTAGAAAGAGAAATAATGTTTCCACTAAAACCGTTTACAATTATAGGAAGAGGTGTATCTTTTTTTATTTTACTTATTGGTCAACCAATTTGTTACATAATTTTTTAGAAATAATTTATATTGAAAATAATATATTCTAAATGCTACATTCAGTTCTTATAAATGTCAAGGGGAAGAAAAAATATGATTTACGACATCGGCATGACTTGGTGGATTGGGGCATCAGACCAGAATTGCATCTTGTGCGTATTAGTGAAAATAAATGGAAACATACATTTTCTTCTTTTACGATGAAACCTACATAAAAAAAATAATTTCAAAATGTATTATAGAATATTATATTTCCTGATGGCTATTCAAGAAACATATCTAAATAGGGAAACAAAAAAGAGTTGAATCTAAAATCATTGAAGACTCATGATTATCCCATTCTACTGCATGAGTTGATTCCAATAAAAATATGTCATATTTTGTTCAATAATATAAGGGTTACTATTATTATTTTGTGTCATTTGTTTAAAGATCCTTGTTCTAAGAATTTGTCCAAATCTTTCTTGTAAAAAATGTTGACAGATGCCCCATTAATTTTGTGTGTGTTGGAGAAAATATTTCCTCTATAATTTTTCACATGCATGCTGCATATTATTGTCCATATTACCACTAAAATACTTCTTGGAGGTCCTGTTTTGTTTCATTGGATGTATCCAAATGAATGAAATATGTAGAAATTAACGTTATATGTCCAAAAAAGGAATCACCCCGAAGGTTCTATCATGAACGGTTACTTGGCTGAAGAATATATGGATTTCTGGTCAATGTATTTGTCTGATCTTACTACAAGAATGAAAAGAGCATTGAGAAATGAAGAAGAATAACATGAGAAAATTGAACCCAGTTTTCTATCACCTTCTCAAACAAGAAGAATTTCTCGATCATATACATTGAAGACAATAAGCCATGAAGAGCGGGAGATGGCACATCACACAATTTTTGTTCAACATTTATTTGTTTGATTACTATATCAGGTAACTAAATTGAATATGTATATCTTACATATATATCTATTAATCTATTAATATTTTTTATCTACAGGGAACATAAAACAATGATAAATAGAAGGAATCATTCTTTATGTTTGAGAAGGAGGGAGACATTCCATAGCAAATAGTTTTCTGCTTGCTTAAAATTGAAGGTAAAAAAATTCTTGTTTGAAATAAATATATCAATATTTAATTAAGTTTAATAGTCATATATATTGCAGTTATTGAGTTTTTCTTCTGACTGTGTCTCTGAGAAAATAAGATCATTGGCATTTGGTCCTAATATTATGGTTCATGACTGTAAATCAATTGTTAACAATGGGTACAAATTTATTGTCAGTGAACGAGCAAAGAACATGAGAACACAACATGATGTTGTTATGGTTTCTATCACAACAGATTGTTATGCCAGTACATCAGATAGTAGATCGCGATTTGAAGATGTGGGTTATTATGGAGTCGTTGATAAAATAATAATATTGGATTATTACTCTCATGGCAGAGTCACAATAATGAAATTCCATTGGATTGATTCGATGATGAGATAGAGAAAATTTATTAATGATTGTGTATTTCATGTAATTGATATGACTCACACTCTTTCTACCGAAGAACCTTATGTGGTGGCATCAATGGCTAAACAAATTTTTTATGTCAAAGACCAACTTCGACCTGAATTTGGTGTCATAGTTGAAGTAATTCCAAGAAATATTTTTGATGATGGTGATGATGGAATTGAAAGTGTCCTTAGTGCCATTGGAACCAATCCATTTATTTCTTTCGATGACTCCAATAGATCAATTCTCAGAGTTTACTGTGAACCTGAAGTTGTGGTTGAAAATATACAGAATCCTTCATCCATGTTCCCAATTCTTTTGGTTTACCTCGAGTTGGGTTGTTATGGTTGGTAATAATCAAATTTATATAGTATTGATCACAACTATGTTTTAGCTGAGTTGACCATTATGTGAATTTTCAATGTTTATTTGTTGCAGTTTTTTTGAATTGCATTTTCTAATTTGGAATTGTACTGTATTCAAACCTATTCAAACAATATTTCTATCTTGGTGAACATCACAACTTGTATGATTTATTAAATCCATTTAACCTCTTCTAAAACAATTGATAGATAAATTACCAATGAATTCCCCTATTCACTCATATATTTAGTTTTCTGGGTTACACATTAGTTTCCCTTTTCTAATTAATTACATATTTTTTTCAATAGTAGGAAATACTTCCAATTGAAGAGAGGCAAAGGAAACAAATGATGGAGAAAAATCGTCGAATAACGCATATGTGTGTTCCACCATTAGTGCATGTAGTGAATACATTATTTGAAATATATATTTAAAGAATATATAATGTCATGTGATTAATTTTTTTGTAAACATTTCTGTAGGATCCACCTATACATTAACAGTTATTTGACGAGGATCGTAGTACTGGTCCAAGTAATCAGGCCGCTGGTACAGGGAGGTTACGTACCAGAGGTGGACGAGCTGTTTCCTGTACCCGACTAGACCCTGCCCCTCCCACTGACATGTCATCCTTCCCACATTATGATCTCGGTGTGTCGTTAGGGACATATGGGAAATTTAGGCCTCCCATTATTCCCCACCTTCTACATCTTCGGGACCATCTTATTCATATCCCATGATGATTCCCACTCCCCATCCAGAATCTAGTCATACAGTTGTGCCATCTTCTTTTCCTTTTACTTCTGTCTCTCCGAGCATCTATATTCCACCTTCTTCGACTCCTGTACCACCACAGGGTGTTCCATCAGTTTCTATGGATCCACCAGCGCTCAGCGATCAGATTGGTGCATGTATATTTATAGAACCCTAAAAAAATTTTATAGCAATAGTTATTTTCATTATAACATGTTTTGATAAAATATATGATTTTCTTTCATGACAGATAATTTTACTAACAGGAGGAGGGGCGGGGGAATACATGCATGCGTGCGATGTGGAACCGCCACTCACAGGTTATGTTGGATTACAATGAAGAAAACCAAATGGTTGAGAAAACAGGTTAGCAATGTCGGAGTTTTCTGGATATGCTTTCCAAATACTCCGACATCATTACCATCAGCCCGCTATCATGGAGACAATTTCCACATGAGGTCAAGGATAGATCTTGGGTAGAGATATGGGTAAAAAATTTCTGTTCTATTTAATGCCATGAATTATTTTTTTATTTATATATTTTAATATTTTGATGTCATCTTCAATTTAATTTTCTCGATGGTGAGGGTGCACGATTGACACGTCTAAAGGATTTAGATGAGCTTTGGAGATCCTACAATCATGAGTTGTATATTGGATAGCGTGTTAGATTTTTCACTGAGTTAGAGATAGTACCAGTCGTGGAGGATTGTCCTATAGAGCAGTATTATCTGATGATTACTCATTGGACGACTATCTAGTTTAAGGTATAAATTAAATTTGTGGTATTTAAATGATAACATTTATGTTTTTCATTAATACAATATTTTTCATTATCAAATTTTATCTAGGAATAATCTGGAAAAAATATAAAAACATTGATGCAAAAAAATACCTCCTCACACTGGGACGTACAACAATGCGAGATCATGAGAGGAAGCAGGTATGATAATTGTTCATATGTTTATTTATGACTTACACATTCTTTGGTTTCCTCAATTATTTAATATTGTACTAAATTTTTCATATAATGTTAGTTTTCAATGTCATTATAGTGGTAGATACAGAATGTTGAATGATGTGTGCCTCGATCAAAACTGTTTTGCTCGAGTAGATGGAAAAAGGATGGAAGTGCCGTCAACGAACCGACTCACCAGCATATTGTAAGTTTTAATCTATTGATTTTATATTTTAATATCTATTTTTTCACTTAAAAATATATCTATATTTGTAATAGGCTGCTTTAGAGGCCCTCGATGCATAAGAACTATACAATTTTGGGCCAACTGATCACTTACATAATGTGTTGGGAGAGGAGCATCCTGGCAGAGTACGCTGCTGACCAAGGCTAGCCCCGACGAGGTATTGGCCATCCTCATGTATGAGTTGTAGTTCCACAGAGATTTAGCAAGATAGTAAACATGTAGAAAAGGTTGAAAAATGTGCCATAGAGATGGAGGAACAGTCTGCTAGGGCGAACAGTGCATTTATGAAATTTATTGTAGTTCTACATCCAACACTTCCACCAGAGGCCAGCCCATCTTTTGATGAATATATGTCGACGTATGTTCTATATATGATGCACTATGTGAGAGCTTTAATTGTAGTCAATATTATGTCTATCCTAACGATGATGATTGTGAGGAGTCTGATGCGGAAGAGGAGGGAGAGGAGGAGGGTGAGCCAGATGGCGAGGGTGAAGAGCAGGGCGAGGAGGAGGGAAAGGACAAGGACGAGGGTGATGATGATGGTAATGATAGTGATGGTTATGTGGGACAAATATATCCATTAAATTTTCGAATAATATTACTGAGATTTGATGTTTAATCTATTCTAGTTGTTGGTATTATCTAGACCCGTAGTATAGTATATGAGTTGAGTTATTTTTATATATTGTTTGTTTTCCTAAATGTTGATGTATTTTAGTGGTTGCAGTGTATCTTTTTCATGTTTATATAGTTTAGTGTGTTTGGGAAATCCCTATATATCCCCCTCATTCTTGGACCCTGGACAACCCCACACCTTCCTTTTTGGACCCCGAACAGCCCCCCCTGACGACCCCCAAGACAGCCCCCCGAACAACCCCCCGGACAGCCCCCCCACCCTCCTCCTTGGTCCCCAGACAACCCCCTGAAGACCCCCTGGACAACCCCATGGATAGCCCCCCACCCTCCTCTTTGGACCCTGGACAGCCCCCCGAACACCACTCGGATAGCACCGCGTACAACCCTCCACCCTCATCCTTGGTCCCCGGACAGCCCCCTAGACACCCCTCGCACACTCACCCACCGTCCTCCCGGGAACCCGGACAGCCCCCCCCCCCCCCCCCCCCCCCCGACAGCCCCCACCCTCCTCCTTGATTTCACATTCCGTTTTTTATTTATCTGATCATGCAATGTTATTTTGGATTATTCCATTTTTGTATGTCTTGAATTATATGAATGTCTTGGTAAGATTATTTTCTCATACTCATCAAATGCATGTGATTATATGATTTAATTTGAATACAAATCCTTTTTGTACATTCTCCATGTTATGAGAATTATGCCTTGTTTGATTTGGTTTACCTGTCAATTGTTAAGATAAGACATGGGTTGCATGTTAAGGACTCATGGATGGACTCGTCATGCTTAGGGAATTTATACATGAAATTCCAGGATGTATGCTTTGATTTCTAGGTGAGGTCTACCATGATGGTTTCTATTACTCATGAGTGATATTGGTTCCTTGAAGATAAACTGAGGACATGTTTGTTTTTCAAGATGGTTATACCATACCTCAGGTGTGGCTGGAACCACTCAAAATGTCTCAGTTTTATTTGAAATAGACAAAATTTTAAGTGAAAATAACCACTGGCATATAGAAAACCAACCAAACACATTCATATTGTATTGATACTTTATAACAATGACACATGGGTCATTTTTGATGTGTATGAGTCAATCCCGTCTAAATCCGTGGTGTGGTGTGGGCGGTATCACTCTAACTGTGTCTCTTTTGTTTAAAATGGATGGGATTTTATGTGAAAGAATAACTGGCATATGGAAAACAGACCAAACACAGTCAGATTATGTTGATATTTTTCAAAATGATCCATGCGTCATATGTGATGTGTATGAGTCAACCACGACTCAATCCGAGTCATGGTGTGGTCACGATCACTCTATGTGTCTCTCTTATGTTTAAAATGGACAACATTTTATGTACATAGGGAAAACTGACCAAACAGATTCTCATTGTGTTGATACTTTAAAACAACGATTCATGGGTCATATGTGATGTGTACAAGTCAACCCCACCTCAATTTGAGGCGCAGTGTGGCCGACACCATTCGAAGTGTCTCACTTTTGTAGGAAATGGATAACATTTTTAATGAAAAGTACAACTGACATATAGAAAACTGACCAAACGCATTCATATTGTTTTTATACATTAGGAAAATTATCCATGTGTCATTTATGACGTGTATGATTCAACCCCGCCTCAATCCAAGGCCTAGTGTGGCTGGCACCACTCAATGTGTCTCAGGTTTATTTGAAATGGACAACATTTTAAGTGAAAATAACAACTAGCATACTGAAAAATGACCGAACATATTCTAATTATGTTGATACTTTAGCACAAAAATACATGGTTAATATGTGATGTTTAAGAGTCAATACCGCCTCAATATGATACCTAGTGTGGGTGGCACCACTCAATGTGTCTCAGGTTTATTGGAAATGGAAAACATTTTATGTGAACATAACAACTAGCTTACGGAAATCTGACCAAATGCATTCAGATTTAGTTGATACTTTAGAACAACAATCCATGAGTCATATTTGACGTGTATGAGTCAACTCCACCTCAATCCGTTGCCCAGTGTGGCCAGCACCACTAAAAGTGTCTCTCTTTTGTTTCAAAAGTACATCATTTTAAGTGAAATCAACAATTGAGATACAGAAAACTATCCAAACGCAATCAGATTCCATTGAAACTTTAGTTAAACGATCCATGAGTCATATGAGACGTGTATGAGTCATCCTAGCCTCAATATGAGGAATGGTGTGGCCAACACCACTTGAATTGTCTCTCTATTGTTTAAAATGGACAACATTTTAAATGAAAACAACCACTGACATATGGAAAACTGACCAAACACATTCATATTCTGTTGAAACTATAGGAAAACGTTCCATGAGTCATTTGTGATGTTTATGAGTAAACCCCACCTCAATCTGAGGCCAGGTATGGCCGGAACCAGTCAAAGTGTCTCAGTTATATCTGAAATGGACAACATTATAAGTGAAAACAACAATTGACATACGGATATCCAATTAACACAAAAGGATTCTATTAAAACTTTAGGACAAATATCCATGGGCCATATGTGACGTGCACATGTCAACCAAGCCTCAGTCCGAGGTACGGAGTGGTTGGCACCACTCGAAGTGTCTCTCTATAGTTTAAAATGGACATCATTTTAATTGAAAACAACAACTGACATATAGTAAACTGACCAAATCCTTTCGTATTCTATTTAACCTTTAGGAAAACAATCCATGAGTCATATGAGACGTGTACAAGTCAACCACACCTCAATCTGAGACATATTGTGGCCGAGATTACTCTAAGTGTCTCTCTTTTGTTTAAAATGGACAACATTTAAGTACATACGGAAAACCGACCAAACAGATTTTGATTGTGTTGATACATTAGCACAACGATCCATGGGTCATATATGACATGCATGAGTCAACCCCACCTCAATCCGAGGTACGGTGTGGCCAGCACCAATCAATGTGTCTCTCTTTTGTTTAAAATGGAAAGGATTTTAAGTGAAAACAACAAATGACATACGGAACACCGAACAAATGAATTTGGTTTCTTTTGAAAATTTAGGACAATGATCCATGGGTCATATGAGCCGTGTACGAGTCATCTCCGACTCAATTCAATGTGTAGTGTGGTCGGAACCACTCAATGTGTCTCTTTTTTGTTTCAAAAGGACACCATTTTAAGTGAAAACAACAACTAACATACGGAAAACCAACCTAACACATTCAGATTCCGTTGAAACATTAGAAAAATGATATGTGGGTCATCTGTGACGTGTACGAGTGAACCCTGCCTCAATATGAGGTGTGATGTGGCTGGAACTACTCAATGATTCAGGATTATTTGAAATGGACAAAAAAAATTTAAAAAATTACTAGCATATAGAGAACTGACAAAAATATTCGAGATGTGTTGGAACATTATAACAACGATCAACGCTTCATATGGGACGTGTACAAGTCAACCCCACCTTAATTCGAGTCATGGTTTGGCCGGTACCACTCAATGTGTCTCATTTTATCGTGAAATGAACAACATTTTATGTGGCAATAAATAACATACGAAAAACCAACCAAATGATTTCGGAATATGTGGATAATTTAGGACAACTATTCATTGGCCATTTGTGATATGTACGAGTCAGCCTCGCCTCAATCTAAGGAACGGTTCAGCCAGTATCACTCCAGGTGTATGTATTCTGTTTAAAATGGACATCATTTCTAGAAAAAACACATTTAAATGTGTATGTTTAAATGAATTATGTATGTTTATAATTAAGTGATGAATTATGATTTAATTATGGATGTGTATTTTTCCAGATTCATTATATGTTAAATGGGTATGATTATGTTCTATATATGTATGTGCTATCTGGTTATTGTAGATACAAGGATATTGGTGAATTACCAGTGCTATGCAAATTGCAGGTTGCGGTGCAATTTGCGTAGCATAGCCTATACCAATGGTTTCAAACCGTTGGCATACCACTCATAGAATGTTTTTACCAATGGTTCAAAGGGAACTGTTGGTAAAAATACATTCCCAATGGTTTTAGAAACCATTGGAAACTATGGGAAAATTATGTTTTTCCCAATGGTTCAGGGGAAACCGTTGGGAAAAACATTTCCCAATGGTTTAAGGAACCGTTGGGGTAGGCTAATTTTTTCAAACCTATCCCAATAGTTCTATGTAAACCATTGGGAAAATCTATCCCAACGGATTAATTACCAATGGTTCTCTGGCCTTTCCTAACGGTTCAGAACTGTTGGTGAATCCTCATTTTCTAGTAGTGAGAGGTGAGGGTCACTTTTGTAAAAGCGTGAAATACTATTTGGTAATAAAATAATTTTTGGTTTCTAATGGATCCAAAATGATTTATTTTGAGGAGAAGGTGGTTATGGGTCGCAATAATCTCAACCAATAGTTTTTTTACTAGTTTAGAATATCATTTTAACCTTAACATTTAGATTTATATCTTAGCTAAATAGTTTAACTTATATCGTGTCTTATATTATTATAACACTATATGGATAATAAAAATACACTAAAAATCCAAGAGAACCTCACATGGTTTAGTAATGATATATATAATATTATTTAATCCCTTTTTACTAACCTTATATTTTTAGGAATATTATATCAACCAATAATATTGTATTTGTTTTAAAAATTAATTTATGTCAATTTTGACACTAGTTGGTATATCATTTTTGTGAAAGTCATAGAAACTTTATTACATCGAACATGATACATTTAATAAACCCTAATAAGTCATATTCACCTATAAAATTATTGGAAGTCATAAAAACATTGAAATTTTATTTATTTTAATATTTATAATACAATATATTTTATTTTCTTACAAAAAATGTAATTACTGAATCATCATTGTGTCATAAATAATTGTAATTATTTAATTTCTAAAAATGATAAATAAAATATCATGACATAAGAAATCTTTTTAGATTTCTAATGAATTTTTATAGATGAATTTATATTGTGTGTAACCCTATATTAAAATTGGTTTAGTTATTAAACTTCGATTTTAACTCTTTTTACTCTTCTTTAAATAACATAATAATAAATGTCCTAATCGAATCCAAGTGGACCTAAGAGTTCATATTTTATTACTATGTTTTTTGGTCTAAGTAAACTTATCTAACAGTATTAGGACATGTTTTTTAGTAAGAATAATATCATTTTTACCCTTAATTACCCTATTTATTTTAAACTGTGGTAAATAAAAGTAAAACATTATGATTCCCCAAAAAATATTTTCTTCTTATTGAGCAAAATTTTTCATACTGATCTCAACCGTTTCTCTCGTATTTTATAAATTCCACTCACATATGTGGTAAAATTATGTTTTATGCGAATTTGAAAATTCTCCTAGGAGATGTGTAAAAGATAGTGAAAAGTTCAATAAAATTATATATATATAATATTATTACAAAATGACTCCAGTGAATTACATTCAACATATATAGGTATTATATATCTATTTTGACCTAAAATAAATTTAAATTAAATAAATAATTATTTAAATGAAAAGTCGGTTTTATCCAATAACATAGTGTTTTTAATTGTTAATCAAAAAATTGAATGTTTTCAGAAACATACCAAAAAATCATCATAAGCTAAAATTTATATTCCAAATTCAAAAATGGAGTCAATTTTTCAAAATTCAAAAAAATATAAATTTCATTTATTAATTTAATATAAATTCCCATTGTCAAAACCAAAAAGCGTATTTTTATGAAATAATAACTACCAAATGATTGACACTGGTATATGTCCAATTTCAAAGTGAAATTACTTCGAGTGACAAACATTGGATTAAATTGTAAAAATATAATCTAATTATACATCCAAATCATTCTTATGTATAGTTGAACATTATAATTTTTTTTGATTAAAAAAGTTGTTTTCAGTTAAAATATAGTGTTTCTCAATATTCCCCCAAAAATAAATGTTATCAGAAAAACAAAAAATATTTATATGTCATGATTCTAAATAAGAAGTTTATTTTGTAAAATTCAACATATAAAAGTTTCAAATATTGGATTTAATATTAGTTCGCCATTAAAAAGAGGTAAAATTTCATTTTTTTTAAAAGTACATATTTTTTCTGAAAAAAATGAATTAGACCTTAAATTATGTCTTAGAAACTCATTATATGGATTCTAAAATTATAAGGATTATATAAAGTTCAAAATTCTGTAAAAACTATTCATAACCGCTTTTGAACAGCTAGTTTGGTAAGTCATGGTGCGCTTGAACTTTGTGTTACATGTATTGAATGTTATTGAATTATTCTGTATAAATAATTTACTATGAAATATTGGGGTGTTACATAGACCACCAAGGTCCAAAATATCGTTGACTATATCATGATGTGTAACATGTTCAATTTATATTCCAATTTTGTGCATAGACATCTAGAATTCATCCAAAATACCATGTATTCATGTCCATTTATAGTATGTGGACTCAATGTTTGAGGCCCATAAATTCCAATGAAATATCACCAATACATTTTCATTATTTCTATAATAGATTTATTTTTTATATAGAAAAAGATATACCTCTCATGGATGGTAAGGCTCGATCTGGTAATGAATTCATGGCCTATCATATCATCCATTGATTTGGTGCCCCTAACATCATTTTCCCAAATATTATTACCATCTTCAAGGATACTGTAGCATCCCATGTAAGTAATGAATAATAGATATTTTTATCTATATCTGTTAATGATTAAGATAGTGTTTTAGAGGCTTAAAATAAAAATAAATACAATCTTATGCATGGAATACACTAATATTCATAAAAGATTGTTTTACTGCCCTTTGATGGAAAACCCTTTTTAAATCAAACTTTTGACAATTTTATAATCGATATTTTTCAAAATAAAAATATTCATTATGATTGGGACAATGAAATTTACATTGGATAAATTTTTGGTATTTTTCTGACAATGTTCACTTTTTAATGAATAGTGAAAAAATACGGCATTTTACATCAAAACTGCTTTTTCATTTAATTTAATTACATGGTTAAATTATCCTTTTAATTGGTATTAAAGTGTAATCTGAATATATTTTTACCATTTAATCCAATGGTGATCATTAGGATTAATTCCACTATGGAATTGGTCATAAACTAATGCCAAACTTTTCATAGATATTGTTTAAAAAAAAACCCCGCTATTTGTTTTGTCAACGGGAATTATTTTTAAATCAATTATTGCAATTTATGTGTTTGGAATTTTGTAAAATGGATTACTTATTTGGAATCAGAAGTTCCAAATAATGTAATTAATACTTTTTTATTTTTTGACATTATGAATAGTAACGATGGTAATTAGCATTAATTATCTTGATTAATGAGTAATCAGGTAGTTAAAGATAATAAAATGATATCATAATAATACAAAAAGATCACAACATGTGTCCTAAGGCTACGGGTTGTCTCATGTCCAACCATGGGATGCCTTGTGCCAAACTTGGGGGCCCCATGGAATCACTTTTGTGAGAAAGTGACTTTTTATCTTTTTATTTTTAAAGAATGTTAAATGTGACAAAGAATGTATCACCTAAGTAAAATATTTTTAATTTTGTCTCCATAAATTATCATTTGGACTATAAATATTCATTAGAAAGATAAAAATATTTCCTACATCATAGTAGTTTTTTCATAATTTTTAGACTTTAAATAAATTTAATTATTTATGACATCATGATGATACATCGATTACCTTATTAATAAAGGATTTAAATAAAATGAAATGATAATGTAAAATCTATGCCCTAAACATGTCCAAAACCTATTGGATGGGTGTATTTCGAACCCTTATCACCTTACCCTAGAATTATATCAATGTGGGACTTTTTGAATCCGAACATCATTTTCAAATAAAGTAACATTTCTTTACGTTCCAAGAGTTCCCCTCCTCTCCTCTTATAAAAGGCCCCCACCTCTACCTCCTTACCTACACTCCCAAAGCCTTTGGCTCGGCCAACCCCTGATCATTTTGTCTCTCCACTTCCCTATATTACTCCTTAAATCCTCACATTTGGAGGAACGCTTCCCATGGAATCCTTTGAGCTCAAACCAAAGGGAGTTAACCGATTTTATGGTAATGTCTTCACGTGAGTCCTTTTGTTTTTTTTGCTTCTCCAACCCCCTAAAGTCTTTTTATTCATTTATTTTGTAACAACTCCAGTATCTTCAATATACTAGGATGTTCTTATAAGATTTATTCTAGCTACAGTTACACACCCCTACATCTAATGGTTAAAGGACATACTGTTTCCGTGGATGGTGAATTTATGCCTCCTGAAATGATGATTGTTCAACATTCTTTTAACACCTTAAAAGGTAGCCATTAAGATGTCACTATATTTATATATGATATATAATATGTTTATGTTTTCCTTATGCTTCTGTATTTTTCATTTTGGTCATACCATTATGGTTTCCATTATGGGTAAACGCGATATCTTTATTTAAGGAAGTACGGACTACCGCCCCCTCAAAGTGATTTGATTCGTTAAATACCATATGTGGAACGTATAAAGGATGGAACTATGATATTATATATGATATTATACTGGAATTATAATATACCTTTATATCATTATGATTCCATTCTATAAAATATAAAATAGAAATGAAAGTACCGTTCATGCGTACGTACGGCTTACCGTCTCCATGAACGGTGAATTTCATTTCTTACCTAAAAATGATTATGTAATATTATAAATGCATGTATATACTGGATATATATGATATATACATCATGATTATAATTCTGGATATAATGTATACATGAACAACTTGTAATTATAAAGAGTTTATTTTTGACTCAAATACCAATGATCGTTAAAACGACCGTTATTAACTTAAATATTTACATAGTGTTCATGACATGGAAATAAGTGATAGAAAAGGAATAATGAACTTGAAAAAGGTTCTTAAGCAAGTAGAAATTAACTAACGTTTATTATTCAGGTCATTAAAGAACGATCAAGTCAAGTCGGACTCGAGGTATGGGACATCGTCTCAATCTCCTTTCATTGAGGCATATTTTGTTTCATAAACAACCTTATTTTATATGGTGTATAAACCCCTTTGAATTTTATGTTTATTCAAAAGGAATCTTATTTATACGAAGTGTATACTAAACGACAAAGGGAATGTTTTTTTGTACGTATGCGTCGACAATGACTTCTCCGCCGTCGTGACCATTAATTGAGTTTCGGCTTCCTCTATAAGCCATACATTTTTTTAAATGAAAAATAAATACCATGATTTACTTTTATTTTATTTTGGTATTGAAAATGGTTTTCATAATGTTTTTATATCAATGTGTTGTATTGATATCTTGTTATTTAAAGTTGGAAATGTTATGTTTCCTTTATGCATGTTTTATGTGATACGATTATGTCGAGGTTCATGGGAATTATTATGAAGATGGGTGGTTCCGTGATAAACTAAGGGCGGGTGAGCCCGATATAGCTCTTCAATGCATTGGGTAACGCGAAGGAGTGAATCATTAAGATTTCTCCGAAGAGATTGAGGGAATATACTGTGATGGATATTCCAAACGTAACCAAGAGGGTTACTCCCTACGTAAGAATGTTATGAATGCCTCAAGTTACCTTTATGTCTTATGATTTCTATGATTTATTCATGATTTGATGAGGTATGTTAAAGTGATTATGTTTCATGGGTAATGTATGATTTCATTCTTATGTATATATGTAACCATGTTTCCATTCTATATTTTTATATCCCATACTGAGATTTTTATGCTCATCCAATGTTTTTTGAAATGTTTTTCATAGGTCAAGGGAAAGGTACATGATACGATGATAGTGTCAAGGAAGTGTAAAGAATGAATCCATGTTTTATTTTAAATATGTTTCCATTGATGGGAAAGAAGAATACTATCATTATGTAACCACTTTGTTTATATGTGTAATGTAATGCATGTTTTATGATCTAATTCTCTAAAACTCTAAACCCGAAAAGATCCTCAATGTGTAATCTTGTAATAACTCAAGATTAAGTAAGGTTTAAGGTTGGGGACTTATATTTGGTATCAGAGGTCGGTTTAGATAACTTTAGGAGTTAGAATTATATTAGATGATTATCCAAAAAAAATTATGATCAAATTGAAGTGATATAGTATTTGAATATTACCATGTTACTTCATCTAAAACATGTTTTTTAAGAATGGTTTTCCACAGAGGAAACAGGGAAGCATTGTTGGGAAGGCTTGTAGAAGGAAATAACCTTCCGAATCAGCATTCTAAGATGGTCGGAATTGGAACTGAATAGTTTGTTTCAGAAACGGCGTAGTTTACTCAAGCGGTAAATGGTAGTGGTATCCATACACGAGATCATCCAGATCAACCGTAGAGGAACATGTCAGCGATGGAACATTTCATGAGGCAACATCCCCATTCGTTCAGAGGATCATCTGAACCTGTGCTAAGGGTGGATTAAAACTATGGAGAATATTTTTGATGTTATGGGGTGTTCAGACAATCAAAAGGTTAGCCTTGTTATTTACCGTTTGGAGGGTGATGCAGATCAGTGGTGGTCGATGGTTAAAAATATCAGTTACACTGATGAGATTGATTCTCTCGACTGGGATGAATTCCAAGGTATGTTTCATGAATAGTATTTTCCTAAGGCTGTTCGACTTAGGATGGAAAATCAATTCTTGGAATTGAGGCAAGAGGAAGACTTAGTGGCTACCTATGAAGAAATGTTCACTCGATTGGCAAAGTATGCTCCAAATTTTATCTGAGACTTTGATAGTAAAATCAATCATTTTTACTCTGGATTAAAGAAAAAATATCGAAGGGAATTAGCTTCTTGTGAGTTTAAATTTTATGAAAAGCTTGTTCGATGTGCTGAGAAGGTGGAAGTGGAGGTCTTCGATGATCAAGTGTTCTATAACAACCAGCAGAAGAAGAGACCAAGGTGGCAAGAGAAAGGGAAGAATTCTTCAAAAAAGTATGATGGTAAGAATTCTAAGTTTCCAGTTTGTGAAAAATGTTGCAAAAGGCATGCTGGTGAATGTCTTCTGAATTCTGGAAAGTGCTACCGATGTGGTAAGATGGGACATAAGGCTCGTTATTGCACTGAAAAAGATCAAGGTGAAGGTAAGACCAAATTTGATTTACAGTTAGTGAATTGTTTTAAGTGCAATGAGATGGGTCACTATGCAAACGAGTGACTGAAAAAGATCTTGAGTGATGGGAATAAGCTAGACTACAAGCAAAAAGTGGTGGTGCAATCCTTTGCAACTACTTCAGCAGATGTCGGGCCATTAAATGAAGTTGTATCAGGTACATTGTTTGTTTTTTCAGATTATGTCAGTGTGTTTTTCGATTCGGGGTCCCCACATTCTTTCATCTCTGAAACATTTTCTAGTAAAATGGGAATACCATCTCAAGAAATGACTCCTGAAATTTTGGTAAAAACACTTGGGGGAAATGTTGAGGAAAAAATAATTTATAAGAATCTTCATATCCTTATCTGTGGAAAGAACCTACTTGAAAACTTTATTGTTCTACCACTAGTAGAGTTTGATGTTATCCTAGGTATGGATTGGATCACTATTTACCATGCTAAGATTAACTGTAGAGATAATGAAGTTTCTTTTCAAAAAGACTTTCAGTTTGTGTACATGAATGAACCCTTACTGTTGATAACTTATCAAGAGGCCAAGAAACTTGTAAAAGATTAAAATGAATGTTACCTTGAACACATCGTTGAAAATAAAGGAACTGTTCAGATTAATGATGTGCCAGTTGTAAATGAGTATCCTGAGGTTTTTTCTAATGAGTTGCCTGGAATAATACCAGATTGGGTAGTTGAGTTTACTTTTGACTTAGTTCCTGATTCTAAGCCAATTTCAAAACCCACTTTTCTAATGGCTGAAATTGAACTTTTAGAGTTGAAGGAGCAGTTGCATGATTTATTAGAGAAAGGTTTCATTCGACCTAGCACATCACCATGGGGTGCTCTTGTTTTATTTGATAAAAAGAAAGATGGTTCAATGAGACTTTGCATTGATTATAGACCTTCTAATAACAACACTGTTAAGAACAAATATCATTTTCCCCATATCGATGATTTGTTTGATCAGCTCTAGGGAGCTCAGTTTTTTTCAAAGATTGACCTAAGATCGGGGTACCATCAGCTGAAGGTAAAGGAAGCAGATGTTCCGAAGACCGTGTTCTGTACAAGATATGGCCATTATGAATTTGTAGTAATGCCTTTTGGGATAACCAATGCACCTGATGTATTCATGGACTTAATGAATATAATTTTCAATGAGTTCTTGGATAAGTTTGTGGTGGTTTTCATTGACGATATTTTGGTGTTTTCTAAAAGTAAATAGGAGCATGAAAGTCATTTAAGGGTTATCTTTCAAACCTTAAAAGAGAAGAAACTGTATGGAAAATTCAGCAAGTGTGAGTTTTGGTTGCAACAAATTTCTTTCATTGGTCACATTGTTTCTAAAGATGGGATAACTGTTGATCCTGCAAAAACAAAAGTTGTGGAAGACTTTCCAAGACCCACAAATGTAACTGAGATTCGAAGATTCCTTGGTTTGGCAAGCTATTATCGAAGGTTTGTTAGAAATTTTTCACGGTTATCTAGTCCAATGACTAAGCTAACTAGGAAGGGTGTTAAGTTTATCTGGAAAAAAGAATGTGATGATTGTTTTCAGGAATTGAAAAGAAGATAGGTGAATGCTACAGTTTTGGCACTACCTTCCTGGAATGGTGAGTTTGTTATATACAGTGATTCTTCATTGAAAGGACTTGGTTGCATCCTAATGCAGAATGATCAGGTAATTGTTTATGCTTCACGACAGTTGAAAACTCATGAGGTAAATTACCCTACAAATGATTTGGAATTAGCTGCTGTTGTTTTCACTTTAAAAATTTGGAGGCAACATTTTTATGGAGTAAAGTGTGAAATATATATTTATCACAAAAGTTGAAAGTAAATATTCACTCAGAAAGAGTAAAACATGAGACAGAGGAGATGGCTGTAATTAATCAAGGATTATGATTGTACAATTCATTACCATCCGAGAAAAGAAAATAAAGTGGCTGATGCTTTCAGTCGAAAAAATAATTCTTCATTAGAAATGTTGCATTTGGAACATAATCCATTGGTTATGGATTTTATGAACTTTGGCATAGAAGTCGTTGGTGCAGGAAGTTTTCCTGTTTTGTTTCAGGTATCAGTGAGATCATCTCTATCAGATAGAATCAAGCAAGCACAGAAGCAAGACAATGAGTTGCAGAAAAAGGTAGAGCTGGTTCAGAAAGGTAAGTTGCCTGAATTCAACATTGATAATGATTGTGTTTTGATATTTTGGAAGAGATTGTGTGAGCCTTTTAATTCACAGTTGAAGAGAGAGTTGTTATGTGAAGATCATAGTTCTCCATTTTCAGTTCATCCTGGCAGTAATAAGATGTACATAGATCTGCGGGAGTATTACTGGTGGGATGGAATGAAAAGAGATATTGTTGATTTTACTGTGAAGTGTTTGACATTTCAACAGGTTAAAGCAGAGAGGCAGTTACCGAAAGGGATGCTTTAGCCTTTACCAGTGCCAGAGTGGAAATATTAGAATATATCCATGGACTTTTTTGTGGGATTACCGAAGACATCTCGTGGTAATAATGCAATCTGGGTTATTGTTGATCGCTTGACTAAATCTGCTCATTTCCTTTCTATACAATATACTTTTTCCCTAGATCAACATTCCCGTTTGTATCTTAAAGAGATACTCAGGTTACATGGAGTTCCCCTCTCCATTGTATCTGATCGTGATCCCAGGTTCACTTCTATCTTTTGGAAAGGCCTTCAGAAGTCGTTGAGTACATAATTAAATATTTGTACAGTATTTCATCCTCAATTAGATGGGAAGTCAGAACAAAAAATTCAGACCATGGAGGATATGCTACGAGCTTGTTCTATGGATTATCAGGGAAGTTGGGACCAACATCTTTCTTTGGTTGAATTTTCATATAATAACAGTTTTCATTCCAGTATACAGATGGGACCATTTGAGGCGTTATATGGGAAGCGGTGTCGAACTCCATCTTTCTGGGATGAAGTGGGTGAAAGGAAGTTGATGGGACCAGAATTGGTAGAAGAGATGGCAGAAAAAGTTCAGATGATTCATAAACACAGGAGAACAGCTCAGAGTAGGCAGAAGAGTTATGCAGACAATAGGAGTAAGGATCTAACTTTTGTGGTAGGTGATCATGTTTTTCTCAAAGTCTCACCATGGAAAAGTGTGATGAGATTTGGTAAGAAAGTAAAGCTGAGTCCAAGGTTCATTGGACCATATGAAATTATGGAGAGAGTTGGATCAGTTGCATACCAGGTGGCTTTACCTCCGATTTTATCTCAGGTACACAATGTTTTTCACATTTCGTTGTTGAGAAAGTATATGACAGATCCATCTCATGTTTTGAGTCCAGAGGTAGTTCAGCTGGAAGAGAACCTACCTTATGAGGAATAAACGGTCTAGATTATTGACCACAGGGAAAAAGTGTTACGAAATAAGGTGATTAATCAGGTAAATGTTTTGTGGAAAAACCACATGATGGAAGAGGCAACATGGGAATCTGAAAATGCAATGAGGGATAAGTACCCCCATTTATTCGATAAGTAAATAAATTTCGGGGACGCAATTTTCTAAAGGGGGGAAGGATGTAACATCCCAAGTAAGTAATGAATAATTGATATTTTTATCTATTTCTATTAATGATTAATACAATGTTTTAGAGTTTTAAATGAAAATAAATACAATCTTATGCATGGAATACACTAATATTCTTAAAAGATTGTATTACTGCCTTTTGATGGAAAACCCTTTTTAAATCAAACTTTTGACAATTTTATAATCTATATTTCTCAAAATAAATATATTCATTATGATTGGGACATTGAAATTTACATTGGATAAATTTTTGGTATTTTTCTGACAATGTTAATTTTTTAATGAATAGTGAAAAAATACTACATTTTACATCAAAACTGCTTTTTCATTTAATTTAATTATATGGTTAGATTGTTCTTTTAATTGGTCTTAAAGTGTAATCTGAATATAATTTTTCCATTTAAACCAATGGTGATCATTAGGATTAATTTCACTTTGGAATTGGTCATAAACTAATGCCAAACTTTTCATAGATATTGTTTCAAAAAAACCCGCTATTTGTTTTGACAACGGGAATTAATTTTAAATCAATTATTGCAATTTATGTGTTTGGAATTTGGTAAAATGGATTTCATATTTTTAATCAGAAGGTACAAATTATGTAATTAAGATTCTTTTATTTTTGGATATTATGAATAGTAATGATGGTAATTATCTTTAATTATCTTGATTAATGAGTAATCAGGTAGTTAAAGATAATAAAATGATATCATAATAATACAAAAAGACCACAACATGTGTCCTAAGGATACTGGTTGTCTCATGGAGGACCATGGTATGCCTTGTTCCAAACTTGGGGGCCCCATGGAATCACTTTTGTGACAAAGTGACTTTTTTTCTTTTTATTTCTAAAGAATGTAAAATGTGACAAAGAATGTATCACCTAAGTAAAATATTATTAATTTTGTCTACAAAAATTATCTTTTGGACTATAAATATTCATTTGAATGATAAAGATATTTCCTACATCATAGTATTTGTTTCATAATTTTTATACTTTATATAAAATAAATTATTTATGACATCATGATGATGCAATGATTACATCATTAATAAAGGATTTAAATAAAATGAAATGATAATGTATAATATATGACCAACACATGTCCAAAACCTATTGTACGGGTGGATTTCGAACCCTTATCACCTTACCCTAGAATTATATAAATGTGGGACCTTTTGAATCCGAAAATCATTTTCAAATAAAGTAAAATTTCTTTACTTTCCAAGAGTTCCCCTCCTCTCCTCTTATAAAAGGCCCCCACCTCTACCTCCTTACCCACACTACCAAAGCCTTTGGCTCGGCCATCCCCTGCCCATTTTGTCTCTAAACATCCCTCTCTTACTCCATAAAGCCTCACTTTGGGCAGAAGTCTTCCCAAGGAAGCCTTTGAGCTCAAACCAAATGGAGTTACCTGATTTTAAGGTAATGTCTTCACTTGAGTCCTTTTGTTTTATTTTGCTTCTCCAACCCCCTAAACTCATTTTATTAATTTATTTTGTAACAACTACAGTATCTTAAATATACTAGTATGTTGTTATAATAAGGATTCGATCTACACTTACACACACCTACATCTAATGGTTAAAGGACATACTGTTTCCGTGGATGGTGAATTTATGCCTCCCGAAACGATGATTGTTCAACATTATATTAACACCTTCAAAGGTGGAAATTAATATGTCACTATATTTATATATGATATATAATATGTTTATGTTTTCCTTAAGCTTCTGTATTTTTCATTTTGGGCATACCATTATGGTTTCCATTATGGGTAAACGCGATATATTTATTTAAGGAAGTGCGGACTACCACCCCCTCAAAGTGATTTGATTCGTTAAATACCATATGTTGCACGTATAAAGAATGGACCTATTATATTATATATGATATTATACTGGAATTATAATATACCTTTATATCATTATGATTCCATTCTATAAAAAATGAAATAGAAATGAAAGTACCGTTCATGCGTATGTACGGCTTACCGTCTCCATGAACGGTGCATTTCATTTCTTACCTCTAAATGATTATGTAATATTATAAATTCATGTATATACTGGATATACATGATATATACATCATGATTATAATTCTGGATATAATGGATACATGAACAAATTGTAATTATAAAGGGTTTATTTTTTACTCAAGTACCAGTGATAGTTAAAACGGCCGTTATTAACTTAAATAATTACATAGTGTTTATGACATGGAAATAAGTGATATAAAAGGAATAATGAACTTGAAAAAGGTTCTTAAGAAAGTAGAAATTAACTCAAGTTTATTATTCCGGACATTAAAGAACGATTGAGTCATGTCGGACCCGAGGTATGGGACTTCGTCTCAATCTCCTTTCATTGAGGCATATTTTGTTTCATACACAACCTTCTTTTATATGGTGTATAAACCCCTTTGACTTTTAAATTTATTCAAAAGGAATATTTTTTATACGAAGTGTTTACTAAACAAAAAATGGAATGTTTTTTTCGTACGTATGCGTCGACAATGACTTCTCCGCCGCCGTGACCATTATTTGAGTTTCGACTTCCTCTATAAGCCGTACATTTTTTGAAAAGAAAAATATATACCATGTTTTACTTTTATTTTATTTTGGTATTGAAAATGGTTTTCATAATTTTTTTATATCAATGTGTTGTATTGATATCTTGTTATTGAAAGGTGGAAATGTTATGTTTCCTTTATTCTTGTTTTATGTGATACGATTATGTCGAGGTTCTTGGGCATTATTATGAAGACGGGTGGTTCCGTGATAAACTAAGGGCGGATGAGCCCGATATAGCTCTCCAATGCATTGGGTAACGCGAAGGAGTGAATCATTAAGGTTTCTCCGAAGAGATTTAGGGAATATACTCTGATGGGTATTCCAAACGTAACCAAGAGGGTTACTCCCTACGTAAGAATGTTATGAATACCTCAAGTTACCTTTATGTCTTATGATTTCTATGATTTATTCATGATTTGATGAGGTATGTTAAAGTGCTTATGTTTTATGGGTAATGTATGATTTCATTATTATGTATATATGTACCCATGTTTCCTTTCCAAATTTTTATATCCCATAGTGAGATTTTTATGCTCATCCCATGTTTTTGGAAATGTTTTTCACAGGTCAAGGGAAAGGTACATGATACGATGATAGTGTCAAGGAAGTGTCAAGAAAGAAGCCATGTTTTATTTTAAATATGTTTCCATTGATGGGAAAGAAGAATACTATCTTTATGTAACCACTTTGTTTATATGTGGAATGTAATGCAAGTTTTATGATATAATTCTCTAAAACTCTAAACCCGAAAAGATACTCAATGTGTAATCTTGTAATAACTCAAGATTAAGTATGGTTTAAGGCTGGGGCCTTATAGATAATCATTTAATTAGAGTTTTCACTATGTATTATTTTAAATCAAAACATATATCCTACTATTATGCACAATAAAATGGAAAAATCAATGAATTAATTATGATTCTCTCCAAAAAAATTCAATTGATTGAGGGATACAACCAGATTAGTTGCCTAGAAAAGAACCCCATAACCCTATATAATTATAGGATAATGACATGATATTATGCCTAGGTGACCCCATATTTAATGTTTTATGGTATTGAGGAAGTCCTTCCCATTGAGGTAGAGTTTCCATCACCGGAAACAACTATCTATTACCATAAGATTCAAGAATCAATAGGATAATTCAATATATCTAAGCTAAAACAACATCAAGAGAACAAGATATAGGGCTTGCACAATCTATAGAGGTACTAGAATATGATATCTATATAATTCAACAAGATTTTTTTCCTATATTCTTTATTCAGGGGTGATAAGTCATTGGATCTGAAAACAACAATTATACGAAGAAATAAAACACCAGTGTTGGATACCAAGTGGGATTAAATTTATATCATTAAAATGGTCTATTCCAATAGATAAAACATTGTTATCACTATGGGAGGATAGAGTAGTACCCCAATCACCAATTCCTGGTTTTTTCATTAATAGTTTTTTTGCATGAGGGGAATGCATCGTCTCACATATGAGCTATATGATGTAAAATATTCTAACATCCATGTCCAAGATGCATGACATTAAACTACACAGACCCCATCATCCCAGAAACACAACATTAAATGGAGTACTTGGTCTGAACTCTATGACCTAAAACATGGAGTTTAATTCCATGCTTCATGACTACAATCATAATTTTAGTCTTCCTCAGGAGTGTGTCATATGACACGAGGATCTATGGTCCCCATTCATATCAAGATGAATTTATCATTCCACACACATCCCCTTTTGAAAAAATACCTTATGGTCCAAACTCTATGACTTTTAACAAGGATTTCAAGTCCAAATATCATGAATTTTAACTAATTTCATGTTTTCTCCCAGATGTGTCTTGTGAAGTATGGACCCCTTGGCCCTCAAATGACATTATTGTTATTATTATGTCACACAATTCATATTAGTTTATGGGAAATACCCCCTTTTGTCTGAACTCATTGACCTTATGCATGGATTATATGTCCAAGCATCATGAATTTAAATAATATGCATGTCCACCCACAAATATTTTGTGTGGTGTTGTGACTCTTTGACTACCATTCACACCAGTTTTTTCAATCCCCCATGATTAATATATCTGTATGACATTACATCATTATATTAAACTTTATTCTTACCTTGATAATGTTTGGTATTACCCATACGATAAATTTGGAATGGAAAAATGTTCTCAATGAATTTCATTAAATAGTGATTTTAACAAAATTTATACCAAGATTCCTCATACAGTATGCATAGGATGTTGTAACAAAAAATTACCCCATGAAATGAACATGTGATTACTCACAATGAAAATGATATTCCTCAATTAGCATATTAGAGAAATTCACACCTCCTAGAAAAGGTCTCTCACCACGCCATGTTACATAATGACATGTGTATTGATTCACATCCTTATGGGATACATAGTGACTGATGAACTTGTAATCTATAATCCAAGTGGAAAAATCGTTGACACTTATCCCCAATGGAACATATTATGTTATAGGAATCATGACCTTAAACCGTATTTTATTTATATTTTTTTTGTGTGTGGTACGTGAAACTTCATGGTTTCATTAATGTCAGGTTTTACCTCATTCACACCATAAATATACCCTTATAGAGAACATCCCTCTATGTACTAAGAAGCATGGATCCAAAATTTTCTCCATAGTCCACATTGTATGATGTTAAACATCGTGTTCAGCCTTCTATAACTACATATATCTTTATTCTCACCCTTAGTGATTTGTAACGATACACCAACTAATAATCTTTGGTCCCAACCAAAAATTCATCCAATACCTCATACCATCTTCCTCATCACAATCCAAGCATTAAAACCTTAAAATAATTTCCTCAGTTATTCAAATACTCTTGAAATTATGTATTGTGAATGTTTTTTAAAATATATGTTGTGTAATTGTTCCTATTTTTCTCTATTCACATAGGGATTTTTAGCTTGTCATAATACACATATTCCATTTGGGATATTCCCCATTTTCTAAATAAGATGATCCCAACCTCAGATCGCATGGTCTGAGATTTAAAACCTTAAGCTAATATCCATGGTCCATAAAATATTACCTTAATCTATATTCATAACTAGAGTGTGAATACATCATTATTATACACCTCATTTTCATTTTCAAATGTGTGTTCATGTTGAATATAGATTTTTGAATCCTACACATAAATTTACTTAATCAATTATTATACTTCAAGTCATTCTATGATTGGAATTCCATATTCTCTCAAATATCCCCTCTAATGGAATTGGTGTCTTTATTATTCTTACCTACCATCCTAGGATATCACCCAGTTGGATCTCTAAAAAATGTAGATCAAGTGTATTTAATTTTTCCAATATTTAATCCTTTATTGAACATATGCATTTCTTGACTATTTTGGTTGTAGTCTATTTGTTTCCAACATGGTCAAGAATTGATCCATACTCATGAGTCACCCCCAATTACCAGATCTCAGAGGACTATATTTATATCTTTTCCACCATCCAAAGGATTGGTTTAATTAAAAAACCCTTGGTGTCACCCCTCTATGCATGTTCATGCATCGAGTAAGCAGTTCAATGTCACTTGGAAGTACTCAACCTATTATCTCCTCTTAAGTACTCTATGCAGCCACATGTTAGGAAACTACCCTCACCGCACCATGTTTCCTAAACCTAACATGAATCAAGGGTGATTATGCATCTTGTATTGTTATTTTAAGACATTATTGAGCTACAAAAAGAACCCATGTTCTGAAAAATACGACGGTCGGTTAGTATTCCAATTCCAAGAATCATGATTTTATACTATATGTGTGTTTTTCAAAAAATTTGTTGGTGATCAGTGTATCCATGGACCTAATTCACATTAGGTTTCTCACTCTATAGTGGTACGTATATCCATTTAGGAATAAACTCATGATCCAAATTATATGAACATAAACTAAGAGCCCCTCTGTAGCTTACGAATTGTGATATATAAAGAATTTTTTTTGGTTTCATAATTTTTATGTGCTACTTCATTTTTTCTCACACCATTCAATTTGGGTTTCACCATTTTTATTCCACAAAAAATATTCGAGAACTCGTACCCCCCATGGTTTAAACATTATGACCCAATATTATGGGATTATTTCTTTTTGATACTAGTGTGATACATGAGCCTCTTTGTATCCACCAACATCAGGTTTCCGTTCTTCATATCTCATGAGTACCCTTGAAAAAAAATTATACAGTACAAAAAAATGAATCAAAATTGTTTAACCTCATCCGAGTCATATGAACATAAACTATTTGAAACCATCTCCAATATTTATTTGCATGGTGTAGAGACTCATAGGCCCTAATTCACATTAGATTCTACCTCAGGAACCACATGAAAATCCATGAAACCTATTTATTCCCATGATACAAATAATAAGACCAAAACTATGGGTATCTCCCCCACAACTATGTATGGCTTGATTCCCATTCTTTTAGGATACATAGTGACCCCTAGATCTCTTTTCCCCAGGTCCAGACAATGAATCTATTTTAGGCCATCAATTACTCGTGGCATATTTATCCCAAAATGTTGCACAAGCCTCCTTTCGAGTGTTATTACTTTTTAATTACCTTGAACCATTAGTGTTTCATATTTCTCACATATCATAAAATGAGGAAAAAACATCGTATTCTTATGATAAAAAACTCTATACTTAAAAATAATATGTTTGATATGATTTTGAATTAGAGATGGTCATATTCTTTTTTAATCATGGATGCCCCACACGGATAATATATGATATAAAAGTACTCATATAATCCACACACGATGTTAAACTATATCTGTACACCATTTAAATTGAGTACACCTAGTATATATGTTTGAGAATTCACATTTCCCACTTCATAGTGGGAATCCCCAAATTATCATAGGTTTTTTAACACACTAATAATTATGTTCAAATCCACTTCACCATAAACTATGTTCAAATTTTCTTGGGAATTTTTGGTGCGTCATTAGGTGGACTCATAGGACCATTAACTTAAGTTATGTAAACATCTCAACTCCACCAACATTATTTTGAGTCTTCATCTATGAATTGTGAACATATGGTATTGGAATCCAATCGATTATTATACATTTCGTTTCTCTATGTCCACTTAAATGTGATGATAAAATAAAATTTTACCTCATTAATTGAACATGGGATTCCTTGTTGACCTTAAATGAGGAATAAATGATGGGAATATTGGTGCATAATCCGTCATACTACATCATGATCACATGTCCTTAAATCATTAAATACATTGTCATGCCGTATAACATAAAACTGGATGTTAATCATCCGCATTACCAGAAAAAAATGTTAAGTCATATTGGCCCTCATCTGAGTAGACCTATACCACAATTTATACCATCCACCACATCATTCATTCAATGGTAACTTTTCATCCGAGATGATGCTTCCCATGGAAGGAAATTTTGACTTTTTTCAGACCAATATATCCCTACCAGTGTTCTCTAAGACAATTTGGAATAATATTAATAGTGTTAGGATCAATTTTATCAATTCGTCATATCATTTCCATGGTTCACATTCCATGTATTTGGATCCTCATCCTCCTCCACAACTAAATGGTCCCCTAAGGTAATTATGACTAGCTTTAACATTTCAACCATACTTATTCAAGAACTAAGAATAAAATGGACAAATTTTATCCAAATATTCTACATTTGGTATTAGGCAAGAAGACAACCTTCAATTTTTTTACCTCATTCAACGACTATGAGATATTGATGTAGTGAAAAACCAAAGTAAATATTTTTCATATATTATTCTACAACACACCTTGTGTTCCTGATTTTGGGCATTGTGATTTACAATTCCTACTCCATGTTGATCTGTTAGAATTTGATTCCCTTGGCTTTGCCCATTTTATGCACAAGATAAAATTGTAAAATCATGTATTTCATTCAGAGGACCTCATTCGCTATCCATATACTCTCTTATCATTAGAACTCTCATTGTTTAGTCAAAAATAGATTAACCCATGTGTTTGATAATTATCTAACACCAATATACAAGTGAAAAGTGAAATGACAATCCCTTCTTTATCACATAGAGCATTACTCATTTGAGCATATGGATTGGCCATTGGTTATTTTTAAAATATGTTTGGATTTGGATAAAAATAATAATGAAATATGTATAGGAATTTAGGAATTAAATGAGGAAAATATCCACGTGGTCTTCCACATATTGGATCCTCTCATTTGAAAAATTCCTTTAAAGATTGGCCTCGGTGAATAGGTGATTGAGCTTAGCCATCCTCTTCTCTGTAACCTCTATTGACTTATATTGAACTACCAAGTCTTATTTCTAAAAATTTACCATCAAGGAAACATCTTTAGAAATGAGCTACTAATATTGTGTCTCACTACTGCACTGTTCCTCTGGAATCTTAGCCTAACCTTATTTGGACTCATCCACTTCCAGTTGAACCCTTAGACTACTAATGATCTAGACATGAGTAGACGAAACTGTTGCATGATTTTGATCCGGCTCTTCTAGGCATAAAATCACTTCCACAACTTTTTGAAGCTCCTAAGGGCCTTCATCAATATGCCTCCCCCTTTCCATGTTGAGTTCATACCTCTCAGAATATTTCTTCTTGATGAAGAACTCATGGGATAGAATATGAAGCTTGATTGAGTTTACCCTTCAGGTCCCCATGTTAACTATCCTATGGCAGAGACATCACACAAGTTGTTGATGATCAACTATCTAGATACAGGTGATGAAATCCAACACGTACTTCCTTGCCTTTTGGTGTATGATTTGATTCTTCTCAATCACCTCTATGCTGAAATCCACAAGGTATTCAGCTGGTTCAAACTTATTTGAAGGAAAGACTAAAAATATATTATCGATTTGGAATTCCATATATATGTCCTTGAATATTAGTATCAATTGATATTTTTCATCTGTGTACATGAGAGGCTGGATAATTATACTAATGATTCGTTATTCATTATCGACTACACCTTAGGTGAAGATAATGCATATTTTGGAACTGGTGGTGAGTCCCAAGGGCCATTCAAACTGCCATTCTATGAAATGAATTAGTCATCAAATTTATGATAATGAAAAAGGTTGAAAAGGCATAGAGGAGGAAGAGTTTCATGTGAATTGTACACTCTAGTGAGGAGCTCATGGATGAACTTGGTTATCCCAATAAGTATCATTCCATCCCTGAAACATGCCTCAGTTATAGGCATATATGGTTTTTTGGTCACAACCACAACATTAGGGAGGGTCTACACGTTTCCCTCATCATTGGATGAGGTCCCATATCCATCCTGTTTTATTCAATCAAGAACCTCCAACTATTATGTACGTGATTCCTAAACATGTGGATAAAATATTTAGTCAATGTTTCAATGAATAGGTTAAATCTGAAAAACATATGATCTGGTTCTTTACTTATTCTGCCCCAAATATTTATCCTATGAAAGTGTATTGGTTGGCGTCACTTCTCCTTGAATAAAATGAATCCTTGAGGATCGGTTCACACACACAAATCTTATCTTCCAAAAAATGTGGTGGAGTTGAATTATTTAGAATAAACCATAATAATTCGATTAAGGGACGTGAAGTGACCCATAAAGGTATCAAGTCCCCATGCTCTTCCTCACAATCCTCTACCATGTCCATATACATGAGGAAGCCATATTTGGCTTGACCAATCCAAAAAAAAATTTCCATCCCTATTAGTATGCTTCCACATATCATGAACACAATATAATTTCATGTATATATCCTAGTTGTCCAATGATTTGAGGGTGAATTCATTACTAATAATGTACACACATTTCATCCCCTTACTGAGATATTGGAAAAATGACCTCAAGAACTCCCCAAAGGCTTTCCCTTCTTCCCTTTTTTCCTAGTGTGAATGTTGATCCCATTTCAACTATTCTCACTACATCTATTGCATATATGGGATAATCAACTATTAGAAATGTTGTAGTTTCCTTACCTATCGGGCTAACTCATCCACAATTAAAACTTTAATCACAACATGACTTCAAAATCATAGATTATGGACCACCCTTTTATTGTCTTGGGTTACCCTTCCTCTCATATCATTGAACATACATATGAATTAGGAAATACGAATTATTGGGTAGTGGAATATCATTATGCTTAATTCCATCCACACATGTAAATATGAACCAAATTCACAACATCACAGAACAACGACAATCATGATGTACCTCTAAGTACACCTTCATTGACAGCCTTTATTGAAACATATATTGTATAGAAATCCATTTTGGATTTAATAGTTATCAAATTTGTTAATGGTTAAAAATGGCCACTAGTATCCCACCTTGATAGTACAAGATGTATAATATCTTCTCCATGTTCCTTGTGCCACCATCGGTCACCATGCTTGTTGGAAAGGGGAATAAAATAAATATAAATTTCTCCACATACCCCATATTCTCATGAACATAATCCATACCCATATTTAATGGGTGACTCTACATGATTCCAAATATCACCGGCATGAGGTTTGTTGTTGGGGGGTCGGGGTTTAGGTTCAAATAACCTCCCATGTGTGGTGCCTACTAGATATAGAAAAATGGAAATTTACGACACACATGCATTAGAATATTCCCTTCGCATTTATAATGATGCAAATTTTATATCATTCGTCAACATTAGGATTTTGAGGTTGATGTGGTGACCTATTTCTAGCATCCCAGACATTAGGATTTTTCTCAGCTGCTCTCCCATGTGTGCATCTATCACTGGGAGAATACAACCATAGATGATGGTTGTGATGATCAATCTGATTATAGGTTGATAATCATTCATGAAATTGTATCGCCATAGCATCCACATAATTTCTTGTACAATACTTCATTAAGATCTTCTTGTTCCCCGATATTATCATCAGGGACAGGGGTGATTCCTTATTTATAGCTTCTTTAGTGTCTCAACTCCCACTACTAGCTATGTTTCTAATTAATCCCGGATGTACATGAATAAGATCTTAAAGGGAGAATTACTTTTCCTAGACTTCACTTTTATATTTCTAGACTCCATATCCTTAAATTCCCTCACTAAGGACGATAACTACTCTTGATGATCCTACACATTCTCTTCCAGGTGTAATTCATCATATATTTACTGTATGTTTGGGATCCCGGTAACATGAAGGAGGTTGCAGAGACACATGCATGCCTCCCCATGTTGTATATGAAACGTTTTGTTTCACCATTGTCATCCTCTCGGTGAAAAAGGAATGATTTAATGAGGGTTATAGGCAATGAAATTTTAAGCCCCTGATGCTTCATATATCCCTCCTCAATTCAAAATTATATAAAACATGGTACTTGGGTAAATTCAAAGTAAGCCCATGCCCATTCATTATTGAATTTGTCTCCATGGTTCGAATCCATGTTTTTATTCAAACCATTGAGTGGATCACCCAAACTAGTCTTGATGAACATTTGATAATGTGACGGGTATGCCCCATCATGCACATTTTCCCAAAAAATATTTTTGATATGATTATAGTGAAATCCTTTCATATATCATGCATGATCCATCCAGATATGGATGGTAGCATCATTTCTTCCTTCGTATTTCCCATGCATGCCTCTCAATGAGAAAGACGGTTCAACCCTACTTGCAGCTATAATGAAGTCCCTATATATTAGTCTTAATCAATTGAGAAACCGTATCTTTAGTAGATCATTATCATTCTACACCTCCATTATTAGTTATTGAAATTATTTGTGGTTCTATGAGATTCATATTCCCTCCATAATCAATATGTTTTCATCCAATTATTCACTCCTAGAAGCAACAACCTCGACTACTTAAGAAACCATTTGATTTGAGTCTTGGTTGTTTTCATTGATCATGGTTCATGAAGAATGTTCATGATGTTTTTTCATGGATTTTTCAGAGGGCCCTCACTCATAGAGGTTCTTGATGAATATTTTGTTCACACTGTCTAGTCTATGGAGATGTACTCATGGATTAAAAGTCATGAAGCTCAATTTTCAATATAGTGTTCACGAAGATCCATTCATTGAGATGCTGATTTCTTAAAAAACTGCACAAAATTTTTCATCTTAGGAATTCAGGTGGCTTTCAGGGCCCCATACACTATTTATATTTGAATGGAAGACCCAAGATTCTGGATGGGATTCGTTCAACCATCTTTTTTAAATGATTATCACAAGTGAGCATCATGAACAATCATTGTGAACGGGATTTTATTTCCTTTATAATTATTTTCCATTATTATTCAACCCTTATTTTTCCCATTGGATCCCATTTGGAGTAAGTGGGGGTATTTGATGGTTTTGGGATATGCATTCCATTGGAATTGTCCTGGAAGGTCCATATATATTAGAGTAAAACTAAGCTCATACAACCCAAAATCCATCTATAGAGTCATCATTAATGAGAGAAACTCCTTCAAAAATGACTTCCGTTCACAAATATCTATAGCTATGGTGATTTCATTCATGAACACATGGAGACTTGATAGCCATTCTTTGATCATTATTTTCAAGGAGAAGATGCCCTTCACGGACATACAGACACCTGACTATATCTTTGAAAGACCAAAAGATCCATTACCATTTATGAATTCTATTAATCATTCTCAAAATGTTTCTATTATTATTGAATCCCCTTTAATATAAAAACTCATATCATTCATATATTTTAAAAATGGTTACCAAAACATTCGTCCTGCAAATATCTCATAATTTACAAATGTCTTGTGTATCAGAAACCAAGTCCAAAATGATAAGCCATGATATCCAATTTTAATGAACCCCCTATAATGTTTCCTTATGTGCCTCCACTTATAGTTCATATTACTTCCATATGGAATATATCCTTCAAAAATAACAATTTATTATGGGGAAATGGAGGATAGAAGGAGCATCTAGCCTTAACGTTGCACTCCTCTTATGAATGAGGGTGCAATCTTGAGGAAGGGTATTCATGCATCAGGAATTCGTAGAACATTTTAAAGTGTCATATGTTTGTGAAGAACCTCTATATGTGGACCAATGCTTAATGAAAACCATATCCTCGACCATTCAACGGTTCCCTTATTCACATGACCCTCCTTCATGAAGGATTAGTTTGTAGTAATAGTCACCCATCTAGGCCCAATCCAGCTCCACCATGATCCCCCATGTTACATGTTCCACCCACTCATGTGTCATCCCACTCAACTTTGAGTGTGTCATGATCCAACCACCAACCTTTTCATCTTCTTAGAGGAACTCTATCATATGTTTATTCACATTATTTTAATGTTAACATTGACATTGGGATTGGACACTCCTCCAATTATTGAACCCTTTCAGTTTCAAGTCCATTCACCTCCCAATGGCCCATGAGTGTTTTCCATATAAGACGTATAGTTGAAGAAGATAAGGAGTGGGTCCAACCTTGTCTGAGATCCATGATGTAAAACATACATGTTCCAAATTATAATCATAAAACATTAAAGAACATGAAATAGAAATTATCATGGAATGTAAAATTATGGCCTTACCCTATGTGATGAGCACACGAATCCCCATTTATGATTTTCATGCGAGGCCACCTCATCCCCATGCGTGTCATAGATATTCCATTCTGTAATACTTTGACAAGTAATCCCCACTTACCATGTTCCATATTCACAATATTATCGATTAATTACCCACATGGAATGATATCCTCTTTATGAAGCTTCCAAACGTAAGCCCCACCCACATCAGTTTTTCACCTAGGGTACCCCTAGAATCAATAAAACAGTGGAATAAAATTTATCTCAACATACTCATATATATTGGTTCGACTTGTTTCTCACATTCATCATTACTCACATGAGAATAGAGGTTAGTGATGATCATGAAATATGCATGATATCAAACCTTCTTCAAGCCTCTTATCAGGAATAATCCCCAAACTCGAACTCCAATGTGACTAATACATAGGTGTAATCCCCGACCATTGCAAACTAAATTGTCTTTCATTAAAAATTATATGTTATATGTAAGAATCCTCCTTGAGTTGCAAACCAAAAATCCATGTCCTTCCAAATGTTCTCCAAATAACACCTTGGTAAGATCATGCCCCACCTTCGAGAACACATCTCCTCCACCCCCCCCAGGAAGCTCATTGTAGAAGCCCCACACTACGTAAAATCTACATTTATCCCACTATTAAGGAATATTTCATGTTTAATCCACACAATTTCACCCCTTTATTCTCATATAGTGATATGATAATCCTTACAGAATGACATTATACTTCATGGATTGGTCCTGTCACGTGACCTTAAAAAGTGTCATTGAATATGTGGGTTTTCATTTCTATCATCTATATAGTGTATATAAGATCCGTATGTAAGTTTGAATCCCAACCCATTGAAAAATTATTTTCTTCCTAAATGGGACTTACAATCATGTTTCTGCCTTAATGGGCTATTATATCCATCCATCTTGGTTCTAACCCCATTGGGAATTATATCAAACTAACCTAGTTCCACCTCCATGCAGAGTTAGATCATTCCATCCTAGTACCATATCATAGGGGAGTTAGGTCCGAAAATCCAAGTTCTATCTATATACAGTGTTAGATCCACCCATCCTGGTTCCACCTCCAAGGGTTAATTTTCAAATATATTTGGATGAAAAGATTTTTTATACAAGAATGATTTAGTCATGTACTACAATCATAAACTAAACAAGGCTGACAAAATCATGAGGATGAAATTCTCATTTTGTTCTCCAATCCATTAAGTATTCTAGGTTATCAAAATGTAATATTATGAGATTAATCATATTTTTTAATTCACATTATTATAAAAAAGACATTATGGAATCATCCATACCTCATTCTTATACATGGTGTACCAACTATGACTACAATTATACTACTTAATATTTAAATTGGCATTTAATTATTTTTTCATTCCATATGTATGTTTAATTTATTTATTTATATTATTAATTACATAATAATTGGGATCATATATAGTTGTATTATATTTCCCTTGATGATGTGGATTAGTCAAAGATGCTAGTACTTTTATGTGATTGGATGTTGAGGTTGAAACTATGATAATGGAAACATGGAAATGGGTCAGTTAGACACACTACAATCTGATAGATTGTATGCTCAGTATGACTCCAATTTAATGTTTTTTAATTTATAAATTATATATAATTTCAAAACACAAATAACATAATCAAAATATAGTAAATATATTTAATTTTATTTTGAAAATTTAATACACTAATCCATAATTCTTTTTTGTCATGCATGATCCATCCTAATCCCCATTTGATAAATGGTGCAGACCATATGGCTCAATGTGTATATTTTCATTAAATATAGATAGTATAGAAAATTATAATAACTGGAATACTCAAAAATAGATAAAAACAATTCATATTTATTGATTCTTTGGAAAAAATTATTCATGGATCAATTGTGGAATGTAGAAATTATCCATATATTAATCTAATATATAGTGTGGATAATATTGCTCAATGTAGATGTTATGAGTCTAAATATGAAAATTTTAGTTCAAATCTTGTGTCAATCACTAAAAACCATGAAAATGAACTTATTTTCAGTTTACAATTTCGTAAAAATAATCATAAGTCATTTGTGATGTGTATGAATCATTCTCTTTCAAACAAAAACATGATGTTAGTAGGATGACTGAATGTGTGAGTTTCTAGTTTAAAATGGTTTTTTAAAAATTCGTGTAACATTCTAAAAAGTGAGAATTTTTTTTGAATAATTTTACACTTTATTAAAATGATCTATATGTCATTCGGGATGTGTATGAATCAGTCGAACACCATTCTGATTCACTGTGTGACTAGTTTCGCTCGAAATGTGCATTTTTTCATTAAAATTTAGAATAAATTTATTAAAAAATAAAAATTAAATGTTGAAAAAAATAAAATGACTTTCTATTGTTTTGATACAATATGAAAAAAAAATCATAAGTCATTTTTTATTGGTAGGAATCATCTAAACCTCAATCTAACACACAGTTTGAAAACTATGGCACCATGCGTGTCCTTTTTTAGAATTGGCACTAATTTTAGTACCATGTAAATATGAAAAACTCAATAATAATAAAATTCATATGGATTTTTTGATACATTATTAAATCAATCCATATAAAATTTTTACAATTCATAATTAGCTTCACTTCAGTTCGATACACTATGTGAATGATATGACTACATGTATGACATTTTACTTGAAATTGACATTTATTTCAGTAATAATATTATGTTAATTACTCAAATAAATGAAAACTCATTCGGATTATTTTTATAATTTAGTATAAAGATCCATATGCCTTTTTTATCATTGTAAATTAATTGTATCTCAATCTAATATATGGTGTGATTAGTATGACTCAAAGTTTCCATCATTTTTTTAGGACATATATTTTTGTTCTAATCAAGTGTCACTCACAAAAAACATAGAAACTATTCTCTAATTTCCTTGATAATTTTGGAAAAGAATTCCTCATTCATTTTTTTAGGATGTATTATGACAATAAAACAAATCATATTGTGATTGTTATGACTAAAATTGTGTATTTCGAGTTCGAAATGACATTTAAATTAAGGAACATATAAAATACTAAAATCCAAAACATGTATTCAAAATATATTGATAGTTTAATAAAACTATTCATATGTAATTTTTGACATATATGAATCAGGAAAAAATTATTCTGATGTAGAGTTTTCCGGATATGACTCCAAGAGTGTCAATTTATTTAAAATTGACAGTAATATTAGTAAAAAGTACTTGTTTAATACTTTAAAATTAGAGAACATCTTTGTATTGATTTAGTAATTTATAAAAATGATCCATAATTCAATTTTATCATGTTTCAATGACCCTAACCATAATATGATGCACGATTCGACCAATTTGACTCCATGTGTGTCTTGCTATTTAAATTTGACATTAATTATAGTAGAAAGATCATGTGAAATACTAAAAATGGATAATATGGATTTGATAGTTTTGATAATTTATGAAAATGATCTCATTGTCATGTGTGATGTTTAATAATCTTCGCACATCTATCTGATTCATGATTTGACTGGTATTAGTCCATGTGTGTATTTTTATTTATAATTGTAATTATTTTTAGTAAAAAGTTAAATAAACCAACTAGAGTCAAAGAAAACACAATCACATTTTCTTGATAAGTTAGTAAAATGAACCTGAAGTCATTTTAGATATATATGAATCTTCTTTACCTCAATATAATACCCAATGTTCCATGTATCACTCAGTGTTTTTATATTACGTCTAAAAATGATATTATAGTTAAAAATGCGTGTCACTGTTTCCGATTATTTCTCCAGGGAGTGCATCCATTAGTTGAGGATATATTGCGCTGTATTTCCCAACATTCCCTCTTTTCAAATGCTAGTGGCATCAATCTCTTATTGAGTGATGTCTGCTAATTATTCTAAATGATAAGATGGGATGTTGGTGTCTCCTTCCATGGATTCCTCCATGGAACTCGTTTCCAAGTTCGGGTCTCCCTTAATGACTAAGATGTTGTTCATGAAACTCTTCCCTATGTCATGTCTTTGTGGAAGAATGTTAATTACATAGCTTATGTCAGGACACTCACAGTGGTAATGTAAGGGATCCATCCTTTGATAGGGGGAGTAGTCACTTTAGACATCATTGGTGTGCTTGTAAGATGAATCACATTTGTGTCTAGGTTTCTTCACCTTATTATAGGGATTCTTGTGGGAACAGATTCCTAAGGCATCCCTCATCATGTGCGGGGAATTATATACCATAGGCATTTCCTTGAGGTTTACTTGGCTTCCTTTGTTTAACACAAGGTATGCCGCAAGTTTAATGTCAAGAATAGATATATCATATTGATATCACGAATGATAAGAGTGGATCAGATGGGTACAACCCAAAGAGAGAGAACCTAAGGGGTTTGTTGGATGTGTTGATCAAAACACAAATGATGACGTGTCTGAGGTTTTCGTGTCCCCATAAAGCGGATTCCATGTTTTACTCTTTGCTGGGATAGGACCTCAGGGAGTTTTTTCTTGTACCCTATCCCAGGAGATATGGATCTAAAACCCACATAGTTTTATGGGAGAGAGATTGAATCTTGGTGTGATCGGAGGACAACAACATGAAGTTGATGTTGGGGCTTAGGCGTGGATAGTGTCCCATCACAAGATGGATACTCTAGGATGGATGTTTATGGATTGTATATAGATTATTATAGGTTATCTTCCTAGGTGGATGGAATGATTTCACCAGGACGTGGCGTCACAAGTATAATCGAGAGGGATGATGGAAGGTTAAGTGATCTGAGTGATGTAAGAGACGGATTTTTCAAGACTATGACAGTAGTGTTGGGCATGAACCTCAGGGAGGCTTTCTACATATCTTCAAGGAGGAAAATCAAATTCCACGTAGTTCGGTGGGGTGCGGAGACACCAATGGAGGCGGATCTTGAGAGTTGACAAATTGATGGTACTCGAAGAAAGTATATCCTTTGACATGAGGCATGACCTTCCTGAGTTAAAGGCTCAAGGTAGAGGCTAAGATTAGACATGAGTGATGGGATTGAACCTCAGAGAGTCTACCTACATATCCCAATGGAAAGGAATCAATGTCCACATATATCTAAATGAGGCATGTATTTGGGATATATACAAAGGACAACGACCAGGAAATATACAGGGGATTACACTAGGTCAGTAGCACAATATTTTTTCTGACTCCACTAGGTCGGACAAAGGATGTCATTTCCAGTAATGGTGACACTTATGTTTAAAAGTGTTTGGGGTTTAGCATCATGGATGATTCCTATGTACCCTACCTAGGATACAATGATCAAAACACATGTACTTCAGATTGAGACATATAATAGTGGTGTACACAATGGATAGAGACCTGACAACATATTGGGACTTATGCGTGGTTAGAATCCCAAGATTTGGTCTGACGCTGCTGGTGTAGACAAAGGATGTGGGTCTTATAGAGGGGATACCAATGTTTATATGTGTTTGGGGTTCAAATTCAAGGAGGCTTCATACGTAGCCGACCTAAGAGAATATGATCAAAACCCATATAGTTTTATTGGTTCAACACTGTATGGGGTTCCACTTCATGGAGGATTCCTACGTACCCTATCTAGGAGACATGGATCAAAAACCACAGAGTTTCGGAATGAGGCATAGAATCATGGTGTACACAATGTAAAATGACCCAATGATATGTCGGGGCTTACATGTGGTATGAAGCCCAAGAGTTGGTCTGACCCCACTAAGGAGATTGAAGTATTTGGGTCTCATAGAGAAGACACTAAATATTATCTATGTTTGTTGTTGAACCTCACAGAGTCATCCTATATACCTTGCCTAGGAGACAAGGATCTAAACCCACATAGTTCATACACAGAAATTTGATCATCATGCTGGACAAGATGGGCATATATTTTAACAACATTCCTGATGAGTATGAACCGGCATAAATATGGTCATGCCCAAGGGTTGATGGGCTTGAAACATAGGGTGGGTTCCTACGTACAATTCTTGGAATGGGGAAATGATCAAAGTCCGCATAGTTCTTCAGCGTGGCTTGGGGATGACTCGCTAAGGAATCCCAGGAGGGATGTGATGATAGATTCTTCCACTAAACCCATGTGAGTCTTTCTTAGTGCAAGAAAAAGGATAAGGAAATGACCGGATGACCAGATCATGAATGGTGCATACATGAGGAATGAAGCAGGACATACACATGGTCAGTGGCCCATGGAGATGGAGATTGGTACACACACTAGGATGGAGGCCTAATGGGGATAATTCCATAATGTAGAGGGATGGGGTAGTGAAGTTCCATTTTCCCATCTCTCCTCTGGTATTTTTGTACTGATGAAGAAAGGAGGTGCAAAGATGCCACCTCCAGCAAGAAAGGCTTGGGGACTACACCCAGATGGAGGTCTTTCCCCCTGGATAGATACCACTCATGCATAAAGGATCTCATTCAATGTGAGTAATATCTCACTACCATAGAGTCCATTCTTCTTGTAAGAGGCATGATATGTGGCCTCCCATGTATATTACATGGGGATAGGTTGTAGTTTAACGTCCTGTGTTGAGGACGATAGTGCTTGACCATTTAGTGTCATGTATCTCAGATGATGAGGATTCACTCCTAACCCCAAAAGACATACATAAATAATACCCACACACCAATGTGGAAGAGAAGGCATCATTATTTCCATGTGGAGATGTGTTTATGGAGTTATCCATTAAGGGGATCACATTATCGTGGCTATGCGAAAAAGAAATAGTTATTAGCATGCCTATGTGAAAAAGAATGTGTCTATGAAACACAATTTGAAGCACCACCATAGAGACTTTTAATTCACTTTATATAAACCTTGAGGGTCATATGAGATATGGTTTTGAAAGGAAAAAAGGTTCATAAGAGGAAAACTTGTGAATCTATGGGGCCCTAGAAAATTGAGTGACTCCAAGAAAGGGTGTACTTCGTGAGGTAGAGTTTCCTAGCCTTATAATGGGGTATAAATTAATATAAGGGGTGCTTCATGATGTTCATGTGCTTTTGTGGAGTAGGACTTCTCGGAGCAACAATTCCTTGAAATTCATTGCACTACGAATTGATGTACATCGCGAATAACAATGATCCTTCCTTATCATGGGGTCCACATGTTCATGTTAGGTACATTGTGAAGCATGAGTGATTTGCAAAGACCTGAGTTCCCTTAGGGATCTCTTTTCATTGTAGTGCCATGTGGGCTCTGCGAAGAGAATACTTTGTTGAGGAGGGGTTGTATTTTTTCTAAAGAAAAGGTATTTCACAATGCACAAATTCCCTGAAGAGCTCATTTTTATAATTTTTTCAAATATTATATGTTTTTATTGATATGAGTCTTGGGAAGAGAAAGGTCGGGGTATCATAACTTTTCATTCGAGGGAAACCTAGTATTTCTAGGTGAGAGGTGGGGAAAATCTATGACGTCTCGTTGTGAATCCATGTGGAAATTTGAGATTGGAAGCAGATTGCGTCATGTTTTTCATAACTGTGGAGTCAAATGACAACCCCTCCTCACTACAAAGGCCTCTTTAATTCACTATGTGGCGCTCATAGATGCTTCTATCCATTTCCAGGGGATCAAAAAGGATATATCCTTCTTTCCAAAACATGAATATTTCCATCAATTACATATTTACCGCAGATTATTCTTCCTCTTTAATATATGATTATTACTAAGGTGACCACATATTTGTGATGGCCAATGAGATGAGGGGATTCACAATTTACATGGTGCTAAAGGGCTCTGCAAAAGAGCTTCACTAAGCTGACCCTTTGGATTTGTTCCCCTCTTTGCGTATTTTCCCATTGGGAATTTTTTTGCATGAAAAAATAATCCCCACCCCCTTAGACTTGGAGCTGAAGAGAAATTGAGGGTCAATGTCTGAGGGTAGATCCAAACAATTAGGCTAAATGCAAAGTAATTTCAAGAAGTAGGGTCATGATGTGGACAGATGATCCATGGGTTGAGAACTCCATGAAGCTCTCTATGGTCAGGTGCACTACGAAGCTCGGAGGTTCTTTCCTATATATAGGGGAAGAAAACATTTATTTCTTCCTTACATATCTCTTCATTTTCGGTGATTTTTTTTTCTATTAGTAAAGTTATTTACACTATGCGATCATTTTTTGATAATTGTGTCTTTTCTGTTCTTTTGTGCATGTCGAGTCTTATGACACCATGATTTTACACTATATTGCTTGTCCCAACAAGGTTTGTGGTAGGGATTTTCTTCCTGTCTCTGTGATTGAGCTCTGTGACAGAGCTCCGCAGTCAAGCTCTACGATCCATGACCATATTTTCTAAAACATTGATATTGAATGGATAATCATGATTCTATGGGGGGGGGGTCCATGCGGATGATTCCTGGAAGGAATGTATGGCAAATAATAATGGGATTGGGGAATGTGTGTGGAGCCCTTCAGATAATGAGACTTTGGTGGAGCAGTTATCGGAAAGCCAGATGACCTACCCCCTGGGAAAAATACTACATCTATATGGATTTGGACTAAGGGATGACATTCTTTTTACCGAATCAAGAAGGGAGGAGATAGCCTATACATTCAATAACATGACTTTCCAGTGACAATTGTTCAGGGTGGATGACGGACATACGTGGGTTGATTATACACCCGTCAATGTTGACTATTTGTAACAACATGTAAACAAAATTGATGGCAAGGTATTGTAGCTATAGGTTTCTCCTCCACAATATCGCACCATTCTGAAGGAATAATTGGGGAACCTAGAGAAGGGGTGGAATGATGAGGGAGATCTGTTCTAGGGTAGTAATTTCGTGGATGTTTGAAAATGGGATTACTAGGTTTGTACCTTAAGCAAGGATTTTGGGGTGGAGTTGAGGTGAATGGTCCTGGATGAGGGGTTATGGGCCTCCCAATTCCACATTTACCAGCTGAAGAATCTAATTATCGAGTTGCTGAGTAGTTTGACATAGAGGACCAACACTTTCCATTTTCACTATAGAGTTGTCATTATCATCTTATGGGACATGCATAATATCTTGAGAATTCTGATATTGGGGGATATGTATGAAGAGTTATTCACCATCAAAAATACATGGGTGGACCCAAAGTGATTCCACCACTAGAAAAAGAATACATGGACATAGTGCAATGAATGTAAAATTAGATAGTGGGGGATTCCCAATTTATGATGTTGTTCTAGAGATTCTAGAATTCTGGCCTAGATGGGATGTTTCCATTGAGGCCTCCCACTTGCCCGAAGGGGGACCAGTGCAGCTAAGAGAACCCCTATTTGAGATTATTGGAGGATAGCCAGTGGAATACATGGGGGGTTTGTGTCAGAATCGAGCATAAGCAGATGGTTAGTTTGGTTGCATTATTTTTGGTGCTCATTTTTGGATTGATAATTCCAATAAGGGATACACACATGAGCGCACAACTGAGTATGGTTTTCCTGGAATGTATGTTTTTGATGGATAGTGGATCAATCTTTATATCCTGATTCTCACAATGTTGTATAGAGTGTTGTGGAATATCAGTGTAGGTAAGAATAAATATAGGGTATGTGGGATACTATATATAATTTATGGGTTGATTTCATCACATAAAAGAATTAATGAATACCCAAACCTCATTTACCCTCTATGGTCAGACTTTTAACTGGCTATTTTGAATGCGGTGGGGTATTTCCTGACCAAGAAGACCCATCCACTAGTGATGAAATGAATCAATAAGACAGATTATTTCAACTTTCATATGTTAAAATTTCCAACAACTATGTTCACTAATGAAAGCCAGAGAATGGAGAAAAATTGAGCTTCCCCCATGGGCTTTTTGGATGGAATCTTGGGGGGCGTGAGTCGATGGTGAGCCTCTCTATGAGCTATACACCCTACACCACTTCATGATGCATTTATTGTCGATGCAGAGGCTGACCCTGTAAGATTAAAATGGGGAATACCACAAGAACAATTTGTATGTGATGAGGCACATTTGGATCATGTTTACACTGGAGGATGGGAAGATGCAGACTATGCTACCTCCAACCACAGCTGAATATCAGTTATTTAAATAATATTTCATGATTTGGGTGGCAGCCTACCTAGGGGAAATAATGAAGTTTGAGACTGTCTATTCTAGTGAAGGGGTTCCTCCTTAATCTTGAGGTCAGAGCCAGAAGCTGTAAAAAACATCTCAGGGTGGTAGGGCTATAGTCATGGTGAGGCCAACACTGATCGAGAGGAAGAAAATACCGATGGACCCCCAGTCCCTTAAGAGTAGAGTTGACCAGAGGTGATGCCACCCTGTAGGTTTTGTAGGATACCCATTTAGGCCTTGTGGATGTGACTGCACCATATAAATATGACTAAGGATGTTATTTTCTCAAAGGCATGGTACCTATGGGATGTCAACAAAAAATTCATCAACCCTTTCCAGATGTGGATGTATGTAAGCCATCTTGGGATTTTTTTTTGGGGCCAGTCACACAAAGGATAACATTGTGATATCTCAGGAATGGGGGGAGTGGTATATTGCATACATGGAGGACTTCGTGCACTCATGGGGTTATCTCTAACCAATGATAGATCACGTGAATGTGGTAATAGATAGAATAGTCCCTCTCCTACATTCTACCACTAGCTTGAGATAGTTTGTCCCCCAACTGGGAGAATCGGAATACTCCTCCAGGGGGTGAAAAGGCTGGTATAGGGAGCCCTCTGGAAGAAGGTGAGGCCGCCAACTCAGACCCAGAGATGGATGTTTTTGTAGACGATCTTGAGGTAAACCTTAAAAAATTTATCATGTGATCATCATTTAGGACACATAGGCCTTTCCAACTAACATTTGACCTATTCAAGAGGTCCTCATATGCAAAACCCACTCCCGTGAAACAAAATATGTAGCTGCAAGAACATCGGGATCTGTACCTATGATGACTTCAATTACCGCACCTATTATTGATGAGACACCCATGATGGTTTTCCCATAATCTTGTAATTTCCCAACCATATACGGAGGTCCATGTATCAGGGTTCTTATGGAAAAAACTCAAGGAAGAGACCACTTTTTTATCTATGTATGTCTTCTTCATAGAATCCGTAAATTTCATCCATTGATCAATTCAAATTATGTTTGTTTACTTTTAGTATGAACGATTATTCAAATGTCATGGGCAGACTTGGAACAGATGATAGGGGCCCATAAAACTTCATTTCCAAGTGGAAAACCAGTTTTCATGGAATTAGACACCCACACTGACCAACCCGCGGTGCTCCTGATCATAGGGGGGACCACCAGTAGGGCCAGACCCGAAATCATGGAGGTGTAATCTGATGATGGGGATCAATCGGAGGACATGATACCAAACATAACCAACAAGACATCATCTGAGTTCTCTACTAAGGAGTTCCTATAGTAATTCCCGCATATGAACTATCCAACCCTGATGAGCGGGATGAGATGACTTTTTATGAAAAGGACAAGAAGGGTGTCCATCAGAGGTCATGGAAGTTTATCAAGTGCTTCATCAGGGATACACCTCAAGAACAATGTTTAAACAAGATGAGTAGGATTCATTCGCAGTTTCGTGACATATTTGTGGGAGTATTGGATGCCCAGTGTCGTGATATTATCATTGGATAATTCATGGAAGAGAAAATACGGGAGAATTGTCATGGCCTCGGTGTGGGATAGTAGTAGAGGATGTTCATGAACATCAAGAGGCTCCACAAGGCCAAAAATGGGATCTAGTGTATGATAATATGGGAAGATAAGTATTCTGCTTTCGTTGAAGCACAATAGCGGATCCTATAATGGATGAAGGCCTAGCATGAAAGGGGTGAGTATCAGATGTGGTGATTCTCTAATGATATGTCTACTATTCCAGCTGATGAGGGATGGGACCAGGTTGAGGATGATGAATTATTCCCTATTGAAATAGAGGAGGAACAGTAGCTTAACATGCAACATTGGATCCTAGATGCAATAATCTAGAGGGTGGTGGAGCTGGGATGCTCCATTGAAGAAGCTAACCAATCTATGGTTGGGGACACTCCATAGGCATTGTAAATTGTGGGAACAAATAAACGAAATTTATGTTTGTTATATAAATGAGTCCAATTATTTAATTTGGATTTCTGCATCCCATTCATATTTTTGGAACATTCGGCGATCAACCCCTAAGCTCATATGGGTCATTCCTGATGTGAGAAACATGGTGTGACCACATTGTTATTATAATTTAATAAGACAGTTCCAACCAGGATCTAAGAATCTGATGTCTAAAAAAGTGATATGTATTTCCAGGAAGAAAGAGAGAGGCCTGACTAGATAATGATGTTCTCAGAACAATTGATTTTAGGTCATCAGAATGTGCTATGGAGCACGAGCAGGGTAGCGAAAGGGGATTTATAATCAATCCTAATAAAGGGGAGTGAAAAATGTGAATAATGATACCCAAAATTTGAAACACTATAGGGATGTCATGATAATAAAGGGGTAACTATTGACTATGTTCAAAACATAGTATCCCTATTGCATTGGCATGAAATAGTGATAACAATATAGGTCCAACCATTGGCCATGTTTGAAACATAGGGCCTACCTCAAAATTCAATCCATTAGTCTTCAAAAACATTATAGTAGGATAGTAAGTGAGCCATAGTCCAATCATTCGTACTCTCAGGGGGTTCCTTATGTCATGAAATAAGAAAAGGATTTTATTTAAGGTTACCCAAATAATGGATGGTGGAGTGATGGGTTTTTAATAGATTCCATCACTCTCGAAATTACGCCACAGTCATGATACCACATTGTGTGGGTGCAATAGTTTGATACAAGATATGACCTAATTCTAGAGAGAACCTCTCTGGTGTGGATACAGAATTCCTTGTAGATTTATGTCATTCCATGTAGGAAAATAAACACTTAGTTTAACTTCATTAGATGAGGATGATTAATGGAATTATTTAATGTCACATGACCAGGTTATTGCACATATTTTTAAGGTCATACTTCTTTTACAAAGGACAATAGTTTATATTCATACTGCATAGACTGTATAATCCGTGTTTAAGATCATATATACTAGACCATGATAGGTGCTGAGGGTAAAGAAGGTTAAATGACCCTAGGGCTAGGCTTGAGGAAAAATGCATGGGCGTCGCTACATATCGATTAAGGATGATAATCAAGCCAGACACAGTTCTTGAGAATAGTGTGGTCATAGATCAATGATGGTGGGGGACGTCCTCTCTTGTGAGGTATTTGACACATCCCATAGTCACCACGGGTCATCAGGAACTTGTTTAAAGTAGAACTGCAATATAAAGTCATGCATCATGGATATGGACACCAAGAATTGAAACACATGGTGCGGTACATATCCTGGCATGAATGAGGAATGTAAGTGTCCACACCACACCACATGTTCCCAATGGGACCTTAGACCATATACTAGAGGAAGTCTATCTTTGGTCTAGACCCAAAAGAAAGTGACCAGGCATTCCTACGTAGCCCATGAGGATGGGAATTAAGACACACATAGATCTGGAGGACTTGTTTAGTTTAATTTTATATATTAGGATAGAGCGTGTATGGGGTGATCCCAAAAAAGGTGCGATTATGCGGTGATGCCATTATATACCCGAAGAGAATGAGGACAAAGGATGTCCATACGAGACCATGTACTCCTAGGGGAAATGTTAGGTCAAGAGACTGAAGATGCAAAAATTTGGGATGTCCCCATGACAAAGTGTTTGGAAATTCTGATGTACCCCATGATGATGGTAATCAAGACATACATAGTTCTAAAATTGTTGTTTAACATCATGTGGGATAAAGGGAATGAGTAATTCTACAACACTAGTGCGCATCCAACAAAAACCACTAATCCCATGTGAGTCATGATCGATGTGGGAAACCAGAGGTAGTGATGGGATTTCCAAGTATTGGGAAAAAACATTTGTAGTAATGGAACTCTATGTGTATGACATCCCAATATTACTGACCTACTAGCCTAATGCTTATAAATGTGTGGTGTAGTAAAACCTAGAGTGATGGAATTCTACATAATCCTAAGGGAGTGTAAATATGTGAATTATGGAATCTATGATCATAATTTCAATGATGGTGTCATGATTATTGAGAATAATTATTGACCATGTTCGTAGCACAACATCCATTTCACGTTATCCTATCATGGGGACAAAAAATTGTGAGTCGAACATTGCCCATGTTCGAAACATGGGAGCTGTTGAAAAATGTCTTCTGAGGTCTTCACGGTTGTTTCCTCAAGATGGTAGGTAAGCTAATGAGGCATGATACATGGGAAAAAAGTTGGTCCCTTCAGATGTTGATGTGGATGGGGATCCAAATAAAATTATCGTGAATAATTAACCTGAAAGAAGTGAATTTCCATGTGAAATCCCACTCTTTGGGATACTTTCCACTACAAATTCAGGTATGTCAATGTGAATTTTCAGATAAATTGGGTTGAATCCTTTTCAAGCAGAAGGGTCATGGGGACAAAAAAACTATGTTTAAGATGTAAATTGGTTTGATGGAATGTGTTCATAGTGGAAACAAATAAAAACCCAACAAGGGTGAGGACCCAGAAGGCCTCCCATATCGAGACACATTCTTTAAGCTGGACCCAAAGACTAAATGTCCAGGTGTTCTGACATATCTCATGGGATTCAATACATATGTAGTTCTAATAGGAAGATCTTAGATCATGGTTGTAAAAGATGGACCAAATTCGGATGAGACAAATGAAACACATAGCGTGGTTGTTGTATAACCCGATATGAATGAGAACCCAAGAGGTACTCACCACACCCCGTGCTTCTGAGAGTGTTTGGTCCAGGATTTAAGGTACCTAGGCTGCACCTGAAGATGAAATGTCCAGGAATTCATAAAAATCTGATGAAGATGGGAATCAAACCAAGATTATTTCTAGATACATATTGTTAGGTTACCAATTATTGTGGAAATAATATCATGCAGGTCTGGCCCATGGACCAAAAAAGTGGCAGTTGATGGATCATCTTTTTTCATTATGGTGGATGTTTGTGTGTTTTTTTGTGAAGCAAGAAACCAAAAATAGGGTATTCGTGTGTCTCTACAAAATCAAGAAATATATAGGCCTTGAAAAATTTCATGGTGGAGAACAAATAGGAAACAATATTTCCCATTAGGTGAGGATACCACAATGTGGTGGTGTTTTTTGTCTTGTTACAAGGAATATAATTTCATAGTTTAGGGTCATAACATAGGACCCTCCCACGTATTTTAACATCATGTAGAAAAGACACAATAGTTTAAGGACATATGGGACATGACAACATATTTTATTATCATATGGCGGGGATGCATATAGAATAATGGTGTTCTAGATGGGATGCAATGAGACTGATAATTCATACCCGAGGTGAATGAGGACTAGTACACACCACACTGCAAACAACTTCAGAGGAGAAACCTTAGACAATGGGGTCAAAACTAATTAGGGGATATGGGGATGGAATCAAATATTAAATTTCATGGTATTCCTATAAATCCCATGAGGAAATAAATCAAGCCATATATAATTATCATATTACAGTTTAACATCATCCATGATGAGAGGCATGAGAGACTAGTTTCTAAAAGAGGAGTATGTGATGTGGCTATTGAAATCCCATAGTGAATGAGGGCATAATCCCTCATAAGCCACACGTTGAAATCCTATAAAACATAGGTCCAAAAGCACGAACATAAGAGATAATTAGTGGATCATGAGTTGGACCTGATGACGAAGTGTTCGTGCCTTCCTAAGTATCCCTATAAGACGAGAATCATGAAATGCATAGTTCTAAATGATCTAACCAGTTTAACGTCATACGACCGGGTCATGGTGAGATCATAGATTATGGATGTAGAGATCAGAACAAAATATGTGGGACACTTCCAAATGTTTATAACCCTTGACCAAATCCATATGCCCATGTGAGCCATACATGATATAGGAAAAAGGTTAGATAAGGACTTTGCAACATGTGGAATACAGAGAAAAGTGTAAATAGTTTGGATCCTCAAATGATACCACCTTATGGCTTCATCCAATTAACGTTCAAACACGCATTGAGGGACAACACCAAAAGTGTAAAATTCAACTTGTACATGATAGAGTGGAAAATATGTGAATCATTCAAACAAATATTTAAGGCCTAATAGTGGTGGCATAATGATGGAGGATGAAAATTGACCGTGTTCAAAAAAAAATCATCCATATCATAGGGCATGAAATGGGAACAACATCTGAGCATCTACCACTGACCATATTCGGAACATGGGACTTGTGTCAAATTCTCATCCAAAATCCCCAAGGACATTGGCTCGAGATTGAAGGAGAGACCTAGGTCCTAGACACCATGGTGTTTAGGGTTTCATTAGGATGTGAAAGACAATGAAATCCCAACTAAATGGAAACATGAATCATGGAAATGGATGAAAACGTTTCTATGTAGAATCCAACAATCAAGGTCCGAAACTCAAAATCCCTTGGAAACATTGGTGAATTTTAAAATAGGATCTAGGGGCCCAATATTGAGAGGAAATTACTTAAGAAGGTGTGTGGAGGAGTGGTTAATGAAGACATATCATGAGAGAGGTATTTGGTGTGGCTATTACAAACATGACATGAATGAGGAAATAATCCCATACCACACAACATTCCACCTCTCAAAGGACTCATGCCAAAGGACCAGAGAAATGAAGAGGTTTCTATTAAATATGGTTGGACATAATGACAAAATGTTCAGGTGTTCCTACGTATCCCATGAGGATGAATATCACGAAATATGTAGTTGTGTCAGATGCCGTTAAATTTTACAACATCTAACATTGATGATGATTTGAGGGGGGAAGGAACCTTGATGGGGAATTGTTATGGAGTGGAGAATAACATGACACTAATGGGGCCGTAAGCCCATATGTTCCACACCAATCATAATTCATGGAGAGATCTAGAATCAATAGGATTTGAGAAATGATAGAAAAACTAGCACTGGACCCGAAGACAAAATGTAATGGTTTTCCTACGTACAAAATGAGGATGGGAATCCTGAAACTCATAGTTCTTGATATTCCTTGAATTTTAACGTCATGCGACATGGACATGGTTTGTCTTAGTTTATGGTTGTAGAGATTACACCGTAGATTCCATGTTTAATGTCTTTTGCATGGAAAAGATGTGTGGAAAAGGTGAATCGATGTGATTATCATTTGGGAGACCACAGAATGAAAACAATGATCGAGGATTGTTCCTGACCAAGATCAAAACAAAATATCTACAACATTTATCATAGAATGGTAAAAACGAATGAGCTTCGACAACTAAACAAATTAGCAATGTGATACTTTTACCAAATTGTCATCCAATAATCCTTGGGGATGTTGGCCTGAGGCGATATGAGATCCCTAGGGCCTAACATTCATTCCATTAAGGGGTCCATTTGAATGTTAAAGATGATGAAAATCCAAATGATGGGACACATAATTTGTGGTGGTACCTATGTAGTTTAACATATTGTGGTAGAAATAATTGATAAAGGAGGGGCGTATCAAGGGGTTGTGTGTGATGTGGAAAAGATAGTCCAATGTGAAAGAGGACAAAGATTCTAGACAACATCGCACAATACTAATTGAGAACATGTGATCGGGGTGTGAAAAGGACGGGGGACTTGAGGCTGGGCCACATAGAGAAAGTCCCAGGCAGCATGCTATCTATCATCATGTAGGACTAGTACTAAATAATTCTATGTCCTTTAGTTCAGACGGATCACGCATTTAAAGGTCAGGTAGTGAGGGTGGTGGTGATATTAGTTTAAGGTCATAATGTTTGTACCCTGATCATGTGACCCTTTATACGGTTATTCCCTTAACAAATATCCTATGCTCATGTGAGAAATGCTTTGTGTGGGAAACAAGGAATGGGATCTGGTTCTCACCAGCATGTAAGGGAATGAAAATGATGGAATGAGATTGTGTGGGGTCAATCCCAACAATACCAACAACCCTGCTAAATGGAAACTAATGTTAGAAGGGAAAATAAGACAAAAGGAATCATGTTACCCAATATTTGCGACATATAGGGGTGGGGAAAATGATGATGTATGGTTGATGACCATGTTCGAAACACAACATCCATATCGAGTGACTTGGAATTGAAACAAAAAAATGAGAGTGGACTACTGACCATATTCATGACTCGGGACTTGTATCAAATTCTATGCCAAAAATATTTGGGGATGCTCGCATGAGATAGTAGGAAATCTTAGGGGACAAGCATCCATGATGATCGGGGTTCCTTTCGGATGAGAAAGATAAAGGGAACCCAAATCATGGGACATGTGAAACATGAATATACTCGTGAAGTTAAACGTCATGTGGTATGTACTAGAAAAAGGAGTAGTTCTTCATGTGGGGAGTATATGGTTAATTCATGATAAATCAAAAGAGAATGATAGAAAATGATGCATGTACTACACCATGTGTCTTTAGAAGCATCTGGGCCTTAGGGCCAGACGAAAAGGGAGATCATAATTTTTGGGGCTGGGCTATTAAACAAAATGTCCACTCATATTTTATCATCGTGTAGGCTATGAAAACTGTTTAATGTCATGAAGAATGGGTGATGAGTAGTTTTACAAACTTCTTCTTGGATTGATCACTAATTTTAATGTCGTGCAATAAATACAGAATAGTTTATGGTCATGTGGTAATATAGATTACCCAGAGAAAGTACTTCTTGAAGATTTTGGGATTGGTGGGAGGGGTTATATGCTCTTCATCCATGGTAACCATGGAATACGTGGCATTAGGATAAACCTTGTGAACGATGTATGGTATGTCCCATTTAGGTTCGTATTTAGGTGGTTTACATCTAGGTATCATTGGCACACTTTGTGCCAACACCATGTCAACATTTAAAAACTAGAAGAGTCATAATATCATGTCGAAATATCTGGATATCTTATTTTGATTACATGATAGATTTTTCCGGGCACAAAGCGATTTCTCATCACGTTCTTCCTGTTCAGGAAGATGAATTTCAGCTACCTTATCTAGTGTCGACAAATCATAGACATCATTGTGCAATGAGGGTTATAGAATCTCAATTGGAATGACTGCCTATGTTTCATACATCATGAAATATGGGGTCACCTAAGTGGAATTATGAGTCATTGTTTGATATGACCATAAAGTGTATGGGAGTTTTTCATTACAACTATTATTGTTTTGACCAACCTTGTTTCGTAAAATATAAGATATGGTTTTTTGAAGACCTTTATCTACCCATTTCCTTACACATGAGTGTGGGAGGTGTGGTTATAACAGATGTTGTACATGGCATAAAACTTCTTCAGGTCCACTTCCAAGATTTTTTTTTCATTATTGGTATGGAATGAATGAAGGACTTCAAATAGATATATGATTTTAGAGCTCAAAAATTCAATGATAGATCGGGACTGGACCAAGTTGATCATAACTGATTCTATCCAATTGTAAAATAAATCTATAGCGGTTTATGATGAAATTTCCATATCATGCTATTTTCAGTGGATATGGTCCAATTTCATCGAGTCCACATATCAAAAAGGTCCAACAGTACATGATAGTGTGGAAAGTCTTGGGGGATGATGAAAAAATTTAGTATGGAATTGTAAAGAATGGAAGATCATGGAAAAATCGATAATATCATTGATCAGGGGGGGAAATACCCCAATCTCAGGTTTTGGTGAGATTGTTTCAGCCCTGTCTGATGAGCCCCATTGGAACCGGCACAAACTACTTTTATGACCTGTGAGATCTCACCTCCTTTAATGAAAGGGAGTATAATATCATAAGAACTATGTATCTAGAATATTTTCTAAATACTATGACCACTCTGGAGGGTGAAATGAAATGTGGACCATCAGATTCTTTCACGCTCAGCTCGATTTTATAGGAGATTTCCATTTTTGAGATACTCAAGAAGGGGTGGTCCTCTGGTCAAGAGTTACATCGAACAGTGTGTAAGGGGGACCTAGACATCCTGACATGGAGGCAATGCTGTTAAGATGTCTTACCTATAGTATATAATTGTCATCTAGAGTAATGGGAGCAATGACTATATGATGCGCCACATGGAAAATCAAATCATCCTGATCAAGCACTCCAAGAGATAAGGACAATTTTTTCAAGGTATTGGATCGATTGTTCTAGGAAGGATAGACATGAGTAACTTCTATGAGAGATGGGAACTGGTCCATCGACTAGCAGGTATGGTCTATCAATGGTACATGCTCCAGATTCTTGACGAAGTAGTCACCGTTGTTCTGTTTGATGACTATTTCAGAACCCCCTTTCACATGCATGTGGGGAATGCTGATCTCGAGAGATAACACGATACCAGTGATGATATACCAGTACTCTGCCTCATTATTGGTACAACCTTCTAACAATATGAATGAATTATCATAACTACCTGTACATATATGATGAAAATGATACCCATGATCACTCTGTTGAGTATAGGATCATTTAGTCTTCTGTCGATTGGTCTTTGGGAAGAAAAATAGAACTGAATTTTCGAACTCTAAATGGCTAGATCTACAGAGAGAATATCATTATCTTGGAAATAATGATCTAGAGACTTGTCTATGGGTTATGGATAGGAGGCAAGGAATTTTACCAATTCTTGTCGCTTGATATCCATCTTGGGAAAAACATGATGTCAACTTGCAGGATGATCACTGCTTGACGAGTTAGATGGCATGACAATAAGGGGTTATTAATAATGTAATTTAGAAAATACACTTTGGAAATTATTCTTATATCATGGCGCATTAGGTAGTGTTGAAATTTTGTTGTTGCGAATACCAATGCGAGGAAGCTCTTCTCAAATGAGAAGTATCTGGTCTCCGTATTGAGGATCATGTGGCTATGATTGTACAATATGTTCTCTGATCCATTTTTGTTTTTCTGGGTAACAAGGGAACCTAGAGATAATTCTAGATTAGTCACATAAAGGACTAGGGTATTTTCATAACAGGTTGGCATCAGGACCAGAGGCTATACTCGGTACTTCATGATCTCCTAAAATGATTTCTAACACTCATCATAAAGCTAATAATCGACACATTTCATCATGAATTGGGAAAAGTGAATACACTTGCGATACTGATTTGTAATGAATCCGCATTTGTAGGCTAAGTGGACGGAAAAATCTCAATGATTTAGAATGTTTCTCAGAGGATAAATATGATTGATGTCCTTTATCTTCTCCGAAACAATCTCGATGCCTCTATATCAGATAAAAAACAATAAAATTTTCAGAGGTGACACGAAAGGTGTAGTTCAAGTGGTTCATCTTCAGATGGGTGGATCAATGGAAGCCAAACACTTTCTAGAGATATTTGAAATGGTCCTGGAGCTGCCATGATTTGACTACCAGATCTTCAATGCAGCATTCCTCAAATTTCATAAATATCTATTTAAATATTTTATGAATTTCATTCTAATAGGTGAACCAGCATTCTTTAGACCGAAGGGAATTAACTATTAACATTATGTACCATGGGGTTTCATGATGACGGTGGAATATTCATCATCAGGGTCCAATTTAATTTGGTTATACCAAGAATACCCATCCATGAATTAGTGATCCTAGAACCTTAAGTAGTGTTAATCAAACATTTCATTTTGGGATGGGGGAAATCATCTTTCATCAGTGCTGATTGAGATCCTGAAATTCGATGCATACTATAATATGTACAGTCTTATTCCTAATGGGAAAAATTTCGGCTATCCATTAGGGGTACATGACCTCCATGATGAAGTTGGATCTAATGAGCATATCATCCTCGACCTTGACCATGGCAATATGATAAGTGTACATCTTTCTAGGAGGTTGTTTTAACCAGTGATGAAATTCTAGAAGATTGGGGACGTGGATGGTGACCTGAGGATCTTGTTATGTCATCTCATCAAAACTCTATCAAAATTCATCATCATGCTGCTTTAAGAAGTACCCATATCCATGTTTTTCTTCAACAGGAATATAGGAACTAATCAAGGTTGTTTTCAGATCCATATTCTTTTTGATGTTCACATGTACCAATTCATCAAATGGGGTGGAGACACAATCCTATAATGCTGGAGGATAATCAACCAAATATTATTCTTTTCTCACTAAGGTGGGATCCTCAGGAGGAGGAAATTATTCAGAGTCGACAGATCCTAAGAGGACATTAGTTCCATTCTATGTGGTGGTGGACACCACATTGAGGAGCCCATGTACTATCGAGACCATAACGATGAAAGCTATCAACCTGATCTCATCTGGCCTCCTACCCATGTGGCTACAGTTGATGATATCAATGAAATAGTGGAACACCAGCTTCATCCAATTTATCCCAGCCTAGTGAAACAACAAGTATGACATATTTTTATTTCCAGGGGATGGAAATCCTGATACCTTATGGAGTATGAGGCTCTGGTATCACCGGGCCTGATTTTTATAGCAATAAGAGGAGATTCTCTAGAGTCCCTTAGACTTGGGAATGTACTTTTTCATTTTTCTAGAAACAATTAATCATTTCCACATGTCCGGGGTCAAGGACTCAAATCTATTGATCGTGAAAATGTTGTAATCATCAAGGTCTATCCACATGTCACTCGCAGCTGTAGTGTGTTAAACCTCCTTAGCACGAATCTTCTTATCATTTCTCTTATAGTAGTTAGCATCCAGGTAGCGGGATTCACCTAAGGAAAAGGGAGACACATCACCTTGGAGTATTCCTAGACATTCATTAAGGGGTTAAAATAGAATTTGTAATATGATGAAGGGAAAACCACATGTTGGTGAAGCCATGGCCTACCCATCAATGTTTTGTTCGAGGAATCTTGTGATATAACTATGAACTCAGTGCTGGCCACCGACCACCAAACGAGGTCATTAGGCAGATCATTCCAACTAATGTATGTTCCATCTTATCATACCTTTAATCATCAGGTCATATAGAGACACATCATCATTAGACAACCCCATCATTCAGAGAATCTGGGTCTGGATATGGTTAATACTAGAGCATGTGTCGAAAAGGCAATGACGAACCACTAAATCATGGATATTCCCAGTGATGTCCAATGGGCAGATATTAACCTATATGGGAGGACCTTAATCTTCTTCAGAGAAAGCGATAATTTCCTAACATTCAGCATGCTTGAATGCCTCATCATGGGATTCTTCTGCGACTGCTACCTCTATCTCAAACTAAATGATGCTTCTTAAATCCTTATCATGGGATTCACACATATCTACTAACTAGAAAATAATATCGAGGATAGTGATCATCAAAGGAATTATATAAATATTATTAAGGATATTTTTTTCTTCTTCCAAGTGAAAAATTCTTCATAAAGGAGGTCATCTAGCTAAAATAGGTATAACAGGACCTTATGGTTGAACTGGTGGCCAAATGTGGCTGGTAATGTCCCACTGCTCACTAGTCCAAGCATGTCGAGCGATAATCGGATAAGGGAAAGCTAACTGAAACCAATCACCAACTGATCATGGTTGATCGTAGCATGATCATGGGGGCTCTTCCTGATCAAATAGCACAAATACAGGTGGTTGTGGACCTGGTTAAACACGATGAGATGGTTTTGCATGCTGAGATCAATGATGGTCCTATACTCAGGTTTTGTTGGCATACACAACTTGGCTAGTGGAACTGACGAATGCATCCCATCGACTCATATAACCACATCTCCGTTGATGTTGGCATCGAAGGGGGGCATTGAGAGGATCCGTCTGGCATTCCTCTCCATTGGAAATCATGTCGGGTTTTACCAGCTCCATGGTGTAAACTAAAACATACCAATAGTCATCACATGAAGAATCCTCAATCACTAGACGAATTCTGGGTTCATTCACTAACTACAGGGGATTGATGTATCATAGTGTATGGGATGATGATGATGTCTATAGAGGAATTTGTTTCCCCTTGCTTCACTGAAACTTTCCCTTGTAGGAAGAGGATGGTTGAGATGTCGATGAAGATGTAGTAGTTCTTACTGAAGTGGTGACATCTGATGGCTCATGTCAATTCAAATGTTCATAGATGATACCTTGATAATGGGAAACTTCCTAATGTGCCATGCAGTCATCGTATTTTTGAGTCCTTCTGTTATGAACCTTATTCCACTCACCATTGATGACATTGTCACTGTTTGGAAGTATGTATAAACATTCCCCCTATGTCAGGGCCAGACCCAACATGAATATGTTTTTATCAACCAGGTATTGTAGATAGTATTTATACACATATACTGCTTTAGGATGTGACTAAGAATACGTTTATTGGGGCAATAATAGTGGAAATTATTGTGATCTACCTCTTTGGGTCTCCCGCATTCCGAAAAACATTGAATTCATGTTCCCATGAACATTGAATATAACTCAGGACCTGATAATCATTAAATGATTATTTGTTGTTACTTCTATCTAAAGAGGGGTCTCAAGGAGCCTAAACATGACGATGGGATTTAGGATCTTATTTAGGAGGTTGAACATGATTATCCCTCCTTGGTGGTGGTGACATGTTACATGGTGGTGACTGCCAATTCTGAGGTTGGAGGTGTAGTGCTGGAGGTTGTGCTTGAGGTGGTGGTCCTCGGTGAGGGTGTGGAAGTGGATCCATTGGTTATAACTGCAACTACGTGGGGGCCCTATTTTTTCTATTGTGGCTAGCTCGGTATTAATGTCTCTTCTCATGGGAACTATAATAGCCAACGATCATGCCTTCTTGGCCTGTTTCATGTCCTCCTCTCAATGATGGGCTTTGTCCGAGAAATGCCGAAGTCCCCCAATGTAGTTCTATGTGATGAGAGTGGGGACTAGTATAGTTTTTATATTCCCCACACACAATTTTAGATGTTTTCATGAGTCATAATCATTACAAGGGATTGGGTTAGGAACTTCCACAAAGTGACAGTGTTCACGACATTCTCGTCAGGCCTTTTCTTTCACTTGAAGAATTTGGAAATACTTATATTTCACGTAGAGGAACAGAACTGATAATAAAAAGTCCTATGAATATAATCCTGTAAATAAACATACCCAGTGGGAAGCTTTTTGTACCAGTCAAATGATGTCCCTTCTAGGGATGGTACGAAACACTAGATTTTGGCGTCCTTCAGCTGTGCTGGAGTTCCTAGCATGGGTTGATACCTTGAAATGAAGTTGGACATATGCTATAGTGGATATATAGTACCATTAATGGGGAGAAATCGAGGGTTTCCAAAACTAGGTGGTGTGGACATATCATCCACCCATTCCGAATATGGTTTCCATAATGTAGAATTTCCACCTGTCGAGTTTCAAAATCCTCAAGGAGGTAAATCAACACTGCAATTGGATCTTCTGGGAGGGGATTCATTCCTTGTTGAGGATCCATTACCAACAGTGCATTTGAATTTTCTTCAACATGATATGTAGCCCAGATGGCTCATTGAGCGGCTTGCAGGATGATCTTCATGACCACCAAGGGAACAACCTATGAAGCGGCTGGGAGAAAATGAGCAGGTTCTCGTGGATAATCAAGCAACTCGGGTGGATTTTGTGATGCATATAGAACCCTCTATCTATAAGCTCCAGCTTATACCATTTCTACATGGTAAGTATGGTAAATTTCACTCAAAGTAAACTCACTAGGAGAAGGATGAACCATCCCCTGCTGTCTGAGTTGAGGATTAACATAGTCTCGTGATTTTTCCGAAACACTTTCTGTGTGAAGGTCAACAACCATATTTTTATTCTCCATGAGATATTGGAACAACACAGAATTTTTAAAATCATATTCCATCTTATGTACTAAGACATATGGGTTAGAGGGTATGAAGAGCTTGAGATACTATTTTCTATTATTGGGATTCCGACCAAAGGGTAATGACTTAGAAGGTATGATAAGACCATATAAATTTCATTGTCAGTGAGTGACTCATAACAATGTATCAAATAAGTGTGGACCCCCCCCCCCCCACAAGGGGGTGGCGTATGTCCTCATCAAGGGGATATAGATCATTTCAACCAAGGATATTTCAGACATGTTAACTGCGAATGTACTTGAATTCATGTCTCCAATATCGCCTGGCATGTTAGGCTGGTGCCAGATAGAAATAAAACAAAGGGCAATTTACTACCCCCAACCATGCATCTGGACATGTGCTGAATCCTCCCTAATAATTATGCAGAGAACATTAAAACTCTTAACACATAATTGTTCAAGGGTCCTATGGTGACCATGAGACTTAGGGCACAGGGCCACATGAAGTGCATCCAAGCCAACCATACCAAATTGCTGGAAAATATCGTCAATGTGTTCCAGAATCATGGGGTATGCCATCCACGAATGATGGAGGAATAAGTGAATCTCTCAATGGTTTTGGAGAATGAAATAGGCTTCCTCCTGGGTAAGAGATTCTGGTGCACTGAAGTTCATGGATGAAACTATCCAGGACATCATTGGAAAATGATTCGTTGCAAGGAAGTCTAATGGGTTCCTTAGCTCAAACATGGGATCAGGTACATCATTACCCCATTCATCGACTGGGGGTGGCTGACGAACCTGTAATTGAAAATAAATGGACACCTGATATGGTAGAATGACTGGAGGAGAATACGATGAGTGAACTAACAAACCTCCCAATCATGGGCTATGTTCTGAAAAAATCATCAATTGTACCACCACATCTCAGTAAGACGGACTAGTGACAATAGCTTCCCACATAGGTGTTGCGGCTACTAAAAGTGGGCCATGTAATTGTACTTCCTCTATTGGTCCCTATAACAACTCTCTGTGATATCAAGTTGATGGGGACAAAGATCTTATTAAAAATAGGTGGATTGAAGGGCCTGTCCTATAAAGAGGCCATGCACTCCTCCACTTGTATGTATCATCAGAGGAAGGCTGGTATCCAGTGGACCTCATGTTTCCGAAGGACGAGGATTAAACACCTGGTTCCTACCCCAACATCCGACATCGATGATCAGGTTGAGGGTTCCATTATTGAATCACATTATGCCTCATAACTTGAAGGAAGACAAGTTTAGTAATAGTTTTAAACTTATCGGTATTATTCATTTTGCTTTAGTGACCACCCTCCTTCACTAGGATAGTTATTCAGGATAGGGTAGGTTTCTTCCAAGAGGAGTTCCTTCGGATGGACTAGTACTGGGGTGGAGATGACTTCCGCCTGGGTGAGTAGGGGTGTGTGGAGGATCCATAAAATGTAAAAAAACACATTGATGGACTCCATTTCTACTAGTTAGCACGAGGAGAGAATTCCTGATTAAGTGATGGAGTGGGTTGGACCTTGGTTAGAACTAGTGGGAGCATGCTATGTACTTTAATTCTTGTTTCCCATAGTAGTGAGGGTGTGAGGGGGGCATTTTAATGGGTCAAACTAAACATGATGATGACCAAAATGTTGGATAAAAATGAAACATGGTTGACCTATACATCTCAGATTTATAGGACAAGAGGAACTTTATCAGTTGCTATAAGAACATGGGGAGGATCTCCACATTAGTGGTTGAATGGGAAAGGATGATCCTCTTATTGGAAACCTACGATAAAGGGAATGACACTATTCCTAGGATCATGATTGCGAAGGAAAACCCTGTGATGGATTTTAGTGAGGCAGGGAGGGCCTTCGTTTGAACTGATAGTGACATTTGGATGACCCCCATGCTGATATTGGGAGTGGGGATGACATGTTCTCTCATTGGAGGTTGCACCTGGAGGAAATATGTGCTAGATTTCATAACCATAGGTTTTACCACAATTGGAGATACATGAGTTAGCAACCAAGAGAGTCATCCCAACCAGCCCGTGGAGCTATTTGGGCCTTGATCTAAGATAGTTGTACATGTTTCCCTATTCAATATAAACATGGTGCTGATGGAATGTGTCAGTGGTGGAATGGGCCACTGTAGCCAATAATGATGAGGCCTCCTTGAAGGAATCCTCCTCTCCATTCACCCAAATTTGGCATCGAGTTACCCAGGCTAGGTCCGACAGTGATTGTGTATTTTTCAATTTCTCCTCATCCTGTAGGGATGGATGGTGGTGCTGGCATGCCCTAGAAAGAACCCACCTTAGAGGTGCCTGAAATGGGAGCAAAGCTGGGAAGGCTTGTACATCCCTCACCTAATTGGCATAATGGAGTGATTCATCAAATAATTCTAGGTAAAGACTCCCAAAATGGTTGTCTGTTGGAATAGAAAGTAGTGGATCCCTTCTCAGACCTTGGGGAGGTGGCAGTGGTGAGGCTCCAAAGCCTCTAGGTCACGTCGGGCCAAATCACAAGTTGGTATAATCCATTATTTCCCGTATCATCAGTAGAGGTTGTTAATCACCCTCCTCTAAATGAGTTCGAACGGTGAAATAGGTCATGGTCTCCCAAAAACCATGGATTCGGAAGCCATAATTGATGAAATGGTGCCACACGGGATTGTCGCATTGGTGTTTCCTCGGACTCTACATCAGTAGGTGGGCAAGGATTGGTCTCATGTAATAGTATCATGGGTACTATAATGCCTAGAGATTCATCCATTAGTGCTAAAATGAGTAAAGTGACATCCAGTGCCCTAGAACCATTTCGTCTCTCATTATTTGTAATAATTATCCATCTTGACAATGTTGCTGACCGGGAAATACAATGTTTAACTATCCTAATCTCTATTGAGATTCACACTAAGACCACTATTTTCTAGGCGGGACCCAGTTCCAAATAGCTGGATCTGGTGACCTTCTTATCCACTAATTTCTCGAACACTTCTAATCTCCAAATTGAGGAGAATGTATTCACATTGGTTTCACCATTCCTATTCCAGATGATTTCTCGGAGGCATGCATCCATCCTTCGAGGACACATTGCATTGTGTTTCACCAAATTCCAACATTCCAATGGTGGGAAGCATCCATCACTTATTCATGTACATTTTCTCATTGATATATATGGGATGATGGGATGTCAGTCTCTCCTTCTGTGGATTCATCCTCCGAACACATTACCTTGTCCATTCCACACTTAAATACTAAGACGTTGATCATGAAAATCTTCTCGGTTCCATGTCTTTGTGGACGCCGTTAAATTACACTTCTTCTGTTAGTAAATTCAAAGGGGTTATGTTAGGGAACGAACCATTGATCCGGGGAGAAGTAGCGGTGGAAATCGTTGGTCTGTATAGACGTAGAAACATCGGTGAATCTAGGTTTCTTCCCATTATGATAGGGATTCCGGAGGGAAATGAATCGAGAGTAATCACACACCAATTTCAGGGAATTATATTCAATATCAATGTCTTTATTCCTTTCCTCATCTTCCCATGTTGAAAACATGGATTTTCGTGAGTTTAACGTCTACAAATGATGGATCAGACTGATTGGAACACTGATAAGAGTGGTTCAGATGGGTATATTCCCTAGAGGGTGAAATTAAGGGGTTTATGGGATGAGTGGATTAAAACATCGAATGAAGACTGATCTGAAGATTATGGGGTCACTATAAAGGGGATACCCGAGTTATACATTGGCTATTATTGAACCATGTCGAGGTTTCCAACATAACCTCTCCTGAGATACATGTATCAAAAACCCATGTAGTTTGAAGGGGTATACATGGATTTAGGGTGTGTGTAGAGGACAATGAATCGTGGAAGATTCTATGGATTACATGTGGATAGTGGTCGATCACAAGATGGAAACACTTGGTTGGATTATTATGGACTATGTGGGGCCAATGAGTGGTTAGAAGCCTATGTGGATGTCATGATTTCACCAGGATGTGTCAGACCGGGTAAAAATCAGGATGGACGATGTAAGGTTAATTGAAATGATTGATAAATACGATTGAGCCATCATGAAAATGACATTAGTGTTGGTTTTGAACCTCTGGGAGGCTTTCTATGTACCCATGTGGAGTATAATCAATTTCCACATAGTTTTATGGGACATTGGGATACCTGAGGAGGATGCTCGTGAGATTGAACGCATGGATCAGACATAAAGGATGTATAACCTCTATTTTGGGGTACTAACTTCATAAGACAAATGCTCATGGTATAGGCCATGATTAGACATGAGTGATGAAATTGAACCTCTGGGAGGCTTCCAACATATCCCTGTGGAAGGGAATCAAATTCCACATAGTTCAGTATAAGGCATGGAATAGGGTTGTGAACAAAGGATAGTATCACAATGACATACTAGGTCTTAGGTGAGGCTAGCAGCCCAAAAGTTGGTCTGATTCCACTAGGGAAGACCAAGGATGTGGGTCTCATAGAGGGGACACTGATGCTTACCAGTGATTGGGGTTGAACCATAGAAAGGTTTCTTTCATACCATAAATAGAAGAAAATGAAAAAAAAACACATAGATAGTATACATAATGTTTATAATCATGCGGGAATAGAGGGTAAAATGGTTTAACGTAATGCTAGATGAGGATGAACTGACGTGATAATGGTCAGGACCGATGGGTGATGGGCTTGAATAATAAGGAGCCTTCCAATGTACCTTTCTTGAAAAGGGTAAAGGATTACTGTCAACATAGTTCATAAGCGAGGCATGGGGATTACACGCTAAAGAGGACCAGGAGGTATTCCATGGTCGATGCTTACACTAAGAACACATGATTCATGCTCTATGTGAGAAACAAGAGGAAGAAAATACCTGATTACCACATCATGGAAGGTGATTACGTTATGAATGATGTGCGATATACAAATGGTTAGCATCCCAGGGATATAGAGATTGGGACTTCATCCATGATGGGGGTTCGATGGAAATAAAGCCCAAATGGAGAGGGACGTGGTAAAGAAGGTCCATGTTCCCATATATCCTCTAGTTTTTAAACGCTGAAGAAGAAGAAGGAGCAAGGATGCAACCTCCTGCCAGAATATATAGGGGTTTTCACCAAGATGGTGGCCCTTACTTGTGGAAAGATGCCACTCCAGAAAAGAAGATCCCATTCCATCTAAGGATGATCTCACTCATGTGAAGACTAGTGGGCACAAAAAAGTCTGAAATGAGGCACCCCTAGTATACTTAATGGGGCTTGGCTACAGTTTAACATCATCTACGGAGGATGATGGTGCTTGGTATTATAGCACCCTACTGCTCATAAGATGAGGATTCTCTCCTCACTCGTAGGATATACATAACTGATACCCACTGACACATTAGGAGGGGAAGGCATCAAAAATTCCAAGTGGATATCAGTTTATGGAGCGATCCATTAACGGGACAATGTTAGTGTGTATATGGGTAGAAGATTGAGTCTATGCAACACAATTTGAAGCACCAGCCATGGGACTTGGAAATCACTTCTTGCTAACATGGGGGGTCATACCGGAGAAGGGTTTTCGAAGAAAAGAGGATCGCATGAAGGGACTATGAGAAGCTCTGGGGCCCCAAAAAAGGAAAGAATTCGTGAAAGGGTATACCTCACTAAGTGGAGTGGTCTATCATAGGAATGGGTTATAGATGCATATTAAGGGTGCTTAGAGAAGTGAAAGTACTTCCACGAAGTAGGGATTTGTAACATATGAGTGGCTTGCAAAGCATGGCACAATGAAGAGATATACTTCATGAAGAACAATGTCCCTACCTTATTACGGGGTCTACATGTGAATGAAAGGTACTTTGTGAATCATGAGTTCTTTGGGAAGACTCGAGTTCCATTAGGGGGATCCTTCCTTTATAGTGGAATGTGGCCTATGATAAGGTAATCCCTAGTTGAAGAGGTGTTGTATTAGAGACATGTAAAAGGTATTTTATAATGCTCAAATACCAAGAAGAGATCATTTTTCTCAATGCATTGTATAGAAGAAGTTGCTTCACAAATTGAGAGCTGATAAGGAGAATGGTTGGGGGTATCCATTCTTTCATTCTGAGAGAAGCTTGGTGTTTATAGGAAAGAGGAGGGTCTATTCTCTAATGGCTCTATGTGATTCCATGTGGACCATTGAGACTGGAAGTGGATTACGTCACGTGTTTCTTAACTTCTGAGTCAACCATCATCCCCTCCTCGACACATAGGCCCCATTAATTCCCACCATGGAACTCGTGGAGACTTCCACCAATTTCCACGGGATTGTAGAGGAAATAACCTTCCCTCTATAGAAAGAAGATTTATTTCAATTGATTCATAACTATAGAGTCTTCCGCCTATTTACTCTGCAGTAATTGTAGACGTGGCCATGCCTTTGCACATGACGTGGTGCTGAGGGGATTTCTGCTTGCTGTAGTGATGAAGTGTTGCATGAAGGAGATTCGTGATGCATCCCCTTTGTATTTTTCTCCCCCATTGGTTATTTTACCTTTTCACAAATTTTGGCACCAATAGTCACCCGCAAAAAACAATTAAAATTATTTCTTACTGTATTCATAATGTAGTTCAATGATTCATAAGACATTTTTTAAGTATATGAATTATTATCAAATCCAATTGAAGCACGATGTGGCCTTTATAACTGAAAGTGCATGATTTTAGTTTAAAATTAAATTTCAGTAAAAAGGAGAAGTTGCATACTAAAAACTGAGGAAACACATTAATATTGTCTTGATACATTTAGATAATGATCCATATTTCATTTGTGACATGTATATATAACCCACACCTCAATCCAATGTATGATGTGATAATTAGGACTGAATGTGTGTCTTTTTAATAACTTCACATTAATTTTAGTAAAATCATTACATGAAATATTTGAACCCATGAAAACAAATTCATATAATTTGGATACATAACCAAAATGATACATATGAAATTTTTTATTCTTAAGAATCATAATACCTTAATAAAAGGCATGGTGTGATTTATACGACTAAATGTGTGACATTTTATATAAATTGTCAATAATTTTATTAAAAAGAACATGAGAAAAAATAAAAACCTTAAAAATAATTCATATTTATTGACACATTAGAAGAATGATCCATAAGTCATTTTTATCTTGATGGAATTTACCACTTCTCAATATAGTTCACGATGAGACCCATATGATTAAAAGTCTGTATTTTTTTATTTTAAATTGGAAACATTTTTATTAATAAAGAGAAGTGACAAAAAAATCAATGAAACCTCATTTGGATTGTTCTTATAAATTTGGAAGATGATCCTTATGAAATGTTTGGTCTGTATGAATTTGACACACATCAACCTAATACATTAGGATCCCATTATTACTCAAACTATCTATTATCAGATTAAATTGTACATATTAATTCATAAAATTTATCACTCACTAAATACCATGAAACCATTCTTTGACTCTTTTGATACATTATTGAAATGATTCAAGATTAATTTGTGATGTATAGGAATCAAACTCACATCAAATCAACACACAATGTGGCTGATATAACCTAAGGTGCATGTTTTTAATTTATTATGAAATTTTAGAATATAGAACACATGAAAAATGAAAAAATGAGATAAAAAATTCAAATTATTTTGAAACATTAGGAAAACAATCAATATATAATTTTTTATGTGTGGAAATCAGCAACACTTCAATTTGACTCACGGTGAGACCAGTATGACTCCAAGTATTTCTTTTTAATTGATATTGAAATTTTAATAAAAAAGTGATATATATATATACCAATAAAACCGAATAAAATTGTATTGAAATACTAGAAAAATGTTCAATAAGCTATTTATTTCATATAATAATAAGCCACACCAAAATCCAATACACAGTGTTCCCGATATGACTCAATGTGTCGGTTATCTATCTAAAAATGACAGTTTATTTTAAAAAATGTTTTACTCACCAAAATTTGAATAAATGTTTTCTTATTATATTTATACTTTAGGGAAATTATTCAAATGTCATATTTAGGAGTATGAAGTAGTCTCTTGTCAATCCAACACATGGTGGGACTAGTATGACTCGTGGTGTATTCATTATGATTAAAATGAAAAATTAGGAAATAATGGAAGTTACAATCTCAAAAATTAGATAAAATATCTGTATTAGTTAAATAAATTCGGAAAAAAAACTATATGTAATTTTTGAAGAATAAGAATCTTCCCCGTCCCTCAATCCAATGCATTAAGTGTCCTGGATTACTCTATGTGTGCCCTTTTTTTTAAAATTGGAATTTTATTAATGTATAGTATCATAATTATGATTAATTAATTTATTTATACTATTAATTCCACAATTTATTCCTTATATAAGTTGATTATTTTTCTTAGGACGGGGTTCTCTTTTCGACAATTGATACCATGGAAATGATATTTTGAGAGAGAATCACAGGTTCCATAGATGATACAACATTATAGAATTTAAATGCTTTTGGATAGTAATTTAAAATGATGTTATAAAAAACATTGGTTAAAAAATATATAATGTTGATTTATTTGATTTTCCTATGTAAAATTTATTTCAAAAAGATTAAGAATTTTTATACAGGTGTATTTTCATATAGGTGTATATCAGAGTATTTTCTATGGAGTAATATTATTCAAATAGCAAAGTACAGTAGGTAAGACTTTATCAACGATATATATAGTAGTGATAAAGCACTAAATTTATTAGTTCTTAGGGATGTACTATTGAATGTGGTATTTTACCAATTCTAAATTATATCTGATAAAATTACACCTTTATCATCACTGTTTTATAATTTCTAAATTTCCCACATTATTGACAATGAGGAGAACATCACTTTTTTATCACTATTATATACCCTTTTTTGGATTTCTAAAAAATATATGTGGTAATGACCAATAATTAATTATGTAATGATTGATAACTCATTAGTAAAAATATGATAATTTTGAACCTTAATTCATATTCCAAATTTTAGGCATGGAACAGTATATCATGTTTATTAGATTAATCATGGACTCAGTTTTCATGTTAATGATTTTAAGCATCGACCTAGTATTCGTGTGCATAATATTTTTCATGGACACGGTATTCAAGTCCATATTTTTATGTGAGGAAAAAATTTCATTTCTATGTCTTAATTTTCTATCCTATTTATATTTTTATATGGTAACAATGTTTTAATCTTGTTTTTTCCCATATTCCTATATCAATTTTATGATCTCAATTCTCATGTTCAATGTCTTCCATTATTATTCATGTCTTATGAACTACCATTATTTTTCCACTACTCATGATTATTATCTATGATATGCATGTTATGTTTTTAAAATGATTATCTAACGTACTTATAATTGTATTCTCTTATTTTTTCATTATCTCCCTAGAATACACTCACTGATCATTCGATCTCACCATTTATTATGCTTCATTTTCAAAGGTTATGATGATTTTCTTTTATATGATATATCTCCAATGTATGAAATATATGAATAATATAGAGTTATATTGTAATGAATCTAATTTTCCTTGTATTATTTTTTGATATTATGTGGATTAATTTCTAAAATAGGTAATGAGACATTGTGTGATTCTGAGGGCCGACATGCATATAATAAATTTTTGAAATATATTTATTATAATAATTATAAATCATACATTATATTCTTGAAAAATTGGAACACATACTAAATGGGATCTTGGATCAATTATATTAGAGGAACATTCTATTTAAAATATGGATTTTACCGTTGTCGTGACATAACCTTTGTTAGTGGGGGAGTTTATGAGAATTTATTAATGATAATAAGTGAATTACAGATTTATATTAATTAATTTGATTTATTTATTTTTGACAAAGTGACCATTTCCACAGATAAGTATTAGATATTTGGATTTCCATATGGTCATCTTCTAAAACCATAGATATCATGAAGACTGTTTGAGTGATTCCTTTGAGGATGATGATGGATCGAGACTAGATCATAGATTATTGCACCGATAGAGTTCGTTGATATTTTCAACTATGGTAATAGAATCTTGTTATTCATCAATTATTGATCAAAACGTTATTTAGGATATTGGTTTTCATTTTCCATCCATTTTCATAATATCAGATGAATGTGGATCAATCCCCCAATCATAATTGATCCATATATCATTGGTAGATTTAAAATAATGGAATATATTATGTTGATATTGACTTATCCCACATTTTATGTATTTTTATATGATAATGAAACGATTTTGTACTAAAAAATGCTCAGGATCATTCCTCACATCTTATGGTTTATGGTTTTCTTCCCCTTTCTTCTGACCTGCATCGTATACATTTATTTTGGCATGTGGTTTGACAAATACGAGGTAAATGATCTTTCCAAGCCTTTTATTTGGAACAACAGATCATTACTCTAGATTTTTTTTCATCAAATAGGTTTTTATTGAGATGAAATGATGATGGTAGATGATCAGAGGAGGATCAGAACGTATTTTATGGTTATGTTATTTATGATTTTGATGTGAAATGAAGATGGGATCTACAGATGGTTTTATGAAATGATCAAGGACCTGGATTATAGATAGTGAATATGTAAAGTCTTGGACAACCTTATATCAACATGTTCATATGATGGTGGTATCTCATTATATGTGAATGAATCCACAGTGGAATGTAAAATGGATCTATCAAATCATGATAAATTAAATATTTATTTGGTGATAACATGTCTTTTTGGAGCCCCTGGATGTGGTTCTAGGTATTTAGTTGGAGTAAAATATCACACACCAAGTGACATGGTCACGCCCCATGTGTACCTCCCCTGGAGGCTTGGCATGTACATTGGAATTTACAAGGACATGTCCATAATTATATAGAATGTGAAAAGTCGTGTACTCATATGTGGACATGAATTGATGCACAGGTGCTTGTACATGGGAACTACTAGAGAATCATTGAAAACTTTTGATGACACTAGAAGCTATCAAGAAAACTCCTACCATCGTTTGGTTCACTAACACAATTTCTATATTGAGGATTACATGCCGTGTGATTATATAAAACATTAGTATACTTGAAGATAGCTGGACATGACATGTAGTCATATTATGTGCCTTGTACCCCCCCCCCCCTTAAAGGGTGTTCTTATCCTAGTGATTCAGTATCATGTAACATTCATGTTTTAGTGTGTTACATTTATTAGTTCCACTGAGGGTATATTATGACATTACATAGACATCCTATAATGGTGGTACACATTAGTGGGAGAGTCTCACATAGAGTTCATGGAATCCCTCGTTGAAATTGTAATGTGATTCTCTATCAACGTTATAACCTAGGTTGGGTTTTTGGAAATGGTGTGACCTCCTTAAGAATGCCATTGGTCATCCATCAATCATGTTGTATCGATAGGGATCATGATATCATTGACTCATAATCCCAACTAATGATGGTTAGTCAATATTTTTTTGGGGTATCCCTCAAGTATTATGAGAATAACCCATATCTATGTGTCATGGTATTCTGAGACCCGTGAGATTTATTTGATGGGAACAATGATATTGAAATATTTATTGAGTGTCTCTAGTGATATCTTGTTTCATGTATTTGATTCTCTTGGAATAAGAATTTCATCAAATAGAATCCAATGGATTGTAGTTGTTTGTGACAACATGGTGGTGTGGTGTTCTTCCTAAGTATATCTTGGTTCTTTCTATTACACAATGATTTTTTATATCTTGTATATATATAACTACAGATGGTTCTTTGTGATTATTTCCTTTGAGGGGTCCTACTAAGATTTATTATACTCACTCCTAAATGTGGTCAACATAAACATGTCGTGTCCTACGAAGAAGAAGACCATTTTTTCAGTGTCCTAGGTTGATGTGGAGATGGTGGATCTTAGATTATGCTAGAAATTCCATGTTTTTTTGATATTTTATTTAATCAATGTCTTATATATTATAGAAGGTTGGACTATTTAATGAATTTGGTTGGGATTTTATTTGGACCCATTGACGATTTTGGTGTGTTAATATCATACTTTTTTTGTGGGATTATAGATGTATGAGTACATTGATTTCTATTGTTTTACATTTAATCATTGTGTGGTCATATAGTAGTGTGTGTGTGTGTACGTAGGTACATTAGGATAATACCTCCCATTTTTGGTAAAATCCTACTCCACACTATTCTCCATCCATTGTTCTATTAGAGGTTAGCATGAGGTAGTCAGTGGTTGAACCATGGTTGGTTGGGTCAAGCTAGTGTGATATCAAAGGGTTGGTTATACCATAATTTTAGACTCTGTGATATTGGTTTGGGGAAAATATTCTTAGGGTTTTGAGTTCAACATGTAGGCCATGGATTCTAGTATTACTGTGGGGGAAAACATATCTATAAACCTGGACAATGATCAACTTCCTTTGGACTAGGTATATGTAGAAATTGGTAATAGGTAAAACATTGGTAGATGCATCATATAAGAATCTGTTTTGATTTCAATGTCCTTATTGAGTTAGCTCTGTAGATCGATTATTTTTTACCTTCGTACATCATTATTTATTCCAGGATACATCCACAGAGATATCCATAAAGGATTAAACAATGTTATCAAGAGTAATATATATATCATAAAGAGGATTAAATATAGATGAATATATCAAAGATAGATCCACTAGGTAGTTTAATTCATAAAATATAACATGTTGAGAAGAATCTAGAAGTGGAATTTTTAGTATTTGGTGCATAGGTAGAGTGCTCTACATGAGTTTTAGATGAAAAAACCCCCTTGGTTTTGGGGAGACCGAGACCCATCGGTGGCTAAAAGCTGTATAGGTAGTCACATACATTTTCAATCTTCTAAATAAATATATAGATTAGATGGAGGTCTAGGTAATGAGTCTTCTTCTAATATCATTCGAAAAATGGTGTATCTTAGTGACTTATTCACATGATGATGCATCTCTCTTCTAGTCATACATCAATAATTTATTAAGTGTGGTGTTCTATATGACAATGTTGTGATCCATTAAAATGAATGATCTTCATCATCCACAGTTGGTAAGTATAAATATATGGTAGTTTTCAATGAGGTTGATATAGAGGGCTATCTATGAATTACCACTATTTCTAGGGGCTTATGAAAGCCTTTTTAGTGGAGAGCTTCTTGGATTTTTGTGAAATGATATTGGGAACTTGTAGCTAGTGTTCAGGATATATGGGGTTGGAATCACGTAGTTAACATTTGTCGTAGGGATCAAGGAACATCAGACTCTCAAGGAGGTGGTACTATGACTAATGGTTAAAAGATTAGGGATATTAATATGGATCAAATAATTTTATTGAGAGGTGTTGTTTTTCCAAAAATGTTCAAGGAAATATTATAAGGCCCCAACCTTAAACCTTACTTAATCTTGAGTTATTACAAGATTACACATTGAGGATCTTTTTGGGTTTAGAGTTTTAGAGATTTAGATCATAAAACATGCATTACATTCCACATATAAACAAATTGGTTACATAAATATAGTATACTTCTTTCCCATCAATGGAAACATATTTAAAATAAAACAATGATTCTTTCTTGACACTTCCTTGACACTATCATCATATCATGTACCTTTCCCTTGACCTGTGAAAAACATTTCAAAAAACTTGGGATGAGCACAAAAAGCTCAGTAAGGGATATAAAAATATGGAAATGAAATATGGGTACACATATACATAATAATGAAATCATAATTTACCCATAAAACATAAGCACTTTAACATACCTCATCAAATCATGAATAAATCATAGAAATCATAAGACATAAAGGTAACTTGAGGCATTCATAACATTCTTACGTAGGGAGTAACCCTCTTGGTTACATTTGGAATACCATCAAAGTATATTCCCTAAATATCTTTGGAGAAAAATTAAAATTTCACTCCTTCGCGTTACCCAATGCATTGGAGAGCTATATCGGGCTCACCCGCCATTAGTTTATCACGGAACCGCCTGTCTTCATAATAATGCCCAAGAACCTCAACATAATCGTATCACATAAAACATGCATAAAGGAAACATAAAATTTACACCATTCAATCACATGAAATCAATACAACACATTGATATAAAAACATTATGAAAACCATTTTCAATACCAAAATAAAATACGAGTAAAACATGGTATTTATTTTTCTTTTAAAAAAAGGTATGACTTGTAGAGGAAGCCGAAAATCAAATAATGGTCACGGTGGTGGAGAAGTCGTTGTCGCCGCATACGTATGACAAAAACATTCCCTTTTTTCTTTTAGTAAAATGCTTCGTATAAAAAATATCCCTTTTGAATAAACGTAAAAGTCAAAGGGGTTTATACACCATATAAAAGAAGGTTGTGTATAAAACAAAATATGCCTCAATGAAAGGAGATTAAGACGAAGTCCCATACCTCTTGTCCAACTTGACTCGATCATTATTTAATGTCCTGAATAATAAACTTGAGTTAATTTCGACTTGCTTAAGAACCTTTTTCAAGTTCATTTTTACTTTTATATCACTAATTTCCATGTCATGAACACTATGTAATTATTTAAGTTAATAACGGTCGTTTTAACGATCATTGGTACTTGAGTCAAAAAAACCCTTTATAATTACAAGTTGTTCATGTATCCATTATATCCATAATTATAATCATGATGTATATATCATATATATCCAGTATATACAAGCATTTATAATATTAAATAATCATTTATAGGTATGAAATGAAATTCACCGTTCATGGAGACGGTAAGCCGTACGTACGGATGAACGCTACTTTCATATCTATTTCATATTTTATATATTGGAATCAAAATGATATAAAGTTATATTATAATTCCAGTATAAAATCATATATAATATCATATTTCTATCAATTATATGTCCCACATATGGTATTTAATGAATCAAATCACTTTGAGGGGGTGGTAGTCCGCACTTTCTTAAATGAAGATATCGCGTTTACCCATAATGGAAACCATAAAGGTATGCCCAAAATGGAAAATACAGAAGCTTAAGGAAAACATAAACATATTATATATCATATATAAATATAGTGACATCCTAATGGCCACCTTTGAAGGTGTTAAAAGAATGTTGAACAATCATCGTTTCAGGAGAAATAAATTCACCATCCACGGAAACGGTATGTCCTTTAACCATTAGATGTAGGTGTGTGTAAGTGTATCTAGAATCCTTCTTATAAAAACATCCTAGTATATTGAATATACTGGAGTTGTTACAAAATAAATGAATAAAAATAGTTTAGGGGGTTGGAGAAGCAAAATAAAACAAAAGGACTCAAATGAAGACATTACCTTAAAATCGGGTGACTCCCTTTGGTTTGATCTCAAGGGCTTCCTTGGGAAGGATTCTGCCCAAAGTGAGGATTTAAGGAGTAATAGAGGGAAGTGGAGAGACAAAATGGGCAGGGGTTGGCCGAGAAAAAAGGCTTTGGGAGTGTGGGTTAGGAGGTAGAGGTGGGGGCCTTTTATAAGAGGAGAGGAGGGGAACTCTTGGAAAGTAAGGAAATGTTACTTTATTTGAAAATTTTTTCGGATTCAAAATATCCCACATTGATATAATTAAAGGGTAAGGTGATATGTGTTCGAAATCCACCCATAAAATAGGTTTTGGACATGTGTAGGTCATTTATTTTACATTATCATTTCATTTTATTTAAATCATTTATTAATGAGGTAATCACTGCATCATCATGATGTCATAAATAATTTAATTTATTTAAAGTATAAAAATTATGAAAAAAATACTATGATGTAGTAAATCATATTATATTTCTAATGAATATTTATAGTCCAAAAGATAATTTATGTAGTCAAAATTCAAAATATTTTACTTAGGTGATACATTCTTTGTCACATTTAACATTTTTTAAAAATAAAAATATAAAATGTCACTTTCTCACAAAAGTGATTCCATGGGGCCCCCAAGATTGGCACAAGGAATCCCATGGTCAGCCATGAGAAAACCAGTAGCCTTAGGACTCATGTTTTGGTCTTTTTGTATTATTATGATATCATTTTATTATCTTTAACTACCTGATTTCTCATTAATCAAGATAATTAAAGATAATTACCATCGTTACTATTCATAATGTCCAAAAATAAAAGATTCTTAATTAAATAATTTGGACCTTCTGATTCCAAATATGTAATCCATTTTACCAAATTCCAAACACATAAATTTCAATAATTAATTTAAAAATAATTCTCGTTGTCAAAACAAATAGCGGGTTTTTTTTGAAACAATATCTATGAAAAGATTGGCATTGGTTTATGACCAATTCCAAATGGAAATTAATCGTAATGATCACCATTTGATTAAATGGTAAAAATATTTTGAGATTACAATTTAAGTCCAATTAAAAGGATAATCTAACCATATAATTAAATTAAATGAAAAAGCAGTTTTAATGTAAAATGCAGTATTTTTTCACTATTCATTAAAAAATGAACATTGTCAGAAAAATACCAAAAATTTATCCAATGTAAATTTCAATGCCACAATCATATTGAATATGTGTATTTTGACAAATATAGATTATAAAATTGTCAAAAGTTTGATTTAAAAAGTGTTTTCCATCAAAAGGCAGTAAAACAATCTTTTAAGAATATTAGTGTATTCCATGCATAAGATTGTATTTATTTTCATTTTAAGACTCTAAAACACTATCTTAATCATTAATAGACATAGATAAAAATATCTATTATTCATTACTTACTTGGGATGTTTCATCCTTCCCCCTTTAGAAAATTGCGTCTCCGCAATTTATTTACTTATTGAATAAATGGTGGTACTTATCCCTCATTGCATTTTCAGATTCCCATGTTGCCTCTTCCATCATGTGGTTTTTCCACAAAACCTTTACCTGATTAATCACCTTATTTCGTAACACTTGCTCACTGTGGTCAAGAATCTGGACCGGTTGTTCCTCATAAGATAGGTTCTCTTCCAGCTGAACTACCTCTGGACTGAAAACATGAGATAGATCTGGCATATACTTTCTCAACATCGAAAGGTGAAAAACATTATGTACCTGAGATAAACTCATAGGTAAAGGCAACCGGTATGAAACTGATCTAACTCTCCCCAGAATTTCATATGGTCCAATGAACCATGGACTCAACTTTCATTTCTTACCCAATCTCATCACACTTTTCCATGGTGAGACTTTGAGAAAAACATGATCACCTACCTAAAAAGTTAGATCCTTCCTCCTTTTGTCTGCATAACTCTTCTTCCTACTCTGAGCTGTTCTCATGTGTTTTTGAATCAGATGAACTTTTTCTGCCATCTCTTCTACCAATTATGGTCCCATAAACTACCTTTCACCCACTTCATCCCAGAAAGCTGGAGTTCGACACCGCTTCCCATATAACTCCTCAAATGGTGCCATCTGTATACTGGAATGAAAACTGTTATTATATGAAAATTCAACCAAAGAAAGATGTTGGTCCCAAGTTCCCTGATAATCCATCGAACAAGCTCGTGGCATATCCTCCAAGGTCTGAATTGTTCTTTCTGACTGCCCATCTGATTGAGGATGAAATGCTGTACTAAAATTTAATTCACCACCCAACGACTTCTGAAGGCCTTTCCAAAATTTAGAAGTGAACCTGGGATCACGATAAGATACAATGGAGAGGGGAACTCCATGTTACCTGACTATCTTTTTAAGATACAAACAGGAAAGTTGATCTAGGGAAAAAGTATCTCGTAGAGCAAGGAAATGAGTAGATTTAGTCAAGTGATCAACAATAACCCAGATTGCATTATTACCTCGAGATGTCTTCGGTAATCCCACAACAAAGTACATGGATATATTCTCTCATTTCCACTCTGGAACTGGTAAAGGCTGAAGCATCCCTTTCGGTAACTGCTGCTCTGCTTTAACCAGTTGACATGTCAAACACTTCTTAGTAAAATCAACAATATCTCTTTTCATTCCATCCCACCAGTAATACTCCCGCAGATCTCTGTACATCTTAGTACTGCCAGGATGAACTGAAAACGGAGAACTATGAACTTCACATAACAACTCTCTCTTCAACTGTGAATCACAAGGCACACACAATCTCTTACCAAATCTCAAAACACAATAAATATAAATGTTGATTTAAGGCAACTTACCTTTCTGAACCAGCTCTACCTTTTTCTGCAACTCACTGTCTTGCTTTTGTGCTTGCTTGATTTTATCTGATAGAGATAATCTCACTAATACCTGAAAAAAAACAGAAGAACATCCTGCACCAACAACTTCTATGGCAAAGCTCCTCAAATCCTTAACCAAAGTATCATGTTCCAAACGCAACATTGCTAATGAAGCATTACGTTTTCAACTCAAATCATTAGATACTTTATTTGCTTTTCCCGGATAGTAATGAATTGTACAATCATAATACTTGATTAATTCCAGCCATCTCCTCTATCTCATGTTTAACTCTTTTTGAGTGAATATATACTTTAAACTTTTTTGATCAGTATATATTTCACACTTTAAACCATACAAATGATGCCTCAAAATTTTTAAAGCGAAAACAACAGCAGCTAATTCCAAATAATGTGTAGGGTAATTTACCTCATGAGTTTTCAACTGTCGTGAAGCATAAGAAATTATCTGATCTTTCTGTATTAGGATTCAACCAAGTCCATTCAATGAAGCATTACTATATATAAAAAACTCACCATTCCTGGAAGGTAGTGCCAAAACTGGAGCATTCACCAATCTTCTTTTCAATTCCTGAAAACAATCCTCACATTCTTTTGTCCAGATAAACTTAACACCCTTCCGAGTTAGCTTAGTCATTGGACTAGATAACCGTGAAAAATTTCTAACAAACCTTCGGTAATAGCCTACCAAACCAAGGAAGCTACGAATCTCAGTTACATTTGTGGTTCTTGGCCAGTATTCCACAACTTTTGTTTTTGTAGGATCAACAGTTATCCCATATTTAGAAACAATGTGACCAAGGAAAGAAATTTTTTGAAACCAAAACTCACAGTTGCTGAATTTTACATACAGTTTCTTTTCTTTTAAGGTTTGAAAGATAACCCTTAAATGTCTTTCATGCTCCTCTTTAATTTTAGAAAACACCAAAATATCATCAATGAAAACCACCAAAAACTTATCCAAGAACTCATGGAAAATTCTATTCATTAAGTCCATGAATACAGCAGGTGCATTGGTTAGCCCAAAAGGCATTACTACAAAATCATAATGGCCATATATTGTACGGAACGCGGTCTTCGGAACATCTGCATCCTTTACCTTCAACTGATGGTACCCCGATCTCAAGTCGATCTTTGAAAAATACTTATCTCCCTGGAGCTAATCAAACAAATCATCGATATGAGGCAATGGATATTTGTTCTTAACAGTGTTGTTATTCAAGTCTCTATAATCAATGCAAAGTCTCATTGAACCATCTTTCTTTTTAAAAAATAAAATAGGAGCACCCCATGGTGATGTGCTAGGTCGAATGAAACCTTTCTCTAATAAATCTTATAATCGCTCCTTCAACTCTAAAAGTTCAATTTGAGACATTCGATAAGGGGGTTTTGAAATTGGCTTAGCATCAGAAACTAGGTCAACAGTAAACTCAACTTCCAGATCTGGTATTATTCGAGGAAACTCATCAGGAAAAAAATCAAGATACTCATTTACCACTGGAACATCATTAATCTGAACAGTTCCTTTATTTTCATCGATGTGTGCAAGGTAACATCCGTTTCCATCTTTTACAAGTTTCTTGGCCTCTTGATAAGTTATCAACTGTAAGGGTTCCTTCATGTACACAAACTGAAAGTATTTTTGAAAAGAAACTTCTTTAGCTCTACAGTCAATCTTAGCATGGTATATAGAGAGCCAATCTATACCCAGTATAACATCAAACTCTACTAGAGGTAGAACAATAAGGTTTGCAAGTAGGTTATTTCCATAGATAAGGATAGTAAGGTTCTTATAAATTCTTCTTGCCTCAACATTTCCCCCAGGTGTTTTTACCAAAAGTTCAGGATTCATTTCTTGGGATAGTATTCCCATTTTACTAGAAAAGGGTTCAGAGATGAAAGAGTGTGTGGAACCCGAATCAAACAACACACTGGCATAATCTAAAAAAACAAACAATGTACCTGATACAACTTCATTTGATGGCCCTACATCTACTGAAGTAGTTGCAAAGGATTTCACCACCCCTTTCTGCTTGTAGTTTATCTTCTTCCCATCACTCAAGCTCTTTGTCAGACACTCGTTTTCATAGTGACCCATCTCATTGAACTTAAAACATTTCACTAACTGTAAATCAAATTTGGTCTTACCTTCACGTTGATCTTTTTCAGTGCAATCAAGAGCCTTATGTCCCATAATACCACATCAGTAGAACTTTCCAGAATTCAGAAGACATTCCGTAGCATGCCTTTTCCACATTTATCACAAACTGGAAACTTAGATTTCATACCATCAGACTGTTTTGAAGAATTCTTCCCTTTCTCCTGCCACCTTGGTCTCTTCTTCTACTGGTTGTTATAGAACACTTGATCATCGACACACACCATTTACACCTTCTCAGCACATAGAACAATATTTTCTTAACTTTTAAACTCACGAGAAGCTAATGCCCTTCGATATTTTGGATTTAATCCGGAGTAAAAATGATTGATTTTACTATCATGGTCTCAGATAAAATTTGGAGCATACCTTGCCAATCGAGTGAAACTTTCATCATAGGTAGCCACTGCGATTTCCTCTTGCCTCAATTATAAGAATTGTTTTTCCATCCTATGTCGAACAGCCTTGGGAAAATATTTTTCAAGAAATACCTTTGAATTCATCCCATTCGAGAGCATCAATCTCATTAGCGTCCCTGATATTTTTAAACATCGACCACCACTAATCTGCTTCACCCTCCAAAGGGTAAATAGCAAGACTGACCTTTTGATTGTCTGAACACCCCATGACATCAAAAATATTCTCAAGTGCTTTAGTCCACCCTTCAGCTAGCACAGGGTCAGATGATCCTCTGAATTATGGGGGATGTTTCCTCATGAAATGTTCCACCACTGACATGTTCCTCTGCGGTTGATCTGGCTGATCTTGTGTATGGATCCCACCGCCATTTATCGCTTGAGTCAACTGCGCCATTACTGCAGAAAACTATTTAGTTCCAATTCCGACCATCTCAAGATGCTGATTCGGAAGATTATTTCCTTCTGCATGCCTTCCTAGCACTGGTTCCCTGTTTCCTATATGGAAACCCATTCTGAACAAACATGTCTCAGATGAAGCAACATGGTAATATTCAAATACTATATCACTTCAATTTCACCATAAATTTTTTTGGATAATCATTTAATAGAATTCTAACTCCTACTGTTATCTAAACCGACCTCTGATACCAACTATAAGGCCCCAACCTTAAACCTTACTTAATATTGATTTATTATAAGATTACACATTGAGAATCTTTTCGGGTTTAGATTTTTAGAGAATTAGATCATAAAACATGAATTACATTCCACATATAAAAAAAGTGGTTACATAAAGATAGTATTCTTATTTCCCATCAATGGAAAAATATTTAAAATAAAACATGGATTCTTTCTTGACACTCCCTTAACACTATCATCATATCATATACCTTTCCCTTGACCTGTGAAAAACATTTCAAAAAACTTGGGATGAGCATAAAAAGCTCAGTAAGGGATATGAAAATATGGAAAGGAAACATGGGTACATATATACATAAGAATGAAATCATTCTTTACCCATAAAACATAAGCACTTTAACATACCTCATCAAATCATGAATAAATCATAGAAATCATAAGACATAAAGGTAACTTGAGGCATTCATAACATTCTTACGTAGGGAGTAACCCTCTTGGTTACGTTTGAAATACCCATAAAAGTATATTCCCTAAATCTCTTCAGAGAAACCTTAACATTTCACTCCTTCACGTTACCCAATGCATTGGAGAGCTATATCGGGATCACCCACCCTTAGTTTATCACAGAACCACCCGTCTTCATAATAATGCCCAAGAACCTCAACATAATCATATCACATAAAACATGCATAAAGGAAACATTAAATTTCCACCATTCAATCACATGATATCAATACAACACATTGATATAAAAACATTATGAAAACCATTTTCAATACCAAAATAAAATACAAGTAAAACATGGTATTTATTTTTCTTTTAAAAAATGGTATGGCTTGTAGAGGAATCCGAAACTCAAATAATGGTCACGGTGGTGGAGAAGTCGTTGTCGCCGCATACGTATGAAAAAAACATTCCCTTTTTCGTTTAGTAAATGCTTCGTATAAAAAATATTCCTTTTGAATAAAAGTAAAATTCAAAGGGTTTTATACACAATATAAAATAAGGTTGTGTATAAAACAAAATATTCCTCAATGAAAGGAGATTGAGACAAAGTCCCATACCTCGGGTCCGACTTGACTCGATCGTTATTTAATGTCCTGAATAATAAACATGAGTTAATTTATACTTGCTTAAGAAACATTTTCAAGTTCATTATTCCTTTTATATCACTTATTTCCATTTCATGAACACTATGTAATTATTTAAGTTAATAACGGTCGTTCTAACGATCATTGGTACTTGAGTCAAAAATAAACCCTTTATAATTACAAGTTGTTCATGTATCCATTATATCCAGGATTATAATCATGATGTATATATCTTATATATCCAGTATATACATGCATTTATAATATTACATAATCATTTAGAGGTAAGAAATGAAATTCACCAGTCATGGAGACGGTAAGTCGTACGTACGAATGAACGCTACTTTCATTTCTATTTATTATTTTATAGAATGGAATCATAATGATATAAAGTTATATTATAATTACAGTATAATATCATATATAATATCATAGTTCCATCCTTTATATGTCCCACATATGGTATTTAACGAATCAAATCACTTTGAGGGGGCGGTAGTCCTCACTTCCTTAAATGAAGATATCATGTTTACCCATAATGGAATCCATAAAGGTATTCCCAAAATGAAAAATAAAGAAGATTAAGGAAAAAATAAAAATATTATATATCATATATAAATATAGTGACATCTTAATGGCCACCTTTGAAGGTGTTAAAATAATGTTGAACAATCATCGTTTCAGGAGGCATAAATTCACCATCCACGGAATCATTAAGTCCTTTAACCATTAGATGTAGGAGTGTGTAAGTTTAGCTCGAATACTTCTTATAAAAACATCCTAGTATATTTATGATACTGTATTTGTTACAAAAGAAATTAATAAAAATAGTTTAGGGGGTTGGAGGAGAAAAATAAAACAAAAGGACTCAAGTGAAGACATTACCTTAAAATCGGGTAACTCCCATTGGTTTGAGCTCAAAGGCTTCCTTGGGAAGACTTCTGCCCAAAGTGAGGCTTTAAGGAGTAAGAGATGGAAGTGGAGAGACAAAATGGGCAGGTGTTGGCTGATCCAAAGGATTTGGGAGTGTGGGTTAGGAGGTAGAGGTGGGGGCCTTTTATAAGAGGAGAGGAGGGGCACTCTTGGAATGTAAATAAATGTTACTTTATTTGAAAATGTTTTCGGATTCAAAAGGTCCCACATTGATATAATTAGAGGGTAAGGTGATATGGGTTTGAAATCCACCCATCAAATAGGTTTTGGACATGTGTAGGTCATATATTTTACATTATCATTTCATTTTATTTAAATCCTTTATTAATGAGGTAATTGATGCATCATCATGATTTCATAAATAATTTAATTTATTTAAAGTCTAAAAATTATAAAAAAATACTATGATGTAGTAAATCTTTATATCTTTATAATGAATATTTATAGTCCAAATTATAATTTATGTAGACAAAATTAAAAATATTTTACTTAGGTCATACATTCTTTGTCACATTTAACATTCTTTTAAAATAAAAAGATAAAAAGTCACTTTCTCACAACAGTGATTCCATGGGGCCCCCACGTTTTCCACAAGGAATCCCATGGTCGGCCATGAGACAACCAGTATCCTTAGGACACATGTTGTGGTCTTTTTGTATTATTATGTTATCATTTTATTATCTTTAACTACCTGATTACTCATTAATCAAGATAATTAAAGATAATTACCATCATTAGTATTCATAATATCCAAAAATAAAAGATTCTTAATTACATAATTTGGACCTTCTGATTCCAAATATGTAATCCATTTTACCAAATTCCAAACACGTAAATTTCAATAATTAATTTAAAAATAATTCTCGTTGTCAAAACAAATAGCGGGTTTTTTTGAAACAATATCTATGAAAAGTTTGGCATTAGTTTATGACCAATTCCAAAGTGAAATTAATCCTAATGCACACTATATGATTAAATGGTAAAATTATATTCAGATTACACTTTAAGACCAATTATTTAATATAATTCTAACTCCTCAAGTTATCTAAACTGACCTCTGATACCAACTATAAGGCCACAACCTTAAACATTACTTAATCTTGAGTTATTACAAGATTAAACATTGAGGATCTTTTCGGGTTTAGAGTTTTATAAAATTAGATAATAAAAATTGCATTACATTCCACATATAAACAAAGTGGTTACATAAAGATAGTATTCTTCTTTCCCATCAATGGAAACATATTTAAAATAAAACATGGATTCTTTCTTGACACTTCTTTGACACTATCATCATATCATGTACCTTTCCATTGACCTGTGAAAAACATTTCAAAAAACATGGGATGAGCATAAAAAGCTCAGTAAGGGATATAAAAATATGGAAAGGAAACATGGGTACATATATACATAATAATGAAATCATACTTTACCCGTAAAACATAAGCACTTTAACATACCTCAACAAAACATGAATAAATAATAGAAATAATTACACATAAAGGTAACATGAGGCATTCATAACATTCTTACGTAGGGAGTAACCCTCTTGGTTACGTTTGGAATACCCATCACAATATATTCCCTATATCTTTTCGGAGAAACCTTAACATTTTAATCCATCGCGTTACCCAATGCATTGGAGAGCTATATCGGGATCACCCACCCTTAGTTTATCACGGAACCACCCGTCTTCATAATAATTCCCAAGAACCTCAACATAATCGTATCACATAAAACATGCATAAAGGAAACATAACATTTACACCTTTCAATCACAAGATATCAATAAAACACATTGATATAAAAACATTATGAAAACCATTTTGAATACCAAAATAAATGAAAAGTAAAACATGGTATTTATTTTTCTTTTAAAAAAAATGTATGGCTTGTAGAGGAAGCCGAAACTCAAATAATGGTCACGGCGGCGGAGAATACATTGTCGCCGCATACATCTGACAAAAACATTCCCTTTTGTCGTTTAGTAAATTATTCGTATAAAAAAATTTCCTTTTGACTAAACATAAAATTCAAAGGGGTTTATACACCATATAAAAGAAGGTTGTGTATAAAACAAAATATTCCTCAATAAAGGAGATTGAGATGAAGTCCCATACCTCGGGTCCGACTTGACTCGATCACTATTTAATGTCCTGAATAATAATCTTGAGTTAATTTCTACTTTCTTAAGAACCTTTTTCAAGTTCATTATTCCTTTTATATCACTTATTTCCATGTCATGAACACAATGTAATTATTTACGTTAATAACAGTCATTTTAACGATCATTGGTACTTGAGTAAAAAATAAACCCTTTATAATTACAAGTTGTTCATGTATCTATTATATCCAGAATTATAATAATGATGTATATATCATATATATCGAGTATATACATGCATATATAATATTACATAATCATTTAGAGGTAAGAAATGAAATTCACCAGTCATGGAGACGGTAAGTCGTACGTACGAATGAACTCTACTTTCATTTCTATTTCTTATTTTATAGAATGGAATCATAATGATATGAAGTTATATTATAATTACAGTATAATATCATATATAATATCATAGTTCCATCCTTTATACGTCCCACATATGGTATTTAACGAATCAAATCACTTTGAGGGGGCGGTAGTCCTCACTTCCTTAAATGAAGATATCATGTTTACCCATAATGGAATCCATAAAGGTATTCCCAAAATGAAAAATAAAGAAGATTAAGGAAAAAATAAACATATTATATATCATATATAAATATAGTGACATCTTAATGGCCACCTTTGAAGGTGTTAAAATAATGTTGAACAATCATCGTTTCAGGAGGCATAAATTCACCATCCACGGAAACATTAAGTCCTTTAACCATTAGATGTAGGAGTGTGTAAGTGTAGCTTGAATACATCTTATAAAAACATCCTAGTATATTTATGATACTGTAGTTGTTACAAAAGAAATTAATAAAAATAGTTTAGGGGGTTGGAGGAGCAAAATAAAACAAAAGGACTCAAGTGAAGACATTACCCTAAAATAGGGTAACTCCCATTGGTTTGAGCTCAAAGGCTTCCTTGGGAAGACTTCTGCCCAAAGTGAGGCTTTAAGGAGTAAGAGATGGAAGTGGAGAGACAAAATGGGCAGGTGTTGGCTGAGCCAAAGGATTTGGGAGTGTGGGTTAGGAGGTAGAGGTGGGGGCCTTTTATAAGAGGAGAGGAGGGGCACTCTTGGAATGTAAAGAAATGTTACTTTATTTGAAAATGTTTTCGGATTAAAAAGGTCCCACATTGATATAATTAGAGGGTAAGGTGATATGGGTTTGAAATCCACCCATCAAATAGGTTTTGGACATGTGTAGGTCATATATTTTACATTATCATTTCATTTTATTTAAATCCTTTATTAATGAGGTAATTGCTGCATCATCATGATTTCATAAATAATTTAATTTATTTAAAGTCTAAAAATTATAAAAAAAATACAATGATGTAGTAAATCTTTATATCTTTATAATGAATATTTATAGTCCAAATTATAATTTATGTAGACAAAATTAAAAATATTTTACTTAGGTTAAACATTCTTTGTCACATTTAACATTCTTTTAAAATAAAAAGATAAAAAGTCACTTTCTCACAACAGTGATTCCATGGGGCCCCCACGTTTTCCACAAGGCATCCCATGGTCGGCCATGAGACAACCAGTATCCTTAGGACACATGTTGTGGTCTTTTTGTATTATTATGTTATCATTCTATTATCTTTAACTACCTGATTACTCATTAATCAAGATAATTAAAGATAATTACCATCATTACTATTCATAATGTCCAAAAATAAAAGATTCTTAATTACATAATTTGGACCTTCTGATTCCAAATATGTAATCCATTTTACCAAATTCCAAACACGTAAATTTCAATAATTAATTTAAAAATAATTCCCGTTGTCAAAACAAATAGTAGGTTTTTTTGAAACAATATCTATGAAAAGTTTGGCATTAGTTTATAACCAATTCCAAAGTGAAATTAATCCTAATGCACACCATATGATTAAATGGTAAAAATATATTCAGATTACACTTTAAGACCAATTATTTAATAGAATTATAACTCCTCAAGTTATCTAAACTGACCTCTGATACCAACTATAAGGCCCCAACCTTAAACATTACTTAATCTTGAGTTATTACAAGATTACACATTGAGGATCTTTTCGGGTTTAGAGTTTTATAAAATTAGATAATAAAAATTGCATTAAATTCCACATATAAACAAAGTGGTTACATAAAGATAGTATTCTTCTTTCCCATCAATGGAAACATATTTAAAATAAAACATGGATTCTTTCTTGACACTTCTTTGACACTATCATCATATCATGTACCTTTCCCTTGACCTGTGAAAAACATTTCAAAAAACATGGGATGAGCATAAAAATCTCAGTAAGGGATATAAAAATATGGAAAAGAAACATGGGTACATATATACAAAATAATGAAATCATACATTACCCGTAAAACATAAGCACTTTAACATACCTCAACAAAACATGATTAAATAATAGAAATAATTAGACATAAAGGTAACATGAGGCATTCATTACATTCTTACGTAGGGAGTAACCCTCTTGGTTACATTTGGAATACCCATCACAATATATTCCCTAAATCTTTTCGGAGAAACCTTAACGTTTTAATCCTTCGCGTTACCCAATGCATTGGAGAGCTATATCGGGATCACCCACCCTTAGTTTATCACGGAACCACCCGTCTTCATAATAATTCCCAAGAACCTCAACATAACTGTATCACATAAAACATGCATAAAGGAAACATAACATTTCCACCTTTCAATCACAAGATATCAATAAAACACATTGATATAAAAACATTATGAAAACCATTTTGAATACCAAAACAAATGAAAAGTAAAACATGGTATTTATTTTTCTTTTAAAAAAAATGTATGGCTTGTAGAGGAATCCGAAACTCAAATAATGGTCACGGCGGCGGAGAATACATTGTCGCCGCATACATCCAACAAAAACATTCCCTTTTGTCGTTTAGTAAACGCTTCGTATAAAAAAATTTCCTTTTGACTAAACATAAAATTCAAAGGGGTTTATACACCATATAAAAGAAGGTTGTGTATAAAACAAAATATTCCTCAATAAAGGAGATTGAGATGAAGTCCCATACCTCGGGTCCGACTTGACTCGATCATTATTTAATGTCCTGAATAATAATCTTGAGTTAATTTCTACTTGCTTAAGAACCTTTTTCAAGTTCATTATTCCTTTTATATCACTTATTTCCATGTCATGAACACAATGTAATTATTTACGTTAATAACGGTCATTTTAACGATCATTGGTACGTGAGTAAAAAATAAACCCTTTATAATTACAAGTTGTTCATGTATCCATTATATCCAGAGTTATAATAATGATGTATATATCATATATATCCAGTATATACATGCATATATAATATTAAATAATCATTTAGAGGAATGAAATGAAATGCACCGTTCATGGAAACGGTAAGCCGTACGTACGCATGAACGCTACTTTCATTTCTATTTCATATTTTATAGAATGGAATCATAATGATATAAAGGTATATTATAATTCCAGTATAATATCATATATAATATCACAGTTCCATCCTTTATATTTCCCACATATGGTATTTAACGAATCAAATCACTTTGAGGGGGCGGTAGTCCACACTTCCTTAAATGAAGATATCGTGTTTACCCATAATGGAAACCATAAATGTATGCCCAAAATGAAAAATACAGAAGCTTAAGGAAAACATAAACATATTATATATCATATATAAATATAGTTACATATTAATGGCCACCTTTGAATGTGTTAAAATAATGTTGAACAATCATCGTTTTGGGAGGCATAAATTCACCATCCACGGAAACAGTATGTCCTTTAACCATTAGATGTAGGTGTGTGTATGTGTAGATAGAATCCTTCTTATAAAAACATCCCAGTATATTGAAGATACTGGAGATGTTACAGAATAAATGAATAAAATGAGTTTAGGGGGTTGGAGAAGAAAAATAAAACAAAAGGACGCAAGTGAAGACATTACCTTATAATCGGGTAACTCCCTTTGGTTTGAGCTCAAAGGCTTCCTTGGGAAGACTTATGCCCAACATGAGGCTTTAAGGAGTAATATAGGGAAGTGGAGAGATAAAATGGGCAGGGGTTGGCCAAGCCAAAGGCTTTGGGAGTGTGGGTAAGGAGGTAGATGTGGGGGCCTTATATAAGAGGAGAGGAGGGGCACTTTTTGAAAGTAAAGAAATGTTACTATATTTGAAAATGATTTTCGTATTAAAAAGGTCCCACATTGATATAATTGGAGGGTAAGGTGATAAGGGCATGAAATACACCCATACAATAGGTTTTGGACATCTTTAGGTCATAGATTGAACATTATCATTTCATTTTATTTAAATCCTTTATTAATGAGGTAATCGCTGCATCATCATGATGTCATAAATAATTTAATATATTTAAAATATAAAAAATATTAAAAAAATACTATGATGTAGTAAATCATATTATCTTTCTAATGAATATTTATAGTCCAAAAGATAATTTATGTAGACAAAATTGAAAAAATTTTACTTAGGTGATACATTCTTTGTCACATATAACATTTTTTAAAAATAAAAAGATAAAATGTCACTTTCTCACAAAAGTGATTCCATGGGGCCCCTAAGATTGGCACAAGGAATCCCATGGTCAGCCATGAGAAAACCAGTAGCCTTAGGACACATTTTGTGGACTTTTTGTAATATTATGATATCATTTTATTATCTATAACTACCTGATTACTCATTAATCAAGATAATTAAAGATAATTACCATCGTTACTATTCATAATGTCCAAAAATAAAAGTGTCTTAATTACATAATTTGGACCTTCTGATCCCAAATATGTAATCCATTTTACCAAATTCCAAACACATAAATTACAATAATTAATTTAAAAATAATTCTCAATGTCAAAACAAATAGCGGGTGTTTTTGAAACAATATCTATGAAAAGTTTGGCATTAGTTTATAACCAATTACAGAGTGAAATTAATCATAATGATCACCATTGGATTAAATGGTAAAACTATATTCAGATTACACTTTAATACAAATTAAAAGGATAATCTAACCATATAATTAAATTAAATGAAAAAGCAGTTTTGATGTAAAATGCAGTATTTTTTCACTATTAATTAAAAAATGAACATTGTCAGAAAAATACCAAAAATTTATCCAATGTAAATTTCAATGTCCCAATAATAATTATTATGTTTATTTTGACAAATATAGATTATAAAATTTTCAAAAGTTTTATTTAAAAATGGTTTTCCATCAAAAGGCAGTAAAACAATCTTTTAAGAATATTAGTGTATCCCACGCATAAGATTGTATGTATTTTCGTTTTAAGCCTCTAAAACACTATCTTAATCATTAATAGACATAGATAAAAATATCTATGATTCATTATTTACTTGGGATGTTACAAATATTGATTGGAATATTTTGATCCTTAAAATAGGTGATTAACATATGTTCAAGGGACCACTAATATAGAGGAATTGGTTAGAGCATGGTGGTCTCTATGGTGGAAGACATGTTGGAGGTTCTATAATTGTAACAAGATGAGGTAAGAGGGATTCCTATTAACACCACCACCCCAACTGGTCCATAACAGGATCAGGGAGATTCTGGTTACAGACAAGGATAATTATAAGCTATGGAGGCCTATGGACCTGAGGTTACAGGTATAATACTAGGTATGATCTTTGTCCTTTATACATTATATATAGTATTAATAGACACAATTTTGAATCATTCCTTCAATTCCAGTTATCCATTTGTAGGGTTAGATATTCTGGTTGAGCCTATTTATCTACCCTTGCATTTGGATACATTGATAGGTATTGACTCAGTGATTGCACCCATGTGTCAATAGTTATATCTGATTCTTGGTGAAATGAGTTTTTTAAGTTATCTCTATGTATAAATAATTAATACATAAAACATCATCAAAGGTAAGAAAAAAAAATCCAAATTCCATGCATATATTGACCGTTTTAAGAGAAGGATGTGGAGTTTCTGCATAGACAAATCATGTTTTAACATTTTTGGTGAAAAGGAAAACATGACATAATAGGATGGGTTCTGACTTTTGAGTGCTCATATAATTACACTCCAGTTTAATAGCAAGACTCATGGAGTAGTGGATGATATGAGCTTTCAGGTTTCTTTAGTGGTGGTAGAGTATGAGGAAATATTTCTTGAGGATATGACATGTGTATCTCCCCTCCAAGAACTATAATTATTCATTGAAATACTTCCTAATATGAACCAGATATATAAAACAACATATTGTATAGATACCCTATAGGTTTTTGAAATAAAGGGGATGTTGGAGGACATACAGGAGAAGGGTTGTGTGGGGCCCAATGTTTCCCCATGGGTAGCCCCGATGTTGTTCTCTAATAAAGAAAATGGGATCTTGAGGTTATATATAGAATATTTGCTCTTAAATTAGATATATGTAAATAGAATGCCTCCAATAACAAGGATCAATGAACACTTTTATTATTTGAGTGTGGTGTTATGGTTCTAGAAGATTCCCATCAGATCATACTATACCCAAATATGAGTATAATATAGGGATATACTGAAGATGACATTAAAATATCAGTATTGTCACTATCAATATATGATGATTCTGTTTGATCTGAAAAAAACAAAATATTGTTTCATGGTATTTAGGAAACTTATTTTTCAACTATTCATAGACCTTCTCATGATGGTTTTTATCGAAGGAAACTGAGTGTATTCAACTTCTGATATGGAAAACAAAAAAAATGTATAGTCCCCAACATACACAGATAAAACCATTATGGGAATCTATTGGCATTTAATTTTTGGATATGATGGTTCCACCACCTAGGAAACATCATTTCAAAGGAATGAAATTTTTTTGAGCCTATAAAGGTTGAGGCAGTTCTTTTATGGGATCCACCAAAAACTGTTACTGAGGTGAGGGGATTTCATAGGTTTCGCCCAATTTATCTAGAGTTTATGAATCCATGGATTATACTAAAAAGTAGGGGAGTCATTTCATGTTTATATAAACGTTCTAGTAGTACTTTCATAGGATGAGGAAGAAAATTATGAGTGCATCAATCATGAAATATTCAGAGGGAATCGATTAAAATGTGTTCATCAATGCATCCGGGACAAGACATGGTTTCGTTATGATTAAGATGCTTATTATTATCTTATATTGTTCATATTAGATGATTTCACATGTTAAAAACTATGCATCCCATGATTTTTTTTCATTTGTCCCCATCCCCTAATGATTTAGAGACAATACCGGTTGGGTGAGACGTTTATCATTTTCTAGGACTAGAAGAGTTTAAATTATGTCATATAACATATATTTCTCCACTTTAGGAAGAAGATATGGCTATAGATACTTGAATAATATGGGTTAGTTATTTTATATACATATGGGAAGGGGAATATGGTGGTAGACACTCTCAGTTGTAGATCTTGTTCACAATTGATGGACTAGGCGTCAGAGTTGTTAGCAAAAATGTAGTTGTCCTTAGTTGATTTGGATGGCGATTCATATCTATAGTATACTGATTTTACCCTACAACATTAATAGAATGTCTGGGATGATCATTGTTGAAATATTTACTATGATTCATTATGTACTCTGATATACACTAGAAGTTATCCTCATGTACAGTATGAAAGTAGGGAGAAAAATATCATATTTAGAATACTATCAATGGAACCTATTATGTTTTGGGAGGAGGTGATGCAAGAGTTTCATAAATTCGATTTGGAAATACATGAATGTGTGAAAAAGCAGTACTGGGACATTTTACATCTATTTTTGTGTCCTTGTATGTAGAATGGAGTTTTAGAGCATGATTGTTGATGCATTAGATTTCAATAAGTGATGGATGAGTACTAGGATCCATAAGGTTTAGCACAAACCCTTGAGGATCCAATGTAGATGTGGGATGAGATATCCATAAACCCCAAGATGGGGTTACCATGTACGTATTATAGAGAAGATTCAATCTGGGTGATAATAGACCAACTCAACAAGTCAACCGATTTCCAAGATATTTGAGATTAGAGTTGAGAAGAGAGATTTGAATTTCAAAATATATAAGAGATAATATGATTCCATGGAGTTACGTTGATGATCACTTTTTACTGTGATAATCACTTTATATCTTGATTTTGAAGAGGATTGAAGAAGTAATTCAGGACTCAATTTTGCATGATAATATCATTTCACCTCCAAAAAAATGGCCAGACATAGAATATCATTCAAATCATTGTTGATATGAAGTTGGAATTAGTGTAGGATTTGGATAAGTTTTGGGGGATTACTTTCCCTTATTAGAGTTTTCATAAAGCATAGACTACCATTACAATACTGATTTGACACCATTTGAGGTTTTTTACATGTTACCATGTAGTTCACCACTTATTTGGACTAATCCAAGAATCTCAGCACTCACTGTCCAACAGTTTGTGTGTTCTATAATAGAGAATGTCTATATCTTCTAGGAACATATGAGGACAAAACATAGATGTTAGAAATCGTATGTGGGCCAATGACGAAGACCTGTCGAGTTTTAGGAGGGAGATAATTTGTTCAAATGGGTATAACCTCATCATGGATTAAAATTATTTGTTCAGGGTAATAATTTATCTCGTAGATTCATTGGTCACTTTGAGGTACTGTGAATAGTTATTTAGGAATACTACATAGAACTACCATTGAAACATGACATGGTACCTAATGTATTTTATGTGTCAGATCTAATGAGGTACATTCACGGTGCCTTTCATGTCATCTATTGGAGAGTGTGCAATTTCTATGATGGTTTTAAATTTTTAGAGTATCCACTGGTGATCGAGGATTGGGAGAAAGGTATCCTTCTTGGGTTATCGATTCCCCTTGGGAGTGTCTGATGATAGCATAACAACCCTCTAGGACGCACCGAGAGTGGGATACCCATATATAAGCCTAGTACTCTCATCATTAGATTTTTTTTTCTTTTTTCAAAAAGAAAATATCTATGGTGGGATGAATTTAACATCTTATATTATTCATGTATTATTTCGGGATGTTATAAAGATTATTTTTTAATCCTTGAACTCAGATGTTGTAGGATTTTGATGCCCAATATTCCTAGATTAAATGATTGAAATATTTTAAATATAACAAACAAAACGCATAATATATTTACTAAAAAGTTTAATAACTCTATAATGGGGGACTAGATCATAAATAACTTGTCACTTTTTTGTTTAGAACATGAGTTTTACAATATGTGAGGCTCAAACATTATTATCATGGGGAGATTATGAGAGATTATTTAGGGGATTAAATGAATAAAATAAATAAATAAATAAATATGTTTTGTATATTTTTCTAAGCATCAACCATTTTTCCTATTTTTATGTGGTTATCGGGATATCCCTAGGGATGGACACTCAAACCATGGTGATCTAGATGACCATTGTAGATCATGTTTAGTGAAAAATGAAAGACCAGGACAAGATCATGGATTGAAATGGTGAAAGAGTCCATGGATCATGATAGGGATGGAAACCTAGTACTGTTATTCCAAAAATATAGATTCATATTCTAGGTAGGATGTTTCTTTACATTTTCCATCACAATTGTTAATGTCGGATAACTTCATATCAATCCCATGAATAGAATTTATACAAACATTTTTAGTAGATTTAAATTGTCAAAATATTAAGTGATTGTTGTGATTTATACAATAGTATTCATATTATTCTATGATAATTAATCTTGGAATAACAAACAATGGTTTTAGTAAATTCCTCAAAACCTATTTCTTATTTTTTCTTCCCCATTTCTTTTCATGTTCATCAAATGAATTTCATTGGGCTCATTGTTCATAGAATATTTGGTATACAATCATTTAATGAACGTTCATCGATTCAATAAACATATACTATAATTTTGGTTCATGATTAGGGTTATCATCATGTTGTGATGATGTTGGTGGACTATCATAGGGGGATCAGAATGGATTTGCATGTTCTGTTTATTCTGATTTAGATGTATGATGACAAATAGATCAACAATTTTTTTTCAGAATATCAATGACCCAGATTCCATCACCTAATGATGGAAAGGATATGAAAACCACCAATATATCATACCAAGACATCTACACATATATTACATGATTTAAAACGATATTTTCCATCAAATACCACCATGTATCATAAATCATACGGTCTTTAGATCATTAGGTACATAATTAAAAATCATGAAACAAATATAGATTCATCTTATTTATATTATCTATAATGGACACCAAATTCCCATTTATCCCTTATACGGATATAGGATAACTTGTATAATACATGAACAAAATGGATATTCTAAAAACCCTTGTAAAGGAATAATAAACTCAATAATCTTACCAAAATGTTTAGAAGATATTACATGATAACCTAAAACAAGTGTAAATTGAATAAATGTAAACAATTCTAACATTAATAACATGGTGAGATATGATAAATTCATCATAGGTTTGTATCAATGACATATAACAAGGCATAAACAAGATTCAAGACTGATTATCCAGACTATATCATATGGTTGAAAAAGTCCCATAACAAAAGCAGGTTCACTCCATATCCCAACATTATTTCTCATGATACAAAACATTATTCAATGCATTGTAGAACTATCTAGGTGCACCGATTATATAATTTTAATTCATATGTGTGTCACATAAATATTTAACAATAAGGGTTACTTATGGAATCAACTAGTTGTCATGATCATATCATAAGGCATAAGAGTAAACAATATCATAATGGATTCCGTGAAAGGAATGATTTAAATCAAATGTGGACATTCAAAAATAAAAATGGGCATAGATAATTATATTTCATTTTAAATTTTTTTTAAATCACATTAAGATTGTGTATAAGAGAGATTATGAAGGAAAAATTTTAGGAATGTTTAAGGAAAATATTAAATAGCATTTCATGTAGAAAATGAATAATTTTTTAATAAAACCAGAAATGAAAAAATATATTTATTCATTATCAAATAATTGAGTTTTGAAAAATAATTTAGGTTTAATATAAAAATTTGGAGATAACATTAAATGGGTATGAAATCGGGATATTCCTTTTAAATGGCTTCCTGATTGAGTAGAATTTAGAAGTATCTTTATAAAACATATGTTTCCCTAAGAATATGGATGCAATGATATAGATAACTGATTTTGGAACATATACACAGGATTTAGAATATTTATATAAAAATATTGAATAATTAAAATGGAGTAAAAATGTGAAATAGCTTGACGTGAAGAAGAAAATGTATGTTTTGAAAGAGTCCCTTACCTTATTTCTGAAACGGTAATGTACATCTACTTAATTTTCAGAATAATAAAATTAGATTAATTAATTAGTTATTCCATAACCAATTATATATTTAATTCATTTATTAATTTTTATTATGTTCATTTATGTACTTTATGATGGATTATATTGATTATTTTCATCGATTTTGAGTGTTGGTTCTCATGGTTTTCATGATCGTTTCGCATTAATATGATTAAATAAGTTGATGTAAAAATGAAATCTATTTACATAATTAAATTCATCTGTTATGAATAATCATAAATAAGATTTAATGGTTATATAATTAATTTGGTTATTCATGGTGAGTATGATTCATGAGATAATAGGTTATTGATAATCATTTATATTATTTTGGGCGGTTTTCACTCACAATGAACGTGTTTTTTTATTAAATATTATATCAATAAATTAATAGTAGGACATAAAAAGAATAAAAAATTTATTTCAACATTTAATTAAACCATTATAATTGTTATAAGAACATCCTTTAAGGATGAATGTAAAATAAAAATTTTCATACAAAAAATGATATATTAACACCTCACAGATGATATTTTAATTTTAGAAAAAATGGACTAGTAGTGTTGTCATGATGGGGGATTATACATTAAAACGATAAAATTATAGTATTTATAAGATAATTGATTTATCATTCATGTTTTTATAGATAATATGATTATATAATGATAAAATTATGGAAATTGTAATGAAATTAATATAAAATTCAAGATGGTTATTCCTCTTGTATTTTTCCTCCTTGAGAACATCCATAGGGAAAAGGATTTGGTATTTTGATGAGAAAAAAATCCTATAAGATTTGAAGGGGATTGGGAAGAGTATTTGGATGAATTAATGAATGGATCAATTATTTTTTAGGTGTGCGGAGAATAGGTGGGAAGGGGTGGTATTTACAGTGGATGAGATGAGTGTTTTCTCATTATTTTATCCTTTAGATTATTATTTTTTCTCATGACTATGGATTATTTTAGAATAATCACTAAATATATTAAAATAATTATGGATGTATCAATTTTATTTTTAAATTCCCAATCTTGAAATACATGGACATCACATTACATTTGGGGAATACTTAATATATAAAAAAACAATCACACAAGGACAATAATAGTTTAGTTTCTTTGTTAACTCGGAAAAAATAATCTTCTAATCATGGTTAACTATCATCAACATCTCCCATAAATATCTTCCCAATTTGTTTTCTTACCAAAATCCTTCCCTTATATCCTTGGGAAAAGAAAACATAAAAAGGGGGAGCTCAAATGCTCAGTAATGATTAACATAGAGATGATAAAACAATCCATAAACATTTGAATGCAAAAAACTTGAACATAAAATCTAAACATCAAAATCTTGAGAAAAGTAATAAATAATGGAAGTATGTATGGAAGATATCATAACAGAACATCAGTAATGATAAAATATCCTGGTAATACAACATGTAATTGTGGAAAAACATTGATCACTTGATATGATTTCCATAGTAGACAAGGCATTGTTGCCAATACCAACTTAGTGGACAAAGTCCCTTTCTGAATTGAGTTCACTCCTCATTGCAGTCCTGTATCACTGAACCAGATTTACTTTTCGTTCCAGCCATGTCTATCTCATGAGATATAAATCATTACCCAATGCATTGGAGGGAGATATAGGTCCCACCAATCTCATAATTAAATCATTCTTCCTTGTGCCACAACATAAACATAAATCATTCATGATAACCCAATCAATAAAATGGGTATCATAAACATCATCCCATCATTACATAATCTATATAAAACAAATTGATATCCTTTCATCATATGAAATTTGAATCCATTTAAATCATAGATATATTATACTTGAAACATACACATATGAAATAATGTCATCTTAGATGGAAAATGGTTTTGATAAAACACTTGAAATGAATTTTGAGGAAAATATACTTTCTTCTTCAAAATCATTTTATTTTCTCAAAATTCCATGCAATTTTAGATGAAAATTATTTTGTTGAAAATAATCATGAAATCTTATACAGTAAGCATCATGAAAATAAGGTGTTATAAAACCGTAAAAATCCGTTCATACTATGTAAGTTAAAAAAATATTCTCCTTGTACTTTTTTCGAAAAAGTCAAAAAGTTATTCATATAGTAGAAAAAAGAAATATTCCTTCCATAAAATGTGGTACAAGTAAAAAATGGGTAAAATGAAATTAAACATACATGATAACATTTTTAGAAAACATGGACATGGATGATAACAATAACCCCAGAAAATACTTACGAATAAACAATCTCGGATAAAAACAAGATTGGAAAAGTTATCCCATACCTTAGGTCTGATATTCTTCGTACGTATCCTAACCTACTTTATAATGATTTAAATAATGTTATTGACTTATTACAGAATCATATTCATTTTTATTTTATCATATACGTTTCACTAATTACTTTATATTACCCGTTCTTTTGTAAATTCAATGTTAAAGAAGCGTTTTGAGTAAAATCATTTTAGTTACCATGCGTGTTTGGACTTTTTGTTCTTGATATTATTAGTAATTATATAATGATTTTATTACTTCCATAATTTAAATAATGATTTATATGTCATATATATTTTCAGTATATATATACAATAGATAGATGAATTAAATGAAATACACCGTTCATGGAGGCGGTTGGTCGTCCGTACGCATGTTAGTTGTTTTCTTTTCATAATTGACATGAATGGAATTAAGTAGATGACACAGATATATATATATATATATATCCAGTAGCTTAATTATGTCATATATTTCATTATTATTCATTATATATACTTTATAATCATTCTTTAATGGTTAACATGGAGAATGAATCTCATCGCGTCGTGGATATGGCAATCCGTACGTACGCATGAGCGATGATATCGTTCCCATAATTATTGACTTGAATTGGATTGGATAATATAGTATCTCAGAATCATTATGATTTTATAATATCCATATATAGTTATTCTTTACACTGTTATACCCATCCATGTATCGTGGTGGTGGAAAAATAGATTACACCCCAACGTGGAGACGGCATTCCGTATGTACGCACGCGCGGTGATTTCATTTTTCATATGATGGATAGAAGGTGAAATTGGGTTGTTTCATATTTATAATAACATATCAGTATATTAGTGATACTGAATTTATTACTTTATAATGAAAAAACTAAATAAGAAGAAGTTGAAGAAGAAATAAAACATGAATGAATTGGTAGAAGAAAATACATCTTTTTCGACGAACCTCTATTATGCTTCCTCTTAAGGAATTAGAGTTGGTATTTTGAGGAGACAAAAACCTCTATAATGTTTATATGGATTTTGGGAAGAAAACTGGGAAGGGGTTTGCCGAGCTTGAAGTCTCAAAATTGTGTAAATAGAAGAGGGAGGAGGTTCCCTTTTATAAGGTAGGAGAGGGGCACTTTAAAAAAACAAAAACTATTATTTTATAATAAAGTCATATTAGGTTTATAATAGCTCCAAATTGGTTTATTTAGAATATAAAGTGGGTATGGGTCGCAATCGTTTCAACTAATAGGTTTTATACAAGATTATGTTACTATTTTAACCTTATCATTTCGATTTAACTCTAAGTTAAATAATTTATCTATTACTGTGTCTTCTTGTTTTCTTACACTACATGGTCAATAAAATTACTATAACAAGACAAAATAACCTCAAGTGGTTAATTATTAATATATATAACCTTATATATTTCATTTCTCTGATCCTTATTTTTTTAGGAATAGAATAACAATTAATAATATAATATTTGTTTCAAAAACCATTTTATGTCAATTTTGACATTATTTTGTAATTGATTTTTGTAAAAATCATAAAAACATGATTAGTTTTAATAAAATTAATTAAATCAATACTAACATGTCATATTAACATATAAAAATAGTTTAATTCATAAAAAGTCTCAAATTACATTTATTTGGGTATTTATAACATCAATTATGTTAATATTTCATTAATAAGGTAATTACTACATCATCATTATGTCATAAATAAATTAAATTTTATAATGCCTAAAAATTATAAATAAAATACAATTATGTAAGAAATAGTTTTATATTTCTAATTAATGTTTATAGTAGAATTTATCTTATGTATAACCCTATATGAAAAATGTTTTAGTTACTAAACATTGATTTTAACTCTTTTAACTCTTCTTCAAATAAAATAATAATAAGTGTCCTAATCTAATAAAACTGGACCTATAGGGTAATATTTTATTTATAAGGTTGTTTTTTGTCGAATTACTCTTATCAAATTGGATTATAACATGTGTTAGGGTAATAATAATATCATTTTTACCCAAAATTACCCTATTTACTTTTAGCTGTGGTAAAGAAAAGTAAAAAGTTACTATTCAACAAAATTTATTTTTATGTTATTGAACCACATTTTACTCCTTGATATTTTCCATGTCTCTCAGATTTTTTAAATTCCACACACATAAGTGATAAAATTATGTTTTATGTAAATTTTCAAATCCTTTTAGGAGGTGGGTAAAAAACAGTGAAAAGATCAATAAATTTATTATATATCTAAAATTATTATAAAATGACTCCAATGAATTACATTGAACTTATATATGTATTATATATCAATTTTTAACAACAATAAATTTAATTAAAAAAATAATTATTTTAATAAAAAGTTGTTTTTTAAATATTAACCTAGTGTTTTCACTATTCATAAAAAATTGAATGTTTTTAGAAAAATACCAAAAAATAACCCTAGGATAATTTCAATATTGTGAATCGAAAAATGATGTCCATTTTGAAAGATAAAATTTATAAAAATTCAAAAATTTGGTATTACTATTCATTATGGCTAGTTCATAATAATATTATAATAATATATCGTTTAGTAAAACTCAGTATTGCATACTACACACGCTATCAAGGAAGGTCTTGATTTCTTGTAATGCAAGCCAAGTCAGGGATGCATGTAGTGAATACTATGTTTGGTGTTACGTATAACATAATCAAATCTTAATTCATTTATACATTAAACAAAATCTATACATAATGTTGCGTAGAATGATTTCCTCAAAACGATCGTGAAATTGTGTGTAACACGAGCCAAGAATAGTGTTGCGTATAATGAATGCTAATGTGGTGTTGCATATAGTACAAGCTAATCTTGGTGTAGTGTAACATATATGATATCAAATAAATTAAAAGCAATATATTTCATAAAATCTCAGGTTGTTACATTCTACCCCCCTTAAATTGAATTTCTCCATCGAAATTCGTCAGTGTTATAAATCATTTACTACTTGAAAGATTCGTTCATAAAAACCCACATCATAAATTGAATACTAAAATTTAATTTTAAAAAGTAATGTATGAAATGTAATGGTTACCCAGATTAACTCATCACTGGGTTTCCACATTGTAGAACATTGGTGGAAATATGGATATGGAAGAAAAATCTAATAATCAAGTTCTAATGGAGAGTGGTAGAGGACATGGCTATGAAAAATCCAACAATCCCAAAGCCATAAATTTGTGATAATTTATGGTACTATCTGATTAATCAGATATAAAGACACTAGGAAAACATTTTTGCTTTTCATGATCATTTCCCTAAAGTTGAAGAAATTGAATTAGAATAAATACTTAATTTATTTTGGTATAATATCACTGTTGTTTGTGTCTTGAACAATTTACACTTCATCTCTTAATGAAATGATTTTGAATTTTTCATTTATGAAGTGTTGGTAGATCATGCGATAGAATGATAAGTTATCCAATCTGTTTCTATCACAAAAAGGATATCATAAGTTATTAAATATACATATGACCATCAATGGTGAGATTAATCATATTTGATTACCACAATGGACTTATAATTCATCTATCATACCACATAATAAAATAAAATTAGTTTCTACTAACCAGGGACTTCCTGTAGGCTAGTGGTAGGCGATAAAGGCCCGTCACACTTCAGTTGTGGGTTCGATTCCTACAACCTTGTCTGACGCGACGGGTTGTCGCCCGTCCTGTAGGTTGTCCCCTTTTCTAAAACTACACTATTATAAAATTCCAGAAATAATATCATAAAAAATTATATCCATAAAAAATACTATCTGATGTCCAACATAATCCATTTCAATCATTAGTCTTATCCAAAATACACATGTTCAATGTCATATTATAAAGAAAAAGATAACTTGAAAGGTCACATAACAAGCACGTGAATACAATCATTTATCCCCCATATATCATAAGATATATCTTGTTGGTCACATTCCAAACATGTGAGTACCATAATCATGTATTACCATAGAACCTTAGTGAAAACATGAGTGATGTCAAAAGGTAACTCTTTCCACATACCAAAATCCCAAAATTTCTATATACTCAAACCATGATATCACTTTGTCCTTATATCATTCATGAGCTCATTAATACTATCAAATATCTCATCATCTCCTTATCCTTTCATTATTATCATATCATCTACCTTCCAAAAATATTTGAATAACCTTTCATGGTTACTGGTACCATTCATCATATACTTTCAAAAACTTAAATAAAGACTACAGAGTGACATTCCTTAGTTTTTTCTTTATTCCATAGTACCATATATTATTCATGTCAATCATACAATCATTCCAAAACCTTCTCAAACCACTAACATAGATTCATCATTTATTTCATCTCATATATCATTTTTAGTCTCTTCATCATCATCCACAAAAATACTACCCATATGATCAGGCTAATTCTCTTCATGAGATTTTTCCTTTGGGCATTGCTTTTCATAATTCCCATACGTTCCACATTTAAAGCATTTAACCATTTTTGATGTCTTAGCAATACCATTATCCTTGACCATGGTTTTAACTAAACATTTTCCTTTACAATTATTGGCTTTGTGTTCTTCTTTTCCACACCCAAACCATCTTCCAGTTCCTTTGAAACATTCTCCATGATGCCTCTTCCAACATGATTTACATTAGGGAAAAATTAACATTATTTTCTCTATAATTTTAATGATACTCCATCATTCACATATTAGTCAAGTCAGGAAGCGTACCAAAGTTGATATTATTGGTCATATTATGATATTTTTGAATAGTCATAATCACGATGTTTGAACATCCAAATCCCATTTCATTTTATTGCTCACGAAGAATATCATTCCATTGTCCAACATATTCTCCATTAACATGAATCTTCTTGTTTCCTACCATTTCTTAAAACCCAAAAAGAATAGTCTGAGAGGTAAAAATCATAATCAAGGGGGATTAAAATTAATATCTATCATCTAGAGTATAATTATAATACTTCTACCGTATTTCTAGGACTATGTCCTATAATTATACGTAACCTTAGGGGCATCCCTATACATACCATAGAAAGATCTCTAGGGATCTCACTAAAGTTTTCGCATCCTAGTTTCCCAAGTATAACTAAAAATTTCCTCTAATATCAACTGTAGATACCCAATAATGACATACATGGACATCACATTACTTTTGCAGAATACTTAATACATAAAAAAACAAACACACAGGGACCGTAATATTTTAGTGTCTTTGGAAACTCATAAAAAATAATCTTCTAATCATGGTGGAAGATCTTAAACATCTCCAATAAATATCTTACCGTTTTTTCCTACCTAAATCCTTTCCTTATATCATGGGGAGAAGAAAACATAAAAAGGGTGATCTCAAATGCTCCGTAATGGTAAACATAGAGAACATAAAATAATCTATAAACAATTAAATCCAAGAAGTTGAACATAAAATCTAAACATCAAAATTTTGAGAAAAGACATAAATCTTGGAAGTATGTAAGGAATATATCATAAGGGAACATCATTAATGATAAAATATCATGGTAATAAAACATGTAATTGTGGAAAATCATTATGCACATGATATGATTTCCATAGTAGCCAAGGCATTGCTGCCAAAAACATCTTAGTGGACAAAGTCCCTTTCTAAATCGAGTTCACTCCTCATTCTAGTCTTGTATCACTGAATCAGATTAACATACCATTGCAGCCATGTATATCTCATGAGATATAAATCTTTAACCAATAAACTGTAGAGAGATTTATGTCCCATCTATCTCATAATGAAATCATTCTTACGTGTTCCACAACAAAAACATAAATCATTCATGATAACCCAAAGAATAAAATGGGTTTCATAAACATCATCCCATCATAACATAATCCATATAAAACAAATGGATATCCTTTCATCATAATAAAATTGAAACCATATAAATCATATATATATTATACTTGAAACATACACATATGAAATAATGTCATATTAGATGGAAAATGGTTTTGATAAAACACTTGAAATTAATTCTTGAGGAAAATATATTTTCTTCTTCAAAATCATTTTCTTTTTTAAAAATTCCATTCAATTTTGAAAGAAAATTCCTTTGTTGAAAATAATCTATAAATATTATAGATGATTCTTCATGAATATAATTCATTATAAAACAGTAAAAATCCATTCATGCCGTATAAGTTAGAAAAAATATTCTCCTCGTAATTTTGTCAGAAAAGTAAAAATGTTTTTTGTATGTTAAAAAAAGAAATATTACTTCCATAACATATGGTAAAAGTAAAAAATGGGTAAAAAGGAAATTAAACATACATGAAATTCTTTTATAAAACATAGACATTTATGATAACAATAACCCCTGTAAATACTTAAGAATAAACAATCTCAGAAAAAAACGAGATTGAAAAGTTATCCCTTACCTTAGGTCCGATATGCTTCATACGTATCTGAAACTCTTGTATAATGATTTAAATAAGGTCATTGACTTATTATAGAATCATATTCATTGTTATGATATCATATAGGGTTCACTTATGACTTTATACTACCCGTTCTTTAGTAAATTCCATGTTAAAGCAGCATTTTGGGTAAAATCGTTTTATTTACTGTACGTGTTTGGACTTGTTATTCTTGATTTTATTATTACATATATCATGATTTAATTACTTCCATAATGTAAATAATTATATATATATATATTAAGTATATATATAATAGATAGATAAATTAAATGAAATACACCATTCATGGAGACGGTAGGCTGTACGTACTCATGCATGTTGGTTTCCTTTCTTTATTGAATTGAATGGAAGTAAATAGATGACATATATATATATATATAAATAAATCCATTATCTTCATTATGTCATATAATTCATTATTATTAATTATATATACTTTATAATCATTTTTTAATGGTTAACATGGAGAATGAATCTCATCACGTCGTGGAGACGGTAATTCGTACGTACGCACGAGTGATGATATTGTTCCCATAATTATTGAGTCGAATTAGAGTGGATGATATGGTATTTCAGAATCAGTATGAAGTAATAATGACCATATATAGTTATTATTTACACCATTATGCCCATCAACGTAAGGTGGAGGTGGAAAAATAGATTACACCACGGTGTGGAGACGCTATTCCCTATGTACGCACGCACAGTGATTTCATTTTTTGTAGGATGGATAGAATGTGAAATGGTGTTTTTTAATATTTATAATTACATATAATTATATTAGTGATTATTATGTTATTAATTTATTATGAAATAACTAAATAATAAGAAGTTGAAGAAGAAAGAAAACTTGAATGAATCGGTTGAAGAGATTACCTCTTCTCCGACACACCTCTTTTAAGCATCCTCTTAAGGCATTGGAGTTTGTCTTTTGAGGAGACGAGAACCACTATAATGTTTATAGGGAAGTTTAGAAGGATAATGGGAAGGTTTTGGCTGATATTGATGGCATAAAATTGTGTAAAGAGAAGAGGGATGAGGTGGCCTTTTACAATGGAGGAGAGGGGCACTTTCGGAAAAACATAAAATATCATTTTATAATAATGTCATATTCGGTTTATAATTGCTCCAAATTAATTTTTTTCCAAGCTAAAGTGGGTATGGGTATCCATCCTCTCAAACAATTGGTTTTATACATGTTTAGGTTACTATTGTAACATTATCATTTAGATTTAACTCAGTTAAATAATTTAACTTTTACCATGTCTTCTTGTTATCTTACACTATATGGTTAATTAATTTACTATAAAAAGCCAAACTAACCCCAAGTGGTTAATAATTAATATATATAACTTTATATATGTCATTTTTCCGAAACTTATATTTTTTGGAATAGAATATCAATTAATAATATAACATTTGTTTTCAAACCAATTTTATGTCAATTTTGACATTATTTGGTAATTGATTTTTGTAAAAATCATAACAGAATTATTAGTTCGAAAAAAAATAATTACATAAATACTAAAATTTCATAATAACCTATAAAATTAGTTCAATTCATGAAAATTCACAAATTAAATTTATTTGGGTATTTATAATATCAATTATGTTAATATTTTATTAATATGGTAATTACTTCATCATCATTGTGTCATAAATAAGTTAAATTATATAATGTCTAAAAATTATAAATAAAATATAATTATGTAGAAAATATTTTAATCTTTCTAATTAATATTTATAGTCGAATTTATCATATTTATAACCCTATATTAAAAATGTTTTAGTTATTAAACTTTGATTTTAACTCTTTTAGCTCTTCTTTAAATAAAATAATAATAAGTCTTATATATCTATTCCAAGTGGACCTAAAGGGTAATAATTTATTCCTAAGGTTGATTTTGGTCGAATTACACTTATAAAATAGGATTGGGACATGTGTTTGTGTAATAATAATATCATTTTTACCCTTAATTACCCTATTTACTTTTAACTATGGTAAATAAAAGTAAAAAGTTACAATTCACCAAATTTTTTTTTATCTTTTTGAAAAAAAATTTACTCCTTCATATTAACCATGTCTCTCGGATTTTAGAAATTTCATTCATATAAACAGTAAAACTAGGTTTTATTTATATTTTCAAATTCTCCTAGAAGGTGAGTACAAAACGGTGAAAAGTTCAATAAAATATATATATATATATAATTATTATAAAATGAATCCAATGAATTACATTGAAATTATATAGGTATTATATATAAATTTTGACCAAAAATAAATTTAAATAAAATAAATAATTTTTTAAATAAAAATTCAGTTTTTAAATAGTAACCCTGTGTTTTCAATACTCATCAAAAAATGAATGTTTTCAGAAAAATACAAAAATATCACCCTAGGCTAATTTCAATATTACAAATCCAAAAATGAAGTCAATTTTAAAAGATAAAATTTATCAAATTTCAAAAATTGGGTATTACTATTCATAACGGGTAGTTCCTAATAATATAAAAATAATATCTCTTTAGTGAAACTCGGTATTGTGTACTACACATGTTATGGAGGAATGTCTTGATTGTGTGTAATGCAAGCCAGGTCAGGGCTGCGTGTAGTGAAAGCTTGGTTGGTGTTGTGTATAACATAATAAAAACTTATTTTTTGTATACATTAAACAAAATCTATACTTAATGTTGCGTATAATGATTTCCACAAAATGAACATGAAATTGTGTGTAACATGACCCATGAATAGGGTTACATACACTACAAGCTAATACGGTGTTGCGCATAGTACAATCTAATCTTGGTGTAGTGTAACATAGAATACATCAAAGAAATTAAAAATAATATATCTCTTAAAATCTCAGGGTGTTACATTATTGGCATAAATTAGAAATAAAAAATTAATGTATTTAGATAAGATCATAAATTGTAATAGTTCATTATTCACCAAAAAAATAAAATATTTTTTTAAAATCCAAAAAATTCAACCGTACCGATTTTAAAAATTTTAAATTAATATATGAAATCCATTTTCTGATGATAATTTTATAAATATGAGAAATTTATTTTCCAAATAAAAAATTATTTATAAAGAAACTTATTATTTTAAATTTTTAAAAAATTTTAAAACACTACAAAAAACAAATTATTGTTTCAGAAATTAACTTATAAATATAATAAAAAATTTATTAAATTGTGAATTAATTTTTTTATATAAATTTTCATTTAAATTGTTAAATTAATCATCAAATAATAATTATTTATTTAATATTTAAAATAATTTCAACAATTAATTCATCAATTTTTAAACATATAATTACTTATTCCTTGAAATAAATATATCATATTATCATTCCTTGGATTCCTAAATATTATTAACACAATCATAAGTCATAATACAATTCTATTTCTCTAATTAATATTCCTAAGGGTCATATTACTATTCCTAATATCATGTTATTATTTCATCATTTTATGTTCATTAACTTCAATAAATACCTCTTATATCATTCATTATTAATTTATAATGTTTTTATTGTGTTCTTAATGTGATTTTATATGGTTATAAAATATGAAATAATTATCATAAGATAATTTCCATGGATAAAATTTTGGGTTTTCACATTCATCCCACCCTATTAAATTTCCACCTTAAAATGTCATTTTACATTGTATGTTAAAAATAGGTGAGGGTACTTCTCCTTAATCACTTTTTCTAGTTTCCATGTTTCATCTTCATACCTATGGATCCACCATATTAATTTTATAATGTCAGTGGTCATGATGTGTATAAATTTATATATATTGTATAAGAACTCCACTATCTACTCCTTGTAGTAGATATCATTATACAACTATACCACCTCAGAATTCAGTACCTATTGGGGATCTAGTATGTTATTTATAAAGAGATATATATGGAATACATCATGTTCATGAGACATGGTATGTGGAAGTGATATTTCATGGTACAAATCAATGATGCATTCAATTATCATGATGGGAATGATGTACCTCGGAATAAAAATTAATTTCTTACCAAATATCATGACCCTTTTCAATTGTGATATGAGGGGGAATACCATGTATCGAACCGTAAAATCATAGTCCTATAAAAGGTTTTCTGCATTACTCTTTTGTCAACATTATTCTTTTTTTATATATTGGTGAATGGTATTCACAATTTCAAACATTTCATAAACCATTTCTGGTCTTAGAAGCTTACATTAATCAACTATATCTCATCATTCTGTTATTCTATATTGTTTCCCATAAGGTCTATCTTATTGTTCCATTTAGATGATCAATAAGAAACTAATTTTTTATGGGAACATAAACAACAGTAGATGTTGATCCCATTCTCATTTTAAGTTTATAGAACATACTTTTATCATATCATCAAGTGTCTAGAGAATTTGATCTGATTGGACATCATTTTGAGGATGATTAACAGTACTGATGTTAATCTTAGTGTTTAGAGAACTTTTGATATTTTTCTGAATCCTAGAGAGGAATCTTGAAAATTAATTGGGTACAATAGATAGTGGTACTCTATACAACCTTAAAACCGCTATGATTTATCGCTGTGAAATATTCTCATGTGATATGTCCTATAAAACTATGAAAAAATGAGCTATCTTTCTATGATTATCCCTAACAACCCATATAACATTGTTTCATCTGGATTTCATCAAAAGTCCATTGAAAATTTCAATAATGTTTTTCCCATTTAAAGGATGTTTTGGCTATTGGATGTATCATCCCCATATGATTTTTCCTATCAACCTTCACTTGTTGGAATACCATTCACTACGATGTATATTCAGTGATCTCCATATTCATATTTTCCATCAAATGGTTCTTTTAAATATCTCAATACATCATTGTTCACCCTATGTGAATGGATAAGGTTAAGATATGTGTGTCATTAATAACATATTTCATTATCTCTAGATTATATGGTACACATATCCATGACCCAAATATCACGACTCCTTCCACATCAATTTTTAATTCTAAGGATTTCATTTTTCTCAAGGATTTCACCTTCTTTGGAATTTCCACAGCACTTCATTGAGCATCCATTATTTTCCTCATGAAGTATGGATGAGAAATAATTTTAGAAAGGATTGATTATGTTTCTTTATTTATTATTCACATGTCCATCATTTTAAAATAAAAGGTGTTTAGATCATTCTAAATTATCATCATTGATATAGATGTTGGAAACAGTCTACATTGACCAGTAAATACCTTATTTTTCTTACCATGATTGTATTATATTAAGAAGTCATAATCCATTATGAGCTCTAAATATATTCACTAGTGCATATTAAGCTCCATCTATGTGAAAATATATATGAGGTTCTTATCATATGTATATATTTCACACTTCTCCCTATGTAGATAATGCTTCCAGATATTCAACAAGAAGACCACGACTAGTAACTCTAGATTATGTGTGGGATTTTTTTTCTCAAGAATTTTCAACTAACATGATGTTTAGTCTATCACATTATCAATTTTCATTAGTATATAAAATAATTTATTCCATTATGAATCATTATAGACCAAAAATCTCCCTAGATGTTGGATGAGTATGTACCGGTGCAGTGAGAAGCCACATTTACAACTATTTGATGAAATATTCCCATCCCATAGTATAGAAAATCATTACTACATTCTGAGTCATCTTGGTTAGTGGGTTTGAAAATTTTGAGATGTTCCTCAAAATCATTGGTAGTTCCCATATCGACAATGGATTTTTTGGATCTCTATTATAGAATTTTTTCTATGATGATATTCAGTTTCCTTGTTATCAGAATGGTCAATAAATATTCTTCTAATAGGGATTACATCCCACGGGAATAATACTTCCTACTTCCAAAACTAACATTTTCTATTATTTTGATATTGTTTCTTCCTTCACAATGTCTTTAGCACAATATTCAAATTATTCACATGTTTGAACTTGTTCTGGGAGGATATAAAAATATCATCACAAAATACCATAATTTATTTTTTATGTAATATCTGATGACATTGTTCATTATTTGCATGAAAATTTCTAGAGAATTATTGAGTCTTAAGGGAATCATTGTGAACTCACAGAGTCTATAGATCATTCGAAATGAATTATTGGTAATATCTTCCTACCTCGCCTTTAATTGTTGATATTTTGATTGAAGGTCCCCCATTGGGAAATAGATGGCCCCACATAGTTGATCATACAATCCATCAATACATGTAATGGTATATTTTTTTGAGCTATCTATATTGAATACAGATGAAATTTCATCCATTAAACTTATTATTGAAGAGGACTGACATACTCCTTTGTGAAGCACTTGGTCATATAAAACCACTGTCCAAATTTTTTTTGTTACCACTTCATTATTTCCTTATACTCAATAGTTGAAATTAGATAGGGTTTCTGTGATATAGGTATAGATTCAGATATTATTTCAATATAGAACACAAACATTAGTTCGTGAGGAAGACCATGAAATTATTTAGGGAATACATCTGGATAATACCACATGTTGGGAATGTAATTCCTCATGATTCACTCATTTTTTTCAATAAATTGAGCAATATATTCTTTCTCATGTGGATAAAATATCTAAAAATAACATAATGATTCATGAGAAGATTCATCTTCCTCCTCACACATTAATAAATTAGAGGATGCCTCGAGATGTGAACACTGATATCCCTGTTGTGATAGTTGATGTTATATTTTTATATAGATAACCAATATATTCCATGTATTTCATAAAAATCCTCCAAAAGATGTTGGAAATGATTTTCAAGGTGGAAAATTCCACATAAATTAACTAGGGTGGGGATATATTTATGGATAAAATAATTTACCCCTTTCCATTTATCACACAGAAATCAAACTCTCTATTTTTATGTTGTGATTGAATAGTTGTTCTCATCTTGAATGATATGAATGAATGTGTTGAAAAATAATCAAATAGTATATTCCTTATTCCACGATGGATATCTAGCATTCCCATCATCGCATCATTTTCAGGTTCTGCCTCAGTAGTAATGAGTTCATATAACCTTCCATGTTTCCATGGAGGTTGTTGTTGTTGATTACCGCCATTAAATATTTTCTTAGGAAAATGGATTTCCTAATACCCATGTTCCATAATGTTGAAGCACTGCATTACATGTTGAGTATGTATCATAACCTTACATTCTTCTTCTTAATTTTTAATATTCATTATGTCTTGTTAGTAGTTATTATCCATAATCCCTTCACTTAAAAATATAAAGAATATGTTGGTTCTCTATTATTAGATTCCATGATTCTTTTCCCACACTTTTAACACATGTGAAGTTGGTTATTCATTCCATCATGATATTTATCTATTGATCCGCCAATATTAAACCCCACTTTACTCTTTTTTTACTGGGCCCATGAAACCAATAATAGTTAATGATCCATATTTCAACCTTAAGGGAAAAACAAACAATAACCTCATAGCTATCAATGTCTATAATGACCAGTGATTTTCATAGAATCAGAATTAGCCGATAAAATATATTATCAGCCATTATTTTGGTATTCATTACAATGTTATAGGAATATCATGAATGCCATATGTTGTTTTTCTTGTATTCTCTGATAGATTCATCTTCCTTTTTCATTTGTATAAAAAACTCCAATAATATTTTAAGATTAAGGGTTAAGGAAAAATATTTTCATGAAATCATTAAATTCCATGGAATCAATTTCCTCCTTGAAAATTGTGTTCTATATCATTTTCCACCACTGATCAGCTCCCCCATCAAAAAGCACACTATCATCACAATTTTATATTCTTCCGAGCACTAGTGGAAAAAATAATATCATCAAATAGGAGAAAATAAATTAATGCATGATGATGTGATATGGATATCCTGTAAATATTGGAGGCCATTTTTCATGAAGTATTCGATTGAAACTTTCAAATTCATAAGAAAATGGTTAAGTTCCATATGATTCATTTTATTATCCAAAGCTAGAGAAAGTCAAGAAAGTATTGTCATCCTATTTTGATAACCCATTCCAATAATATTGGTCATATAATTATAGAAATCATCATATTTCCAATCACATTGATTGTTTCATGAGATCTTCTATTTCAGACCAGTATATATGCAAAATAATGTACAATTAGTGATACTTAATAAATAACTAATAAGCATTCAAATACAAAACATTGAACATAATAAGATAAAATTTTATATGAAATGTATATCCTAGCATTTGATGCCCAAAAATTACTTCTAGGTTATCAATGGTGATTTAATTATCTCTAAGCTGCATCATAATGTTCTCTCATCCTAATCTACAAAAATAACTAGATCTTACTCTAAAACCTCCATTAGTGAACCTATCATTTGACACAAATTATTACATGATTTTAAGCACAATTAACCATAAATTATATCCAAATATTATATACTCTAGTTTACAATTATGATATTGTAAATAACTAAACATCATGAAAAAAATAAAAAAAATCATTCTTTAATATTCATAATAACATCTTTACTCCATTTGAGAACTTATATCCCCATTGGATAACTTGGGTAATACATGAACAAAAGGGAAGGGCTATATTGAAAAGTATGTGAATAAAAATATGAATAAACATAGAAAAAAGGTTAGAGGACGTAACATGATAACATTGAAAGAATTAAACATTAATAGTAATTTGTAAGTATAACTAGTATAATATTGGAAAAATAATCATGCCATCATAGGAAAGTGGAAAGAATATATAACATGACATAATCATGAGCTAAGGAAAACTGCCAAGACAATATCACATGGTGGATGAAGTTCCTTAAATAAATCAAGTTCTCTACATGACCCAACATGACATCTCATGAGACTAAACATTTCACATTTCATTAGTGAACTATTTGGATTCACCCATCAAAACATGTTCATGCATATTATTTCCCCATTAATATTTAATCATAAGGGTTATCCATGGAAATAATTGGCCATATTTCTCACTTCATAAGGCATAAAAAAGAGGATATCATAATGGTGTCCATGAATGAATGTATCTGAATCAAGAATTGACATTACCAAGGGAAAGTAGTCATATATCATTATTAATGATGTCAAACTAGATATAAAAAACATATAAATAGTTTTTAAGAGACATTTGATAATGAACATTTTAGTGAGGTTTAATAAAAATATTAAAGAGAGTTTAAGGTGGAAAAGGAATATTATTTTAATAAAAAAATGAACCAAGATTTGTTTCAGGAAAAAATGAGTTATTTAAAAGGAAATGGTGGCTATAAATAGATAATGTACATCACCTGAAAATGGGTTACAAATCATGATGTTCCCTTTAATTGAGATTTTTTTTCAAGAAGAATTGAAAAGTGAAATTTATAAAACAACTATTTACCAATCAGATAAGGAATAAATAATATTGATAAAAGATTTTGGAACATATAAATATAAATTATAATATATTTTTAGAAACAAAAATGAATCACATTGAGGAAAAATTTGAAAAAGACTTATCTCGAAGGAAAAAATGGAGGTTCAAAAAGAATCCCTTACCTTTTGTTTAAAACATCCTTCACTGGTACATAATAACTTGAATAATCATAATATTTTAATTTAATAATATATATAAATATATCCAATATTATATTTAATGAATTAATTAAATTTTAATATGTTGATTTATTACCTATTTATGGATTAGAGTTTTCAATTTCATCAATCTAGAGTGTTTGTTTTCATTATTTTCATGATATGTCCTCTCTTATATGAGTTTGAATGTTAATTTAAAATTAGAATTGATATCATTGTTGATGAGATATTTTATTAAAGAAAATACAGATGATTAAATGTTTATTTAAATCATTCAATTATTTTAGGTGAGGATGCATCATTAGATAATGCGTTAGTACAAATACATTGGATTATTTTTAGAGTTTTTCGCTAACAATGACCTTATTTTTGTTTATTTTTTTTTATTTATTTTTATATAGTACATTCCAAACAAAAACAAGTGTATAAAATAAATTTTAAAATCATTTTCTACTAATATAATGGTTTTATGTCTAGACTTAATGGAGTAAATGGATTATGAAAAAGTTTCATCTTTGAAGGAAAAAAATTAATACCCCACAGACAACATTTTCATTTTATGAATAAAAGGATGGGGAAAAGATTCATGATGGTGGATTTTATATTAACATAAAATTATTGTATATATAATATAATGGAGTTATAATTCATGTTTGGGCAAATTATATGACAGTAGAATGATAAAAGTAATGAAATTTAAATTTAATTAAAATAAAAAGAAAGAGTGCATTGCCTCTTGAATATATTCTCCATGAGAACCTACATAGGGTAACAGTTTTGGTGTTTTGATTATGAAAAAGGATATTTTACATAACATTGGGGTTGGGTGTATTATTGGATAGATCATGGACAAGTTTCAATTCTTGGAAGGTGATTGTAGAAGAGGTGATGAGCTCCTGAATTTATAGTGTATGTGATGGGTGTTTTCTCATTGTTTTATTCATTAGTTTATTATTATGGATCAAGAGTATGAATATATGGATCCTTATCACTAAATATTAATAAATAATGAATTATTTTTTTAGATTAAGAGATTATATCATCCACACATCATATATGGATCAGTAATTCATGAATATAGATAATATTGTAAATTATTTTATTTCTTTATTCATTGATAACTTCTCCTTTATAGAAAAAACAAAAAAAATCCCTAAATTATTTTTTAGATAAATTATAATTAACAAATGAAGGTAATTTTATGGAAATAAAATTCTAAATATGAGAAATTAAAATTTTAATTTAAATTATCATTAACTTGGAAAATATCGATTTTATATTTATTACTGCTTTTATTACACATTGAAAAATTAATTAAGTTATCAGAAAATGATAATTTCATAATAATAATACAAAAAAATAACTTATGAATACATTTTTTAAAAATTAATCTTTCGTTTTAATTGTCAAATTCATTGTAAAATTTTAATTCAATATTAATGACATAAAAAATTACCGACACATAATTTGTCCTTTTTATAATAATTATTTACATATTCTAGGTAATGGATACATTATATTTTCATTCATAATATACATAAATATTATTTATCTTTTAAGAGCTGATGTTACTTTCTTATTGGTAGAAATACTATTCCTAATTGTCATATTTCTATTCTTATGATCATTTTACTATTTCATTGTTATAGGTTCCTTAACTTCTAGAAATAAATTTAATTTCATTCATTATTCATTTATGAAGTTTTTATTTTGTTATTAATGTGATTTTATGTGATTATACTATAAGAATTAATTATTAGAATCAAATTTCCATTAAATTATCAAGTCATTACTCCAAGTCTGATGGTTCTTGTGTGTGAGTCATCTACCGTAACATGCAAGAAGATACAGAGGAAGGTCTGATTGATCTAGGAAATCCTGATCAACAATGTGCATATTTCGGAATCAGACACTATGTGGGACCCCATGGATATTTTTCTTGCGTTTTGACTAGAGTTATGTATTACATACCATGTGACATGGTCATGCACTGTGTGAATGTCCCTAATAATCTCGACATGTACATCAGAAAGTACATGGCCCATGGAATGTTTTGTAATCAGACACAAACACAACCAGGATTACACATGTGAGTACACGACCACTGTAAGAGATACATACACGTAACCATAAATCATGTAAATATTATGGGAAACCAAAAAATAACACATTCTTCACTTACATGTTGGGTATATTAACATTTACATTTCGTGTGAGGCATTAATATAAGGGCAGACTAAGGGATAGGTGGACATGCCAAGTACCCCTATTAAATGTCATGTAGATCCCTTAAAGGGTGTTTTTTTACCATTATTTCATTAGTATTGAATAGTTTGGATTTATTGTTTTTTCATAGTACATTACCTCAAGGGAAAAGTTTTTCATTACATCCAAATCATCGGTTCTAGATACCCTATATCAGAAGTGTCTAACATATAGTTCATGGCGTCCCACTATGTGATTGGAGAGTGATCATCTATCACATATAAACCCTAGGTGGATTTTTTTGAATCATCATGACCACCTTGAGAAAATAATATATCCTACAAATTAAGTACAAATTGGTAGGGTTCAGGGTATTACTGAAATATGATCCCCTATGTTGAAAGTCGGTCTATATTGGGTTCATGGTGTCCCCCAATAGTACTGGGTGTGTCCCATATCTATGAATCATGGTCTTTTGGCACCAGTGAGATTTCATGGATAAGGAACAATGATCTTCTTCTCTTCATGGAGGGAATCAGGTGATTTCATGGATAGTTGAGTGGATTATCCCTAATCTTGCATTCCTTCGAGCTAAATCCTATAATTGCCTATTAGTTTTGACCTTATAGAGTCATGGTGTCCTTTTATATTATATTTTAGTGTTTTATATAATACATTGATTGAATTATCTTGTATTGAGAAGACTATATTTAGTGGTTTGTGTTTAGTGTTTATGGGATGTCTAATTGGATATTTTTATACTCACCCATGTATTGGTTCTGTCTGCACATTTCATGGCATATAAAGATGTTGTCCCTTTTATGGTGTCATGATAGGATGAACATATGTAGGATCCTTGATTGATCTATATAGTCCACGTTTTATTTGGAAAATTTCATTTGACCATAGTCATCACCCTTGGAGCTTGTTAGACTCTTTACAGTTTTGGTTTGGGCCTATATATGGACCTATTTTTTATTTCAGTACATTACTATCATACTATGGTCATGGGATTATACATGTACACAAGAATTACTTTTAGTTGTTTTTCATTTAGGAATTTTTTGTGATTTTGGATTTGTTTAAACATGTAAATATTTTAAGATAATTTCTCACATTTTTGGGTTATACCTTCTCAGAACTTGTCTCCAGCCCCTAGATTGACTCTTCCCGTATGTTTAATTTCTTATGAATTCGGTTTCCATTTTCATGATTTAATGAGAGGATTAATATATGCTGGATCATATATTGAGATAGAAATAATGATTTTTTATCTGGAAGTTTTCATTGTATATTTTTCCTCACCCTTAGAGCTAGATAGACTCTTTATAGTTCGTGGTGAGGCCTGTATTTGGCCCCCTTTTCCCTTTCACTTCCATAATATCATACTATAGTTGTAGGTTTATATATATACACATGAATTTCATTCAGTTGATTAACATTTAGAAATTTTTTGGTCTTGGAGTTCTGTGCATATGTACATGTAATTTATGCTATGCCTCCCATTTGGGGGATTTTCATATTCAATACCATTCACCAACCCATGGACTATTGGAGGAAGGCATGGGGTAGTCATGATTTAGACCTCAGTGTTTTGGATCAAGATTGAGATAATGTGGTTCACTTATCAAAAAAATAGATTACTCTTCCATGTTCCCAAATATATTAGAACAAACAAATTATACAATGGACTGTTATGTTATATAATGAATATTAATCAATTATTTTGTCCTATGTATATATGAAAATCAAGGGTTATTATTTTTTGTATCAGAGAATGGTTTAATAATGATTTTGAAACTAGGATGAATAAACATTATTTAGAACCATTTGGATAATAATATTTATTTTTGAACATCTTATGTTATTGTAGAAATATGAATATGGTTATCCTCAAAATCATTAATTTCAATAAAATATAGGTGGATTTTCCAAATAAAAGTCATACCTACATGTAGTAACTCAAAAATCGTTCATTTGGATTTAAATTGTTCATTATTAGGTGCATGAAAGTGGGCCTTGTTGCAACATTATTTGAAACCCCTGGGGGATGTGTTGTGGAAATAAACAAAATAATTTTAGACCATCATGAAGTATTTTAACCGATAATTATCTTGAATTACCATTGAAAAATGTAATGTTTCATATAATTTAAATTTTTTTAATGATTTATACATATAATAAATGACTTGGATTATTATTGATCACTCTAAGGTGATTGGTTTTAGTTAATGGTTGGAACGCGAATGATTTTTTTGTATACAAAATGTGATGATCAATAAAGTAACAATACTAATGAGAAAAAATGTATTAAAATCTAGGATGAAAAATTTTGTGACTATGCACTCTAAACCCACTTCATATATAAATAGAAATAATAGTGGAGGTGAAATTATTAATTTAGCAAGGAGAAATAAGCCTTCCAATAATTCTTTAATATAAAACCATCCATCCTACATCTATTTGGATTGTGATCCAAATGGATCCCTAAAATAGATCATTGTGATGGAAGCTATTTATTTATTTATTTAGTAATCAGACAAAGGAAATTTTTTCCAAACCATTAATAATTTGGAAGGTGAAATAGATAAATTGTAGAATATTATTTGGAATACAAGGAAAGTAGATGTAACATACACCATTGAATTTTATTAATTTATGTGGATATTCTTCAGTAATAAAATCCCTCATAATTTACATAATAAATTATAGATGGAATTTAGTGAGTGTATGAACAAGGATGATTATAATAATCTAACTGGCGATGAAAATTTTATAGGACAGTCAATGTATACATATGGATTAATCACCATCACCCAAGTAAATATTGTTTTAATATTTTTTTTCTTAAAAACAATTCAATGAATTGTGTTAACTATAATTTAAATTTGGATATTTGATGAAATTATTTGATGTTTACTGAAAAAGGGAAATGAATCTTGAAACACGCATGGCTTTGTTGATAAGAAATGGAAGATGGAATTTCATGGTAGCACTTTTGGCATATCACATTGTGGGAAGAAATCATTTCAAACTCATACTTTATAAAAAATGTGGGAATAAACACCCAGGTTAATGCTTGAAAGGATCTATAGTATCATTCAAATTATTTAGTCCTTACCAATGAGAAAAACAATTTTGATGAAATGTGAATAATTCATTCAATGAAGGGAATGAATAAAGTGTTAAATGGAATAAAATACCAACTTACTGTTTTTATATATGCACGATGTTTGAGGATTATATAAATCATTGCACTAATTAATGGATTATTATTATAAAAGGAAAAGAAATATTAATAAAAATTAAAAATTAATATATAATACAATCATAATATATGATGTGAACCACGCTTATTAGGTCACACATATCCTCTACTCCAATGTTGTAAGATGAATGTTGTATTTTCTATGAATAGGCCTTATGAACATCTAATTATTCATTCTTTAGTGAAATTTCTTACGATTTCAATAATGTACTATCATCCTCTAGATTGGTTATGTAATAATTAAATCATATTTTTTATTCAGAATCATCCTACGATTATCTATCTTTGACACCGTAAAATTCAAAAATAAGAACATTTTATTCGATAGCATATGAGACATGTGACTACAATATTAGATTAAAATATTACATCGAATACTTTATGATATATTAATTTTTTAAAAAGAAAAGTTATTCAATGTATTTCATTACAATGAATACTATGTTTATCTTGTGTAACATGCAACACATAGTTCATCAAGAATTACATGTAACATTGAGTTTAAATGAAATGTGACATATTATTAGAATATTATTATTTAATATAATATTTAATTCCTTCCAACTAAATTTCTGGTTATGAATATAATTAAATTATGAAATATATATATTTAACACGCATTCATTTTTTTAATTGATAATAATTATAATCATATTTTTGATAAATAAATGTTTTTTGAAACACAATATTTGTTTAAAGAATGTTTAATTTAAATTTCTGAATATAATTCTAAATTTATTTCTACTAAATTAATAATATTTATTTGAAATACATTTCTTTAAAATTAGGATTCCAAATTTATCTGATCATGAATTCTGTGATTTTCTATAACTTATCATTTTTGTTCAATTGTGAAAAATATAAAATTTTAATTTCAAACTTCTTTTTTAATAAATAATTTATAGTGTGAAATTATATTTTCATTTTATCAAATTAAAATATGATCAATATTATATCAAAATATATAATTTTGGATATTGATATAAATTTAATAATAAATTTACTTATGAAAACTATGTAAATATTTGAGCATTTTGACATTAAAAAATGATTTCTCATCATGTCTGAGAGATAAATTTTATATTAAATATTTCCAACTATTTGAATTTATTTCAAAAAAATAGAATCCATATTGTGAAAAAAGTAATTTATAATTTCTAAACGGATAAATGCAATTTTTTATTAAAAACTATTAATGAAAATAGTAAAAATTAATTATTGTGGTTAAGGGATAAAATAAATTACAATATGTTAAACTAAAAATATAATGGTAAAAATGTCGTATAAGCATGTATAAATTTTTTTTTTGTATATATTTGGAAAACTAAACATATTAATTTGGATAATGTACGATTTTGGACCGTTTTGATATATGAAAAATATAGCGTACTTTTCTCTATCAAAAATACCAAGTCTGTCCTCCCCCCTAATTATAAAATGACACATGTCTCCTCTATTATCTTCACCTTCACACCCTTTGGGGTTGGCCAATAAATACCAAAATAAAATCCAAAATTCCATCCCCTAATCATATATTCATTATTTATGGAACATATAAATCCTTGAATGGATTTTCGGAAAACATAAGGACTATACCCGAAGAAGAGGTAATGTTTTTTGACGAACATCATTATATTATTTTTTATCGACTTACTTAAATTTTATATAAACCATGATTATAAATTAATAAAACATTTTTAAATATAATGTTATAATTAATAATATGGTAACTTTATAAACCCATCTACATGTCAATAATTGTTTTTGAGATCATTGTCTCTCTATAAGGAGGGAAACCCACTTACGAACTGATGTAATTTGTTCTTATATTACCACCTCCCACAGTTCGGTATGATAATGGATAAAAATATATATATTATATTTATAACATATTTATACCTTTTTAGTCATTATTTAATATATTTCATTTTTAATTTTCATTATGAAGTGGTTATTATAATGTCTCTCATGTTTATGATGGTCTGCCTCCTCTAGAAGTAATTTCTTCTTCTATCACCAACACTTCTCATGGACATTAATAAAGAAAAATATAACAATTATATATTATATCAACAAAATAATAATCATCATCATTAAATATTTATAATTTTTCAAATATAATACATCAGTTACATTTTCTTTTCATTTCACTTACTTAAAGATGATAACATCATTCGGGTACGTGTAGACTACTGCCTTCACAATGTTATGTGCCTATATTTTAATCACCAAAATAAATATTGGAAATAAATATGTATATTTAAATAAGTAATATTTTTTTATGATATCATTATAATTTTATAAAGTTAAATTTTTAAAAACCCCCTTTTTATAATGATCATTGTTAAATGGTCACGTTACTCATGCATATGTATGACATATCTTCTGAACTATTATAACATACTTAATAACCAAAATAATTATTCATTATTTGTAATTAATTTTTTATTGATTCCTAAAAATGAATAATTTTTCATAATTATTATTCGATAGGATATGTAATTTTATAATATACACATGAACTTTATCTATCACAACAAAGCAGGAATGAGAAAACATGGCGTTTAACACCCAAAACAATGAAAATAATGAAATATTATTAATAAAAATGTGGTAATTTTTTTTATTAGGATCATATATGATAATATAAATAAGATTATATTTCATTAATATATTAATAACATGATTAAAATCATTATACATGAGGATAAACTACTATCAACTAACAGAAAAAAGAGTTATGTGATTTCATCTCATTTTTTCTTCCATTGGGACATAATTATTATAATGAACTAATTATAGATAATGTGGTGTATATTAATCATATTTGATTTTTAATAGCATGAATCATTCATACTACATAGTATTTATGTTTCACCTTGAATTAATTCATCTAAGGGGGTTTGGCATGAATATTACAAACTGGTAATGTTATAGTGAAATATCACTTTTTGTATTTTTATTATTTTGTTCAAACAATCAATTCATTTTAATCTTTTTTCATTATTAATTAAACATATATTATAATATCAATAATCATTCAATATAGATTTAATTATATCATAAATCATATACAATTTTTATATATTGTGTTTACATTGAATGTTATTTGATTGACCAGGGAAATATAGATAAATCTATTTCTAGTTATTAATATATATATATATATTTGTTGATAAGGAATATTGATTCATTAATTCAATCCATTATTCCATATATGATGAACGATTTTTACCAACAGTGATGGGTGGGTTATGGAATAATATATCCCCTCAAATTATTTATTGTCCAAAGGAAAAATATTATCTTTTCCAAATCAAATGGGTTTCCTACTACATAATTTAAACGTTTTTGTGAATGGTATTGGAAGTAGAGGTATCAAGATCATGGAGATCATAGAATCAAAAAATTATTGATTACCTTCGTTATGAATTATGTTATTCATATCCATGATATTTTTAAAATGGTATTCTCTATGGAAGAATTTCATTTTGTGTTTATTTATTAAATGGTATGAGTTTTAGTTATTCACCTTTGAATATATAATATTTTCATTAAATATTTATGAATTTTTTTTATTTAAAAAAAATTTGTGTTTAGTTATTTAGTATCAAATATTGAATATCATTTAATGATTAGTGAATGCTTCAGTGGTACTTACCTCTTACTAAGCATTTGATCTCACCCTTATATTGTTTCCATTCAATGGAATCAATTAGGTATACTATAATTGATATGAATTGATATTATAGATTGAATAAACTTATCCTCAAAAAAAATAATGATAAAAGTTTTATTTTCAATTTTAAATTATGTCTCATATATGTATCTTTTTTTTTGAGACTAGTAAACTAATCATTCATTTGGGATGTGATTCTATGTATCTTATTAAAATTTAATAAAAAAGACCCCAGACTAGGGCTAATGGGTTTTGGGTTTCAATTGATGGTGTTGATGATTGTTTAGTAGAAATTTTGGGATCTATATTTCTGAAAAAATAAATTTAGGAACATAACACTATGATAAAATTTGGGGATAAGATTAGAAGACCATCATATTGGTTTGGGGTGGAATATATTATGTAGTTTTTACTAGTAATAAGTTTATTTCATGGTATTACAAGTAGATATATTTCTAGAAAATATTTTCCGTGGTGTAATAACTTTGAGAATGGGGTGTTGGGATAGATTCAGTCATCACCTACTGCACAACAATTAGTATTACTGGGAACCAGGTTTGACTCACCTAGGGATATTTTTATGATAATTTTCATTTTATTTTAATGAAATTATGTTGTATTTGAATTATCTATATTCAAAACAAACCATGTTTATGATTATAAGATTAGGTGTTCATAAATTTTCAATATTAGTTAATTATTTCTCATTTTTTGGGATTATATAAGATGTTTCTTCATGGTATGATCTAATATTTTAAGAATCCAGACCCAGATACTAGTTAATGGGATCCTAAAGACATGTGGTCCACATGGTCATAGCACATCTACACAAGATAAGAGGATTTAGACTATTAGTAGGTGGAAAGGGTGTGTCCTTGTGGAGACTATTCCATCCTTACAAAAATGTATCGCCACAACTGATTGTAAACAAAGATAAATAGGGGAAGCGATATAAGTAAATTGAAGGAACGAAGTATAATATAGATCACAGAAATAATAATGAAGAACTCGGAATAGAATTCAAAAATTGATGATATGCCATATCCCTAGAAATCTAGAAAACATGGATTCAAGATAGAAATAACAACATGTTCTACATAAGTATAATGAAAATTAAAAACTATCCCAATAATCTCGTGCTCCATCTCAATCATCTACTATCAAGATCCATAAAAAACAAAAATAAAAAATTGTTTGAAGATGAATAATTTCATTTCCCAATAACAGTAACCATGTAATCTACTTCAGGTACCAAACGGTGTCCTGGAGATTGTGTCATATAAATATCAATGGGCCCCCAATGACGCTGTTTATAGCATCTGGCATGTGTAATGGAAATGTAAAAGTGTGAAAGCATTTATATATAATGAAATGTAGTATAATGTAACACAATACACATGTACATATTTCATCCCTCACCGGGCGTCTAAATATAATCAGTCAATTATTTGACTATTACAACTTTATAATAAAGTCACATGTTAACAATAGTTTAGTTTGATATTTATGACAAGGAAACATATAACGATATTTACTAATGAAATCTCAATTTAATAAAAAAGGTGACATAGACATCAAGGGTCTCAAAACCAGTAATAATTGTATCATGTCATGGGGTATGAGTGTAATCCCTAGAGAATAGTTCATGTTATTCAACAATGTGATGCCTACTGAGTCCACGAAGTTCATCGAAGATAAAACAGGGATATGTAATGACTAGTCCCGATGGCCATTAACCCTAGAACTAGTATTTCAATGTCGGATCCAAAGAGTGTATCCAAATCATCTAGTAATTATATTTAATGGATCTTATGAGGCCATACCATGCATATCATTAATAGGAAATGATCGATATATAAGAGGTTCTCAACCTAAGATAGACATATACTTGAATTAGAATGGAATTCTCAAGTGGTGAAAATATTCCAAATAGGAATCCAATGTGATATTGACTCATGAAATTATTATTTTGATTTGAAATTAGGTTATATTTAATTTGGTTCAATCCTTTCATTTCATTATTCTGATAAGGTCATGTATCATGAAACCTTTTAATCAATTCACAATTAATCAATACGTCCATTTGGTCCAACACATTCCATTCATTATTGTGACATGGACAATTAGAATGAAAACATTATTAACTATATTTAATGATTATTCAATAACTAATGTTCAATTTTCTACCTAACATTAAGGATTTAAGGTTCCCTACGTACATGAAATGATTTAAACATTCACTATTAATTTGGTCAATCTATATTTTTAGAATCTGTTTCAATTAACTTTTACAATATAATTATTTACTAAGGAACTAAAATTAGGTGGTTTATGTGGTGAGAATATATGGAAAATTCAGTTATGGTTTTGAAAATATAATTCAATCCATTTAATAATGAAAATCCCACCGTTATAAGGTTAATGTAATGTCACACCCGAACGGTTGCTCAATCATGTCAAATAATAAAGACCTAATTATGGAATAATATAATACATGGGATGGATGGAGTATAGGTTGTAACCATAATAGATTAGTCACATATATGGAATTTTTATATGCATATGGTTCTAAGTCTTATAAGAGTTGAATATAAATTCAATAAACAAAATGTGGTTAAATAGGTTTTCCCCACACAACACTACCAAAATCAACAAACATGAGGGATGACTTATAGTCCACCCTATATAGTATTGTACAACTCACATCCTTTGATGTAGGATATCGAATTTTATTGGATCAAATTAGATCTATGAATAGAGGAAAAACTCCACACCATGATAATTAGGCCGAGTGTAAGAGAGAATGAGAAAGATTCAAACAAACCAACGTACTAGTAGTTATGCATCCAATGTGATGAATGGAATATCGATCAGATCCAAGAAAAATAATATAGCTTGATCCCTATCATTGTCCTTAAATAATCTCAAATTTGAGAGATAAATAGTTTAATACCATATCAACTCAGATTAAGAATAATAATGAGGCTTAATAAATGATTAAGGGAAATTATTAAAATTACCAAGGAAAGTAGCTTGTGCCCAGTTTTTCCATATGGTTTGAAAAAATGGTGAAAAAACCATGCATTGTTTTCAAAGAAGAAGGGTTACATGAATGATGAGGCTGCATGATCGGGCACAAATTTCATGTTTTGTTTCTATTCAGAAATTTACATCGGAACGGGTTGTCATACCATTCACCGACCAAGCTCTAACAATCTGACATAGCCATTTCCCCATAAACAAGGGTTCTAGGCACTTAACTTGCCCAAGAAACACATGATACCTTTTCTAACTCATTATGAACCAATAATAGGTCCATGATAAGCAATTAGACTTAAATTTTAGGGATGTATAACTCAGTGAAAACTGGGTTCTTACTATCTTCCCCCTTAAAAGAAGTCATCCCTGAGTTCACCTTCCAAGGGTGGAGAAATGCTGTCTGGGAATAATGTTTTCTATTGGGCATGCACATCAGCCTATTTCTCCCATGTCTCATCTTGCATGCGGCCTTTCAAACATATCACACATTCTATTGGGATATAACAACCTTAGAGAGGCTTCATGCTCATATAGAAATTGTGTAATGGGTACTTCTCAAAGGTAAAACCATCATCATTGAGATACAAAATATGATAGGGGTATTAATGATACTAGAGAATATTTAATACATAAAATACATAATACATGGAATGATAACTATGATGTAGTAGAAACTGATAGGAAACATAACTAACTCTCTTGAGAATCTCAAAAGGACCTACATAATGAGGAGAAAACTTTCCATACTTTCGTAATCATCTATTCCACTTGGCGATACTTGAGAAAAACATGATCCCTAACCTCATATTCAAGACGACATCGATGACGATCGATATAAGATTTTTTTCTGGACTGGGCAGTAGTAATATTCATTTCGATCAGCTAAACCTATTCTGATGTCTCTATAATGAGACGAGGATCTAGTTGGGCATCCTCACCTACCTCTCTCCAGCACTGGGGTGAATGAAATTGCATACCACATACGGCCGAAAATGGAACTATATTAATTTTCTCTAGGAAGCTCTTATTATAGGCCAACTCAATGATATGGATATGTTTTGACCATAAACCACCAAAATCTAGGAAACATTCTAGGATGATATCATCTATAATATGTATCATCTGTTCCAATTTTCCATCGATCTGAGGTTGAAAAGATGTTCTTATAAGCAATTAAATTCCCATAGCCTTCTTCAATCCCTACCAGAACCAGGATGTTAAATGAGTATCCCTATCTGAAATGATAGTACGAGGGACCCCATAGAGTCGTTTGATTTCACAGAAATAATTTTTTATAATTTCATTTACATATATAGTCTCCCATATAAATAATAATTTTACTACATATTTTGGTCTCAAAATGATAACCCATATAGTATAGCTACCACTTGGTGACATAGGTAAACTAACTACAATGTCTATAGAATCATCTTCACATTTCCATTTTGGGATGGGAAGTGGTTGTAACAATATTATAGGGCAGCGTTTCTCCACCTTCACCTATAGATAGGTGGAACACCAAGTGATAACGCCTATTATATTACATTTCATCCCAGGCCAACAATACTGGAGTTGAAAATCTGGATGCATCTTGTAGATTCTTGAATGAACTACCCTTTGAAAAGAATGAAACTCTTTCATCAAATCCTCTCTCATATGTTCTGGAACTCATATACATCCATGTAGATTATAGACACAATATTTTTCAATTTTCAAATTTATAGTTGGGATATATACTGATACACTCTCATATAGAAACAAGCTTTCAGGATCTTGAAATTCTCTACTATTTAGAAACTCAAGGAGGTAATAACTAACATTCTTGGATAAGAGGTAAGAATTCCCATGAATGTAATGAAAATATAGATAATTCTTAGAAAAGAAGTCCATTAACATCCATTCATCACTGGAATCACATACTACCTATATTTTTGTTTTTTGACTTAGGAAATTTGTAACAACATTTTCCTTCATAGGCGTATTGGATTTCTCAAAATCAAAATATTTTGGATAGTATTCACATTTTCGTTGTTTTTGGTTCAAGTCACACTAGGAAGAAATATATATGAGGAACATGAGGTTCTTGTACACTAAAAAGTTCACAACCAATATATAATGTCCCTAGGAATGTAAGGCATGGAAAAATGTTATTGGATCAAGGATTCATGTTGGGTTGCTTCTCTCAATGGCCTCAACTGTCGAGATCCATACATAGTGAATCTATCTTACTGAATAATCGTTGATCCAAGGCCGATGCCTGATGAATCATAAAATAATGTATAAAAAACATATGGCTCAAGAATAATTATAATAGATTTTTATACAGGCCTACCTTTAATCTCCTGGATGTATTTATCACATGCTTCTGAACATATGAAATTAAAACCCTTCATTGTTGACCAGTAAGAGGTGATGTAAGGTGGGAAAATTCTTATATGAAATTTAATTAATATCACGAAACAACCAAAAAACAATATATATCAAACATGTTCTTGGGATGTAGCTTGGTAACCACAACACTATCCTTTTAAGGTTACATTGATACTCCTGATTCTGATATTATATCACCCAAGTAGTGGAAATTTTCAATCTAGAAGTGGAACATAGAAATCTTGGTGTATAGATGAGGCTCTCTAAATGTAATCAGAATGATATCATGATGTCTGGAATGGTGGATATGAGTGTGAGAATACAATAATATTTCATCCACAAAGACCATAAAAAATGAATCCAAATAGGGGTGGGAAACCCTATTCATCATATCCAAGAAAATGAAGGCTTCATAAGTAAAATGAAATGACATAACAAGGTACTCATAAAGAATATACATACTACAGAAATTTTCATGAGGTATGTATGATGGAATGAATCATATCTGAAGATAACATGATATCTGGTTGATCATATTGAATAAAGTTTATCCTCAGAGCTCTTCAATGATATCATTATCTAGTGGTAGTGGATATCAGTTACTGGTAGTAAGGTTGTTCATATTTCTCTAATCTATGCATTGAAGTACGGAATCATCCAACCTGATGGAAAAATTCAAGGAATAACCCCAAGATGATATACTGGTACATCTAAAACATTGGGCCTCTAAATCCCCATAACTACCACATGATCTCATAATGCACTATAGTTACAATCCAATACAGAGGAGTGGGCCCAGAAGTTTCTCCTTGCACAAGCATGATTGTAAAATCTACCTCTCTCTCCATAGGTAATCCAGAAAAATCATTTGGAATGAAATCTCATATATATTCCTCTACTGGATGGAAACCAGTTCTTAATAATACCTGATCTAATATGAATATATTTTCCAATCTGGTCGGTCACTCCACCTATCCCATTACTTTCTAGTATAACACTACCAACATGGACATCCCACACACCCTTATGTTGATAAATGACATCCTCTAGCTTTGTAAATGATTCCCTCAGGGGATAAAAGTCTACAAAATCATGGTAATGAACCAACTAATCAATCCCATGAATAAAATCTATGCCAATATGTGTGACAACAAAAAAGCCCTCTAATAAAGGGTAACATTCTACTTTAAGGGGAAAATTCCTACAATTGTGTATGAACACTTTTCATAACACTAATGATGTATCTAGGTTCATTACACCATAATAATATTGTATCAACCATCCATGAATTTCCATGATACATATAGATATTAAATAATTCAAATCACATATATCTAATAAATAATCTACAATTTTATATTCTACAAGAATAGTAATTAAAATTTTAGATGGACCCCCATCCTAATCCTCAGGTGTTGGTTACAGTGAATTCTATTTACATGATCCACAACCATGTGCAAGAGGTGGAAAACAAAGATCATAAAAACATTTTTTGTGTTGTTGGTGATTAGGTATAAGGCTACCACATCCATGAACTCATCATCCTCTAGTCCTACTTGTGCAATTCCAACACCCAGCCTAATGGGGCATAGAAGAACTCGCTCCAAAAGGTGTGGCTAGTGCAGATAAAATTCCACTCATTGGTGGTTGAATGGTCATAATAAAATTCAGAATATTCCCCATACATCAACAAGCCATCCATTATACTGTGTCTCTATCAAACTGAGGCTTTGTGGTCCCCATCATCCACACTGATTACACACTTTAGAGCTTTCAAAACGGGCACTATAGATGTCTCACTCCAAATGAGAAACCTTGAGGGAACATTTTGTAAAACCAAAAGTAATACTAGCCTATTACGACACTGATTCTATATACCCTATAATATTTTCATCCCTCATATTTCTCTAAGTTATAAGTCATTGATTGACAATCCTAGAAAATTCAGTAGGTGAAAGGTATTTAGTTTCATATGGATGGCATACGAGAGGCCATCCTAAAAGTGTCTAGAACATGAATTATCATCACCGAATAGATGATGTGCAATGTGATTAAACTCCATCAAATGAAAAAAATACTCCACAGCTGACATAGAACCAAACTCAAGATTCATGACCTCTCTTTCAATGTTCACTCTCAGTATCTGTGGAAAAAAATTATCACAGATGGCGGTCTGGAAATCAACCCAAAACATGACCTGATGACGACCAGCCTGGGAAATAACATCCCAACAATTCTTGGAAAAATCACAAATCATTTAAGTGTATTGCTTTTCACTATGATTTAGATGAATCTTCAAATGATCAATGACATATATAGTGGGTTCTATCTAGGAATTTGCAACTTTTAGATCATCATCCCCTAAAAAGGTAGGAGGATGTTGCTGCTAGATCCCACGAGTAAGATCAACCATTGTAGGTGCATGATGTGGAGCACCATTCATGAACAACATTAGATGTATGAAACTATCATGAACATGGAAATCATTTCCTATATTTTTTATTACATTCGGTGACTTGAGTGAAACTCTTGGGTGTAATACTAGTGGCTTCAGGAACACCACGTATTGGGCATGATCATTTCCACCCTCCTGTTAGGAAATATGAGGATGTTGTGGATGTATTCGTCTAAAAATTCCATTCTCACTCATTAGAACTAGATTGAAAATAATGATAACATCACTAGAAAAAGATGAACAAAAGAAAATTTACTGCACAAGTAATACTACCCTAACTACACACTCAGATCACTAGGTATTGGTTAATACTCATTTATAAGTTTAATTTCAATTTAAAGATAATTTATAGGTTCAATCCTTTGCCTCTTGTAGAAATGATAAGGTGAGATAAACATTTGAACATATTTAATTTTATATTTTATGATTCACATTTTAATGGATATCTATTCCTAGTGATTCAGTTCCAATACACCTTGTCACTAGAAATAAAACTTATTTATTTATAGCATAATGGCTTGACTGAGTAAATTACACATCCCAACACATGAGGGCCCATACACCTCATAAATTGAGACAAACAATCACTCAATTGAAAGGAAGTGTAATAAAATCATTATCCAGATATCAAAACATCACTCATTAATCACATTCATATCATGAAATGAAAAATAATGAAATTCCAATATATGGCATGGAAATATGCATGACATGAGAATTTTAGGCGCCTATAAAGTTTCATATAACTATGCTCTTGTCACTCATATTATCGGGCCAAGGATAAAATAAAATCCTCAAATAGAGTAATAATTAACAACTCCACACAACATGTGTGTCACCAAATGGTCAAATAATAAAAAATGTGATAGGAAAAATAAAAAAACATAAATAATTTAAGAAGCGTGGTTTTTACAAAAAAATGGGTTCGCGGTGTAATATCCTGGCTTATGACCAAGTCCCCATAATTCCTAATATCTAATATATTTTCTCCAAATAGTAAATCAATAATGTAAAAAACAACTTTGATACAATTGTATGTTGTCATAGACATGTATGCCACTTAATGGGTGCCCCGAGCCTAGTTGGCTATATGGCCTCGAGTGCATATCCAAAAATGCTAGAGGAATCCAACTAGAAGAGAGGTCATTGGGTGTTTTTGTGGGTAGACTATGTCCTAATTACCAAGGTGTGGCACATCTAATGATTATAAAAAGTTATAAATAAAGGAAGAAATATATGTAAAACGAAGGCACATAGAAAAATAAGGATAAAAATAACAATAACTGAAACAATTTGAATATAATTAAACAAATTATGATATGTCACATCCCAAGAAAACATGAAAACATGGATACAAGATATCAATAATAACAATTTCCAAATAAGTACATAAGAAATAATATAATATCCCATGCATCCTATGCTCTTAATCAATCATCTTCAATCAAGATCCATACAAAACAACAAGAAACCATGTGTCTAAATCTGTATGCTTCCCTTTGTCATCAAATACAACCATAAAATCCTCTCTGGATACCATATAGTTCCTGGAGAGGGTGTGAGGTAAATCTCAATGGGCCACCTGCAATGGTGTTTATAACATATGACCTGTGAAATAGAAATTTAACACTATAAAATAATTGATATATAAATTGATGTAGTACAATGTAACTAAATAACCGAGAACATACTTTATCCCTTAGATGCTGCCTAAACATAATCAATCCACTAATTTATTATTTGAATATTATAAATAATTCAATGTTAACAATATTGAAGGTTCAATGTTATCACAATAAAACCAATAATGATATTTAATAATTATGGCTTATGGTAATATCCAAGGTTACGTATACCTCAAGGGTCACCAACTCAGTAATAACTGTATCCTAACAAGGGGTATGATTGTAATCGAAAGATAATAATTCAAGGAAACCCAAAATGTGATTCCTGCCCATTCTAAGAAGTTCATCCAAGATAAAATGCTTTAAAGAAATGCATAGGCTAGATGGTCTTTAACCATGGAACAAACTTGTCAATGCTGGATCTAAAGAGTTTATCTGAGGAATCATGTGGTGATAATGATGGGAACCTATAGTGATATACCAGGAATCCATTGAATAGAAATGGATAAGGATCTAGGTGGGTCACATCCTATGAAATCTGTATCATTGAATCAGAATGTAGTTCCCGAGTTCTCAAGTAATTCCCCAATAAATATCTAAGGAATGATCGATTTATACCATTCCTATTTAATTATTATTTTATGTAATATTTCATATTTTCAAACCATTCATTTCATTTTTGAGAAAATTTCAAGTATCCTATAGCCTTTTAATCAAGTCATAATTTATTAGTAAATCTATTTGGTCAAATAGTTTTTATTCATTACTATGACAAGGACAAGTTACATGGAACCTTTATTAATTTCATTAAAATCAGTTCAATAACTAAGGTTCATTTTGATATATTCCATTACATTAGAAATTGGTTATATGGACATGTAACCTATTAATCATTCACAAATAATCTGGTCAAGTGATGTAATTTGTATACTTTCCCATTTCCAGTTTAAATTTAAAAATTAATTGAAGGAAATACCTTAAGTTGGTCAGGTGGGGATAATACATCTTACATTCCATTAGGTAATTCATAGTATAAATCAATAAATTTAATGTAGAAAAACATTCCCTTATATGGGTCATGCAAAGCCACACCCAAACAGTGGCTCAAACATGTCAAATACTAAAAACAAAATTATGGCATGACAACCTACATGGGATATATGGAGTAGTGGGAATATACAACCAGAATTAATCACATAGAGGGAAATATCATATCCATATGATTCTAATGATTTAATGAATGGAATATAAATTCAATAAATGAAACCAGATGAAATTGGTCAGCCCCTCTAGACCACTCCAATGTCAAAAAACATTCGGGATGAGTAATAAACCAACCATATTAGGCCTGTATGAATATCCTCCTTTGGTATTGGGCCCTGATTTGGATCATATCTAAGTATATTAATGAAAATAGGAAAATTTATCACACCTTGATTACTAGGGCTAGAGAAAGAGAGTAGGTAAAAAGTACAAAAATACTTGAGTACATATTATTGGAAATCCAACGTGATGAAAGAAATTTCAACTAGATCCTGAGTGAAGAAGATATCTTGATCAAAATATTTGGCCTTCAAAATGATCAAATTTTATAGATTAATATGTTAATCATGTAAGAACTTTAATTGAATTTTCAAAATTACTCAGAATATAGCCTATGCAATATTTTTCTATAAGGATTGACAAATTGTGCACAAACCGTTCATGGTTACCTATGAAGCAGGGTTACATGCAAGGTTATGCTACATGGTTATGAAAAAACATTGAACACTGGTTCCGTCATGAAATTTCCTTCTTCACGGTTAGCCAAAATGTGCAGAAATCATATACAACCATGCGACGAGGCCAGTTTACCCAAATGGATGGGTTCTAGGCTCTAATAATTCATCAAAAACTAATGAAACTTTTTCTAACTAATTATGCATCTGTATTAAGTACATTATAAGTAATTAGACTTAAATTTAAAGGATCTGTACCTGAGTGAATAATATGGGTCTTACAAATCAATTGTATAATGTCATTTAGAAATGGATGCCAGTAAAAGGAATGTAAAAAATAAATGCATCTAATCTAAAGAGTATTAATGATCATTTCATAGATTTTTTTATTAAAATATTTTAATGGGAAATTTTTTCCCAAAACATCTCACCATATGATGACATAGTATCATGTGGAAACAAGATACAAAAAGATTTATCTATATGTTATTTCATTTATGGGAACCAAATGAAGAAGTGGTTGGTAGGGAAAATTATGGACAATGCCAGAAAGATAATGGTTGATTTTACCACAATGTGAATATTATAAAAATAATTTTTTTTTTTACTTGTTTAAAAGGAATTTATTTTTTTTCTACACGTTTGTTGAGAAATTCCACCATGATTTTGATAGAAACGTTATGAAAAAAGATGATAGTGTATAATGATCCATCTATAATGAGATGGGGAGAAACATAGATCAATGTCTAAAATATCCAATGAATATACCCCATAATAATCTAATGTATCATGGTCAAGCATATAGTTTTACCATATATGAAGAGTAATGATTAATGTGAATGTGTTTGGATTGATGTATTTGTCAATTTTAGTATTTTATCAATTATATCCAAGATATAATAATTTTGAAATTGATAAAGATTTTATTATATTATTTTTACACTATGGATATGAATGTATATATTGAATGGGGTTTCTGTCCATGAAAAAGTATTCATTGTGCATGTTTATATTCATGTAAGGGAAAAAAATGAAGGAAATATTACTGTTAATATGTTCCTAATAATGAGATATTGATGTTGGGATAAGGTGATGGTTGATATGGATAAAGAAAACATTATACTACTAACTACCTTGGAAATGATTTATGATTAATTGAAAATGTGGTTTAGGCTATCATTGAGGGAATTTATTGTAATTCATAATGTAAGTAACATATTTAAAAGTATGTTTTTAACCTAATTAATAATGACGAATGAATGTTTTCAATATGTTTATATAAAAATTCATATTACTTCCATGTTTCAAATGAATACATGGCGATGTAATACACATGATTGGTATGTGATTGTTATGATCCACTTCATGTTGTAAAGGGATTAATGGTTTGTCCAATTATAAAATTTAGTGACCTTAAATCTTATATTATTGGATCAGAATATTTTGAAAGGGTCATAAGGTTAACCATTTATGAAATAGTTTATATTGAACATGGATAAGGTTTATAAATTAATGTACTTCTTCACCATATGATGACTTAGGAATATTGGATCACCAATGTTATTACCATGTGGTGTTTTGGTTTTATTTTTTATAATATGATGATATATGGTTGATGTTGAGAAAAGTTAGAGTTTTGGTTTCATGACATGATCGTACCATGATTCACTGATTTATATCACCCTTTAAAAATGTATTAAACTGGTTTTATTGAAAATTAAATGTATATTAACAATTTTCGCACCATTTTTGATTCAATTATTTTGTGTTTAACACTATTAAAAAGGTAAATGTTACTTGTTTTGATAATTATATTACACGTGGAGGAGATTTGGAAGACCTATGATGAAGTCCAAGAAAAATGGTAAAATCTACACATGATCCAAGGACACAAGTGGACTAAAATGTGTGTTGTTACTAAACTGTGAATTAGAATTTTTGGAAACATTGTGTTCTGGTCTGAAATATTACAAAATCATTTTCATATAAAGAAAACCAAGACTAATTCATTCATTAAGAGGCCCATACAAACTAATATGTTCAATAATGTGGATTTGCACGGGGTCAAAACATAGCCTCTTTAATTTGTCAATAACTCTTATTATATTTCCTATCTGATCTCCAAATATGACATGGAGGTATAGATGGTGTCTTAAAACAACTCATTAGTTATTTACCAAGTGATTTATGATTTTATGGCTGGACAAAAACACGGTCAATGAGGATTAGTTAAATCAGGGTTCCCAAAACCACATCCCACATTGCCTTTAAATTGGCCCATGGGCACCCCATTAGAGAGTTCAAAACAGATGAAAGGTGCATCAATTTTGGGGTTCCAAAGGAGACATCCCACCAATATTTGTTGTTATGGAGGATATGGGAAGTTCTACTTCAACATCTTCTTCTTCCTCCCTCCCATGTGTTTCTAATCCCCTTGTGATCACTTGGGAAGGAACATGTTTTAAATACCGAACTTTATGTTGTAATATTTGAATGGTATTTTTAATTCAAGGTTTTTCTATTTTTTTTATTCATCCTATATTTTAATTTAATTTATTTATATACAGGTATGTTATACTCAATATCAAATGATCATGTTTGGTGGTACCCCTTCATGGGATGTTTTACACATCCTTCATCCATTTTTCTTCAATAATTCAATTGCGGTGTTTGTGGGGTTCAAATTGGTCAATTGAACTAACATAAGAACAATAAATGCCATGTAAATTTATTACATGGTATCAAAAATAAATAACATAAAACCCTTGATAGCACATCGTCTTCTTCTTGTGTTTCCTTTGGGAGTCTCAGTTATGAAGTCAAACAAAAATCACCCAATCATCGGAAGTTTCTGATGAATCTTTTTGTGTTTTCGATTGATCCCAAAGAGGTATCCTAGTATAAACTCTATAAAATTCAAGTTATAGTAGTTAAAAACTAGGTATTAAATTATAATAACTCTCTCTCATGAAGCGATGAAGGGTGGGCATCATGATTGTACTGTGGGTTGATCGCGTTTAATTAATCTTGTTCACTTGTACATAGTTTTGTCGCTTTCATTTCCTATTTTCATCTTTAATCATCAAACCTAAGCATTATAAAACCACATTTCCATTTTTTTAATTTCATAATCAGAACCAAATATTGGAATTTATGATCTAACGTTCTGTCGAGACATAACTAAGGGTAGCTATTATACTGTAGAAATTATAGATAAAACTAAACAACTAATTTGACTCGCTCGACAATGCGATAAAATTATGGTTCCATTTCTGGGTATCCAATATCATTTTTCCCTTTATTTACTAATTTTTTTTATTTAACATCATTACTATTACTCCTTTAAATACACCACCCCCATTTGTTTGTTTTTGTTTTTGTTTTCCATTTGTATTTTTGGTGGATTTTCTGCGTTCTTCCTTTCTCTCTCTCTATTCTTCTTATTCTGCATATATCTATCTATAATTATGTATTATAAAATTCTATTATATGATCACCCTTTCAAAGTGATTCTATCCATGTTCAAGTATATAAAACTTCAAAACTTATTTTCATGACCAAATCAGAAAAAAAAAACTTCTTGTTTTTGTCCTTTAAATTGAAAAGACCATTCACGCACAAATCAAGGCATCTAGATAAGACCAATCAAGTAACACTAAGGAAATTTTTTTGGAAACTCAAGTATTTATAAATAACCCAACAATTGAACCCACTAAACCCCATGAAATCATGGTTTAAATAATCAAACAATAAAAAAACTGACAACCCCGGATGTGGAGTACAAACCTGTGTACATCCAATATCTCAAGGAAGAAGCCAACATTTAGTTGAGATACAGACTCATCCACCTTCTTCATAAATTCCATGGCCTTCTTGTTGAGAACCCTTGTAAACACCATAATGTGATTCACGTATTGTTCTCCACCTTGAAAACCTAAAATGTGTATGCGGACTTAATTATGTTTAGGGCATTCCATTTCTCCCATGATGTTATTGCCAAAGATTGGATATACTATTTTCCTATCACAATTGGGGGATGGAATGACCTGAGAAGACAATTTTTAGGGAAGTTAATTCATGCCTCCTAAATAGAATCAATTAGGAATGAAATTTTTTTAATTTGGAAATCACATGGAGAGACCCTTCATGAATTCTAGGAGAGATTCAATAGGCTCTACTCAAGATGCGCCCACCAATAGATTAGTTAACAACAATAAATAAGATAATTCAATAAGGGACATATCCCTGTGGATCATGGAATGATTGATGCTACCGCTGGTGGTTCCCTAGTTGATAAATCTCCTTCTACTGCTTATGAAATAATTTCCAACATGGAAAAAAATTCACAATAATTTCAAAAATGAGCTGTTGAACAAACCGAAGGTGTTCATGAAGAAAGTCATTCATCTCTAAAACAAAATGTAGATAACAAGCTTGATAAGATGAATAAAATTCTAAGGAAATTATCTCCAAAACAAAGTAACAAAAACTCTCCTGCAGTTCAATTATATTGTGGTATTTGTTATGAAAATACTCATTTTTCTAACCAGTTTTCACAAATTCAAGATTCACCTGAGACTTGTGTATCCATGTTCCCAGGGAAGCAATTCCAATAAGCACCTCCCATCAAGAAAGAACCATTAATGCCAAATACAAACCCCAGGTTGCAAGCACAACCCTGGAACTGAAAAAGTGTTAACTCAAGATAACCCAAGTAGAATTGGAATCAATAATGCCAAGTTATTCACCTATCTTATCATTCAACTTCTCAAAACAATCATCCTACTACTCCCAATTCTGAACCTGGTCTCGAGGACATGGTGAAACAAATTGCAACCCAGAACCTCCTATTCCAACAAAAAACAAAATAGGTAATTCAAGTCCTACAAACATCAGTGGGATAACTGGAGAACACCATCAGTTAGTTTATGATGCATGGTTTTGGATAAATACCATCCTAACTCATTGTCAAACTGAAGGAAAAAGGTAACCTATGTGTAGTTACACTTATTATTGGTAATGATTTTTTTCCTTCTACTGATTTTAGGAAAAATATATGTCCCTCTATTGAAAACACTCTTTCTCCACCATCAAAAAATTTCCAATGAAGAAAAAAAATTAAAAGATTAATAAAGTTATTATTTATGATTTTAATGAACATTCCATTCATCTTCGTTTTCTCCAAATACTCTCTAAATATAAAAAAAATTAAAATAAGATTGATACTTAAATAATGGAAATATTTAAAAAAGCTCATGTTAATATTATTTTAATGGATTCAGTCAAGGAAATTCCACACTATTCCCAATCACTAAAAGATATTTTCACACATAGAAGGAGGATGAAAGGGAATGAGAGAGTCATCTTCAGAAGGAATGTCTCAGCTTTGATTCAACCAGCAATGCCAACCAAATGAAATGATTTGGGCACATTCAGAATACCAGGTATCAGAGGGGAGATATTCTGTTTAGATTCTCTGTTATATTTAGGTGCTTCCACTAAGGTAATGGATCAATCCATGTATACATATCTATAGGTTGGAGATATTTAAACAACATTATTTGTCGTGAAACATTCTAATCAGACTACAGTGAATCCAACATGAGTTATTTATGATGTCCATGTAAGAGTGAAGAATCTCATCTTCCCCGATGATTTCTACATTCTTGTGATGGATGGTACCCGAACCCATGGACATTCCCCTCTCATACATGGGAGTCCATTCCTCAAAACATCATGTCTGATCATCAATGTTCAAAATGGTATGCTTTCTATAGAGTTCGGTGTAGAAAAGTTATGTTTTAATATCCTTGAGGCTATAAAACACCCAATTGAAGAGCACTCCAATCATAATGTCTATTCAATTTATGTTCTCTCAAATTATTCATACACACACAATTATCTCCTCAAACCATACTATGATTCATTTTTTATTTATTACCCTTGGATTATTTGAGTTTTGAGTCATGTTTTGAGTGTTGTGTGGGTCTTGAAAAGTGAAAATTTTGCAATTTAATTGAGAAGTGTGTTCATTTTAAGGTACCAATGTCTGTCGATAATTCTGAAAATCTCATTTCCATAGATTCTCTCTCCTTATAGAATAAAAATGGGCAGATAAACTATTTAATAGACCTCACCCCCCATAATTCCCCTCCCTGAGTCAAAAGAAAACCCTAGTGTTATAACTTAATCCACATCCTTCTAATTTAAAATATACCTATCTTGAGGGTATTGACCAATTTCCCATCATTATATCCAATAACCTCTTACAATAGACGGAGTCAATACTAATTCATCTTTTGAGAGAGTTTATAAAGGCAATAGGATAGACATTGGGTAATATTCCTTAGATTAGCCCGTCAATTTTTATACACCATATACTTTTGGATGATGAGGCTAATACTGTAAAAAAATCTCAACAACGGTTGAATCCCATTCTCATTAAGGTGGTAAAATTGGAAGTCAATAAATTAATTGATGTGGGGATCATTAATCCTATATCTGATAGTAAATGGGTTAGCCCAGGGAAAATTGTCCCTAAATAAACAGGAATAACAATTGTGTCAAATTAAAGGAATGAGTTTGTTCCCACACACATGAAAAATAGTTGGCAAGTCTGTATTGACTATCGTCTACTGAATCATGCCATACAAAAGGACCACATTCCTCTACCATTCATTGACCAAATGTCAGAATTATGTGCTGGTAAGTCCCATTATTGTTTCCTTGATGGCTATTCATTTTATTTTCATATCCATATAGACAATGAGGATAAATAAAAAATTTCATTTACCTATACATTTGGAACATTTTCATACTGAAGGGTGCATTTTGGTCTCTTAAATGCTCCTAATACATTTTAGCATTATATGTTGGGTATTTTTTCTGAGTACCTAATGAATTGCATAGAAGTTAGTATGGAAGATTTCGCAGTTTAGGGAATTTCATTTGACAACTTTTTGTCTCACCTACGTTCTTTCCATCATTGTTGCATAGAAAAAGATCTTGTATTAAATTACCGAAAATGTCATTTTAGGGTTGAATGGGGGATAGTTCTTGGTCATGTTATTTCAAAATAGGGAATTCAAGTGGATTAATCAGAAATTGAAGTAATTTTATCCTGTAAATATAAACAATGTGTTCATGAGGTGTGATATTTCTTGGTTCATGCTGGTTTTTACTACCGATTCATTATAGAAATCAATAAGGTCAAACTTCCTTTGCCCCTATTCTTACAAAAGTATTATGATTTTCTGCTTGATGAAAATTGTGAGGATGAGTTCAATTAACTAAAAAAGAGTCACATCACCTCCCATCATCTATCCACTAAGGTGTTATCTCCCCTTAAAGCTTATGTGTGATGCCAATAACATTGATGTAGGGGATGTTTTATCACAAAGGGATGAAAATGATCCTCATTTAATTGTGTATGCCTCACTTACCATTGACCTTGTCTAGTAAAACTACACAACCAATGAAAAATAAATCCTTTCTATTGTGTTTTCCATGGGAAAATTTCTTTCATATCTTCTTGGGTCAAAAGTGATTGTGTTTTATGACAATGTCGCCCTTAGATTCCCTATAAAGAAACATGAAGTTTCACCCAACATTATACGATGGATACACCTCCTCCGATAGTTTTACCTTGATATTAGAGATAATAGCAGAGTGGAAAATATAGTAGCTGTCCACATTAGTATGATTTACACACCATTGGACCACCATGTTGACTCACCCCTCCCCATTGAATAATTCATCCCTCATGTGAACTATTGTGATATTGTGGAACTTACCACATGGTATGATGATATTGTGAATTATCGAGTAATATATATGGCCCCCAATGATTTAATCATTAAACAATCCTAGAGACATAATCATGATTCTCATGTGGTATATTTGGGATGACCCAAATTTGTTGAGAATTTGTGGTGACCATGTTTTTTATCGGTGTTTCCCTGACCATGAATTCACATCTGTTTTGATGTTTTTCCACACATTGGCCTATGGGGTCTACATTAGCTCTCAACATACCACTCTAAAGGTCCATGACTTAGGAATTTATTGGAAAACAATGTATTGGTATGAACAACTCGAATGTTCACATCTGTTTTGACATTTTTCCAAACATTCACCAGCATGTTGGAGGCATTTTCCTGACTATCTGTACACACGCACTCAGAACCACATCTCATAGCTTGAAAAGTAAAACAAGAAGGCCACTATAAATAACCAATGAGTTAATGTAAAACATAAAGTAAAGTGGTCTAGAATAAAAACCCAAAAAATGACTAACTGGAAAATATTAATGTAAATAATGAAACTATAAATTACCATACACTGAAGTCCCCACCAGATGTTTATGTATAGAGTAGAAGCTGGAAGTTGTAAAAGTACACTCCACCCACCTAGTATCACTGGGAACCATAGATTGTTGGGCCCCAAATTCCTCCTTCAAGACACCAGTAGACTGCACCAGACACAACACATGTGGGAGAAGCTCGTGTAGGGGTTAATAACAATATACTCTATCGAGACTGCAAACTAACTAGGAATGAACAAAAATTAATCCAAAAACAAACCCTAATGTGTGATAACAAAGGTTGATATGGAACCATGATAATGAATCATGATAAACAAGCAAGATATCTCACACCAGGTATATTTTATGGTAGGATAGTAGGACCATTAGTCACATCATCAAACACCATTGGCTATTGGAGAACTCCTTCTCATTAATTATATTGGGTATGTCGGGTCACATAGAAGATGCTTCCCACTAATTATAGAATTTTTTGGTACTCATCACAAATGAAATCTTAGGGTATGCATGGTCACACAGATGCCTCTCCCCACTATGGGCATACCAGGTCACACAGAATCCACTTCCCACTCATGGATGTACCGTCCTGGTTCTGGAAGCCACCCATAGGTGCCCAGTAACCAGTTGGTCACATGGCCTCAAGCGCATTTCACCAAATTCCAGAGGATGCTGACTAGAAGTGAGGGCCTTGGGTGTGATAGTGGGGAAACTATGGCCTCATTAGCATAGTACACAACGAAAGTAATAAACATGCAACAGAGGAATCAATAAATAACAAACAATAATAAACAGCAGAAGACTAAATCAACAAACTAGAACACATAGGTATATATATATATATATATATAGAATGATGCAAGATATATATCTAGGAAAGAATCCAAACAAGTCACACTGCTGATAAACATCACAGTACCAAAACAAGTACAAAAGAAAAGTAGACAACTCCTCAGCATCGCAAGCCAAAGATTGGTCACTTTCTCTCTTGCGCAAAGAAATAAAGTACCTGAAGTCAAAGGGCGATTTCCCTTGTCTATACCTGCAAAAACATAGTCTGTTTGAGAGAAAAAGCATGACCCAAACATGGTGTGAGACGAAATCATAGTAGGCATTCACCCAAAGAACTATGCCTAATAGTCACTGAGTATATGGAAGGTAAAAGTACAATAAGCAGTAAATAACAATAGCAAAGAAGTAGGCAGTAAACAGTAAGCAATAAAGCAGGACGATACACAACAGTAATCAATCCACAACCAACAATAGCAGTGAAGCAAAAAATCTAACAGGCAGAAAACCCTCTAGGAAGTACTCGCATTCATCCCCACTGGTCCTATCCAAGAAGTACCACAACCCTATTGGTAGTGCACTCATCCTATCCCCACTGGATTGGTCATACGAATTTATGTGAATCTATGGGGAAGCTCACTTGGTCAATTCCACTTATAGTCTAGTGTAGTCAGGGACACTCTGAGGAAGATCACGCAGTCTAACCCTATTAGACCAAAGGTCTAGAGACTCTCTAAGGAAGCTATCTCGGCTAATTCCTCCTATAGCCTCAGGTATACCATAGACTCTCTAAGGAAGCTCACTTAGTCAATTCCTATTCTATCCTAGGAAGGTTCTTAAAGCGAAAACAAACAGGGTAAGACTCTCTGAGGAATCACACATGGTCTAGCCTCCTGTAGTCTATAAAAATCCACGACCCTCTAGGATCTCACTCGGTCCGTCCCCTGTAGTATAATGTCCAACACTCTCTGAGGAATCTCTCTCGGTCTTCCCTCCTATAGTCTATAATGTCTAAGACTCATTGGGAATCTCACTCGGTCTATCCCTTCTAGTCTATAGCACCAGGTTCTCTCAGTCTCGTGTCGTTCAGTGCATAATAATGTTATAAAGACAAAGAACACCTTTAGAACTACTTGGTTAACCAAAGTACACCTATAGAGATACTTGTCTTACAGTCTATAGGGAAACAAGCATGTTACACAAAAAACACTCCATCCTATAGACACAATGCATGGCAACAGTCATAATAGCCAAAGGCTAACAAGTCCTAAATTTTGTAAACAGATCAAAGCATGGGAAAAACATCCAAGCATAACAAAATTTCCTCTAACATGATTAATTTACCTCTACACAAGCATACATGAAAGGCTGGAAAACAAAAAGGGAAAAAAGGAAAACACACAATACCCGTTCAAGGGTATTGGTGGAATTTGTTGATAGAACTCAAAGACATTGAACGGTAAGGCCAAAACCACCTTCCTCGATCCAAGGAGATTGTTATACTTGAACCATGATGAATTATTCTCCCTTGAACATCGTAGATCTGAAAAAAAACGCCCGAAACACTCAACCCATTATATCTTCAGAAGGAGAAGGAATTGGAAAACAAGGATCAAGCAGAAATGAGAACTTACTGCTTCGATTCCAACACAATCGTCAATTCTCGAATCGAAGAACGGATGGAGGACCGATGGCTCGTCGAATATCCGCAGATTCTCAACACTCTCGGACAAACATGACCTAGAAGAAGAGGTTTATCTTGATCATGTGAAACCCCAGTCCGTTTAATGAAAAAAAAGAAAGTACACGGCGTGTACTTTTAGAGTACACGACGTGTACTAGGTCTCTTCGTACTCCACCTAAATCATCCTCCACCTCACCCCTACACACCATGTGTGTGGCCCGTACACGGCCAGCACACGGCTTCGAGCAAGAAAAGAGTACACGACATGTACTCCGAAATTACACAGAATGTACTTCAAAATTTTCTAGAAACTCCATTTTTCTCAAAAACACTAGAAAAAGGAAATACATTCCTAAAATGAAGATCTGGGTTCATACGAACTTCCCCCCTCAACGAAATTCATCCCTGAATTTCCCTAATGAGCTGTAGAAGAAGAATCCCCGAACAGCTCCGGCCATTGTGTTTGTACATCAGCCTCCCTCTCCCAGCTCTCATCTGGTACTCACCCATGCTGTCAAAGCACCCATACTAAAGGAACAGATAACCCACAAAGAACCTTCGAACTGCGATCGACAATCCAGATAGGATGATCCTCAAATGACGCATCTGCTTCGCACTCAAACTCCTCGGGCTGAATGACATGAGATAGGTCTAAAGAGTAACGTCAGAGCTGAGAGACGTGGATGACATCGTGCATGGCTTGGTACCTCTGAGGTCGCTGCAACCGATAGGAAACCTCCCCAACTCTCTCCAAAACCTCAAACGGCCTGACGTACAATGGTGAAAGCTTACCCTATATCTGAATCCTCTTGTGTCCCAACCTCGGTGCGACATGTATGAAAACCTGATCCCATACCTCGAACTCCAAAGGTCATCTCCACTGATTATAATAAGACTTCTGTCAAGACTGTGTTGTAGCCGTACTCATTTTAATCAACTCCATCTGATCAGAGGTCTCCTGAACAAGACAACGTCCCAGCAAAGCTCTGTCTCTTGCTACCAACCAGCATAAGGGTGATCCGCATGGCCTACCGTACCGAGCCTTGTATACTGCCATCTGAATGCTTTCCTGAAATCTGTTGTTGTAGGAGAACTCCACAAGAGGTATATTCTTCTCCCAAGAACTGACGAAGTCTAGAATGAATTCTTAGAGCCTATCATCAAGCACCTGGACCGTGTGCTCGGACTGGCCATCTGTCTGGGGATGGTAGGGTGTACTCAAAAGTACCCGTGTACCCAAAGCCTTTTAAAGTCCATGTCAGAAACATGAAGTAAAGCGTGTATCCTTCTTTGAAACAATGGAGTGTGGAACTCCATGTAGATATAGGATCTCCATGATGTACAACCATCCCAGCTCATCAACATTGAAGGTCTCCTTTTTCGGAAAGAAGTGTGCGTCCTTCGTGAGTCTGTCGACGACAACCCAAACAACATCGTTCCCCAAAGATGACCTCGGAAACTCGGTCACGAAGTCCATCGCGACATCGTTCAACTTCAACTCGAGAATGGGTAACTTCTGAAAAATCCCTACTGGTCACTGATGCTATTCTTTCACCTGCTGACAAGTAGAACATCTCATGGAAAAACCAGCAACATCGTTCTTTATACCTGGCCACCAGTACTGGAGGTGTAGATCATGATACATCTTGGTGTTTCCAAGATTAACTTCCCAAATTGAGGAATGAAAATCCCATATCATCTCCTCGCGTTTGTCTACTGGAACCCATACGTGTCCCTAGAAATGCAAGATCTCATCCTTGCTCACTGTCCATCCAGGAAGAGGGTCTCCTCCAAACACACACTCCTGCAGGACTAAAGCCTCCAAATCTGATAGCTTCCTCATCCGTACCAGATCAAGAAGTGTAGATGTAACAACTACAGAAGATAGGAAATTATGTCCCTTCCTTTCGTGCACTTCCACGTGCATCTCAGAGAACAGAGCCATAAGCTGCCACTCACTGCTGGCCTCCTGAACTTCCTAAATCCGAGTTCTTCTACTCAACGCATATGCAACTACATTTCCCTTTCCCATCATATATTCAACCTCGAATTCAAAGGACTGAAGATACTCAACCCACCTATGCTGTCTCAGATTCATATCACGCTGAGTGAAAATATACTTGAGACTCCTATGGTTGGTGAAAACCACAAAGTGCTCTTCCAGAAGGTAGTGTCTTTAACAACGTAAGGCCTGAACAACTGCTACCAACTCCAGATCATGCGTTGGGTAGTTTCTCTCATGTGGCCTCAACTACCGAGACCCACATGCAACAACTCCATCTTCTTGCATAAGTACATCTCCCAGCCTGATACCTGAAGCATCACAGTAAATAGTGTAGACCTTGCCCGACTCTAGAAAGACTAGTATCAGTGCTGACGTCAACCCCTCCTTTAGCTCCTGAAAGGGTGACTCACAAGAATCTGATCATAAAAACTTCACCTCATTCTTGTTCATACCTGTCAATGGTGCTGAAAAGCACGAGAAGTCCTGTATGAAGCGTCTGTAATATCCCGCTAGCTCTAGGAAATCTATACCTCAAAGTAATTCTTCGACTGCTACCAGGAAACTACCACTCTCTAACTCTCTGGGACCACAGATACACCAGCCTCTAAGATGACGTGACCCATGAAGTAAATCTGATACATCCAAAAGTTTCACTTTGAGAGTTCAACATACAGTTGATTCTCTCTCAGCGTACTCAGAATGATCTCAAGATGTGAGGCATGGTCGTGTCAAGAGTGAGAGTACACCAAGATATAATCCATGAAGACCACAATGAAGGACTCCAAAAAGAATGGAAGACTCGGTTCATCAGTGCCATGAAAACTGTTGGTGCATTCGTGAGACCTAACGGCATGACTGTATACTGGTATAGACCATACATGCTCCTAAAGGCTGTAATAGGTATATTTGATGGTCTAACGTGCAACTGATGACAATCGGACTTCAAATTGATCTTTGAGAACACCCGGGCTACTTGAAGCTATTCAAATAAGTCATCTATCCTCAGCAAGGGATATCGCTTCTTGATCGTCAACTGGTTCAGCTTCTGATAATCCATATAAAGCCGAAGGGTACCATCTTCTTTCTTCGAAAACTGGATAGGGGAACCCCAAGGAGAAGTACTAGGTCGGATGAAACCCATTTCCTGCAACTCCTCCAGCTGCTTCATGGGCTCCTGCAACTCAGGTGTAGCCATCCTATAAAGAGTAATGGACACCTGTGCTACTCCTAGCACAAGATAAATTGAGAAGTCTACCTCACGCTCCAGCGGAAAACAGGAAAATTATTCTAGAAAGACATCCCTGAAACTATCCACCACTCAGGGAAAGTCTAACTGTGAAGTCCCATTTCATCCAAATAAAGACTAGCAATCTGGGCTGTAACATCACCTAGCCCATGATTCTCTGGTTCAGCTCTACCTTCCTGGACATCACACTCGACTTTAAAAATGAACTAAACACCCTCTCGTGATACGAAACACACCCTGCGGCGATAGCAATCGACAACTTCCTAGAATGAAACCTACCCCTCCAACCTGAGAATGACGTCATAGCCCAAAATTTCTAGGACATAGAGGTCCCATAAGAAGTGACACCCCAAAACCTCAAGAGGTCACTCTTTGCACTGACTTACACTAGATATCCTCATTCCCAATGGCATGTCCAGAGTCAATAATTAGGCAGGTGAAAAGCTACAGAGCCCAAGGCTCTCTAGAACCATAATAGAGATAAATCTATGGGAATCACCAGTATCAAAAAGAGATGAATATAAAACTGAGGCTACTAAAATTATACCTCGAACTGTAGAAGGGCTGGGATCCTCCTCTTGATAGGTCTGCTCCACGGCGAAAGACTGGCCATCACCACAGCCCTGCGCCCCTGGCTTACCACTCGGAGCTGATCCACTCTACTATCGCTGATCACATGGTGACTGACCACCATGACCGCGACTTCCACCTCGGCCCGAACAACCGGAAGAACTACAGTTCCCGGAATAGTGGGAAACTAGTGAAGCATCTCCAGAATGCGGGGTCATAGAGGAACACCAACCATGAGATGAAGTTGAGATGATATGACAAAAGCACTGATGATGGACCATCTTGCCGCAAGATCGACACTCCATCGGATCTCTCTGGCATTGAGGCCTAGTATTCCCACTCCTACCGCACTAGTATCATACAACCCGGGTAGCAGAAGAAGCACCCCACGAACCTTGATCTCCTCGAGAAGACTCTCTGCGACGCTTCCTACTATCCGTAGGAGGAACACGAGCTCTGGATGATGAACCTCCATGCCTCACTACTCTAGAATCCTTCATATTGTGCTCATTAATCAGTACTTAGTTGATGATATAAGATATCAAACTAAACTGGATGATATTCACCTGGAAATAGATCTCCTTCCTGAGACCGTCCTCAATATTCCTAGCAAGGAACAACTCATCACCTGCTGGGATCAGTGTGAAATGTAGAAGCTCAGTAAAACGGGATGATTACTCCATGACAGAAAGAGTACCCTGCTGCAGGCTCATAAACTCCTGGTCTCAATCTGCCCTCATGGTCTCTGGATAGAATTAGTCATAGAAAGTACGTCGAAACTCATCTCATGGCATACCATGCAGGCTCCCTGACAGTGAGATCACCACCCACCACCTCTTGGCGGTGTCCTGGAGCATATAGGTATCCATCTTTACCCATTTCTCCGAAGGAATCTCTAGTTGCTCGAAGATATTTAGGGTGGCCTCGAAACACAACTCTGCAGACTAGGGTCCTCCATCCCCTGAGAAACTAGGAGGATGCTTCTGCTAAAAACCCCTCATCAACTTAGCCATCGTTGGGGTAGGAGGCGGCGCTCCCTGAAAAGTCTGCATCATCCTTAGGAAATCCTCCCGGAACTATGAATCGGCGCCCAAGATTGGTATAACTGCTTGTTCTAAGGTTGGCACAACATGAGGATCTGCAAGAGGATCAACAGGAGGTCCTTGATCTGCCATATCCGGTGTCTGATCACCGTCTGGCAACTGACATACAACCGGAGGACATCTTGGATTCATAGCTCTGAAAGTTCAAAAGCACACCATAAATCCGGATTATCAAATACTGAAAATACATGAGTACAAACGGTAACAGGGAAAGAAACATTCATGTTTTATGAAAAATGACTAACGACAAGTATAAAAAGTACATAACGTGTCCATTAAAGACATTAACAAGGGCGTGTACTCCTTTTACTACTAGTCATGTAACACCCCAAACTACATGGTGTGTCATCCCCACACACGATGTGTACATGAACTCTAAACCCCTGCCCGAGTCTCCTTAAACGGCTATTCCACAAGGTCCAACTAACCCCAGAATACATGGAGTGTTCTCTAGGGACATGACATGTCCTAGACATGGTCTCAGTGGCCCGTGTTATTAGTTACACGACTGTCTACACGACTGACCCTTACACGGCGTGTTACGAACAAAAACGGTGTGTATAAGTGAAGTTAACACCAACCCGTGATGTTTGCAACATGTCCCGGTACCTTGGACAAGTCTACACGACATGTTCTTTACACACACGGCGTGTATGGAAGAAGGTGACACCGAATCGTGTTGTTCGTGACACGGTCTGGTACCTGAACATTACTACGAAGCGTGATCCTCACCAAAACGGTGTGTTCTACTCGAGCTTCCCATCCCGTGTTGTTAGTGACCTGGCCGGGTACACGGCGTGTACCTCCCGTACATGAAGGGTTCCTGAAGGCATTTCTACAATAGCTTGTCCCTGCACTCACAGTTAGTGACACTATCTAAAAACTACATGACGTGTTGTCAAAAAGTACATGCTGTGTATTCTAGGTTTTTCTGGGCAGTAGCTCAGAAACAGCACAGAAGCCATGAAAACACATAAAACAAGGCAAAGAGGTGCCAAATTCCAATCTGTGGGGCCCATACTCCCTGCGAATCAAATCTTGGAATCTCCTACAGTCATAGACAAGAGAAAATAGGATCATGATCCACCAATTTCCGATTCAATAGGGCCCATAACACCTTAAGAACCAAAACTTGGTGTTCATATAAGATAGGTACAATAAAAAAAATCCATTATCAAAGCAGTAGATATTCTATCAATCTTCTATCACAACAGCATGCATAATCTACACAATGTCTATCACAACATCATGCAATCGCTAATGCACCCTAGATGGCCTAGAAAGAATTCATGGAATGTGATCTCTACAAGTGCATATATGATGCATGATATGGAATACCCTCATCTCATTGGGTTTCGACGGAAATAGAACTGCAACAGTCAAAACAATAACAACACAAATCATGTGAATCACTTTAGGTGAAATCATATCAACTGTAAAATCTCAAAACAAGATAACTGCAATAAATGAGGTAGTATGGATTTTCCCTGTACATGGGTTAGCTACTCTCGAAAACAGATTAATACCATGTACCAAATCCGTCCTATCCCTGGCTAAAGGCTCCAAATAGTATATCAAGAGAAAATAATCTCTCGGATACCACATTGTAACGTCTCGGTTCCGGAATCCACCCAGAGGATCCCCGTACCTGTTTTGTCACATGGCCTCAAGCACATTTCCCCAAACGCCAGAGGCTTCCAACTAGAAGTGAGGGCCTTAGGTGTGATAGTGGGTAAACTCTACCCTCATTGGCAGAGTACATAGTGGAAGTAATAAACATGAAATATCAGAAGTAATAAATAACCATCAATAATTAACATCAAAAGACCAAATCAACAAACTGGAGTATAGATGTATATATATAAGGAATGATGCATGATACATATCTCGGAAAGAATCCAAACAAGTAACAATGCTGAAAAACACCACAGTAGAAACAAAAAGTACCAAAGAAAAGTAGACAGCTCCTCAACATCGCAATCCAATGCTTGGTCCCTTGCTCTCATGCCCCAATCAATAAGGTATCAGAAGTCAAAGGGCGCATTCCATTGTCTATACCTGCAACAAAATAGTCTGTTTGGCCCCAAAAGCATGACCCAAACAGGATGTGAGACTAAATCCCAGTAGGCATTCACCCAAAGATCTATGCCTAACAGTCAGTGAGTATATGGCAGGTAAAAGTAAAATAAGTAGTAAACAGAAATAGAAAATCAGTAGACAGTAAATAGTAAGCAGTAAAGTAGGATGATACACAATAGTAATCAATCCACAACCAACAACAATAGTGAGGAAAATAGCTAACAAGCTGAAAATAAACTAGGAAGCAATCACAACCATCCCCTCTAGTCCTATCCCTGATGTACCACAACCCTCTGGGCAGTGCACTCAACCTAACCCCTTTAGTTTGGTCATATGAATTTATGAGACTCTCTGGGGAAGCTCAATCAGTCAATTCTTTTTATAGTCTATGGTAGTGAGGGACACTCTGAGGAATATCACGCAGTCTAACCCTCTTAGCCCCCAGGTCTAGAGACTCTCTGAGGAAGATATCTCTGTCAATTCCTCTTATAGACTCAGTTATACCGCAGACTCTATGAGGAATCACACTCGGTCAATTCCTCCTCTAGCCTGGGAAGGTTATTAAATAGAAAAAAACAAGGTAGGACTCTCAGTGGAAGCGCACTTGGTCTACCCTCCTGTAGTCTATAAAAATCAAATATGCTCTGGGAGCTCACTCGGTCCATCCCCTGTAGTCTAATGTTCAAGAATCTCTAAGGAAGATCTCTCGGTCTACCCTCCTGTAGTCTATAATGTCTAAGACTCATTGGGAAGCTCACTCGGTCTATCCCTTATAGTCTATATCACCAGGTTCTCTAAGTCCCATACTGGTCAATGCATAATAATGCTATAATGCCAAAGTACACCTATAGATCTACTTTTCTAACCATAGTACACCTATAGAGCTTCTTGTATAGAATTCTACAGGGCAACACGCATGTTATATAAAAAATACTCCATCCTATAGACACAAGTAATGGAAATAGTCATAAAGGCCAATGGATAACAAGACCCAAATCTCATAAAAAGAGAAAATCACGGAAAAAACATCCAAGCACAACAAAAGTTCCTCTAAAATGATTAATTTACCTCTACAAAAGCATACATGAAAGGCAGGAAAAAAACAAGAGCAAAAAGTTAAACCCACAATACCCCGTTCACGGGTATTGGTGGAATTTGCTCATAGAACTCAAAGACATTGAATGGTAAGGCACAAAAAACCTACCTCGATTCTACTAGATCGATATACTTGAACCACAACAACTGATTCTCCCTTGATCATCATGGATCTGAGAAAATGTCCAAAACGATCAACCCATGATATATTGAGAAGTACGAGGAATTGGAAAACAAGGCTCAAGATGAAGGGATAACATAACGCTGAAATTCCAATGCAATCGACAGTGCTCGAATCGGAGAATGGATGGAGGAACAGTGGATCGTCGAAGATCTGTGGATTCTCTGTGCTATCGAACAAACATGACATTTATTGCGATCAGGCGCGACCCCATTCCATTTAATGAAAATAAATAATTAACATAGAGTGTACTTCTATAGTACATGGTGTGTACTAGGTATTTCTATACTCTGCCAAAATCTGCCTCCACCTCACCCCTACACACCGTGTGTGTGGCCCAGATACGGCCATCAGCCGACATCATGAGGAAAAAGAGTACACGGTGTGTACTTAAAATTTTTCCAGAAACTCCATTATTCTCAAAAAATCTAGAATGAGGAAAGACGTACCTGAAACGATGATCAATGTTCATACAAAGGCTATACTGAGGCACTTCTCCTGTCAAGTACCATGGGTCTGTTGGGTTACCAAAAAATTATCCCCCCACCATGGGCCTATTGGGTTACACAGAAGCCTCTTTCTATTGGACCATAGTAGCTGAACCACATACGGTCTCTTGTCAGAAGTATTTAGGTCTTATGAAACCGCATGGTTATCGTACGTAGCACACTTGATCATGGAAGAATCTCCCCCAATCCATTCATAATATTTCAACATCCATTAAAGTCTCCATATAGTATTCCAAAATTTTCGCCTCATTACGAAGGTTCTAAAAATACAAATGGATTGCCAATCAGATGACCGATTTTCCAGATATTGAAGGTTTTCAAAAAAGGGGCTAGTGGGGTCCACTGACCTGAGTTGGACCCAGACCGACCTAGACTCAGCCCGAACAATGGTCGATACCGGACCATCCCCAGCCTGATTTCGTTCAGGTGGGGTGACCCCCACCCTGCCTGGTCCTCAATATATGGATCATTTCTTCCTGGATGGGACATAGATGGAAGCTGGTTGCAGTTCCCAATAACCCCATAGGGCTGCCACTTTGTTGTAGTCAATCGACTATGGCCTACTACTACGCGACCGTCCACTCCACCTGGCCGGACTCCCCACATGTGGTCAATCAACCGTGTGATCCTGAGATGTTCCTCTTAATGATGCGTGGAGCTCCATTGATGTGGTCCATTTTTTCATCTCTTCCACCAGTTGTCGACCTAGCCAACATCAGTGGGTCCTTCCATCAACCCCTAGGTCTACATCAGTGGTCCATTCAATGCACTGACTGCTCCTTTGGCATGCGTGGAGTGACATGTTCCCTGCAATGGACTCAAAGATTCCAGGCAACCATTTCCAATGATCATCCACCATGAACGAAAAAGGTGGAGGAGGGTTGGGCCTTGTCTGTGTCATCCCACACCCTAAATGTTAGATGATTAAAATAGGGGAGCCCTTGTTTTACAGTTCTATGAATAAATAATGAAATCATATATGGAAAACCCAATAAAGAAACCCTCCCACATGAATGTATGATCTTGAAATCATCCTATTTATGGGTTGATCCACGTTCTTAATTTTATGAATAAGAATATGGGAAAAATAAAACAAATAAACCAATACCCTGATTGACATTCGTCATTGAAGTGCTCAACCCTCAACGAATCGATATCCATTGGCATTCATCCATTCTCAATCTCATTATTCATATAGCATTGACATTATAGAAATCCTAGAAGCATTCATAATTTGTCATTGGATGGAATCCTTGCCGTACGTTCTTCATTGAATATCCATGGTTTAATTCTCAACTCTCCAACACGTTTAACCACTAAATGAAAAAATGTCATAATGTTTCTGTTATGCTATGACATCGCTTCATTACTCTATCCCATTTTTGAAACTGTTTATCTATTATGCTTCATTTATGGGCCAATATGTATCATACATTAATACACTTCATCGCTGCACCGCAATGCCTCTGTCTATCGCTGAATGGAGTGGAACATAAAATTAGAAAACATTTAATGTTATTTTATTATTTTTCAAAAATTAGGAAAGCTAATATTTCTGTCCAACCCATTTCGGTCTATGTTAATCCCTTTTTAAGAGTATCTTGGTGTTCTGAGTTAAATGGTGCCCTAAAATTTTTGATCTGAGCACCATTTCAAAATTTAAAAAAACTCGAATTCATGTTTACTTAAATGAACATAAGAAAGGTCAAAATTATAGTCTGGGCCCACCAGGCTACAAAATCACATGTCGTAATATAGTTTATTATCAAAATTATTTCATATAATTTTAAAAAAAAATTACATATAAATTCTCGGATATTACATGACAGTGCCTGATGAGAAGTTCATGAAGCCCTAAAACCACAACATGATGTGGAGGTCCCTCAGAGACTGCTTGTCCTCGCCCAACACCAGATCCAACAATTCCTATTATAGATATGACATATGCTCCATATCCTCCCATGAATTCTCATTTGAGAGGAACTCTTAATAAATTTACCCCAATATCAAAATCCCTAAGATATTGTAAAGGACCCACGTGCTTATACTGACCTCCCCAAGGTAGAGATGAAAAATGTTGGTCCGGAATGACCACCTTATCAACCACTCTGGCATTATGTGATTCGGCTAGTGAGTATGGAATTTGGAGGACCACAAAGCTTCATACCTCCCTACCGTCTTCTGCTATGCTGAGAACTCCTTACTGGATGCACAGACCCAGTTGGCCCATGCCATATCATCCATAAAATTGAATCCCTAGTGCAAGTCCCAATAATCAGTCCACACCCTCTTTAGGTTCCACAACACTACCTTGAGGTTGGTTTGGTAATGTGTGGGAGATACCTCTACCTCCAATGCCATCCCATTAACATTGTTGACCTGATTGTACATGTATTCCATATTGGAATGTGTGTGATCCTCCCATGTATGACAATCGATGGCCATGAACCACTGGTGCTGGAATGATGTACTCCTGAAAAATTATTCTAGTTCGTCCCTACAAGTTTTAAGGATGATAATATCATCCATCAAGACAAATATATATAGTGGAAATCTTTTATACATTGGGAAGTTATTCTTTCTTTCTGAAAACAACTCTACTAGGTATTCATGGTCTAAATGGATCCCCACTCATTCCCCAATGCCTAGGTTATTCGTCATCTCTTTCCTATGGGATGCATCTGTAAGGAACCCCATATAGCTTCTTGGTAATCCATTCCATCCCAAAACATTATAAATTTTTTTAGATCACAATTCTCAATCGCAGAGCTCTATCACAGAGCTAGATCATTGATACTGGTCGAAGAGTTCTACCACACACATCGCATACACAACTCACAGTGTGCACAATCATTGATATGATGACTCGCAGTGCGACACAGATCAATATACAACCCATTTCTCAAAGAGCGATCTCGAGAACATAGAGCTTCCCAAATCAAGATCTCTAGAACAAAATATGTAGAGATGATAGATGGAAAAAGGTGGTTCATCCTCCTATTTATAAGAGAGGAACTAATACTTTCACGGTGCGCCTGACATGGATTTACTTCATGGTTTTCTAAACCCATGCAGTGCCTATCAGCATTGTGACCCTGCTTCGCAATATGAAATGTTTTTTTTGAAATCTACCATCATAATTTGACATTCATTTTACACCTCAGCTCCAATTCTGTTGGGGGGGCATTATTTTCACCAAAGTATATGGGTGAGAGAAATATAAAAAGAAAAAATATAATGCCAAAAGTAGATACATTGATAAGAACCTTCCAAAATCCCTTCAGCACCGCAGCTAGGACAAATACCATCAGCACCATTGACGGTAAAATGCTGAGGCCTCCTCTACGATCTCCACAAAGGAACATGTTAGACGAATCTATGGTTATGATGAAATATATGGATGTCTTTGCACTGTGTAGGGAAGAAAACTGTCTCAATGATTCCTTGGAAATTTATGGAAGCCTCTATGAGTGCTGAATAGGTAATGATGGAAGCCTCTACACTGTGGAGGGGATGATAGTCGACTTCACGGTTATGATGAACATGACGCAATCTGCCTCTGATAGTAAAGCGAAAGATGATTCTTGGTGTGCCCTCTGAGCATCGTGCTCCTTTGAACCATTAAAAACTATGATACCCTAATTCCAACAGGATTGACACCCATACTATTCACCTTCCAAGCTCCCAAATTACAAAGTTCCCTTTTCTCTACGAACCAACAAGAAAAATGGATCATCCAAAGTACTTGATAATTATGAAATCCCATTCCCTTAACACAAGTTTACCCCAAATTCAAGGATTGATACCCTTCATAGAGGTTTGTTCCATTACCAAGAAAGGAGACACCTTTGTGTACTCAGGACTTCCGGAAGCAGCCATGCTTCAAGAAGCACCCTCCAGAATCATGTGTACTCCATGATGAGGTCGAGAATAAATGCTTCCCGATGTTTTCCTAAATTAAAATTCATATCCTCTACGAGCCATTTTTATTTTCAAAGCCACATGTTTTTCTAAGAAAAGAGCTCTGCAATCCCATATTCTTTGCAAGCCCATGATCTCTGCAAATCCATGAGCTATGCATAGTCTTGTTCTCTACAATCCCTTTATCAGTGTGAGGCCCCTCTCTACAAGTCCACTTTCTTCACACACCCTTTTTTGAGGGGGAATCCACCCTTGTACGAAGTGATTTCATAGTCTTTTGGGTGGTGATTCTTGTTGAGTTTCTTTTCCACATTCATCATCGCATATGAACGATAATGACTATTACATCATCACATATCAACACTAACATGATCCATTCAATGGATCACCCCAAAACCCCATGTCCACATGGAAATGCTGGTGCCTTCCCTTCACGATGGGTTACTGTGCACCATTTATATAAGTCTTAATGGTGTGAAGTGAATCTTCATCATCAGATCTATAGGATTCAAATCATCCATGCATCATCATTCATAGCACATGATGTTACACTGTAGACTTGACACTTGAAATGTTCATGGGGTGCCCCGCCTCAGAAATTTTCCATGCCCACTCATCTCCACCGGAGTGAGATCTTCCTCCCATGGAATGATAACCTCCTTGAATGTAATGATATATAACCATGGTTGAGGGAATCTATCATGGTGTAAGACCCTATAATTTCTTACAAGATGTAGCACCTATGATTTTCCTCTACTTTTTTAAGTTCAAAGATCAGAGGAGATATAGTAATAGGGGACCCTTGATAAATTGTACCTATCCATTTAGGCATTATCACCATTCAGCCTCTATCCTATATTTAGTTTCAATCCCTATATCTATGGACCAAAAAACATCCATAATAATCAATATATTCTTCATGATTGGACCATCCAAAATGTGATGTTCAGGTCTTTATAGCTTCTTGTTTCACACACTGAGCATGAATCACATGGTTTTACAGTAAGCATTGACCATGACACCATCATTGGTCCACCGTATTGTGAAAACCCCATCCCTCATAACTATACCACAATGACCTTGATGTTTTCCCTTTCCAGGAAGGGTACATAGAAAGACTCCCTATGGTTGAATCCCCTCACCCATCAGTCCCAACCTCCTCACACCGGTTCTCCCTCGCCCCACATAATGATAAAAGGTATTCCCCTTTTTGTCTTGTATGACATTAAACTGTATTATTATGAACTACATGGGTTTTAATCCATGTATCCAATACATGGTATGTAGTATTCCATGTTATAGTTCCACCCCAAACAATGGTGAAAATCGGTGTCCTGCTTGTTGGGACCCACAAACTATGTTTGTCCCATAATGGTGTTAAACCATCACCTGAGAAGCTAACCATATAAAAGCCCCATACTCAATTCATAGTCATCCAACCAATAGTTTCTCTCTTGTGATGGCCACTAACCACATGTATGTCACATAATGCTATTGAGTCACTATCCTTTGTGTGCACGCTGATTATATGCCCCTTTCATGAACAATATGTACTTTGATTCACAACCATGGGGATACATAGGGGGCCTCCCAAAGGTTCAATCCAATCACTCATTTAGCATCCAGGTCCGAACCTTGAGTTTTTGTGTTCCATGAAGGTCATTCCCCTACCTGGAGGTTCTACATCCTTCAGGTACCATACATGCATCCATCCTCACGGGCACCCTCCTCAGCTGTCCCTTCACCCCACCGAACTATGTGGACTTTTATTCTGTACCATGCGGATACGTAGGATGCCTCGTAGAGGTTCAAGCGCAACACAACCATTATCTTCATGTTACTTCCATAACATTCACCACCCCCTTTTTTCAACCAACCATCATGCTTCCTAATTCTAACCCACGTCGGCACATCCTAGTGAAATAAAAAAATCTACTATGGTAGATAATCATGCATAGGACCCCCAAAGTAAATTACCATATAACCAAGAGTTTCCCTATTGTTATGGTATGTTATCCATTCATAATTCCCAAAAAGTCTCCAGGCCATTTTCCACTGTGTACTCCCCTATTATAAGACTATATTTTCTTAATACGTGGGTTTTTATCCATTTCATCTACACATGATACGTAGGAAACATCCCTACGGTTCAATCACAGACAATAGTAAACAATTTTTCCCCCGTTTCTAGGATGAAATTTCCCTAATCTGCCCTCAGTGGTGTCCAAATCAACCATTACAATGTGATATATTCCCACTATGGGACACACCACCTCATATTAGTTTTTATTAGGTGTTTTGATCTGTCAATATGGTAAACCATCCAGGTGCTCACTTCTAGGGAGGTACCCATATGATCCTTCTCTATGAGATATTTTGATCAATCTCATTATATCTCCTCAAGATGTTAAACTCTCGACCAACCTTGAGTTAAACATGAGATGATGGAGGAAAACCATGGAAGGCATGAATTTTAGTGTATCCATCTCCGCTAGACATTAAACATTATGCATGCCTTGTGTAAAACAAGGAAAGGTGAAGAAAACATCATAGACATGCATCTAAAATATGATTACCAACAATCAACATGGGATTACTGTAGGATCGAAATAGTGATGTAGATGCTCAAAATACAAGAGGGGGGGGGGTGAATTGTACACTTTAAAAATTCATTTAAAAAAAGGAAAGAACTAAGTTTAACAAAGTTAAACTAAGAAAATTCACAACACCTCTTACACAAATTGAAACTTGGAATAAGTAATGAAGTTATAAACTTCAAGTCCTATGAACATTCTTAAAACCGGAAAGAGATTACGAAAGTAGGTTCAGGAAGTTTGGTTCCAGAAATTGAAACTTAAAAAAAGATTAGAATATGAGATTCTACCTTAAAGCGTATAGAATCAAAATGAAACAGAGTACAAGTAAGGAAGTACAAGAAAGTTATACTTTCCTTATAATACAAAATGCAGTGGAAATAAACAAGTAGTAAAACTACAAGTAACAAGATAAAAGTCTTTTAACCCAAAGCGAAGGGTATCCAACAATCTTGGATAAAGGTACCTTGATTTATAATTTCAAGCATGTCTGTCTTACCCACACCAGGGTAAGCCCTCGATACGAAGATCAGAGTCTCTGTCTTGCTATCCCCGCAAGCCCTCAACTTCAACATAGTTGGCCACCTCTGTCTTCCTCAGCAAGGAAGCCCTCAACTTCAAGGTGTTGGAAACCTCTGTCTTCCTATCCCTGGAAGTCCTCGAATGTAATCACCAAAATTCGGAGTTGCACAAAGCTTTGATAGTTAATAAGAGCCTCTCTCTCTAGAAATCACTTCAACAACATGTATGCACAATGTTTAAGAAGTCATACATCAGCAATGAGCTCTTTCAAATGAAATCCTATTTATAGGCAAGGTCGAACTCCTTTCCAACGATCATATTTTCCTTAAAAATTGGAGGGACCTGTACACGTGTAACTTAACCAATGGTTAGTTTATAACTGAATACACGACATCGTTTTATAACAAAACAACTGTAACAGAATGTACGGAATCATTTTAAGTCTAAACTAAAATGTTTGGAGTGAAGATTCGGAGAGAAAGTTCGGAGGGTAAAAATATATTAAAGAGTAGAAAAATTATAAAAGCGTAAGCGAAATGAATGTTCGGAGTCTGACCAAAAATAATTTTCAGAGTCTAAATAAATTCAGAGTGAATAAAACAAAGATGTTCAGATTCTGTTTCATAGGTGAATTCGGAATGAGAATTCAGAATGAGAAATCGTCATCAGAATTTGTAATGAGATTTCATCATCAGAATTCGTAATGAGAATTCGATGTCAAACTTCATAAGGATTCGTATCCAGAATTCGGAGTAGAACTTAATCAGAGTTCGTATCCAGAATTCAGAATGAAACTTTATTATAGTTCTCAGCTGGAATTCGGAGTGAAACATCCTTACAGTTCTTATCCAGAATTCAGAGCCTAAAACAGAATGCTTCATATCAATGTTTCAACTATTCCGATAATAAAGAAATGAATCTGAATCTTATACTTAAGAAAAATCTGGATTAAAATATGATAAGGAAAATATTTCTTACAAAAGCGATTTTTCTTATAAAAGAAATTTTCCTTATAAAATCAATTTTCTTAAAGATAAGGTGTTTGTGATTTTCAAAACAGTAAGGAATGGAAAAGTCATAAGGAAAACCTTATTGACTCAACAATTTCCCCCTTTTTGGAAAGCACAAACATCCTTACCAAAAATAAATTCTAAGAAGAAAGAAAACATTAAGGCTTATCTCCCTTTGCTTATGGATGTAGATGAATATGACTAACTCCCCCTTAGGCTTTGAAACTATAAGGATCACATTCTAGATTTCCAGAATGACATTTCATTACGAATAAGAATGTATTATTTAATGAAAAACTCCCCATTAGATAAACTCTTATTAGAGTTTGTTTTCTTTCTCACCCTTTGTTATGATTCTTTTTCCCTTTTCTTATTAGCGTCTTTCCCTTCTCCCCCTTTGTGATTTTCAAAAAGAATTCGAGGGAATTGAAAATATAACAAGGTACCTGAAAAATTAGTAGCAACAACAAAAGAAACGAGAAAGCACAAATTTTCATTAAGTTTGAAGAGCTCAACAACAATTAAATTTAGATACAACAAAAGATCGGATCTATCTATTTTGGATCTTTTTCCTTCCCCTTGAGACCCTTAAGAATAGCCTTTATATTGTTCATGTATTTATGGTCTTCATCGGCTTGCTTCTCTATCACAACAATTCTTGCACTTTGGGATTCAATCTTTTCTTCCTGGGCTTGATGCTATTCTTCCTGAGCTTTATGATTTTCTTCCTGAGCCTTCATATTTTATTCAAAGTCAATCCGATGATCCCTTTCATATTTCCAATTTTGAGAGAGAGAATTTAGCTTCCCATTCAGATCTCTGACTTCTTGAATCCAGAAACTCTTTTCATTTGTCAATTTCTCTTCAAAGGAAGAAGTTAGCTCATTTATCTTCATGTCCTCAGTCTCAAAAGCATCCTTCACATTATCTTGAAATTAATCAAAGAAACTCATTTCTTCTAAAGTCTTCCTCGACTAACTTTTCATCCTCTTGCAAGATCTTTTGTGTGCTTCATAGCCGACAAAGAATGATTTTAATGGAGCTTCTATCTCAACACACTCATCCTTGACCATGGATACAGAGTCTGATTTCTGATTCAAAGCATTTTGGAGCATCTGACATCTTGAATCAATGCTTGAGAAGGTCGGAATAGAACCTACTAAATTCTTTAAAGACTGGACAACAAAGTCATTCCCCAACGAAGATGAATCCGAATCCGAGACTCTTCTTGGAGAATTTTCTTCTTCAACTTGGTTAAGCTTTCTCTTTGAATAACTACCAACTTCCTTTCTCTTCACCACTACTGAGCTCGGAGTATCAGCATGAATTTTCTTTCCCTTGTCTCTTTTTGGAATAGAATCCTATTCCGGAGTTCTTTTTTCACTATCAGTTACTTGAATAATATTGTCTTCATCGTCAGCAACTTTTTGAGCTACATCCTCTATGTTCTCCATTTGAGCAACATCATGTAGAGGTTGTTCTTCTTCTGCATGATAAGCTACATCTTCTTCTCATTGTTTCTCACCGTTTCTAGGAGTGACTAATTTCGAAGATTCGGCTTCTGAAGTTCGGAGTGACAGATGTTCCGAAGGTGTCCCCTTATAATCATCTAATTGATTCAAAACATCTCCAGTTTCACCACTGCCTTCAGCTACAGCTTCTTCTTCATCCACTCGCTCAATTTTCTCTTCTTCTTTAGCAATCTTAGAAACAGCTTCTTTCGGAGTGACGAAAATTCTTCCTGGAGTATCAGGAAGAGTGTCCAAGCAAAAATATCTCAGAACATGAATTTTTCTGAAACCATCTCATTGAACTTCAACAATTCCTGAGCTACCTCGGATTCGGACAACTTCTTCTTAAGCTTATTTTCTTTGACTTGTTTTTCTATCTCATCCGCAGTTCTTTATTTCAAGGCCTTATCCTCCGTAGGATCCAAGCCAAACTGAGGCTCCCTTTGCACTCTTTTTTCTTTGATCTCCCTCCATTTAGCAACTACCTCATCTGGGTAAGCTTTCTTCTTCTTTGGTTTTGGAGGTGCGGAATGAGATTCCTTAGACTTGGAATTCTCTACATTATCTTAAACTTCTTTCAACTTTCTCTTCCTTACTGGCTTTGAGGATTTCGGATCAGAAACTTTTGGAACTGCTTCTTCTTGAGTAGGTAAATCAATGAACTGACCGGTCTTCTTGTCAAAAGCTACATCCATCCTATTGAGAGTGCCATCACTTACCAAAATAATCTTACAAACTCTTGGATTAGACTTGCAAGCCTCCTTGAAAGACTCAAGGCACCGAACTATCAACATTGAGAGGATTGCTGGATATATTATGATCTGGGCCCTCAAGTTCCCTTTCTTAACATTCTCAAGAGTAATGAGAATGTGCTTCATCAGGTTAAACTTCCTCAGATTTATTAGAAAATCTAGGATGTAGATCTCTCTCTTCTTCAGACTATCTTTGTCCCCCTTTCTCGGTACGATAAGACCTTGTACCCCTAATTCTAGGATCCGGAAATTTGTAGACAGAGAAGAAATCTTCGGAGCCTTATCATCTGACAGTCCGAGAGTTTGTAATTCTTTTTCCTTTTCAAAGCTACACTTTGAATCCGGCAACACATGAGATATGAATTCAGCTTCTCCTTCATTATTCAGCCCAACCAAGATAGCTGTGTTGGCATATGAAAGCTTATAAGTCTTACCATAAGATTTAAACGACAACTTTTCTCTTCCATCTTCCTTAAGAAAGGAGAGTGTCTCATAACACTCTATAAGAAAATCTAAATAGACTTCATCTTGATTCCTAGGTTTCGACACATCAACATCTTCCCATCCATTATGCTTAATATTCATGGATATAAGAGTGTCATACTTGTTGAATAAATCAGGATGAACCATCCTCTCTCTATATACTAACCACTTCGAAATTGGCTTAGAGGAAGACATGTGTTGAGAAGCTACTTCCACAGACATTCGGATCTGATGACCTCTGAGAAGTTCGGAACAGAGAAATCTGATGTTCGGAACAACTTTAAAAAGGAGAGGCAGAGCTTCGGGATGCTAGAGCTTGAAATCCAATGTGGGACAACCATTTGTGGTCCCCTTTATATAGGCAACGAGAAAATGGTTCAACTTCCAGGGTTGATCGAACAGTTGTGACAAGCTGAGATTAGATCTGACGGTCGAAAAACAATTCTCATGAAAACTTGAATCTGATATTTTGAGGTTTTATTAAAAACAATGATTTTATAAAATTATAATCCGAAACCAAAATATAAGAAAATTACAGCAAGTAAAGTATGCCTACAAAAACATGAGTAAGGAAATTATACCTTTCGGATTGTCTTAGGAGGATTATTCGTAATGGGTAATAAAAAAACTACGAAAAATATTTATTACGAAAAGACATAGTTCTCAAAACTCACTACGAAAAAAAACTCAGTACGGAAAACTCAGTACAAAAAACAATATAAGAATTCAGTATGAATTATTTTTTTTTAAAAAACTGAATATGAACAACTCATTATAAAAGACTCAGTACAAAAATATCATAATGGAAATACCAGTATGAAATTTCCCATTCTGGAAGTGTTCAATATGATGTTTTTTATTCCAGAAGTCTTCTATACGAACAAATCCATTCTGGAAATTTTAGTTCCGGAAATTTCCATTCCAGAAATTTAGTTCCGAAAGTTTTGAAAACAAACTTTGGGAAAAAAATTTGTTACATAGACAATCAAATGTACCCCCCTATAAAAAGGAGTTTATTACTGTAAGGAAACTTTTTCAATAGAAAGTTAATTAAGAAGGATTACCTTACAATTATCATTCCTAAATTCTGTTTAATGTATTCAAATCTATCAGAAGGCAAAGATTTTGTGAAAATATCAGAAAGTAGATCTTGTGTTCCGATAAACTGAAGAATAATATCTCCTTTTTGTGAGTGATCCCTAAGAAAGTGATGCCTAATATCTATGTGTTTTGCATGAGATTGATGTGCAGGGTTCTTACTAAGGGAAATGGAACTTGTGTAATCACACAAAATTTGTGTTTTAGTAAAACTCAAGCCATAGTCTGTGAGTGTGTGTTGCATCCACAATACTTGAGCACAACAAATTCCAGCTGCTACATATTCAGCTTCAGCAGTGGAGAGTGCTATAGAATGTTGCTTCCTTCAAGACAAAGAAACTAACAAATATCTTAAGAAATGACAAGTTCTGGATGTACTTTTTCTATCCATTCTATATCCACCAAAGTCAGCATCAGAAAACTTTTTAGAACAAAATCATTTCCAGAAGTATAAAATAATCCTAGATCCAGGGTTCCCTTAAGGTAGCGAAAAGTTATTTTTACTGCCTTTAAGTGAGATTCCTTAGGATTGGATTGATATCTTTCACATAAGCATACTAAGAACATTAAGTCTGGTCGACTAGATGTTAAGTAAAGTAAACATCCTATCAAACCTCTAAAAGATGTTTGATCTACTGGTTTCCCAGCACTATCAAGATCTAAAGAGATTGAGGTACCGATAGGAGTACATATACTCTTTGTATTGTCATAACCATACTTTTTGAAAAGATATTTAATATACTTATATTGAGATATGTACGTTACTTCTGGTTTTTGAGAAATTTGAAAACCAAGGAAAAAAGTTAACTCACCCATCACACTCATTTCAAACTCATATTTCATTAGACTTGCAAAAGAGTCAGTCAAAGATTGTTGAGTTGAACCAAATATGATTTCATCAACATAAATTTGAACAATCAAAACATTTTTCTTATCTTTTTTTATAAAAAGAGTCAGATCTTCATTTCCCTTAACGTAGTTATTTTGAAGCAAAAATCCCATGATTTTATCATACTAGGCTCGTGGGGCTTGTTTAAGACCATACAAAGCTTTGGTATGTCTAAAAACATGATTAAGATGTTTTGTATCTTCAAAGCTAGGAGGTTGTTCAACAAAGACTTCCTCTAACATAACCGTTAAGAAAATCACATTTCACATCCATTTTAAAATGTAGAAAATTAAAGAATGCTGCAAAGGCAAGTAGAATACGGATAGATTCATGTCTGGCTACTGGAGAATAGGTTTCTTCATAGTCTATTCCCTCTTGCTGATTATAACCTTTAGCAAAAAGTCTAGATTTATTTCTTATTATAACTCCATTTTCATCACATTTATTTCTGAAAACCCATTTTACTCCAATAACAGACGTTTACTTAGGTCTTTCAACCAAGGTCCATACATTATTCCGTTGGAATTCATTTAGTTCATCTTTCATGGCTTTGATCCAATCATCATCACCTAAAGCTTCATCAGTGCTTTTATGTTCTAATTGGGAAAGAAATGCTAGGTGTTCTACTTCATTTCATAAGGGACTTCTAGTACTTACAGGTTGATTTACATCCCCAATGATACTATCACTGGGATGATTCTTAAGAAACACCTGATTTGGGTTTTGAAAAGCATGTTCATCAACATAGGGTAGAATGTCTTCTGGGGTAAATGTTTCAGAATTATCTTCTTGAACATTCTCCTTATCATAAGGTTCTTCTATCAAAGGTTGACAATTAGTTTTTGAAAACACATCCGAGGATGTAGGCTGGGATAGATTAAAACAAAAGGATCAGACTCATCAAATTTTACATGTACAGTTTCTTCAACAGTATAAGTGTTTTTATTAAAAACTCTATAAGCCTTAGATGTTGTGGAATATTCTAAGAAAATTCCTTCATCAGATTTTGGTGAGAATTTATGTAAGTTATCTTTAGTATTCAGAATAAATACATTGCAACCAAAAACCTTGAAGTATGAAAGTCTTGGTTTTCTACCGTTCCATTACTCATAAAGGGTTTTATTAAGAAAAGGTCTAATCAAAACTCAATTTATAGTATAGCAAGACGTACTTACAGCTTCAGCCCAGAAATGTCTAGCTCTAGAATATTCACTCAACATGGTTCTAGTTATTTCTTGAAGAATTCTATTTCTTCTTTAAACTACTACATTTTTTTGAGGAGTTCTTGGTGCTGAAAAATTGTGAGTAATACCTTTTTTACTACAAAAAGTTTCAAAATCAGAATTTTGAAATTCTCCTCCATGATCACTATGAATAGTTTTCAATGGAAGGTTTTTTCATTTTTAACATGAGCTATAAAACTTTTCAAATAAGAAAAAGAACCAGATTTCTTTTCTAGAAGATAAACCCAAGTAAATCTAGTGTAATCATCAATTAGAAAAAACACATAGTATTTTGATCAAATACTTCCAGTTTGTGTTGGACCAAAAAGATCCATGTGCACTAACTATAATGAATCAATTGTTGAGAATTCATCAATTGTTTTAAAACTAGATTTATGTTTCCTTCCACATTTACAAGGATCACAAACTTTAGAAGAATCAATTCTAATCTCTGATAGATCCTTAACTAGTTTCTTCTTAGAGAGTTTACATAGGTTTCTAATGTTATAGTGACCTAATCTTCTATGCCATAACCATGAATGATCTTCCATTGCACTTAGGAAAGGTAAATTTTGACTCCTGAGGTCTTCTATGTTTATGGTGTAAACATTCTCATGCTTATTGGCTGAGAGAATAAATTCTTCCATGGAATTGGGAACTAAGCACTTATCATTCCTAAAATTCACAAGGTAACCTTCATCACATAACTGACTTATGCTAACGAGGTTGTGCTTAAGACCCTTAACAAAAAGAAAATTTGAAATCAAAGTTTCTCCTAAAAGAACAATATTAACAATACAAACAATCTCACCCTTAGCATTATCTCCGAAAGTTACCTTTCCTCCTTTCGTTTTGTTAATCTTTTCAAAATAGATTTTGTTACTAGTCATGTGCCGGGAACATCCACTATCCATGTACCATGTATTTTTGCTGTTACTTTCTTTATTTTCCTGAAATCAAGAAGAAAATTAGACTTTCAGAATCCAAACTTTTTTGGATCCGAGATTACTAGATAACAGAATTTTAGGAACCCACATCTTCTTAGAAAAGTAAACTTTTTGAAATCCTAGAGATTGGGTTTTGTTTAAGGATCAATTCTTCTCCCAGTGACCACCACATTGACACTTGTTACAATATGGGGCACTTTGAGGAACAAAATAATTGTTACTAAACAATGGTTTTTCATGGGTATAACCAAATCCAGATTTATTTTTTAAAGGTCGTATTTGGGAATACATTTTTTCAAAATTTTCCTTACTATTGGTAAAGTTTGATAAACACTTCTTTAAGGAAAAAATTTCAGACTTGAGTTTTATAACCATGTTTTTATCCTCAAAATCATTAGTTTTAGAACTAGAGCTAGGCTCGAAAATATATTTCTTAGAGATTACTTTTTCTAATTCTTTAGAACGTTTGTTCTTCTCAGAATATAATTCCTCAAGATTTTTTGAAATACTTTCAAAATCAAAAATTTTCCTATCAAGATCTTTAGAAACATCTAATATCTCTTTTGTAAGAATAGAATTCCTAGAGTTTGCCTTATCAAGTTTTTTATTGAGTTTAGAATTCTAAATCTCAAGAAGTTCAGCAAACCTAGAGACTTTTTCATAAGTAGGTAAATTATTTTCTTCATCAGAAGAGGATTCTTCATCAGAAGAGTTACAATACTTACTATCATTAGAATTTAAAGAAACATTGGTCAATGATTCAGAATTTCGTACCTTATCCATAAAACAATGATTATCAATAGGTAATCTGGCTATAAGACCAAGATTCTTCTGTCCTGAAGATTCATAATCAGAAGATTCATCTGAAGAGTCACCACCACTGGCACTCCAGGTGTCATTAGCTTTCAAAACATTCTTAGATTTGGATTTATAATACTTATTTCTATTCCTGTCTGAATTCCTTTCCTTCCTTTATTTCTTTTCGAGAAAAGGGAAATCTGGTCTAATATGTCCAGCTCTCTTGCATTCATAACAAGTGACTTCTCCATATTTCTTATATTTCCTTTCCTTTTTCTTATACTTGGATTGGAATCTCCTTTGGCCAGCTATCTTGTTCATCCTTCGAGCAATATTTGCTAACTCATTTTCAGAGAAATCAGTTTCACAAGATTTGGTTTGGAAAATAACTTTCTTAGACTTGGATCTGGTTACTCTCTCAAGAGTCTTATCTTTCATCTGATTTGATTTTGTTGTAAAATAAACAGTACCATTTCCATTCTTCTTTTCGATGTTTTCATCATCTCCCTTCATTCTTGTCTCATGTTGTATAATAGTTCCAAATAACTCATCATGAGAAATTTGAGTAACCTTCCTGTTCTCTTCTATAGCTGTTCTTTTGGATTCCCACTCATTGGGCATAATATCAATTATCTTGTCCACAAGTGCTTCATCATCTAAACCTTTTTCTCTCATAGACTGTAGACTGTTAACGATAGTCATAAATCTCTTTTGAACTTTACATATTGGTTCACCATACGGAAAATTGAAGCCATGGTATTCAGCTCTAAGAATAGCTCTCCTAGTCTTAATCACCTTAGAATTTCCAAAGTGTGTAACCTCTAAATTATTCCAGATACAATTTGCTGCTTCACAAGAAGAAATTTGGCTATATATATTTATAGTCATTGAACAAAGTAGAGTATTGCGTACCTTATTGTTGAGTTGATACTCTTGCTTTTCCTGGTTAGTAAAAGTTCTATCTTCCTTATCAGGAATTTTATAATCACCAGTAAGAATAACAAAGTTGTCCACTCCAGTATTGATAACAAAAGTCCTCATTTGATCTCTCCAGTACTCATAGTCATTACCATCAAAGATTGGTGGTCTTGTAGGATTTAGATTATCAATAGAACCAACAATAATTCCTGCCATACTAGAACAACCTTTGGTACACAAACTTGTTAGTAGAAAAAGTTCGTAATCACAATGTTCGGAATGAGAAAGTTTGGAATGAGAAAGTTCAGAATGGGAATGTTCGGAATGAGAAAGTTCGGAATGAGAAAGATCTGAATGGTAAAGTGAGAAAGAATAACTTATATGTGAATACAAGTATTTCAGAGACCTCCTCTGATACCAATTGTAGGATCTAAATAGTGATGTAGATTCTCAAAATACAAGAGGGGGGTGAATTGTACACTTTAAAAATTCCTTTAAACAAAGGAAAGAACTAATTTTAACAAAGTTAATCTATGAAAATTCACAACACCTCTAACAAAAATTGAAACTTGGAATAAGGAATGATGTTATACACTTCAAGACCTATGAACTTTCTTAAAACTGGAAAGATAATTCGAATGTAGGTTCCGGAAGTATGGTTCCAGAAATTGAAACTTAACAAAAGATTACAATATGAGATTCTACATTAAAGCATATAGAATCTAAATGAAATAGAGTAATAGTAAGAAAGTATAAGAAAGTTATACTTTCCTTATAATACAAAATGCGGCGGAAATAAACAAGTAGTAAAACTACAAGTAACAAGATGTATGTCTTTTAACCCAAAGAGAAGGGTATCCAACAACCTTGGATAAAGGTCCCTTGATTAATACTTTCAAGCAAGTCTCTCTTACCCACACCAGGTTAAGCCCTCGATACGAAGATCAGATTCTCTGTCTTGCTATCCCCGCAAGCCCTCAACTTCAAGGTAGTTGGCCACCTCTGTCTTCCTCAACAAGGAATCCCTCTACTTCATGGTGTTGGAAACCACTGTCTTCCTATCACCGGAAGTCCCCGAATGTAATCACCAAAATTCGGAGTCTCACAAAGCTTTGAGAGTTAATAAGAGCCTTTGTCCTAGAAATCACTTCAATAGCATGTATTCACAATGTTGAAGAAGTTATCCATCAGCAATGAACTCTTTCAAATGAGCTCCTATTTATAGGTAAGGTCAGCCTCCTTCCAACGGTCATATTTTCCTTAAAAATCGGAGGGACCTTTACACGTGTAACATAACCAATGGTTAGTTTATAAAATAATATACGACATCGTTTTATAACAAAACAAGTGTAACGGAATGTACGACATCGTTTTAAGTCTAAACTAAAACATTCGGAGTGAAGATTCATAGTGAATGTTCAGAGTGTAAAAATATATTAAATAGTAGACAAATTATAAAAGCGTAAGAAAAATGAATGTTCAGAGTCTGACCAAAAATAATTTTTGGAGTGTAAATAAATTCGGAGTGAAAAAAACAAAGATGGTCAGATTCTGTTTCATAGGTGAATTCAGAATCAGAATTCGGAATGAGAAATCGCCATCAGAATTTGAAATGAGATTTCATCATCATAATTCGTAATGAGAATTCGATTTTGAACTTCATTGGGATTCGTATCCAGAATTCGGAGTAGAACTTAATCAGAGTTTGTATCCTGAATTCAGAATGAAACTTTATTACAGTTCTCATCTGGAATTCAGAGTGAAACTTCTTTACAGTTCTTATCCAGAATTCGGAGCCTAAAACAGAATGCTTCATATCAAAATTTCAACGATTCCGAGAATATAAAAATGAATCCTAATCTTATACTTAAGAAAAATATGGATGAAAATATGATAAGGATAATTTTTCTTACAAAATTGATTTTCCTTATAAAAGCAATTTTCCTTATAAAAGCAATTTTCTTAAAGATAAAGTGTTTTTTATTTTGAAAACAAGAAGGAAGGGAAAATTCATAAGGAAAGACTCATTGACTCAACAATTACATGGGTTTACATTACCTCAATAGGCCCTATCATGAGTACTAAATCCAAGTGTACCAATGTTTTACCATCTAGACATTCTAATGATGTCCATTTTTACAACTCTGGTGACCGGGGATTTCTTCATTGATATGACCCATTAGAATGTCCTGATAGAATTAGTTTAATTAACCAGTGTCCACAATGATATGACACCGAGGAGAATATGATGAAAAATGTATTAATATTTATAGGAGACCCAGAATAGGAATATAACTCTGAAGGGGAATCCACAGAAAGAATGACCAAAACACCATCATCCTATTTTGATCATAATGAAAATTTCCCAGAACAAGTGACAGATTCCACCAACCTTTGGGAATTGGGAAGGTGGGGAAATATTAATTGTGTCCCCTTGGACATGGGTACACCCCAATGAAAGCATCAGAAACCATGTTGAACTGTTGATACACACGAGAGATATGAATATTGGGGAAAAGTAATTTAGATTGTGATCAAACTATTTTTTATCTTGAATCTATGTTAGATCCACTATAGTGATGTTAAATATGATCATCTGATAAAATTACATCGGATGATGTTTCATCAAATCTTGTCACTCAAAAAGATCACATTGATGGTACATCTATCGAGGTTAGGTTCATCATAACAAGTTCAATTGTATATATGAATGGTTAATTTATTATTCAATTTAATCTCAATTAAATTATACATAGAAGATGAATATTTTGATGCATTACAATCCGGTAGAGAGAATAAGAAATACATTACCTAACATAGACTGATCAGACTGACATTTTCTTCTGATATTTTCTAGATAGTGTTTTTGGAAAATGCTTCATTACCAAAAATTACATTCGACAATTATTGAAATTTTTTAAGATTTTATGAATGTAATGATTATTTCATATTACTTATAGATGATGTGAATAAGTGTCTGAAGTGAATCATAAAAGAAGAAGGAATGTGGTGATTTAAATTATGGATACTTTCTACTTACTGAAAATTATTGTTTGTTTTTTGAGGGGTATAAACAGTTGTGGGAACATGGATACTAAAGTATTGTTGGGGGGAGGGGGTATAACCAACTATATCATGATTGTTTCTATAGAGAATGTATAACTTTTCAATTTATTTTATTTTGTTTTATGTAATGAAAATGGTTAAATAATCATTGTTGGTTCGACTATCCAACATGTTGAGGAGTAGGTATTTGTATCGAACCTTGTAAATATCATAAATACATTCTATCCAAAAAAAATTCATATAAATTCTACGGTTGAGAAGATATATTTAACTGGATCATATCATTAACTTATCTAAGAATTTATAAATCTTTAGTAAATATTTTATGAATATTTTATATAAAGGAAAAAAGGAACCACTAAATTCAACCACTGTCATTGATCTTGATCATATTTGGGACCTAAAATTGGTATCAATGTGTTGGTTACCTTGGTAAAATCCATATCCAATAAAATAGTATTTCAATTTAGAGAATTATAGGGTTGCTACTATTTTTAATGGAAATAAATATCATAGTTGTAATTATATGATGTCAAAACAATATTCTTTCACCTGAACATGAAGTTAGAGAGGCAAATATAGTGGGATTTCCTCCCATAAATGTTGTTGCAATGAAAACCTTCGATAAAGGAATTATAAAATCTGATAGAAAATATTATTATTTATTTGTTGAGGGATCACACTAATGATGATAATGCAATGATTATGGCGTTTACATTGTCTAAAAATATGGTAAATAGTTGAGAAGTAGTTTTTAATGGAATGAGAATGCTAAAGAAGACAAATTAAAAAGCTCGATAATTATAATTGAGGATTTTGAAATGGATAATAATGAATGTATTTAAAAATACTTTATAACAGGATTTGAGATATTATGTAACATAAAATGTTTTGGTCAGAATATGTAGTATTGTAAAATTATTGAAAAAAATATGATAATTTTTACAACACTATTTTATGACAAGGTATTAGGTTTATACATTCATTAATTGTTATACATAGATGAACTTTAAAATATCTTTATGGCTTATGAAATTAGAAACTATCATTCCTTCATGAAATTGATGGTAGAGAAAATTATTTCAATGTTTTGATAAAAGGGAAAACATAGATAAATAAGTTAAATATGAATTATGTGATTCAAAACCGGAGGAAGATATTGAAGGTTTCATTGCATGAAATTATCTCATTTTTTAGAAATACAATAATGGAAAATGGAAATCTGAAACCATCAAATGATGGAATTGTATAGGGAAATGAAATTTTTCACAACATTTTCCTAGGAATAAATTTGAGGAATATGAGTATGAGGAAGATGATGATAATTCCTTGAAACAAAAGTGGATGAAAAATGAGAATTGATATCATTATGATTAGAATACAAATCATTTTCTAATCTGATTAATAATGGATGATTCCTCATTAAATTTTGAATCTGATAATCAACATAACCTCAATAATAATTTTTGAAATAGATGTAATTTTATATAAATTCAAGAAACAGATTATGAAATTACATAAATTGAAAGGATTCCCAATGATAATTTGGAAAAATAAATTGAGCATAATACTCATCGCAAAAAGAAATGAATGAATGTGATGAAAGATGTAGAAAGAATAAAATTTGAGAATAATGAATAAATAATGAACAAAGAGACAAATTATCTTGGGGATACTAAAATATCACCAGTGTGTATGACAGACTACTTCCCTATGAAGTAATGTGATTCATCTTCCAATATTGTTTCACATGGAAGGTGATCATGATAAATGTAATTATTATAAGTAACATAAATGAGTTATTAATGATATTAGTGACATTTATATCATTATTTGAAGATAATACCTCATTTTATTTTCCATTCCGTATACATAATAAGGATTTCATCCATTGTATATGTGTGGAATACCAGCTTCATGAATCGATGTGACTCCCTTTTAGTCACTATATCACCTTTATAATATATATATATATATGTATATTTAAAGATATAATATTTTATTTATGATATCATGATAATTATTTAATGTTGAAATATATCATTACACAATTCAATAATGCATTAGTAGGTCTCACAAGATAAATTACAATGTCCAAAATAAATGGGATTCTAGCTGTAATATTCAAAATATCATAGAATTGTCTTGAATGTATAGATATCATGATTCATGTTATCATGGAGTCTCATAATTATTAATATCCATAATTAAGAATTTATTTATTATTATCCATGATATTTTCATAATAATATTACATATGAATTCATTTCATTCTCATTTTATTGAATAAATATATGGAGTTTTTATTATTTTCCCTGTCATGTTGATTTTTTGTTAATAATTTATTAAATAAATTTATATAAATTCCATGGTTATTTAATTATTTAACTTTTAATATTGATTATTATTTAATAATTATTAAATGTTTCTGTTGTACATAACCCTTATAGACCATTTTATCTCACCCATATTTATTTCTATTCTTTGGAATCCACAAAGTGTATAATATTTTATACAAAAGGATATTCTAGATGGATTAATGTTATCCATGAGAAATAATAATTATGTAATATGTATTTTCAATTGTTTTGAATACCCCATGTATGAATATAGTTTTCTAAGACTAGTAAACACTTTTTTCCTTAATTATGTGTTTTCTTATTTCTTATTCTAATGTAATAATTTATATAGCAGATTTGAGCTACTAGGGATTTGGTTGCTAAAATATCAGGGAAAGGATGAAATACGGATTCTAATAGAATTGTTTTTCTTATATAGGATCCTTTTAAGGCATAAAATAGGAATAATCTATTTGATGTTTATCTACTTTTATTCTTAATTTATTTTGAAAATTTATTTTGGTATATAAATTTATTATGTGTATTTATGAGTTATGAAAATTATTTCCTGATAATTATTTTTCTATCAGGGTTGAATTCGAGATTAAATAATTCCAATAATAGGGATTCAAATTTGATCATATGTATTTTAGAATAAAATTATGTTTAACTATATTTGGAATGGGTCATGTTGAACATTCGATGATATTTTTAGTGTTTTAGAAAACAATTCTTTATATTTATTAATATTTGACAACTTGTGCTAATCATATTGATTCTAGTGAATATATAGAGATCATCAGAATAACTTTTTATCCATATATGGATCTTATGATCCATTATATTATAATTTTATTATATAAAATTTGAAAAATTTCTCTATATTATTAACTTAATAGTGCATGATATGATGTAGAAATTGACCAAACCCCAAACATAGGATGCAATTATGCATATGAAATTATATTAAACCAACTATGTTTATTTTAACATAAAAGATAATCAAATTTAAGAAATTTATATTGAAAAAAATTTATATTTCATTACATACATATATGATGAATTTATATTATTTTTTCTAGGTAATTGGATTACGATTTTTTGGTAGTTAGAATTCTCTTGGTTTATCAATTTCTAGGGAATAATGATTTATGGACAACATATTCTCTTTATTTTTATATTTTGAGTTCTTACAAATTTTATTCTATTTGGAAACACAATTATGTGTTATTCTATAGGACCTTCAAATATTCCATTCCAAATTCTCATGAAAATGTTTTATTGTCCATTTCCATGACATGGGATTCCCAGAAGTGGAATTTTCAAATGAAAATTCCATGATTTCGAAGAACAATTAAAAATTACAAGAACTCAATTTACAAATCAGTAGAGAATATAACTCCATGATATTTTATGAAATATATTTTTCATGTAAATTTAATTTCACTGAAAACTGATGTTACAAAAAACATCAAGTTTAAATGAACTGTGTTATACAATTTAATTATAGAAATTTAATTGGATTTTTATGCCCTCAATATTGATTTATATTGTGTGAAAAATAACTATAATAATATGAAATATGTTTTGAACATATTAAATAAATCACTTCATTATTAATTTATACTAAATTAAAATATATAATCATTTAAAAGAAAAATAATTATTATAAAAACATTGTATTACATGCCATGTGTATTGATCACAATTAGGTTAATTAAAAACTATAGGTGGATTAATTTTAATAAATTTATTTATAATATATTAAATAAATAATTTTATAATCAATTTAATCATTTCCTTTTCATTGGATAATAATAGATCTAGTGTTATCAAAAAATTAGTATTTTTCTATATGGGGGTTTCATTGCATTTTACACCATTATTATATATTTTTATTTTATTTTTATAAAACTTTTATTATATATATAATATATTTAGAATTAAAAATCAAAAAAAGATTATAATTAATTTTTTACAATTTTCTAAAAAGAATAATTTTCAAAAAAATTATTTTAATATTCTATTTTTTATTAAAAAAGTGTCCTACATTAAAAGAATTTAAAATTTTAAAATTTTTCATAAAATGTTTTTTAAATTTAAATTAGTTTAGTAATATTATTATCAATCCAATATCTGTTATTGTAATAAATTTATTATATAATTATATTATACATACTTAATATATATATATATAATAACCTTTTCATCATTTTTGAGGGATTAATTTTTAATTTCATACAACAAAATCTAATAATTTAAATTTATAAAATTGCGTAAATTTTATATAAGAGACTAATTAATATTATATAATAATATCAACTTAATGTTTTCCATAATTAATAGTAAAATCAATAAATATTAAATAATGGTTTTAAGGATAAAATAGTGTTCGGTGTGTTCTAGGGACTTATATTTAAACAAATATTACAAAAAAACATAGATGTTTAGTTTTAAATTTTATATTAAAAATTTATAATAACAATGTCAATATTATATAATATTGTTAATTTCATTCTAGGCATAAATGATAAATTACACATGTATATAAAAAGAATATTAGATACACTGATGAAAAATTTTTTTAAAGGTTCATAGAATTAGTGGATAAGTGAATAAAATCATTAAAAAATGTTTATAATGATATTAGAGACAAGGAACCACCATCCCATTCATAAAATAATTTATTTATCAATTTTGGGGTAACTTTTATTGAGACTGATTTCCTATTATTGAATAGTTTTTTTATATTTATAAAAATTCCACTCCTCAATTATCAAATGGATCGTCCTAACGAATATTATTCTATGTTAGTAATATTTTTAAAAAAAAATACAAAATACCTCCATGAAGACCTTATTAATGTTGAATATATGATTTTATTCCAAAATTTCCCAACATAGTGTCCATAATAAAAGATCCAAATGTTGTTATTCTAAGAGGAAGTAATTATAATTAAGAAGCACATTATTTTTTCCATATTCCATTACCAAAATAATTTATTAAATAACAATTAAACTAGAATTAAAAGTTATCTTAAATATAATAATATATTATAACATTTATTTAATAAAGTATATATTTTTTACTTTTCCATTAAATATGAAAAAACTATTGATCAGGTGTATGGCAGACTATGGGCTCGCGAAAAAATTTAATTTTTTCCATAAAAACCTATCAAGGATTTATAAAATGATGTATATAACATATTCATAATATATTTATGACCTTATTATACATATTATATAATAATAAAACATACCCCTTTTAACCATCCTATAATTCTAAAAATGATAACTTCGCTCATGTGTACCTAAAGACCACTACCTCCACGACGCATTGTGAATAACTTTTCATTTCTATTTTTACATAGATTTTAAAAAAGATAATATTATTGTTTAAATATGGTTAATATAAAATTATTATTATTAAAAAATTTCCAATATAATTTTTAATTATTTCATTCAATTGGTTAAAAAGGGATACAACCGTGATTCATACATAGGACTTACGGTCTCCTTGAATAGTGTTAAACAGTTTTCTATCACAATATTTTATAGATGAATATAAATATTTATATAATGAATGAATAAAATTTTCATATAATTATTATACTTTTGGATATTATGTATTAATTTTTGATGCTCAATTATACCAAAAACTAAATGAAAACATACATGGAAAATGTAATAGTTGTGAATTAGAAGAGTGGTTTTAATAAAGAACGACTAACAAACTGGCGGAAAATTGATATAAGTAAATAATTTTTTGAAGAGTATATTTGTTTATGGTTATGAAAAATATTTATAATTAAAAAATATTTCAGTTACTGGAGGTCTGATTATATACAATAGATTTCATACCTAATGTATGGTATTTCTAGTCTCTATTTACTTTTTTGGAGACATATTCCACATTCACCACTCATTTATTTTTAATGGTGATTATAATATCCCTTCACCATTACATAATTTAAATGATTTTATTTTAATGTTATATAGTGTCTCATTTTATGTTATTCTTTAACGGATATTACAATTCATTAGTTTCCAAACAATTAAGGGATTTTATTGTCACATTTACTTTTGTGGGGACCAAATTATATTCGCAACTGTTTTCATTTGTGTGATGTTTATATTGTCTATTAATTTATATTTTTATTATTATTAGGATAATTATTGGATATAAATATCAATATAAAATGCTTTTATTCATGGGTATTATGATTCCAATGTTACTAATTTGGTATGGGTATTATTTTACAATTCCACTTCTAATTAGGGTTGTATAATATTATTTTTTTGTTGATGATATACTATCATATATATATATATATCAATAAAACCATGTAATTTAATACATTTTGTATTTTTATAATTTACATGATTTTATTTTTCCCACTGTTTATGTATATAAGAGTCCCTAAGAATATTTTTATGGAATACTGTCATTATTTCATTTTTTATTCAAAAATCAGTTTATTCCATTTCCATCTTTTAAAAAATTATTTAATTTGTTAAATATTATCCAATGATTTTTTAACATAAAATTTACCAATTTTTGACTTCTATAGAAAATGGATTAAATGTAATATTAATGCAATTATCAAAATGTCTTACTTTGATTTTTTTTTTCAAAATGTGTGAAAAGGAATCATTGTTTTAATTTGTAAATCAATAATGGATTTTTCATCAATCATGACAGATAAATTATTTGAAACATCATTTTTATGTTTCAAATTATATTTTCAATGATAATTATTCTAAGAATATTTTTAGACTTTTAGTTTTTGGATATATTATAACAAATTTATATGGAATATTTCCACCATGTATGTCTGAATGATCTTATAATGGTATTTATATTCATCATTCATAACAAACCTTACCTACTGTTATTATCTACTTGGAATGCAATATATATATACTATCCCTAAATTTTCTCAAGGTTTTTTATGAGTGTGATAATAATATGTCTATTTATCTAGTTCTTTTTCATTGGTTATACTATGAAGAGTTAAAAATCATGTTCTGAAACACATTTATTTTCCATGGTTTATACCCTATTGAAATTTTTATAAATCCCATTAACATTCTATGGGTAATTATATAATTTATGTTTTATGATATTCTGTCACACAAATGTATGATTTTCATTATGTGACTGCTTAGTCCATAACTATGTATCCCTCCAATGATTTGGATATATTTGGACAACTCATGTGATTAATATCTTATTTCTTTAGTGTGATTTCATGTTCAAAATTTCATGAATGGATTTGGATTTCATGCATATAATAATATTCTTGGAAAATATTTCATTACAATTTATTTATTCAGGGTATTTCCTTTCATATTCATAATATTTTATCTAGACCTTATTTTAATGTCCACTGGTTTATGTGAGACCCCTATTTCAAATACTTAATATAATGAGTAAAAATGTTTCTATTTATACGTATTAAATGTAATATAATATTGGGGGTTTCCACATTCTTAGTTATATTTTATTTTGTCTGGATAATTTTCAATAATTTCTAATATGACTGATGTCTTATAGACATCCAATTTTTTCCCATGAGTCGCGTTTATGATCTATGATATGCATGGTATGGTTTTAAAATTTTACAATAATTTTATTATACCTATATTCTTATGCTATAATTATATATCCATTGTTTACCCTTACTGATTATCTGAGAGAAATCTTTCTTTTCTTTCCTTTCACTAGGGTATGAAGAGATTTATTACTTAGGTTATGCTAATGAAGGATGACATTTATGCTGAACTTAGTATTAGAGGATGTAGTTGAATTATAAACATGTTGTTTACATGTCCTAGGTTACCAATAAACTATAACAATATGATTTTGGAGATTATTGTTATTATATGTTACACATATTTATCTATTATGAGAGGATATCTAATTAAGAAAATCCCTAGTTTTTATTAATTTTACACATTTCTCTAGGCTACCGCAGAATGTCTCAAACACACATGTGAAAATATTTCATGATATATATAACATATTACAACAAATTAAAACATCTTTTAGGTTCTAATATTAATGTTATTAAATTTTAATTAAATGATAAATATTTAGATTGGATTCTATAATTGGAAATAGATTTCATTACTTCAAGTGGTAAGATAGAAAATAAGTTCCTAAAAATATTCATTCCTCAATATATTTCATATAAAATCACAATGGTATTTTAAATTTTAATTATTTTGATCAAAAATCTTCTTACAATGCAGTAGAGATATTTATATAATTATTACATAATCATTCTGATCATGGAATAAATAAGTGGATTTTAATCCAAACATTTTTTGGTGTCTATATCAGAGAAATTGGTCTACTGTGGATATCACTACTGAATAATAAATAATGAATAAACTAATAAAAATTGAAATATATTTAATAGATCATTTCTTGATAGGGCATAAAATAGGGGAAAAGTAAAAAAAAAGAGTATAATAGATATGGTTGATATAAACAGATGAATGGATTAAAAAATTTATGTATTGAATTTGAATATGGAGAAAATTATAACTATTTAATACCCCCAAAGAATTTATAATAAGAATATAAATTATATTTATTATACATAATAATGCAATTTTATGGGCTGTAGGATAGAACAAAACAGTCAAATGTATCAGAAAAGTTACCCATAATTACAAATAGATGAAGGATGATATATTCAATGAAAATCAGTTTGTTTAAGGAAAACATGTGGGAATACATTACTAACTTCCAAAAAAATATCTATTAATTAAATAATTATTAAAACATTTAGATGTATTTAATGAGTAATCCAATATTATTGATTGAAAAAAAATTTAAACAACTCAAGGAGAATCCATGAGGAATTATAAACATGACATAAAGATCAAACCATTTGAATAATTGAGGCCATAACCTTTTTAATGTATTTATAAAATACTTGAAACCACCTTAACACAACAACATAAATTCCCTAATATATGTGGAAAGTTAATATTGAAAAAATAGTTTATGATTCATGAAATTTCAAATTAATTGAAAATAAATTTCCAATTTTATAGTTCATTAGTGAATATTTCAAATTAAAATTTAGTAAGAAATAGTTGTATTAAAAGAAGATATAAAATGGTGAGATAGTAATGATACATATCATGGGTGAACCATAAACAATGGTTTTAGGGATTCTATTAATTTTTCAATAGGATATGGGTATTTTTTTAATTCATGTCTATATTGGGGCTTATATGATGGAAAAAAACATTTTGTGGTATTTAATAATGTTTGAATTCCATTTTCTAATAAACATATAGGATCATTGTTTTAAATGAAATAATTACCACAATAATTTATCTTCAATTTGATGAAAAAATGTTGAGATATACATAATGAATTATTAAATATTTATTAATTAACATGTAAATCTTAAATATAATATTGTATTTAATAATTTATTATAAGGATTCAGTGAATATAAACATTTTTCTAGTATATATATTTTAATAAATTGGAATATCATTTAGTTTTAGGAAATGTGTAGAATTGACTAATAGGGTTGGTGGGGAGCATGAAATTGTAAATATAAATATGATTATATAGGGGTTTTATGAAAACCATGATTATTTATTTGAGATTAAAAATCTATGATTGCGGGATTCCTCTATTATCAGGGAGATGAAATATTTATCAATTGTAAATTGGTAGAGAAGTATTTTCTTCAATTAAATTAAGGAAAATGGAAAATTTGATATGAAGTATGAGTATAGATAATCTTCCCTAATTTGGATTGTATCTCATTTGAAAATTTGTTTTTCAAGAATGTATAAACACTTGAGGATTAGAATTTTTGAATTTTTTAAATTACTATGTGATAGAATATTAAATCTAAATATGGAGATAAAATGAAGACACATGTATTTTAAATAAATATCAAATTCTCCAATTAATTAATATTGATTGAGTAATTTATTTATAACATTCGTACATTTTATAAAAATGTAGTGGCTAGGTTAAAAAATGATGAAACCAATTTACAAAAGGGAGCATGATTAATTTTATTGAATTATATTGTTTTTGGGAAATAAAATTCTTGTAATTAATTTTAGGATCTTCTAAGGATGTATAATAAACTCACATAATATTTTATTTAATAATGTACATGATCGTGTACATTCACTAGTTTGTATTGATTTCCTAGGTCCTTAGTGAGGGAGTTAAATTATAAGAAGATAATGTGAAATACAATGTGGGTAATAAATCATTATAAACGATGTTTTTATATTTATTGAATATTTATTTCACTATCCATATATGATTCACGTAATTTAACTATTTTATGATAGTTTTAATGTCAATATTATACTTCATATCATGTGTTTTGTTTATGATTAAAAAATAATCAAGAATACCTTATTAAACCTTTTTTGAAATCATTTTTGGTAGTATTTAATTAGTGATATGGGGATAAAAAATAACCAATAAAAAAGAAAGTATTTATTTGATGAATTATGATTTAAGGATGTTGATTGGTTTTAATTGATGATATTTATGAATCATTTTATGATTTTATTTTATAATTTTTATGGTGAATTATTGTTTTTAATATTATTCATTCCATGATTGAATGTATTATATTTTATATAATCAATTATTGATTGTCCTCTAAGCCATTTTTCATAATCTATATATTTTATTTTTTCATGATACAAACATGGAACATGATGACTACAAGAACAAGAAATTAAATCCTATGGATGTTATGTAAGAATAAATTAAAATTATGATGATTGACATAATTTTTTTATCTAAATATTTTATAGCATTTAGACCCATTAATAAAATTATTATTTCATTTAATACAATTGAAAGAATGAAGTTCTTTCGTATATATGGTAAATAAAAATCCAATTTTGACAACTATATGATACATTTGGTATTTATTTATGATTTATGATGATATAATAGGGAGAGAAGTGGTTTTTATATGTTCAGTAGTGGTTTTTTTATTATAAATTCATTTTTAGAGAGGTTATCAATAGTTTTTGGAGAATATATCATAAATTACTTTCAATATTATTTAATAATTTAACTCCAAATAAACCAAAAAAATCCAAAAAAATCATTATTCATCATTTAAAATACATGATAAAAAATATTATTAAGTAATTGAATCCTTATAGAAAATGGATGTCACACAAATCAATATTCTTTTTGTTTGGTAGTGTGGTCCAATTTGATGATGATGTGAAGTGTTGTGATATATCTGTTTTTGGAAGATTTTTTTTATTTTTGTTGATTATAAATAAATTAGGGTTTTAATTTTTTTCGGAATTTAGTCTTTTAACGTTAAATTCATATAAAAATCATACTGAGATAAATTTTATAATATTATACAATAGATCAGTATGTGTGTTGATACATTCAATATGGAAATTTGATATTATTTTCAACAATATGATTATTACGTGTGTATTGTAGGTATAAGATTAACTCAAGTAAAAATATCACATTGAGTGATGTGAAAAAACAATTAAATGAGTTAAATGAAAAGTGGAATCAGTTCTTACAATATGACTAAATATGTGAATTTATGTTTCGGTAATGAGTCACCTTTTAAATGGGATAATGTGAAATTCCTGGTTAATTTCATATGATGTGAAATGATATGTTAAATAGAAATTTATAATGTGATATGTAAAATAATATTCAATAAATTTTTTAATCCTCTAATGATGTTAATGATGATTAAAAAGTTTTAGTATGGGGTTTATTTGATTTAATGTGCTTTTTTCTTAAGGTAAAATAGAGTTAATCTTATAAATAAATTTTATAATTTTATAATTATTATTAATTTTATTTATTTTCATTTTCTAATGGTTATAAATTTTCAATTCGATGGGTTTTATTGACTAAAATATAAAGAATATATGAGTTTTATTTTTGTGTAATATAGATAAGAAAAAAAATTGGAAGGAACAAATATTTACATAGAGAAGGAAAATAAAATTTCAGCCCCATCCTAGTAAAATCATATAAAATATATTTATCAGTGAAAACATGAACAAAAAACATTCTTGGTGAAGGAAACAATGGAGGATCACAGTCTATTCGTGTCAATTGGAGGTGAGTGGAAGAATTAAATTTCCTGTTTATACTATATGATCAATGAAAATAGTGTGGCGATTCAACAACAAAGGATTATGAGAGTATTCGAAGCACTCATAATTTAAAATAATAACCTTTTACAACCTGTAAATTTATGTGGTTTTCATTAGTGTAAGAGAAACATTTTATGTGAAATTCTTGTAGAAGTTGATTCAATGACATCTTACGGAACCATCATATTCACCAAATCTATGGTTTTCATGTGGGGTGTTAAAATTTACCTGTAACATTCATGCTTCAACATAGGGATTCTATAAATACTAAAAAATATCCACAATCATATATTCTCATAGAATGGTATCCAAGAACACTCATCACAATATTGGGATATTACAGTAAGGTGTGACATCATGAATACAAAACATTAATATATAATAAGTGTTCCTTAGGTGATTTATGATATTGATCCACCCAATGATATTTCATATAATTTAATACTAGGGAGGAGATGTTTGATATAATAATTGGATATTTCCGATTTGTTATATTGGTTTGAGTGAAATTTGAATGATTGTTTTCCATTGTGGGTTTTTCCGAATTATATGATTTCTAATGGGTTTTTTGCATTATTTTGTGATTTCATTTTTCCAGGATCTAATAATAGTATAACTAAAATCATAATATTGTGTAATGATGATTTTCTGTACCCATGTGTAATGAATCATGGCTGCAAGATCAAGTTTAAGGTGTCCTCGTTTTATATTGTTCATATTGGCATAATTTTTATTTTATAATATGGTATTACAATATTATGAAAATAATGTAAGGAGGAAGTTCTGAAATGAATGAATAAAGACTCATCATATGTTAGTGAATTATTGGAGGAGTTATTATAGATGTCCTTTAATTGGATGAAATTATACATTCACAATTCCTAGTAAAGAAGTAGTGATGCAGTAAATATTTGATGGGGGATTGAAGATGATGATGCTCAAGGTAAGAATTTTTTTACCCCATGACCATGCATAACAATAACTATGGAATGTGGGGATCACAACATGAAACACACATAAAAAATATGTTATTGGTAATTACCCATGATATATATGATAACATATATTATCTCCAAAAAATGGTTTTTAGGAAAATTATTCGTTGATATATTGGAATTGTGGCATGCATACCTAGCTCTCTATCAACATAAACATGTTTTAAACAAAAGGATGGATTAATGAAAAATATCGGTGGAGATGTATTGATGACATGAGGATGGATTCTATGTTTATAAATTATGAATGGGGATACTACTCATGATCATTGAATTTTAATATTTCAATCTAGAGGGAATTTAGTCTGTAAATGGAGTGAATATTATTAAAAGATTATTCTAGGATCAATTTCCTTTATTTTATTTACTCTCTCAAGAATAGTATGATAATTTGGTATTTTACGTACATTTATTTAATAATGGTTGATTTTACTTAGTTCGATATTACTACATAATTAAATCATGATTCATTTATAATTTATTATTCCTATATATATTCTTCATTCAATAAGAAACACTATTGTATTTTTTGGTGGAGCAGTGCTCATTAATACAATCACCAGAGTTTATAATTAAACATGAACCTTATAGGGGTTATCATCTATGATTCTATATGTTATTTGGATAAAATATTATTAATTAACCAATAAATTTGGCCATAAAATGGGTTATTTTTTAGTTAATGGGTGATGAACCTAACAGTGGAATTTCACAGTCTTGATTTTGAAAATATCGTGGTCATTAATTTACCCATTTTACTCCACTAGTTCATGAAAATTTAGATCCTAATTAATTATATGTTTTTAGAGATTCATGTTTTCTAAAATTTTTCCATTTTTATAAATCATTTCTAATATTATATGTGTTCATGTAATTAATTTATATGGGATAAAACAAATATTACCTTTGATTGAATTATTTTTATTAGTGGATTATAATTGATATTGTATGTTTCAATGAAATATTACCTATAAGAATTTAAAATTCATTGTATTGTTAAATAATATCATCCAAAAATATCTATAACGATATCATAGTCCTGAAAATATCTTATAAAGAATATAAAACCCCTCATTAAAATAAATACCATAAAATTGGAACATTATCCCAATATAGTGCACAGTTAGTGTAACATGAATGGAAACCATTATACATTATATAAATCACATTGATAAGTCAAAAATAGGTAATAAACTATAATATATGAAATTTATAATATTTATAAAACACATTCCAACTACCATTTAAATAAAATATTGGATAGATACTATATCCATCTGATTTAACCATGGTTATAATAGTGAAATATCTTAAATTGGATTGACAAGGACTAGGGTATGAAGAAAACCCAACCCATATCTGATCCAAATAACCCATAAGAGGTCAAGAGAATATACAAAGTCATTTATCAGTTGATAATTAATAAAAACCATCAAATTTACATAAATTTCTTATAATGAAAGAGGGTACATGAACATAATTTAGATAACCCATTCCATAACATAACTAATACTATGTCCCTAATGGGTCCTGAGATTAATGAAAAATAACACAATATTCGATGGCCCTTTCAATACCTAAAATAACAATTATTTAATAAAAAGATCCTTATAGGATATAAATGAACATAGACAACTCAAATGGGTTATGGATTTCCATTTTAGATTTATTTTATATTAATCAAACAAATAATTCTAGGCCATGATTCAAACATCATATCAAACAAATATAATCCCTCATGAATGGTTAGGGGAAACCTATCCTAGTCTAAATGAATCATTCTCGATGAATCTTCAAAATTTATTTGTCCTTAATATGTAGAAATTATATTATATGGAAACCATATATGATTTGGGAAATAATTTTTATTATATAATAAAATAGTTGAAGAAATAATGAATTGTTAAATTTTGTGTGATAGACATACCCAAATATACCATACTGAATGAAAAAAACACTAATTGGGCCACAAATGTTTGAGATTAGATATATAGAGGTGAGGGAAATGAAAGGATATGAGTGAGAGTTGTTTGTATTCTAGAGGAAATTATAAAATCAATGAAAATATCATTCATTTTAAAATTTCAGTCATATGAATTAATTAAATTTTATGAAAGGAATTATGAAAAACTAGAATGTTGAATGGCCTCAAAAAAAGTATTTTGGGGATGGCTGTATCCATGTACATAAAATAAGGCTGAAAAACATCATTTGGATTCATTTGAGGAGGTATTGGTTGATGCGCAACAAAAATAAATTATTTACCGTATCATTTTTATTATTTTTCAATTCTATGGCAGGACCAAGACCTCTAACATGTAAAAAATATAATAATACACATGATTTGAAAAAAATTAAATCAAATTTGATACTAAAAAACACATGGGATGTTACATGTTATGCATGAAAATACTATTTCACTTAATCATACGAGAGTTCAATAATGGAATAATTATAAAAAAACTCTATTTTTTGTCTTAATAATGGTCAAAACCATGGAATACACTATTATAGAATTTAAATTAAAAATTAATCTAGTATATACTCAATAGTATGAGTTCAAAAATGGAATCAACCACAATATGTTGCCATTTTTTCATTTAGAATAACATCAATATGTCAGTCCCATGACATGGTGACATCCCCCTTTACCAAACATTTACTAGAAAACAAGAAATAAGTCTATGTATGTTCATACACATTCTATTGAATTAATATTTTATAAAAAATAATTCTTTATACACAATAATATCCTTAGATCAAGATGAAATTCATTATCCATGTTCCATGTCCATAATTAGTCAAAAACCTTACCATATTGGGCCATCACAACTACGACCCGCCGTTTTTACATTATTATTTACATAATTCCAATTAGTAACTATAGTGACTTCAATGCTTCATCATATAGTATTCTAGGCTTATAAAAATATTATAATATCATATATGTCAATTTGAATCATCTATTACCATTTATAGATTTGATGTGATGAACACAATATTTATAATTAACAAAGATTCATGATAAAATGTATTTTTCTACTAATAACCATTATCATTCATCCCAATAAAAAACCACTCAGTCCAATATATTTTTAAACATATTTATAATTGATACCCATCCGTATTTTTCCATAAATACACCATTTTATTGTAATAAATCTATCCTATATCATATGGTTTCATAATTCATGATATTTAATTTGGTCAAAATTATTCAATAAGTACAACCGTTTATTAAAATTCAAAATACTCATATGTAAATATATATTTTGGATGTATTCTTGTATCCTCCTCTGATAATATAATCCTATGGGTTTATTTTCATTTTTTTCATATTTTTTCTCCACATTTGACATGTGATTATATAGGTGTGTCATTATAAATTATTTTACGTTAATTTCCAATTTACAATGAAGACATTGGAACCATATTTACCATGACATAGACCACATTTTGAAATAAACATCAATGATCTCACATATTCTATATTTATCACTATTTATTATAAAATCTAAAAAATTATATCTGAACTCTCTTATTTTCATATTAATCATTCATTTCCATTATCTATATCAATCCTTTTCATTTTCTTCCAAACATTTTGGAACATTAAAACATATATAGGTTATCCCATCTTGGGTTTCCACTTATTTTAATAATATTTTAATTTTTTTTTAAACATATATAAAATTATCCTTTCCCCCCACATATATATATTCATTGAACCCCATGTTATGTTTTCAAGGTATCTATAACTGCATATTTAAAAAAATTCAATTCACAATTTCATGATTATAAAATTATGTCATCAATAGTTTCACTATAAAAAAAATTATCAACATGTATACATAAAAATTTGTATGGTGTTAAAAATAAATCCACTTATCTCATTGAATTAGAATATTATATAGGAAAAAACATTATATTTTAATAATAATCATGTAAATTATTAAGAATTTTTAAATTACATATAGTTTCAATCATCTTATGAAACATGAAAAAATGTCCCCATAAAATATTTTTCTTTTACACTAATTATATTGTAAATATATGTGATGGGGTCTCTATTGAAATTGTATATTATATCATAAAAACCAAGAAATGATAAAACCAAATTTGAACAAAATAATGAAACATTAAGTCAATCATTAACATTGTTTATTCATCATAATGAAACCTAATTCCATCATTAATATTGGATTCCACAAGATAAAAACTGTATCAAATTGATGAATACCAAGGTCATCATGGTGCGATAAGGGAAATTCAAATTTAATTCCTACAAGAAATTTGTTATTACTTAATGTAATATTTTGAGAATTTAAAAATTTAATAAAATGTTATATTTACTACGTGACAAGAAATAATGACCTTAAACAACAATAAAATATTGTAATTTTAATATATTCGTTTTAAAAATCCCATTATGCGGGATTCTATAAAATTTAAAAGAAAAATTATGAAATATATTATTAAATGATGTACTATATACATATATATTTATCAATTTTTTTGAAATAACAACTCATTTTTTATTTATGTAATTTTATTCATCCAAAATTTATTTTATTTAAAGTTAATTATTATAATTTTTTGAGAGATAATATTATAATTAATTTATTAAACTTTTGAAATTATACATAATAAATTGATACAGTAATATAAATAATCAAATCAAAATTATTATAGGATGATATTTTTAGGTTTTTCTAAAAAGATTGAATTTTTAGGGAAAAGTGAAAAAAATATTGATTTTTATTTAAAACTATTTTTTTCAGAACATTTAAAAAGATAAACTATGTTTTCAAAAGGTCTCTTTGTATCATTTTTTAATTAATATTATAATAAATAAAATTTTGTTCATATAATTTGTTTTTATGTCATATTTTGCTATAGAACATTAATTATCACGAATACATTTTACCTTCGAGAAATCTATGTTTCGTCATGTAATTAAAATTTAATATAAAATTACGTTTTTATACATTATTGAAATGAATTTAATACATTTAATTAAATGATTTTAGTAATAAAAATTATTTTATTTTAATAATGTAACAATTATTTTTGATTTTAATGAATAACAAGTATGTTAAATATATATAATCACAATAAAGCGTAAATTATGTCAATTTAGGTTAAAACTAATTTGAAATAACATAAAAATAAATCAAACAAATTATATTTACCAATCGAGTAAGTATAGTTGTGATAGAGTCTTCTATGTTTCTAATTTATGGCCACTTTTATCCATTTTTATTTAAAAATTACCTATATATTTGTCACGACCTGTCTTTGGGACTCATGTCGTGACTACCCCATTCCCACCTTCTATAGGCTGGGGGTTGATGACTAGCCCCAATGGTGTAATCCCGATAAAAGGGAAGAAATTTCTTTTTTAACCTATAACACACTCACAGTTTGAACACAAGCGGTAGAGGCAACAACTGAAAATAACCACTAAGTGGAAATGAATACAAAAGTATGTGATGAATGGAAAGGGGAAACAAATACATGCCCAACAGTAAATTACAACTATAGAAAAGAAAATAGAAACTACTAAGTCGTCCTCTAGGAATCCCACCTAAAGAGTGGGTACAAATGACCTCCTCAGCACCTCAGGTCCGTCTGTCTGCTCCATGTACGTCTCACCAAGTGGTCCACTTTTGGGTACCTTCTAGCTCCACAACACTCTGCCTCGATCATTGTTTTCCATAGTCTGCAACCAATGCAATGAAGTGTGGGCATTACCCGTACAGGGATGATTATGATGATGCTCGTTAGGGACCCTGAGGCTGCGGAATGTCTCCCAGAATCCACGAACGATAAACCATAGAAGAAAGATACAATCATGAAGTATCAACCAACTCTACTTATTAATATTCTCATACATAGCTAAGCTATCAATCACAGTTCAGCTCCAAATCTCAAGCTCAAGCACAAACCTGTCCACACAGGAATGTAATTTCAATCACATCGATGATAATGATTTAAAGTCAAGACTCAACTCACACAAGTATACACCTTTCATATAGCGATAGAGATGATCAGTTGTAGTCACAGATTCATTTAAGCCGTCGAACCCATGTAGGATCCTAGTACATATGTTTTCACTGTCGAACCCATGTAGGATCCAAGTATAGATGTCTTCACTATTAAACTCATATAGGATCCATGTACAGAAGTCGTCACTGTCAAACCCACGTAGGATCCATGTATAGAAGTTGTCACTATCGAACCCACATAGGATCCAAGTACAGAAGTCTACATTGTCGAACACATGTAGGATCCAGGTACAGAAGTCATCACTGTCAAACCCACATAGGATTCTGGTACATTATTCGTCGTAGTTGCATCCAACTCAAGGGTTAACGCACATAACACGCTCGATTTGGGGAGGTTCCACTCCTCGAGCCAGGTTTCGATACATCAACTACGACGAAGCATTGAGTTAATGTCTCTCGTAGTTCTATCTTACCAAAAGGAACCCAACACGATAGGCGATGAGTCATTCAGATTCCCGGTCTGAGAGTAACTAGCATTTATATTCTACGGGCTCGGTATGAATTACGCTCGTTCAAAACCCGGTCGTTTTACAAAGATGTCCACAACTCACTTAGAGTATTGCAAAAGGACTGGGACCTTTGTTTTAGGTGATTAAAAAAGGCCAAATTCGAACCGAAGCATAAATCAAGAATTGGGGTATAATTTTTTTAATTTAAAATTATACAAAACCCCATACCTCGATTTACGGTACGTTGTCAATGTCGCGGAAGACAGACGTCCTTCCGTCAATGTTAGAGGGAAAGGAATTGTCGTTGGAAATGGCGGCATCTTCTCCCTTGACATGGAGGAAGAGGAAAGTAGATGGTGTTCTTCGTGTGCGTCCCCTCACTTTCTTTCCCAAGTTGAAGAAGGTATAAGAATATGTGTCGTCGTTCTTTGGTGGAATTAGCGTTCATAGTTTGATTAAGGCTCTTCCTATTTCACCGAGGCCCCACCAATCCGCCTAACCAAACACATTATTCCAAACCAGACATAATAATATAACCCATATTATTATGCTTACATAATGATTTCAAATTAATTCAAAATATAAGATCCAACTAATTAATTGCATGCTAGAAAATTAACTGAGAGAGTGTTGGTATCTTAAATTAGAGAAGATGGAAGGTTAAAATTAAAAGAGATGAGGTGGAGAGTTTTACGAGTTTAAAGGGGGGTTTCAAGTGGAGTTGAGAAGTTCGGTGTTCATGTGGGACCCACCACACATTATCATCTCATGGGAGGTTATGTGGGGTGTGGAACCCACCTCCATTTCCTCTTTGGAGAAAATAACCACCACCAAAAAAATGTGTTACACACACATTTTTATTCAAACATTAATTTTTAATTAGAGACCCCAATTTATAACTTTTACTCTTGACTAAACGCAACTGTGGTAAAGGTCCCCTTTAGCAAATACTGGTGCTGCCATTTCATCATTGTCCTCAGATTTCGATTCCAAGCATCAGTTCAAATGATAGAAAAAACCAGCATGTACGTTTACAGAACGTACCCGAACAAAAGTTCAGAAAATTATTATCAGTCTACCTCAACCCGCAATTGTCGAGGTTAAGCCGTTCCTATGTAAAACAAGCAAGAAAAAACCCAACAGTACTCTAGGATTTTCAATCCGAGTTACCATTTAGATGTTATGAATTTTACAATAAAATAATTGACACTTAATTATTTTATTTGTGCCCAAAAACTAACTTTTTCTCTTGGCCCGCACCGGCCAAAGTTAGTATCTGATTAAATAAATAATTCCCTCACATGGTCATCAATGGTATTACATTTTTAATCTGAGCTACCTTTTGTGAGTCATAATCATTTGAATGTTTAAATAATTTATTTAATTATTTTATTTACGGTTATGCAATTTTTGGAATTTCTCACAGGAGGCCTATGCTGACTAAATTTAGGTCACATGTATGGTAAACCCATCATACTGAGCAGAACGGTGCCCTCAGATTTTTGATCTGATTAACTGTTTCAGATTTATTCAATTTCATCATTAAAACATCTTACTTGCATTATTTTAAGTTTATCAAAACTTTAGAAAATTATTCCGGGCACACCAGGCCTCAGAATCGGGTGTCGTTAGAAACTACGAACTCATAAAATTCCAAATAATTTATGAAAAAAAATTCCATTGAAATTTATGGGTCTATACATTACCCCCACCTCAGGACTTTAAATCCCTATAATGCTACAACACACACTAGGGAAATAAATGGGGGTACTGAGCATGCATTTGAGCCTCTGTATCCCATGTGCTTTTCTGGAGGTTCCCGTGCTACCAGTGAAAGTGCACCAGAGGAATCGACCATTCACGTAGGACCCGCTTCTGTCAATCCTCAATCTCCCATGGGACCTTCGTGAAAGACATCCCATAATCAATTTTCAACTCCCCGTGGTCGATAATGTGGGATGGGTCATGGACGTATCTCCTCTGCTAAGATACGTGGAAGACGTCATGCACCCGGTGCAACTGAAATGGAAGGGCTAGGTGGTAAGCCTCGTCACCAACTCTGATAAGGACCTATAACGGTCCAATGAATCGTCGTGTTAATTTGGAGCCTTGTCCAAATCTCTATAGACCTCGTTGAGGTGAGACCCGTAGAATGACATGATCACCATCCTCGAACTGCAGTGGTATCTGTATCTTATTAGAATAGGACTTATGTCTGCTCTGTGCAGTCTTCATCCGCTCTTGGATGATCTTCACTTTCTCTATCGTAGCCTAAACCATCTCTAGTCCAATAAGTGCCAACTCCCCAGGGTCAGTCCATCAAAGAGGTGATCTTCAAGGTTGGTCGTACAATGCCTCGTATGGGGCCATCCTGATGGTGGAGTGGTAGTTGTTGTTGTATGGAAAATCCACCAAGGGTAAGTGATCCTCCCAGCTGTGACCAAATATGAGGATACAAGTACAGAGCATGTCCTCGAGAGTCTAAATGGTCCTCTCAGTCTAACCATCCGTCTGAGGATAGAAGGTGGTGCTCAAGCGAAGCTACATCCCAAAATCCTTTTGCAACCCCTTCCATAGCCAGGCGTGAAATGAGCATCTCGATCGGAGATTATTGTCGATGGAACACCATAAAGTCGTATGATCAACTGAATGTAGAGTCATCCCAAGATTTCTATTGATCCCTCCTCTCTGATCAGTAGGAATTGGTAAGACATACTGAGTCGGTCAACGATCTCCCAGATAGAGTCATGTCTTCTGGATGTACATTGATTTACTATTACGAAATCCATGGATATCCCATCCCACTTCAACTCTAGAACCTCTAAGGGATGAACAATGCCTATTGGAAGCTAGTGATCTGCCTTCACTTACTGACAAGTGAGGCATCGAGAGACACAATCTGCTACTAATTTCTTCATACCTGGCCACCAGGGATGTGTCAGGTTTAGGTCCTTCTATGGGAAGATATACCAGAAACTCGGGTTGTCAAAGTTTATGGTAAAACATTCTCCCATTAGATAGTTCCACCACATCTTCAAGATGAATACCACTGCTGCTAACTATAGTTAATGGGTAGCGTAGTTCTTCTCATGCAGTGTCAACTTCTATGAACCATACGCGATCACTTCTCCCTCCTGCATCAGGACACACTGGAGTCTGGTCCCTGATGCGTTGCAGAAATCTATGTACCCAACGCTCTCCTCCTGTAGCCTCAAGATGGGCGCACTAGTCAACCTCATCATCAGCTTCTGAAAGCTCTTCTAGAATCTCTCTGACTAAATGAAGGGTTTCCCCTTCTTCATCAAATATAATAGTGGTGCAACAACTCTGGAGAAGTCTGGCACAAAGGTAAGTCTTGCCCACTCCTGAGTGATCGACTGCACCCTCTTATGCATGATTCCATCTTGTGCTGTCGGGGTTTTAATTTTCACCGACCAAAGAAAACTCTATCCCAACGTTGTAGATTCACCACACCCTTTTTTCCTAATACAATAAATACGTGTATGAACTGTGTTTGACCATTCCATAACCAAAATAACATCGTATGTCCTCGACGGTGCCACCATGAGGTTCCTACCGAAACCTCACCTTAAGGGTCAGATCACACCGTCATCATTTTGTGTGATTATCGGGTCTCCTCCCAATGGTATCTCCAGACGCAAGGTTCAAGTCAATGACATAACATGAAACATTAGGTATGGGACAAGATTCGTGGAAGGATGGAATGATTGGTACCTATGTCTATTGATACGACAGCTAGTAGTAGACACAGACGGTACCTCAAATCATTATTAGATCCCCTGGGTCACACTCCTTGACCGCATGTAGCTTCACTTTTCCTCTTCCTTCCATATCCATGAGCCTAGTGGGGACTATAAATGGTGGATGATTGCAACATGTAGAAATGTTCACCACCACATCCTACACTCCTGGCTATGCTTCAACGTCTGCTGCCCTAGAAGTTCATCTATCCTTAACACTTCCTCTTCCTAAAACATCTCACACTCCCATGTCTCTAAGACTGATGCCGGTTTCATGATTTCCAACTATTAACATTCACTGACTGTATCATCTCATACAATGAACATTCAACCACCAAGGTTCTCTCTAGAACCCTAACATAAGTAGAAATTCATAAAGGAAAAAGTTTGGGCTCATATATCCTTAAACACACCTCGCTAAAAGGTCTGAGCTCTAAAGCACGAATCGAATCATATTCATCTAGTAGCAGGTAAGATAGGTATGCCTCGATGAATACTCAGCTACTGACACGTCGTCCTTCCAAAGTTGTATAAGCTCTAGAAAACCCTCAGCCACCTCCTCAAGCCATTCCACAACTACCTATGGGTCGGGCTCGCATCGGAAATTGGGGGATATCTGGTGCTGAAGCACATGTAAGGTACTAAGCCTATAAGTGACCTCTACCGGTACCACTAGTAGTGTCTACTGACCAACGGGCAGTGATATAGTTGCCACACTGCCCAAAGTTAACATATCTGAAAACGGTCCAAGTACCAAAACATCATCATTATGCGGACCATCCTCATGCTCAATCACCAAAAATGATTATTAGATATGATCAAAATCTTCTCTACTAGTGTCCCAACTAGGTGTAAAACTCTAGTAATCTCATATTTCCAGTCCTTTGATTCCTTGGAATATGTCTCGCCTCAAAACCTCAGAGGGATCTGCTGCTAGAACTCTTGCAATGTGCTCATTCGGCGTGCATTCTACACTAGTGCAACTGGTGGAATATGCTGCCCAACGAGTGGTGGTGCTTTTGGAACACCACCTGAAGTTGCCAACATAGTAAGAGGTCCATACATTGGAGCCTCGTCACTCGGTGGGATGCCATCGTGTACTCTCTTTCGGGAACCCTAGCTGGTTGTCTTTGTAGTGGCATCCCGATAAGGAATAGGTGCTCCATGGTAAAAATGCTATACCTAGTGAGCTGACATAAAGAGACCACAGAGGAAACTCTTGAAACACACACGTAATCATTGTTTTCGTGATCTATGTCGAAAATTAGAGGTCAAGGTCCTGATGTATGGATACGTCAGTCGCCACACCAACACTAGACTCCCTGGACTGAAAAACCATACTCAATACTCTTTACACCATTGATTCAAAGAAAAGAACGATCAGAGTCCTGTGTTTTGGGGTAGAACCGACTCATCTTATACTAATTTGTCACAACCCATCCATGATACCCATGCCATGACTACCCCAAGCCCGCCTTCTGTAGGCTAGGGGATGGAGACTAGAACCAATGTCATAATCCTGATAAAAGGTAATGCATTCCCTATTTAACCTGTAACTCACGCACATAGTCTGAACACAAGTGGTAGAGGCAACAACTAGAAATAAACATTAAGTAGAACTGAATACAAAAGAATGTTCTAAACGGAAAGGGGCTTGAAATACAAGCCCAATAGTAAAGTACAACTGGAGAATAGTAAAAAGCTACTACTAAGTCTTCCCCAAGGAATTCCACCTAAAGGGTGTGTATATATGGCCTCCACATCACCTTAGGTCCATCTGTCCGCTCCCTGTACGTCTCGCCAAGTGTTCCACCTCCGGGTACTGTCCAGCTCCACAACACTCTGCCTTGGATAGTGCTTTCCATCATCTGCAACCAACACAACGATGTGTGGGTGTTTCCCATGCAGGGGTGAGTATAAAGATACTCAGTAGGGACCCCGAGACCCCTGAAAGTCTCCCAGAATCCATGAAGGATAAACCACAGAAGAAAGATACAATCAAGAAGCATCAACAAACTCTACTATGGTATATTCCCATACATATACCTATGTTACCAATCACAGTTTAGCTCCAACTATCGAGCCCAAGCACAACCTAGTCCACACTGTAATATATTGTCAATCACATCGATGATAATTATTGAATGTCAAGACTCAACTCACACAGGTATACATCTTTCTTATAAAGATAGAGATGATCAGTTGTAGTCACTGATTCATCTATGATGTCGAACCAACATAGGATTATTTTACATAAGTCATCACTATCAATCCCATGTAGGATCTAAGTACAGAAGTAGTCACTGTCGAACACACGTAGGATCCAAGTACAGAAGTCGTCACTGTCGAACCCAGGTAGGATACAAGTATATAAGTCGTCACTGTCGAACCCACATAGGATCCAAGTACCGATGTATTTACTATTGAACAAAAATATGACGCAAGTACATAAGTCCTCACTGTCGAACCCACGTAGGATTCCTGAACAGTAGTTGTCACAGTTGCATCCAGCTCTAGGGTTTCCCCATATAGCACGATCGATTCCAGTAGGGTCTGCTCCTCGATCTAAGTGTCGATACTTCATCTACCATGATGTCTAGTGTTGATGTATCTCATAGTTCCTTATCTTCAAAAGGTACCCAACACGATAGATGGCGCCTCGATCGGACGCCCGGTCTGAGAGTTGTTTGAATTTCCGTTCAAGGGGCCCGGTTGGAATTACGCTCGTTCAAACCCATTTGTTTTCCAATGATGTCCAAAACTCACTTAGAGTATCAAAAAATGACTTCCTACTCATGAGTATCGTAGTGCCGTAGACGGTGCATCAATCGGACACACGGTCTAGAAGATATTCACGTTTAAGCGTAATGGGCCCGGCCCGTCAAGCCAAGTGGACTGGCAGATCGGCCCGACCCGGTTTGGAAGGTCCGACCCGGCTGGGGGTTGGCCCGACCCGGTAGAGCGCGTCCCACCCAGGGACCCAGCCCGGCGGGTCCGACCTGTTTGTGGGGTCGGCCATGCCTGGTGGTGCGCGGCCCCTGTTGTCCCGGCCCGCGGTTGTGGGCAGAGGTTCCGCCGCATGCAGCGCCAAAAGGCATCGTAGTCTTCCTAGCCCTGCCGGCAGGCGGCCTTTTGGTTCACCCTGTAAAGAGGCCCACACAACGGGGCGCGATCATCCCGCAGCGCGGTGCCAAGGAGTCACTATGGTCCTCCTGCCCGTCCAGCTAAGGCCGACCGGTTCGTTTCGTCCGAGCGGCCGACACCGTAGTCAGCAGTTTCCTCCACGCAGCCGGCGGGATGATGCCGGTTCTCCACTACCGCAGCATGGCCTGGCTGCAGCCTTCGGTCACCTCTATAGAAACCCATACTTTACATAAATTGTTAATACTTCAAAATTGAAGCATACTTATTACATCATATAACAAAACCACGAAAGGACCGTATAGGTATAGTGTCTTTAGAAACTGGGAAACATAAACAACTGGTTCATAAAGCATCTACATTGTCTCCCATTTATTTCATCATATCTATTGTCCCTTTTGGCATATCTTACTTAATAACCTTCTTCCAGACCCGGGGAAAGAAAACATACAAAAGGGTGAGCTCAAATGCTCAGTAAGGGTAAAAAAAAAGAAATATCAATCACATCATATTCATAAGAACATATCTTTTGAAAATCATAACCTGCAAAAGAGAGCATAATTTCATAACATGGGATAAATCATAGTAGTGAAATGTAATCCCAATAATCATAACATAAAACATGAAACTTGGTGGCATACACACATAATCATAGAGAATCATTTGTTATTAGTCAAGACTCATTTCCAAGACTATCTTAGTGGACAAAGTCCATTTCTGAACCGAGTTCACTCCTCGTTTCAGTCCTGTTTCACTGAACCGGTATAACCTACTGTTCCATCCATGTCTATCTCATGAGATATAAAATCTTTAACCAATGCATTGGAGGGAGATATAGTTACCACCCATCTCATAATGATATCATTCTTATGTGTTCCACAAAATCATAAATCATACATCATTGCATAACCCATGTAATAAAAATGGGATTCTTAAACAACAAGACATCATAAAACAATTAATATAAGATAAAGGAATTCATAAAAATAATTCCATCACAACATAATAAAATCAATTTAATAATAGGGATATAAACATAACCCTATATTATCTTAGATGGAAAATAATTTTGATAAAACACTTGAACTCTATTCTTGAAGAAAATATCCTTTCTACTTCAAAAACACTTTTCCTTTCTTAACATGTCATTCAATTGTAAACTAAAATAAGTTGATTAAAAATAAAATTGAAAACATGTAAGGGAAGCTTCTTGGAAATAATGTTTTAAAAATCCATTCATGCCGTATAAGTTAAAAAAAACATTTTTCTCGTACTTTTGTCGAAAAGTTAAAAAGTACCTTGTACGAAAAACGACAAAAGATTCCATTCATATCTTTTACTAAAATCTCACCGAAGGGTAAATTGGATTTAAACAACTGTAGATGGATGGAAATAATATTACATATTGAAGAAACATGGATGTGGATGATAAGATACACCCCAGTAAATACCAAAGTATAAACAATGTCGGATAAAAATGAGATTTTGATATTTCCCTTACCTTGGGTCCGATTTGCTTCGAAAGTGTCTGAAACTCATTTATAATGATTTAAATAATGTTATTGACTTATTCCAGAATCATAATTATTGTTATGATATCATATATGGTCATATTCATAGCTTCTTAGTTGTAATATTCCATTGCCACTTGTTATTCGGGTGTTTATAACTTTTTGTTCTTATGCGTGTTTTGTCGAATAAATTCTTATTCTTCTGTTTAGGTTATAGATACCTCATTTCCATAATGGTATTAGTGTAATATATATCATATTAATTCATTCAATTAATTTATATAATCATTATGAAATGAATATCAAGTAGAACAAGTCGCATCACATCGTGGAGACGGCATTCCGTACGTACGCATGAGTGATGATATCGTTCCTATGATCATGGAATTGTATTAGAGTGTATGTATACTATTTCAGAATCAATATAACTTTATAATAGTCATATATAGTCATTATTTATACCATTATACCCATCCAAGTAAGGTGGTGGTGGAAAATAGATCACACGACGGCGTGGAGACGGTATTCCGTACATACGCACGCGCGGTGATTTCTTTTTCCGTAGGATGGATAGATGGTGAAATAGGGTTTTTTCATACTTATAATAACATATCAGTATGTGAGGGATACTGATTTTATTAATTCATAATTAAACAACTAAAGAAGAATAAGTGTAAGAAGAAATAAAGATGAAAGAATCGGTAACAGACATTACCTCTTCTTTGAAGTGCTTCTTTGAGACCTCCTTTTACGGCACTAAAATAGGTCTTTGAATAATACCAGAACCTCTAGGATGTTTCTAGGGAAGTGGAGAGAGGAAATTATCAGGGGTTGGACGAGATGGAAGGCTCAAAGTGGTGTGAGGAAGAGGGGGAGGAGGTGCCCTTTTATAAGGGAGGAGAGGGACACCTTTGGAATAACTAAAAATATTATATTATTATAAAGTCCAATTCGGTTTTTAATAGCTCCAAATTGATATATTTCTAAGATAAGGTGGGTAGGGTTAGAAATCCTCTCATAAAATAGAATTTAGATAAGTTTAGGTATCAATTTAAACCTTATCATTTAGATTAAACTTTAAGTTAGATAATTTAACCTTTACCGTGTTTTCTTGTTTTCTTACATTATAAGGTTAATAAACTTACTATATCAAGCCAAAAGAACCCCAAGTTGTCTATTATTAATATATATAACCCTATCTAAGTCATTTTTCCGAACCTTATATTTTTAGGAATAAAATAACAATTAATAATATAATATTTGTTTTAAAAACTATTTTATGTCAATTTTGACACTATTTAGTAATTGATTTTTCTGAAAATCATAACAGAATGATTAGTTAGAACCATGTTAATTAAATGAATAATAACATGTCATATTAACCTATAAAATTAGTTTAAATCATAAAAAGTCTCTAATTACATTTATTTGGGTATTTATAACATCAATTATGTCAATATTTCATTAATAAGATAATTACTGCATCATCGTTGTGTCATAAATAAATTAACTTATTTAATGTCTAAAAAATAAAAATAAAATACCATTATGTAGGAAACATTTTTAGCCTTCTAATGAATATTTATACTAGAATTTATCTTATGTATAACCCCATATTAAAAATGATTTACTTATTAAACTTTGATTTTAACTATTTAACCCTTCTTTAAATAAAATAATAATAAATGTCCTAATCTAAACCATGTGGGCCTAAATGGTCATATTTTATTCCTAAGGTTGTTTTTGGTCGAATTACACTTGTCCAATAGAATTAGAACATGTGTTAGGGTAATAATAATATCATTTTTACCCTTAATTACCTATTTACTTTTAACCGTGGTAAATAAAAGTAAAAAAGTTACTATTCACCAAAAATTATTTTAATCTCATTGAACCACATTTTAGTCCTTGATATTAACAGTGTCTCTCGAATTTTCGAAATTCCACTCACAGAAGCGGTAAAATTATGTTTTATGAAAAATTCAGTTTTTTTAACTACCACTTAGTGGTTTCACTATTCATCAAAAATTGAAAGTTTTCAGAAAAATACCAAAATTTCACCTTAGGCTAATTTCGATATTCCGAATCCAAAAATGAAGTCCATTTTAAAAAATAAAAATTATAAAATTTCAAAATTTGGTAATTACTATTCATAATGGCTAGTTTGAATAATATTTTAATAGCATATCGTTGTTTAGTGAAACTCGGTATTGCGTACGACACAAGCTATCGAGGAAGGCCACGGTTGCGTGTAAAGCAAGACAAGCTAGTGTTGTGTGTATTAAAATATTCCATTGATGATTTATATAACATAAAAACAAAATATTTCACATAAAAGTCTCGGGTGTTACATTATACCCCTCATAAAATTAATTTCGCCCTCGAAATTCGTCACTTTGTAACAAACAGATGAGGATAATTCTCCCCCATCATATCCTAAAGCTCCCATGTAGCTTCTTCTAATTGGTGGTTCCTCCATAAAACTTTGAACAATCGAGTGGTCTTGCTTCGTAGGACTTTTTCTCTACGATCCAGAATCTCTATCGGCTGTTCTTCATAAGAAAGATCTTGCTCTAGTGGTACAACTTCTGAGCTAAGAACATGTGAAGGATTAGGTATGTACTTTCTCAAGAGAGATACATGGAACACATCGTGAACTTGAGAGAGATTCGGTGGAAGCACCAATCGGTATGCTACCTTTCCAACATGATCCAGTATTTCGAAAGGACCAATATATCTAGGGCTCAACTTCCCATTCTTTCCAAATCTCATCACTCTCTTCGAGGGAGATATTCGAAAAAACACTTTATCACCCACTTCAAACTCTAGGTCTTTTCTTCGGTTGTCGGCATAACTATTATGTTAACTCTGAGCTGCTCTTATGTGTTGTTGAATAGATCTTACCTTTTATGCCATTTCATCAACGAGATCAGGTCCTAATAGCTTTCTTTCCCCAACTTCATCCCAACAAGTTGGAGTCCTGCATTTCTTTCCATAGAGAGCTTCATAAGGAGCCATATGAATACTGGAGTGAAAGCTATTATTATTATAAAATTCCACCAAAGGTAGGTTTTGATCCCAACCACCTTTTAAATACATAGAGCAATCTCTCAATATATCTTCTAGGGTTTGAATTGTTCTCTCAGACTGACTGTCTGTCTGAGGATGATAAGCAGTGTTGAAACTCAACTCTGTATCCAGAGTATGCTGAGGACTTCTCCAGAACTTCGAGGTAAATCTCGGATCCCGATCAGATATAATAGAAAGTGGAACTCCATGCAATCTTACCACTTCCGTTACATATATCCTGGAAAGCTGATCCAGAGAGGAATCATCTCTAATAGCAATGAAGTGTGCAGACTTGGTAAGACGATCAACTGTGACCCAGATAGAATTAATGCCTTTGGATATTTTAGGAAGTCCTGTGACAAAGTCCATAGTGATGTTTTCCGATTTCCATTAGGGTATGGGTAATGGTTGTAACATCCCCTTAGACTTCTGTCTCTCAGCTTTAACTTGCTGACAAACCATGCATCGAGAGACATATTCCGCAACATCTCTTTTCATGCCATCCCACTAGAAGTACTCTTACAGGTCCCTATACATCTTCGTGCTTCCAGGATGAATAGGGAATGAAGAGCTATGATCCTCATCCAGTAGCTCCTTCTTTAATTCGGGGATGGGAGGAACACAAACCCGATTCCAGAACTTTATTATCCCATCACAATCATGGTTGAATTCAGGAATATTTCTCACCTTCTTTTGTAACTCGAAATCTTCTTTATGTGACTCTTTAATCTTCACATGTATAGATGGTTGAACATTCATTTGAGAAAGATAAAATTTCTCCCCATCCATTATAATTCCAAGATCCATCCGTTGTAAATCCATAAATATTGGATCTTTTGTGATCCTCATCATGGATAAACTGGCATGGTCTTGTCGACTTAATACATCTTCCACCTTGTTCGCTTTCCCAGGGTGATAATGGATTGACCAGTCATAATCCTTAATCAGATCCGACCATTTTCTTTGACACATATTCAGCTCCTTTTGTGTGAAAATATACATTAAACTTTTATGATCAGTATAAATATCACACCTTTCACCATAAAGATAATGCCTCCAAATCATTAATGAAAAGATTACCACAGTTAACTCCAAATCATGTGTTGGGTAATTAATCTCATGGATTTTCAACTATCGAGAGGAATAAGCTATCACCATATTATTTTGCATAAGAACACAACCCAATCCATTCTTGGATGCATCACTATAGATCACAAACCTTTCTCCACTACAAGGCAGTGTGAGCACAGGTGCACTGGATAACCTTCTTTTCAACTCCTTGAAATTCTCTTCACATTCCTCCGTCTAGAAAAACTTAACTCCTTTCCGAGTCAACTTGGTGAGTGGATTAGATAATGGTGAAAAATCATTCACAAAACGTCGATAATATCCAGCCAAACCAAGAAAACATCGGATCTCATTCACTGTTGTTGGTATCGACCATCTTTCGATAACCTATGTTTTTGCTGGATCCACAGATATCCCCTCTTTTGAGATTATGTGACCCAAAAATGAAACTTTTTGAACCCAAAATTCACACTTGGTAAATTTGGCATAAAGCTTCTCCTTTCTCAGGGTCTTCAATATAATTCTCAATTGATCTTCATGTTATTCCTTGCACATTGAATAGACAAGAATATCATCCATAAAGACTACCACAAATTGATCAAGATATTCTCTAACGACTCTATTCATCAGATCCATGAAGATATCAGGGGCATTAGTAAGACCAAATGGAATCACTATAAATTCATAGTGTCCGTACCTTGTACGGAAAGTTGTCTTTGATATATCCTCCCTTTTGACCCTTAATTGATGATACCCTGAACAAAGATAAATCTTGGAAGAGTATTGAGCTCCGCGTAGTTGGTCAAATAAGTCATCAATGCGTGGGAGAGGATATTTGTTCTTGATAGTGATCTTGTTAAGTTCTCGATAATCATTGCAGAGTCTCATTGAACCATCTTTCTTATTAACAAATAGAATAGGTCCTCCCAAAGGTGATGCACTAGGGCATATGAATCCCTTATCAAGATTCTCTTGGAGTTGCTTCTTGAATTCCTGTAACTCAATTGGGGCCATTCTATAAGGTGTCTTTGAAATAGGCAAAGCACTCGGTACGAGTTCTAATGAAAACTCAACTTCACGATTTGATGGAAGACCCGGTAATTCCTCCAGAAAGACATCATAAAACTCCCGTACAATGGGCATATTCTTAATCGTGAGTTTCTCACCAACCATTTGAGATAAATATCCTTCATTTAGTGGAATCAAGACCCATAAGGTAGAAGGAATTTACACTGGAAGGTTATGTTCATCCTTGATTTGATAGATGATCATAGATTGATCTGGAATATGAAATTTTACTTCCCTTCATTGTAAATTGATATGAGATCCATATAAAGAAAGCCAATCCATGCCAAGAATCACATCAAATTCCACTATAGGAAGGATCACAAGATTTGCAGGAAGCACATTCCCACAAACTTCGATCAGAGAAGAATTATAAACTTTTGATGCGACTGTTGTGCCATTAGGGGTTGTCACAACTGACTCAACATCTAATTGTTGAGGTAATACGGTGATATCCTTAGAAAATTCTTCAGAAATAAAGGAGTGGGTGGATCCAGAATGAAATAAAACATTTGCTACTTTAGAGTGGATGGTAAGTGTACCCTTCCCCACATCGTTATCATACTCCACATCACTGATAGAAATTGCATGTGACTTTCCTTTGTCTTTAGCCTTAAGAGTTTGTTGACGTTGACCATCATCATCAACCCTTGTATTAGGGAATTTATTGGCATAATTCCCCATCTCCTTGGACTTAAAACATTGAAGTGTAGTAGTTTCATTCTGTGTATCCCTTCCTTTGTTTTAATCTTTAGACATCTTCTTCCCATCATTGCGACATTAAAATTCCCGATGACCTTCCTTTACACATTTGAAACATTTACTTGTCCCTTTAAGACAACTCCCTCCATGTTTCTTTCCACACTTTGAGCATAAGGGAAAGCTCATATCGTTTTCAGTGTTCTCTTTAGATTTTCCTTTGAATTCCATTTTCCTCTTCTTATCAAACCCATATGACTGATGGGTTACTCCAATCCCCATATAGACTTTGAGAGCACATCGAACGATTTCCTCATAGCTATTGAAGTCCCTTATGGCTAACTCCCTTCGAAGACTTGGTTTTAAGCCACTAAAGAATCGATCGATCTCACTCTCAGGTTGGATAATAATAACAGAAGCGTACCTTTCAAGTCTTGTAAAATTTGCTTCATAGGTACCAACAGATTCATCATTCTTTTTCTTCAGTTCAAGAAACTCTTTCTCCATCTTTGTTTTGAGAATACGATGGAAGTACTTATTGAAAAACATGTTCTTGAACTCATCCCATTCCATTGACTCAATTTCATCTGTTTGCCTCATATTCTTAATAATATTCCACCATTGATCAACATCTCCTTCAAAACTATACACTGATAGGATGACTTTATCATGTTCAGAACATTGATGAACTGAAAATATCTTTTCATTAGTACTAATCCATTGTTCAACAACTAATGGATCGGTACACCCGCTGAATGAAGGTGGACGCTGCCTCATGAAGGATTCAACAGAATTTTCCTCCTTCCTTTGCTTGTTTGGAAGTCCTACATGATTCATATCTTGAGAAAGTTGTGTGATCATGGCTACAAGATTTTGCATTCCAGATCCCATAACGTTTGGTTGCTCAGGGGGATAATCATTGCATTTCCCATCGCATTCCGCATTAACACGGTTCCTTAGGGTTCTAGCCATTGACTAAAACCAATATGAATAGTGTGAGCAACTCTAATTATAATAGGAAAACCACATAATCATGAATAAAATTTCACACTTAAGATCTTATCCTAGGTTATTCATGGCCATTTCTAAAACACTAAGATTGTGTTCTATGCTTAGAATTATCCTTAGGTTTCTTACTAAGGCTTTCACATCCTAGTTTCTAAAGGTTGACTATACCTTTCCTCTGATACCAACTATAACGACCCATACTTTACATAAATTGTTAATACATCAAAATTTAAGCGTACTTATTACATTATATAATAAAACCATGAAAGGACCGTATAGGTATAGTGTCTTTAGAAACTGGGAAACATAAACAACTTGTTCATAAAGCGTCTAAACTGTCTCCCATTTATTTCATCATATCTATAGTCCCTTTTGGCATATCTAACTTAATAAACTTCTTCCTGACCTGGGGAAAGAAAACATACAATAGGGTGAGCTCAAATGCTCAGTAAGGGTAAACAAAAGAAATATCAATCACATCATATTTATAAGAACATAACTTTTGGAAATCTTAACCTGCAAAAGAGAGCATAATTTCATAACATGGGATAAATAATAGTAGTGAAATGTAATCCCAATAATCATAACATAAAACATAAAACTTTGTGGAATACACTCATAATCATAGAGAATCATTTCTTATTAGCTAAGACTCATTTCCATGACTATCTTAGTGGAAAAAGTCTATTTCTGAACCGAGTTCACTCCTCGTTTCAGTCCAGTTTCACTGAACCGGAATAACCTGTCGCTCCAGCCATGTATATCTCATGAGATATAAAATTTTTACCCAAGGCATTAGAGGGAGATATAGGTCCCACCCATCCCATAATGATACCATTCTTATGTGTGCCACAAAATCATAAATCATACATCATTGAATAACCCATGTAATAAAAATGGGATTCATAAACAACATGACATCATAAAACAATTCATATAAGATAAAGGAATTCATAAAAATAATTCCATCACAACATAATCAAATCAATGTAATAATAGGGATATAAACAGAACCCTATATTATCTTAGATGGAAAATAATTTCGATAAAACACTTGAACTCTATTCTTGAAGAAAATATCCTTTCTACCTCAAAGACACTTTTCCTTTTTTAGCATGTCATTAAATTCTAATCTAAAAGAAGTTGATTAAAAATAAACTTGAAAACTTGTAAGGTAATATTCTTGGAAATAATTTTTTAAAAATCCATTCATGCCGTATAAGTTAAAAAAACATTCCTCTCGTACTTTTGTCGGAAATTCATAAAGTACCTCGTACGAAAAACGACAAAGGATTCCTTTAATATCTTTTACTAAAATCTCACCGAAGGTTAAAATTGGATTTAAACAATTGTCGGTGGATTTAAATAATATTACATATTGAAGAAACATGGATATGGATGATAAAATACACCCCAGTAAATACCAAAGTATAAACAATCTTGGGAAAAAAATGAGATTGTGATATTTCCATTACTTTAGGTCTGATTTGCTTCAAAAGTGCCCAAACCTCCTGTATAATGATTTAAATAATGTTATTGACTTATTCCAGAATCATAATTATTGTTATGATATCATATATGGTCATATTCTTAGCTTCTTAGTAGTAATATTTCATTGCCACTTGTTATTCGGGTGTTTATAACTTTTTGTTCTTATGCGTGTTTTGTCGAATAAATTCTTATTCTTCTATTTAGGTTATAGATACCTCATTTCCAGAATGGTAATAGTGTAATATATATCATATTCATTCATTCAATTCATTTATATAATAATTATTAAATGAAGATCATGTAGAACGAGTCGCATCATATCGTGGAGACGGTATTCCGTACGTATGCATGAGTGATGATATCGTTCCTATGGTCATGGAATTTTATTGGAGTGTATGTATACTATTTAATAATCAATATCACTTTATTATAGTCATATATAGTCATTATTTACACCATTATACCCATCCAAGTAAGGTGGTGGTGGAAAATAGATTACACCATGGCGTGGAGACGGTATTCCGTACGTACGCACGCGCAGTGATTTCATTTTGCGTAGGATGGATAGATGGTGAAATAGGGTTGTTTAATACTTATAATAACATATCAGTATGTGATTGATACTGATTTTATTACTTCATAATGAAACAACTAAATAAGAAGAAGTGGAAGAAGAAATAAAGATGAAAGAATCGGTAACAGACATTACATCTTCTTTGAAGTGCTTCTTTGAGACCTCCTTTTAGGGCACTAAAATATGTCTTTGAAGATGAACAGAAACTATAGGATGTTTCTAGGGAAGTGGAGAGAATAAATTTTCAGGGGTTGGCCGAGCATGAAGGCTCAAAGTGGTGTGGGGAAGAGGGGGAGGAGGTGCCCTTTTATAAGGGAGGAGAGGGGTACCTTTGGAATAACTAAAATATTATTTTATTATAAAGTCCAATTCGGTTTTTAATAGCTCCAAATTGATATATTTTGAAGATAAGGTGCGTATGGGTAGAAATCATCTCATCAAATAGAATTTATACATGTTTAGGTATCAATTTTAAACATATCATTTAGATTTAACATTAAGTTAGATAATTTAACCTTTACCATGTTTTCTTGTTTGCTTACACTATAAGGTTAATAAACTTACTATATCAAGCCAAAAGAACCCCAAGTTGTTTATTATTAATATATATAACCTTATATAAGTCCTTTGGCCGAACCTTAGATTTTTAGGAATAAAATAACAATTAATAATATAATATTTGTTTTAAAAACTATTTTATTTCAATTTTGACACTATTTCATAATTGATTTTTGTGAAAATCATAACAGAATGATTAGTTCGAACCAGGTTAATTAAATAAATACTAACATGTCATACTAACCTATAAAATTAGTGTAATTCATTAAAAGTCTCTAATTACATTTATTTGGGTATTTATAACATCAATTATGTCAATATTGCATTAATAAGATAATTACTGCATCATTGTTGTGTCATAAATAAATTAAATTATTTAATGTCTAAAAATTAAAAATAAAATACCATTATGTAGGAAATATTTTTATCTTTCTAATTACTATTTATAGTCGAATTTATCTTATGTATATCCCTATATTAAAAATGATTTACTTATTAAACATTGATTTTAACTATTTAACCCTTCTTTAAATAAATTAATAATAAATGTCCTAATCTAATCCAAGTGGGCCTAAATGGTCATATTTTATTCCTAAGGTTATTTTTGGTCGAATTAAACTTGTCCAATAGAGTTAGGACATGTGTTAGGGTAATAATAATATCATTTTTACCCTTAATTACCCTAATTACTTTTAACCGTGGTAAATAAAAGTAAAAAGTTACTATTCACCAAAAATTATTTTCATCAAATTGAACCACAATTTAGTCCTTGATATTAACCGTGTCTCTCGGATTTTCGAAATTCCACTCACAGAAGCGGTAAAATTATGTTTTATGAAAAATTCAGTTTTTTTAACTACCACTTAGTGGTTTCACTATTCATCAAAAATTGAAAGTTTTCAGAAAAATACCAAAATTTCACCCTAGGATAATTTCGATATTCTGAATCCAAAAATGAAGTCCATTTTAAAAAATAAAAATTATAATATTTCAAAAAGTGGTTAGTACTATTCATAACGGCTAGTTTTAATAATATTTTAATAGCATATCTTTGTTTAGTGAAACTCAACATTGCGTACGACGCAAACTATCGAGGAAGGCCGCAGTTGTGTGTAAAGAAATCCAATCTAGTGTTGTGTGTAGTAAAAGATTCCTTTGATGGTTTATATAACATACAAACAAAATATTTCACATAAAAGTCTTGGGTGTTACATTCTACCCCCCTTAAAATGAATTTCTCCCTCAAAATTCATCACTTTGTAACAAATAGTTGACGATACCTCTCCCTAATCATATCCTCAAGCTCCCATGTAGCTTCTTCTAATTGGTGGTTCCTCCCTAAAACTTTCACCAATCGAGTGCTCTTGCTTCATAGGAATTTTTCGCTACGATCCATAATCTCTATCGGCTGTTCTTCATAAGATAGATATTGCTCCAGCGGTACAACTTCTGAGTTAAGTACATGTGAAGGATCAGGTATGTACTTTCTCAGGAGAGATACATGGAACACATCGTGAAATTGATAGAGATTTGGTGGAAGCGCCAATCGGTAAGCTACCTTTCCAACACGATCCAGTATTTCGAAAGGGCCGATATATCTAGGGCTCAACATCCCCTTCATTCCAAATCTCATGACTCTCTTCTAGGGAGATATTCGTAAGAACACTTTATCACCCACTTCAAACTCTAGGTCATTTCTTTGGTTGTCGGCATAAATTTTCTGTCGACTCTAAGCTGCTCTTATCTATTGTTGAATAGATCTGACCTTTTCTTCCATTTCATCAACGAGATCAGGTCCTAATATCCTTTATTCCCCAACTTCATCCCGGCAAGTTGGAGTCCTGCATTTATTTCCATAGAGAGCTTCATAAGGAGCCATCTGAATACTGGAGTGAAAGCTATTATTATAAGAAAATTCCACCAAAGGTAGGTGTTGATCCCAACCACCTTTTAAATCCATAGAGCATGCTCTCAACATATATTCTAGGGTTTGAATTGTTCTCTCAGACTGACCGTCTGTCTGAGGATGATAAGCTGTGCTAAAACTCAACTCTGTATCCAGAGTATGCTGAAGACTTCACCAGAACTTCAAGTTAAATCTCGGATCCCGATCAGATATAATAGAAAGTGGTACTCCATGAAATCTTACCACTTACATTACATATATCCTGGGAAGCTGATCCAGAGAAAAATCCTCTCTAATAGCAATGAAGTGTGCAGACTTGGTAAGACGATCACCTATGACCCAGATAACATTATTGCCTTTGGATGTTTTAGGAAGTCCTACGACAAAGTCCATAGTGATGTTTTCCCATTTCCATTCGGGTATGGGTTATGGTTGTAACATCCCCTTAGACTTCTGTCTCTCAGCTTTAACTTGCTGACAAACCAAGCACGAAGAGACATATTCAGCAACATCTCTTTTCATGCCATCCCAACAGAAGTACTCATTCAGGTCCCTATACATCTTCGTGCTTCCATGACGAATATAGAATGAAGAACTATGAGCCTCATCCAGCACCTCCTTCTTTAATTCGGCGATGGGAGGGACACAAACCCAATTCCGGAACATTATTATCCCATCACAATCAAGGTTGAATTCAGGAATATTTCTCACCTTTTTTTGTAACTCGACATATTCTTTCTGTGCCTCTTTAATATTCACATGTATAGATGGTTGAACATTCATTTGAGAAAGATAATATTTTTTCCCTTCCATTATAATTCCAAGATCCATCTGTTGTAAATCCATAAATATTGGATCTTTTGTGATCTTAATCATGGATAAACTAGCATGGTATTGTCAACTTAATGCATCTTCCACCTTGTTTGCTTTCCCAGGGTGATAATGGATTGAGCAGTCATAATCTTTAATCAGCTCCAACCATCTTCTTTGATTCATATTCAGCTCCTTTTGTGTGAAAATATACTTTAAACTTTTATGATCAGTATAAATATCACACCATTCACTATAAAGATAATGCCTCCAAATATTTAATGCAAAGATTACCACAGCTAACTCCAAATCATGTGTTGGGTAATTTTTCTCATGGATTTTCAACTGTTGTGAGGCATAAGCTATCACCATATCATTTTGCATAAGAACACACCCCAATACCTTCTTGGATGAATCACTATAGATCACAAACATTTCTCCACTACAAGGCAGTGTGAGCACCGGTGCACTGGATAACCTTTTTTTCAACTCCATGAAATTCTCTTCACATTCCTTCGTCCAGACAAACTTAACTAATTTCCGAGTCAACTTGGTGAGTGGATTAGATAATCGTGAAAAGTCATTCACAAAACGTCGATAATATCCATCCAAACCAAGAAAAATTCAGATCTCAATTACTTTTGTTGGTCTCGACCATCTTTTGATAACCTTTATTTTTTCTGGATCCACATATATCCCCTCTTTTGAGATTACGTGACCCAAAAATGTAACTTTTTGAAGCCAAAATTCACACTTGGTAAATTTAGCATAAAGCTTCTCCTTTCTCAGGGTCATCAATATAATTCTCAAGAGATCTCCATGTTCTTCCTTTCTCATTGAATAGACAAGAATATCATCTATAAAGACTACCACAAATTGATCAAGATAGTCTCTAAAGACTCTATTCATCAGATCCATGAAGATAGCAGGGGCATTAGTAAGACCAAATGGCATCACTATAAATTCATAGTGTCCATACCTTGTACGGAAAGCCGTCTTTGGTATATCCTCCCTTTTGACCCTTAATTGATGATACCCTGAACGAAGATCAATCGTGGACTAGTATTAAGCTCCACGTAGTTGGTCCAATAAGTCATCAATGCGTGGGAGAGGATATATGTTCCTGATAGTGATCTTGTTAAGTTCTCGATAATCAATGCAGAGTCTCATTGATCCATCTTTCTTCTTAACAAATAGAACATGTGCTTTCCAAGGTGATGCACTAGGGCATAGGAATCCCTTATCAAGATTCTCTTGGAGTTGCTTCTTCAATTCCTGCAACTCAATTGGGGCCATTCTATAAGGTGTCATTGAAATAGGCAAAGCACCCGGTACGAGTTCTATTGAAAACTCAACTTCACGATTTGGTGGAAGACCCAGTAATTCCTCCGGAAAGACATCATCAAACTCCTGTACAATGGGAATATTCTTAATCGTGAGTTTCTCACAAGCCATTTGAGATAAATTACCTTCATTTAGTGGAATCAGGACACATAAGGTAGAAGGAATTTCCACTGGATGGTTATGTTCATCCTTGCAATGATAGACGATCATAGATTGATCTGGAATATGAAATTTGACATCCCTTCTTTGGCAATTGATATGAGCTCCATATAAAGAAATCCAATCCATTCCAAGAATCACCTCAAATTCCACTATAGGAAGGATCACAAGATTTGTAGGAAGAAAATTCCCACAAACTTCGATCAGAGAAGAATTATAAACTTTTGATGCGACTGTTGTGCCATTAGGGGTTGTCACAGTTAACTCAACATCTAATTGTTGAGGTAATACAGTGATATCATTAGAAAATTCTTCAGAAATAAAGGAGTGGGTGGATCCAGAATCAAATAAAACATTTTCTACTTTAGAGTGGATGGTAAGTGTACCTTTCACCACATCATTATAATACTCCACATCACTGATTGAAATTTCATGTGACTTTCCTTTGTCTTTAGCCTTATGAGTTTGTTGATGTCGACCATCATCATCAACCCTTGGATTAGGGAATTTATTGGCATATTTCCCCATCTCCTTGCACTTGAAACATTGAAGTGTAGTAGGTTCATTCTGTGTATCCCTTCCTTTGTTTGCATCATTAGACATCTTCTTAACATCATTTCAGCATTCAAATACCCGATGACCTTCCTTTCAACATTTGAAACATTTACTTGTCCCTTTATGACAACTACCTCCATGTTTATTTCCACACTTTGAGCATAAGGGAAATCTCATCTTCTTTTTAGTGTTCTCTTTAGATTTTCCTTTGAATTACATTTTCCTCTTCTTATCAAACCCATATGACTGATGGGTTACTCCAATCTCCATATCGACTTTGAGAGAACATCGAACGATTTACTCATATCTATTGAAGTCCCTTATGGCTAACGCCCTTTGAAGACTTGGTTTTAAGCCACTAAAGCATCGATCGATCTTGCTCTCAGGTTGGATAATAATACCAGAAGCATACCTTGCAAGTCTTGTAAAATTTTCTTCATAGGTACCAAGAGATTCGTCATCCTTTTGCTTCAGTTCAAGAAACACTTTCTCCATCTTTGTTCGTAGAATACGAGGGAAGTACTTATTGAAAAATTAGTTCCTGAACTTTTCCCATTCCATGGACTCAATTACATCTGTTTGCCTCATATTCTTAATAAGATTCCACCATTGATCAGCATCTCATTCCAAACGATACAATACTAGGATGACTTTATCATGTTCAGAACATTGTAGAACTGAAAATATCTTTTCTGTAGTACTAATACATTGTTCATCAACTAATGGATCAGTTGACCCGCTGAATGAAGGTGGACGCTGCCTCATGAAGGATTCAACAGAATTTTTCTCCTTCCTTTTCTCGTTTGGAAGTCCTGCATGATTCATAGCTTGAGAAAGTTGTGTGAGAATGGCTACAAGATTTTGCATTCCAGCTGCCATAATGTTTGGTTGCTCAGGGGGACAATCATTGCATTGCCCGTTGCATTCCGCATTAACATAGTTCCTTCGAGTTCTAGCCATTGACTAAAACCAAGAAGAATAGTGTGAGCAACACTAATTATAATAGGAAAACCACATAATCGAGAATAAAATTTAACACTTAAGATCTTATCCTAGGTTATTCATGGCCATTTCTAAAACACTAAGATCGTGTTCTATTCTTAGAATTATCCTTAGGGTTCTTACTAAGGCTTTCACATCCTAGTTTCCAAAGGTTGACTATACCTTTCCTCTGATACCAACTATAACGACCCATACTTTACATACATTGTTAATACTTCAAAATTGAAGTGTACTTATTACATCATATAACAAAACCACAAAAGGACCATATAGGTATAGTGTCTTTAGAAACTGGGAAACATAAACAACTGGTTCATAAAGAGTCTCCACTATCTACCATTTATTTCATCATATCTATAGTCCCTTTTTTCATATCTTACTTAATAACCTTCTTCCTGAACTATGGAAAGAAAACATACAAAATGGTGAGCTCAAATTCTCAGTAAGGGTAAACAAAAGAAATATCAATCAGATCATATTCATAAGAACATAACTTTTTGAAATCTTAACCTGCAAAAGAGAGCATAATTTCATAACATGGGATAAATCATAGTAGTGAAATGTAATCCCAATAACCATAACTTAAAACACGAAACATTGTGGAATACACACGTAATCATAGAGAATCATTTCTTATTAGGCAAGACTCATTGCCAAGACTATCTTAGTGGAAAAAGTTCATTTCTGAACCGAGTTCACTCCTCGTTTCACTAAACTGGTATAACCTACCGTCCCAGCCATGTCTATATCATGAGATATAAAATCTTTACCCAATACATTGGAGGGAGATATAGTTCCCACCTATCTCATAATGATATCATTCTTATGTGTGCCACAAAATCATAAATCATACATCATTGTATAACCCATGTAATAAAAATGGGATTCTTAAACAACATGACATCATAAAACAATTCATATAAGATAAAGGAATTCATAAAAATAATTCCATCACAACATAATCAAATCAATGTAATAATAGGGATATAAATAGAACCCTATATTATCTTAGATTAAAAATAATTTTGATAAAACACTTGGACTCTATTCTTGAGGAAAATATCCTTTCTACTTCAAAAACACTTTTCCTTTCTTAACATGTCATTCAATTCTAAACTAAAAGAAGTTGATTAAAAATAAACATGAAAACTTTTAAGGTATGATTCTTGGAAATAATGTTTTAAAAATCCATTCATTCCGTATAAGTAAAAAAACATTCTTCTCGTACTTTTTTCGGAAAGTCAAAAAGTACCTCGTACGAAAAACGACAAAAGATTCCTTTCATATCATTTACTAAAATCTCTCCGAAGGGTAAAATTGGCTTTAAAAAATTGTAGGTGGATGTAAATAATATTACATATTGAAGAAACATTGATGTGGATGATAAAATACACCCCAGTAAATACCAAAGTATAAACAATCTTGGATAAAAATGAGATTGTGGTATTTCCCTTACCATAGGTCCGATTTGCTTCGAAAGTGTCCGAACCGCCTGTATAATGATTCAAATAAAGTTATTGACTTATTCCAGAATCATAATAATTGTTATGATATCATATATGGTAATATACTTAGCTTCTTAGTAGTAATATTTCATTTCACTTGTTATTCGGGTGCTTATAACATTTTGTTCTTATGCGTGTTTTGTCGAATAAATTCTTATTATTCTCTTTAGGTTATAGATACCTCATTTCCAGAATGGTATTAGTGTAATATATATCATATAGATACATTCTATTCATTTATATAATCATTATTAAATGAAGATCATGTAGAACGAGTCGCATCACATCGTGGAGACGGTATTCCGTACGTACGCACGAGTGATGATATCGTTCCTATGATCATGGAATACTATTGGAGGGTATGTATAATATTTCAGAATCAATATCACTTTATAATAGTAATATATATTCATTATTTACCCCATTATAACCATCCATGTACGGTGGTGGTGGAAAATAGATTACACCACGGCGTGGAGACGGTATTTCGTACGTACGCACGGGCAGTGATTTCTTTTTCCGTAGGATGGATAGATGGAGAAATAGGGTTGTTTCATACTTATAATAACATATCAGTATGTGAGTGATACTGATGTTATTACTTCATAATGAAACAACTAAAGAAGAAGAAGTGGAAGAAGAAATAAAGATGAAAGAATCGGTAATAGACATTACCTCTTCATTGAAGTGATTCTTTGAGACCTCCTTTAAGGGCACTAAAATAGGTCTTTGAAGAAGAACAGAACCTCTAGTATGTTTCTAGGGAAGTGGAGAGAAGAAATTGTCTAGGTTTGTCCGAGGTTGAAGGCTCAATGTGGTGTGAGGAAGAGGGGGAGGAGGTTCCCTTTTATAAGGGAGGAGAGGGGCATCTTTGGAATAACTAAAAATATTATTTTATTATAAAGTCCAATTCGGTTTTTAATAGCTCCAAATTGATATATTTCGAAGCAAAGGTGGGTAGGGGGAGAAATAATCTCATAAAATAGAATTTATACATGTTTAGTTATCAATTCAAACCTTATAATTTAGATTTAACTTTAAGTTAGATAATTTAACCTTTACCTTGTTTTCGTGTTTTCTTACACTATAAGGTTAATAAACATACTATATAAAGCCAAAAGAACCCCAAGTTGTTTATTATTAATATATATAACCTTATCAAAGTCATTTGGCATAACATTATATTTTTAGGAATAAAATAACAATTAATAATATAATATTTTTAAAAAAAACTATTTTATGTCAATTTTGACACTATTTAGTAATTGATTTTTGTGAAAATCATAACAGAATGATTAATTCGAAATAAGTTAATTAAATCAATAATAACATGTTATATTAACCTAGAAAATTATTGTAATTCATAAAAATACTATAATTAAATTTATTTGGGTATTTATAACATCAATTATGTCAATATTTCATTAATAAGATAATTACTGCATCATCGTTGTGTCATAAATAAATTAAATTATATAATGTCTAAAAATTACAAATAAAATACCATTATGTAGGAAATATTTCTATCTTTATAATGAATATTTATAGTCGAATTTATCTTATGTATATCCCCATATTAAAAATGATTTACTTATTAAACTTTGATTTTAACTATTTAACCCTTCTTTAAATAAATTAATAATAAATGTCCTAATCTAATCCAAGTGGGCCTAAATGGTCATATTTTATTCCTAAGGTTGTTTTTGGTCGAATTAAACTTGTAAAATAGAATTAGTACATGTTTTAGGGTAATAATAATATCATTTTTACCCTTAATTACCCTATTTACTTTTAACCATGGTAAATAAAAGTAAAAAGTTACTATTCGAAAAAATTATTTTCATCTCATTGAACCACATTTTAGTCCTTGATATTAACCGTGTCTCTCGGATTTTCGAAAATCCACTCACAGAAGCGGTAAAATTAATTTTTATGAAAAATTCAGTTTTTTTACTGCAACTTAGTGGTTTCACTATTCATCAAAAATTGAAAGTTTTCAGAAAAATACCAAAATTTCACCCTAGGCTAGTTTCGATATTCATAATCCAAAAATGAAGTCCATTTTAAAAAATAAAAAATATAAAATTTCAAAAAGTTGTTATTACTATTCATAACGGATAATTTTAATAATGTTTTAATAGCATATCGTTGTTTAGTGAAACTCGGTATTGCGTACGACGCAAGCTATCGAGGAAGGCCGCGGTTGCGTGTAAAGCAAGACAAGCTAGTGTTGTGTGCAGTAAAAGATTTATTTGATGATTTATATAACATAAAAACAAAATATTTCACATAAAAGTCTCGGGTGTTACAACCTCCTACTTCTATCACTGCTGCCTCAGGGTCGTGGCCACTTCCTCCAGCACAGTGCGACAACACCACACCCTTCTGGCTCCGCCTCTTTCGCCAAAAACAAACTACCAAAAAAGAATCAACGTAGGGTCATTGGGCCGTGTTTTTTCGGCCCACGCCCTCAGTGTTAGGCAATAACAAAAGGCCAAAGTCAAAATGAAGCATAAATAAAGAATGAGGGTATAATCTTTTTCATTAAAAATTATACAAAACCCCATACCTCGATTCAAGGTACGTTGTTGAAGTCGCGGAAGACAGACGTCGCGGAAGTCGTTCCGTCAAAGTTGGAGGGAAAGACGTTGTCGTTTGCGACGACGGTGTCTTCTCCCTTGATGTGGATTACTAGGAAAGTAGATGGCGTTCTTCGTGGGTGTCACCTCACTTTCATGCCCCAGTTGAAGAAGGTATAAGAAGGCGTGTCATCGTTCTTCGGTGGAATTAGCATTCTTCATTTGAGGAAGGCTCTTCTTATTTCACTGAGGCTCCACCAATTCTCCCCACCAAAAACATTATGCCATCCCAAACATAATAATATAACCCATATTATTATGCTCACGTAATGAATTCAAATTAATTCAAAATAGATGAGCCAACTAATTAATTTCATGCTAGACAATTAATAGAGAGAGTGATGGCATCTTAAATTAGAGAAGATGGAAGGTTAAAATTAGAAGAGGGGAGGTGGAGAGTTTTAAGAGTTAAAATGGGGGATTCAAGGGGAGTTGAGAGGTTTGGTGTTTGTGTGGGCCCCACAACACATTATCCTCTTATAGGAGGTTGTGTGGAATGTGGGACCCACCTCCAATTACACTTTGGAGAATATAACCCCCACCAAATAAAAATGTGTTACACACACATTTTTATTCAAACATTAATTTTTAATTAGAAACCCCAATTTATAACTTCCACTCTCGACCAAATGCTACTGTAGAAAAGGTCTCCTTTAGTGAATATCGGTTTTGCGAGTTCATCGGTGTCCTTGGATATCGATTCCGAGCACCTGTTCAAAAGATAGAACAAACCTGAATGTACGTTTACTGAACATACCCGAACAAAATATCAAAAAATTATTATCAGTCACCCTCGACCCGCGCCGGTCATGGTTAGGCCCTGTCTAAGTAAAACATGCACCAAAAATCCCCATAGGTACTCTCGGATTTTCAATCAGAGTTACCGTTTGGAAGTTATAAATTTTACAATTAAATAATTGACACTTAATTATTTTATTTACTATCAAAAACTAACTTTTTCTGGTGGCCTGCGTCGGCCAATTTCAGTATCTGCTTAAATAAATCATGCCATCATGAATTTAGCGGTGGTCACTGATTTTTATTCCGAGCCACCGTTTGTGAGTTATACGTATTTGAAAAATAAAATAATTAATTTAATTATTTTATTTACGGTTATTCCATTTTTGGAAATTTCTCACAGGAGGCCCACACAAACTAAACATAAGTCGCCTCTAAGGTAAACCTGTCATCCTAAGTTATATTGTTCCCTCAGATTTCTGATCCGAGTAACCGTTAAATAGTTATTCCACATTTTCAGAAAAACTACTTACACGCGTTAATTTAAGCTTAAAAAACATCATAAAATTAATCTCGGAACACCCGACCTCGGAATGAGGTGCCCTCAGAAAATGCGAACTTGTAAAATTCCAATGAATTTAAAAAATATATCCTGGAATGTTTTGGGTCTTTAGAATATTATTCATAGTAAATAAATTTACAAAATTACACTCTCTTGCTTTTAAATTTCTATTATATGTTTAGATATATTAAAAAATAAGATTAAAATTAATATTAATGTTTATTTAAATTATAATTAATAATTTTTTAAGATATAATTTTTTTGGTTATTATGATTTAGTAATTACATTAAACTGTTATACACCATTTACCAAATGCTTATGCATGAAGGTGAAAAATTAATGTAAATGATACTAAAACATCCAAAGTATTTTTTTTGTAATATAACTTAATAAGAATTTATAATCAGTAATACGGAATAATTTATGGTAAAGGATTTTATATTTTAATTAATTTTCAATCAAGATGTATTTAAAGTCAAAATGTAAGAATAGTTATTTAGTTGACATTAATGAAATTATTTGTTTCATATTATTGTATTAAATAATTTAAAAATCATAAAAATATTAAAATGGAACAATTGGAGTGATAAAAAAGTATATAAATTAATCCATAAACCATTTGTGAACCAATTTTTACCTGATAAGTAAATTGTTAACCCTTAATGATTGAATATTCTGTTATCAAGGTTTTTGATAATGAAGGATAACATGGGTTTGAACTTAATACCTAATGGATAAAAAGTCATATAAAATGTTATAAAAAAAATTGTATTATTATTATATATATATAATATCTATATATATATATATCATATTACATATTAAATTTAGTATAAAAAATTTGTAATCCAATGTCAATTTTTATGACTATATAATGTTTTAGTGTTTTGAAAAATTACAAGACTTCCACTAACATTAAAAAGGGAACCTCCAATAATCATGTACATGGATGTTTTCTACACTCCATCTTGGAAATTAACATCTAAAATCAATTATAAAAATATTTGTCCAATTTAGAGGTCTTATGTTTGGTATTATACAAACTATATATGGCATATACTATAAAGAAAAGAATTTTTTTCAGAACAACTGGTATATCTATTAACAAATTTTTTAGTTTTATTTCGTATTATACATCTATAAAAAAATTACATCTATATTGATATAATAAAATCAGTATCTAGAATATATTTTTTTTTATGATTATGTATTAAACATTATCAGTCGGCTTCTTCATCAAATGGTAAATGAAACTAGTAATTCTTTGTATAGGGAATTATTCCCTTGTGAACTGTTCAAAATTGTTTTTGGTCTCCCCGTCTTATAGGTAGATATAAATTGGAATTTAGTGTAAAAATATGATATTAGTAACCTTATTCTCATTAGATGCAGATATTATATAATTTTTTATTACCTTTATATCCTGTAATAAATTATAATCTCATTCATGCATACACGTTGATTATGACCTCCTAAATGGGACGTGATATATTTTTTTAACACCAACTCAAGAGAATTATATACATAAGTTTATTATAAAGGATTATATAATTTTTATGATGTTATAATGGTTATATAATGTTAAAATGATACTTAACTTCTCTATATATTCTTAGTTATTAAAATTAATCACTACTGTTGTGTATATATGAACTACCTTCTCAGTAATTATAAAAGAAATATTTTCATAACCCTTATACATTATTGGAATGAAAATATAATTACTGCATGAAAATTAGAAATTAGAAATTATTATTATTTTATATATAGTTTAATAAAAACCACATTGACCAAAGTCAACATGACTATTGTCATTTTGAAATTTTAAATGGAACATCCGCAAGACGCCCTATGTGGACTTAAAAAATTAAGAAATTAAATATTTCATAAAAATAATATAAAATAATCATTTAAATAGTGTAGAGAAAAGAAATTAATTATAAATAATAAATTATTTAATTGATAAAATTTTATTATCATGATGTTAAATGATATAAATGGAATTAACAAACTTGTCCTAACGAGTTTCTCATCTTAATTTACTTTCTATCTGAATTATGCCACTTTGACCACATATTTTATATTTTAGACTATGTGAAAACCCCTATAGATATATTTATTTACTTTTTATTCTATTAAATAATAGGAAAAAAATTTCATTTTCTCTTCTTTAAAGATCTTATTTTTTTTTTCAAAAGATACAATTGTCATAATGAACACATTACTTTGAAAACCACATTTTAAATATTTTAATGAATTTTCACTTGATATTTTTATTTCATGTCAAAATTATAAAAATTATATTATTATATTATTTATATGGAAATAATTGAATTTTGAATTACAATTTATATATTTTCTCAATGTCATACATAGGTTTTCAAAATGTTAAATTTTATATATTTTATAGTTATCATTTTGACAACAACAAAAATGTATTGTTCAATTTTGATGATTATGAAAATAACACATTATATCATAATAAAAAAAGTTATTTTATATTAGAGTTACATTTAATGATTTTGTAACACCACAAGATAGTTGGAATAATTTTTTTTAATTTATTTATTGTTTTTGATACTTTACATTTCATCCAACAGTGAATATGATTATATTGTATATATTAAAGAACTATTTTTAGATTGTATTATTATAAAGATAAAATAATTATTACATAAATAAAATATAAAGGGTTTATTTCACTATACGGATCCCTAATGTTTTATTACATTACATACAATACAGTCCTCGATGGACAGCTTAACACAGAGGACTATGTTTACCAAACAAAAATATATTAGTATAATGTTACTATTTAATATATTTTTGAAATACTATAGAAATCATGTTATGAGTCATGAATAGTGTTTACTAACTTTCAAAAAAGTATGGTCTAACAAAATGTAAAATGAATTCATTAGTTGTTATTATCCAATTAAATATAATTAGAATATCATTATATAATATTACTTTTATGCTCACAATGTTCTTTTATCTTAATAAAAAAAATTAATTATAATTAGTTAGTGATATTAATGTAATATATAAATATATATTATATTAAATAAAATATTTTTATATTAATATAGTAAAATTAAAAAGAATAATATAAAAAACCCAATTTAAAACAGAAAAATCAATATTTTTAATATTGTACTTTTAACTCATTTTGATGGAGAACTTATTTTAAAACAAAATTTTGTCAATTTAATAAATTTTATGTTTCAAAATAAACATAATTTTTGAATGATAAATATAAAAATCAGGTTAGTGTGATTATGTCTGTATTTTTTATGTGAAGATTCAATTTTTAATAAATAGTGGATAATACAATATTTACCTCAAAAATGTTTTTTCATAAAATTTATTTATAAGGTTAAATTATATATATAATTTATTTTAATGTCTAATTTGATCAAATTTATAACTATTTATACATTTTTTTTCATTTTAATCAATTTCACATTGAAATTGTCCACAAAACACTAGAAAACATTTGAACAATTTTGCTACAAAAATCATTATTTTCATCACATCTGTGGAGTTAAATTTAAATTAATATATTCCACATATGAAATTGGTATTGGGAATAATTGATTAAATTTTTTTATTAATAATAATTTTTAGTGTATGATATGGTCAACATAGTTTTTGACTATAAATATTAGTAAAAGTAATTAATAATATTTAAAATGATTATGATTAAACTAGGTTTAATAAGGGACTAAAAAATAATCATAAGGCCTAATATGACCTATAAACTTGATAAAAATCCATTTTTTGTCCATATTTGGACCTAATAATACATTTCCTCTAATATTGACCATTATTGGAACCACATTCAATAAAATAATACTATTGGGGTTTTCCTTTTCCAAAATATTTCTTGGTGCCACTCCTCCTCCACATCCAACTGAATCCTCTCCTCTCACATCCTAAAATATCTAAAGGCACATATTTTCATACATTATCTTTTAAAATATCAGAAAAAAAATCTCTTCCACATTTAAGCCTAAATTTTGGATGAAATCAATAAAATGATGTCCTTTGGGGGATCCCAAAAAGCAGTTATCCAAAGAAGATATAAAATCATCCCCTGAGATCCTTTATCTTATTTTAAGTATACATCCCCTTCACTGTAATTATTATATTTTTATTCAAAAACACTATTATAAAAAATATATTGAGAATTTATAAAGATATATGTTTGACCAAAAAATATTCACAAATACTTCTAATGGGTAACGAATAAACTGGTTGTGTCTACAGAGAACTACCATCTCAAAAAATAATGATTGTTCATTCTTCCTTTACCACCTCTCTCAGGAGAAATAATAATAAAAACTTTTTTATATAATATTTATGATATTTATAATATATTTAATATTATTTAATTATTTTACCACACATATCTTTATACATACCTTCTTATGTTAATAAGATCATTTCGTTAGATGATGGGAGGACTATCGCCCCATCATTGCGACTTGATTCGTTCACACAATAAATGGATTGTAGTAAATGAATTTTTAGTTAAATGATATGATATATATGTAAAAGGAATTATAATTTAATGATATTATATAAATATATACATATATTTCATTTAATCGTTTTTTATTAGTATGACAGTAAAACAAAAGCAACATTCATGTGTACATTTGATAAATTGTCTCCATGAATGGATTATTTCATTTAATAATTATATAATCTATAGATAATTATAATATAAATATAATATATATGAATCATATTTATATCTTATTTTAATTTTTTTTAATCATCATATATTGCCTATTGATATAAACAATTCACCCACAATCGAAATGGAATATGAATATTACTCGATGTGTAACATTACCATGTGATTGATAACAAGAGTGTAATATAAGGTCATAATAAACCCATTTATGGTGTTATATATGTGTATTTGGTTCTTTAAAATATTTTTAATAATCCTTAATTTATTATACATGAGGTTTTAATGAGCACGATGATAGTGAAGACACTAGGTGTGGGAATTTCATCTCCCTCATTATTTATGTGATATTCATGCCTTATTCATGATTAAATTGTTGTATGTGGTGTATATACAGACCATGAATGTATTTAATTACCATTATAATTAAATATATGTGTATATTAATCACCCTTTTATGATCATTATATAAGGGGTTTTATGATTCAAATGTTAACAACTCAGTAAATAAATTTAGGCTCAATATTCGGTCGTCGATACACATGACAAGTAATATGCCTATATTTTTATATTAGTTGAATAAACATCATATGTAATTCTATATAATTAATATCATTATATTTATTATCTTTTAGTCTCCAAATAATTTCATTTTCCTACATGGGATGTATTATTCCATTTTATAATGTGGTAAGAGTTTATTGAAACAATCTCACAATTTATTGAGATTGTCTATGACCGTGTTTTTTTATGAAATATTATAATCTATATTTAAAGAGAAATCATGGATTTTATTATAATACGGTTACTCTTAATGTATTTATGTGTTATTAGATTATTATCACTCTTTAGTAATTATTATAATTAAGAAAATGTTTTTAATAAAATATAAACTTACCCCTCTCCTCCGTTGAAAATCATTATTTTTTTAAACCATTATTTCGATAAAGGGATTAGAAGAACATACTAACCATATCTCATGAAAATTAAAATACATTTTATCCCCTTTATCATTTTATTTTATATAAATTGAATCTTCATATCACTTTTTGAATAATAAATTTCTCTAACTATTTTACTCTAAAAAAATAATGATCTTTTTACCTTGTACGTTATTTTTAGATTTAACCACCACCACTTATTTAATGCTAACATTACTTGTTTAAAAGATTAATTTTTCAGAATTTTTTTAAATATATAATTTTTAATAAATGGATTTCAAATAATTTTAAATATATATTTATATGTTTTCAATATAGATTTCAAATAAAGTGTTTTGTAAATTGTATTCAAACATTATTTATATCTTTTCAATGAAACGATTTTGTGATGATTTTGAAGCTCTTTTAAAGGTTATAGAATGAAAAAGGATTTAAAAATGTTTTCAATTATTCCTCTATATGTTCTCTTGTTTATATTCAATAATCAATTTTTCGAAAGGTATTAATTTTTTAAAATAATCTTTTAGTTGTTAAAGGATAATTTCCTCAAGAAGTGTTTTTAAAAGATCATTCTAAATTATTTCTAATAAAATAAACATCTATTTGTATTACTCCTGTCTTTCCTGGGAAATGATCATGATTTCAGTTCATAATGTTTCTCTGAATGGTTTAATTATTAAAACCCGATTATTAAGAATTTTTTTTCTTAAATAGGTTATATGTCTATGAAAACAACCTATTTTCACAGATTACCCATTGATGACATGATTATGGAAATTTTTTCTTCTTCCATAGGTTAAGGTATGATTTCATGTTTTTGATACCCATTTAATTTCATGGGTTATGATATGATTGTTTATGATTTTGTGGCATAAGTATGTTTTATAAAATTATGATATAGGTAAGACAAATATGTAGATACCCAATGCTTGATATACATGGAAATTACATTACCTTTGTGGAATACTTAATTCATAAAAAAACAGACACACATGGACCGTAATAGTTTAGTTTCTTTGGAAACTCGAAACACAATCTTCTAACCATGGTGAAAAATCTTCAACATCTCCCATAAAGATCTTCCCCTTTTGTTTTCGTACCTAAAAACTTTCGTTAAATACTGGGGAAAAAACATATAAAGGGTGAGCTCAAATGCATTGTAAGGGTATGCATGTATAAAATAAAACAAATCATATACATTTGAACAAAAAAAATGAACATAATGTTTATACATCAAAATCTTGAGCAATGACATAAAACATGGCAGAACATAAGGCATGGATCATAAAGAAACATTATTCATGATAAAATAGCATGGGAATTAAACATTTAATTGTGGAAAACCATTAAGAACATGATATTATTTCCATAGTATCCAAGGAATTGCTGCCAAGACCATCTTAGTGGAGAAAGTTCCTTTCTGAATCGTGATCACTCCTCATTCCAGTCCTGTATCACTGAACTATATTAACTTACCGTTCTAGCCAAGTCTATATCATGAGATATAAATATTTACCCAATTAATTGGAGGGTGATATAGGTCCCACCCATCTCATAATGAAATCATTCTTACATGTGCCACAACATAAACATAAATCATTCATCATAACTCAATTAATAATATGGGATTCATAAACATCATCCCATCATAACATAATCCATCTAAAACAAATGGATATAATTTCATCATAAGAAAAGTGAATCCATGTAAATAATAGAGAAATTATACATTAAACATACACATATGAAATAATTTCATCTTAGATGGAAAATTGTTTTGATAAAACACTTGACATGAATTCTGGAGGAAAATATCCTTTCTTTTTCAAAATCATTTTCTTTTCACAAAATCAACATGAAAATTTTAAAAGAAAAGGGTTTTGTGGAAAAAATTCATGAAATATTGTATATTAAGATTCATGAAAATAAGTAATTAGACACCGTAAAAATCCATTCATTCTATATATGTTGAAAAAACATTCTCCTCGTACTTTTGTCAGAAAAGTCAAAAAGTTCATCGAATGTTAAACAAAAGAAAGATTACATCAGTAACACAAAGAAAAAGTTAAAGAGGGTTAAAAATGACATTAAACATACATGTAAGAATATTAAACACTATATGGAAAACATTTTTATGTATATGTATTAAATATAAAACCCTAATAAATACTTACGTATAAGCAATCTCGTAGAAAAATGAGATTTGGAAAATTATCCCTTCCCATATGCCCAATTTCATCTGTATGTATCTGAGACTCCTGTATAGTGGGTTTAAACATATTACTAACTTGTAATAAAACCATAATAATATTGATGATATCATATATGAATCACTTACAACATTATATTATCCGTTCATTTGTCAATTCCATGATAAAGCAGTGTTTTGTGTAAAATCGTTTCATTTATCGTCCGTGTTTTGACTTCTAATTATTAATATGATTACTTTGATCATGATTACATAATTTCAGAATATAAAAAATTATTTATATATAATATATATTCAGAATATACATATATATAATAGATCGATTAATCGAATGAAATACACCTTTCATGGAGACGGTAGTCCATACGTACGCATGAATGCGGTTTTTTGTTTTCTTATTAAATTGAATGGAATTATGTAGATGAAATACATACATATATATATATATACATAAATCCAGTAGAATTATTATGTCATATATGTCATTATTACTTATTATATATACTTTATAATCATTCTTGAATTGTTAACATCGAAAATGAATCTCATCGCGTCGTGGAGACGGTAATCCGTACGTACGCACGAGCGATGATATTATTCCCATAATTATTTAATGGAATTGTAGAAGATGAAATAATATCATAGAATCTGTATGATGTTATAATAATCATATATAGTTATTCTTTACACCATTATACCCATCCATGTAAGGTGGTGGTGGAAAAACTGATTATACCACGGTGTCGAGACGGTATTCCGTATGTATGCACGCGTGGTGATTTCATTTTCCATAGGATGGATAGAAGGTGAATAAGGTTGTTTCATATTTATAATAACATATCAGTATATAAATAATACTGATGTTATTAATTTATAATGAAACAACTAATTAAGAAGAAGTAGAAGAATAAAGAAACTTGAAGGAGTCGGTAAAAGAGATTACCTCTTACTCGACGCACCTCATTTAAACTTCTTCTTAGGGAACTAGAGTTTTCCTTTTGAGAAGACCATAACCTCTATGATATAACTAGAGTGGTTGAGAAGATGAATTGGCATGGGATTTCTGAGCTTAAAGGCTCAAAAGGGTGTGAAGAGAAGAGGGAAGGTGTGCCGTTTTAAAAGAGAGGAGAGGGACACCTTTGAAAAAACAAAAAATATAAAGTCATATTCGGTTTATAATAGATAAAAATTGATATATTTCGAAGGTACTGTGGGGATGGATCTAAAAACTCTCAACCAATAGCTTTTATACAAGTTTAGGTTACTATTTTAACCTTATCATTTAGATTTAACTCTATGTTAAATAATTTAACTTTTACCGTATGTTCTTGTTTCTGTACAATATATTGTTAATAAAATTACTATAACAAGAAAAACGAACCAAAAGTGGTTCATTAATAATATATATAACCTTATCTAAGTCATTTGGACGAACCTTATATTTTTAGGAATATAATAACAATTAATAATATAATATTTGTTTTAAAAACTATTTTATGTCATTTTTGACACTATTTGGTAATTGATTTTTTGGAAAATTATAACAACATGATTAGTTAGAAAAAAGTTAATTGAATCAATAATAACATGCCATATTAACATATAAAATTAGTGGAATTCATAAAATTTTTCAAATAACTTTTATGTGGGTATTTATAACATCCATTATGTTTATATTTTATTAATATGGTTATTACTACATCATCATTGTGTCATAAATAAATTAAATTATTTAATTTCTAAAAATTATAAATAAAATACCACTATGTAGGAAATATTTTTCCCTTTCTAATTAATATTTATAGTCTAATTTATCCTTTGTATTACCCTATAATAAAAATGTTTTATCTATTAACCATTGATTTTAACTATATTAACTCTTCTTTAAATAAAATAATAATAAGTGTTCTAATCTAATCCAAGTGGAACTAAATAGAAATATTTTATTCCTATGGTTTTTTTTGAATTACACTTATCCAATTGAATTTATACTTGTGTTAGGGTAATAATAATATCCTTTTTACCCTTAATTACCCTATTTAATTTTAACTGTGTTCAATAAAAGTAAAAAAAGTTTCTCTTCATAAAAAATTATTTTTATCATATTGAACCATATTTTACTCTTTGAAATTAACCATGTCTCTCAGATTTTCGAAATTCCACTCACAGAAGCAGTAAAATAATGTTTTATGTAGATTTTCAAATTCTCCTAGGAGGTGGGTAAAAGATGGTGAAATGTTCAATAAAATTTATATATATATAAAATTATTATAAAATGACTCAAATGAATTAAATTGAAATTTTATAGGTATTATGTATCAATTTTGATCGAAAATAAATGTAAATAAAATTAATATTATTTAAATAAAAAGTCGGATTTTAAATAGTAACCCAGTATTTTCACTCTTCATCAAAAATAGAATGTTTTCATAAAAATACCAAAAAATCACCCTAGGCTAATTTAGATATTCCAAATCCAAAAATTAAGTCCATTTTGAAAGATATAATTTATAAAATTATAAAAAGTGGGTATTACTATTCATAACGGATATTTAATAATAATATTATAATAATATCTCGTTATTGAAACATGGTATTTCGTACTACACATGCTATCGAAGAAGGTCTTGATTGAGTTTAATGCAAGCTATGTCAGGGATGCGTGTAGTGAAAACTCTGTTTGGTGTTGTGTATAATATAATCAAAACTTATTTCATTTATACATTAAACATAATATATACTTAATGTTTCTTTGAATAATTTCCACAAAACGAATGTGAATTTGTGTGTAACACGAGCCAAGAATAGTGGTGTGTATACTGCAAGCTAATATGGTGTTGCATATAGTACAAGATAATCTTGGTGTAGTGTATAATAGAAGAAATCAAAGAAATTAAAAATAATATATCTCATAAAATCTCAGGGTGTTACATTCTACCCCCCTTAAAATGAATTTCCCCCTCGAAATTTGTCGGGGTTATAAATGGTTTACAATATGAAAGTTTCTTTGATAGATACCCACATCGTAAAAAGGAATTCTAAAACATCATTTTAAAAAAGGGATGATAGAATCATAACAGTCACCCAAAGTAACGTAGCACTGGGTTTCCACATAGGAAAACATAGGTGAAAATATGGATATGGAAGAGAAATATTACCATCAACTTCTGATGAAGAGTGGTAGAGGACATGGCTATGAAAAATCCAACAATCAAAAAGCATTAAATTTTTGATGATCTATGTTACCATCTGATTCATCAGATATGAGGACACTAGGAAAACATTTTTCATTTCCATGATCCTTTCCCAAATGTTGATGAATTTTTGAATTAAAAGAAATAAATACTTGATTTTGGTACAATCTTACAGTTTCTCATGCTGTGAATAATTTCCACTTCACCTCTTAAAGAAATGAAGCTGAATTTGTCTTTTTCAAAGTGTTAACAGATCATGCGATAGAATGATAGGTCATTCCATCTATCTCCAACAAAAAGTTAGTAAAAGTTATATACATAAGTCCATTTATGGTGAGATTAATCGTATATGGTTCCAAAAATGGACTTATACTTCACCTACCATACCGCTTAATAAAATAAAACTAGTTTATACTAACCAGGGACTTCCTGTAGGCCAGTGGTTGGAGATAAAGACCTGTCGTACTTCGGTTGTGGGTTCGATTCCCAAAGCCATGTCCGAGGTGACAGGTTGTCACCCATCCTGTAGGTTGTCCTTTTTCTAAAACTACATTATTATAAAATTCCATAAATAATATCGAAAAAATTTCTAGCCTTAAACAATACTGATTTATGACCAACATAATCCATTCCAATCTTTAAGCTTATGCAAAATAATTTTCTCCAAGATCATAGTATAAAGAAAACAATTACTAGAAATGCCATCTGTCGAGCATGTTAATACCATCATTTATCCCCCACATATCATACGATATATCTTGCTGGTAAAATTAAAAACATGTGAATAACTTAATCATGTATTCTATTGAAAAATGATTACCCATTGAATCTTAGTGAAAACATGAATGCTGTCAAAATTTAACACCTTCCACATACCAAAATCCCAAAATTTCAATATACTCAAACCATGATATAACTTCGTCCTTATATTAGTCATGAGTTCATTTAATTTTTTCATTATCAATTCACTATGCTCATATCATCTTCTTTCCAAACATATTTCAATCAATTTTCATGGTTACTGGTACCATAAAATTATTGAAAACCAAAATTGACTAATATATAAATATTCCAATATTCCACGACACTATATAGAAAATTATTATGGAATCCATTACATAAACACTTAATCATTCCACCAAATTTTCATCATATTCAACATCGCTAATAGTGATTGCATGTGACATCCCTTTGTCCTTTTCCTTAAGAGGTTTCTCATGTCGATCATCATTAACCCTTGGATTTGGGAAATGATTAGAATAATGCCCCATTTCCTAGCACTTGAATCATTGAAGTGTTGGTGGAGCATTATTGGTTTTCTTTTCTCTATTCACATCATTAGCTACCTATTTCCCATTAATTCGACACTCAAATTCTCGATGACCTTCCTTTCCACACATGAAACACCTTCCAACTCTTTTTAGACAATATCCACCATGCTTCTTTCCACACTTTGAGCATAAAGAAACATTCATCTTCTTTTCACCATTATTCTAAGATTTTTCCTTGAACTCCATATTTCGTTTCTTGTCAAAACCATGAGATGGATATGTTACACCAACTTCCAGTTATACCTTGATAGCACAACACACAATTTCATCATAGCTACTAAAGTCTCTTATAGCTAATTCCCTGAGAAGACTTCGTTTTAAGCCAGTGAAGAATTTATTAAATTTAATTTAAAGTTGGATGATAAATCCAAATGAATACCTTGAAAGCCTTGTAAAATTCGCTTCGTAAATACCAATAGATTCATCATCATTTTGTTTAAGCTCAAGGAACTCATTTTCCATCTATGTTTGAAGAATACGAGGGAAGTACTTATTGGAAAATAAGTTCATGAACTCATCCCATTCCATGGAATCAATTTCATCTCTGGGGCTCGTATTCTTAATTAGAGTCCACCATTGATTTTATTCACCTTCTAAATAGTAAATAGCCAGAATTTCTTTTTCCTGTTCCAAAAAGTATGGAAAATATCATTTCAAAGGTATTGATCCATTGTTCAGCCACAAGTGGATCAGAAGACCCAGTGAAAGAAGGTGGATGTTACCTCATGAAGGACTCAATAGAATATTCTTCCTTTCTCTTCTCATTTGGAAGTCCAGAATGATTCATATCTAGTTAAGTATAGGAAAAATATTTTTCACTCCATCTCCAATAACATTGGTTTTTTTAGAAGGAGAATCATTTCATTGTCCATTACATTGATTAACACAGTTCCTTCAGGTTTCAGCCGTCGTCTAAAACCCAAAAAGAATAGTGTGAGAGGAAAAAATAATGCTAGGGATAACAACATAATAAAGGGGGTGTACCTTAAATATCCAATATCATAGGTTTAATTCTATGATCGTTACCATAATTCTAGGACTATAAGCTATACTTATAGTTATCCTTAAGGACATCCCTAGTCATACCATAGAAATATCTCTAGGGATCTCACTAAAGTTTTTGCATCATAGTTTCAAAAGGCTGGCTAAACATTTCCTTTGATACCAAATGTAGAGACCCAAAGCATGATGTACATGGAAATTACATTACTTTTTCGGAATACATAATACATAACAAAAACAGACACACAAGAACTGTAATACTTTACTATCTTTTGAAACTCGGAACACAATCTTCTAATCATGGTGAAAGATCTTCAACATCTCTCATAATGATCTTCCCCTTTTGTTTTCTGACCTAAAACCTTTCTCTAAATCCAGAGGAAATGAAAACATATAAAGGGTTCGCTCAAATGATTAGTAAAGTTATTCATGGAGAAAATAAAACAATTCATATACATTTGAACAAAAAACATGATCATAATGTTTAAACATCAAAATCTTGAGAAATGACATAAAACATGGCAGTATGTAAGGAATAGATCATAAATAAACATTAATCATGATAAAATAGCATGGTAATAAATCATGTAATTTTAGAAAACCATTAAGCACTTGATAGGATTTCCGTAGTGGCCAATGCATTGCTTCCAATACTATCTTAGTGGACTAATTCCCCTTCTAAATCAAGTTCACTCCTCGTTACAGTCCAGTATCACTGAACTGGATTAACTTACCGTTCCAGCCATGTCAATATCATGAGATATAAATCATTACCCAATTAATTGGAGGGTGATATATGTACCACCCATATTATAATGAAATCATTCTTACATATTCCAAAATATAAACATAAATCATTCATCATAACACAATGAATAAAATGGATTTCATAAACATCATCCCATCATAAAATAATCCATATAAAACAAATGGATATCGTTTCATCATAAAAACTGTGAAACCATGTAAATCATAGAGAGATTATAATTGAAACATACACATATGAAATAATATCATCTTAGATGGACAATAGTTTTTATAAAACACTTGACATGAATTCTTGAGGAAAATATCCTTTATTTTTCAAAATCATTTTCTTTTCAAAAAATAAAATTTAAATTTCCAAATAAATGTATTTTGATGAAAATATTCATGAAATCTTGTAGAGTAAGAATCATGAAAATAAGGCGTTATAAAACTGTAAAAATCTATTATTTTTGTATAAGTTAAAAAAAACATGCTTCTCTTACTTTTGTCAGAAAAGCCAAAAAGTTCCTCATAATGTAATAAAAAAAATATTCCTAACATAACAAAAAGTAAAAGTTAAAGAGGGGTAAAAAATTCATTAAAAATACATGTAAGAATATTATTCACATTATGAAAAACATTTTTATGGATATGGATGAAAAATATAACCCCAGTAAATACCTACGTATAAGAAATCTCGGATAAAAATTTGATTTGGAAAATTATCCATTACCTTCTGTCCAATTTCTTCTGTATGTGTCTGAGAGTACTGTATAGTGGGTTTAAACATATTACTAACTTGTAATAAAACCATAATAATATTGATGATATCATATATGATTCTCTTACGACTTTATATTATCTGTTCATTTGTAAATTCCATGATAAAGCCGTGTTTTGTGTAAAATCGTTTCATTTATCGTCCGTGTTTTGACTTATAATTATTAATATGATTACTTTGATCATGATTACATAATTTCATAATATAAAACATGATTTATATATAATATATATTCAGAATATACATATATATAATAGATCGATTAATGGAATGAAATACACCTTTCATGGAGACGGTAGGCCATACGTACGCATGAACGCTGTTTTTTGTTTTCTTATTGAATTGAATGGAATTATGTAGATGAAATACATATATATATACACATAAATCCAGTAGAATTATTATGTCATATATTTAATTATTACTTATTATATATACTTTATAATCATTCTTGAATGGTTAACAGGAAAAATGAATCTCATTGTGTCGTGGAGATGGTAATCCGTACGTACGCACGAGCGATGATATCATTCCCATATTTATTGAATGTAATTGGAGTGGATGATATAATATCATAGAATCAGTATTATGTTTTAATAATGATATATTGTTATTCTTTACACCATTATACCCATCCATGTAAGATGGTAGTGGAAAAACTGATTACGCCACGACATGGAGACGATATTCTATACGTACGCACTCACAGTGATTTTGTTTTCCATATATTGGATTCAAGGTGAAATAGGGTTGTTTAATATTTATAATAAAATATCAGTATATAAATAATACAGATTTTATTACTTTATAATGAAAAAATAAAGAAGAGGAAGTAGAAGAAGAAAGAAACAATAAAGAGTCGGTAGAAGAGATTACCTCTTCCTCGACGCCCCTCCTTTAAACATCTTCTAAGGTCACTAGAGTTGGCCTTTTGAGAAGACCAGAACCTCTATGATATAAATAGATAGGTTGAAAAGTGTAATTGGCTGGGGTTTTCTGAGATTTAAGGCTCTAAAGGGTGTGAAGAGAAGAGGTAAGTGGTTCCCTTTTTATAACGGAGGAGAGGGGCATCTTTGGAAAAACATAAAATATAAAGTCATATTCAGTTTCTAATAGCTCAAAATTGATTTATTTCGAAGCTAAATTGGGTATGGGTCGAAAAAATATCATCCAATAGGTTTTATAAAATTTTAGTTTAATATTTTAACCTTATCATTTAGATTTAACTCTAAGTTAAATAATTTAACTTTTACCATGTCTTATGAGTTTCTTTTACTATATGGTTAATAAACTAACAATAACAAGCCAAACGAACCCTAAGTGGTTAATTATTAATATATATAGCCCTATCTAAGTCATTCAACCAAACCTTAGATTTTTATGAATATAATAACAATTAATAATATAATATTTGTTTTAAAAACTATTTTATGTCAATTTTGACACTATTTGGTAATTGATTTTTGTGAAAATCATAACAAAATGATTTTCATGGAAAACGTTAATTGAATCAATACTAACATGACATATTAACCGATAAAATTAGTTAAATTCATAAAAAGTCAAAATCAAAATTTATTTGATTATTTATAACATAAATTATGTTAATATTTCGCTAATAAGGTAATTACTTCATCATCATAGTGTCATAAATAAATTAAATTATATAATGTCTAAAAATTATAAATATAATACCATTATATAGGAAATCGTTTTATATTTCTAATGAATATTTATATTCTAATTTATCTTATGTATAATCTTATATTAAAAATGTTTTATTTTTTAAACTTTGATCTTAACTATTTTAACTCTTCTTTAAATAAAATAATAATAAGTGTCGTAAGCTAATACAAGTGGATATAAAGGGTAATATTTTATCCCTAAGGTTGTTTCTGGTATAATTTCACTTATCCAATGGAATTAAAAATGTTTTAGGGTAATAATAATATCATTTTTACGCTTAATTACCATATTTACTTTTAACTGTGGTATATAAATGCAAAAAGTTACTATTCACGGAACATTATTTTTATCTTATTGAACCAAATTATAATCCATGATATTATCTGTGTCTCTAGTATTTTATAAATTCCACTCACACAAGCGGTAAAATTATGTTTTTGTAGATTTTCAAATTCTCATAGTAGGTGGGTAAAAGATGGTGAAAAGTTCAGTAAAATTTTTATATATCTAAAATTATTATAAAAGGACTAATGTGAATTACATTGAACATATATATGTATTATGTATCAATTTTGACCTAAAATAAATTTAAATAAAAAGAGTAATTATTTAAACAAAAAGTTGGGTTTTAAATAGTAACCCATTATTTTCACAATTCATCAAAAGTTGAATGTTTTTAGAAAAATACCAAACATTCACCCTAGGATAATTTCGATATTTTGATTCCTAAAATGACATCCATTTTGAATGATAAAATTATTTAAATTTCAAAAATTGAGTATTACTATTCATAACGGCTAGTTCATAATAATACTATAATAATATATCGTTTAGTGAAACATGGTATTGCGTACTACACACGCTATCAAAAAAGGTCTTGATTGTGTGTAATGCAAGCCATGTCAGGGATGCGTATAGTGAAATCTCAGTTTTGTTTTGTGTATAACATTATCAAAACTTATTTCATTTATATGTTAAACAAAATCAATACTTAATGTTGCATAGAATAATTTCCACAATACGAACTTGAATTTTTGTGTAACCCAAGCCAAGAACAGTGTTGTGTATACTGCAAGATAATACGGTTTTTGTTATAGTAAAAGATAATCTTGGTGTACTGTATAATAGAAGAAATCAAATAAATTAAAAATAATATATCTCATAAAATCTCGGGTTGTTAAAATATATCATCCTTCAATGCATTAGTAATGATAATTTTTTACGTTCTCAACGTGGAATGGGGAGATAATCCCATGACCTAAAAGAGAGGGTACACAAGAGGACAACCTAAGAAACAAACAAGATGTAAAAATTAGAGTAAATACTCATCCATAAATCGGAGGGAACACAGGAGGGCATCCGTAGCCAAAAGAGGATACATAGGTTATTGGACCATGGCTCCCAAGTTACAATGGTAGTGGTAGGAATCCTTGAAACGTGGTGTTTATATGTTTATCAGTCTTCTAAATTTCTATGTCATATTATTATATTATGTTTTCATGGATCATGTTATTTATTTCCTTACAATTCAATTTTTTTGACATAAAAATATTTATTCCATGATCCATGTTTATGATTTTTTATATGAGTTCTGTTCTCTTCTAATATTCAAGCCCATGTTATGACACCCTTATTTTCATGTTGTGCTTATTCATTATGTTAATTTACACCAACGGTGAATTTGATCTCAGCCCTTTTATATGTTTCCCTACCATAGGTTATTAAAATGGGTTTTAAGTTGAAATTTGGATGTGGAAGATTTTTTATGGAAACATTGAAGACATTTCACTGAGTTGTAATATTTTTTCCAACATTCCAAAAAAACTAAACCATTAAGTTTGTTGGGCATCTATTTTATTATTGTTTTATTTATTTAAAAAATGTAATGTAATTTCAGTTTATGTTATGACTGGGTCGTAATAGTTGGTATCAGATAAAATGTTTTGTTATATATAAAAATTCATGATGAGAAAACATTATTGGGAAATCTATGGTCATGTCTAAGGATAAGTTTGATGATAAATAAATGTTTAGAAAAATATCCTAAAATTATTGTAAATGATTGAGTAAGTGGTTTCCTAAAAATTCATCCATACCTTGATACACGAAGTGGATGTTTCACTGTCTCAAAAGTATATAGGGATAAATACCCTGACAAGATATCCTGATCCTAACGTTGGGTAATATTGTACACAACAATGGGCCTTGCTGCACTCATGGTTCGACACTCTCAGGTGATATGCTTTCGAGATTAAAAAACTCTTCACAAACAATTATGAAGGATTTGAATAAAATATTACAATGAATAACCTAGGATAGACCTATGGTATAGTATATTAATGATTATGTGTCATTATGTAGACATCATACATGCAATTCTTTGTGATTATTCAATTTTATTCTATAATATGTGTTTCTCACACCCTGGTTTATGGTTTTAGACATTGGATAGACTTTAAGAAACATTGTAAACATTAAATGCATCAGATGTAGAATGTATGGACAAGATTAAATTTTTTTCCAATATGGATATATAATAAATAAAATCGATAATGTGGTATGGTGATTCGTTGTACTTTTACTGATAAAGATACTGTAAACGAAATGTTAAATGTATGTGATGTAATTATATTATTTTATAACTAAATCATAAAAAGAATGATTTGATGAACTCTGAGGAACCATAAGACGTGATTAAAATTTCATATTCTATGATAGTGGTGTTAAGGTATTAGTTAATGAATCATGAGTAATGGTTTAAGAATATTGTTGGATGTATTAATTAGTTCTGTTTTGGAATAAAAATATTATGTTCTATATATCAAGAAAAATATAAGTATTTCATGTATAAGTTTTCATTAAGTATTTAAAAGTATTTGTTTAATGGTGATGAAGAATGGTAAAGGTTATTTTTTTATGAATGAACTGTAACCCTTATTGTGACCAAGTGGTCAAGAAAATAGTGTTTCCCTTAGATAAAGAGATGACTTATTGTGATAATTTAAATTTGATTTCCCAAATATACATGGATATGATTTTTGATTTGATATAAATGTGTTGTATATCATCGTTGTCGAATTTTAAAAAATCTTGGATTTATGGAATATATCTAGTAACCATTTCAAAAAGGAATCATACATGTTATCAATGATTATTAATTTTAATTGATTTTATTACCAGGTTTCAATGGAATATATGTTGAAGGATTTCACATATATGAATTGTGAAAACCATGAGATACATTGTGATATACGAGTGATAAATATTAATATTTGTTTGTTACATTATTTATAATGTTTTGGATTTCATCTTCTGGAATGGTTAATGTTAACTAGTTGAAGAATTTTTATGTTAATATTTAGATGATGTATTTATGTAGTGAGTTTGTATAGAAAACTGATGTAAAAAGTCTATCTAGTGACTAAACATATTTCATGGATGTGCATCATATTTATTTTGTAAGTTATATTAATATAGTTTTAGAAAAGGATGTATTGTATGTCAAGCAACAACACCTTATTTGTGGGAATGCCAACTATATTTCACCCATTACCAATGGATGATAAGGGTTTCACACCTACCACATAAATACACAATGACTAGATTAATGTGTAATTTTTTAGTTAAAATGATGACATATAAATATCTTCTTTTGGGATTGATGACCTAAATAACTCCCAAACATTTACAATTATACTCAATGTCCATATTTTCACATTCCACATATGTTCAACCATATGGAATCCTAGATATATGTTTATTTCTATTGTTACAGTTTTGTCACCAACATTACATTTTTAAAAGGATGTTTTAGTATTCATATTTTTTACGGGGATTTCTATGAAAGTAACATTAAATTATTATTCCTTTGATAACTCAGATGAGTTTTGAGGATGAAATTTAATTTAAGGACATTAGAATGTATCACCCTGTGATTTTTTAATTAATTTTTTTAATTAATTTATTCTTTTTGATATTTTTCATTTCACTCAAGTGTAGAAATAATTATATTCTATATATTAAAGAACCATGGATTGCTTAGGATTAATTAAATTGTATTTTATTCATGAAATAAAAACATTATAAAGTTATATTTCTATCTATGAAGGAATGAGGTCCGCTTTTGTTATATGCAATACTGAGTTTCCTCGATGGCCAACACAACACTCAAGACCGAGTTTTACCAAAAAAGAAATATATTATAGAAATTTTATTCTTTAATATATTAATATATAAAATATACAATAGTTTGGTGATTAGAATAGTATTAACCTACATGTTGAAACACATGTTTTACATAAATATATAATGAATTATTTGTTTACAATGAAATAATTAAATACAAACGTAATAATTTTGTATAAAAATAGTATTTTACTGAAAAAGATATTTTATAAAAATAATTATATTAATTATAATTATTGAGTTATATTAAATTAATATAAATATTATGTTAAATATAATAATTTTGATATTCATCCAATATATTCGATATGAATAAGATATGAAAAAACCCAATTTAACACCTAAGACACTATATTTTTATAAAGGTAGTTTTATATCCATTTGATTATTTACCTATTAAAAATAAATATTTTGGAACATTAAGAAATGATATATGGAAAATTAATTTCATTTTGGAATGAAAAACAAAAAAAAAATAAGTTAGGATGAATGTTTTAAATTCTTCTATGATGTTTTATTTTTTTAATGAAAAGTGAAAATACTAATTTTAATTCAAAACAGAGTTTTCAAATAATTTATATATATGGTTTAATTAAAATTTTCATTGAATTTAATTTTAAATTAGATAATTTTTTTATCAAATTATCCAATACAGTCTAATTGAATCGGTTCTAAATTGAAATTGTTATTAAAAAAATAAAAACAATTAAACAATTTTAATTTAAAAACAATATTTTTCATACATTCTACAGATTTAATTTAAATTAATTTCTACCTCTTCTATTGGAATTTCTGAAAATGTATTAAATATTAGTAATTGAAAAATTTATAATTTTTAATAAGATCAACTAATTTTTTGACCAAAAATATTACCGATGGTATTTAAAACTAATTACAATGATTTAGATTAAATTAAGCTTAATAAGTGACAAAACCCAAATCATATGGACTGATATGAACAATAAACTTTTAAAAAATCCATTTTATGGACATATTTAAACCGTATCAAAACTTTTACTAATTTTTATCATTATTTAATAATCTTCAAGTAAAACAACGTAGGTGGGGTTTCCCTTTTCGAAAATATTACTACAGTGCCACTCCTCCTCCTATATGAAAGGCATCCTATCATCATAGTTACACACACCTATAAAGCCTCATAAACTAATGAATTATCTTCAAAAATATCTCCCAAAACACCTCCCGTCCTTATTGATGCCTCCCTTTTGGTATAAATAAATCCAAGGATGTCCTTTGTTGAAAACCAAAAGGAGTTAACCAAATAAGAGGTAACACCCTCCCTCAAGCTCCTTTATTGTATTTTCATTATCCATACCATAAAATATCATAATTACATCATTATAAAAAATAGAAAATTCAATATACTTATTTTTTTATGATAATATTTTTATCAACACATAGACACATATCTACCTAATGTATAACGAATATACCATTTTTGTGTGTGGAAAACTATCCCCTCAGAAAATGATTATTGTTCATTCATACATTAGTGGCACTCATGTTGGACATTATTAAGAAAAAAATATTTAATATAATATATATTATATTTAAAATATATTAAATCATCATTAATTATTTTACATCATATATCTTTATACTTTCATTCTTGTGTAAATACAATAATTTAATTCGAGGACGTGTGGATTACCTCCCCCTCAAAATGATGTTATTAATTCACAAACTTGGTGGAATGTATTAAGGATATATTTACTAAACCAATATAAAATTTATATGTCACAATAATTCTAATTTAGTTATATTATATACATATTACACATTTTTCATTTTCTCACTTTCTTTCAATAAGACTATAATACAGATGCAATCTTCATGCAAACGTACGACCTACCATCTCCATGAACAGTGTATTCCCTTTCATAATTATATATTATATATATTATTATAATACACATATTCTAAACATAAATTATATTTATACCATGGTTTACATTCTGGATATCATGATACTATACAAAAGATATAACAAATTGACCGAAAATTGATAAACAATGTGAATATTACCCAAATCATAACCATAACAATAGATTGTTAACATGTTGGTGATATAAAATAAATAATCCTAACATAAATGGTATTATATATTATAATATTGTCCTTTATGATATTTATAATAAACCAAAATTTATTATTAATGATTTATTAAAATGTTTTATGAGATTCAAGACAAAAAGTACTGTCATTTCATCCCACTCATTAGTCCCGTGAGAAACATTCCTTATTCAACACTCACTTATTTTATATGGTATATATACAAAGAATGAATGTTTTATATGACTCATATACATAAATATATGGTTAATTACATAAGAATTTCATGATATTTGTATCATGGGGTTTATGTTCTAAAAATTACCATATCCGAATTTATATTTTTTCTCAATTTTACATTATTGAGACTCAAGCCATGTAATAAAAATTTATTCTTAAATGAGGTATATAAAGTTAATTTTAAATTTTATATCATGAGTCTAATTATTCTTATGTTATTATAATCACCATTTGATTTGATTTTCCTATATGGATAATATTATACAATATTATTATGTGGAAAGAGTTTGTTGAAACAATCTCGTCGTTTATCGATATGATGTATGATAAATTTTTTTTCATGAAATAATATAATCCTGAATTAAAATAAAGAATTTAATTTTATTCTCATATGGTTAGACATAATTTATTCATGTATTAGTACCATATTCCAATATTTGGAGCTTTTTATAATTAAGAAAATGTTTTTATGAAAATATGACATTAGCTATCTCTTTGGTCAAACATTTATCTTCTTTTAAAACCATGAATTATAAAAAGTGTTTACAAGAATATAATTAAAATATCATTTAATAATTAAAATAAATTTTCACCATTTTACTTTTATAAATTGTTTCACATGAATCTTCTTGTCTCTTTCAAAATAGGTTATTTTTTTTATCCTTTTTACGTTACAAAAGGAATGTTTTTTTACAACGTAAAATATGTATGGATTTAATCACCTTAATTTATTTGAATATTAATTTATTGATTAAGATAAAAAATTTTGTTTTTTTAAATTAAGTTTAATTATATATTTTTTAATAAATTTGAACTAGTATTTAATTTTTGTTGAATTAGTTTCCAAGAAAATTGGCTTTAAAAATAATTTCAGTATTATTTTATATTTTTTAAAGAAAAAATATTTTGATTTTTTTTCAAGATCACCAAATTGTTTTCAATCTAATAAGTCAATGAAAATGATTTAAATTCTTTATTTATATATTTTTTGGTTTGTTTTAATGAAATTTGTTTCAAAAAAGATTTATGTTTTAAGAATAATTTGAAAAAGGAAAATTTATAATTTCATCATGATGTTTTATTAAAATATCATCTAATATTATTTACCATCTAAGATAACATTTGTTGGTGTCACTTTTGACTTTCTAAGGAAAATATTCAATTTTTATATTCATATTTATTATTTTAATTGTTTAAATTTTATGGAATTTTTTCAAGGAAATCCTTTTCTATTTCATAGGTTGTGTGCCTATGAAACCCACTTGTTTTCATGGTTATGATTTTATGAAGTTATTATAAAACATTTTTCATTTTCCTTTGGCTATGGTTTTATTTCCTGTTAATGAAAACCATATTATTTAAATGGTTGTGATATGACAGTTTCATATTTTTTGGTAAAAGTATGAATGATTTTATTATAGAATGGGTGGGTCCAATATATTCTTCCAATTAATTGGGTAGTGATATATATTTTATGATATAAAAGTGTACACGTCGAGGCATACTAGGCCCTAAATTAAACGGTTCATAGGAGGACATCCCATTCCCTCAATAAGAGGGTACATGAGAGGGTATCTCGATCTAGAAACATAAAGGTACACTGGAGGGAATATCAAGCCCAATGAAGGTACATGGGTGATTACCCCAAGACTAATACATCATAAACGTCTTCGCAAGAGTCCTTATAAAATTGTTTTTATATGCTTATGAGCTTTCTACAATTCTGTGTCCAATTATTATATTGTGTATTAATAGATCATGTTTTTTATTTTCTTACAATTCATGTATTATGATATGAAAATATTTATATCATGATTGATGTTTATGATTTTTGATATTAAGGGAATGATAATTTAATTATGTATATCACATTCTATAACCCTTATGATCATTTTATGCATACATATATCCTTTATTTACCCACACTAAGAAGTTTACCATAACTATTTCTTATGTTTCCCATATCTAGGATTGAATAATGGTTTTTATATATAAATAATAAGGAGTTATATGTGGGAAAAATTGATTATATTACACTGAGTGATAATAATTTCAATCCATGTTTCCATTTTCAATACACTAGTACGGTTTATGAGATTTTATTTTTTAGAATGCCTTATGTATTCTGCAAATGTGATGTAATTTAAAGGTACGTTTAGACTGGGTCAATATATATTTTTGTGTTTTACTCAAATAAAATTAATATTACCTTTGTACTATTTATTTTTTTAAAATGGTTTTAAATGGAATAGATATTACAATATGTAGAAATAATTTTCTTTTTGGAGAAAATAATAATTTTTATGAGTGACAATGGAAATGAAATATTGCTTATTTTAAGATTATGATATAGTTCATTGGAATTATTGATAATGATTGGCAAGACACATAAAGCTATTTATTATAGTTGAGCTAATATATCTCTATTATACATTGACTAATGTGGAAGAGTTATCTATTTATAGGATTCTTTTATGAGATAATTAAAATTTAAAAATTAGTTTATTGCATTTTTAAAATATTGTACAAACTATAGAAAAATGTATATCTAATATTTACCTTTGAATTTTAGTGATAAAATATTTCTTTTTAATGTTTTATTTTTGGTATTAATTATTTTTTTTCAAATTTATTGGTGTAAAATAATGATATATAATGATTATATTTTTCTGAACCATAATTAGGAGTGCATTTTTGTAATTGTTTTAGTTTATATTTGAGTAACGATTAGGTAATTTTGGAGTTTAATAAATTTTCATGCGATGTAAATGTAATAATTATAGATACAAGTATGGGTTTTTATGTTCATGGTTTATCAGAAATTTAAATATATAGAGACCCCATTTTATAAATTATTTTAGGGCATTATAATGTGCTTATGATTATTTCTAGAGTCATTTTTGAAGATATTACTCTTAGGATTATAATTATATTATATAAAGTATAAAATAGGAAAAATAATTTTCATTTTATTGAAATATTATTAAATTTATTGAATACCTTTTAGGTTATCATGATCATTGAAATTGATATAATTAAGGAAAATTAAGAAAAAATTATTCTTACATTTTGTTATGATATGAATTTTAATATTTTTATCCATGGGATTGAAAATATAATTTCTGACTACGTGATTTATTTTATTTTTGGAGTATATCACTATTTTTGAGATATTATATGATCAAGGTAAATTTAAATACATTTATCTAGGTTCGGATTACATTTTAGGAATAAATATTCAATTATATATTCCATATATATATTTGTGTGTGTGTGTCTGTGATTTTATTTTGGAATTTTGGTAATTCATGTCATTTATGGAAAATATTTCCATGTTATTGAGATTCTATAATTAGGGAACATAGAGTTTTTAAATGAAACATTGGGAGTGATCTTATTCTTTTCAATAATAAATGTTACCATTATGATTGAATATTACCTGATCAAATCGTTCAAATATTTAATTTTCAAATCATATTGTGGAATATCATGATAAATTTTTAGTGACATTTTTAATAATATAGTTTGTGGTTAATGGATAGAAATAAGAGAAAATCTTATCACCCATTTAAAGAACTTTTTATCCCTTAAATTATAATTTCATTGCAAAAACGAGTTTAATTCATATATAATACTCATTTCATAATGTTTGAGAATAAATATAAGATGTAATTTATTAAATCCAATCCAAATGATGAAATTGTGCTTATGAAATAAATTTGAATCAACTAGGTATATTTTCTTATTTTCACTCTCTTGATTGTGAATGAATACATCAACCCTTGGAAAATTATCAATATATAAAAATATTGTCCATTTAAAGTGTTTCCTCATTAATTGATTGTATTCATTATCCATTATTGATTTATGGATTTGTGGTTGTTAACATTATCATGTTCATATTATCTACCAGCACACATTATTATTCTGACATTATTATTTCCCACATTTCTATATTTTCACCTCCCGTCATTATTCTCTTATATGGAATAAATGTTCTATTTTATTCTTGATTACCATTTCCTCCATTAAAAATAATTCCCCCTATTCATAAAGTGGATTTTTAGAAATTTTAATTTTAAAAACTGATAAGGAATTATTTTTAAGATCATATCAATTATCTTCCACTTTTTATAATTTATTATAAATATGTTTAAAACCCTCGATTAAAAAGATCAATATTTAATTATAATGATGAACATTATTAATGACGGTATCATTGTTTATATGTGGGAAAAAATACTACATTCAAATAGATTACATTCCAAGAAACACTGATCCTAAATTACCTTGATATATTATTATGTTAAATATGCTCATTACAAAATTACCATTATGTTGGAATGTATGAATAGAAATTACCACATTATAAATTATAGGAACATATTTCATACTATATGAAAATTTAATGATTAATTTTTAAGAATGAAGAAATAAATTTTTAGTAAAGTCATTTTATTATACAGAAATAAATCTTCTTGAAAAATTATTGTTATAGTTTTACGTGAATCAATAGTATAATTAATTTATTAAATTTTTAAATAGTAATTTATATAATGGGTATAATGTTATAAATATTCATATCAAAATATAATCTAGATGATATCTTTTTTATTTTTTTAAAATGATATATTTTTAAATGAGTTATGAAATATAATGGATTTTTATTGAAAAATGCCTTCTCATTTGAATAATTTAAAAAGTAAAAATTTCATTTAAAATGGTTTCATAATAAAATTAGTTCATTTATATTATTAATAATTCTATTAATGTCATTGGAATCAATTTTATGCATTATTTGTGTATAAAATGATTATACCTTAGAATACATTTTTTTACAAAAATAAATATTTATCATGTTTTGGAGTTTATTTTTTTCAAATTTATTCCAATTGTGTGAATTTAATTTCAAAAATATTATTTCAATATTCATAACCAGAATAATTAATATTTTTTAGTAGGTAATTCTATTTCTGTTCATTATGTATAGTTTCTATGTTAATGATTTATAACCATGGTAAAAGGAAAATCATGTTGCATATGATTAAAACTAATTTTAAAAGGTTTTATAATCTTTCTAAATCATTTATCTAAAATAAAAAAGTATTATTTCATCAATATTCATCATTCTATTTGAAATTATTACCACTTGGATCCATTTTTAATTTGATAATATCCAACTGATTCGATATAATAGAGTAAACTATGACACCCCCATTTGATGAAAAAATGGTTTGATGAAAACTATAAGGTGTATCATTTTTTTTGTTCATGGGATTCCATAATTATATTCATGTTAGGTTCACTATTTATTGATGGAAAATATTATTACTTAGGGTCATTCAGTTTGGAACATTTTTTTATTGTGGGAGGTTTAGTTTTTTACAAAATCATTGATGTCGGGTCAACATTACTTCTCTAAAAAACTCCCAATTATTCCCTCATCCAAAAATAGGTACATAAATCATTTCAAAATTATGTTTTCATTTTGTGTTTACTCTCAATGATGCTTAGTGACTCTCATTGGTTGATATAATGGGTGGATGGCCTCATGTAACACTTTTTTTGCGGAATTGATTCCTAATATAGGAATCACTTATAGATATAGGGAATGTTCTCGAATATCTTCCAAAAAATTATAAGAGACTGGTTGGTGTAACCAAATGACCATAGGTTACCCCATTATGAACAAAATAAGGGGATCTCATTTGTGAACCCATCTATATCTATCAAAGAAATCCTCATCATTATCTTAGTGATTGATAACTACTTATTTTATGAATATGTATAACTAGAAACCTAAGAATATACAACCATGCATGGAGAAATTTTATATTTCTAGGATGGGATTGATACTTATTGGGGAATCCAATGTATCATGTTTATTGAAATAATAAAATCCCATGTAGTACATTAAACCTATATAGATTAATGTCAGGTATAAATAATATATATGGGTTCACCTAGGCACTAAATATTTGAGCTTCTGTCTCAAGTAGACATCCCCCATGTACATGTTATTGAAGGAATCAGTGTTATTGTAGTTCGATCCTTCCATCGGGACTAGACCCAAGGTATATCCCTAAACATAATGGATACTTATATCATGCACACATTATGGCTTATAGACCGAGATTTCTCTTGATGGGTGAGATACATGAATGGAATATTATGAATTATGAATCACTCTAAGCCCACGAGTGATATATTATGTATGAGAAACATCTGATAGTATGAAATGATCCTCAATGTATGTATCTGTGGGGATTATCTAATGGGGAATCCATTATTGTTTTTTAATATGGAGATATCAACTCAAGAAAGTTTCATATATATCTTGGTTAAGGAATGTATTAGATATATTTTAGTTCAGTTAGATTCATAGTACATTGATGGATGAGATAAATGATTAGAAAATATTATTGATTGGGTCTTTGATTGTTGAAATATCAGAGATATTAGGGACATTCCCTGTAGTGGGTTCCCTCTTGAGATTGATCCATATGATGGTGTCCTATGTATCTTCATTATTATAGGATTCCAAATTATCAGTGTTTAGTTGATTGATGATTACCAACTGAGGTTTACCAATATGAATGACATTATTATTGAAAGTCCATAATCCCATGTAAGATATAAACGATGCTGGAATAAAGGGATTTTAGATAATATTTTTCATTACTTTTGAATGTTGTAATAATGCATAGTGAATTTCTATTGGATTCTTAATATATATATTGGGGCCTCAATGAGTCATCTTATATATCCTAGTTATGAAATAAATTAGACTCATCGTAGTCCCCTTGATCAGGTCTTACACAATAAGGATGGACATTTCTGACAATCCATAGGATGCTTGTTTTGCCTGGTTGGGTTTTCTGCCAATCCTTCTTGACATCCTACATAACATGCCCTGATTTCATGACCTAACACATTGAAGTATTCCCAAACATGTCTGGTTATATATCATATGTGTCTCAATTAAATTTAATGATCCAATGGCCTTTCCATATGGACCATACATTTCATGGATGGAATCATTGAGGGACATCACATGATCAAGGATAATTCTTCTGGAAAACATCATGGGACCTAGCTAAATGATCCTGGAATCTGTCGCATGATCACTACTGAAATTCCTAGTTGGTGTGGCAAAATCAAGCTAACATTCCATATTTTCATATTAATATTTGGATGGTGCACATAGGGAACACCTTGATGGTTTATGTGACTTGAATTATGGGAGATACAAAATCTACGAAGATCTATCTAGGGTACATCATGAATTCTAGATGTCATGACTAGTTGTCATTGTAAGAGATATTTGAAATGCATAAGTGATATCACAAGAAATAGCTAACATGTGTTGGTGACAACATAATTGATGGGAATCATATTTGAATGAAATCACAAGGATTGTATGGAAATATCATAGGGATTCATGAGACATTGGTGGCATGCCCAGGGGGGACATGACACTTTATTTGATACATATAGGTGACATTTCATGATAAAATTTTTATATTGAAGGAGCATATTGTGATTTCAGTGACATTTCATGGTGTTTTTTTGTATCCTAGGACGTTCATTAAAAGCTCATGAGGATTAGTATATATGTTTTTCACATAATCTCCCCATATTTTAGTCTTCATTTATTCCTTTTTTTAAAATAAATTACATTTTTTTAGTGTTGTCTTGGTTTTATGTCTTGTAAAATCTTGGAGATATACATAATGTTTATCGATGGACCCACAATCATATTCTCATAAGATCTATGAGTAATAACCCAAAGAGATATTTAATATGGAATGATCTTTCATATAGTTTGATATATATCACCTAACAATAATCTTTTCCAGATGTGGGATCAAAATCTTTGTGAAATATAATCTCTTTAAATGTGTGAGTCGGTGTGAGGTTCCATGGAAATGTATATGCATCCATTTTTCTTTCTAAGGTGTGGGATATAATGGCCTCACCACCATTATTATAATCTCATTATGACGACACATATCAACTATATTCATGATGGAGTCGGTGGAGGAATTTGATGTCATGCATTCCTTAAGTTCTCATCATAGGTTATTCTAGGGGGATCACATGATTTTCAGTGACCACAAGACCAGCGCTTCAATGACTTATTTATTGAATTATTTATAATTAATATGGACTTTTCTAATCATGGGGATAATTAAAGGTACTTTCATATTATCCAACTGATATGTCCAACATCCTTCATGAGATTTTGATACCTGTTCAAAATAATTCACAATATATTTTACCATTTTATGGGATTTATTATGAGATATGTATACATTTTCTTGAATATTTAACAAGACCGTTATTTATGTGTCACTTGTGTTTTCTGTCCTAAAGAGGATCACATAATCTCACATAACTAATTCCATAATTTATTTTACCAATTTTGGGGATCTCACAAGTTTGTATGAGTATTATTGAAGTCCATAAATCTACTGATTGGTGATGGGTCTGGTGACCAATAAAATTTCATGTGGAGATGTACACGAATTTGATAGTCAATTTTGTCGATTATTCAATATGGAACAAAGGGGGATTGAGAGGTTTATTGGACATTTCAAAGGCCCTTAGAATGATGAGGATTTAATGCCAATAGTCTTTTATTAGATGATACATATATGTTTTTGGGTACTTTCAGTATCTTATTAATCACCAGTGGTGTGTCACATAATTTTTATGGCTGAAATATGATACCACATCATTTTGGGTTTTTATCCATATTGTCCAGGTATGTTTGGATGGTTTATTAGGAGTCCACTAGTTGACAAGCCGTGTCACCTGTGGGAGATTATTTGGCTACAATAACAAGATATCTGATTGTTTGGGGTTCCATTCAAATATTTGATGAAAATTTCAAAAGGGGATTCATAGGATCTTCCCAATGTTATGCACTAAAAATTCATCATTCATGAAACTTTATAATTGTCTCATGATCATGTTTATTCTGAAGGTTCACATAATCAGAATTATCATGGAAACATTTTTAGTCCATTTTATTTTAGGAATTATTATACCCTTTATCAGTTATTCATTAAATTTTGGATTTTTTAGGGTAGTATTTGAGGTGAGAAAAAAGGTCACCTCTTAGGAGTAATGTACACCTGAAAAAGATCTCAATTATAAGGAAATAAATTCCCATGTGAGGCTTTGTCAATATCACCAATCAACATCATGGGAAATTATTGGTTTTCAGGGATATGGTCTACCTTCTAGGTGACCTATGGTATTCTATATAATTCCATATGAATATAAAATATGGGTGGGGTTCTTTAAGTAGATAATTTATTCTAATATTCTTTTCCCCTTCTTTCATCTCAAAATAGTGTCACAAGACTTTACCGTAATATCTGATCATAATATTTATCAACTAGACCTTCCCCAAAGAACTATTTCTCAAGACCTGATTTTCAATGTTACCAAACCAGATCATCCAAAATCATTTATTTGGTAATTTTTGAACTTTGGTATTAAGAATAAACAATATTCTAGAGTGTTACGTGTGATCTTCCAGATTGATCCCATGTTCCTTTGACTATTGTGTGGCTCATGTGACCATATCAAAATCAAATCATCATTACACTTATAATGGATCATGTGGTTGAATGATACCGTGTCAGGTTAAGTGATCTTTGAGATCTTTTGGTGTCTAGATATTCGTGTGTCTTTTATATGATCCTCAAATCCAATGGATGATTCATGCAATGCACATGGTGTTTCCAATTTAGGAATTTCATTTGAAGAGATTTTATTTTCTCTACAAAATATACTCGACATAATTTTCATCATATGGATATTAGATATCATCACAATTCCTCTCCTGAAGAAAATCAATGGGACATGGTAACTAGAATCCTTAATGATGACCCTTGACACAGTCTGACTTTAGGTAACGAGTATTTTAATAGGTTCCAACCAAATAAGATGAATGATTATCCAATATCACAGTAGCATCCTCTATACAGGTTTTGATTTGATTAAGAATATATCATTACTTATTTAGATGTAATTCTTCAATTTTACCGAATGTAAACTACTCTATAATATATCTATATTTTGATATTTTGTGACAACGAAAACATTTTTTAATAAAAATTTGTCTTGATTTAATTAAATGTCTTAGTTTGTAAAATGGTTATATAACAAATGAACTTACCTGTTTTTATGTTTTGGATTTTAAAATACCGTTATGAATTGTTACCATTTTGATTATAGCTATTGAATAGTGATCACATGATTAGAATAAATATACATCTTTAAAATTTACAAATTACTCAGAAAAAAGAAACAATGGCATCATACTGTAGAGTTTCTCCATATGATGCCCATTTTTCAGATCTTAGAATGGATGTGGCATCATGGGTATTCTCTCTTGACCAACCCCAATCCATGCATCAACATGTTATGCTTTAACAGAACTATCTACGGGAGAAGTATAAGTTAATAGAGATTAACACCCGAGCGATGTTATTCGAGCCACCCCAAGTGTCTATCACCATTACACCCCTTACACATATTTATTATGTGGGTTTCATAATGGGTTATGTAACAAGACTCTAGCACTATTATTATATGAATTATTATTTTTATTTATTTCTGAATAAACATTCATTTTATTATTGTTACTTTTTAAATAGTTTTTAAATCAAAAATAGTGTTTATAGTTAATATTCAATTATGAAATATATTTTCATGAATTAATGGATTTTTTAATTAAATAATATATCAATAATATATTATAACTAAATTACATTTTATTAAATATTAATGATCATTTAATTTTTATGAATTCAATTGTAATTTTTGTTAATGTTTGAAAGTGGTGTTTCCCAATACCCATGAATTTTAGATAAATGTAGGTTTCTATTTTAAAAGTAAAAATTCACTTATTTATAAAATTATTTAAATAAAACGAATATTATATTTGGAATCAGGATGTTGTAATTACCCAACAGTGAGTTTTCATAATTTATTGAGATAGTCGATTTTTTTCGTAAAAATTAAATACCAATGAAATATATAATGTTTTTTGACATCATAATGAACCAATAATAATGTAACAATGTAATATAAATGTAATTTTCATCCTTTATTTGTTTTACGTTTAAAATAATAATATTTAAGTTCTATTTGATTTATTTTACAAAGCCTTACAGGACCCTACAGAACTTACAAGGCATTTTAACTTTTGAAAATGTTTTCCATGTGATTGGGACTCACCTCCATATTAGAAGACCTAATATTTTAATAAGTTATTCCATTGGAATAATACAATAATTTTTTCACTTCACATTGGATAAAACCATGGGCATAAACCATGGGATGGTTTTTGGTTTTGATTAGTTTAATGTGTGATGTCCGAATCCTAATAATATATTCCTTCCCTATTATTTTATAAACCCAAAACATTTCACATTCCTCTTCACTAAAACCATTTGGATACCATCCAAAAAAATCCCCCCTCTCTATAAAATCCTCCCATGTCATCCCAATCTCCCATGAATCCACTCTCGTGGCTCTCCAAATCCATTGGGATCACACTTCCAAGTATGATATTTCTTCCATTCTCATTTTTTTTATCAATTTAATTTTGTAGTTATACTAATTTATTTTCAATTAAAAATGATGGGGTATGATTTCAAACATCCACCATACTACCCTATTCATTTTTGAATGATTATATACCCTATTTTCTCTCATTAATGCCACTTATGTACACCCGTTACTATCCCAAAATTCTATAATGGATTTCTTCCATTTTATTTTTTATTCAAATATCATTATTTTGTAATACACTTTTATATTAAATTAAAAATTAATTTGTTATGATTTCTACCCTACCCCATAATATCCTATTTATTTATGAATTATGAGACTCCTCTTTCTCTATCATTAATTCCTCCCATGTTCACCCATTGACGATGCTGAAATTCTATAAAGAATTTCTCTCTTATAATTAACATTCATGAAATTCATGCAAATTATGCATATAAATATCATTTTATATGTTGGGAAATATATAAATATGACCCTCATACTGTCCATTTCATTTAAATATGATTATATAACCCTTTCACTCTAATCAACAATTTTTATGAAATCTTATGTCAATCTGTTATGCTGGTGGAATTGCACTGTGAATTTCCAAGCCAATGTCATTGTGTAATGAATACCATGCCCATTTCACATTCAAGGGTATTCAAATTTATTCAAATTTTCTTTCTGATTATATAGTTTCTCGAATAAATTCCACATTCTTTTATTAGGGAATAAATGATTATGTTTAATTAAATTTTTTTGTACGATCCTTGTGGAACACTTATGCAGGAAATGAAATGATTACGAAAGGTGTTCCCTGATAGCACACCAATGAATTGGGTAATGATTAGTATCATGATACATCATGTGGAATGAGGGTTTATTCATTATAATTCAAGTTCAATGATATTTTTGTCATTCTCTATTTGCAATGTCCATTTGCTCATGCCAATATATTGTTAATTGTTGTTTCCAATTCACATGTTATGATAACCATGTTATACCATGCCTTTATGTTCATTTTTCTCTTGATCTCCATTGATATTCCTATTTCCTAAGAAGTATTTTATTCAATATGGAATGACTTTCTTACTCCCTTAAAGGAATTTATAGCTCACCCTCTTCTCATTCTTGTTCTCAGGTTTTCACATGCAATGCTATGTATAAACAAATGTAGTGTTCATGTAAAAGATGTTTTCAATAAAGAGGTTGCACTTTATGTTCAGTGTTTTAATGTAATGTTCCAAATTTCCTAAGACACTAGACCTATAAATTCTCAGATATGTCTAAAGTGAATATTTTTTTTAAGAATTAATGTTTAGGTGTGTAATAACGTGTAGGTTTGTTAATGTTGGTATCACAGGTTATGTTTTTTAATTTTTGGGATTAGGATTAAAAAGACCAACTGAAATCTTTAGGGATAATACTATTCATAAAAAGACATCCCAAAAATTTTGTGAGTATAGAGAATGTGTATTATCAATAAATTTCATCTCTATCTGGATATAAATAAGTTGATGTGGCTTTGGAACATAATTATCTAGTGGTCAAACTAGAAAATTCTTCTTTGAGATAGACTCAAATGGGAATTCGTGCACGACAATAGGCCTTGCTACACTATTGGTTACAAAAATCATGAGGGATATGATTTGGGAAATTCATAAGTTTAGAATGAACCATTATTAATGGAAAAAAATAATTCCCCTAATAATATGGATTTTCATGTAGATCATGTATAACATAGATTGAAGCCTATAAATTCAAAAGTTAAGAAAATAGACATAATTTATATGTTATTCCTTTTTGCCTTTGTATTCCCCTTTATGTGTTACTCAAAACATGCCTTTTATTATTTCCAATATCTGATAATTGGAGGACTTGGTCTAATAACTGATATGAATATCATTGTGATAACTGATCTAATGAGTTTCCCATTCGTATAGGATAGGGAATCACAAAAATCCTCACAATACTCTCTCGGTTAAATCTTTTTTTAAATAGAAACACATTACAAGAGGAAAGTTCACTCCCACCCATGAAAGAACAATTCTCGATCAAGAGCATAATGATAAAATGGAATATTACTTTTAATGGATCATTTGATATGTAAATTGGAGAAAAATAAATCGACTCCATTGAAAAGTTCTTCTTTATCTTTCAAGGATCCGACCAAGATAAGGATCATATAGAAACTTATCATATGGAGGGTGAAACTAATCAATGGTGGACATTGATAAAATATATGAAAACTACGAAAGAGATCAAAGCATTGGAACAAATGGATTTCAATAAAAAAATTTATGATAAATATTTTCCACAAACCCCTTGACATATGATGGATATGGACTTCCTCGACCTCATGTAAAAAGAAGAGGAATCTATCATAGCATACGAGGAAAATGTCACATGGATTGCAAAGATACACCTTCAGAATTGTTGTTACCCCCTAATTCAAGGTTGAATGATTCTTGTGTGGGATAAAACATATCTTATGGAAATCCCTAGTGATTCCAGTCATCGAGAGCTATGAGGAAATTTTTTTATGTGCTATCAATGACAAAATGGAGATCGATGAATATCAGGGGTTATCATGGGGATAAAATGCTTAATGTGGACTTTAAATTCTATGGTCTTATGGATAAATCCAATCTTTCTAATAAATTTCCAAAAACTACTAGCAAATGGTGAGTAAAGAATCATGCTAGAAATTTCCTAAAGGGGATAATAAAATGATTTAGTTGTGGAAGAGAAGGTAAACTGGACATTAAGTATCGTAATGAAAATCCTGTTACTCCGATAGAGGAGAATAATTCTCTTTTCAAACCTCAATGCATTGTTTATTACTTCAAAATAAAAGATACATGGTACTTGGAAACCAATACCCTAATCAATGTGTTTTCTGAGGCAACTAACCACATCCAATGGAGAATGGGAGGGATCTTTCGATCACTACCCACGAAGAAAACCCCGAAAATGAAGTGGTGATAGATACACTAGTTATTCATTCAGGAATAGCAAACATTTTTTTCATTCTGGGTCAACACATTATTTTATATCACTAATGTTTAGTAGAAAAATCCAAAAACTACCAAAAATTATGTATGTAACGATGTCAGTGAGAATGAAAAATAGAGAAATCATTGCAGCCCATGAATATAACTTCTCCCCTATAATAATTTGTAGACTGAACATCCCAGTGAACCTATACATACTTCCTCTGGTGAAATTTGATGAAATTCTTGGCATAGAATTGATTTAACTATTTATACCCAACATAAACATACATGAGAGGTAAATCACTCTCCATATGGTGAATTGACCCCTGATTCTGTAAAAGTGTAAGTATTTGGAAGAATATTATTTAGAACATTCCTTTCAAGCATGGATATTACTACCCTAGGAGCATGCATATCTTGCTGAGATGACTGAGTCTACAGTAGAAACCATCTATGAGGGAATGACTATTTTGAGGGAATTCACCGATGTGTTTCCTAAGAATTATCCTATTCTTCCTTCTAGGGGAGATTTTGAATTCGTGATTGATATTATACATAGGGAATATTCAATATCCAAGACTCTATATAGAATGGATGTTGTGGATCATGAGGATATGAACAAACAACTACTGGAGAATATAGATAAAGTGTTGATACACCCAAGTTCTACACCATGGGGTGCATTAGTCCTCTCAATCATGATTAATGATGGATAAATGTGGATTTTCATTGAATATAGAGAGCTCAAGAAAATCATGATAAAGAACATGTATCCTCTACCCTGAATTGATGAATTGGTTGATCAAAAATGTGGAGAAGAATAATTCTCCACAGTGGATTTTGGGTCATGATATTATAATGATAGTGTGAAAAATGATGATATCCCAAAGACTACTTTTCATACATGGTACATTCATTATGTATTCATTTCAATGACTTTCAGACTCACTAATGCTCCTTCAATATTCACGAACATGATGATTATAGTATTCTAAGATTACCTCAATAAATTTGTTGTAGTCTTTTATATGATATTCAAAAATAATCCATAACCAAGGAGGAACATGAGAAGCATCTGAGCACATTACTAGTGACCTTGGGATAGGAGAAGTTATATGATAAGTATCGTTCGTGCGAGTTATAGATGAAGGAAGTCTCATTCATGGGTCATGTTAGGACGATAAAAGGGATAACTGTGGATCCCTCTAAAATAGATAAAATTGAGGGATGGTCAATGACAACATTGGTGATGTTTATCTATAGATTACTTGGGTTCGACAGTTATTGTCGCCAATTTGTGAGAAATTTTAATATGATTTCCATACCCTTTTACCAAGATAAATCTAAAAGGAGTAATGTTTTCTGGGAGTGATGCATGTGAAGATATCTTTAAAGAGTGGAAAAGTATGATTATCACTACACCTGTGCTCACACTAAACATAGGTGTAGAACATTTTTTGATATTCAGTGATGCTTAGAAGAATGGATTTTTTTGTGTGTTGATTGAAAATAACAAATTAATTACCTATGCTTCATGTAAATCAAAAGGTCATGAGAAAAACTATCCAGCACATGATCTGGAGGTGGCTGCAGTAATCTTCACTAAGAAAATTTGTTGACATTGTTTTTTGGGGAAAAGTGTGAAATATATTCAAATCATTAAATCCTAATGTATATATTCACATTTAAAGAGACAAATATGCACTAATTAATATTGTAAGATATTATCAAATACTATGATAGCTCAACCCATTAACACCATGGGAAAGTGAAAAGGTTGAAATATTCTCTAAGATGAAAGGACATAATAAATCAATCAATGATGAGAATTTAAAAGGATACAGTCTTCATAGATTTGATGATGATGGACATGAGAGTCATAAATAAGGGATCATCATCAATCCTTAATCAAATGATTTCTCATCCATCTATTTTAAATAGGTTAAAGGAAGGTCAAAAGGATGATGTGAGTGTTTGAAAGATGGTGGAATCTATCGTGAAAAGGAAATCCTTAGAGTACAATGACAATGAAGAAGGAATTGGGAGATTTTGGACAAGACTATGTTTTCCACCAAATTCGATGTTAAATAATGATCATTAGGAGGATTCATAAAGTTCAAATTACACCATTTACCTAGGAAAACTAATGATGTATTGTGAAATCTGAGAGAATTATTGGTGGGATAACATGATGAATGAGATTTATAACTATACATGAAAGTGAATATTATGTCATCAAGTGATGGATGAGACATAGAATAGTAAGGGGATGATGAACCAATTACCCATTCCAATATAGACATTGGATAAGATCACCGTTGAATTTTCCACTGGAATTCTAAAGACATCTAAAGGAAAATATTCTATCTAGTTTGTGGTGAATTTTTTTAGAAATATTGCAAAATTAATTGCAATTCGAGAGTATTTCTCAATGGATAAAATAGCACATATATATATCAGAGATGTGGTTATGATGCATGGATTACCAATGTTTATTATATCCAATATAGATCCATGATTCAACTTAATGGTCTATAATATTTATCAATGTGACCTGAATACTGAGCTAAACATCGAAATGGCTTGTCATCCTCAACCTGATGTGAAATATGAGCATAGAATCCAAACAATTGATGAAATGATGATAGAATTCTTATTGTAATTCAAATATGGATGGGATCAACATCTTCCTTTGGTTGAGTTCTCATACAATTACAATTTCCATGAAAACATCCATATGACTCATTATGCATCCATTTTTCAGAAGTGGAGTTGAACTCCAAAATGTTGGGATGAAGTTGGGGAGAGAAAACAATAAAGTCGAGAAATGGTTGAAGAAATGGTGGAATAGGTTAAGACCATCAATTAGTACATTAATGCTGTTGATAGTCGACAAAAGATATATGATGATAATCATTAAAAACACATATAGTATGAGGTCGGAGACATGGTATTCCTCTACATATCATCATGAAAGATATTTATGTGATTTTGGAAGAATGGAAGGATTTTTTGAAGGTACATAAACCCTTTTGATATCCTTGATCACATTGGAGTAGGGGCTTATCGACTAGCTCTTGAACTGAACCTATCCCAAGTACTTGATTTATTCCATGTATCACTTTTGATAAAGGACAATCATGATCCATTGCATGTACTCAATCCACAATTTGTTCCATTGGATAATGACTTCTCCTATGAAGTGAAGTGGGTGATGATATTATATCTTAGGGAAAATTTCTATGAAGTAACACAATACCTCTCATCAAGGTGTTGTGGAGAAAAAATGTTTGATGAAGCAATGTGGGAATCTGAGGAGGTGATGAATCAGAGTTACTTTCCTCTACTTTTGTATGGGAAAATGGAATTATGAGGCAAAAATTTTTAAGGGCATAATATTGTAATGACCCAAAAATTTATTAATGAAAATTCCTTTTAATCTAATTGAACAATGATCACATGATTTGTATAAATATTGGGCACTAACAATTCCAATTTACTCTGAAAAATGAAGCAATTGCCTCATCTTATAGAATTGCTCCGGGCGAAGCCCATTTTTCGAAGCTCAGAGAGGCGTTGGCATCACTAGGCTTCACTCATGACTGAATCCAAGATGTGCTAGAACATGTTAATCTTGAACAGAACCATCCACAAGAGAAGTGGATATCAAAATATATTACTTCCCGGGTGATATTTTCCAACCACCACAAGAGTCTGCAACCATCACAAATCATTCCCTTAGTTCTTATATGTGTGTTATAAGTGTTAATGTCACAAGACCCTTGCAATATGATTATGTAAATTATTTTTTATAGAATAAATAATATAGATTTATTTTATTATTATTACATGGTAAATAGTTTTTAAAAAACAAATAGTATTTTTAGTTAACATTAAATTAAGAAATCTATTTTGATGAATTAATGGATGATTGAATTAAATAATAAATTAATAAAATATTGTTACAAAATTAATTTTTATTAAATATAAATTATCATATAATTTTTATGAATATGATTGTAATTTTTATTAAGGTATGAAAGATGTATTTGTAAAAACCCATGAATTTTCGATAAATGTCAGTTTTTTATTGAAAGTAAAAAAATTAACATATTTAGAATATTATTTAGATAAAATGAATATTATTTTTTAATCAGGACAATGAAATTATCAAACGGTGAATATTTCATTATTTTCTAAAGTAGTCGAATTTTTGGTTAAAAATTAAATATCGTTTAAATATATAATGTGTTTCATGACATCACAATGACCCAATAGTTATGTAAAAATTATTGTAAATTGAATTTTTGGACAATATATGTGATATATTTAATATAATTTTAGTTTATATTTGTTTAATTTATTTGACAAGGCCTTAGTGGATACTCCAATACTTATAAAACATTTTAAATTTATAAAATGATTTCTAGAGAGTGTGACTAAACTCCACATAAGAAAGAATAATATTTTTATATGTTGGGACATTTGCCTTTTTAAAATAATTATTTCCCCTCCATTTTTGTAGAAACTATGGGTAAATGTCATGGGATGGTTTTTGGTTTTGATTAGTATAATGTGTGGTGTCCAAAAACTAAATAATATATAATTACCTCTCTTTTCCTCTATAGTCCCACTCAATCTTCAATTCCTCTCACTCAAACCATTTTTAGATTTGAAAAAAACATCCCTCCTTTCCCTATAATACTGTCTAGGTGCCCAAAGATACTTATAATCTTCTCTAATCCTCCCTCATGCCTTTGGGGTTACACTTCCATGTAATGGATTTCTTGCTTTCACATTTTTGTCTTAGTTTCAGTATGTTGTTATACCCTTTTATTTTCAATTAAAAATGGTGGGGTATGATTTATAACATCCCTAAGAATTCTGTACTTTTGTTTTAATGATGAAATTACAATTTCCCTCTCATTAATGTCTCACTTGTACCCCGGTTACAATGCCAAAATTACATAGTGGATTTCATCCTTTATATTTTTTCTCCAAATTTTTTCTATGATGTTATAACCTTTTATTTTCAATTAAAAAGGTTGGGTTAATAATTATCACCTACCCCATACTTCACTATTTTGGTTTTATTGATGAGTGATGTTATTAATATTTTACTGACTTATTATATACTCCCTTTACTTATTTTATATTAAATGATCATAATTTGGGTGAAATATTAATGTTTTATTACTAAGAATAAATTTTGAGCATTTTTAGAAGTTATCCAATTGAGTTAGTTTGCTATTTTATTTATAAAAATCACCATATTGATCAAAATTGTATAGTTATTGTTCTATGGGATTCCTAATTCAGAAAAAAACATTTAATTATAAGGGATCATGGGCCAATTCATCAAATTGAAGGCCCATATAGACCACATAAGAAGGCCCATAGAACCTGTGAGGAAACTGGACCATCCATGAAAATTTAATTAATGGGATAAATATAAAAGTTATAATTAATTAATTCTACAAAAACATTCGGATAGAAATTCAAGGAGTAATTGATAAAAATTTTAGGACCCAACTCTAAGAACAATGGGCCCAAATAATGCTTTGAATTCCTACCCACCATTCTATCTGAAAATTAAAATCTGAACACTATTCAAGAAATATCTCATGATGTAATCATCAATTCAAGATGAAATTTTGATGTCTGAAAGTGGAGATATAGGTGGCCGAATTTTTTGAATAAATAATTCATATTTGACGGCATATTCCTATTAAAAACCCATTCACATTTTCGAGTTTAAAATTTGTGGATTGAAATTTATAGATTGACGTTGTTTAATCAACCGACCATAACATTTTCTCCTTAAGTAAAATGGAAACAATCACTCCATAGTATAAAGAGGAGATATTTATCTAAAACTTGTAATAAGATCATATCTCGAGGCTCAACTGTCTAATTTATCAAACTGGTGGTGCTAGTGGAGGGGCCGTTTCGGAATGAAAACTGCCCACAACATTTGGCTATAAATACATCCCCCTCATCTCTATGCAAAGGGTTGGAATTTCAGTGAAAAATAGGATTGGATTGAATGACCAAGGATTATAAAATGGTTTGGTAGGATCTACCATTGTCATGTTTTCAATTGAGATACCATTCCGCCTTTCTTCCTTTCATTTACTTTTGTGTTGTTCATCGTTTTTTATATTTTATGTCTTTTGGTTTGTAATTATGTTTTAATGAATGTTTCTTCTTCAATATCTCTTATTATCATCCACGATATATACTTTCATATAAATTATCTTAAAATAGTTTAAATACTGTTGAATCCCATTCCCTTCTTTTGTTTCCTTATTCAATAGAAATTTTATTTTCAATTCTAATAATCATGCGCGTGCGTGTGTGTTCGACGTACAAATCTTTTCATATCCCGTTCTTTTTTTTCTATTTATAATTAATCACAGTTAAAATATATTACCATATTAATAAATATATTAATGGATGATTAATTATATTATTGGCGTGAGTCAAAATTTAGGGATGTTAAGTGATTGAGAGTATTTTCTTGATTAATATTCATAAAATTAACATTGTCTATGTTGGACATAACATGTCATGAATCAATAGATTGTTTTGTTTAACGTGTGATTTACATAGATTATTGGAACCATAAATACACTACAATCAATAATATCTAATTGATATTAGAACAATAAGTTATAATAAGGGTTGGATTAAATCCTTAACACCTTGAATTTCCAATCAATGTTATCTTGTGATGTGGGTGTTAATTTAAATGCAATATAATGAAAAGATCAAAGATATCATAAGCACAACTCCCTATAAATTAACTCAACCCAATCTTTATAAATTTTTTAAATCAATATCAATCTATCAATCATTTCATATGCTCTTCAAACAACCCCCACCCAATCAGAATACAATCAACTAAAAACAAATGACTATCAAAATGTATCATTGCCGAGAATTCGACCCGAGTGATGATTTACACCTTAAAGAGCTTCAAAACATTGGCCGGTATATAGGCGACAATCAGTCATACTTTCAATGAGATTCCTCTTTCTCTCTCATTAAATCATCCCATTAACACCTGTTACAATGCAAAAATTCCATAAGGAATTTCTCTCTTCTCATTTTCATTCTAGAAATTATTTTATATGATGCATCAAAATTCAATTTCATATGATGTTAGATGTATATATATCACCCCTTACAGTCCATTTAATTTACATATGATGATATGCCCCTTTCATTCTAATCAACCAATTTTATGAATTATTATGTCATGTGGATATGCCAATGATGTTGCGTTGTGTTTCTCCATGAAAATGCCACTGTCTAGTGAATATCATTCCCATTTATCTATCAATGGTATTCAAGATTATGAACATTTTATTACAAATTATAGATTTACATGTATTAATTTACGTTCCTTTATCATGGAATAAATGCTGATGTTTAATGAATCCATGTGGTATATTCCTTTTGGCGCACTGATGCATGAAATGAAATGATTATGAAGGGTGCACCATGATAGTGATATATTTCATTGGTAAAATATTAGGATCATGATAATTCAAGTGAAATGAGTTTTCACTGGTGATAATTCATGTTCAATGAGGGTTTACACATGATCCTTGTGAAATGATCCATAGATCATGCTTATATCATTTTAAATGTTGTTTTCTCATTCACTTGTTATGATAACAATGGGATATCTTGCATTTTTGTTCATGTTTCTCTTAAGCACCATTGATATGACAATTTAAAAAGATGTACTATATTTTTCATGTCCCACCTTTATTACTCCTTTTATAGGTTGTATAGCTCATCGTTTTCTTATGCATGTACCTAGGTTATCCCATTTAATGCAAGTTATGAAGGAAGGTGGAGGTCATGTAAAAAAAGTATTCAATAATGATGTTTTGCATTATGTTCTATGTTTGTTAATTAATGTTCCAAATTTCCCATGAAACTAGACCTATCGATCCTTAGAGTTGTCTTAAAAACATTTTTAAGTAATAAATCATGTCTAGTAGTGTAATAATGATCAGGGTAGTTATATTGTTATTGATGAGTGAATAGTCACACCTCAATCGATAGGGTTGTATTATATATTTGGAAACTCTCCCATCAGCATGAATGGATTTGATTTCTCTCATCAATTCATTGATCAGAGATAATCATGATTATTCATGTCTTCATTGAATAACCCAAGAAGTGGATGGAGTTCAATATGGGATTATCTCCTAAGTGGAAAAGATTCTGATGAATGGGAATTTCCATCCATGATATGAAAAACCATATTTGTGTTTGGAAACTTGTTATATTATTTATATAATTATAATGAAATTTTGATTTCCCTATTCATTTTTATCTCATATCTAATATTATCATACAATTGAGTAGTGGTTGGAGTCTGGGCATGAGCTTCATCCATTTTTATTATATCATGTTTATAATCATAAACTGTGATATATATCAACTCGGTGGGAAACCATATACTGAATAGATTTATGATAAATTCCACCACTAAAAAATCACATCTATGGACATTTTCAATATATTTTTCTATAAAGAGATATTCTCATCACTATAAAATATTATTTTTTGAATAAATATGTTTATATTCTCACTCATCTAATTCAATGATTGGATAAATATATTGTTTATCTGATCTGAATAAGGGCAACATCTATACACAATCATAGATGTGCTTCATGGAATGTTCAAGATAGTTCTAGTTCATATTGGGCCATTTTGGAAGTCAGAGATTGAACATCATGGGGATACCAAGTGAATTCGGAGATATTACCAATCCTTAGGTCGTGAGCTTCATGGACATTATCCTGAACATGTGGCTTTTCCTAGGAAGGGATGATCATTCATAACTCATTGTCATTACGCTAGTTACGAAATCAAATCTATTGATGGGAAGAAACCATAATAGAGTGGTTTTTAATCTTACATGCCATTAAATATTTATGGGACATATGGATAATGGATGTATCCCGTACATGATCAGTGGCCCCTTCCAATTTTTATTTGTTTGGATAATGGATAATTTCTATTGCTACGAATAATAAAATTCTATTAGATCACTTTTTTTATAGTCTCTTCTTAGGTAGCTTATCATATCATTGTATTAGGCCATGTCACTAGGCTATTGCGATATTACTAGTGAATTGATTCTATGCAATTGATTTTGATATACCATTTATCCATCAGTAAGGAGCCAATGATTGGTAATTGTTGTAGGACTATCGATGAATGATCGTATAGGATCTCCCTTTGAGATGGGGATCTTGAATATAAGATGGATGTGGTGATTTTTTGCGATATATATACTCCTAATCTATTTTATCATCATTTTTGGTTCACCCAACATGTGTACCCCCTTTAGTCTGCTAGAGTGAGGGGAGAGTTACACCAAATGTTCATTATCTTTTTTATATGATTTAGGTGCATGATGAGACTGATACTTAGGTCATTTTACCACATTTTAATTATCATACAATTCTTACTCATGATTATTCCCTGGAGTTGATTGCATCCTACCTAGGTGTTATGCTATTTTGACTAGATCATCATGTATACAAGACAGTTGCCTCACAGATCACACTATCTGTAGAAATGATTGGGACGATTTAGCACTAGGGAGAGATGATGAAGATGAATCAACATCCTTGTGACAAAAACCCCGAAAGGGTACATAATATATTGATGAAATTAGTTATTTTGATGAGAAAAAAATATGATATTCTTGTTTTGTGAAGAGAATACAAGCCTTCTTCTTGTGATTTCATTCCATCTCATCTGGTTATTAATCCTCAGACCATAGCATCTCCATTAGTCATTGAAGATTATGAAAGATGTAGGATTATGTGGAATAATATTCAATCCTTGGTTACTAAGGATAACCTAGAAACATTTAATGTTCATGATTAATTCCATCTTTAGTTATATTATGAATTGGTTTGGATAGATTTTTCCAGAAACAAGTTATTGAAATAATGAATCAAATTTTACTAGTTTTTTTTGTATTTGACCTCAAATGCACGTTTCATTGTAACACCCCAAACCCTCTAGACCAGAGCCTGTGCATTACTAAGTACATTGGCCTGGTTAGAAGGAATGAAAATCCTAATGGAATGATCATTTCCTTAGTCTTGATGAAACTAGAAACATATATGTAACTCAAATTACATTGGAAAAGGTTACAAAATACAATACATTACAAAAAATAAAAACCTCATCCCCATAAAATAAATATATGATCTCTTCTATGTCACCCATTTAATTAAAACAATGAAATGGGTGAGATAAAATGCTCACTAAGGGTTAAAAATAGTGAAAGCAGGAATAAAACAATAATTGAATCATAATCCTTTTGACATAATCAATATGGCATGGTGAATAGATGAAAAACTCACGCAATTAATAAACAGAGAATAAAACTACATCCATTGATTTTTCCATATGGAAAACATCATAGATAGTAATAACTAATAATGAAGGAAGAGAATGATAGTTTATTAGATGTAATTTATCTGTAACATGACACAATAATACTGTTAAAAATAGTTGAGTCCTATGGGTCGAAACCCGTATGATTTTTTGGAAATAAACTCAAATGGTTTGTCGCTAAACTGATTGTCTCATGAGACCTACCGATGCATCGAGGGACTATAACGGTCACCAACATCATCTTTATGCAAATAATTCTTTATAAATTTATTCAAAATAAGATCAATATTAATTTACATTATCCATATAGAATAGATTATACCGACTCTTAAATAATTCTACAGTCAAGACAACATTCAAAATAAATACCGTGTGTAAGATGGTATATGGCTTACACAATAATAATATCCAGGACATGAGAATATGGAAATTTAAATGGAATATAATTTCCATTAAAAATTTATCTCAAATGGGTATTAATTACACTACATAAGAATGATTAGGTTCAGAATACTAAGGAAGTCACAATGAAGTGAAAATTGAAACAATGCTTGTTACCATGTTGTATTCAATTGAGTCATCTGGAAAAAAGTTAATAACCCTCAAAAGAATAAGTAAATAACATGAATATAATTATAATCATGTTAACAAATATCAAATTTAAGAACATATATACGACATATAATAAATAATAGACAAACAATGGAAATCCCACAGAATAGAAAGTGAGATGAGAAAACCCTTTACAAACATTTCGTCATGGTAAAGAGGGTTCATACAAGGGATTAATGGGAGGTAATTGTGTATCCAATTATTTATATTCCATAAGGTAACTATGGTGGAGGAGAAAGAACATACCTCATGATTTGGAATTTAAAATAAAATGGTTGATCGTAGGGAAGATGCTTGATTAAAAGGGAGAGAGATGACCCCTCACCTTATGTTCGAAGGTATTCTTGATTGTTCTTAATGACCTGAGTAATGAATTTTATCTTCATTAATTATAAATTCCAGAACCTCAAAAATATGTAATTTACATTTTATAACCAAATTAGGTTCATTAATTTCATTTTTATGGGTTTATTAGATTCAATTTAATTGTTTTGGTGGGTTTTTCTTTATTGGTTTTCATGATCCTTTACTTGTATTCAAGAAAAAAGATAATTTGAAATATGGATAAACATCCCAAAATATTAATATATAGTATTAGTGACATTAAATAGATATAAATGATATTATAATTATTCTATTTTATATACTTTAGGGTGAAAAATTATTTAAATGTTAATGATAAACGCTTGGATTTAGCTTGGCAGTTTTATTCATAATAAATTTAGTTTCTATTATTATTCCATATTATGAGTTTGTAAGGATTTCAGAACATCAAACAGTATAATATATATATATATATATATATTAATATATGGTTCAAGGATGAAAACGAGTTTCATCACCAGTATTGAAGATAGTAATGAAAATTGAAATCCCGTCTTCCAGGAGTGTGAAAAAATAACACATCTCGGACGGTGTGTGTATTTATTGTATAAATGGAGGGGAAAAGATATATTATGATGAAATATTCCATTAAAATCATGAAAATACTAAACATGTAAGGTACTGGAATTATCATGGAATTTGGCGGATTTTAGGTGGGAAAAGATCAAAAAAAATAATTAAACATGTAAAATAATTTGAAAGAAAATAGAAGAGAAGTTCAACTATTGAGTACTCCTCCTTGAGAAACTCCTTATAATTTTTTTTGGCCTTTTGGTGAGACAAGTAGGTTTTGGACGTGGGTAGAGGGATTGGGAAGAGTATTTGGCTCAATTTAGGCATGTAATCAAGCTTTAGTGGTGTGGGAGGCAGTGAGAAGGAGGAGTGTTTTATATAGTGGAGGGGAGAAGAGTTTTATTAATATTATAATCATTAATTTAATATTTCCCCACAATACAAGAAATTGTGACTATTCATGGATCAAAAATAGTAATACATGCATGTGAGTTCGATATTTGGGTTCTTACACAACTCATGATGCTAGGAATAGATAATTTAAATTATAATGTATTTCTATAGAAAATTAATATATTTTACTATTCACCAAAAATTTATGTATTTCTGAAAAATCCCAAAAATTCACCCTAAGATGTTTTTAAGATGTAGAATCCAAAAAGGAATTCCATTTTTCAAAAATAATTTTCCAAATATGATTATTTAAATAATTAATTAAAATAATCATTTAATCGAAAATATAAACACTTAAAATATTCATCTACATACATATGTTACCTAAATTAATTTATACAATCAAGGGAATTGATACCATTCATTAGATTCATAATACTATTCATAATGGTAAGTTAATATTCATATGGGTAGGTTACTATTCATTAGGTTAGGTTAATATTCTCTAAAAATTATGTTAATTCTATCAAACTCTAAATATCATCATCATCACAACCATGTATGTTAGATTTTTTAAATTCAAATCACAGAGGTGACAGATTAATGTTTTATAGAATGTTTATGGCCATATCCTATAATAAACAATGTTTTATTCCAGAGAGGCTCTGTGATTCATGAAATATAGGCTATAACTAGAATGAATTTATGAGAAACCTGCCATAAAATTTATGGGGTGCTACATTTATCCCTCAATTGGAAATTTCATCCACAAAATTTTATGTATAAAGCCCACCCAAAATATGTGGGTGATTCTTTTTAATAACATACATAGGATCCCCTGTTGCTTCCTCCATATTCTAGATTCTCTAATAAACCATTACTAGATGAGTTGTTCGATATTTCTATACCTTCACCCTTGTGTCATGAATTCTGTTATGTTTTTCAAGGTATGACAAATTAGGTTCCCGTTCAATTTTTTCATATGTCTGCACATGCATGAGGTCTGTTTTGAATTTCTACAATAATGAAACATGTAATACTTTATGAAATTTAGAGAAACTTGAAAACATTGCTCAACTATAAGATACTACACCAATTCATTACCAGATTTCAAAGGGATTGATGTACCTAAGTAATAGTTTCCCTTTCTTACCAAATAGTGAGAAACACATCCATGGAGATACACATAGAAAGACATGATCTCCCAATTGGATTTACAAACACATTCTTTAGTTGTCATTATAACTCTTCTTCCTCCATTGGGTTGCTTTAATATGGGCTTGGATTGTGTTCACCTTTTCCCCAATCTCTTCAATATGTTTTGGGCCTATATGATTCCTCTCATCAACTTCATCCCAACATGTTGGAGTTCTACATCTCTTTCCGTATAATGCTTTATATAGAGCCATTTGAATACTATAATAGAAACTATTGTTGTATGAAAATTCCACCAAAGGCAACTATTGACCCTAAAGAGCTTGGAATTCACTAAAGCATGGCCTCATCTTGTCTTCTAGAGTTTGAATAGTCATTTCAGACTTTCCGTGAGTTTGGGGGTGATAAGAAGTTATCATATGAAGCTTAGTATTCAAATCCTTCTTGAGACTATTCCATAATATTGATGTAAAATATGGATCTTTATCAGACTCCATTGATAGAGGTGCACCATGAAGTCTTACAACTACATTAATATAATCTCCTCCATTGCACACAAGTGGTAAATCTTCTCTTATATGAAGGAAATGTGCTGATTTTGTGAGACGGTCAATAATTAACCATATTGCATAATTCCTTATAGGTGTCCTCGGTAGTCTGGTAGAAAAATCATTTGTAATTTTATCCCACTTCTACGTAAGAATAGGTTGAGGTTTCATTACCCCTCTACGATGTTGTCTCTTTGCCTTCATTTGTTGAAAAACTAGGCACCTTGACATGCAGTATAAAATTTCCCACTTCATATTATCCCACAAAAAATGTTCCTTCAGGTATCTATACAAAATTGGGCAACTCAGGTGTATAGAGAAATTTGAGCTATGTGCATCATCTAATAGTTTATTTTTTAGATCAGGTATTGATTGAATTCATAGCCTCTTACCAAACATCAGAACTCCTTCCTCATAGACAAATTCATCCAATCTCCCATCCTTAATAGCAGTAATTTTCTTGTGTGGATTTTAATCATCAAATTGATAGATTTTTATCTTCTCCAGTAAAGATGGATTAAAATCATATGAAATAGAACATATGTTTCCCCTTCCTTAAAAATTCCAATATCCATATTTAGTAAATTAATGAATAAATAATCTCTCTCAATCCTCATTTGAGTCATAAGACAATGATCATTCCATCTAAATGCATCTACCAACTTATATTCCTTTCTTCGGTGGTAGTGTATTAAACAATCATAATCATTAAGTAACTTGAGCCATTTCCTTTTCCCCATGTTGAGTTGTTTTTGTGTGAAAATGTATTTCAAACTCTTATTATCTATTTATATATAACATTTTTTACCGTAAATATAATGTCTCTATATCGTTAGAGCATCGATTATGGCTGCTAACTCAAGATCATGAGTTGGATAAATTTTCTCATGATTATTTAACTACCTTAATGCATAAGTAATAACTTTACAGTTTTTCATAAGGATGCAACCCATCCCATTCATTGATGCATCACTGAATATTAGAAAACCATCACTTCCATGTAGAAGAGTCAAAATTAGAGATTTGAACAATATTATTTTCAATAATTCGAAGGAGTCTCCACATTCATTTTTCCACACAATCTTAACTCCATTACTTGAGATCTTGGTTAGAAGGTTAGCCAATCAGGAAAAATTCTAAATATAATTCTGATAGTAAACTGCTATGCCAATACAATTTTGTACCACAGTTATGATTTTTATCATGAAATGTTTTTGGATTTCCTCTGTCTTCATATTATAAACATGGATTCCATCCTTAGAGTAAAAATGACCTAGAAAAAAAACTGACTGAAGCCATAATTCACACTTTCTAAACAACTCAAATAATTAATTTTGTCATAGAGTTTTTTGAATATTCTTTATGTGATCCACATGGTATTCATAGTATATTGAATATAGTATGATATCATCGATGAATACCACAAAAATGATATCAAGATATTCCATGAAAACAACATTCATTAAGTTGGTGAAAACAGATGGTTCATTCATCAATCCAAAAGGCATCACTGTAAACTCGTAATACCCATACTTGGTATGAAATGATGTATTCGGAAAATCATCCTTCCCTAGATGTAGTTTATGATATCCATATTGAAGGTTAATCATTGATAAGAATTGAGCTCCTTGAATTTGATCAAATAAATCCTCAATCCAAGGAAGAGGATACATATTCTTAATTTTAATAGCATTTATATCCCAATAAATCCATGAAAAGCCTCATGGATCTATCTTTCTTCTAGACAATGAAGACTGGCGATCCCAATGAAGAAACACTAGGCCGAATAAACCCCTATTCATTCAATTCCTTAGTTTTTTTATTTAGATCCACTAATTCTATGGTGGCCATTCCATAGTGAGTCTTTGATATATGTCTTACACTAGGAATTAAGTCAATAGAGAATTTGACATCCCGCTAGGGAGGATGTACAGGTAAATCCTCTAGAAATAAATCAATGTATTCATGCACTATGTTCACATCTTAAATATGAAGATTTTGATCCTCACCCATAGAGATTGGGTTATCTTATTAAACAAGAATTTCATTTAACAGAGCTACTGGGGATGAGTCTAGATAAGAATTAGAAGGTGATGTCTCTGCTCAAAGGATAAGAGATTCTACACCATTTTCAAAAAAATTATCTTCTTTTTTTCTTTCAATATATCATCGCATCATAATTTGACAGCCAATTCATAATAATAGTTTTTTAAAATATAGTCCTTTTTATAAAGATAATGTTTTCAACTAAAGAAAATTTATGTTCATAAGGGGGACTAGTCGACATGCCTTTGATGCAACGATGCATACCGTATGAGTTTTGACTGATAACTCCTTTATAAAATCAAATTGTACAATTCTAAATTTCATGGAAAATATGGAAGATATAAATGAATGTGATGATCCAGATTCAAATAATGTGTTGGAAAATTCTGACAAAACTATTAATGTACATACCACCACATCATTTAGAACATCATCTTCTTCTGTTTTAATCTCAAATGATCTCCCATACTCTCATTTCAAGAACCCGATTATTATTCTGTTGGAACTTCTTTCTTCTTTTCCTTTATCCATAAGTGTTTTTTAGAAAATAAGGAAAAAGAAGAAAAATAAAAAATTTATGGGTAGACTCCTTGGACTTTTGTATAAATTCCATGTACTTTGGCTGAGTGGGATGAGAATAAATTACATGTAGGCTTGTCAGCGATTAAGGGTGTAAAAACTAACTACAAGACGTGTCTATAGAAATACATGTTGTGTAATCTGTAGGTAGTTGAATAGTGATGTGGTAGAATGTAGCCACCAGAGGAACAATTAAAAATGATAGTACACACTGTGTACATAGTAATACACGTAGTGAAATCAGTCGGTAGATGAATAGGGAGGTAGTGGAAATTATACACCAGAGGAAAAGATAAATAAGAATAGTACATTCCATGTGCTTGACAAGTTCATAGTGTGTGGTTATGCTTTTTCATTCAAAAATTGCAGTAGCATCCCCATTCATTAGAGGAGGTAGAGGACTCAAAAGGAGCTGCGGGAGGGGAGACTGAGACTTGGAGGAGCACTCGATCACTCACCCAAACTCCAATTCTTCCGTCGTCAATCTTGTTTGAGCCGTGCGGGTATTTTTTCCCTCTTCTTGAATCTCTCCTTAAAAATATTTACCTATGGGATGTAGTTTAGGATTGAACGGCTAATCATTTATCTATAATCTACATCATTCATGGTTGTGTCGGGAGGACCCTTTCACATATATCGATCAGAGGATATTGAGGTAGGTTGTATTGTGTTTAATTCCAACTATCGAGTTTATTTTGTGTACCATTGTTCTGCACACCCATGTTGGGGGTGCCATATGGATGAGACTTTGACTATTGAGATAACAATAATTTCATAAGTAATCTAATTGAAAAGTATAAACTACTATTTGAGATCATTTCTTGGATCTAGGTCCACCCTGAGGGTGTGTTTCCCTTGTTTATAAATTTTTCCTGGATACCCCTGGTTATTCCGTGATTATAGCATGTTTTGAGTTTTCATTATTGGAAAAATATATAAATTTCGTGATTATGCATTGGGCTCAGCCAGATTAATTTATATTCCTATAGAATTCTTGAGGGTAGTGTTTTGTTTATCTGGGGGGAAGGGTTTTGTTTAACCTAAGGTAATGGTTTTGTTTAACCTGAGATAAACGTTTCATATGCCCGTGGGAAGTAGCTTTTGTACCTGAGGGTGATATCTCGTTTTCCTGAGGGAAATATTCGTTATTCATGAGAGTAGTCACTTGAGGGTTTGGTTTCTGCATTCTAAAGCATAAGAATTTTCATGTTTGAGGACAATGATTACTTTGAATATTCACTGTGGTGATTTCAAAGGTTTTACCTGCCAAGCTAAATCATAGTATTGCAATTATTATTATATTTTACTAGTTAGATAGCATGTTGTGGTTTCTTCTATGGCACTGGTGTAGGATATTTTTAGTCGTGGAAATGTTTCGGAAAACTCATAATTCAATTATATTGAATTTTTAAATAATTATTAAACTGGCATTGTAACTAGTAGGAATGATTAATTTTGAGTACATTCAAGATTACTAAATTTCATTATTGCACACTACTGTTGATCTTTTTCATTAACATTTGGGCACGAGAATTTGGTTGTTACCTACCGGGATTTATTTCTCACAGCCTGTTTGGGTCATGTCATGGGCCCAAATAGATTATATTTCTACAGGTGTAGATAAGGGAAAGGGACCCTACATAGGTACATGATTGTTGTAGAGGAGAAGGAGTGCATGAAACCGATCTTAGGAATAAGATGCTATTGAGTTCTTATTGCATTGCATTTGTTTGTTTTTCTATACATTGTAACTTGTGTTGTATAGTATTATATTGCAGTGTATCCGATATTGTATTCTTTCTTAGAATTACAGATAGGTTGACTCACCATATATAGGATTGGTGGTAATATTTTACTTCAGTTCCATTATCCATTTTAGGTCTATATTGTTTACTGATTCCGCTTTTGTATGTTGATATTTTCCCCAGTTGTGCTACACATTGACAAATGAGGGAATATATTCCCCACTGCCAGTACTCGACTCTCAATGATAGTTGGAATCCTCTGGAATTTGGGGAAATGTGCTTGAGGTCATGTGACCAATCGCATTCAGGGCACCCATTTTGTGGCACCCGGATCTGGGACGTTACAAAGTGGAATCAGAGGTTATCTTTTCTCTGGGTTATTTTATTATTTGGTGACCACGGAAGGTGATATATTGTTAAGGGATTTAGTAATAAATTTTTCCCGAGAGTAGCTTCCATGTGTACAGGTAAAAGGCCATATTTCCTTGAATTAAATTTTTATTTTTTGTTTATGGTTATTATAGTTTATTTGATTTTCAATGTTGGGTAATGCACTTGTTGTGTGATATTTATATTTTTATACTCGGGTTCTATTTGATTTCAAATGGAGAGATGAGGGTATGCCAACTCATGCATCATTTAGGTAAATGTAATATTCACATTTCATGCATAGTTTCCATGACATGTAGGTGCATTAGAAATTTCATGTTGTTGTGATTGATGTTGTGATAGAATGAAATTAATGTTGTTGTGATAGGTACCATGATAGATACACCTACTATAGATAGGTTATTGGTACTTGTTACGGTTGGGTTTATGGATGCTAAACATTTTTTTCCTGAAAGTATGGTATCTCTTGGACTAGAATTTTGAAGATCCTAATCCAGTCTTTTGTTTCGTTTTGTACTATAACTTGAATGTTTGGGATCGAAACACTGGTTCATAGGGAGGATGGGCCCCCACAGATCAGAAGTTTCTATATAGATGCTTGAAATTAATGAAAAGGGTCTCCAGAGTAGTTTTTGAGGTTTACTGTCCAGAAACCCAGGCATCATGGCTTGTGGTTCTATGAACACACGTCCTGTACTCTTCTTTTCAAGAAGAAATGAAAAAACATTAGAACATTTCGTGTACTTATAATTACACGCCGTGTAGTGTAAGGTAGTGTAACTCACAGTTTGGGAGGGAACACGAGTCTTCCATATTTTACCGAGGAACATGTCGTGTACCGGTTGTAAAAGCCATATCATCGTGGCCTGGTGTCTGCCCGTGTGACTAACTACACGGATGGATAAATCTTATCTTTTACATGACGTGTCAATTTTGAACATGCCATGTAGTAGAGTCTTGGGATCCTCCCATGTAGCTAATAACACAGGTCGATGTTTTCTTTTCAACTACACATCATGTCCTTCTAGAACACACCGTTTAGTTTGAGACGTGTATCTGTCCGTGTCATGAACAACACGGGTCAGTGAAGCTCATCTAGTACACATCGTATACCTGTTGGACACGCCGTTTAGTATTGACTAGTGAGAGACCGTGTCGACATGGCCATGTGGCTGGGGAAACAGGGTGGTGTACTCACAGTGTGTGGGGGTAAGACGTCATGTACCAATGGTAGAGATAGTGGATATGGATGTTCTAGTGGGATCACGTTGTGTACTAGTTGTACATGTCATGGTGTGTAGACCCAGTGTCCACCCTTGTGACTAAAAACACGGATGGAGAAACCAAAGGTGATACCTATCATGTCTGTTATAAATAGGCCGTGTAGTGTAATCCTGGAATCTGTCCGTGTAACTAACAACACAGGCTGGGGATAACACTTCTGGTACATGTCGTGTCCTTATAGAACATGCCCTGTATTGTTAGTCGAGTATCCAGCTGTGTCAGTAACAACATGGGCAGTTGGAACCTATGTAGTACATGTCGTGTCCATTTGGAACATTCCATGTAGTGTGTGACCTATATCCGACCATGTCACGAACAACACATGTCAGTGAATCTCATCTATTACACGTCGTGTCTGGGAAAAACATTCCATGTTGTCACATTCTAATGAGAACCGTGTAGCTTAGCCGTGTAGAAGGACTCAATAAGGGGAAGAAAATTCATGTACACGTTGTGTGTAAGGACAACATGTCGTGTGTTTGGTGTGTTATGTGAGCAGTTCTGGCAGATGTACTCACCCATGTGGGAGACTTAAGGGAACATGTCGTGTTGGTATTATACATGCCTTGTAGTCTTGTTTTGTAAAACATTAATATTTTCTTTCTCCTGTTCCCTTCTTATGTTTTCAATTCATAGTCCTTGATGATCATAATCTAAGGCATGTGTTTGACCTTGTAGAGTCATGTCACCGAGACGACTATGAGTTGTTCGCTAAGAGATTGGCAGAGATCATTCTCTAGAGATGGTAGGCCATGGGATGCCGATGGATCATCTAGTAGTCCCAGATACGAAACCAGCCGTTATACCATACGCTGGCATGGATGAACAGTTTCGTGAAGGCTTCATGTGTTTCATGCATACCTTCAAGGAAGCACTGCTAGTTTCCACCTCTATGGTATTGCTGACACATATTTTCCAGCAGTAGAATCCACCTATGTTTTCTGGTGATGGAGGACCACTTACTATGGAGTCATGTCTAGGTTCTATGCAGATGATCTTTGATCATATGGAGACGCCTCATGGGAGGAGGTTCAAGATCGCTACTTACATCCTGTGTGATTCCTCCAAGAGATGTTGGGATGTTACCACTGAGTCTTAGCAGCACCGAGACATGGTGTGGAATGATTTTACAGTAGTCTTTTATGATTTTTTCCGGGAGATTATAAGTGTAGATCGAGCTCATGAGTTCATGAATCTGCAGTAGGGATCCATGTTAATGATGGTTTATTCAGACTTCATCAACAATATACAACGTTTTTCACCTATTCTGGTGGGTGATGAGACGTTGAAGGTTATACACATATATGATGGTATTAGATATGACATATGAGCACTAGTTAATGTTTTCAAGTTTCCTATAGTGAATTCCATTGTGAACCAGGAATTGATTACAATGAAGAACCTACGACAAGCTAGTGGTGCAGACCTAGGAGGTTCGGCACTGGTCTCAGGTACTATTTCTACTAGCAAGAGGAAGAGGCAGGTGGATTTCTCTAATGGTGTCCATACTAGAAATAATAATTCTTCAAGGGTATAGGTATTGTGAAACCGGTTTAATTAATAGGGGAAGAAGAGACCTCTATGTCCACGTGACTTAGTGGAGTTCTGAGTTTGAGGAAATATGGGTCATCTTCAGCATTTTTGAAGGGTGTTTTCATCAGTGACTAGTGTGAGGGGTTTTGTGCAGACTTTGTGTGATGGAGCAGGGCCAGAAGCTTCGTACGAGTCATGGAATTGGAAAATGTCAGGACATTCAGGCTGAGGTTGTTGTCGTGTCCGTGGTAGCTAGGCACTAGGATCTCAGAGACAGCAGGGCAGGTTAGCTTAGGGTACCAAGGATGTGTCGCAGGGCCACGACCCTGGGTAGACATATGCATTGAAACAGACCCAACAGTAGTAGGATCCCATACCTTCCACTGTCAGAGTTACTATTCTAGTTACTTATGTTTTATCCTATATACTTTTCGATACTAGTGCAACAAATAGCATTATATCTGTGTCTGTTGTGGAGATCCTTGGACTCTGTGCTTCTTCTTCTTTTGATATCATGACACAAGACACACAATTTGGAATTAAAACAGTAGGTGTGGGTTAGTGTAGGGAGTTCCCCTAGAGGTTGGTGGGTGTCACATTCTATAGTACTCCTATGTCATAGAGATGATGTGTTATGACTTCATTCTCAAGATGGAATGGTTGGTACCCTTTTATGCCTTTGTTGACTGCTATTTTCGCAGGTTGAGTTTCATGTCACCAGAGGGTAGTGTGTTTCTATACAAGGGTTGATGGGATGTCCAGGAAAGCCAATCTAGACCCAAGAATCATGGGTGTTGTGGAGTGACAACCCAGAATGCGAATTTATATATGGATAAAAAGGGAAATTTTCAAAAGGATTTCCCTCCAGTGGTTAATAATTTTATGTATTTCTTCCCGGATTAATTTTCAGGTCTACCTCTAGTGCGAGAGGTGTATTTATATATTGATCATATCCTCAGAGTGACACAATTGACCATTCCTCCTTATAGGATGGCTAAAACAGAATTGTAGGAGCCCAAGAAGTAGTTGCAGGAGTTGTAGGAAAAGGGTTTCATCTGACCCAGTACATCTATTTGGGATTCACCAGTCCTGTTTGCGAAGAAAGAGGATAATACCCTCATACTCTATTTGGATTATCGGAAGCTGATCCATTTGAGGTTTAAGAACCGATATCCCTTACTAAATATTGATTGTATTTTTAAACAACATCGAGGATCATTATTGTTCTCGGAGATTGACTTGAGATGTGGATATCATCAGTTTCATGTTATACCATTATATATACTACTTACAACCTTTTGGAGTAGATATGTTATATACTAGTACTTGGTCATGCTGTTCGGACTAAAAGACACACCAATAGTTTTCATGGATCTAATGAATCGTGTGTTCCACCCATATCGGGATTCTTTTTTGGTAGTTTTCATGGATGATATATTGATGAAAAATAACACTAGACACGAACATGCCACCCATCTTGATATCATACTGAGTATATGGAGAGAGAATCAGTTATATGATAAGCTCTCAAAGTCCCACTTTGGGATGGACCAGATACATTTCCTGGGTCATGTTATCTCAGAGGAAGGAGTTGAGGTAGACCCTGAGAAAGTGAGAACAATGGTTTCCTGGGAGAATCCTATGAACGTGTTTGAGATACAGTATTTTTTGGGGATGGATGGTAACTACAGGTGCTTTTTACATGACTTCTCCTACTTTGAGACACCATTGATGGGCTGGACTAAGTACGGTATGATGTTAGTTTGGTCAGAAGCTATCGAGACAACCTTTTAGGAGCTAAAGGGAAGGTTGACATCAGCACACGTCCTGATACTTCCAGAACAAGGGAAGAGTGATACAATTTACTATGATTCATCAGGAATTGGTTTGGAAGCAGTGTTGATGCAGGGCAATCGATTAGTTGTGTATGGGTCTCAGCAGTTGAGGCCACATGGGAGGAATGAAATGATGAATGATCTGGAGTTGCCGGCATTTGTTCATGCGTTATGTTGTTTGAGACATTATCTCTTGGGAGAACATTTTGTATTTTTTACGGACCGCATAAGTATCAAATACCTCTTTACCCAGCGTGATTTGAATATGATACAGTGAAGGTGGGTTGAATACCTTTAGCACTTCGACATTGAGAATACCTATACACCTGGTAAGGATAACGCAGTAGCTGATGCATTGAGTATAAGGATTCAGATACATGCACTGCAAGAGACCAGTGGTGAATGGAAGCGTATAAATTTTTTCGTTGAGATACATTTGGAGGTTCATTATAGTCATGGGTGAACCTATCATTCATCCTTTGTTATGACCTTTACCATCCTTGATAGATTTCGTATGAGACAACTATCAGATTTAGAAGGAAAGTATCAACGGGAGTCGGTGGCAAGTGAAGACCCTCATTCTGGTAGGACGATAGGCGATGACAAGGTAGTATGTATATATGGATGATTGTGGGTTTCAGGGTATGTACGTGAGGAGTTGATGAGGGAGTTTCATCCTTCAACTTGGGTAGTGCATCATGGAGTTTCCAAAATGTAATGTGACTTGAGACCTCAGTATTGGTGGCTGGGTATGAAAAGAGATGTAGTTGGAATTGTTACTAGATGTTCCACCAGTCAGCAGGTGAAGGAGGAGCATAAGAGGCCAGCTAGACTGTTACAATAGTTTTCCATTATGGAGTGGAAATGGGATGATGTCATGATTGACTTCGTGCCTAGGTTTCCAAGGTCACCTCGAGGCAATGATGATGAATGTGTTGTTGTGGACAGACTTACGAAGGTAGCTCACTTTTTTCTATTCAAAGAGAACTTCGGTGTATACGAGCTTAGGAAGTTGTATATCTGAGAGGTTGTATGTGTTCATGGGGTCCCTCATTCCATCATTCTATATAGGGAAACCCATTTTATGTCTCACTTTTAGAAGAGTTTTCAGATGTAAGTGGGTACATAGGTGATTCTGAGCACAACTTACAACCCTCAGACAGATGGCCAGTCAGAGTATACAAAACTGGTTCTAGAGGAAATGTTGCGTGTATGCATCCTGCACTTCGGGGCTCTTGGGAGAATCACATACCCCTGGTCTAGTTTTCCTACAGGAATAGTTCTCAGGAAACTATTGAGATGGAAACTTACGAGGGATTATATGGTCGGCCATACTGATCACCCTTTTGCTGGTTCGAGGAAGGTGATGCAGCTTTACTAGAACTACGTCTAATTTAGGATCTTTCAGAGCGGTTATAGTTGAATCAGAAGAGGACGGCTACTACACAGTCTCGTCAAATATATTATACTGATCACCGTAGATGACCGATTGAGTTCGTGGATTCGGATCACGTTTTCTTGTGTGTTTCACTAAGGATGGGACATAGTTGGATCAAGATACAGGGTAAACGTTCACCGAGGTTTTTAGGACCCTTTGTGATTCTTTTGAGAGTCGGGCCTATTGTAGTTACCACAAAGGTATCGGGCCATGCCCGACCACTTACACTTGTCTCAGTTGTTCCATTATCACTCAGACCTGTCTCATGTTTATCATCTTTAGAAGGTTGACCTTTAGGATGATGCATACTTTGAGGAGAATCTGATCTGTATTGTTGATTAGAGCACCAAGATTCTCTGAGGCCGGTGAGTTCCTCTCATATGGGTTCAATGGCAGTATGGCCGAGTGCAGGATGAAACCTGGGAGTGGGAGACCAATATACGTACTCTATGGCCGAAGTTGTTCTCAACTTTAACTTCACCACCCTTAGAAGGGAAATTCAGGGTCGAATTGCTTTAAGGGAGGAAGTTTGTATGTACCCGGTTCTTATTCTAAAGGTATGAGTTTCTTAATTTCATTTTTCTATAAGTATTATTGAGAAAAAAGGGATATGTTTGAAAAATTCCGAATTTATGGGTACACTCCGGGAATTTTTGTATACATGTCATGTACATTGGCTGTGTGGGATAAGAATATAGGGCATGCAGTCTTATCAGTGATTAAGGGTGTAAAAACTAACTTCATTCCATGTACATAGTAATACACGCCATGTAATTAGTCCGAAAATGAATAGTGGGGCAATGAAAAGTATCCACCATAGGAATAGTTAAAAAGGATAGTACACGCTATGTACTTAGAAATACACGTCGTGTAATCAGTCGGTTGATGAAAAGTTAGGCGGTGGGAAGTAACCTCCAATGAAATAGTTAAAAAAGAATATTACACACTATTTAATTGAGAATTAGACACATTTTACTTATGTTTTTTCATTAAAAATAGGCAGTATCCTCATCATTTGATAGAGGCGGCAGAGGGCTCACTAGGAGCTGTGGAAGAGGAGCCTGATACTTGGAGGAGAACACGATCGCTCACCAGAACTCCAATTATTCTATCTTCGGTCTTGATTGAACTGTGTGGGTAAGGTATTCCCTCTTATTTAATATCTCCTTGCATTTATTTCCCTAGGGTAATTTTTTTAGGTTTGAATGGGTAACCATTTATATTAGATCTACATCGTTATAGGTTGTTTTAGGAGGTGACATTCACGTATATCAATAATAGGAGATCAAGGTAGGTGTTCTTGTGTTTAATTCCATCTATCGAGTTGATTTTATGTATTTTTGTGCCTTGCTCCCATGTTCAGGGTGTCATATGGATAAGGCATTGAGTGTTCAGATACCTAGTATTGCATAGGTAACCTAATGAATAAGTATAAACTGCTATTTGAGATTATTGCATGGAACTAGGGAAATCTTGAGGGTGTGTTTCCCTTGTTTATCCTTTTGGCTAGGATACCCAAGGGTATGCCATGATTATATCATGTTTTGAGTTTTCATGAGAGGAAATATATATAAATCTCTTTTTATGCGTTGGTATTGTCCTAGTTACTTTATTTTCCTATGGAATGCATGAGTGCATTGTTTTGTTTAGCCTAAGGGCAGTGTTTTTTTTTCAGCCTCAGGAAATGTTTTGTTTATCTTGCTGGAATGTTTTCATTTAGATTGAGGGAAACATTTCTTTTTCTTGTGTGCAATAGTTTTTATTCCCGAGGGTGATATCTTGAATGTCCGAGGGAAATATTCCTTATGCCTGAGGTTAGTTACATGAGTGTTTCATTTCTTCTTGCCTGAGGGTAAGGATTTCCATGTCTGGGGAAAAATGATTAATTTGAATATTCACTATGGTGATTTATTAGGTTATAACTACCATGATAAAGCATTGGCTTGGTATTATTATTATCTTATAATTTTTAGATATCCTATTGTGGTTTCTACTATGCCACCGGTATTGGAGTTTGTCGATTGATGCAGAGTCACAGAAAACTCAAATTCAATTATACTGAATTGTTAAATAAATATTAAATTGGAAATTTAATTGTTAGGCATGGTTACTTTTTAGGACATTCTAGTTTAGTGAATTTCATTATTGCACACTGTTGTTGCCTTTTTTCACAAACAATTGGGCACGAGCCTTTGGTGGTAGCATACTGGGATTTATTTCTCACACTCCGTTTGGGTCATTTCATGGTCCCAAATAGATTATATTGTTGTAGGGTCGATAAGGGAAAGGGTACCTACATAGGTACATGATTGTTTCATAGGAGTAAGATAGCATTGGACTGAGCTTAGTCATTCGATGTTGTTGAGTTCCTGTAGCACTTCTTCAGTTTTTTTTTCTGTACTTTGTACGTTGTGTTTTATAGTATTAGATGGCAGTGTATCCTATTTTGTTTGATTTCATAGAATTATAGTAATGTTTAAACATCATATATATGACTGTTGGTTATCTTTTACTTTAGTTACATTGTACATTTTGGGTCTATGTTATTTACGGCATCCGCTTTTTCATGATGATATTTTCCCCCATTGTGGTACACTTTGTCAAATGGGGGCATAACATCCCCATTATCATTCCTAGGTCTTCGTTGGTAGTTAGAAGCTTCTGGAAGGAGACCGACGTATGTACCCACTAGCCAGATTTTTTCTCAGATTTATCATCACCACCTTTCTAAGGGAAATTCGGGGACGGATATTTTTATGGGGGGAAGTTTTTAAGAACCTGGTCCTTATTCTGGAGGCACACATTTCTTATTTTCCTTTTTCCATAAGTATTTTTGAGAAAACAAGGGAAATGCTGGAAAAATCCCAATTTTATGGGTTCACTCCATGAACTTTTGTATACACACCTTGTACTTTGGCTACGTGGGATGATAATATTGGGCGTGTAGTCTTGTCGGTGATAAAGCGTGTAACAACTAACTACACACCATGTACATAGTAAAAAACTCCCTGTAATCAGTCGGCAGATGAATAGTGATGTAGTGTAATGTAGCTGCTAGAGGAATAGATAAAAATGATAGTATGTGAATTGAATTCATTAATACAAGCCACGTAATTAGTCGGCAGATGAATAGTGAGGCGGTGGAATGTAGCTACTAGAGGAATTGTTAACAAAGAATAGAACACACTGTGTACTTGAGATGTACACGCCATGTATTTATGATTTCTCGTTAAAAATAGATAGCAGCCTCCTCATTTGATAGAGGATGTGTGGACTCAATAAGAGATGCAGGAGAGGAGGTCGAGACTTAGAGGATCTCCCAATTGCTCATCGAAACTCGGATTCATCCGCCGTAAATATTGATTGAACCCCATTGGTAAGGTCTTCCCTATTATTTAATCTATCATTCAAATTATTTCCCCAAGGGAAGTTGTTTGAGTTTGAATGGGTAATCTTTTATCTCAGATCTACATCGTTCTTGGTTGTTTCTGGAGGCGCCATTCATGTATATCGATCAGAGGAGATCAGGGTATGTGGCCTTGTGTTTAATTCCAACTGTCGAGTTGATTTTGTGTACCTTTGTGCCACTCCCCCCATGTTAGGTGTGTAATATTTCATAGACAATGACTATTGAGATACCTATAATTGCATAGGTAATCTAGTGAATAAGTATAAACTGATGTTTGATATCATTGCTTGGATCGTGGGCCACCCCAAGATTGTGTTTCCCTTATTTAGCCATTTGGCCAAGATACCCATGGTTATGCCGTGATCATAGCATGATTTAAGTTTTCATGTGAGGAATCATATATAAATTAGTTTCTTATTCATTAGGCTCGGCCCGGTAACATTATTTTTCTTATGGATTTCATGAGGGTAGTGTTTTGATTAGCAAGAGGGAAGTGTTTTGTTTATCCATAGGGAAATGATTCATTTAACCATTGGGAAATGTTTCTTATTCCTGTGTGCAGTAGTTTCTATCCCTGAGGGTGATATCTCGTATTCCTGAGGGACATTTTCATTATTCCTAAGATTCGTCCCCTAAGGGTTTCGTTTCTTCTTGCCTAAGGGTAATGATTTGCATGTCTAAGGACAATGTTTAATTTGAATATTCATTATGGTGATTTCATAGGTTGTACCTACCAAGCTAATGCACACGCTTGATTTTATTATTATATTTTACTAGTTAGATAACATGTTGTGTTTTCTATTGTGGTACTGGTATAGGATATTGTCGGTCGAGGACGTGTCTCAGAAAAATCAGAATTCAATTATATCGAATTGTTAAATAATCATTATAATTTCAATGTAACTAATAGGAATTGATACTTTTGTGTACTTTCTAGTTTACTGGATTTCATTATTTCACACTATTGCTGCACTTTTTAACTGATAGTTGGGAATAGGCCTTTGGTGGTTTCCTACTGAGATTTATTTCTCACACCCTGTTTGGGTCATGTCTTGGAACCAAACAGATTATATTTTTGGAGGTTCCCATAAGGTAATGAGTCCCTATACAGGTATATGATTGTTTCATAAGAGTATGAGAGCATGGGACTGAGCTTAGACTTACAATGATACTGATTTCCTATTACACTTCTTTGTTTTCGTTTTGTAGTACATTATAAATTGTGTTGTATAGTATTAGATTGTAGTGTATCATGTTTAGGCTACTTTCTTAGAATTAGAGACATGTTTCATCATCATATATATGATTTTTAGTTATGTTTTACTTCAGCTCCATTGTGCATTTCAGGTCAATATTGTTTACTGGTTCCACTTATTTATGTTGATATTTCCCTCCATTGCGCTACACATTAAAAAAATGAGGGAATAGTTTCCCCACTATCAGTCCAAGGCCATCTTTTCTAGTCAGCAGCCTCTAGATTTTGGGGAATTTCACATGAGGTCATATGACCAACAGGGTTTGGGGCTCCCGTTGTGGGGCTCCTAGATACAGGACTTTAAACTCTTGGCTTTTTCTAAGGCATGATTCCTGGGTTATTTGGACACTAATTTTCATAGATTCCCATCCTTCTATAATTTTATCATTGAACATCATTCAATTGCTTTATCCCCTTTCATTCATATGATAAATGACCCTTTTATCTAAACTTAGAGTAGACTCCCATGACTTTTATGAGTATCCTAAGAGAAATGATTCTACATATTTAACTTAATGGGAATTTCTTCATTCCATTGTTCTTGTTTGGCGCTTCACCTTTACCTTGTTTATCAGAGTACCAATTTTTATCTTGGTTTCCCTTGAACAAATTTGATCTAGAAAATTCATTCCCTATTTTTATGGAACTTGATAAAATTTAATCAGATGATGAATATTTTTGAGATGCTAGTTCCGTTTAAATACTTGGATTAAGACCTTCAAGGAAATGATCAATCTTGTCTTCCAATTCATGCACGCAATCTACAACATACCTAGATAGCCTTGTGAAGGTTTCCTCATACTCTACAACATTGTATTCTTCACTTTGCTTTATGCCAAGGAATTTCCACTTCATTTTGGTTTGTTGCTCATGAGGGAAATATTTTTCAAATAATATTTCTTTAAATGTCATCCATTCCATATCTTCTATTTATTCTTCCTCCTAGGTATTATAATTCAAGATCTACCATTGATCAATATCTCCCTTGAGAAAATATACATCAAGTGATACCTTTTTATTTCCATTGCATCTTAATTCCATGAATATCATTTCGAGGGACTTGATATATTACTCATAAACCACTGTATTAGTAGTCCCACATAATGATGGGGGCTTGTGTCGCATGAAACGATCCAACATAGGTGTGGAATTATTATTCATTACAACCTGAGTATATTGTCCCAATATTTCCATGATCTGATCTTCTCTAGCATTGATTGTGTTTAGTTTCTTAGTATGAAAATCCCTACCTTTCCCAGGAGTGTTGATTACCCTTCTTCCAGTAGACATCATTTCTAAATAATTTCACACACTAGATTAGGGTATGAATCATAATGTACAATATTTTCATAATAACATACTGATCACGAACTTAGATCCTATATATGGATAATCCCATAATCAGAAAAAATGGTTTCTTTATATAATAATTTACATTTCAATCCTTCTTAATGGCTTGTAATGAAAATATGAATTCTCCTAAGCTTATAACTAGGTAGTGCTGTAACCAAGGGTGCAGCAAGGCCCATTTTCGTGTACTAGGATACCCCATGTCAAGCCCGAAACTCCTTGTCAAATCATTCACTCCAAGGTACATTTGTGCCAGAGCCACCATTACCTACTCGTATCGAGAAAATGATGTATTTTATATAGGATTAACATAATATCTTCCATACTAGAAAAACAGGATATTCATTTACGTTTATCCTAAAATACAACCTTATGGAATTGTTCCCTAATATAAATTTCCCACAATAGTTTCAATTTTTTTACTCTACTTCTTTTGATACCAACTGTAACACCCCGACCCCTCAAGATTGGAGCTGGTGCATTAAAAAGTTCATTTCTATGGTTACAAGGAATGAAAATTTAAAAAGAAATGATCAGTTTATTTGTCCTGAAGATACTAGATACATAGATGTAACACAAATTACATTGGAAAAGGATACAAAATACAATACATTACAAAAAACAAATAACTGGATCCACAAGTACTCAATAAATTATCTCCCCTTTGTCACCTGTTGAAAGTAAACAATGAAAGGGGTAAGATCAAACACTCATTAAGGGTTACAAATAGGAGAAGCATGAATACAAAACTCAGTGAATCATAATCAATATAACAGAATCAAAATGGCATGGTGAATAGATGAAAAACTCTTGCCTTTATAAATTGATAATGAAACTACTTCCATATTTTTTTTTCATAGTGAAAACCTCATGTATAGTAATAACTGATAATGGATAAAGATAATTACCATTAATTTTTCATCATGTATTAGGCACATGATACCATAATACCATTAAAAATGGTTTAGTTATATTAGTAGAAACCCGTCTAATTTTTTGGGAAAAAACATGAAGGGTTTGTCACCAAACTGATTTTATCATGAGACCTACTGATGCATCGAGGGACTGTAGTGGGCCCCATCCACCCTTGAATCCAATGAAATATTTATACATAGATTCAAAAAATGATAAACATGATGTTACATTATACGTATGGAATAGAGGATACATATTCATAAATAATTCCCCATCCAAAACAACATTCAAAATAAATAACGTATGTAATATGGTATAGGTCTTAGACAATAATAATATCCATGATATAATAAAATGAAAATTTAAATAGAATATAATTTCAGTTGAAATTTTATCAATAATGGGTTGTAATTACACTACATAAGAATGTGTATGTGCACAACACTAAGCCAGTCACAACTATGTGAAAATTGAATCAAATACCATTACCACATTTTATTCAATTTAGTTATATGGAAAAATCATAATAACCACCAAAATAATCATAGAATACCATGAATATAAAGAGAATCATGATAAAATATATCAAATGGTAGTACACCTATACCACATATTTGAAATAAGCGGCGAACAATGGATATCCCATTGAATTTAATATGTTATGAGAAAACCCCTTATAAACATTTTAGCATGGTAATGAGTGTTCTTGAGAGGGAATAATGAAAGGTAATGTGGTATCCTATTATTTATATGTCATAAGGGTAGTATGTTGGAGGTTTTAAATCATACCACATCTTTTGGTATTAAAAATAAAAGGGCGAAACATAGGGAATATGCTTGAATAAAATGGAGAGAAAGCATCCCTTACCATATTATTGAAGCTGTTCTTGATTGTTCTTAACGACAAGAATAATCAAATTATGTGTCATTAATTAAAAATAAAAAATCTTTATCAACATGTAATTGATATGTTATAACCCTATTAGATTTATTAATGTCCATTTTGATGGGATTAAGCGATTCAATTTAATTGTTTTGGGAGCATTTTTCTCTTGGGTTTTCATGATCTGTTTACTTGTATTCAATAATGAATGTTCATTTGATATGGGATTAAACATCTAAAACTGAAAATTAATTTTATTACTGACATTAAAGTGTTATAAAAGATATTATAATGATTCATGGTTATATACTTGAGGATGAATCATTAGTTATAATTTATTGACAAATGCTATGATTTTGTTTGGCGGTTTTGTTCATAATAAAATTGTTTTGTATTATTATAACATATTATGAGTGTTTATGGATTAAAAAACATCAAACAAGATAAAATACATATATTAAGATATTATTGAACAATTGAAAAAGGTTTCATGACCAGTATTTAGGATAGTAATGAATATTGAAAGCCCATCTTCCTTGAGTTTGATTTATTAACACATCTAGAACGGTGTTTGAATTTATTGTATAAAAGGAGGGGGAAAGAGATATTATGATAAAATATTTCATTAGTACAATGAAAATACATTACATGTAATGTAATGGAATTATCATGGTATATGAATTATGTAAGGTGGGATGAGATCACCAAAATAATAAAACTTGTAAAATAATTTGAAAGAAAAGAGAATAGAGGTTTACATCTTGAGTACTCCTCATTGAGAAACTCATTAAGACCTTTTTTGGACTTTTGGTGAGACCAACAGGTCATTTATTGGGTGTGATATCTTGGGAAGAGTATTGGGCATAATTTAGGCAAGTATTAAAGCTTGAGTGGGGTGGGATAAAGAGGGGGTGAGAGTGGTTTATATAATGGAGGGGAGAGTGGTTCATAAACGATGTCCATTATATGAAAATAATTTTCTCTACATTATTAATAAAATATTTATTTGAAATATTATTTTAATAAAAAAAAATATAAACACTAAAAATATTCATCTTCATTATTATGGTTCATAAATTCATTTATACATTCAAGGAATGGATGCCATTCATAAGAGTCGTATAACAATTCATAAGGGTAAGATACTATTAATGCGTGTATGTAACTATTCAAAAGGGTAGGTTAATATTCACAAAAAATTATGTTAATTCTATCAAACACTAAATATAATCTTAATAACAACCTTGTATGTTATATTTTTTAAATTCACATCACAGAGCTGCAAAATTAAAGATTAATGGCTCGGTTAGGGCTATCATTTATAAGTTACCATGGTTTGTTCCATATAGGTTCAGTGATTCCTGAAATATAGTCCAAAACTAGAATGTATTTAAGAGAAACATACCATAAAATTTTTGGGGTGTAACATTCTTGCATGATCCGGAAGACAAGGATCCACTTTCTAAGGAGTTGAAGGGGGCTTGGAATGAATTTGTGAAGATACATATGGTTATATCAAAATTGTAAGAACAGATGGATGCTTAGACTATGAAGATTGGGACACATGAGGAAATCATAGGTCACATGAGGTAAGAACTCATTGTATAATTGTCATTTATTGGAAACCGGTTAAAAATGGTTTGAGTACATGATTTCATTTTTCAAGACCCTATGTCATGTAATGAAGTAGAAGTGTCAGGGTGAGCGGAACATCAACATTTAATTGATGTTTCTTTATAGAATATTTATAACAAGGACATATTAAATGATCTATTTTTATTTTCATTCGATCATTAACATGATTTTTTATGAGACCCTGGGAGAGACACTAAATTTTGGAGATTCATTATTCTGTACACTATAATGAATGTATTTTCTATGACTTTCATACTACATCCTTGTTTTATTTCCTTCATTATGTGCTTGAATTTTTATTAGAATAATAATATATGAATATCATTTGATACCAATCCATTTGAAAACATCAAGTAAACCAAAAATTTTGGATCTCAATGTTATAATTATAACAGATTCTTCTTGAGAAGGGAGCATAAATTCCCACAAACATGGTATTATTTGTTGATGTATCAATTCTCGTTGTCCTGATATTAAATGATTTTCAAAAGGGTAGTTGGTTGGTATTTACATACTATAGAGATATTTCTATATATTTATACCTTTTCCATTGGCTTGGAATGTGTAGCCTTATTTATGAAAAGGTTAAATGGTGGGCCATACGTTATTTTCAATTATTATATACTGAATCTTTGGTGTGATGTATTTTAGAAAATTATAGATTGTAAAATCTATTTAAATAGTTTATGGTTCATTTATATCAAACCTTTTATCATTTTAGTATAGGAAATATTATGTCTGACAACATATCATTGTAGTTTGTTGTATTTTATTTCAGTTCGCGTATCAAAGTTGTTTACGGTCTATTATCTCTGACAAAAAATAGCATTAGTTTATGATTTATTAGCTCAGAACATATAATTATGTAGTTTAGGGGATTTTATCATTGAATATACATTACTATATTTTGTGACCTTTTATCTCTGGCAATTTATCTCTTTAATTTGGATTCTTTTATATCAGACCATCTATCACTATTGTGTATAGTATTTTAGCTCAGACCATCAAATGATGATTTTGTTGACTTTTTTCACAAATGATTGGATTCGATGAAATTTAATGTATTAATTCTAGAAAATGATATTTTTTTCATAGATTATGGTTAAAACATTCTTAGAATGACACAAAACACACTAGTATGTTGTGTTATATTGTGGTGTTGTTGAGGCTCCTGAGGATCAGATCATCTTTATCATAAGAAACAGATGCCTATGGTGGGTTGGTCAAAGCCCTTATGTGTCGGTAGGATTTTCAAAAAGATGTGTCTCAACATTATTAAAATTTTAATGGATGATTTATGTACATAATATTGGTTGAGGGTGAATAACTGAGATTCTAGGTTCTCCTGGATAGTTGAAATATAGGTTATATTATTAATATCCCAAAAGATTACATCATTTAAAATGGAATGGGGAAGACATGTCGGGGATGATCCACCAAACTTTGAGATGCAAGGTTCCTCGATTGTGTTTCTAGGTGTAAGAACCCAAATCTTAATTTCAGGTATATATTTCATTTCAAGTTGTCTTTGAGGAAAATATGAGAATCATGTAATTTAATGAGTAGACGTTGTGTTATTTGGAGTATATGCGGTGTACATGGTTGCTATGGGTGACCATTTACTGACCATGTAATGGAAGGGTACATGGAAATGTGGGGTGAACTGGAGACTTTCTAAATTGGATGTCGGTTATGGCATGTACATGTTGTATAATTTTAAAGAACACACTATTTAATTTTCTTTTTAATTGTTATATTGAACCAGAGTCACATCTCATACATAAAAATACCAACTTTCCAACTCTCCTTTTCCAGGAGCGACCGATGCCGATGGATCTTCTCTTACCCATTGACTTACCAACCATTATCTGAATCGAACTATACAGGTTTCACTGAAGTCGCATCGGTGAGTTCTTCCTTCTTCTATAGCCTCACCTCTTGATTTAAACTCTCTCATGAGATATCATTTGTTGACAGTTTCAGTTTTACTGTAGATAATCCATGTTCTAGATCAATTCAAGGACTGTTGTTGGACTATATCGATAGTAAAACATCGAGGAATGTGGTTTGTGCCTATCTGTACCTAGTCCTTGAGTTATATGTGAAAAATTTCCCAATACCATCATTTAGGGTATTGTGTGTTTATTAATTTTGACCCTATTAATGTTTTTTTCCTTTTATGATTGAATAGATGATGTTTATTATGAATATGGTTTATTTCAAAACTATGAATGTGTTTTCCCAAGATATTTTGTTTTTGATGATTTGGTCAATCTTTTCTTATTCCCATTTTTGTTTTCATTACTAGTATTTTTAGGATGGAGTAATTATTTATCTTATATGACGAGATATGCCTCGTAGATAATTAGAAATTTTGTACGGTGAGGATTACTTCGGATTTTGTTTATCGTTTGTGTATGATTACTTTACATGGGGTTGTGGGAACCTAGTATAATGAGAAAATAGGGGATATTGATTTTAAGGGATTTCCTGGAGTGTCTGTTAAAATTATCACACTATGAGACCATAAGGGGGATTAATGTTGAGTGCTCCCTCAGAGTGTATATATAAATACAATACTAAAAGAGGAATAGACATTGAGTGCTTCATCAGAGTGTTTATATTTTACCATAAAAAGTCTATAGGGGAAATTGACAGTGATTGCATACTTAGAGAGTCTTTGGTTACATGATACCACAAGGAGAAATGATGGTGAGTTCTTCCTTATAGAGACTTCTTCAAATCCTTATTACAAATTGAACCATTGGATTTAGGAAGTGAAAACATCCCTAAGTGTTTATTTTATTTTTATTTTGTTGTTTAAATTGTTAAATTTAAATGATGTAATTGAAATTTTAGGACTATTTACTTTTGAGTAATTACTTTTTTATTACTTCATTTAACTTATTTCCATCCATATATATAGATATATATATATATATTCACTGAATTTTATGAATAGATCATTGGGTGGTTGTCTAATGAAATTCATCTCACATCATTTTGGGTCATGTCTTTGGTCCCTCATAGATTATATAGTTTTAGGTGTAGATAAAGGTAAACACCCTTCTAATTTAGGTATATGATTTCTATGGTGATGGAGAGTGGGAAGACACTAAGACTTGCATTGTTGCTGGAGTTATTTGTTTTCTTTTTTTGCTTTTTTTTAGTACCTTATTCCATCATTTTGACTTGTTTGGATGATTTCCTAGACAAATGTGACATGCATCATTTATATATATACAATAGTTTTTTATTACTTTCAGTCTTCCAAAGTTTTTTTGTTTAATTTTATTACTGATTCCTCTATTTTATACAACTATTTTCAATTTGTTTACTCTGTTTTAATTTTCCTATAAGGGAATAGTTTCCCCACTATAACTCTGATGGCCCCCACTACTAGTCAACAACATTGGGAATTCAGGAAAATACGCTTGAGGGCATAGACCAATAGGTTCAGGGGAGCCTCTGGGCAGCACCCAGAACCACGACTTTACAAAGTGGTATCAGAGAGATTTTTTTCTAGCTAACCAACTATTTTTAGGCTATAAAAATGCATAGGAACAAATAGGTACTTCTTAATATGTTTTCCAGGAAGTAGCTAACATGTGTATAGGGAAAGGCCAATTATCCTCTTATATAGTGATGTTCCTGATTTTTTTATTTTACAATTGATTTGATTTCACCATTGGGTGATTAAAATGCTATGTGCTGTTATCATTGATATTATTGAGGTTCCATTTCTATTGTAACACGATGAGATGATGGTATTCCATCTCATGTGTCATATAGGTATTTGTTAGATATCACATGTCTTTCTTTAGTGCCATGACATTTAGGGTGCATTACTGATTAAATGTTGTTGTGATAGATGTTTTTCTCTTTGTTCAATATGTTTTGATAGATTCCGTGATAGGATACATGTAGTTTTATTAGTTATTTCTAATGGTTAAGGTTTACTTGAATGAATTCCAATCATTGGTCCCTAAGGTGTCATGTTCCCCCGTGGATCAGAATTTTGTTGATCATTGCACTGTTATGCTTGTATATGACATGTTAAAGATTCAATGAATTGATTCACGAGTAGTTTGATCCCCCAAAAATTATAAATTGGAACATTAATGTTCGTTTCAAGGTCTTTTCAGGTAAATGAATAGTTTCATAGGCTTACTATCTGAGAAAACCTAGAATACACACCATGTATCCTTCAATTTTGGACAAAAATGTTTATTTTAATTACACAGTGTCTAATGTATGTAAATGCCGTGTAGTTTCTAATCGTGTCTCTGGCTGTGTGGGCAGAGACACGGGGTTGGGAAATCATTTATAGAACATGTTGTGTACAGGATGAAAACACCTTGTGTAAAGACCATGTGTTATACTGTGTGACCAACGTCATAGGTGGATGATGGGAAGTCAGTACACACTGTTTCAAGAGTAAACTCATTATTTAGAGTCAGCCATGTGACCAGTCGTGTGACTAACAACACAAGCGGCGATTTTCATTATAGTACACGTTGTATCTAGCTCAAACACGACTTTTTGTCTTATTTTAAGAGAACTATGGGAGATAGACATGTAGTAGAACTTGGAAAGGGTAAGGGTATTCTTGTACACGCAGTGTGTTCGGAGAAATTGTTGTTTGTATAGGGTGTTACACAACCCGGTTTGGCAGGAGTACACAAACATGTGAAGGCTTAAAAGAACACAGCTTGTTGGAAACATACACGCCATATATCCATGTTTTGAAGAACATGAATTCTTTATTTCCCATGTTCCCTTCTTTCACATCAATGTTTCATACCTTGATAATATTATACTATGGTGTGTGATTGACCTTGAATTATCTTTTCAACGATACATCCTATGGTTGTATGTCTGTAGTAGGGAAATGACCAGAAAAAAATATATAGAATATCAAGGACCACCAATAGATCCTCTAGTTCAGCATGTCTTGGAAACGTCTGTTATCCTAGATACAGGCCATGATGCACAGTTTCGAGAATGATTTATGTGGATGATGCATACCTTCTAGGGAGCACCGCCTCATATCTCGTCGACGGAAGAAATGACAAGAGACTCTCAGCATCATCCTCCTCCCACTTTCATAGGGGCTGTAGGACCCATGGCTATAGAGTCTTGTCCAGAATCAATGATGATGATATTTGAGAAACTAGAGACCCCTCCAAAGAGGAGGGTCAAGCTCACTACCTATATGTTTCGGGACTCTTCCAAGAAATTGTGGGATGTGATTTCTCAGGCGGGACACCAGTATGGTATGGCATGGAATGAGTATCAGCATATATTCTACGATTACATCAACCTGGAGATGTTGAGGGCTGATCTATCCTATTATTTTATGATTCTAAAGCAGGGTACTCTTTCATTTATAGAGTATTCTACTCTCTTCAAAGATCTGTAGTGCTTTACACCAATCCGAGGAGGTCAGGAGTTATTCATGGATAGGATATTTGAGGATGGTCTATAGTATGACATCGGATCTCAGGTGAACATATATAAGTTGATGAGAATATCTTCAATAGTCAACCAGGTGCTGATCACAGAGCGCAACCTGAGGAATTATGGAGCAATGGTCTAGACCGGTTCGATATCCAGATATAGAGCATCTACAGATTATAGTAGAAACCCTATAGAGTGTCTAGAAGTCGAGATATGAGTAGGTGAGATACACCTTCAGGTATCCCGGTGTTATGCTACCAGTGTTGGAAGGGCGGTAATACAAGGCCACATTCCCCGAGAGACCACGCCATCTGCTGATCTTTATTTAATATGGGCCATATTCAATGGTTCTTTCAGTTTTTATCATGAGAAGTTGGTGACAAGAATTCCTCTTTGACTCCTCTTTCCGGAGAAACCACACCAGTTTCTCATCAGTTAGGGAACTGGTGTTCTTCCGGCCATTCAGATATAGGTGGCGGTCATGGTCGTGGTATCTAGTCGGAAGGAATTAAGAAACAACATGGTGGATCAGCTCAGGGTGGTTCGGTATGGTCACATGGGTGTGGTACTTGCAAAACATTAGTTGTGGAGCATACCCTGCATGAGCAAGATCCCGGACCCTCTAAATTTCTAAGTACGATCCCTGTTAACTCAGTTTTAGATTATTCACTTTTCAATATAGAGGCTTCCCATAGTTTCATATTTGTTGCTGTTGTGGAGAGACATGGGCTATGTATCCTAACTTCTGCTTATATCTTGACGTTGTATACTCTATTGGGGATGAGGATGGCTACTATACCATAGTGCAAAGAGTTTACTCTTGATTTCAGTGGGTGTAACTTTTTATGGGAACTCTATGTCCTATAGATGATAGTCTATGATATCATTCTCATGATAGACTAGTCAGTTCCCTTTTAGAATGTTGTCTACTATAAATTTCATAGAGTGAGTTTCATATCAAGAGATGGGGGTATGTTTTTACACAAGGGTAAATACGATGTCAATGAGAGAAGAGTAGCTCCAGGGAATCATTGGTGGATAGTTTTAGGGATGTCATTCCAGAGGATTTTTCAGGTTTTTCTCTATAGTGACAGGTAGAATTTTCTGTTGAACTTGTTCTAGGAGTGTCATTGGTGTCCATTTCTCCTTATATGAGGGATACACCAGATTTACAGAAGCACAATAAGCAGTTGAAGAATTTAAGAGAAAAGTGTTTATCCGACCCAGTACATCTCTGTCGGGTTCGCCTGTCCATTTTGAGAAGAAGGAAGATGATACCCTTAGACATGGTGTAGAATATTAGAAGCTAAACAATTTGATGTTCTTGAATCGATATCCCTTACCGAGGATTGATGATCTCTTAGATCAGTATCGAGGATCTCAAGTGTTCTCGATGATTAACATGAGATCCAGTTTTCATCAGTTGCGCTTTCAACAATTAGATATACCTCTTATTGACTTTTGAAGCTGTTATTGTCTATATGAGTACATGGATATGTCGTTCAGTCTCACGAATGTTCATTCCATTTTCATGGAACTGATGAAATAAGTATTCCATCTATACAAGGATTATTTGGTGGTAGTATTAGTGGATGATATCTTGTTATACTCTCTTACTCAACACAACCATGGCACACATCTTGATATCATTTTGAGTAAAGTGGGAGAGCATCAGTTATATGTTGAGCCTTCAAAATTCCACTATTTGATGGACCAAATTCACTTCTTGGGTCATGATATCATAGAGATAGGTGTGTTAGTAGACCTAGAGAAAGTCAGAGCATTTTTCTCCTTAGAACAACCAAAAATCATCATTGAGGTACGATGATTTATATGGCTATCTGGATAATAAAAATGTTTTATACATGTCTTTTTGTGCATATAAGAACCACTAAAGGCCCTGACTAGGAACAATACGATGTTTTTAAGGACGAATTATTGTTAGTCAGCCTTCTAGGAGAAAAAATAGAGGTTAACATCAGAACTAATACTCGTTTCTACAGATCAGAGAAAGATTTTTATGGTATAATGTGATGCATTAGGTATCAGGATTAGAGTAGTGATTATTTAGGGAGAATGAGTCATTGTGTACGAGTCTCGACTATTGAGGCCACATGGGAAGAATTACTTGACACGCGATCTCAATTTGGTTGCAATTGATCGTGATTTATGTGTTGGTGAGATTATCTTCTGGGATATAATTTTTTGTATTCATTGACAACAAAAGTATCAAGTATATCATTACATTACATGATTTGAATATGATAAAACAATGGAGGGATGAGTAATTTCAGTCTTTTGATTTTGATCTACATGTTGGGGAAATGAAACGTCGTGAATGATGTGTGGAGCAAGAGGACGCAAATATTGGACGTTTAGTAGGCCAATAGTGAGTGGCAGCTTATGGATATGTTCTCTGAGATGAATTTGGATGGGAACAACATACAGGGACAGATGTTTCATTCTTCTATAGCTATTACCTCTACTTTACATGATCGAGTGTAAATGAAGAAGATATTAGACACATAAGACCTAGTTCTACGGGAATGTTTGTCAAGAGAGGACCTTATTCTTGGATGGACAATAGTTGATGATGAGATATTTATTTTTCATGGATGCGTATGGGTTCTAGAAGACATACGTGAGGAAATAATGTCAGGATTTCATTCCTCAGTTTTTGAAGTTCATCCTAGAGTCACAATGATGTATCACGATCTACACCGTCAGTACTGGTGGCCAGGTATGAAGAGATATGTTGATGGGTTTATCATGAGTTGTTCAACCTGTCAATAGGTGAAGGTATAGAATCAAAGATGAATACAGATTTGACAGTAGTTAACCATTCTCGAGTGGATGTTGAATGATATCATGATGTATTTTTCAATAGGTTTGTAGAGGTCTCCTCAAGGGAATGAGGTGGTTTGGTTTTTCCTTAACAGAATCATCAAGTTTGATCACTTCTTTCCAATCAAGGAGACCATCCGTGCTGATGATTTGGGAAGTCAGTACATCTAAGAGATTTGACATCTATATAGGGTTCCACACTCCATTGTTCTTAATAGGGATAGATGTTTTACATATCAGGACTACCATGGACTATAGAGGGCTTTGGTTACAAAAGAACTTCTGAGTACATCTTACCAACCCCAGGCAGATGTACAGTCCGAGCATACGATTCAGTTACTGAAGGACTGAGTCAGGCATGTGTCCTAGATGTTGGAGGTTCATCAGAGAAGCACATTCCACATAGAGTTTTTCCTGTAATAATTGTTTTCATGAAACTATTTAGAAGTAACCTTATGAGTCTTTATATTTTAGGCCATGAAAATCACGCCTATGTTGACTGGAGGTAGGTGAGGAAGCAAAAATTTGACCTCATCTTGTCCAGGAGACCACCGAGCAATTTGAGTTGATTCAGAAAACGATGGCTATAGTACATTCATGACAGAAGACTTATGCTGATCAATGGAGCTGACCTATAGTGTTTGAGGAGAGTGATCAATTTTTTGTACATGACACACTGAGGTTAGGACACATGAGGATTAGGAGACCGGGTATTCTTTCGCCAGTGTCTGTTGGGCTGTTTGAGGTTTTGGAAAATGTCAGTCCGTTTGCCTATCAGTTGTGGTTACCTCAGAGGTACCAAGCTACAAATGATGTTTCCACATTTCTTAGCTAGGAAGTTACTTCATAGAATTGTATCATGAATTTCAACCAAATTAGTTTTAGCTAGAGTTGGATGCATCATTGAAGGATCATCCTATCCAGATTATTTATCTATGTGAAATGGTTCTCTATGGCCGGCCTATTCCTTAGGTATGGGATCTATTTAAGTAAGGCTGCATATAGGACGAGGCCTGGGAGAGGGATACCGATATATGATCACAGTTTCCAGAGCTGTTCAAGGAATCTTCCTCATTGTCAGCATCACAGGGAATGTCAGTGAAACCTTTTATGGGGGGGGAGTTTGTAAGAACCCTGATCTTCTATTTAATTATGTATTTCATTTATGGTTGTTTTTTAGAAAATATCAAATTCATGAATTAAATGGAGTACAGACCATGTACTTTGAAGTAAATTTCGTACCACTAGCTTCCACAGGTGACTACGTACTGACCATGTAGTGGCTGAGTACATGGCCTTTAGGGGTGACCTAGAAACTTCCTAATGCAGAGCCTGGTTGTGGAATGTACACACAGTGTTCTATTAAAGAACACACCGAGTACTTTTCCTTTTAATTGTTATATCGTAATGGGGTAGTGTCTTGTTCATAAAATATCTTCACCCCGACTCATCTCATCCTGGATTGACCGAGGCCAGCAGATCCTCTCCAAGCCACCGACTCACCATCCGTTCTCTGAATAAAACTCTGCAGGATTCATTGTAATAACATCAGTGATTTATTCATTCTTATAGAGCCTAATCTCAATATTTCTCCTCTCTCATGGGAAATCCTTGGATGAACGTTTTTGACTTTTTTTTGATCTACCACATTCTAGATTGAATGAAGGGATGGAATCAGACTATATTGATCCTACAACACTGAGGTAGGTGGTTCGTGCCTTTATGTAGTTAGTCTTTGAGTTATATGTGAAAACCATCATTCAGGGTATTTCGTGTTTAGTGATTTTAACACCATTGATTATTTTTATGCCTTTAATGTTTGAATAGAGGTTGTGGTACATGAATATGGTTAATTTCAATTCTAAGGATATGTTTTACCATGCTAGAATGATTTTGACCATTTTGTCTAGATTTTCCTATTAGGTTTTTTGTTTCAATTCCAAGTATTATTACGACGAAGTAATTTTTTTATCTAATATGTTGTGCTATGCCTTTATCTAATTATCCAAGTTGTACATTGAGGGTTACCTTGGATATAGTTTATCATTTGTGTATGAATTTATTACACGGGGTTGCGGGAACCTACTGTAGTAAGACCATAGTGGAAATTCACATTGAGGGAATTACCAAAGTGTCTATTATAATTATCACACTACGAGACCATATATAGAATATACATTGAGTTCTCTCTAATAGTGTATACAGATAAATTATGGACCACATGAGGAATTGACATTGAGTGCTTTCTCAGAGTGTCTGGAGTTTATCACTAAAAGGCTATAGAGGGAATTGACAATGAGTTTCTTCTCAAAGAATCTTTGATTACATGAGACTACAAGGGTAATGGATGGTGTGTTATTCATCAGAGAGACTTCATCAAAATCCTTATAGTAAATTAAACCATATGGGTTAATATATGAGAACTTCCTAGAGGGTTTCATTTATTTGTGTTTTTTTTATTATATTATAAAATGAAAATGATGTAATTGAATGTGTTGGACTATTTAATTTTGAGTAATTCTTATTTTATTGCTTCATTTTACTTATTTCATGCCATATATATATATATATATATATTAAATTACTGTAAGGCACAGAGCTTTCGGTGGTTTCGTAATGGGATTCATCTCACACCCTTTATGGGTCATTCATTTAGCCCAAACAGATTATATTGTCACATTTATAGATAATGGAAAAAACCCTTATACATTAGGTACATGATTGATGTGGAGATAGAGATAATGAGACCAAGATAAGTCTTGTGATGTTGATGAAGTTATGTGTTTTCTTTTCTACCTTTGGTTAGTACTATATTCTAGAATTATGTAATTTTTGGATTCTTTCCTTGACCTATGTGAAATGAATAATTTATATATATGCTCCAGTTGTATATTAATTTCAGTCATCCACTATTTTCTTGTTGCATTTTATTACTGAATATGAAATTGTATTCTACTATTATATGTTTGTTTATAAAATGTTACTATACCAATGACAACATAGTTTCCCTGCTATCACACCTGAAACCATCATGGCTAATCGACAGCCTCTGACATTCCTGGAAATTCACTTGAGGCCATGTGACCAACCGGGTATGGGGCACCTTTGGGAAGAACCCGAAATTTGTATGTTACACAAGATCTCACAAGGATTAAATATTTTTTTCAATGAGTAAACACATTTAGGTGGTAGGTAAAATCCATTATATGCCAATTTCATGGCCTAGAAATGATGTACAGAACACTTTTCTAGGGTCGAGAAACATTTGGGATTACTCAAACATCTATATAATGAAAATGTGTATGGGGGGAAGGATATCTAGGAATGGTTATGGTAACCTAGTATTGTTCATTTCTTAAATTATGTAGATTGAGTAATTCACCATGTGGTTTCTAGTCATAAGGTGTGGGTCATCAATGTTTTGATAATAGAGTGTTGCATTATAGAATTGGGAAAGGGTACAAAACATCGTAACTTAATGTCATAGATGTCAAATAATCTTGAATAGTTTTGTATCATAATTGTAAATCAGGATTCAAATATCTTAGGTCATGATTATTTTTTAGGTAAGTCATATAGAGATTGACAAATAATACACTGAGGTGCTACATTCTATCGTTGTGATGTAAGGGCTCATAAGGGTCATAAATACATCTTACATATAGACACATTTATTTTTTGACTGTAGGATCATATGTTTGAGACAATGGAATACATGCATAGTCAAAAAAATGGTCCCTTGATGATGGGTATGTTTTTCAAAGGTCCATTAATGAATTTGGTGGTTTGAGGAACTCAAATAATGAAGTGTGATTTGTAGATATAGTTATATTCAAAAAAGGTTCTAGCACCCTAGTAGTCTATTTACTTCCTAATGAACATTTTTCCTCAATTAGGACAGGTGAAAACATTATTATTACATTTCCATAAACCAGTGGGTCTTGATAGAAATGCTTGGATTTTACTTGTGCTTTAGAGTAGGTCGTTTGAGATTTAGGACTAATTTATTTTCACCATTTTCTCATAACCATTGGATATAATGTGTTAAGTGGGATAATACCTGATTTTTTTCATAGGGAAACCCCTACATGTTTTCATCCTGACATGTTTTTTGTCTCATTCGCAAACAGTTTGATGTCATGAAATTTGGAACATTAAAAAACGTGTTTAAGTTCATACAACATTGACCAATGTGTATGTAGTTTAAGTCCATTAAACACATGGAATGAATATGGGGGATGATACATAACAGACTAATTAGGATAACTGAGTTCATTATCACCCCAGCGTTCCTCTAAGAAGGAGATTGAAATGTTGTAAATCATGGATTGGGGATCACAAGTTATGAGTAATGATAAGGGAAAATAATATTATGAGTGGCACAGAACACACCGAGGAGATAAATTCTATCAAGATGATGTTAGGTCTCACAAGGTTCATAAATAACATTTAACAAAATGACACATTTTGTTGACTACCATAGGCTCATATGTCAAAGTCATATGCATACTTGTATATTCAAACAAAGGGTCCATTGAAGCCCGAGATATTTTCTGTGGTCATGGATAGTTTTTGAAAACCCGAGGAACTCAAGACATGAACTATGATTTATGGATTGAAGTACATACATGAAGATGGAATAATCATGTACTCTAGATGATTAGGGAATCTCTTTCACGGTCCATTGTTGAGGGATGATAAATGGGTGGTGGTCTACATAGTTTAACGTCATGTTGTGCAGATTTTTTTTTCTCCTTGTAGTTTAACATCATATGGTATGAAAATTTTATATTCCATTTATCATCATGAGGTAAGGACATATATTTTATGTTTAGGGTCATAGGATAAAGAAGTGGGAACCGATGTCAATATTTGTTCAGGATATATCTTGTGAAAAAAACATAATGTGTAGATTTTACTAATACATAGAGAAAAAGTGATTGTATGACCCTGACCCATGAAGTTTGAGTAGAATTTTTTTATTTTTATTTTTTGTAGTGGGACCTAGGATTTGTGATCAAGGAGTCATTACATATCATGTGATGGAAGAATCATGACACACATAGTTCTTGAATGGTAAAAACAGTATATAGTTATGGACCATATATTGAGGTGGTTATTCTTTTAATTGATTATTTTAGATGGTTCCTATGATTGTAGAGTTGGACATAACTACCTCTCATGTGATGTCAGGAATAAATCCCCACATCGTTTTTAAAAAACCATATAGTTTAACATATTGTGGAATGTAAGTTGTCTTCTTTACATGAAAGGTGGTATGGTTTCTGGACCCAAGGATATAAATTTGAGTGTCATTACATATCCAATGGTAATAAAAACATACTTTTACATAGATCATACAGAACTAAAATCTTAGGATATAATGACCTCTTCCTAGAGAAGTGAAGTTTTATATATATATTTTTGAATGGATGAAGGATTGATTATTTAGGATTTACAATGTTTCCTATGATGTCAAGAATAATTTCAAGTGTAATTATTGGGAATAGAGGTATTGTAGCAGACTAATCTCCCACAATAGTTGTCCTCTCAGTTGTGGTCTATTAGAATGTGTAATAATATTTCATGAAAAGGATATTAACCATGATGTTTATGATCATTTGGTGGGGACTCGTTGTATACCTTTTAAGTTCAATCATTCACAAGAGGGGGAAAAAGAAAAAATAATTTTTTTGGACAATGATGAGTGATCAAGGAATCCATACGTATGACATTGAAATGAGACTAAAGTGATATGTATTTATATAAATCCATGCCTTATAATTTTTTTTGAAAGGGAAACCTCCTTATTGTTTAAAGTCATTTGTTCAAGACATTAGACGATGTGAAGTTTAATGTCGATCTACAATGAAAAGTTATATATATTTCAATGTTACGCCTTCTATATATATGATGTGCCTAGTTTAATGTATTTTATAAGACTTGAGACATCATTTCATTAAATGAATTACTACATGGGTGAATTCCTAAATTTTTAACATCATTCGATCAAGAAAAAACTACACAAAAAGAATCAGGAAACTAGAATGAGAGACTCCATTATTTTTAACACATAGTTGCCGTGATGAATTATGTACAGTTTAATGTGCTATGATCAGGACGAACTTCTATGGTTTATCATCACAAAACCATGATGAGGGATAGTAGATGAAATCTAGGAAAAGTATTTCTAGAGGACATATCATCGGATGGTGGTTTAACATGCTCTCCATCCATTATTTCTAGTGAGTATGATCAATTGCGATATATCATATGTATGATGTAAGGCCCTTCCCATTTGGGTTCCAACTTTGAAGGTTTCAATCATGGAATCATAGGGTTCATGAGAGACAACATGAGTTTTCCATGGAAGAATTAATGGAGTAAAACTATTTTATTAATGGTTTGTGCAATTAGATTCTAATGGACATAATGATTGTATAATATACACATCCTCTTCAATTCAAGCTGCTCTAATTAATCCAAACTATTTTGAGATTTCCCATAATCTGAGAACTATTCAAAAATGTGTATTTAGATAAATGAAAACTACAATTCTATTTGAAATATTACCACATTCCAATACACTAATGAGTATTGATTTTCATGTGTAGTAGTATGTGTGGTGGAACGATTGTCCCTTAATGCATGGTGGTGTTTTCCCAACTAGTACATCTTAAAGTTGTCAATGATAATTTGGATTAAAATTGATAGAGTCTTATTAATGGCTTTTATATATTCATTCTCCATTACTTGATTGTTTGATTAGTGATTTGACTCAATATTGTAATAATTGTATAGTTTTCAACTCTTTATATTAGAATTTGGTGTCGTTGTCCATCAATATTTTCAGGGGACCACAAACATTATGATGATCAGAGAGTTTTCAAAGTTGAGAAAATTATTCAGCATCACATCATTGAGTTGTATTTCAAAATATAGTTTTCATATGATGTCAGAAACAATAGGGATGTAATTGACTATATATCTGTGTCCCAGGGATATTTCCCCCCAACATCTATTCCTTATATGTCAAATTTCAAGGAATATTCACTAGTATATAGACATTCCAGGAATTGAATGATGAAGTTTCCAAATCTAGGATGCATGATATTTCCAGGTGAATTCCACACTATCAGGTATCATGGTTTTCATTTAGGTAGTCATCCTCTAAATTTGTAGGGACACCCTTGTCCCATATTGATGAGTGACACAAGACACCACATTTAATTCATCTATAACGGTGAGAGTATTTCCTCGTTCTATGCATTCGAGGATTATTACATTAAATGAACCATTTTAGAGGTAATTATGTTCATTTGGACCACCCTTCAGGGTAATGGTCACTACACAATGCTGAATGTGATCCCTTATAACTCTATTTGTTTTGCAGTCTTATTTTTGAGGTGACCTATTAATTAGATTCCTCTATCTAGTGGTGTTTTCTGGTTCACCATGTTTGGGGGCAGTGTTGACCTGATTTCATTATTCGATATTGTAGATGATTATTGAGTACACCATTCATAAGTGTGTGATATGAATGATTTTTTTTCACTTGATTAGGGTTAGCCATGAAAATGGATGCATAGTTGAATTCAACGGTGTGAGCATTCTGTGACTGGGGAACATAATGCAATGTGTTATCAAAAGGGAACTCTACCATTAGTCACTTGGCCTATATAATGAGAGGGTTCATTCCTTCCTTTTTTATGCAATATTATCCATAGATCTGATTTATAAATTTTTTCATCTACTTTTATGCTCTAGTAGGTTATCTATAGCTCTAGGTCTAGTTCCAAGCTAGTGATACACACTTGGTAGTAAACATAATTATTCATGTAGGAATTGAAATGTTTTTGTATTTAAGGGAAACTAATTATTTTGGAGAGATAAATAGAATCACTAATCCAACCCAATTCCACTTCATCTAATCCATCCCTTTCATTATTGTAATCTGGGAGGTGTACGAAAAATTTCTCTCTTCGTCGAGGGTGTTTCCTGGGAATTGAAGCCCTCCTCATCTAGGAGCATAGTTTCTAGAAACATATTCAGTAGGGAATTATGTGACACAAGGAAATCATCTAGGTCATTCCCCTTTACTGATTTCTATAATATGAGTTAAATGATGTATTACTATAGAAAAACCGCCAATTAGTCAATGCACCCTGTCCTAATAGGGAATCTAAGGTTGTACATGGTCATATATATATATACAAGATACTATATAAACTTTTTTTTCTAAAAAAATTCCATTAAATTTTCACTACTAATATGGGTGCATAGATGTTATTATTTACATCAGATTATCGAGTCTGAGTACCTATCATTGTTATGATGAGGTAGTAGTGATAATTATAGCTCTCAATAATTTTTTTTCATGGAGGTAGCTTAGTCAGCATTACATGTTTTGAAAAAAAAATTGACGAGTGGACTCCATTACACTAGATGAATTATAACCAGTATTTATAGTAAATAGTACTTAAGAATTTTGATCTATTATTGGAAGAATTCACCCCATTGATATCTGATTCCCTTATTCAATATCCTGATGAAAGGAATATAATCTTCATCCAATTCACTTATGAAACTCTAAATAGAGGAGAGGTTTAAATGAAACCCCGTTAGATCATTGATATTTTAGGGGGAAACATTGATAAAATTTAACTAGTATTTTCTAGGTCCACCACATTTCCCCGATTTCATACCACAAATCCAAGTATCATTCCCGATGTTACAAAAATTGTTCTTTTCAATGGATTGATCTTATGGCCATATTATCATTTCATGTGGAAGGATTTTCTGAGTTCTGTGAAGTGAACTCGTCTCAATGATGATTTCACGACAATTTAATCAACATAAAAACAATATATTCTTCCCATTAATAGATTAATGATAATATTCACCTCGAGTGGATATGATCCTCCAAAATTCATGATGTCAAATGGCTAGATCTATTAAAAAAATACCTTAGGTGATTTGAATTGTTATACTTCATCTTCAAGACTGTCATTATTTTATTGTACCCTGAATACCCTACCATGAAAGAATGGTCTTTGAAGAAATAAATTTCACCTATCAATGTACCTAAAATTGATGCATACTCTAACATGACCATTATTTTTCAAAATATGGATGATTTTTTTTGAGATATCATGGATATTTCACTCCTAAAAAAGTATTTATTTGATAAATTATTCCACCTATGCCTAAAAATTGATGACATGAGAGGGGTGAATCATCATGGATGACTTCTTCAATCCTCAATTATAAACGGGTAGGCAATGGCAGTGAATAGACACATTAGAATTCAGTTCTCAAATTTCTGTATTATTTCATGTGAACCGAAATCAATGTTTCATTAAAAATTCAATTTATATATATTTCTCTTCGAGTGGAAAGGATATAACTAATATGAGTTGATCGTGTGTCTTATTATATTCCAAGATTCACCTTTATGAGATTGTTAATGGTAGTGGAGATTCCTTCCACGAAAATGGGAGTAGTGTTCCAGTGTCCTCCTCATATTCTTCCACTATTTAGTATGTAGAGACATTTTCATATGAATTTGATGATCTGGGGGATTCTCTGTCAATATAAACATGAGATGTGTCATGTAAAGAGAATGTATCATCCTCTACTACCTATGTCAATGCTGAGAGATACTAGAGATTAATTATTTACACTGCCACAGGGGAAAAGATGTACTAGGACATAAGTCATCAAGTTTATCACCTCAAATATATTTATGAGGAGTGAATTGTCTCCATCAATCAAAATATAGGCATTTTCATGGTTGGTCCCCAATGTATTGGGGGTTTTGGACTGCATATCCTCATCAAACATTATTCTTTTTTACTTCAAATTTATAAAAAACTACTTTAGTTTATGTGGCTCGAAATCTATCAAAGGGGGGACCATCACAATGTAGTGTTTGGACTATTCCGTTGGTGGGGCATTTCCACAACTAATGGAATACTGAGGGAAACACCACATTGTTGTGTAACTATGGTCATCTAAGAATGAAATTGTATGAAGTTCACTACTAGATAACATAAATCTCAACATTATATGTCAGATCCCCAAACAGATCCTTGATCCTAATCTTCCCAAAAGGTCTATGATCATCCTTATCATACCCTATAGTGGTCTTCTTTGTGGGATATACTCCCTCTTCCCTATATCACTATTTATGTAGGGTTTAAAACATTATAAAAATTATAGAATAATGGTTATCAATTATATTCTTTCATACATTGACATTATTGAATCTAAACGAAACATATAGAAGCATGTTGTTCTCTTGGATGGCTTCTTCATGATCTTCATCAGTGACAAAGATGTCGATATGGAATTTTGATGGAATGACCACCAATTGATAAATCATGGATCTAGTGACTTATGTTTCAAATTCATTTGGGATATTAATGGATTTGACAAAATAATCCTTGAGTTTGTTTTTTGAAATATGGGTCTCTTATACGATTGATAGATAGCTGGGACGACCACCATCTATTTTAGAATTTCATACTTTTGTTCCAGAGTCTGGTACTTCCTAATGTGGGTATTCTTTTTGAAAAGTTTATATGGAGATATTTAAGTCAAGGTGGACATTGTTTTTTCATTTTTAATGGTAAAAGGAGAGTATGCATTTATTGGATTTGGTCGTGTCGGCCTTCAACATTGTCTGGGATGATCAGAAAATTGCAACACAATTAGATGGTCTTGTATGAAAATTGGGAATGGTCCACTGATAAAGGGATCTGGGACACCTTCATTACCCATTTGGGCCTTATGTAGAACTTTCCAATGGTTCTTAGCTTCATATATGTCCTCAATGTGAATGTGACTGAAATATGAGGTCTGACAATACACGAACTATTGGTCATGGGCCACTACTTAATGGTTCTAGGACACCTCAATGATTCATTTGGGCCTACTATAGCACTTTACCATGGTTCTTAGCTATATATATGTACTATATGGGATTGTGAATGAAATATTAGGTATGACCATACTTGAACTATCCCATGTATCTTCAGTTCCTGTCCATGCAACCTCTTAGTCCTCGATCATGTTTGAGAAACTCATATTCTGAGGCGTATTTTTCATCATTGAAGGGTTTTTTCCAATGTATCATGTTTAAATAACCAAATATGATATCTTAATCCAATGACGGTTCCATTGTGTGGGGTGGTGTCCATGCATCAGATGTATCGTAGAAGCAACTTATAAGAGTCATTGGTTGTATTGGAGTAGAATATGACAAATCCTATTATGTTTCTTCAAGCATATGATATTCCTATTCACAATTGGGCATCAAATTTTATTTTAAATCCCTACATGGAAGATATATTGTGGATATTTATATCTTTTCTCTTATGGTGGCATGATCTCAGTCATCTATTTTCGAGTCATATTGTTGTTGAACATCCTCCAACAGCTGGCCTAAGCTTTCTAACAATCACATTATTCTTCAAATAGGGAGATTCATCTATAGTCTATATAGTCTAGGGAGTTATATAACACAATCATTCTAGATTAGACCTATTCCATGAATGATGTATATTAATTCAAAAATGATATGGATAATATGAGCTAACCTACATTGTAAAGGGTGATATTTGGGATAGTTGTAAATTGTGGCCACAATAGGCATCCTATGCTATGAAAGCATGAGAATGTTATTTTCCTTGGAAATGAAGAAATTACTAGGGAATTTTTCATTTTTGATGGATCATACTTTATTCCTCATTTACTCAAATCATAGGGACCCTAAAATCTATATGCTTCTTTTTTAGGGAGATTATGTGGTTTTTTCATTTTGAATGTTGGTGTTGGGAATATCCGGACCTACCTAGGTGTTCATGGAAGGTCACTACTACGAGATTGAGAGTGGAAACTATGTATTCTACTTTTCCTTGCCTTTTACCATATGTTGAGGGAGCGAGACAAGATTTTTTCCAAGTTTACTGAATGTATTGTTTCAAAAATTGGTTCATTTTTTTCGAATCGATGAAACCCACATTGATTCTTAATTGTGGAAAAAGGTGTCTACAAATCATCCTAGAGATTTTCAGTATAGAGTTCTAATTGTTTCTAATGCGAGAGAGGGTTGAAGAGTGAATTGGTTTAATATATCCATTTAACAATAATGTTATACAACCTCTAATTTTCGCATTTCATGGAGTTCATCTTGTTGATTATCATCATCTTCCACATCATGGAGATTAAATGATAAATCAATTGAAAATGAAGGTCATCCCATATAAAAAATGATACTATGGTAAGACTGCAATAGAAAACAATGGATGATCCTATTATAGTTTGTAAAAACACATCTTCGTTGTCACCTCATTTTGATATTGAGGGATCTTCATTGGTCCACATCAAGATATGATGTGTATGATATATTAACCAGGGATTCCCCCACCATTGATGGACGATATTGTATGATGACTAAAATAGTGTGGGGGAAAGGATTCATCCACTCATGCCTAATTTGTCATTCACTCAGGCTACACTGGTGAAAATTTCACTTTAGGGGATCCATTCGACTAGATGGTGACTCGATGGCTTTATATACCTCTATATGTACTTAATTATCAACCACCTACCATCTATAGGGAGTGGGTGGGGCTTGAAAACTTTGACACTATTTAGTAATTGATTTTTGATACATCTGACTATGTCATAGTAGCCTTTGGATATAACATTACAAAAGTATAATTATTGTTTTAAATATCTTAAAACAATATCTATAAATTGTTATAACATCCAAAAACCATTTTATGACATTTAATTTTAGGAATAAGAAAAGTTATTCTGCTTGAACATTTAACCTTGATAATAGTTATGAGAAAAACTACATTCTCTAACTAATGGTATCTAAGAGGCCCACTACTTATAACCATCCCCCACTCCATCAATTCCCATTCAACATCCACTAAATCACCTATTAGAAAATGAAGATTCCATTTTTTGGAAGTGATATTCTATAAAAGAAATCATGGTATTTCATATATAGATCTTCCATAATTTACATTTCAAATATCTCTTTATAGGTACAAATATTCTACATGAATAAATGTGATATGATATATGGTTTCAAACCCTACAAGCAATTCTAATAATTTAATGAATCATTCATTACCAATTATACTAAAAAAATGAAAAGGCTTTGTCAATTTATTGGTGTACACCACAATGATCGATCTCCATACAAAAAAGATTGAAAATCAGATAATTTCTCTTCACCTAAGACTTTGGATTGAAAAACTTGAACTACGGGGTCTTGAATTTGTCCTATTCCATATTTAACTATTTATTATCCAATACTGTGTAATACCACTATTTATGGCTATGACTCTCAAGTCTGAATATTGGTCACATAAAATTAATATTTTTTATTATATATAGGATGTTGAAGATAAAAAGAATACTTTCCAAAGAGTCTGTCAAATATTGGGGTTCATTTACATCTTTAATGGATGGTTGTTTATCAATTATGATCCCCTTGATCGATCCCTTTCACATCCATATCCATGTTGTACATGAATAAGTTCATTTGGGACTTGGGGAACTTTTTGTTCCTTGACATAAACTGATAAATGGTATCCTCGATATTATTATGATCAAGGGGTGGATTCCATTCCAGTCCATCCACTTCACCCTCTTATAATACCCATTAAATATGTAATAGATGAATTTCAATACATATAGAAAATAAAATAAATGGGTGGACATAGATTAATATTTGTATAGACCATAGAGAAATAACAAAACCCAATATTAAGAACAATATCACAACATAAGAGATACACATCTCAACATTTGATGATATGTTGAGTCACATAATGGCATCAGCTAGGTAGGAAATCACCACAACCTACCTCTATGGTTCCAAAAACCCTAACTCTAATCTACCAAATGTACCATGAAATGTACTCTTGAGAAAAAATATGCCTTTATCACCATTTTTATGGAAAAATCTATACATATACTCAAAATATAGATCCCAAAATCCTACACCTCAAACCGAAAGGGTGTTACCAACGATCATGTGTTGTGGACTATAACTTGAGCATCAACAACAAACCATGGGAAGAATTTTTCCAAACCTGAAACTAATATCATATACTATATTTATTTAATAGAACAATTTAGTAGAATATAATCTAATAAATATATTTCATAAAAAATTAATGTAGTGGAAATGATAAAAAATATTTTTAAAAATATCAAGGGTACTAGTAAAAAAATAAATTACGAAAGGAAAAATGAAAAAATATAAACCATGTGATATGCTCATGACATCCCACTATCTCACCATCAGCTATATAGACACTAATATGAAATAACCACTCTATAACAATATGATTCCTTTCTTTTTTCATACATCATAATAAATAACATTTTATATGTATCACTAAAGGGTTTTGTAGGGAGTGAGCTAAGTAATATTAGTAGCATACCACCCTAGTGTTACATATCAAGTCTCTCCATAAAAAAATTGATCATGATCATCCTTCTAGAAAACATGGAATGATAATTCACTAATCATATTTCATATAAAAATCATGCTATCTCATTGAAATCTTTCCAAATATTAAAAATTCAATGAATTTTTTTTCAAATAATATCCCTTTTATCAAACCAAGTTATCAAATTATAAATGGCACAAACCAAAAGAATACATATAATTATTCCATGGATCACTACAGATCAGAAACTAAATAATACCAACTACCAAAAATAGACTATCAGATTAATTATTTATATAGACATATTCCTTGATTTTAAATTGATGAGGAACATACTAAAATTTTATCATTTTAGTTCTTATTATGATCTCTCTTAGACACAATTCTTAGTGAGAAGAAACACATCCTATGAGTGAACACCTTGATGGTATCAATGAAAGATACCTCTGACTACACTTTTATCCTAGGTACCTAATGAATCCAATGTTCTATATTTTCTATATCATTTCATCAAAACCATTCTTTGAAAACTATTTCAGAATTTATTTCACAATTCATTGAAAATACATTTTATTTTTCCCCAACATGGATAATCAATCTTTTCTCAAAAACCCAATACCAATGAAAAAATAAATTAATAATTCCAATTAATATATAAAACAATATATGGAACTGTAAAAATCATGGTTTTTTCAATATTGGATAGATACAGAACATCCATCCTCAAATTCGGTGTTTCACTCCAATTTATACGGGATCCACAACCACCGAACGGTATGGAGAACAAGAAACATGGGCCATATCAAATATTATCATAGTTTAGAATCATATTCTATAACAAAAAATTGTTGCAGGATCAGTTAGTACACACGTAACTTAAGAACCATGAACCCACCACACCACAACCATCAATGACGAAACCATATAATATGTTCTCAGAACAAATAAAGAAATGATCATGAAAGAAATTTCTTGTAGAACAGTATATCCAAATCTATAGTGCAATGGTGCTACAAAAAATAATGAAAATTAATAAGAAGAATGGACACTTACCTATTTACACATTTCAGTTCATAACTGTATGTGATGTATATAATTATGTGATCCCAGAGAGGAGGAACCAAAAATCATTTAGGAGTGAACTTAGGGTGTGAGTGAGAAGGATTCTCAAAAAGTATTTTTTTTCAAGCTTCACTGAATAATAACACACAACATCATAAGAATTCATGACATGAATGATATATTCACAACATGAATATCCAATGTTATGGATTTATAGAATAATTCGACATCTCAGGTTAAAAATATTGTTCCAATCAATTTCAATTCAAGAATTAAATTCATAATATAAAAATCATTCACATATTAAAACTAATTAATGGATTACAATATGTGATTCATTCTCATTGTGAAATAAATTCTTAAATTAAATCTTCTTTGAAAATAGTATTAAAAAACAACATGCAAAAAAACAGAGAAATCCCCCAATATCAACCATGATCCCATAAAACATTCTCAATTGATTGCAAAATTTATAACCAGACATCACTAATTAAAAAATACAAACATCCCCAAATATTGATAAATTTTCATGAAAAATTAATCATATCCCTGAAAGGCCTAAAATGAACCCAAAAAGGAATCAATAAGTTTCATTAAATACCTTAATGAAATCCACCAGATGTTACATAAATAATACTCTCACAAGGTAATATTACAATTTAACATAAAAATATATCACAAATGAATTAATGGATAGATCCATTGTGAATCAAATTATTTAAATATTTTTAATAATAATCTAACATATATATCTATACATCATTTGACTATTCAGTATCAACTGTACTAGTAAAAAATGGTTTTTCCACACATGTTTTCTCTTAATCTTGATTATTTACACCCCTATGAACTATCATTAGACATCCATTATCATAATTTCAAAAACTCATTACAATTAAAAATTATGTTTATTAGATTTTAATTATTATTATTATTATCAATAATAATATTGATTACCTTGAAATCATATACCATGTTCCCAAGCATTCCATATTAAAAGAACTTCCTAAATTTAATAAGTCATTACCCTATGCAATTTTTTACACACTTATCTATAAATGAAAACATTAATTTCTTACCTCCATAATTTTTAGAGGATTATTCCAAATAATTTCAATCTAGACTATTTCTTATGTAGTTTCATCAGAAATACCCATTTGCACATTCTTATCCTATTAAAAAAGTTTCTTATTTCTTTTAAATTCATGATACAAAAATGGACTTTGATATAAAGGAATAAATCCGATTTAAAATAGATTAAATTTATTATCATGATTGTAAAAAAAAATTAATATGTACTATGAAAAATAGCTGTTTTTATCTCCAGAAAAATCCATTTTATATTCCACATTTTGTATTAATTTTAATAATTTCTTTTCCCTTATAGATCATATAACCCTAGAAAAATATTTCTCAAAGGAAATATTTATAATTTAATCTCATTATAAGGACTCATACATTTCCCGTTCATTAATATTGTTAACTATTGACAAAAAATATTTTTATTTTCATTCAAAAAAATACAAGTAATGATTTTCCATTTTTGGATCCAAATAACCCATGTAATAAAATATATTTTATAAATAAATAATCCAACCTCTGATACATCTATGTTAGAGGATATAATTAATGCTGGTGGATGTTATCATATAGAATGCTCCACTATCATCCTGTTTCTATGTGGTAGATCAGGCATCACTCATGAATGCATTAAACCAAAATTTATATCCTTCTCTAAACAAGACATCGCTATATAAAATAGATAGTTCTCCATTCCAATCATTTTGGGATGCTGATTAGGAAGAATTTTGTCCCATGGGTTACATTCTAATAAAAATTCATATTTCCTCAATGGAAACCCATTCAGAAAAATCTTTTTTTTATAATTAAACTTGGTATTATTAAAAAAACTATATCGTGATATCTTTAAATTAATTTCACTTTCCGGTATTTCAGACAATATCAAAGCATCTAATATTATCTAAACCTTCCACTGATTCCAACTTTAGGGACTCAACATTAAACATTAACAAATACTTAGTTTTTAGTTAATAATTCATGTTCATGCATTCATGGGGATAAAATTTGATTATATTTTTAAATAATTATTTCATAACTATTACATAAAAACAAATATATTAAAAATTTGGTCCATTTACATAGTATCAATATTTACCTAACATAAAATTATAGAAAATGTTACAAGATATAAATTCATTAATAATAATCAGGAAATTCATCTTGTCTTATTATGTTTCTATAACCATCCTTGATCAGGATTAAAATAATTTTAAAATGTTGGGATGAGCAAAAAATTCACAGTATGGGGTGTCAAAATGACTAAATAATGAAACACATTAGTCCAAGAACACTAAAAAAAATTAATTCAAAATTGTAATTTTTTACAAAAGAAATCAAATTCGATTACAATATGATGTCTTAAAATATAATAATAAATATTAAGGTAAAAATAAATGTTTTAATGGATTCATTATAGTCTTCAAATACATAATTTTTCTACAATGTTATATTTTTACCATTAAATTTTATCAAAAAATTTAAATTAATCATTATATAATTATACTTCCCTGATATATATTATTAATTTGGTAAAACCCCATAAAAAATTTTTCTAAAATATTTTAGTAACTCATGATATCATTTTTTATAACAATCGTTCTAATGTAATATCAAATATGTTTTACTTCCATACACAATATATTGATGGGAAAAAAGAGACAGATCTGTCACTGGATTTTAATGGGACCCCGAATCCATAATTTATAACAAAACCACACAAAATCATATAAAATTATTAGGAAACATTACATAGTAAAAAACCAAAGATGATTTCATTTTCTTAAACACTGTCATAAAAATATTATATTCACTAAAATGTATACATTTTGAGATATTAAAATTTCCATTGAACATTAAAAAATGTTATGAAAATAACCAACAAATATTGAAGTATAGTTATTCATTTCTGAAAAATTAGTATCATTTAATGGATTCCAAAAACCCAAATAACAATAACAGAGGTGTTAAGAGTCCTTTTCAATGTATATAAAAAATTTAAATGAACCCTTTAAAAAAATTTAATGTCAAAAATTTTTGTAAAAAGATAAGTTTTGAGACAATTGAAATAAAATATAAATACAAATAAAATGTCATTTTAATTTATTTTAGGTCCATGTAAATACATACATTATATAATTTAAAAACATAAAGGGAAGAAATAGATTTTTAAGTGAATGTTTAAAAATAATGAATTCATTTACATTGGGTAAGACATGTCAGGTATGTTCTCTATCATCCAGAATAATAATAATATATTAATTATTTCATTTCATAGGAATATTTTTTATGGTTAATGGTCCCTTTAATATTATCTTTTACAAATCTACATTTAATTATTTCATCAATGAAATTAATATTAGTCATTTTTACAATATTCAATTATTAAATAAAAATGACATCTATTAAATGAATATGGTCAAAGTCGTCATTATTTCATCGTAGCTAAAACAATAGTAGTTAAATTATAATAATTTCTATATATAAATTATTATTAAAAAAACCAATCATGAAAAAATGTTACTAAAAAATTATTATTCTACAATCATGGAGATGGTGGGTAAAATGTATGTATGAGTAGCATTTCATTTTTTCAATAATAATCATAAAACAAAGATAATAATCATTTAACATTACATAATGGTCATAATAAGTTTTATATCACTTAATTTCATTAAATATATAAATATATATATATCACCCATGTGATATTGTAATGAAATATGAATCACATACCCTCTTGGAGGTGGTTGTTCACACGTTGGCATGAACGATGTTATCAATTTCTAATAAATAATCAATTATGACGATATATTATATATTACTTCTATATAATTTATTATATGTCATGATATTCAAATATATATATATACATAATTATTATATTCATATCCTAAATAATCTTAAAGAGGAGATGATAAGAAAAATTACATTAGATTGTATGGTGGTAGTTTGCTGTACAAATGAACGATGTCTTCGATTAACATTTGATTGATGTAGAGATAGATGTATGAAATAATATTTTAAAAATAATATTTAATTACATTTAATATATTTATGTTATTATTTCAGTATAATAGAATAACATTTTATAGTGCATGATGAAGAAATAAATCAATATGGTCGGTCAAGAACTACAACTTACCTTTGGATTGCGTTTAAAGGATTACACAAAAAGATTTTGTAGGTTCATATTAATAACAATAAAATAATTATTGGATACAGTAAAGGATATTCAAAATTTATTTTTCTTGGTCTTGGATAATCCAAAAATCTTTTTAATTGTGAAGTTTGTAGGATAGAATGTTCTTTTAAGAAAGGGGTGGGACACTATTATTAATTCAAAGAATAAACAATTACTATAATTATTTTTAATTTATCTAATTTTATAATATTAAAATTTATGATATGGTTGTGTTATAATCCTTTAATTTTATATAATTATTAAACATTATTATAAGGTATTGGCCCTTTTATTTTTGTTTTCAAATTTGATGACCCATTTTGTTACCAACCATGATAATAGAGCATTTAATTTTTAGGGGTAAATATATTTACAATAAATGGAAAATGGGACAATACATGTACCATAGATTATTTTTAAAAACACAATCTAATAACTTGTTTTATGATATATTTTTATAAAATTAAAATCTTTTAATAAAATATTACATATTATTATATATTAGTATAGTAATGTTTTAACTATTTATTTTATTTGACATTTAAGTCCCCAATAATAATATGGGAATCTAAAATAATCCATAAAAAAATCCATAATAACGTATACATATTGAAAATTTTTGTTTAACATAATAATTATTTCAATTTATATTAGATTAAACATTTTTACAAAATTTATTTTATTTATTATTAATTGAAAAATTATGACATCAACATTGCATAATATTTGAATGTAAATTTCTAAAAACTAACAATTTAATATAAATTAATATAATAAATAATTATATTTAACCATAAAATAATTATTTATAGGATTAAATAGATAGTAAACCCATATATTAAAAAACATTTATTAAATTGAATGTAATAGACATGTCAAAATAGTGAAGCATTACAAAGGCTGGTATGTAAAACCCCACAACAATTTTCTTAATCAAGATTATAATAGTAATCAATTAAGACTAAACACCAGTTGGAACTAACCTCAATGATAGATCTCTTTTAATGAACATCAATGATCAGGTTGGCCACCCTATAAACATGATTTATATCCAAGGAAATCATATCAATAAGGACAATACAATCATCCAATGATGAAAAAATCATCAATGGAACATTCCTTGAGAGATATCATTGAGAGTTTTCACAACAACATATGAATCTGATTGCAGCCATAAATCATGCTAACCATAGGTGTTTTTTCATACCTATCAGGGCTTCCATCAACTAATAATATAGACATAAAAAATAATATATTTATGATTCAAAGTATATTTAATTAATATATATATATATATATAACTACTAGAATATTAAATTTTATTCATATTCATTAAATAATTTAGAATATAAATTAAATAATAATAGATTTGTAGTAAACTAAGGATTAGATGGTTATTCTAGAATTCAAATCATTTACTTAATACTACACTTGGATATAACATATGGCATAGTTACTCTTTGGGGTAACAAACTCGAAAGGGTAGATTATATATTAACAAAGTCATCACTTGGAGAACCATAAATAGTACTTAATGAAATCCCCATTTGACACTCTCTATAAATATGCTTTTGACGATTAACATTATCATTAATTAATATCATTTGATTTCATTAGAAAAATCTAATTTTGGATTTGAAATATTGGTGAGATCATTAATTATAAAAGAATGAATTCTAATATTCTAGTTAAATAATAAATATGTGAAAATCCCTGAAATTTAATTGTTTTCTTTATAATACAAGTGTATGCATCCCCTAGCATAAATATTCATAGTGGTAATAACACAAAAAATGTGAGATTTTGTTTAAAGTCAATTGTCAATAGGTATAAGTCCCCAGCCTTAAACATCACTTAATCTTGATATATTTCAAGAATACACCTTGAGGATCTTTTCAGGATTAGAGTTTTAGAAAATTAGATCATAAAACATGCATTACATTCCACATTTAAACAAAGTGGTTACATAAATGATAGTATTCATTTTTCAAATCAATGGAAACATATTCAAAATAAAACATGGATTCTTTATTGAAACTTCCTTGACACTATCATTATATCATGTACCATTCCCTTGACCTGTGAAAAACATTTCAAAAACATGGGATGAGCATAAAAAGCTCAGTAAGGGATATAAAAATATGGAATGAAAACATGAGTACATATATACATAAGAATGAAATCATACTTTACCCATAAAACATAAGAACTTTAACATTCCTCATCAAATCATGAATAAATCATAGAAATCATAAGTCATAAAGGTAACTTGAAGCATTCATAACATTCTTACGTATGGAGTAACCCTCTTGGTTACGTTTGGAATACCCCTCATAGTATATTCCCTAAATCTTTTCGGAGAAACCTTAACATTTAACTACTTCACGTTACCCAATGCATTGGAGAGCTATATCAGGATCACCCACCTTAGTTTATCACGGAACCACCCATCTTCATAACAATTCCCAAGAACCATAACATAATCGTATCACGTAAAACATACAGAAAAGAAACATAACATTTCCACATTTCAATCACCAGATATCAATACATCACATTCATATAATAAAAACATTATGAAAACCATTTTCAATACCAAAATAAAATAAAATAAATACATTGTATTTATTTTTCATTTTAAAAAAAGATAGGTTATGGCTTGTAGAGGAAGCCGAAACTCAAATAATGGTCACGACGGCAGAGAAGTCGTTGTCGCCGCATAAGTATGACAAAAAAACATTCCCTTTTGTCCTTTAGTAAATGCTTTATATGAAAAGGATTATGTAAAAGTCAAAGGGGTTTATACACCGTATAAAATAATGTTGTGTATAAAACCAAATATGCCTCAATGAAATGAGATTGAGACAATGTCCCTTACCTCGTGTCCGACCCGACTCGATCGTTCTATAACCTCCTGAATAATAAACATGAGTTAATTTATACTTGTTTAATAACCTTTTTCATGTTCATTATTAATTTTATATCACTTATTACCATGTTATGAACACTATGTAATTTATTTATGTTAATAATGGTCGTTTTTTTCGATCATTGCTACTTGACTTAAAAATAAACTCTTTATAATTACATGTTTGTTAATGGGGTAAAATATCCATTATATCCAGAAAAATATTCATCATCTAGATATCATATATATCATATATATCCATTATATACATGAATTTATAATAATATATAACATTTAGAGGTACGAAATGAAATGCACCGTTCATGGAGACGGTAAGCCGTACGTACACATGAATGCTACTTCCATATCTATTTCATATTTAATGGAATTAAAACATAATGATACAAAATAGTATTATAATTCCAATATGGTATCATATATAATATCATTAAATATATCTTTTATACATACCACATATGGTATTAACGAATCAAATAACTTTGAGGGGCGGTAGTCTGCACTTCCTAAAATGAAGATATCGCGTTTACCCATAATGGAAACTATAAAGGAATTCCATAAATGAAAAATACAAAATCATAAGGAAAACATAAACATATTATATATCATATATAAATATAGTGACATCTTAATGGACACATTTGACGGAGTTAAAGGAAAATTGAACAATCATCGTTTCGTGAGGCAGAAATTCACCATCCATAGAAACATTATGTTCTTTAACCATTAAATGTAGGTGTGTGTAATTGTATCTAGAATACTTCTTATAAAAACATCATAGTATATTTAAGATACATTATTTGTTACAATAGAAATGAATAAAAAGATTTTAGGGAGTTGTAGAAGCAATATAAAACAAAATAACACAAGTGAAGACATTACCTTAAAATCGGGTAACTACCTTTGTTTTGAACCAAAAGGGTTTCTTGAAGAGTTTCCTACCTAAGGTAAGGCTTCTAGGAATAGGATAGGGATGTGGAATGACAAAACGATCAGATCATGGCCATGCCAAAGGCTTGAGAGGTGTGGGTAAGGAGCTAGAGGTGGGTGCCTTTTATAACAGGAGAGGAGGGGCACTCTTGGAACGGTATAAAATGTTACTTTATTTTCAAATGAGTATTAGATTTTAAAGGTCCCACGTTGTTGTATTTCAATGATAAGGTGATAAGAGTTATAAATCCACCCATCCAATAGGTTTTTGACATGTGTACGTCTTAGATTTTACATTATATTTTTATTTTATTTAAATCTTTAAATAATTAGGTAATCGCTGCATCATCATGATGTCATAAATCATTTAAGTAATTTAATGTCTAAAAATTATAAAAATTATACTATGCTATATGATATCGTTTTAGCTTTACAATGACTATTTATAGTAAAAACTATGACCTCTATAACCCCATGTAAAAATTGTTTTAGTAAAACAATACATGTTTGTGTCATTTTTACTTTTACTTTAAATAAAAGGCATTAATGTCATTATCTTACCCAAGTGGCTCTATGGGGTCCCAAAAATCGACCCATGGGTTTCTTGGTCGGATATGACACATCCAATAAGGGTAGGACATGTGTCAATGTCATTTCATATTATTAAAACATTATTTTTTCCTTAAATTACACTAATTAACTCTAATCGTGATTAAAAACATAAAAGTTACTATTCACCAAAAAAATTATTTTAATCACATTGAACCACATTTTATTTCATAATGAAAACCATGTCTGTTGGATTTTAGAAATTCAAAACACAGAGGTGGTAAAATTTCATTTAAACGAAAAATTAGTTTTTTAAGTACCACTTAGTGGTTTCTCTATTCATCAAAAAATTATGTTTTTCAGAAAAATACTAAAACATTACCCTAAGCTATATTCAATATTATGAATTCAAAAATGATGTCTATTTTACAAAATTCATTATATAGAATCTGAATTCATTAATTTTATAATTAAATCCCACTGTCAAATCAAATACCATGTTTTTAAGAAACAATATCTATCAAAAGACTGACACTCGTTTATGTCCAATCTCAAAGTGATATTAATTACAATGACCACCATTGGATTAAATGGTAAAAATATATTCTAATTTCAGTTCAAAACCAATTAAAAAGATAATCTATCTATATAAATAAATTATATTTAAAAGAGGTTTTGAAATAAATTACAACACATTTCACAATTCATTAAAAAATGAACATTATTTGAAAAATACTAGAAATTTGTCGAAAGTAAATTTCAATGTCCCAATAATAAAGAATAAGTTTATTTTGACAAATATAGCTTATAAAATTTTCAAAATATAGACTTAAAAATTATTCGCCATCAAAAGGCGATAAAACAATCTTTTAAAAATATTAGAGTATTTCATGCTTAAGGATGGATTTATTCTCATTTTAAGCCTCTAAAACACTATCTAATTCATAAATAGACAAAGATAACTATATATATAATTCATTACTTACTTGGGATATTAAATCCTTCCCCCCTTTAGAAAATTGTGTCCCTTCAATTTATTTACATATCAGATAAGTGGGGGTATTTATCCCTCATTGAATTTTATGATTACCATGTTGCCTCTTCACTCATGTGGTTATTCCATAAAACCTTTACATGATGAATCACCTTATTCTGCAACACTTTCTCCCTGTGATCAAAAATCTAAACTGGTTATTCCTCATAAGATATATTCTCTTCCAACTGAACTGCCTCTGGACTCAAAACATGAGATGGATCTGGCATATACTTCCTCAACATTGAAACATGGAAACATTATGTTCCTGAGATAAACTCAGAGTTAAAGCCACTCAGTATGAAACTGATACAACTATCTCTAGAATTTTATATAATCCAATGAACCAAGGAATCAGCTCTCCTTTCTTACCAAATCACATCACACTTTTCCATGGAGAAACCTTGAGGAAGACATGATCACCTACCTCAAAAGAGAGATCCTTCCTCTTGTTGTCTACATAACTATTCTTCCTGCTCTGAGCCGTTCTCATGTGTCTCTTTATCAGCTGAACGTTTTCTGCCAACTCTTCTACTAATTCTGGTTCCATCAACTTCCATTCACCCACTTCATCCCAGAAATCTATAGTTTGACACTGCTTCCCATATAATGACCCAAATGGTGCCATCTGTATACTAGAATGAAAACTGTTATTATATGAAAACTCAACCAATGAAAGATGTTGGTCCCAACATCCATGATAATCCATTGAACAAGCATGTATCATATCCTCCAATGTCTTAATTTTTTGTTCTGACTGCCAATCTGATTGAGGATGAAAAGTTGTACTAAAATTTAATTCAGTACCCAATGACTTCTGAAGGCCTTTCCAAAAGATAGAAGTGAACCTGGGATCACGTTCATATACAATGGAGAGAGGAACTCAATGTAACTTGACTATATCTTTAAGATACAAATGAGAAATTTGATCTAGGGAAAAATTTTCTCGTATTGCAAGGAAATGAGAAGATTTAGTCAAGAGATCTACACTAACCCATATTGCATTATTACCTCGAGGTGTCTTCGGAAATCCCACAATGAAGTCCATAGATATATTTTCCAATTTCCACTATGGCACTGGTAAAGCAGGAAGCATATATTTCGGTAACTTCCATTATTCAATAACCTCTTTACAAGTCAAACACTTCACATTAAAATCAGAAATATCTCTTTTCAATCCATCCCACTAATAATACTCCTGCAGATATTTGTACATCTTAGTACTTCCTAGATGAACTGAAAACGGAGAACTATGAGCTTCAAATAACAACTCAATATTCAACTTTTAATCACAAGGCACACACAATCTCTCCCCAAATCTCAAAACACACTCATTATCAATGTTGAATTCCGGAAACTTACCCTTCTGAACCATCTCTACCTTTTTCTACAACAAACTGTATTGCTTTTATGCTTGATTAATTCTGTCTGATAGAGAAGATTTCACTGATAATTGGAAAAAAACAGAAGGACATCCTTCACCAACAACTTCTATTCCAATGTTCATCAAATTCGTAACCAAAGTATCACGTTCCAACTGCAAAATTGTTAATGAAGAATTACTTTTTCGACTCAATGCAACAGCCACTTTATTTGCTTTTCCCGGATGGTAGTGAATTGTACAATCATAATCCTTGATTAATTATAGCCATCTCCTCTATCTTATGTTCAATTATTTCTGATTGAATATATATACTTTAAACTTTTGTGATCGGTATATATTTCACGCTTTACTCCATACAAATGATGCCTCCAAATTTTTAAAACGAAAACCACATCAGCTAATTCCAAATCATGTGTAGGGTAATATACCTCATCAGTTTTCAACTAACATGAAGCATAATCAATTAACTAATCATTCTGCATCAGGACACAATGAATTAATTTCAGTGAAGCATCATTGTAGATAACAAACTCACCATTCCTGGAAGGTAGTGCCAAAACTGGAGCATTCACCAATCTTCTTTTTTGTTCCTGAAAACAATCATCACATTCTTTTGTCCAGATAAACTTAACACCCTTCCAAGATAGATTAGTCATTAGACTAGATAATTGTGAAAAATTTCTAGCAAACCTTCAGTAATAGCCCGCTAAACAAAGGAATCTACGAATATCAGTTTCATTTGTGGTTCTTGACCATTCTTCAACAACCTATGTTTTTGTAGGATCAACAGTTATCCCATCTTTAGAAACAATCTGACCAAGGAAAGAAATTTGTTGCAACTAGAACTCACACATTCTAAATTTCCTATACAATTTGTTTTCTCTTAAGGTTTGAAAAATAACCCTTTAATGTCTTTCATGATCCTCTTTACTTTTAGAAAACACAAAAATATCATCAATGAAAACCACCACAAACTTATCCAAGAACTCATGGAAAATTCTATTCATTAAGTCCATGAATACAGCAGGTGCATTGGATAGCCCAAAAGGCATTACTAAAAATTGATAATGGCCATATCTTGTACAAACGTGGTCTTCAGAACATCTACTTCCTTTACCTTCAACTGATGGTACCCCGATCTCAGGTCAATCTTTGAAAAATAATGAGCTCCCTGAAGCAGATCAAACAAATCATCGATATGAGGAAAAGGATATTTGTTCTTAACAGTGATGTTATTCAAGGATTTATATTCAATGAAAAGTTTCATAGAACCATCTTTATTTTTAATAAATAAAACATGAGCACCCCATGGTGATGTTCTAGGTCGAATGAAATATTTCTCTAATAAATCTTGCAATTTCTACTTAAACTCTAAAAGTTCAATTTGAGCCATTTGATAAGGGGGTTTGGAAATTGGCTTTGCATCAGTAACTAAGTCAACAGTAAACTCAACTTCCCGATCTGGTATTATTCCAGGAAACTCATCAGGAAAAACATAGGGATACTCATTTACCACAAGCACATCATTAATCTGAATAGTTCCCTTGTTTTCAACAATATGTGCAAGGTAACATTAATTTCCATCTTTTACAAGTTTCTCGGCCTCTTTATATGTTATCAATAGTAATGGTTCATTATTGTACCCAAACTAAAATTATTTCTGAAAATAAACTTCTTTAGCTCTACAGTCAATCTTAGTATGGTAAATAGAGATCCAATGCATACCTAGGATAACATCAAACTCTACTAGAGGTAAAACAATAAGGTTTGCATGTAGGTTATTTCCACAGATAAGGATAGAAAGATTCTTATAAATTCTTTTTGCCTCAACATTTCCCCCAGTTGTTTTTAACACAAGTTCATGAGTCATTTCTTGAGATGGTATTCACATTTTACTAGAAATGTTTTCAGAGATGAAAGAATGTGTAGACCTCGAATCAAACTACACACTGGCATAATCTGAAAAAACAAACAATGTACCCAATACCACTTCATTTTATGGCCCAATATCTGCTGAATTAGTTGAAAAGGATTTGACCACCCATTTCTTCTTGTAGTCAAACTACATCCCATCACTTGAGATCTTTGTCAGACTCTAGTTTTCATAGTGACCCATCTCATCGCACTTAAAATATTTCACTAACTGTAAATCAAATTTGGTCTTACCATCACCCCTATCTTTTTCAGTGCAATAACGAGCCTTATGTCCGATATTACCACATTAGTATCACTTTCTAGAATTCAGAAGAAATTCCCCAGCATGACATTTACCACATTTATCACAAACTAGAAACTTAGTTTTCTTACCATCAGACTTTGTTGAAGAATTCATCCCTTTCTCATGCCACCTCAGTCTTTTATTCTATTGGTGGTTATAGAACACTTGATCATCTGAAAACTCCATTTCCACCTTCTCAGAACACCGAACATGCTTTTCATAATTTTTGAACTCATGATAAGCTAACGCCCTTCGATATTTTTGCCTTAATCTTGAGTAAAAATGATTGATTTTATTATCAAGGTCTCAGATAAAATTTGCAGTATACCTTTCCAATTGAGTGAACCTTTCTTCATAGGAAGCCACTGAGTCTTCCACTTTCCTCAATTCCAGGAATTTTTATTCCATCCTATGTCAAACAGCCTTAAGAAGACACTTCTCAAGAAACATAACTTTGAATTCTTCCCAGCCGAGAGCATCAATCTCATCAGCGTCTCGGATATTTTTAACCATAGACCACAACTGATCTGCTTCACCCTCCAAACGGTAAATAGAACGACTAACCTTTTGATTGTCTGAACACACCATGACATCGAAAATCTTCTCCACTACTTTAGTCCACCATTCAGCTAGCACAGGGTCAGATGATCTTCTGAATGATGTGGGATGTTGCCTCATTAAATGTTGCACCACTGACATGTTCCTCTGCGGTTGATCTAGCTGATCTCGAGCAAGGATAGCACCACCAATTATCGCTTGAGTCAACTGCGCCATTACTGCAACAAACTATTCAGTTCCAATTCCGACCATCTCAGGATGCTGATTCAGAAGGAAATTTCCTTCTGTATGCATTCTTATCACTGCTTCCCTGTTCCCTCTGCGGAAAACCATTCTAAACAAACATGCCTTAGATGAAGCAACATGGTAATCTTAAAATTCTATATCATTTCAATTTGACCATAAAAAAATATTTTTGGATAATCATTTAATATTATTTTAACTCCTAAAGTTATCTAAACCGACCTCTGATACAAACTATAAGGACCCATCCTTAAACAATACTTAAACATGAGATATTTCAAGCATACCCCTTGAGGATCATTTCAGGTTTAGAGTTTTAGAGAATTATATCATAAAACATGAATTACATTAAACATTTAAACAAAGTGGTTACATAAAATATAGTATTCATTTTTCCTATCAACGGAAACATATTTAAAATAAAACATGGATTCCTTCTTAACACTTTCTTGACACTATCATCATATCATGTACCATTCTCTTGACCTACGAAGAACATTTCAAAAACATGGGATGAGCATAAAAAGCACAGTAAGGGATATAAAAATATGGAAAGAAAACATGAGTACATATATACATAAGAATGAAATCATAGTTTACCCATAAAACATAATCACTTTAACATACATCATCAAATCATGAATAAATCATAGAAATCATAAGTCATAAATGTAACTTGAGGCATTCATAACATTCTTACGTTGGGAGTAACCCTCTTGGTTACGTTTGGAATAACCATCACAGTATATTTCCTAAATCTCTTCGGAGAAACCTTAACGTTTAACTCCTTCACATTACCCAATGCATTGGGGAGATATATCGGGCTCACCCACCAAAAGTTTATCACGAAACCACCAGTCTTCATAACAATTCCCAAGAACCATAACATAATTGTATCACGTAAAACATGCATAAATGAAACATTCCCTTTTGTCTTTTAGTAAGCACATTTTATAAAAAAGATTCTATAAAAGTCAAATGGTTTTATACACCGTATAAAATAAAGTTTTGTATAAAACAAAATATGCCTCAATGAAATGAGATTGAGACAATGTCCCTTACCTCGTGTTCGACTTGAATTGATCGTTCCTTAACCTCCTGAATAATAAACATGAGTCAATTTATACTTGCTGAAAATCCTTTTTCAAGTTCATTATTCCTTTTATATCACTTATTACCATGTTATGAACACTATGTAATTTATTTAAGTTAATAATGTTTGTTTTGTCGATCATTGCTACTTGAGTCAAAAGTAAACTTTTTATAATTTCATGTTTGTTCATGGGGTAAAATATCCATTATATCCAGAAATATATTCATCATGTATATATCATATATATATAATATATCCATTATATAGATGCATTTATAATATTAAATAACATTTAGAGGTAGCAAATGAAATGCACCGTTCATGGAGACGGTAAGTCGTACGTACACATGAACGCTACTTCCATTTCTATTTCATATTTCATGGAATTAAAACATAATGATACATAATAGTATTATAATTCCAGTATGGTATCATATATAATATCATTAAATATATCATTTATACTTACCACATATGGAATTAACGAATCAAATCACTTTGAGGGGGCGGTAGTCCGCACTTTCTAAAATGAAGATATCACGTTTAACCATAATGGAAACCATAAAGGTATTCCATAAATTAAAAATACAGAGGAATAAGGAAAAAATAAACATATAATATATCATATATAAATATAGTGACCTCTTAATGGACACCATTTATGGTGTTAATGGAATATTGAACAATCATCGTTTCGTGAGGCAGAAATTCACCATCTACAGAAACAGTATGTTCTTTAACCATTAGATGTAGGTGTATGTAAGTGTAGCTCGAATAATTATTATAAAAACAACATAGTATATTTAATATACTTTATTTTTTATAAAATAAATGAATAAATAGAGTTTAGGGGGTTGGATAATCAAAATAAACCAAAAGAACACAAGTGAAGACATTACCTTAAAATCGGGTAATCCCTTTGGTTTGAACCAAAAAGTTTTCTTGAAGAGATTCCTGTCTTAGGAAAGGATTCTATGATTAGGAGAGGGATGTGGAGAGACAAAATTATCAGATCTTGGCCGATCCAATGGCTTGAGAGTTGTGGGTAAGGAGGTAGAGGTGGGGGCCTTTTATAAGAGGAGAGGAGGGGCACTCTTGGAAAGGTATACAATTTTACTTTATTCAAAAATGATTTTAGAATTTTAAAGGTCCCACATTGATGTATATAGAGTATATGGGGTTAATAGTTTCTATATCCACCCATCCAATAGGTATTTGACATGTGCAGGTCTTAGATTTTACATTATCTTTTTATTTTATTTAAATCGTTAAATAATGAGGTAATCGCTGCATCATCATGATGTCATAAATAATTTAATTTATTTAATGTCTCAAAATTATAAAAAAATACTACCATATAGTAGATATTTTTATATATCCAATGACTATTTACTGTCAAAAATATTACATATATAACCCCATGTAAAAATTGTTTTAGTAAAACAATACATGTTTTTGTCATTTTTACTTTTACTTTAAATAAAAGGCATTAATGTCATTATCATACCCAAGTGGCTCCATGGGGTCCCAAAAATTGACCCATGGGTTTTCTTGGTCGGCCATGACACATCCAATAATGTTAGGACATGTTTCAAGGTCATTTCATATTATTAAAACATTATTTTTACCTTAAATTACACTAATTACCTCTTATCGCGATTAAAAACTTAAAAGTTACTATTCACCAAAAAATTATTGTAATCCTATTAAAAAACATTATACTTCCTAATGAAAACAATGTATGTAGGATTTTAGAAATTCAAAACACAGAGGTGGTAAAATTTCATTTAAACGAAAAATTCGTTTTTTAAGTACCACTTAGTGGATTCACAATTCATAAAAAAATTGATGTTTTTCAGAAAAATACCAAAACATTATCCTAAGAAATATTTGATATTATGAATTCAAATATGATGTCTATTTTACCAAATTCATAACATAGATGTTTAATTAATTAATTTTATAATTAAATCCTGTAGTAAAATCAAATGGCGTGTTTTTAAGAAACTATATCTATCAAAATATTGACACTCATTTATGTCCAATCTCAAAGTGATATTAATTCCAATGTCCACTATTGGATTAAATGGAAAAAATATATTCTAATTTCACTTTAAAACCAATTAAAAAGATAATCTTACTATATAAATAAATTTGATTAAAAAGTGGTTTTGAATTAAATTACAACATTTTTCACTATTCATTAAAAAATGAACATTATCAGAAAAATACCAGAAATTTATCCAAATTAAATTTCAATGTACCAATCATAAAGAATAGGTTTATTTTGACAAATATAGCTTCTAAAATTGTCAAAATATAGATTTAAAAATGGTTCTCCATCAAAAGGTGGTAAACCAATCTTTTAAAAATATTAGAGTATTTCATGCTTAAGGTTGGATTTATTCTCCTTTTAAGCCTCTAAAACACTGTCTAATTAATAAATAGACATAGATAAATATATATATTATACATTACTTACTTGGGATGTTACAATAGGTTCATGACAATGGTGTTTGAATAAACACTTGGATGGACATGACTAAACAATCATCTTGAGATGATTCCTATTTTCATTTATTAACATCATTATACACTATAAGGAATATTAATATATTTTTATGAATCATTAGTGAAATCCTTGATGATATTAAGAGGAATTTTATTATTTTTATATGTTAATTATTTTTGATTTTCTGAGAAATTAAATCCACAAATGAATTGTACATGTTGATGATGGAAATGAAGTTGTTTTACAATGCGGTAAAAACAATAAAAACAGGGATTTGGTGTTAACTCAATCACCACCTTGGGCATCATAAAGAGTCCTAATTGAAAAATTATTTTTAGAATCTTCAGGGAACTTTTTTAGATGAATAAAATTTTCTATATAAGCTATTGGACATATGAAATTGTCATTATACCTCGAAATAAATGTACAAAATTAATTAACATTAGTCCTAATGTGATTATATCTCATTATTAATATTATTAACTATTTCAAAACTAATAAATAATAACTTCTCTCATAAAAATTATTCATTTCCTATGTCTACAACAATAATTATTCTAATAAATAGATTAATGAGCTACATATTATACACAAAAAGTTAAAATGGTTTTGTTAACATATTATGTAACTCTAATAAAACATCCATAAATAATTCAGGGTTAATTGAATATGTGATATGATTAGGATATCCATTTTTATATCTATTTAATTATTCAATTTATAGTATAACCATTATCATATGGGATATCCAATTTATGTTGATGAGGACTAGTTATAAGAAACTACATGATTTTAACTAATACTCTCATAATGATTTTATAGTGTGGTATATTGAGGTTTGTAGACTAATGAAGCTGTGTTATAATTTATGATGATTTATTAAATCAATATTAATAAATGAATTCCTATAATAAGTATATGTGACAATTATCTATCCTGTATAAGAGGAATAACAAACTAATCACCTAGATATAGTGCAAGTGTATTCTGATGATGAGGAAGTGATTAATTATGGGATAGATTGAGAAATGAATGATAATGTTGGGGAAGCAATAAAATATGGTGTTGAAGTTACCAAATATCTAGTATATTAACATTATACACAACATATAATAAATTATCCACCACACATCACACATCTGTTGAATACAATATCACATTTACCAGAATTTTATTAGGATATTATAACACCTAAAAAAAGTTTCGTAGAGTTGTAGACGAATGATTTAGTAAAATGGACCTATAAATCCATGTTGTAAAATATTTTCCATGAATTAGTTCGAGGAAATATGTACGTAATCGATTTTATATTTAGATATAGAATATAAATTTATTTAATGAGTCAAATTCAAAAAAATAAACCATATCATATATATAATTGTTTGTTGCATTTGGGTTATCTATAAATTTTTAACTCGTTAGGACCTTCAATTATTTTTTTATATCCCTAATTTTGTATAGGATATAAATATTTTGGTCATAATATTTAATAAGTAATATTCTGGATGTGGAAACTGCATGAAATTTTCATCATGTATGGTGATTTAGATTACTTGAATTAGATGTTGCAAAAAATCTTTTCCATATTGAGAAGGATGTTGTGAAGCCAAAATTTTAAGGATGTTGTGAAATGATTTTCCAAATGAATCTACGAAGAAGGATTTTGTGAACCCAAAATTATAATAAATTTAATTTTTGTTTCTATGTAATCATAATTATAATATTAACTTGTTTGTAAAATGACCACTTTTCATAGAATATAAAATGGATAAGTGAGGGATAGACCACCAATATATGAAATTCACATGACAAATTTGGGATTTTATTATATAATGGTATAGATCCCAGATGATATATAAACATTGGAATATAATGAAGAAACAATTATATAAACATGAAAACAAATATGTTGGTGTTCATAAATTGAATATTGGTGTTTATTCAGTAGTTACCTATAGGTGCCCTAGTCTAGGATACATTTTATCCCAATATATTGTATATTGTAAAATGAGGTAGACAAACTGGTGATGGGATTCACCATGGGATATCGACTGGTTGGAACATTCATTGAATGTTTGAAATGAACAATGATGAATCAACCACTTATAAAGTATAACTATTAAAATTATATTCACATCGATTCTAAGTTAAAATGTTTTAGGACACCATCATAGGTAAAAAAATTGACTATATGTTGAATAACAAGATGTGAGACATTGTATATGTGGAATCATATAGGCATTACTATTTCTATGTGGGTGTGTCAGATAAATATTTTTCCATTTGATCATAGCACTAAAAAAATATGTTTATCTAGTGTATTAATTCAACACCATTAGTAACTATTATAGTGCACCATGGAAACCTATTTTGGATTTTTGACAATTCCCAATGCCTGATGACCACACAAAATTGATACTTGGCACCAACATGTTGGGACTGTGAGGAAGAACAATGCCTACTAGGATTACAAATGAGATGGAGTGTACTAAATAATACGGGATTTTTCTAGGAGGAATCATATGTCATATTTAAATTTTTAATAGAATAGAATTCCCAATAATTTCGGGAATGAGATTCCATTCTATTACGAGATTATTTATTTCTATTAAATAATGTAACCCCTTAGGATGATATATATTTGATTATGGTCACACATCAAGTTGGTTTTCCTTTTGTGTGGATTTTTAAATATTTTCTGGATTGAAAATAATCATTTTTTTAAAAATGATGACATATATAATCATGTAAAGAGTTCAAAAGGAATTATAAATAATATCAATGGTAGAAAATAAAACTCCATTTCCATAAATAATCAATATTTTATTATTTTCAAAACAATATAAGATGAAAAAATACCAATACATGTTATTAATGATAAAAACACTAAAGAATGTTAAAAGAGATATTATATCTATATTAAACCAAACATCAAAATAAAATATGTAAAAAATTATATTTATATTTTAATCTTACATAAGATTTATTCATTTTTAGGTGGAGAGATATAGGATTTTACGCTACTAACAATGTCATATAGGCATGTTTCACATGTGGTTTCAGTTGGACATGAGGTTCGATGGATTATGGTGTATAGGGAAAACTTTTACAATCACATTCCACATAAAGAATATATTAATTCCTACCTATGATGTTTTAGTATTTATGGAATTATTATATCATACAATACATTCATTTATCATCACCTCATACCTACCATCACAGAGAGATGTATACCTAAGACTGACACATTCAAATTCCCCACGAAATAGATCACCAACACACTTGAGGGTGTTTTAGTTATTCATAAACATCCTATATTGGTTGATTTTGATTTATAGCCCATCCATAGTGACTGGATCATTCTATTTTATTGATTTACCCTAAAATATGTTGGGTATATTAATGATACTGATGGTAGTTATTTGTATATGAGCTATTGTGCATGAACTCATCCTATATTCTCACTTATGATTACGAGAAGGTTGTCATGAATCATTCCTATACATAGATCAAGGAGCTCTTCATAATGGAATTATGCTTTGATATATCTTTAATGCATATACACTTGATGTATTTGTATCCAATGAAGGAATTTTATTTTTTGGAGAGACACAATGGGGAATTATTCTCACAAATCATAAAAGTACAATACATTTTAAATGAAGTTCTGATATAATGATATTGATATAAGGGGATGTTTCATCCTTATTCAGATGAGGGAATGAGGTCACAAAACATTCATATTCCTTATTGTTTATTTTTTGGAGATGTATATAGATTTGATGGTGTAATTCTCCATGTGGATGTTTGTATGATCACTCATCTTTGTTTTATTCTAATGCTAATATGGATTATTGTAATTGATTTCATATTATTTTCACATTTATATATTGTATTTTACTAGTGGTGTAGGGAACAATAGTTCTTCATAATGATCACTAAGACACAATTTTCCTACATACCCTCTCGTTGGACAACCTACTACCCATTAATATATGTTTATACATTCTGATATTGACTAAAAAATATCATAATATGCTTACTTATGAAAATTAGTAAAAAAATATTTTCACAAATGTCTTTTTTCATTTCATATTTCATGGCTACTATACTAGGGACTAAAAGACATGTTTCCCAAAAACTGTACAACTGGGCTTCAATATTCAATATTTATTGTTACTATCATACAATTTCAACTTCTTGAGACGAACATACTTAATAAATTCAGGGGTAATTTGGGATATTTTAAATATTTTACTTTTCCCCAAATATCATTGGAATAAATTCATTCCATGAATCTAATAGGAAGCCTTGGTGTCGACGAGTGCAAAAAACATGTATTGTATCGCAACATCTATGATAGAAATGTGTTGGTATCTTTATAGGGAATGCATATAAGGAAATTCTATCTATCATAATATCTCAAGTATGATAAATTGTATAGGATGATGCTTATACTTTATTTTTACCCAAATTAAAGGTGTATTAATGATCTAGTAAGTTATGAACATAACATTAGTTATGTTTTTTTTTATATTTTTTTCATTTAATTTGATTCTCTTTAAAATATACTTAACTATGACATATTATCTACATGTATTTTCTAAAGGATGTTGATATATTTAGTCAGGTTGTGTACAATAATGAATCACATGAGATGATTCAAACATATCATGCCAAAAAAAATAGTAACATTGAACATCTACAACATGAAGATGTTGTTCATTCCTACGGAGAGGAAGTTAATGCACACAAATATCCTCCATCAAAAGAAGAAATGTAGGATCCACGATTGCAATGAATTCATACACATATTTTTGAACATGAATCTTCACCTATTACATGGAATGTTCCCACACCTACAGAATATGAGAATTAAATGATTATGGATTTGAAAAACTAGGCATGTTAACCATTTATGTTTTCAGTATATCCATAGTTTTAACTCATTATAACTAATCAGATATCATATCCTGAGTCATTTCACATGACTATATATTTCTTGTTTGACCCCTCATAGAGATTATGGTTCCCCCATAATATAGAATGAACATCCACTTATTTAGTGGGATGGGGATGAGGTGAAAATCTCAACATCTCGATGACCCCACTTCACAATGATTTACAGATAGAGAATCATGCAATTGGGGTTCCTTGACCTAAAGAGGATCCTATAGCTCATCACAATCTACCTCAACAATTATAGTAGGGATCTTGATATGGTAACCCCATTCTAAAAACAATTTGGAGGATAATATCTCATTGTAAACATTAATTATAGTCATTTATCTGAGTGTTGTCTATTAACATAACAGATTGAAATTAAAAAATAACTATATCCACATTATTATTTAATATATTTTTATGCAGATGAAATTATATTTATATTTAACTAGGATTTATATATTTATCTGATGTTTTAAAATTTATATAATGTTTACTTATACTTTATATTTTATAAGAATTGCAAGTCAAATAGTTGAAACATAGTAAAACTTTTTAAATTTAAATTTGGAAACATTAAAATCATATAAAATAGTAATTATATGTAAAAATAAATTTCAATATAAAAAAATACTAAAAAAATAAAAATAGTTGAAAAAATAATTTCACCGTCATAATGAAAGAAATTATTTTACTTGAATAATTCGTTATTTATTATAATTATAATATTTATATATTATAAAATTATTTTCTCATAAAATATAGTATACCAAAATATACATGAAATTTTAATCATTGAAAAACATATAGAAGTTAATTAGAATTAAATATAATGCCAATAAAAGTATAGATAGAAATTTATTGTTAAAAAACAATATTTTATGCCATTAAATTTACATCTTATTGTTATTTCTAGCATCAGTTATTTTTTATATTACTTGTTAGCCTATTAATTTCCTTTTTATTGTGTTTATACTTTATTATTTATCATATTTCAATGTTGCCTACTATAAACATTATTATTCCCATGTATTTGACTTTGAAATAGTTTATATTATAATGTGAAATTAAAATCTAAAAGAACATTGATTAGCCAATAAAACATATAAAAAATAAATTCAAATTATGTTAACATTTAAAAAAATTATAAAATCTAAATTTTATGTCACAATCATTATTACTTAAAAATAAAAAATTTCACTTTAAAAAAATTATGGGTGTGATTCTTATTTTGAATTATATTATTTATTATATAATTATTTACTATAATTATTTATGATATTGCAATTAAATGTTATAAAATAAATTGTTAATGACTAATATTTATTTTATTAAATACATAAAATAGAAGAAATAATTAATATGAATAATGATTTTAAAAAAATCAATTTATACTTTAACAAAATTTTAGTTTAAAAAATTAACATATATATTAATTAAGTTGATACTATCAAATATTTAATTACAAATAATTTTCGTATTATTGAAAAATTATTATTCTATTATTAATTAATTATAATAATCATAATAATATTTATATTAAATTCTTTATATGATTTTTTATAATGTGAAAAATAATTATAAAAATATATATCTTCAATATACAAACTTATATATATATGTATTTATGTGTGTGTGTCCTTACGTAAATATTTTTTTTGGGTTTTTTAATTATTTTTACAACCCATAATGAATTTTCCAGATATTTTATTATAAGGTGTTGAGGAATGAAATTCCTTTTCCTTGATAAAATAAAGGCCAAATTTGTGAAGCCCTTTGTGCCTACACTCATTTTTGCTCTACTAAGGCCCCAGGCCTGGACGGCTTCCACACCCTGTTTTTCAAAAAATATTGGCACAATATTGGCGCAGACATCTACAATTTGATGGAGAATATTTTGGATGGGAAAATGAACATTTTCACTATTAATGAAATAGTCATCATCCTCATCCCCATGATTATGAAACCAATTGTGGTCTCAGACTTTAGACCTATCAGCCTGTGCAATGTATCGTACAAGATCTTCTCAATGATTTTAGTTACTCGGCTCCATACATGGTTACTTGACATCATTACAAAGAACCAAAGTGCTTTCGTGGAACAGAGACTAATAACTGATAATTCTATTTTTTCCATCAAGTCATCATCTCCATGAATACACGCTCGACTGCGAAAAGAGGAACCCTGGCTTGGAAACTGGATATGTCTAAGGCCTACGATAAAGTGGAATGGAACTTCCTCATATTTTTATGCTGAAAATTGGATTATACATGAAATGGATAGATATGATCGTGCACTCGATCTCACCCCTCTCTTTCCAAATTAATGTCAATTTGGTGCTCACCCGAGGCTTCTCCCCAACCAAAGGCCTTCTCCAGGGAGTCCCTATCTCACCATTTCTCTTTATCATGGTGGATGATGTTTTTTCTAACTTCATTTCCAGGGTAGTCTCCTCTCAAAGAATTCATGGGGCAATGATTTTCAACACTAGTCCACCAGTTTCACATCTCTTTTTCCGCCACTGACTTCATTCTTTTCTCAAGAGCAACCCATAATTAGTGCCTTTCCATCGTCCTTGAGATTCAACCGTAAGAGCAGGCCTCAGGGAAAACAATCAACCATGGAAATTCAGAAGTCTCATTCTGCTCGGGGATTCCACTGTCCAAAAGTGAAGAGCTCTGTTCCATTGCAGGCATTCTTATGGTCGAAAAACATCAAAAGTACCTCGGGCTACCCACAGTGGTTGGCCGATCCAAGAAATAAATTTTTGCAGATATTTTGGATTGAATAGAGAAAAAAATACAAGGCTGGACCCCAACAAAAGATCTAAAGCCCGAAAGGAAACCCTCATTTCAGTGGATCATTAATCTATTCCTAGCTATTTTATGTCCATTTTTAAGCTTCTAGTTTCCATTTTCAACCAGATCCACTCTCACACTGCCATATTATGGTGGGGTAGAAATTATGGAATGAATTAGACCCATTGGATCACCTAGCCAAAACCCTTCCAACCCAAATCCGAAGGGGAAATATGATTTCAGGACCTCTTTTATTTTAATGATGCACTACTGGGTAATCAAAGATGGTGCCTTATTAATCTTCCATCATCTCTCTACTCGTGAGTTCTCCGTGAAAAGTACTTCCCACACAAGGATTTCCAGGACTCCCATCTTGGCCCCAACCCAGCATCCTCTAGAGAAGTGTCTAGGGCTCGCGTAATATTTTGAATAAAGGATTGGGTAGGATGATTGGAAATGGATTAACTGTTAATATTTCTACTGATCCCTGGCTAATTGACAAGAAGACGTGACGACATCATCCCCTATCCATGCAGGTTCTGAATGTTCAATTGTCTAGTGAATGTTTTCGGACCAGGGGAATTGGATATGCTTGGAAAAAATATTCTCTCGGTTCAACAAAAAGGAATGAAGGATCATCCTGAGTATCCCATGTGTTCTGGATGCAGGCCCCGACCACCTCTTCTGGATAAATGACATATCGGGAGCCTACATTGTGAAATACGGTTATAGGATCACTCTTTCTACACATAAAAATGAAGTGGAAGTGGGGCCATGTAAATCGTTGTAGAAGCTCAATGTCCCCCAAAAAATCCACCATTTCTGTTGGTAGGTGTGTACTGGAACCCTCCCTACCCTAAACCTCCTTGCCTTCCGACAGTTTTCCAGTGACAACTCCTTCCCCTTCTGCCCATACATCCCAGAACCTCTACTCCATGCTCTTATCCAAATCCCTAGGGAAACGGAGGTTTGGATCAAATGAGGATCTCCTTCAGATATCTACCTGGATGTGGCCACATAAATCACCTCTCTCCTGATACAATGGTGCTCCTCTTTTTCACCAGCTAAAGCGGGCTCACATTGTCCTGGATCATTTGGTTTCACAGTAATGATGTCATCTTTAATCATATGTTTAGCCCCTAGGATTTTGTATTGAACGAGATTCATCTTGGATTTCAGGTTGGCAGCACCACTCTGAGCAGAAGAGGCCCTTTGGAACCCCTTCCTCCTCCCCACATTGGCGCCCTCCACCGGATGGGATTATCAAGATTAATGTGGATGCATCTCTCCCCAAGGTTGGACATATTGGTCTTGTTATGCTGGCCCTGGACCACTATGGTCAAATCATTGCAGCCAAACAGTAATCACACACGTGCTTTGGGAACCTGCATTTGTTGATGATGTGGCCATCCTTGCCGTGCAGAAATTCACTAATGATCATGGATAGAAATAAATATTCCTCAAATCAGATTGCCTCACCATAGTCAATGCCATCAACCTCAACGATGGCGGCCTTCAATCTTTCGGAACCCTCATCATGACTTTTAACTCCCTCCGTTAAAGCCTCACAATTTTCACTTTCTATTTCATCATAAGGGAAGGAAACAATGTTGCTCATCGGTCGGCAGCCGCTAGCCCCCCTTATGACGATCATCTCTGGCTGGACCACTTCCCCTCAAGCATATAATCATGTAATTCTAATGATCTTCATTAGTAATGATTTCATATTTTTCATGAAAATAATAATTACTTTTCAAAGAATAATACTACACTAAATGTAATATATTTTTAAAATTAAATGAATCAATATCAAATTAAATAACTATTATGATGTTCTAACACATATGGAAATTAATTAACTCCAATTTAACAGTTAATAAAATAACAATATGTCTAAGAACACATTATGAATAAGAGAAATTATTTTATTGAAAAAAATTAATCCATCTATGTTTTATACAAAACAAAATTTATACTGTTTATTAATTATTTAGGATAAATATACCACAAATTCCAAATCAAAATGTTAATTATTGGAAATAATGAACAACTATATTTTAATTTAATATATAATTTCAATTATTAATATGATATTAAGAGTAAAAAGATTATAAATGATTAAGATAATGTGGATTTAATTTCCATAATTTAAAATGTGAATTATATCATATAGAGAACATTTAGCAGGTTGTAATATATTATCTATATGTCTCACTAGCATTCTCTCACCTAAATCACCTAAAATTCATGGATTTATATTTTTACCACATACTTGGTATCAATTTCCATTGAAAAGTCCATAATTATCACCAATAAAAAGGGGATCACCTAAAACCCTTCACTACTAAACTATTATTTTGAAAAAGCCTTGAATACATACCTATATCTAAATTACATAATATCCTCTCAATTCAAAATTTCCCTTGGTAACCATAAATTCTCCAATATCCCACTAATATGATCTTCAAGGCCTCATTATAGGCATCACATATTTCATAAAATATATTTCTTATTCATTCCATTAAAAATAATAAATTATCAAATTATAATAATACTAATAAATGTTTTTGTGTGAATTCTTATTTAATATAATATAAAAAACATTACTTATTCTCTTAAATATGTTTATGAAAAAATCAATTTTAATTAGTGGGTGTGCAAGAATTACCGCCTCAAGGAGGTGAAACTTTCTTTTTTTTCATCACCAAATATATTGGAGGGTAATAATGATGGAATTTGAGAATAAATAGTATTTTAGTAAATTTTATATGATTTCTTATTGATTAATTACCATCATATATCAACCATCTCATTTGTTGGGTAACAAATACTTGTGTGTTGTTCGGTCTACCACCTATGTGAATAAAAATGTCAATCCCCATCAATTAAAACATGGACTGTTTTAGTTTATATTGGATGAGTATTTAATATATATATAATTAATATACATATATAATTAATATATATATATAATTAATATATACTATTTATATGATTATTTTTTGATAACATAATGAGTGATGATTGGTATAAGAGAATCTATCAATATCAGTAAATAACCCAATAAATGTACATTAATATTTATACATGAAACATGAATAAATGTCTCATGTATTGGAATTATTACATTATAAGTCTTTAAAAAATCAATTAACATAAATTTAATTTTATTAATGAAAATATTATATAGAAAACGGATGAACAACAATGCTTTTATAAATATCATTCAAAATGGTTAATATTTTTAATATAAAAATTTACAAAGACATTCCAACAATGTAATACATTAATAGAATTGAAATAAATTTATATTAGAAATAAACCTATAAAATAATATGGTTTAATATTATGTAATTTATAATTTTATCTCTTTGATAATGGAGTTTATATAATTATTTTTAATAATGGGTAATGGTAAGGGGCTTGGAAACTTGAAATCCTTTTATTTAGTTACCTGATTTATTATTGAACATTATAATTCCAGGATATTAACTTTTGATTGATGTTAAATCCATATTTTTGGTGGGAAAAGTGTTTTTTAACAGAATATAATTTCATATATGTAATTAAATCCCTTTCCCTTAAAGAAAAAGGGGACATTTAAAAATAATACTTGTAATTATGACATTCTTAACAATGAATAAAAAATTAATAAAAAATTGTTCTGATGATTTTGATATCTTTATATTAAAATTATATATTTTTAATACCCCAGGTAAAAAAAGAATATGACATTTTTATATTTATCCCTATTTTTGAATAAAATGTTAATATTAATTTAAAGTGAACTCTATGATCGATGGATTACCCAATACGCAACAACGAGTTCATTTGAAATCCTACGTTGCACTATAATAATAAAATTATTTTATTTAAAATGGTAGTTAACACCAAGCCGTTGTAATGATGGGAATGAACAGAACAAACAACAAAATAATTATATATGTTTTTCAAATATTTTTACTTATTACAATAAATTTTAGAGGATTAAAAATGCAAATAGCTCTTATTTTAAGCGTAAACATTCTAATATTCTTTAAAAAGTCGATTAATCGCCTTTTGATGGAGACCATATTTTAAATCCACTTTTTGAAAATTTTATGTGTCATATTTTTCAAAATAAAATTATTCTTTAGAATCGGAAAATCAAAATTTACTTTTTGTTAATTTTTGGTATTTTTCCGATAATGTTCATTTTTTAATGATTAGTGAAAAATGTTGTATTTTAATTCAAAACCTCTTTTTAATATAATTTATTTATATGATTAGATTATCATTTGAATTTTTTTAATGTGAAATTAGAATATATTTTTACTATTTAATCCAATAGTGTTCATTGGAATTAATTTCACATTGAAATTAGACTTTAACTTGTGTCAATCTTTTGATATATTTTGTTTCATAAAAACACGCTATTTGTTCTAAAAACCCTAATTAATTATTAAATTAATTAATGTAACTTATATGTATTGAATTTTTTTAAAATATACATCATTTTGGAATTCAGAATATCAAATATAGCTTAGGGTGAATTTTTGGTATTTTTCTGAAAAACATAAATTTTTTAGGAATAGTGAAACCACAAAGGGGTACTTAAAAAAAACTGATTTTTCATTTAAATGAAATTTTACCACCTCTGTGTTTTGAATTTCAAAAATCCGACATACATGGATTTCATTAGAATGTAAAATATGGTTCAATGGCATTAAAATAATTTTTTGGTGAATAGTAACTTTAATGTTTTTATTCGTGATTAGAGGTAATTAGTGTAATTTAAGGAAAATTAATGTTTTAATAATATAAAATTACCTTGACACATGTCCTACCATTATTTGATGAGTCATGGATGACCAAGAAAATCCATGGGACAACTTGGGGACCCCTTGGAGCCACATTGGTAGGAAAATGACATTAATAACTTTTTATTTAAAGATAAAATTAAAATGTCACTAACATGTGTTGTTTTTACTAAGATAATTTTTACATGGGGTTATAAAAGTAATATTTTTTACTATAAATATTCATTATAAAGATAAAAATATTTCCTACATCATGATAATTGTTTTAAAATTTTTAGATATTAAATAATTTAAATTATTTATGACACCATGATGATGCAGTGATTACTTCATTATTTAACGATTTAAATAAAATGAAAAGATAATATAAAATCTAAGACCTATACTTGTCAAAAACCTACTGGATGTGTGTATTTAGAACTATTATCACCTTATCCTCTAAATATATAATTTTGAGACCTTTAAAATCCGAAAAACATTTTATAATAATGTTACCTTTCAAGACATTCCAAGAGTGCCCCTCCTCTCACCTTATAAAAGGACCCCACCTCTACCACCTTACCCACACCTATCAAGCCTTTGGCTCATACAACCCCTACCCATTTTGTCTCTATACATCCCGCTCTTACTTCTAGAAGCCTCACAGTGGGCATAAGTCTTTCCAAGGAAGCCTTTGAGCTCAAATCAAAAAGAGTTACTCGATTTAAAGGTGAAGTCTTCCCTAGTGTTCTTTTGTTATATTTTGATTCTCCAACCCCATAAACTTTTTTTATTCAATTATTTTGTAACAACACCAGTATCTTCAACATACTTGGATGTTTTTATAAGATGTATTCGAGCTACACGTACACACACATCAGTCTAATGGTTAAAGAAGATAATGTTTCTGTTGATGGCGAATTACTACCTCACGAAACGATGATTGTTCAGTATTCTTTTAACACCTTTAAGGGTGGCCATTATGATGTCACTGTATTTTATATATGATATATATGGTATTTATGTTTACTATATGCTTCTTTATTTTATATTTAAATCATACCTTAATTCTTTACATGTTGTGAAAATGCGATAATTTCATATGAGGAAGTGTGGACTACCGCCCCCTCAAGTGATGTGACTCGTTCATGCAATACATGGAATGTATAAAGAATGAAATTAATGAACATATGTGACATATATAACATATATATTATACTGTAATTATAATATATATATATATATATCTAATTTATTTTTAATTCCATTAATATGAAAAAAAATGAAAGTAGCGTTCATGCGTACGTACGGCCTACCGTCTCCATGAACAGCGCTTTTAATTTTATATCTCCAAATGTTATGGAATACTATAAAACGAATATTTACTGGATACATATTCTATTTTAATCATTAATACTATTATGGAAATGATTTACTTATAACTACATGGGCAATCATTTTCAAACAAGTTCATTTTTGACTCACGTACTAAACATCGACAAAAACGTCTGATATGAACTAACATTATCAAACAATTATTATAACATTATAATATGTGATATGAACTGAATAATAATATTTAAAGGAGGTACATATGAAATTATAAATTGACCAAAGTTTATTATTCAGTAATATAATGAAACAAACTAGACAAGTCGGACTTGAGGTAAGGGAACCTACCCATCTCTTTCTTTTTAAGTACACTATTTTATATCATTCCATTTAATCTCATATTTCTTATTATTGTGATGTTATTTTATATAACTATTACTGTAATTTTTTATGTTAATATGATTAGAGAACCTATTTTCTCTCATCAATCCATTTTGTATGTTTTGAGTGGTGCCGTTAGGCTGCCGAATTTTCGTAAGAGATCCAACCTCTCTCTTTCTTTTTAAGTACTCTCCTTTATGTCACTTCTTTTAAGCTCATATTTTTTATGTTAGGGGATGTTCTGTTATATTCCTATTTCTGTACATATTATGTTAATATTATTAGAGTCCCTATTTTATCTCATCAATCCATTTTTGGAATTTTTAAGTGGAGCCGTTAGGCTTCCGATTTTTGTAAGGGATTTTTCATCTCACTTTTATTCCCGTGAGATTAATGCTACATTTTCCACCATTTCATTTGAGTGGTATATTTACTACCCATTATTCTACTCTTTGTGTAATATAATTTCCTTTATGTGTATTTACATCAATGTTTTATGGTCATTCCTTCATGGGGTGTATGTTTCGAATGATACCCAAGTTGGTAAGGGAACCTTTCTCCCTGCACATTTTAAAAGACTTCTTTTGTTGGGTCTTTTAATTTACATATTGTAATGTTGGGATATGTTCTTCTATATACTTATTGATTTAAATATTATGTCCAAGTGATGATATACCCTTTTTATCTCTCATCATCTCATTTTCTGAATTTTGAAGTGACGCCGTTAGGCTGACAAATGTTTTGCAAGGGAACTTCTTAACCCAATTTTGATTCTTTGGGATAAACTTGTACTCCTTGAATATGTCGTTATATTAATATGTGTTAATGACCTCTGATTGTTTTACACTTAATATCCACTTATATTGGGTGTATTCATTTGTCTCACATAATTATTTAATTGATTTATTCATAATCCAAGGATACCGTCTTTGTAAGGGAATTCTTCTCAATCTCCTTTCATTGAGGCATATTTTGTTCTAATACAAGGATTTCATTTATACGGTGAATAAACCCCATTGAATATTAATTTTATACAAAAGGAATATTTTTCTACGCAGCGTTTTACAAAATGACAAAAAGGTAAGTTTATTTTAACGTACGCAATGACAACGACCTTTTCTGCCACCACGAGTATTATTTGGTCATTGGCTTCCTCAACAAGTCGTAATGTTGTTAAAATGATATAAATACCATATACTCTTTTATGTATTTTGGTAATGAAATTGGTTTTTATAATGGATTTGTTATGTCAATATATTTACATGATATATTGTGATCAAAGTGTGGAAATGTTTTCATTCCATTATATTTGTTTTATGTCTAATGATTTTATAATGGTATTTGGACATTTGATGGGTGGTTACATGATGATCCAAATGACGGGTGGTGTCATGAATACCAGTACGAGTGGTTATGTTATAACCTACAATTCATTGGGTATGGAAGTCGGCCGTATAGATATTCCATTAAGTGATATGTGTGGAAATCGAACGTATGGTTATTCCATTTATGTATGTTCATGTCCCAAGTTACCATTATATGTTATGTGCACTTTATATGGGTTTCATGGTAAGATTTTGGTTAGAAGAGGGTATGTAATGATCATTTATTCAATGAAGAGTACTTTCTGCTTCATAAAGGTGAAAATTATTACTTTGATAAAGTATTCGTTGTTTGCTTGTTGTTTGAAAAACTAACATTTATCCTTCTTTGTGTATCCCTTACTGAGCTTTTTATGCTCACCCCATGTTTGTTTTGAAATGTTTTTCACTGGAAATAATGTGAAATATGGTCAAGGATGGGATCAAGTAAAAGTCATGCTTTCTTAAACATGGAACTAGAAATGACTTTTTTTTCGAGTTCATGTTTTGAAAAAAAGGAAACTTTGTAGTAGTGTCTACTGTGTAATATTTTGAGATGTAATAGTTATGATCTAATTCTCTAAAACTCTAAACATGAAAATATCCTCAACGGTAATTATTCTTATAATTCAATATTAAGTAATGTTTAAGGTCGTGCCCTTATAGTTGGTATCAATGTTCGGTTTAGACAACTTTAGGGATTATGAGTTTTTGTTAGACACATGGTTAGCCCCTATATCTGTTATTTCAGTTAAATACTTATTTTATAACTTTTTTCAGGTCAAGTAAATTCAGTTAAGAACGGACGGAGGATGATCTGAAATGAAATTCCTATCTCTTCTTGATGACATGCTTGCAATGATTATTGCAAAGTCATGATCGGATGATTGTGAAACTTTTTCTAGCATACAAATCACTTGCAAGAAGTTTTTTGAGATATCAGACACCTCCACTATACCTCTTTATCATCGTGGATCATGTGTTGTATTTAGACAAATACTATTTTATCAATATTCTCATATTTTCAGGAAAGGTAAACATTATCAAGGTATTTACAAATATTTTACATTATCACAAGAATTTGAAGAATATTATGATTTAAAAAATGGTGTTATGGAAGGAGACCCTTGTGCAACCTATTTATATTTTCTTTTAAAATGTAGTCTCTCAGCACATAGTTATGGTATTCTAAATGGACCAATAATAGAAAGTATCAAATTGAATTATGTCCGAGTATTTTATAGAAATCATTTTTTATCAGATGTTTTGGAATTATAAGTCAAACATGATTATTTTCCAAAACTGTTTTTCTCACTACTATAAATCATGTTTTTCCCAACAGTTGTATACCAATGGTTATATTGAACCGTTGGTATAGGTGATTTTTTCCAATGGTTTGATGAAACCGTTGGGAAAGATTGGAAGAAAATTAGTTTTCCCAACAGTTTCATCAAACCGTTGGGGAAGATGGGGAAATAATCATCTTTCCCAACGGTTTTTACAAACCGTTGGGAAAGATTTATCCCACATACACACCAGTCGAGCCCCCACCCAGCCTGATTGCAAATTGTAGACAGAACCCAACTCCTGAATTCTTCTCCGCCATGACACTCTTTCCACCCAAGATCCATCTTCAATCAACCAAAATCTTATTTCACACTTTAAATTAGTATGTGATACCTTAGTTTTAGCGTTATTTATCTATTTTTGGTGTATGATGTTTTGATTTAGGCTAAATTAGGGTTGTTGTCTATGGAACCCTTGATTTTGTTTATGTTTTTTTGTTCTAAAATTACAAAATGGTAAAGGGTCTGTTTAGTGCGGTGATATGGTACTTTTTGTGGAATTTATTTTAGTTGAAAATTGGATTTTGATTTGGATGAATTAATGTTCCAATTTGCGGTGGGGGAGGGTGTGCAGATGGGGCAGGGAAGGATGTCGAGGGATATCCAAGTGGGGTGGGGGAGGGGCTGTCTAGGTAGGGTGGGGATGAGGCTAGGTAGTCCAAATGGGGTGGGGGTAGGGCTGTTTGGGGTGGGGGAGGGGCTGTCTAGGTAGGGTGGGGTAGGGCTATTTGGGGTGGATGAGGGGCTGTCTACGTAGGGTGGGGGAGGGGCTCTTTAGGTACGGTGGGGGAAGGGGCTTGGTTGTCCAAATGGGGTTGGGGAATGGCTGTTTGGGGTGGGGGAGGGGCTGTCTAGGTAGGGTGGGGGAGGGGGCAGTCTAGGTAGGGTGGGGGAGGGGCTGGGTTGTCCAAATGGGGTGGGGGTAGGGATGTTTGGGGTGGGGGAGGGACTGTCTAGGTAGAGTGGTGAAGGGGGTTGTCTATGTAGGGTGTGGGAGGGGGTTGTCTAGGTAGGGTGGGGGGTGTTGGGTTGTCCAAATGGGGTGGGGGTAGGGTTGTTTGGGGTGTGGGAGGGGTTGTCTAGGTAGGGTGGGGGGGGGGGGGGGGGGCTGGGTTGTTCAAATGGGGTGGGGGTAGGGCTGTTTGGGGTAGGGGAGGGTGTGGAGGTTGGGTGGGGGAAGGTGTCCAGGAAGGGTAGTCCAAGTGGGGTAGAGAGGGTGTGCAGGTGGGGTGGGGGAGGTGCTGTTTAGGTAGGGTGCGGGGATAGGATGTCCATGTGGGGTGATGGTAGGGCTGTCCAGGTGGGGTGCGGGGAAGGGGGGGGGGGGTGACTGGGTTATCCAAGTGGGTTGTGGGGGGGGGGGGGGTAGGGGTGTCCATGTATGGTGGGGGGGGGGTGTGTGTTTTCTAAGTGGGATGGTGGTAGGGATGTCCACGTGGGGTGGGGGTACTGGGTTGTCCAAGTGGGGTGGGGGTAGGGCTGCCCAAGTGGGGTGGGTGGGGTGGGGGTAGGGCTGTCCAAGTGGGGTGGAAACCATAAATTCAATGTTTTAATTGGAGATTTGGTTTGTCGTATTAGGGATTATGTGTATGAGGAATTATCATTCCTATTATGGGTGGTTTTAATCAAAAGTTTTGATGTTGGAACAATTTATGATGTTGTTGTCTCTATTTTATCTCATTTCCCCTAACGTAGCATTAAATTCTATATAAAATTTGGTTTCTATTTTTTAATTTCTAGTTAAGTTATTTATGGTAGATGATTGTCTCATGTTAATTGTTTTCAATGGTTTGGCGTGGAAATTGGGCATCTAATGTGACTTTTCCAAATGGGGGTGCCTTGAGAATACTCCAAATATTTGTTATAAATGATTAAAGGGATTTTATTATTTAAAATGGAATTAAAAATATATTTTCTATTAAAATTCAATAATATTGAATTGTTTATGACAAAATGTCTTATATAAATTCTTTTTACAGAATGGACAGAAGTTGGATGTATGAAACCGATCGGATATCAAGAGATTTTCAAAACAATTTGGAGAGCATTATAGATTTTGAATTTCACAATGCTTCAGATAGTGGTCGCATACACTGACCATGTTCCAATTTTGTTGGTAGACATTGGTTGAGCCATGAAGAAGTCAGCTACCACATAACCAAAAATTTTATTCAAGCAAACTACTTTGTGTGGTATCACAATGGGGAGAAAATGAAATCTCAAATTGGTGATGATTGAAATGAATGGACTGGAATGGATAATTTGTTAGATGATCAGTTTATGTTTATTCATCATCATGAAAAAGAAAGGATTTCAACTCAAGAAGACTTCTATAAGAGGACAACTGATGCATCTAGTGAAAATGATGATATTGATAGGGTGAAAAAATTGAATGATGCTGCCACGACTCTGGTATATCGACAATGCGATAAAATGAAAAATCTGGAATTTTTTATCCGATTCTTTCATGGGAAAACTATGTATGGAATTTCTAATACAGTAATGGATTACATTCTTACCCTCTTGAAGGATTTACTTCCAAATGATGCAGATATTACATCAAACCACTATATGGAATGGAAGTTAGTTGAGGAACATGGATTTTCAAGAAACAAAATTCATGATTTCCCGAAAGATAGAAGTTTATTCTGGGAGGAAACCGCTGAATGAAATGATTGTATAAAATGTGGAACATCCCGCTGGAATTCAAAATCAGATGGAACACCATCCCGCGTTCCACAAAAAGTAGTGTAGAACTTTCCATTGAACCCCAGACTTCAGAATCATTTTATGTATGATGACATATCAATAAAAATGAGATGGCATGATACCGAGAGAAAGAAGACTAATGATGAGTTGGTTAATCCTGCGGATGGATTATCATGGCAGAGATTTGATGCTCGCCATCCTGATTTTGAAGCTAAGGTGCGTAATGTGAGGTTGGGTCTTTCATGCGACGGTTTTAATCTGTTTGGGCAGATTCTTACTTCGCACAGCACATGGCCAGTTTTTATACACATTTATAATCTTCCCCCATGGTTTTGTATGGAAAAACCTTTCACTTTCATGAGTAAACTCATATATGGTCCTTCTGATCCCGGAATTGATACTTATGTATACATGAAACCTTTAATAAAAGAGTTGTAACTTCTTTGGGATGTGGGTGTGTGCACATACGATGCATGTTCGAAAGACATATTTCAGATGCGTGATATGCTTATGTGGACGATCAATGATTTTCCAGCTTATGAAATTAGTTCTGGATGGAGCACGAAGGGAAAACTATCATGTCCAGTTTGTATGAAGAATACACGATCCAGAAGACTAATATATCGATGTAGTTTCAGTTTTATGGTACATCGATGATTCTTGCCAAAGGATCATCCATATAGAATGAATCGCCAAAGATTAGATAATACCATAGAGACTGATGATCCACCTCAGCGTATGTGTGGAACTGACGTTCTTAATGAATTGAAAGATTTCATTTTTTCGTTCGGGAAGGGTCAAATGAAATCTGGAAAGAGAAAGAATGTTTCCACTGAAACCTATTATAATTGGAGGAAGAAGAGTATCTTTTTTGGTTTGCCTTATTGGTCAACCAATTTGATAGGTCATTTCTTAGACGTAATGCATATGGAAAACAATATATGCGAAATGTTTCTTTCGGTTCTTCTAAATGTCAAGGGGAAGACAAAATATGATTTACGATCTCGGCGTGACTTGGTGGATTGGGGCATCAGACCAGAATTGCATCATGTGGGTATCAGTGACAATAAAGGGCAACTTCCATGTGGTTCTTATGTGATGACACCTACGGAGAAAAAACAATTTCTGGAAGTATTAGAGACTATTAGAGTTCCTGATGGCTATTCAAGAAACATATATAAATGGGTCAACAATAGATATTTGAAGCTAAAATCTTTGAAAACTCATGATTATCACATTCTACTGCACGATTTTCTTCTAATAGAAATCTGTCATCTTTAGTCCAATAATGTAAGGGTGGCTGTTATTCGGTTGTGCCATTTTTTATAGATCTTTGTGCAAAGAAGTTGTCCAAGTCTTTCTTGCAAAAAATGTTGATAGATGACCCATTAATTTTGTGTGAGTTGGAGAAAATATTTCCTCCATCATTTTTCACATGCATGTTGCATTTGACTATCCATATTCCTATTGAAATACTTCATGGAGGACCTGTTTCTTTTTGTTGGATGTATCCAAATGAAAGAAATATGTTCACATTAAAGTATTATGTCCGAAACAGAAATCATCCCAAAGGTTCTATCATGAAAGGTTACTTGGCTCATGAATGTATGGATTTCTTCTCGATGTATTTGTCTGATCTTACTACAAGATTGAACATACCAATGAGAAATGAAGAAGAATAGTATGAGAAAATTGAACCTAGTTTTCCATCACTTCCTCAAATAGGAGGATTTCCTGGATCATATACATTGAATACATTAATCCATGAAAAGGGAGAGATGGCACATCGCACAGTTTTGTTCAACTATGATTTGTTCGATGACTATATCAGGTAACTAAATTGATTTTGAATATCTTACATATATATCTGTAAAACTATTAATATTTTTTATCTACAGGGACCATAAAACAGTGATAAATAGGAATCATCATTCTTTATCTTTGAGAATGAGAGAGCCTTTGCATAGAAATGAGTTTTCTTCTTTGTTAAAATTGAAGGTATAAAAAAATTAATGTTTAAAATAATTATATCAATATTTAATTAAGTTTAATAGACATTTATATTGCAGGTATTGAGTTTGCCTGCTGACTCTATCTCTGGGGAAATAAAAGCTTTGGCTTTTGGTCCTAATACCGTGGTTCGTGACTGTAAATCAATTGTTATCAATGGGTACAAATTTATTGTCACTGAATGAGAAAAGAACATGAGAACACAACATGATGGTGTTATGGTTACTACCACAATAGATTGTTATTCCAGTGCATCAGATAGTAGACCGCGATTAGAAAATGTGGGTTATTAAGGAGTTGTTGAGAAAATAATAATTTTGGATTTTTACTCTCTTGGATGAGTCCCAATGATGAAATTCCATTGGTTTGATTCGATGATGAGACATGGAAAATTTATTGATGATTGTGGATTTCGAGTAATTAATATGACTTGCACTCTTGCTTCCAAAGAACAATATGTGTTGGCATCAATGGCTAAACATGTTTTTTATGAGAAAGACCAACTTCAACCTGAATTTGGTTTCATAGTTTAAGTAATTACAAGACATATTTTTTATGATGGTGACGATGGAATTGACACTGTACCTAGTGCCATTGGAACCAATCCATTTATTTCTTTTGATGAATCAAATAGCTCAATTGTCATAGTTGATTGTGAACCTAATGTTGTGGTTGAAAATATATAGAATCATTCATCTATGTTCTCAATTCCTTTGGTTTACCTCCAGTTGGGTTGTTAAGGTTGGTAATATTCAAATTGATTTAGTATTGATCACAAATCTGTTTTAGCAGACTTGACCGTTATGTGAATTTTCAATGTTTATTGGTTACAGTTTTATTTGAATTGCATTTTATAATTTGTAACTGTACTTTATTCAAACATAGTCAAACCATATTTCTAACTTTGTGAACATTACAATGTGTATGATTAATTAAATCCATTCAAGCTCTTCAAAAACAATTGATAGCTGACTTGACCGTTATGTGAATTTTCAATGTTTATTGGTTGTAGTTTTATTTGAATTGCATTTTATAATTTGGAATTGAACTGTATTCAAACATTGTCAAACAATATTTCTAACTTGGTGAAAATTAAAACTTGTATGATTTATTAAATCCATTCAAGCTCTTCTAAATCAATTGATAGCTTAATTGACCATTATGTGAATTTTCAATGTTTATTGGTTGAAGTTTTATTTGAATTGCATTTTCTAATTTGGAATTGAACTATATTCAAAAATAGTCAAGCAATATTTCTAACTTGGTGAACATTAAAACTTGTATGATATATTAAATCCATTCAAGATCTTCTAAAACAATTGATAGCGAAATTACCAATGAATCCTCCTATTCCCTCATATATTTAGTTTTTTGGGTTACACATTATTTTTCTTTTTGTAATTAATTACATATTTTTTTCAAAATGCAGGAAATGAAGCCAATTGAAGAGAGATGAAGGAAAAAAATAACGGATAACAATCGTCGAATGACGGAGTTGGGAATTCCACCATTAGTGCATGTAGTGAGTACATTATTTCAAATTGATATATTAAAAGATTATATAATGTCATGTGATTAATTTTTTTGTAAAATTTTTTGTAGGATCCACCTATACGTCGACAGTTATTCGAAGAGGAGCATAGTACTGGTCCTAGTACTTAAGCCGGTGGTACGAGGAGGGTTCGTACCAGAGGTGGATGAGCAGCTACACGTACCCGAATAGACCCTGCCCCTCCCACTGACATGTCATCCTTCCCACACTCTGATCCTAGTGTGTCGTTAGAGACACACGAGATAGTTAGGCCTCCCATGTTTTCACTACCTTCTGCGTCTTCTGGCCCATCATTTTCACATCCCATGATGATTCCCACTCCTTAGTCAGCATCCGGTCAGACAGCTGTCCCATTTTCTTTTCCTTCTATTTCTGTCTCTCTGAGATTCTATATTCCATCGTCTTTGACTCCTGTTCCACCACAGGGTGTTCCATCAGTTTCTATGGATCCAGCGGCACTCAGCGATCAGACTAGCACATGTATATTTATAGAACCCTAACAAATTTTCATAGAAATATTTATTTTCATTATAACATGTTTTGATAAAATATTTGTTTTCCTTTCATGAAAGATACATCTACTAACTAGAGCTGTGGTCAGGGGTGTACATGCATGCGTTTGGTGTGGAACCGCCACACACAGGTTATGGTGGATTATAATGAAGACAACCAAATGGTTGAGAAAACAGGGCATCAATGTCGGAGTTTTTTTGTGACGATTGCCAAATACTCCGAAATCATTCCCGTCATCCCGCTATCATGGAGACATTTTCCACATGAGGTCATGGATAGATCTTGGGCAGAGATATGGGTAAAAAAATCGGTTCTATTTAATGTCATGAATTATATTTGTATTTATTTGAATTAATATTTTGATTTCAGAATCGATTTAATTTTCCCGATGGTGAGGGTGCACGATCGGAATGTCTAAAGGATTTAGGTGAGCTTTGGAGATCCTAAAATCATGAGTTGTATATTGGATGGGTTTCTAGAGATGGCACTGAGTTAGAGGTGGTACCAGTGGTGGACGATTATCCTATAGAGCAGTATCGTCAGATAATTACTCAATGGACGAGTACCCTGTTTAAGGTATTAATAACATTTGAGGTATTTAAATAATATCTTTCAAGTTTTTTATTAATAATATCTGTTGCATTTTCTAATTTTATTTAGGAATCATCTGGAAAAATAAAAAGAACATTGATGTAAAAAAATACCTCCACACACTGGGACACACTACGATGCCTGATCATGAGAGGAAGAAGGTATGACAATTGTTTAAAAGTTTTCTATACGACTTACACTTTATTTTGTTTCTTCATTTATTTAATAGTTTGATAAATTTTTCATATAACATTAGTTTTCAATATCATTTTAGAGGAAAATACAAAATATTGAAGGATGTGTGCCTTGAGAAAAACAGTTTTGCTCGAGTAGACGGAGAAAGGATGGAAGTGCCGTCAATGAAGAGACTCAGCAACAAATTGTAAGTTTTAATCTGTTGAATTTATTTTTTAATATCTATTTTGTAAATTAATGATATATTTATATTTGTAACAGGCTGCTTTAGAGGCTCTCGATTCCCAAGAACCAGACAATTTTGGGCCAACAGATCACTTAAATCAGGTGTTGGGAGATGACTATTCTGGCAGAGTACGTTGCCGACCTAGGATAGCCCCAATGAGGTACTGGCCCTCATCAGGTACGAGCTGTAGTGCCAGCGAGCTGCAACAAGTTATGGCACAAGCAGAACATGCTGAGAAAAGGGCCAAAGAGACGACAGAACAGTTTTCTAGGGAAAATAGTACGTTTATTAAATTTATTGAAGTTCTACATCCTACACATCCAGTAGTGGCCAGCCCAGATTTTAATGAGAATAAGTCATCGATACATTCTATATATGATGCAACAGGTGGCAGTTCTAGTGGTGGTTTGGACGATGTCCAGCTTGACGATGATGATGGAGAGGATTCTAATGCGGAATAGGAGGGATAGGAGGAGGGTGAGGTGGGTGGAAAGGGCGAGGAGGAGGGTGAGGATGAGGAGGAGGGCGAGGACGAGGACAATGATGGGGACAAGGACGAGGGTGGTGATAATGATGGTGATGATGGTGATGGTTATGTGGGACAAGTTGATCCATTACATTTTTGACTGATATTACTGAGATTTGATATTTAATCTATTATAGTTGTTGGTTTTATCTAGACTCGTAGCATAGTATTGGAGTTGAGTTATTATTATATATTATTTGTTTTTATAGATGTTTTTGTCTTTTAGTGGTTGTGTGTTTGGGAACCTCCCTCCTTCCTGGACCCTGGACAACCCCCCACCCTCCTCCCTAGACCTCGGGCAGCCCCGCCGGATAGCCCCCCAGACAGGCCCCCAGACAGCCCCCCACCCTCCTCCCTGGACCCCGGACAACCCCCCAGACAGCCCCCCATACAACCCCCCAGACAGCCCCTCCACCCTCTTCCTTGGACCCCGAACAACCCCCCGAACAGCCCTGGACACCCCCCGGACACCCCCCCCCCCGAACAACCCCCTGGATAGCCCACCCCTGCCCTCCTCCCTGGACCCCAGAAAGCCCCCCGAACAGCCCCCTGGGCAGCCCCCCAGAAAGCCCCCACCCTCCTCCTTGGACCCCAGACAACCCCCCGAACACCTTCCCCCCCAGACAGCCCCCCACCCTCCTCCCTGGACCCCAGACAGCGCCCCGGGAAACCCCCTGGACAGCCCCCTAGACAGCCCCCAGACAACACCCCACCCTCTTCCTTGGACCCCGAAGAACCACCCGCACAGAGGATTCTCAAAAAATGGACAACATTTTAAATACATATGGAAAGCCGACCAAACGCATTCAGATTGTGTCGATACATTAGCACAACGATCCATGGGTCATATGTGACATGTACGAGTCAACCCCGCCTCAATTCGAGGCGCGGTCTGGCCGCCACCACTCAAAGTGTCTGTCTTTAGTTTCAAAAGGACATCATTTGAAATGAAAAACATCAACTGGAATACGGAAAACCGACCAAATGAATTCATATTGTGTCGATACGTTAGCACAACGATACATGGGTCATATGTGACATGTACGAATCAATCCTGCCTTAATCTGAGGCACGGTGTGGTCAGAATCACTCTAAGTGGCTCTCTTTTGCTTAAAAATGACAACAATTTAAGTACATACAGAAGACCGAACAAACGCATTCAGTTTCCATTGAAACTTTAGGAGGACGATCCATGGGTCATATGTGATGCGCACGACTCAACTCCGCCTCAATACGAGGTGCGGTGTGGCCGACACCACTCAAAGTGTCTGCCTTTTGTTTCAAAAGTACATCATTTTAATTGAAAAACATCAACTGACATACGGAAAAATGACCAAACGCATTCGGATTGAGTCGATATATTGGAACACCAATCCATGGGTCATATGTGACATGTACGAGTCACCCCCGCCTCAATCCGAGGTGCGGTGTGGCCTCCACCACTCGAAGTGCCTGTCTTTTGTTTCAAAAGGACATAATTTGAAGTGAAAACATCAAATGGCATATGGAAAACCAACCAAACACATTCGGATTGTGTCAATACTTTAGAAAAACGATCCATGAGTCATATGTGACGTGTAAGAGTCTACAAAACCTTAATATGAGGCACGGTGTGGCCGGAATCACTCTAAGTGGCTCTCTTTTGCTTAAAATGGACAACAATTTAAGTACATACGGAAAACCGACCAAACGTATTCGGTTACCATTGGAACTATAGGAGAACAATCCATGGGTCATATGTGACGTGTAAGAGTCAACGTTGCCTAAATACGAGGCACGGTGTGGCCGGCACCACTCAAATATTCTGCCTTTTGTTTCAAACGTACGTCATTTTAATTGAAAAACATCAACTCGCATACAAAAAACTGACGAAATGCATTCTGATTGTGTCGATACAGTAGAAAAATCATCCATGTGTTATATATGACATGTTTGAGTCAACCCTGCCTCAATCCGATGTGTGGTGTGGCCGCCACCACTCTAAGTGTCTGCCTTTTTTTCAAAAGGACGTCATTTTAATTGAAAAACATCAACTGGCATACGAAAAACCGACCAAACACATTCGGATTGTGTTGATACATTAGAAAAATGATCCATGGGTCATATGTGACGTGTAAGATTCAACCCCGCCTTAATAAGAGGCACGTTGTGGCCGGAATCACTCTATGTTTCTCTTTTTTGCTTAAAATGGACAACAATTTAAGTAAATATGAAAAACCGACCAAACACATTAGGTTTCCATTGAAACATTAGGAGAACGATCTATGGGTCATATGTGACGTATACGAGTCAAATCTTCCTCAATCCGAGGCGCTGTGTGGCCGGCCCCACTCAACGTTTCTGCCTTTTGTTTCAATAGGACATCATTTTAATTGAAAAACATCAACTGGCATACGGAAAACCAACCAAAAACATTCTTGATTGTGTCTATACATTAGCACAATGATCCATGGGTCATATTTGACATGTATGAGTCAACCCCACCTCAATCCGAGACATGGTGTTGCCACCACCACTCAAAGTTTCTGTCTTTTGTTTCAAAAGGGCATCATTCGAAGTGGAAAACATCAACTGGCATACGGAAAACCAACCAAACGCATTCAGATTGTGTCCATACATTAGAAAAACGATACATGGGTCATATGTGACGTGTAAAAGTCAACCCCACCTTAATATGAGGCATGGTGTGGTCAGAATCACTCTAAGTGCCTCCCTTTTGCTTAAAATGGACAACAGTTTAGGTACATATGGACAACCAACCAAACGCATTCGGTTTTCATTGAAACATTAGGAGAACGATCCATGGGTCATATGTGACGTGTAAGAGTCATATCCTCCTCAATCCGAGTCGCAGTGTGGCTAGAACCACTCAAAGTGCCTACCTTTTGTTTCAAAAATACGTCATTTTAATTGAAAAACATCAACTGGCATATGGAAAACTGACCGAACACATTCATATTGTGTCGATAAATTATCACAACAATCCATGGGTCATATGTGACATGTATGAGTCATCCCCGCCTCAATACGAGGTGCATTGTGGCCGCCACCACTCAAAGTGCATGTCTTTTGTTTCAAAAGGGCATAATTTGAAGTGAGAAAAATCAACAGGCATACGGAAAACAAAAAAAATGCATTCGGATTGTGTCGATACATTAGCACAATGATCCCTGGGTCATTTGTGACGTGTAAGAGTCAACCCCACCTTAATTTGAGGCACGGTGTGGCTGGAATCACTCTAAGTGGCTCTATTTTGCTTAAAATGGAAAACAATTTACGTACATATGGAGAACCGACCAAACACATTCGGTTTCCATTGAAACTTTAGGAGAACGATCCGTTGGGTATATGTGACGTGTACGAGTCAACTCTGCCTCAATCCGAGGCGCGGTGTGGCCAGAACCACTCAAAGTGTCTCCCTTTTGTTTCAAAAGTACGTCATTTTAATTGAAAAACATCAACTGGCATACGGAAAGCCAACCAAACGCATTTGGATTGTGTCGATACATTAGCACAACAATCCACGGGTCATATGTGACGTGTACGAGTCAACCCCGCCTCAATCCGAGGCATGGTGTGGCCTCCACCACTCAAAGTGTCTGCCTTTTGTTTCAAAAGGACGTTATTTTATTTGAAAAACATCAACTGGAATACGGAAAACCGACCCAACGCATTCGGATTATGTCGATACATTAGAAAAATGATCCATGGGTCATATGTGACGTGTACGAGTCAACCCCGCCTCAATCCGAGATGCAGTGTGGCCACCACCACTCAAAGTGTATGTCTTTTGTTTTAAAAGGACGTCATTTGTAGTGAAAACATCAACTGGAATACGGAAAACTGACCAAACACATTTTTATTGTGTCGATACATTAGAAAAACGATAAATGGATCATATATGACTTGTATGAGTCAACCTTGCCTTAATCTGAGGCACGATGTGGCCAGAATCTCTCTAAGTGGCTCTCTTTTACTTAAAATGGACAACAATTTATGTACATATGGAAAATCGACCAAATGCATTTGGTTTCCATTGAAACTTTAGGAGAACAATACATGTGTCATATGTGACGTGAAAGAGTCATCTTTGCCTCAATCCGAGCCGTGGTGTGGCCGGCACCACTCAATGTGTCTGCCTTTTGTTTCAAAAGTACGTCATTTTAATTGAAAAACATCAATTGGCATACGAAAAACTGACCAAACGCATTCGGATTGTGTCGATACATTATCATAATGATGCATGTGTCATATGTGACATGTACAAGTCAACCACACCTCAATCCGAGGCGTGGTGTGGCCGCCACCACCCAAAGTGTCTGTCTTTTGTTTCAAAAGGACTCCATTTGAAATGAAAAACATCAACCGACATATAGAAAAGCTACCAAACGCATTCGGATTGTGTCGATACTTTATCACAATGATCCATGGGTCATATGTGACATGTACGATTCAACATCGCCTTAATCTGAGGCATTGTGTGGCTGAAATCACTCTATGTGGTTCTCTTTTGCTTAAAATGGACAACAATTTAAGTACATACAGAAAACCGACCAAATGCATTCTTTTTCTATTTAAATTTTAGGAGAACAATCCATGGGTCATATGTGACGTGTACGAGTCAACTCCTCCTCAATCTGAGGAATTGTGTCGCCATCACCACTCAAAGTGTCAGCCTTTTCTTTCAAAAGTACGTCATTTTAATTTAAAACATCAACTGGCATACGAAAAACTGACCAAACACATTCAGATTGTGTCGATACATTAGATCAACGATCCATGGGTCATATGTGATGTGTACGAGTCAACCACGCCTCAATATGAGGCGCGGTGTGCCCCCCCCCCCACTCAATGTGTATGTCCGTTGTTTCAAAAGGACATCATTTGAAGTGAAAAACATCAACTGGCATATGGAAAACTGACCAAACGCATTCGGATTGTGTCGATACATTAACACAACAATCCATGGGTCATATGTGATGTGTGCAAGTCAAATCCGCCTTAATCTAAGGCACGGTGTGGTCAGAATCACTCTAAGTGGATCTATTTTTCTTGAAATAGACAACAATTTAAGTACATATGGAAAACTGACCAAACGCAGTCGGTTTCCATTGAAACATTAGGAGAACGATCCAAGGGTCATATGTGACGTGTACGAGTCAATGCCGCCTCAATCCGAGTCACGGTCTGGCCAACACCAATTAAAGTGTCTGCCTTTTGTTTCAAAAGTACGTCATTTTGATTGAAAAACATCAACTGGAATACGGAAAACCGACCAAATGCATTTGGATTGTGTCGATACATTAGCACAACGATCCATGGGCCATATGTGACGTGTAGGAGTCAACCCCGCCTCCATCTGAGGTGCGGTGTGGCCGCCACCACTCCAGGTGTATGTATTATGTTTAAAATGGACATTATTTCAGGAAAAAATATATGGTAAAAAACCGATCAAATTATGAATTGACTTCCAGATTCCACATATAATTGTATTCTAAATTTTAAATTGAATTCTAAATGAATTATGTATGTTTATAATTACATTTTTAATTCTAATTTAATTATGGATGTGTATAGTTCCACCATTATATGTTAAATGTGTAAGAATTTGTTCTCTCTATGTATGTGTTAGTTGGTTATTGTAGGTACAATAATTGTATATGTATATGTTAGTTTATTGCAGGTACAATAATTGGATTGAACTGGTGGGAAAATTGGAGAGCTAGTTGCAAATTGGGGAGCTGCTGGGCAAATTGCAGAGCTGCTGTGCAATTTTCCCAGCAAAGGCTATGCCAACGGTTCAAAACCATTTGCATAGAATGTATAGGTTTTGTTTTACCAACGGTTCATAAAACCTTTGGTAAAAAACCTTTCCCAATGGTTATAAACCGTTGGGAAAGATGATCTTTTGGGGTTTTCCCAACGGTTTAGAAAACCGGTGGGAAAAACATGGTAATTTTTAGCACTTTATCCCAACGGTTATAAACTGTTAGGATAACGTTTTCCCAACGGTTTTCCAGAACCATTGGGATAGGGTAATTTTGTCTCCACCCTATCCCAACGTTTCACTGTAAACCATTGGGAAAAGTTTTTCCCAACAGATTACTTCCCTACAGTTTGCATAACCATTGGTATAAAATATACCAACGGTTCTACAGCCTTTCCCAAAGGTTCTAAACCGTTGGGAAATCCTGTATTTCCAGTAGTGTCTGTGAACACCCATATGACACATGTTGTACAAGGTGTATTTTGATGGAGGAAGAAAATAATTTTTAAGGATCTCTAAATCATTGATGTAATGCATGGGACTTCTACCTACGTGAACAAGATGACGATGAAACTGAGTGGACTCCATGATCAATGTATGCTGTTATTCATTTTTGGGAATCATTTTATTTTATCTTATGGAGGTGAAATAAGACTTCAAGAATTAAGATGTTGAGATCGTAATGAATTTGAATGAAAATGATAGGTATGGGATACTATTTATTTTAAAACATGTTAGGGTTATTTTTAGAGTTTTATAAAAATGACAACACGCAGACTGTGTGACAACCCGTCGTGTCAGACAAAGCTGTGGGAATCGAACCCACAACCAATGTGCGACTGGTATTTATAGCCTACCACTGGACTACGTCAAGTCCCTGGTAAGTATGACTTATTCTTTTTAGTTATATGATTTTATGAATTAATAGTAATTTTTTTTTGTGTTATCTATGGAAATTATTATCCTATCATAGAGGATATGAGATTAGGTTAATTACTTTTCAATATGAGACTTTTAGAGAAACTGATGTTATTTAGAGATAAGTGTTAATTTTTACCTTGGAAGACTATGTGACTAAATCCTTCTAATATTTGGGTTTCAATATTTTTATGGTTTACTTTGAAGAATTTTATGGACAAATTGTTTATCGAGTGGCCCTCGTTGAACTTTGGGTATTTTTGGACAAATTTTGGAGATTAAGAATACATTTTCTTTTTATAAAGGGTTATCCTTTTCTGGATTATCTGATATTCTTATAACAATTTTTGTTTTGGTAAGGGTCTAAAGACATGGGAAATATATAGTTCTCTTTGGTGGATTAGGTTATTCTCTATAAGTTGATTATATTACTCTTAATGTGAATAAGTCTTCCTGAATACTCATCATTTGGGGATAATATGTGTTTGTGTAAGAAATCTAGTAAAAGTTAAAAGTCAATATGACAAGTAAGTATGTTTCCTCAAGATCAAAAATAAATTCCTTAATGAAAAGTAACTTAAAAAAATGTTGTCTATCAACTTTTCCTACTGGGGAATCGAATACCGTTTAACCCAACACATGATTGTGATTTTCTTGTGGTTAACTTTTTCCTAAACATGTTTTCTATCACTCTCCCTCAGAACATGACCCTTTCCTTTTTCTTCCATATCCATGTTTTCCTACATGGAATCCTAGTATGGGTTAACTCGGGTAACCTATGTACTTCTATTTCTTTCTTTTAAAGTGATTGTGTTACCAACTCTTGTTCTGATGTGGGACTTTCAATGATGTTTCCGAGCCCAATTATAAAATTGCGAGGATGCAATTCCCAAAAGGGGGGAAGGATGTAACACCCCAGGTAAATAATGACTATGAAATTTTTATGTTTATCCCTATTTGTGAATAAAATGTTAATATTAATTTAAATGGAACACTATGCTCGGTGTCTTACCCAATACCCAACAACGAGTTCCTTTAAAATCTTACGTTGCACTCTAATTATAAAATAATTTTATTTTAAATGGTAGTTAACAACTAGCCGTTGTAATGACAGGAATGAACAGAACTAACTACAAAATGATTATATATGTTTGTCAAATATTTTTACTTTTTAAAATAAAAGATATAGGATTAAAAATGTTAATGAATACAATTTTAAGTGTAAACATTCTAATATTCTTTAAAAGGTTGATTAACCGCCTTTTGATGGAGAAGCTCTTTTAAATCCACTTTTTGACAATTTTATGTGTTATATTTGACAAAATAAAATTCTTCATTAAATCGGGACATCAAAATTAAATTTGTGTAATTTTTTGGTATTTTTCCGATAAAGTTAATTTTTAATGAATAGTGAAAACTGTTGTATTTTAATTCAAAAATACATTTTAATATAATTTATTTATATGATTAGATTATTTGTTGAATTTGTTTTAAAGTGAAATTAGAATATATATTTACCATTTAATCCAATAATGGACATTGGAATTAAGTTCACTTTGAAATTGTACTTAAACTAATGTCAATCTTTTGATATATTTTGTTTCATAAAAACACGCTATTTGTTCTAACAATGGGAATTAATTATTAAATTTATTAATGTAACTTATATGTCTTGAATTTTCTAAAATAGAAATAATTTTTGAATTTGGAATATCAAATATATCTTAGGGTGAATTTTTGGTATTTTTCTGAAAAACTTCAATTTTTTATGAATAGTTAAACCACTAAGTGGTACTAAAAAAACTGATTTTTCGTTTAAATGAAATTTTAACACCTATGTGTTTTGAATTTCAACAATCCTACATAAATGATTTTCATTAGGAAGTAAAATGTGGTTCAATGTGATTAAAATAATTTTTTGGTGAATAGTAACTTTTATGTTTTTAATCGCGATTAGAGGTAATTAGTGTAATTTAAGGTAAAAATAATGTTTTAATAATATGAAATGACCTTGACACATGTCCTACCATTATTGGGTGAGTCATGGCCGACCAAGACAATCCATGGGTCAACTTGGGGACCCCATGGAACCTCTTTGGTAGGAAAATGACATAATAACTTTTTATTTAAAGTTAAAATTAAAATGTCACAAACATGTGTTGTTTTACTAGAACAATTATTACATGGGGTTATACAAGAAATAATTTTGACTATAAATATTCATTAGAAAGATAAAAATATTTCCTACATCATGATATATTTTTTATAATTCTTAGAGATTAAATAAATTAAATTATTTATGAAACCACGATGATGCAATGATTACCTCATTATTTAACGATTTAAATAAAATGAAAACATAATGTAAAATCTAAGACCTACACTTGGAAAAAACCTATTGGATGGGTGTATTTAGAACTATTATCACCTTTTCCTCTAAATATATAATTGTGGGACCTTTAAAATCCGAAAATCATTTTATAAAAATGTTTCTTTTCATGAATTTTCAAGAGTGCCACTCCACCCCCATTATAAAAGCCCCCCCCCCCCAACTCTACCACCTTACCCACGTCTCTCAAGCCTTTGGCTCAACCAACTATAAGGACCCGGAATTAAAAATTACTTATTATTGAATTAAATGAATAATTCACATAGTGGATCTTTTCAGGTTTAGAGTTTTATAGAATTAGGACATAACTATTAGATCTCAAAGATTACAATGTAGAAAAATCTACTCAGTTGCCATTTTTTTCACAAAATAAAAACTCTTGAACAAAAAGAGCCATGTCTAGTTCCCTGTTTTAGATAGCTTGACACTTCCTTGATCCCATCCTTGACCATATTCAACTTTATGTCCTGTGAAAACATTTCAAAAGCTTGTGATGAGCATAAAATGTTTAGTAAGGGTTTTAATAGTACAGAAAGAAAACATCATTCCATGTATACATAAGAATCAATGAAATCATAGTTTACACATAGAACATTAGCAATTTAACAAATCTCATGAAATCATAAGATTTATGCGTAACTCAATAGAAATTATAATGCATAAAGGTATCTTGAGGCATTCATAACATTCTTACGTAGGGAGTAACCCTTATGGTTATGTTTGGAATACCCATCATTGTGGATTCCCTAAATATCTTCGGAGAAACCATAACTTTTATCTTTTTCGCGTTACCCAATTCATTGGAGAGCTATATCGGGCTCACCCGCCCTTAGTTTATCACGGAACCACCCATCATCATAACAATTCCCATGAACCATAACATAATAATAGCACATAACTTAATCATAAAGGAATGATAACATTACCACATTGCAATAACAATGTAACATTTTAAGATATTGAAATAATGAATCCATTCTAAAAACAATTTTCAAAACCATTTAAAACATTTAATAAAGATATTTTTGAATCAAAGTGTCCCATACCACTTTGAATCTTTTAACATTTTAAAATATTAATATCAATATAAATAAATCCTTAAAACCATTTTGAAAACGTGGATATTAATGAGAAATATTTATAAGAAAAAATCATTATAAAATTTGCAACGATATTTTAGTTAAAGGGTTTTTAACAAAATGAGAGACACTTGAATACAATAATTTAGGAATAACATTTAATCATAAATTTATAATATCTTGAGAATAATTGGATTCATGATATAATATTCTAAAGGACAGTTTATACACCATATAAGATTGAATTGCTGCATAAAAACAATGAAGTCTCAATAGAAATGTAAAATGAGAAGAAATCCATTATAAAGAAGGTATCATTAAATTATGGATAAATCAATCTCAAAATTATGTGTGACGAATATAAATACACCCAATATAAGTGGATATTAATTGTAAAAAAATCAAATTTCATTCACACATATTCAAAGGATGACATATTCAATAACTACATATTGGACCCAAAGAAATCGAAATTGGGATAAAAAGTTCCCTTGGTAAAATTCGACAGCCTAACAGTGTCACAATAAAATTCATATAATTATTTGATGAGAGAGAAAATGGTATCTCATCACTTGGACATAAAATTTACGTCAATAAGGATATATAATAACATATCCCAACATAAAAAGTTTTATATTAAAAGACATAACAAAATAAGTCTCTTTAAAAGTGGAGTGTGAATGGTTCCTTTACTGATTTGGGAAACTTTCGAAACGTACACCCCATGAAAGAAAGGGTCATACAATGAAAATTTAACTACCCATAAATGACAGTATATTATAAAAATAGTAAAATAATGGGAAGTAAATACACCACACAAAAGGAAATAGTGTCCAATGTAGCATGGATCTTACGGGAATAAAAAGTGAGATGAAAATCCCCATATGAAAATTAGGCAGCCTAACGGCGCCTCATAAAACTTCCAAAAATGGATTGATGAGATAAAATAGGGTCTCTAATCATATTAAAATAAAATTTTCAGCATGAGAAATATAAAATAACATCCCCCAACATAAGAAAGAGGAGCTTAAATTATGTTACATAAAAAATATTACTTAAAAAGAAATAGAGAGGTAGGATCCCATACCTGAAGTCCGATTTGTCTTGTTCGTTTCTTTATATTACTGAATAATTAATTTGTTCAATTTATAATTTCTGAAGGACCTCATTTAAAGATTATTATTCACTTCATATAACATATTATAATGTTATAATAATTTTTTAATAATGTTAGTTCATATCAGATGTTTTTGCCGATGTTTGGTACATGAGTAAAAAATGAACATGTTTGAAAATGATTGCCCATGTAGTTATAATTAAATAATTTCCAGAATAGTATTAATGATTAAAATATCATATATATCCAGTACATATTAATTTTATACTATTCCATAACATTTTGAGATAAAAAATTAAAAGCACCGTTCATGGAGACGGTAGGCCGTACGAACGCATGAACGCTACTTTCATTTTTTTGTCATATTAATGGAATTAAGAATAAATTAGATATATATATATATATATATTATAATTCCAGTATAATATATATGTTATATAGGTCAAACATTTTCATTAATTTCATTCTTTATACATTTCATGTATTTCATGAACGAGTCACATCACTTGATGGGGTGGTAGTCCACACTTCCTCATATGAAATTATCGCATTTGCACAACATGCAAAGAACAAAGCTATGTTTTAAATATAAAACACAGAATCATATAGAAAGAATAAATACCATATATATCAGATATAAAATACAGTGAAATCATAATGTACACTTTTAATGGTGTTAAAAGAATACCGAACAATCATCGTTTCGTGAGGCCGAAAATCGCCGACCACAGAAACAGTATGTTCTTTAACTATTAGATGATGGTGTGTGTAGGTGTAGCTATAATAAATCTCATAACAACATCATAGTATATATAATATACTGGTGTTGTTTCAAAAGAATGTAATAAAAAGAGTTTAGGGTGTTTTAGAAGTAAAATAAAACATAAGAACACAAGAGAAGACACTACCTTTAAATCGGGTAACTCTTTTTTATTTGAGCTCAAAGGCTTCCTTGGAAAGACTTATGCCCAATGTGAGGATTCTAAGAGTAAGAGATGAATGTGGAGATACAGAATGGGTAGGGGTTGGTCGAGCTAAAGTCTTGAGAGGTGTGGGTAAGGTGGTAGAGGTGGGGGCCTTTTATAAGAGGAGAGGAGGGGAACTCTTGGAAAGTCTTGAAAAGTAACATTATTATAAAATGATTTTCTAATTTTAAAGGTCCCATAATTATATATTTAGAGGATAAGGTGATAATAGTTCGAAATAAACACATCCAATAAGTTTTTTACAAGTTTAGTTTCTAGATTTTACATTATATTTTCATTTTATTTTAATCGTTAAATAATGAGGTAATCACTGCATCATCATGGTGTCATAAATAATTTAATTTATTTAATGTCTAAAAATTATAAAAAAATATCATTATGTAGGAAATATTTATATATTTCTAATGAATATTTATAGTCAAAAATATGTCTTGTATAACCCCATGTAAAAATTGTTTTAGTAAAACAACACATGTTTGTGACATTTTAATTTTAACAATAAATAAAAAGTTATTAATTTCATTTTCCAACCAAAGTGGCTCCATGGGGTCCCCATGTTGACCCATGTATTGTCTTATTCGTCCATGACACATAAAATAAATTTAGTACATGTGTCAAGGTCATTTCATATTATTAAAATATTATTTTTACCTTAAATTACACTAATTACCTTTAATTACGATTAAAAACATAATAGTTACTATTCACCGAAAAATTATTTTAATCACATTGAACCAAATTTTACTTCTTAATGGAAACCATGTATGTCGTATTTTTAAAATTCAAAACACAAAGGTGGTAAAATTTCATTTAAATGAAAAATCAGTTTTTAAACTACCACTTAGTGGTTTCACTATTCATCAAAAATTGACGTTTTCCAAAAAAATACCAAAAATTCACCCTAAGCTATATTTGATATTCTGAATTCAAAAAGATGTCTATTTTAATGAATTAAAAACATATAAGTTCCATTAATTAATTTAATAATTAATTCTCGCTGTCAAAACAAATAGCGTGTTTTTAAGAAACAATATCTATTAAAATATATACACCAGTTTAAGTCCAATTTTAAATTGAAATTAATTCCAATGACCACCATTGGATTAAATGGTAAAAATATATTCTAATTTAACTTTAAAACCATTCAAAAAATAATCTAATCATATAAATAAATTAGATTAAAAGAGGTTTTGAATTAAAATACAACATTTTTCACTATTTATTAAAAATTGAACTTTATCGGAAAAATACAACAATTTACACAAATTAAATTTTGATGTCCCAATTCTAAAGAAGAATTTTATTTTGTCAAATATAACACATTAAATTTTATAAATGGGGATTTAAAAGAGGTTCTCCATCAAAAGGCGGTTAATCGACCTTTTAAAGAATATTTGCAGGTTTACGCTTAAAATTGGATTCATTCGCATTTTTAATCCTCTAACATTTATTGTAAAAAGTAAAAATATTTGACCAACATATATATAATCATTTTGTAGTTAGTTCTATTCATTCCCATCATTACAACGTCTAGGTGTTAACTACCATTTAAAATAAAAATATTTTATTATTAGAGTGCAACGTAAGATTTCAAAGGAACTCGTTGTTGCATATTGGTTATGGCATCGAGCATAGCGTTCCCTTTAAATTAATATTAACATTTTATTCACATATAGGGATAAATATTAAAAATGTTATATTATTTATTTACCTGGCGTGTTATACCAACCCCTGCCCATTTTATCTCTCCACATCCCTCTCTTACTCTTAGAAGCCTCACTTTGGGAGATTGTCTTTCTAAGGAAGCCTTTGATCTCAAATCAAAATGAGTTACCCAATTTAAAGGTAAAGTCTTCCCTAGTGTTCTTTTGTATTATTTTGCTTCTCCAACCCCCTAAACTTTTTTTGTTCATTTCTTTTTTAACAACATCAGGATATTCATTATACATGGATGTTTTTAAAAGAAGGATTCAAGCTACACTTACACACATATCCGTCTAATGGTTAAAGAACATACTGTTTCTGTGGATGGCGAATTACTGCCTCACAAAATGATGATTGTTCAGTATTCTTTTAACACCATTAAAGGTGTTCATAATGATTTCATTGTATTTTATATATGATATATATTATATTTTTGTTTACTATATGATTCTGTATTTTATATTTAAAACATTCTTTTATTCTTTTCATGTTGTGCAATTGCGATAATTTCATATGAAGAAGTGTGGACTACCGCCCCCTCAAGTGATGTGACTCGTTCATGCAATACATGGAAGGTATAAAGAATGAAATTAATGAACATATGTGAAAAATATAAAATATATATTATACTGTAATTATAATATATATATCTCTCATTTATTTTTAAATCCATTAATATGACAAAAAAATGAAAGTAGTGTTCATGCATATGTACGGCCTACCGACTCCATGAACGGTGCTCTTCATTTTTTTCCAAATGTTATGAAATATTATAAAATGAATATGTATGGGATATATATGATATTTTAATCATTAATAATATTCTGGAAATTATTTACTTATAACTACATGGGAAATCATTTTCACACAAGTTCATTTTTGACTCATGTACCAATCATCTGCAAAAACATCTGATATGAACTAACATTATTAAACAATTATTATAACATTATAATATGTGATATGAACTGAATAATAATCTTTAAATTATGACCTTATGCAATTATAAATTGACCAAACATTATTATTAAGGAATATAATGAAACGAACAAGACAAGTCGGACTTCAGGTAAGGGATCCTACCCCTCTCTTTCTTTTTAAGTACACTCTTTTATGTCATTCCTTTTAAGCTCATATTTCTTATGATTGGGATGTTATTTTATATTACTCTTACTATACGTTTTCTGTTCATATGATGAGAGACCCTATATTCTCTCATCAATCCAATTTGGACGTTTTGAGTGCCACTGTTAGGCTGCTGAATTTTCATATGAGATCCAACCTCTCTCTTTCTTTTAAAGTACTCTACTTTATGTAACTTCTTTTAAGCACCTATTTGTTATGCTGTGGGACATTATTTTATATTCCTCTTTCTGTACATATTATGTTAATATGATGAGAGACCCTATTTCATCTCATCGATCCATTTTTGGATGTTTTATGTGGCGTCATTAGGCTACCGAGTTTTCGTAAGGGATTTTTCATCTCACTCTTATTCCCGTGAGATTTATGCAACATTTGACACCATTTCATTTGAGTGGTATATGTACTTCCCATTATTCTACTCTTTGTGTAATATAATATAGTTTATGATTATTTACATAAATGTTGTATTGTCCTTCTTTCATGGGGTGTATGTTTCGAAAGATACCCAAGTCGGTAAGGGAACCTTTCACCCTCCTCTTTTTAAAAGACTTATTCTGTTGGGACTTTTAATTTACATATCGTAATCTTGGGATATGTTCATATATATCCTTAATGATTTAAATTTTATGTCCAAGTGATTAGATACCCCTTTTATCTCTCATAAACTCATTTTTTGAATTTTTAAGTGACACCGTTAGGCTGTCTAATTTTTTGCAAGGGAATTTCTTAACCCAATTTTGATTCTTTGGGATAAACTTGTACTCCTTGAATATTTCGTTATATGAATATGTGTGAATTAACTCTGATTTTTTTACACTTAATAGCCAATTATAATTGGATTATTCATTTTTCACACATAATTATATAATTGATTTATCCTTAATCCAAAGATACAGTCATTGTATGGCACTTCATCTCAATCTCCTTTCATTAAGGCATATTTTGTTCTAATGAAAGGATTTCTTTTATACGGTGTGTAAACCCCTTTGGATATTAATTTTATACAAAAGGAATCTTTTTCTAAGAATTTTTTTACAAAATGACAAAAAATAATGTTTCTTTTAACGTACGCGGTGACAACGACCTTTTTCGCCACCGCGAGTATTATTTGGTCTTTGGATTTCTCAACAAGCCGTAATGTTTTTAAAATGAAAATAATTCCATATAATCATTAATATATTTTGGTATTGAGAATGGTTTTTATAATGGATTTGTTATGTCAATATATTTAAATGATATATTGTGATCAAAGTGTGGAAATGTTTTCTTTCCATTATATTTGTTTTATGTCTTATGATTTTATAATGGTACATGGATATTTGATGGTTGGTTACGTGAAAACCCATATAACGGGTGGTTCCATGAATACCAGGATGGGTGGTTACATTATAACCTCCAATGCATTGGGTATGGAAGTCGGCCATATGGCTATTCCATTAAGTGATATGTGTAGAAGTCGACAGTATGGTTATTCCATTTCAGTATGTTTATGTCCCAAGTTACCTTTATATGTTATGTGAACTTTATATGGGTTTTATGGTAATATTTTGGTTACAAAAGGGTAATTAATGATCTTTTATTCAATAAAGAGTATTTTCTGCTTCATAAAGGTGAAAAGTATTACTTTTATTAAGTATTCATGATTTACTTGTTGTTTTGAAAAACTACCAATTATCCCTCTTTGTGTATGCCTTACTGAGCTTATTATGCTCACCCCATGTTTTTTTTGAAATGTTTTTCACAGGACATAATGTGGAATAGGGTCAAGGATGGGATCAAGGAAAAGTCATGCTTTCTTAAACAAGGAACTAGAAATGACTTTTTTTTAGAGTTCATGTTTTGAAAAAAAGGAAACATCGTAGAAGTGTCTACTGTGCAATATTTTGAGATGTAATATTTATGATCTAATTATTTAAAACTCTAAACCTGAAAAGATCCTCAATGGGAATTATTCATTTAATTCAATATTAAGTAATGTTTATGGCCGGGTCCTTATAATATTGATAATTATGTTATTGATTTTTAGTTTTATTATATCATGAATAATTTTGGATAATGATATTTTCATATCCAATCATATCTTTTTTTCTTTTGGGATTTTTTAAAAAACACATTCTTTTTTCCCTGTATTATTTCGGTTATTATGGTGATTATTTCTCTGTAGAGAACATATTTATAAGTCATGTTGACTAGGATCTAATATACCCCTATAAAATTCTTTTTAAAACTTATATACCATGATATTTTTATGTGTGGATATAATAGATTTTATCATGTATTAGTTAGCATGATAGGATTACTCACATTTTTAGGAAAGGATATAATGGGTTATTTCACAGAAGCCTAGGAACACTGGGTTTGGTCACACTTTTTATTTTATTGTTATGTATATTTAAAATTTTCATATTTATCATTTTATGAATCACATCCACGTTTTTAGTCAATTTATTATATGTTTCCTGAAGCAATTGATTCCCATTAAATGGACGTTTTCGTAAATATCAATATTAGGGTGTCATGCACCATATATTATTTATACATGCTATTTGTTTTATATATTGAGTTTCCTAAATGATATTTTAATTTACATTTGTTCATAAAAAATATTTCATAATTACCATACATTGTATTATGATATATTATTTTGATATTTATGTTTTCCTCAATTTATCATCATGGTTATGATCTAATAATTTATTATATATATTTTACCATAATTATCATTGGAGAGGAACCATTTATTATTTTTTCACTCACATAGTTATTAAGATGAATTCATCATGTTTTATGTCTTTAAATGTGTCTAGGGGAGAAAAATTATGCATTTATTTTTTCAAGTGTTAAAAATATGATTACGAACCTTATTTACAAGACACTAAACCTTACATTATATGGATTATGCAACTATTGTGTGATGTATTATTTGGGACATGAGATTATGTTACTATTTATTTCATGATTTCATGGGTATCTATTGTTTGGATCGGATGAGGGTACAATTATTTTGGAGATTATTATAGTTAAATTAAATATTAGTTATGTCATTATTATAGATTAAATAAACTATTTTAGAGATTTTTATAGAGGGATATAGTTGAATCATTAGATATGAGTCTAATTATATGATGATATCCATAAATATGGGCAATGTATTTGGTATATAGTATTCATGGTAAATTAATCCCATTAAAGATAGTACATGTGGATGCCTATATAGGGTATATTCACTTATAATTAATCACATAGAAAATGGTTTGGTCGGATTAAACAAAATCATCCCCAAAATTCACGATTAGTCGTACCTACACTATACACCTGGGTTGAGACTCTCCTACTATAAAATTTGGTTGAGCATATTTCCATAATAATACACTCTTAAGGAATAAATTCCTATTTAGTTTGAGTGACTATATCTTAGAAGCATTTGGTAATCAAACATAATGTAACATTAGTCTGGATATAATTTATATAGTTCTAACTAAATGAAATATTGGAAAATGTTATAATATAAAACAAAAGATGTTTTTAAGGTTATGTTATTTTTATATTTATGTTAATTATCCAATATTTTTCAATGGTTTATCACTTATGTCAATAAATTTTGTTTTTAGTGATGGATATAACCATGATGAAAAACATTATCCATGGGTGTAATGGAAAATGTTATTATTACATCTAGAATAAAAATGTTTTTATTTGATAATAGATGAAAAATATAGAAATTATTCTAAACCACCTATCATAAAACATGATTAAGAATGTTACCATATTTGTGACCATGAGTGAACCTAAGAAGAGATGGATGGAGAGTCATGAAGATTATTGAAATGAATAAATTGAATGTTATTCAAAAACATATTTTCATGAAATATAGGTATTATCATTATGGTAATTTCCTCACAATTACTATAATATGATTTTATTATGGAATAGAGGACATTAATAATCCAACTTTCGATGGAATATGAAGAGTTTAGTTAATAAAATGAATGAATATTGAACGCATACTAGGGAACTGATAATTATTAAGTTTATTATGGGTGGAGAACATGGGAATAACCAAACCAATTCCCTAATCCATTTATTTCTGTGAAAGGTAGGAATCCACGACCTCCTACACATCAGTTGAAATGACAAACCTATGTAATGAATATTTCTTAATATGGAAATGGTAATTTAGAATTCACCTACCCTTGACAATGAATTAGAGGATTTATTATAGTTCAATGATCCATATAACAACATGTCAGTACCCTCACTGATTTGTATTTTAAAGAATAAATATTTTGGTATGGTAATATTTTTTGGAAATAAACACTGTTAAAATCATAATATCCTATTCTAAAAAATTATATTCTATTTTTAAATGTAATCGTTCCCTTCTCTTTTAATCCATATTACATTAGGTAATGGAAAAACACATTCTAAATTAATCATGACCTACAATTAGTGTAAGTATAACAATAAATTTTCCTTAGAGAAAACTAAATCATTAACATATACCCTATTACCAACTAATAATATATGTTTCCATTAAATGGAATTGGAAGATAATTACATTCTAGTATTCATTATGATATTTCATATAATATAATGAAGTATTTAAATATTTTCACCACATTTATCTATTCCTTCTAGTAAATGATAATTAAATTTCATGTATGACACTTATTTAAGGGGGTGCAAAACAGTGACCAAGTGTTTTTCCCCATAAAATTAATGTGTTCCCTTTTTTAATCCACATGAAACATTGATTGAAACCAGTATACACTTTAATATGTTAGCTATATAAATATAATGGATAAATAATTTTAATAGATTTTTGAATTATATATCAATAAGGTAACATTGAAGATAAATACGAAACAAAATTTACATAATCATCGAAATCATTTAGTAAAAGAATGACACTAATAAATTTACTATTTAATCAAAAATTATATTTTTTTAAATTTTATATTTTTCATGTTAAGATATATTAATAATGAATAGTAAATTTATAATGATATTTAATATAAAAAATAATTCCCAATAAAACATGTTTCAATGATATTTAATGCTTTTATTTTTGTAATACACTTATCAATTTTTGGATTTGAATTACAAAAAATAATATAATTTTTCTATTTATCATGGGAATATTATCTTATGAGGAATTTTTGTAATTAATATAAATTAAATTATTTCTAAATGAATATTGAATAATACAATTTTTTAAAATACAATGGATTTTGTAACATCACTTGGATAAATGTAAAACCTCTAATATTGAAAACCTTTTTCCTTAATTTTATTTCATTCAAATAAAATTATATATTTTATATCAAATGATTGAAATAAAAACCTATATTTTAAATTTAAATACATAACAAATATTTTCATCAAATTTGTTTTAAATTTATAATAAATTAGTATTTTACAATGTAGTTTTATAAATTAAATGAAACGATATATATTATTTATTTATAATAGATAGGGAAAATGATATAATGAGGCCCACATTATTTTTTGGAATAGTGATTAGTTTTTCTTGGGTAAATATTACTTACCATAGTAAAATTATTATTTTTAAATGAATTATACATTTCTAATAAATGTATAAAAATATGTTTAAATATATAATATGATCTAATGAGGGACACTTTTAATTAAATATATACTATTAAAATTTAATTATATATACAAATTAATTAACTCTCATTGAATGTTTAATCAATGAGAAAATAACTATGAGCACTCAATGAATAAAATTGTTTTTTTCATTAATAAAATTCATACTCATTATATGTTTTGAATTAAGAGATTTGTTATCCATTTCAGAAGCTGAATTTTCATAAAAATATATAATTTTTTTTGATGAATGAATTTGGTAATAATTATATTCTTATATTTTTATTAGTAAAATAACTAAGAAGATTAGTATTTAATTCAATGTAATATGTATTTAAAATGAGTAATGCATGTATGATAAAATCATTATAAATTAACACTAAATTTATACCATATAGAAACAAATTATATGCTAAAATCTTACCTAAATTCCTCACATACTTTCCCTCTTTCATAACACCCTACATTATTTGAATTCCATTATTACCCCATACAATACTTTCCTATATAAAGGAACTTGTTCCTCACTAATAAAAGTAGGACCATTTTCAATATTTTAATAGTACAACCCAATTAAAAACTCCTAAATCATTACCCAAGTATTCTCTCATTGAGTTAATTAACATTACCTATTGCCCCTAGTCATTATAAAATAGATTGTCTCAAAAATCAAGGTCATGAATCATGAAAAATGTTAATGTATCAACATGGTATCAGGCCATTCTTAACATTTTATTATTATTAATTCCTTTTTAAACCAACCATAACCATAGTATATAAATAAAACAATCATTATCAATATTTTTATATGTCATTATATTAATGTTATTATATTTATTTATTCTCTTAAAAAAGTAAAATATTAGTCATCAAAACTGTGTTTGTGCATATAACAACTACATTAATGCAACACCTTACTTTTATTCAGGACCAAAATTCATCGTTGGACATACTAATTTTTTTTAAGAAAAATTTTTAATCATATAACATAAATAAAAATTTAAAATGATTACTTATTATCCCCATTGACTCTTCTCATTTTTTGGGTAATGGAAATGTAAATCATGTCTTCTGTGGACTACCTTACGCATAACTAAATGGGTTACATTTTCCATCACATACTAACATATATGTTTTTATATTATATTTTAAGATTATATATAATATATATAAGTAATGTAAGTAATTAATATTATTCTTCTATTATAACACAAAAGGGATAATCACTATTGGGTAGTTTTTTTATATCATTAAATAACCCAAAACTAAATCATTATCATATTAATTATCATATATCATGACTACAAAACCCATATAATGGAATTATAAAATTATATTTACTTATCAAAAATCAATTATAGAACTTTTATTCGTTTTGAAATTATGGTATATTATAGAAAAAGGAAGCAAGATGCTACTTTTTAGAACCATGTTCGAAGTGTTTTTGATTATTTTCCACAATGGTTTAAAATAGATTACAAAAAAAATAATACAAAATGGGAATTGATATCATTGAAGAATATAAATAGATATATATATATATATAACAATATATATAATAATTAATTAATATTTTTATCCTTTATATATGTGAGGTAATTATTTTTGAAATTATGGGAATCATTAAGGATATGTGTAACTGAAAATACATCATTTGATATATTCAATTTAATATTGAACATCATATTTCATAGACATTACCTTTTTAATGATGTTCATTCATTTTTATGGTGATAATTGTTTTGAACAAAAATCAATTTCAAGGAAGTTTTTTTAATTTCTTATATATGACGAGTACATTACAAAGAGGGATCCACAACATTGAAATTTACAATAATGAATAAATAAAGACTTCAAAAAACACTTTACATAATTTAGTTCAATTATATTAAAATTATCTATCTCTTCGGATTTTTTCTATTTTATATTATGTTATGATCCATTTTAGATAAAAACATTTTGATATCAAACGATTTCATAAGTTCATGGTTTGTGATATGTTAAATAAGCCCATTATTTTTCCTTGGGTTATTTATGTTCTGATGTACATTTTTTTTTTCAGTTCCATGAATGTTTATGAATTATTATGGGTGGGGTCCTGTATTTACCTTGGATCAATTTTAATAAGCCTATATAATATGAGATATTTATCTTTGAATATAAATTTTGTCTCATAGGTGGTGGAATGATGTGTTTTATCACAAATTGAGGCATGAACATAATAAGTTTGTTTATATATTCATTATAATTTTGGGATATCATACACATGTTCTGTAACATTATCTGGCATTTTGGATCGGACCTAGTGGTTTGGGATAGGATTTTCATGTATTCCTATTCTTATGAATGTGACATATGTTCATGTTCATCATGTTATGAAAAATTTTTATGTCATTTAATAAGTTATTACATCTATCTTTATATATTATATTTCCATGAAATTCCTTGTTTTCATGATTATTCATTTCCATGTATCGTTATTCTTATGTCATTTTCACATGTCATATGATTTAGCTATTATTGTTCCTAAATAGTATTTTTATATTATTTTATGGTCACTTCCATATTTTTTATTATCATATGTGGTATTATGATATCATATATTTTTATATATATTTTCATCAAAATCTCCACATAGATATGATATAATACATATATGGTATACATTTTCACAAACTGGGAATTTGAGATTAATCCTTTAGTATGTTTCCCAACCCCCAGTTTTGAGGATGATTACATCATGTGATATGTCTAGTAATGGGTCTAGAAAATATAAATTATGGGAAAATATTCATGTGATTTTTAATACGATTATCATGTAACTGATTTCTAACACACTAGTCCTTCCATTCTCTAGATGATGAATCTTTTGGTGAAATATTATTTAAATCATGACATAGTGTAATATATATTTTACTTTTTGAATTTGAAACTATAATATAGGATACTAATAAGATAATATATGAATATACTAAGAAGGTTATTAAATTTTTAGGATTTTTTCATAATTTTATCAAACTCTATTTTTAAAACTATTCTTGTTATATAAGGATCCATTGATTTAAAATAATATTTTCTATTTGTGATGGTTTAAATCATGTAAAATTTTTTTATATCAAATACATATTTTTAGTGATATTTATTTTTTACCATGTCTATCAGTTTTTGTCCACAGTTCTTATACATTTGTATAATTTAACTAGATAACCTATTTCATTACATGTAATTACTGATTTAGTGAAATATCACTATAATTATTTTTATTATTCTTTCAAAAAGACTATAATTACACTGATAAAATGATACACCATGTATTGGTCTTTCTTCACCTAAAAAATTATCCATTATATCTTACACAAATTTCTTATTTATGTTTCAGATATCCCAAGGGATGAGAAATTTTTTGAGGGTATATAATATATCCAATATGATAAACTACAACATAAAAAATATAAAAACAAGAACACATATCTATTACCTAAAATTATCATGATATATATATTACATAAACATAAATTCCTCAAAATAAAAACATCTAAATATTATGGAATAACCAAATAGGTTATAATTAAATATAAATAGTAATGTTATATGAAAATATCATTATGAACTAATGTAATATGATACTTAACATCATTTATATAGGATAGTAAATAATTTAATTCTCCATACAATATGATACGTATAATATCAAAATTTATCATTATATGATATGAAAAATTATCCACATAAGGAAACATCACTTCATCTACAGTTACCGCCAATCATTATACTATTCATGATGATTATTGTATAAATTTCCCACAACCCCTTCAAAAGGCTGTATTTCACATTATATTGTTCTCCTATTAGCATGTATGCATAAAATAAATATATTTATATTTGTTGTTAGGTAGATGCTTTTATCATGACACCATGGATATATGTAATATCTTCAACTAATAGTAAATTTTTCTCAATTTTATCAACATCTTATAATATGCATTGAAAATTGATGAAATTAGTAATGATCAATTAATAAACAAGACATATAGAATCACCATCAATAAACACAACATCAACAATATTTTTTAAAGAATTTTAGTTTTATAAATAAAATGATTTATAAATCATAATCCAATTATAATTTTAAATATATTTTAAAACATCATTTAAAATTAAATATCTCATTGTATGATTTTATCAATCACCATATATGTTGAGAACTATTATTATTTAAAAAAATATCTTAAAAATAGGACAAATACTCAATTTTTCAAATATTAATTCAAGATATATTTTTAAAAAATATAAATTAATCCATAAATAAATTTTTCGAGAATAAAATAATAATAAACTCTATAGATGATTGTTTTAATTATTTTATTCCAATTGAAATTTCAATTATAAAGAGACAGTGATGTCTAATTAATTATAACCTTATTATGATACTTAATAATCATAATAAATTTGATTTCGGGATTGTAAGTGGAATAAAAACCTAACTTTTTTGAAATGAAGTACATAATTTTATAAAAAATTTCGACACCATGGATAAATAGGTAAAAATAATAAGCATGAAATAGATGCGGAATATATTTTGGTAGGAATGACGGAGGAATCCAAAACAAATAAATATTTTAAAATGGATATATCAACATGAACCCCTAAATTATTAAAAAATATAAGAAAATAGAATCATTGGTAATGGAGTTTCGATTCATGTGAATGGTGGAAAATGAAGGGTTGATGTTATTATATGATAGGAAAATGTTTGTAATATTAAAAATTTTAAACACAATGAATGATGGATGACATGGAATCATGGTTTAACGAACAGTAAACTATCGTTGATGAACCCATGAGAATAATCCTTAAATGAATTATATTAATTCACATTGTTTGGATATATTTTTTCCACTAGTCATTTTCTTTTATTAAACATAACCTATACAAAACAATCAATGACATATTCTTTCTTTGAGAATCTTTATGGTTTGGAAACCCATGAATAAACTCTTAAAACATCAATTTAATGAGATATCCCTTTCATCATGGTTAGGAGGGATTGTTATCAATAACTGTGATTATAATATATGATCCCTATTTTTCAAATTTTTCAGTCATTAGACATCATAAAATCCTAAAATAAAATTGATAAATAAAACAATCAAAATAAATATATACTAGTGATTCAATAGGTTTTACAATACTCCCCACATGGCATATAAAACCCATATAATGTTATTGACTCATATAATCATATATAAGTATAAAATAATACTCACTTATCAATAAATCATACACCCATGTACCATGGATATATCATCAATTATTTCACATCACATGGAATATCAGGATGGTATTTCTTCACAACACATAATTCTAATGTTCCCTATAATAGTTTCATTTCTTAACCACCATGGTTTTAGCATAATAATAAAAGACATCCAAATCAATAATATAGGATATATATATGATAGATCATCATATAAGAAATATTAAATTATTTATTAATAAAACATTATATGATTTAAAGGAAAAAAGATAATAAATACTCTATAGATTATAATCAATATCAAATTTGCATACATAAAATAAAATAAAATTACTATGATTTCTTAGCCTACAATGTTTCTACCAAGGGGATACTCTTCCAAAAACTACAATAGCAAAAAATTAATCCAATATTTATCATTGATGTTTATTATAATATTTCTACATATTATATACAATTAGAAATAATATAGAACATATCCAAATATTACTCATCATATCAGGAATAAAACATGGTCTATGTAAGAAGTTACTACCAACTATCTACCAAAAAATAACATACAAAATTGTTTTAAATAGGGCCCAGTAGAGTGAAAAATCATTATCACAAATTTTTAACTATTAATATATAATAATTGAGTGAATGATCAATGTTTCTGCAATGAGACAAAAAAATCTAGAACACAATGCTGGTAAATATCTTCACGAATTTGAATAGATCACCCAGTCTGACCATTAATCATAGTCTAACATGCCACCACAACAGAAAATGAAACCCAATATATTTATATAGACCCTTCAATTAATGGGATGAATAAAATTATTCATTATTTGATAAAATTTATGATTTCCCACAATAATTCTTTATAATTTATATTTGATGGATGAATACATGATATTACACATTCAGTGACACCCTCATATGATGAATATGTGATGATTTCATTAATCATTCAATGTTCCCACAAATGGAATTCTTCCCCTATGATTATGAGGTAATCTAAAAAATGTACATATATTTATCATCCTATTTACATAATATAATGGAAATCGGTTGTCAAAATCATCCTATAATTTGATACTCAACATTGATTCTATTGAATGTATGAAAAAATGAATAAAAAATAACAACCATAATACTTCATATATGGACACTAATATCAATATTTTAGATAATAACATTATTATATATATATGGTGTTTTTTAAAGATTAAAATATTATTTTTTCCACCACCTAATATATCTATGATAAGTGAACCACTAAACTCTTCCTAAAATTTATTTCAACAAAAGGAGACTAAAATTGATCAGCTAATGTATCCTTATAAATTATTCTTAATTTTATGTTCCCAAAATCCGGATCCACACCCCGCACAAGATTAATTCAATGATCTAAATAGATTGTGGCATTTAATCTAGTGATTAATAATTGATCATCAAATTCAATCACATCTACATGTAGAATGAATAATATTTTTATCAAATTCAATTCATCAAAAGATTGTTTCACAAATGTGTTGTTAAATTATTTTTCAAGGAACTATTTTCCGTGTATCCATTTTCTATTATGTAGGATAATTCAAAATCAATGTGTTAGATATGTTCCACTCAAAAACTCTATTGAATATTATTCTACAACTAGTATAAATAGTACAATAATTATTGGAGACCAATATAAATAGTAATTTTCTCTACGAATAGATAATTTTTTTAAATAAAGAATGCATCAATTGTGTTAATAGATGATAATGGGTTGGGTTTTTATTCTCATAATATCATGAATAAAATTAACCATATTGATCTATATTTTCAATCTATTTAATGAAACCAAATGGATATACATTGAAAATCCTGGTATAGAACATAACCCTTGAAAATGACTATTAGAACACAAATTTGATATAAATTCAATATCATGATTAGTTATTCAAAATAGTAATATTATTTCTAATCCAATAAAATATGACACTATATATAGTTAAATAATTCATGTGACAATCCAATGTGGAGATATTTTAATTGAATAACCTTTAATATCTGAGCATGACATTTAATTTCTCGTTCACACAAATATTTCTTGGATTTTTCGAAGATAGAACTAATTATATTTTATTAGTATTTAAATAAATAAATTTCCCATATAACACATAGACTAGGAATTTAGATTAATTCAAATAACTATATAATTGAGATAAATTCATACAAACTAGATTAACATTAAATATTCCCAAAAGAACAAGTAGATTTTCTTCATGATCTTACGTCATATTGGATTAGACTGGGATATTTTCAATGAAAACTATAACTAAGGAGTCGAGAAACCTGTGGAAGATGATGTTATAAAAAAATAAAAATATTATATGGAATAATGGTAATTAAAATAATAAAATGAAAATAAAAAAATGTATACCTTCTCATGATTTTAGTATAAATAATATATTCATCTATCATACTCAATTGGTTGTACCAGATTGGAGGAAAATATTTTAAAACCATCATAATCCCATTAATTGATCAATGTGATTATAAAAATGAGGATATAATTATATATTATTGATAGTCAACACGTTTATAATCTATAAAAAAATAAAATCAGAAAATTGTTGACCCAAATAGACATTGTTTGTATTTAATATCAACATTAGTCAATATTTGATGGATATTAAGATAAAATATGATATGATTATGCATGGAGAACTACTTTTCTCTATAAAAATAATAATAATTTTTTAACTTTAATTCATTCCGAATAGATTTTCAAATTATGTTTGGATTTTTCATAATTAATATTACATGTGAGGAGTTCAAAAATGATGAACATGAAATGTTTTATTTTTAATCATGAATTTTGATGGATTTTTAAGAGTTATTTATATTTCATCATGGATCATGTTAGAGAATTTTTTAGTTAATTTTATTACATCTTACATAGAAAATATATGCCAACCACCTATCCTACCATAGGAACCACGAAACCAATACTTTGGGGTGGGGGTAGGGTGTAACTCTATCAAGACATGGTAGTGGTTGGGTGGTGTGATGGTTGAGCCTATAGAGAATAAATTGTCGGTTCATTAAGCGAACTTGAATTTTCATGGATGGGTGTGGATTGCAGGTGGTTATACGGGCCCGTTTAGGGATTCGTGAACCATGAAACCCATCTGTGTGGTATGGTTCATCAACAATACCATTGTCAACACCCAATTCTAGTGATTCATGGAATTTTTTTTATATTTATACATAATACTGTAGATAATGTGAGGCGAATATCGAATCATGTTTTTTCATAATAAATCTCACTTGTTTAAATGATATTAAAATAATATCTAGGATCCTAGAAATAATACTATAACTATATGATTATAAATTGGGTATCATCTTGACCCTATTCCATCTATTAGTGCCTAAACTCTATAGTTTTATATATTGAAAGACTCCATGATTGGAACTGAACTCGATATGGTTTCACAATCAACTTCATGAGAAGAATGTACACTAGATCATCATTTAAAAAATAAAATTATTGTTATTCAATATTTCATTCATGGAATGATCTACAACCAAATGAAAAAAATTATCATGGATTAGTTAATGCTTTATTTATCCATGTTTTTATTATCATATGAACATGATAATATCACCATGCTTACATGATGGAGGATCCTACAACATGGAAAATGAGACACCAGGTTTTTTATTGTCTCATTATAAATTAACCCACATAAAATACATAAATGATAGAATCTATAATAATATTAATGTCATAATTGACTTTACTTTAAATTAATGAGATTTTACATGGATTTAAGAAAAACTAAAAGGTGATTAATATCAACTCTAAAATGGGAACATTGTGGTTGAGGAAAATATTTTTTCATTCTATGTTTTTTCTATTTTAACAGAGGGAAAAAATGTATCTTGAAACATTATGATGTAATGTTAACTGATGAATCATTCATGATTAATTAAAATAAAACAGAAGATTTCTTGCAACCACTTTTATTTTGAATAAACAGATACACAGTAGGATTTCACATGTGTTATACCCATTCAGAGTGTTTCATTGAGAATAGGTTTTTCAAAGAACTATTCTTGTTAAATGATGAAAAACCAACCATGATACATTCATGGATACATTAAAGAGGGGATATCATATACAAGTAATATCATTTATTTTATTAATAAGAAGGATCTTTCATTGTTATTTCATGTTGAAAATGATTCCTATAACTATTCTGGTGTAAGTTGATATGATGATGTGAACATTGTTGCTTCTTGAACAATTTGGTTTATGTGAAGGAGAAAAATGTGGATGAATTAGATCATTTGAGATGTGAATTTCAATTGAGATATTGTAATTATTTATTTATTAATATATAATGAACAAAATTAGTTATAATGGAATATAATTTTATAGGCTTTCACATGGAAAACATCATTAATTATATATACATGATTGAAGTGTATTTTTTTTAATTAGGTTATGAACTCAAGGAAATACTTTTTAGGTTTTTAATTTTTATTATAACAAAAAAAATAAAAGCATAAATTGAGTTCATAGATTACACTCATCTGACTGAGGTTGAGATTCTATCAATAGAAGGAAGTTTTTCTCTAGAATTGCTGTTATAATGGAAGTAATAATACTAGAGTGATCATAAATATATGATCAGGACACTAAACATTAATCATTATGTGATAAATCGCATCAATTTATATACATTTTAGTATATTGAGATTTCTATATTATTAAAATCATTATGATTTAAAAAGATGAATTTATACGACATGATCAGTAACAATTTGAATGGGATTTTGACTTCTGGTATATCATGTCGCTGAAGAGGCTTGTGGCTAGGGTGTATAACAAGTGTAGAAGAATACAGTTCGAGGGGTAAAAACCTTTTGAAGTACTTATGATTTATCGGTTTTATAACCACGATCTATAGGATTACTGGCTATTTTTTATGTCTAGTTCCTATATACAACCTTGTAATTATTAATAATATTAAAATAAATAATACAAGTTGGGGTTCTAAATAACATCTTATGAAGCTGGCCTTAATACTGATCCTCATCAAAATATTAATTTATATGTTTTATTGAATTTAAACATTTCATATAATATCAACTCATCATCATAATTAATTTATGAATAAATTAGAGTGGGGAAAAATAAAGGATAATACTTATAAAATAAAGGTCAAACCAATTTACCCCCACTAACTATGTGATAACACAATACAATGGGATCTTCTGTTTGATTCATAGACATTTTATACCTCTATATTATTTAAATTACATGACATTTTTTCTATATAATAACTATTTGATGTTTGGATTTCTATTAAATGAAAATTTATTAGAGAATCAAATGGTAAAACCTATATCTATTCTCGATTTTGTGAATTTTGACGTTTTATCCAAGAATTAGAAAACAAAATGAAAAGAGTTGTAAATAATATCAAGAATTACCTAATGATGAAATAAAGTGAACTATATTCTAAAGGGGTTATATTGTAGTAAATTTTCAATGAAATTAGTTGATTATAATTCTAAATAATGAATATCAATTTCTAATAAATATGTGTTCAGTTATGAAACTATAGAAAATATTATAGATATTATGATTTAAAAGGAAACTGTTGTCCTAGTGTTTTTATAGATAATATATTGGAAATAACAAATATAATGTTATGGTAATACTCTTGAAAGAGATTTAGATAAAAATATTTATATATGATAAATTCCAAAAAACATTTTAGACGATGCATAAAATAATATCTCATTGAAATGAATGATATAATGATGGAATTAACTAATTATTTATTAATTCCTATTATAAATATTATATAAGAATGGTTTTAATATATAATCTATTTACGATAAATTAAGAATAAAGAATCAATAAATTATATCGGTTCCTATATAGTGTTTAATGTGAAATTCGTTAATGTCATCGAATTGTTTTACCATCATTTATTGAAATGATTGAATATGTGATTTGGATGATTTATATTAATTTAGAAAAATGATTGAATTTAGATTAATATATGACCATTTCTCTAAACATATAAATCTATGAATTATATGTTAGATAAAAAATATATAAGAGATATACAATGATCCTTAACATGCCACTGATAAAAGAATGTTTTTTAAAATTCATCTAATAAGTTTCTTATTATTGTAAATTTTCACGTATGTATCATGAAGTGAATGATATTATCTAAGGATAAATTAACTTCACACTCATGAAAAATTTAAACATTTTTTTGTGATAAATTAGTTTATACTAATTTTATTCTAATGAAAAGGGTTGATTAAATATAAAAATGTATTAAAATGGGTGAATAAAAAATTTCATTAATCCACCACAACTTTTAAAATAAATTTTATGTAGTTTAAGAATTGTTATACCTAAATTAAATAAAAAAAGTACATTGTTTTCCCAAATCATCATTCATCAATAGAAAATCAAAATGTGTCACAAATGTAGTAATAAATATTTTTTTGATATTTTTGGTACTGTTGGATTTTTTTTTCATTAGAGATATATTTCTTGAAAAATATTTTATTGTGTGAAAATAATAGAAGGAATATGTTTTGGGGTATAAGATATGTAGAATATGTAATGACCCAACCCTAGTTACCCAGAGTCGCTGCATTATAGTAATACATTGGCATTACTACAAGGAATCAAGCCCCGAAGGACCGATCCGTTTAACAGTCTTGGAAAATAGATTACATACATGAATGTTACATTACACATTATAACATACAAAACAACATAAATAATCCTTTATGAACACCATTATTTAATTGGATTAACCCTACATATCAATCACAATAAAATTCTTGGAATCCTGGGAAAAATAAAACATAGCATGGGGTGAGTTCAAATGCTCAGTAAGGGTAAGCAATACTGCGGAAATGTTCATAAATAAGCATAAACATTTAAGGCAGAGTATAAAACTAAAACAAAATACTTTTCAACATAATATTTATCATAATATGGAAATCAAAATACTTCCATTTACATACTCACATCGATACTCTACTAGTCGAATAATCACATGCACTACTAATAGCCACTTTCATAATAATGGAATGCATAATGCCAGACTATCATAACCACATAGTCAAGCCCTTATGGCAATACTACAAATAAGATTTTGTGAAGGCCTTGTGCCAAGAAAATATTTTTTCTCATGAGACCTACCGATGCATCGTGGAGCTATAGCGGGCACCACCTATTACTTATTAAGTCCAATGCATTCCTCATATGAAAAGGTTTAAACATAACATAAAGATTCGAATTAAAACTAGTATAGAAAATGTCAATACATTATCCCTAAACCATGAATGTATAAAAGTAACACATCCATAGTCAAAAATTTCAAAAAACCTTCAATACAATATGGAAGATTTTTATTATAATAAATCATCATCATACATGTTTAAAATCCATCAAAGTATGTGTACATAGATGAAAATTATTTGTAAAACTCATTGAGAGAAATATAACTCATTAATCAAATCATTTAAAATTAACAAAATTTAGAAAGGAAGACATTTCAATACATTTATGAATCAATGTGTCCCATACCACTTTGAAACTTTTGAAAAGAATTAACATTTTTAAAACATTCATGTACATATAAAAAAATCCTTAAAACCCATTTTGAAGACATAGAAATTAATGAGAACAATTTAGAAGAATAAATATTTAAAACATTTGAAATGATGTTTTTGTAAAAATAAGGACTTAAAATAATATCATTGAAAAATTTTCATGAAACATGTAAATGGATAATAAATATTTCCTAGTAGATACTTACTTAAAAACAACCTCAAATAATTAAGAGATTGTAGGATTAACCCGTACCAATTTGGTAAACTACAAAACATACTCCCCAAGAAAGACATATCATACAATGAATATGTAAATACACATAAATTAAACAGTATTGTAGAAATAATACAATTATGGGCAGTACATACACAACACAAAAGGTAATAGTGGCAATATGGCACGAATCTCACGGGATTAAGGAGTGAGATGAAAACCCCTTACCTTGCACTTTCCTTTAGTCGGGGGTATGTTTATACTCCTGTATGAAGACCGTAGTATGTTATTAAATTATAACAGAACCATATTAATATTTTTTATATCATATATTATTCATTTTTGACTTTATACCACCCATTTAATAATAATTTCCAGGTTAAATTAAAATTTCAGGTAATAATCGCTTCCTTTATCGTACGTGTTTTAACTAGTAACTCTTGATTGTATCACATAGATCATGATTTAATTACTTCCATAATATAAAAAATTATTTATATATCATATATATTCAGAATATAAATATGTATAATAGACACAGTTTATGGAGACAGTAGTTCATACGTACACAAAACGCTGTTTCCGTTTTCATATCGTATTGAACGGAACTAAGTGAATAAAATATATGTATGTACATATAAATATAAATCTATATATAAATATATATATATCTCCATTAGCAATATTATTTCATATATTAAATACTTATTAGTAATATATATATTTATAATCGTCGATGAATGGGGATCGTGGAAATGATTCTCATCGCATCGTGGAGATGGTAATCTGTACGTACGAACGAGGGACAATATCATTTCCTTAAAGGTGTGGAATTGGATGGTATATTAATTTTAATGAGAAATTATTATGTTATTTTCTTCTTTTATACATATTACTCATCATTCTATCTATCCAAATAAAATAGTGATGAATAAAACATTAGACCACGGTGTGGAGATGGTAAGCCGTACGTATGCACACATGGTGACATTATCATTCATCATATGGGTAGAATAATGAATATAGTTGTGAAGTATTTATAATAACATCATATTATATATAATATACTGGATTTACTACTTTTTAATGGAAACAACAATGAAAGAGTAACTGGAAGAATAAGAGAACTTTAAAGTGGGTGGTGAAATCATTACATCTTTTTCAGGTTCATCATTTTGATTTGATCAGAATGGTTCATTAAGTTGACTTTAATACCAAAAGAAGGACTCTAGGATGAATTTAGGATAGTTGGGAGGATATTTGGGTAGGGTTTGGCCGAGCCACATGGCTTTGGAGGTGTGATTTTGAGAGAAGGGGAAGTTCCCTTTTATAAGAGGTGTGAGGGTCACTTTCGGAAAAGATTAAAGTATTAATTTATTATTCAATCATATTTGGTTTATAATGGTTCTAAATGAATTTATTTAAATAATTATGTTTTTATGGGTCTAAATACTCTCATCCAATAGGTTTTAGGAAAGTTTAGGTTACCATTTTAACATTATCATTTAGATTTAACACTTAGTTAAATAGTTTTACTTTTACCGTGTCTTCTTGTATTATTAATCTATATGGTTAACAAACAATCTATAAACATCATAGAGAACCTCAAGTGGATCATTAATGAAATATATAATATTATTGAAGACCTTTGTATGAAACTTACATTTTTAGTAATATCATGTCAACCAATAATATAGTATTTGTTATAAATATTAATTTATATCAACTTTGACACTATTTGGTATTTTGTTTTTGTGAAAGTCATAAAAACTTGATTTCATAATATAAGATGCATTGAATCATCCCTAACATGTCATATACACCTAGAAAATTAGTTGATGTCAATAAAACATTTAAATTATATTTATTTTAATTTTTATAATTCAATTTAATTAATTTATTAATTAATAATGTAATTACTGCATCATCATTGTGTCATAAATAAATTTAATTATTTAATGTCTAAAAATTATAAAAAAAGATACCATGATGTAGGAAATATTTTTAGTTTTCCAAATAATTTTAATAGTCAAAATGATTACTCATATAACACTATATAATAATTAACTACTGAAAGCTTTTTGTTTACAATTTGAATGGGATTTTGACTTCTGGTATATCATGTCGCTGAAGAGGCTTGTGGCTAGGGTGTATAACAAGTGTAGAAGAATACAGTTCGAGGGGTAAAAACCTTTTGAAGTACTTATGATTTATCGGTTTTATAACCACGATCTATAGGATTACTGGCTATTTTTTATGTCTAGTTCCTATATACAACCTTGTAATTATTAATAATATTAAAATAAATAATACAAGTTGGGGTTCTAAATAACATCTTATGAAGCTGGCCTTAATACTGATCCTCATCAAAATATTAATTTATATGTTTTATTGAATTTAAACATTTCATATAATATCAACTCATCATCATAATTAATTTATGAATAAATTAGAGTGGGGAAAAAATAAAGGATAATACTTATAAAATAAAGGTCAAACCAATTTACCCCCACTAACTATGTGATAACACAATACAATGGGATCTTCTGTTTGATTCATAGACATTTTATACCTCTATATTATTTAAATTACATGACATTTTTTCTATATAATAATTATTTGATGTTTGGATTTCTATTAAATGAAAATTTATTAGAGAATCAAATGGTAAAACCTATATCTATTCTCGATTTTGTGAATTTTGACGTTTTATCCAAGAATTAGAAAACAAAATGAAAAGAGTTGTAAATAATATCAAGAATTACCTAATGATGAAATAAAGTGAACTATATTCTAAAGGGGTTATATTGTAGTAAATTTTCAATGAAATTAGTTGATTATAATTCTAAATAATGAATATCAATTTCTAATAAATATGTGTTCAGTTATGAAACTATAGAAAATATTATAGATATTATGATTTAAAAGGAAACTGTTGTCCTAGTGTTTTTATAGATAATATATTGGAAATAACAAATATAATGTTATGGTAATACTCTTGAAAGAGATTTAGATAAAAATATTTATATATGATAAATTCCAAAAAACATTTTAGACGATGCATAAAATAATATCTCATTGAAATGAATGATATAATGATGGAATTAACTAATTATTTATTAATTCCTATTATAAATATTATATAAGAATGGTTTAAATATATAATCTATTTACGATAAATTAAGAATAAAGAATCAATAAATTATATCGGTTCCTATATAGTGTTTAATGTGAAATTCGTTAATGTCATCGAATTGTTTTACCATCATTTATTGAAATGATTGAATATGTGATTTGGATGATTTATATTAATTTAGAAAAATGATTGAATTTAGATTAATATATGACCATTTCTCTAAACATATAAATCTATGAATTATATGTTAGATAAAAAATATATAAGAGATATACAATGATCCTTAACATGCCACTGATAAAAGAATGTTTTTTAAAATTCATCTAATAAGTTTCTTATTATTGTAAATTTTCACGTATGTATCATGAAGTGAATGATATTATCTAAGGATAAATTAACATCACACTCATGAAAAATTTAAACATTTTTTTGTGATAAATTAGTTTATACTAATTTTATTCTAATGAAAAGGGTTGATTAAATATAAAAATGTATTAAAATGGGTGAATAAAAAATTTCATTAATCCACCACAACTTTTAAAATAAATTTTATGTAGTTTAAGAATTGTTATACCTAAATGAAATAAAAAAAGTACATTGTTTTCCCAAATCATCATGCATCAATAGAAAATCAAAATGTGTCACAAATGTAGTAATAAATATTTTTTTGATATTTTTGGTACTGTTGGATTTTTTTTTCATTAGAGATATATTTCTTGAAAAAATTTTTATTGTGTGAAAATAATAGAAGGAATATGTTTTGGGGTATAAGATATGTAGAATATGTAATGACCCAACCCTAGTTACCCAGAGTCGTTGCATTATAGTAATACATTGGCATTACTACAAGGAATCAAGCCCCGAAGGACCGATCCGTTTAACAGTCTTGGAAAATAGATTACATACATGAATGTTACATTACACATTATAACATACAAAACAACATAAATAATCCTTTATGAACACCATTATTTAATTGGATTAACCCTACATATCAATCACAATAAAATTCTTGGAATCCTGGGAAAAATAAAACATAGCATGGGGTGAGTTCAAATGCTCAGTAAGGGTAAGCAATACTGCGGAAATGTTCATAAATAAGCATAAACATTTAAGGCAGAGTATAAAACTAAAACAAAATACTTTTCAACATAATATTTATCATAATATGGAAATCAAAATACTTCCATTTACATACTCACATCGATACTCTACTAGTCGAATAATCACATGCACTACTAATAGCCACTTTCATAATAATGGAATGCATAATGCCAGACTATCATAACCACATAGTCAAGCCCTTATGGCAATACTACAAATAAGATTTTGTGAAGGCCTTGTGCCAAGAAAATATTTTTTCTCATGAGACCTACCGATGCATCGTGGAGCTATAGCGGGCACCACCTATTACTTATAAAGTCCAATGCATTCCTCATATGAAAAGGTTTAAACATAACATAAAGATTCGAATTAAAACTAGTATAGAAAATGTCAATACATTATCCCTAAACCATGAATGTATAAAAATAACACATCCATAGTCAAAAATTTCAAAAAACCTTCAATACAATATGGAAGATTTTTATTATAATAAATCATCATCATACATGTTTAAAATCCATCAAAGTATGTGTACATAGATGAAAATTATTTGTAAAACTCATTGAGAGAAATATAACTCATTAATCAAATCATTTAAAATTAACAAAATTTAGAAAGGAAGACATTTCAATACATTTATGAATCAATGTGTCCCATACCACTTTGAAACTTTTGAAAAGAATTAACATTTTTAAAACATTCATGTACATATAAAAAAATCCTTAAAACCCATTTTGAAGACATAGAAATTAATGAGAACAATTTAGAAGAATAAATATTTAAAACATTTGAAATGATGTTTTTGTAAAAATAAGGACTTAAAATAATATCATTGAAAAATTTTCATGAAACATGTAAATGGATAATAAATATTTCCTAGTAGATACTTACTTAAAAACAACCTCAAATAATTAAGAGATTGTAGGATTAACCCGTACCAATTTGGTAAACTACAAAACATACTCCCCAAGAAAGACATATCATACAATGAATATGTAAATACACATAAATTAAACAGTATTGTAGAAATAATACAATTATGGGCAGTACATACACAACACAAAAGGTAATAGTGGCAATATGGCACGAATCTCACGGGATTAAGGAGTGAGATGAAAACCCCTTACCTTGCACTTTCCTTTAGTCGGGGGTATGTTTATACTCCTGTATGAAGACCGTAGTATGTTATTAAATTATAACAGAACCATATTAATATTTTTTATATCATATATTATTCATTTTTGACTTTATACTACCCATTTAATAATAATTTCCAGGTTAAATTAAAATTTCAGGTAATAATCGCTTCCTTTATCGTACGTGTTTTAACTAGTAACTCTTGATTGTATCACATAGATCATGATTTAATTACTTCCATAATATAAAAAATTATTTATATATCATATATATTCAGAATATAAATATGTATAATAGACACAGTTTATGGAGACAGTAGTTCATACGTACACAAAACGCTGTTTCCGTTTTCATATCGTATTGAACGGAACTAAGTGAATAAAATATATGTATGTACATATAAATATAAATCTATATATAAATATATATATATCTCCATTAGCAATATTATTTCATATATTAAATACTTATTAGTAATATATATATTTATAATCGTCGATGAATGGGGATCGTGGAAATGATTCTCATCGCATCGTGGAGATGGTAATCTGTACGTACGAACGAGGGACAATATCATTTCCTTAAAGGTGTGGAATTGGATGGTATATTAATTTTAATGAGAAATTATTATGTTATTTTCTTCTTTTATACATATTACTCATCATTCTATCTATCCAAATAAAATAGTGATGAATAAAACATTAGACCACGGTGTGGAGATGGTAAGCCGTACGTATGCACACATGGTGACATTATCATTCATCATATGGGTAGAATAATGAATATAGTTGTGAAGTATTTATAATAACATCATATTATATATAATATACTGGATTTACTACTTTTTAATGGAAACAACAATGAAAGAGTAACTGGAAGAATAAGAGAACTTTAAAGTGGGTGGTGAAATCATTACATCTTTTTCAGGTTCATCATTTTGATTTGATCAGAATGGTTCATTAAGTTGACTTTAATACCAAAAGAAGGACTCTAGGATGAATTTAGGATAGTTGGGAGGATATTTGGGTAGGGTTTGGCCGAGCCACATGGCTTTGGAGGTGTGATTTTGAGAGAAGGGGAAGTTCCCTTTTATAAGAGGTGTGAGGGTCACTTTCGGAAAAGATTAAAGTATTAATTTATTATTCAATCATATTTGGTTTATAATGGTTCTAAATGAATTTATTTAAATAATTATGTTGTTATGGGTCTAAATACTCTCATCCAATAGGTTTTAGGAAAGTTTAGGTTACCATTTTAACATTATCATTTAGATTTAACACTTAGTTAAATAGTTTTACTTTTACCGTGTCTTCTTGTATTATTAATCTATATGGTTAACAAACAATCTATAAACATCATAGAGAACCTCAAGTGGATCATTAATGAAATATATAATATTATTGAAGACCTTTGTATGAAACATACATTTTTAGTAATATCATGTCAACCAATAATATAGTATTTGTTATAAATATTAATTTATATCAACTTTGACACTATTTGGTATTTTGTTTTTGTGAAAGTCATAAAAACTTGATTTCATAATATAAGATGCATTGAATCATCCCTAACATGTCATATACACCTAGAAAATTAGTTGATGTCAATAAAACATTTAAATTATATTTATTTTAATTTTTATAATTCAATTTAATTAATTTATTAATTAATAATGTAATTACTGCATCATCATTGTGTCATAAATAAATTTAATTATTTAATGTCTAAAAATTATAAAAAAAGATACCATGATGTAGGAAATATTTTTAGTTTTCCAAATAATTTTAATAGTCAAAATGATTACTCATATAACACTATATAATAATTAACTACTGAAAGCTTTTTGTTTACAATTAGAATGGGATTTTGACTTCTGGTATATCATGTCGCTGAAGAGGCTTGTGGCTAGGGTGTATAACAAGTGTAGAAGAATACAGTTCGAGGGGTAAAAACCTTTTGAAGTACTTATGATTTATCGGTTTTATAACCACGATCTATAGGATTACTGGCTATTTTTTATGTCTAGTTCCTATATACAACCTTGTAATTATTAATAATATTAAAATAAATAATACAAGTTGGGGTTCTAAATAACATCTTATGAAGCTGGCCTTAATACTGATCCTCATCAAAATATTAATTTATATGTTTTATTGAATTTAAACATTTCATATAATATCAACTCATCATCATAATTAATTTATGAATAAATTAGAGTGGGGAAAAAATAAAGGATAATACTTATAAAATAAAGGTCAAACCAATTTACCCCCACTAACTATGTGATAACACAATACAATGGGATCTTCTGTTTGATTCATAGACATTTTATACCTCTATATTATTTAAATTACATGACATTTTTTCTATATAATAATTATTTGATGTTTGGATTTCTATTAAATGAAAATTTATTAGAGAATCAAATGGTAAAACCTATATCTATTCTCGATTTTGTGAATTTTGACGTTTTATCCTAGAATTAGAAAACAAAATGAAAAGAGTTGTAAATAATATCAAGAATTACCTAATGATGAAATAAAGTGAACTATATTCTAAAGGGGTTATATTGTAGTAAATTTTCAATGAAATTAGTTGATTATAATTCTAAATAATGAATATCAATTTCTAATAAATATGTGTTCAGTTATGAAACTATAGAAAATATTATAGATATTATGATTTAAAAGGAAACTGTTGTCCTAGTGTTTTTATAGATAATATATTGGAAATAACAAATATAATGTTATGGTAATACTCTTGAAAGAGATTTAGATAAAAATATTTATATATGATAAATTCCAAAAAACATTTTAGACGATGCATAAAATAATATCTCATTGAAATGAATGATATAATGATGGAATTAACTAATTATTTATTAATTCCTATTATAAATATTATATAAGAATGGTTTAAATATATAATCTATTTACGATAAATTAAGAATAAAGAATCAATAAATTATATCGGTTCCTATATACTGTTTAATGTGAAATTCGTTAATGTCATCGAATTGTTTTACCATCATTTATTGAAATGATTGAATATGTGATTTGGATGATTTATATTAATTTAGAAAAATGATTGAATTTAGATTAATATATGACCATTTCTCTAAACATATAAATCTATGAATTATATGTTAGATAAAAAATATATAAGAGATATACAATGATCCTTAACATGCCACTGATAAAAGAATGTTTTTTAAAATTCATCTAATAAGTTTCTTATTATTGTAAATTTTCACGTATGTATCATGAAGTGAATGATATTATCTAAGGATAAATTAACTTCACACTCATGAAAAATTTAAACATTTTTTTGTGATAAATTAGTTTATACTAATTTTATTCTAATGAAAAGGGTTGATTAAATATAAAAATGTATTAAAATGGGTGAATAAAAAATTTCATTAATCCACCACAACTTTTAAAATAAATTTTATGTAGTTTAAGAATTGTTATACCTAAATGAAATAAAAAAAGTACATTGTTTTCCCAAATCATCATGCATCAATAGAAAATCAAAATGTGTCACAAATGTAGTAATAAATATTTTTTTGATATTTTTGGTACTGTTGGATTTTTTTTTCATTAGAGATATATTTCTTGAAAAATATTTTATTGTGTGAAAATAATATAAGGAATATGTTTTGGGGTATAAGATATGTAGAATATGTAATGACCCAACCCTAGTTACCCAGAGTCGCTGCATTATAGTAATACATTGGCATTACTACAAGGAATCAAGCCCCGAAGGACCGATCCGTTTAACAGTCTTGGAAAATAGATTACATACATGAATGTTACATTACACATTATAACATACAAAACAACATAAATAATCCTTTATGAACACCATTATTTAATTGGATTAACCCTACATATCAATCACAATAAAATTCTTGGAATCCTGGGAAAAATAAAACACAGCATGGGGTGAGTTCAAATGCTCAGTAAGGGTAAGCAATACTGCGGAAATGTTCATAAATAAGCATAAACATTTAAGGCAGAGTATAAAACTAAAACAAAATACTTTTCAACATAATATTTATCATAATATGGAAATCACAATACTTCCATTTACATACTCACATCGATACTCTACTAGTCGAATAATCACATGCACTACTAATAGCCACTTTCATAATAATGGAATGCATAATGCCAGACTATCATAACCACATAGTCAAGCCCTTACGGCAATACTACAAATAAGATTTTGTGAAGGCCTTGTGCCAAGAAAATATTTTTTCTCATGAGACCTACCGATGCATCGTGGAGCTATAGCGGGCACCACCTATTACTTATTAAGTCCAATGCATTCCTCATATGAAAAGGTTTAAACATAACATAAAGATTCGAATTAAAACTAGTATAGAAAATGTCAATACATTATCCCTAAACCATGAATGTATAAAAATAATACATCCATAGTCAAAAATTTCAAAAAACCTTCAATACAATATGGAAGATTTTTATTATAATAAATCATCATCATACATGTTTAAAATCCATCAAAGTATGTGTACATAGATGAAAATTATTTGTAAAACTCATTGAGAGAAATATAACTCATTAATCAAATCATTTAAAATTAACAAAATTTAGAAAGGAAGACATTTCAATACATTTATGAATCAATGTGTCCCATACCACTTTGAAACTTTTGAAAAGAATTAACATTTTTAAAACATTCATGTACATATAAAAAAATCCTTAAAACCCATTTTGAAGACATAGAAATTAATGAGAACAATTTAGAAGAATAAATATTTAAAACATTTGAAATGATGTTTTTGTAAAAATAAGGACTTAAAATAATATCATTGAAAAATTTTCATGAAACATGTACATGGATAATAAATATTTCCTAGTAGATACTTACTTAAAAACAACCTCAAATAATTAAGAGATTGTAGGATTAACCCGTACCAATTTGGTAAACTACAAAACATACTCCCCAAGAAAGACATATCATACAATGAATATGTAAATACACATAAATTAAACAGTATTGTAGAAATAATACAATTATGGGCAGTACATACACAACACAAAAGGTAATAGTGGCAATATGGCACGAATCTCACGGGATTAAGGAGTGAGATGAAAACCCCTTACCTTGCACTTTCCTTTAGTCAGGGGTATGTTTATACTCCTGTATGAAGACCGTAGTATGTTATTAAATTATAACAGAACCATATTAATATTTTTTATATCATATATTATTCATTTTTGACTTTATACTACCCATTTAATAATAATTTCAAGGTTAAATTAAAATTTCAGGTAATAATCGCTTCCTTTATCGTACGTGTTTTAACTAGTAACTCTTGATTGTATCACATAGATCATGATTTAATTACTTCCATAATATAAAAAATTATTTATATATCATATATATTCAGAATATAAATATGTATAATAGACACAGTTTATGGAGACAGTAGTTCATACGTACACAAAACGCTGTTTCCGTTTTCATATCGTATTGAACGGAACTAAGTGAATAAAATATATGTATGTACATATAAATATAAATCTATATATAAATATATATATATATATCTCCATTAGCAATATTATTTCATATATTAAATACTTATTAGTAATATATATATTTATAATCGTCGATGAATGGGGATCGTGGAAATGATTCTCATCGCATCGTGGAGATGGTAATCTGTACGTACGAACGAGGGACAATATCATTTCCTTAAAGGTGTGGAATTGGATGGTATATTAATTTTAATGAGAAATTATTATGTTATTTTCTTCTTTTATACATATTACTCATCATTCTATCTATCCAAATAAAATAGTGATGAATAAAACATTAGACCACGGTGTGGAGATAGTAAGCCGTACGTATGCACACATGGTGACATTATCATTCATCATATGGGTAGAATAATGAATATAGTTGTGAAATATTTATAATAACATCATATTATATATAATATACTGGATTTACTACTTTATAATGGAAACAACAATGAAAGAGTAACTGGAAGAATAAGAGAACTTTAAAGTGGGTGGTGAAATCATTACATCTTTTTCAGGTTCATCATTTTGATTTGATCAGAATGGTTCATTAAGTTGACTTTAATACCAATAGAAGGACTCTAGGATGAATTTAGGATAGTTGGGAGGATATTTGGGTAGGGTTTGGCCGAGCCACATGGCTTTGGAGGTGTGATTTTGAGAGAAGGGGAAGTTCCCTTTTATAAGAGGTGTGAGGGTCACTTTCGGAAAAGATTAAAGTATTAATTTATTATTCAATCATATTTGGTTTATAATGGTTCTAAATGAATTTATTTAAATAATTATGTTGTTATGGGTCTAAATACTCTCATCCAATAGGTTTTAGGAAAGTTTAGGTTACCATTTTAACATTATCATTTAGATTTAACACTTAGTTAAATAGTTTTACTTTTACCGTGTCTTCTTGTATTATTAATCTATATGGTTAACAAACAATCTATAAACATCATAGAGAACCTCAAGTGGATCATTAATGAAATATATAATATTATTGAAGACCTTTGTATGAAACTTACATTTTTAGTAATATCATGTCAACCAATAATATAGTATTTGTTATAAATATTAATTTATATCAACTTTGACACTATTTGGTATTTTGTTTTTGTGAAAGTCATAAAAACTTGATTTCATAATATAAGATGCATTGAATCATCCCTAACATGTCATATACACCTAGAAAATTAGTTGATGTCAATAAAACATTTAAATTATATTTATTTTAATTTTTATAATTCAATTTAATTAATTTATTAATTAATAATGTAATTACTGCATCATCATTGTGTCATAAATAAATTTAATTATTTAATGTCTAAAAATTATAAAAAAAGATACCATGATGTAGGAAATATTTTTAGTTTTCCAAATAATTTTAATAGTCAAAATGATTACTCATATAACACTATATAATAATTAACTACTAAAAGCTTTTTGTTTACATATATTTTGTCATTACTTTAAATTAATTAATCTGAAGTGACATTATCATTCATAAGTGGCTCCATGGTGTCCCAAAATCTTCCCAAAAATTCCCATGGTCATAAATTACTCATCCAATAAGTTTAGGACTTTTTTTAGAGTAATTTTGAATTATTACAATATTCTTTTTACCTTGAATTTCCCTATTTACCTTTAACCACGGTAAATAAAAGTCAAAAAATTGCGATTCACCAAAAATTATTTTCATTTTATTGAACCACATTTTACATACTGAGGTTAACCTTGTCTCTTAAATATTTGATATTCCTCACATAGAAGCGGTAAAATTATGTTTTACGTGAATTTGAAAATTTTTCAAGGAGGTGGGTAAAAGACGATGAAAAGTTCAATAAAATTTTTATGTATATATCTAAAATTATTATAAACTGAATCCAATGAATTACATTTAATTTATATAGGAATTATATATCTATTTATATAGAAAATAAGTTTAAATAAAATAAATAATTATTTAAATAAAAATATGGGTTTAAACATTAACTGAGTGTTTTTCACTATTTATCAAAAATTTAAACTTTTCAAAAAAATACCAAAAATTCACCCGAGGTTTATTTTGATATTCCAAATCAAAAAATGATGTCTATTTTACAAAACTAAAAACATTTAAGTTTCATTTATTAATATAATATTAATTCACATTATGAAAACCTCAAGGCCTATTTTTAAGAAATAATAACTATAACAAGATTGACACATGTTTATGTCCAATTTCAATGTAAAATTACTTACAATGACCAGAATTGGCTTGAATGGTAAAAATATAATCTATTTATATTTCCAAACCATTATAATTTATAATTTTACACTATAAATTGTTTTGAATAAAAAATATGTTTTCAGTTAAAATATAGTATTTTTCACTATTCACGCAAATATGAAAGTCATTAGAAAAATACCACAATTTTATTGAAACTAAATTATTATGTCCCGATTCTAATGGAGAATTTTTTTCCCAAACTGAATATATAAAAGTTTCCAATATTGGATTTAAAAAGGGTTCTCCGTTAAAAGTCGGTAAAATTTCATTTTTTGAAAAATACTTCTTTTATCGGAAAAATGTTGTTGTTCTTACATTATATCTAAGAAACTCATAATATGGATTCTAAAATTTTTATGATTATATAAAGTTCAAATTTTAGTTAACACTATTCATAACCGCTTTTGAACTGCTAGTTTGGTAAGTCTTGGTGTGCTTGAACTCAGTGTTGCGTGTAATGCAAGTTATTGAATTACATTGAATAAATAACGTACTAGGAAATATTGGGGTGTTACATTCTTCCATCCTTCAATAAATTGCATCATCGCAATTTGAAATTATTTTTATAAAATAAAAGGTTGAAAATAGAAAATACCTTTGGGAAAACCCACACTAGAAAATAGGTTATTAAAATATATTCTTAATAAGAGGAAAAGGGAAATGAAAGGGTCACCACCAAATTATTATCTCAATTAGGAGAAAATTGGTGCAAATTAGAGACATATAATTGGAGAAAAACTGTAAATATTTATAGGTAGTGATTGAGGTCATCAGTCACAAACAACTGTAAAATTAAGGGCCTTAAATTCATCAAACTGTGGTTATTTAAAATACCATCGTTTCAACAAAAAATATGGTATTAATATAACAAAATTTTGGTTTTATGATCCCTTCAATAAATTATAAGAATTAACTTCTTCATTGAATAAGATAAGAAAAAAATATATACTGGACATGTAGAGTCCCATCCTTTATCTAATTTCTACAAAAACTCATCTTTCACTCTAATGGGTAACAGAACTTAAAAATAATATTCAATTTATCCTATTCATATAGGGTTCAAAAAAAATCAATTTATAATTCATCGACCATTTTTTTTAAAGAAGACTACATTATTCAATCCAGGACATCACGTGGGCCAGCGGTAGGTGATACACCCTTGTTTCCCTCCAGTGGCGGGTTCATGTCTCGCGACCTTGCCGGATGCGACGGTTTGCCGCCCAACCTCCGAGTTGTCCATTTATGGAAATCCAAAATTAATCTCAAACTAGAATTATCCAAAATTCTTCAGTCCAAACTCATAGCCCAAAATTTATAAGGAAGATAAACACAATGAAGATGCTTTTTTCTGTGTAATAACATGTGAACACCTTCATCATGTATTTTTTTAAAACACTGAAACATCCTGAATTACCATAAAACCTTATTGATTACATTCATGATCCCTTATTACTTATAGAAAACTGGATATTCTCCTTCTATCCAAAAATGATGTAAACTCTAACAATGATGGAATATACAAATCATTAATCAGTTTCAAGGTAGTCAGGAATATCCAATATAATTTATCAAAATCAACAATATCTTATTACAATATCACTAACTCATTATCAGGACCATATTAAAGATTACTCTTCCTTCAACCATTTATTTTCCAAAAAGTGTATCTTACTATTAATTCACTTATCATAGAACCATATAATCACAAATCCTCAATAAAATAGTACTACAGTACAATCCTTATTTATCTCCTTAATTCATGTAACCATTATATTGTTGATACAACACTCAAATGAAATAATTCTAGAATAGAAACATAAGAACAGTAGTCATTCTTCTTCATCTGAGGTAATATCATAAATAGATTATTATCTCAAGACATCATTTGCGGTATACTCTTATGAATGGGATATTGATTCCCATAGTGTCTCAACACATTGCATATGAAGCATTTTACATTTGAAAACATCTTCTTACCCTTGAAATCTCGTACTTGGTGTCCTTGTAACAAACTCCCATTACCTTCAAGAATTTACCAAGGTGATTCATTCCACATTCATCACATATTGAAAAATCCTTCTTTCCCTTGTTCCCTTTAACAATCTTTCTTTATACCACCCTTTACTTCTCTGGCTTCCCATCAATGCCATAGGATTCATAGAATTCTTTACGGATCTTATTAACACATGATACTATTTATTCATATGATGATAATACATGGTAGACTATTTAACTTCTAAATTTTGGCTTAATAATATGAATGATATGACCCTTCTTACTCTTTAGATCATACATTTTGTTGGAGTTCACATTCCTTCTACTGGGCGCCATTTCTATACAATGGCATACACTAGTAAAATTTATGAATTGCATGGAATAATTCCAAACTTGTAAAATATCTAACATAAATAGAACATTTTATGAATATAATCCATAAAAATATTTTCTTTGAAGAGATATATACTCGTAAATCCTTCATAATGGTATGTAAATAAAATAAAAATTATCCCGAGCATATCCCCCAGGTGTGTCGTAACCAAAAGTGTATCAAGTGTAGTTGTCGGGCACTAGTTCTCGTTCGAGTCTAACTGAAAGCAGTGTTTTTGGGTTTTATTCCTAAGTACATCTGTGCCAGAGCTGCCTCTACCTACTCGTATCCAGACATGGATGTATTTTCTTGGAAAAGTAACAAAATCTCCACATTACCAAAATTAAAGTAAGTTCTTCTATACCAATCGTCAAATTCTATCATAGGGTAATGTGCTCTAAGAGGTGTTTATCTAAATCTAGCTTCTAAGGTTATTTCCAAACTTTCGTTGATACCAACTGTAACGCCCCGACCCCAGTTACCCAGAGTCGGTGCATTATTTTAATACATTGGCATGATTACAAGGAATCAAGTCCCAAAGGACCGATCAGTTTAGCAGTCTTGGAAAATAGATTACATACATGAATGATACATTACACATTATAATGTTCAAAACAACATCATTAATACTTTTTGATTGCCATTATTCCCTTGGATTAACCCTACATATCAATCACAATACACTTCTTGGAATCCTGGGAAAAATAAAACCTAGAATGGGGTGATCTCAAACTCTCTATAAGGGTAAGAAATACAGTGTATACCTTCATAAATAAGCATAAACATTTATGGAAATTTATAAAAGTAAAAGAAATGCATTCTCAAAATAAACATCATCATAATATTTAAATCAAAATAATTCCATTTACATACTCAATGGATACTATACTAGTCGAATAATCACATGAAATATCAATAGCCACTATCATAATGATGGAATGCATAATGCCAGACTATCATAACCACATAGTCAAGGCCTTGTGCAAAGACTACAAATAAGATTTTTCCAAGTCCTTGTGCCTAGACACTAGTTTTTCTCATGAGGCCAAATGATGCATCAAGGAGATATAGCGGGCTCCACCCATCACTTATTTAGTCCAATTCATTCCTCATATAAAAATGTTTAAACATAAAATAAACATTCATATTAAAACTATCATACGAAATGTCAACACCTTATCCCTAAACCATGAATGGTATAAAAATAAAACATCCATAGTCAAACATTTCACTAAACCTTCAATACAATATGGAATATTTGTATCATAAAAAAGCATCTTCGAAGAAGTATTAAATCAATCAAAGGATGTTTAAATAGAAGAAAATTATTTGTAAATCTCTTTGAGATAAATACCCCTCTTTCATGAACGCATTTAAAAGTCACACAATTTAGAAAGGAATAAATTTTAATATATTTTTTAATAAAAGTTTCTCATACAACTTTGATACTTATTAAAATGAATTATCATTTCAAAAACATTCATGTCTATATAAAGAAAACATTAAAACAGTTTTGAAGACATGGAAATTAATGAGAAAGATTTAGAAGAATAAATATTTAAAACATTTGAAATGATGTTTTTGTAAAAAAAGTGACATAAAATAATCCCTTTGAAAACTCATTCATGAAACATGTACATAGATAATAAATATGTCCCAGCAGATACCTACTTGAAAACAACCTCGAATAATGAAGAGATTGTAGAATTAACCCTTACCAATTTAATAACATACAAAACATACACCCCATGAAAGAGGTATAAAAATATGAATATGTAAATAAATATAAATTAAAGTTTATTACACAAAGAATACAATTATGGGAAGTACATACATGACACAAAAGGTAATAGTGGCACTATGGCATGAATCTCACGGGAATAAAGAGTGGGATGAAAACCCCTTACCTTGGACTTTTAATTAGTCAAGGGTACGTTTAACCTCCTGTATGAAGACCATAGTATGTTATTAAATTATAACAGAACAATATTCATATTTATGATATCATAAATTATTAATTTTTGACTTTATACTACCCATTTAATAATGATATCCATGTTAAATTAACATTTCAGGTATGAATCGCTTTCTTTATCGTACGTGTTTTAACTAGTTACTCTTGATTGTATCACTTAGATCATGATTTAAATATATTCATAATATAAATCATGATTTATATATCAATAATATTTAGAATATAAATATGTATAATAAAAATATATATATGAAATGAAAAACACATATTATGGAGATGGTGGTCCGTACGTACGCATAAACGTTGTTTCTGTTTTCATATCGTATTGAACAGAACTAAGTGAATAAGATACATGTAATTACATTTATATATAAATAAATATATCCCCAATATCATTATTATTTCATATATTACATACTTATTAGTAATATATATTTCTATAATCATCAATAAATGGTGATCGTGGAAATGAATCTCATCGCGTCGTGGAGATTTTAATCTGTGCGTACACACGAGCGACAATATTATTTCCATAACGGTGTGGAATTGGATAGTATATTAATTTTATAGAGATATTATCATGTTATTTTCATTTTATATACATATTAATCATCATTTTATCCATCCAAATAACATAGTGTTGAATAACAAATTACACCACTGTGTGGAGATAGTAAGCCGTACGTATGCTCGCATGGTGACATTATCATTCATAAGATATGTAGAATAAATACTGTAGTTGTGCCATATTTATAATAACAACACAGTATATATAATATAAAGGTGTTTTTATTTTATAATGGAAACAACAAAGAAAAGATAAGTTGAAGAATAAGAGAACATGAAAGCGGGTGGTGAAATCCTTACCTCTTCTTCGGGTTCTTCCTTTTGATTTGATCAAAAGGGATCATTAAGTTGTCTTTCTAACAAAATGAAGTCCTATAGGATGAAGGTAGGATATTAAGGAGGATATTTGGGTAGGTTTTGGCCGAGCCAAATGGATTTGGAGGTGTGATTATGATAGAAGGGAATGTGAGCTTTTATAAGAGGGGTGAGGGTCACTTCAGGAAAAGATTAATGTATTAATTTATTATACAATCATATTCAGTTTATAATGGTTCCAAATGAATTTTTTTCGAGCCATAGGTGGTTATGGGTCGAAATCCACTCAACCAATAGGTTTTAGACATGTTTAGGTTACCATTTTAACATTATCTTTTATATTTAACTCTTAGTCAAATAGTTTAACTTTTACCATGTCTTCTTGTATTATTACTCTATATGGTTAATAAACGCACTCTAAACATCCAAGAGAACCTCATGTGAATCATTAATGTAATATATAATATTATTTAATCCCATTGGCTATAACTTACATTTTTAGGAATATTATATCAACCAATAATATTGTATTTTTTTTAAATATTAATTTATGTCAATTTCGATACTATTTAGTATTTTGTTTTGGTGAAAGTCATCACAAATTGATTACTTAGAACATGATACATTTATTTTATTCATTAATTAATTAGGTAATTACAGCATCATCATTGTGTCATAAATAAATTTAATTTTTTAATATCTAAAAATTAAAAAAATGTCCATGATGTAGGTAATATTTTTAGTTTTCCAAATAATATCAATAGTCAAAAATATTACTTATATAACACCATATAAAAATTAATTACTAAAAGATTTTTGTTTACGTAAATTTTGTATTTACATTAAATTAATTAATCTAAAGCGTAATTATCATTAATAAGTTGCTCCACGGTGTCCCAAGATCTAACCAATGAGTCCCATGGTCAGCTATTACCCATCCAATATGTTTTGAACATGTGTTAAGGTAATTTAGAATTATTACAATATTCTTTTTACCTTGAATTTCCCTATTTACCTTTAACTGTGGTAAATAAAAGTCAAAAATTACTTTTCACAAAAAAGTATTTTCATATTATAGAACCAAATTTTACTTACTATGTTTAAACATGACTATCGGATTTTTGAAAATTATACACACAGAAGCGGTATAATTATGTTTTATGTGAATTAGAAAATTCTCCAATGAGGTGGGTAAAAGACGGTGAAAAGTTCAATAAAATGTTTATATTTCTAAAATTATTATAAACTGACTCCAAAAAATTTCATTGAATTTATATAGGTATTATATATCTATTTTGACCTAAAATAAATTTAAATAAAATAAATAATTATTTAAATAAATAGCTGGTTTAAACAATAACTCAGTGATTTTCACTATTCATCAAAAATTGAATGTTTTCTGAAAAATACCAAAAAATCACCCTAGGATAATATCGATATTAAGAATCCAAAAATGATTTCTATTTTACCAAATTAAAAACAAATAAATTTTATTTATTAATTTAAAATTAATTCATGTTGTCAAAACCAAAAGGCGTATTTTTAAGAAAATAATAAATATGAAAACATTGACACTTTTTTATGTCTAATTTCAAGGTAAAATTACTTAAAATGACCATAATTGGATTGATTTGTAAAAATATAATCTATTTATACTTACAAAACCTTAAAATGTATAATTTAACACTATGAATTATTTTTAATAAAAAAGTTGTTTTCAGTTAAAATATATTATTTTTCACTATTCACCATAATATGAATGTTATTAGAAAAACACCAAAATTTTATTGAATCTAAATTATTATGTCCTTATTAGAAATAAGAATATTATTTTGTCAAATCTAATATATAAATGTTTCAAATATTGGATTTATGAAGGGTTCTCCACTAAATGGCGATAAAATATCATTTTTTGAAAAATACTTCTTTTTTCTGAAGAAAATGTATTTGCTCTTAAATTATGTCTAAGAAACTCAAAATATGGATTCTAAAATTATAAAGATTATAAAAGTTCAAAATTCAGTTAATACTATTCCTAACCACTTTTTAACTACTAGTTTAGTAAGTCATGGTGCGCTTGAACTCAGTGTTGCATGAAGTGAATGTTATTGAATTACTTTGAAGAAAAAACGTACTATGAAATATTGGGGTGTTATGGAATAGGGTAATCCCAAACAACATAATTATAATTCAATGTAATGAAATATTTCTTCCAAGAAAAGATACGAATACATTGAAGATATCTAGGAGTAATTGAATATATGTGGTCATGGTTATATTATGTTTTGATGTATACCAATTTTGATGATTTAATTTTTTTGATATAAAAATTTGACTACAACTAAATGTTAAGTAACTATTAAATGATAATAAAAGGTCACCCTTGGAATAAAAATAAAATATTATAACTTCAAAAAAACAAATCACAGGAAACCAATTAACATTGATATGAAATGTATCATACAAATGGTAATAAATGTCATAACAAGTATCGTTGTAAATTTTCCTTGAATTTTATGAACTAAATAAAAGTAATATGGTGTTAAATTAGAATAAAGGGATGTCACTTGTGAATTATTATGATAAAATATTATTTTGAAATGGATTATTTAAAAAATAATGATTCCTAAGTGTGTTCATAATTTTGTTAATCATATAAAAAAGATTAAAATATTAGTCTAAATATAGATGAAGAAAATAATTCAATACCTCATTTCTAGAAAAAATTAACTAGACTACTTCACCTAAGAATACATTTTATTTTAAGATAAACTCAATTAACAGTAACTAATATCCCTATTTATTACCATACTCATTATAGTTTGAACTAACATATAGGGATTTGATGTTGAAGTGATTTTTATCATTGAGTTCATTAGTTTCTATGTTGATGGACTGGGAGTATCCTTTAAGGGTGAGAAGCACTGATGCTAATGTATTAACATTACCCTTGAACAACAACCAATACTATTTCAACCATGTTGTCATGGGGGTTTAATGAATGATTAGTAATATGATTTTCATGGGGAGTAATATTTTGTATATTTTATTTTCATTGATATATTTGTTTATGATAAATGAATTTTTTTCTTTCATTGCCCAGGAAATGAATATGTTGTAGACTATTGAGAATGTTATCACGTTTTGGGGCATTCTTTGTGTTAGATTTTTCAATGGTTTCCTCACCTAATTTTTCTACCCTGGGTTTTTACAGATAGAATAGGGGTTAACTTACTAAATCACCATTACTTATGAAAAGTGTAATTTCCTATATGAGATAGATTTTATGAGATTAAATTTAGAACTAATAAATACAAATTTTTATATAAATTGGGGGGGTGAAATAGATTCACATAATAATGTTTGGAAATTGTAAAGGATTGTTGAACAAAAATCAAAATGGGTATAATGTTTAGGCCATTGAAAATGCTATTTATCTATTTCAATAAGTGTCATTATGTATTAGGGATTATTAGGTAAGATGATGTGTAGAACCATAATGAATTATCAATCTTTATACATATTTTTATGATTGTTGATCCTTCCATCAAGATAAAGACATGTTATAATTATATTGAGAATTTTAAAAATTATTATAACATTTGAGGAGTTTACAAATTAACAAAGAAAAAAAAACATGATGAATGTCTTTGAGGTTTGATGAGACATTGAGATTTTGACTTGGAAATTGTTTGAGAATTCTATAACTCATTTTATTAGACATTATTGTTTTTTTTCTAACCACGTAGCCAACCAAAGGGAATACAAAACCACTATATCAGTGGTTATAATTTACCATTAGACATCCATTGTATTAGTTGGGTATAGTAATAGAGGAGCCCAAATAGATGCAATAGTTGGATCGTTGTTCATGTATGAATGTGTACAGGTGAGCAGGACAAGGAGGTGGGTGATTGTGTATATGTACGGAGCTGCATAATGTGTAGTGCATATGTGTTTTGTATTTTGAGGTTAGGACCATGGGCTACACAATATTATAATTACCCGTGGATTGAGGTGTATTATTTTAAATCACTCTTCATAAAATGATTCTAATTTAGGATGATGATTGATTGGAGAACTATTCATCCATTTAATTGATACAAAAATAACATCAGTTGTCACATAAAATATATCTATACAATCTTACTAATTCCATTGGATTTTCTATAACCTACTTTATATGTTAGTTCATTAAAACTAGATTTATGAAATTGAGAGGACATCATGAATAATGGAAAACATTATATTGTTGTACACTAATGATATTCTAAATAACATGAAATAAATATTTATGAAGAAGAAAATTAACATGCAAAAAATATTTCAATTGAAGCATCATCAACTACAAATTGGGTAATATCAACAGGGATGTGTTCTTGTTATAAAATAACATATTTTTATAATTTTATTCATGTGAGAATTTCACCCATAGTATATGAAAGGGAAAACTAATGTTACATACTAATATATTGAAGTATTTCTCTTTTTAAATTTATCTTCATAAGAAGCCTACATTACATATAACGCATATAATAAAAATGAGTGAATATTATTATTTACTTTAGGTATTTATAACCTAGTTGATGGTAAGGAAATTCATCATGGATACCTTTCTATGACTGTTTTTTGTTAAACCGAAATTGAAACCTAACTTCCATACTATTTGACTCTACTTTTAAAAAAACAACATGGAGTGTTAATATTAAAAAGAAACATTAGAGAATAACGTGATCCCATACTTATAAACTCAATCTGAAGAACTATAATAAGATAAAAGTAGCCTATGTAGAACAGAAATATTTTAAATAATGACTAACAATTAAATTATATTTAAAAAATGTAACTTAATGAAATTAGAACTCCAAATTAGTCATACATAGAAAATATTCCAAAATTATGTTTTGACGGTTATTTGGGTTTTGGGATTTATACAGAGAAACATTACTGCAGATAAAAAAAATAATGTTTTGTGAACATAAAAAATAATATATATATATATATATATATATATTTTAGATATATGCAGACTAAAAATTTCAAATTATATTCTTTTTCTTATTGTGATATATATTAAATGAAACATAAAATGTAACATACACATTAAACATCCTGTTTCTGATGCCAAAAATATGTTTTTGAAAAAAAATTATTATTAAAAACACTATACACATATGAAAAAAATTCATATTCAATAATACAAGGGATAAATAACTGAACTATCCCATTTTCTATTTTTTCGGTTCCACTATTGGATAGTGATCCCAATGGAAGTGAACCCAATACCTATTTTAATATTAAATTTTATCTACCACATGTGATGAATAATAAATATTAACGAATAATGAAATAAATAAATTGATTAAAATTATTTTGTTAACAACATTTTTGATATACATCAATCAACACCTAAAAAGTGAAAAACTAGTATGCTATAAATTCCTCAGTGATAAATAAATAAAACATCCAATTTTCCAAAAATATTATAAAATAAACATTAATTTTAATATAATTAATATTTGATAATAATTATTTTCCACAATTTTTCAAAGGAAAAAAGGCCAAAATTTATCGTGGCATTTAATATTTCATATACATATTCAAATTAGTATTTATTATTCACAAATTTCACCTCTGTTTAAGTGTATTTATTCCCTACAAAAATTACCACTAGAATAATACTGGTTGCAATGTACCTGAAAAAACCTGATTAGTATTTTAATTAATTTAGTTAGTATAACATATGATTATTCAATGAAAATAAATTTAAAATAGAAATATAATCTTAAGGAAAACAACTGCAACACTGGTACATGGATAAATTCATCCTTTAAATCATCAATAGTTTTTTTTAAAATATAATGTATAATATCATACACATGTATCAATAGTTATTCCAAAATAATAATAATTGTTTAATAATGAAAAATTGTGAGGTAACATTTTCACCCAATCAGTTTTCTATAGAGTATTTAAAATTATAGTATCCTTATATTTTTCATTCCACTATCGATATTACATTGATTTCAGATAACTCTATATATGTTAATATTAAGAAAATAATAAATTTTATTCAAAATTTAATAATAAATTAAAAATGAAAAATAATCCACACACCATGTTTCACCCATTGAAAAGGATTAGCTAGAAATTTAAAAAATGACAAAACTCTTTCAAACTATGGACACCACCTCATAAGGTAAGAACACATGAGTAGTTGACTCAATAATATCATATACTTCTATTATTTATTGACTCAAATACATAACCAAATGATTTATATAAGCCCCAAAATGTTATTTAATTATGTATTATATAATGTTTTGATGGGGATCCTTACAATGAAACATACATTTCTTGGTGGGGTCGGAATGAGGAGGTGGAAGATATGGGTATGTAAAATGAACATGATTCATATGTCTTATATCCTCCAAATGAATAGTCGATAAAAATGATTTATTTCATTCCTTTATCATCTCCTTCATGATTCATCGATCAAACTTCAATTAATTTATTTATTCTTTATATTCTTCCCGTATATATTCTAAAAAAAGGGAGTAACCAATTGTTTTTCAAAAAATCAATACCTTCAATGTCAAAAACCAACCCAGGTCAACCATGAACTGGTCTCCCAAGATAGCACGTGACAAAGCTCAAAGGGTGTCCCTATTCCTCAGAGGATTTAAACATGTTTTTGGAATGAAAATTAAATAGGTGGGAAAGATTTGGACCATAAAAAAAGACAAAGAAATAAAAAAAATATAAACAGAATGAAAAAAATACAACCTTAGTGGAGGAAAAAAATAAGGTGGCTACACATACAACCAATTGTCCTCCTGGGTCACCACTAAACATTGAAGAACACTGCCTACATGAGTGATAAAAATCTAGAGGATCCTAAAACGAAAATATAAAGTAGCCCCGAAAACTGATATACTCATTCGGAAAGCCGAGAAACAACAAATATTTATCCCCATTCATTTTATACGAAATCTAAAACATCCATGTTTGAAAATAAGAAATAATAAAATAATATTTTTCATTATTTCCAATTAAATTAATATGTTATCATTTTTACGTAATGAATTCCTCTCCCACTACATTTTAAAACTATGTTCCAATCATGCATTATCATTTTAATATGAAATGAAACCATATTTGGTTAAAATTGGATTTTCATAAATAATACACAATGTATGAAATGAATGTAATGGAAATTCCCTCACAAGCACCTTGGAAAATTTAAATGAAGCTAGTGTTAGGTAGGGACATATGATTTATGTACTTCATTGAAATGTGGTATAGGAACGAGAATGATCTACGTTCTCTTGCATGAGCTACAAGTATAGAACACACCCATAATGAAGTGATATCAAATCATCGAAAATATTCAGTTAGTGTTGTAGTGTCATTCATACTAGAAAAATCCAGAATGAACCACTTATATATCATTATGCATACTAGTCCTAGTCCACCCACCAAGATACTCAGATTTCTCATTGTGCTCCATTTTAAGTGGTGGTGATTTTTTATCAAAAAAACATATATGTAATTATCATTTTCTTTTAATAGAAACACATCCAACCTCTAACCACCAATCATTCTCCTCGTTATCCTCCCCCTTTTTTGTTAATAAGAAAATTCACAAACCTCTTTACTAGGCACATATCGTAAATCACACATTCAACACACACATCAATTCCTAAAAGGAGGTGGCATCACTCAATAAAGGTTTTTCATTTTCCTAGACCATTCTTAAGGTGCCCAACATGGTTAATTACAAACGATTAAGAATCATTTTAAAAAACCCACTTAAAGTCCTGAAGAAATTGGAAATATTAATTAGCAATTAAAAACCACATAAGAAATCACTTTTCACTAAAATCTTGTTATAACCAATGGGTGTTGAAGTTCCCAGTCAGGATCCAAGTATCACTGAGAGGGAGAGGGGGTGAATCAGTGATATATTTTTATTTTTAAGTTTCACCTTTTTGAAACAACCTTCACATCCTGTTAAAGAGTTTCTTCCCTGCTGAACACACACAACCACAAGAACACAATATTTACAAGGTTCACTACTCAACAACAGTAGCTACGTCCTTGGTATGGTACGGAAACAATCCAGTACCACAAAATCCACTAGAAAACAATCCTTTGATGTGGAATACAATGATTAGGATATACCCTTACACTCGTGAAACACTTTGAAAACAATCCAATAGTGTGTGTTCTCCCTCTTAGAAAAAATATGGTAACACAATGTTTCAGTGCTTCTTTACAATTGAACAGATGTATTCTCTGAAGTACAAATCTTCACTTTCTTACCCGCAAGCCGATAAGAACTCTCTTGCGCCCAACTGAATACGTTTGAAGACCCCAAATATTTCGCGGAAACTTTAGGGTGCCTTGCGTGCAATTCAAATGGCTTCCACATAAAAATTCCCTTTTGGCGCGGAAATCATTTTCACGCAACTTCCCTTTTTCACGCAAAGTTTCACTTTTCTCACAGCTTCCAAATTTTTTACGCAACTATCTTAATTTCGCAAAAACCTCTTTCTTCTCGCGCACCCCACTTAGGGTAAGATTTTTCGCGCACCAGTGCTCGGAATTTCTTTTATGTGTCGAGCCTTAAAAAATGGGGAGGGTTAGCCTCAAATTTATAGGCAATTTTTACCCCGCGCGAAAAACACTAATCCACGCGTAAAACCTCCTTTATGCACAGAAAAACTCTTTCCTGCAACTTCATATTTTGCGCCATGCTTCAATATTGTGCGCACCTCATGCCTTTGCCATTTTTCATTCTTCTAATCATGATTCACCAATTGCACGCAAAATTCCAAACCACATTCCATATTGTGCGCAAACCCATCCTTTCACGCGACATCATATTTCGCGAAATGATCCAATTTTTCACGCAACCCGCTGCTATTTCACGCAACCCGCAAATATTGCGCGCACCACATTATTTTTGCGCGCGACATGCCTAAATTTCCGCGCACTCCATGCCTTTGTTATTTTTCGATGTTCTGATCTTGAATCATTACTTACACGCAAAAATCTAAACCATATTCAATCTTTCATGCTTCATCCATTGCCAAAAACACATCTTCATCCCCCTATTTTCAAGCCCTAAAATTTGGAATACACTGGAAAACGACACCACCTTAAACTCTGCTTTTCTACCGTCCCCAGATTTTCCATTTCATTGTCATTTTCTTTCTTCACTGCTTCCCATAACTATTATTCTGCTCTTATCATGAATCCCACTATCGTGATATATATCCATTGATTGATCAGCTTTAGCATCGTCTGAGTTGCAATGGGAACTGAAACTTCCCTATCTCCCAACAGCATCATTCCATCCAATCAAAACATTATATGAATGGCATTATCATTTATCCCCCTTTCCTTCATAAGGATTGCATCACAAGTTCTCCTAACTCATGATATGTGTGAACTACATACCAACAATGCATCATCTATTTTGTGATCCTTCTACAAAGTGAATTGATTTATCTTATTTGACAACAAAATATAACACTCTGCAAAGGCTAACATTTAAAACTTTCTTCTCCATTCAACTTGGTCCCAACAATCTCCCCCTCTGGATTTTGTTGCCAACCAAGATTCATAAATCACTGAACATTGTAACCTTTTGCAATGGATTACTTATCAACAATTCTAAGCCTACGTGAGCTAACTCAATATAGGAAACAAGAATTATTAACATCCAAACCCATGTTGTCCAAACGCAGTGACTGTGAAATCTCATGAACATACCTCTTCATACTTCTTCAGAAAATATTTCAATCTTCTACTTCAGCATTATTCACTTCTTCAATTTTCCTGTAAAACAACATTGTTTCCTACAGCCACTCCAAAAAATAGTTAGAATAGTTCACACACATACATGCTGAATTCACAGCTTACCCACACCTCTCCCTTAATACATGCTTCCTTATGGAAAGATTTATGAATCAATTCTCCCCCTTGACAACACTATCCAATGGTAAGACGAGAGAGGGGACAGAAACACGTACCATAACCTTTATGAGAAGGAGGTTGTACACCCATGTTTAACCTCAATTTTGCAAAATGTTCTTTTGGTAATGGTTTTGTAAATATATCAGAAAATTGTTCAGATGTAAGAACATACTCCATCCTGAATTCATTCTTTTCAACCTGCTCTTTGATGAAGTGGTACTTTATATCAATGTGTTTTGAACGAGAATGTTGTACTGTATTTCTTGTAAGATTGATTGCACTCTGATTATCACAACCCAAGAGTAATGGTAGCTTTACTTCAACAAGTAGATATTCCAGCTGAGTCTTCATCCACATTAGTTGAGTTGCAGCTTGAGTAGCAGAAAGATATTCAGCATCAGCTGTGCTAAGAGTTACTGAATTTTGTTTCTTTGTATGCCAACTAACACATCTTTTCCCCAGAAAGAATACTCCACCACATGTGGATATTTGATCATCAACATTTCCTGCCCAATCATTATCAGAATACCCAAATAGATCAATATTTTCAGAGCCCTAATACCGTATTCCAAAATTTATTATGCCTTTGATATATCTGAGAATTCTTTTTCCAGCAATAAAATGTGATTCTTTAGGAGCACTCTGAAATCTTGCACATAATGTAACAGCATAGACGATGTCGGGTCTGGAGGCAGTCAAATATGGCATACTTCCAATCAGTTTTCGAAACTCTTTTTGATCAACTTACTTTCCTTCTCCATCTTTAGACAACTTGGTTCCCACTAAAATCAGTGTGGAAATTGGTTTCGAATTTTCCATGCCAAACTTCTTCAGAAGTTCCTTAGCATAATTTTCTTGAGACAGAAAAACATGATTCTTCTTTTGTGAAATTTGTAACACAAGAAAGTACTTCATTTCTCCCAGCATGGACATCTCAAACAACTTCTTCATCTCCTTAGAAATTTTTTCACAAGATCATTCATCATTTCCAGCAAATATAATATCATCGACATAAACAATAACTATCAGTGAAAACTCCTGACATTTCTTGATGTAGAGATTGCTATCAACTCTCCCTTTCTTAAAGTTCATCTTCTTCAAGCAAGTATCTAATTTAGAATACCATTATTTCGGAGCCTGTTTTAGCCCATACAGAGCCTTCTTCAACCTGCACAAATAGCTTACATCGTTTCCAATTACAAATCCACAGGGTTGATCAATGTAAACTTCCTCGTCAATGTCACCATTCAAGAATGCTGATTTTACATCCATTTGAAAGATTTTGTAACCTCGTTGTGCAACAATGGAAAGAAATATTCTGATTGTTTCTAATCGAGATACTGGAGAAAAGGTTTCATCAAATTCAATGCCTTCAATTTGAGAATACCCTTTTCAGACCAATCTTTCCTTGTTTCTTATTACTTTACCTTCTTCATTCAGCTTGTTTCGAAAAACCCACTTTGTTCCAATAATGTTCTTGTTGTCCGGCTTGTGTACAATTTCCCAAGTATTGTTCTTCTCTATCTGATCAAGCTCTTCATTCATAGCATGAACCCATTCTGGATGCTCAAATGCTTCATTTATATCATTCGGTTCAACTTTCTAATAAAGAGAAGTATGTGATACAACATTCATTGTTCTTCTTGTTTGAACCCTCTGATTTTTATCTCTAATAATGTTCTCAGTCTCTACTTGTTTCATCAACCTAGGATGAGTTATTTGAACTTCACCCTCATCACTTGATATTTCTGAGTCAGATTCCTCTTCCTGAGTAGGATGAACACAGTCTGCAACATTATCAGAATTGTTAACAAAATCGTCTCTATCCCTCTCGACATCCACATCAACATATGACTGCTTTTCATTCTCATCATTTTCAACAACTTTTACATCTGAAGAATCAATAATTCTCCCTGTTTCTTTGTTGAGGCATCTATATCCTCTTCCTTCTGGAGCATAGCCAAGTAAAATTCCGTCATCTCCTCTTTTCTCAAACTTTCCCAGATTTCCACCTTTCTTCATTATAATACATGGACTCCCAAAGACTCTCAAGTGTTCTATACTTGGACTTTTTCCATAGAACATTTCATATGGAGTCATATCTGAGATTGGCCTATAGAAACACCGGTTCTGAATATACACAGCAGTGCTCATGGCTTGCCTCCAATAATAATGAGAGAGAATATGTTCAAGTAACATAGTTCTCCCTATTTACACTAGACTTCGATTCTTTCTTTCAGCCACCCCATTTTGTTGAGGTGTGTATGTTAAACTGAACCCATGCCGAATTCTATGTTTCTCAGGATAACATTCAAACTCTTAATTCTTATACTCACCACCATTATCAGTTCTCAAATTCTTCACTGATTACTCACATTCCTTTTCTTCTTTCCTTCTGAAACTCTTAAACATTGTTAGAGCATCTGAGTTATGTCTCATGTACATAATACACGTAATGTGAGTAAAGTCATCAATTAAAGTAATGAAGTACTTATCTCCATTTGAATATTTCTTGCTCATTGGTCCACATATATATGTGTGTATGAGTTCCAAGGGTCTTTTTGAGTGAATTTCAACTCTCTTGTGCATATAATTAGCAATCTTTCCATTCTCACAAATAGTTCAGCACCAATCTCTTTCTATTGATAAGTCAGGCATATCCCGAACACTATCTCGCTTTGATAACTTGCACATATTTCTCTGACATATGTGCCCCAACCTTTTATTCCATAATTTTTTTTCATCTGCTACACCCATGTAACAAGAGTTCTGCACTTCACCAGCTTGGAACCAATTCCCTCTTGTAAGTTTGCCCCTTGTAACTATGTTTCCATCATTTTCAATTTTCACAACAAATCCATATTTTCTGAAGATCACTTTTTTGCCCTCATCACAGATTTGTGACAAACTAAGTAGGTTATATTTCATCCCATCAACATATAGTGTTTTTCTGGATTTCATCTTTTCTTTCCAAACGATGGTCGATCCAACACCTTTGATCCTCAGAGATTCATCATTTCCAAATGTCACAGTTCCTTCTTTAAAGTCATTTACATTCTTCAGCAGCTTTAAGTCTCCTGTCATATGAGATGAACATACACTATCAAGAATCCATGGCCATTCTCCTTTTGTAGCATTCAAAGAAGTTTCAACAGCAAGTGCTTTTTGTTCTTCCTTTTCCTTCACTTTCTGTTGTGCTTCTTCCAATTTCCTAGCCAAATCAATGTGTTCTGGCCAGAGAACCATGCATTATTTCTTTTCAAACATATCTGACTTGTCCATTTTGAATGTTAAAAACTCTATCTTCTGAGGATTATTAAAAAATTCTTGTTGCTCTGGTAACACACTAAGGAAACCCTTAGCAAGATGTCCAGGTTGATCACATCTTTCACAATAAGTTTCTAGTGGTTGGAATCTATTCTCAACATTCACACCAGTCTTCTCAGATATCTTTTGAAACATATTTGGAGACATTCTATTTTGAAAGGGTTGACTCCCCCTAAATCCTTGTCTTTCAAAGCTTTTGGAATAGTTGTAATGTTGGTGTTTGAACCAACACATACTTTCCATGTGTCCGTATCCACCACAATACCAGCAGTAACCATAGAAAGAATATTTGCCTCTGAAACATTTATACTGACTGGAGTTGTGAACACGCTTCTCAAAAACCTTCATGTTTTCATTTGTAACTCTCTTCTTCAGCTCAGATTCATCAGTACCAGAAGTATTAGAAGTTTTTCTTGATTCTAAAATTTTATGCACTTCTGTTTTTTCTGCATTACTGATTTTGACCACATACATGGTCTTTCCAGCCTTGTTCATATTAGAACCAGTTTTGTCTTTCATTTAAGCCTCTAAAGGTAACTTTTGCATATCCTTTTTGGTTCATTCTTATAGGAACATTCGCCAAATTCTGAGACAGAGTTTTTTGAACTGATATTCATTTCGTTAGATTTATGTAGTTTTTTGTTGGACATGTTCCAACTCTTCTTCTTTTGCCTTCAGCTTCACTTCAAGATGATCATTACGATTCTTTGTATTCTCAAGAGAATTTTTCAGATCATAGATCTCCTTTCCCCCTTGATTTTCTCATCAGTAAATCCTTCTTGATTATTTACTATTGAATTTTCATTTATCATCTTCTTGTTTTCTTTCTCAAGCCTTCTGATCTTCCTCATACATTCCTTCAACTCTTCTTTCAGATATTGTTCATGTTGAGTCTCTTCTTCTTCAGTACTACTACTCTCATAATCATCATTATTCACTATTTCAAAAAATGTACTCTCCCTAGAAAACAATCATTTGATGTGAAATAAAACGAGTAGGATATACCCTTACACTCATGCAGCACTTTGAAAACAATCCAATAGTGAGTGTTCTCCCTCTTATCATAAATAGGGTAACACAATGTTTCAGTGCTTCTTTACAATTGAACATATGTATTCTCTGAAGTAAAAATCTTCACTTTCTTACCCAGAAGCTTGTAATAACTCTCTTACGCACAACTGAATACATGTGAAGACCCCAAATATTTCGCGCAGCCTTTATGGTGCCTTGTGGGCAATTCAAATGGCTTGCGCGTACAAATGCCCTTTTGGCACGGAAATCATTTTCGCGCAGCTTCCCTTTTTCGTGCAAAGATACACTTTTCGTGCATCTTCCAAATTTTTCACGCAACTGTCTTAATTTCACGAAAACCTCTTTCTTTTCGTGCACCCCACTTAGGGTAAGATTTTACGCGCACTAGAGCTTGGAATTTCTTCTATGTGTCGAGCCTTATCAAATGGGGAGGGTTAGCCTTTATTTATAGGCAATTTTGACCCCGCGCGAAAAACACTAATCCGTGCGTAAAACCTCCTTTATGCGTGGAAAAACTCTTTCATGCAACTTAATATTTTGCACCATGCTTCAATATTGCGCGCACCTCATGCCTTTTCCATTTTTCAATCTCATAATAATGAAGCACCAATTGCGCGCAATATTCCAAACCACATTCCATATTGCGCGCAAACCCATCCTTTCACGTAACATCATATTTCGCGCAATGATCCAATTTTTTGAGCAACCCGCTACTATTTCGCGCAACCTGCATATATTGTGCATACCACTTTATTTTTGCGCGCAACATGCCTAAATTTCCGCACACCCCATGACTTTGTTATTTTTCGATGTTATGATCTTGAATCATGAATTTCACGCAAAAATCTAAACCATATTCAATCTTTCATGCTTCATCCATTTCCAAAAACACATCTTCATTCCCCGAATTTCAGGCCCTAAAATTTGGAAAACACTGGAAAACGGCGCCACCTTAAACTGTGCTTTTCTACCATCATCAGATTGTCCATTTCTTTGTTAGTTTCTCTCTTCACTGCTTCCTATAACCATTCTTCTTCTCTTATCACAAATCCCACTATCGTGATATTTATCCATTGATAGATCCGCTTTAGCATCGTCAGAGATGGAATCAGAACTGAAACTTCCCTATCTCTTAGCAGCATCATTCCTTCCAATCAAAACTTTATATGACTGGAATCATCATTTCTCCCCCTTTCCTTCATAAGGCTTGCATCACAAGTTCTCCTAACTCATGATATGTGTGAACTACATACCAACAATGCATCGTCTGATTTGTGATTCTTCTACAAAGTGAATTGATTTATCTTCTTTGACAACAAAATACAACACTCTACAAAGGCTAACTCTTCAAACTTTCTTCTCCATTCAACTTCGTCCCAAAAATCTCCCCCTTTGGATTTTTTTGTCAACCAATATTCATAAATCAATGAACTTTGTAACCTTTTTCAATGGATTACTTATCAACAATTCTAAGCCTACGTGAGATAACTCATTTAAGGAAACAAGAATTATTGACAGCCAAAACCATGTTGTCCAAACGCAGTGACTGTGAAATCTCATGAATGTACCACTTCAAACTTCTTCTGAACATCATTCAATCTTCTACTTCAGCATTCTTCACTTCTTTAATTTTCCTGTAAAAAAACATTATTTCCTACAGCCACTCCAAGAAACAGTTAGAATAGTTCACACACATACATGCTGAATTCATAGCTTACCCACACCTCTCCCTTAATACATTCTTCCTTATGGAATGATTTATGAAACAATTCTCCCCCTTGACAACACTATCCAAAGGTAAGACGAGAGAGGGTATGGAAACACGTTCCTTAACCCTGATTTGAAGGAGGTTGTACACCCATGTTCATCCTCAATTTTGAAAATGGTTCCTTCGTTAATGGTTTTGTAAATATATCTGAAATTTGTTCAGATGTAAGAACATACTCCAGCCTCAATACATTCTTTTCAACCTGCTCTTTGATTAAGTGGTACTTTATATCAATGTGTTTTGAATGAAGATGTTGTACTTGATTTCTTGTAAGATTGATTGCACTCTGATTATCACAACCCAAGAGCAATGGTTGCTTTACTTCAACAAGTAGATCTTCCAGCTGAGTCTTCATCCACATTAGTTGAGTTGCAGCTTGAGTAGAAGCAACATATTCAGCTTCATCTTTGCTAAGAGTTACTGAATTTTGTTTCTTGGTATGCTAACTAACACAGATTTTCCAAAGAAAGAATACTCCACAAGATTTGGATCTTTGATCATCCACATTTCCTGCCCAATCAGCATCAGAATACCCAAATAGATCAATATTTTCAGAGCCATCATACTGGATTCCAAAATTTGTTGGGCCTTTGATATATCTGGGAATTCTTTTTCCAGCAATCAAATGTGATTCTTTAGGATCACTCTGAAATATTGCACATAATGTAACATCATAGACGATGTCGGGTCTTGAGGAAGTCAAATATAGAAAACTTCCAATCAGTTTTTGAAACTCTTTTTGATCAACTTCCTTTCCTTCTCCATCTTTTGAAAACTTGGATCCCACTACAATCGGTGTGAAAACTGGTTTCGAATTTTCCAGGCCAAACTTCTTCAGAAGTTCCTTAGCATACTTTTCTTGAGACAGAAAAACATGATTCTTCTTCTGTGAAATTTGTAACCCAAGAAAGTACTTCATTTATCCCATCATGGACATCTCAAAAAACCTCTTCATCTCCTTAGAAAATTTTTCACATGATCATTCATCATTTCCAGCAAATATAATATCTTCGAAATAAACAATAACTATCAGTGAAAACTCCTGACATTTCATGATGTAGAGATTACGGTCAACTCTCCCTTTCTTAAAGTTCATCTTCTTCAAGAATGTATCTAATTTAGAATACCATGCTCTCAGAGCCTGTTTTAGCCCATACGGAGCCTTCTTCAACCTGCACAAATAGCTTTCATCTTTTCCAATAACAAATCCACAGGGTTGATCAATTTAAACTTCCTCGTCAAGGTCACCATTCAAGAATGCAGATTTTAAATCCATTTGAAAGATTTTGTAACCTCATTGTGTAGCAATGGAATGAAATATTCTGATTGTTTCTAGTCGAGCTACTGGAGAAAAGGTTTCATCAAATTCAATGACTTCAATTGTTGAATACCCTTTTCAGACCAATCATTCCTTGTTTCTTATTACTTTACCTTCTTCATTCAGCTTGTTTCGAAAAACCCACTTTGTACCAATAATGTTCTTGTTGTCCGGCTTGGGTACAATTTCCAATGTATTGTTCTTCACTATCTGATCAAGCTCTTAATTCATAGCATGAACCCATTTTTGATGCTCAAATGATTCATTTATATCATTCGATTCAACTTTCAAATAATGAGAAGTATGTGATACAGCATTCGTTGATCTTCTTGTTTGAACCCTCTGATTTTTATCTCTACTAATGTTCTGAGTCTCTACTTGTTTCCTCAACCTAGGATGAGTTGTTTGAACTTCACCTTCATCACTTGATATTTATGAGTTAGATTCCTCTTCCTGAGTAGGATGAACACAGTCTGCAACATTATCAGAATTGTTAACAAAATCTTCTCTATCCTGCTCGACTTCCACATTAACATATGACTGATTTTCTTTCTCATCATTATCAACAACTTTTACATCTGAAGAATCAATAATTCTTCATGTTTCTTTGTTGAGGTATCTATATCCTATTCCTTATAGAGCATATACAAGAAAAATTCCGTCATCTCCTATTTTATCAAACTTTCCCAGATTTCCACCTTTCTTCTTTATAATACATGGACTCCCAAAGACTCTCAAGTGTTTCAGACTTGGAGTTTTCCATAGAACATTTCATATGGAGTCATATCTGAGTTTGGCCTATAGAATCACCGGTTCTGAATATACATAGTAGTTCTCATGGATTGCCTCAAATAATAATGAGAGAGACTGTGTTTAATTAACAAAGTTCTCCCTATTTCCACCAGACTTCGATTGTTTCTTTCAGCCACCCCATTTTGTTGAGGTGTGTATGGTAAACTGAACTCATGCCGAATTCCATGTTTCTCAAGATAACTTTCAAATTCTTAATTCTTATACTCACCACCATTATCAGTTCTCAACTTCTTCACTGAGTACTCACATTCTTTCTCTGCTTTCCTTCTGAAACTCTTAATCATTTTTAGAGCATCTGAGTTATGTCTCATGTACATAACACAAGTAATGCGAGTAATGTCATCAATGAATGTAATGAAGTACTTATCTCCATTTTAAGATTTCTTGCTCATTGGTCCACATATATCTGAGTGTATGAGTTCCAAGGGTCTTTTTGAGTGAATTTCAACTCTCTTGTGCATAGAATTAGCAATCTTTCCTTTCTCACAAATAGTGCAGCACCAATCTCTTTCTCTTGATAAGTCAAGAATATCCCGAACAATATCTCGCATTGATAACTTGCACATATTTCTCTGACACATGTGCCCCAGCCTTTTATGCCATAATTTTTTTTCATCTTCTACGCCCATGTAACAAGAGTTCTGCACTTCACCAGCTTGGAACAAATTCCCTCCTGTACGTTGGCCCCTTATAACTATGTTTCCATCATTTTCACTTTTCACAACAAATCCATCTTTTCTGAAGATCACTTTTTTTCCCTCGTCAAAGATTTGTGACACAATAAGCAGGTTATATTTCAGCCCATCAACATATAGTGTTTTTCTGGATTTCGTCTTTTCTTTTCCAATGATGGTCGATCCAACACCTTTGATCCTCAGAGATTCGTCATTTCCAAATGTCACAGTTCCTTCTTTAAAGTCGTTTACATTCTTCAGTAGCTTTATGTCTCCTGTCATATGAGATTAACATCCACTATCAAGAATCCATGAACATTCTCCTTTTGTAGCTTTCAAAGCGGTTTCAACAACAAGTGCTTTTTGCTCTTCCTTTTCCTTCACTTTCTGTTGTACTTCTTCCAATTTCCTAGCCAAATCAATGTGTTCTGTCCAGAGAACCATGCATTCTTTCTTTTCAAACTTATCAGACTTGTCCCTTTTGGATTTTAAAACCTCGATCTTCTGAGGATTATTAACAAATTCTTGTTGATCAGGTAACACACTAAGGAAACCCTTAGCAAGATGTCCAGGTTGATCACATCTTTCACAATACGTTTCTAGTGGTTGAAATCTATTCTCAACTTTCACACCAGTCTTCTCAGATATCTTCTGGAACTTATTTGGAGACATTCTATTTTGAAAGGGTTGACTCCCCCTCAATCCTTGTCTTTCAACGCTTTTGAAATAGTTGTAATGTTGTTGGCTGAACCAACACATACTTGCCACGTGTCCGAATCCCCCACAATACCAGTAGTAACCATAGAAAGAATATTTGCCTCTGAAACTTTTATACTGACTGGAGTTGGGAACACGCTTCTCAAAAACCTTCATTTTTTCATTTTTAACTCTCTTCTTCAGCTCAGATTCATCAGTACCAGAAGTATTAGAAGTTTTTCTTGACTCAAGAATTTTATGCACTTCTGATTTTTCTGCATTGCTGATTTTGACCACATACTTGGCCTTTCCAGCCTTGTTCATATCAGAACCAGTTTTTTCTTTCATTTCAGACTCTAAAGGTAACTTTTTTAGATCCTTGTTTGGTTCATTCTTACTGGAACATTCTCCAACTTCTGAGATAGAATTTTAGGAACTGATATTCATTTCGGTAGCTTTATGTAGTTTTTTGTTGGACAAGTTCCAAATCTTCTTCTTTTGCCTTCAGCTTCACTTCAAGATGATCATTACGATTCTTTGTATTCTCAAGAGAATTTTTCAGATCATAGATCTCCTTTTCCCTCTTGATTTTCTCAACAGTAAAACCTTGTTGATTGTTTACTATTGAATTTTCATTTATCAACTTCTTGTTTTCTTTCTCAAGCTTTCTGATCTTCCTCAAACATTCCTTCAGCTCTTCTTTCAGACACTGTTCATGTTGAGTCTCTTCTTCTTCAGTACTACTACTCTCATAATCATCATTATTAACTATTGCAAAAAAGGTACTCTCTCTAGATTTCTCATTATCAGATTTTTTATTCAATCTTGATATCATGATCTTCATTATCATTTGACAAAAAGCTTCTTCTCTTTTATTTAAATAACATTTTATTCTGACTTCTACCAGAATATTTATCTTTTCGACCCTGTTTCTTCCATGACCTTCTTGGTCCTCTGTCTTCTTCATCACTGACGCCATCTTTACCTTTTTGAGGGCAATTATCCACAAAGTGGCAAACTGCTCCACATTCAAAACATTTCAAAGGGAGATTCCATTTGTATTTCCATGTTCCACTTTTAACATTTTTAGAAAACAAGGATAGAATTTCATCAAAATTTTGGCATACCTCATTTTCAGAGTCAGATTCACCAGCCTCTTCATTAATATGAATTTTCTTCGACTTCCCTTTCTTTTCTGCCCTGAAAGACATTTCTCTATCAGTTTTTTCTTTGCTCTTCATGTTCTTATCTCTTCTCATCTCATAAGTGATGAGAGTAATATGCAAATCATCAAGAGATAATGTTTCTGGATCCCTGTCTTCTAGTAAAGAAACTTTAGCTTCAAATTTGTCAGGAAGAATTCTCAGGATCTTTTCAACTACTGTAGAATCTTCTAACTTCTCACCAAGACATCTGATTGTACTGACAATGTCATTAACCCTGGTAAAGAATTCCCCAACTGATTCAGATTATCCCATTTTCAAGTCTTCATACTTTAGCCTCCAGATATTTAGTTTTTCCTTCTTCTCTTTTATATTTCCTTCATAGTTATTCATTAGGTTATCCCAGATGCCTTTAGCAGTAGCGACACCTTTCACTCTTAAAAATTCACTCTCAGAAAGTAATGAGAGTAATGCATTTTTAGCTCTTCCATCATTCTCAATATTCTATTTATCGACAGGAGTAAGAGGGACCTTGTCATCAATAGCAGGAAATCCATCTGTTATAGTTTCAAGAAATTCATATCCAACAGACATAAGATACGACATCATTATGTCCTTCTAGATGTGATAGTTCTTTCCATCGAAGATTGGAATCATCTTACTTTTCACGCAATTTAGATTCTCCATCACAACTTCTCTTCAAACACTTCAGAAAAGAGTAAACGAAGGCAACATGGCTCTGATACCAATTCATGTTCCCAGTCAGGATCCAAATATCACTCAGAGGGGGAGGGGGTGAATCAGTGATATCTTTTTCTTTTTAAGTTTCCCCTTTTTGAAACAACCTTTGCCTCTTGTTAAAGAGTTTCTTCCCTTTTGAACACACACAACCACAGGAACACAAGATTTACAAGGTTCACTACTCAACAAGAGTAACTACGTCCTTGGTATGGTACGGAAACAATCCAGTACCACACAATACACAAGAAAACAATCCTTTGATGTGGAATACAATGAGTAGGATATACCCTTACACTCGCACATCACTTTGAAAACAATCGAACAGTGCGTGTGCTCCCTCTTATCATAAATAGGGTAACACAATGTTTCAGTGCTTCTTTACAATTGAACAGATGTATTCTCTGAAGTACAAATCTTCACTTTCTTACGCAGAAGCTGGTAAGAACTCTCTTACGCACAACTGAATACGTCTGAAGACCCCAAATATTTCGCGCAGCCTTTATGGTGCCTTGCGTGCAATTCAAATGGATTGCGCGTAAAAATGCCCTTTTGGAGCAGAAATCATTTTCGTGCAACTTCCCTTTTTCGCGCAGCTTCCAAATTTTTCACCCAACTGTCTTAATTTCGCAAAAACCTATTTCTTTTCGTGCACCCCACTTAGGGTAATATTTTACGCGCACTAGAGCTCGAAATTTCTTCTATGTGTCGAGCCTTAACAAATGGGGAGGGTTAGCCTCATATTTATAGGCAATTTTGACCCCGCGCGAAAAACAGTAATCCGTGTGTAAAACCTCCTTTATGCGGGGAAAAACTCTTTCGTGCAACTTCATATTTCGCGCCATGCTTTAATATTGCGCACACCTCATGCCTTGTCCTTTTTTCATTCTCTTAATCATGAAGCACCAATTGCGTGCAAAATTCCAAACCGCATTCCATATTGTGCGGAAACCCATCCTTTCACGCGACATCATATTTCACGCAATGATCCAATTTTTTGAGCAACCCTCTACTATTTCGCGCAACTCACATATATTGCGCGCACCACTTTATTATTGCGCGCAACATGCCTAAATTTCCGCACACTCCATGACTTTGTTATTTTTCGATGTTCTGATCTTGAATCATGCCTTGCACGCAAAAAACTAAACCATATTCAATATTTCATGCTTCATCCATTGCCAAAAACACATCTTCATCCCCCGATTTTTAGGCCCTAAAATTTGGAAAACACTGGAAAACGACGCCACCTTAAACTGTGCTTTTCTGCCGTCCCCAGATTGTCCATTGCTTTGTCATTTTCTCTCTTCACTGCTTCCCATAACAACTCTTCTGCTCTTATCATGAATCCCACTATCGTGGTATTTATCCATTGATAGATCATCTTTAGAATCGTCAGAGTTGAAATGGGGACTGAAACTTCCCTATCTCCCAGCAGCATCATTCCTTCCAATCAAAACATTATATGACTGGCATCGTCATTTCTCCCTCTTTCCTTCATAAGGATTTCATCACAAGTTCTCCTAACTCATGATATGTGTGAACTACATACCAACAATGCATCGTCTGATTTGTGATTCTTCTACAAAGTGAATTGATTTATCTTCTTTGATAACAAAATACAACACTCTGCAAACGCTAACTCTTCAAATGTTCTTCTCCATTCAAATTGGTCCCAAAAATCTCCTCCATTGGATTTTGTTGTCAACCAGGATTCATAAATCACTGAACTTTGTAACCTTTTGCAATGGATTACTTATCAACAATTCTTAGCCTACGTGAGCTAACTCATTGTAGGAAACAAGAATTATTGACAGCCAAAACCATGTTGTCCAAACGCAGTGACTGTGAAATCTCATGAACGTGCCACTTCATACTTCTTCTGAACATATTTCAATCCTCTACTTCAGAATTTTTCACTTATTCAATTTTCCTGTAAAAAACATTGTTTCCTATAGCCACTCCAACACATAGTTAGAATAGTTCACAGACATACATGCTGAATTCACAGCTTACCCACACCTCTACCTTAATGCATACTTACTTATGGAAAGATTTTTGAAACAATTATCCCCCTTGACAACACTATCCAAAGGTAAGATGAGAGACGGGACAGAAACAAGTACCATAACCTTGATGAGAAGGAGGTTGTACACCCATGTTCAACCTCAATTTTTCAAATGGTTCCTTCGATAATGGTTTTGTAAATATATCAGCAATTTGTTTAGATGTAATAACATACTCCATCCTCAATTAATTCTTTTCAACCTTCTCTTTGATGAAGTGGTACTTTATATCAATGTGTTTTGAACGAGAATATTGTACTGGACTTCTTGTAAGATTGATTGCACTCTGATTATCACAACCCAAGAGAAATGGTAGATTTACTTCAATAAGTAGATCTTCCAGGTGAGTCTTCATCCACATTAGTTGAGTTGCAGCTTGAGTAGCAGCAACATATTCAGCTTCAGTTGTGCTAAGAGTTATTGAATTTTGTTTCTTGGTATGCCAACTAACACAAATTTTCCCAGAAAGAATAATCCACCAGATGTGGATCTTTGATCATCAACATTTCTTGCCCAATCAGCATCAGAATAACCAAATAGATCAATATTTTCAGAGCTGTCATACCGGATTACAAAATTTGTTGTTCCCTTGCTATATCTGAGAATTCTGTTTCCTGCAGTCAAATTTGATTCTTCAGGAGCACTCTGAAATCTTGCACATAATGTAACAGCATAGACGATGTCGGGTCTTGAGGCCGTCAAATATAGCAGACTTCCAATCAGTTTTCGAAACTCTTTTTGATCAACTTCGTTTCCTTCTCCATCTTTAGACAACTTGGTTCCCACTGAAATTAGTGTGGAAACTGGTTTTGAATTTTCCATGACAAACTTCTTCAGAAGTTCCTTAGCATACTTTTCTTGAGACAGAAAAACATGATTCTTCTTCTGTGAAATTTGTAACCCAAGAAAGTACTTCATTTCTCCCAGCATGGACATCTCAAACAACTTCTTCATCTCCTTAGAAAATTTTTCACATGATCTTTCATCATTTCCAGCAAATATAATATCATCGACATAAACAATAACTATTAGTGAAAACTCCAGACATTTCTTGATGTAGAGATTGCTGTCAACTCTCCATTTCTTAAATTTCATCTTCTTCAAGCAAGTATCTAATTTAGAATACCATGCTCTCAGAGCCTGTTTTATCCCATACATAGCCTTCTTCAACCTTCACAAATAGCTTTCATCTTTTCTAATAACAAATCCACAGGGTTGATCAATGTAAACTTCCTTGTCAAGGTCACCATTCAAGAATGCCGATTTTACATCCATTTGAATGATTTTGTAACCTCATTGTGCAGCAATGGAAAGAAATGTTCTGATTGTTTCTAATCGAGCTACTGGAGAAAAGGTTTCATCAAAATCAATGCCTTAAATTTGTGAATACCCATTTCAGAACAATCTTTCCTTGTTTCTTATTACTTTACCTTCTTCATTCATCTTTTTTCGAAAAACCCACTTTGTACCAATAATGTTCTTATTGTCCGGCTTGGGTACAATTTCCCAAGTATTGTTCTTCTCTATCTGATCAATCTATTCATTCATAGCATGAACCCATTCTGGATGCTCAAATGATTCATTTATATCATTCGGTTCAACTTTTGAATAAAGAGAATTATGTGATACATCATTCGTTGTTCTTTTTGTTTGAACCCTCTGATTTTTATCTCCAATAATGTTCTGAGTCTCTACTTTTTTCCTCAACCTAGGATGAGTCGTTTGAACTTCACCCTCATCACTTGATATTTCAAAGTCAGATTCCTCTTCTTGAGTAGGATGAACATAGTCTGCAACATTATCATAATTGTTAACAAAATCTTCTCTATCCCGCTCGACTTCCACATCAACATATGACTGCTTTTCTTTCTCATCATTTTCAAAAACTTTTACATCTGAAGAATCAATAATTCTTCCTGTTTCTTTGTTGAGGCATCTATATCCTCTTCATTATGGAGCATAGCCAAGAAAAATTCCATCATCTCCTCTTTTCTCAAACATTCCTAGATTTCCACCTTTCTTCATTATAATACATGGACTCCCAAAGACTCTCAAGTGTTTCAGACATGGAGTTTTTCCATATAACATTTCATATGGAGTCATATCTGAGTTTGGCCTATAGAAACACCGGTCTTGAATATACACAACAGTGCTCATGGATATTCTCCAATAATAATGAGAGAGGCTATGTTCAAGTAACATAGTTCTCCCTATTTCCACCAGACTTCGATTCTTTCTTTCAGCCACCCCATTTTGTTGAGGTGTGTATGGTAAACTGAACTCATGTCGAATTCCATGTTTCTCAAGATAACTTTCAAACTATTCATTCTAATACTCACCACCATTATCAGTTCTCAACTTCTTCACTGAGTACTCACATTCCTTCTCTGCTTTCCTTCTGAAACTCTTAAACATTGTTAGAGAATCTGAGTTATGTATCATGTACATAACACAAGTAATGCAAGTAAAGTCATCAATGAAAGTAATGAAGTACGTATCTCCATTTGAAGATTTATTTCTCATTAGTCCACATATATCTGAGTGTATGAGTTCCAAGGGTCTTTTTGAGTGAATTTCAACTCTCTTGTGCATAGACTTAGCAATCTTTCCTTTCTTACAAATAGTGCAGCACCAATCTCTTTCTCTTGATAAGTCAGGCATATCCCGAACACTATCTCACTTTCATAACTTGCAAAAATTTCTCTGAAACATGTGCCCCACCCTTTTATGCCATAATTTGTTTTCATCTTCTACAACCATGTAACAAGAGTTCTGCACTTCACATGCTTGGAACAAATTCCCTCTTGTACGTTGGCCCCTTGTAACTATGTTTCCATCATTTTCACTTTTCACAACAAATCCATCTTTTCTGAAGATCACTTTGTTCCCTCATCACATATTTGTGACACACTAAGCAGGTTATATTTCATCCCATCAACAAATAGTGTTTTTCTGGATTTTATCTTTTCTTTTCCAATGATGGCCGATCCAACACCTTTGATCCTCAGAGATTCATCATTTCCAAATGTCACGGTTCCTTATTTAAAGTCTTTACATTCTTCAGCAGCTTTATGTCTCTATGCATATGAGATGAACATCCACTATCAAGAATCCATGGACATTCTTATTTTGTAGCTTTCAAAGCAGTTTCAACAAGTTCTTTTTGTTCTTCCTTTTCCTTCACATTCTGTTGTGCTTCTTCCAATTTCCAAGACAAATCCATGTGTTCTGGCCAGCGAACCATGCATTCATTCTTTTCAAACATATCAAACTTGTCCCTTTTGGATTTTAAAAACTCTGTCTTCTGAGGATTATTAACAAATTCTTGTTGCTTTGGTAACACACTAAGGCAACCCTTAGCAAGATGTCCAGTTTGATCACATCTTTCACAATAAGTTTCCAGTGGTTGGAATCTATTCTCAAATTTCAAACCAGTCTTCTCAAATATCTTCTGAAACTAATTTGGAGACATTATATTTTGAAAGGGTTGACTCCCCATCAATCCTTGTCTTTCAAAGATTTTGGAATAGTTGTAATGTTGTTGGTTGAACCAACACATACTTGCCGTGTGTCCGAATCCACCACAATACCAGCAGTAACCATAGAAATAATATTTTCCTCTGAAACTTTGATACTGACTGGAGTTGTGAATACGCTTCTAAAAAAACTTCATGTTTTCATTTGTAACTCTCTTCTTCAGCTCAGATTGATCAGTACCAGATGTATTAGAAGTTTTTCTTGACTCAAGAATTTTCTGCACTTCTGTTTTTTCTACATTACTGATTTTGACCGCATACTGGGTCTTTCCAGCCTTGTTCTTATCAGAACCAGTTTTGTCTTTCATTTCAGCCTCTAAAGGTAAATTTTTTAGATCCTTTTTTGTTTCATTCTAACTGGAACATTCGCCATCTTCTGAGATAGAATTTTTGGAACTTGTATTCATTTCGTTAGCTTTATGTAGTTTTTGTTGGACAAGTTCCAACTCTTCTTCTTTTGCCTTCAGCTTCACTTCAAGATGATCATTACGATTCTTTGTATTCTCAAGATAATTTTTCAGATCATAGATCTCCTTTTCCCTCTTGATTTTCTCATCAGTAAAACCATCTTGATTGTTTACTATTGAATTTTCATTTATCAACTTCTTGTTTTCTTTCTCAAGCTTTCTGATCTTTCTCTAACATTTCTTCATCTCTTCTTTCAGATACTGTTCATGTTGAGTCTCTTCTTCTTCAGTACTACTACTCTCATAATCATAATTATTCACTATTTCAAAAAAGGTACTCTCTCTAGCTTTCTTAGTAGCAGATTTTTCTTATTCAGTCTCGCTATCATCATCTTCTTCATATTTTGACAAAAAGATTCTTCTCTTTGATATAAAGAACTTTTTATTCTAACTTCTACCAGAATATTTATCTTTTCAACCCTGTTTCTTCCATGATCTTCTTGGTCCTCTGTCTTCTTCATCACTAACATCATCTTTCCCTTTTTGAGGGAAATTTGCCGCAAAGTGGCCAACAGCTCCACATTCAAAACATTTCAAAGGGAGTTTCCCTTTGTATTTCTATGTGCCTATTTTAACATTTTTAGAAAAAAAGGATAGAATTTCATCAAAATTTTGACATACCTCAATTTCAAAGTCGGATTCACCAGCTTCTTCATTAATATGAATTTTCTTCGACTTCTCTTTCTTTTCTGCCCTGAAATACATTTCAGTATCTGTTTTTTCATTGCTCTTCATGGTCTTCTCTCTTCTCATCTCATAAGTGATGAGAGTACTGTGCAAATCATCAAGAGATAATGTTTCCGGATCCCTGTCTTCTAGTAAAGAAACTTTAGCATCAAATTTTTCAGGCAGAATTCTCAGGATCTTTTCAACTACTGTAGCATCTTCTAACTTTTCACCAAGACATCTGATTGTACTGACAATGTCATTAACCCTGGTAATGAATTCCTCAACAGATTCAGATTCTACCATTTTCAAGTCTTCATACTTCAGCCTCCAAATTTGTAGTTTTGCCTTCTTCACTTTTGTATTTCCTTCATAGATATTCATTAGCTTATCCCAGATTCCTTTAGCAGTAGCGACACCTTTCACTCTTAAAAACTCACTCTCAGAAAGTAATGAGAGTAATGAATTTTTAGCTCTTCCATCATTCTAAAGATTCTTCTTATCAACAGGAGTAAGAGGGACCTTGTCATCAATAGCAGAAAATCCATTTGTTGTAGTTTCAAGAACTTCATATCCAAGATACATAAGATACGACATCATTCTATCCTTCCAGATGTGATAGTTCTTTCCATCGAAGATTGGAATCCCCTTACTATTCACGCATTTTAGATTCTCCATCACAACTTCTCTTCAAACACTTCAGCAAAGAGTAAACGAAGGAAACATGGCTCTGATACCAATTGATGTTCCCAGTCAGGATCCAAGTATCACTGAGAGGGGGAGGGGTTGAATCAGTAATATCTTTTTCTTTTTAAGTTTCCCCTTTTTGAAACAACCTTCACCTCCTGTGAAAGAGTTTCTTCCCTTCTAAATACACACAACCACATGAACACAAGATTTACAAGGTTCACTACTCAACAATAGTAGCTACATCCTTGGTATGGTACGGAAAAAATCCAGTACCACACAATCCACTAGAAAACAATCCTTTGATGTGGAATACAACGAGTAGGATATACCATTACACTCGTGTAGCCCTTTGAAAACAATACAATTGTGTGTTTTCTCCCTCTAAGCATAAATAAGGTAACACAATGTTTCAGTGCTTCTTTACAATTGAACAGATGTATTCTATGATGTACAAATATTCACTTTCTTACCCAGAAGCCGGTAAGAACTCTCTTACGCACAACTAAATACGTGTGAAGACCCCAAATATTTCACGTAGCCTTTATTGTGCCTTGCGTGGAATTCAAATGGCTTGCGCGTAAAAATCACATTTTGGCGCGGAAATCATTTTCACACAACTTCCCTTTTTCGCGCAAAGTTTCACCTTTCGCGCAGCTTCCAAATTTTTCGGGAAACTGTCTTAATTTCGCGAAAACCTCTTTCATTTCACGCACCCCACTTAGGGTAATATTTTAAGTGCACTAGAGCTCAGAATATCTTCTATGTGTCGAGCCTTAATAAATGGGGAGGGTTAGCCTCATATTTATAGGAAATTTTGACCCCGCGCGAAAAAACTAATCTGCGCGTAAAACCTCCTTTATGCCCAAAAAAACTCTTCCATGCAACTTCATATTTCGCGCCATGCTTCAATATTGCACACACCTCATGCCTTTTCCATTTTTCATTCTCCTAATCATTAAGCACCAATTGCGCGCCAAATTCAAACCGCATTCCATATTGCGCGCAAACCCATCCTTTCACGCGACATCATATTTCGCGCAATGATCCAATTTCTTGCGCAACCCGCTACTATTTCGTGCAACCCGCATATATTGCGCGCACCACTTTATTTTTGCGCGCAACATGCCTAAATTTCCACACACTCCATGCCTTTTTTATTTTTCGATGTTTTAATCTTGAATCATGCCTTGCACGCAAAAATATAAACCATATTCAATCTTTCATGCTTCATCCATTGCCAAAAACACATCTTCATCCCCCAATTTTCAGGCCCTAAAATTTGGAAAACACTGGAAAATGGTGCGACCTTAAACTGTGCTTTTCTGCCATCCCCAGATTGTCCACTGCTTTGTAATTTTCTCTTTTCACTACTTCCCATTACCATTCTTCTTCTCTTATCACGAATCCCACTATCGTGACATTTATCCCTTGATAAATCAGCTTTAGCATCGTTATAGTTGCAATGGGAACTGAAACATCCCTATCTCTCAGCAGCATCAATCCTTCCAATCAAAACATTATATGACTGACATCATCATTTCTCCCCTTTCCTTCGTAATTCTTGCATCACATGTTCTCCTAACTCATGATATGTGTGAACTACATACCAACAATACATCGTCTGATTTGTGATCCTTCTACAAAGTGAATTGATTTATCTTCTTTGACAACAAAATACAACACTCTGCAAAGGCTAACTCTTCAAAAATTATTCTCCATTCAACTTGTTCCCAAAAATATCCCCCTTGGGATTTTTTTGTCAACCACGATTCATAAATCACTGAACTTTGTATCCTTTTGCAATGGATTTCTTATCAAAAATTCTAAGCCTACGTGAGCTAACTCATTGTATGAAACAAGAATTATTGACAGCCCAAACCATTTTGTCCAAACGCAGTGACTGTGAAATCTCATGAACGCACCTCTTCATACTTATTCAGAAAATCTTCCAATCTTCTACTTCAACATTCTTCACTTCTTCAATTTTCCTGTAACACATCATTGTTTCCTACAGCCACTCCAACAAACTATTAGAATAGTTCACACACATACATGCTGAATTCACAGCTTACCCACACCTCTCCCTTAATACATGCCTTCTTATGGAAAGATCTATGAAACAATTATACCCCTTTACGACACTATCCAAAGGTAAGATGAGATAGGGTACAGAAACACGTACCTTAAACTTGATGAGAAGGAGGTTGTACACCCATTTTCAACCTCAAATTTGCAAATGGTTCCTTCGGTAATGGTTTTGTAAATATATCAGCAATTTGTTCAGATGTAAGAACATACTCCAGCCTCAATTCATTCTTTTCAACCTCCTCTTTGATGAAGTGGTACTTTATATAAATGTGTTTTGAATGAGAATATTGTTCTAGATTTCTTGTAAGATTGATTGCACTCTGATTATCACAACCCAAGAGCAATGGTAGCTTTACTTCAACAAGTAGATCTTCTAGCTGAGTCTTCATCCACATTAGTTGAGTTGCAGCTTGAGTAGAAACAACATATTCAGCTTCAGCTGTGCTAAGAGTTATTGAATTTTGTTTCTTGGTATGCCAACTAACATAGCTTTTCCCTAGAAAGAATACTCCACCAGATGTGGATCTTCGATCATCAACATTTCCTGCCCAATTAGCATCAGAATACCCAAATAGATCAATATTTTCAGATCCGTCATACCGGATTCCAAAATTTGTTGTGCCTTTGATATATCTGAGAATTATTTTTCCACCAATCAAATGTGATTCTTTAGGAGCACTCTGAAATCTTGCAAATAATGTAATAGCATAGACGATGTCAGGTCTTGAGGTAGTCAAATATAGCAGACTTTCAATCAGTTTTCGAAACACTTTTTGATCAACTTCATTTCCTTCTCAATCATTAGACCACATGGTTACCACTGAAATCAGTCTGGAAACTGGTTTCTAATTTTCCATGCCAAACTTGTAACTCCCCGGCCCTAGTTACCCAGAGTCGGTGCATTATTACATAACATTGGCATGATCAAAAGAAAGATCAAATCTCGAAAGACTGATTGGTTTAGTAGCCTTGGAAACACTAGATATATTCATAAGTTTTACATTACATCATAAAATGAAAAACTACTACAAAAACATAATGTCTCCATAATCCACACTCATATCCCCACGTAATATCCCTACAGGCATAATTTACTTCTTCACTTCCTGGGAAAAATAAAACATAGAAAAGGGGTGAGGTCAAATGCCCAGTAAGGATAACAATATAGTGGAAAATTTCATAAATAAGAATAAACATTTAAGGAAATGTATAACTAAAACAAAATCCTTTCAAACATGAACTTTCAACATGGTATGGCATAAATAAAATGAAATAATGCCATTTACTTATTCACATGGATATTCTACTAATCGAATAATCACATGAAAAAATCAATAACCACTTTCATAATGTTGGAATGCATAATGCCAGACTATCATAACCACATAGTCAAGGCCTCGTGCCAAGACTACAAATAAGTTTTTGTCAAGGCCTTGTGCCAAGACACTAGTTTGTCTCATGAGACCTACTGATGCATCGAGGATCTATAGCGGGATCCACCCGTCACATATTAAGTCCAATGCATTCCCATATGAAAAGGTTTAAACATAACATAAACATTCGTATTAAAACTAGAATATGAAATGTCAATACTTTCACCACAAACTATGAATGGTATAAAAATGGCGCATCCACAGTCAAACATATCACAAAACCTTCAATACAATATAGAAGTTTTGTATCAGAATAAATCAACTTCAAATGATCTTAAAATCCATCAAAGGATGTTGACAATGATGAAATCAAAATTCTTTTTAAAGAAATATCTCCTTTTATTTTGAAATCATTTAAGATCCATATGAAATAAAACATTATCTTTGAAAATATTCTTATATTCTTGTAAGGGAAGCTTTGAAGATTTTATAACGGCGGAAAATAGCCGCACCCGCCGTATAAGTTAAAAAACATTCTTACCAAAATTCTGTCGAAAAGGTTAAAAAGGACCTTGTTTTGAAAATGACAGAAAGATTCCTTTATAAACATCTTATAAAAAAATCAAACAAGGGTATAAATGACTTTAACCCATATTCTTGTAAATAATATATATATTTTGAAATACATTTCGAAGAAACATGGATGTGGATGATAAAGAAATCCGAGTAGATTATTACGTATAAACAACGTCGGATAATGAAGAGATTGTGAAATAACCCTTACCTTGTACTTTTTCCTTGGTCGGGGTAGGTTAACCTCATGTATAATGGTGAAATAATTGTTATTAAATTATACAAGAATCATATATATTAATATGATATCATATATGATCTTTTAACATTGATTTGTTAATAATATCTTAGAATTATTGTCGTTTCGGGTGTTAACTTACTCATTTTCTATTATATGTTTTGTTACATAAGCCATGTTTGTTGTATCTTATTCATATCCAGAATGATATAAAGTCCTTAAACGTCATTTTTAAATCATCAAATGATAATTATACTTGAATGGATACGATGGAGAATGAATCTCATCGCGTTCGTGGAGACGGTAGTCCGTACGTACGCACGAGTGACAATATCATTTTTTTGATATTAAAATAATATATAAATGGATGGTATATCATATATACAAAATCATTAACATGTTATATTTATTATTTACCTGAGTTAAACATCATTATTATACCCATCCAAATAATATTATATTGAATAACAATTACACCACGACATGGAGACGGTAAGCCGTACGTACGCACGTATGGTGACATGTTATTCAAAGGGTGGATAGAATACTGAATATGGATGTACCATATTTATAATAACATCATAGTATATGTGAGATACTGGAGTTATTATTTTAGAATGGTATGAACAAAGAAAGAAGAAGTGGAAGAAGAAAGGAACTTTAAAAGGGGTGGTGAAAACATTACCTCTTCTTCGTGTTCTTCCTTTTGATTTGATAAAAAGGGATCCTTAGGTTGGCTTTCTGATCAAACTAAGGCCTCTAGGTTGTATTGAGGGATGTTGGGAGAGTATTTGGGCAGAGTTTGGCCAAACTAAAAGGCTTTGAAGGTGTGAAGAAATGAGAAGGAGGAGTGCCCTTTTATAAGAGGGGTGAGGGGCACCTTTGGAAAAGATAGAAATATTAATTTATAATAAATTCATATTCGGTTTATAATGGCTCCAAAGTTGATTATTCAAAGTTTAAGGTGGGGATAGGTCGATAACAACTCAACCAATAGAATTTAGACAGGTTTGGGTACTTATATTAACCTTATCTTTAAGTATTAACTCTAAGTTAATTAGTTTCACTTTTACAATGTCTCTTTGTATTTTTAAATAATATGGTTAACAAACATACTACATACATCCAAGAGACACCCAAGTGGTCCATTAATGATGAAATTATCATTATATAAGTCTCTTGGACTAATCTTAGATTTTTAGGAATTTAATATCAATTAATAATATAATATTTTTTTTAAGAATTCTTTTATGTCAATTTTGACACTATTAAATAGTTGATTTTTGTGAGACACATAACAGATTTATTACTTCAAAAAAAGTCCATTAAATCAATCCTAACATATCATATTATCCTATAAAATTAGTTTAATTCATTAAAAGCTTCATATTATATTTATTTTGGTATTTATAATATCAATTAATTTAATTTTTCACTATTTTAGTAATTACTGCATCATCATTGTGTCATAAATAAAATAAATTATTTAATGTCTAAAAATTATAAATAAAATATCATTATGTAGGAAATCTTTTTTTCTTTCAAATTAATATTTATAATCTAAAATCCAACATATATAACCATATGTAACAATTGTTTTTCTAAAAGATATATGCTTGTGTCATTTTTGTATTCATTTTAACTTAATTAAAATAAAGTGTCCTTATCACCTACAAGTGGCACCATGGGGTCCCAAAATCGACCCAAAGATGAATATGGTCGAACATGTATCATCAAATAAGGCTAGGACACGTTTTAGGGTAATTTAGTATTATTATAATATTATATTTTTACCCTTATTTACCGGATTTACCCTTAACCATGGTAAATAAAATATTTATCGCAGTAATTATTCAAAATGTTTAAAAATAAAAGTTACCTATTTACACAATTTGAACATCCTGATTCCAAATATGTAATCCTTTTTTCTAAATTAAAAACTCAGAAGTGGCAGAAATTAAATTAAAATTAATTCCCGCTGTCAAAACAAAAAACGTGTTTTTAAGAGATAATAACTATCAAAAGATTGACACTTGTTTATGTTCGGTTTAATTGTAAAATTATGTCCAATGACCAAAATTATATTAAATGGTTGAAATATATTCTAAATATACTTGAAAACCACTCAAATTAATAATTTATCACTATTAATTATTTTGATTAAAAAAGTTGTTTTTAATTTAAATTTAGTAATTTTCACTATTCATCAAAATATGAAATTTATCCGAAATGTACCAAAATTTCACCTTAGGCTAAATTCGATATTCCGAATCCAAAAATGAAGTCCATTTTGAAATATAAAATATATATAATTTCAAAAAGTAGGTATTACTATTCATAACGGCTAGTTTGATTGGTTGTTAGAACTCTGTGTTGCGTACAACACACGCTATCGCATTATTCAAAGAGAAGCGTACCCTAGAAGCTTGGGGTGTTACAAAACTTCTTCACATGTTCCTTAGAATACTTTTCATGAGACAAAAAAACATGATTCTTCTTCTCTGAAATTTTTAACCCAAGAAAGTACTTCATTTCTCCCAGCATGGACATCTCAAACAACTTCTTCATCTCCTTAGCAAATTTTTCACATGATCATTCATCGTTTACAGCAAATATAATATCATCGACATAAACAATAACTATCAGTGAAAACTCTTGAAATTTCTTGATGTAGAGATTGATGTCAACTCTCCCTTTCTTAAAGTTCATCTTCTTCAAGAAAGTATATAATTTAGAATACCATGCTCTCAGAACTTGTTTTAGCCCATACAGAGCCTTCTTCAACCTGCATAAATAACATTCAACTTTTCCAATAACAAATCCACAGGGTTTCTCAATGTAAAATTCCTTGTCAAGGTCACCATTCAAGAATGCAGATTTTACATCCATTTGAATGATTTTGTAACCTCATTGTACAGAAATGGAAAGAAATATTCTGATTGTTTATAATCGAGCTACTGGAGAAAAGGTTTCATCAAATTCAATGCCTTCAATTTGTGAATACCCTTTTCCGACCAATCTTTCCTTGTTTCTTATTACTTTACCTTCTTTATTCAGCTTGTTTCGAAAAACCCACTTTGTACAAATAATGTTCTTGTTGTCCGGCTTGGGTAAAATTTCCCAAGTATTTTTCTACTCTATCTGATCAATCTGTTCATTCATAGAATGAAGCCATTCTGGATGCCCAAATGCTTCATTTATATCATTCGGTTCAACATTCGAATAAAGAGGAGTATGTGATACAACATTCGTTGTTATTCGTGTTTGAACCCTCTGATTTTTATCTCCAATAATTTTCTGAGTCTCTACTTTTTTCCTCAACCTACGACAAGTTGTTTGAACTTCACCCTCATCACTTGATATTTCTGAGTTAGATTCCTCTTCTTGTGTAGGATGAACAGAGTCTGCAACATTATCAGAATTGTTAACAAAATCTTCTCTATCCCGCTCGACTTCCACATCAACATATGACTGCTTTTCATTCTCATCATTTTCAACAACTTTTACATCTGAAGAATCAATAATTCTTCATGTTTCTTTGTTGAGGCATCTATATCCTCGTCTTTATGGAGCATACCCAAGAAAAATTCCGTCATCTCCTCTTTTCTCAAACATTCCCAGATTTCCACCTTTCTTCTTTATAATACATGGACTCCCAAAGACTCTCAAGTGTTTCATACTTGGAATTTTTCCATAGAACATATCATATGGAGTTATATCTGAGTTTGGCTTGTAGAAACACCGGTTCTGAATATACATAGCAGTGCTCATGGATTGCCTCCAATAATAATGAGAGAGACTATGTTCAAGTAACATAGTTCTCCCTATTTCCACCAGACTTCGATTCTTTTTTTCATCCACCCCATTTTGTTGAGGTGTGTATGCTAAACTGAACTCATGCTGAATTCCATGTTTCTCAAGATGACTATAAAACTCTTCATTCTTAAACTCACCACCATTATCAGTTCTCAACTTCTTCACTGAGTACTCACATTCCTTCTCTGCTTTCCTTCTAAAACTCTTAAACATTTTTAGAGCATCTGAGTTATGTCTCATGTACATAACACAAGTAATGCGAGTAAAGTCATCAATGAAAGTAATGAAGTACTTATCTACATTTGAAGATTTCTTTCTCATTGGTCCACATATATCTGAGTGTATGAGTTCCAAGGGTCTTTTTGTGTGAATTTCAACTCTCTTGTGCATAGAATTAGCATTCTTTCCTTTCTCACAAATAGTGCAGCACCAATCTCCTTCTCTTGATAAGTCGGGCATATCCCGAACACTATCTCGCTTTGATAAATTTCACATATTTCTTTTACACACGTTCCCCAGCCATTTATTCCATAATTGTTTTTCATTTTCTAAACCCATGTAACAAGAGTTATGCACTTCACCAGCTTGGAATAAATTCCCTCTTGTACGTTGGCCCCTCGTAACTATGTTTCCATCATTTTCACTTTTCATAACAAATCCATCTTTTCTGAAGATAACTTTTTTCCCTCATCACAAATTTGTGACACACTAAGCAGGTTATATTTCAGCCCATCAACATATATTGTTTTTCCGGATTTCATCTTTTCTTTTCCAATGATGGCTGATCCAACACCTTTGATCCTCAGAGATTCATCATTTCTAAATATCACAGATCCTTCATTAAAGTATTTTACATTATTCAGCAGCTTTAAGTCTCCTATCATATGAGATGAACATCTACTATCAAGAATCCACGTACATTCTCATTTTTAAGTTTTCAAAGTAGTTTCAACAACAAGTGCTTTTTTTACTTCCTTTTCCTTCACTATCTGTTGTGATTCTTCCAATTTCCTAGCCAAATCAATGTGTTCTGGCCATAGAACCATGCATTATTTCTTTTCAAACTTATCAGTCTTTTCCCTTTTGGATTTTAAAAACTCTGTCTCCTGAGGAATATTAACAAATTCTGGTTTCTCTGGTAACACACTAAGGCAACCCTTAGCAAGATGTCCAGGTTGATCACATCTTTCACAATAAGTTTCCAGTGGTTGGAATCTATTCTCAACTTTAACACCAGTCGTCTCAGATATCTTCTCAAACATATTTGGAGACATTCTATTTTTAAAGGGCTGACTCCCCCTAAATCCTAGTCTTTTAAAGCTTTTGGAATAGTTGTATTGTTGTTGGTTGAACCAACACATACTTGCCGTGTGTCCGAATCCACCACTATACCAGCAGTAACTATAGAAAGAATAGTTTCCTCTGAAACATTGATACTGATCGGAGTTGTGAACTCACTTCTCAAAAACCTTCATGTTTTCATTTGTAACTCCCTTCTTCAGCTCAGATTCATCAGTACCAGAAGTATTAGAAGTTTTTCTTGACTCAAGAATTTTCTGCACTTCTGATTTTTCTACATTGCTGATTTTGACCGCATACTGGGTCTTTCCAGCCTTGTTCTTATCAGAAGAAGTTTTGTCATTCATTTCAGCCTCTAAAGGTAACTTTTGTAGATACTTGTTTGGTTCATTCTTACTGGAACATTTTCCAACTTTTGAGATATAATTTTTGGAACTGATATTCATTTCGTTAGCTTTATGTAGTTTTTGTTGGACAAGTTCCAACTCTTCTTCTTTTGCCTTCAGCTTAACTTCAAGATGATCATTATGATTCTTTGTATTCTCAAGATAATTTTTCAGATCATAGATCTCCTTTTCCCTCTTGAATTTTTCATCATTAAAACCTTCTTGATTGTTTACTATTGAATTTTCATTTATCAACTTCTTGTTTTCTTTCTCAAGCTTTCTGATCTTCCTCAAACATTCCTTCATCTCTTCTTTCAGATACAGTTCATGTTTATTCTCTTCTTCTTTAGCACTACTACTCTCATAATAATCATTATTCACTGTTGCAAAAAAGGTACTCTCTCTAGCTTTCTCAGTAGCAGATTTTTCTTATTCAGTCTCATTATCATCATCTTCTTCAGCTTTTGACAAAAAGCTTGTTCTCTTTGATTTAAAGAACTTTTTATTCTGACTTCTACCAGAATATTTATCTTTTCGACCCTGTTTCTTCCATGAACTTCTTGGTCCTCTGTCTTCTTCATCACTAACGTCATCTTTCCCTTTTTGAGGGCAATTACCCACAAAGTGGCCAAATGCTCCACATTCAAAACATTTCATGGGGGTTTCCTTTTTTATTTCCATGTGCCTCTTTTAACATTTGTAGAAAACAAGGATAGAATTTCATCAAAATTTTGACATACCTCATTTTTAGAGTCGGATTCACCAGCTTCTTCATTAATATGAATTTTCTTCGATTTCCCTTTCTTTTCTTCCCTGAAAGACATTTCTCTATTAGTTTTTTCTTTGCTCTTCATGGTCTTCTCTCTTCTCATCTCATAAGTGATGAGAGTACTGTGAAAATAATCAAGAGATAATGTTTCCGGATCCCTTTCTTCTAGTAAAGAAACTTTAGCATCAAATTTTTCAGGCAGAATTCTCTGGATCTTTTCAACTACTGTAGCATCTTCTAAATTTTCACCAAGACATCTGATTGTACTGACAATGTCATTAAACCTGGTAAAGAATTCCCCAACAGATTCCGATTCTCCCCTTTTCAAGTCTTCATACTTCAGCCTCCAGATTTGTAATTTTTCCTTCTTCACTTTTGTATTTCCTTCATAGATATTCATTAGCTTGTCCCAGATGCCTTTAGCAGTAGCGACACCTTTCACTCTTAAAAACTCACTCTTAGAAAGTAATCAGAGTAATGAATTTTTAGCTCTTCCATCATTCTCAAGATTCTTCTTATCGACATGAGTAAGAGGGAATTTTTCATTAATTGTAGGAAATCCATTTTTTGTAGTTTCAAGAACTTCTTATCCAAGAGACATAAGATTCGACATCATTCTTTCCTTCCAAATGTGCTAGTTATTTCCATCGAAGATTGGAATCCCCTTACTGTTAACGCAATTTAGATTATCCATCACAACTTCTCTTCAAACACTTCAGCAAAGTGTAAACGAAGGCAACATGGATATGATACCAATTGAAGTTCCCAGTCAGGATCCAAGTATCACTGAGAGGGGGAGGGGGTGAATCAGTGATATCTTTTTCTTTTTATGTTTCCCCTTTTTGAAACATCCTTCGTCTCCTATTATAGTGTTTCTTCCCTGCTGAACACACACAACCATAGGAACACAAGATTTACAATGTTCACTACTCAACAAGAGAAGCTACGTCATTGGTATGGTACAAAAACAATCCAGTACCACACAATCCACTAGAAAACAATTCTTTGATGTGGAATACAATGAGTAGGATATACCCTTACACTCGGGCAGCACTTTGAAAACAATCCAATAGTGTGTGTGCTCCCTCTTACCATAAATAGGGTAACAAAATGTTTCAGTGCTTCTTTACAATTGAACAGATGTATTCTCTGAAGTACAAATCTTCACTTCCTTACCCAGAAGCTGGTAAGAACTCTCATACGCACAACTGAATACATGTGAAGACCCCTAGTATTTCACGTAGCCTTTATGGTGCCTTGCGCGCAATTCAAATGGCTTGCGCATAAAAATGCCCTTTTGGCGCGGAAATTAGTTTCGCGCAACTTCCCTTTTTCGCGCAAAGTTTCACTTTTCGCGCAGCTTCCAATTTTTTCGTGAAACTGTCTTAATTTCGCGAAAACCTCTTTCTTTTTGCGCACCCCACATATGGTAAGATTTTACGCACACTAGAGCTCGTAATTTCTTCTATGTGTCGATCCTTAACAAATGGGGAGGGTTAGCCTCATATTTATAGGAAATTTTGGCCCCGCGCAAAAAAAACTAATCCATGCGTAAAACCTCCTTTATGCACCGAAAAACTCTTTCACGCAACTTCATATTTCACGCCATGCTTCAATATTGCACGCACCTCATGCCTCTGCCATTTTTCATTCTCCTAATCATGAAGCACCAATTGTGCAAAAAATTCCAAACCGCATTGCATATTGCACGCAAACCCATCCTTTCACATGACATCGTATTTCGCGCAATGATCCAATATTTCGCGCAACCCGCATATATTGCGCACATCGATTTATTTTTGTGCGCAACATGCATAAATTTCCGCCCACTCTATGCCTTTGTTATTTTTTGATGTTCCGATCTTGAATCATGCCTTTCACGCAAAAATCTAAACCATATTCAATATTTCATGCTTCATCCATTGCCAAAAACCCATCTTCATCCCCCGATTTTTGGGCCCTAAAATTTGGAAAACAATGGAAAACGGCGCCACCTTAAACTGTGTTTTTCTGCCGTCCCCAGATTTCCCATTGCTTTTTCATTTTCTTTCTTCACTGCTTCCCATAACCATTCTTCTTCTCTTATCACGGATCCCACTATCGTGATATTTATCCATTGATAGATCATCTTTAGCATCGTCAGAGTTGCAATGGGAACTGAAACATCCCTATCTCCCAGCAGAATCATTCCTTCCAATCAAAACTTTATACGACTGGAATCATCGTTTCTCCCCCTTTCCTTCATATGTCTTGCATCACATGTTCTCCTAACTCATGATATGTGTGAACTACATACCAACAATGCGTCGTATGATTTGTGATCCTTCTACAAAGTGAATTGATTTATCTTCTTTGACAACAAAATACAACACTCGGCAAAGGATAACTCTTCAAAATTTCTTCTCCATTCAACTTGGTCCCAAAAATATCCCCCTTTGGATTTTGTTGTCAACCAAGATTCATAAATCACTAAACTTTGTAACCTTTTGCAATGGATTATTTATCAACAATTCTAAGCCTACGTGAGCTAACTCATTGTAGGAAACAAGAATTATTGATAGCCAAAACCATGTTGTCCAAACGTAGTGACTGTGAAATCTCATGAACGTACCTCTTCATACTTCTTCAGAACATCTTTCAATCTTCAACTTCAGCATTCTTCACTTCTTCAATTTTCCTGTAAAATAACATTTTTTCCTACAGCCACTCCAACAAATAGTTAGACTAGTTCACACACACACATGCTGAATTTACAGCTTACCCGCACCTCTCCCTTAATACATGCTTCCTTATGGAAAGATTTATGAAACAATTCTCCCCCTTGAAAACACTATCCAAAGGTAAGAAGAGAGAGGGGATTGAAACACGTACCTTAACCTTGATGAGAAGGAGGTTGTACACCCCTGTTCAACCTCAATTTTGCAAATGGTTCCTTCGGTAATGTTTTTGTAAATATATCAGCAATTTTTTCAGATGTAATAACATACTCCTGCCTCAATTCATTATTTTCAACCTGCTCTTTGATGAAGTGGTACTTTATATCAATGTGTTTTGAACGAGAATGTTGTACTGGATATCTTGTACACTTGATTGCACTCTGATTACCACAACCCAAGAGCAATGGTAGCTTTACTTTAACAAGTAGATCTTCCAGCTGAGTCTTCATCCACATTAGTTGAGTTGCAGCTTGAGTAGCAGCAACATATCCAGCTTTAGATGTGGTAAGAGTTACTGAATTTTGCTTCTTGGTATTCCAACTATCAAAACTTTTCCCAAAGAAAGAATACTCCACCATATGTGTATCTTTGATCATCAACATTTCCTGCCCAATCAGCATCAGAATACCCAAATAGATCAATATTTTCAAATCCGTCATACCGGATTCCAAAATTTGTTGTGCCTTTGATATATCTCAGAATTATTTTTCCAGCAATCAAATGTGATTATTTAGGAGCACTCTGAAATATTTCACATAATGTAACAGTATAGACGATGTCGGGTCTTGAGACAGTCAAATATAGCAGCCTTCCAATCAGATTTCGAAACTCTTTTTGATCAACATCCTTTACTTCTCCATATTTAGACAACTTGGTTCCCACTGAAATCGGTGTGGAAACTGGATTCAAATTTTCCATGCCAAACTTCATCAGAAGTTCCTTAGCATACATTTCTTGAGATAGAAAAACATGATTCTTCTTCTGTGAAATTTTTAACCCAAGAAAGTACTTCATTTCTCCCAGCATGGACATCTCAAACAACTTCTTCATCTCCTTAGAAAATTTTGCACTTGATCTTTCATCATTTCCAGCAAATATAATATCATCGACATAAACAATAACTATCAATGAAAACTCCTGGAATTTCTTTATGTAGATATTGCTGTCAACTCTTCTTTTCTTAAAGTTCTTCTTCTTCAAGCAAGTATCTAATTTAGAATATCATGCTCTCAGAGCATGTTTTAGCCCATACAGAGCCTTCTTCAACCTGCACAAATAGATTTCATCTTTTCCATTAACAAAACGACATGGTTGATCAATGTAAACTTCCCTGTCAAGGTCACCATTCAAGAATGCTGATTTTACATCCATTAGAAAGATTTGGTAACCTCGTTGTGCAGTAATGGAAAGAAATATTCTGATTGTTTCTAATCGAGATTCTGGAGAAAAGGTTTCATCAAATTCAATGCCTTCAATTTGTGAATACCCTTTTCAGACCAATCTTTCCTAGTTCTTATTACTTTACCTTCTTCATTCAGCTTGTTTCGAAAACCCCACTTTGTACCAATAATGTTCTTGTTGTCCGGCTTGGGTACAATTTCCCAAGTATTTTTCTTCTCTATCTGATCAAGCTCTTCATTCATAGCATGAACCCATTCTGGATGCTCAAATGCTTCATTTATATCATTCGGTTCCACTTTTGAAAAAAGAGAAGTATGTGATACAACATTCGTTGTTCTTCTTGTTTGAACCCTCTGATTTTTATCTCCAATAATGATCTGAGTCTCTACTTTTTTCCTCAACCTGGGAAGATTTGTTTGAACTTCACCCTCATCATTTGATATTTCTGAGTCAGATTCCTCTTCTTGAGTAAGATGAACACAGTCTCCAACATTATCAGAATTGTTAACAAAATTTCTTCTATCCCTCTTGACTTCCACATCAACATATGACTGCTTTTCTTTCTTATCTTTTTCAACAACTTTTACATCTGAAGAATAAATAATTCTTCCTATTTATTTGTTGAGGAATCTATATCCTCTTCCTTCTGGAGCATAGCCAAGAAAAATTATGTCATCTCCTCATTTCTCAAACTTTCCCAGATTTCCACCTTTCTTCTTTATAATACATGGAATACCAAAGACTCTCAAGTGTCTCAGACTTGGAGTTTTTCCATAGAACATTTCATATGGAGTCATATCTGAGTTTGGAATATAGAAACACCGGTTCTGAATATACACAGCAGTGACCATGGCTTTCCTCCAATAATAATGAGAGAGACTATGTTAAAGTAACATAATTCTCCTTATTTCCACCAGACATCGATTCTTTTTTTCAGCCACCCCATTTTGTTGAGGTGTGTATGGTAAACTAAACTCATGCCGAATTCCATGTTTCTCAAGATAACTTTCAAACTCTTCATTCTTATACACACCACTATTATCAGTTCTCAACTTCTTCACTGAGTACTCACATTCCTTCTCTGCTTTCCTTCTGAAACTGTTAAACATTGTTAGAGCATCTGAGTTATGTCTCATGTACATATCACAAGTAATGCGAGTAAAGTCATCAATGAAAGTAATGAATTACTTATCTCCATTTGAAGATTTCTTTCTCATTGTTCCACATATATCTGAGTGTATGAGTTCCAAGGGTCTTTTTGAGTGAATTTAAACTCTCTTTTGCATAGAATTAGCAATCTTTCCTTTCTCACAAATAGTGCAGCACCAATCACTTTCTCTTGATAAATCAGGCATATTTCGAACACTATCTCGCTTTGATAACTTGCACATATTTCTCTGACACATGTGTCCCAGCCTTTTATTCCATAATTTGTTTTCATCTGCTACACCCATGTAACAAGAGTTCTACACTTCACCAGCTTGGAACAAATTCCCTCTTGTACGTTGGCCCCTTGTAACTATGTTTCCATCATTTTCAATTTTCACAACAAATCCATCTTTTCTGAAGATCACTTTGTTTCCCTCATCACAGATTTGTGACACACTAAGCAGGTTATATTTCATCCCATCAACATATATTGTTATTATGGATTTCATCTTTTCTATTCTAATGATGGCTGATCCAACACCTTTGATCCTCAGAGATTCATCATTTCCAAATGTCACAGTTCCTTCTTTAAAGTCTTTTGCATTCATCAGCAGCTTTAAGTCTCCTGTCATATGATATGAAAATATAATATCAAGAATCCATGTACATTCTCCTTTTGTAGCTTTCAAATCAGTTTCAACAACAAGTGCTTTTTGTTCTTCCTTTTCCTTCACTTTCTGTTGTGCTTCTTCCAATTTCCTAGCCAAATCAATGTGTTCTGGCCAGAGATCCATGCATTCTTTCTTTTCAAAAATATTAGACTTGTCCCTTTTGGATTTTAAAAACTCTTTATTTTGAAGATTGTTAACAAATTATTGTTTCTCTGGTAACACACTAAGGAAACCCTTAGCAAGATGTCCAGGTTGATCACATCATTCACAATAAGTCTCCAGTGGTTGGAATCTATTCTCAACATTCACACCAGTCTTCTCATATATCTTCTGAAACTTATTTGGAGACATTCTATTTTGAAAAGGTTGACTCCCCCTCAATCATTGTCTTTCAAAGCTTTTTTAATAGTTGTAATGTTGTTGGTTGAACCAACACATACTTTCCATGTGTCTGAATCCACCACAATACCAGCAGTAACCATAGAAAGAATATTTGCCTCTGAAACTTTGATACTGATTGGAGTTGTGAACATGCTTCTCAAAAACCTTCATGTTATCATTTGTAACTCTCTTCTTCAGCTCAGATTCATTAGTACCAGAAGTATTAGAAGTTTTTCTTGAGTCAAGAATTTTATGCACTTCTGATTTTTCTGAATTGCTGATTTTGACCACATACTTGGTCTTTCCAGCCTTGTTCTTATCAGAACCAGTTTTGTCATTCATTTTATCCTCTAAAGGTAACTTTTGTAGATCTTTGTTTGGTTAATTCTTACTGGAACATTCGCCAACTTATAAGATAGAATTTTTGGAACTGATATTCATTTCGTTAGCTTTATGTAGTTTTTGATGGACAAGTTCCAACTCTTCTTCTTTTTCCTTCAGCTTCACTTCAAGATGATCATTACGATTAATTGTATTTTCAATAGAGTTTTTCAGATCATAGATCTCCTTTTCCCTCTTGATTTTCTCATAAGTAAAACCTACTTGATTGTTTACTATTGAATTTTCATTTATCAACTTCCTGTTTTCTTTCTCAAGATTTCTGATCTTCCTCAAACATTCCTTCAGCTCTTATTTTAGATACTGTTCATGTTGAGTCTCTTATTCTTCAGTACTACTACTCTCATAATCATCATTATTCACTATTGAAAAAAAGGTACTCTCTCTAGCTTTCTCAGTAACAAATTTTTCTTATTCAGTCTCGCTATCATCATCTTCTTCATCTTTTGACAAAAAGCTTCTTCTCTTTGATTTAAAGAACTTTTTATTCTGACTTCTACCAGAATATTTATTTTTTCGACCCTATTTCTTCCATGACCTTCTTCGTCCTCTGTCTTCTTCATCACTGACGTCATCATTCCCTTTTTGAGGGCAATTAGCCACAAAGTGGCCAACTGCTCCACATTCAAAACATTTCAAAGGGAGTTTCCCTTTGTATTTCCATGTTCCTCTTTTAACATTTTTAGAAAAAAAGGATAGAATTTCATCAAAATTTTGACATACCTCATTTTCAGAGTCGGATTCACCAGCTTCTTCATTAATATGAATTTTCTTCGACTTCCCTTTATTTTCTGCCCTGAAAGACATTTCACTATCAGTTTTTTCTTTTCTCTTCATGGTCTTCTCCCTTCTCATCTCATAAGTGATGAGAGTACTATTCAAATCATCAAGAGATAATGTTTCGGGATCCCTGTCTTCTAGTAAAGAAACTTTAGCATCAAATTTTTCAGGCATAATTCTCAGGATCTTTTCAACTACTATAGAATCTTCTAACTTTTCACAAAGACATCTGATTGTACTGACAATGTCATTAACCCTGGTAAAGAATTTCCCAACAGATTCAGATTCTCCCATTTTCAAGTCATCATACTTCAGCCTCCATAATTTTAGTTTTTCTTTCTTCACATTTGTATTTTCTTCATATATATTCACTAGCTTATCCCAGACGCCTTTAGCAGTAGCGACACCTTTCACTCTTAATAACTCACTCTCAGAAAGTAATGAGAGTAATGCATTTTTAGCTCTTCCATCATTCTCAAGAATTTTCTTATCGACAGGAGTAAGAGGGACCTTGTCATCAATAATAGGAAATCCATCTTTTGTAGTTTCAATAACTTCATATCCAAGAGACATAAGATACAGCATCATTTGGTCCTTCCAAATTTGATTGTTCTTTCCATCGAAGATTGGAATACCCCTACTATTCGCGCAATTTAGATTCTCCATCACAACTTCTCTTCAAACACTTCAGCAAAGATTAAACGAAGGCAACATGGCTCTGATACCAATTGAAGTTCCCAGTCAGGATCCAAGTATCATTGAGAGGGGGAGGGGGTGAATCAGTGATATCTTTTTCTTTTTATGTTTCCCCTTTTTGAAACAACCTTCGCCTCCTGTTAAAGAGTTTCTTCTCTGTTGAACACACACAACCACAGGAACACAAGATTTACAAGGTTCACTACTCAACAAGAGTAGCTACATCCTTTGTATGGTACGAAAATAATCCAGTACCACACAATCCACTAGAAAACAATCCTTTGACGTGGAATACAATGAGTAGGATATACCCTTACACTCGTGCAACACATTGAAAACAATCCAATAGTGCGTGTTCACCCTCTTATCCTAAATAGGGTAACACAATGTTTCAGTGCTTCTTTACAATTGAACAGATGTATTCTCTGAAGTACAAATCTTTACTGTCTTACCCAGAAGCCGGTAAGATATCTCTTACGCACAACTGAATACATGTGATGACCCCAAATATTCCGTGCAGCCTTTATGGTGCCTTGCACACAATTCAAATGGCTTGCGTGTAAAAATGCCCTTTTGGCGCGAAAATCATTTTTGCGCAACTTCCCTTTTTCGCGCAAAGTTTCACTTTTCGCGTAGCTTCCAAATTTTTCGCACAACTGTCTTAATTTCGCGACAACTCTTTCTTTTCGCCAACCCCACTTAGGGTAATAATTTATGCGCACTAGATCTCAGAATTTCTTCTATGTGTCGAGCCTTAAAAAATGGGGAGGGTTAGCCTCATATTTATAGGGAATTTTGACCTCGCGCGAAAAAAACTAATCCGCGCCTAACACCTCCTTTATGCGCGGAAAAACTCTTTCATGCAACTTCATATTTCGCGCCATGCTTCAATATTGCACGCACCTCATGCCTTTGCCATTTTTCATTATCCTAATCATGAAGCACCAATTGCGCGCAAAATTCCAAACTGCATTCCATATTGCGCGCAAACCCATCCTTTCATGCGACATCATATTTCGCACAATGATCCAATTTTTCGCGCAAATCGCTACTATTTCGCGCAACCCTCATATATTGCGCGCACCACTTTATTTTTGCACGCAACATGCCTAAATTTCCGCACACTCCATTCCATTGTTATTTTTTGATGTTCTAATCTTGAATCATGCTTTGCACGCAAAAATCTAAACCATATTCAATATTTCCTGCTTCATCAATTGCCAAAAACACATCATCATTCCCCGATTTTCATGCCCTAAAATTTGGAAAACACTGGAAAACGGTGCCACCTTAAACTGTGCTTTTCTGCCGTCCCCAGATTGTCCATTGATTTTTCATTTTCTCTCTTCACTACTTCCCATAAACATTATTCTTCTCTTATCACGAATCCCACTGTTGTGATATTTATCCATTGATAGATCAGCATTAGCATCGTCAGAGTTGCAATGGGAACTGAAACTTCCCTATCTCCCAGCAACATCATTCCCTCCAATAAAAACTTTATATGACTGGAATCATCATTTCTCCCCCTTTCCTTCATAAGCCTTTCATCACAAGTTCTCCTAACTAATGATATGTGTGAACTACATACCATAAATGCATTGTCTAATTTGTGATACTTCTACAAAGTGAATTGATTTATCTTTATTGACAACAAAATACAACACTCTGCAAAAGCTAACTCTTCAAACATTCTTCTCCATTCAACTTGGTCCCATCTGGTGTTAGATATGCATTTCAATTTTCAAAATAGAGTTATAATCAATTCTATTAACCACAATAAGATGTCATATCATGGGTATATAGAATAAATATAAAACATACATTTAAAACAATCAAGAAATTGTGGAATTCAAATTAAATGAATAGGAATTGAGGACCCATCATAGGGTGGAACCAAACTAAAAATTCAACACTAGGAGCTTTCTAGAAATCTGATGATTCTCCCCTACTAGGAATATCAAATATCACATACATATAAGGACACATAGACCCTATGCACAGATTTACATGTCCATGACCATGTGCAATGGTATAATTACATATAGTCGTATATGTATACACTAGTCGCCACTCAACCACATATTAATTTTGATATATATATATATATATATGGGAACAAATAGACCCATACATGTACAATCACATCCATGGGTGATTATACATGTCACAAGGAACCCATATATATATATACATACCTATGAACATGAAGTCATGTTCACATAGATATTGAAACTCGATACCCAAAGAATTATTAAACACACTACTCAACAAATACTCCAAACCTTAAAAAATAAGGACCCAATTTTAGATGTTTCAAAACATACAACAGTATAAAATCTATTCCTCGGATTGTGGAGGAAAACTGAAACATCATGAACCGACCCTCACTTTAACTCACACATGAATTATTATTTTTATATATATACCCTTAATCCAATGTAAATTTCCCTACACCGTGAGGTAAAATATGCAAGAATGATATATATATATAAATATACAAAAATATCAATTAAACACCTCCCGGATCTAACAACAATCTACGAAAAATTACGTAGACCTAAAATAACTATGGAACCAAAATTGATAAACCGTAGAATAATACCCTAAAATTGGATGATGAAAACAAGCCAAGATGAGCAAACCCACTTCACCATTGGAAGAAGACACATGAATATGCTCTATGGGGTCCCAAGATACCTTCTACATACCCTATCTATGGATGAAACTATAGAAAAACTAGATTAACCATAGACCTAGGGATTGAAAAAATCAAATTGAACAACGAAGAGGGGAAAACCGACAAAATTATAGGAGGAGTAATGGGTTGAAAAACATACATCAATGCATCGAGTGGGATGTTTGAAGAAACCAGCATGGATCATTGGATGAAGGAGTGGATATGTGGTTGGGGTGGAATGTTTATAAGGATGGAGGGCACGAATCTTATGCAAAGTACTAGGGATGAACAATAGGGTAAAAGTAAATAAAATATAAAGTAAAAAATAATATAAATGAAATGAAAATAAATAAAACATTAATTAATGAAAAAATAAACTAAATAAAAATTATAATAAACTCCAATAATAATAATATTAATAATAATATAATAATAATAATAATAAATCTAATAATTATAATATTATTAACCAAATTTTTTTCCTATTATTATATTGTTTTCAATTAATTTTATTTTATTTTATTTTTTATTTTAATTTCATAATTTTTTAAACATTAAGAAACAAATAGACATAAATATTAATAATAAAAACATAATCATGACTGCATGATACCGGGTTGGAGTGTGAGAATTCATCCCACTACAAAATCATTATACCCATAACATGTCACCCACCCAAATGAGGAATCAAGATCGAGTTGCAAATTGAACACGACAGACGATATCATGAACTCGGTCTGAATTTTCACTACATTAGTCACACCTGACTAAATATGAGGGAAACTATAATGAGAAGAGCAATCAGGAAGTGAGGAGGGTTCTCCCAACTACATAAACCTGACTTGAATAACTAACATTGTGTCTCTCAACACTTTATACCTATAGAATCACTAACATGAACCAAAGACTAAACCCCCAAGACATACCAAAACTCCCCCACATATTATCTCTTAATGTAACCAAAACATGATCCATTGTGGGTCTCCCCACCATCTAATAACCAACCACCATAGATGTAAATTTGCACGGACTGATATGAGATCATCAAATTCATACAAGAATCCTCCAGAAAACATGAAAATCCTAAAAAGAGATCCACCAAATAGTGAATTGAACCACAATTCATCATTTCCTCAAGGGATGAGTATATCAAAAAATGATAACTAACTAAAACAAAAACATTTCAAAAAAGGAGCTACCGCACAAGAGATACTATAATCCCAAGAATCCATTCCATAAAGAGACAACCTTCAAAGGGTTAAATATGAGGAGGAACAACTACTAGATTTACAAGATAATGACATCACTAGGACATCATTCAACCAATGAGGACCTTTCAAAGAAAGGGACATCCACTAGAAAAAGAGACCTATATGCCTATTATATAAAAATAGGTCAATTTTGATGAAGCTGCAATAAAGAAATTTAAATAGAATGTATTTTTTCACTAGATAAAAAAGTTAGACCAAGGTTCCCCAAACCCAATGATTCCTGACTGAGTGAAAGGCTTCACTCCAAGACCTACGGTTTTAACTCTAATGTATGGATGAATCTAATACCCTGTAGATATGAGTATACATCCTCTAGCCAGGAGTCATTCTAATGTTTCAAATTTTGGAACCTCTCCATGTGGCCAAAATAGGCACACCGTTGGAAAGCCTTAAGTGGATAAAGGAAAGGTGACTTTAATTATCCTAACTGAATACACTAGAAGGAAACAAGAGTGTTTAAAGATTAATATAAGATGGAATTGACAAGATGTCTTATCTGAGACATGTTCCTCTTGTTCCCTCTCATCACCAGAGGTGGAACATTCAAGAATAACAAAAAAGAATCAGTCCGTTGATACTAGATGAAGTCCCCACACAAGGGAAAAATTATCTGATTCCATGAATCTACCTCCGGAGAAAAAAGAATCAACCCCTAGAACTTCTCAACGTAATACATTAATTTTTTTTGGGAATTTTGGACACTCTTGAACTCTACCACTTTCATCATCTTCATATCCATATGTATCAACCATCAGATGAGAGTGGTCTTAAACACCTTCCAAGACATCCCATCCTACAATGATACTATGATTATCTCCACCACAAATCCATTGACTAAACCTAAATTGACACAAACCCATAGACGCTCTAATAGTTTTTAGAGTACCCAATACCTTGAGAACAACAATGATTTCCCTAATCTAGTCATCTACCTTCAATAGATCTCGATCATCATAGATGATGTACAGAAACTGAAAAAAAATCAATTCCACCACTCTACTAAGACTCTAGGAAGAACCAATAACTAGAAGATACTCTCTATAAATGTTTATCATTAGTATTCCTAACACATCTAGTGATCGATATTTCTACAAGGGACGAGTATATCAAAAAATGATAAGTATCCAAAACAAAAACATGTCAAAAAAGAATCTAACCACACAAGAGATAAAATAATCCCAAGAATCCAATCCATAAAGAGACAACCTTCAAAGGGTCAAATATGAGGAGGAGAAACTACTAGATTTACAGGAAAATGACATAACTAAGACTTCCTTCAACCAATGAGGACTTTTCAAAGACATGGACTTCAACTAGAAAATGCGACTTCTATGCCTCTTATAGAAAAAAGGTCAATGTTTATAAAGAAACAGTAGTGAAATTTAAATAGTACGTATATTTTCAATCCAAAATTTAGTATGCCAATTCCAATAACATAAATATCCATCATTAGTATTCCATGAATACTAATGATGGAGAATTTTTTATTGTCCTGACACACCTATTCACCAACCTACACTACACCCAAATAACAAGGGCCTCATATGATACTATTTTGTAATGAACCAACCATGCTCAACCCTGAACCGGTCACCCATGTTGTCCCATGACATGGCTCAAATTGCATATCTGATCTCCATAAGCTGGAAACTAGTGTCAGACATCACAATTATTTAGTTGGGAATGATTTGGACATTAAATAAATTACAAATAAATTAAAAAATTCAAACATAAAGAATAAAATAACACTACCGGTTAAAATAAAAACATTATGAAGCTATACATACTTATATGTGACCTCAAGGATCACCACCAAACACAGAAGCATGCTCATAGCAAGAGAAATCCAAAAATAGAAGAGCCTGAAACTAAAAAGTGAAGTCGGTGTAAGCACCGAGATTCTTATTAAGAAATCCAAAATAGAAATACTCCATATTCACATGACATTTATAAGAAATATAAAACATTCTAGTTTGAAAATAGATCATATTAAATAATATATTTTCATTATTTTCAAATACAAGTAACAAGTTTTGATTTTCATGTAAATCATTTTTATCCCTCTAAAATTTTAAAAATAGGTTCTAAGAATGCATTAACATTTCAAAATGAATGGAAATCGACATATATTAATATTTGGGTTTCCCAAATAATAAAAAAATTATGAAATTACTGAAATTGAAATCACATCACAAGAACCATGAGTTATCCCAATAAATCTAGTGTAATTTGGAGTCCTCAGATCCTCGTACATCAGTTAAATATGTCATATGAACCACAAAGATCTTCAATATTGTGTAGATCCTCTAGTAGGAAACAGTCCAACAACCTAGTGGTATCCAATTATCACAACTATTTCGTTAGTGTGTTAGCATAAATCCTTCTAGAAAAAACCGAGACGAACAACTGACTTATCATATAGCATACTAGTCCTAATCCACCCTTGTAGATACCTGAGTTTCCCATTATTATCCATTTCAAATGTTGGTGTATTTTTATCAATCAAACATAATTTACAAATAATTTTTTTTAATTAAAAAAATATAACCTCTCACCACCATTCTCCCCCCTTTGGCGCATCCCCCCTTTTTATATAACATAAAAATGCACCAGCCTCTTTACTGAGAACATCTCAAAAATCACACATAGAACACACACTTCATTTTCAAAAATTATAGGTATGTCTGAAGAGATTTTTTTTCTTTTTCATAAACAATTATTAAGCTGCCAATCAAGATTAATTTCATACAACGAATATTTTTAATAACTATCCATCCAAAAGGAGAAACTTGTTTTGAAATATTCATTACCAATTCAAAACCACATAGGAAATCACATTTCATGAAAAGTCAAATAAGACCAATGGGTGTTAGAAATAAATTTAAATTTCCAAAATAAAAGAATTTTGGTTTCTAGAAATATCATAAATACTTCCTAATATGTTTATATAGAATAAATATAAAACATAATTTTAAAATAGGAAAGTAATTGTGGACTTCCAATTAAAGACATAGGCATAGGGGACTTACCTCTAGGTGGAACCAAACCGAACAGTCATCCATGTTTATATTTACCTAAAAGTTGCTGCTCCCCACAATGAATATGCATTTTCAATAACATATATGAAAACCTTTCCCCTATGCATACATCTTTATGGCCAAGAACATCTACAAGGGGACGCTGAACTATATTCATATATGCATATACCAGTCAACACTAACATACATATGAATTTTCATATATATACATGGGACCATCTAGATCACTAAATGTAAATTCATTATGATTGATGAATATACATATAATGGGAGAACCCGCATATAAATATTTATATATACTTATACACACATAGGTGAGTCACCTTAGATCTCAAGATTCGAAACCACAATTTAGATCTCGACACACTACACCACAAATACAATAAGCATTACAAAAATTCAAAATTTTAGATGTTATGAAACCAATCAACAACATAAAATACATACCTCGGATGGAAGTAGTGAATCAAAACATTCTAAACATCCTCTAATTTATTGTTGGATAACATAATCCACATGAATATGTCTCATGGGACCATTATTATAACCCTAATCTACAAGGAATCACAAAACCCAAATCAAACCCTACTCTTGGGTTCCAATTAATTAATTAATTAATTAATCATTATATCATTTAATAAATCAATGTCACCTAAAATCACAATAAGAAGAGTCAAATAACACAACCATTTATTACAGCATACTAATCAATCACATAAACAACCTTATCGTCATCTACAATAGGAGGGTTCAACAAGGAAAATCAATATCACATTTGAACTACCATCTGAGCCTTATCCCTTTTCGTAAACATTTGAAAATATATTTATATAAAAAATAGAAATTTCAAACACAATTATAAAGGAAGGAAAAATCATATTCAAGAAAAACAACATAATTAAAGGGAAAATCTATTTCCACTTTATAAAACCAACAGACCCTTTTAAAACAAGGTTTCCTATCAAAAATCAATGGATGCCCATCTTAAAACCCTATTCTATTAAGAATATAAGGGTCCCCCCACTGAATGCATTTCTTCTTGAAAAATAAAATTTATTGTGAAAGAACATTCTTCCATCACACATTTCATAAAAAACATCTCTTGAAAAAAATAGAGGTTCAAAAAAATTATTCATTTCATAAAGTATTTTCAAGAGACACAATGAAAAACCAAACAAGTAATAACCACATTTTATTTCCACAAAACTATATTTTAAGGAAATCAACCATGAATTTTTATAAGGGATAAAACAAAAAACCATTTTAAAGCACCAGTTGGAATAAAATTGAAATACTTGTTTAAAAAAAATTAGAATGACCCAAATGCATTTCATGGAATTCGTAACTTATGTAAATATTAAAATTTTAATCATTAAATGTGGGTTCAAAAAATCAACCATTTATGACAAGCACAAATAATAATGAAATGGATTCATATTAACATAAAGCTATAAAATATATTTATAATTTTATCAATGGAAATACTATGCTCAAGTGAATATAAATTTCAAGGGAAACAAATCGCATGGTGACACTTACCTCAAGAAGAGAAGATCCATCCAGAACACTTCTACACTTGAATCCTATGACGAAGACCGCCAAACTCTCAAAAAACAAAAGGTTTCTTATATATATATATATACATATAACTTTAATACAATGTAATTTTTTCCCGTAGCATGAAGGAAAATTTGCAAGGAAGCTATATATATACATATACACACATACATATTCATCAACCCGACACACCTCGAGGAGCCACAAACACTCTACAACAAATTATAGGGACCCTAAATTTAAAAAGAACCCAAATATTTGGTTCAACACATAACAGATGATTAAAACCCGCCCTATAGACAATAGAAACCAGATGAGACGAGCCAACCCACTTCACCTTCATCTGCGAAGAAAATAAAATGCACTAATGGGACTCGATATACTTCTTCATACCCAGTCGATGTTTGAAACCAAAAATTTTGGATTATCTTGGGATCTAGGATTTGTAAGAACGAAATAGAGTAACATAGATGGGAAATTAGATAAATCCAAGGATGAGATATAGGAAGATGAACATTCCTTAATAATTCGAGCGGGATTCATGACCATTCTGGGAGGGATAATCGAACACCTGAGGGGACTTGAGGGAGGGGTGGAGTGAAAAAATGGACGAGATGCACACCTCTTGTGTGAAGAACAGGGAGGGAAGAACAAGAGAGAAAAAATAAATAAAATAAAATATAAAATATAAAGGAGATGAACATAAAATTTATATAACATTAATTAATAATAAAAATAAATTTATTAAGAAATATAATAAACTATAAGAATAATAATAATTATAATCACAATAACATATTAATAAGAATAATAATAATATTATTATTATTCTAATTATATTTATTTCTATTTTTTATTTATTTGATTTTGATTTTTATTTAATATTTTTTTTAATATTTTGGAATGATAAATACACAAATATAAATCATAAAAAATAACTAGCAGTTCAAGATTCCTGGTCGAGGAGTGAAATTCAATATACTCTTTGATGTGACCTTGGTACTCTTTCTTTATTATGGATGTGGAATGAATATCAATATTACCTTGTTGGATAAGGGTACCTAGTTTCATATTCTCATCATGTTAATCCAAAAGGAAAATAATCAAATTTTATCTTCATGAGATAAATTTTGAAAAATATTAATATTGATGAATGTTAACAATTTATTTCAAAAACAATTATTATATACATCCTTTGTTGGAATGGAAATATACATCCCCATTTTTCTTCTCACCCTTTTCCATTTTCCTTGGAACGATGGAACATATGAATGTTCATGTTAAACATATTCATATAAACAACATACCATTACTAATAATTAAATTAATTTGTTTGAAATAATTTTCTTCTCAAAAAAAGGATACCCTCCATGTGATAAAATCTTAGGGTAAAATTTTTGAGACTGTAACTCTTGATGATGTTTTTTGGATGATTTCTAAATTATAAAAAATCAATTATTTATATTGTAAGTAAAATTAACTGAATAGTTTGTCCACACAATCTTATATTTATTTTAATCTTATATAATGACTATAAATATATTTATATGTAAATAATTATATTAATTTTTATAAAAAAACTGATTTAAAAAATTTCTCCAGAAAAAATATAACTAGATGTATTCCTCCCACCAGATGGATATAATCATTTACTAGTTATTTGTATATATAATTACAAAGTGAAGGAATGTATCTTCATATTTTTTGTTTCCAAAAAATTAAATTTATGATAATTTTATATTATAACATATCATAAAAAATTAAAAATGATATACAATTTTTCTTAATTACTTTTTTCTGTTGAAAGATAAATATACAATGCAATTGAATAGTTAATATAATAGGAAATTTGTATTATTTTGACATTTTGAATTATAAATATATAAATTTAGACATTTTAACAATATGAACACCCATAAAATATCTTTAACCGAAATGGTAAATAGTTATCCAATTAAAAAATTAAATAATTATCATGCAATTAATATTCCATTTTTCATTCATGGCATTGTAGTTCATTTGAAATTTTCTATAAATAGATAATAATGATTTTTGGAAAAACTATACAAATAAACATTCATCCACATCCATTGTTAAAAACATATGTCTTTCTTTAATATTAGTCATATAAATTTAATTCTCATGCATAATACGAGAACAATCAAACATCACGATTTTCAATATACTCATTAATGTCACTATAACATATTTGTTAACTATTTGAGAATAGCCTCCCAAATATTTCATAAATTATTTTTCCTATTCAGTTTTATGGAGAAAATATTTTATGTTACAAAATAAGCTCATTTTCATGAACATAATACATAATCGGTTCGATATTTCCTAATTTTTGTAATATTGACTATCATCATCGCTACTTTCATTTGTTATATTTTTTGGATTCTCTACATGTTATGGTATGTCAATATCCAATACACAAAGGTGAAAGTGGATTGTATAATTCCAATGAAAAAAATAAAATTTATTAATGATCGAACCTGATGATGTCGGTGTGTGAAATGGTTATTAAAAAAGTACTACAATAAAAAAAATGATTGATATTAATTCTTGGAAATATTAAAAATATATTGATTTAGACAAATGATTTCACATAAATGTTTATTACTGTTCACTTTTGGTTGATAAAGTAATACATAATTTTAATTGATACTAATTAAATTATCATAATTTATAAATAAAATAAACATCAATTAGATTTATTTATCATCATTTGATATATTAATAAATCGGATAATGTATATAAACATTTAAGACAATTATATCCATATATAATAAGAATATGATTATTTACATTGAAAAAATTAAAAATATATCATAATAATTAATTTTCTTTACTCATAAGCAATCATAATTTTATCAATTTTATGGGAAATAAATATATATTATTATCACATAATTTTTAAACAATTTTAACGTTCTGATTAAACCAAATTGGTGATTAATAAATCTCATGCATAAATGACCCAAAGAGAAAACACCAAAAAAAAATATTTATTAATAAAAAAATTTAATTAAAATAAATCTGATTTTTAACACTTTCTTTAATATATTTGGAACAAAACTAAAACTTCAATACTTTTTTCAAATAAGGAAAAATCAATATAATATTTTTTTATATAACAAAATTTATCAATTTAAAATTTCTAAAATAGAAAAAATAATATATATATATATATATAATCATCATTTTCTCAATCAAATAATGAAAATAATTTTTTATCTGCAACTTCATCCAATTAAATATGCGATAAAAATAATAAATAAATAATACCTACTTCTAAAATCATCAGGAGTATTCCCAAAAAAATTCACATCATATTAGTACTTCCAAACATATATCTATAATGTATATTAATATTTTTAACTTATTAATTAACCTACATGACCATAATAACATCATAATAGCAATTATTATAAATTTTCAAATAAACAACCCTACAAAAAATTGCACAATTATACCAAAAAAATTCCCTTCCATGATCTCAAAAATTCCATAGAAAATATTAGATTCTCATAAATTTTTATACCATTTAAAAATTACAATAGAAAATAAATAATATAAGTCTAAATATAAAACATTTCTAGAGGCATTGTATAGGGATTCACTAAAAATTTTAATAAAAACATTCATATTTTAAAACAGGTTAGGGCAGATAGACTGCATTCGGCTTCCCAATAAATCAAAATTATAGAGAAACATTCAATTTTTAAAGCGCAATGGGTGAGATGTAGTGTTTTTGGATTCCCAAATTTTTTTAGGGACTATTGATTTCTAAACAAAATTGCACAACCAATTTACATATAATAATAATAATAACGGAAATACTCAATAGATTCATATTTCAGAATCATATGTTTCATACAGAATGTAATCCATATTTTGTATTCCTAATTTAATGAAATACATAATAAATTTAAAAATGTAAAAAACAAATTTCATAAACCCAATCATATTCCACATGTAAATTAATTCAATGTTTTTTTAAATATGAGTATATCAAAATGATAAATAAAATTCAAAAGATTATAAGAAATACCTTGAACCATCGAATATGTGGGATTTGATTCTCCGTAATTTTCTCCCACATAAAGGTATTTCAATCCATTGCATATTCTATCATCCACAACATAATTTATAGAACATATATGAATTGATTTGGGAAATTATTTTTAAGGAAAATACCCTTTAAATCAGGATAAAATGGTTTTCATTGGTTGTTATTTAATCAACATTCAATGTCCATCAATTTGGAAATTTTATCCCCTATTATCGCATTATTATATTATTAAACTAATTTAACATGAGTTATTCCATCATGAATCACACCACGAGTGATACTATATGATTCGTGGAAGCCTCTCCATGTCTATACATTGAGAAGTCCATAATTGGATAAAATTCCACCCAATCCACATATTGAGTGAAAATTATGATGGTCGGCATACAAGGTAAACATGAGCTAAGATATGACACCAACGGAACAACAATCGCTTCATTTAATTAATAAACCCCTATGAGGACCAATCCTCTAGTATTACATTTTAATGGAAATAAAACCATTAAATGGTTAGTATAGTCTCCCCTTATATCATTGACAATGACATCACTAGTAGATAAAGATAATGAGAAATGTTTGAAATGTAGATATGAGATCAAAGAACATGAGTTTATTTCACTACATTTTACTAGTCCATTTTTCAAAAAGATTCAACTTTTTTTCTTATTATATTATGCTATGGTTTTTAAAAAACATTGGAATAATTATATCATTTATTTACCAATAACCCTTAGAACCCCATTGTATTTTTTTATATTCAATGAATATTCACCTAATCATTAATCCTATCATTAATCAATTTTTACACCACCCTTTTCCATTATCAATTAATATTTTTTCATCAATTATGTAGAATTTTAATAATTCATAATTAGGGCTTCATAGACCTTCCTTTTCATTCAATTATCAGAATACATCATCCCATGGAATAAGATCATCTGTGTAATACAATATTGATTCATTAATTCATTAATCCCTAGAATCTCATTTGGTCAATCGCATCCATGTTCTTCCCAATAAAACTATACTAACCGCATTGATGAATAAAAATAATGATTAGATTTTTATGATGATTCAAAATATCTACAAACTATGCATGGAATATATGAATTTATATCATGTTATCTTAATGGATCATTCAAAAATAATTATCATTGTTATGAATATATTGATTTTAAGAGGGAGAATGATTTATTAGTTATTAGATACATTTTCTCGATATTTAGTGGAATCATTTTCTCCATTGAACTATGATAATGACACATTTTTATATCTTTTATGAACCATTTATTATGGTAGGAATACACTTTTATTTTCTAATTATAATGGTAAATTTAATATGGCCATGTTATCTATTTATTTATATCACATCGAGGATATCACGGAGGTATTATATAATATATAGAATATTTTTTTAAAAAAATATAAAAAAATTATGAAATATTGGAAAATATATATATTTTTATTTGTATCTAAATTTAATCTGATGTTATTGAGGAAAATGTTAAATATATATAAAAGTTTAAAATATATTTTTTATATTCATAAAGATAACATTTATTTGGAAAATTCCCCAAATAAAAATACTTTTTTAAACATGTTAGATCAGTTTTAGGACATTCATGATTCTCTAAAAGGATTATTATTTATTTCTGTAAGGTATCACTCTCTCTATATTTAATCATTTGAAATAAAGATAAATTTGATTTTAATTGTGATTGTAGAAATTTATTTGATAATTGGAGGAGGTGTTTGATTACCACACATGAAATAAAGAAACCAAATTGAGAGAATCATTTCAATCTAATTTCTGGTTTTTTCAACAACCATATGGAGTAGTACATAACAATGATTTGAGCACATGAGCCTCAGCCCCATTGGTGAGGACTCTTAAGTGCATCCAGGCGACACAGGATCAAATCCAGAAGGAGGAAAATTTTTTATACTATAGAAGTACTATAGAGTGTACTGTAGCTGGTAATATAGAGGGAACTATGCAATACTGTAGGAGGTAATATAGCAGGCATTGTTTGGCACTATAACAGTCCAGAATTTGCCCATGTTTGGGCCTTTAGGCCACCGATTTAGTCTCCAAGTCCTATAAGGCCTTCGAGCAACCCAAGACTTCAGCCCAGTAGGGCCTACAGGCCACCTGACCGCCTTTAGGCAACCTTAAGTGTAGATGCAAACCAAACAACCTACAAAGAACCATCACTTAGGAGGATGAGCAAGGAGTTTTCACCATAGCATATGCTACACAGAATACAAGAATTAGTGGGCATGGCACCTTCCATTGGGACAAGCCTTTTCATGAACATGATAGCCTAGCTGAATAGCCCTGCAAAGGTGGAGAGATGATATCACAATGATGATGCTGGGGGAGCAGTTCAAGTAGTTAGTTTGGGTTGTATATAATGTTTGAAGCCTACGAGCAATGAATTCCTCTAAGGATAATGGACCATGTAATACTTATGCCTACGGGCCATGTAAGGGTTCCACCATACCCCTAGAATGGTGGATTATCAAAAATCAATAAAAATTGAAGGCATTCGGGCTATTAGAAAAAACAGAACAATGATTTGAGGGAAGGAAATACTATTTTTCCTTTTCCTCATGAACCTATTATGTTATCAACTATAAATATAAATTAACATTTTTTTAGTTTAATTTATAATAATATGAATAAAATTATATTTATTGTTTGGTATTGTGTTATTTTAAATTCATCCCATAGATATTTTTGGAATAATGTAGATGTTAAGCCATGATATGTGAGTGGGATTATATAAGACACCCTAGACATTCTATATTTGATATAGTGAGAAAAAATTTTATCCAAACATTGGATTTCATATATATTAAGATAAATGATTAAATTTTTTACACTTGATGTCCTATTTAAACATAATACCCAAAACAATAATTAAAAAATCTTAATAATGAAAAGATTAGTTTTTTTGAGGACCAACAATATAATAAAGATACTACATTTTACTTGTGACAATTTCTATATAATAGAGACAAAATAAGAACCCTAATATAATTTAATAAGTTATAATAATATTCATAATATATGTAATATTATCATAATAAGGGATGAGATCAAATTCTCAATGAGGGTAATTCCGAAGGACATTTCATCAACAATTTGATTATAATAAAAATTTAAATTAAAATCAATGGAGAAAAATATTATTAAAAATTATGAAAAAAGATGTGTGTCCAAAAGAAAAAATAGCATGAAATGATGTCCCAACATAAAAAATTTATAACTTGTAAATGGAGTTTAGAAACATGATCGACCAACATTATCCACTGTATAATAATATAACTATATTATATAAAAATTTGGCATAATATAAGGAATAAAAAATAAAAAATTGTGTAGCAGGAATTACTACTTGATTCTCATAATTTAGTGGAATTTGGATAATAAACCATGTTCCTTCTAGGGATTTGGATAAAAACCCATTTAACCTAATAATCCTAGGATAATAACTTATCCACCGTATTGGACTTGAGATAAAAACAATTTACCTTCTTGGTAATGGTATAACAACTCGTAACCATTTTATACCCTAGAAACTACAATTGAATCATCTTTGAGATTATAAATTATAAAACATCAACCAATATATTTATGGGGAATATAGGAAAACAAAAATAAATAACAATTAATCATACATTGATTTCCTGGAAAAAGTAAACATAAATCCAATGTACCCAAATTATCTATTTGAAAAGGGATGTGTTTGAAGAAGACATTCATAAAATATTTTATAATCCATCATGAGAAAGAAGGTATATAGTGGTATAAGAACATATCATCAGTGCAATACAATGAGAAATAATTATTTTTTCATATATGAGGAATAAATTTTCATGATAATTTCATATATCATTTTTTAGAATACATAATGAAATATCAGTTTTTGAATTTCTTGAAACCCCCCAAAAAATTATTTCATTAGAAAAAAATATATTATTATTTATAAATAAATATTACGGTACAATTTAAAAATATATTTTTAGAAAATAAATTTTATAAATGAAATATTGTTTCAAAAAAAATATTTTAGGATATATAAATACAATAATGAAATCATTCTTAAAAACATTCCCCTTTAAAATTCATTTTAAAAAATTGAGTTAATTTTTAAATTTAATATATTAATACTGAATCATATAATCACATTTATTTTTCTTAACATATAATTTATAATTAAAATCATTTATAAAACAACATACTGGATTATTATCAAAAATGAAACCACATTATATTAAATGAAATCATAAAATAAATTTTTAATATTTTTTTCCATTAATTGAAAAATATGATGTTACATATCACATTCAAAATAATTTTTCAAATATTATAATCGCATTTTTAAAAAAATATATAATTTAAAAATCATCATTAATAATGGATCCTATAAAAATTAAAAACTAATATATTAATCAAATTAGGAGTGAATGATGAAAGAAACATAGATGAAAACCCATATTATTATTTTAAAATGGTTTTTTGGAAATCCAATGTAAAAAAAGAAAAAAATTTAATTTTTTATCATTACAGTGGATATATTAATTTAACAGAAGATAATATATACTTATGCTTCAAAATATAAACTATATCATTGGTGAAAAGAAAAATGATGGATAAGAAAAAAATACATTATTAAATATAATGCGAATTATTCTTAATAGTTTCGTTATTTCATTGTGCATAAATATATTAAGGAGGAAAATTTCAAAATAAGGTCGTATAAAAATTTCTAAAAGAGATAAATAAAATTTTAAAAACATATGTTGGACAAAACCATGAATATATATCATATTTTTATGATGAAACATTATAACTCTATGATGCATGTTTTGAGTTGAAACCCCCTAATACATAATAACCACTTTAAGAAAACCCCCTAGATGTTAAATATTGTAAAAATATCATTATATACTAAGAAAATATTTTAATTAATTATATTCTATAACATTTAGGTAGTTTACACTTCATTTAATTGAAACATGGTGCATTAAATAAAACATGAATTGCTGGAAGAAAGTTGAGAGAAATATCCATTACCTTTTATTCACATTTAGTTGAATATATTTAAAATTTATATAAATTAATAACAAATATATATATTCATATAACTTAATTCATAACATTATTCATATATGTTATCTTTTATACTTTTAAATTATATCAATTTATTATAATATTATGAGAAATTTTAGGATTTCATTATTTATCATATGTTTAAAATTTTAATTATTCTAACAGTTATGGGAATGCTGATGTTTCTCCTCAATCATTGATTTTAATCCCATATATTAAATCATATTTATGTTAAATTAATATAACAATTATAATATCTTATACTATTCTAATTTCACTCCATTTATGTTTCATTTATAATTAACGGGGATGAAATCATTATGTGCATTATTCAGAAATTTTTTATGATCAAAGAGTTTTATATTGATAATATGTTCAAAATTTTTATAACCCATATATATTAATAAAAACTCCATTATTATCTCATTAATTTCCAATCACACCACCAATTAACATTCTATAGTCATAAATGATATATATTTATAACATTATTCAAGTATGTGATTTATGTTACCCCAAAAAATGAACATATTTTTAATGAATGGGGTTGTATGGTTAAAAATATATTATTTGGAAAATCTATCATTATTGAAAAATAATAATGATATTATTTAGTTGTTTTTATGGGGTGATTTTTAAGGGAGTTTTATAATGTTTATAATCATGTTAAAAACAAAAATAAATCACTCGAGTATTGATAATACTCTCTATATATACATAGAAGAAAAATACATTTCTAAATATTTATAGGATGATTGATAATTATTTATAATTTCATAACCTTAATAATGCAATAAATATCATACTAATTTATTAAATAGCCCTTTTAATCATCTTTTCGTGGTAGTTAAAAAAATCATATAGCTCGGAGAGGCGATAGTCTGTATGTAATAAGAGTGTCATTCTCATTATATGAATGATTGGAAGGAAGATATAAATTTTTCACCCCATAAAATACTATTTAATATTTTTCTCAAAATGTAGATTATTATTTCCACATTGTTATTTTGGATTTGAATAGGTTTTATAAAAATTACAAGAATAGGGTAAAAGAGTAATTGATAGTTTTACATTACTCTATAGAAGAGATCGATTAAAAATTTCATTAAAGCATTGAGAAGTGGTTTTATGAGAATAAAAAATTGGATATATTATTTATAGGAGTTTAAAAGAGTTATTTTGGGGCTTCTTGATGAATCTATGTGGATTGGGATGTGAGGAGAAGTGAGGTGGTGATGAAACATTTTCTAATAGAGAAGAGTTTCATTTTTCAAATAATATAAATGGAAATGTTAGTATTTAAATGATACATAGATCCTATAACTAAAATAATGGATTAAGTGATGATTTAATGATTATGAATCAAAAATAATAAATTATAACACATGTTTTTACCATTTAAAAAATATTCTAATAATATATTTTTCATTATTACCATTTTTATTATTGACAACAAAAACTAATTATTACCTATGTAATTTAACTTAAATGTTTAAAAATAAAATGATACCAATTATAAAAAATTTAACTAATCATTTTGAATATGATATCAAAATTTTCAATTAAAATCAATTTGTGTGATAAATATTAATTATATTTTTATAGTGTATAACATGTTAAAAGACGTATTTAGGATAATTGTATTATTATGCATAAAAATTATTATTATGAAAAAATTATAAATGTTTTTTTTTCAATGATATTAATTAGATTTATATAAAACATACAAGAGTTACGTGTATTTAAAATTAATAAAATACATAATTCAACATTTTGGAAAAATAATTAATCAAATAAAATGAAAATTCGATTTTCATTAGAATAAATGATTACTAGCATTTCAAAATAATAAACCTCTGTTTTCAAAAGTCAATATTTTATTTTTAAAATAATAATTTGAATCTTTAATAATGTTCATGTTATTGGAAAAAATTTCATTAAATATTTAATTCATTTTTTCATTAGGATAACACTAATAATATAATGTATTAATGAAAACTATATTTGTTACTAGTCACCGAAAATTGAATTATTTCATAAAATTATAAAATAGTTAAAATAAGTTAATATTAACATTGTGATTTTAAAATGAGAATCATTTTTTAAATTTTCATTATTTATTAATTAAATATATAAATTAAATTAAATAAAAAAATAATTGTTAAAATATATATATTTGTTCTAAAATTTTTATTTAGTACATGAATTATTTGAATCAAATTTAATAACAATTTTTACTTAAGAGAGTGTCAATATATAAGTAAATATATAATATTATTATAAATTTAGTCAATTTAATTTATAAGGATAAAATATACCATAATAAAAATAGTTATTTGATAATAATTATTTTTTTATTAAGACCAAAGATGCTTTTTTATTAAACAAACAAAATATCTCTTTTATAATGGGTACTTGGAGACCCATTACATAGCCAGAAGGCCAAGGGGCTTGGATGCCCAAATTTTTGTGGATTGAAGGTGAAAATTTTCAAAAAAGGATATTTATGTGAATAGAACTACAACCATGTCCATGTTCTACAGTACAAACTATAACACCTCCACTTATTAAAAACATCATACAATAACTACCACTGATATAGTGCCACCCATCATTGCTAAAATACTACAATAGTGGTACATTGGTACATGACAACCATTTGGTTTCAATATACAATAGTCAATGTCTTATTACAGGGTGCTTACTATGAAACCAAAACCCATCTAAAGATGAATAATCCTTTATAAAATTAATTAATATTAATTATTTATCCTCTAAAGGTTCTCTATTTTTTTGATAGCATTTTTTATTTAATACATGTTTTATTTATATTATAATTTTATAGGTAATATTCATCCCATATAAAACCATTCATTTGAGTTTTCTATTTAATGTGGAGTTTGATTTAAAAGGTTCTGTTATTTAAGAAAATAGTATATTGTAAAATCTAAAGTTGTTACATTTTCCACCTCATAAATACATTGTTTCCATAAAAAAATTTAATTTATTCTCACTATTTAAATGGTTAAGAGTGTTCAAAATAATGACATGAATTAGGATTTTACATCTAATGTTATATTCAAAGTAGTATGTCAGGTATGTTTCGGAAGAATTTTTTTTCAAAATATAAATATTTAGTAGTTAAAAGATACATACCATTTAAAGATTCATTTTATTAATCCTATTACATGTTGACATATAAATAAAACAATATTTATGTTATTATATACAAAATAAGAAGAAATTATCTAATAAAAACTCAATCCTCGGATGTATTCTCAGATGAAACCTTAACTAAAAACTATCATACATTCTATTCCACTGTGATATAATTGGATAATCCTATCAATCCTTCAATTTGACATGGTATTTCCCTTTTCATTTTTCATTATTTTTTTAAAAGATATTTTTCACATCTAACAATTTAATTTTTATCCTTAATAATGGTTTAGAAAAAGATCACATATTAACCTAATCATGTCCTCCATGTGTCTCTATATAGGTATATTGTCTTGGAATAATTCATCATTCAATATGTGGAGATTGATTAGATACAATTTTAGTCATTTTTAGGACGAATTCTCATAGGTTAATTCCATTCAAAACAAATATTTCCTTCCAATGACCAAAAAATTGTATTTATTTTAGTAAAACCAATTACCAATGACCATACACAAATTCTAGGATATTAGCATATGCTATGACATGTCCATTGAATTTTAACTAATTTCCCCTTATATTAATCCCATAAATAAAAAATAAAATATATAAATCGTATAAAATAATTTAACACTACTCTAATACAATCAATGAAACCCTATACCTACACACAATGTTTATTTTTGAAAAAAACATTCATTGGAAATGGTTTTTACAATGTGTTTAGAAACTATATTTATCTTAATTAATTTATACATGAAAATAATTAAATAACTTAACTAAATTCACAATATTATAAATTAATGGGATAGTATATTTTTACATATAAAAATTAAACATATTTTATAACGATTCTCATGGACATTTTTTGATAATTTAATTGGAGTATTCAACCTTTTATAATTTTTATAGGTTATATTATTATTTATATACTTGGGAATTAAAACATAATAATGGGGGAGGGTTTCAACATCCCATTTTCATAAAATCATCAATATTTATTCATGTGTAAGATCATAAAAAATGTGAAATCATTGGAATGAGGGAGATAAATTTTTAAAAAGAATGTGGAAATCTAATAGTTACCCATAAGACATAATAGAAAACTCAATTGTCTGAAATGATCCAACACGTTCTATTCCATAAAATTTTAGAAACATGAGATAATAAAAATAATCCACAGTATCATAATAATTTCTTATTACAATGAGATATGATATATGTAAAATAATTAGATGTCAAAACCTAGTGATGTAGTCCATGCTACATGATTTTCATTACATAGTAGAACTACACTAACAACTCGTGTACACTGATGGGATTGAGATAATATCTTATATTACATATTTTAATTAATATTAAAACCCATATATTCTCTTCTAATGAGGTTAACAACTCAACCACCATCTTCGTATTACACTAGAATCATCTTTTTTCATAGTAAACTTATGTTACCTCCAATTAAAAAATTTTAGATCATGATATATAAAAAATCATCCAATTAATTATAGGGATATATTTCACCCCACCAATGAATAATAATCTTCAATACAATTTTTTTATAGGAGAATATGAAAAATCCAAAAAAAATACATCAGTATATTATCACATAAAAAAGAGATGAGTTTCATTAATACTTTGATAGTGTATATGATCATCCATTCACAAAATTAAGGTGGATAGTGGAATATGAAAATTCCCCCAGTTTAATATAATTATATTATATGATCTTATAATTGATTTTAAAAAATATTAAATTTATTTATGGAAATCAATGAAACAAATTATATAAAATATCCATTTTTGAAATGATTTCATTAGACATTTAATGTGATATATTAAAAATAAAATGTATTTATATTATTAAGTTAATATATCTAACACAATACAAAAAAATTACATACCAAAATAATTATTAAATTGATAAACATTAAAAATAATCTCCATTAGTGATTATTTATATTAATGAATTATTTTATAAAATCATAGTCCCATAATTTCCATTTGAAAATAACGAATTCAATTTTATAATATCAATATAAATTTTGATAAATATGATTCCATTTCATTCATTTCAAAATAATTATAATTTAAATTGTTTTTTTTAAATCCATGTGAATCAGTATTCATAAATAAGGATTCAAATTTATTATAATGATACTAAAAATGTGGTTCTTGAAATGTATATATCATAGTCCAAAATGAAGATGTTATAGATTAAATTAAATATAAATGTAAAAAATTATGACGTGTAAACTAGGTAACAATTGTAATTTTAATTACTTTTTTGTCACATTCACCTCCCGCCAAAGATTCCCCTCCTATGATAGAAATGAAAGAAGAAAGGTAATGAACCCATGAGTCTCTCCTTCAGTAGGCCCCTTGGTGGAAACAAACACCAAGGGTATAAAAATCTCACACAATGGGTGGATTTAACAATTTTATTATCACCACGAGTAGGAGATGTATCAACCTCAAAATAAATCAATTTCATATAAAACAAATAATCCAAAATCCATCACACTTTCATGGCCAAAGAAAAACTACAAGAAATATAATAAAACACTATATTTATTACCAAATGAACAAGGATAAGTAGTGAAATGACATTTGTCCCAATGTTTGAGCTATTAATCCCCATCATGGTCCCCGTATTCCTCCATGAAACCTGAAAACATTTTTATAACATAGAATGATCATACAAGTATACTCAGTATGAAAACCAAAATATCTCATACACAAGTGGAGAAGCATACTAATACCCTGATGAAGAAACAAAAAAACTAAACAAAACCTAACATATTATACAAGTACCCCCAACCTCACCAAAGGAATCCTCACCAAATAATGCAGGTCAATTAATGTTATAAGGACTCATCCTTTGGAATTATATAATCATTATTTAAATAAATAATTCAAATTAAGTTCCTTTTTAGGTTTATAGTTTTAGACAATTAGTCCATAACTATTACATTACTTCTCAAAAATTACTAGTTAGACACTTCTACATAGTTTGATTTTTTCTAAAAAAATTAAAACTCTTGGAAAGGAGATTCATGTATAGTCCCATGTTTTATGCACCATGACATTTCATTGATCCCATATTTGACCCAATTCGTCTTTATGCCTTGTGAAAAAAATTTCCAAACATGGGATGAGTATAAAGAGCTCATTATGGGTTATAAAAAAGAATGATAACATTAATTAATCATTGTATACATAACATAATATCTTTAAAATACCTCATGAAATCACATGATTTATGAATAACACATAGAAAACATAAATCATAAAGGTAAATTGTGTCATCCATATCAAACATACAATGTACCTATCAAATCTATGTAGGGAGTTACATTTGGAATACCCATCATTGTATATTACCTTAATCATTTAGGAGAAAAATTCATGTTTACCTTCTTCATGTTACATAATGCATTGGAGTGATATCTCAAGCTCACCCACCATAGGTTTATCACGAAACCACCCGTATACGTAACAAATCCCAAGAACCATAATATATTCATAACACATAAAAATAATAATGGAAAGATAAAATCTCAACATTTAAATATCAATATATCATTTAATTATATTGAAATAATCAATAAATTATCAAAACCATTTTTAATTCCAATAGACATAAAAATGGAGTAAATGGTATTTACATTACTTTTAAAAAAATTGCAGCTTCTTAAGGAATCCAAAGATCAAATAATACACACGGTGGAGGAAAGGTCATTGTCACTGCTTATGTTAAAATGAAATATTTTCTTTGTCATTTAGTAAAACACATCATAGAAAAATATTCTCATTTAATTAAATGAAATTTTATACAGAGTATAAATAAAGTCATGTATTAAACCAAAATATGCTTCAATGAAAGGAGATTAAGATGAAGTACCTTACATTATGTCCAAGTTGGCTCATTCATTATTTAATCTCCTGAATAATAAACTAAAGATAATTTCTACATGATTAATATTATTTTTCATGTTTATTATTTCTTTTATTTCACTTATTATGATTTTATAAACATTATGTAATCCTTCAAGTTAATAATGGTCATTTCGTCGACATTTTATACTTGAGTAAAAAATGGACTTCTTATAATTACAAGTTGTTCATGTGGTCGAAAATTTCATTATATCCATAATGATATTAAATATTTAGAGATCATATAAATCATATATATCATGTATATAAATTTCTTTGTAATATTACATAACATTTGGAGGTATGAAATGAAATGCACTATTAATGGGGACGGTAAGTCGTACGTTCGCATGAATGCTACGTTCATTTCTATTTCTTAATTTAATTGAATTAAAACATAAGGATAAATAGTTATATTATATTTCTAGTATAATAACATATATAATATCATTAAATCCATCCTTTATACATTCCACATATGGAATTAATGAGTCATATCATTTTGAGGGGCGGTAGTATGCACTTTCTCAAATTAAATTATCACGTTTACCCATAATTGAAACTATAAATTTAAGCTATAAATGAAAAATACAGAAGCATAATGAAAAAATAAACATAATATATACCAAATTTAAATACATTTCTATCTTAATGGACTCCATGAGAGGCATTATGAGATAATTGAACAATCATCGTTTCATGAGGCGTTAGTTTTCCATCAACCAAAATAGTATGTTATTTTCCCATTAGATGGAGGAGTGTGAATGTGTATTTTCAATAATAATCATAACAACAACCTATTATATTGATTATAATAGTGTTGTTACAAAGGAAAGTAATAAAAAGAGTTAGGTGTTGGAGAAGTAAAATAAAAGAAAGGAATTTAAGAGAAATTGTTACCTTCAATTTAGTTAACTCACTTTGATTTGAACCAAAAGGGTTTCTTGATTTTCCTTATGCCTATGTTATGGATTCTAGGTTTAATATAGGGATATTGAGTCTTATTTTGGAAGGTTTTGGTCGATCCATGGGGATTGAGAGATGTGGGGAATGTCTTAGATGTGAGGGCTTTTTATAAAGGGGAAGAGGGGCTCTTTTGGAAAGTGGGAAAATATTATTTTATTATGTATTGATTTTCGGTTTATAAAGGTCAAAAACTAGTTAGTTTTGAATATAATACGAGTCAGGGTCAAAAAAATCATCCAATAAGAATTGGATAGGTTTTGGATATAATTTTAATCCTAATAATATTATTTATTTAAATCATTTATTATTGAGGTAAACACTTCATCCTTATTGTGTCATAAATAATTTTATTTATATGAAGTCTGAAAATTATAAAATAACCAAAGATGTAGAAAATCCATTTATCTTTCTAAATAATATTAATAGTAGAAAATTTAACTTGTATAACTCTCTGTAAAAATTATTATTCTAATAAATATTTGTTTATGACATTTTTTTCTTTACATTAAATTAATTAATATAATGTTTCAATATAAATATTAAGTGCCTCCATGGGGTCCCAAAATAGTCCCAAGGATTCCCATGGTCGTCTATGACTCATTTAATAAGTTTAGTACATGTGTTAAGGTAATTTTTTGTTAATATGATATTATTTTTACTTTTAATTTCCCCATTTTCCATTAACTATAGTAAATAAAAGTCAAAAGGTACTATTTACCAAAAATTATTTTCATTTAATTGAACCAAATTTTACTTACTAATAAAAACCATGTAAGTCTGATTTTTAAAATTCAATTCAAAGAACTAGTAAAATTTCATTTAAATGAAAAATTCCATTTTAAACTATAACTTAGTGGTTTAGATATACATCAATAATTATTTTTTTTCATAAAACTAACAAAAACTCAGCCTTAGCTATATTTGATATTCCAAATTAAAAAATGATGTGTATTTTACCGTGTTAAAAACATATAAGTTGGAATAATTAATTTCAAATTAATTCCCATTTTCAAAATAAAAAAAACAAGTTTTGAAGATATATTTACTACCAAAAGATTGGCATATGTTTATTTCCAATTTCAAATTGAAATTACTTACAATGATCAAAATTGTATTAAATGGTAAAAATATAATCTAAACACACATTAAACCCAATTAAAAAGATAATATTACAATATAATTTAATTAGATTAAAATGCAGTTTTTAATTAAAATACAATAATTTTTGACACTATTCATCAAAAGATGAATTACAATGAAGAATACCAAAAGTATACACACTCTATATTTTGATCTTCTGATTATAAAGAAGAATTGTATTTGGTCAAATAGAAAATATAAAAGTTACCATAACTAGATTTAATGAATGTTCTCCATCAAAAGGCGGTAAATCTACCTTTTAAAAAATATTAGAGTATTTAGGCTTAAAATTAGATTAATTCACATTTTATGCCTAGAAAATTCATTGAATTAATGTAAAAACATTTATCAAACATGTATAATAACATTATAGTTAGTTCTATTCATTCTTGTTAAAATAATCGTTGGGCATTAGCTATCATAGAAAATAATAATCTTATATTATTATTGTGCAACGTAAGATTTCAAAGAAATCATTGTTGTGTATCAGGTACGCCATAAAACATATAAACCCCATAAAGGTAAAATTAATATTTAATTCAAAAATATGAATAATTAAGAAAATGTGTTTTTCTTTATTTATTTGTGATGTTACATCCTTCCCCCTTTTTGAAATTGCATCCTCGTAATTTTGATTCAGTTATCAAATAAGTGGGGTTATTTATCCCTTATAACATTTTTGGATTCCCATATTGCATCTTAAACCATATGGTTTTTCCAAAAAACCATTTCCTAGAGGATTTCTATATTTCGTAACACTTTCTCTCTTCCGTCAAGATTATGTACTGGTTTCTCCCCATAAAAAATATTCTATTACAATGGAACTATCTTTGGATATAAAACATGAGATGGATCTCGCATATACTTTTTCAACATTGAAACATGAAAAAATTGTTTACCAGGGACATACATTAATGTAAATCCACTATGTATGCAACTAATCCAACATTATATAGGATTTCATAAGGGCCAATGATCCTCAGACTCATCAATACATTCTTACCAAAATGCATCACACTCATCAATGGAACAACATTGATAAAGACATGATCACCGACCTCAAAATAAATATCCTTCCTCTAATTATATGTATAACTTTTAGGAATTCTCTGAATTATTATCATGTTCTTTTAAATGAACTGAACCTTTTTTGACATCTATTCAACAAACTTTGATCCTATCGACTTCCTTTCACACACTTCATCCCAAAAACCTGGAGTTTGACACCACTTCCCATGTAATTCCTCAAATGGTGCCATCTGTATATTTGAATGAAAACTATAATTATAAGAAACATCATCCAAAGATATATGTTTGTCCAAAATCCCCTAGTAATCCAGTGAAAAATCAGGTAGCTTATCCTCTATGTTCTTAATTATTCATTCTGACTGCCCATCTGATTGAGGATGATAGGCTGTACTAAATTTTAATTTAGTACCCAATCACTACTGAAGTTATTTCCCAATGTTAAAAGTTAAACTGGGATCACGATAAAATACAATGGAGAGGGGAACACAATGCAACCTTACTATCTCTTTAATATACAACCAAGAAAGTTAATCTAGAGACAATGTATCTCCAATATGAAGGAAAGGATCAGACTTACTCAATTAATAAATAATAACCCAGATTTTATTATTACCTCATGATGTCTCCAGTAATGCCACAACTACGTCCATGAATATATTTTCCCAATTCCACTATTGATGTAGTAAAGACTGGAGCCTCATTTTTTGTAACATCCTCTCTTCTATAACCTCTGGATAAGTAAAACCCTTCATATTAAAAGGAGAAATATCTCTTTTCATTCCATCACAATAGTAATACTCATGAAGATCTCTGTACATCTTATTACTACCAGGATTAATTGAAAATAGAATACTATTAACTTCACATAATATTTCCTTCTTGAACTATGAATCACAAGGAACACCTAATCTCTTACCAAACCTCAAAAAAATAATTATCAATGTTAAAATCTAGAAACATTCATTTTTGAACCAACTCTAGCTTTTTCTGCATCTCATTCTCTTCCTTCTGCGCTTTCTTAATTCTGTCTGATAAAGATGATTTCACTGACACATGAATCAAAACAGAAGAATTTCTAAACCAACAACTTCTATTCCAATGTTTATCAAATAAAAATCCAAATAATCATGTTCTAAATGTATCATGGTTAATGAAGAATTAATTTTTTGACTCAAATATTCATCCACTTTATTTTCTTTTTGCTGATGGTAAGGGATCATGCAATTAGAATCCTTGATTAATTCTATTCATTTTCTCTGTCTCATGTTCAATTATCTATGAGTTAATATATACTTTAAATTTTTTTGGTAAGTATAAATTTCCCATTTAACTCTATACAAATGATGCCTCCAATTTTTCAAAGAAAAAATAATAGTAGCTACTTCCAAATCATGTGTCACGCAACGTAACTCATGAGGTTTCAACTAATGTGATGCATAAGAAATTACCTGATCATTATTCATAAGTACACATCCATGTTCATTCAATGAAGAATCATTGTATATAAAAAACTCACCATTTATGGATGGAAGTCCGAAAACTGGACCATTCACCAATTCTCTTTTCAAATCCTGAAAATAATAATCACATTATTTTTTCAAGATGAATTCGACACCTTTTTGAGTTAACATATTCATTGGACAGGATAACCGTGCAAAATATTCAACAAACCACTGGTAATACCATCTCAAAAAAAACTATAGATCTCGGTTATATTTGTGGTTCTTGTCCATTCATTAACAATTTTTTTATTTCATAATTAATATTTATTCCATTTTTTTAAACAATGTGACCAAGGAAAAAAAATTGTAACCAAAACACTCACATTCTAAATTTCCCAAATTGATTCTTTTCCTTTAAGGATTGCAAGGCATCCCTTAAATGACTTTGATGTTTCTATTTATTTTTAGAAAAAACCAAAATATCATCAATGAATAGAACCGAAAACATATCCATGAACTAATGCAGAATTATATTTATAAGATCCATGAATACATCTGGGGCATTGGATAACCCAAAAGGCTTAACTACAAATTCATAATGGCCATATCTAGTACAAAACATTGTATTTGGAATGTATGATTCCCTTACATTCACCTGATTGTACCCCAACCTCCAGTTAATCTTCGGAAAATATTGAGATCCTTGGTGCTGATCAAATTAATCATCCATATGAGGAAAATGATACTAGTTCTTAACGGTGATGTTATTAAATGCTCTATAATAATTCCAAAGTCTCATTGTACAATATTTTTTTTTGACTAACATGACTGGAGCACACCACGGTGAGGTTCTAGGTCGAATGAAACCATTATCTAATAACTCATGTAATTTCATATTTAACTTTAAATTTTATATTTTATCCATTAGGTATGGGGGTTTTGAATTTGGATTAGCTTTAGGAACAATGTCAACAATAAATTAAACTTTCTGTTAAGGTATAATACCATGAAACTCATTAGGAAAAACATCAAGATGCTCATTTAAAATATGCACATAATTAATTTGAACATATCTATTTTTTAATGTATGTTAAAGATAACATTCTTTTCTAACTTTCAATTGTTTCTCAGCTTCCTAATATTTTATAAAAAGTAAGGGTACATTCCTATACATAATCTGAAAATATTTATGAAAAGAAACCTCTTTAGCTATACAGTCAATCATAGCATGATAAAAAAATCTAATCCATACCCAAAATAATATCTTACTCTATAAGTAAAGAAACAAGGTTTTCATATAGATTCTCTCTACACCCAAGGATAAGTAGGTTCTTATAATTTCTTATTATTTCAACATTTCCTACCAGTGTTTTTACCATATGTTTAAGATTCATATCTTGGTATGGGATTTACAATTTAATATAAAACCTCTCTATAATGAATGAATATGTAGACCCCGAATAAAATAACACATTGGTATAATATTAACAAACAAAAAGTTTACCTAATACACCTTCATTTGATGGACCTACATGAGCTGAAGTAGGGGAAAAGGACTTCAACACACCTTTCTGCTTGTAGTCTAGTTACTTTCCCTCAGTTGAGTTCTTCATTGGACACTCATTTTCATAATGAATCATTTAATTTTACTTAAAAAATAATACTGATTGTAAATATGATTGTTTCTTACCATTAAACTGTTCATTTTCAGTGAAATTATGAGCTTTATGTCCCATTTTATGACATCGGTAGCACTTAACATAATTCGAAAGACATTCCCCTGCATGCTTTTTACCACACTTTTCTCAAATTGTAAACTTCTGTTTCTTTCCATCAGACTATTTTGAAAATTTCTTTCTTTTCACATGAATCCTTGACCTCTTATTATGTTGTTTGTCAAATAATACCTGATCATTGAAAAACTCCATTTCCACCATCTTTGCGCATTGAACAAGTTTTTCATAAATTTTTAACTCATCAGAAACTAAATCCTATCGATACATTGTCTTTAATACTTAGTAATATTGGTTGATTTTATTATCAAGATCTCGCAGGAAATTTGGATCATACTATTCCAGTCATGTGAATTTTACTTCATAAGTAGCCACTGAGTCATCCACCTGCCTCAATTCCAGGAATTGGTTTTCTATCAAAAGAAGAACCACCATAGGAAAATAGTTCCCAAGAAACATTCCATTGAATTCATCCCAATAATGAGCATTAATATCCTCCCTATCCCTGATATTTTTCACCATTGACCACCCCTAATCAGCTACACCTTCAAAATGTTAAATAGTGAGGCTAACCTTTTGATGTTCTGAATGCCCCGTGACATCAATAACCATTTCCAGTGCTGTAATCCACCTTTCTACCAGCTCAGGGTCAGATGATCCTCTCAATGAGGGGGGATGTTGCCTCATGAAATTCTCCACTTCTGACATGTTCTTTTGTGGTTGATCTAGATTATCTCATGCATGGATAACACCACCATTTATAGCATGATTTAACAATGCCATCAATGCAACAAACTATTCAGTTCCGATTCTGACCATACCAGGTTGCTACTTTGGAAGGTGGTCTTCCTCCTGCTGTCATCCTAACATAGGTGCCCTGTTTCCACTACGGTAAACCATTCTAAACATAATGATATATTAGTTGATGCAACATGGTAATTTGTAAATGCTATCATTTCAATAGTAACCTAAATTAACTTATGGATATTAAATTATCAATACCCTAACTCATAAAGGTATGTAAACTGACCTATTAATCCAACTATAATGACTCGATCCTAAACATTACATAATATTGAATTATATGAATAATTCACATTGAGGATCATTTCAGGTTTAGAGTTTTAGAGAATTAGAATATAACAATTAGTTTACATCTCAAAAATTATAAGGAAGACCCTTCTACTCAGTTTCCTTTTTTTCATAAAATAAAAACTCTTGAAAAAAAGAGTCAGGTCTAGTCCAATGTTTTAGACAACATGACTTTTCCTTGATCCCATCCTTAACCCTATTAATCTCTTTTTCTAGTGGAAAAAATTATAATACATGGGATGAACATAAAATGCTCAGAAAGGGTTATAAAACAAATAAAGAAAACATTAGATCATAATTGTATACATAACATAATAACATAAATATACATCATAAAATCATAAGATTTATGAATAACACATAGAAAACATAAATCATAAAGGTAACGTGTGGAATACATTTCATAATTAGATTGTAGTTATCACAACTATGTAGTGAGTTACATTTGGAATACCCATAATAGAATATTCCCTAAATAACTTAGAAGAAACATTAATTTTTTACCTCTTTCACATTACCCATTGCATTGGAGAGCTATCATGCGCTCACCACCAATGTTTTATCACTGAACATCACGTATAAATAATAATTCCCAATAACCATAATATATTAAAACACATAAAACAAACATTACTGAAGGATAAAATTTCAACATTTCAATCAAAATATATAATTTATATATTTTTAAATAATAAATCAGTTATAAAAACCATTTTCAATACCAATATTCGTATAAAAGGAGTAAATGGTATTTACTTTCCATTTAAAAAAATATCATCTTGTTACGGAAGCCAAAGATCAAATAATAATCGCGGAACGAAAAAGGTAATTGTCACCACTTGTGTTAAAAAGAATCATTTTTTTCCATTTAGTAAAATTATTCGTATAAAAAGATTCCCTTTTAATGACACAAAAATTCAGTGGTGTTTATAAATCTTATAAAATAAAGTCTTATAATAAAATAAAATATTCCTTAGTGAACAGATATTGAGACAATGTCCCTTACCTCGTGTCCGACATGACCCATTCATTCTTTATTCTCTGGAATAATAAACTAAACTTAATTTCTACTTGATTAAGATATTCATTCAAGTTTAGTATTCGTTTTATAACAATTAATACCATGTTATAAACATTATGTATTCATTTAAGTTAATAACATTCTTTTTGTCGATATTTGGTACTTGAGTAAAAAATGGACTGATGATAATTACAAGTTGATCACGTGGTAAAAATTTCATTAAATCTAGAATGATATTCATGATTTAGAGATCATATATGTCATATATATCCAGTATATACATTTATTAATAATAGTACATAACAATTGAAGGTATGAAATGAAATTCACCATTCATAGAGATGGTATGTCGTACGTACGCATGAACGGTACTTTCATTTCTATTTCTTTTTTAATGGAATTAATACATAATTATAAATAGGTTTATTATAATTCTATTATAATATCAGATATTATATTATTAACTAAATCCATTATATTTCACAGATATGGCATTATCAAGTGATACACCGTTGAGGGGGTGGTATTCCACACTTTCTCCAATAAACTTATATTGTTTTCCCATAATGGAAACCATAATGGAATTCCAAAAATGAAAAATACAGAAACATAAATAAATCATAAAAATAATATATTTTATATATAAATACATTTAAATCATAATGGCCACCATGAATGGTGGTAGGAGATAATAAAACAATCATCATTTGGGGAGGCGTTAGTTTTCCATCCAATGAAATGGTATGTTATTTACCCATTAGATAGAGGTGTGTGAAAGTATAGTTAGAATTACTCTAATAAAAAAACCCAGTATATCAAGGATATGTTTTTTTTATAAAGGAAATTAATCAAAATAGTTTATTGGTTGGAGAACTAAGATAATAGAAAATAATTTAAGAGAAACATTTACATTTAATTCGGGTAACTCTATTTGGTTTGAACAAAAAGAGTTTCTTGATGTTTCTTATACCTATGTTAAGGCTTCTATGTAGAATATAAGGATCTTGTGACTGTATTTGGGAAGGTGTTGGAAGATCCAAGGGGCTTCAGAGGTGTGAAGAATGGGATAGAGGTGATGGTTTTTTATAAGGGTTAGGAGGGGCTCTTTATGAAAGTGTGAAAATATTATTTTATTATACAATTATTTTCAATTTATAAAGGTCCTAAACTAATTAAAATTAAATTTAAGACAACTGATGGTTGATATAAAATCACCCAATAAGAATTTGACATGATTTGGACATAATTTTAATCATTATAATATTATTTATTTAAATCATTTAATAATGAGGTAACCACTGAATCATTATTGTGTAATAAATAATTTTCATTATTTGATGTCTAAAAATTATAAAGAATTACCATGATTTTTGAAATATTTTTTATCATTTAAAATCATATTTATAGCCAAAAAGATATCTTATAAAAATCTATGTAAAAATTATTTTAGAAAAAGATAACTATTTTTGTCATTTTTGTATTATTTTAAATTAATTAATATAAAGTGTCATTATCACATTTAAGTGCCTGCATGGTGTCCCAAAATAGACCCAAGAAGCCCATGGTCAGCCATTAATCATCCAATAAGGATAGGACAAGTGTTACATTAATTTTTTATCATTATTATATTCTTTTTATCTTGAATTACCATATTTACCTTTAACTCTTGTAAATAAAAGTCCAAAGATACTATTCACCAAAAATTATTTTCATCTTATTGAACCAAATTTTAATTAATAATAACAACCCTGTATGTCATATTTTCAAAATTCATTTCACAAAATCGGTAAAAAATCATTTAAATGAAAAAGTCCGTTTTTAACTACTACTTAGTGGTTTTTTACTCCTCAAAAATTGATGTTTTCCAAAAAACATCCAAAAACTCAGCATAAAGACTATTTTATGTTACAAATTCATAAATTATGTCTATTTTATAAAATTAAAAACATATATGTTATATTAATTAATTTAAAATTAATTCCCGTTTTTGAATCAAATAATGTGTTTTTAAGAAATATTAATTATAAAAAGATTAAAACATGTTTATGTCAAATTTCAAAGTGAAATAACTTCCAATGACAAAAATTGTTTTAAATGGAAATATATAATCAATATAAAATTTAAAACCAATTAAAAATATAATCTACCCATATAAATAAATTGTATTAAAAATTAGTTTTGAATAAAAATACATTATTTTCCAATATTCATCCAAAAAAGAATTTTAACTGAAAAATACCAAAAATTGACCTAAATTAATTATTGATGTCCTGATTCTAAAGAATAACATTATTTGGTCAAATAGAACATATAAAAGTGACAGAGAAAAGATTTAAATAGGCTTCTCCATTAAAAGGTGGATAATCATCCTTTTAAAGAATATTAGACTATTTTTCTTTAAATTAGATTTATTCACATTTTAAGCCTCTAAAATAAATTGGAAAAATGTAAAAACATATAACTAGCATGTATAATATTATTTCAGTTAGTTCTATTCATTCATGTCAATACAACGTCTTGGTATTAACAACCATTTAATATAAGAATATTATATTATTATTCTGTAATGTAAGATTTCAAAGAAACTTGTTGCTGCGTATCAGGCACGTCATTGAACATTGAAACCCCATTAAAGTAAAATTAATATTTAATTCACAAATATTAGTAATTATGAAAATGTATTACTCTTTTTTATAGGTTATGTTACAAATTTAATATAGATAAAATTGAGTATTCGATAACCCGAACCAATTTCCCACTAAATAGATACTCTCACACCCTAACGGAACACGTCCAGGTTCTCCCACTCTTCCATAAGTACCAGGTCACTACCTGCTCACACTCAACTAGTCCTTGCAACGATGTCCCACCTACAGTCACCTAGTTTACATACCACATCACATTTGAAAAAAAAACATGGGAATGCAAAACACTTCTCATACTGAAGACACCTGGGAAAGCACAACTCGCCTGAACACATCTGGCCCCCACCAACCACCACTTCCCAAAGAATCATTGGATAATACAACATGGAAGGGGAGTAGGGAAGATCAGGTGGTCAACCATCCACCCTCCAACATGGATGTTTGTGAATGATATCCTCCCCCTTGAAAATGGGGGTGTTCTTCCCATAGTTGTCAACTAGGGTGGGGTGTGTATAAAAAAAAGTAAAACACATGTATATTTATATAGTATCAAACAATCAATCCCAACAAAGGGGTTATCAATGAAAAAAACCAACCACACTATGATACATAAAAATATGATGCTACCTCTAAATATTTTATTTAACATCAACAACAATTATATTGAATGTGGAAAAAAGATATCCATCCACAACAAGCCACAACTGAAATATACCCTCATAGTCAACTCATTTAACACATTATAATTATTAATTACCGGGCCATTTATTCACACAATACCTATCAAAGAAACTACCAACCACAAGACTCAACAAGATACAAGGTATAAACCATGTGATGGGAAAATAAACACAATATGGCAACTGAAATCATATTTCCACTTTATTTAACACACATACTTACAATTTCCATCATCGTTATTCAAAATCATTTTGTCATGCCCTTCCTCTAAGTAAGAATCCCCAAATATTTTGATAAACCCCAAAACTCACCTATTCATGACCACCTGACATCCCTACTCTATAACAACAACACAACTAGTTACATAAAAATATCATAACTAAATGCTATAGCCCCGTATCTCAGAAATTTCACATTCATTCCACTATCAATCAATCTTTAAAAAAGGGATTCAATTTCACCCCCCATTCCACCACAAGTATTGATGTACTCTCATTCACTACACCACACAACCTCACAAAGTACAATATAAAATAAATCCAAAAACATCACACAACTACACCCACAATGTTAGGTGTATTTAAATTTAGAAAACACTCATTATTTAATTTAACATTGATAATTATGGGGTTTTCATCAAGTTAAATCTTGAGGCATCCATTTATTTAACTGATTATATATGGTTAAACAATTTCATATTCATATGGTCATCCAAAATGGTCAATAATATACATTAACAAGACCTCATCTGTGGGGAAACAATGACCTCCAGTGGCAATGTTTTCTAGTAGGCATATAGCCCATACAGTTCATAATATCTGTAACCAATAACACATATTCATGCATCACTTTTCAATAGACCCTGTATATCAATAATAAATGGATTCAGCTATCAATATTTATTTGTATTTCTACTATATTAAAACCCTATCATTCATACACCCACCCTATATGATTCAAAAATTAAAATAGATGAATAGTACCCTTCTTGAAAGAAAATATGGTCGACAACACCTACTAGCAAAAACATTGGGGGTGCACAAGTTATAGTAGGAACCTATCAGCAGACATGATCCTAGAGGCTCACCATAAACACCCAATCATTCGTTAATGACGGGTTATTCGATTCCTTCAAATAGTGGGAAAAAAATAAGGAATAGAACAATGGTATCAAGCTTTTAAGGAAACGATATGAAAATAAAGGGATATGAAACATTTATGAACTCCCTATAAAAACCATGATCTTTATTACACACTTAAACCTGACTCATTACATAAAACTTCCCTTAATACAACTCTAGGGATTGAGAGAACTAGTGTATTGGGATATTAAAAATATTAGATAAGAACATAGAATATAAAACACAAAATCTTTATTAAAAAAAACTTTTAAATGACCACATCATTCATTCATACCTAGAATTTCATGGCATAACCTGAGGAAAAGAAAAAAAAGGATGATCAATAAAGCCTAGTCGGGACTAAAAAAGGAATAACATGAAGAATGTAGTAAAATATATGCAATAGGGATATCATTGGAGCCCAAGTGAAACACGAACATAAACTTGTGATATAACATTATTATCATAACATAGAAATGTGACAAAAACCACTAACATGATATTATCCTGAGCCCAAGATCATTGCACATTGAGAATGATTAAACCCTAATTGCACCTAAATTAGCATCAGTAAACCCTCATGCACATCATGTGTTAGGATACTAACCATTATCCAATTCATTGAAGCTCTATCATGGATAACCCTTCATAATAATTTAATTTCATGTATAAGTGTGCCACATGGGTCATATAACATGGATTCATTAATGATCATCATTTATTCCACGATAAAGGAAGTTTATATTCACACATGAAAATCTATAATCAATATGTAAATGTTCATAATGGTGAATACCCTTCATAGAGAAATGGAATGGTATACACTACGCAATGACATTGTCTTGGAAAATCTGCATGAAATTTGGCACCATAAAGACATTAAATAATAACTAATAAAAATGGGTACTGAGAGAGAAAGGGTTGTATCATCATATATATATATGAAATGTACAGTAAGGGGTTCATATAGATACATGTCCCAATATATGTAATGGAATTTAGATTTATAATAAAATATAATTGTTCAACGTAATGGTGGAGACATTTAATTTGATCAAAAGGAATTTTCGTTAATAAAATTCTGGGTCGATACACTCCCCATTAAAATTATATATTGACAATCTATTTTTACTAACATAACACATCCCCCCATAATAATAGGGAAATTAACGATATATTTTACATCTATTAAAATATATTATAAAACACATAATAATTTTTTAAACTCATTTTATGAAAAATAAAGCGTTAAAGGTGAAATTCAAAAAAATTGGAGAAAACCTGAAATTTGAAAATATATTGGAAATGAATCACCATTATGTGAGTCACCATCGTGAGTCTCTATTGGGGGACTCACCATTGGATGATTAACTGATTCTACTGACCAATGGAACTCACTAGCATTACCAAATGATTCCACCTATTAACACCACCTACCATTAGAAAGTCACCATCGCGATTCCCTATCACGATTCACTAAAACGACGCACAGATTTGTCCCAAAATGGGGAACTATTGGGGGATGACCCATTGTTAGATGTTATACAATTCGATATACTATATTTTTGGAAAACTCATGAATTGAGACATCGTTGCCACCTAGAACACATGATAGACCATATTTTTCACAAACTAATTGACTGGGTAGGTTCAGGCCATTATGATTATCAATAATAAATACATAATAAATAAATAACGACTATTTCATTGAAATTTGATGTGGAATATAGAATAATAAATCACATAAGGAATACAATTTTAATTTTTTGAAATTCCATTCATCAAATTACATGTAATGAAGTGTGTAATGAAAAATAATTTTGATTATAGGGGAATTTTAATAAAATTCTTAGATTAGAGAACAAATTATTGTTCTTCCAATTTTAAAGGGAAATATTAGTCGAATGAAAAAATATGTATGTGAAATAAAATTTGTAAATAAGAGAGTGTGAATTGTTATTAATAATATTATACTTTTATGGGGATGAAATTCAATGAGTGTGATGGTTTGAAACAAAATAATCATTTTCCTTAGATGGAAATATAATTTTTAATATAATAACATAAAGTATTTTAAAATATTAATAGAACTATGGAGTTCCATAGAACCCATTTTTACTGAAAAATGATTCATTTATAGAATAAAAAACATTTATAGATTAGGAAATATTTTTATTCAAAATCTGTCAAAAGATAGAGGATAAAATTGAAAATTCTGTACTATGATTGAATGATAATCATGACAGTATATATCCAATAGGTTTTATAAGTACCACATATAGGAATCAAGATTCATACAACACAACTTATGTGAAATAAATTAAATTCACATGAAACACCCTTACTATTTACTTCCTCTTTGTGGAATACAATCGTGCTTACTCTATATCAATAATAAAACTATTAATAAATTATATCATTAATCAATTCATATATATTTTCTTAAATTCATTTAAATTATTACTATTTTTCATATATTTACTTGTTAGATATTTTTTATTTTCTTAATTTGATGTTTGAAATTTCAATAATTTTCAGAATTATTGGTATTCTAAATTTGATATCTATTCATTTGTAAAAATATTCGTAATTTATATATTATATTGATTTTATTATTATTGATTTTTATAATTAATTTAATGTTCATATTTTATCCCATGTGAGTTTTAGGCACAATACATGGGTATTAAATTAGTGGCTCACTTGTTTCAGTAAAATACAATGATCAATGGGGGTAAATTAATAATAATGTATCTCATATTATAAACTTTATAAAATCCGAAAACAACTATTATTTTTTCAATAATGTATAATTAAAACTATAGATATGTTTTCACTGTCTCCAATGATTTAAATTTATTACATTGTTCATGTAGATGGTTATGACGACCCAAACATGAAGAAGCTATAATCTATGGGTGATCATGTCTAAGAGTGTGATTAGTTTAGAATAATATCATTATTATATAAGAATAATTATATAATTTAAATTATTTTAGTGTGGTGAATCTTATTTTTTGGAATTTTATATAGAATATTGTTATAGGTAAAAAACTAAATATGTTAAATTAATGGATGTGGTAGTCTATACATAAATATGGGTGACTCGTTTGTTTACATAGAATGAGATAATGATTCAGAATTCAATTTAGTTTTAGAATCAAAATAATGTTATAAATATGATATTAATATATTAAGGTACCAATTTTAAATAGTCAATAATTGTGGCTAAAAAATGTTTATTTTAATTTTTGGAGAAAGATTCCACATCTAAGAAAAATGATGTTTTTTATTAACTGGTTTCAAGGACGGTGGAAAATGGTTATCCAATAAACATAACGAAATTTTATTATTCTTATAATATTAGGGTAAAGATTCTAACATTTTTATGTTATATTTATATTTCGTATTTGGAGAAATAAAATGTATAGAAATATTTAAAATTCATTATTTTACATTAGTCTATAAAAGAGCTCCATTGAATATTAGATTATGGATTTGAGAGGTTGTATTTGAAGAAGAAAATAACCTATAAAAATTTTTGTGGATTATTTTGGAGTGATTTTCGAAATTTTTTGTTCAATATACATTGATTATTGTTTGGGGATAAGTGGCTGATGATGGATCATTTTTAATGGTGTATGTGGGGCATTTTCATAAAAATATTAAAGAAAAAATCAATATTCAAAGGTAGAGTGTATCATAGAATATAAAAAATATGGGGTTGGTGAATGTGAATGTTAAATTAAAATTATCACTTTACTTCTTTAGAATGCATTAACGTTTTGAAAGGTAATGTACAAAATTGGAATATGGCCTTGAAGGTTTACATAGCAATGGATTTTGAAACTATATGGTGGGACTTCATCTTCACTATTCTTAAGATGCATGGCTTTTCAAGGAAATTTATTGACATTGTCACCTCTATTCTGAGAAGTGCTAGTCTCTCCATTCATGCCAATAGATCCCCTAGCGTCTTTTTTCAATGCACCAGAGGAGTCAGGAAAGGTTATCCCTTATCTGGGATCATATTCTCTAGGGCTGAAGACTATCGTAGTGTGTTTTTGAATGATCTTGTCAATACATGCTTCTATCAAAGAATGAGAGCTGGTAGGAACTCCTATGCTCCCTCACACTTACATTATGCTGATGACATACTAATGTTCGATAAGGCCAACAGAAGAAATATCTCCTCCATTAAGAGTAACATTTCATATTTGGAAGAGGTTACAGGACAAATAATAAGTTGGAATAAATCCTCTGTTGTTTTTGGAGAATGTGTTTTAATTAAAAAACAAAAAGCATCTCTCATAAACATGGTGTTAAAAGAGGGGAGCTTCCATTTAATTATTTGGGGATCCCTCTGTTCTGGGGAAGGGTGAAACGTGTTCATTTAGAGGTAATTGCTCTGAAAATTAGCAATCAGTTGTAATGTTAGAAAGGCAATACTATGTCTCGGGCTGGTAGAATATGCATTTTCAATTATGTTATCACTTCCATTTTTGTATATTTTTATTCTGTTTATTGATGGCCAAGAGCTCCTCTCATGGAATTGAGAGGATTGATTCCTAATTCTATTTGGATCGGTTCAACACATCAAAGAAAAAATGTCACTATTTCATGGAAAGACTGTATAAAACCACTGAAAATTGGTGGAATGTTAGATAAGGATATCAGAATATTCAACAACTCCCTACTTCAAAACATCACCAGGAGACTTTTGGCGAAGCCTGATTTTTCAAATTTATTTCTTGTTGGTTGGTTTGTTGAAATATTGCAAAAAAGAAAATTTATGTATCTGAAATATTGAGTTTAGTCTTCTATTAGAAAAAAATATTCTATGATTATGACTCAATATGTATGGTTGGTCTGCCTTGGCTCACATTTAAATTGTTGGAACAATCCATGACTATCCTCTCCTATTAAGGATTCTACCATCATTTCACCTGCTTTGAATTGTCTGGCCATATCTATCCTTCTGGGGAATGCTATTGGTTATGACTTTATTCCTAGTTCTCTATATATTGATATCATTAATTATGCCTATGTTTACACTAATGTTTTGATCTGGAAACCATCTCTTAATGGCTCCTTCTCCAGTAGGGACTTATACAAGCTTATGTGTGGCATTACAACTGGCATACCTTTATGGGTGGAGGCTGGTCACATGCCTTACATTTTCCCTAATGATTCCATACTATTCTGTAGAATCTGGAAGCACCGTCTACCTCTCCAATCTACTTTGTAACATGCAGGTATCAATTCTTCTTCAGTATGTTTTGTCTTAATTATGGGTGATGAATCCCTTATGCATTTGTCCATTCAATGAAGCTTTGCTTCTCGTTTATGGAGTTATTTCCAAGAAACATTTCAATGTTCTCTCAATTTCTGCTCAATTGAATCCCTGTTCTACTATGTCCTCCAGTATGCATTTAGTGATCAATTGAAATCCTTACTTCTTGCTGCCACTGTCTCGATTATATCTTACATATGGAAGTCTCGAATCAGACTAGTCTTCAATAATGGCATGCCCAACTTTTGTGAACGGGTCATGGTGATTCATCAATGAATTATACTTGCTTCTTTGAACCAAACTGGTTCCTTGAACAATGATATTTATGATTTTCTTATTTTGAGAACTCTAGGTGTTAGTGGAAGGGTAAGGAAGCCATGAATGCTAAAGTAAATTTGGTGGATTCCTCCCATCTCTGATTGGTTAAAGTTGAATGTTGATGGGGAGGCTTCAGGTACACCGGGTCATTTCGGTTGTGGTGGAGTCTTCAGAACCCATTTGGGATTCGTTAAAGGCTGCTTCTTCCACTATGTTGGAATGGTCATGCGATTGAGGTAGAATTGTGGGTGATGATTTAGTCCATTAGGTACGCAGTTCGTTATGGTCAGCATAAAGTGTGGTTGGAATCAGATTCTTCAGTTGCATTCAAGATTTTGAAGGATCGATCACATAATGTTCCTTGGAGGATGTTGTCTACTTGGATCTCTTGTCTGAATATTGATTAATGGTTGTTCCTTGATGTCTCTAATGATTATCATGAAGAAAACCATATTGGTGATGCCCTCTCCAAAAGGGATATCATTGAGGTTAGTTCCTGTTGGTCATTTGTTCTTCTAAAATATTGTGATATTTTGGTTAGGAATGATTGTGATGGTTTTTTGCACACCAGGATTTCTAAGGCTCCCCTTTATTGAGTTTCACTATACTATTTATCTTTTTATATAATAATTTTTTGGGAGAAGGCCTTTGCCTCTCTCTTAGACCTTTTGGCTATATTAAAAATTGATGGTGGGAGGGTAGGAGGGTTATTGATAATTTTTTTGGAGTTAAACTTTGAAATCAATGAAAATAAGGGAACTGATAACCATTTGGATTATCACATTCACTGAATTCCCAATGTTACATATAAGTGTATTTCATGCATGTATTTTATTGTTATTTAATATATTGATGTATGTATTTAATTAATTATTATTTCCTAATTAAAGAAATATTTACTTGTTTTATGTTATGTGGTTGGATAATATAAATAATGTAAAAAAATAGGTGATATTATATAGAGTATTGAATAATAATTCTACAATAGATTTTAAAAGGTGGATTGCGACTAAATAACATAGACATTCACATTTACACATCATGAATTTCATTGAACGAAGTGATTTTATGAAGAGAAGACACTACCACTATTTCAAGTCATGAAGAAATTTTATTTCATGAAAATACATTATTTTTCATTTCCACTATACAAGATATGAATGATCCTATTAGAGAATGATATGGAAAATATGTTGCGGATGTGTATTGTAGGCTGTGTAAACATACATGTCATGAAAATATGAGCAAAATAAAAAAAATTAAGATATTGAGAGATGAGGTTTTGAGGATAAATCTTATATATTTACCTTATCATATGCATAAATGGATTATTTATGATTGAGGGGTGATATCTGGACACTTCCAGGAAACACACGCACCACTAGAGACATCCTTCTCAATTGTTCTTCACCTCATTTTTTCCTCAGGTTACCATCATTCTCATTCTCATCATGCATAGAAAGACGGAGTAGACTTCATTAATCTAGGTGACCTGATTGTATGGGTATGTACTACTAAGGATGATTTAATTTTAATTATTTTTTTATATTTGTAATGTCGTTTATAAATTATAATCTTATCATTTTAACAATATGATGACCCTTTCTTGTGAATCGAGGCGTATTATTTCAATGAACGAATTAATTTTCCAATTTTTTGTATGACTATTATGAAATATTGGAAAGTTATGTTTAAATGAGATTTTTTTATTTCCTTGTTTTGAAATTGTACCTATTAGATTGTCATTCTAATGGTGAAATCATGGGATTAATGTGGGTTAACCAGACCAAGGCTCTGTGATAATCCAATTCTGACACACTAACATGAACAAATATAAACTCAATTGAATTCATAGCACTCGAACCTAAAAATTACTGAACAAAGCGTGCCTCTAATTTTTATTCCAACTATGTCCTTTTAGAATTTTAATTCTTATTATATTCAAATAAATCAAATGATAATTGAATTTATGGAAATAAATTTCAACATATGGTCCTTCCCTGTGGGATTATCACATGGTCTGGAAAAATAATATTTTTTTATTTATGTTGTCTGAGTTTTATTAATTATAAATATTTATAAATCCATTGGAAATTAACGACAACCTATGGGATATTAGTAACAAATTTTTATTTTCTATATTATAAACTGGTACCATACTTAATTCATGGGGATTAAATTTACATTGTTGAAGGTGAGGCTCCATGATATGTAGATTTGTTAAACTATTTATAATAACACAAAGTCAAAAATCATTTAATTGCATTATTAATTCTACATGTTTTTATTAAATTTATATTCTTCAAAAATTGTTAGTTTAGATAATTTTTCTTTTTGATAAACAAGTCATTCATTTGTAATGAAACCACTCAAGTGGAGTTGCGCTGTCTGCGAAAACTCACAATGGAATACATTTCTTGACATTATTGAATTGATGTTTTCCTTATACTTGATGTCTTTGTTAGTCATAAAGCACAAATTGTACATGACCCTTTTTATATCCCTGTAGGGTGTTTCCCTTTTTTTATTAAAATTTTTGTTTGAACCAAAACACCTTTTAGGTGAAGTTAGACGTTTAGGATGGAATTGACCAATTATTCAAGTGCATTAATGTCCATGTAACCACTAAGATAGAATTTCCCAAGGGGGATTCAATATTAGAAATCCTTGTTATATTTAGATTCTATGTCAATGAAATATAAAGTCAATAAAAAGGTATGTAATTGTATCACCATCATAATGTTTATTGAAGCTATGAAGAAATTTATATCCCTTTACAAGGGAAAATTTTCAATAAATGAATAATAATTTAAAACGTGAGTTTTTAGGAAGTTATTATAATAGAAGTGATATTTAAACTACAAAAAATATATTAGACCTCTATGGATGTCAATGATTTATATTTGTGTGTTAAAGATAACAATATTTAAGAACTAGATTGTTCTCTAATAAAGGATAATAATGTGTATGGAGATCTAATTTTGAAGTTACAAAAGGGATATTAAGAAATGTTAAAATCCCTTGAAAAAGACATGTATTTTCTATATCTATAATGACTTGAGTAAGAGGTGAAATTGATTAACCCAGTAGTCACCCAAGTTGAATAATTACATGTTTTAGGAAAATAGGAGTAGCAACCACACAAACTAATGATGATAATATTACTAACAAAAAGACACAAAATTGTGTCAGAATAACATTAATTTATCCACTAATTATTTCACTATATGCTTATGGGGGAATGTGACAGACTATAATGATAATTCTATTCATACTCATGCATATTTATCTATTACCATGGTTTAAAAACACATTCGGCAAAAATAAATGTGTGGTTAAATAATGATAATCCATCATATCTTCCAATTTGGTTGTGAGCATGAATAAAATACGTGGATCTCTAAATAAAGATAAAGATCATATTATTATTTTCCCAAAAATAGAAATCAATAAAAATTAGATATAAAACATACAATATAAATATAAGGTGATTAATTTTTCAAAAATTGTGATAGTATACATTTGGATAGAAGTATAGTAAATGATGGCATAATAATGTCATGAGTGATGAAAGTGAATGTGATGTTGAAATAGAGATGAACTGCCTAAAATATGAAAGAATATTCCAGATCAAGGACCATAAATAATTGGCCATTAACGTCATGGCCAATAAAAGTGAGATAATGTAACAAAAGGAATCAATTCATGAATGGAATTTTATAATTCATTTAATTAAAGATATCCTAAAAGAAGAAGAAAACAAATAATGACATCTAAATAATGGTATATTAAATAAAAACAAAGATATCCTAAATGAAGAAGAGTAATAATATTTAAAAGTACGGTGTTGGGGACTAGGGGGAGTGGTGCAGGGGGTGCTGGTGCTGGGGGCTGGGGGGAGTGGTTTAGGGGGGGCTGGTGCTGGGTGGTGGGTGTAGAGGCGGTGCAGCTGGGTGGGTGGGTGGGGGTGATGAGTGCTGCGGAGGGGCTGGGGAAGTGGTTCTGTGGGGTGGGTGTGTTTTTTAACATATAATGATCTTCCAACGGTCTATCGACATGCTAAATAGATTTTGAAAAATGATCTCAATGTGGTTTTCAGCACAATGCATCCATCCCCAGAAAAAACACCAGTCTATTCTCCCCTCGATGAATTATCCTGAAATTTCTTGTTTTCACCAGCTGGGGTGATGTCGCATCTCTAAATAAATATTAGATGATTTATTGAGGTCATATTAAACCAAAGATCCATCGATGTATTGAACCCAATATTGAAGCATATCCTCCAATATATGTATCATCTACTCTTAGTTCCTGTCTATATATTGATGGTATGTTATGCTCAATATTATATGATTCCCAAAGTTCATATTGAACCCTTTCAAAAACTCATAGCATTATATGTACATATCTCTATACTATAATTCAATATGGAAATCCATAATAATATAAGTCTTCACAGGTATAAAACATTTCTATATTTTCTTCTAGGTGAGTATCATTGATATATATGATGTGAGAATCATTGATTATCTAATAATAAATAACCTATATAGTTTATCGACTCCTTGGGGACCCTAGTAACCCTATTATAAAGTCCATCATTATGTACTACCTCTTCCACATAGGAACCTGAAATTCCAAGAGTATACAATGATGAATCCGGTGTATAACCTTTATCATCAAATTGGAATGGAATCTAGAAATAGAATGAGTATTTTCACCTCCATCCATGGACACCAAAATAGACACACGAATTCATCACCCATATTTGTCTCTATAAGATTAAAAAACCACATATTTATGACAATATCAAATAAACTATTTAATATATGATTCAATTATTATAACTCTATTATAAAATTTTAACACATCATCAACAAATATTGAACACTCAAGTGTCACATTACCACATTCTAGTTGTTTACGAATCACATGAAAACCAATTTTAAATTCTATACTAACCTTCCCCAATCATATATGAGAAGATATGGTATGTAACAGGAAAAAATTAATAGATTTTTCGTCAATAGAATTATTCATCCTCCAATTTGCATACATGTTCATAATGTGTTATAGTTCTTCAAAAGGATTTTAACCAGGTCCCATTGGGGGATTGGAAAGGGGTAGGGGGTGTGTTGCGTTCTTTTGAAAGGTGTAGTGTTACGGTGTAGGGGGGGTATGCTGGGGTGTTGTGGGCATGCTGGGGGTGAAATTGGCTGGGGGTGAGGGGGGTGAAGTATAGTGGGTGTTTGCGGGGGGGGGGGGGCAGGGGGTGTGCATGGGTTCAGGGTGCATGGGGGTGTGCTGGGGGAAGTGTGTGTGAAGGGGGAGGGGAGGGCTGTAGGGGGGAGTGGGCAATGGGAATTGGGTGTGTTGGCTGTGTTGGGTTCTTTTGAAAGGAGGATGAAAATTGTGATGGGGTGGGAAGGGGGTGTGCTAGGAAAGGGGTACGGTGGGGGCAGGGTTAAGTGCAGGGGGAAAGGGGGGAAGTGCAGTGGGCTAGGGGTGTGTGTATGGGGGGAGGGGGAAGGGAAGGGTGTATTTAGGGTGAGGGGATGGGGGGTGTTCTAGTGAGGGAGAGTGGTGTAGGGGGTGGGGGAATGGGGAAAGGGAGGGCTGGGTTCTTTTTCTAATGGAGAGGGTGATGGGGGTGGGAAGGGTGAGGGGTAGGGGTTGTGCTGTTGGGGATGGGGGTGGTTCAAGGGGTAGGGGGAGGGTCCAGGGGGTGTTCTAGGGGGTGCAGTGGGCTGGGGGAGTGTAGTGAGTAGGGGTTGTGTGGTGGGGGGGGGGATTCCTCCGGTAGGGGAGGGGGAAAGGGGTTGGGGGTGTGCCAGGGTCTTTTGCAAGGGAGAGGGAGAAGGGGTTGTGTTGGGGGGGGGGGGGAAGCAGTGGGATAGGGGAAGTGTTGTGGGTAAGGGGTGTGTGCTGAGGGGTGTAATGGGCTGGGGGGGGAAGTGTAGTGGGAATGGGGTGTGTGTTGGTGGTGTGTAGGGGAAGGGGGTCAGGGTTGTGTAGGTGACTTGATGAGGGGCAGGGGTGGTTAACTAGGGGAGTGGGAAGTCGGAGCGGTGCTTGGGGGAAAAGGGTAGGGGTGGGCAGGGGGTGTGCAGTGGGATGGGGGTAAGTGTAGTGGGATGGGGATGTGCTCGTGAAGGGGGCAGGGGCAGGGGGGTATGTTGGGGGGTGGGCAGTTTGCAAGGGGTGGGTATTGTGGGGGGAGGGGTGTTGGGGAATTTGGATGCATGAGCTATTTTTTCTTATGGAATGGGTGGAAATATTTCCACTATTTTTAATAGTGGATATAGGGCTACAACCAAGGATTAAAGCCATGGAAATAGGAATATTTCCACGATTTAAAACCATTTTTATATGTATTTCCTGACATATGATTCTACCATAGTTCAAAAACTATGGCTATAGGGATATTGCCTGGGGTTGAAACTATGGCAATAGGTTTTGCAATATTTCCATTCCAATACTAGAATCAGTTTTTGAAATCGTGGATATTTCATATAGCCACGGTTATTGGGCCTATAGATACAGTTCCTATCCGTGGATATAGCTTCATTTTGTAGTAGCGATACCTGATTGGGAAGTTGAATTTACATTTGACTTAGTTCCTAATGGAAGACAAAATACAAAACCACCTTATCGAATGGATTAAATTGATAATTTTGAGTTAAAGAATCAATTACAGGAGTTATTAGATAAAGGTTTCATTCGAACTAGCATATCACCATGGGTGATCCCATCTTGTTTATTAAAAAGAAATAGGTTTCAATGATACATTAAATAGATTATAGAGAATTGAATAACATCATAGTTAATAACAAGTAGCCTTTCCTCATATCAATGATTTTTTAGATCATCACTAGGGAGCACAGTATTTTTCGATTATTTAATTGAGGTTAGGGTACCATCAGTTGAAAGTAAAGGAAGAAGAAATTCTGAAGACAGTGTTTTTTACATTATATGGAAATTATGAATTTGTAGTTATTCCTTTTGTTTTGACCAATTCACCTTCTACATTCATGGATCTTATGAATAGAGTTTTCCATGTGTTCTTGGATATGATTTTGGTTGTGTTCATTTTTGATATTTTGGTTTATTCTCAATGTAAATAGGGGAAAGAATGTAATTTAAGGGCTGTCTTGAAAACCATAAAAGAAATGAATCTATTTGATAAATTCCAGAAGTGTTAGTTTTGTTTACAACAAATTTATTCCGCGGTCACAATTTTTCAAAAAATGGAATAACTAATGATACTGATAAAACAAAAGTTGTTAGAGAATGGTCGTGACTGAAAAATATAACTGAAATTTGTAGTTATCTTGGTTTGGAAAGTTATTACTAGAGGATTGTTGTGAATTTTTCCAGGTTATCTAGACGACTGAATATGTTAACTCAAAAAGATGTTATTTTTGTTTGGACAAAATAATCTGATAATTGTTTTCTAGAATGGAGAAAACATTGGTGAATGCTCCAGTTTTGGAATGACATTAAAAAAATGGTGACTTTGTCAACTATAGCTATTATTCATTGAAAGGACATGGTTTTGACCTTATGCAGAATGATCAGGTAATTTATTATTCTTAATGTCAGTTTAATACTGAAGAGTTAAGCTACCATACACATGATTTGGAATTAAATTTTGTTTTTTATTTAAAAATTTGGAGGCATCATTTTTAATTTTTAAAATGAGAAATATATACTGAACACAAAATATTAATGTATATATTCACTCAGAATGAATTTAACATGAGACAGGGGAGATAGTAGGAATTAATCAAGGATTATTATTGTACAATCCTTTACCTTTTGGGAAAATCAAATAAAGTGGCCGATGCTTGGAGTCGAAAAAGTAATGATTCATTAACCATGCTATGTTTGGAATGAGATTCTTTCATTTTTGATATTATGTACATTTGCGGAGAAGTTTTTGATACATGAAATTATTCTATTTTGTATCTGGTGTTAGTGAAATCATCTCTATCAGACAGAATAAAGTACGCATAGAAGGAAGACAGTGACTTACAGAAAAAGGTAGTGTTGTTTTAGAAGGGTATGTTTCCTGAATTAAACGTTGATAATGATTGTTTTCGTAAATTTTGAAAGAGATTATGTGTTCCCTATGATTCACATTTTAGGAAAGAGTTATTATATGGATATCATAGTTCTCCATTTTCAGCTCATCCTGATAGTACATAGAGGATGAGAGATCATCAGAAGTATTACTAGTGGGATGGAATTAAATGAGATCTTTCTGATTTCACAGTGAAGTGTTTGACTTCTTAGAAGGATAAATTAGAGAGACAATTACGAAAATGGATTCTTTAGTCATTAATAGTTCTTTAGTGGAAATGTAAAAATATTTCCATGGATTTTATTGTGAGATTAACAAAGACAATTCAAAATAAAGCAGGGTTATTGTTGATCGATTGACTAAATCAACTGATTTCTTTTTTATTTGTGATACTTTGTCTCTAGATAAACATTCTAGGTTGTATGTTAATTAGATATTCAACTTTCATGGGGTTACCCTATCTATTGTATATGATCATTATCCAAGGTTTAAATTTGGATTTTGGGAAGGCCTTTAGAATTCGTTCGGTACTGAATTAATGTTTTGTACAACATTTCATCCACAATCAGATGGGTAGTCACAATGAACAATTTTGACCTTGGAGGATATTCTACATGCTTATTCAATGGATTACCAGGGATGTTGGGACCAAAATTTTTCATTGTTTTAATTTTAATATAATAATACTTGTCATTAAAGTATACTTATGGCTCTTATTAAGGCATTATATGGGTAGCGGTGTTGAACTCCATCAATTTGGGATGAAGTAGGAGAAAGGAAGTTGATGGGATCATAATAGGTAGAAGAGATGGAAGAAACAGTTCAGTTGATTTAGAAGCCCATGGTAACAAATCATAGGAAAAAGAAAATTTGTGTGGATAAAAGAAGGAACGATCTTTCTTTTGAGGTAGGTGATCATTTCATACTCAATGTTTCTCCATGGAATAGGTTGATGCCTTTTTGTAAGAAAAGAATGTTTATACTGAGGTACATTGGACTTTATGAAATCCCATAGAATGTTGAATCAGTTGCGTACAGAGTGGATTTACCTCCATGATTGTCCAAAGTACACAATGTTTTTCATGTTTCAATATGGAGAATGTATATGACAGATCCATCTCTTGTGTAAATTCTAGAGGTATTTAAGTTGGAAGCGATTCTCTCCTATGAGGAAGAACCTATCCAGATTGTTGACTATAGAGAGAAAGTGTTGCAGAATAAGGTAATCCATTGGGTAAAGGTATTGTGAAAAAACCATATGGTTAAAGAGGTAACTTGGGAATCTGAAAATGCTATAAGGGATACATACCCCCACTTATTTGATAAGTGAATAAAAATGGCGATGAAACACTTTTCAAATGGCGGAAGGATGTAACTACCCAAGTAAATAAAAAAATAATAAATTTTCATTTTGATTAATAATTAGTGAATTAAATATTCGTTTTACTTAAAAGGGCTTGCTATGTTCGATGAAATAGCCGATATGCAACAACAGGTTTCTTTGAAATCAAACATTTCCCACAAGGCTATGTCATACTAAAATAATAATAATATATTATTATTATTTAAAATAATAGTTAATCCATAGTCGTTGTATTGGTGGGAATGAATATTACTAACGATAATATGATTATACATGTTTGTTAAGTGGTTTTACATTTATGCAATAAATTTTAGAGCTTAAAATGTGAATTAATATAATTTTAAGCATAAGTACTCTAATTTTATTTAAAAGGCTGATTTACCACCTTTTAATGGTGAACCCTATAGAAATCTAGTTTCTGTCAATTTTATATGTTCTTTTTGACAAAATGACATTCTTTTTTAGATTGGGTACATCAAAATTCACTTTGGGTAAAAATTTGTTATCATTCTGACAAAACTCGATTTTTGATGAATAATGGAAAATAATATATTTTAATTAATAATTTCAATTAATATAATTTATTTATATTGATGTATTATCATCTTAGTTGGTTTTTATGTGTAATTATATTATATTTTTACCATTTAATCCAATGTTGGTCATTAAAATTAATTTCACATGGAAATTAAACATAAACAAGTGCCAATATTTTGATAGTTATTATTTCTTAAATATATGCATTTTTTTAAAACAGGAATTAAATTAAAATTAATTAATCTAACATCTATGTTTCTAATTTTGTAAAATAGAAATCATTTTTAATTCATAATATCAAATATATCATAGGGCGTATTTTTGGATGTTACCCAAAAAACAACAATTTTTGATGAATAGTGAAACCACTAAGTAGTAGTGAAAAACAGACTTTTTTATTTAAATGAAATTATACCACTTTTGTGAATTGAATTAAAAAAATATAACATACATGGTTGTTATTAGTAAGTAAATTGTGGTTCAATAAAATGAAAATAATTTTTGTTAATAGTAACTTTTGACTTTTGTTTACCACAGTTAAAGGTAAATTGGGTAATTCAAGGTAAAAATAGTATCATAATAATAAAAAATCACCATAACACATGTCCTAACATTATTGGATGAGTGATGAACAGACATTGGAATCCTTGGGAATATTTTGGTATCCAATTGAGCTACATAAGTGTGGTAATGACACATTATTTTAATTACCTTAATGTTGGACATCATTTACTAAAAATAAATATCTTTTAGTAAATTAATTTTTACATGTGTTTACGTAAGTTATCTCTTTGACTATAAATATTATTTGTAAAGATAAAAATATTTTCTACATCATGGTTTTTTTATCATTTTTATACATCAAATAAATATTATCATTTATGACACAATAATGATGCAGTGTTTACCTCATTAATAAATTATTTAAATAAATAATATTATAAAGATTAAAATAATATTCCAAACTTATCCAATTATTATGGGATGATTTTATTTAGACCATGGGTCATATTATATTCTTCTTTAATACGATTTTGACATTTATAAATTTAAAATCATTATATTATAAAATAATATTTTCACACATTCCTAAATAGCCCCTCCCCCCTTATAAAAAGCCCTAACATATAACCCATTACTAACACCTCTCATGCCCCTTTTTCTCGTCCAAAACCTTCTCAAATAATCTCTAATGTTCCATTTCTTCCACCTAGATTCCTTAACTTTTGTACAAGGCACTTAATTATGTTCTTTTGGTTCAAACCAATGCGAGTTACCCGAAATAATGGAATCAGTTTCTAAAAACAAAATTCATTTATTTTACTTATCCAACCCCTAAAATCCTTTTATTATTTTATTTTATAGCAAAAACAATAACCTAAATATACTAGTATGTTGTTATGATATGTATTCTAACTACACTTTCACACACCTCCATCTAATGGGTGAATAACGTACTGTTTCTGGTAATGAAAATCTAATGCAACAAGAAATGATGATTGTTCAATTATCTCATATCGCCTATCATGTTGGCCATTAATATGACACATTGTTTATATATGATATATATTACGTTTATGGTTTCTTTATGAATGTGTATTTATCATTTATAACATAAAATTATGGTTTCTATTATGGTAAACGCGATAATTTCATTTTAGGAAGTGCAGACTACTGCCCCCTCAATGTGATATGACTCGTTAATTCCATATGTGAGACTTATAAATGATGAAGTTAATTATACTATATATGATATTAGCCTGTAATTATAATATTTATATTTATCATTATGTTCTAATTCCATTAAATATGAAATAGATATGAAATTAGTGTTCATGTGTACGTATGACATATCGTCTCTATGAACGGTGCATTTCATTTATTACCTCCAAATGATATATAATGTTATAAATACAAATATATTCTAGATATATAAGATATATATGATATCTAAATCCTGAATATAATTCATGATATACTGAACTTTTGACTATGTGAACAACTTGTAATTATAAGAAGATTATTTTTTACTGAAGTACCAAATTTCGACAAAAAAACAATTATTAACTTAAATGATTACATAATGTTTATAACATGTTAATAAGTTATTTAAAAGGATTAATAAATGTAAATAAGGATCTTAAGCTAGTAGAAATTATCATTAGTTTATTATTCAAGATATTAATGAATGAATGGCTCAAATTGGACACAAGGTAAGGGACTTCCTATCAATATTAATTCAATTAGGAATATTTTATTTTAATAAACAACTTTCTTTAATACGATATATAAACACATTTGACTTTTCATTTCATTCAAAGGGAATATTTTTCTAAAACAACTTTTACAAAATGAGAAAAAAAGAATGTTTCTTTTTAACATAAGCGATGACAACGACCATTCTGCCACCACGAGTATTATTTTATATTTGGCATCCATAGAATGTTATAAATTTTTTAAGAGAAAATTAAATACCATTTACTCCTTTTATACTTATACTTTGATTAAAAATGGTTTTGATAATGGAGTTCTTATTTCAAAATATTTAAATAATATATATTGATTGAAATGTGGAAATTTTACCTTTTTTTATGTTTTTTTAAGTATTATGAATTTGTAGTTCTTGGACATTGTAATGTATATGGGTGGTTCCATGATAAAACTATGGAGGGTGAGCCCAAGATAGCTCTCCATTGCATATGGTAACGTGAGTGAGGTAAACATGAATGTTTCTTCAAAGAGATTTAGGGAATATATTATGATGGGAATTCCAAATATATATTCCTACATAGTTGTGATAGCTACAATATTAGTATGATATGGATGCCACATGTTACATTTATGATTTATGTTTTCTATGAGTTATTCATAAATCTTATGATTTAATGAGGTATGTTGAAGAGCCTATGTTATGTATGCAATGATGAACTAAGGATTTAATTCTTTCTTTTATAACTCTTACTGAGCTTTTTATGCTCATTGCATTTGTTGAAATGTTTTTCACATGACATAAAGATGAATAGGGTAATGATGAGATCAAGGAAAAGACATGCTCTCTAAATCATGGGACTATACATGACCCTTTTTTCAAAAATATTTATTTTATAAATGGAAACTTAGTTGAAGTGTCTACTTTGTATGTTTTGAGATGTAATGTAATAGTTCTGGCCTAATTATCTGAAACTCTAAATCTGAAAAGATCACCAATGTGAAATATTAATTTAAATAAAGATTATGTAATATTTATGTATGGGTCATTATAACTATTTTTTGGGTTTATACATTCTATAATAATATTTTTTTTATTATAATCCTTATATATATTTGGATATAAATATTTTTTTAGGATCCCTCATTTATGGGGTTTACTATTTCAATTTTAACAAAGAGGTATTGTATTTGAACAAAAAATTTACATCCATGAGATTTATGTAATGTTACACAAAAATTAAATTTTATAAGGTCTTTATACATCACATAATATATTTAATTTTACTAATTTATTAATTAATATTTTATTTTCTATTAATTTTGTCATTTTATGGGGACTATAATTCAATGTTACTATGGTTGAAAGAGTCTTATGTTATTATGTCATTTTTTATCACGATTGTGTATTATTATCAAACCAATGTAAAAGTATTATAATTCTACTAAACAATACCATATTTTAGTTTTTCATAACAGTATCATGTAATATTAATATTTTTAAACTATGGTTAACAGAAAATGTATTAGAAAATATTATAGAGAAAATCAGATTTCATTTCTTACTTCTGTCGAAAAATATATTTCAATAAAAAAACTTATAATTTTTTAAAAGGATTTTAATTATTTTTCATTTATGAAATACTATTTTCCTATGTAAATTTAAAAAAAAAATAATAGAATTCATTATAGGATTTCAATGTTATTTTCAAAAAAATTTATTTATCTATATTTTTATGTTTTAAAGATAAATTTTCAAAATTAAAACGTTAATCTTACCAAATTTCATTAATGATATTATGAGGGTATTTAAAATAATCAATGTAAAAACCCATTTTTGTTCCCAATTCTCACAAAATGATGTTTCTTAGTGATACCATCATCATTCGTTCTCTTGTTGCATCATGATCATTTTAAAGAGATTTTTTTGAGAAATATTTCCCTTCCACGTGTCAATTATGTATAAAAAATATTTTTATGAAACACAGTTTATAATTCTGTTTTTATGAGTTTTATAATAAATGATATTTTATTCTTTATAGGGGAATTGATAATTTTATTAAACAGTTGAGCCTGTTGCAGTTTATTCAATGGTTCGAGGCCAATTATATATCACGTGTGAGCTTGATAAAACTTATAAAAATATTTTAACTACTTTATAGCTCATAAAATTTGGCAATCTAGATATATGTTACTGAATGATTGATCCCCAATATATATCTATAATTTATTGGGTAATTATTATATTATAATTCAAACATATGGTATTTTAATTAAAATTTTTTTAAATGAGTTGTAAAAATTGGATGTTGTATGATTCAGAAATATTAATTAATTTCATCACATGGTTTTACATTTTTTCTTATGATAAATTTTTATATAACACGTATCATGGTAATTCATTTGATTGACTGTTTTACTTGAAATCATTTAATATTTTATAATCCTTGTATTTATGGGATTTATTTCTTTTAGGATTCTCTTATTCACTCTGATTATGACATTATACCCATATTCAATTCATTGATGATATTAAATTACTATTTATTAGCTTTACAGTAATAGAGGACTAGATATCACATTTATTAGGTTTCCTTTCCACTGGTTTTGTAGAATTATTGTAAAAAATTTATGTCAAGAAGTACATTCATTTGAATGATGATGATGTAATACTATGAAAATGAAAAAAAGGATAAGTTGGATAAATAATCATATAAATACATTTTATTTGTTTATGTATGAAACATTCATAATTAACTAAATCTGTACACTGAAAATCTACTATAATATTTAATTCATCTATTTTTTTCATGGTTTAGATTAAAAATTTTGGATCACAATTATCGACATAAAATATATAAAATTATAGATTATGATTTCAAAATTGGATCTTGTGGTGTTTGTCAATGAGAGTTAAAATTGGTATTAGAGGTCTATATTGATATCTTTCGATATTAGTATATTATATTTTGATGCTATCTTATGTTTTATGGATTCCATATTTGGTTTATAAGCAATGGGATTACTATAAGATCAAATATATTAGATACCCATTTTATGTTTTCCATGACGAGACCATAATGTGATTACTAACATTTAATGATATGATTAATTAGACCGAATTATATATATAAATTCAATTTAATGGTAATTAATTCATTAATTATTTTGGAATATTTATTAAATTACTAATAATGATTAGGATTTATAGGATATTTGATATTTAGTTAATTATGGGAACATGATTCCATTTGATTGAAGAAGTGGCCATGCGATCAGTGTTATTTCAAAAAAAGATATACATATTATTGGGATTAAAAATAGATTGTTATGTGATAACATTTAAGGTATAGAAAAAATTTAATTTTAAGGGATTTTGGATTAATTTATTTTGAACAGCTAATTTTACTATTGAAATTTGGAGACAAATGTATGATATGAATTTTTACCAATTTTGGGGATTATCATACCCCAATATATCCATTTTTGGTTAATATATAATGATATGTAGAATAAAATAATTTTCCATTATATTTTTATGTGTACTTTAAAAGATAATTTTATTTATTCAAAAATTAAAAATTCATCTTGAATACCTTTAATTTTCTAAAATAATGTGATATTGTAGTTGAAATTGATCAATGGATGTAATTGTAATAATATAGTAGTAATATTTCATTATTATCTTAGTTTATATTCTAAGAGTAATATTAATATCTAGTAACTGAATTCTAAAACAAGATTTTACCCTATTATTATCATCTAAAATGATATCAATTACATTTTATGCATCTTTTTATGTAATGGATCATTTATTGTTAACATCATATTGATCATTCACATTATACGCATCGATGATCTCTAACACTACATATCCTTATTTTGGATTTAATATTTTCTTTCATGTCCTAATATTAATTTTACCGCAATATTATCCTACGTAAAAAATAGTTATGTTCAATTAAAAATGACCACCATACATTCAATTCATATTAATCATGAAGATGTTTTCAAACAATTAAATTAAATTGGTTTATAATAAATGTATTTTTAAATTTTCAAACTTTTATTAATGATATAAAGTGCGAATTGAGGGACACAATTTATTAATTGTGGGATGATGTAAAAATATGATATTTTCAATGATTAAAATTATATTTTATAGGGTAATGGACATTTAACAATGAGTTTATCATTTATTACCCGAAATACTCAGTTTTTATTCTCTATCTTGAATTACTGAGATATTTATGTTCGATAGAAAATTCATTACCCAACACTAAAGATAAACAACCCCCGATATATATTATAATTATAACCATGCAGTTAAATTGGATGGTATAATATAAATTAATTTTTGAAAATTATATATATATATATATATTTAACAGTAAATATTATTTATTGATAAATTTTTATTAAATAATATTTCAATTATTGGTAAATTTATTTAATTTTTCATGAATATATTTTTTCTTAAAAATTATTTTTATGGATTATCATGAAAATATTTTTGTAATTAAATATTTAGCATTTATAAAATATATTTTATATAATTAAATTCATTTATATATTTATAATATAAAATATTAATTTTAATAAAATTATAAAATTTTATGAATGCATTGATTTTTATATGAATTATTAAAAATACCAATTTTTGTTTAAAGTATTTTAGTATTAGTAAATTAATTATTTTATAATTACAAATGGCTACTAAAAATGTTCTTATATAACACAATTATAATTCATTTATATTAAATTAATTTTGAATATTTTATATACGGGTTTTTAGTATAATTTTTTTTGGGATTGAATGCTTGTTTTCCAAAAAACTATTTTTAAATAATTTTTTTGTATTTTTTAATATAATAAAATAAATAATTATTGTAAATGTTTAAAGTGAAATTAATATATTACATATCATTAAATATTAATTGATTTTCATAAAATGATTATTTTCAGACATGGGGTTAATAAAGAGTCATCTTTTTCTAAAATTACTCTAGATAAATATAAAGACACATAAATCCCATGGAAATTTTATTTATTACATGGTATTATTACGAGTCCGTGAAAATTTACGGCGCATGATTCCGAGTATCGGTGTGCCCTGAATCAATTTCTGATGTTTTGTTCAGGTACTTTCAGTAAATGAACGAGTAGGTTTTTATAACTTTTGAACCGTTTCATGTAATTGAAATCTGAGGGCACCATTGAACTCGCAGCGCTGATATTCTCTAAAGGAGACTTTCACTTCGATGACAGTGAGTTGAGAATTGAAGTAATTTTTTTTTTGGGTTTTCTGGAAAAAATAATAATTAAATAATGTGTAGTCACACTTTATTTTATTTGAGCCGCCATTTGGTGTGCGGTGGTTAATGCCTCGACATGGAAGTTGGAGGTGGAGCCACCACACCTTAATCTCTCATGGGATGTTATGGTGGTGGGGCCCATCCTAACTAATCCTCCTATGAGTGGATTAATGCTGGGGGGGACCACACTGGGCATAATACCCCTATTAATGGGAGGAGAGGAAAACCTCTCAACTCTCCCTCATTAATGAGGGGGAGCCTCTTTATTCCTAAACTCCCCATTGAATAGGGAGAAACTCCTTGACCACCACCACCTTAATGGAGCCAACTCCCCTGATTTTTAATTTGTTCCAAACTACCCTAATTAATTCATGATAACTCTTGTGAATTAATTAGGGGGGTCCTCGCCAATTAATTCCCCAATTTGAACTATTGTGCCAACAAAATAATAGAAAAACTCTTCCTACTATTATTTTCATTTGGCATTTGGGTGGAAGTTGGGAAGTATGATAATTGGGAGAAGATAGAATCCTCCCAACGAAGAAAAAAGAACACATTCTTCCAATGAAGAACACCGGTGATGATCCGTCTTCGATTTTTTTCCCAAACACCTACCAACCTGGAGCCACTTTCACAACCATCTTGTGAACTCGGAAGTGGAAAATTGCGGCGGACGCGACAAACGATGACTACGTCTTCTTCCCATGACTTCACCGTTGACGACCGAAAATCCAGTTAGGGTGTTATAGCATGTTGATTCTTTTATATTCTTCTTCTCATCATCAAATTAAATGAATCGATGCAAAGTGATGTAATTAATTTTTGTTCATTCTCTTTTCCTGATGATCTAATTGATACATCCTAAACGCGGAGGATTTGGGCCAACCTATCATGGCCCGACATCCTCTGTCGATTTTTATTTCTCGTGGTGTTCTTCGAAATTGCAACGAGCCAACGATGGATGCAATGAAAAAGGCCGCACTACACACTGCCTCTGTGAACAACACCACCCCCATGGCGCACCAGCCTGCCCGGCCACCCCTGTCTGCCTGCCCGCCAGCCCTCGGCCGGCCTGTGCCCCGCGCGACCCTTCTTGCCCCCTTCCGGCCTTCCAGGCGCCCCATCGGCCTGCCCTGGCTGCCACCCGGCCTGACAAGTGCCCTCCCGGCCGCATTTCGGCCTACCCGAAACCATGCCCGATGCCCCGCCGGCCTTCCCAAGTCACCACCCGTGCGTCTGCTGACCTGCCCGACCCCATCCCGGTGCCCTACTGGCCTGCCTGACACCCTTCCTGACTGCCACCCAGACTGCCCGAACCATGCCCCAACATCCTGGCTGAGTCGCCTGAGCAGCGCACCTTGTGGAGCTAGCCGAACTGGCCCCGGACTCCAGGCTGAGCCACCTATGCTGTCACCTCCAGGCCGAACCGCCCCAGCAGTCTGCTGGGTCAGGCCCATCGGACCAGGCCGAGCCTAGAGGGGTGACCTGGTCGACCCAGACTGGGTTATCCCAATCTAGGATTCCTAAGTCGGTCCGACCAGGTCGGACCGGGCCCAGGACCATTTCTAACTGTTACATCCTTTGGCCATATCTTTGTCACCGGACGACCATTTGATGAGATGTCAACAGAACTAGTTTCCATAGAGAACGAAGGTCCCTTTGAGTATACCCCACCAGAGATTGGGGTATTGTTTAGATATGTTCATGTTGGATTGTACAAGAATCAAACCGGGCACATGGGACTAAAATGCTTATAACTCACAGACGGGGCATCCAATTGACGCACATTCTATTGTGTTGAGACCCCTATGACTAGGCGGTCCTTTGAGATACATCTATGTGGGAATTTGTGACAGTTGGAGTATTGACATGTAGCTCGTGGAGCGGACCCTCCTGGAGATGAGCGAGCAGAGTACACAGACCTAGTAGCTGGATGATACTTGATGACTTCTTGATAGATTCGACTCGGAGTGATTCGGCTAGCCTAGTGGGGAGCGCCTCATAGATGGTGGTAGACCCATGTAGGAGGAGTGCCTTGTAGTTGGAGGTCGACCCACAATACTCGACAGAAGGAGTACCTTTGCAGGCTATTAGGTGGATCACCTAGTAGTTGGCGGTAGACCTAAAGTCGGAAGCCCCTCTGTGTGAGCATGGAAGGCCCAAAGTACTTGAAAGGAGGAGTACCTCAACAGTCCAAGGTTAGTGGGAATCACCTGGTTGTGGCAGCAGGCCCACTGTACAGGATAGAGGAGGAGTTATCCAGTAACCTTGTTTTCGACAATGTGAATAAAAATCCTGGTTGAGCTGAGTTAGTAACATTTAAGATTACCTCACGATTGAGATGGATTACTTGATAATGTAGGAATATGTATTGACATATAACTAAGTGTGGTTATCTGTTAATTTCTTACTTTTTGGTTTATCCTTTTTGGTTTTTTTGATAACTTGAGGGTCTTAGGGTCCCTACTGAGTATCTTTATACTCACCCCTACCTGGGTTGTACCCGCATCTGATTGTATTGGATGCAGATGATGGACATCGCTGACCGAGGCTGAGTGTATGAAGACTGGACGGTACCCGGAGGTGGACAACTTGACGTGATGTTACACGTAGGAGAAGGACCGACGTGGAGTGTTGTGGAGGATATCTGTACCCACCCTTTAGGTAGGATTTCCCAGAGGATGATCCATCATCCGATTCGCCTTTCTTCTGTTGTACTTGTTTCCTTTTACTTTACAATTGGGATTGCATTTCCAGACCCTTTAATTTTCATCATTTATTTTTACATTTTGTTTTACTTTTTGTATTGCTTCTAACTACTCTGTTGTGTGTGATTATAATTTTTTAAGGAAATTCCTTCCCAGTTTTAGGGATTTACGCCTTTGGTTCAAGTCACTAGCCCTTGGCCTTTGGAAGGAAGCCTTGGGGTAGTCACCGCACAGGCCCACAGGGATGGGTCATGAAAAATTGGGATCAGAGGAGTCAGTTCTACCATAGAATTTACGACTATGATATTTATTTTTTTGTGAAGCAGTAGTTTTAAGGGTACCGAGTGTGGTTCTTAGTTCAGGGAGTCCAGTGTTGGTGCGGCGGCCAACGTATCCATGCACCTAAAACCTGACTTCTGATTTCCATCTCTGTTCATGAAAACAATGATTTTGTGTGTGTTTTCAAAGGATCCCTTTTTGTATGCTCAATGAGGTCATCTTACCATGTATAACTTTTGACTATGTCGTATCTATTCAGGATGCCTCCACGTAGACAACGAGTTAGAGTTCGGAGAGAGTACATGATGACGTTGCACTGAGCGACGCGTCTCCGGTGTTAATCCCTATTACTAAATTATCACCTTCAGGTGGTGTACCAACAGCACCACTACCCATTGGGAAACAGATGCCACTAGCCGCACTAGCGGATTGTGCACACCAACTGAGCACGTCACATGAGTTCCTGCTACAGAGGCCTCCAAGGTAATGAAGTGAGACAAATTCTCAAGCAGCAGAGGACTAGCTGGAGGTGATTTCTAGAGTTCACTGCCTAGTTGAGACACTCATAGAGCAGATAGTGATCTTAGCTACTAGTTTTTTCTAGTGAGTGACCATGAAGTTGGTCCGCGTAGTGATGAGGCTTCGGTACATGGACCATTTCACAAGATTTTACCTTCTGGTAGTGTGTCAGCTATATCCAAGCATGTTGGTCATTAGTTACAACTGGTGGTACTGGTATATGAAACATGTAGGATTACTACCTTACATGTGATTCAGCATCAGATACCCATCCAGTTCTGAGGTGAGCCCGAATCACAGGCGACTTAGGACTGGCCTGAGGAGGTGGTTGAGTGTTCTTTAGAGATTGTATAGTTTCATCGATATGACATGTCTGTAGCTGAGAATTCACCGAGGCCTACCGATCATTCCTAGTAATTGATGAATACGTTGTGATAAATGCTTAGGGGCTCGGACTACCGGGAGTGGTTTGTTTTAGGACATCTGAGCCAGCACCATTCCTCTCGATGCTATTGAGAACCTTTGTGGTTGAATGTTCTTTGGATGAGCGGAGACATCCAGTGAATGTTAGTAGTGGAAAGGCATGAAACTAGCACTAGTCTTAGAGATGTGAGCGTGTAAAATGTTTCGAGAAGAGGAAGTGTTAAGGACCGATGAATCTGCATGGTAACAGAAATGGAAGCAGAGTTAGGAGAGAATCATGAGGTGTTGTACATTTCGACATGTTACAACCACCTTCCTTTGTAGTCTTCAAAATCTGAAGGAGCTAGATGGTAGGTGAAGAGAGTAGCTACATATGGTAAAGGAGTGTTACCCCATGGCTCTAGGAATAATTTGATGTACGGTATCTGACTACCACTAGCTACAGTATAAATAGAGATAGGTATAAATCATTCCATCCTTCCACGAATCTGGTCCCAGACCTAGAGTTTCTGGATAAACTGTTTACTTGACCATCACTTCTAGAGATACCTTTGGGAGGAGACTCGATAATCACACATACACTGATGGTGTGATCTGACCCTTGAGGTGAGATATTCGGTTGAAACCTCTTGGTGGTTGTGTCGTGGGCTTATGAAGTTAGTTTGGGTATGGTCTGGGCAACAACAATTTATACAATTAGTGAATGTATTAGGCAAAAAGGTTTTGGTTTATCTACAATGTTGGGATGAGGTTTTCCGTAGTCGCCGAAATAGGAAACCGAGTCACACATGTTAAACTCATGCATAGGAGGGTGCGGCCGATCACTCATGAGTCGGCCAACTTTACCCTCATCGTTGTATGATTTTTCAGTTTTCAGTTCCAAAAAGGAGTGACAGAACATGGGGACATCTTTTCAAATGATGTTTCCAGGATATCCCCCTTCCTCCAAAGGGGGTTGGACATCTGGTTTGGCTGGATACTACCGGAGGTTCATTCCAATATTCTTCTGAGTTGCAACACTACAACCCGCCTTGACAATTAAGGGGAAACCCTTATTGTGGTCGGAGATATGTCAACAGAGCTTTCAAGAGATGAGGTAGAGGCTGACTAGTGCCCCACCATCTTGAGGCATCTAGATGAAGGCATAGGGTACGTAGCCTAATGCAGCACATCAGGGCCCAGACTCAGGTCTGTCCGGATGCAGGAGTGAGCAGTGATCATGTATGGCTCTCGGCAGATGAGACAACATCAGTAGAACTACATAATCCATGACCTGGAGTTAGCAGTAGTGGCCTTTTCCATAAAGATGTGGAGACACAATCTGATGGGTGAACGTTTTACCGTGTACTCTGATCACAAGAGTCTCGGGTATATCTTCTCTCAGAAGGACCTGAACCTGAGACCATGATGATGGCTTGAGTTCTTCCATAACTATGACTTAGAGATAGTCTATACTCCTGGGAAGGGGAACATCATTGCAAATGCACTCAGCATGAGGTCTGGTATACAGCTGCTAGGCGAGGCGATAGAGCAGCTGGATGCTTTACAGATATCCTTGGTGGATAGAGACAAAGCAGCCTTTCTATAGTCTCTTACAGTCACTCCACCACATCTTCATCATGTTAGGGAGGCACAACATGGATATACTGACTGTGAGACACGACGTGCCCAGATATCCATAGGGCAGGCAGCTGATGGACTTTTTGAAGGTGGGGAGCACGTCATCCTCTTTAGAGGACGTACCATGGTACCAGGGTCACTTCATGAAAAAGTGTTGATAGAGATCTTCACATTACCTCTTGCAGTACATTCAGTAGTTGTGAAGATGAACCAGGACCCTCGACAGAAGCATTGGTGGCCAGGTATGAAGAAGGCATTAGCAGAGTTTGTTTTTCGATGCCTCACTTGATATCAAGTGAAGGCAAAGCACTAGGTACCAGATGGATTGGTTTAGCCTTTAGAGGTAGTAGATTTGAAGTGGGATGTGATATCCATGGACATCGTGATAGGTCATCCAAATACATCCCATGGACATGACTCTATTTGGGTTATCCTTGACCGACTCACCATGTCGGCCCACTTCTTACCGATTATAGAGAAGGGTTCTGTAGAAAGATTGGGACGCCTCAACGTGCAGGATATTATGAGGCTACATGGAGTACATTCTTGTATTGTCTCCGATCATGATGCATGATTTACTTCCCAGCTATGGAAGGGTTTGCAGGAGGCTTTCAGGACGCAGGTTCATCTGAGAACTTCCTTTTATCCTCATAAAGATTGTCTGACTGAGCATACCATTCAAACTCTCGAGGACATGCTCTATGCATGGGTCCTCAACTTTGGACACAGCTGGAAAGATCAGTTACCTTTGGTGGATTTTTCCGTCAACAACCTATATCACTCCACAATAGGGATGGAACCTTTTTAGGAGTTGTCTGGGCGACCTAGTAGATCAACCTTGTGTTAGATACACCCTGGGGAGTCAGCACTAGTGGGACTAGAGACGGTATGAGTGACCATAGAGAATGTGTATATCATCATGGAGAGGATGGAGACTGCACAGAGTGGGCTGAAGTCGTATGCTGACATGAGATGAAGACCTCAGGAGTTCAAGGACAGCGACAATGGCTTTATACAGGTCTCACCCCTACAAGGTTTTAAGAGATTTGGAAGAGGCAGAATGTTATCTCTTTGATTCATCGGACCTTTCCAGGTCTATAACAGAGTTGGAGAGGTGGAATAATTCTTTTCTCTTCGACCTCAGTTGCACCGGGTGTATGACGTCTTCCATATATCTCAGTTGAAGAGATACGGGCACAACCCTTCTCATCTCATCAACCACATAGAGATGGATGTTGATGATGGGGCGACTTTCATTGAGGTTCTAGTAGAGATTGGGGATCGATAGGATTAGGTCCTATGTGGACGGTCGATACCTCTGTCGTAAGTACGCTTGCGGCGCGAGAACCTCCAAGATAGAACACGGGAGCTAAAGGCTTAGATGCAAGCTCAACACCCCCACTTGTTCCCATAGTTCAAGTTGAAGATTATGGGGATGTACAACCCTGAAGTGTGGAGAAATTAATGACCCAGAAATCGTGTGGAATATTTTTTAATGCATGCTATTTTTACAATCCTGAGAAAATTTCCGACGCTTGATTCTGAGGCCCAGTGTGCCCAGAATCAATTTCTGACATTTTTTTCGGGTACGTTCAGTAAATGTACAAGCGGCATTTAAAAACTTTTGAACCATTTCTTGGAATTGAAATCTGAGGGAACCGTTAAACTCGTAGTGCCAGAATTCACATAAGGAGACTTTAACTTTGATAGTAATGAGTTGAGAAGAAAAGTTAATTTTTTTGTGTTTTCTTGAAAAAATAATAATAAAATAAAGTGTATCTATACTTTATTTTATTTGAGCTGCCATTTGGAGTGTGGTGGGTGAAACACACTCATGGAGGTTAGAGGAGGGTCCACCGCACTGTAACCACTCATGAGAGGTTATGGTGGTGGGGTCCACCCAAACTAAACCTCCCATGAGTGGTTTAATGTGGTGGGGACGACACGGTTCTTAACCAATACTAATTGGAGGAGAGGAAATCCTCTAAACTCTCCACAATTAATGAGGTAGAGCCTCTTGATTCATAAACTCCCCATTAAATGGGGAGAAACTCCAAGAATACACCCCCAACTTAATGGAGCCAACTCCCCTAACTATTAATTTCTTCCAATCTCCCCTAATTCATTCCTATTAACCCTAGTGAATATATTAGGGGGAGCCTCTTAAAATAAATCTTCAATTTGAATTGTTGTGCCAACAAAATAATAGAAAAACTCATCCTTCTATTATTTTCATTTGGAATTTTGGTGGATGTTGGGAAGGAGGATTATTGGGAGAAGAGATAATCCTCCCAACAAAGAACGAAGAACGTGTTGTTCCAATGAAGAATGTAGACAACGATCCTTCTTCGACCTTTTCCCCAGACACCTACCAACGTGGAGCCACTTCCACAACTGTCGTGTGATATCAGATGTGGAAGTGTGAAGCGGACATGATGAATGACGACTAAGTCCTCATCCCACGACTTCACCGTCGATACCCTCCAATCCATGTAGGGGGATATTTCTTGTTAATGCTTTTTTTCTTTGTCTCATCATCAAATGAAAGATATCGATGCAATGTGATGTAATTAATTGTTGTACATATTTTTTCCTGATGAACCAATTGATTAAACCATAAACGTGGAGGATGTAATCCAACCTAACATGGCATGACATACCCTGTCAATTTATCTTTATCACAATGTTCTTCGAAGTGTCAACGAGGTGACAGAGGCAGCAACGACAAAGGCCGCCCTACCTGCGGCCTCCGCAAACCGCACCACCCTTGCGGCCCACCTGCCTGCCTGGCCGCTAGCCGCCATTGTCCCACCTATAGGCGACCTTCCTGTGCCCCAAACGGCCTGTCTGTGGCCTACCTGTGTCCTACCTGCATCCTATGCCGCCTGCCCAAAGCCTGCCCAGCGCTTTGCTGGCCGGCCCGGCGCCCCGTCGGGCCACCTGGGCCGCCACCCGACATGACCAATGTCCTCCCGGCTGCCTGCAGGCCTGCCTGCCCAGCTGCCGGCCTCCCCGACACCCTCTCGGTGCCTTGTCGGCAGGCCCAACGCCCTGCCAAGGTCGCCACCCGGCCTGCCCGGCCATCTTCAGGCCTCCATTGTGCCCTTCCAGCCACTATGTTGCCCTACCCAGCCGCCACCCAGCCTGCACAAACTGTTCCCTGGTATCTGGGCCGAGTCTCCAGGGACTCGCCCCTCGTGGCACTGGAAAAACCGGCCCCGTCTTCCAGGCCGAGCCACCTATGTGACAACCTCCGAGCCGAACCACCCCTGAAGTCGGCTGGGCCAGGCCCAGCGGACCGGTCCGAACATAGCAGGCTGACTGGGTCGACCCAGACTAGTTCGGCCAAGTCTCGGTTGGACCAAGGCAGTCGATCCGGGTCGGATCGGACACATGCCCATTAATGACCGTTACTTCCTTTGGCCATATCCTTGGCACCAGACGATCATTTGATGAACTGCCAGAGACACAAGTTTTCTTGGAGCACGATGGTCCCTTTTAGTATAACCCACTAGAGATCAGGATAATGTTGAGAGATGGTCGGGTTGGATCATACTGAAATACAACCGGGCCCTTGGGTCTAAAAATCATATAACTCAGAGACCGGGTGTATGATTGATGCATTGTCTGTTGTGTTGTGACCCCTATGATGAGGTGTTCCTTTGAGATACTTCTACGTGGGACATCGTGATAGCTGGAGTATCAACCTATAGCATTTGAAGTGGACCCTCTCAGAGATGAGTGAGGGGAGTACAGAGACCTAGTAGCTGGATGAGACCTGACGACTGTTTGACCGATTCGACTCGGAGTGATTCGACTCGATGTGATTTGACTAGCCCAGCGGTGAGCGCCTGGTAGTGGAGGAAGACCCAGGACCGAAGAGTGCCTGGTAGTTGGCAGCAGACCCGTGGTAATCGACATGAGGAGTACTGATTACCCCCTAAATGAGGTTAATATTCATTGATAAATATATAATAATCATGTTCTTTATTATTCATAAACATCATTTTAGTACATTTTACTCTTTGAACATCATTTTACATTCTGATTGTAATTCCTTCTTAAAATGCACTATTATGTGATACATTTTTCAACATCATATAAAGTACCCAATTATTCATCTGATTTTAAGAAATTTAATTATAATTATTTGTATTTTATATTTTGGTAAATTTAACTCCAATTCAATATGAACCTGTTTTATTTATGTATCAATGGAGAATTCATTGAAGAAGATGGGGATATTTTGTGATTAAAGGAAACAATTCTGGAGAAGTCAGATTGGACACCAGTCCACTGATGAGAATGTGGAGCCCAACATACAAGCCCAATGAATCCCAAATTTCGTGGGATTATATAATACATGTATAGGAACAAATAACCCATCATTACCCAATGCTAATTAGACATCCATGGTGGTATTTTAAGAGGCTCAAGTTAGAGATAAAATTCTGGGCCAGATTCAGCAGCCTAGAAAAACATCCCACTAATCTAACCATATCTCTAAATGAACAACTCCAAATGGGACCAATATTTACCGGAGGATAGAAGAAATCCTGGGATCCATTTTATTCGTCTATGGACCACTCTTATTCGGCCATATAGAAGGACTTCCAAGTGAGACTATTCGGTGGATGAATGCTGGCTGTCACCTCTGGTCAAGTATGGAAAAGTCCAAGTTCCACAAGCATTCCACCACCCTAGGCCTACCATAATAATGTGGGATGCTTTTTACTGTTGGAGGATCTAACCAAGGCTCCCAAAATTCCTATTTATGGTAGTGTTGGTGGAGGAGTTTTGTATCTTTGGTGCTCTGTTCAATTGTATTGTTATGCTGCGATTTTGTTGTCTCATGTTTGTCTTTCACATGTAAGTTGTTCAATTCACATTAGTTTCTTAATAAAAGATATTCTTTTACTCTTATTCTGTTGTTCATTATATCACATTGATATTTTGGGTTTGAGGTTTGAATTTATTCACACCATACATTGTCAAATTATTCATACAATGGTTGAGTGATCATTTTCTTTTTATTGTTTTATTTACTTCTTCAATTACTCCCTCATGAGTCTACTTCTTGATCCCTTGAAACAATAGAATCAATGGAGGGAAAACCCACTTATGGGTTGATCCAAAGAGTAGAAAGGGGATGGATTGGATGTTATTTATCACTCCATTAATGTATAATCACTTCTTCTATTGTGATTTTTATTTGATGATTTATAAACTCCATCAACCTTGATAAATTTAAGGCCACACACTTCAAGTGCTAATACGAACCTTTATCTTGAAGTGCTCAAAAATTTTATCTTTCAAGTGTATAGGAGATTAGTATTAAAGGGTATAGCTATTAAACCAGTAAGTGATGATATTGTTTTATCCTCTTAAATGAACCCATCTCAAATATAAGAAATTGAAATCATTGAAAAGGAAATACGTCAAATCCACCCCAAGTGATAACCTAGGATCAACTCACTCTCTTAAATTGAATTCACTTATGTCTCTTAGATTTTAATTTAAAACCATCTTAAATCAATCGAATTTGGTTACTTCATATCCAAAACAATCCATATAATGTATGTGTATGTAGGTTACTTTTTTGGTCTCTGAGGATTTGATAACCAAAGCTAAACTACAAGGACCGTTCTACATTCATCTTTTGGGTAAATTTGACCGTGAATCAAATTTTGGCACCGAATTTGTGGAACCAATTAAGGCATCTAAACACTCATTCTATTCTCCATTATTTCTTCTTTTCTCATCCAAATTATCTTATCTTGTCGCTTTCTCATTTTTTTCTTTTAGTGCATGTCTGCCTACACCCGTGATCAATCTAACCATCTTATTAGGGTGGATAGTCTTAGGTTTGGGGAGTAAAGTACACCAAGGGAACAATTTACATTATATCCTAATTTTCCTAATACTCCAAAGTAAAAAATTGAGCCCATTTCAATGGATGGTATTCAAAGAAACCAACTCATCAACCCAGGTGGGAACCAAAATGGAAACCCAAATGAGGAATCCCAATGTATGGGGAATGAAATTGATCAAACCATGAATTACTACCTCACACCTTCCTGAACCAATTCCCCCTCATGAATTGTACACAATTCCCTAAGATATTCCAACTACATCTTTAATCCCCATGTCCTAAACCACCTTCCCACATTCCGTGGAATGGAGTCTGAGATGCCCTACCTTCACATTAAGGAGTACAATGACATTGTAGAAATCATATGTCCCCCACATCAACTGGAATCATCTATGATAAGGCTATTTAAATTTTCATTAAAGGATCAAGCTCAAAATTGACTAAACAATTTGAGACCATCATCGATCAACTCTTGGAACCAACTACAAAGAGAATTCTACAAAAAATACATTCCCCACCACAAAACAATTGCACATAAAAAGATAATCCAAAACTTTTTTGAAAAAGAGGGAGAGTCATTCTATGAAACTTGGGAGAGGTTCAAAGAAACTCTAAACATGGTTCCACACCATGGTTTTTCTATTCCGGAACATGTGAGAATTTACTATGAAGGGTTGGGTATAGGGAACAAAAAATTCATTAAAATGATGTGTAATGGAAACTTTAAAAACAAAGACCTAAATAATTCTTACGAGTATCTAGAAATCCTTTTTGAACAAAACTAAACATGGGTAAATTCACCATAGTCTTAAAAGACACAAATAACAACTAGAATTAATACACTTAGAGATGAGGAGTTCCTTAGGGATAAACTCGCAACACTCACTAGGAAGGTTGAAAAGATAGACCTTAGCAAAATCCATGAAATCAAATTTGTAGACCCTGTTTGCAAAATTTGTGACAAACATGACCATAATACAAATAGCTTCCCAACCATTCCATCCATCAAGGATGTTCATTTTGGAGGACCACTTGCAGAAGTAAATGCCTTGAACATTCAAAAGCCTCAATACCAAAACAACTTCAACCCAAGGTATAATGACCTCCCAGGCTTCCGTAGGAAAGATAACCAACAACCTAGCCAACAACAAGGAATAAATCCTTATTACTATCAGAAATACCAAACCCATAACCAGTTCAAAACCCATCCTATCCAATACCAACAGCCACCAGTCAATTTTCAACAAACTATCCCCCCCCCCCAAGTATACCTCTAGGATAAACCAGTCTTCTTAACCACCATCCCAAACCATTCCAAGAACCCTACTAGAACAACTATGATAGCAAATAGAGGGGATGAACTCAGAAGTCTCTTCCCTAAAAAAATAACTTCAAACCATCAAAAATGGAAAGGCACCCATGCCTACTCAGGTGGTGCCATCCTCAACTTCAAGGGGAGAGTCAAGTTTTACTCAAACAACTCATGAACAACTAAAGGTGGTGACTATTTTAAGAAGTGGCAAATCATTTGAGAAACCTGAACAGCTAATTCAAAATCCACGTAAAGATTCAAACATGGATGAAAGTTCATATGAACCAAATGATAAAACTGAAAAGCATGATAACATTGTCAAAGAAACTACTCTTCAACAAACAACTCCACACCCCGCACCATTTCCTCAATGCATGAGGGGGAAACTCAAGCCTGAATTAAGTGAAACATTAAGATAAATATTCTAACATGTAAAGTTGAGCATTACCCTTCTCGATGAAATCCAAACCATACCTTCCTACTCAATGTACCTTAACGACCTTTTCAGTTTTAAAAGAATGTGTTCACATAAAAACCAAGTCCTTTTGGCTGCTAATGTTAGTACCACCATTCAAGGGACTATTCATACTATGATTAAAGACCCGAGTTTCCATTACATCAATGTTGAACTAGTAGAGGGAAAAGTTGACAAGGCCTTGTGTGACCTAGGTGATAGTGTCAAACACATCCCCTATGTTGTGTACTGGCAGTTAGGCCTAGAAGAGCTCCAACCCACATCTGTCACACATCTACTTGTTGATAGTAGAATTAGGGTTCTTAAGGGTATTTAAATGGACGTTCTAGTAATGGTTGAAAACATCATCTACACTGTTGACTTCATTATCCTCGAAGACCATCCAAACATAGGAAATATGGAAAAACCCCAATCATCCATGGTCGTCCTTTTCATGGAAAAATCAACTCTGTTATCCATGTCTGAAATGGGAACATGACCATCACCTTTGGAAACATGAGTCTAGACTTGATAATCTATAATGAATGTTCACAAATAGGGGATGATGAGGACATTCATGAAGTAAACATGATAGGAATGATTGATTATTAATCCATAGAGCACCAAGGAAAATTTGATGGATGTTTATGTCAGGATGAGATTGATTTCCTTTGTTCACATAATGGAAGTTTATCTTCGTGGCTTGAATCATTTTCAAATTTCTCTTATGATGATGTCTTAGGTCCAACAGTCAGTGAAACCATTCTGCAATCCACATTCATGGAGGCCAATCAAACTTCCTTCCATAAATCTGATCAAACCAATCTTGTAGCTTAAACTTCTATATGTGGGGAATCAATCCTATCTGAAACTCTAAAAAATGAAATTGATATTGATCTAATTTCCCAATATTCTGCTTAAATTCTGAACCAATATGATCTTGAATTGAAGGAACTTCCTTCTACACTCATGTATTCCTTTCTAGGGGACAATCAAACACATCCTATTATCATTTATTCTTCTCTTGAAGCCAATCATGAGAGGATGCATCTAGTTGTTTTTTTGAAACATAAGAAATCCATTGGTTGGACCCTTTATGATATTACTAGGATTATCCCACTTATCGGGACTCATAGGATTGTTATGGAATCTGATTCCAAGCCATGTCTTCAACCTCAATGGAGAATCAATCCTAATCTCATGGATGTAGTGAGGAGTGAACTTCTAAAATTGTTAAAAGATGGTATCATCTATCCCATTGCCGAGAGTGAGTGGGTGAGCCCAATCCAATTGGTTCCCAAGAAGGCAGGAATAATAGTGATAACCAATAAATATGGAGAGATTATTCCAACAAGGGTGAGTAGTGGTTGGAGATTCTGCATCGACTATAGGAAGCTAAAATCATTCACCAAGAAGGACCATTTCCCCTTACCATTGATTGACCAAGTCCTTGAGAGAGTGGTCGGTCATGAATTCTACTGTTTCATTGATGGGTACTCAATGTACAATCAAATTGTGGTATCCCTAGAGGATCAAGGGAACACTACATTCACCTATTCGGCACCTTTTCCTTCATACTCATGACCTTCTGTTTATGCAATGCCCTTGGTACCTTCCAGTGGTGCATGATGGAAATCTTCTCTGACAAGGTAGGGGATTTTCCAGAGGTCTTAATGGATGAATTCATTGTGTTTGGGGACACATATGAGTAATTTCTATAGAATGTGGAGAGAGTCTTGTCAAGATGTGAAGAAACGAATCTGGTCCTAAACTGGGAAAAATTTCATTTCCTAGTTAAAGAGGGACTAGTTCTAGGACATCTGGTCTCGGGTAGGGGGATTTGAGTTGATGAAGACAAGGTTGAAATCATTCATCACCTTCCATCACACAAAACTATCATGGATGTGAGGTCTTTTTTAGGACATGCTGGTTTCTATAGAAGAATCTTCAAGGACTTTAGTTCAATCTCTTATCCCATTTGTGATCTCCTAGAAAAGGATACTCCATTTGTTTGGACAGAAAGCTGTGAGGGTTCATTATCAACCCTAAAATTCTATTTCTCCACTCCTCCCATTATGAAATATCCAAATTAGAACCATCCTTTCAAACTTATATTTGATGAAAGTGACTTTGTTGTTGGAGATGTGTTAGGACAAAGTTGTGATAAAACTCCTTATGTCATTGCTTATGCCAGAAAATCCTTAAATGTTTCCCATATAAACTACACCACCACCGAAAAGGAGTTACATTATATTGTGTTTTACTTAGAGAACTTTAGGTCCTACCTCTTATGATCCCCCATCACTGTGTTCACTGACCATTCTATACTAAAATACCTCTTCCTAAAACAGGATTCTAAGGCTATACTGATTAGAAGGGTCCTTCTCTAATAAGAATTTCACCTCACAATCAAGGATAAAAAGGGTGTTGAATTTTTTTTAGCTAATCACCTATCATGGATGGAATTAAAAGGCAACTCAAATAACCTTTAGGTGTCAGAGTCATTCCCTAATGAACACCAATATTCTGTGAGGGACTTACCTTGGTATGCCGACATAGCCAATTTCTTAGTTACAGGAGTCATCCCAAAATTCATAGGGACTCAATCTTGAATGAAATTTATTTCTGATGTTAGACACTATGTGTTTGATGATCGATACCTCTATAAGTTCTACCCGGAACAAGTCATTAAGAGGCATGTCCCAGAATCTGAACAATTGTCCATACTTAAATTATGTCATAGCGAGGCATGTGGAGGTCACTTTTCCTCTATGAAAACATCAGCTACGATTCTTAGTGTGGTCTCTTCTGGCCCACCCTCTCAAGGGACCCCTACACATTTTTTCAAAGTTGTCCTAGGTGTCAAAAAGTAGGGTCCATCACAAAATGGTATCAAATTACACTCACTCTCATCATAGTGGTTGTAATATTTGATTGTTGGGGAATTGATTTAGTGGGTCCCTTCCCAAACTCTAAGGGATATCTTTAAATTCTTTTAGCTATTGATTATGTCTCAAAATAGGTTGAGGACATTCCGACAAAATCTAATGATCATCAAACTGTGATTAAATTCTTAAAAGAAAACATCTTATCTAGATTTGGAATTCCTAGGGCTATCATTAGTGATCATGGTACTCATTTTTGAAATCGACCATTCTCATCACTCATGGAAAAGTATGAAATTTATCACAAGGTGTCCACTACGTACCATCCACAGACCAATGGTCAAGTTGAGTAAGCCAATCAATAAATTAAACAAATTCATGAGAAAACTGTAAAACCATCTAGGAATGATTGGTCAAGAAAAATCTTAGATGCTTTTTGGACCTATCGAACCTCATATAAAACCATTTTAGGAATGCCCCTATATAGGTTGGTTAATGGTAAATCATTCCATTTACTAGTGGATATTGAACATAAGTCTTTTTGGGAAATTAATAAAATGAATTATGACCTCTAAGTGGCCTAAAAAAAGGAAATTAAATCTCAATGGACTTGAGGAACATAGGATGGAGGCTTATGAGAATTAAAGGATCAATAAAGATAAAGTACAAGCTTACCAATCTCGAAATCTTAAAGAAAAACACATTGTAACAGGTCAACCAATTATTTTTTATAGTTCTAAACTTCTTCTACACCCGGGAAAGTGGAGGTCCAGATGGTCAGGCCCATACACAGTGCATAAGGTGTACCCCTATAGGGCTGTTGAAATTCAATATCCCACCAATGGTCAAACCTTTAATGTTAATGTTCATAGAGTCAAACCATTCATTTAACCATTACAATAACATGATGTTGGTGAATAATTGTGTGAACCTACCATAGATGAAGAAAATAATTAATCAATTAGCGGTCTATGTCGGGCTAATGACGTTAAACAAGGGTTTCACGGGAGGCAACCTGTGGTTTTCATGATTCCAATATTTTTTTTAAATACTCATTATTTTTAAAATATGATTAATTATTCATTTTGATATTTAAAAATAAAAAAATAGACTGTTGAATTTTTTTTCTATTATGAGTATGGATGGGTAAGAAAGGGTAGCACCATATTAATCTGTGTCATGTGGTGTGATCCTTGAGTAATACATTACCCAAAAATTTAAAATGAAGACAATGTATCATCAATTCATTTTGTGTTTATGTGATTATAGGTTAAAATAAAAAAAATTATAATATAATAATAAGAAAAAATGTCCACATCGTAGGTGTTGGGGTGAACACCGTCACAACAGGTGAAGTCGTGAGGACTCGAACTCGGGACCGAAGGGAGATAGGGGCACACTCTTACCACTGACCTATGACTTTTTGTGCATCCTTATTCTATAATTTTATTATATATACTTATATTTTACATTATTTATTATAAATATATATATATATATATATATATATATATATATTCACCATGTAATTATTAGAGTGACATCGATATCAAAGGACTAAATTGGAGCAGGAAAAACATCAATTTCAACCACCTGGTGATTTCATTCCATGATCATCATATTTCAATTTCCTTTTTGAAATTACCTTAGCACCCACTAAACCTTCTAAATTTTCATTTCTTAAAACACTAGGGATATTTTTATTTTATGTTGGTGGGAGATGAAATTAAAAAAAATTGCTTTTGTAAAAAAAATGATTTGAAAAAAAATGTGTGTAAATGGAAGGAAAAATTCCTTTAACATTGAACATGAAATTACACATTGAAAACATTGAAACATAATATCAAATAATTTAACATGCCCTGATTTTAATTTTAATCCTTTAATAATTTCATGAGCACAGATTTTGGAAAATGTGGTTGTCCAATGTGATATTTCATCATTTATATTTTCATCAAAATAAAAAAAAGATCACAATGCACGTGCTTTGGACAGTGGGGTATTAGTTTGAGTTCCTGGGGTCCCCCAAATAAATAGCATAGGATTAGGGATAATTTTAGTCTTAATATTAATATTCAATAAAAAAATCAAAAAATAAATAAATAAATTTGTTCATAGTGAAATGAAATGACCTAATGCGTGGCTTTCGACACTTGGGGATCATGACTCCATAGTTGTATGGGCCAGAGTTAGTAATTTTATCCCTATTTTTGGTACTTTGAATTTGTTTTTGACTGAGTTAACTCGAGATAATGCCCAAGTATGTGGGATTCACTTGGTGCCCTAAGGTCATTGATCATGGGAGTAATCGGCAAAGTCTTGCAATATGGGTTGACTCCTTTGTGTGCAATTTCAATTACCACGGAAAAATTGTAAAAACTTTAAAAAAAACAAACACAAAATATAATAAAAAAAATTAATACTCATCTTAATATTGAAATGTGATTCCACCTACTGCTGATGTCATTTCCCCCTTAAATAAATATGAACCCTCGTGTCTATTGTGATACACAACACATCCTCATAATTAATTGATATTGGATGAAATATGACAATAAATTTGAACAAAGGAATGTTCTTGGGATTGGGATATGCTTATGAAACTATCATATATTAAAATATTTTGATTGGTTTCATGTTTTTTTGGTATAAGGGTTTATTGTGATCATTTTTTATTAAATTTTTTTTGGAAAAGGGAATTCAAATTTAATATTGTTGAGATATATTTTGCTCGGGACTAGAAAAACTCAAGTTGGGGGGTATGATTAGCCACTAAATGAGGCTAATATTCATTGTTAAATATATAATATTCATATTCTTTATAATTAGTAAACACCATTTTAGTGCATTTTACACTTTGAACCTCATTTTACATTATGATTGTAATTCCTTATTAGAATTCACTATTATGTGATACATTTTTGAACATCATATAAAGTACCGAATTATTAATATGATTTGAAGGAATATAATTATCCATATTTTAATTTTATATTTTGTGAAATTTATCTTCTCTTCAATATGAAAATTTTTTATTCAGGGATCAATGGAAAATTAATGGAAGAAAATGGGGATATTTTTTGATTAAAGGAAACAATTATGAAGAAGTCAGATTGGACACCCGCCCACTGATGAGAATGTGGGGCCCAAAATAAATACCCAATGAATCCCAAATTTTGTTGGATTCTATAATACATTTTGAGGAACAAATCACTGTTCATGACCCAATGCTAATTCGGTCTCCATGGTGGTCATGTAGGTGGCCCAATTTAGAGATAAAATTATGGTCCAAATTCCGAGGCCCAGAAAAACATCCCACTAATCAATCATATCTCCGAATACACAACATAAAATGGGCCCAAAATTTACACGAGGATAGAAGAAATCTAGGGATCCATTTTATTATTCTATGTCCCTTATTATTCGGCCATCTAGAAGGACTTCCATGCTCATCCGTTCGGTGGATGAAAGCTGGCAACCACCGTGGTTCAACTATGGAAGAGTCCAAGTTCCACAAGCATTCCACCACTCTAGGCCTTCCATAATCAAGTGGGATGCTTTGTACTATTGGAGGATCGACTCAAGGCTCCCAAAATACATATTTGAGGAAGTGGTGGAGGATGAGATTTTCATATTTGGTTCTTTGTTCAATTGTAATGTCATGCAGCTATTTTGTTGTCTCAAATTTGCCTTTCACATATAAGTTGTTCAATTCACTTTAGTTTCTTTATAAAAGCTCATATTTTCTTATTATTCTGTTTTTATTCATATAACATTGATATATTTGGTTCATGGTGTGAATTTAATCACACCAAACCTTGTGAAATTATTCACACAACGGTGGAGTGATCATTTTCTTTTTATTGTTTTCTTTACTTCTTCAATTCCTCCCTTGTCAGTCTACATTTCGCTTCCTTTGAAACCATAGTATCAATGGAGGGATAACCCAATTATAGGTTGATCCAAGGGAGTATAAAGGGGCTGGATTGGATGTTATTTATCAACCCATTAATGTCTAATAACATATTCAATTGATATTTGTATTTGATGATTTTTAACCTCCGTCATCCTTGTTGGATTTAAGGCCACACACTTTAACTGCTAATAAGAACCTTTACCTTGAAGTGATCAAAACATTGATCCTTAATGTGTATAGGTTATTAGTATTAAAGGATGTAGGTATTAAAATAGTAAGTGATGATGTTGTTTTATCTTTTAAAATGAACCCATCTCAAATATATGAAATTGAAATCATTGAAAAGGAAATATGTCCAATCCCCCCAAGTGATAACATATGATCAACTCACTCCCTTAAATTGAATTCACTTAAGTCTCTTAATGTTCATTTTAAACCATATTAAATCAAACCATGTTGTCTACGTCATATCCAAAAACAATCCACATAATTTATGTGTATGTAGGTTACTTTTTAGGTCTCTGAGGATTTGATAACCCAAGCTAATATACAAGACCGTTCTACCTTCATCTTTTAGGTAAATTTGAGTGTGAATCAAGTACCTCTGGAGTATATTAAGGGGATCCCTTAGTATCTCTATGAAGACCCACAGTGGGGAGTGCCTCTGTGTGAGTGTGTCAGACCCACGACACTCGATATGAGGAGTACCTGAGCATCCAAGGTTACTGCGAAGCACCTGTGTTTGGTGGCAGGCCTACTGTACTTGACAGAGGAGGAGTTTTCTAGCAGCCATGGTTTTTTTAATGTGAGTAATAATCCTAGTTGAGTTGAGTCAGTATATTTTGAGTTTACCTCATGATTGAGATGGATTACATGATAACATAGGTATATGTATGGGCATATACCTAAGTGTGCTTATTTTTTGATTTCTATAATTGTGGTTTATCCTTGTTGGTTTTTGTGAGACCTTGAGGGTCTCAAGGTCCTTACTGAATATCATTATACTCACCCCTACATGGGCTATTCTTGCACCTCATTGTGTTGGATGTAGACGACAGACAACGCTGACTGAGGCTAAGTGTTTGAGGACTGGATGGTACCCAGAGATGGACCACACGGTGTGATGGTACACGGAGGAGAAAGACAAACGTGGAGTGTTGTGGAGGCTATCAATACCTACCCTTTAGGTAGATTTTTCAGAGGAAGATCCAGCAGTTGTTTCACCTTTCTTCTGTTGTACCTTTTTCATTGTACTTTATAGTTGGGTTTGTATTTCCCGCCCCATTACATTTCATCATTTATTTTTATATAGTTTTTTAGTGTATTTAATCCAGCTATTGTGTTGTGTGTGATTACAATTTTTTATGGCAATGCCTTCCCACTTTTTGGGATTTACTTTTTTAGTCCTAGTCGTCAGGCCCTATCCTATGGAAGGAGGGCTTAGGGTAGTTATGGCACGGGCCCCGTGGGATGGGTCCTGACAACAAAACCCTACAGTCTTCCCACCACTGTTGGATAATTATTAAATTAAAATTATCAAATTATATGAATAAAATTTGGGATAATGGATTCCATATTTTGAGTCAATATATTATATAATTTCTTGAAAGTACAACCTAATTTATGAAAAAAGCTATTTGTGGAAACAATTAAATTTAATTACAATGATTAAGGTAAAAATGAAATTACAAAGTGATGCAACATTATAAATATTTGGAAAATTAGAACATTTTGAAAAATAATTTTCTATAAATTTCTATACCCTTATGACCAAAATAAATATTTCCATGAGTTTTTAGTACAATAATCAATGAATGAGACCCATATAATAAGACATATAAAGAAAAAAAAGGTACCCATTTTTCTTTTAATTTTCATAAATAACTATATTGGATCAAAAGAAATCAAATCATATATTATAATGATTATTTTGAAATTTAAATTAACTAATTTAATATTAAAAAATTATAATTAATTTTAAGAGATGAATATATTATTTATATGCTTAATAAATTAAATCTCATTAATGTTTTAGTAAATAATTAAATAAATAAGAAGACACAAGAAATATTAATAGTAATGTAAAGGTAATGAATTATTCCCATCCATTTTTTATAAAAATATATCATGATTTGAAGGTTTAAAAAATTATTCAAATAAATCCATTTTCTTGGGGTTAGTTGTTATTCAATTTAAATAAATAATGACAAAATTGAAATTATGGATATTTTATAACAATTGATAGTTTATTAAATGATATAAAAATAATAAAATTCCTATCATATTCTTAGTGATTTGTATAAATTAATATATATATAAATATATATATTTAATATGTCCCATTAATTGATAATATATCATTTATAATGAGCATATTCAACCTAAAATGAATAAAAACCCTATTAGAGGATTTAATGTTGAAACTATGTTATTGAATATTACTTGTTATTGTGATACATATATTTTTCTCAAAAAATAATATTTTTATTTGATTAATTACATTATATATTTATAATTTAGGGGTCTAAATTGTAAAATTAATCACATATTAAGATATTAATAAATGATAAATCACATATGTTAGAAAAAAAACTAACATAATGAAAAAAATGAATAAAATAAAGAGACATCTATGAAAAAAAAATTTAACACATGTGTTAAATTAAGTGGTGTAGGTTTATCTAGACCATGTAATACCTCAAACTATTTAATTACCAATTTTGGTGCCACATTAGTTGATATTTACCTCACAATTCTTAACACTTTTGAGTATTTGAAAAATTCCCACCCACAACAATAAAATGGAAATAACTCCCCTAAATTTAGAGAACCACATTTTGAAATATGGATCATCCAACCCCCACACATATCTATTCCAGAAATACTTTTCTAAAACTATAATCCATTGTTTACATAGAAAGAACCCCAATGACGTTATTCGGTTCAAACAAAATGGATTTACCTGAAAAAAGGTAATATTCATCAATAATCATTTCCATTTTATTTCTTCTTATACACTATTAAATTATTCTAATACCATGATTGTATAATAAAATCATTATCTTAAATGTAAAGAGATGCGTTTAATTTTTTTATGACATAAAAACATACAAAATATCATTAAATTGGTTATGAATCCTTCATTCAAGTGTACGGTAGACTATCCAATCACGATGTAATGCCATTCTTTTTTCCATACCCATAATTCATGGTTAGGAATAATTAAATGAATATATTTTATTTTTTATATTTATTATATATTTATTATTATTTAATTTTTATATCACACATGCCATCATGTATTCTGTTTTGTGATAATAAGATAACGTCGTTTGTGTATACAGTAGATTACAACCTCCTTAAGCAATGTGATTTGTTCACACATTACATTAAACATATTATGGATTAGATTAATTATGAAATGTGTTATATATGAAATAAAAATTATAAATTATTAATGATATATATATCTTTATCATTTCTTTCGTTCAATATGACAAGAAAATAGGGACAAAGTTCATGCATACGTATGACCTATCATCTCAATGAAGGTTGACATTACATTCCTAGAACTAAATAAAATGGATTATAATAAATACATAAATTGTGAATATTTATGGTATTTTTATAATGGTTTAAATTAGAGATATTATGAAATCATGATCAAATTTATAGGAAGAAAAAAAAACAATACAAAACATATAGGCAAAACAAAGCTGTTATTACAAGAAACATATTTTTTTACCCAAAATTATTTATATATAGATAATGAAAGTCGTGATAGAATAAGATATTGTATAATATATATATATATATATATTATTAATATATGTATAATAAACATATATTCATTTTAAATTATTTTTGAACCATTCTGTGGGAAGTCAAGTCCTTAGGTAAAGGTTTTTCTCGCCTCACATTCATTTCTGTGATTTATATTCCATATTTACATATTATTTCTATTATGTGGTCAATTTATGAACCATTAATTTATCTAATATTATATTAAATAAATTTATCTGGATCTTAATATATATTTTTTGATATCCATTTTTTTATTACGTTTTAATGGTACCAAACCGGTAATGAGTTTATTCCACAATTTGCCTTCATTGAGAATTATGTTGTGTTATGTTCCAATTGTAGAGACTCTAAGCTTGACGTACATAGACGTTACATTACATTTTAGGAATACTTAGTACATAACAAAAACACACACACAAGGACCGTAATAGTTTAGTGTCTTTGGAAACTCGGAATATAATCTTCTAATCGTGGTGAAAGATCTTCAACATCTCCCATAAACATCTTCTTTTTTTTAACCTAAATCCTTTATTTATGTTCTGGGGAAAAGAAAACATGAAATGGTGAGCTCAAATCCTCAGTAAGGGTAAACAAAAGAAATATCAATCATGTCAAAGTCATAAGAACATATCTTTTGGAAATCTTAACCTACAAAAGAGATCATAATTTCATAACATGGGATAAATCATAGTAGTGAAATGTAATCCCAATAATCATAACTTAAAATATAAAACATTGTGGAATACACACATAATCATAGAGAATCATTTCTTATTATTCAAGACTCATTGCCAAGACTATCTTAGTTAACAAAGTCCCTTTCTGAACCGAGTTCACTCCTCGTTTCAATCCTGTTTCACTGAACCGGTATAACCTACCGTTCCAGCCATGTCTATCTCAGGAGATATAAAATCTTTACCCAATGCATTGGAGGGAGATATAGGGGGCCACCCATCTCATAATGATTCTATTCTTATGTGTGCCAAAAAATCATAAACCATACATCATAGCATAACCCATGTAATAAAAATGGGATTCTTAAACAACATGACATCATAAAACAATTATATAAGATAATGGAATTCATAAAAATATTTCCATCACAACATAATCAAATCCATGTAATAATAGGGATAGAAACCGAACCCTATATTATCTTAGATGGAAAATAACTTTGATAAAACACTTGAACTCCATTCTTGAGGAAAATATCCTTTCTACTTCAAAAACATTTTTTCCTTTATTAACATTTCATACAATTTTAAACTAAAAGAAGTTGATTAAAAATAAACTTGAAAACTTGTAAAGGAAGCTACTTGGAAATAATGTTTTAAAAATCCATTCATAACGTATAAGTTAAAAAAAATTCTTCTCGTACTTTTGTCGGAAATTACAAAAAGTACCTCGTACGAAAAACGACATAAGATTCCTTTCATATCTTTTACTAAAAACCCACTTAAGGGTAAAATAGGATTTAAAAAATTGTAGGTGGATGGAACAATATTAAATATTGAGGAAACATGGATGCGGATGATAAAATACACCCCTGTAAATTTCAAAGTATAAACGATCTCGGATAAAAATGAGATTGTGATATTTCCCTTACCTTAGGTATGATTTGCTTCGTAAGTGTCCAAAGATCCTGTATAATGATTTAAATAATGTTATTGACTTATTACAGAATCATAATTATTGTTATGATATCATATATGGTCATATTATTAGCTTATTATTAGTAATATTTCATACTACTTGTTATTTGGGTGTTTATTACTTTTTTGTTCTTATGCGTGTTTGTCGAATAAATTATTATTATTCTCTTTAGGTTATAGATACCTCATTTAAAGAATAGAATTACTGTAATATATATCATATTCATTCATTCAATTCATTTATATAATCATTATGCGATGAATATCATGTAGAACGAATTGCATCACATCGTGGAGACGGTATTCTGTATGTACACACGAGCGATGATATCGTTCCCATGATCATGGAATTGTATTTGAGTGTATGTATACTATTTAAGAATCAATATCACTTTTTAATAGTCATATATAATCATTATTTACACCATTATACCCATCCAAGTAAGGTGGTGGTGGAAAATAGATTACACCACGGCCTAGAGACGATATTCCGTACGTACGCATGCGCGGTGATTTCTTTTTTCGTAGGATGGATAGATGGTGAAATAGGTTTGTTTCATACTTATAATAACATATCAGTATATGAGTGATACTGATGTTATTACTTCATAATGATAAAAATAAAGAATAAGAAGTTGAAGAAGAAATAAAGATGAAAGAATCGGTAATAGACATTACCTCTTCTTCGAAGTGCTTCTTTGAGACCTCATTTTAGGATTCTAAAATAGGTCTTTGAAGAATACCATAACCTCTAGTATGTTTTTAGGGAAGTGTAGAGGAGAAATTGGCTGTGTTTGGACGAGCTTGAAGGCTCAATGTGGTGTGAGGAAGAGGGAGGAGGAGGTGCCCTTTTATAAGGGAGGGGAGGGGTACCTTTGGAATAACTAAAACTATTATTTTATTATAAAGTCAAATTCGGTTTTAAATAGCTCCAAATTGATTTATATTGAAGATAAGGTGTGGAGGGGTCTAAAGTATCTCATCCAATAGAATTTAGACATGTTTAAGTTCCTATTCTAACCTTATCATTTAGATTTAACATTAAGTTAAATAATTTTACTTTTACCATGTCTTCTTGTGTTCTTATACTATAAGGTTAATAAACATACTATAAGAATCCAAACGAACCCCAAGTTGTTTAATATTAATATATATAACCATATATAAGTCATTTTTCCGGACCTTAGATTTTTAGGAATAAAATAACAATTAATAATATAATATTTGTTTTAAAAACTATTTTATGTCATTTTTGACAGTATTTAGTAATTGATTTTTCTGAAACTCATAACTGAATTATTAGTTCGAAAAAAGTTAATTAAAGACATACTAACATGTCATATTAACCTATAAAATTAGTTAAATTCATAAAAAGTCTCAAATTTCATTTATTTTGGTATTTATAACATCAATTATGTCAATATTTCATTAATAAGACAATTACTGCATCATCTTTGTGTGATAATAAATGATACTTATTTAATCCCTAAAAATTCTAAATAAATTATTATGATATGGATAATTGTATTAGCTTTGTGGAAACTATTCATTTTCTAATTTTCATGAAGTTTATCACTAAATTAAAATTATTATACTTATAAGATTTAAGAAAGTGACATGTTGTCACATTCTTTAGTTTTAATAATAATTAAATTATTTTCATGGAAAAGATTCCATTAAATGAATCTAATCTGACCCTTAGGTGATATGGGTCTACTTTTAGTCATTCAATAGGATTTTGACATGTTCTAAAGTAATTTTATAATATTATATTTGCCCTTAATTACCCGATTTACCTTTAATTATGGTAAATAAAATTTACCATAGTTACTATTCATAATTCCCAAAAATAAAAAGTAGCTTATTAACATAATTTGGATCCACTGATTCCAAATATGGAATCCATTTTTCCAAATTCAATACACAAAAGTTATATAAATTAAATTAAAATTAATCTCATTGTCGAAAGAGAACGGGTTTTTCTTTAAAACATTGCAAAAGATTGAATTGATTTATCCTAAGAATTCAAGGTAGAATCAACGCTAATGACATAAATTATATTAAATGGTAACAATATATTCAATTTATACTTAAAAACCATGAAATATTATAATTTAACCATATAAATTATTACGATGAAAAATGTTGTTTTTAATTAAAATATAGCGTGTTTTTACTATTCATCAAAATATGAAAGTTACCAGAATAATATGAAAAATCTATCCAAAGTAAATTTTTATTCCATGATTCCAAAGAAGCATTTTTTTTTTGTCAAATTTAACTTATAAACATGTCAAAAACTATATTTAATGTGGGTGCGCCATCAAAAGGCGGTAAGACTGTATTTTTTGAAAAATACTTATTTTACCCGAAAAATTTATTTTGTACTTATACCATGTTCTAGAATATGTTTAAGATGAATAATAATGTTATAAAATTCAAATTTTAGTTAATACTATTCAGAACGGCTAGTTCATAAAAATATTATAATAATATATCGTTGTTTAGTAAAACCCGGTATTGCGTACAACACACGCTATCGAGGAAGGTTGTGATTGCGTGTAATGCAAGCCAAGTCAGGGTTGCGTGCTGTGAAAGAATCTTTCATTGTTTCGTATAACAGAATCCAAACATATTTCATTTATACATTGAATATATATATATATATATATACTCAATGTTGCGTAGAATAACTATTCTCAAAATTGTGTGTAACACGATCCAAGAATAGTGTTGCGTATACTGCAAGCTAATACGGTGTTGCGTATAGCACAAGGTAATCTTGGTGTAGTATACAACACAAGAAATTAATGAAATTAAAAGAATATTTTTTTTAAAATCTAGGGGTGTTACATTCTACCCCCTTAAAATAAATTTCGCCCTCGAAATTCGTCGGGGTTATAAATAGTTTACTATTCGAATGCTTCTTTAATAGAAACCCACATTGTAAAATGGAATACCAACACCAATCTTTAAAAACAAAAGTATTAAACGTAACGGTTACCCAAATAAACTAATCACTGGGTTTCCACATAGGTGAAAATATGGATATGGACGAGAAATCTAACCATCATGTTCTGATGGAGAGTGGTAGAGAACATGACTATGGAAAAGCCAAAAATCACAAATCCTTAAACTTGTGACGATCGAAGGTACCATCTGATTCGTCAGATATAAGAGATCTAGGTCAACATTTTTGGTTTTCAAGATCATTTCCCTAAAGTTGATGAAATTGGAATTAGAAGAAATACTTTCGTGATTTTGGTATAGTCTCACTATTTGTCGTTATTTGGACAATTTATACTTCATCTCTTAATGAAATGAAGTTGAATTTGTCATTAGTGATATGTTAGTAGATCATGTGATAGAATGATGGGTCATTCCATCTGTCTCAAGCAAATGGTTAGAAAAGTTATCAAAAAATGCATAAGTCCATCTATAGTGAGATTAATCATAGATGGTTCCTAAAATGGACTTATAATTCATATATCATACTACTTGATATAATAAAACTAGTTTCTACTAAACTGGGAATTCATGTTGGCCAGTGATAGGTGATAAAGGCCAGTCGCACTTTGGTTGTGGGTTCGATTCCTACGGCCTTGTCCGACGCGATGGGCTGTCGCCCGTCCTGCAGGTTGTCGTTTTTCTAAAACTATATTATTATAACATCCCATCAATAATATCGAAAAACTTCTATCCTTAAACAATACTAACTTATGTCCAACATAATCCATTCCAATCTTTAGGTTTATCCATAATACTGCAGTCCACTCTCATAATATAGTGAAAATTATTACCTGCGATTTAATACCATCGTTGATCCCCATATATCATAAGATATGTCTTGTTGGTCACATTCAAAACATTCAAAGGCCTTAATCATGTATTCTCTTGAATACCCATTGAACCTTAGTGAAAAAATGAATGCAGTTAAAAGTTAACACTTTCCACATACCAAAATCCTCAAAATTCTATATACTCAAACCATGATATCACTTAGTCCTTATATCAATCATGAGCTCGTGAATACTATCAAACATATTAGATTCTCTTTATCCCTTCATTATGTGCATATCATCTGCATTCCAAAAATATCTCAATCACTTTTCATGGTTACCGATGCCATAAAATTATTGAAAACCACAATAGATCAATACATAAATATTCCAATATTCCACGATACAATATACAACATTATTCTGGAATCTCATTATATAAAAACTTAATCATTCCACCACATCGTTTTCATATTCAAGATCGCCAATGGTGATCACATGTGACTTCCCTATGTCCTTTGCCTTAAGTGGTTGTTCATGTCGATCATCACTAACCCTTGGATTAGGGCATTTATTAGCACAATGCCCCATTTCCTTGCACTTTAAGAATTGAAGTGTAGTAGGTTCATTCTATGTATCCCTTACATTGTTTGCATCATTAGGTATCTTCTTCCCATTATTGCTACATTCAAATGCCTGCTGACCTTATTTTCCACATTTGAAACATTTACTTGTCCCTTTAAGACAATCTCCACCATGCTTCTTTCCACACATTTAGAATAAGGAAACATTCATCTTCTTTTCACCATTATTATGAGATTTCTCCTTGAAATCCATCTTTAGTTTTGTGTCAAAACTATGAGATGGATAAGTAACACCAACTTCCATTTCTACCTTGATAGCACAACGCACAATTTCTTCATAGCTACCGATGTCTCTTATAGCTAATGCCCTTAGACGATTTGGTTTTAAGCCACTGAAGAATCGATCAACTTTACTTTCAGGTTGGATGATAAATCCAGTTGCATACCTTGCAATCCTTGTAAAATTTGCTTCGTATATACCAAAAGATTCATCATCCTTTTTCTTTAGTTCAATAAACTCCTTCTCCATCTTTGTTCGAAGAATATGAGGGATGTAATTATTGAAAAATAAGTTCTTGAACTTGTCCCATTCCGTGGACTCAATTTCATCTCTTTGGCTCGTATTCTTGATAAGATTCCACAATTGATCAGCTTCACCTTCCAAATGATATACTAATAAGATGAATTTATCATGTTCAGAACATTGAAGAAATGAAAATATCTTTTCAGTGGTACTGATCCATTGTTCAGCAACAAGTGGATCAGAAGAACCACTAAATGAAGGTGGACGTTGGCTAATGGAGGAATCAATAGAATGTTGTTCCCTTCTCTGCTCATTTGGATGTCCAGAATGATTCATAGCTTGTGTAAGTATAACAATAAGATTTTGCACTCCATATCCCGTAACATTTGTTTGTTCAGGAGGACATTCACTGCATTGTCCATTAAATTGATCAACATGGTTCCTTCAGGTTCCAGCCATCGTCTATAACCCAAAAAGAATAGTGTGAGAGGCAAAAATCATGATAGGGAAAACAACATAATAAAGGGGGAGTATCCTGAATATCTAACATCTTAGGATAAATTCTATGATCATTACCGTAGTTCTATGACAGTATCCTATACGTATACTTATCCTTAGGGACATCCCTAGTCATACCTTAGAAATATCTCTAGGGATCTCACTAACGTTTTCAAATCCTAGTTTCCAATGGTTGACTAAACCTTTCCTCTAATACCAACTGTAGAGACCCTATGCTTATCGTACATAGACATTACCTCACTTTTGAGGAATACATAGTACATAAGAAAAACACACACACAAAGACTGTAATAGTTTAGGGTCTTTGGAAACTCAGAATATAATCTTCTAATCGTGGTGAAAGATCTTCAACATCTCCCATAAAGATCTTCATTTTTTTAAACCTAAATCCTTTATTTATGTCCTGGGGAAAAGAAAACATAAAAGGGTGAGCTCAAATTCCCAGTATGGATAAACAAAAGAAATATCAATCACGTCATATTCATAAGAACATATCTTTTGGAAATCGTAACCTACAAAAGAGATCATAATTTCATAACATGGGATAAATCATAATAGTGAAATGTAATCCCAATAATCATAACATAAAACATGAAACTTTTTTTCATACACACATAATCATATAGAATCATTTCTTATTAGTCAAGACTCATTGGAAAGACTATCTTAGTGGACAAAGTCCCTTTATGAACTGAGTTCACTCCTCGTTTCAGTCCTGTTTCACTGAACTGGTATAACCTACCGTTCCAGCCATGTATATCTCATGAGATATAAAATCTTTACCCAATGCATTGGATGGTGATATAGGTCCCACCCATATCATAATGATACTATTCTTATTTTTGCCACAAAATCATAAACCATACATCATAGCATAACCCATGTAATAAAAATGGGATTCTTAAACAACATGACATCATAAAACAATTCATATAAGATAAAGGAATTCATAAAAATATTTCCATCACAACATAATCAAACCGATGTAATAATAGGGATAGAAACAGAACCCTATATTATCTTATATGGAACATAATTTTGATAAAACACTTGAACTCCATTCTTGAGGAAAATATACTTTCTACATCAAAAACATTTTTTCCTTTCGTAACATGTCATACAATTTTAAACTAAAAGAATTTGAATAAAAATAAACTTGAAAACTTGTAAAGGAAGCTTCTTTTAAATAATTTTTTAAAAATCCATTCATGATGTATAAGTTAAAAAAACTTTCTTCTCGTACTTTTGTCGGAAAAGTCAAAAAGTACCTCGTACGAATAACGACATAAGATTCCTTTCATATATTTTACTAAAAACTCACCTAAGGGTAAAATTGGATTTAAAAAATTATAGGTGGATGGAAAAATATTACATATTGATGAAACATGTATGTGGATGATAAAATACACCCCAGTAAATTTCAAAGTATAAACAATCTCGGATAAAAATTAGATTGTGATATTTCCCTTACCTTAGGTCCGATTTGTTTTGTAAGTGTCCAACCAACCTGTATAATGATTTAAATAATGTTATTGACTTATTCCAAAATCATACTTATTTTTATGATATCATATATGGTCATATTCTTAGCTTATTATTAGTAATATTTCATTATTACTTGTTATTCGGGTGTTTATTACTTTTTTGTTCTTATGCATGTTTGTCGAATAAATTCTTATTCTTCTAATTAGGTTATAGATACCACATTTACACAATGTATTATTGTAATATATATCATATTCATTCATTTAATTCATTTATATAATCATTATGCAATGAAGATCATGTAGAACGAATCACATCACATCATGGAGACGGTATTTCGTACGTACGCACGAGCGATGATATCGTTCCCATGATCGTGGAATTGTATTGGAGTGTATGTATACTATTTCAGAATCAATATCACTTTTTAATAGTCATATATAGTCATTATTTACACCATTATACCCATCCAAGTAAGGTGGTGGTGGAAAATAGATTACACCACGGCGTGGAGACAGTATTCCGTACATACACACGCGCGGTGTTTCTTTTTCCGTAGGATGGATAGATGGTGAAATAGGTTTGCTTCATACTTATAATAACATATCAGTATATGAGTGATACTGATGTTATTACTTCATAATGAAACAACTAAGGAAGAAGAAGTGGAAGAAGAAATAAAGATGAAAGAATCGGTAACGGACTTTACCTCTTCTTTGAAGTGCTTCTTTGAGACCTCCTTTAAGGGTACTAAAATAGGTCTTTGAAGAATACCAGATCCTTTAGGATGTTTCCAGGGAAGTGGAGAGGATAAATTTTCAGGGTTTGGCCGAGCTTGAATGCTCAAAGTGGTGTGAGGAAGTGGGAGGAGGAGGTGCCCTTTTATAAGGGAGGACAGGGGTACCTTTGGAATAACAAAAACTATTATTTTATTATAAAGTCAAATTCGGTATGAAATAGCTTAAAATTCATTTATTTTGAAGCTAAGGGGGGGATGGGTCTAAATTCTCTCATCCAATATAATTTAGACAAGTTTAGGTTCCTATTTTAACATTATCATTTAGATTTAACATTAAGTTAAACAATTTTACTTTTACAGTGTCTTCTTGTGTTCTTATAATATAAGGTTAATAAACATACTATAAGAAGCCAAAATAACACAAAGTTGTTTAATATTAATATATATAACCTTATATATGTCATTTGGCTGAACCATATATTTTTAGAAATAAAATAACAATTAATAATATAATATTTGTTTTAAAAACTATTTTATGTCAATTTTGACACTATTTTAGTAATTGATTTTTGTGAAAATCATAACTGAATTATTAGTTCAAAAAAAGTTAACTAAATCAATACTAACATGTCATAATAACCTCTAAAATTAGTTTAATTCCTAAAAAGTCTCAAATTACATTTATTTTCATATTTATATCATCAATTATGTCAATATTTCATTAATAAGACAATTACTCCATCATCTTTGTGTCATAATAAATAATAATTATTTAATCCCTAAATATTCTAAATAAATTACTATGATGTAGATAATTGTATTATCTTTCTGGAGACTATTCATTTTCGAAGTTTCATGAAGTGTATCACTAAAGTAAAATTATTATACTTATAAGATTTAAGAAAGTGACATGTTGTCACATTCTTTGGTTTTAATAATAATTAAATTATTTTCATGGAAAAAATTCCATTAAATGAATCTAATCTGACCCTTAGGTGATATGGGTCGACTTTTATTCATCAAATTGGATTTTGAAATGTTCTAGGGTATTTTTATAATATTATATTTACCCTTAATTACCTGATTTACCTTTAATTAGGGTAAAAAATTTTACCGTAGTTACTATTCTTAATTCTCAAAAATAAAAAGTAGATTATTAACATAATTTGGATCCACTGATTCAAAATATGGAATCCATTTTTTCAAATTCAATACAAAAAAGTTGCAGAAATTAAATTAAAATTAATCCCGTTGTTGAAAGAAAACCGGGTTTTCTTTAAAATATTGCAAAAGATTGAATTGATTTATCTTACGAATTTAAGGTAGAATCAATTATAATGACATACATTATATTAAATGGTAAAAAATTAATCTATTTATACTTAAAAACCATTCAATATTATAATTTAACCATATAAATTATTGCGATGAAAAAAGTTGTTTTTAATAAAATATAGCGTGTTTTTACTATTCATCAAAATATGAAAGTTACCAGAATAATATGAAAAATTTATCCAAAGTAATTTTTTATTTCATGATTCAAAAGAAGAATTTTATTTTGTCAAATTGAAATTATAAACATGTCAAAAACTAGATTTAATGTGGGTGCGCCATAAAAGGCGGAAAAACTGCATTTCTTGAAAAATACTTATTTTACCTGAAAAATTTTATTTTGTTATTATACCATGTTCTAGAAAATGTGTAAGATGAATAATAATGTTATAAAATTCAAAATTTGGTTAATAATATTAATAATGTCTAGTTCATAATAATATTATAATAATATATCGTTGTTTAGAAAAACCCGGTATTGTGTACAACACACGCTATCGAGGAAGGTCGCGATTGCGTGTAATGCAAGCCAAGTCAGGGTTGCGTGTTGTGAAAGAATACTTCATTGTTTCGTATAACAGAATCCAAAAATATTTCCTTTATACATTGAATATATATATATACTCAATGTTTCATATAATAACTATTATCAAAATTGTGTGTAACACGATCCAAGAATAGTGTTGCGTATACTGCAAGATAATACGGTGTTGCGTATAGTGCAATTTAATCTTGGTGTAACATACAACACAAGAAATTAATGAAATTAAAATAATATTTTTCATAAAATCTCTGTGTGTTACACCAATAAATTATTAATAGGAGTATATAAATACCCTTTCATATTTATTATACTTAATTTATTTTTTATAATAGTATTTAATTTTTTTTCATATAATCCTTTCATTGGGATCATGAATCAATGTTACCAAATTGATAAGAATATTTGTTATAGTCTCATAATTTCCCAAGATTGTGTATGATTATTAATAGAAATATAAAATTATATAATTCTCATGAAATAACTTATTTAATTTTTATATATCATCTCTTCAGTGAAAAATAAAAACGTCCACTCTTTGTTACATATATTATTTTTATTTCTTAAATAATATTTGATTTAATTTAATCTTCAGTCAAAAACATTTTTTCCTTCAAAAACCATGTTTTCCAAAAATGCATTAATGTGTTTCATTCAAATATTAAAGGATATATTTTTCATCATATCTTTTAAACAATTCATAAAATTTTACTATATAATATTACATGGTTATTTTGAAATAAAATTATTTTTCAAAATTCTTATATGTTTTAAAAAATAATTTTCAAAATGATAAGGTGATTTTCCTCAAAATTTCATTAACGATATTATAATTATATTTCCATTAATAAATTAAACCACCTTTTAGTTTTCTATTCCCAAATGAGGATAATTTTTAGTGACATAATCATCATTATTTTCCAAGGATGATGGAGATTATTTCTAAGTCATTGTAATCAAATCTGTTTCATTTCAACATGTCAATTAAATTTAAATGAAATTGAAATTAATATCATTTATTAATCATGTATTAATGAGTTTTATAATTAACTTTTTTGTTAATGATATGGTACTTGAGCGTTATATGAAATGGTTGTGCCTAATACGCGTTATAACAAAGGATGAACCCCATTATGGATCACAGGTGATAACAATATAACATATATGATGCATTGATCCCCATTATTGCTTGTGAAGTACATGAGAGGTAGATATATAATATAAAAAGGGTTTAATGACATTAAATATCTTGGGTGATCTTGATATAGCTCATGTGAAGTCTTATTACCAATATTGATCTTTAATGAATTGGTAAATGATTATATTGGAATTATTCTATATGATTAGTCTATTGAAAAGGTTTATGAAAGGATTTTATGAATATGATGCTAAATATTATCTAAAAGAGTTTTAATTCTATATTACTGGTTTATATTGTTTCTCATTATTGAAATTGATATCACAAGGATTATGATTTTTGATACTGACGAATCATTCATTTTCCATTTTTTCAAATTCGATGATCTAGGAATTTATGGGTATAAGTTATTTTATGAATCCCTAATGAAATATAATTATTAAATCATACCCTTATTCTATTATTATTATCATTGATGATACTCAATTTCTAATTCCTTTGTTTACCCATACCGATCGTTTGATATAATCCTTGTTATTTTTCATTTTCCAAATGTTATAAAAAATTATAATGAATGATTTTTGTCTAGAATAGATTTAATACAAATCACTCTGATATATTAAAGTGATATATAAATTATGGGTTAAGCGGGAGAAATTACTATTTAATATCATATTTATTTTTTATGTAGGATTTTTTAATAATTATATAATACTATAAGCCAAAAATGTCAATGATATTATATGTTATCTAATAATTCAGGTTTATTTGGTATGGTTTAGATAAAAAAATGTTACAAAATTATCTTCATCATAGACTAAAATATAAATTATACGATTTTAGCATATGATCATGGAGTGTGGGTCCTGGTATATTATAATAATATCTTTATCCATATTTCACCTTGAATTTTTTTCACATTACTTTTTTATTAATTTCCTAGTTTCAAAAAAACATTTAAAAAAGAAATCCCTTTTTTTAAACCAAAATGTAATAATTAATTTTTTAGCTCTCATATATAGATACAATCTATAGTTACAAATATAAATATTTTAAGAATTTAAATAACTATTTATTACACAACTGATGATAAATTTTTTTATAAAACTCACTCTTTAATTTTTTTTAAATGATTTCATGCACATTGTTCAAAATATCTTATTGATAACATTAAACTATTAGGATTAAGAAAAATAAAATGGTATAGATTCCATGTTTTGATGTTTTAAAAGTAATATTTCAATAATGATTTAATTGATAAATTCTTGACTGATGTAAATGAAAATTAATTAGAATAACTCATGAGGATTAAAATAGAAGACCAAATGTAATAATAATTGATTAATTCACCAGTATATTAAATGATAACAAAAAAATGTTCTTATTTAAAAATCATAATTCCCATATTGAAATGTGTTTTCTAAATTTAATATATTAGTATTATCGATGTTATATTAATTGTATATTTATATTGATTACTTTTTTCTAATAATAGATGATAAACTTATAGAACATTACTTGTATTCTTGTTGTAATTTAAAGAGTCCATGAGGAATGTTGAAAAATGAATTTGGACTTCATCTTAAATTAAATATAATTATGGTTTATGAAGAAAATGAGTAATAGGGTATATATCACCAACACCATTTTTAAAGTATCAAATGAATTAAATAAGAAAAATAAATGAATGGATTGAATCCAACATGTTGTTTTTTATTATTTTTTGCATAAAGGACCCTAATATGAAAATGTTTTAGAGTAAAAATTTATTTATTTATTATAGAATATGACATATAAATATTGTGAACATTATTTCATTAATATAGAGACAATTAATCAAAACCTATTGGATTGTTGTACAAGATATGAAAACCTTGAATAACAATGCATTAACAAGGAAGGATATTTGTTTTATTTATTTTGTAAAAAAACATTCCAATCTCGAATATTATTAATCAAGAACTATTATAATATTTTATAAAACAAAAAATTTATTATGAATATGAATGTAATTTCATGTGTAATTTCTAGTTTCAAAAATTCATGTATTCATGTTTGTTCTTGATTTTATTCATTCATAATAATCCACTTACACTTATTTGATTATGATAATAAGCATTCAAAAATAAATATATGGGATAACTATAAAATCAATGTTACTTATAGAATAATATAATTTCATATATATATATATATATATATCATTTATGAAATATATGATAATTTTAATTTAAAAGGTAATATTTCTATGATAGTTTACCTTACACACAAAAATGGGCTTCAATAAAATCTTATGTATCACATAAGACTCAGATATGCCAAAAAATAATATATTATTAATATTATTTTTTAAATGGTTGATAACACCAATATATTGTATTTTTTTATATGAATAGAACATCATATATTATTTTTACAGGTGTTTGTTAAATGATTTTACTTTCTTTTAATAATTTTTAGTGGCTCAAAATGAGAATATTTCAAAATTTATTCCCATAAAACTGTAATATTCTAAATGGGTATCATGTTGTAGATAACCCAAACATGACGTACATGGAAATTACATTACTTTTGCGGAATAATTAATACATAGCAAAAACAAACACATAGGGACCGTAATAGTTTAGTGTATTTAGAAACCTAGATCATAAACTTCTAATCGTGGTGAACAATCTTCAGTATCTCCCATATAGTTCACCCCATTTTGTTTTCATACCTAAAACCTTTCATTATATCCTTGAGAAATGAAAACATATAAAAGCTGTGATAAAATGATCAGTAAGGGTAAGCATAGATAATATAAAACAAACTATGTACATTTTAACTTCAAAACATGAACATAATGTTTACACAACAAAATCTTGAGTTGTGAAATAAATTATGGCAGTACGTAAGGAATAGGTCATAAAAGAACATTATTCATGATAAAATAGCATGGGAATAAAACATTTAATTGTGGAAAACCATTAATCACATGATATGATTTCCATAGTAGCCTAGGCATTTCTGCCAAGACCATCTTAGTGGACAAAGTCCCTTTCAGAATCGATTTCACTCCTCGTTTCAGTCCTTTAACACTGAACCATATTAACTTACCATTCCAGCCATGTCTATCTCATTAGATATGAATATTTACCCAATGCATTGGAGGGAGATATAGGTCCCACACATCTCAAAATGAAATCAATCTTACGAGTGCCACAACATGAACATAAATCATTCATCATTAACCAGTGAATAAAATGGGATTCATAAACATCATCCCACCATAACACAATCAATATAAAAAAATGGATATCATTTCATGATAAGAAAATTGAAACCATTTAAATCATAGAAACATTATACTTGAAACATACACAAATGAAATAATGCCATCTTATATGGAAAATGGGTTTGATAAAACACTTGAAATGAATTCTTCTGGAAAATATCCTTTCTTCTTCAAAATAATTTTCTTTTCAAAAAATGACAAGAAATTTTATACGAAAAGGATTTTGAAGAAAATAGTCATTAAATCTTGTAGATTAAGCTTCATATAAATAAGTCGTTTTGAAACTGTAAAAATATTTTCATGCCGTATATGTTAAAAAACATTCTTCTCGTACTTTTTCCAGAAAAAGTAGAAAAGTACCTCGTATGGTAAACAAAAGAATGATTCCTTCAATACAATGTGGTAAAAATAATAAAACAGAGTAAAAATGACTTTAAACATACATGGAAGAAAAGTAAAAAATTTATGAAAACAATTTGAGAACATATGGATATGGATAATGAACATAACCCGTGTAAATACTTACAAATAAACAATCTCAGATAAGAATGAGATTGGAATAATTATCCATTACCTAATGTCCAACTTCATCCATATGTTTTAAATACTCTTGTATAGTGGTTTTAAACATATTATTACCTTGTAACTGAACCATAATAATATTTATGATATCATATATGATTCACTTAAGAATTAATATTATCCTTTCATTTGTCAATTCCATGTTAATGGGGCGTTTTGGGTAAAATCTTTTCATTTATTGTTCATGTTTTGTCTTCTAATTATAAATATGATTACTTAGATCATGATTACATAATTCCATAATATCAAACATGAGATATATATAATATATATTCATAATATACATATATATAATGATCGATAAATTGAAATAAATACATCGTTCAGGGAGACGATGGGTCGTACGTACGCATGAACTCTTTTTTTCATTTACTTATTGAATTGAATGGAATTAAGTAGATAAAATATATATATATACATAAATACAGTAGAATTATTATGTCACATATTTCATGGTTACTTATTATATATAATTTATTATCATTTTTGAATTGTTAACATGGAAAATGAATCTCATCACGTCATGGAGACGGTAATCCGTACGTACGCATGAGAGATGATATCATTCCCATATTTATTTAATCGAATTGGAGTGGATGATATAATATCTTATAATCAGTATTATTTTTTAATAATCATATATAGTAATTCTTTACACCATTATACCCATCCATGTATGCTAGTGGTGGAAAAAATGATTACACCGCGGCTTGGAGACGATATTCCGTACGTACGCACACTCGATGATTTCATTTTTCATAGGATTAATAGAAGGTAAAATAGGGTTGTTTCATATTTATAATAACATATCATTATATAAATAATACTGATGTTATAACTTTATAATTAAACAACTATAGAAGAGGATGTAGAAGAAGAAAGAAACTTCAAAGAGTCGGTAGAAGAGATTACATCTTCCTTGATGCACCTCCTTTAAACTTCTTCTTAGGGAACTAGAGTTGGACTTTAGAGACGACCAGAACCTCTAAGATATAACTATAATGGTTTAGAAGATTAATTTTCAGTGTTTTTCCAAGATTCAGGGCTCAAAAGGGTGTTAAGAGAATAGGGAAGGGGTGCCCTTTTTATAAGGGATGAGAGAGGCACCTTTGGAAAAACATAAAACATTATTTTATAATTAAGTCATATTCGGTTTATAATAGCTCCAATTTGATTTATTTCGAAGATAAAGTGGGTATGGGTTGATATCATATCAACAAATAGGTTTTAGACAAGTTTAGGTTACTATTTTAAACTTATCATTTAGATTTAACTCTAAGTTAAAAAATTTTAACCTTTACAGTGTCTTCTTGTTTTCTTACACTATATAGTTAATAAACTTACTATAACATGCCAAACGAACCCCAAGTAGTTCATTATTAATATATATAACCTTATCTAAGTCATTTGGATGAACAATAGATTTTCATGAATATAATAACAATTAATAATATAATATTTGTTTTAAAAACTATTTTATGTCAACATTGAAACTATCTGGTAATTTAATTTTTTGAAAATCGTAAAAGCTTTATTAGTTCTAAAAAAGTTAATTGAATCAATAATAAAATGTCATATTAACCTAAAAAATTACTGTATTTCATAAAAAGTCTTAAATTACATTTATTTTATGTTAATATTTCATTAATAAGGCAATTACTGCATCATCATTATGTCATAAATAAATTAAATTAGTTAACGTATAAAAATTATAAATAAAATACCATTATGTATGAAATATTTTTATCTTTATAATTAATATTTATAGTCGAATTTATATTATGTATAACCCTATATTAATAATGTTTTAGTTATTAAACATTGATTTTTAGTATTTTAAAACTCTATTCAATAAAATAATAATAAGTGTCCAAATCTAATACATCTGGTCCTAAAGGGTAATATTTTATTCCTAAGGTTTTTTTTGGTCTAATTACACTTATCCAATAGAATTTGGATATGTGTTAGGGTAATAATAATATCATTTTTACTTTTAACCATGGTAAATAAAATTTAAAAGTTACTATTCCCCAAAAATTATTTTTAACTTATTGAATAACATTTTACTCCTTGATATTAACTGTGTCTCTCGGATTTTCAAAATTACACTCACATAAGAGGTAAAATTATGTTTTATGTAAATTTTCAAATTCTCCTAGGAGGTGGGTAAAATATTGTGAAAAGTTCAACACAATTTTTATATATTTAAAATTATTATAAAATGACTCAAATGAATTACATTGATCTTATATAGTTATTATGTATAAATTTTGACCTAAAATAAATTTAAATAATATAAATAATTATTTAACTAAAATGTTGGTTTCTAAATAGTATCCTAGTGTTTTCACTCTTCATAAAAAATTTAATGTTTTCACAAAAATAACAAAAAATCACCCTAGGCTATTTTCGATATTCTGAATCCAAAAATGAAGTCCATTGGGAAAGATAAAATTTATAAAATTTCAAAAAGTGGGTATTACTATTCATAACAGCTAGATCAATATAATATTATAGTAATATATAGTTTAGTGGAACTCGGTATTGCGTATAACACACGCTATGGAGGAAGGTTTCTCTAGCGTGAATCACAAGCCTAGAATAGTGTTTGTGTCTACTGGATGCTAACACGGTGTTTCAAATAGTGCATGTTAATCAGACAAGGGATCAATGAAATAAAAGAAATATATTTCTCTTAAAATCACGGGGTTTTATATTTTACCCCCCTTAAAATGAATTTCACCCTCTAAATTCGTCAGGGTTATAAATCGTTTACTATTTAAAAGTTTTGTCATAGAAACCTGCATTATAAAAAGGAACACTAAAACATCATTTTAAAAAGGAACATTAGAAACATAATGGATACCCAATGTAACCTATCACTGGGGTTCCACATCGGAGAATATAGGTGAAAATATGGATATGGAAGAGAAATATAACCATCATGTTCAGATTGAGAGTTGTAGATAACATTGCTATGAAATATCCAACAATCACAAAGCCATAAATTTGTGATGATCAAAGGTATCATCCGATTCATTGGATATGAGGGAAATATGACAACGTTTTTTGGTTTTCAATATCATTTTCCTAATGATGATGAATTAAAAGAAATACTTACTTGTCACGACCCATCCTCGGGGCCCATGCCGTGACTACCCCAAGCTCTACTTCCATAGGCCAGGGGCTAGGGACTAGCACCAAAGGCGTAAATCCCAATAACTTGGAAGGCATTGCCTTTATAAAAGTAAACAAAACACCACAGAGTCCAAGAGTAAGTAAAACACTAAGTACAAAGAGAAGTGATGGAAGGTAAATGTGCCAGAATAAAAACCCAAATGAAAGTACAACTACAACTCAACAACGTAAAACAGAAAAAGACAACAGATGGAAGAACGGAAGCGGCTCTTGGGTCGTCCACCTAGGATCCTATATGAAGGGTAGGTACAGATGGCGCAGCTCGTGGATTTTCCACCACGGATCCTACCTGAAGGGTAGGTACATATAGCCTCCAAAACCCTCTCACCCGTCAACCTCCTCCCTGTGTCGTCTCCTCAATAATTCCACCTCCGGATATTGAATCGTCGTGTAGTCCACCCCTGGGTACCGTCCAGTCCTCAAACCCTCGGCCTCTGTCAGCATTGTCTGTCGTCTCCAACCAACACAATGAGGTGCGGGCATAGCCTGTGGAGGGGAGAGTATAACGATACTTAGTAGGGACCCCAAGACCCTCAAGGACTCACTAAAACCAAAATGGATAACCCCAAAGAAGATCTCAACAGATAACCTCTACTTAGGTATATGCTCATGAATATACCTTAGTTATCATGTAACCCATCTCAATCATGAGGAAAACACCAAGATCATGAAATCAACGGATAACCACTACCCAGGTATATGTCCATACATATACCTAAGTTATCAAGTGACCCATCTCAATCATGAGGAAAACACAATGGTCAAAAGACTCAGCTCAAACCAGGGATTTCATTATCGAAACCATAACTGCTGAAGAGCCCCATCTCTGGAGTGTACAGTGGTCATGTCACGACTCTGAGGTATTGCTCACTAACCTAAGACTGCTGAGGTACTCCTCCTGTCGAGTACCGCGGGCCAGCCACCCAAACACATTAGTTCTTCCCGTCGGGGTATGCCACCCAATCACAGTAGTGCACACCCCCTAGTAGCCTGTTGTGGTACTCTCCGGACGAGTACCGCGGGTCTGCACTGTTACACAGGTAGTGCTTCGTCCGCCATTGGTCTGCACCCAAAAAATTTAGTGCTCCGTCCACTGGGCTATTCGACTCACTCCAAGTCGAGTCGGTCAAGCAGTCATCAGGTCTCAGTCGGCTACACGGTCTCCGTACTCCATACGCTCGTCTCCGGGAGGGTATGCTCCATGAGATATAGGTCGATATTGCAATTATCTCAAAGTCCCATGAAGAAGTATCTCAATGGACCGCCTTGTCATAGGGGTTTCATCGCAACAGACGGCACGTCAATCGAACGCCTGGTCTGTGAGTTATTAGCCTTTTCGTCTCAAGGGCCCGGTTGGTTTCTTGAGCGAACCAACCCGGACGTATCTCAACTGTAACCCAAACTCTCATAGGGTCTGTTTCTCAACGTGATCACCAACGCCAATGACTGTTCGTCAAACGGACGTGTGGTCTGAAAGATAACAGCTATTCTGTTCCAAGGGCCCGGTTCGATTTCGGGTACAATCCAACCCGGCCACTATCCAACATCAACCAAAAAATTGGGCGAAGTATGCCAAAAGTTCTGTCTCATCAAGAGGAATTCAACGAGACAGACGGCGCATCAATCGGACGCCCGGTCTGTGAGTTATTGGCTTTTTCGTTCCAGGGGCCCGATTGGTTTCGTGAGCGAACAAACCCGACCACACTTCTACGACATCCAAGCCTCTAGAGGAGTAAGCCAAAAGATCCGTCTCACATAGATGAATCCATCAAAGTCGATGTCACGTCAATCGGACGTCCGGAGCTCAAGATATAAGTGTTTCCGCTCCGAGGGCCCGGTTGGTTTTGTATCCGAACCAACCCGGCCAAACCCAAAGTGTTATGAAACATTGGGTGCAATATACCGAAACGGCCGTCTCAATCCATGGATTGCATCACCACTGACGGTGTGTCGATCAGAGGTCTACAACTCAATATATGGGAAAAAGACCAAAGAGGGTCCGAAAACAGGGGTTTTGGGCCTGGACCGACCTGGCCCGAGACCCCCCCGGTAGGCCCGAACCGGGTCGACCCGCCCCGGTGTAACCATGTCCACCCTTTAATGGGGGGGGGGGGGTCTGCCCCCTGGTGTAACCATGGCCCCCCTTTAATGGGGGTCGTTTTTGTAGGCCGACTGGGGGTTTGAACCCCCGGCTGCACACCTGTCCGGCCGGCCCGCCCCGACCAGCCGGTTTCTGCCTCCACGAGACCGGCGATGGCCGGTCCCCTTCTTCGCTGACACCGGTGGACCGGAACCGGCCCTTGGTCACCCTGCTCCGCCGTGGCCCGGAACGAGCCGCGACTTGGTTCGTCCGGCGCGGTGCGACGGCACCGTGGCCCCGCTCCGGCCGCGGTGTCTTCGGTTTTCTTCGACGCGGTGCGACGGCGTCACGTCCTTGTTCAACTTCACAGTGCGGCATTACGGCGTCGCGCATTACATGCCATTCGATCCCGCATGGTGCGACGACACCACACCATTTTCATTCGATCCGTAACAACAAGAAAAACAATAAGGGAGGGGGCGGCCGTGTTTGTGTGATCTGGCCCCCTCCCGTTAACTGATATCATGTGGTCCAAATATCGCGGTTAAAAGACGGAAGAGAATCACTTATAGAAAACACGTAAACCCCCTACCTCGAGCGCTACTTGAATGAGGTTTTCATCGTGGAGTAATTCATCGCAGAGAAACCGTCGCGGGAAGAGACGTCGCAGAAAGAGGATTTGAAGACGTTGATGGAGATTTTCCGAGTTGGAACGCCATCTCCCTTCCTTTGAAATGGGATGAAGAAAGAAGGGTGGCGTGTCGCGGGTATGGCATCGTGGTAAATGGTCTCTGAGGGCTCAGCGTTCTTCGTTGGGAATCGTTCGCTCTTCGCGTTCTTCGTCGAAGATGAAGATGATGATCTCTATGCTCCTTGCATTCTTTTTCCCCCAAGTCCTCTCAAGGAACAAAAGAACTAACCAAAAATAAATTAAGCCACACTTAATTTGTTAACTCAACATGGCTTTTGAAATTCAAGTGTTTGAATTTCAAAAACTCACATCAAACTCACTACATTAATGTCATAAGTTATTAACATAAGTTAACAATATTAATGGTGAGTTTAGGGGGATAGATGATATGAAGAGGTGGGGTTCGTGTGGGCTCCACTACCCTCATAACCTCACAAGGGAGGTTGTTTAGTTACCCAACATCCTTCCAAAGTATTAAACACTTAGAGTAAAATAAAAATTGTTGTTAAATTTTTATTTTTAACTTCCAAAAATTTTATAAACTTCTCTCGAGAAAACACAACCCCGGAAATGGCGTTCCTAAGAAATTACTGGAGCTACGGTTCCATCAGTTCCCTCAGAATTTGATTCTGAGCACCGGTTCAGAATTTAGAAATACCCGCTTGTCCTTTCACTGAACGTACCTGAGCCATTCTTCGGAAAATGATTCCAGGCACACCGAGCCTCGGAATCAGGCGCCGTCAGAAACTGCGTTCTTGTAAAATTCCATGTAAAATTAAGAAAACAATTTCCTTGAAATTTCCGCTTCTTTACATTACTCCCACCTTAGGGATTTACGTCCTCGTAAAGATTAAACACAAACTAGGGATAAAAAATCCGTACTGAGCACGCATCTGAGCCTCCCGCTCTCATGTGCTCACCTGGAGACTCCCGTACTGCCAGTGAATGTGCACCTGAGGAATCGATCATCCTCAAAGGATCCACTCCTATCGATCCTCGATTCCCACTGGAACCTCCGTGGAAGTAACCCCATCGCCATCGTCCTGCTCTTCATGGTCGATGATATGCGAAGGGTCGAGCGTGTATCTCCTCAGTTGAGATACCTGGAAAACGGCATGTACCTGGTGAAACTGAGGTGGATGGGTCAAGAGGTAAACCACCTCACCTACCACGCTGAGGACCTAGAATGGTCTGTTGAACCTCGGAGATAACTTGTCGCCCTGGCCACATCTCCGTAAACCTCGTCGAGGTGAGACTTGTATAAGGATGTGATCGTCATCCTCGAACTATAGAGGTATCCAATTCCTGTTATAACTGAAACTCAAATGACTGATGCCACGAGGGTATGGTTGACCGACTTAAGAGTGATCAGTCGCACCCTCCTATGCATGATTTTATCCTATGCTGCCTGGGGTTTCCTTTTCGCTGACCAAGGAAATTCCAACATGACGTCGTAGTTAAACCACAATGTTTTTGCCTAATACCGTCAATCTGTGTATGAACTATGATTGCCCAGTCCATACTAAAACCAACATCATAAGGCCTCGACGCTACCACAAAGATATGCCAACCGAAACTCTTGCCTCGAGGGTCTGATCAAACTGTTGGCGTAAGTGTGATTATCGAGTATTCTCCCAAGGTATCTCCAGACGTGAGGGTCAAGTCTATGGCTTACCAGAATCTCTAGGTCTGGGACCAGATTCGTGAAAGCGAGGAATGATTCATATCGCCGTCCATTACTACAGCAACTAGTAGTGGACACAGACTTCCCCTTGAATCATTTTTAGAGCTATTGGGTCACACTCCTTGACGGCATGAATCCACACTCTTACTACGCCCTTCATCTCCCTGATCCTGGCGGGGATAACTAAGACAGGTGGTTGTAGCATGTTAAGATGTACACCACCTAATGCTGCTCCCCTAGCTCCGCCTCCACGTCTGCTGCTTCGCAGACTCATCTATCCTTAAAGCTTCCTCTTATGGAAACATTTATCATGCTCGAGTCTCCAAGACTGGTGCCAGTTTCCTATTTCTTACTGCACTGTGCAGTCTTCATCCTCTACTGGATGATCTGCACCTTCATTGCCTACCATCTGAAGAGCTGCTAAAATTTCTCCTTTGCCGAAAAGAGAAACTCGGTCTCATCCCCTGGATGGACCACGCCCACTGCCTAATACAGTCATTCCTAACTTGAATGATGCATTCATGCCATGGATGACATCGTAAGGCCTCGACGTAACTACCAAGAGATACAACTGTCACTCTCTCCTCCAAGGGTCGAGTAAAACTGCTGGCATCAGTGTGAGGTCACTGGATCTCCTCCAGTAGAAATTTTGAATGTGAGGGTCAAATGAACAGTTTTAACCAGGACCACTCAGTATCAACCAAACAAAGGTACAGGAAATCAAACATCACAAAGATAAGTGTCTTTTTTTATTGCAGCTCATAGTACACAGACATGGATACAACAGCAAAATGGAACTAGAAGTAGAAGGGACATATCCACTAGTTCTACTCCTGTCTACCTGCTCCTAGAGCTCTACTTCCTTGTACACTGCTCGGCTGTTGCTCAAGCACCCGCCACTGCTTCTGCCTCGGTGGCTCCTCCAAAGCATTCGGATCAACTGTACGAGGAGTCGGAAAGTCACGTGGTAGGTGACCCTTCCCACCGCATTGATAACACTTCCTACTCCTCGTTTGACTGGCTCCAGTCCTCTTGGACCTCTACATCATCTGTATACTGCTCACATATGACTCGGCTACTGATCGAAAAACACACGGAAAAGGCAGAAGCTCTTGTACACGCTCGGGTTGTAGAGCTACTGGCACAAACTCCACCCTGAAGAAGGTCTCGATGTCTTCCCATGTGAAGGTCATCCCATCGCAAAACTGGAACAAGTGGCTCCACCACCTCCCTGATGCTGCCTGAAGAAGGCTGGAAGAAAAGATCACCATGAAGTCTGCAGGCATCCCCACTAGCCTGAAGACTCTCACCATCGCCTCCAGCCAAACCTCAGCCGCCTGCGGGTCCGTCTCTCCCCGGAACCTGGGTGGCCTCTAGCGCTGGAACTCGTGCAGCGCACTCAAGTGGCGTGCATCGCCTACTGCTGGGGCTGGTGACATCGGTGGCCCAATGTATGGCAGTACCGTTGGTGCCTCCGCTGGTGCCTCAACTACAAGAGGGCCCTGTACCGAAGCCTCATCGCTCGACAGGCTGCCAGTACGCACATCCCTCTGGGATCGTGTTGGTCGTCCGTGAAAAGGCATCCTGCAAGAAACAATGTTACACGGTCAAATGATTATACCTGGTGAGATGACCTGGTTTGAGGTGTTTTATGGGAAAACCTTTGAAAACACCCACGCAATCAGTGTTTTTGTGCACAAAGTCGGAAATCAGTTTTCAGGGTCCTGGTGTATGGATACGTCGGCCGCCCGCACCAAAAATGGACTCCCTGAACTGAAAAACACACTCGGTACTCTTAACACTATTGCGTCACAGAAAGAAAATATCAGATTTATATGTTCTGCGGTAGAACGGACTCCTCTGATACCAATTTGTCACGACCCGTCCTCAGGGCCCATGCCGTGACTACCCCTAGCCCGCCTTCCATAGGCCAGGGGATGGAAACTAGCACAAAAGGCGTAAATCCCGATAACTGGGAAGGCATTGCCTTTATAAAAGTAAACAAAACACCACAGAGTACAAGCGGAAGTAAAACACTAAGTTCAAAGAGAAGTGCTGAAAGGTAAATGGGCCCGAATACAGACCCAAATGAATGTACAACTACAACTGAACAAAGTAAAATTCAAAAAGACAACAACTGGAAGAACGGAAGAGGCTCCTGGGTCGTCCTCCTTGGATCCTACCTGAAGGGTAGGTACAGATGGCACAGCTCATGGATCGTCCACCACAGATCCTACCTGATGGGTAGGTACAGATAGCCTGCAAAATGATCTCGCCCGTCAACCTCCTTCGTGTGTCGTCTCGTCGCGAAGTCCACCTCTGGATGCTGACTCGTCATGTATTCCACCTCCGGGTACCATCTAGTCCTCGAACACTCGGCCTCCATCAGTACTGTCCGTCGTCTGCAACCAACAAAACGAGGTGCGGGCATAGCCCGTGCAGGGGTGAGTATAACGATACTCAGTAGGGACCCCAAGACCCTCATGGTCTCACTAAAACCAACATGGATAACCACAAGATCTCAACAGATAACCTCTACTTAGGTATATGGTAATGCATATATCTATGTTATCAAGTAACCCATCTCAATCATGAGGAAAACACAAAGATCATGAAATCAACGGATAACCACTACCCTGGTATATGCCCATACATATACCTAAGTTATCATGTGACCCATCTCAATCATGAGGAAACCACAATGGTCAAAAGACTTAGCTCAAACAAGGATTTTCATTATCAAAACCGTAACTGCTGAAGAGCCCCGTATCAGGAGTGTACAGTGGTCATGTCACGACTCCGAGGTACTGCTCACTAACCTAAGACTGCTAAGGCACTCCTCCTGTCAAGTACCGCGGGCCAACCACCCAAACACAGTAGTGATTCCCACCAGGGTATTCCACCCAAACACAGTAGTCCACACCACCTAGTAGCCTGCTAAGGTACTCTCCGGATAAGTACCGCGAGTCTGCACTGTCACAAAGGTAGTGCTCCATTCACCATGAGTCTGCACCCAAACGAAGTTGTGCTCCGTCCACTGGGCTAGTCGACTCACTCCATGTCGAGTCGGTCAAGCAGTCGTCAGGTCTCAGTCGGCAACACGGTCTCCGTACTCCGTACGCTCGTCTCCAGGAGGGTCCACTCCATGAGCTATAGTTCGATACTCCAAGTATCCCAAAGTCCCACGAATAAGTATCTCAAAGGACCGCCTCATCATAGGGCTCTCAACGCAACAGACGGCGCGTCAATTGGACGCCCAGTCTGTGAGTTATTATCCATTTCGTTTCAAGGGCCCGGTTGGTATTGTGAGCGAACAAACCCGTTCGTATCTCAACTATACCCCAAACTCTTATAGGGTATACTAATAGGGTCTGTTTCTCAACGTGATCACCAAGGCCGCTGACGGTTCTTCAAACGGACGTCTGGTCTGAATGATAACAGCTATTTTGTTCCAAGGGCGCGGTTGGATTTCGGGTACAATACAATCCGGCCACTATCTAACAGAAACCGAAACTCGGGCGAAGAATTCCAAAGTTCCTTCTCATCAAGAGGAATTCAACGAGACAGACGGCGCGTCAATCAGACGCCCGGTCTGTGAGTTATTGGCTTTTTCGTTCCAGGGGCCCGGTTGGTTTCATGAGCGAACCAACCCGACCACACTCCGACGACATCCCATCCTTGAGTGGACTAAGCCAAAAGATTTGTCTCACTTAGAGGAATCCATCAAAGTAGACGGCACGTCAATCGGACGTCTGGAGATCATGATATAAGTGTTTCCGCTCCGAGGGCCCGGTTGGTTTCGTATCCGAACCAACCCAGTAGAACCCAAAGTGTTCCTAAACTTTGAGTGCGATATACCGAAACGACCGCCTCGATTCAAGGATCGCATCGCCGCTGATGGTGCATCGATCGGAGGTCTACAGCTCAAGATATAAGAAAAAGACCAAAGAGGGTCCGAAAACGGGGGTTTCGGGCACGGAACGACCTGGCCCGAGACCCCCCCCCCCCCGGTCAGCCCGAACCGGGTCGACCCGCCCTGGGTCCGGGTCGGCCTGGCCCGACGCGGCCTGGCCCAGCTGGGCGTGGCCCAGCCCAGCGCGCTAGCCAGCTCGTCCAATCACCGAGTCATTTGGCAAGGGGGGGGGTGCCTGCCCCCATGGTGTAACCGCGGCCCCCCTTTAAGGGGGTACGTTTTTGTAGGGCGACCAGGGGTTTGAACCCCTGGCTGCACACATGTCTGGCCGGCCCGCCCCGGTTCGCCGGTTTCTGCCTCCACGGGACCGGTGATGTCCGGTCCCCTTCTTCGCCGACACCGGCGGCCCGGAACTGGCAGCCGGTCACCCTGCTCCGCCGCGGCCCGAAACTGGCCGCAGCTTGGTTCGTCTGGGGCGGTGCGACGGCACCGCGCCCTTCCACCGCGGCCCTGCTCCGGCCGCGGTGTCTTCGGTTGTCTTAGACGCGGCGCGACGGCGTTGCGTCCTTGTTCAACTTCTCGGCGCGGCATGACGGCGCCGCGCATTACTTTCCGTTCGATCCCGCGTGGTGCGATGGCACCACGCCATTTTCATTTGATCCGTAACAACAAGAAAAACAATAAGGGAGGGGGGAGGTCATGTTTGTCCGGTCCTCCCCCCTCCCGTTAACTGATATCATGCGGTCCAAATATCGCAGATAAAAGACGGAAGAGAATCACGTATAGAAAACATGTAAACCCCCTACCTCGAGCGCGGCTTGAATGAGGTTTTTGTCACGGAGAAATTCGTCGCAGAGAAACCGTCGCGGGAAGAGACGTCACAGAAAGAGGATTCAAAGACGTTGACGGAGATTGTACGAGTTAGAATGTCATCTCCCTTCCTTTGACGTGGGAAGAAGAACAAAGGGTGGCGCGTCGCGGGTATGGCGTCGCGGTAAACGGTCTTCGAGGGCTCAACATTCTTCGTTGGGAATCGTTCGTTCTTCAAGTTCTTCATCGAAGAGGAAGAAGATGATCTCTAAGCTCCTTGCCTTCTTTTTCCCCCAATTCCTCTCAAGCATGAAAGGAAATAACCCAAAATAAATTAACCCACACTTAATTTATTAACTCAAAATGTCTTTTGAAATTCAAGTGTTTGAATTTCAAAAACTCACATTAAACCCACTACATTAATGTCATAAGTTATTAACTTATGTTAACAATATTAATGGTGAGTTGAGGGGGTTAGAGGATATGAAGGGGTGGGGTTCGTGTGGTCCCCACCACACTCATAACCTCCCAAGGGAGGTTGGGTAGTTACCCAACTTCCTTCCAAAGGATTAAAAACTTAGAGTAAAATAAAAATTGTTGTTAAATTTTTATTTTTAACTTCAACAATTTTTGTCAACTTCTCTTGAGAAAACACAACTCCGGAAATGGCGTTCCTAAGCAATAACCGGTGCTACGGTTCCATCGGTGCCCTCGGAATTCGATTCAGAGCACCGGTTCAAAAGTTAGAAAAACCCGCTCGTCCATTCACTGAACGTACCTGAGCCAAACTTCGGAAAATGATTCCGGGCACACCGGGCCTCGGAATCAAGCGACGTCAGAAACTGCGTTCTTGTAAAATTCCAAATAAAATTAAGAAAAAAAATATTCCTTGAAATTTCCGGGTCTTTAAATTACTTGATTTTGGTACAATCTCATTGTTGGTCATGCCTTGAAAAATGTCCACCTCAACTATGAAAGTAATGAAGTTGAATTTGTCATTCGTGAAGTGTTAACAGTTCATGCGATATAATGATGGGTCATTCCATCTGTCTCAAACTAAAGGTTAGAAAGAGTTATCAAATATACATAAGTCCATCTATGGAGAGGTTAATCATACTTGGTTCCAAAAATTGACGTATACTTCATCACTTAAAAAAATAACTAGTTTCTACTAACTAGGGACTTCTTGTAGGCCATAGGTAGGCGATAAAGGCATGTCGCACTTCAGTTGTGGGTTCGATTCCCGCATCCTTTTCCAACATGACGGGTTGTCGTCCGTCCTGTAGTTTTTCCTTTTTCTAAAACTACACTTTTATAACATTACAGAAATAATATCGAAAAAATTTATAGCCTTAAATAATACTATCTGATGTCCAACATAATCCATTCCAATCTTTTAGGATTATCCAAACTCATAGTATAATGAAAAATACTGATAGAGAGGTCATTAACCAAGCATGTAAATACTGTCACTTATCCCCATATATCATAAGTTATGTCTTGTTGGTCACATTCCAAACATTTAAATGCCTTAATCATGCATTCTATTCAAATATGAATACCCAATGAACCTTAGTGAAATGTTGAATGTATTTAAAAGATAACTCTTTCCACATACCAAAATCCTAAAATTTCTATATACTGAAACCATGATATCAGTCGTGATCTCATTTCATTTTCACTTTATCCCTTCATTATGCGCATATCATCTTCATTCCAAAAATATTTCAACCACTTTTCATGGTTACCGGTACCGTATAATTATTGAAAACTAATAAATAGATATTTCAAAATTCCACGATGCCATAAATGAGATTCCATGATACAATTTTGAAATCCCAATACATAAACACATAATCATTACACCACAACATTTTCATACACAACATCACAAATAGTGATCGCATGAGACTTCCAATAATCCTTTTCCTTAAGAGGTTTCTCACGTTGATCATCATTAACCCTTGGATTAGGGAATTGATTAGCATAATGCCCCATTTCCATACACTTGAAGCATTGAAGTGTTGGTGGAGCATTCTATGTAGTCATTTCTCTATTCATGTCATTAGAAACCTTTTTCCCATTACTTCGGCACTCAACTGCTCAATGACCTTCTTTTGCACACTTAAAAAATTTTCTAGTCCCTTTAAGACCATCTCCATCATTCTTCTTTCCACAATTTGAGCATAACAAAAAATTCATCTTCTTTTCACCATTATTCTGATATTTCTTCTTGAAATCCATCATTCATTTCTTTTCAAAATCATGAGATGGATATGTAACAACAACATCCATTTCTACCTTGATAGCACAACGCACAATTTCATCATAGCTACTGATGTCTCTTATTGCTAATGCCTTTTGAAGCCTTGGTTTTAAGCCACTAATGTCTCAGTCAACTTTACATTCAGGTTGGATGATAAAGACAGATGCATACCTTGCAAGCATTCAAAAATTCACTTCGTATATACCAACATATTCATCCTCCTTTTGCTTATGCTCAAGGAAATCATTTTCTATCCTTTTTCAAAGAATACGTCGGACGTAATTTTTGGAAAATATGTTCTTGATCTCATCCCATTCCATGGATTCAATTTCATCTTGCGGCCTCGTATTATTAATTAGAGTCCATCATTGATCTGCTTCACCTTCTAAAAGGTAAATAGCCAGAATGGATTTTTCATGTTCCGAACAGCAAAGTATGGAATGTATCTTTTCAAAGGTACTGATCCGTTGTTCAGCAACACGTGGATCAGAAGACCCACTAAAAGAAGGTGGACGTTGCGTCATGAAGGACTCTATAGAATATTATTCCCTTATCTACTCATTTGGATGTCCAGAATGATTCATAGCTTGTCTAAGTATAGTAATAAAATTTATCACTCCATCTCCCATATCATTGGTTTGTTTAGGAGGAAAATCATTACATTGTCCATTACATTGATCAACACGGTTCCTTTGGGATCTATCCATCATCTAAAACCCAAAAAGAATAGTGTGAGAGACATACATCATGCTAGGGAAAACAACATAATAAAGGGGGAGTACCTTCAATATCTAACATCTTAGGTTTAATTATAAGATTTTTACTGTAATTCTAGGACTATTAACAATACTTTTACTTAACCTTAGGGACATTCCTAGACATACCCTAGAAACATCTCTAGAGATCTCACTAAAGCATTCGAATCCTAGTTTCCAAAAGTTAAGTAAACCATTCCTTCGATACCAACTTTAGAAACCCCAAACATGACGTACATGGACATTAAATTAATTTTGTGGAATACTTAATACAATAAAAAACAATCAAACAAGGACTGTAATAGTTTTGTGTCATTGGAAACTTGGAACGTAATCTTCTAATCGTGGTGAAAGATCTTCAACATCTCTCATAAAGATCTTCCCCTTCTTTTTCATACCTAAATCCTTTCTTTATATCTAGGGGAAAAAAGATATAAAGGGTGAGCTCAAATGCTCAGTAAGGGTAAGAATGTAGAAAATAAAACGAACCATATATATTTGAACATCAAAACATTAACATAATGTCTACAAATCAAAATCTCGAGTTGTGAAATATATCTTGGCAGTACTTAAGGAATAGGTCATAAAGGAACATTAATCAGGATAAAATATCAAGGGAATAAAAAATTTAATTGTTGAAAACCATTAATCACATGATATTATTTCCATTTAGCCTATGCATTTCTGCAAAGACCATCTTAGTGGACAAGGTCCCTTTCAGAATCGAGTTCACTCCTCGTTTCAGTCCATTAACACTGAATAATGTTAACTTACCATTACACCCATTACTATCTCATGAGATATGAATCTTTAACCAAGGCATTGGACGGAGATATAGGTCCCACACATCTCATAATTAAATCATTCTTCGATGTTCCACAACATGAACATAAATCATTTATCATTAACCAATAATATAATGGGTTTCATAAACATCATCCCACCATAACATAATCCATATAAAAAATGGATATAATTTCATCATAAGAAAAGTTAGACCTTGTAAATCATCGAGAAATTATACTTGAAACATACAAATATGAAATATTTCCATCTTATATGGAAAATGGGTTTGATAAAACACATGAAATGAATTCTTGAGGAAAATATCCTTTCTCCTTCAAAATCATTTTATTTTCAAAAAATGCCATGAAATTTTATATTTAATGGATTTTGTAGAAAATAGTCATTAAATATTGTATATTAAGCTTCATATAAATAATTCGTTATGAAACCGTAAAAATATGTTCATGCCGTATAAGTTAAAAAAACATTCTTCTCGTACATTTTTCAGACAAAGTCAAAAAGTACATCACATGGTAAACAAAAGAATGATTCCTTCCATACGATGTGGTAAAAGTAAAAAAATAGTAAAAATGACTTTAAACATACCTGGAAGAAAATTAAACTTTTTATGAAAACATTTTGAGAACATATGGATATGGATAATAAACATTACCCCTGTAAATACTTACGAAGAAACAATCTCCGATAAGAATGAGATTGGAATAATTATCCCTTAACTAATGTCCAATTGCTTTCATAAGTGTTTGAGACTCTTTTATAGTGGGTTTGAGCATATTATTAAGTTGTAACAGAACCCTAATAATATTTATGATATCATATATGATTCACTTACAACTTTATATTATCCGTTCATTTGTCAATTCAATGTTAATGCAGCGTTTTGGGTAAAATCGTTTCATTTATCGTTCGTGTTTTTTCTTGTAATTATTAATATGATTACATAGATCATGGTTAATTAATTCCATAATCTAAAACATGATATATATATATAATATATTCCGAATATAGATATATATAATGATCGATAAATGGAAATAAATACACTGTTCAAGGAGACGGTAGGTCGTACATACACATGAACGCTTTTTTTCGTTTCCTTATTGATTTGAATGGAATTAAGTAGATGACATACATATATATACATAAATCCAATAGCATTATTATGTCACATATTTCGTGGTAACTTATTTTATATACTTTTTAATCGTTCTTGAATTTTTAACTTGGAAAATGAATCTCATCGCGTTATGGAGACGATAATCCGTACGTACTCACGAGCGATGATATCATTCCCATATTTATTGAATGGAATTGGAGTGGATGATATAATATCTTATAATCAGTATGATTTTATAATAATAATATATAGTAATTATTTACACCATTATACTCATCCAAGTAAGGTGGTGGTGGAAAAACTGATTACACCACGACGTGGAGACTGTATTCCATACGTATGCACGCGCGGTGATTTCATTTTTCATAGGATGCATAGAAGGTAAAATAGGGTTGCTTAATATTTATAATAACATCTCAATATATGAATAGTATTTAAGTTATTAATTTATAACTAAACAACTAAAGAAGATGAAGTAGAAGAATAAAGAAACTTCAAAGAGTCGGTAGAAGAGATTTCCTCTTCATCGACACACTTCCTTTAAAAATCATCTTAGGGAGCTAGGGTTGGACTTTTGAGAAGAACAGAACCTCTATGATATTACTATAATGGATGAGAAGAGGAATTGTCAGGGGTTTTCCGAGATTCAAGGCTCATAAGGGTGTGAAGAGAAGAGGCAAGGGGTGCCCTTTTTATAAGGGATGAGAGAGGCACCTTTGGAAAAACTTAAAATATTGTTTTATAATAAAGTCATATTCGGTTTATAATAGCTCAAAATTGATTTATTTTAAAGCTAAAGTGGGGATGTATCGAAATAATATCAACAAATATAATTTAGACAAGTTTAGGTTACTATTTTAACCATATCATTTTGATTTATCTCTAAGTTAAAAAATTTAACCTTTACTGTGTCTTCTTGTTTTCTTACACTATATGGTTAATAAACTTACGATAACATGCCAAACGAACCCTATGTGGTTCAATATTAATATATATAACCTTATATTAGTAATTTCGCCAAAACAAATATTTTTAGGAATATATTAACAATTAATAATATAATATTTGTTTTAAAAAATATTTTATGTTAATTTTGAAACTATTTGGTAATTGATTTTTTTTTTAAAATCATAAATGCATGATTAGTTCGAAAAAAGTTAATTGTATCAATAATAACATGTCATATTAACTTAAAAAATTAACATAATTCATAAAAAGCCTTAAATTACATTTATTTGGGTATTTATAAAATCAATTATGTTAATATTTCATTAATAAGGCAATTACTGCATCATCATTGTGTCATAAATAAATTGAATTATTTAAAGTCTAAAAATTATAAATAAAATACCATTATGTATTAAATATTTTTATATTTATAATGAATATTTATAGTTGAATTTATATTATGTATAACCCTATATTAAAAATGTTTTACTTATTAAACTTTGATTTTAACTATTTTACCACTTCATTAAATAAAATAATAATAAGTGTCCAAATCTAATCCATGTGGACCTAAATGGTAATATTTTATTCCTAAGGTTGTTTTTGGTCGAATTACACTTATACAATAGAATTTGGTCATGTGTTAGGTTAATAATAATATCATTTTTACTTTTAACCGTGGTAAATAAAATTAAAAAGCTATTATTCCCCAAAAAAAATTATCTTATTGAACAACATTTTACTCCATAATATTAACCGTTTCTCTAGGATTTTCAAAATTCCACTCACAAAAGAGGTAAAATTATATTTTATGTAAATTTTCAAATTATCCTAGGAGGTTAGTAAAAGAAGGTGAATAGTTCAATAAAATTTTTATATATTTAAAATTATTATAAAATGACTCAAATGAATTACATTGAACTTATATAGGTATTATGTATCAAGATTGACCTAAAATAAATTTAAATAATATAAATAATTATTTAAATAAAAATTCAGTTTTTAAATAGTAACCTAGTGTTTTCAATATTATAAAAAATTGAATGTTTTCACAAAAATACAAAAAAATCACCATAGGCTAATTTCGATATTCCGAATCCAAAAATGAAGTCCATTTTGAAATATAAAATTTATAAAATTTCAAAAAGTGTGTATTACTATTCATAAAGGCTAGTTAATAATAATATTATAGTAATATCTAGTTTAGTGAAACTCGGTATTGCGTATAACACACGCTATCGAGGAAGGTTTCTCTAGATTGAAACACAAGCCTAGAATAGTGTTTGTGTATACTGCATGATAATACAATGTTTCATATAGTGGATGTTAATCATACAAGACATCAATGAAATTAAAAATATATATTTCTCTTAAAATCTCGGGGAGTTACATTTTACCCCCCTTAAAATGAATTTCACCATCGAAATTTTTCTGGGTTATAAGTCCTTTACTACATGAAAGTTCTGTTCTTAGAAACCTACATTATAAAAAGGAATACTAAAACATCATTTTAAAAAGGAACGCTAGAAACATAATGGACACCCAAAGTAACTTATCATTGGGTTTCCACATAGGAGAATATAGGTGAAAATATGGATATGGAAGAGAAATCTAACCATCATGTTTTGATAGAGAGTGGTAGAGAACATGGATATGAAATAGCCAATAATCACAAAGCCTTAAATTTGGGATGATCTAAGGTGACATCTGATTCATTGGATATGAGGGTACTAGGACAACGTTTTTGGTTTTCAATATTTTTTCCCTAATGATGATGAATTAAAAGAAATACTTACTTGATTTTGGTACAATATCATTGTTGTTCAAGCCATGAACAATTTCCAATTCAACACATAATTTAATGAGGCTGAATTTGTCATTCGGGAAGTGTTAAAATATTATGCAATAAAATGATGGGTCATTCCATCTGTCTTAACCAAAAGATTAGAAAAAGTTATCAAATATACATAAGTCCGTCTATGGAGAGGTTAATCATATATGATTACAAAAATGGACTTATACTTCATCACTTAATAAAATGAAACTATTTTCTACTAACTATGTACTTCATGTAGGCCATAGGTAGGCGATAAGGGCCGGTCACACATCAGTTGTGGGTTCGATTCCCGCATCCTTTTCCAATGCGACAGGTTGTGGTATGTCCTGTAGGTTTCCCTTTTTCTAAAACTACACTATTATAACATTACAAAAATAATATAAAAAAATGTTAGAGACTTAAACAATACTATATGATGTCCAAAATATTCCATTCCAATCTTTTAGGCTTATCCAAACTCATAGTATAAGGAAAAATACTGATAGAGTGGACATTTTCCAAGAATGTAAATACCGTCAGTTATCCCCATATATCATAAGTAATGTCTTGTTGGTCACATGCCAAAAATTTAAATGCCATAATCATGTATTCTCTTGAAATATGAATACCCATTGGACCATTGTGAAAACATAAATGTATTTAAAAGTTAACTCTTTCCTCTTACCAAAATCCCAAAATTTCTATATACTAAACCCATGATATCAGTCATTAGATCATTTCATTTTCACTTTATCCCTTCATTATGTGCATATAATCTTCTTTTCAAAAATATTTCAATCACTTTTCAAGGTTACTGGTACCATATAATTATTGAAAACCAATACATAGATATTACAAAATTCTATGATGCCATAAATGAGATTCCATGATACTGTTTTGAAATCCCATTACATAAACACTTAATCATTACACCACATCATTGTAATTATCAACATAACAAATAGTGATCACATGTGACTTCCCTTAATCCTTTTCCTTAAGATTTTTCTCACATTTTTCATCATTAACTATTGGATTAGGGAATTTATTAGCATAATTCCCCATTTCATTACACTTGAAGAAATGAAGTGTTGGTGGAGCGTTCTATGTATTCATTTCTCTATTCACATCATTAGAAACCTTTTTCCCATTACTTCGTCACTCAGCCGCTCGATGACCTTATTTTCCACACTTAAAACATTTTTTAGTCCCTTTAAGACAATATCCATCATGCTTCTTTCCACTCATTGAGCATAAAGGAACATTCATCTTCTTTTCACCATTATTATGAGATTTCTCCATGAACTCCATATTTCATTTCTTGTCAAAACAATGAGATGGATATGTAACAACAACATCTATTTCTACCTTGATAGCACAACTCAAAATTTCTTCATAGCTATTGTAGTCTCTTATAGGTAATACCCATCGAAGACTTGGTTTTAATCCATTGAAGAATCGGTCACCTTTACTTTTAGGATGGATGAAAAAGCCAGATGCATACCTTGCAAGCCTTGTAAAATTCATTTCGTATATACAAATAGATTCATCCTCCTTTTTCATATGCTCAAGGAAATCCATTTCCATCTTTTTTAAAAGAATATGAGGGAAGTACTTCTAGAAAAATATGTTCTTGAACTCATCCCATTCCATGGATTCAATTTCATCTTGGGGCCTCATATTCTTAATTAGAGTCCACCATTGATCTGCTTCACCTTCTAAACTATAAATACACAGAATGACTTTTTCATGTTCTGAACAACGTAGTATGGAAAATATCTATTCAAAGGTACTGATCCATTGTTTAGTAACAAGTGGATTAGAAGACCCACTGAAAGAAGGTGGATGTTGCCTCAAGAAGGTCTTAATAGAATATTGTTCCCTTGTCTGCTCATTTGGAAGTCCAGAATGATTCATAGCTTGTGTAAGTATAGTAATAAAATTCTACACTCCATATCCCATAACATTGGATTGTTCAAGAGGAAAATAATTTCATTGTCCATTACATTGATCAACACGGTTCCTTCAGGTTCCATCCATTATCTAAAACCCAAAAAGAATAGTATAAGAGGCATAAATCATGATAGGGGAAACAACATAATTAAGGGGGAGTACCTTCAATATCTAACATCTTAGGTTTAATTATAAGATCATTACTGTAATTCTAGGACTATAACCTATACTAATGCTTATCCTTAGGGACATCCCTAGACATACCATAGAAACATCTCTTGGGATCTCACTAAAGCTTTCGGATCCTAGTTTCCAAAGTTTAGCTTAACCTTTCCTTTAATACCAACTCTAGAAACCCCAAACTGGACATACATGGACATTAAATTACTTTTTCAGGATACTTAATACATAAAAAAACAAACACACAAGGATCGTAATAGTTTAGTGCCTTTGGAAACTCGAAACGTAATCTTCTAATCGTGGTGAAATATCTTCAACATCTCCCATAAAGATCTTCCCCTTTTTTTTTCTTACCTAAAACCTATATTTATATCCATGGGAAAAGAAAAGATATAACGGGTGAGCTCAAATTCTCAGTAAGGTTAAGCATGGAGAAAATAAAACAACCCTTATACATTTGAACTTCAAAACATGAACATAAAGTTTACCCATCAAAATATTTAGTTGTGAAATAAATCGTGGAATTACGTAAGGAATAGGTCATAAAGGAACATTAATCATGATAAAATAGCATAGGAATAAAACATTTACTTGTGGAAAAACATTGAGAACCTGATATGATTTACATAGTATCCAAGACATTGCTGCCAATACCATTTTAGAGGACAAAGTCCCTTTCTGAATCGAGTTCACTCCTCGTTTCCGTCCTGTAACACTAAACCGGAATAACTTATCGTTCCAGCCATGTATATATCATGAGATATAAATCATTTCCCAATGCATTTGAGGGAGATGTAGGTCCCAAACATCCCATATTGGAAACATTATTACGTGGTCCACAACATGAACATAAATCATTCATCATTACCCAAAGAATAAAATGGGTTTCATAAACATCATCTCGTCATAACATAATCCATTATAAAAAATGGATATCATTTAATAATAGGAAATTTGAAACCATTTAAATCGTAGAGTCATTATACTTGAAACATACACATATAAAATTATTCCATATTTTATGGAAAATGGTTTTGATAAAACACTTGAAATGAATTCTTGAGGAAAATATCATTTCTTCTTCAAAATCATTTTCTTTTAACAAAATGCCAAGAAATTTTAAATGAAATGGATTTTGTTGAAAATATTTATTAAATATTCTAAGGTATTCTACATAAAAATAAGTCATTATGAAATCTTATAAATCTGTTCATGATGTATAACTTAAAAAAACTTTCTTCTCGTACTTTTTCAAGAAAAAGTCAAAAAGTACCTTGTATGGTAAATAAAAGAAAAATTTCTTCCATACGATGAGGTAAAAGTAAAAAAATGGTAAAAATGACTTTAAACATACATGGAAGAAATGTAAACATTTTAGGAAAATCGTTTGAGAACATATGGACATGGATATTAAACATAACCCCAGTAAATACTTACAAATAAAGAATCTCAGATAAGAATGAGATTGGAATAATTATCCCTTAACTTATGTCCAATTTCTTCCATATGTGTCCGAGACTCCTGTATAGTGGTATTAAATATATTATTAACTTTGAACAGAACCATAATAATATTTATGATATCATTTAGGATTCACTTATGACTTTATATTATCCGTTCATTTGTCAATTCCATGTTAAAGCAGCACTTCGGGTAAAAATCATTTCATTTATCGTCTGTGTTTTGTCTTTTTATTTTTAATATGATTACTTAGATCATGATTATTTAATTAAAGAACATAAAAAAATATTTATATGTAATATATATTCAGAATATAAATATATATAATATATCGATAAATTGAAAGAAATACACCGTTCATGGAGACGGTAGACCGTACGTACGCATGAACGTTGTTTTTCATTTCCTTATTGAATTGAATGGAATTACGTAGATGACATATATATATATATATACATACATATAGTAGAATTATTATGTCATATATTTCATTAATACTTATTATATATACTTTATAATTAATCTTGAATTGTTAACATGGAAAATGAATCTCATCGCGTCGTGGAGATGGTAAACCATACGTACGCAGGAGCGTTGATATCGTTCCTGTATTTATTGAATTGAATTGGAGTGGATGATATAATATCTTAGAATAATTATGATGTTATTATAATAATATATAGTTATTCTTTACACCATTATACCAATCCATGTAAGGTGATGGTGGAAAATCTGATTACACCACAGCGTGGATGCGGTATTCCGTAAGTACACACGCGAGGTGATTTCATTTTCCGTATGATGGATAGAAGGTGAAATAGGGTTGTTTAATATTTATAATAACATATCAGTATATAATTAATATTGATGTTATTACTTTATAATTAATCAACTAAAAAAGAAGATGTAGAAGAAGAATTAAACTTGAAAGAGTCGGTAGAAGAGATTACCTCTTCCTCGACGCACCTCCTTTAAACTTCTTCTTAGCGAAATAGAGTTTGCATTTTGAGAAGACCAGAACCTCTATGATATAACTATAAAGGTTGAGAAGATGAATTGGTGGGGTTTTTCAAAGATTCATTGCTCAAAAGGGTCTGAAGAGATGATGGAAGTGGTTCCCTTTTTATAAGGGAGGAGAGGGGTACCTTTGGAAAAACATAAAATATTATTTATAATAAAGTCATATTCGGTTTATAATAGCTCAAAATTGATTTATTTCGAAGATAAAGTGGAGATCGTTCGAAATCCTCTCATCCAATAGGTTTTATACAAGTTTAGGTTACTATGTTAACCTTACCATTTAGATTTAACTATAAGTTAAATAATTTATCTTTTGCAGTGTCTTCTTGTTTTCTTACACTATATGGTTGATAAACATACTATAACATGCCAAAAGACCCCCAAGTGGTTCATTATTAATATACATAACCTTATATATGCAATTTGACCGAACAATATATTTTCAGGAATATAATAAAAATATGTAATATAATATTTGTTTTAAAAAGTATTTTATGTCAATTTTGATACTATTTGGTAATTGATTTTTGTGAAAATCGTAAAAGCATGATTAGTTCGAAAAATTTTAATTGAATAAATAATAACATGTCATATTAAACTAAAAAGTGATTGGGAATCAAAAAATGTCTTAAATTACATTTATTTGGGTATTTATGACATCAATTATGTTAATATTTCATTAATAAGGTAATTATCGTATCATCATTGTGTCGTAAATAAATTAAAATATTTAATGTCTAAAAATTATAAATAAAATACCATTATTTATGAAATATTTTTATATTTATAATGAATATTTATTGTGGAATTTATTTAATGTATAACCCTATATTAAAAATTTTTTAGTTATTAATCTTTGATTTTAACTATTTTAACTCTTCTTTAAATAAAATAATATTAAGTTTCCAAATCTAATGCAAGTGGACATAAAGGGTAATATTTTATTACTAAGGATGTTTTTGGTCAAATTAAACTTATTCAATAGAATTTGGACATGTGTTAGGGTAATAATAATATCATTTTTTACTTTCAACCTTGGTAAATAAAATTAAAAAGTAACTATTCAGAAGAAATAATTTTTATCTTATTGAACCACATTTTACTCCATGATATTAACAGTGTCTCTCGGATTTTCAAAATTACACTCCCAGAAGCGGTAAAATTATGTTGTATGTAAATTTTCAAATTCTATAGGAGGTGGGTAAAAGACGGTGAAAAGTTCAATAAAATTTTTATATATCTAAAATTACTATAAAATGACTCAAATGAATTATATTCAACTTATATAGGTATTATGTATCAATTTTTTACTAAAATAAATAAAAAATAAATAAATAATTATTTAAATAAAATGTTGGTTATTAAATAGTAACCTAGTGTTTTCACTATTAATAAAAAAATTTATGTTTTTAGAAAAATACCAAAAATTCAACTTAGGATAATTTTGATATTCAAAATCCAAAAATGAAGTCCATTTTGAATGATAAAATTTATAAAATATGAAAAAGTGGGTATTACTATTCATAACGGCTAGTTTATAATTATATTATAGTAATATCTTGTTTAGTGAAACTCGGTATTGCGTATAACACATGTTATCGAGGAAGGTTTCTATAGCATGTAACACAAGCCTAAAATAGTGTTTGTGTATACTGCATGCTAATACAGTGTTGCATATAGTGCAAGTTAATCGTACAAGACATCAATGAAATTAAAAAAAATATATTTCTCTTAAAATATCGGGGTGTTACATATGTTATGTACCAAATTTAATAAAATATAGGATATGTTCTAAATAATTCCTTCTAATGGTTTTTTGGAATGTTTCTAGGTCATTTTATCCTGTATGATTATGATTTAGTAACTATATTAGCTAATTTTTATCATAATTGTTGAAATTATTTTTAATCACCTTTAGTAAAATGTACGGTAAAAAATAATATTACCTTATTATAAATTGTAAATAATTATTACTCCAAATATGGAATCATTTTTTTAAAAATTAAAATAACATAATTGTAAGAAATTATTTTAAAAATAATCCTCTAGATAGGGCGACAAATTAGGTTATTAAAGTAAACATTTCTAAAAGATCAAAATGTTTATATATATAATTTTAGGGTAACATTTATTCAAATAAACCAAGTTGAATTTATTTATGTCTTGATTATCTAATGTGAAATTAATTAAACTTTAAAATATAATTTTTAAATATAAATAAATTAGATGAAAAATAGTTTAAAATTAAAATTAGTATTTTTCACTATTCATCAAAAATGCAACTCCACAGAAAAATAAGAAAATTCATAATAAGATAATTATTAAGATAGTAATTATATAATTAATTTAATTATTCAATATAAAATTTAAATAAATTTAAAAATTTAATTTTTAAACAGCTGCACCATAAAAAGAGTCAAAATTTCTATTTTAAGAAAATACAATTTTTAATCAGAAAAAAAAGATTTATTATTATCAATTGTTTATAAATTATAGTGGATGAATACAAATATATTTTATCTAATATAAAATATAAATACATAATTGATAACATTCTATAAATTAATTCATTTATTTTATAAGGATTAAACTCATTTTTTACATGAAATACTTTTCCTTTATATTCAATTGGATTTTATATTCATTCATCATTAATTGGAAACCTATAAATATTTATAAACCACATATTTTAATTAGATATTAAATAAAATCATAAAATACTAACATAAGGTACAGTTTATAAGTTATTGTATTGAATAATAATTTTTTAATAATATATTTTTGTTCAGTAAAACAGGATTTTGTGTGAATTGTAGGATAAGTCATTTCTTAATGAATTACATGGTATAAAATATATTAAATATTCCAAAATTTCCTGATAGGATATATTTATTTCTATTTTTTGTATTAATTTTCAGACTCTATCAAAAAAAGGTATTGTTTAGTACGGTTCATGGTTTTACATGTCAATTATAACATAGCTTTTAAATTGGTTGTTTGAATTTTAATTATCATGTGATGAGAAATATTTAAAATACTATCATATAAAAGATATTTATTGTTAGATTTATAATTATCATATATTTCCTTATGAGTATAGTAATTTTAATCCTCAAAAATAGATTTATTTAAATTACTTTTAATTTAATTTTGTCTATTTACATTATAATTAATTTCCTCCATTATTAAAAATTTTATTTTTATTGAAATGATATATTTTTTGAAATCTGAATGTCAAAATTATCTTAAGGTAAATTTTGTGGTATTTTCATATAATGATATAATTTTCAATGAATAATGAAAAATGACTATTTTTGGAAAACATTCAATTAATTTAAATTAAAATACCATTTTTAATATGATTTTTTTGTAACATAATTATATGTTCCCTATATATAATAATTTTTATTATACTGTAATAAATAAATAATTTATATTTGAATAACTTCATTTTTTGCCGTGAAATCACATTTTTGAAAAAAATTAATCCTAATGAATCAACTAATTCTCTATTAATTTATGTTTAAAATAATTATATTGAATATATATAATTAATATTTTAATAAATTAATTTTATTTTATTTAGAAGGAAATTAATCTAGCTAAATTCAATTTCATGTATCAAAATTAATTATCCTAAAAAAGGATTTCATTGAATTCATTCACTTTTATTTAAAATTATATTCTACCTCATACAAAAATTTAATCTTGTAAAATAGATTCAAGAAAATTAATTATAATAATTAATATAATTTAATTGTGTTAGGATATTTAATGGTCATAGTGAATAGTGATAATGGTAAAATTTTCCAACCCTATTTAATGCTAAAATAGGTTTTCATTAGAGGGATAAACCAAGACATAATTGTAGGAATAACAACCACACCTTTCTAATTCTTATTTGACGAAGGGATTTGAGCCTTATACTATAATAACATAAAATATTAATATATTTTGATTCGCATTCACATGATTTTGATATTATAATATTGACATAATTTAATAAAATCCATGGGGTTCCTTCCCATCAGCTATAAAATATAACATATTATCCATACTAATTAATATTATTTACGCATTTAATGACAAAAATTCTATGTTTAAAAATATGAAATGATTACATCCATACGGTGTAGTGTTTTTTGAAATTTCCAAATAAATATAATTAAAGAAATAATGTTTAAAATAAATGAGGTATCCAAAAGAATATGAGGTTTGATTACATACAAATCTAGTCAGACAAAAGACATGGATTCCATACGACAATTTTATTTTTTTGAGATAAGTTTTTATAAACCAATTTAGGTTTATTAGTAGTTCATAATGATACTATATCATGTTATATCTTTGATACATAGTTAGTCACATAATCCAATGTTATAATTAAAATTATTCCATCAAAGGTATATTGATTAGAATATTACTATAGGGGTAAGGCTTTATCATCTCATATTTTCTTATGGGGGAAATATGTTATGATATTAACATATATTATTTTATATGATGTATCTAATACCCATTTTGAAATTTTTTATCTAGAATGAAATTCAGCTCAGTGCATTGAATGTTATATTTGACGTAATATCATTTTTTTGGGTAATTAATGAGAAGTTACAAAAGAAGTAGTTGTTTTATATTAAATAATATTTTTAACTATTATTATATATATTGAAATTGAAATGAAGAAATTATAAGATTTATCTCTCCGAAGTATTATATTTTTTCTCCTCATACATTTATTTTTTGATATTTTATATTTCATTTCTATTTCCTCGACTATTTTACTTGAATTCATAAAATAATATTTTTAAGGAAAATTGAATTTTTTTTATTCTTCTCTAAGAAATCATTTATTTCATCTTCTTTTATTGATTAAAATGTTTTATGAATATTTCTAACATTAAAAATATATTACTGGAAATAATTATTACACATCATTAACTTTTAATAAAATCTTTTAAATGGAATATTATTATCATTTTCCAAATAAGGTACTTCTTATTTTTTACAAAAAATTTCTAAATGAAGCATTTTTCGTTTGTACACCACACGAAAATATTTTATTACCCTCATATATTCTATTTACATCAAATATTCCTTGGAAATATTCCTTGGTTATTTTAAAATAATCTTTTCTCATATTGTTTTGGAATTTATTATATTATAAATTAATGATTTCAAAATAAAATGATTATTTTCATATAGAAACGTTTTCATTAGTTTCAAAAGGTATTTTCATCAATAATGATATATTCTTTTGTTTCTCAAGATTCAATAGGGATTTGATCTAATATTACCATATTTATTCCATATTAGGATGGTTAATTAATATGATGATGAAATATTGATATAACATGTTTTACATTTATGGGGTCAAACTTTTATGTAATGATAAATGTTATCATAATTATGTTCCTTAAAAATGACGGGATTATATTAATTGGATGGGTGATTATATTACATATCAACAAAGAGTGGTTACATTATAAGAAAATAATGGGAAATTTTATATTAATCCAAAGAAGAGTGATTCTTAATGGCCCACCACTGAATTATGTAATGATGAATGAGGTGAAAATTTAGTAAGAGATGATAAATTAAATAAAATAATAAGATAAAATAGAGTTAACTGGATATAATATACTCCAAATTAAATGTTGTAAAAGATATGTTATGTATTTATATTATATAATCTTGTATAAATTGGCTGTCTTGTGAGTGAACCCTGATTAAGGATCAAATTTTATAATCTTACATAAATTAAAAAAACAAATCCATTACTTATATGTAATTTTCCATTGTATTATGATATGCTGTGGATGATTTCACAATTTTTTCTATTATTTTTTTTAAAAAATAATGACCCCATAATTCGTGATTATATAACATTAATTAATGTAGTATGACTTTTCTAAATCATAATCATAATATAATTTCATGATTTTTATCATAATTTAACTTATTATAATTGATTTTTATATCATAAGTTTACCTTTACTGGGAATATATTCTCACACAATCTTATATTACACATCCTCAGGATATAAAGAATGGATTTTTTTATGATGTTTGGTTTTTTGGTTCGTTTTCATTTTCATTTTCGGGATTCTGGATCTAGAGATACGGCCAAACTTGACCACTAGGACATGAAGAATGGAGTATTCAGAGCAGGCGGTTCACCTATGCAGACTTTACAGACTTGGATGTTTGAGAGGGTATAACATCAATCATCGGATCAGGCATGTTCTTTGATATAGGACACTTGCAAGATGTACATTCCTGCATTGGTGGAGATCTTTTACACATTACAAATTCATGGGAGGGGCTACTTCAAGTTGTCAGTCTGTGTTTATTTTCTCATTTTTTGGCCAGGTATGTTTTATGTTCATGATGTCTTATGGGTTCCCCTTCTTCCCTTAAAAGGGGATTCTTTTTAAAATAAAAAAATCTAAGGATGGGCCATTGGATGATGAAAATCGAAGGGTTCTAGTTGTCGAAAACATAATAGAAAATAGTTTAGATATGTTATGTACCAGTATTTTATGTATGCATGTTTTGAAATACACTAATACATTATGGATAACAAATGGATCATACTACAATATAATTATTAATATGGAAATAACATGTATTATTTATATATAAAATAAATGGATTTCTTCCTGAATAATTATGCCACAATTGGTGGCCTGTTGGAATGAGACTATTCATTTTGTTCATAGTGGAGGATTTGATACCCATAGACAGGGGTAGATGTTCTACAACAGTTTTTATTTACATGGGTCATAAAAGTGAGGCCCTACGAAATTGAATGTCCTCCATATACCATCATTGACAATGATGTTGGACCATTTATTAACTAATGTATGAATTTAGTAGACTTAAAAATTACAAAAATCAATTGTTTAGACAAATAAATTTCCCATTTTTCTTCTTTTTTTTGGAAATTTTTATATTTTAAATAAATGATTTCTAAATAAAAATGAATATTCATCAATGAATGAAATACATATTTTTTAAAAGTATTTTAATAAATATCAATAATAATATTTTTCTTCTACTTTCATTAGATATGACCTAATGTTCCCGTATTTATTAATTCCCTAAATATTTTATTATTATTATGATGAAATATTTTTGAAACATATTTTACATTCATTGGTTAATAAATTACAAGATGACGAATGTTTTATGATCATATATAATTCCATGTTACTAATTATGGTTTTTTTAGGCATCAAATTTATAGAGATCATGATGATGGGTGGGTATGTCATAGACAAAAAATTCATTTAGAAATGATATTCGGTTTTATAAAAATACTATAAGATGAGGGAGTTAATAAAACCCTAATAGGGTATTTAGTTAACTATATGTCTTTTAATACTAATAGAATGTCTCAAATAACTATGTATACATTTCTATTATGTTAAATTATACACAATAACATTCATGGAAGTGAATGAAAAATAAAAAATTTAAATATCATTCTTATGTGTAAATCAAAAAATCCATCTTAATGGTTGTGATTCTTTAATAAACATAGATTTTGTGACTAATTTCATCAAAAAAATTATTATTTTTGATAATTTATATTACACCCAACATCAATATTATTTATGTTACATGAAACATTGAGAAAATTTGATTTTACCCACAACACTATGTATATATTGGTTTAATCACAACACAAATTTTATCTTATTTTAAACATAACACTAATTGTATCTTGTGTTACATGAATCATCTTTCTTAAACAAAAAATCTTATAATCATGTGAAATTATTCTTTAATATAATAATTATCATATTGTTTTTGTAATGAAATTGATGAATTGTATTAACAAAATTATGAAAATATATATTGCGAACATGAATATAAAATTGATTCATTGGTGAAAAATTAATTATAAATGAATATTAAAACTATTTGAATTTAAATAAATGACTGGGTAGGCATTTCCATTACAGATCATTATCCACAAAAACCGTTTTTAGAGTTATGTATTAATATGAAATTTAATTATTAAGCTTCATTATACAACAAATAATTATTTATCATGGCTATGATATTGTAAGTCCTTGTAATTTTTGAGTTAGTTTTTACAAATAATTTTATTCTTTTTGATAATTTTTGTTACACATATAACTATTTTGAGATTGTGTCACTATAAATAGTGAGTTATGCTTATGTCTCATGAAACACCATTTCTCTTGTGTAAAAAAACACGTATTTCATATTGTTTTATAGAAAATAGTAATATTAACTTCTATTACATCCAACAATGAGATTAAATAAAACACCAGTTACTAATTAGAAATTATTATTTAATATAATAGTTACATCATTGCTTTTATAATGGAATTAGTGAATGGCATTAACTATGTTATAAAAATATATTTATTACACATGTTTAAAAAAGGATACATTGTTGAACAAATAATTATGAATGAAAATGAAAACTATTTGAAAATAAAGGAAATCAATGAGTAATTTCAATCATGGTAAATTATCCTATATATAAAATTCTTGTTGGTGAAAGATGACTATGTATTTGAATTATTAGGCTGATTTCAATAGAAAATAATTATTTCATATGGATGGGATTATGTAACAACTAGAAACTTTGGGTATTAATTTTTAAGTAAATTTAATATTTTCAACGTCATTCATATCTTAAAATAGTTATATAATCTTTTATTTCAAGAAACGATGAGTGAATCTTCTTTTTTACAAAACATTGTGTTTATAATTCATCAAATACAACACTCATTTTGTAATGTGTTACATGTAAAAATAATATTTTCTTTTGTAACATTAAATATTGGGTTTATATGAAACATCACTTACTGATTAGAAATTAATATTTAATATGATATTTATCACCTAGTTTGTGGAATTGAATTTATTAATATAATTAAATAAATTAGCAGAATTTATTGTTTACACATGTATATAAAATGGATACATTGGTGAAGAATAAATTATAAATTAAAATAAAAACAATATGAAAAGAAAGGATTTTTTTATCTTAAAATGAAATTATGAGATGAAATATGTTTTACCTTTATAAACTAAAAAATGGTTTTGGTGACATATACTATATAAATTTGTAGAATATATATTGAATAAAATGTTTACAATTCCCTTATTCTATTTTCATGACAAGAGATAAAAATAATATTAATTTTATGAATAACAACAATATTTTCCTAAAATGATTTTTTGGCCATTTTGGACACATTGATTTAAAATAAAATTTTGAATCTTTTATAATATAAATTAAATTAAATAAAATATATTTTTAAATGAAAATTTAATAAAATTATAGTTTGAATTTTTGAGATTTTACTAAAAAGAGTAATTTTTTTATGAATAGTAAAAACTAAAGATTTTAAATTTAAATTATCAATCCTTATCAGGTATTCTTAATAAACCAATTTGAAAAAGGTTATAAAACAAAAATTTGTTCAATTATATGCCCCTAAATAAAATCTATTTAAATTATTAATTCTCATAATGAATTTCGATATATAAAAATTTTAATATTTTGAAAATTTTCAAATAGAAACCCCTCATTCTCGAAATTTCCATTAGATTAATTTTTAATTGAATTTTACCACATATATTTATGTAATATGTAAATAAATTATATATAGATTAATAATTTTTTTATATATTAATTTCAACATAATTTTTTATATAATTAATATAAAAACAAGTATTTTTAATTTAACATTTTAAATGTAAAAAAGTGATTACAAAGTGGTTAAATAAAACATATATTTGTTAAAGAGTACAGAAATATTCTCAAAACCCAAATGGATTAAAATATTTTGACCATATATCTTATAGTTTATAAAATAGACCAATACAGATCTTTTGGGTAGCTGAAAAACATTAGGACACCATTTTCCTTTTAGAAATTACTAGTGTGTCACTCAACTCGCATATAAAAGGCCACCCATCCTCCCCTATTCAAAAATTAATAAAATTAATCAACCAATATATAACAAATAAAATTCATTTTTCCCTCTTCTCATTATATTATTTAAATTTTCGTAATAAAGTCAACATAAAATCCATTTTGTGTAAATGAAAATAAGTTTCTTGAAAAATTGGTACAGTCTCTCTAATCATGAATTTTATTTTATTTCATTATACAACTAAATTATATTATAATAAAACTCACAGATATAATAAAATTATAATGATAAATATTCTTTGATTTTGTTATGTTGAGTAAATAACCTAAACTATATCCTCTTCCTTCAAATGGGTCAGGAAATCATCATTCATGTGTGTGACGAACAAATTCCTTATGAATTGATGCCATTTTTTATCCATTAAATAATTTCTTGGATGGAAATAATGATATATTTAATTTTTATATTTTATATTCATTATATTATAAGGATTTTATAATTATTATATATCATTTTCCTTCTAACCTTCCATTTAGTGGGTATATGAATCCATCGTTCTTGTGTATGAGGGACATCATACATAAGTCATTACATAGAATTTATTATGTATGGTTTTAATGAACATATATGATATAAATGAATGTAAAATAATTCTATAATTTTTTTCTATCTGGGAAAATAGAAATAACATTCATGTGTATATACGTTCTACCGTCTCTACGAATAGAGTATTTCATTTATTTATCTCTAACTTTTATAGATAATTATAAGTAGATTTATAATAAATATATATCATATTAAGTAAATTTTATAATTCTATATATTATGTAACAATAATCAATTTAGAAGGAAAAATATAAAAAATCAAAACATATATGAAAAATAATGTTCTTATTTCATGAAACATGAATTTATCTATTTATTTTTAATAAACATGTAATAAAAAGGAAAATAGTAAATTATATGTTGTGAGATATATGTTATTATGGTTCATTAATATATTTATAAAAACATATTATAATTAACTAAGTTGTTTATATGTGTTCAATTGAAGTTTAAATGTTAGGTACACTAGTATAATAAAGGTTTAACTCATCGGAATTTTTCATGTCCATTTTATATAACAGATCTGAAAAGCTATAAAAATCAATTTATGATGTCGGTTATTTTATAACCAACCTGATAAATCGATAAGAATCCCTTTTTCATCCATTATTTTATAACCGACATAAAAAATCTCAGATTAGCTTTATAACGGATGTTATTTTTTAACCGCCGTGAAAATAGAATCTGGGCACTTTAGCACGTCAGTTATAACATAACCAACGTGATAAAGGAAATCTCGGCAATTTATCATGCTGGTTATAAAAAGATCCAAAATTATAAAGCACCTTTTATCACATTAGTTATAAAATAACTGACATGATAAATGTTTTCTAGATTATTTTTTAAATAAATAATGTTATAAACAATAAAAATTATCACATAATTTATAAAATTACTAACGTGATAAACCTTTAAAATGATTTATCTTTCAGTCATTCTATTTTCTTCGATCTAGAGACAAGTGAATCATCCCTCCAATGTGGAAAACCTAGAAACTATTCTTCAATGTCGTGACCTCCAGCCTCATTTTTCCAACATTATTCATCTTATTTATTATCAACAGATCTATCAGATCAACTTGCAACAATCAAGTAAGCTTCACACGACTCGGTTTCAGTATTTCTTAGTCGTGATGACCTAAACTACTGTTTTTGAGATTTTATTTTTCTATCCTTGTTCATGCAATAATGGTATGCTTCATAGTTTTCATTTATACCGTGCTAAATTATTTTCTAGAAAAACAAACCATGGATGTGATATGATGAATCATTATGCTTTTTGTGTGTTACATCATGTGTCTGTGTGCGTATAGGGGGTGTAAAAAGGTGTGGGGGCTATATAGAGGGGTGGGGTATGTCCAGGGGTGGGGGGATGTCAAGGGGTGGGGGTGTCCAGGGGGTTTCAAAGGGGGTGGGGGTGGTTTACTGAGGGTGAAGGGGCTGTCAAAGTTGGTAGGGGTGTCTAGGGGGTGGGGTGGTGTCCCGAGTTGAGTGGGTTGTCCAAGGGTTAGGGGGTGTCCAGGGGTTGGTGCAGTCTAGGGGGTGGGGGTGTCGAGGGGGCGTCAAATGGGGTTGGGGATATCCAGGGGTGGGGGACTTTCCAAGGGGATTGAGGTGTCCAAGGGGTTGGGGGTGGTGTCCAGGGGGGTGAGTGGGATGTCCAATCGGGTAGGGGTGTCGAGGGGGTGGTGTCCAGGGGTGAGTGGGTTGTCTATGGGGGTAGGGGGTGTCCTGGGGGGTGGGGTGTCTAGGGGGTGGGGTTGGGGGCCTGTCTAGAGTGGTGGGGGCTGTCAAGGGGTTTGGGCCGATGTCCAGGGGGGTGAGTTCATTGTCCAATTGGGTAGGGGGTGTCCATGGGTGGGGGTTTCCAGGTGGGGGGGGGGGAATCTAATGGGGTGGGGGTTGTCGTGGGGTGGGGTATAAAGGGGGTGTCAAAGGTGGTGGGGGTGGTCTCTAGGGGCGGGTGTGTTCGGGCTGTCCAAGGGGGTTGGGGTGTCCATGGGAGGTCCATGGGGTGAGGGGATTTCCATGGTGGTATGGGTGTCCAGGGGTGGGGTGGTTTCTAGGGGGTGAGTGGGATGTTCAAGGGGGTGGGGGTTTCCATGGGGTGGAGGCTGTCTAGAGGGGTGGGGGGATGTACAGGGAGTGGAGGGAAGTCCAAAGGGTGGGGGTGTCCAGGGGTGTCATATGGGGTGGTGTCTATTGGGGTTTGGGGGCAGTCCATGGGGGTTCAGGTGTCCAGGGGAGGGGGTGGTTTCCAGTGGCGAGGGGATGTCCAAGGGGGTATTGGTGTCTAGGGGGTGGTGGGTGGTGTCTAGGGTGGTTAGTGTGTTGTCCAAGGGGGTTGGAGGAAGTCCCAAGGGTGGGGGCTATCCAGAGTAGTGGGAGTCTTGTTTAGCGGGTTAGTGGGGTGTCCTGGGGGTGGTGCTGTTCTGGGGGTGTCCAAGGTGGGGGGGGGGTTCTAAAGGGTAAGGGGTTGGACCACCCCAGCACCCTTTGGACACCACTCACGCAACCCAGGACATTGCCCACCCCCATGGATAGCCCCCCACCCCAAGGACATGCCCCCACCCCCGGGACACCCCCACCCCCTGGACACCCTGGACAGCCTCGTACCCCCGTAGACAGCCTGACCCCTTGGACATCCCCAAACCCCATTGACACACTCTTGGTATATATAAATATATATATCCCAACAGTTTCATTGAAACTGTTGGAATATTTTATCTTCATGTAGCCTATAACAACAGTTCCTGTAGAATCGTTGGTATAAGGATATTGCAATGACCATCATGACAATAGCGTGTGAAACCGTTGGGTACACCAACGGTTTTTGGGGTTATCCCAATGGTTTCAAATTTATGGGATCTATGTAATTATTAGTATTGAATGTATATATATTTTAATATTTATACTTTATTATTCTTTTTTATAGAAGGGGGAATTTGGTAACCAATTGAACCATGAAAAATTATTTATGTACCTCAAGAAGAAAGGATCCATGATGAATTTAAAACAGTTATATCTAACTATATTTTTTTTAAAATTATTTTCTTGTATATTTTTTTTCAAATACACATTGATTTTTTTTATATTTCATAATTGTTTTTACAATCATATTATTATATTTTTCATATAAATATATATTTATCATATCATAAGAAGATGTATATTTATATTTGTTATAGGTTAGTAATGATTAGAAGTTGGATTACAGAACATTGAATGAGTAATGAATATGATGATGTTGTTGATGCCTTTTTGGAATTTTCTAAACCAAATGTTCCAAACAGTGACATTTTTTTCCGACCATGCTGGAAATGTTTGAATATGAAGAAGGTGAAAAGTAGTGAGATCAATGATCATCATATTTGTCAGGGTTTTATTCTATGTTACGGCCCTGGGATTTGGCATGGTGAAACTGGATAGAATGTGAGATCTACTGATGATTATAATTCACAAGATGGTAACATTGATGGAATTGAAGAAATGATTCGTGATATTGCAGCAGACGAAATTGAGATTGAACTGAATGTTGTGTGTTTATATAGTGATACTAAAAAACCACTGTATCCTGGTTGTACGGATTTTATGGTTTTTTCAACAGTGTAATGATTGATTAACCTGAAGGAGAAACATGTATGGAGTGAAATTTTTTTTACAGATCTGCTAAAATTACTGAAATACATTCTTCCAATAGATTATGATCTTTTATGTTAACATTATAAGTCCAAGAAAATATTATTCCAGATGGGATTGGGATAAAAGAAAATATATGCCTCTTCTAATGACTGTATGATATATTGGAAGGAATATGAATTTATGTTAGAGTGTCCTAAATGTGGTACATCATGGTATAAGATGAAAAAAAATCACAAGATGACGTGGAGACTACAAAGAGCCCTTCCAAGTAATTTTGGTGTCTTCCAATAATTCATCATTTGAAATGATTATTTGATACATAACATAATGAAAAATGGTTATTATGGCTAGTTGGTGAGCAGATATGTGATGGAAAATTATTTCATAAAAAATATTTTCTACAAAGGATGAAAATTTATGAGAAGTATCCTACATTTGGAAATGAAATTAGAAATCTCAGACTAGGGTTGTGCACAGATGGAATGAATCCATACCGAACCCACAGTAGCACACATAGTTTAAGGCCTCTTTTATTGGTAATTTACAACCTCTCTATCAATGTTTGAATGAAGCAAAAATATGTCATGTTTAGTATAATGATCTCTAGTCTGAGGAAACCCGGAAATGATATTGATGTTTTCTTTCCCCCATTGATTGATGATTTGAAACTTTTATGGGAGGATAGTATTAGGGTGTATGATTCCTATAAAAAGGAATATTTTCAGCTGCATCCAGTGCTTATGTTCATTATAAATGACTTTCCAACATATGAAAATTCTTCTGGAAACAGTATTAATGGGCATAAACCATGTCCAATTTGAGAAAAATGACTTCATATTTTTAATTGCATCGTGGGAGGAAAATAGTGTACATGGTTCATCAAAAGTTTTTTTCATATGGATCAATCTTATTAAAGACTAAATATGGAATTCAATGGCTCATAAAAATTTTATATTTCTCCAAATACATTATACCCTGATGTTTATTTTGAGAGGGTGGAATACATTATGTGACATTTGGAAAGACACATAAATCTGGTAATCATAGACATATTAGGATTAAAAGGTAAATATTTTTTGAGTTACCATATTAGATATATCATTATGTTAAACATAATATTGATTTCATGTGTTTGGAGAAGAATATTTGTGATAGTTTGATTGGAACATTATCAGATATTAAAGGAAAGGCCAAAATGGGTTGAATGTAATATTAGACTTACTATAAATGGGCATATGTTTGGAGTTAGCTCCCACACCTAATGGAAGATGAAAATTTTTTCCCCCAATAATTAATACATTATCCAAGAGGTAGAAAATTATATTTTTTTTAGTGTTGACATGATATCAATGTGCCTCAAGGATATTCTTCAAATATAATCTTTTTTGTCACATTGAATGATTTGAAGTTGATTGGTATGAAATCACATGATTTTCACGTCATGATGAAAAAAGGTATACATGTTGCATTGCATGGAATATTTCTCATCTATGTCTGAAAGACTATAATGATGTTTTTTTATTTTTTGAATTCAATTTTTAATAAGAAGGTTGATGATAATGATTTGAACATTTTGTAAAAGGATGAGATTTCTATACTTTGTCAATTGGAAATGTATTTTCCACCATATTTTTTGATATAATGGTTCATTTAATAACTCATATGGTTCAAGAAATAATGCATTGTGGACCTGTATATCTTCACTGGATGTATCCTTTTGAAAGGTATATGAAAATATTAAAGGGTTATATTAAGAATCCATATAGACTTGAAGCCTCAATTATTTAATATTATATTTCTGAGGAGTTTTTCATGTTCTGTACGAGCTACTTGGCTACGGTCGAGCACATAGATTTCTTTCATATCTCCATGAATGAATTAATAATGACAGAAAGTGGATTTGTGGCGTGAAAGTCAAATCGTTTTCAGCTGAACAGATGAAGAGGTTTGAATTATACATCTGGAATAACATAGCTGATGCTCAACCGTATATCAGATTTCATATTAATGAGTTGAAACAATGTCATCCAAAGAATAAAGAAATGTCGATTTTTAATGAGCATGAAAAGAAAATTCATTGATTAAAAAGACTGTGAATAGTAGATTCGATGTAGCTGAGAGATTATTATAGATATTGGGAGGTCCATGTTTAAATGTTATAACATGTTCAAGTTATGAAATAAATTTCTATAAATTTTATACAAAATCTCAGAACAATAGAAGTGACATTCTGAATAGTGGTGTATTGGTGTTTGTAGAAGTAATGCATTTTTCAAGTTCTAAAGACAAAAACCCATCTTCTGCAAGAAGTACATGTTTTTGAGTTATTTAACAAATATTTGACGTTGGTTACGTTAAAATTAAATTTCATGTTTTTAACTATAAATGGTTTATCGGTAGAAACAGTGTTAGACACAATGAATTAATAATTAAAATTTTAAATCTTAATAGATTTGAAGAGAAATATGATTCTTTAAAAATGGAAACATATAAAAAACATATTTTCAATGTATTTGATCAATCAGATATGCAGTGTTCTGTTGTTTTAAATGGGGAAAAATATGTAGGTGGGGATCAACTTGATGATGATGCTTAATTATGTGAGATCCTTGATTCTATGGAATGATTTGGAGAACATAATGATGAGAGTGTTGAAGACATGGTTTGTTCCATAAGGAACTATAATGACAATGGAATTTGGGAAAACAATCCATTTGTACATTCCTAATATTATTGCTAACATATGATTATTTCATATTTACATTTATTATTTTCAAAAATTGTTAGATATTATAGATTTTTCATTATTAAAATGAATATTTAAACAAATAAGTAGATGTTTCTATTTATTTTAATTTTTATTAGTGTAGATTACCATGTTAGTCGTAGCATACCATTGTTTACCATAGTTTACCTATATTTAATTTTATATATTTTTCGATTTTGTAGAATGAAAATTACACTACAATGTTTACCATGTTTATTATAACACCCCACCCCACCTCATTATCTTGAGGAGGTGATGATGGTTATGTGGCCTTACACGACATTCTCATGGAACCAAAGGCTAGAAATAATTGTTAAAGGCTTCAAGGAATAGTGGGTAACAATTTTACATTAAGAAGATAACCCAACTACACCAACCACCTACTAAAGATGCATGCACTATCTAACCCAACCATTTGAAACTAAAAATTAAATCACCAGCCCCAAAACCATTCAACTAGACATGTTCACAAAACTTCGGTGTACAAAGCAGAATCTAAACAATAAAACATCACGAGACAAGACACCACCACAGCTCCACACCAAGCACCATGCTCCATCAAAACATCACAATGCACCATTAATGGAGGGTGATTCCTTACCTTTTCCCACATCACGGTACACGACATCAACAAAGACACCAAAGTGCCAAAGTAGGGGGTGAGTAAAACTATTTTGTAGGATTTCCCCAACCTACTTCCCTACACACGCCACTAGGATAAAACCATTATCATGTTTATATAAAAAAATTTATATAAAGAAAAACCAAGCTACCAATTATTTATGAGCTAAACATGCCATAATCCAAACATTCCGCACACGGAAGCCAAATCAACCATGTAATGGAACGAAGCGAATTCAACCATGCCACATTCCAATTACCATTTTTCATATTTCACTCATAAGCCCCATCTACAAAAATCACCAACAAAGAATACAACAAACCATGGTGGCACTTCTGGTCCAACCAATTCATTAACAATTCACTCAAGTGGTACATCCCACCCACATGTTATTGATGGTGGCCCTTTCATCCACTATCCATCCACTTTTTATAGTTTCACTTTCTCGTCTACTCCACCTCATCCCAACATCATCCACCCAATGATATCACCCATTTTCACACAAGCCACAACAATTATCATGCATTATTGTCAATACCAACAAATACCATTTCCATGCCAAACACATTTCTATTTCTCATATTTATTGAATTCAATACTCATGCTCACAATCATATGCATTTTCAAATAAATAATTTAAAATTATCCAATTGAGAAATTCCAACAAAACCCCATTTTCAAGATAAAAACCCCAAATCATCGCCGATTTGACTTTCCAAAAAAATTTACATGACATGCTTAGAATTAAATTAATGCAACCAATTAAATGGTAAATTAACTTCACATTTAAACCTAGTGGTTTTTCTAGAGATTCCATCTACTTCCTAGGGTTTTTTGAAATCAACCATTCACCCAAAAGCTCTCCAAACCGGGTGAACACCTCCTCAAAAACACCACAAAATCCATTCACTATTATCAACAAGATCAACGTTTAACACACAAATAAAAAATAACCATAGATCTACAGTAAAACCTTTTAGATCTCGAAAACAATTAGAGGGAGAGAGATATCCCTAACCAGAACCTCCAAGAACCAAAAGAGGGACATGCCCTAGGAGAACTGTCATTGATCAATAAATAATCCCCTTGGATTTGCCTCTAAAAAGAACTAAGGAGATTCCCCGACCATTGAAAACTGGAACTCCCATGTGAGCCATGAGTGGGAGGAAAAATGAGGGAAAAATAGGAAGTCCCGAGTGGTCCAGAACATATAAACCCAATCATTATGTAGTCACACTGTTACCGCACACGGTTTGGAAAACAGTGCGCCAACCGTGCGCCAACCATGCGGTTTCCACTATCTCCCCTAGGGACTTCGCACAGCTTGCCCGGATGGTCTGAAAAACTGTGTGTTGCCTTTATGGATCCCGATTTCAATGGTGCAGCGTTTCCTAGGTTGGACACATAGTTTTTCAGATAGTTCTCCAACCGTGCACCCCTGCCCCACCTCTACAACATTAAATGTTTTTCCGAGAATTTTACAAACATCAACAAACCACTACAAAAAGAAAAAACGAACCGAAACAAGGGTCACATACCTCAAACAAGTGGTACATCATTTACCATATGTACCATTGTTTAACATTCATAACATATTAAACATTTTTACAATTACGTAACATATTTCAATTTTTCATTCAAATTTTACATTAGTATTTTAATATTTGAATTTGTATATTTGTGAACTAAGTTTCCTTTTTTTGATATGAAGGATAATGACAGATATATCAGTTTATCAAACACATGATTCTGGAAATGAGTATAATGATCATACCTCTGGGGAAAAACTTTCACATGATCCTCTTGATGTTCCCCAATCTTCCTCATGTGATCCCATAATGACAAAGAGTTCAAGAGTTGGTAGACGTGGGTACACACGTTTACCATAATTATCACTTTACCATATACTGGACCAGAGAATACTCATTGAGTTTTATGAGAATGATATTCCTAGAGGTCTAAATGCAAAATATGTTATGAGTTTTGTATCAACTCAGGGTAAGAGAAAAGTAAAAATTTTGTTTGATGATTGGAGAGGTGTGGAAAAAGTGATAATATCTCATTTTTGGGTGACAATTTTGTTATATTCATTTAATATTGTGGGACAATTCATTTATTTTTTATAGTATAATAAATTTCACCACTTCTTAATCAGATGACATTTGATATTCCGGGCAGTTGAGGAGTCAGGATTAAATACTTATCAATGGCTGTTAGGAGATGGAGGGATTTCAAATCAACCAGCACATCTGATTTCATTTTTGATCATAGAAGTCATGACAATCCATGTCATATATATCATTTCACAGATGATGTAACATGGAGACATTTTTTGGAATGTAGATGAAAATATTCATTTTTGGTAAGGGAAATGTAAACTTTTATAAGCATTATTTTATAATTGATCTTATTAATGATTTGTTAATGATTTATTTTTCTGAATTTATAGAAAATAAGGAAATCTCATCAGGATATCCAATCTAAAAATATATACCCTCAATGTTTATCTAGTGGAGGGTATACATTATTAGAAGAACAAATTATGGAGGAAAAATTATAAAAACTATGATTTGAGTCTTCAAGATCTAGAGAGGTTTCCCCTCCATCCCGTCCATCTAGACCTGAAAAATGGAAGAGGGAACGGATGGGAAATAAGGGGAAATATCTTTCCAACAAATTAAAGAATCATAATTGAGTGGATTTTAAGTTATTTATTTTATTTATTTATGATCACTATATTCTTCATATAATTTGAATCATTATAGAAATGAATAATTAATTAATATAGGATTTTCTTAAGGAGTAGAGCTCAAAGCGAGTATTTACAGCTGCAGGGAGGCATGATATTTTATCTACAACATCGGGAAAGGCCGAATATCAAATTCATTTATGAGGATATCCGATGGGTTTTTTGGTAAGAAACAATTTTCCACATTATTCTACTTATTTAATTGAGGGTTTTTATAAAAAAAAATCATTGGAGGTTGATGTTCATAATATTAATGCATTGATGGAGGAAAATATTACAGAATTGGTACAATCTATGTTTGCATACATGCAAAGACCATTTCACACTATAGATCACACTCATATACCTCTCCCTAAATACCCCATTATCTATCTTCCACCTCCTCCAGTAGCTCCCACTCCCCCACCTCAGCTGGCAGAACCCATTTTTTATCCTACTCCACTACCATAACTTCTTGCTTATTGCGAGTTGTATGTTGATGATCCTTACCATTATATTATTGCATATAGGTTGGTATATTTTATAAGAGATATATTTCATCATCAACAGATAGAGGTGGATCATCATAGGGTCACTGTACATGATATTATAGATAGATCAGATCGATTACCATTGCAAAACGATTAGGTGATGATAGTTGGGCATAGTATCAACCATTTTTTAATTTGGCCATCTAGACTTCTGCTACTAAATACCATAGAGGTATGTATGTTATATCTTCTATTTTATTTTTTATTAATGTTTAGTTATAATCAGAAAACTAATATATTTTTCTATTTATTTTTAAAGGAATACTTCAAAGGTAAAGATATACTCTATAGAAAAAACAAAGACAATTGGATTTGACATCAGATAACGATTCTGGTAGTCTTCACAGTTTTTCAACATATTAAAATTTTTTGGTGGATCATTATGAGTTTCCAATAAAATATCTTGTTTGTAGATGTGAAATAACTGTGGTGATTGTTAAAACTGATATCATTGTGCTTCTTAATATATATAAGTTAGGCCTTGATGTGGTGAAATTTTTTTCCATGTAAGTCTTGAAACCTTTCCCTTGCATTATAATTATTAAAAATATATTCTTATGTCTATTTTGTATTAGGTATCTTTATAAAATGTGTGAGAAGAATGAGCAGACAGATGTATATTGATTCATCGACCTGAATTTGATTTCCCCTGAAGCACATGCATTGGATAAGGAACAATGAATGCTTTATATTGCTGAATGATTTGAAGAGAATATAATCACACAATGTTAGATGTTGAATTTTTTTGAGAGGTATGAAACATATCTCTATCAAAGAGTTCATTATCCTTTAACATAAAAAAACTACTAACCTTAAATTATCTTTTATCAGTGATCATTATTTTTCAGGTGTTTTTTCCCTTGGGAAAAAACACTTTATTTAAAATTCTCTTTCCATGGTGATGTGCAGGAATGTTTTAAGAATACATATGAAAATTATGTTTCAATTTCCCAATAGTTTATATATTATAAAAAATTATAAATTTATTTTATTCATATTATTCTTTAACATGGGATGTGTCTAATTTTGAAAAAATACAATGAAATGGAGTGACAATATCAAATATGTAGAAGTAAAGGTAAATATCCATTTATAATTTGTACTTCGTGATGTATTACATAAAAATAATAATTTGAATTTACACTCATTCAAACAGAATTTCCATGAAAAACTAGGCATCATCAAATGTGGATATCATATGTTAGGATTTATGTATGAAATAATTACAATTGGAACACTTGTAAACATTGACATGGTTTGATTTCCTTTTAAACATTGTAATTGTAAAATTTCCATTTATAAGTTTCTATAATATTTCATTTAATTTACTCATTATAAATTTTTACTATAATAATTTTAATTTGTAGCTATTTTATGACCCTCAAACCAAATTTTCTCAAGAGTTAAAACACTTACACTTGTAATGGTCAAATTATTTTACAGGTTTGATTGGATTTTGGTTTTTTTGTAGTGAAAAATGTTATTTTGAATATTTTCATTATAACCGTGTCTTTAATTTTTGTTTAGGTTGGATTTATGTTTTATTGTGGACAATATAGGTTATGAAATTTATATATATGACTGTTTAATTTTGCACTACTTCTTGTTTTTGTCTAGATCTGATGGTTTTTCTGGTATGGATTCTGGTCTGGGGGGTTTCTAGGGGTGTGGGGAGGTGTCTATTAGGGTGGAGGGGGGGGGGGGGGGGGGTTCAGGTGTGTGGGAGGGCTGTCCAGTTTATTTGGGGGTGGGGGGTTCTAGGAGGGTGAGAAGGATATCCATGGTGTGTCCAGGGGTATGGGAGGGTTTTCCAGTTGGATGGGGGGTACGGTGTTTCCATGGGGTGGGGGGAAGTCCAGAGGATGTCAAGGGGTGTGGGGAGTGTCCAGGGTGTCCATGGGGGTGGAGGGTGTTCAGGAGTGTTAGAGGGATGTCTAGGGGTGGGGGCTCTCCAGGAGGGTGGGGGTTTCCCTGGTTGTGTGAAGGTTGTTTAGTGTGTGTGGGGGTGAGGGGCCTAGGTGTGTGGGTGGGCTTCCCAGGGGGTGGGGGAGGGATGCCTACTAGAGTGGGGGTGGGGGGGGAGTGTCCATTAGGGTGGGAGGTCTATCGAGGGGTGTCCAGGGCTCTGGGGGTGGGGTGTTTCTAGTTGGTTCATGGGGCTTTCTATGGGTGTGGGAGGGCTATCGGGGGGTGTGGGGATGTCCAGGCTGTCCATGAGGGTGGGTGGCAGTCCTGGGGGTGTCCAGGGGGGTTTTAGCTGTGTGGGAGGGAAGTCCATGGGTGTGGGGGGAGTCCAGGGTGTCCATGGGGGTGGGGGTGTCCAGGAGGGTGGGAGGCTTGTGTAGAGGGTGGAAGATGTTCCAGGGTTGTGGGAAGGTTGTCCAAGGGGTGTGGGAGGGTTTCAAGGGGCGTGGGAGGGCTGTCCAGGGGGTGTGGGAGGGTTGTCCATGGGGGATGGCTATTCAGTGGGGTGGGGTTGTCTAAGAGTATGGGAGGGCTGCCCAGGGGTTGTCTATGGGTATGGGGGGGGGGGGGTGACCAGTGGGGTTAGGGGGCTTTCCAGGGGTGAGGGAGAGTTGTCTAGTAGGTGGGGTTTTTCAGTGTGTCCATGATTGTGGGGGTAGTCCAGGGAGTTTCTAGGGATTCAGGGGGGGGGTCTAGGAGTGTGGGATGGATTTCCAAGGGGAGGGGAGGGCTGTCCAGTGGGGTGGGGGAATTCCAGTAGTGTGGGAGGGATGTCTAGTGTGGTGGGGGTGTCCTGGGTGTCCATGAGGGTGGGGGAATTCTAGGGGGTGTTGAGGGGGTGTGTATGTGGGGGGGGGGAGTGTCCATGGGATGATGGTGTCCAAGAGGGTGTGAGGGTTGTTATGGGGAGTGGGTGTTGTATTAGAGGGTGGGGGTGTCCAAGGTTATATGAAGGTTCGCCAGGTGGTGGGGGTGGTTTCTGTGGGTGCGGGAGGGCTATCCAGGTGGTGGGGTAGTGTGGTCCAGTGAGGGGGGGGGGTCTTAATGGGTCATGTGTCTTTCTATGGGTGTGAGTCTACTATCTAAGGGGTGTGATGGTGTCTGGGGTGTCCATTAGGGTGGTTCCAGTCGTGGGGTGTGTGTGGGGGGGGTTCTAGTGGTGTGGGTGGGATTTGTAGGAGTGTGGGGGGTTTTCCAGGGTGTCCACAGGGGCAGGGTTGTCCAGGAGGGTGGGAGAGCTGTCCAGGGGAGTGGGGGATGTCCAGGAGGGTGGGGGTGTCCTGGGTTGTGGGTTGTGGGTTGGCTCTCCAGGGGGTGTTGTAGGGTATCCAAGGGTGTGGGAGGGTTATCCAGGGGGTATGGGAGCGTTGTTCAATGGGTGAGGGAGTTGTGCACAGTGGGGTGGGGTGGGGGTGTCGATGAGGTTGGGAGGGTTGTCCGGGGGTTGTCCAATGATGGGTGGGGGCTTCCGAGTGGTGTCAGGGGGCTTTCTAGGGGCGTGGGAGGGCTATCTAGGGGGTGTTGTGGGGTGGGGGTGTCCCAGGTGTCCGTGAGGGTTGGGGAAGTCTAGGGAACCTACATGGGTGTGTGTGTGGGGGGGGGGGGGTTAGGGGTGTGGGCTGGATGTCTAGGGGTCTGGGGAGGGCTATCCAGTTGGGTTGGGGATTTCCAGTGGTGTGAGAGGGATGTGTAGTTGGGTGGAGGGGTGTCCAGGGTGTCCATGGGGGTGGGGGTAGTTTAGGGGGTGTCCAGGGTTGTTCTAGGCATGTGGGAGGAATGTATAGGGGTGGGGGGAGGGTGTCAAGGGTGTCCATGGGGGTGAGGGTGTCCAGGAGGGTGGGAGGGTTGTCCAAGGGGTGGGGCCTTTCCAGCATGGTGGGGGAGTCCAGGGTCTTGGGAAGGATGCCCAAGTGGTGGGGGAGGGTTTCCAAGGGTTTGGGAGCGCTGTCCAGGGGGTGGGGGAGTGTTTTCTAGTTGGGGGGGGGGGGGTTGGTCTACTTTTATTTTGGTTTAGGTGTTCTATTCGTAGGGCATAGTTGTGGGGGGTGTCCATGGGTGTGGGGGGCTGCCGAGGAGGGAGGGGTGGCAGTCTAGGGGTGTGAGGGTGTCCAGTGGGGTGGGGGGCTTCCAATGAAGTGGGGGGGGGGGTTGGTCTATTTTTTTTCTATTTTTGGTATTCTTTCGGTGGGGAATAATTGTGGTTGAACGGTTTAATTAAAAATAATTTGATTTTTATGTCTGTTATTTTATGACAGATGTAAGAAATGCACCGAGATTGGTTTTAAAATCATTTATTTCAAAACTGACATAACATATGCATGGGAAATGGGTTTACATCATTATTTCAAAACCGACGTAATAAAAGGAAAGGAATGGTTTTTATGTTGGTTATAAAATAACTGACGTAGTACATATGTTCTTCTATCGGTTATTATTTAACCGACGTGGAAAACCACATGGCAGACTACTTTATCAGGTCCGTTATTTGAATAACTAACATGATAAAGGATTGAGAAGTATGATTTAGGATGTCAGTTATTATATAACTAACATGATAATGTATATTCAATGTCAGTTTTATATAACCATCATAATACATCACCACTACGATGTGTCTTTGATGTCAGTGTTTGAATAAGCGATGTGAAAAAGTTTTTCATTCTTATTTTTTACGTTTATTTAAAAATAACCGGAGAAAAAAAAATATTTTTAACATCATCTGTAATAACATGGACCAAAAATGGATGTAAAACTAAAAATAACAGCCATAAAAATCGTTTTTCCCTAGTTGTGATAGTTTTCCATATCACTTTTTTACTATAGTAGGAGTCATAAATTTTTTTAACAACTATTAATTTTATGTGGTGTATATGATAACTAGGAATATATTATATGATTATTATCCAAAAATATATTTTTTTTATTGATTAATTTTAGGATCGCTCTTTTAGGGGTTTTACAGTACAATATATACCAATTAATTAAGTGCTTTTTCAATAAAATTGCATTCATTGAGGCATAAGTTACGTTATCCACATATCATATTTTATGAGGTGTATATATATCACATTAACGTGATATATAATGAATATAATTATTTTATTAATATTTAATGTTTCATTGGATGTTATTAATTATTTTTAAATATGATCTAATGTTAGAAAAGACCTCGGTTTTTTAGTTACAATATCATCATTAATCCATTTAAATAACGATTAATTATTTTATGATGAAATACAATGGGAATATTTTCATGGAAATCAATAAATATATTCCCAACTATTAATGTCATTAGATTCCACTTTTCTAAATTATTTTTCTTTATGTAGTAACTCATTATTTTAATGTAATATTTTATAATAAAAATTAACATTATTATTCCCACCTGTCAAAAAAAAATTCACTTACATGTATGTGTTTTCAAAAAAAATGTTTTCATAAAATGATTTAACGTTACTATGTAGTTATAATATTAATGTTTACCACTTTTATTTATTTAAATAATTCAAAATAACTCTTTATTTCATTTTTCAATCGTATCGAGTTTGTCAATAACAAAAAAAATGAATAGAATTTTTTTAACCAGTACGACATTGAAAAAAGTACCACTATGATGTTAATTATTTTGATTTAATATTCATGTATAAAATATCTATGTTATAATAAACTAAATAGAAATTGATGATTTTTCATGTATTAAGATATTTTCTTTTATGCGATAATGATTTTTTCCATAATAAATGTTTTTAATTAATTTAATATTTCATTTATTGGTTTTCAATGGTTGATTTAAATGGAAATGATATAAAGAAATTTTATATGTATTTTTTAAACTGATTTCCCAAGAAAAGGTTTTCCCTATATGAAAAAATTAATTTTATTCACCATAAATGGAGGAATCTATTAATGATACTTATGATTTACATGGGATTTAATCCAAATATACCATTCGTATTAATTTTATAAAAGGTTTATGTTTATGATGAAATGATGTTCATGAACCCCCCTATAGGTCAAACAATGAAATAATACGTATGAATCCTTCTTATTTTTCATAGTTTATACCATGATATAATTCTTATGAAACCCATTAGATTTTATATGAAATTTAACATGAGAGAGTTATTATAAAAGACACATATTTTTTTAATGTGTTATACAATGATATAATTCTTATGAAACCTTCTTATATATTCACAGGTAATTCCATGAAGAAATTATTATGAATCGTAATTCTTTTTCCACGATTTATTCCATTGTATATATCTTATAAAACCGGCCTATTATTCATTTGTTAGTCTGTGATAAAATCATGAAAGGATTATGATTCTGTTTATAATCAAAAACATATTCTATAATGATTTTTTATGAAACCCATTTCAATTCATGTGATCTAATATGATTAATGATTTATGATCTTGAGGTACATATGTATATTATTATCATAAAGTGATTGGTGGGACATATATATCCCTCAAATGTATCTAGTAATTATAAGAATTATATGAGCTCCTAGATTATGTGAGAGGACATATGAAGCCTGAAAAATGGTACCTGTGAGGTTATACCAAGAACAGAAGATTGTACATCACTTAATACATGAAAATATATTGTATGAACTTTGTATTCTATAGCATATATGACATGCGACACCAAGAAGGTAAGGTTATAAAATATATGTATACATTATAATATATTTACTATCCAAAATAAATTCTATATATTTAATTTCATGAAACAAAAATTTATATTGTGTTTCTTAAAAGAGTTACCTTACTCGATAGCATACATTACATGCAAGAGTTAACATCCTCAATAGCTTCGGTTACAAGAAAGGCCGAGTTTCACCAAATAACAGTGTATTATTAAAATATTATTAATTTAATATAAAATTATATAATGGTTTTTAAATAAATTTAAAATGAATAAATTCATTAACAATTAATGATAAATGAAAATAAAAACCAAATGTATATAAAAATGAATAATCTTATAATTAAGATTCTAAAAGTTGTTTGTCTTAACAGAAAATAATTAATTAAAAAAATTTAATGATTTTAATGAAATTAATTTATTATATATTCCACAAAATAGTTTTAATATTCATCCATTTGGTTTTCTGTGTATATTATAAGAACAAACTATATTTCACACATAAAAACCTATATTTTTATAATTATAAATTTACTACCTTTTAACAGAGAAACCAATTAAAATATTAATTTTTCCACATTAATAAAATTAATATGTCAAAATAAACATCATATTTGGATGATAAATATATGAATTTTGTTAGGATTATTTTTTTATATTTTGGGAAAATATTTGTTTTTAATAAATAATTAAAAATACTAAATTTTATTTAAAAACAACATTTTAATCTAATATATTTATAAAGAAAAAAATTTCCATTTAAATTTTTTTAAATAGAAAATAGATAATATTTTTATCAGTTAATAAAATTTATTTCTATCTAAATAGTTTCACATTGAAATTATATATAAAAACATAGAATATATTCAAGCCTTTTTAATTTAGAACTACATAATGTCGACCCACATACATGATTATATTTTAATAAATTTATTCTAGTTATATTAATGGAATTTAGCTAATTGTATTCTATATTATGACTCAAAATAATTTATAAATTCTAATCATTATAAATTGTTTTTTATCCAAATTATTATTGAATGAACTTAATATTAATTTCAATTAATGATGAATAATTGATCTTAATAATGGAGTAAAAATTTGTCTTATCACATAAAATTAAATAGACATGTTTCCAACACCCATTAAATAGTAATACAATATGCATTAACACTAAATTATTGGAGTTTATTGGTTTGGTATGAGTTTTGTTAGGTAAGAACTTGTGTACACCAAACGTCATACCAATAATTCTATGTGAGTCATATTCATTTTTTATAAAGGCCACCACCTCTCCCCATTGACCAAAAATGTCAAACCACATGCTCAAGAAGTCCATAAATCGTCAATTTGTTCATAAATACTCCCTTATATTCCTTATGGTTCTAACCAAAAGTAGTTTCGCGATTAAGAGGTAACATTTTTTCACAAGATTTTTAATTTTATTTCCATTTTCCTACCCCTCATACCGACTTAATCAGTTTCACTATGACAAATAATTTATTCAAAATATACTTTGATGTTTTAATTATTAATTTTTACCAAAAATTACACACGATTACGTATAATGGGTATAGAATATATTGTTTCATTGTACGGAAAACTACTACATCACAAAACACGATTTCAATTTTTTATTTACCAACATTCATAGTTGGCCACCAAGATGGAATATATATATACATATAATATATATGATATTTATTGTGTCATTACAATTACTTAATACTTTTATTACATATAACAGTATTGATTTTGATTTTTTAATATGATGACATCTTTTGAAAAATTGTGGACAACCAACCCTCAATTTGATGTTATTCGTACACACTATCAATGGAATGTATAAAGAAGGATTACAATTAATTATATGTTACAAAAAAACTGATACATGATATTCATTATATATATAAATTTCTTTAAATTATATATATATATATATTATTTTACTAATTACTCTTTCACACACACTAAAATGTGATAGCGTCGGTCGTGGATGTGTGGAATACCGTCTCCTCAACACGATGACATTTCATTTTCATTTCAATAATAATACATAATTGTATAAATTATTTAATATTATCATTTTTATTATATATGTAAAATTTTGAAATGATTTAATGTAACATAACTTCTTTCATAAATTATCATTAAAAATCAAAACTTTACTCATACATATGTGTGGTGGACCATCTCATTAATTGTGGCGTTGGTTCATTTTTCATATTCATATTTACCGATTAATCATAAAAGTGAACTTAAAGTATATTATTCATAATATGATCATTATTTTTATACTTTATATGTTTTTTACTGATCCAGTTGACCATATATGATCAAAGAAGGTATTTTTGACACATAAACTGTAATGGGTCAAACCACCCCATGTAAACATAATTATTTAATTAGTTGATGAAAATATAGTAATAATTGAGATAAAAATAATGATAAACATAAATAAGTTTCTCAATAATTTATAAACTTAACATAACATTATCATATATGATGTTAAATTATTTTCACCTAAAAGGAAACAGATGTTAAGGGATTCTCATCTATCTTTTTATATTTGTGAGATAAATTTCATGTTCACCACATTAAAATTTGTTGTGGTGCCGCTAATTCCCCTTTTTATATAATATAATTATTTGTATTATATTAATGGTATCATAAACAGTAATTTAAAAATACTCATTCTTGGGGATTATGATTTAAAATGTTTCAATGTGGTATGAGATACTTCGGAATGTTTAAACATTATTTTAAAAAATAATAACATTAGAGATATCTTAATGGTATTTCCATAATAGAAAATTATATAAACATTGTTTAATAAAAATATTTATTAACTATCGATTTTTTATTCATGACCACTTCTATGTATAATTTTTTTTTCTGTTCTTTTTTTACTCCAAATGTTTTAGAAAATATATTAATGAAAACCAAACATCATTCTTTTCTTTTTTAAGATAACATATTTTCTTATAAAAACCATTTATTATTAATATATTTTCAAAAATATTTTTAAATTTTTCTTAAAATACATGTTTACCCAATTTTATTACACCAATGTTTTCAATGGAGTATTCATGTCACTTTCTGAACAAAGAATCATTCTAACCATTTTCTGTGAAAATTGATGGTACATTATAACTCATTTGGCCTGTACAGATTTTCACACCGTCATATTATAAAATCTTATTTTTTATTTTAAATAGGATTCATTTTAATGAAATAAAATTCCAAATTTTATATTCATTGAAAATTTTATTATGAAAAGCATTACCAAAATATTAATATTTTTCTCTAGAATTCATTTAAAAGAAAATTTATAGTATTTCTATTTATCTACAACAAAACCCTTTTTTCATATTGGATTGTTTTATTGATCCCATATATAGTCATACTATGTATGTTTTATTATTGATATGTAAAAGGATAGTATTAACATTCAATTCCATGAGTAATTTTATATTCCCATTGAAATATTTAATTTCATATGATAAATGCACAATGAATTTCACCTAATTATCTATTTCATTCATCATGGATATTACTATTACCGAAAATGAAGACCATTATTCATATGATATCTACTTTGATAGTTATTTGATCATTTGGGGAAGTATTGATAATTCCTAATTCAATATTCAATATGGATATTGGAAATGGAAAATTATTCATTCTTATTATTAAATATGAGTATTGCTTAAGATTGATAATGACTAGTGGTGTCCAGACATTGTATAACTACTTGATGCATTGATTGGTTCTCATCATAAAAAACCATTTCAAAAATAACAATAGTTTAAACCATCTTGTGAAGGTCCTGATAATATATGTTTCCATGTGCCTGAGACATAATGTCCATTAATAATTAATTTCCCTTATATAGTTTATGTTACTATTCATCCATGAAATTTTATGTTGACATATATAATGATGGATTTCATTTTAAATTCATGGATTAAATTCTAGGTGATTTAGATTCTAACAATTTTTAATTTATTTTTTCTTATATAGTTATTTTAATGGAAGGTGATTCTAGTTATTACATGGCCATACTCTTTATGCACCCCCTTTTTAGTTTTTTGATTACATGGTATGGTTGATCAGTTATTTATTATGCCAAAATTATTATTCTCACTGATTCATTATAACATCTTCTATTTTTCATTGGTGAGAATTAGAGCTCACCATAATTATGTCACATGCCCTAGGAATCCAAGATCATACAATGAGAGATAAGAATGTATTTACTAGATGTAATAAGGTAACCACTAATGTTATTTATTTAGAATGAATAAAAACATTATGTTGTAATTAGTGTATTATAGTGTTATAAAAATCTCATTTATGTATATTGTTTATTATTTCTACAAAACTGATCGGTCCTTCATGGTATGATTCCTTGTAATTATGAGAACATAATTAGTAGAAGAGACTTTTTAGGATATTTTAGGGATAGTTCACTACATTTGGTATCATAGGATGATTAGAATAATCCATGCTAACTATAATATATAAAACATAAGTCATAAAAAATAACCCAAAGGCAGAATTTGGTGATAATTATAGAAGAACATCCCAGAATATTTTTGTGTTTATAGATTATGTGGGTCTCACTTGAAATATATCACCATCTAGACCCTTCAAGTGGATGTGGTTCTGAAAAATATATACAATAAAGTAATAAATATGACATGTTGTTTTTCACTCGACTTGGGGTAACGTGGTATAAAACAATTGGCCTTATTGTGCACCTCGTTTGACACTATTGGGGGATACAATTAGGATAAATTAGATTTTCTTTGCAAACCGGTATAAATGAGATTTATTTTTAATAAACTAAGATAATCATATTTTTTATATTTAAGATAAGGATTAATGATTTATTAATACTATAAATGATATTATGGATAATCCTGTTACCAAGGAATGACCATTGTGAAAATAAATTGATGAAGAATTTATTTGTTAATGTTGAATTGAAACCATAGTTAAAACGAAAATTTAGTGATTAAACTTATATAAAGGATATATCTCATATTTATTTCATAAATTATATAAATTTTGTTTTAGAAAAAAAACCATATGTTTGGTGACAAACAATCAATTTTAGTAAGGATATTAGGCTTTAACCAATGAATGAAGGACGATAAATGATTTACACCAACCACTAACTGACGTAATTTCCTGGTTAATTTTTCATTATTTCTAGTAAAAATATTTGATGAATTAATGTGAATGATTAACCCTTAGTATCAATTTTTATGATTAATGATTAATATATAGACCATATTGGTTTTGGAAGATATTTAGAGATCAATAGTTTGATGGTTCACTCATTTATAGGACTTATGAATATTTAAAATTTTATTTTTGTGCATCATACATAAAAAATCATTATTTGAAATTTATTTCTTAGAATAAATGGGTGAATTTTAATTTGATCAAAGAATGAAAAAATAATGAAATTATGTTCATATAAATATATCCAATAATTATACATAAGATGCAAAATAATTCATCAACATTAAAAAATGTTTATTAAAAAAATTGTTTCTTAATACATTTTTGTTATTGTAATGATGTCCTTTGTAATAATAATATATTTCTGGATTTTAGGAACGCAACATTCTATTCATAATTCAAATTATTCTGATTGATGACCTCATTCACTCCCTATAAATATTTATCTCATTCCTCTATGTTCACATCTCTATTTACCACTGATGTTCTCATAAATTTATACCTTGTAACATGAAGTCCATGCGACCATTGTATTTTCCAATAACCCTTTTATAAAGGATGACTTATGATCCCTTCTAATTATGTGGGTTTTAAAACATAGAAATTATCAACCAATATTTCACTATGATCGAGCATATATTTTATGGACTCATTTTAAATAATGCGAGGATAATGTGATGCCGTTAAAATCTAATGTAATAACATTGTATATAATACCATGTATGACATTCTACACCAAGCACGTAATGTATTATAATATTTAGATACTTTATAATGTATAAAATATTTAAAATATATTCTATGGACTTAAATTAATCAATCAATGATTTATATTTCATTAGATGAAAAAGTGATCTTCCTCAGTAACATTTGTTACACGCTACATCGACCTTCATCAATATCGTGCATACACGTAAGATCGAGTTTCACCAAATTACGATGCATTATTATAATAAAAATATTTATTATAAAATGAATTATCATATATGTTATTTTAGAGTATATTAATATTAGAAACCAACATTTGATAGTTTATTGTTCATACAAATAGAAAATGAATTAATTGGTTACTAATTAATGAGAAACTAATATAAAACCAAGATGATATTAAATGAAATATTTTTATTTTTAGGCATAAAATATAGGTTTATCTTAATTAAAAAAGATTAATTAAAAATTTTCATTGATTTTAATCAAATATATAATTTATATTAAAAATGAAATATTTTTTATATACATCCATTATGTCTGTTAGGTATAAGAAGAGATCAAACTCTATTTTACACATAAAAATGATATATTTTAATAATGGAACCATCACACTCTTTTATTGAAGAACCTAGTTTAAATATAAATTATGAAACATTATATGACATAATATGTAAAATAATAATAATAATTGAAATAAAAAAATAGGAATTAGGTTAGTTTTATTTTTTTATTTTTGGAATCATGTCATTATTATTTGAGAGTTAAAAATACTGAATTTAAGTTCACAGTCGTCATTCAATTTTGATTATTCTTATGGATAAATTATTCTTATAATTGGTTTTAATGTATAATTTAATTATATTTTTATCAATTAATACAATTTATGTCATTGGAATCAATTTCACTTTTAAATTGATCATAAAAACATAGAAAAGAATCAACCATTTTCCATTTAAGAACCCCCATTGACGTACCACCTTGGGGATTAAATTTAAATCAACATATTGCACTTATATGATTGTAAATAAGAAAAAAGGGATCATAATAGGAATTAGAATAACTTATAAATTAAATTAATGAAAACATTAAGTTTGAACGTAAATTTTAGTGAAAGTATTTAAAATTATTTAAAATTGTTCAATAAAAATAAAGCTTAATAAATGACTAATCTTTTAACATAAGGGACCATACTACATAACTAGTTTCCCAACACCAATGTTTTGTAATAATTAATCCATTAAGAATCCATTATTTTGATTGGTTTATTTGGTATTACATTTTTTGTGTATGAACATGTTTACATGTTACTTGTTTCCCAAAATTAGAAATGATTCATTTTACTTTCTTATAAAATGCCACCACCTCTCCCAATTCATGAAACAAAAAAACACATATGTTTGGAGAATTATTTCCAATATAGATTTTCCAAATCCAACCACTAGGCCATGAAACCTCCCTTTGGGCATAAATCCATCCATGGAATCATTTGGTATAAACAAAATGTAGTTACCCGATTTTGACATAACATCTACGGTAAATTTTATTATTTTAATTATCCAGTACATAATCTCTTCATATTATATTAGTGAATAATGAAAAAATTATTATAAATTTACTAAGATTTTTTTTATTATATGGGTTTGTATAAAAATTACACACACATCCATCAAATTAGTGACGAATATACTGTTTTTGTGTACCACAAACTTCTGCCTCACAAAATAATGATTGTTCCATTTTCCCTAACCAAAATTCATGGTTAGCCATTTTGATAGAAACACTAAAAATATACCTTATATTGGAAACTTATTATATATTTATTCTTCATCAATACTTTTATAAATCATATCTTTTATAATTTCTATTTTTTAATATGTTCACATCATTAGAGAAAAAATGTGGACTACTACCCCCTCAATGTGATATGATTCATTCACATGATCAACAAAATATATAGAGGATTATTATAATTAATAATTGTTTAAATTAAAAAACTATATATTATATTCAATAGATTATTATTTTTCTAGAAATAAAAATATATATATATATCAATGTAATTATTACCCATTCATATAAGCTAAAAAGTGATAACACTAAATGTGGATGTGGGGACTACCACCTCCTCCACATGATGTGATTCTATTTTCTTCCAAAGAATTATATATATAATTGTAAATGAATAAATAATATTCTATTTATGATATAACTGTCATTATCTATTGATGTAATTCTACTCTCTTTTATTCCACAATGATCACTGAAAAAATAGGAACTTTACTCATGCGTACATTCGAGCTATGATCACCAGGATTATTACATTGGTTCATTTTTCATATCCATATTTAATGACTAATAATAAAATTAAAATTAATGTATAAATATGATAATTATTTAATTATTTTATTCTTGATATGAATGAAATGAGCCCTTTGACCATAGTTGACCTACCAATGTAATTTTTGGCAGATAAACTAAAAAATCTCAAAACCCCTGATGTAAACATAATAGTTTTTGTAGTTTTATATAATATACATAAAATTTAAGTAAATTTAGTGAGAAACATGATAAAAATTTCGGTTAATTATAAAATTTACCTCTGTTTATCAAATAAGAAGTTAAATGGAGTTCACCCGATAGGAAACACAAGGTAATGGATTCACATCTCACTTTTTTACATATATAAGATAAATTCTTAGTTCACCAAATATATATTTTATTTGGTATATCTATATGAGAGTTTTTATATTTTATCATTTAAAATTTTATATTTTAGGTATCTTAAAATTCCAAAAATATTATTCCATTATGAGTTTTAGAAATTAAATTTATTTAATGTGGGTTGGAAGACTTCATAATGTTTAAATATCATATTCCTAAAAAATAACATTAATTATCCTTTAATTGTAATTCTATTTTTGGAAATTATATTAGTATTCTTTAATAAAGTGTTTAATTTTACCTATTTCATTTATTCATGACCTTTTTCATGTATTAGTGTCATTTTTAAACTCTTTGGTAATCAAATGGGTTTAGAAAATGTTTTTATGAAATCTTGACTTTATTTATCTATTTATTCATAGAACCTGTATTCTTGTAAAAACAATTTTTTTAACTATTTTCAATTTTTCAAAATGACTTCTAAATGATATTTTTCCACTTTTCCTCTTTTATAAAAATTTTCAATGGATTCTTATTGTCTCTTTCCGAATAAGTAATCATTATATACATTACAATGAAAAGTTAAAGCTATTTTCACCTCATATGTATTATAAGGATTAACCTATCATAATTGTTTCTATCTTTCTACGGATGTCTAAAAAAATAATTTTCAATGTAAGTTTTTTCCAATTTCATTTCCAGTGAATTTTTTTTCAAAATGTTTAAAAATAGAAAATGATGTTTTCTCCATGAATTCTTTTAAATTTTATTTTCCTATGATTTCTATTCATTAAAAACAAACCTTTATTTTTCCTCGACATAGGATTTTTGTATATATTTCTTCCATATTCTTCTTATAGATGGTTTATTATTAATTTGGCCCATGATATAATTCACATTCACTTCTTGAATCATTTTTATTCCCCATTAATTATTCAATTTAGAGTTATCATTGAACATTGAATTACAACAAATTATTCGTTTCATTAATCATTTATATTAATATATCACAATATTTATATAATTTTTCATATGGTGTCTAATTTTATAGTTTTTTGGTTATTTTTAAAAATATTGATAATTATGTATTCCTTATTGAATATGAGAATTTGTTAAAGTGTATAATTCATTTTAATTATTCGATATAATGAATGTTTTTTACAAGAAATGAGGGGTGGACTACAGAAATTATATATATCCTTATTGAATAAATAAATTCAAAAGGGAAAAATTAGTTATGAATATATGAATAATTTAAACTATCATGTCAATGGTTCTGATGGTATAGGTTTTCATCATCTTCATATAGGATTTCCATTAAGAAAGCATTTTCATCATTTATGTTCAACTATTATTCATCCATTTGATTTTGTATCAAAATATCTATGAATATATTTTGTTTTCTATTCCTGAAGTGTACTATGATACATATGAAAGGATTTAGGATATTGAATTAAGATACCCTTTATATTGTTAACTTAGAAAGAATAAAAAATGATGTTGTAATTAGTTTACTCATTTTTCATAAAGGATACATTTATGTATTTTGTTTACCTAGACTAGAAAACATATTTTTCCATTGAGGGATGATTATTTATAATAATGAGAACATAATTAGTAGTAGAGATAGGAACTAGAATTTTGGGGTTAGGATTTAACAACATGTTAGATTATCATATTCCCAATGTATGTACTAATATTTGTATCCTAGGCCAAATATGTTATGAACGACCCTGTGGGATTCCTTGACGTAATTTTTTATATGATTATGAATACTAAAAATTATTCCTTATGTCGATGTGATTATTTCAAGGCTCATATTTTCCAATTCTCTTATTATTTATATCTTATGAAATAAATGTTTTTTGACATGATTCGTGATTCTGAACATATATATGCAGAAATTTTTTTTTCACATGTTATTCTCATATTACAAGGGATATATATTAATGTTATTATTATGTATCACCCTTAGTTACCCTTACTGATCATATGAGCTCAACATTTCTATTGATTCCTATACCTAGGGTTTGAAAAATGGTTTTAGGAATTAAATATTAATAGCATTAATTAAGGGGATGATCATTATGGGGATATAGATAACCATCCAACAAATTAGTAAATTGTGTTCCTTTTCAAAAATTATACTAAAATTTTATCATCCTCACGAGTTTAATTTTTTAACTTATTTAATATCATTGATATAGATTTAATATTGATGTATAAAATGCATGGGTCTTTATTGTTAGTTTATGGGTATTTCATTAGTTAATATTTAGAAAATATGAATGTTAAGATATGTCAAAATAAATGTCCATGGTTATGCCTAAGGATATGTATAATGAAGAGGCATTGTATAGATAATTTTCCTTGAATTTTATAAATGGATATAGTGATTTGTTTCTATGATGTTATATCCCTATATGGATACCAAACATCGATGTGGATCTAGCATAGAGGGAATTTTGGGTAATAAATCCGAAAAATTCACATTCTTCTAAACTCAATCATCTTATGGTGCATGATAACAGTAATTTATTAATAATTGATTTGAAATCCCTTGGTATAATATTATTAAATTTAAAAGTTATTTTGCATCCAAAATCATGGATTTAAATATATTATTACTTTGAATAACCTATGATTAACATTATGTTTAAAATAATAAAATATAAGCTTCATAATTTAGATATCCTATAATTTATTATTCACGAATATGTGGTTCCCCACTTTTCTTAGCATTTCTCACACAATAATTATTTTATTCAATATCATGAACATGAAGAACAATGTTAATGGAAAATGAAATCGACAATAAAATAATTAACTCCTAAGAAACAAATTTTTATGGGAGATTAAATCTGAAATCCCAATGCTAACCTACGAAAAATTTATCAACATATAAATATCATGGGACTTCCAAAGGATCAAAATAGTGAACAAAATTCTATTGATTCTTCAATAAGGCACCATCCACACTCATTCAATATGTATTCTGATCAATATTCATCTAATAATTTCATTCAAAACATAGTATTATATTTTCTATCATACATTTTTTAGGTTTGGAGAAATATATTTTGGATTTTTATAATTTTGAATGTAAAGAAGATTAATGGTAGACTATTATAATTAATATGATGTTGAACGATGAAATTGAATCCATGTATTAGGAATAGATCCCGATATAATCTGTTAATAATAATATACCCTGTATTTTTATATGAATTTATAGATAATGTTCCCTGGGATAAAAAAAGGACGATGAATCCATCGGTACCTATGTGGTATATTTTTCACGAATTTCATGGTAATCTTATAGTATCAACAATATATACTAAATCTAGTTGAAATCTTTATTCATGTCACCCAACAACACTTCTAAAACATGGATAGACATAGTCTCTTCGTCCAGAAATTGGTATATGTCTCAAAAGGACTCCCTGTAACCCTCCAATATAGTGTTCACAAAACAATTCCCCTTCCCTTCTGCTGTAGTTCCCACAAAACCTATGCCACAATCCTCATGATTATGCTCTTATCCACCTTCAGTTCATGATCGCGGTTCCTCTAATGTACTGTAATGATTCCTGGGACTACAACAATAACTTCCTCATTGTACAAGTAATCCTCCTCTATCTACCACCACTCTCTATCGATCCAATCCCTACAACTCATGCTCTTCAATTCCATTTATTATTCAATAAATTTTTGGTTACTACCTTTTCCGTTAAAAATAGCTTTGGGTCACAATTTCCCCCCATGTATCAATGAAAACCTGGAATTTATAGAGGAGGGGAATCGATGCACTATATGACCACCTCTAGCACTTGATTTCAGTTCCCTATAACTATGGTATCCCTTAAACAAATCATTTTTGGAAAATAGTTTCTTCTACTTTAACATTTCAATTAATTTCTCATTGAATCCTTATAATTTTATTAAAGGTATATGGGAGACACTTACACATTTTTAATAGTGGATGTAAACCTAGAGGGTATCATAAATTTCAAAGGACCCTGGTTATGCAGATTCATATGAAACATATTTTTAATTTTACCAAACTCAAATACCATTCATCCAATATTTGTTTTGGGTATTTTTCAACTTCTGATGGGACCATTAAAAATTGGTTTAATAAATATATTAAATAGATCCTAATAACCATCCTACTAACATGATTAAAAAAAGTATTTATTACATGAT